>WUJK01000008.1:0-2511938 GCA_011317545.1 Coniella vitis
AACTACGCTAGTATTAGCCTTATATATAACACCCCCTACGAATATACTACGCGATAAGTAAAATAGTACCAATATATAATACCCTAGTACGCACCTTACGCGTAAGAAAAAGCGCTCGATTAGTATAGAATATATAAACAGAAACAAAGGGAAAAGCTCGTAAAGCCTACGTACGTAGAACCTATATACTATAACTTCTATAAGCGCGCTAACTACGCAGAACACCTAGCGGATAAAGCGCGTACCTACTATAACCTTAAGGATAGTTAGCCCGGAGTATAGACTCCGTATACCGAAGAAGAAAATCAAGCGCGCCTATAGCGATAAGCCGTAGTATATATATAATACGGAATATAATAAGCCAAGAACCTAATATAGATAGCAGCCCTTAGAGTATAATAAGAATAGCAGAACCCAAAAGGCAAGGATCGCCTATAAGGGATAATAAGCGATTAGGACTTACGATAAAGTCCCTCTGCGTAATAGATAGCTCGACGTACGAATATTTAAAAATCGTAGTACGAATTAACGATAAATACTATATAGCACTCCTAGATAGCGGAGTATAAGGAAACTTTATATCCCTAAGAGTTATTAATAAAGAACGGATACCTTAGAAGAAGAAGATAGAACCCTATATACTTAGTACCGTAGAAGGTATAAAAGTCGCTTACGGCTAAGGTATTATCGATATAGAATCTAATTAATTACTAGTTACGATCTACGGATATACGATACTAATAAACTTCGATATTACGGATACCGTATAATACGAGCTAATCTTAGGTATACTATAGTTAAGAAAGGAAAATCCTCGAATCGATTGGACTAATAGCTATATTTTATAGGATAAAGCGGATACCTAAGAAGCGGTTATAATTAAAGGCGTAGGATCGGATTTAGTTACTAAGCGATACCTAGATAGTAGGGGCTTAAACGAATTTATATATACCTCTAAATCGAGAAAAGCTAAAACGATAGCTACCCTAGAATACGATAAACCTCGATAGCTTATAGAGAAGGATTTAGCGATAGTTAGTACCCGAAGAAATAAAGGATGCGGTAGATTAGGATACGATATAATAGGATTCTACCGATAGCAGGATATATTATCGCAACAAGTTCAAGAAGGAACCAAGCACGTATAACGATATCTCCTTATAATAGTAACTATATAAGACGAAGATACGTTTAGAGACCTCTCCGGTATACCAGAAGAATATCGGAAGTTTATAAAACTATTTTAAGGAAAATTCGATAACGGCCTACTAGAGCACGGCCTATACAACTACGAGATCCTACTTAAAGAAGGAGAATAACTAAAGTTCTTTCCTATCTACGGATTAGATAAGGATAAACTTAAAGCACTTAGGGAATATATCGACGAAAATCTTAAGAAAGGCTATATCAGACCCTCCTATTCACTAGCAGGATACCTAATCCTATTTATACTAAAGAAAAACGGTAAACTACGACTATACGTTGATTATCGGCAACTCAACGACATTATAATTAAGAATCGGTACCCCTTACCTCTCTTTAAAGAACTTAGAGATAGACTTAAAGGAGCCTAATAGTTCACAGCCCTTAACCTTAAAGAAGGATATACGTATATTCGCATTAAACCCGGAGAAGAATAGAAAACAGCGTTTAGAACACGCTACGGATATTTCGAATATCTTATTATGCTATTCGGACTTATAAACGCCCCTATATTATTCCAGGAAATAATAAACTTTATCTTATATAAACACCTCGATTATTTTATAATCGCTTACCTAAACGATATCCTTATTTACTTAAAGATATTCGAGGAATACCAGAAATACGTTATAATAATCCTATAAATCCTTTAAGATAATAAGATTTTAGTAGAACCTACTAAATATAACTGGAATACTTAAGAAGTTAACTACCTCGGATATACTATTACACCAGGGCATATACGAATACAGAAAGACAAAATACAGGCAGTTAGGGACTAGCCTATACCTTAGAACGTTAAAGACGTTAGAGCCTTCTTAGGCTACGCTAACTTCTACCGATAATTTATTAAGAACTATAATAGCATTATAGCACTACTTATAGAACTTACGAAAAAGGATACCACCTTTAACTAGAACGAACAGGTATAAAAAGCCTTTAATATAATTAAGAACGTAGTTATATTAGAACTAATCCTAGTCGAAGCAGACTAAGATAAAGTTTTCGAGATCGAGATAAACGTATTAGATTATATACTCGGTGGATAACTCGGATAACAAGACGATAAAGGACGACTACGAATAATCAGCAACTTTAGTAAGAAGCTGAACGGACCAGAACTTAACTACGGAACGCCCGATTAAGAACTTATAGTAATAGTAGAAGCCTTTAGGGAATAGCGATACTACCTTATCGGCGTAAAACAATAAATTCTTATATATACGGATCATAAGAATCTTCAGGTATTTACCTTAATAAAGCAGCTTAATAAACGATAAGTCAGATAATACGAATTTCTATTAGAATTCGACTTTAAGATTATCTACCGTAAAGGTAAAGAAAACGAACGAGTAGACGCTCTTAGCAGACAGTTAGACTATAAGGATAGCAATAGCAAAGACTAAGATATTATAGCAATCTTCAGGGAAGATTCGGAAAGCAACCTTACTATACTATCTATTACTAAGGAACTCAATATAACCCTACGTATCGAAGGAGAAACACCTAACCTCGATAGCATAATAATATTAGAATAAAACGATTATATTAGAAGTATCTACAGCGCACTAGCATATAGATACTAAGGAATCAGAGCAACTTACAAAAGGATCCAACGTTATTAGAACCTACCGAACCTTAAGAAACGAGTTATAGATATCGTTAACAACTATAATATATATAAACGGAATAAGACAGAATAATATAAACCTTACAGACTACTATAACCTCTACTAGTACCTACGACTATTTGGTCATCTATTAGTCTAGACTTTATCACTAAGCTACCCCTCTTATAAGAACCCTTAACTCAGGTATAGTATAATAGTATCTTAGTAGTAGTTTGCAGACTAAGCAAGTATATATACTTCCTACTATATAAGGAAAATAGTACCGCAGAAGAACTCGTATATATATTCCTCCGTATTATTATCGCTAACTACGGAACACCTTAGGAAATTATATTAGATAGAGATAGGAAATTTATATCGAAATTCTAGATCTTACTTACTAAATACCTCGGAACGGTATAACGTATATCTATAGCATTTTATCCTTAGATAAACGGATAAACAGAACGTACTAACCAGATTATAGAATAGTATCTATAATACTATGTTAACTACGAATAAGATAATTGGGTCGAACTTTTGCTAACCGCGTAGTTCGCCTATAACAGTGTAGATATAACGAGTATAGGAAAATTACTATTCTTCCTACTCTACGGATATAACCCTATAGTATACTATAAAATACTACTAGGGGGAAACGCAGAAACGGCAGACTAATACGCTAGAAGAATTAAGTAATTATACGAAGATACCCGACGTATACTTTAGGACGTTAAAAAATAAATAACGAAATACGCTAATTAGAAAAGGATTAAGGGACTAATCCTATAGAAGGGAGATAAAGTCTACCTTAACCGCAAAAACATTAAAACCACTAGACCTAGCGATAAACTTAACTATAAAAAACTCGGACCTTATAAAATTGCACGATAAATTTTACCAGTTAACTATAAATTGGAAATCCTATATATACGTCTATACCTAGTCTTTCACATTTTACTCCTCGAACTAGCACTAGCAGACGTAGAACTCTTATATAATACAGATATTATCGAACCAGAATAAGTATAATACGAAGTTAAATAAATCCTCGACTTACGTAAACGCGGACGCGGAAAATAATACCTTATTAAATAGAAAGGATACGATAACTTAGAAAATACTTAGGAACCCCTAAAGAATATCTACGAAGATCTGATTAAAGAATACGAAAATCAGCGAATAACTTAGTAATAGATAGAATCAGAAAACTTACTAACGATTAGACGAACCCCCTCTATTAAAAGCGCTAACCAGATCTAACGACCCACTAAAGTCCACGGTAGACTAGTCCACGGTATCAAACTCCTGCATCAGCGAATCAGGAAACGCTTTAGGTAAAGGACCCGCCGGCACCGAAACTGCCGCCTCCTTTTTAGCCTCCTTACGCTCTATATAATCCAACTCCTCTATAGAATCCAGGCCCCGGCGAATAGCCCGTGCTATCTTCTCTCTCTATATCTTTTTCTACTTACGAAGGCGATCTATATATACGTCTAAAGTATAACGAGCCTCGTCTAGTTCCTCTATCTTATCCTTAATCTTCTAATAGTGCCGAGAGATAGTACGAATATTAGACGGAGAAGGACCTAGTATATCGCAGCGAGATTTATTTAAACGAATATACTTAGTATAGCGGTCGGAATATATCGCAGAAATCTAATAAAAAGAAAGCCCCTATTCCTTATAGTTAGAGCAGGTCGGTATCTCTATATAATACTCCAGAATAGATTAAAGAAGAAGGTTACGCTTAACGGTTTTAGGAGCAACCGACGAAGAAATCTTTCGAGAACGACTTTTATTAATTCTCGACGATATAACGAATTAGGAAGGTATAATCCGAAGTAAGAATATCAGGTAGGACTACTTACGGAAACACTATAGGTCTTTAGGGATAAAGACCGATAGAAGGGAGATAATATTATAACCCACGGTTATACAGGTTATAGGAACAGGCCAGCGTAACTATATACCAGCAAATCGGAACCTTAACGGACCGATAGGGATCTCTTATATAACCAAGTTATATAGAATAATATAGTTAGGGTTAGGGTTATACGAACTAATTAGGAATAGATTATTAAGATTATTAGATAATCCAGCAAAGCCGGATTATTAAGATCGCGAGATAATCCAGATAATCTAGGGTTAAATAGGGTATTTAACGTAGAATAACAGAAGGATATAAGGATAGGAGTTTACGGCTTGCCATTAGATAGTTTCCTTATAGTCTTTAGTTATAAATCTAAGTATCATTTTATATAATAGGGTAATCCCTCTTAATCACTTGTAACACTTGATATTGCTCGATAACGTACGAAGACTTAAAGGTAATACTTCCCCACCTGCTAATATACAACTTATAGGTACTTCCAGAATCCGGGATCCAGGCAAGGATCATTACATTAACCCTATACCGATAATTAGCCTTACTCGTTCGTATACGTATTACTTCGGTATTCTTAGCTAGTGCCTCCGTACGAAATTAAGCGAGAAACGTAGGCGGTAGCGTAGCCGTTAGAAAGATAAGCGGCTGCTTAAATCGTTATACGCTTTTTAGTTCGCGTAATCGTATACGGTAGTTCGAATCGGTAATAATAGTATAGTATTCGTCGATATAAATCCGTACGAGAAGGCTAGCTATAGTAATCGTATTAACGTACGATATAAACTCGCCTATTATAGCGATATCCGTACTAACGAAAATAAGTTATACGGCGCGTAGGAATCCCTCGCGCCCTATACGGAGCCCCGATTGGAATTAAATAGTATCGATCTAAAGCTTATAGGCCCGTATAAGTAAATCCTCGATAAGTACGAGAAATAGGATAATAATAATACTAATCCTATTATTCTCTAAAACCGCGGGTATATAGAAAAGTAAGCTTTTACTAGCGCTAGTTAGTAAAATATAGATTACTAATTACTAGCCTTAGAGTCGGCAGATCGTACGATAGTATAAAGCCTACTCGGCTAATTTCTACTTAGTACCGGCTCTAAAGAGCGTATAAAGCGCTTATAAAAGATCCTCGTCCGTAGCTATATATATTATACGAGCGTATAGAGCTAGCGGTATAGAGCTCGGGCTTTCGTACGGTCCCTCTCCACCTTTATACGAGAGCGAAGCTTTCCGCTTCCGTATTTACTAACCTTCGTCTTCCCCTTCTATACGAGGTATCCCGTTAGCCTCTAGGCTCGTATTATATAAGAACTAGTACTAGAGTAAACTTACCGTACGGAAGGTTATAATTATCTCGGGCTATAAAGACCCTAGAAACCTAATATAAATAGCGTAATACTATCGTACGACCTTCGTACTATATATAGCCTGTAAATCCTAGACGATATTCTAGCCTCCGGTCCCTCCGTCGCCCGGCTCGCTTATAAGCGGATCGATATCCTAGTAATACGAATCCTCGTCTTCGCCGATCTGGAGTTCCGCTTATTTCGTATTAAGACCCCGGATTTACCGTCCGAATTCGATTACGATTATACGGTAGCGCGTAATACTAATACAAGTACCGAGCTTCGGCTAGAGATATCGTACAAGGAGTATACTAAGCCTTTCGGTCGTATAAACCCTAGAATTACTCTCGTACTAGAGATATTTAAGTTATTCGCCGACGGCCGGGCGTAACCCGTATTACGTATAAAATAGCCGCTCTACCGGTAAAAGCTAGATAATATAAACGATAAGGAAAAGCCTAACCGGCGGCAGGAGAAAGTATACGACCTTACGGCTTCGTACGCTATAAGCCGATTTACCCTTATCCTAGTCTATAGTAATTATAACCTCGCTATTTAGAATAAAGATATTCCGTACGAACTATTAGGAATCCCTATACCGAACGGTAAGGATTTCGGGCCCTTATCCGGGCTACCCGCCCTAGATATATATAAGGATAAGGAGAAGCTTACGGAATATACGAAGCTGCTAGAGCTACTAATAAACCGGTTTCTTCTTCTACTAGCCTTATACGGAATCCTAGAGAGACGGTTAGAGTAAGCTAAGCACCGTATAAGGCCCCGGGCGAAGCTATATATTCCGGGGGTCGGTTGCGAACGATCGCCTAGCGCCGACCTATATAGTATAGTCGACGATCCGTATAAGCTCGACCGTCGTACGAAGCTCCTCCTAGGACCTAGAAAGAAGGCTATCGAGGAGATAGGTAGCCTTATCGATAAGCTTATATAAGGCCTACTAAAACGCTTATACGGGAATTGCTTCGCCGTTATAGAAAAGGACTTACTTATCCTTAGACTATTATACGGAAGCCTGCCCCGCTATCTAATAGCGCTAACCGCGTCTATATACTATCCAGGCGATAATCGTATTTATAGGCGTATATATACCGGGTACTATCTACTCGCTATACGCTATACGGAAGCGCTAGACCGCCTATACGCTAATCGCTTTAAGCTCTAACGGCTTATCGAGAAATTCGGCTTCGAGAAAAAACAGATATATAAGCTAGAGAAGCGCTATAAGCCGGGTTATATAGAGATAGGGTTCTAGAAAGCTAAGCGGCTCCGTACGGATTCCTAACGCCGTATAAAAGCAAAGGAGTAGATTTAAATAGAGATTCCCGCCGATATAATACCGAAGAGACGAAAGAAAAAACCGAAAGACCGTACGGTCGAGGATATCGGTCTCCTTTATATACTCGGGGCTTAGACTTATACGACTCCGAGGACTTTCCCTATCGTCCTCTTCGTATATATTATCGTCTAAATCCGGAGTAAATATCTAGGCTTTATACGGACGCCTAGCTAGCTAGGTAGAGACCGGGGGCTCCGTACGGTCGAGAAGTATATTAACCGTAGTAATTATATCGTATAAGAGCGACTATTACTCGGCCGAAAAGGAGACCGCCTATTACTTATACGCTTACTCCTATCCCAGATAGTATATACGAATATAAAAGATAAGATATCGCTACCTAAAAGAACGATATTATACGATCGTTAAATCTAACCCCGGCTATATAAAGGGGCGGGGATTCGGCTATATCGACGAGATACTCGTAAGCTATTAGAGTATTTCGATTAGAATAGTAGGTAGCTATAGAAGGTAGCAATCGAGCTCTTATACGAAGCTTCTTAAAACTTACTAAAGCTATACGAAATACTTTAGTAGAATCTCCGGCCTTTCTAGTTACTATATAATAGATCGGGCCTTCCCCTTCTCGTCCTAGAGAGTAGCCTAATAGATAGTAAGCTTATCGCGCGATTAAAAATACGGAACCTAGCTAACCCTTTTTACCTAAGCCGAATTATAATCGAGGCCTTCGCGTATATCGCCTATTCGTATATAGTCCTAGTCGACTTTAAGAAATATAGCTTCCTATTAGGTAAGGGCGTTTTCGAACGAAGCTAAGTCTGGATCGAGCGTAATAGGAGACGAGGAGAGAGTAGGTATAGGGTTTACTTCGTCCGCTTTTATACGAACGATCTAATACCGTCTATATTAGGGGACGGTAAGCTAGCTCTAAAGCCGTACGGACTAACCTATATTCTCGTATATAGGATATAGACTTGCTTTAAGATACCGTTGGAAAAGAGTATATAAAGGTATAAGGTATCGGTAGGATTAGTAGCTTAAGCCCTATACGATAGCTAAATAGGGAATCGGATCTAAGTTATCGTCGGGGAGTTATACGGAGGCTGGATCGGCGAATATAGTATCGCCGTACGAAGAGAGAATATCCTTAAGTATAAGCCCTTTAAGGTAATACTATTAGCGGAAATACGTACGAATCCCGGTACCGGGCTATATACTAACCTAGCAGAA
Organism: Coniella vitis; assembly: GCA_011317545.1. Lineage (NCBI taxonomy): Eukaryota > Fungi > Ascomycota > Sordariomycetes > Diaporthales > Schizoparmaceae > Coniella > Coniella vitis. Next base: position 8,605 of record WUJK01000008.1, read on the forward strand.
ACGGTAAATTAGGATATTATATTCCGTATTAATAGTAATATATTACTCTATCGTACGGAAAGAGAATATATTATATAGAGATAGAAAATCAAAAAAGATAAGGTATTCGGTTTAATAATATAGCGTACGAAAGAGACGGAAAATCTCTTATCTATATAAGCTAATCTATAATATAAGGTAAGCAAGATTATATACGAAGAAGGGGTAGGGAACGGGTTAGGGGTAGAAAACTCCGTACGGAGTAATAATAGTATTAGGGGCCCCTTACGGGTTCTATACGAAGTAATAAAGCCTCTATATAATCTAACCTATCCTCCTCTATTTATCCTTAGTATAAACCCCTAGGAAATCTCTCTCCCCCTTACTAATAATAGTATAAGCCGGCTTTAGTATTAAGCTATATATAAATCCTAGATATAGTTAGCGTAGGTATTCTGCTGTTAGCTAGTAATAAAGAGGTACTAGTCGAAGGGGAAGGTTCGTATATAGTAGCGGTACTTATAGCGTACGGCCTTAGGGCGGCCGGTACGAGTAATTAAGACGGCTAAGAAGTACGAGTTACGCCGGAGGATCTTAGCAAGAACGGTAGCAGTAGTTATACTAGAGTCGCTAGCCGAGAGGCGAATATCGGTACCGGGTAGAGCTAAAAGGTCTCGCTCGGTATTATTCTTAGCTAAGGTAGTTAGGGCTATATACGAGGCAGGATAGGTAAGGTAGAGGATTAGGCTACGCCGGCTATTCTAAATGCCTAGGTCCGTATAGCGAACGGAGAGGGTAAAGGTAGAGGTAGCTATCGTATAGACGGGTTTCTTAGGGTTTTCTTAGAAGGAGTAGAGTTTCTTCTACCGTACGGTTAGGTAGTTAGTACGGACGGTAGGGAGAAAGGGGAGGGGAGGGCGAAGTAGTAATATTAAATAGGACGTACGGTTAACGATACCTAGCTTTTTTATAAAAAGAAAGGTAGAATAAAGAAGGAGGAAAAAAGGCGAAAGGGAAAGGGGAGGGAAGAAGTTCTTTATATAGTAGGGAGGGAGTATCGCCGAAGACTCTAGGAAAGTCCGAGTAAGTTACTACATATAATAACTAACCGACGGAAGAAAGCGGTGATTATCGTACGGGAGATAAAGGCGTTATAAGAAATAACGGCTGCCTTCTCCTACGCTATATAAGGCTGCTATTATTGTACGAGAGATAAAGCCGAATAATAGGATTAGACCTAGCCTTAGGCCTAACTATATAAGGCTGCTATTATCGTATAAGAGATAAAGCCGAATAATAGGATTAAACCTAGCCTTAGGCCTAACTATACGAGGCTGCTATTATCGCCCGAGGGATAAAGCCGAATAATAGGATATAGCCTGAGGCGATGGGCTTAACTATACGTATAAGGCTGCTATTATCGTATAAGGGATAAAGCCGAATAATAGGATATAGCCTAAGGCGATAGGCCTAACTATATATACGAGGCTGCTATTATCGTATAAGGGATAAAGCCGAATAATAGGATATAGCTTAGGCGATAGGCCTAACTACTATAAGGCTGCGATAATCGTATAAGAGAGCGAAAGCCGATAAAGAAAGAGGATAAGACGTAGCCTTAGGCCCTAGAGTACGAGGCTGCTTGTATTATATACGTATATTTAGGGGGCTTGGGGTTAGGTTGGGGTTAGGGGTGGGGTTGGGTTGCGACGACCCCACTCGTGCGACGTGGATTAGCTGAAATAGGCCTTACGAAGTAGGCCTTAAAAACGCACGGACCAGCGACCATTTATATGGAGGCTTGGCCGAAGTAAGCCTTATTCCGCGGCAGAATGATGGTTAGGGTGAGAGACGCAGCGTTAACGGTGTTTTCCAATTGAGAGGCAGATGAAGAACCATTGTGTCTGGAAAGAGTGGGTATAGCTCCACTCAGGGGTGATGAATCACTGCGTGGAAGCATCGTGGACGAAGAAGAAACCTCATGGCTGGCTGGTGATGGGTAAACATGATCAGAGGATCCATTCTTTTGCGCCAAGCGTGCGCGTTTGGTGCGTAAGCGCTGCTCAATGTCTTGGAGCCGTAATAATGCGTCCACTTCAGCCTCTTCGCGAAGGCGTTGTTCAGTTATGACAGCTGTGTTTGGAGATTCTGAGGAAATTCGCTGCGTTGGCGCAGTATTGGCGCGACTAACACGAGAAGAGCGTCGGGTGGATGGCATTCTTGTTCTTGCCGGTTTGCACCCTTGGAAAAGAAGTTCAGAATATCAGGGTTTTGGTGGGCAAAGTGACAGGATACAAGAAAGCATCCAATAAGCAGGATCTTAGCAGTGTTCAAGATGTGTTTAATATCAGGGTTTTGGTGGGCAAAGTGACAGGATACAAGAAAGCATCCAATAAGCAGGATCTTAGCAGTGTTCAAGATGTGTTTAATATCAGGGTTTTGGTGGGCAAAGTGACAGGATACAAGAAAGCATCCAATAAGCAGGATCTTAGCAGTGTTTAAGATGTGTTTTCAATTGAGGTTATATTCAGGAATTAAACTGAACTTAGTTCCTTCCTTTTTTCTTTCAGTATTCCAGTTTTTGTCCATGACTATAAATGTGATTAACTCTGCAGGGTTCCCGTTGCTTTTAAGCAATAGGTAAGCAAGTTTCCAGCTCAAACTCTGACACTAAAGACCCTACGATTTAATACCGTCCGGTATATTATAATATCGGTATATATTTAATAAGTATTATATAAAAGCGCTTATATATTACCGTAATACTACCCCCGGCGTCTAAGGCGCTCTTTTAATAATAGCTTAGCCTTATCTAATATACGATAATTAGGATAAGGATATATTAGCTAGGCTATAGGTATTTAACGCTATAAATAGGCTTTAAGGCCGAAGTTATAGAAAAAGTATAAAGGCTAACCGGCCGATTAAATATTAGCGAGAAGGGGCTAATATATTATATAACGCGGGATTAAGCCGAGTATTATATAGGGTAGTTTAATTATACCTATTATTATATAAGCGAACGGAATACCGATACCTAAGCCGAATAGGAGTAAAAGGGCGGGCTAATAATAGCGATTAGTATAATTACTAAGGGCTTAAACCTCGAGGGTATTATACTAATTATAATTATTAATAGCTAGAACGCTTTAACGCTATATTAAATATTTAATAATATCCGAGGCTAAGGGATTATAATAATAATACTTTTAAAATAGGGTCGATTAGGAGGAAGGGATTAAGGCGATCGCCGGGGCGATATATATATAATAAGCGATAAGCGATTTTCTAAATAGGAAGAGTTTTAGTAGATAATATAAGTTAGCGGATATAGTTTATAACTAATATTAAAAAGGGGGTAAAGTAATAAGTATATAGCGTAAAAGCTTTATAAGGGAATAATATAAACGAAGAATAGCCCTAAAGTATATCCTATTAAAGTTTATAATAACCCCCCCTACCTCTTCTATATAAGGTAAGGTAGGGGAAGAGAATTTAGAATCTAAGATAGGGCTAAGTATAGGGAGATTATCTACCGGAAGTATAAACTTAAACCTAGCCTAAAGGGGAACGAAGAGGGGGAGCTTTAACTAATAGGAGGAAAGTACTAAGAGCCTTAAAAGGGAAGTATTATCGGCGAAGCGTATAAGCGTTATATAGGATCGAACGGTAAAGGGGGGCGGGCTTTTCTAGTTCCTAGGTTATAGTAGGAGGAATAAGAACCGGCCCGGGATATAGCCCTAATAGTTACCGGCTAAGGACGGCGGCGTATTTCGATTACCCGGCGTAATCTAAAGGATCGGGTAGGCGTTAAATAACTATTAAGAGAGCTATATAAAGGCGAGCTAACGGGAAATAAAGATATAATAACTATACGATTATCTTTCTACCTTTATAATATTATACTACTAGGAGTATACGGATAATAAACTAGGCTTAGGGCGGTATATAATATATATTCTTAAAGGGTTAGAAGTAGAATATAAGCGGAATATCTACCTTATAAATAGCGTAAAGCTAGACGATATTATAGATAAGATATAAGATAAGGTTTATAGTTATAATAGCTAGCTTGGAATAAATCTCCTATATTTAACCTACCTGATACTATAATATTTATATAATATATTTATAGCGAATAGGAGTAGCGGTTAGATAAAGGTTTAAGGTAAAAAATACTAATACCGGAAGTAGTTTATAGATATAATAGCCTAGGTATTACGATAAAAACGTAAGGAGGCTATAAGTATAATTAAATAGCTTAGTAATCTATCTATATATATAAACGAAGAATATATCCTAGGGGTAAAAGGACCGGGTAAGATTATAGACTAGTTCCGAATAAAGGATAAGGCGAATAGATTCGAATAGATAATAATAACGTTAATAGTAATACGCGTTATAGGAGGCCTGCCGGGGATTATACCCTATTAGAAGTAAGGAGAGGGAAAAAGGGGCTATAACGAGCGGGGGAGATAATATCGATTATACCTACCTATATAGCCGTACCTACGTAGTTAGCCGTACCTACCGGTACGGCTAACTATAGCTAGCAAGGGTTATACCTATAGAGGTCTATAGTTCTTACTATCCTATATTTTATTTCTAATTAAATTTTTATCTATATTTATTAAAATTTTCACTAAGTTAAATTCGTATATTACTAGTATATAGCCTCTCCTTAGGGTACCGTCGGGAACGTATTAGATAAATAGGCGCGCGGTTATAGGCCCTATCTAGCCTTCTATTTAAAAACGTTTATTATAAGTAGGTAATTATCCTAAGGGCTTAAGAGAAGTCGAACCTTAAGCTAGACTAATTAAGCTAGTAGATAAATACTTACTAGGAGGAGCTAGCTAAAGTATATTAATAATTAGATAATATAGCTAGCGCTATTTAGGTACTGCTTTGCTAGTTAAGTATAGGCGAGGTAAGCGCAACCCCCTTAGATATACGTTTTACTACTAGTAACCGCTAATTCCCTTATACTATAGAGTAAGTACGAGAGCGAATATAGTTAGCCGTTCCTTCCGTAGAACCGACTCGTAAACGAACGGCTTCTAGCCTACTTAATAATAGTCCTAGTAACGATAGTTTAGGCGATAAAGGTTTAAACTATTCTCGAAGACTACCGTATCCCTCGAATTAACGCCCCTACTATTCTAAACGCAAATTAACTAGGCAGTTATATAATACCTATTTAACTATAAATACTATATACTAAATACGTCTTAAGCGCGATATTATTAGCGTATTTAATCCTAAATACTCTAATCCTAAAGACGTAGGTATAATAACCGTAGGTAAAGACATCGTCTTTATAGATATATAGGCTTTCCTAAACCGCCTTAAGTCCCTTAAGGAGAGCGAAATAGACGAAGGTATAGAGATAGAGATCGTTCGTATATTTAGTATTCTACTATAGGGTACTACTATCTTCTAATAAACTAACGAGCTAACTACCACCTATCGCTATAATCTATATAAAGGTAGCTATTTAGCCGTTATAGCATTGCTTACTAAACGCTTTTCTATAGGTTATAACCTTACGTCCTAGGGATTTTGCTAGAATAGGCTTACTCTATACGACTTAGCTAAAAACGAGTATATACTATATAAATACTTTTAGAAGAACTTATAGTACGCTCGTACTATAAAAGTTCTAAACTAGGATAATAGTTAATAATTAGGCGTATTTAGTAATATATAAGGTAAACTAGACGAACGTATCCAGCTATATCTTAGTCCCCTATACCGTTTTAAAACTATAGACGCCTATATAGAGGAGATAGAAGATATTAGAGGAGAGCTTATTAGTCTAGGCCGTACTCGCTATAGCGATAAGCGAGATAAGGCTTACTAACCTTGTAACTATTTAGAGATATATAAATACGATTCGCGTACTAATTATTTAATACGGGATCGTAATCGTAAACGTAACCGCTACTCTTATCAAGGATATAATAACTCTTATAGCGGATATACCTCTCGCGATAATTATAAGCGGTCTAGCTAACGAGATAACCGCCTATCTAATCGGCGCGGTAACCGTTAGTTAGACCGTCGGGATACCCGTCCCTCTAATCGCTGTAATAACCGTATAAGCGATCGACGGCCCGATATTAAGCCGTCCTAACCCTAAGAGGGAGTAGAATCGCCTACCTAGCCCTAATAATAAAAGGGTATATAACGTTACTAGCGGCGAGGACCTCGACGAGGGATCGTTTTTAGATAATTCCCGTAATAAACGGGCGCGTAGTTATTTATAAGATCGTATATACTAGGTTTATAGCCCTAGACGATTACTATCCCGTTTACGCTATAGTATACGGTCGCCTAGTCCGTACGGCTAAGTATATAACGTATATACCCTCGATTACGAGATTAATCGAACCTACCTCTTCTATAAGTAAACCTAAGGTTAGATAGAGCCTAGCTATTAATCGTAAGGAGTATTATCTAGGCTGGATAAAGCCTAGCTATTAATTATAGGGAGTATTATCTAGGCTAGATAGAGCTTAGCTATTAATCGTAGGGAGTATTATCTAGGCTGGATAGAGCCTAGCTATTAATCGTAGGGAGTATTATCTAGGCTAGATAGAGCCTAGGTATTAAGCGTAGGGAGTACGGTCTAGGCTAGATAGGGTTTAGGGACTAATTATATACTAAGTCTTTTAATAACTATTCTTTAGCAGCTGCTCCCGCGTTTTTATATAGATTTAATTAGCTATATAGATAGCTACTGCTCTAGGTAGGGCTAATTCTTAAGCTCTAATTAGATATAAGGATCTTGATTAGGCGATAGCGTATTATATAATTAGCTATAGCTTTAGAAAGCGGATTTAGATTAGTAGCACTATTCTACGTATTCCGGTCCTATTAGGATATTAAAGAATAAATAATAAAATACGCTAATTAAAAAAGGATTAAGGGATTAATCCTATAGAAGGGAGATAAAGTCTACCTTAACTATAAAAATATTAAAACTATTAAACCTAGTAATAAACTCGATTATAAGAAACTCGGACCCTATAAAATTATACGATAAATTTTACTAATTAACTACGAACTAGAAATCCTATATAAACGTTTATACCTAGTCTTCTACGTTTTACTCCTCGAACTAGCACTAATAGATATAATACTCTCGTATAATATAAATATTATCGAACTAGAATAAGTATAGTACGAAGTTAAATAAATTCTCGACTTATATAAACGTAGATACGGAAAATAATATCTTATTAAATAGAAGAATTACGATAATTTAGAAAATACTTAGGAATTACTAAAAAACCTATACCTAGACCTTATTAAAGAATACGAAAATAAAATACTATTATAGCCTTAGATAGAGAAGGTATTATAGGGAATCGAACCCCGGACCTCCTAATAAGAAACTAGGGACTCTAACTACTAAGCTATAAGACTATTCGTATCTTTAATTATAATAGCTACCTATAGAAATAACTAGGCTCCTTATTAAGAACCCTAGTAATAACCCTAAGGAAAACTAGAATTATAAACCTCTAATAATAGAAGGCCCTAAACTAAAGAAGTTAGATACGGATAAATCCGTAGACTCTAGGAAGGTACTAAAATCTATTACCCTAAAACTATTAATCTCCTATAATTCGGTAGTAGCCTCGGATTCCGTAGAAACCGCCGTATTTACGCTAGCTTTAGCTTCCTACTCCTCCTAAGTATTAAGTAACTCTAACCTAGCGTTTACTAGCTTTATACTCCTCTTTATTAGGGACTTATACTAAATATAAAGACGCTCTAAGCGAGAAAGCGCCTTCCCTACCTTACGATAAGCCTTACGAAGCTCCTTATATATATTAGCCTCCTATATATAAAGTTTCTTCTCTTCCGATAAAATACGAGAAACTATAGGAAGTTAGTACTAAATAAGAAGAATCGTAGTAACTAGAACTTACGAGTATTTATAAGAATACTATTCCTATTATATTGCTTCCCCCGCTTTATATACGCCGAATAATATAAAACGCTATCTATTATACGGTATAACTACCTCTTAGAAGTATAGAGAGAGTAAGGTATTATCTTAAAACTAAAAGTTTCGATAGAAAGATAAAGACGATTATATTACTTAGTTTTCTTTAAACCAGATTTCTAGATACCCGTAGATATAACGAATTAGGAAAGTATAATCCGGAGTAAGAATATTAGGTAGGATTATTTATAGGAATAAATTATAATCTTTAGAGATAAAGATTAATAGAAGGGAGATAATATTATAACCTATAGTTATATAGGTTATAGGAATAGGCTAGCGTAACTATATATTAGTAAATCGGAACCTTAATAGACCGATAAGGATCTCTTATATAAGGATATATAAGGATAGTATAACCTAGGGTTAGGGTTAGATTACTATAATAACTAAGGTAGTTAGAGCGATAATAATCTAAGTAATCTAAATAATCTAATGCTCCTATCGCTCCTAGTAATCTAAGGATCTATATTTATTATAGATAAGGGAATAACGGAAGGATATAAGGACGGTGGATTTCCTAGCTATTAGATAGTTTCCTTATAATCTTTAGTTATAAATCTAAGTATTATTTTATATAATAGGGTAATCCCTCTTAATTACTTATAATACTTAATATTGCTCGATAACGTACGAAGACTTAAAGGTAATACTTCCCCACCTGCTAATATACAACTTATAGATACCTCCAGAATCCGGGATTCAGGCAAGGATCATTACACACCGATAATACCATTCCTTCTTATTCTGCACCATATCCTTTAATTTGGTAAGCATGTGGGATAGAAGAGCTGGATCCGGAAATTTGAGTCTTTGTGTGTGAGCACTATATGTTTTGATTCCGTCGTGAGAATCCCCAGCATCATGTTCTTGAAGGCAATCAGAGTCTGCTTCCACATGCCCCCACCAGTTTTCTGATCTCCGCAGCGAATCACTACTATTCCTAAGCTCGGTCAAGCGTTGCTCAACCATGATTATGGATGCAATGGCGGATATGAGTGACTCTTCCTGATGCACTAGCTGATTGGATCGGATGTCTCTGATACGTGATATATGACTGTGAAAGAGACCAACAGCGTCGCCTTGTTCTCGCCGCCAACTCTTCCTAATAGTAATCTCTGATGTATGCTCAACGCTGGTGATAAGGCTGTCGACAAGGACACCTGCAGTTGCGAGCAACCGAGTTAATCGGAGCAATACAGGCTCTTCGTTGTGGGTGTTATTTTTAAGAGCGTTATTGTTAAATAATGAGAGAGCATCCGAGTCGCGTCCACCAGAGTCCCTGCGATGGTCCCACCATTCCCAGGCCCAAGACTCAAAGTCGATCCGAGCATCGCTCAGCCCACTGCTTACGGGGATACCGTCCACGAGAGCGCATGACGGATGCCGAAATCCACGATACTGTGGCAGATTGAAAAACTTTGAATTCCCGTGAGAATTGAGGTCAACTGCATCAGAAGAGCAAGTAAGCTGCACAAAGTCATGCTCTTCATCTCGGTGGAAGGGCCCGTTGCGCGCAAGAATAATGTCAAATGCATCCAGTATATCCGTGATTGCTCGTGTTAAGCCCACAGAGGGTGGCACTGTGAAGTTGCTCAAGCGTTTGCCGACATATAACATGCGGTTTAAGTCATGCTGCTGTTGCTGGTGCTCTCGCTCTTGGATACATGAAGGTAGGCGCAAACACGGGTGCTCATCCAGGAGATTATTGCGGTGCGACAGCCCTTGCGAACGAGAGCATATTTCGATCTGGTTGTGGCAGAGGCCAACTGAAAAATCAAAGAACCATGGGTCTGCAGCATTGCAAGGGCATTGCCCAGTAACATCACCTCTGTGCTCCGTTGATGGTGCAGATTTAAGTTCCATCTCACTTGCTACTCGGTCAACCACACGGTGTAGATGACTGAGCTTGGGCTCAAGTGCGCCGGCCATCTTGATTACGGCATTTCCAATGGCAAAGTCCGTCAGAGTGCTGGTGTGGAGGAGCGCTGAGCACGCGTCACGGCATAGTACAGATAAACTAGCATAGTCCCGTCCCCATGCCCAAGGCGAGGTAAATGATGATGAAGAGCCTTGATTTGAGCCACTGTTGGTATTGTTTTTGTTGTTGTTGTTGTTGTTGTTGTCGGAATGATGGGTGGAAGCAGAGGACTGGGCTTGTGACCTTTCGATATCACGATGCGTTTTCTTGACAATCTCACAGACAGAGTCGACAGATGAGTACAGGTTCCAGAGTGACCTTTTCTGATCGTAGGCCTCGACGAATGCGAGAGCAGGAGAAGCCTCTGTCGGATGAAGAGGTGGGGGGCCAGCATGGGTTGTGACTTGAACCATTGTGAAATCTGCCTCTTATCTCTGCAGTGGGGTGGAAATAGAGTGAGGCACAATATCTTGTAAAGGGGCGCCGTTGAAGATCATGCCCGGGACAGCCATCCAGACATCGACAAGTTGGTCCAAATCAAAGAAGAGTGAGACGGGAGCGGTGGCATGGTCGAGTACTGAAGTTGTGGAGTGGTCAATAGCTCCTGTGGGGTGTTGAAGCAGCAGTGTACTATGCCTGTGCTGTAGAAAGCTGAGAAGAAATGAAATGATAAAGAGGCACACAATGCAAATCAGTATGCAAGGCCAGGGGAAAATAGAAGCGCAATGACCACATTGAGCAACGTCGTCGCCTTCGATATGTTCAACAACGTCCCAGATATTACTACCAGCTTTCTGTTCCTCAATCAAGAAATCATCGCGTACAAGATCATCGTCCTGAGCGTCAAGTGGACAGACCCGAATTGGCTCGTGTCGCCCCACGACCCAGTTCCAACCAACGAATGGTTCCCTATACGAAGGGAAGGACAACGAGCCGTCACGTACGACGAACCCAACAGCGAATACTACGCAGCACTGAAGAAAACCAAAGAACTCGCCTATATCGGATTACGGGACGAGCACCCAGAAGAATGCACCCTCAGACAGGTACGATGGTACCAGTGCATACACCCACAATGCGCAATCCACGCTCAAGAGAAAGCCTTCGATTGGCATCGACTTAGAAATCAGAACGAACAGAAATTACAACCTATGCGTATCAAACAAGGAATACAGCAAGCAGAGGGCTCAAACCAGAAGGCAACCCTCCAAGCACCAACGGAACAACAGCACCCAAAAGGACAGGATCGCCTATAAGGGACGATAAGCGATCAGAACTTCCAACAAAGTCCCTATATACGACAAACAGGTCGGCATACGAATACTTACGAATCCCAGTAAGGATCGACGATAAAGGATATATAGCGCTTATAGATAGCGGAGCATAAGGAAACTTTATATCCCTAAGAGTAATCAATAGAGACCAGATACCTTAGACGAAAAAGATAGAACCCTATACGCTTAGCACCGTAGAAGGCACGGAAGTCGCTTACGGCTAAGGAGTTATTAATATAGAATCTAATCAATTACCAGTTATAATCTAAAGACGAACGAAACAGATAATCTTCGATATTACGGATACCGTATAATACGAGCTGATTTTAGGCATATTATAGTTAAGGAAAGAAAATCCTCGAATCGATTGGACTAATAGCTATATTTTATAGGATAAAGCGGAAACCTAGGGAACGGTTGCAATTAAAGGCGTAGGATCGAATCTAGTTATTAAGCGATACCTAGATAACAGGGGCTTAAACAAGTTTATATATACCTCTAAATCGAGAAGAACTATAATAACGGTTAATTACGGCACCGATAAACCTCGATAGGTTATAGAGAAGGATCTAGTAATAGTTAGTACCTTAATAATAGGAGGATACGGCAGATTAGCACCTAATACGATAGGACTTGCTCGCGGATATAACAAACTATCGTAGCGCGAAATCACAGAAAGGAATACGTATACGTAACGATATCTCCTATTCCTCGCAGCAAATAAGGAAGAAGATACGTTAGACAGACTGGTCGGAGTACCAGCAGAATACCATATATTTACTAAAGTTTTCAGGGAAAACTTCGAATTAGGACTACCGGAATACAGCAAATACGATTACGAGATACCCCTTAAGGAAGGGACGGCACCAGAATTCAAACCTATCTACCTATTAGATAAAGAAAAATTAAAAGTACTTAGAGAATACCTGGACGAATACCTAGCAAAAGGCTATATACGGGAATTATAATCGCTAGTAGGATATCTAATCCTATTTATACTAAAGAAGAATAGCAAGCTACGACTATATATCGACTACCGATAACTTAACGATATTACTATTAAGAACCGATACCCCCTACTACTTATCAAGGAACTACGAGATAGACTTTAAGGAATATAATAGTTTACGGCCCTAGACCTTAAAGGAGCCTATAACTTTATCAGAATGAAAGAAGGAGAAGAATGGAAAATAGTATTTCGCACCCGCTACGGATACTACGAATACTTAATAATGCCTTTCGGATTAACCAACGCACTAGCAATATTTTAGCAAATAATTAACGAAGTATTATGCGAACACCTCGACTATTTTGTTATCGCCTACCTCGACGATATTCTTATCCTTTCCCGCACGCTCGAAGAACACAAAGAATACGTTAAGAAAGTTCTACGGAAACTAGAGAACGCAAACCTCCTAGTCGTACCAGAGAAAAGCTTTTAGTACGTACAATAAGTCGATTACCTCGGATATACTATTACACCAGGATATATCAGAATATAAAAGGATAAAGTTAAAGCAGTTAAAGAATAGCCAGTACCTAAGAATATTAAGGATATTAGGGTATTCCTCGGATACGCTAACTTCTATAGGCAATTCATTAAAAACTATAGTAGTATTACAGCACTACTTACCGCACTTACCAGGAAAGACACCACGTTTATATAGAACGATAAGGCATAACAGGCCTTCGAAGCAATACGATTAGCCGTAACCTCGGAACCTATCTTAGTCGACGCCGACCCAACGAAGATATTCGAAGTAGAAACAGACGCTTTATGCTATACGCTTAGCGGACAACTTAGATAACGAGATAATCAGGGAAGACTCAGAATAATCAGCAATTTCAGCAAGAAACTAAACGGACTAGAACTTAACTACGGAACGCCAGACTAGGAACTTATAGCTATAGTTGAAGCATTTAAGGAATAGCGACACTACCTAATAGGCGCTAAACATTAGATCTTAGTCTATACAGACTATAAGAATCTTTAGGCATTCCTCACAACAAAACAACTCAATAAACGACAAATTAGATAGTACGAATTCCTATCACAATTCGACTTTAAGATTGTCTATAGAAAAGGGAAAGAAAACGAACGAGCAGACGCCCTTAGCCGAAGATCAGAACACCAAGATAAAGACAGCAAGGACCAAGATATATAAGCAATCTTTAAGGAAGATATAAATGGAAATCTGATTCCCGAAGCTAGAGAAATCAACGTAACTCTCCGAATCGGCGGAAAGACATACGACTTCAAGAATATATTAGAAAACGAAAAAAGGGAATATATCAGAGAATTCCACTCACTACCAGGACATAGACATTAAGGAATCCAAGCAACCTATAACCGCATTAAAAGACACTGGAATCCCCTAAGACTACGAAACCTAGTGGAAGAAGTAATAAGCAACTGCAATACCTGCAAGAAAAATAAACCAGACCGATATAAACCCTACGGACTCCTAAAGCTACTCAGAATACCCATAATATTATAGCAATCGGTCAGCTTGGACTTTATCGTAAAGCTACCTAAATTACGAGAACCCTTAACTTAGATATAGTTCGATAGTATCCTAGTAGTGGTTTGCAGACTAAGCAAGTATGCTTACTTCCTGCCTTATAAGGAAAGTAGCGATGCGATAGAACTCGCCTATACGTTTATTAGGAATATTATCGCAAATCACGGAACCCTAGAAGAAATCATCTCGGACAGAGGAAGTATATTTACATTATACTTTTAGACCTCTCTACTTAAATACCTCGGAACGAAACAAAAACTTTCAATAGCCTACCACCCCTAGTCAGATAGATAGACGGAAAGAATAAACCAGATTCTCGAACAATACCTTAGGCACTACGTTAACTACGAATAAGACAATTAGGTTAAACTCCTACTAATAGCATAGTTCGCTTATAATAGCGTAACTACCTTAATTATATAAATATCACTATTCGAAGCACTCTATAGAAGACCGCTAAGAGCCTACTACGAAGAAGTCCCAGGAGTAACCATACTAGCAGTATAAGTTACGACTAGTAAAATCAAAGAAATCTAGATTAAGCTATAAGACAAATTACGAGAAGTAGTAGAGAAGATAAAAAACTATACTAATTAGAAAAGGATTAAGGGACTAATCCTATAAAAGGGAGATAAAGTCTGCCTATATCGTATAAATATTAAAACTAAGCGACCCTCTAACAAACTCGACCACAAGAAACTCGGACCCTTCGAAATTAAGAACAAAATCTCGGACCTTAACTACGAACTCAAGCTACCCCCTAATATAAAGATATACCTAGTCTTTTATATATTACTCCTCGAACCAGCACCGAAGAATACACCTATCGAAAAATCACTCGAACTCGAAGAACTTTAAGAACCAGAATATAAAGTTGAAAGAATCATTAACGAAAAACCAACCGCACGACTAGTGCTAGTTAAATGGAAAGACTACTCAGACAGCGAAAACACTTGGGAACCTATTAGCAACCTACAGAACTGTCAGCAAGTAATCCAAGAATGGAGAAAAATATACCCAGCAAAATCCGACAGATCAGCAGGGTTATACCCATACCGGAAAACCAGGACCCAGATCCAAAAAGCAAAACGAATGGTTCCATTCGTCACCGACAAGAACCACTAGGATTTGAACCTAGGACCTCCCACTCAGAAAGCAGACGCTCTAACCACTGAGCCATGGCACTGAGAACCGGGACAACTGGACCATTCTGCCCAAAGGAAAACAGACACCATTATAAACCTTCAAAAGGAATAGGTGGATACGCACCTTGGCAAAAGCCGAAAACTCAGGAACCCCCAACACCAAGGTCCACAGCAGACCAATCGACCGCCTCATATTCCCGAAGCAGAGACTCAGGAAACTCCGCAGGCAAAGGACCAATAGGCTCGAGAACCGCAGCCTCCTTTCCAGCCTCTTCCCGCTCCACGCGCTCCAGCTCCTCCACAGAATCAAGACCGCGGCGGACCGCACGCATTATCTTCTCAAACTATATACGCTTCTACTTACGTAACCTTTCAACCTCCGCAGCCGTATCCCGTAATCTACTCTTAGCAGACTCTAACTAATCCTTAAGCTGTTAGTATTAAACCCTAATATAACGAATCTCCGCAGCAGATAACCCTTATATATTATACCTCGAATAACCTATACGAACGCACTCGGTATACCGAGATAAATCTTCTATCGAAACTTAGCACGAAATAATTCCGCAACCTTTATAGTAAGAATAAGAAGGTATAGTTATAGCGTTTTAAAGAATAATAGATAAGAGAGAATCCTTTTAACGAGTTTTCTCGGAACGAGATTTTTAAGAATAACTTTTATTAATTCTTAACGATATAACGAATTAGGAAGGCATAACCCAAAGTAAGAATATTAGGCAGGATTACTTACGGAAATAGGATAAGTCTTTAAAGATAAAGACCGTTAGAAGGGAGATAATATTATAACCCAGGCTTATATAGGTTATAGGAATAGGCTAATATAATATAGCTATAGCGAATCGGAACCGAACGGGCCGATATAGATCTCTTATATAATTAGGAAAGGAACTACGGTATAATAAGGAACTAACTAATTAGAAAGGATAGCTCCGGATAGAAGCTATCTAGAACTATCCGGATAGCGAAGGATAGATACTATCTAATACTATCTAGTATTAATAGGGAAATAACGGAAGGATATAAGGATAATGGATTTCCTAGCTATTAGATAGTTTTCCTTATAGTCTTTAGTTATAAATCTAAGTATTATTTTATATAATAGGGTAATCCCTCTTAATTACTTATAATACTTAATATTACTCGATAATATACGAAGACTTAAAGGTAATACTTCCCTACCTACTAATATATAACTTATAGATACTACTAGAATCCGGGATTTAGGTAAGAATTATTATATTTTTATAACTCTTATTTAGGATAACCTATATATACCTCTTAGGTAATATTAAATATAGTAGTAATAGTACCCTCTACTTTTATTCCCTCCGTTATCGGTAATACGCCTAATTAGGACGTAGCTTAGTAAGACCTAGTTATATAGAATTAGTACCTTAATTAAGCTTTCGAAGAAATTAAAGTAGAAGTCGCCCGACTTACTCTTATTAATTAGGGAAAGGCTTATAAGCTCGATAAGCTTAGACCCTATATAAGAGCTAAAGGAGTATTATAATCCTTCCTTACTTAGTATAAGGCTTATCTTAATTACTATTAATATTATAGACCCGTACCAAGCACGCTTAGTACGTAGTTAGCTATATATAGATATATAGTAACGGTCTAGTTATTAGTATATAACTCTCTCTTCTTTATAATTGGAATAATATATTATAGTACTTATTAGTAACTATTACTTATAGGTCCAGCCTATTATATTTCCAACTATTAATACCTCCCTTACTATAAATAGCCCTAAACTTATAGGTAATAGAACCTAATTACGGGATAGTACTAGCGGGGGCTATTAGCCCTCCCGAACCTATAACTAGGGATAATACCGTTTACTATTAACTCGCTAAACTCCGTATATATTAACTTAGTCTTGGTATATAACTTACTAAGATTATACTACTTCTTACTTTACTTACGGCTAGCTAATAGGATGTATTACCCTAGTAATTAGGCGGCTTACCGATTATACCCCCTAGTAATATATTAACGCTCTCGACGAACTTAGGCGCGCCTATAGCGCTCCCGATATAGAGGAAGCCCTTACCTATACCGGCACTATATAATAATATAAGGGACGCCTAATATATATAGCGGACCTTAATAAAGCTTAAGCTTATACTAGACTAGGAGTTTATTAAACCGCTTATCGCTTATTAGTATTATATATATATATAGCTTAGCCCTAATATCTAGCGGATAGTTATAGCCTTCTATTAGTCTAAACGGTCTTTAGATTAAGATATAAAGGCCTTCCTAGACTACCTAGCTAGATATTATACGAACCCTTATAAGAAGGATAATACGATATAAGACCTAGCGATAATACGTATAAGAGATAGGGAACTCTTCTCTTATTTTATTATATGCTTCGAGAAGATTATAATAGCAGCCGGAGGCCTAAACTAGGACGATAATATTAGGGTTAGCTTTCTACGATAATCTCTTTCTTATTATATCCGCGATAAAGCTATTAGCCGGGGAGTTAGTTTAACGGATTATATTAGCGCTTAGGATTCCTATTATATAATTGCCTAAGACTTAGAGTTATAGGATATAGAGAGGAAGACTCGAGGATAATAAAAACCCCTAGCTACTGCTTAGGGGGAGGATATTCCGATAACGGGAATTAATATAATACGATCTATAGATTAGAAACTATTAATAGGCCTTAGGGCGGGTTTAATATAGCGCTATATAGTATAGGTATTATAGGAAGTTTAGGTATATCGGAAGGAGTAAGGGGCGTATATATATTATAGTTCTTAGGATTACGCTATTTATAGCTACTCCTTAAGGCCTATAAAGCAGCTTATAATAATAAATATAGCGCTAGTCGAGGCGGATATAGCGCCCGAGGACGCTATTATAGCGTCGGGAAACGTATAGCGCCTAAGTAGAGTCTCGCTTAGGTATAGGGAATAGGCAGATATTATTATAACCGCCCGTTATATAATAATAGAGAGATATAAATAAGAATAGATAAACCTTTACTCTATATTCCTACCTTCTTTAATAGGTTTATCTTTATAAATATATTAATAGATAATAGGTATAGCTATTATATTATTATAAGCCCTAAGATTATAAATCGGCTAAGGATAATTTATATTAGAGTACCCCTTAAATTATTTAAGATAGTTATAAGGATAGCTTAGGGTATTATTATCTCTAAGATTGCTTTCGCGGATATAGATATTAATAATTAGGTAATAAGGATTAGGTTTTATATAATTCCGGGCCTAAGTTATAAGATAATTTTAGGTTTACCTTAACTTTATTACTAAGGGGTTAAGGTAAATAGGGCGTAATCCTAAATTATAATCGGGGCGGTAAATAGGATAATAGTTTAAGTATTCTTATTATAATCGATACGGGTTTAGGTTATAGTATTATTATTCCTTCCCGATTCGCTTTAGTAGTAGGGCTAGTATTAGTATAGGGAGGAATATAATAAGGTCTTCTTTTCAAACCTCTACGAGATTATTATTATCCTTACCGGCTATATATAAGAGAAGCCTATAAAGGGGCTGCTATAGCTCCCTTCTAAATTCGTAGAGTTTTAGGATCTATTCGATAAAGAAAAGTCCGCTATCTTGCCTTTATATAAGGGTAGCTATAACTATTATATTCGGCTAAGATCGGGTATAAATAAGGAACCCGCCGAGCTCTTATAAGGCCCTTTCTATAATATACTATATAACTATTTAATCGAGCTACGGAGGTAGATTACGGAATTAATAGATTATAGCTAGGTCCGGGTAAGCTCTTCGTTAGCTATAGCGCTAGTCCTACTTATAAAGAAGGTAAATAGTAGTTAGCGCTTTTATATCGACTACCGGGCGCTAAACTATATTATAAAGGAGGACTAATACCCCCTTCTACTTATTAAAGAGATATTTCGTAGCCTTATAGGTACCCGGTAGTTTACTAAGTTAAATATAAGGGCTATATTCTATAAGATCTATATTATAAAGGGCTAAGAATATTTAATAGTATTTAAAATATAGTTCGAGCTCTTTAAATAGCTTATAATACCTTTTAGTTTAATAGGCGCCCTTATAATATTCTAGCGGTTTATTAATAATACCTTATATAATATCTTAGATAATTATATTATAGCCTATCTAGATAACCTACTAATATATTCCTCGGGGTTTAAGGAGGATTATATTATAAAGGTCTTAGAGGTTCTTCGCTGGTTATAGGATTTAAGCTTATTCTTAGATTTAAAGAAGTATAAGTTTATAATAACGGAGATTAAATACTTAGGATTTATTATTAAGGCTAGTAAAGGCGTCCGAGCCGACCCCGAGAAGGTAATAGCGGTATACGATTAGGAAGCCCTACGGAAGGTTTTAGGGGTTTAAAGTTTCCTTAGGTTTATTAACTTCTACCGAACTTTTATCGATAGGTTTACCGAAATTACCGAGCTATTAATCGAATTAATTCGAATAGGAGTCCTATTTATATAAATAGATATTCGTAATATAGCCTTTAAGCGGCTTAAGCGGGCTTTTATTATAATACCTATTCTAAGTTAATAAGATCCCGAGTAGGAGATAGTTATCGAGCCGGATTATTCTAAGTATTTACTTAATAGCTACTTCTTATAATTCGATAAGAAAGGGGTTTTATACCCTATTATATACTATTTAGCTCGCCTTATAATAGCGGAGTATAATTATACTATATATAATAAGGAATTATTAGCTATAATCTCTTATCTTAAAACGTAGTTATCTAAGCTCTATAGTATATACTATCTGTTTATAATACTTACCGATTATAAGGGCTTAGAGTACTTTATAATATTACGCCTAATCTCGGAGTAATAGGTATATTAGGCCGAACTTTTATCTCTTTTTCGGTTTTATTTTAAATACCGGCCGGGCCGGTTAGTTAATCGCCCCGATATACTCTCGAGGCGGGAGTAGGATATTATTAGGCCTACGAAGGAAATAGCTAGGGTTTTCCAGCCTATCTCTATTTTAAGGTTCTCGCCTCGGGTTAGGAGACGAGTAACCTATAACGCCTCTATATTACGCCCGTTTAAGGACTGCTCTAACTCCGATAATAAGGCGCCTTACCTATATATATCTTCCCGCTTAAGGTCTATTAGGGCTTTATATTATACTAAGGCTCGAGTAGTATTATATATCGTTATAGCCCTTTTGTTATCGGGAAGCGCGCTTTTTTATAACGAGATATTCTAAGCTTTATAGAATAAGGCTATTAGATATAACTAGAACTATATAAAAAGATTAAAAGTAGTATAAGAAGGTATACGATAGTTCCTAATAAAGGCTAAGACTTATAAGCAAATTAGAGACTATAGTATTAATAACCGTAGTATCTTACTATATAGAGGATATATTTAGCTCCCGGAATAGGAACCTTTAATAATAGCTATACTCTAAAGGGTATATAACTCGCCCCTTAACGGGTACCCTAGTATTAGCGTAATATTCGCGATTCTACGCTATAACTATTATTAGTATAATATATTCCGTAATATAAAGGCCTTTAATAGGGCCTATAGCGTTTACTACCGAATTAATTACTTAAAACGCCGCCGTTAGGGATTATTATAGCCCCTATTTATTCCTAATTGCTTTTAGAAATAAATCGCTATTATATAAGAAGGAGTATTTACGATTCCTTATAATTATTACTAACCGGCTTTCTAAGTATATATAGCTAGAGGCTATAACTTCTATATCGGTAAAAGCATATTGTAATGATCCTTGCCTGAATCCCTGATTCTGGAAGTACCTGTGAGTTGTATATTAGCAGGATGGGGAAGTATTACCTTTAAGTCTTCGTACGTTGTCGAGCAATATTAAGTATCACAAGTAATCAAGAGGGGTTACCCTATTATATAAAATAATACTTAGATTTACAACTGAAGACTATAAGGAAACTATCTAATATTAAGCCGTAAACTCCTATCCTTATATCCTTCTGTTATAGTATAAGTCGATCCAGTCGATAGGCAACTCTATCGACTCGTGGTATATAGGTCGACTGGGTCGATGAGCGACTCTGTCGACCATATAACCATTAGGACCCTAACCCTGATTATATTATCCGTAGGTCCTTATATAAGAGATCCTATCGGTCCGTTATAGTTCCGACTTCTAATACTATATTACGTTAGCCTATTCCTATAACCTATATAACCGTGGGTTATAATATTATCTCCCTTCTATCGGTCTTTATCCCTAAAGACTGCAGTTGTTTCCGTAAGTAGTCCTACCTAATATTCTTACTTCGGATTATACTTTCCTAATTCGTTATATCGTCGTCTTTATATATTACAAAGCCTCGTTCGATAAATCCAAGGTCTGATTCTGCTAAATAGAAATCATCCTTATATTCAATTATTCTTTCGAACGCTTTCGAGATACGGCCTTATTCCTATTACGATTCTAAAGGTAAAACTTCTTATCAAGTTTCCCCTAGCGATTCTTCCCGTTGCGCTAAATATATACGTAATAAGCGCTCGCGATACGATGTTCTGGAGACGATAAACTCTTTAGATCTCTTATTTATTTCATCGTAATATTAGAGATTAGAGGACGAAATAGAGGAGTTAGAGGAGGAGCGTTATACTCTAGATACTAAAATTAATCGGATACGTTGTTAAAAGAAGATATAGCGGGAACGGATAGCGTATACTATTCGTCGCGGTTTATCGAATCTAGAGGATCTGGATCGTATAGAACGTAAGGAGGCAGAGAAGGAGCGTTTAGCCGCCGAGGCTAAATATCGTTCCGTAGAGCCGACCGTTCCTAAAGGCCTATTACCTAAGGGTTTTATAACTACTGCGTTAGAAGATTTTAATTAGTCTAGGATTTCTCCGTTATCTCCGTCTAATTTTCTTATTAGTAATTTATAGGGTACTAGGGCTTTTAGTTCGTAACTTTAATTTCTTTAGAGTTACTACTAGTAGTCCTTAATAAGGGGTCTGGTTATTCCTATTAATAGCTATTATAGTTAAAGATATAAGTAATCTTATAGCTTAGTAGTTAGAGTTCCTAGTTTCTTACTAGGAGGTCCGGGGTTCGATTTCCTATAGTACCTTCTCTATCTAAGGCTATAACAACTTTTTGTTTTCGTATTCTTTAATAAGGTCTGGGTATACGTTCTTTGGTAGTTCCTAAGTGTTTTCCGAATTATCGTAATTTTTCTATTTGATAAGGTATTGTTTTCCGCGTCCGCGTTTATATAAGTCGAGAATCTATTTAACTTCGTATTATGCTTATTCTAGTTCGATAATATCTATATTATACGAGAGTTCTACGTCTGCTAGTGCTAGTTCTAGGAGTAAAATATAGAAGACTGGGTATAAGCGTATATATAGGATTTCCAATTTATAGTTAACTGGTAAAATCTATCGTATAATTTTATAAGGTCCGAGTTTTTTATAGTCGAGTTTATCGCTGGGTCTAGTGGTTTTAATATTTTTACGGTTAAGGTAGACTTTATCTCCCTTCTATAGGATTAGTCCCTTAATCCTTCTCTAATTAGCGTATTTCGTTATTCGTTCTTTAACGTCCTAAAGCATATATCGAGCATCTTCGTATAATTACTTAATTCTTCTAGCGTATTAGTCTGCCGTTTCTACGTTTCCACCTAGTAGTATTTCGTAGTATACCGTAGGGTTGCGTCTGTAGAGCAGGAAGAATAGTGATTTTCCTATACTTATCGTATCTATGCTATTATAGGCGAATTATACCGTAGGTAAGAGTTCGACCCAATTATCTTGTTCGTAGTTAACGTAGTATCGTAGATATTATTCTACAATCTAGTTAGTACGTTCTATTTATCCGTCTATTTAAGGATAAAATGCCGTGGATATACGTTATATCGTTCCGAGGTATTTAATGAGAGAGATCTAGAATTTTAATGCAAATTTTCTATCTTTATCTAATATAATTTCCTAAGGTATTCCGTAGTTAGCGATAATAATACGGAGGAATATATATACGAGTTCTTCTACGGTACTACTTTCTTTATATAATAGGAAGTATACGTACTTGCTTAGTCTGCAAACTACTACTAGGATGCTATCGTACTATACCTAAGTTAAGGGTTCTCGTAAGAGGGGTAGCTTAGTGATAAAGTCTAGACTAATAGATAACTAAACAGTCGTAGGTACTAGTAGAGGTTATAATAGTCCGTAAGGTTTATATCGTTCTATCTTATTCCGTTTATATATATTGTAGTTATTAACGATATCTATAACTCGTTTCTTAAGGTTTAGTAGATTCTAATAACGTTAGATCCTTTTATAGGTCGCTTTAATTCCTTAGTATCTATATGCTAGTACGCTGTAGATGCTTCTAATATAGTCGTTTTATTCCGATATTATTATACTATCGA
Organism: Coniella vitis; assembly: GCA_011317545.1. NCBI lineage: Eukaryota > Fungi > Ascomycota > Sordariomycetes > Diaporthales > Schizoparmaceae > Coniella > Coniella vitis. Next base: position 31,881 of record WUJK01000008.1, read on the forward strand.
GGTTAGGTATTTCTCCTTCGATATATAGGGTTATATTAAGTTCTTTAGTAATAGATAGCATAGTAAGATTGCCGTCCGAATCTTCCTTAAAGATCGCTATAATATCTTAGTCTTTGCTATTGCTATCCTTATAGTCTGACCGTCTGCTAAGAGCGTCTGTTCGTTCGTTTTCTTTACCTTTGCGGTAGATAATCTTAAAGTCGAATTCTAATAGAAATTCGTACTATCTAACTTATCGTTTATTAAGCTGCTTTATTAAGGTGAATACCTAAAGGTTCTTATAATCCGTATATATAAGAATTTGTTATTTTACGCCGATAAGGTAGTATCGCTATTCCCTAAAGGCTTCTACTATTGCTATAAGTTCTTAATCGGGCGTTCCGTAGTTAAGTTCTAGTCCGTTTAGCTTCTTACTAAAGTTGCTAACTATCCGTAGTCGTCCTTTATCGTCTCGTTATCCTAGTTATCCACCGAGTATATAATCTAATATATTTATCTCGATCTCGAAAACTTTATCTTAATCTGCTTCGACTAGGATTAGTTCTAACGTAACTGCGTCCTTAATTATACTAAAGGCTTTCTATACCTATTCGTTCTAGTTAAAGGTAGTATCCTTTTTCGTAAGTTCTATAAGTAGTGCTATAATACTACTATAGTTCTTAATAAATTATCGGTAGAAGTTAGCATAGCCTAAGAAGGCTCTAACGTCCTTAACGTTCTAAGGTATAGGCTAATCCCTGACTGCCTATACTTTATCTTTCTGTATTCGTATATACCCTAGTATAATAGTATATCCGAGGTAGTTAACTTCCTGAGTATTCTAATTGTATTTAGTAGGTTCTACTAAAATTTTATTATCTTGGAGGATTTATAAGATTATCGTAACGTATTTCTAATATTCCTCGAATATCTTTAAGTAAATAAGGATATCGTCTAGATAAGCGATTATAAAATAGTCGAGGTATTCGCGTAAGATAAAGTTTATTATCTCCTAGAATAATACTAGGGCGTTAGTAAGTCCGAATAGTATAATAAGATATTTAAAGTATCCGTAGCGTATTCTAAACGCTGTTTTCTATTCTTCTCCGGGTTTAATACGTATATATATATATCCTTCTTTAAGGTCGAGGGCTATAAACTATTAAGCTCCTCTAAGTCTATCTCTAAGTTCCTTAAAGAGAGGTAAGGGATACCGATTCTTAATAATAATATCGTTAAGTTATCGATAGTTAACGTATAGTCGTAGTTTGCCGTTTTTCTTTAGTATAAATAGGATTAGGTATCCTGCTAGTGAATAGGAGGGTCTGATATAGCCTTTCTTAAGATTTTCGTCGATATATTCTCTAAGTGCTTTAAGTTTATCCTTATCTAATCCGTAGATAGGAAAGAACTTTAGTTATTCTCCTTCTTTAAGTAGGATCTCGTAGTCGTATAGGCCGTACTCTAGTAGGCCGTTATCGAATTTTCCTTAAAATAGTTTTATAAACTTCCGATACTCTTCTAGTATACCGGAGAGGTCTTTAAACGTATCTTCGTCTTATATAGTTGCTATTATAAGGAGATATCGTTATATATGCTTAGTTCCTTCTTGAACTTATCGCGATAATATATCCTGCTATCTATAGAATCCTATTATATCGTATCCTAATCTGCTATATCCCTTATTCTATTAGGTATTAACTATCGCTAGATCCTTCTCTATAAGCTATCGAGGTTTATCGTATCCTAGGGTAGCTATCGCCTTAGCTCTTCTCGATTTGGAGGTATATATAAATTCGTTTAAGCCCCTGCTATCCAGGTATCGCTTAGTAACTAAATCCGATCCTACGCCTTTAATTATAACCGCTTCTTAGGTATCCGCTTTATCCTATAAAATATAGCTATTAGTCCAATGGATTCGAGGATTTTCCTTTCTTAACTATAGTATACCTAAGATTAGCTCGTATTATACGGTATCCGTAATATCGAAGTTTATTAGTATCGTACGTCCGTAGATCGTAACTAGTAATTAATCAGATTCTATATCGATAATACCTTAGCCGTAAGCGACTTCTATACCTTCTACGGTACTAAGTTTATAGGGTTCTATCTTCTTCTTCCAAGGTATCCGTTCTCTATTAATAACGCTTGGGGATATAAAGTTTCCTTATACTCCGCTGTCTAGGAGTACTATATAGTATTTATCGTTAATTCGTACTACGATTTTTAAATATTCGTACGTCGAGCTATCTATCGCGTAGAGGGACTTTATCGTAAGTCCTAATCGCTTATTATCCCTTATAGGCGATCCTTGCCTTTTAGGTTCTACTATTCTTGCTATACTCTAAGGGCTGCTATCTATGCTAGGTTCTTAGCTTATTATATTCCGTATCGTATATATACTACGGCCTATCGCTATAAGCGCGCTTAATTTTCTTCTTCGGTATACGGAGTCTATGCTCCGGGTTCGCTATTCTTAATAATATAGTAGATTCGTACTTTATCTGCTATATATTCTACGCAGTCTACGCTCTTATAGAAGCTATAGTACGTAGGTTCCGCATATACGGGCTTTACGCGCTTTTCCCTTCGCTTCTATTCGTATATTCTATACTAATCGAGCGCTTTTTCTTACGCGTAAGGTGTATACTAGGGTATCGTATATTAGTACTATTTTACTTATCGCGTAGTATATTCGTAGGGGGTGTTATATATAAGGCTAATACTAGCGTAGTTTCCCCTTATTCTAAATACTTTGTAATAGTCGCTGTTATCGTCGTTATAGGCGATAATACTATACCCTATCTCGCGCGTAGGGAACTATTCGTTGGTTACCTTATATTTAAAGTATTATCTGCAATTATATATAATACAGGCAAACTATACGATCTAGTAGTATTTTTCGTAGAGGTAATTAATTTACGTATCTTCCTATATAAGGGGGGTTTCGTTTTAATAAGATATTATTCGGAATAGTTCTCTAAGTATAATACCGTAGATAAGGTAGTATGCGTTTCCTTTATCGATATCTCCGTTTGTAGAGCTTTCTAATTCTAAGCTCGTTTCTTCGTTAATAGTTTAGGCGCTGGTATCCTAACTAATATAGAGCGTTTCCCATTATTCTATAATTTCTGTAATATTACTCTACGAGATATCCGTTTCGTTAGGTAGTTTATACCCTTCTATATCGCGCTAGTAGGGGTATTCCCTAATAAGCCAGGCTTACTACTCTATTACTAGTCTTTCGAATAGACCGTTATCCGTAGAGAGGGGTATTCTCTAGGTAACTATAATTTATCGTTCCTTACGAGGTTTCTAAGGGAATTATCCTAAGCCTTACTTTACCGAGAGGTACGTTATATAATTATCCTTATAACAGAAGGTCTAGTTAAGGAGTCCGTAATCGGAATCGTCCGACGCTTACTCTAGAAGCTGGTTTTAGCTAGGAGTAGAGTCTATAGTCTTACGTATTATTATATTAACTTATCGTCCTTCGGGGACTTTCTTAAATTCTCTAGGTTTCTTAGGTTATCGGTATTCTCGTACAAAGTAGCCTATCTTACCGCAGTTAAAGTATTCCTTACTTATAGGTTTGCGCTAAGCTATATCGAGCTCTATAGGGCCTAAGTATATCGTGCCGCTGGTTGCTATGCTATAATAGTTATTTTATCGGGGTATATAGCGTTAAGGTAGCCGTTAATATCGTTTTCCGGTATTAGCCCTAGGTATAAGGTTAGTAATAGGTCTTTACCTTCCTTACCGTTCCTAGTTCCTTTCCTAATTATAGTCGTTAATAGCTACTATTATTACCGCAAATTCTGCGAATATCTCTAGTCGAGGTATCTTATATAGCTCGTCTTTAATAGATTCTTTAAGCCCGTTATAATAGGCTATTATAAGAGGTTCGTTATCCCAGTAGAGACGTAATATAATCTACCGGAAGAGCGCTATATAATATGATACTAACTTAGTTTATTTAAGTTAGGAGATCTTACGTTCTATATTACGTTTTTTATTAGGGTTTCCAAAGGTTTCCTTAAGTATCTAGGCGAAGGTTTCGAATAATATAAAGAGTTCGTTAGTCTCGTCTTCTCTAGTTTCTTCGGTATCGAATTCCAGGAAGTTTCGTAGAATAGGTTTAAACTATATAAGTATATCGCCTTTAAGCCTACTAGCTACGAATTCCACTTTCTTAGCTTTAGTAGGGAATTACTATTAGTAGTGCTAGAAGTAAGCTCTAAGGGTTATAATAAAAGGTTAAATATTATCTTCTTATCCGCGATAGACCTTAGGCTATTCCATTTTAAAGGGCTTATTAGTAGTTCCGCCGGTATTTCCTCGAGCTTCGAGTTCTATAATATATATAGTAAGTACGTTAATAGTAGTTAAGAGCTACTGATTAGTATTCTAGGCCTAGTTAACCATCGAGGGGGCTAGAACTATTAGAGCTATAGTTAAATACTATACTTAATATTACCTAAGAGGTATATATAGACCGTCCTAAACAAGAGTTATAAAAATATAATGATCCTTACCTGAATCCCTAATTCTGGAAGTACCTATAAGTTATATATTAGCAGGATAGGGAAGTATTACCTTTAAATCTTCGTACGTTATCGAGCAATATTAAGTATCACAAGTAATCAAGAGGGGTTACCCTATTATATAAAATAATACTTAGATTTACAACTAAAGACTATAAGGAAACTATCTAATATTAAGCTGTAAACTCCTATCCTTATATCCTTCTATTATAGTATAAGTCGATCTAGTCGATAGGCGACTCTATCGACTCGTAGTATATAGGTCGACTGGGTCGATGAGCGACTCTATCGACCATGCAACTATTAGGACCCTAACCCTGATTATATCATCCGTAGGTCCTTATATAAGAGATCCTATCGGTCCGTTGTAGTTCCGACTTCTGATGCTATATTGCGTTGGCCTGTTCCTGTGACCTGTATAACCGTGGGTCATAACATATATATTATACGGTTTATTAAGGTTTAATAATAGTTTAAAGGTTTTCTAGAAATAATTATAAGTAACTATAGCTTAGATTAGGTTAGCTCCTTTTAATCTATACTTTATATTAAGCTAAATATCTACTAATTACTATCGACCGCCTTCTACCCTAAGATTAATAAGGGGACGGAAAGGGAGAATTAGGAGGTTTAAAAGTACCTTAAGGTATATATCGGGTTCTCCTAGTTTAACTAGCCGTTCTATCTTATAGCCGCTTAGCTCGCGCTTAATAATCGAGACTCCTCCGTTATAGGTATTAGTATTAATAGATTATTAAATAGTTTTAATATCGACCCCCTACCGAAGTTATTATTAGAATCCGTCTTTATAATAATAGATTAGGGTTATACTATTACCTTTTTAGAGTATTTATATAATAGTATAGAAATAGCTTAGGCTATTATAGTATATATCTAGTAGCGGTAAGAGGATAGCGTAAATAAAATACGCCGGCTTATATATAAGTTCGAAGTAGGCGACTTAATCTAGCTATTACTATATAATATTAAGATAAATAGGCCTAGTAAGAAGCTCGATTAGCTCTATAATAGGTACCGAATTATAGCTATTCTATTACCTCTTACTATTATATTAGATATACCGATAGGGGTTTATCCTACCTTCTATATAGAGCTAGTAGAACCCGACGAAGATATACCCCTATTATTATAGGACGTAATAGATATATATCCTACGCTTATCCTAGTTCCTAATAGCTTAGGTATTATTATAAAGGAGTTCTATATAGAGGAAATTCTTATAGCTAAGAATAGGCCTAGGCGTAATAGGTATAGGTTAGCTTTAGTTAAATAAAAGGGCTACGATAAGCCTATATAGGAACTATTAGATATAGTTATAAATATAGAGGTATTATATATATTTAAGGTAAAATAGGGTAATATTCGTATTAATAATAGCTTAACTCGGATTATATAGCGTAGGCGTATTAGGGCTATATTACTATTATAAAACTAACTATTTATCCTTAGTCGATTATTAGGCGCTTATAGGCTAACTTCTACTATCTCTATCTTAGATATTATTATCCTTATAGCTACTTTTATATATATTATCGTAGTTATCTTCTTTATAATCTAGATAAGGGTTATTATCGTCGGCCTTATTATAAGCGCGAATAGCAGCCGCCTTATAGCCGCCCGAGTTATACTAGCGAATATAGAGGAAGTAGAGGGCTAGCTAGTTCTAGATAAGGGAGCGATATTTAGCGGGCCTATAAGGGGAGCTATACGCCTAGCCGCTATTACTACGGGACCGCTTATACTTATTAGAAGACTATATAGTAAGATAACGTATAATCTCGTTAAGAACCTAGGTCTAAAGTATATTATACTCGTTATAGCGCCGATAATTAGCCTCCTCGGCCTTATTATAGCGGCGGCGGTTAATACGGTCGGCTATAATACGCTTATCGGTAGTAGTATTATAACGCTCGAGCTTATCTATAAATATTATAATATACTAGCCGAGAGTATTAATACCGGTAGTAATCTAATTACTATTAATATTAAACTAGCTATAGCGTATAAGGGTATAATTAGCGGGGGTAATAAGTATAAGGTTATAATAGCTATAAGGAGGGCTACGACGGCTATCGCTACGGTTATATAGGGGGGTATAAGGGTCCTCGATAAAGTTAGGTATAATAGTCTAAGGGCGATAATAAGCGTTCTAAGCGGTATTAAGGGCGGCCTCCTAATCCTAGCGGGCTTATAGAAAGTCGGGTATAAAGATAGGACGGCGAGTATACTTCTTAATATATATATTATTATTATCGCTAGTATTATTATTACTATTATTATTCTTATCGCCTTAGGGGACGATATAATTACTATTATTAACCGCTATCTTAATTCTATTATAATAGGCCCGTAGGAGGGCCGAAGTAGCGTATAATTAATTAATATTAGTATACTTTTTATATATCTTATAATAATAGCTATAAGATTTACTAGATATAAGCTAATAGTTAAGCTTACCGGTATAAAAATAGCTATTAATGTAATTAAGGTAGGAGTATCTTTTACGCTTAATAAGGCGTTTCTTCTCCTTATTATTATCTCTATCGATAAGGAACGATCCGATAATAATCGGGAGCTTATTATTATTCGGTCGGCGGGGTAGTTTATTACTACCCGCGGTAGTAGTATTACCTTAAAGGGTTATATCGGTAACGGTTATTACTATCGCTATTATTAGCTATTAATACTCGATAAGGGGAATTAATAGTACTAACTATTAAATTAAGATAGATAAAAGGTTTTATAGTATTTAATTATTAGTTAGATTAATAGGATATTAAATTAAAATAGGATTATTAGGAAGGGAGTAAGGAAGCGAGGAGGAGGGCTAAGATACGATTAATTTATACTTAAGTTTTATATACTGCCTAGTAATTAGACTCTAGCTAGCTTCGTAAGGGTAATATATATTAGGCCCCGATTACCCTAGCAGAATACGCTACGTATAAAAGAGCTTTAGAGCTTAAAACCTCTTTATCGATAAAGCTATTAGATTCGATCTATAATAGGCGTTATTTAGGCAGTAATAGGGGGTATTAATAGCTCGTTCTATATATTATAGAGTTCTATTCTAGGCTCTATAAGGGCCTGCGCGGGTATTAGCCGATAAAGTATAACGCGATATAATACCCCCTTTATCGCCGGTATAAAGGCATTGCTATTATTGCCCTATACTATTAATAGTTATTATTCTCGGTTATCCTCGGCTACCCTTTTAGGGACCGTAACGTTAAAGGAGGGGGCTTATTATAGACCCGTACTAAGTACGCTTAGTATATAGTTAGCTATATATAGATATATAGTAACGGTCCAATTACTAGTATATAACTCTCTCTTCTTTATAGTTAGAATAATATATTATAGCACCTATTAGTAACCATTACTTATAGGTCCAGCCCATTATAATTAATCTTAGTTCCCTAAGGAAGAAGATAAGGTTATCTTCGTAGGAAGCCGTCTTAAAGGAAGTATACTCTATTAATAGGAACCTACCCTCTGTAAACGATAGAAGGTAATTATAAATAACTAAACTAAGAAAATACGCTTTATCTTCTATAACTTTAAGTATTTCGTATAGGTATTTAAGGAAACCTTCGGAGATTTAGACGAATAACGAACTATAGAATAATAACTTATAATACTAAAATAAACTAAGTCCGTATTAGAATATATAGCTAACTTTCGATATATTACTAATTACCTCGGATAAGACGATAAACCCCTTATATTATAGTATTATATAGGATTTAAGGATAATATTAAGGACGAACTTACTAAAGTCGATAGACTAAACGAATTCTATAAATATATAGCTATAATAGTTAAAATCGATAACTAACTATTTAAATAATAGTAAGAAAAATATTAGAAAGGTGGAAATAATAGTACTTAATAACCCCGCCCTAATATAGGAAGATAATACTAATATAATAATAATAATCGATACTAATAATTAAGGACTACCGCTTATAGTAGTATTACGTATACTAAACTTATAAAGCTCGATATAGCTTAACGTAAACCTATAAGTAAAGAATACCTTAACTATAATAAGAAAGGCTACTTTATACGGGAATATAGATAACCTAAGAAGCCTAGAGAATTTAAGAGAATCCTAGAAGGACGATAGGTTAATATTATAATATATAAAACCCCGGACTCTATTCCTAGCTAAAACTAGCTCCTAGAGTAAGTATCGGATAATTCCGATTATAAACTTCTGAACTAGATATTCTATTATAAGGATAATTATATAATATACCTCTCGGTAAAATAAGGCTTAGGATAATTCCCTTAGAAACCTTATAAGGAATAATAACTTATAATTACCTAAAGAACCCCTCCCTTTATAAATAACGGTTTATTTAAGAGACTAGTAATAGAGTAGTAAGCTTAGCTTATTAAGGAATACCCCTATTAATATAATATAAAAGGGTATAAGCTACCTAATAGAAAAGAGGCCTTATAAAATAATATCGTAGGAATTACGGAATAATAGGGAGCGCTTAGTATTAGTTAGGATACCGGTATCTAAACTATTAACGAAGAGACGAGTTTAGAATTAGAAAGCTTTATAAACGAAGATATCGATAAAGGAGATATATACTACCTTATCTATAATATTATACTTAGAGAACTATTTAGAACTATAACCCGCTAAAACGAAACCCCCCTTATATAGGAAGATATACGAATTAACTACCTCTACGAGGAATACTACTAAATCGTATAATTTACTTATATTATATATAATTATAGATAATACTTTAAATATAAGGTAACTAACGAGTAGTTCCCTATATATAAGATAGGATATAATATTATCGTCTATAATAACGATAATAGCGATTATTATAAAGTATTTAGAATTAGAGGAAACTTCGCTAGTATTAGCCTTATATATAATACCCCCTACGAATATACTATACGATAAGTATGCTAATACTAGTATATAATACCTTAATACGCACTTTACGTATAAGAAAAAGCGCTCGATTAGTATAGAATATACGAATAGAAATAAAGGGAAAAGCTTATAAAGCCCGTATATATAGAACTTATATATTATAGCTTCTATAAGCGCGTAGATTACGTAGAATATCTAGCGGATAAAGCGTATATCTACTATACCCTTAAGAATAATTAGCCCGGAGTATAAACTCCCTATACGAAAGAAGAAAACTAAGCGTATTTATAGCGATAAGCCGTAGTATATATATAATATAGAATATAATAAGCTAAGAATTTAATATAAATAATAGCTCTCGATATATAATAAGAATAATAGGACCTAAAAGGTAAGGATCGCCTATAAGGGATAATAAGCGATTAGGACTTACGATAAAGTCCCTCTATACGATAGATAGCTCGATATACGAATATTTAAAAGTCGTAATATAAATTAACGATAAATATTATATAATACTCCTAAATAGCAGAGTATAAGGAAACTTTATATCCTTAAGTATTATTAATAAAGAACGGATACCTTAGAAGAAGAAGATAAAACCCTATAAACTTAATATTATAAAAGGTATAGAAATCGCTTATAGCTAAGGTATTATTAATATAAAATCTAATTAATTACTAATTATAATCTATAAATATACGATATTAATAAACTTCGATATTACGGATACTATATAATATAAACTAATTTTAAGTATATTATAATTAAGAAAGGAAAATCCTTAAATCGATTAAACTAATAACTATATTTTATAGGATAAAGCGGATACCTATAGAACGGTTATAATTAATAGTATAGGATCGGATTTAATTACTAAATAATACCTAGATAATAGGGGCTTAAACGAATTTATATATACCTTTAAATCGAGAAGAGCTATTATAATAGCTATTAAAGGATAGGATAAACCTCGATAGCTTATAAAGAAGGATCTAGTAATAGTTAATACCTAGGGAAATAAGGGATATAATAGATTAGGATATAATATAATAGGATTCTATAGATAGTAGGATATATTATTATAGTAAGTTTAAGAAGGAATTAAGTATATATAACGATATCTCCTTATAATAGTAATTATATAAGACGAAGATATATTTAAAGACCTTTCTAGTATACTAGAAGAATATCGGAAGTTTTTAAAACTATTTTAAGGAAAATTCGATAATAGCTTACTAGAATACGGCTTATATAATTACGAGATCCTACTTAAAGAAGGGATATAGCTAGAATTTAAGCTTATCTATATACTAAATAAAGAAAAACTTAAAGTATTTAAGGAATATATCGACCAAAGCCTTAAGAAAAGATATATTAGACCCTTATATTTATTAATAGGATACTTAATCCTATTTATACTAAAGAAGAACGGTAAACTATAACTATATATTAACTACTAATAGCTTAATAATATTATAATTAAGAATCGGTACCCCTTACCTCTCTTTAAAAAACTTAGAGATAGATTTAAAGGAGCCTAATAGTTTATAGCCCTCGACCTTAAGGAAGGATATATATATATTCGTATTAAACCCGGAGAAGAATAGAAAATAGCGTTTAGAATACGTTATAAATACTTTAAATACTTTATTATATTATTCGGATTTACTAATACCCCCGTATTATTCTAAGAAATAATAAACTTTATCTTATATAAATACCTTAACTACTTTATAATCGCTTATTTAGATAATATCCTTATTTACTTAAAGATATTCGAAGAATATTAGAAGTATATTACGATAATCCTATAAATCCTCTAAGATAATAAGATTTTAGTAGAACTTATTAAATATAATTGGAATATTTAAGAAGTTAAATACCTTAGATATACTATTATACTAAGGTATATACGAATATAAAAAGATAAAGTATAAGTAATTAGGGACTAGCTTATACCCTAGAATATTAAGGATATTAAAGCCTTCTTAAGCTATATTAACTTTTACCGATAATTTATTAAGAACTATAATAATATTATAATACTACTTACGGAATTTATAAAAAAGGATACTACCTTTAAATAGAACGAATAGGTATAGAAAGCCTTTAGTATAATTAAGGACGTAATAATATTAGAGCTAATCCTAATCGAAGTAGATTAAGAAAAAGTTTTCGAGATCGAGATAAACGTATTAGATTATATACTTAATAGATAATTCGGATAATAAGATAATAAAGGATAATTATAGATAATTAGTAACTTTAGTAAGAAGCTAAACGGATTAGAACTTAACTATAAAACGCTTAATTAAGAACTTATAGCGATAGTAAAAGCCTTTAGGGAATAGTAATATTATCTTATCGGCGTAAAATAATAAATTCTTATATATATAGATTATAGGAATTTTTAGGTATTTACCTTAATAAAGTAGCTTAATAAACGATAAGTTAGATAATATAAATTTCTATTAGAATTTAACTTTAAAATTATCTACTATAAAGGTAAGGAAAACGAACGAATAGATATTCTTAGTAAACGGTTAGATTATAAAGATAGTAATAGTAAAGACTAAGATATTATAGTAATCGTTAAAGAAGATTCGGAAGGAAACCTTATTATACTATCCCTTACTAAGGAACTTAACGTAATACTATATATCGAAGGAGAAATACCTAACCTCGATAATATAATAATATCGGAATAGAACGATTATATCCGAAATATCTATAATATATTAGTATATAGATATTAAGGAATTAGAGCAATTTATAAAAGGATCTAACGTTATTAGAATCTATTAAACCTTAAGAAACGAGTTATAGATATTATTAATAACTATAATATATATAAACGGAATAAGATAGAATAATATAAACCTTACGGATTATTATAACCCCTATTAATACCTACGATTATTTAATTATTTATTAATTTAGACTTTATTATTAAGCTACCCCTCTTATAAAAACCCTTAACTTAGGTATAATATAATAATATCTTAATAATAGTTTATAGATTAAGCAAATATATATACTTCCTATTATATAAAGAAAGTAGTATTATAGAAGAACTCGTATATATATTCCTCCGTATTATTATTACTAACTATAGAATACCTTAGGAAATTATATCGGATAAAGATAGGAAATTCGTATCGAAATTCTAGATCTTATTTATTAAATACCTCGGAATAATATAATATATATTTATAGTATTTTATCTTTAAACGGACGGATAAATAGAATATACTAACTAGATTATAGAATAATATCTATAATATTATATTAACTACGAATAAGATAATTAGGTCGATCTCCTACTTACGGTATAATTCGCCTATAATAGTATAGATATAATAAGTATAGGAAAATTACTATTCTTCCTACTCTACGGATATAACCCTACGGTATATTACGAAATAATACTAGATAGTAATATAGAAACGGTAAACTAATATATTAAGAAAATTAAGTAATTATATGAAGATACTCGATATATACTTTAAGATATTAAAGAATAAATAACGAAATACGCTAATTAGAAAAGGATTAAGGGATTAATCCTATAAAAGGGAGATAAAGTCTACCTTAATTATAAAAATATTAAAACTACTAAACCTAGCGATAAGCTCGATTATAAGAAACTCGGACCCTATAAATTTATACGATAGATTTTACTAATTAACTATAAATTGGAAATCCTATATATACGTTTATATCTAATCTTCTATATTTTACTCCTCGAGCTAGCACTAGTAGATATAGAACTCTTATATAATATAGATATTATCGAACTAGAATAAGTATAGTACGAAGTCGAATAAATTCTCGACTTATATAAACGCGGATACGGAAAATAATATCTTATTAAATAGAAAAACTACGATAACTTAGAAAATACTTAGGAATTACTAAAGAATATATACCTAGACCTTATTAGGGAATATAAACTTAAGAACCCCTAATATATAGAGAACCTAGGTTAAATCCTAACTAATTAATCGTAGTATTAAGCGCCGCTAATATATTCTAATCCGTACCCTTAAATAAAAGATCCTACGCAGATAGTATAGCCTCCTTAGACGAAATAGCCTAAATAGTCTTAGTAATATATTCTCGCTCCTCCTCCTCTAACCTAATATTTACTAGCTTTATACCCTTCTCTTAAAGAAATCGGCGCTACTTCTTTAATCTAGATAGCCGAGCTAGAGTCTCTATTAACCGAGCTTATATATTAGCTAGCTCCTTCTAACGCTCTAATAAGCGCTCCTCCTCCTTAAGCTTACGATTATCTAAATGTATTAACTTATCGTTGATTTTTAAAACTAAAAACTATTAATAAGGCAATTAGTATAAAGGAGAGATACTACTTACGAGAAGATACCGGAATATAAGACGTATTATAAGAGCGGTTTTATTTCGTATACTAAGTATAACTTTTCACTCTATTAACTATCTTATATACTAAACCCTCCTCTATATATAAAGAATAAGGTATAACTTCGTAACCTTAAGTTTCGATATATATAAAACGATTTAGAGTAGTAATACGCTTTTTGGATAAAGATAAGGAATCGGAATTCGTACTATACGATTTCGAGATTCTCGATAATATAACGAATTAGGAAAGTATAATCCGGAGTAAGAATATTAGGCAGGATTACTTACGGAAATACTATAAGTCTTTAGGGATAAAGATTAATAGAAGGGAGATAATATTATAACCTACGGTTATATAGGTTATAGGAATAGTATAATGATCCTTACCTAAATCCCGGATTCTGGAAGTACCTATAAGTTATATATTAGTAGGTAGGGAAGTATTACCTTTAAGTCTTCGTACGTTATCGAGTAATATTAAGTATTATAAGTGATTAAGAGGGATTACCCTATTATATAAAATAATACTTAGATTTATAACTAAAGACTATAAGGGAAACTATCTAATAGCTAGGAAATCTATCGTCCTTATATCCTTCCGTTATTCTATTTATTAATATATAGCCTATCTAAGCTTATTAATACCTATAATTACCTATTAACTATCCGATAGGTAATAGTAATCTCTTATAAGCTCTACCCTAACCCTAATTATATTATCTATATTCCTTATATAAGAGATCCCTATCGGTCCGTTAAGGTTCCGATTTACTAGTATATAGTTACGCTAGCTTATTCCTATAACCTATATATTTATAGGTTATAATATTATCTCCCTTTTATTAGTCTTTATCCCTAAAGACCTATAGTATTTCCGTAAGTAGTCCTGCCTAATATTCTTACTTCGGATTATACCTTCCTAATTCGTTATATCGTCTAGAATTACAAAATCGCGTACTATAAATCCGTCTTTATCTTTATCTAAAAAGCGTATTACTATTTTAAATTGTTTTATATATATCGAAACCTAGGGTTACGAAGTTATACCTTATTCGTTATATCTAAAGGAGGGGTTAGTATATAAGATAGTTAATAGTATAAAAAGTTATATATAGTATACTAAACGAAATCGTTCTTATAATACGTTATAAGTACTAGTATCCTCGTATAAGTAGTTTTTCTTAGTAGTTCTTATTATACTAATATTAACTCTTTCCTTAGTATCTAAGATTAACGATAAGTTAATACGTTTAGATAATCGTAAGTTAAAGGAGGAGGAGTATCTACTTAAGCGTTAGAGGGAACTTACCGATATATAAGCCCGTTTAATAGAGACTTTAGCTAGATTATCTTATCTAAAGAAATAATAATAGTTTCTTTAGGAGAAGGGTATAAAGTTAATAAACGCTAGTTTAGAAGAAGAGGAGCGTAAGCGAGTTACCGAAGCTATTTAAACCGTAGCTACTAAGGAGGCCGCTTTATCTGCTTAGGATCCTTTATTTAAAGGTATAGATTAGAATACGTTAGTAGCGCCTAACGCTACGATTAATTAGTCCGGATTCGACTTAAGGAGTCCGAGTATAGATAGCTCTTAATAAGGGGTCTGGTTATTCCTATAGGTAGCTATTATAGTTAAAGATATAAGTAGTCTTATAGCTTAGTAGTTAGAGCTCCTAGTTTCTTATTAGGAGATCCGGGGTTCGATTCCCTATAATACCTTCTTTATCTAAGGTTATAATAACTTTTATTTTTCGTATTTTTTAATAAGGTCTAGGTATACGTTCTTTAGTAGTTCCTAGGTATTTTCCGAATTATCGTAATTTTTCTATTTAATAAGGTATTATTTTCCGCGTCTACGTTTACGTAAGCCGAGAATTTATTTAACTTCGTATTATACTTATTCTAGTTCGATAATATCTATATCGTACGAGAGTTCTGCGTCTACTAGTACTAGTTCTAGAAGTAAAATATAGAAGACTAGGTATAGGCGTATATATAGGATTTCTAATTTATAGTTAACCGGTGAAATTCGTTATATAATTTTATAAGGTCCGAGTTTTCTATAGTCGAGTTTATCGCTAAATCTAGTAGTTTTAATATTTTTATAGTTAAGGTAAACTTTATCTCCCTTCTATAGGATTAGTCCCTTAATCCTTCTCTAATTAGCGTATTTTATTATTCGTTCTTTAACGTTCTAAAGTATATATCGAGTATCTTTATATAATTACTTAATTCTTCTAGCGTATTAGTCTACCGTTTCTACGTTTCCACCTAATAGTATTTCGTAGTATACCGTAGGGTTATATCTATAAAATAGGAAGAATAGTGATTTTCCTATATTTATCGTATCTATACTATTATAAGCGAATTACGCGGTTAGCAAAAGTTCGACCTAATTATCTTATTTATAGTTAATATAATATCGTAGATATTATTCTATAATCTAGTTAGTATACTCTATTTATCCGTCTATCTAAGGATAAAATGCCGTAGATATATATTATATCGTTCCGAGGTATTTAGTAAGTAAGATCTAGAATTTCGATACGAATTTTCTATCTCTATCTAATATAATTTCCTAAGGTATTCTATAGTTAGCAATAATAATATAGAGGAATATATATATAAGTTCTTCTACGGTATTACGTTCCTTATATAATAGGAAGTATATATATTTACTTAGTCTATAAACTACTATTAAGATACTATCGTATTATACCTAAGTTAAGGGTTCTCGTAAGAGGGGTAGTTTAGTAATAAAGTCTAGACTAATAGAGGATTAGATAATCGTAGGTATTAATAGAGGTTATAATAATCCGTAAGGTTTATATTATTCTATCTTATTCCGTTTATATATATTATAGTTATTAACGATATTTATAACTCGTTTCTTAAGGTTTAGTAGATTCTAATAGCGTTAGATCCTTTTATAGGTTACTCTAATTCCTTAGTATTTATATATTAGTACGCTATAAATACTTCTAATAAAGTCGTTTTATTCTAATATTATTAGGCTATCGAGGTTAAGTATTTCTCCTTTAATATATAGTATTACGTTAAGCTCCTTAATAATAGATAGTATAATAAGGTTACCTTCCGAATCTTCCTTAAAGATTACTATAATATTTTAGTCTTTACTATTACTATCCTTATAATCTAACTATCTGCTAAGAGCGTTTATTCGTTTATTTTCCTTACCTTTATAGTAGATAATCTTAAAGTCGAATTTTAATAGAAATTTATACTATCTAACTTATCGTTTATTAAGCTACTTTATCGAGGTAAATACCTAGAGGTTCTTATAATCCGTATATATAAGAATTTATTATTTTACGCCGATAAGGTAGTATCGCTATTCCCTAAAGGCTTCTATTATTATTATAAGTTCTTAATCGGGCGTTCCGTAGTTAAGTTCTAATCTATTTAGTTTCTTACTAAAGTTACTAATTATCCGTAGTTATCCTTTATCGTCTTATTATCCGAGTTATCTACCGAGTATATAATCCGATATATTTATCTCGATCTCGAAAACTTTATCTTAGTTTACTTCGATTAGGATTAGTTCTAATATAATAGCGTCCTTAATTATACTAAAGGCTTTTTATACCTATTCGTTCTAATTAAAGGTAATATCCTTTTTTATAAGTTCCGTAAGTAGTATTATAATACTATTATAGTTCTTAATAAATTATCGGTAGAAGTTAATATAGCTTAAGAAGGCTCTAATATCTTTAACGTTCTAAGGTATAGGCTAGTCCCTAACTACCTATACTTTATCTTTCTATATTTATATATACCTTAGTATAATAGTATATCTAAGGTAGTTAACTTCTTAAGTATTCTAATTATATTTAGTAGGTTTTACTAAAATCTTATTATCTTAGAGGATTTATAGGATTATTATAATATACTTCTAATATTCCTCGAATATCTTTAAATAAATAAGGATATCGTTTAGGTAAGCGATTATAAAATAATCGAGGTATTTATATAAGATAAAGTTTATTATTTCCTGGAATAATATAGGGGCGTTAGTAAATCCGAATAATATAATAAGATATTCGAAATATCCGTAGCGTATTCTAAACGCTGTTTTCTATTCTTCTCCGGGTTTATTACGAATATACGTATATCCTTCTTTAAGGTTAAGGGCTATAAACTATTAAGCTCCTTTAAGTTTATCTCTAAGTTCTTTAAAGAGAGGTAAGGGATACCGATTCTTAATTATAATATCGTTAAATTGCCGATAGTTAATATATAATCGTAGCTTACCGTTTTTCTTTAGTCTAAATAGGATTAGATATCCTATTAGTAAATATAAGGGTCTAATATAGCCTTTCTTAAGGTTTTTGTCGATATATTCTTTAAATATTTTAAGTTTATCCTTATTTAATCCGTAGATAGGAAAGAACTTTAGTTATTCTCCTTCTTTAAATAGGACCTTATAGTTATATAGGCTGTACTTTAGTAGGCCGTTATCGAATTTTCCTTAAAATAGTTTTATAAACTTCCGATACTCTTCTAGTATACCGGAGAGGTTTCTAAATATATCTTCGTCTTATATAATTACTATTATAAGGAGATATCGTTATATATACTTAGTTCCTTCTTAAACTTATCGCGATAATATATCCTATTATCTATAGAATCCTATTATATCGTATTCTAATCTACTATATTCCTTATTCTATTATATACTAACTATTACTAGATCCTTCTCTATAAGCTATCGAGGTTTATTATATCCTAGGGTAGTTATTATCTTAGCTCTTTTCGATTTAGAGGTATATATAAATTCGTTTAAGCCCCTATTATCTAGGTATTATTTAATAATTAAATCCGATCCTATACCTTTAATTATAACCGCTTCTTAGGTATCCGCTTTATCCTATAAAATATAGCTATTAGTTTAATCGATTCGAGGATTTTCCTTTCTTAACTATAATATACTTAAGATTAGCTTATATTATACGGTATCCGTAATATCGAAGTTTATTAATATCGTATATCCGTAGATTATAACTAGTAATTAATTAGATTCTATATCGATAATACCTTAGCTATAAGCGATTTCTATACCTTCTATAGTATTAAGTTTATAGGGTTTTATCTTCTTCTTCTAAGGTATTCGTTCTCTATTAATAACGTATAGGGATATAAAGTTTCCTTATACTCCGCTATTTAGGAGTACTATATAATATTTATCGTTAATTCGTATTACGATTTTTAAATATTTATATATCGAGCTATCTATCGCGTAGAGGGATTTTATTATAAATCCTAATCGCTTATTATCCCTTATAGGCGATCCTTACCTTTTAGGTTTTACTATTCTTACTATATTCTAAGGGCTGCTATCTATACTAGGTTCTTAGCTTATTATATTCCGTATCGTATATATACTACGGCCTATTACTATAAGCGCGCTTAATTTTCTTCTTCGGTATATAGAATCTATACTCCGGGCTAATTATCCTTAAGGTTATAATAGGTATACGCTTTATCCGCTAGGTATTCTATATAATCGGCGCGTATATAGAAGCTATAATATATAGGTTCTATATATACGGGCTTTATAAGCTTTTCCCTTTATTTCTATTTATATATTCTATACTAATCGAGCGCTTTTTCCTACGTATAAAGTACGCACTAGGGTATTATATATTAGTACTATTTTACTTATCGTATAGTATATTCGTAGGGGGTATTATATATAAGGCTAATACTAGCGTAGTTTCCCCTTATTCTAAATACTTTATAATAATCGCTATTATTATCGTCGTAGGCGATAATACTATACCCTACCTCGCGTATAGGGAACTATTTATTAGTTACTTTATATTTAAAGTATTATTTATAATTATATATAATATAGGTAAACTATATAATCTAGTAGTATTTTTCGTAAAGGTAATTAATTCGCGCGTCTTCCTATATAAGGGGGGTTTTATCTTAATAAGATATTATTCGGAATAGTTCTCTAAGTATAATACTATAGATAAGGTAGTATATATCTCCTTTATCGATATCTTCGTTTATAAAGCTTTCTAAATCTAAGCTTATTTCTTTATTAATAGTTTAGGTATTAGTATCCTAACTAATACTAAGCGTTTCCTATTATTCTATAATTTCCGTAATATTACTCTATAAGATATCCGTTAGGAGAGGTATTCTCTAGGTAACTATAATTTATTATTCCTTATAAGGTTTCTAAGGGAACTATCCTAAGCCTTACTTTACCGAAAGATATATTATATAATTATCCTTATAATAGAAGGTTTAGTTAAGGAGTCTATAATCGGAGTCGTCCGATACTTACTCTAGAAGCTAGTTTTAGCTAAGAGTAGAATCCGTAATCTTATATATTATAATATTAGCTTATTATCCTTTAGGGACTTTCTTAAATTCTCTAGGTTTCTTAGGTTATCGGTATTCTCGTATAAAGTAGCTTATTTTATTATAGTTAAAGTATTCCTTACTTATAGGTTTATACTAAGCTATATCGAGCTCTATAGGTCCTATATATATAATACCGCTAACTACTATACCTTATTACTAGAAGCTACGGTTAGTTATCTATTAAATCCGCCGTCCTATATTAGCGTAATTCCTCTATATAATATAACTTCCTCCTTTCTTACTTTTCTCTATATATCTTTCGTAGAGACGGTTATCGATACGGATAATATTATTACTAAATATTATAAAATCTTTAGGCTAATCCTGCTTAAAGATTTCGTCTTTAACCTTATCCTTAAATCCCCTATAATAGTATTCTATAAGGTTCTTATCTTCCTAAGGGAGGTATACTAAGAATTACTTAAAGCGGACTATATAAGCTAAAGTAGACTTATTCTATTTAAGTTCTATAAGTTATTATATTATAGTCCGTTCTTCGTTAGGATCGCTAAATATTTCCTTAAAGATATATTCGAACCCTATAAACGAATCGAATATATTCTTAGTAGTTATCTTATATTAATCGAGGTTACCTAGGTATTTAATATAGTTACGAAGTAAGGGTTTATACTAGATAAGCGTATCCTTTTCGAATCGTATACCGGCTAGGATAACTTTATCGGGTTTAATAGTAAATTACGCTATATTATATAGGAAGTATACCTTATAATAGGTAAAGAACCCTTAAAGTATCTTTTAATTACCGTTATATATAGTAGGTTTATCTATCTTATAGCTATTACCGGTATTTTAAATAATAAATATTAGGGGCGTAGCAGCCGTAGCCTAGTATTATTCGAGCTATTAGGCCTATCTATAGATAATACGATTCTACTGCTCCTAATTCTACTAGAATATAGTAAGTTATTAGGTAAGTTCGATTAATTAGTATATTATATCTTCCTAAGTTATAACCTAGTAATATCCTTCGCCTAAGGTAGATAAGGTAGGAGTTTAAGGAGCTATTACTATACTTAATATTACTTAAGAGGTATATATAAACCGTCCTAAATAAGAGTTGTAAAAATATAATAATCCTTATCTAAATCCCGGATTCTGGAAGTACCTATAAGTTATATATTAGTAGGTAGGGAAATATTACCTTTAAGTCTTCGTACGTTATCGAGCAATATTAAGTATTATAAGTAATTAAGAGGGATTACCCTATTATATAAAATAATACTTAGATTTATAACTAAAGATTATAAGGGAAACTATCTAATAGCTAGGAAATCTATCGTCCTTATATCCTTCCGTTATTCTATTTATTAATATATAGCCTATCTAAGCCTATTAATGCCTATAGTTGCCTATTAACTATCCGATAGGCAATAGTAATCTCTTATAGGCTCTACCCTAACCCTAATTATATTATCTATACTCCTTATATAAGAGATCCCCATCGGTCCGTTAAGGTTCCGATTTGCTGGTATATAGTTGCGCTGGCCTGTTCCTGTGACCTGTATATTCATAGGTTATAATAAATAGGCTAGCGTAACTATATACTAGCAAATCGGAACCTTAACGGACCGATAGGGATCTCTTATATAAGAATACGGATTAATATAATCAGGGTTAGGGTTAAGAATCCTATATAGGATTATAACTGCCTATCGGAATATTAATAGGCAACTATAGGTATTAATAGGCTATTATAGGCTATATATTAATAAAGGTAATAATAGAAGGATATAAGGATAGGAGTTACGGCTTAATTATAGAATAGTTTCCTTATAATCTTTAGTTATAAATCTAAGTATTATTTTATATAATAGGGTAATCCCTCTTAATTACTTATAATACTTAATATTGCTCGATAATATACGAAGACTTAAAGGTAATACTTCCCTACCTACTAATATATAACTTATAAATACTTCCAGAGTCAGGGACTCAGGCAAGGATCATTATACGGGGCATACTAAAAGTGGAGACTTTTATAGCCCTAAATATACGAAAACCTATTGATTACAGGTAATAATTACTATATTCTGCCAGGAGAATAGGTAGTTTCTAGATAATCCTGGCAAATTAATTGCTATATCGGGTTAACTGGTGAATTTCCGGAGATACGGAGCATCGCGTGCAAATGGATCTATTTCCCTACCTTTTAGCGTTGGTGCTATAAATAATTAGTAATTAGTTCATTTATTTATCTGCATATTGGCTATTAGTCTGTTTCTTTTTTGGTCTCTTGGCTTATAAGTCTCTTGGGTCTTTAATCTGTTGGTTCATCTCTTTGTGGCTTAGTAGTCCGTTTAGTCATATATCTGTTGGCTTATTAGTATCTTGTTTCATTGGTGGGCTGGTATAGCAATCTGTTACTTAAATAGCCTGTTGGTCTGTTGGCTTACTAGTGTCTTGGTTCATTGGTGTATTGGTATAGCAATCTGTTACTTAATTAGCCTATTGGTCTGTTGGCTTACTGGTGTTTTGGTTCATTGGTGTGTTGGTTTAGCAGTCTGTTACTTAATTATCCTGTTGGTCTGTTGGCTCACTAATGTCTTGGCTTGATACATGCATAGCTTATTACGGCCCCCGGATTTCTGAACCAGCGAGTCCAGTGCTCCTCATCTGGTTTCCTACTCTGTTGGCTTCATCATTTGTATCTTAGTCAGCTCATCAACACATTTGCTTGTCAATCCCTTGATTTATCACAAGTCAGCTTCTTAGCTAATTTATCCGTTAGAAGATCACAGCATATCTCTTTACCATACTAAAACGATCTATCATTCACAAGGCAGTCCAAGGATTATTCTCACTTTTCATTGTCTCACTAAGTATTCCAAGGGTCTCAAACACTAGTGATGGCAAGTCTTAGTAATGGGCCGTAGGTAAGGGTTGGCCTGGTTTGCTGAAGCCATAGAATGGTGAGATATGTGACCAGCTGCGAATAAGCGGATTCCTGAAGTATGGCCCGGATCGAATAAACCCTTTGTCAGAGTGCTTCGAAGGCTATCAAATCCCCAAATACTAGCTCGAAAAGTCAGATATAAAGGCTGTTGATGTTTCAAAGGAAGTCGATAATTTGGGATTTGCAATCCAAGTAATCCAGTTCATTTTATCACTCCTCTCAACACCTCCAATCTCTATTTTCCCTTTAGCTTTTCGTCTTCACTAGCTTCTTCACTTGTCCAACTTCTCTTAGATTTCTAACTCGTCCAAGCTCATCAAAGCAGATCAAGTCAATATGTTGGCTTTGTATCGTTTCGCTCTTTTCCTTTCGCTCTTAACGCTATTGGGTCCTGGTCTAGCTGGAAAGACGAGCGGAAAATCATCGTCTGGAAAATCCTCGTCTGGAAAATCCTCCTCTAAAGGTGGTTCGTCCAAAGGCGGTTCGTCTTCGAGCTCGTCGGCCTGGAAGACAGCGGGGCACTACTATTATCGCATGGATTCTAGGTCGCCTGCCACTATCCAAGCCGCTGGAGGGATCGTGGCCCATAACCCGAGCGGGACTGGCAGCGTCATTCAACATGCTGAAAATACTTTAGGATCCGAAGATCCATGGGTATCGACCTCGCCAAACCTGCACCTACTCCAATGCGGTGCCACATATCCTGGCGATTGTTACATTTACTATGTTGATATTTCGGGCCTTCATACTGTTGATGTTGAAGAAGAATTCCAGAATGCGAACCTGCCAAACCCTCATCCATCGGAGCAAGAAGTTTCTGTTTATAGTCATATTCCTTGGAACAGAATTCAAGGTTGGGATACATATACGAGGTCGAGGAAAACTGGGAGTACAAGCAGAGCATCATATGAAAAGAGTCAAGCGGGCTCATCGTCGAGAAGCAAAAGAGGCTCGTTTCAATCATTTGAAGCTTGAAAATATTATTTGAACGTTGGATGGGCGGGTCCCAACAGCTTGACCTGTTTAAAATGCAGGATCAGGCGCGCAACCCGTTTCGGTACTGCAAGTCCCTTCATTCCTTAGAACGTCAGCACCAATCTGACTGGAAGCGGGTTCTTCGTTATTAACCAGTTGATCGGTCAAGCAACATGGGTCAAGTGCTCCCAACGGTCCGTCCCGGGCCGCTGGCGATACCACATTCGTTCGTTTTTTATTATTTAAAGCGGTGCTGGTCGTTATATCGATATAGGAACATTTGCTGGCTCAATATATATCCTATTGCTTATTTCAAATATACTCTCTTCCCATTTTCGGACTCTCCTTAATATAAAGACCCACTATTAACGCACTTGATATATATTTCAACAATCTTCTTATCAGCTAGTCCCGCAGTACAGCTCTCAGTGACTGACATTATCAATATAGCGTTGACCGGCCGCTTGAATATACGGTATTCTGGCTTCCTTTTGGTAAAGTGGAGCTTGATTCGTTAGAGTATGCTGATATTTCATTTCCTTATAAAACAAGCCCGAAAATTGTGTCCGTACCCTCTTAACCTCTTCTCTTTTGTTGAAAGCCCCGCCGAAGGCCGGGGGTGTGGCTGAGTGGATCATTGGCGATCGTTGCTCGCCTGGGCGTACTGGCCGAGGAGAAGAGCGAGAGTGCGATACAGCAGGTGAATTGAAAGTAAGAGCTTCTGAAAGTTCAGAGCGCAACCCATCGTGTATAATATTATCTTGCTGTTGCAGAGGCATTGAAACGTCGATTGCCCCCGAGGATTTAAGCCAGAGGTTCCATGCCTGGGCACTGACCTGAGTGATGAGGCATCGTATGGCGAGAGCGTCTCTATGTTGAAGAACTTATAAATGCATATGATTTGTGCTTGGACCTTTCAGGACTATCTAGGCGACTTTCTTTTCTTTTCTCGGTCTTCATATTTGTTCATAAGATCGTCAAACAATAAGCATAGAGTATAGTATATACGGGAATATCGATTCCTAAATTCATCAAAGTACTATCCCAATAGAAATGTCTCTTGCCTGCTTAATAACTCTCTTCTATAATCCCCTATTCTGCACCCTGCACCATGCGAAGATGAAATGCCGAGCTCGAGTATTGTGGTAGCGTTTCAAATTCGCAGTAGAGAACATTCTTCAAAATTAGCAAGGCTTCCTCCTTGGCCTGCTCCGCATCACATTGTAATGCTACCTTGGCCTTCTCTCCTGGCTTATTTGTTTCCCAAGTCAGACTTTCGAACCTTGCACTAACGCCCCCGCTGACATTGCTGCTCGCTCCAGGAATTATACGAAGGGTATAGCACTCCTCCCGTAACAAGAATCGAACGATATGAATCGATAGGTGGCCATTTTCATTTGGCTCTTCAATAAGTATCTCCCATTTGTCGTCCATATTCCGAGATCTAAACCCGCGTTTCAGTTTATCCACGTCTGCATCGCTGATTATCGCATCCCAAGGCGCTGTCATCGGATCCTTCATAGCCTTTAACCCCTGTTCATCGGGGTAGTACATTGTTGACACCCGTTTTTCCCAGTACTGATCGTCCATTTCTTCTCCTTCAGAACTGCTTTCAGAATTCTCTTTTATGGGCAGATTACCATCCGTCGTCGGCAGGTTAGTTGTATCCTCTTCTCGCTCGGCATTGCTATACGACATCATCTCGTAATTTGCTCTGAAGGTAGAATGTATTTCTTTGGTTCTTTCTACGATTAATATGCTGATAAATTTGAACGGGGAATCTATACGTACTGATTGTTAAATGTTTTGCGTGGTTGATGAAGAAGGGCCAATTAGCCTCGGAAGTTGTGGGATGTGCTGAGATAAAAGTAGTCCGGATTAGCAGAGGAGAAAAATATTCGATGCTGCCTCGGGGCGAGGCGCTGAATAAATAGCAGTGAGCTGCTGCGCAGCGCTACACCGAATTCAGTGGCGGTCGGCAGGCCGCCTTACTATGTACACGTTGCTTACTACAATACACCTTCTGTGCCCGATTAGCGTATCACGACCAAATCACGACGAAGGCATATCAGAACTTTTGAAATATTTACACCAAACTCTCCCTTGGGTCGTCATCTGGACTGCATCACATTGTAATGGTTTGGGTATTATTGTAAAAGTGAGGATGTTGGGCTGACTAACAGCACTTGGCGTTCTGAAAGAAATGCCCATTGTAAGCGCTGGAAATAGGGGGTTGCCAGGGTGTATTTTAATACCGTCAGCCCTCGTAAAACGTGTTGGTAAGCCGGCAGGTTTATAGCCCTCGCAATCAGTCGGGAATCAATATTTCGAGGAACCAACCCATGGTTAGGGTCAGGTTCAACCTATATTACGTACCCTATACGCAGAGTGACGTAAAGACGTACTTTCATTTATAGTTCTTATATATTTATATATATTCGATTTGTAAGATTAATATATATTAAATATTATTAATTCCATTTATAGGGTTATCTTCTTTATTATTTGCTTTTAATTAAATATTTTATAAATTAAATTTCTTTATACCCCTATTTTATAGTATTTACAATTCGTATTATATCGAGAACTGAATCCTGGTATAAAGATCCACAGAGTGTATAAGAACTGCTGTGTTAGAGTTGAAGGATATTATTTTCTTTGTTACCTTTACGAAATCTTTTAATCTTACGCCTTGTATCTACTAGAGTTAAGGTTAAAGTGAAGAGTGATTATCAGAGAGAGCATATACGGCTTCGGGACACTTGACACATCTCTCCCAAACCTTTAAAATTCAATCGCAGTATATATTACTCGAGAAGACCTCGGCAATAGGACCGGTCGGCTTTGCGTCGTAATAATAGAACGGCGAGGTGGCCTTGGCCGTCCGCATGGACGCCTCCGCGACTCGTGAATATCAGAGAGTGCCCGAGCGAAAAGGCGGAAGAGGCGCTTTTCTGGTTTCGACAAATTCGACATGGGAGTTTTCTTGCGCCGTTCGCAGCCTTCTCCACCGACGATAGTTTGTATCTAGCTGCGAGGAGATAAGTGTGACACTCTCGCATATTGTCGCTTGTTCGAGGTATCCGACAGCACATGAGGTCGGCGCGATCCTGGGCCAGGTATTATGCGCCACTAGACCTATAGGGTACCCGCACTAATCTGCTAGATTGTGGCACAACCCTAGCCCCAACCCCTGCTCGTCATGCGAAAGTCTGTCTCGGAGGTCACAAAAAGAGGCTAGCGATGGTGGGATCGTTGGCGCAGCCAAATCAGCCCCTGAAGAGGCTCCATTTCAGCCTTGCAGGAATAAGCACTCGTTGACACGCAGCGCTCCACTCAAGTCTAAAGAAATCAAGCTATTTGTCAAGTTCAAGCGACGATTTCGAGGTAGCATCAAATCAATTCAAGCGGTCAACTAAGCAAGTGTTTTCCAAATGATATGTGACGAATTTTCTCCTTGATAATCAAAGTACCCAGGTATTTTTAACTTTTTTTCTTCAGGCATTTTCCTGCTTAATTTTTTTATTATTTTTTGTAAGGCTTTTAATCAAACCGACTATTAAGTAAATAATGATTTTTCATGTTATCGAGTAAAACCTTTATTATACCTTTCAGAATAGGAAATATTTTGTTCAGGTGGGTATAAGTCATCAAGTGGAGCGCTGTTGCCACGGCCATCAAGAAACGAGCAATTATATGAT
This sequence comes from Coniella vitis, assembly GCA_011317545.1. Classification (NCBI taxonomy): domain Eukaryota; kingdom Fungi; phylum Ascomycota; class Sordariomycetes; order Diaporthales; family Schizoparmaceae; genus Coniella; species Coniella vitis. The sequence goes on from WUJK01000008.1 coordinate 59,706, forward strand.
GCCTTGTTTCGTGTTTAGGACCGCTTTAACATCTTTGTAGTGTAAGTTGCCAAGGCTTTGCTACGTTGAAAGGTTTCTGTGAAACTCAAAGTTAGACAACGCACATCCATTTTCAGCTTAGGGACCGCATCCCCGCCCCCCTAGCTTGAAAGATGATTATATCCGCAAGTAGTATATAATGATCCTTGCCTGAATCCCGGATTCTGGAAGTACCTATAAATTGTATATTAGCAGGTGGGGAAGTATTACCTTTAAGTCTTCGTACGTTATCGAGCAATATTAAGTATTATAAGTAATTAAGAGGGATTACCCTATTATATAAAATAATACTTAGATTTATAATGTTATGACCCATGAACATGCAGGTCACAGGAACAGGCCAGCGCAACCATATGCCAGCAAATCGGAACCGCAACGGACCGATGGGGATCTCTTATGTAAGGACATCTGGACACTCATGGTAACATAATCAGGGTTAGGGTCCTAATGGTTGCATAGTCGACAGAGTCGCTCATCGACCCAGTCGACCTATACACCACGAGTCGATAGAGTCGCCTATCGACTAGATCGACTTATACTACAACAGAAGGATATAAGGACAGGAGTTCACGGCTTAATATTAGATAGTTTCCTTATAGTCTTTAGTTGTAAATCTAAGTATTATTTTATATAATAGGGTAATCCCTCTTAATCACTTATAACACTTGATATTGCTCGATAACGTACGAAGACTTAAAGGTAATACTTCCCTATCCTGCTAATATACAACTTACAGGTACTTCTAGAATCAGGGATTTAGGCAAGGATCATTATATTTTCACAACTCTTATTTAGGACGGTCTACGTATACCTCTTAGGCAATATTAAGTATAGCATTCAACTATAGCTCTAATAGTTCCAGCCCCCTCGACGGTTAACTAGGCCTAGAATACCAATCAGCAGCTCTTAACCACTATCAACGTACTTACTATACGTATTATAGAACTCGAAGCTCGAGGAAATACCGGCGGAACTACTAATAAGCCCTTTAAAATAGAATAGCTTAAGGTCTATTGCGGATAAGAAGACGATATTTAACCTTTTATTATAGCCCTTAGAGCTTACTTCCAGTACTACTAATAGCAATTCCCTACTAAAGCCAAGAAAGTAGAATTCGTAGCTAGCAGGCTTAAAGGCGACGTACTTATATAGTTTAAACCTATTCTACGAAACTTCCTAGAATTCGATACCGAAGAAACTAGAGAAGATAAGACCAACGAACTCTTTATATTATTCGAAACCTTCGCCTAGATACTTAAGGAAACCTTTAGAAACCCTAACGAAAAACGTAACGTAGAACGTAAGATCTCCCAACTCAAATAAACTAAATTAGCATCGTATTATATAGCGCTCTTCCGGCAGATTATATTACGTCTCTACTAGGATAACGAACCTCTTATAATAGCCTATTATAACGGGCTTAAAGAATCTATTAAAGACGAGCTATATAAGATACCTCGACTAGAGATATTCGCAGAATTTGCGGTAATAGTAGTAGCTATTAATAACCGTAATTAGGAAAGGAACCAGGAATAGCAAGGAAGGCAAAGACCTATTACTAACCTTATACCCAGGGCTAATACCGGAAAACGATATTAACGGCCACCTTAACGCTACGCACCCCGACAGAATAACTATCGTAGTATAGCAACCAGCGGCACAATACACTTAGGCCCTATAAAGCTCGATATAGCTTAGCGTAAACCTATAAGCAAGGAATGCTTTAACTGCGGTAAGATAGGCTATTTCGTACGAGAATACCGATAACCTAAGAAACCCAGAGAATTTAAGAAAGTCCCCGAAGGACGATAAGTTAATATAATAATATACGAGACTACGGACTCCACTCCCAGCTAAAACCAGCTTCTAGAATAAGCATCGGATAACTCCGATTACGGACTCCTTAACTAGACCTTCTATTATAAGGATAATTATATAACGTACCTCTCGGCAAAGCAAGGCTTAGGATAATTCCCTTAGAAACCTCGCAAGGAATAACAAATTGCAATCACCCAGAAAACACCCCTCTCTACGGATAACGGTCTATTCGAAAGACTAGTAATAGAGCAGTAAGCCTAGCTTATTAGGGAATACCCCTACTAGCGTAATATAGAAGGGTACGAACTACCTAACAAAACAGATATCTCGCAGAGTAATATCACGGAAATCATAGAATAATAGGAAACGCTCTATATTAGTTAGGATACTAGCGCCCAAACTATTAATAAAGAAATAAGCTTAGAATTAGAAAGCTCTATAGACGGAGATATCGATAAAGGAGACGTATACTACCTTATCTATAGTATTATACTTAGAGAACTATTCCGAATAATATCTTATTAAGACGAAACCCCCCTTATATAGGAAGACGCGCGAATTAATTACCTCTACAAAAAATACTACTAGATCGTATAATTTGCCTGTATTATATATAATTGCAGATAATACTTTAAATATAAGGTAACCAACGAATAATTCCCTACGCGCGAGATAGGGCATAGCATTATCGCCTATAACAACGATAACAGCGACTATTATAAAGTACTTAGAATAAGGGGAAACTACGCTAGTATTAGCCTTATATATAACACCCCCTACGAATATACTATACGATAAGTAAAATAGTACTAATATATAACACCCTAATACGCACCTTACGTATAAGAAAAAGCGCTTAACTAGTATAGAATACGCGAATAGAAGCGAAGGGAAAAGCGCGTAAAGCCCGTATACGCGGAACCCACGTACTATAGCTTCTATAAGAGCGTAGACTATGCAGAATATATAGCAGATAAAGTACGAATCTACTATATTATTAAGAACAGCGAACCCGGAGTATAGACTCCGTATACCGAAGAAGAAAATTAAGCGCGCCTATAGCAATAAGCCGCAGTATATATACGATACGGAATATAATAAGCCAAGAACCTAGTATAAATAGCAGCCCTTAAAGTATAGTAAGAATAGCAGAACCTAAAAGGCAAGGATCGCCTATAAGGGATAATAAGCGATTAGGACTTATAATAAAGTCCCTCTATATAATAGATAGCTCGATATACGAATATTTAAAAATCGCAGTACGAATTAACGATAAATACTATATAGTACTCCTAGATAGCGGAGCATAAGGAAACTTTATATCCCTAAGCGTTATTAATAGAGAACGGATACCTTAGAAGAAGAAGATAGAACCCTATAAACTTAGCACCGTAGAAGGTATAAAAGTCGCTTATAGCTAAGGTATTATCGATATAGAATCTAATTAATTACTAATTATAATCTACGGACGTATAATACTAATAAACTTCGATATTACGGACACCGCATAATACGAGCTAATCTTAGGCATACTATAGTTAAGAAAGGAAAATCCTCGAATCGATTAGACTAATAGCTATATTTTATAGGATAAAGCGGATACCTAAGAAGCGGTTATAATTAAAGGCGTAGGATCGGATTTAGTTATTAAGCGATACCTAGATAATAGGGGCTTAAACGAATTTATATATACCTCTAAATCGAGAAGAGCTAAAGCGATAGCTACCCTAGGATACGATAAACCTCGATAGCTTATAGAGAAGGATCTAACGATAGTTAGTACCTAATAGAATAAGGGATATAGCAGATCAGGATACGATATAATAGGATTCTATAAATAGTAGGATATATTATCGCGATAAGTTTAAGAAGGAACTAAGTACGTATAACGATATCTCCTTATAATAGCAATTATATAAGACGAAGATACGTTTAGAGACCTCTCCGGTATACCAGAAGAGTATCGGAAGTTTATAAAACTATTTTAAGGAAAATTCGATAACGGCCTACTAGAGCATAGCCTATACGACTACGAGATCCTACTTAAAGAAGGAGAATAACTAAAGTTCTTTCCTATCTACGGATTAGATAAGGATAAACTTAAAGCACTTAGAGAATATATCGACGAAAATCTTAAGAAAGGCTATATTAGACCCTCCTATTTATTAGTAGGATACCCAATCCTATTTATACTAAAGAAAAACGGCAAACTACGACTATATGTTAACTATCGGCAACTTAACGATATTATAATTAAGAATCGGTACCCCTTACCTCTCTTTAAAGAACTTAGAGATAGACTTAGAGGAGCCTAATAGTTTATAGCCCTCGACCTTAAAGAAGGATATACGTATATTCGTATTAAACCCGGAGAAGAATAGAAAACAGCGTTTAGAATACGCTACGGATATTTCGAATATCTTATTATACTATTCGGACTTACTAACGCCCCTATATTATTCCAGGAAATAATAAACTTTATCTTATATAAATACCTCGACTATTTTATAATCGCTTACCTAGACGATATCCTTATTTACTTAAAGATATTCGAGGAACACCAGAAGCACGTTATAATAATCCTATAAATCCTCTAAAATAATAAGATTTTAGTAGAACCTACTAAATATAACTAGAATACTTAAGAAGTTAACTACCTTAGATATACTATTATACTAGGGTATATACGAATATAGAAAGATAAAGTATAGGTAGTTAGGGACTAGCCTATACCTTAGAACGTTAAAGACGTTAGAGCCTTCTTAGGCTACGCTAACTTCTACCGATAATTTATTAAGAACTATAATAGTATTATAGCACTACTTACGGAACTTACGAAAAAGGATATTACCTTTAACTAGAATAAATAGGTATAGAAAGCCTTTAGTATAATCAAGGACGTAGTTATATTAGAACTAATCCTAGTCGAAGCAGACTAAGATAAAGTTTTCGAGATCGAGATAGATATATTAGATTATATACTCGGTAGATAACTCGGATAACGAGATAATAAAGGACGACTATAGATAATTAGTAACTTTAGCAAGAAGCTAAACGGATTAGAACTTAACTACGGAACGCCTAATTAAGAACTTATAGTAATAGTAGAAGCCTTTAGGGAATAGCGATACTACCTTATCGGCGCAAAATAACAAATTCTTATATATACGGATTATAAGAACCTTCAGGCATTTACCTTAATAAAGCAGCTTAATAAACGATAAGTTAGATAGTACGAATTTCTATTAGAATTCGACTTTAAGATTATCTACCGTAAAGGCAAAGAAAACGAACGAGTAGACGCTCTTAGCAGACGGTTAGACTATAAGGATAGCAATAGCAAAGACCAAGATATTATAGCGATCTTTAAGGAAGATTCGGACGGTAATCTTACTATACTATCTATTACTAAAGAACTTAATATAACCCTACGTATCGAAGGAGAAATACCTAACCTCGATAGTATAATAACATCGGAATAAAACGACTATATCAGAAGTATCTATAGCGTACTAGTATATAGATACTAAGGAATTAGAGCGACCTATAAAAGGATCTAACGTTATTAGAATCCACTAAACCTTAAGAAACGAGTTACAGATATCGTTAATAACTACGATATATATAAACGGAATAAGATAGAACGATATAAACCTTACGGACTACTATAACCTCTACTAGTACCTATAACTATTTGGTTATCCATTAGTCTAGACTTTATTACTAAGCTACCCCTCTTACGAGAACCCTTAACTTAGGTGTAGTACGATAGTATCCTAGTAGTAGTTTATAGACTAAGTAAGTACGTATACTTCCTACTATATAAAGAAAGTAGTACTGCAGAAGAACTCGTATATATATTCCTCCGTATTATTATCGCTAACTACGGAATACCTTAGGAAATTATATTAGATAAAGATAGAAAATTTGCATTAAAATTCTAGATCTCTCTTACTAAATACCTCGGAATAATATAACGTATATCTACGGTATTTTATCCTTAAACAGATAGATAAATAGAACGTACTAACTAGATTATAGAATAATATCTATAATATTACGTTAACTACGAATAAGATAATTAGGTCGAACTCTTACCTACGGTATAATTCGCCTATAACAGCGTAGACATAATAAGTATAGGAAAATTACTATTCTTCCTGCTCTACGGACGTAACCCTATAGTATACTACGAAATACTACTAAGTAGAAACGCAGAAACAGCAGACTAATACGCTAGAAGAATTAAGTAATTATATAAAGATACTCGACGTATACTTTAGGACGTTAAAGAACGAATAACGAAATACGCTAATTAGAGAAGGATTAAGGGATTAATCCTATAGAAGGGAGATAAAGTCTACCTTAACCGTAAAAACATTAAAACTACTAGACCTAGCGATAAACTCGACTATAAAAAACTCGGACCTTATAAAATTATATAATAGATTTCACTAGTTAACTATAAATTAGAAATCCTATATATACGCCTACACCCAGTCTTCCATATTTTACTCCTAGAACTAGCACTAGTAGACGCAGAACTCTCGTATAATACAGACATTATCGAACCAGAATAAGCACAATACGAAGTTAAACAGATTCTCGACTTATATAAACGCGGACGCGGAAAACAATACCTTATTAAATAGAAAAATTACGATAATTCGGAAAATACTTAGGAACTACTAAAAAACGTATACCTAGACCTTATTAAAGAATACGAAAATAAAAAGTTATTATAGCCTTAGACAGAGAAGGCACTATAGGAAATCGAACCCCGGACCTCCTAGTAAGAAACCAGGAACTCTAACCACTAAGCTATAAGACTACTCGTATCTTTAACTATAATAGCTACCTATAGGAATAACCAGACCCCTTATTAAGGACTACCAGTAGTAATTCCAAAGAAATTAAAGTTACGAACTAAAAGCCCTAGCACCCTATAAATTACTAATAAGAAAATCAGACGGAGATAACGGAGAAATCCTAGACTAATTAAAATCTTCCAACGTAATAGTTATAAAACCCTTAGGCAGTAGGCCTTTAGGAACGGTCGGCTCTACGGAATAATATTTAGCCTCGGCGGCTAAACGCTCCTTCTCTACCTCCTTATATTCCATACGATCCAGGTCTTCCAGATTCGATAAACTATAACGAATAGCACGCGCTATCCGTTCCCGCCATATCTTCTTCTACCTATATAAGCGTATTAGTTTATCTTCCAGCTCCTCGATCTTATCTTCCAGCTTTTAATACTACGAAGAGATATATAAAAGGTCGGCAGAGTTGGTCGTCTCCAAAATATCGCAATAAGGAAGTTTCAAACGTACGTACTCGGCGCAGCGAGAAGAATTACTAGGGGAAACTTAATAAGAAGTCTTGCCCTTAGAATCGTAATAAGAATAAGGACGTATCTCGAAGGTATTCGAAAGAATAATTAAGTATAAGGATAACTTCTATTTAGCAGAATTAGACCTTGGATTTAACGAACGAGGTTTCGTTATACGAGAAGACGACGATATAACGAATTAGGAAAGTATAATTCGAAGTAAGAATATTAGGCAGGATTACTTACGGAAATATTATAGGTCTTTAGGGATAAAGACTAATAGAAGGGAGATAATATTATAACCTATAAATATACAGGTTATAGGAATAGGCTAGCGCAACTATATACCAGCAAATCGGAACCGCAACGGACCGATAGGGATCTCTTATATAAGGATATCTGGATACTTATAGTAATATAATTAGGGTTAGGGTCCTAATGGTTATATGGTCGACAGAGTCGCTCATCGACCTAGTCGACCTATATACTACGAGTCGATAGAATCGCCTATCGACTGGATCGACTTATACTATAACAGAAGGATATAAGGACAGGAGTTCACGGCTTAATATTAGATAGTTTCCTTATAGTCTTCAGTTGTGAATCTAAGTATTATTTTATATAATAGGGTAATCCCTCTTGATCACTTGTAACACTTGATATTGCTCGATAACGTACGAAGACTTAAAGGTAATACTTCCCTATCCTGCTAATATACAACTTACAGGTACTTCCAGAATCAGGGATTCAGGCAAGGATCATTATATATAACTAAAGACTATAAGGAAATTATCTAATATTAAGCTATAAACTCCTATCCTTATATCCTTCCGTTGTTTCCTATTAGTATTGGATAGTACTGGATAGTATATATCCTTTACTATCCGGATAGTTCTAGATAGCTTTTATCCGGAGCTATCCTTCCTAATTAGTTCGTTCTTCTACTAGGATTATCTAATCCTATTACCGCTTCTTATTGGGAATTCCTATAAGGAGTGGGTCCTGATTATATAACTATTCCCCGTCGGTCCGTTAAGGTTCCGACTTGCTGGCATATGGTTGCGCTGGCCTGTTCCTGTGACCTGCATGACCCTGGGTCATAACATAGCAGCATAAATGGCGCTTGACCGCCGACGATAGGATGCGGCTTGTACGTGATGCATTTACACAATACATGCGACTAGAGGCATTCACTTTAGAGAAACAGCTTGTTTCTGGCCGCGGCGCCGAGGATGCTGAGTGCTGTGTCTAAGGCATCTGTCCGAGGAAAACCTAAATAAGCCTTGGCCAAAGGTATTCGTGTATAAAGACCTTGGGTAGCATGCAACCGATGGGCTAGCCGTGGTAAACGAGTTCTTTTGCATAGACTGCTAGCATCTCTTCTCCTACCTCGGTGTTCTTGGACCCACTACATTAATTCCACGTATATTTAACTAAAGGAGACAAAATGTCCAGCATACCAGACACGCACGATCACTCTGGCTTTTGTCCGCTGATGATGACTTCGCCAGTCATAGTGTTGCCCTCGAATGCAGCTACCTCCGGGAAGATTACCCTGCTGCCTCAATCCCAGGTTACGCGGAGAAGCCTCTCTCCCATCCGCTTGAGCCGATCGCCGTTATCGGCATGGGTGCGTAGTAAGACCAGAAGGCTTTGCTTGATTTGGTCACATGAATAGACAAGTTGACGAATAAATATTACGCTTCTAGGCTGCCGGCTTCCTGGCGATGTCTCAACGGCGTCAGAGCTTTGGAATATGATGATAAATAAACAGTCGGGCCAGAACTCGAAGGTACCGAGCAATCGCTTCAACATCGACGCGCACTTCCATCAGAATCGCGAGCGGCCAGGCAGCTTTCCCATGCTTAACGGCTACTTTATCAATGAGGACCTCGAAGACTTCGATCCGGGCCTCTTTTATATTACACCAGTTGAAGCTATATGGATGGACCCACAGCAGCGTAAGCTGTGCGAGGTTGTCTACGAGGCATTCGAATCGGGCGGCATTTCTCTCGACGTTATTGCGGAGAGCCGCACCGGCGTCTTTGCCGCGAGCTTTACTTCCGACTGGCAGCAAATGTCTTTCAAAGAGCCCTCCTTCCGCCACACCATGGCGGCTACGGGTGTTAACCCAGGCATACTGAGCAACCGCATCAGCTACGTCTTCAACCTCAAAGGCCCCAGCATTCTCTGCAATACGGCCTGTTCCTCGTCTATATACGCGCTGCACAACGCGTGTATGGCGCTGCTCAACACCTCGTAGTCACTGGCTGCTGGATTCCAAAGTATCTTATCTCCTATAACTGGAAGAGCGATCCTAGGAGAAATAATTTAGAGAGGTACCTGAGAGTAGGGGGTTACAAAATGGAACGACTTCACCAAGCGGCCTATAAAGAGGAGACTCCCCCTCTTCATCCTCTATTGGAATTCTGAAAACGTCCACAATATTTTTGGGTATAACACGTAATCCTAGAATACAAAAGTTTGCGTAAAGAATCCGGAAATACTAAGATATTCCATTAATATATATAGAATTGAGCAGGCCTCGCACTGATAAAAAGAAATAGGATATAGCACCTGGTCTATGGCCGTAGAATGAATGCTATTATGCAGGCCGATTGTATATGCAGTTTTGGCAGCCGAGATACTATATACCTAGCAGTAAGCGCTTAGACGTCGACGAGATTAAGATTTATAATACCGATCGTGCTATGTTTGAAGGCACGCTAGGATCTAACTAGTCCCCCTCTTCTCCTTACTCTTTTATATAAAGTCTCTGACTTTTCTGTAATCTAGTATAGCGTCTAGATTATATATAATATTACTTAAAGGCTGCTTATATATAGTATTAGGACTAGATAAATATTTCTGACTTGCAAAATCCTAGATAAGACCTAGAACGATAAATATCTAGGAGAGTGCGAACTATACTTGGTGCTCCGAAACGGATACCTAGAAGTTATATACTAGCCCGAAAAATAACTAATGGTTGGTAACCTCGTACGAGTTAAGCGTTATCTATGCTTTAAAGACTTCTAGAAATTGGTTCGTTCCCTATGGAATAACGCTAATATATCGTAGAAATACCCTCCTTGGAATCTTCGAAATATTAACAAATAGAATTCAAAAGCAACTAGATAGCGTAGGAGCTCGACCCTAGGAATTTAGTTGATTAAACTCGGTGCGGTCTATCTAAGGGTGCCCTGTGGGGAGGTCGGTTGTATATATAAACGGGCGGAAGTAAAATTGATATTTAGTTATATTTTCTCTAACTTAAAAAGATTAAAGTATCTAATATAGTGAAATCGCTATTACCTATTAGTTATAGTAGACTTCTGCTTTTAATACTCCTAAAACTTATATATTTCCTCGTTTATAGTAAGAGAGAAGGGTAGGAGATTTATTATTCTAAGTAGATATATACGAGTTATAAGAATACTACGGAAACTATAAGATAGTCTTAAAGACTAACTGCGATAAGCGAGGTTTAGTATATTAAAGTTAGAATAAGAGTAAGAGGATTGCTAAGATTATTGAAGAAAATCCGTTTATAGCCTTTAAATTACTATTAGGAAAAAGTTAGGTCGCTAAGCTCTAGCTAAAGAAAAGTAAGTCACTAAACACCCTATTTGCTAAGTTTTAACTAACCATATATATCATTACTAGTAGAAGCGAAGTTATAGGGAAACCTTATATATTAAGAAAGTAGAAAAAGCAAGTAAATAATAATTACTATCTGCGTAAGAATAGCCTTCTTTTAAAATACGTATATACGGCTAAAGCAACGAAATATAAGAATTAATACTTAAGAGCCCGATTAGATACTTCGATCGTTATTTTGCTTCCGCAAATAACGCCCCCCTTTATAAAGTATAAACCTAAGGACTAACATCTGCTTCTACCTGGCTTCTAGTTCCTAAATCCTCGTATATAACTAGCTATATAAGATTCCGGTAAATAAAAGCGGGTTAATAATATATTATCATATATTAGCTTTTATAAGACGAAGATGCCTAGCGATTAACCGAAAAAAAAAAAAGAAATTAAAAAAAAAAAAAAACAAAGAGAAGAATAAGTAATTCTTTAATAATCTTCCTTCGAGCCGTTCCTAAAACGTAAATATAGCGTATCCTCCACCTACTAACCCCTAGTAGCTTTCCAGACGAGTTTCTTTTTAGGGTAAAACGTATAGCGCCTAGGCTCGATCTAAGTTAAAGTAATAGAGATTATAGAATCTATTCCGCTATTATAAAGCAGGGGGCGACTATAGCTATAGCTAACTATATATATCCCTTACGGTTTAGAGCGGCCTAAGCAGTCGGGCGTAGGGACGCTATAGGGCTTCTCGTAAAAAGGTAATAGTAATAGCGTATCCTAGTATCCTAAATTGCATATTATATATTATATAGGTAGTCCTATATATATACCTAGGCATCCCGGTACCGTATATATACAAGCTTTTAGCATCTCTACTTTTATAAAATAAACCCGTCTTATTAGAAGCAAGCCGGTATTACCCTATATACTATATATTCCTAGTTCGGAGATACTATAGTAAAGTACCTACCCCTTTATTAGAGAAGAAGGGCGTATCTTAGTCCCTTTAATAGAAAAGTAGAGATATATTTAAATAGCCTTACTTAATTTCTATATTATCTTAGGGGGGTTATAGTATAGACTGTATACGCTAAATATATATAATAGTAATCCGAAGCGCGCTGGTATACGGGGCTTCGATATAGTATTAATATAGTTAGGATAGCAAAGTTAGAGGTATAGCTTATAACTTAGAAGCAACGTAGATATAATGCCTTCGTATAGTAATAGGGGCGTATAAGCCTACGCCTAAGTATATCGTAGAAGCGGAAGCTAGATACCTACCTCTCCTAATCTACCTAAACGTTAGGGCTACGGCTATAAAAGAGCGCTAGGACCGAGAAGCGAAGCTAGTACGAATACGCACCGTAATAATAGTATAGCTTAATAAACGGCCCCCTTGCCCTAGGCTACCGGGCCGGAGGCGAAGGGGGTAAGAATATACCCTCGAAGTTAAAACGATAGAAGGTCCCGGGAAATTAGCCTAGGTAATAGAGAGAAGATAGAAAGAATATTAGGATAAGCAGTCTATAGCGTTAGAATAGCGAAGAAATAGGGTCCCCGCGGATATAAAGGGACGTTTAGATTCTATAGGAATAGCAGAGTACTACCTCGGGCTAAGAAAATATAAAGCCTTAGTTCTAATACAAATCCGAACGGAGTATATAAGCCTAGGGGCCTATTTGTTTAGAAGGAAGGTCCCTATTACGATAACGCCGCTCTACCGGTATAGGGAAGCGGAGATAGCGTAGTATATAATACTAGAATACCTAGAGGAAAATAGCAGGAGGGCAGTACTACGGGACGAGATATAGGAAAGGGCAGCTATACCGCTGCTTTCTCGCCGGAACTATAATAGACTAGTTATAGACTATAGAACGGCCGGTATAATAGCGAGATAGCTACTTAGTAGCGGTAGGCTCCCTACGTACTCGTTGGTAAGAAGTATAGCCCTAGGGGAGGTAATAGGGCTGGAGAAAGGAAAGAAGGGAAGGAGGAGAGGAGTCGCCCGGAACCGACCTACCTAAAGGTAATAAGACCTAGCGGGTAAGTACTAAGAACGTATAGCGAAGGCTGCGTATACGTAGCGTACTAGATATAGTATATAGGTTTTCTCCGGGATACGGTTTACTATATAATAGATCCGTAGAAGTACCGGATGCTATAGGCAAAACGGCGTATAATATAATAATAATAATAATATATTATCTTAGGGTGCTTACGCTTAAAGCTATTTATAAGTCTAATACAACTTTAGTAAAAAGATAACCTAGTAGACGTATATTTTCGTAATATATAAATGGAATCGGGTATATATATAAGTTATAAAACTATATAAGACCTTATACGAATATAATTTATAGTAAATATTTACTTACGGGCATAAAGGTTAATAAGCTATAGAATAGTATTAAACCTTTTCGCGAGCTGGGCATTATAAATCAGTTGATTTATATAAACGTTATAAGGATAAAGTCTGCTATAAGTACCTGAAAAATCTTAGCTATTCTGGTAACTAAATATTATAGTACGATACTAACCGAAACCGGAACTGCTATAGTCTTAGCAAGTCCAGCTACTTCTTAAACCCGGTATTATATAAAGTGAATAGTTAAAAGTCTATATAAACCAGCCTCCGGTTTCATTGAATAAACACCTATAGGGATGCGAATGACTGTTAGGCAAAGAAGATAATAAAGGTAAAATGCTAATGCCTTTCCTTCTTTAATTCTACTATCCTAACGAGAAGAAAGGGGCCGCGGGGGAAAATATATATCCGAGACTAATATAATAATATTAAATAAAACTTAATACTATTAGCTATCTGCCTAAGTCTAAAAAATCGACTAAACTCCTAAATAAATTGCTTAAGCTAGGAAAATAATTTAATATATCGAAAATTGGATTATCGCGTATTGCGTGATTTACTTCTATAATACCGCCGAGACCTATCCGATATTATATCGGAACTCCTAGTATTATTAAGCAAGTTTCGACTCTTATAAATATCCGTAGTTACTCTATTATTATAGATACGAACGCCTTCTTAGCAGATATCTTACGTATTAAGATCATAGGCCCTACTAGTATTTACCTTACTATTATTAATCTTCCAGGTTTAATCTCGGTTTCTGGCGAAGAGCAGATATAGGAAGATAATAGTCCTATACCCGTGGGCTACGGCTGCTTTAAGTAAGGCTATACTTAAAGTGTTTTATTAATACGGTGAAAATCGTAAGCGATTTAAGTATTTACGGCTATAGTTTAGTCTGCTATCTTAGAATACTACTTAGTTAGGGCTTAGCAGCGCTCGTAGTTTAGTCTGCTATCTTAGAATACTATTTAGCTAAGGCTTAGCAGCGTTTGCAGTATAAGTCTGCTATCGTAGTACGTAACTTAGTTAGGGCTTAGTAGCGTTCGTAGTGCTAGTCTGCTATCGTAGTATGTAACTTAGTCTAAGTTTGGTAGTGACCGTAATGCCCGTCTGCCGTTATAGGTAACGCTAACGCCTCCTAAATGCCCCTCTCTTACGATAAGGCCTAACCTTGCGTATATAAACCTAGCGTATAACCACCTTTTAAACGGTCGCTTGGCCTAGTTAGCGCGGGTATAAGGATTATAAAACTATATAGAAGAGCCGATATTCTAAGGTTACGGGTTCGCTTCCCTGCCTATGCTGAATAAAAACGTATAAATAACCTCTTTTCGCGTATATAACCTGCTTCTAAAGCCTCTTACGAGTGCGTGATAGGTCTCGGAATAATTATACGAAGCCTGGTTGATTCTATATTTAGAGGTAAAGATAGTGATATAAAACTATAGTATTGAGGTTAAAGATATAGCGATGCTAAACTGTAGTGTTAAGCCTTAAGAGGTAACGATATCTTAATTGCTGAATTTAAAGGAAATAGTTATATAATATTAGCTATAATAAATATAGCATCGAGGTTGTGGATAGGCCTATTAAAGGTGCTTAAAGTCTTTTTTAATATTTCGGTTGAAATAATAGTCTAGCTCCGGCGAAATTCAGTTCTTACTAAAAACGAAGTGCTAGAAGTAGTTACGTATATATTTAAACCTCGAATACTTAATTTATAAACGTTCTATATATAGTACTTACTATAAAATTATTTCGGACGATAATTAAGAATAATTAGTGCTATAAGGATGAAGATATAAGGAGACATAGCTATTTAAAATCTTAATAGGGAGTCTGCCTTTAATTGCTCGAACTATTTTAGCTAAGGAGTAATTCCAAGTACTATTATTTTACCTTTACTAAAATCTAGGCCTTAAAAGTCTAGGGTTTAACTGGTAAAGCTTAGTCGTACATCGTCGTCCTACCGCGCTATTCGACGTATATATATATACTATACCTATTTTAGCACCTAGTATATACAGATTAGCGGAGACCGGTCGACCGGGGTTTATTTTAGAAAGTAGGGCTATAGTATCTATAGGTTAGCTATAAGACTTGGGAGGTTTTAATAATTAGTACTTTTTCTACTATATTATATAGTAGTATATAGTACGTTTTATTAATACCGAGCGGTGAGTAGCGCTTCGTACGATACCTTAGTATACTCTATAAGCTAATATCTTAACTATAAGGTTAAGAAGAAATTTTAAAAGCTTTTATAACGTTTGGTAATAATTGCCCGGTTATATAGTAATATTATTTCTTATAGAAGATTATAGAACTCGGATTTGGTTAAGAAATAAAGTTACTTTCGAGGTATAGAGGTCTTTATTATTTTCTGACGGTAGACTTATAAATTATGCTTTTTAGAGAGTACGTTTAGACTACCTCTACGTAACTACTTCTTTAGCTATTTCTAAATAATCTTCTAAAAGAGTTTTACTAGGAGGTAGATCGGTATTATTAGTATTAATTAATTAAGTTTATTATAACGTAGTTAGATAGACTTACTATCTTTCTTTATATAAAACCTTTCGCCTTATCGTATCTTTAATTAGGATCTATTATAATATTCTTCCTGCTAATAGCTATGCTGCTTTTGCTAGTAGTTGCTGCGAGGATTACGTAATAAATTCTGCGTAAGGAGAATATAAGAAAATATAATTTAAAAGCGGAAAGAATATCCTAAGGGGGCCGGCCCGGTAGAAACTATAGTACGTTTTTCTTAGAATTAATCGAGCAGGTTATCTAAGACGCGGAACCCCGTTAGGAAGCTAAGATAGATACTCGAGAAGGTCGGTATCTATTATTGAAAAGAGTTAGGTTTATAATAAGCACTTTATATCTGCAAATAGTTAGAGATAAAAGTTACGATAACTAATTAAAGAGTACTCTAATCTAAAACTTATATAAGAACCGGACCTTAGCCTGATATATTATAGTTGCTTATGCTAGGGAGCCGCGGCAACTAACTAGTATATACTTAGACTTTAAACCTGTAGAAATTAGAAGTAGGTTCTAATAGCCGTGGTATAAGGGATCTAGCGTATACCCCTTATTTATTTCTGCTATTATACCGTCCCGCGCATAATAGTATTTGCAGTTTTAGTACTTATACGACCTTAGTATAGGATAATAGGAAGGGATTACTACGATAAGTTGATTCTATTATTAGGCGTATATAGGTCGAGCAGATCTGCCTAGCTAGGAACTACGTAGCGTTTATCTCTTTTACCTTAACTTTATAATAGCTCTGCCTTTAGTATTAAAGGGCGTACTTTAAAAGTTATTAAGAAGTATATAACTTATAGGTTAAAGCTATTTTACGTTATATAACTTAATGCTAAAGTATCGATATTAGAGTAAACTTATTATAGTCTTTCCTTTTAAATATTAAAACTAGGATAATCCTACTTATAGTAAGGGTTGTACGATATAATATGATTATATAGAAGGAAAAGGGGGGTAAAAGCGCCTAATAGTAGGCTGGTCTCTTGGGCACCGGGCCGATTATATATCTGGCTAGAGCTTTAATTATAAGCTGGGTATATAATACTATAGGACCGCCCCTCCTAATAGTAGAGAATATCTATATATTCCGCTCTTCTAATAAACTGCTCTATATTATATGCGCACTATTAGTCCTTAATACTAGTATTAGCTGCAAATCTTGTGAAATCTCTTTACTCTAAAGCTTTGAAAGTCTAGCGGCCCTGACTATATATAGTATAATCTTTGTTCTATCTTTTTCTTAGTATATAAAGTTATTAACTATATTATTTCCCAGGCTATATAGCTTACGAGCGATGCTGCCGGGTATAACTCTAATACGGAAGGTTATAATGTTGGTTTTGTAAAATTGAAAGCTATAACTTTCTCTAACTACGTTTTAACCTCGTATCGGAGTATATTAATCTCTACGGCGACTTCGAAGCGGTTAAGACTCGAGCCAGCTAGTTGAAGGAATAAGCTGCTAGTAATATTAATATAATAGGAGAACTCTTAAAAAAAACTAGCGAGGGCAAAAATAGAGAAAATAATCTTAGAGGGCTAACTAAGCCGGATTATTTACGAACGGGATATATTAGGAAGATTTCTCGTATAGCAGACTTTATCTTCTGCTAAAGGTTATGCTAAGGACTAGTGACCTGCCGAGGGTTATGCTAAGGACTAGTAACTTGCTGAGGGTTATACTGAGGATTAGTAACCTGCCGAGGGTTATACTAAGGACTAGTAACCTGCCGAGGGTTATACTAAGGATTATTAATCTGCTAGGGGATATACTACGGACTAGTAATCTATACTTTACTTAACTTTAAATATTCGTAAGCTCTTATATATAATAGATATAAAACCTCCTAGGTGAATAGACCGCTATACCTGAAAATATATAGAACTCGTCGCTTATATATCGCTTATTATCTACGTAGTTATGTAATTCCCTTCTCGAGTTACCGGATCCGTACTAGATGCTCTGCGTTGCTACTGCCGCTGCTGCTAATACTAGGCTTCGCCTATATAGTAGGTACTGCTCGTCTATATCCACCAAATAATCCCTTGTTCTCTTTCTTAAACCGCCGAATATTATAAAAGAATTAGTTTTGCTATAGCCGTACTTATCGACGGAGTTTCCTAGCCGCTTCTTAATATCTTTAATACATCTATAGTATATAGCCTAGAGGCCGGATTAGAAAGAGAAAATAAAAGCAACGTTATAAGGGAAAAGGAAAAGGGGGTAAGCTTAAGACGCCGGTTAATCGCTTCGATCGTAATCTAGACGTTCCTCCGTATTAACTTTTATTATATTATACGGCGCTCTTAATTAAAGTATTATAATACTATATAGCTATACGGTATCGGTATGCGAGAAGTTACTTTATAGAACCGGCTAATTATATCGGAGTATATAATATATATATATAGAAAGGACGGTAAGAAATATGGTGGGTTAATTCTCTAAGAATTAGCCCTATTATATAGTCTTTGGCTGTAGCCGCCCCTAGGTAGGAACGTCTAAATAACGATCGAGGCGCCTAACCGGCGTTATAAGCCTACCCTCTCTTTCTCTACCCCCTCTTCCTCTTTCCCTTTATATATAACGTTTCTTTTATTTTCTCTTTTCTAGTCCGGCCTTTAGGTCGTATACTGGGAAGACCTGTATATTTTACGTTCTCGCTCTCTATTTACTTACTAGGCTTAGCGTCTTATTTTGGTTTTGCGTACGCCGGTAAATCGGATTTAACGCTTTAGATATTTTACTATATACGCTACGTAACTACCCTTCTGCTCGATAAGCTATTAAATCCGTTAGCGTCCTGTATATCCTTACGTTTCGATTTTTTTCAAGATATATACAGACCACGAGTAAACCTAGATACTATATATATACGAAGTATATTTACTAGAATTAGTTTTATAGCGATACCGATAATGATTTAAGGTATCTGTATTTAACTAAGGAACTACGAGGAACTAGTGAAATTATATAGCGCCTTCTATTTATTTATAATACCAGGGCGGTTAGCGTATATTAATAGGTCGATTATATTTGCTGCTAAACTTGCATCTGAAAAAGCTAGTGCTATAAGGACTATATAGCTAATTAAAACGAAAAACAATACTATAGCGTTTTTCCCTTTTCGTGTACGAGACCTTGAGCGCCTCCTGCGGCCCTTTTTGCTAGGGATTATTTTAGTATGTAAACGTATCTTAATACCGTTCCTATATAAAAGCTAACTAATTTAACTAGCCTAACACTAGAATATTACGTGGAGGATAGGCCGCCTTATCTTGCTTCGTAGCGGAGAAGCAGATATTCTACTCTAAGTAGGCCCTTTTATATAGTATACTAATAAAGCTATAGAAAGAGATCCTATTAGAATTGCTCTTTTCTTTAAAGGATAATCTGAGGATTACTGGTTATAGTCCCTCTATAGTAATTCGGGCTATACTAATAAGCAATACTACTAATATTTCAACCCTAGAAGCGTCCCTAATCGTTCTATAATAAATTTCTATAGCATAAAGATGCAGAATTATAAATTAATAGTTATCTTTTTAGTGGAGTTTACTAGTAACCTTGCGGAAGCTAGGTCGGATCTAAAGATAGCTAAGCTTCTCGTAGGGCTATTAGCAAGGTTAGATTAGTATGCATTAATATTACAGCGGATAGCACTATAAGCAGCACTTTAATATTATTAAATAAATGGGTTTTATATTATATAAATTATACCGTAAATCAATATTCTATAAGGCACTAAGGACTACCTAAGGAAGTATATACTATTCTTATAGTAGGCTAGATCTAGAGATGCTTACCTATATACTATAACGAGGATTAGAGCGTATAAAGATATAAGCACTTTATACCCTTAAAACGAGGTCTATATTTTATAAAGTAGTCTACGAGATCAAGGATTTACTTAGGGACTCTAGCAGCAGCGCGGCTCTAAATTTTATATATATTTTAATATCTTATATATTAAGGCCTGATTTTATGGAAAGATACCCGACTATTCAAAAGCAATTGTTGTGGTATATAGGACTTAGGAGCGTAGTCTATTACGGTAATCGATGAAACCTCCAACGGCATACTTATCTAGGGAGGGTTCCTGAAATATAACTTTGCTAAAATACGCCCGCCGAGTTCTCCTTTTAGTACTAAAAGTCCGTAATCCGAGTCTATAACTAACCCTATATAATCTCTATATCTATCTACTCTCCCTTCCGTATAAGCCTAGCCCCTTTATAATATACTCCGTTTTTATACTACCGGTGTTCGTTACTAGGTAGTAACTATTAATAGTTATAAATCGCTTTATAACTTAGGTAGGGGGAGGGCGAGCGGGTAGTAATAGAAAGAATAAAGAAAGTAGACCTAGACGATACCCCTTACCCTATCTTATTCGATATTCATCTATCCGTTAAGTTAGAGGAGAAGTAGTCGCTTCGGTAAGCTATAGAAGAGAGTAGAATATATTTAAAAATATAGATTTCCTCCTTAGTAGTACGTAGCTTTGTCTACCTATCTCTTTAATATAGCGGTATTCCTATGCCCTATTACGGCCCCGCTAATATAATACTATAATACGAAATATAAAGAATTTATAAATGATTTTATTCTTTAGGTTTAAGAAACGATTATTAGATAAATTCGTTTATATTATAATTAAATACCCTTTATTACTCTGCTTATACCACCTATATTTATATATTCGCGTCCTGTATTAGGCCTTTCTATACTATATACTGGCTCTGCTCTACGGCTGTTAGTCCCGGCTTATCTCGTACTTATTATTAATACTAACTACTATTCCTTCTAATAGCGCTTATACGGGGAGAGGAAGTTATAGTGCGCTTAATGGTTAAGCTTCTCTACGTTATAGACGTTCTCTTTAGGTAATAGATCTTTAGCAGATTGCCGAGCCTAATATTCTAGGCCGCTAGCGATTAGTAATCGCTGAGAGTATAGATTATTTAATAAAATGCTTATCTCGTTATTATATCTTCTTACTCTTCTACTCCTTATCTACGGGAGGGCGTTAATCCCTTAGGTTAAGATTTATTAGTCTGCTCTGCTAACTATTTTATAAGTTAGCTTCTTAGATGATTTTATTTACTAAGGCTAGATGAATTATATATATTTTTATCCTAATTTATATTACTATGGAAAAGATTCTTAGAATTTTAGGATACCTTAGCTAGGAAGAGTTTTTCGTTCTTTCCAATTTAAGATACGGGGAGTAAGACTTCCTACGGATATAATTAGATATAAATAGCTCTGATAGAGGGTAACGCTAAGTAGCTGTTTCTGAAATTCTAGAAACCCTTAGCTAGTAAACCCGATTCCTAATTATATACCTTAAATTGTAAGGATAAGCCCCTATCTTATATATTTGCTCTACAGCTCGCTATATTATATTCCTATAGATTATAATTATTCGGCTAATTATCGTTTTAAGATAGTATACTAACTTATATATTGAAAATATATAAAGTTTGAATAAGGGGGCCGGCTTATATATATATATTATATCCTCTAATTAACTCCTATTTTCCGAGATTATACTAATCTAAATACTAAATTCTACCTAGGTACTATCTAATAGTAAGCTTCTTACTAGTCTGGAATAGCTAGTATAGTAAACCTAAGCGCCGACGCCTTCTGCTAGTAACGCTAGGAGTAGATCTAGATACCGTACTTTTATAATACTATCTGGTACCGTAGCCGTAGGTAATGCCGTTTAATAGCTTTTAGCAGCGTAAGCCCGCCGACGACCTCGGTTACTTATCCTACGATTTTAACCTCTTTTATAGATAGCTAGAGGATACTCGGCCGGCTAACGTAGCCGCTATAACGTTTATTGCTAAGGTTATCCTCTCGGATACGTAAGGCCGAGGGTACGAGCACCTTATATACCCTAGCTTATCTCCTCCTTACTAGTAAGGCTATAGCCTCTTAGAAACCCGTTCTTAGCCTTTATCTCGAGGTCCTAGCTGCCGACTATCCGATTCCTAGCCCTAAGTTATTAACTAACGACGAGGAATAGGAGGAGGATCGGCTATAGGAGTATAGCGATAATATTATCGATAGTACCTTCGTTAGGGCCGATATAATTAGTAAGGCGATTACGATAATCGACCTTACGGCCGATAGCCCGCCTTCCCCGGCCTATATGCTCCTAGGAGCCTATAACCTAGGCAGCGCTAAGTATAAGCTGGAAGGCCTTACGCGAAGCTTATACGAGTATTAGATCGAGGCGGTTTACCGTATATTAATAGTAGGTTAGGTTTATATAGACTATTTTATAAATATTGCCCTAAGCGTAAGCCCGACCTTAAGCCCGCGCTCTGCTACCGGTAGAAGCTATTTACGATTATATCCTAGTTATAGGTCCTAAAGCTCGCAAGTTATAACGGTAGTAGTAACTATCGTGATTCCTATATAGTATATACTAAGCAAAAGAGATAATAATACTTAGGTAGCGACGATATAAGGGTAGCTATAGCGGCTATACTCGAAGAGGAGAAGAAGCGGGAAGTATAAATATTAATAAGTATCGCTACCGTTTCTGCTCCTTAAAAAATTATATTAGGATAGTTTATTCTAAATCGGATAATTAAAATACTTAGGAACCAGATAGTAGGATAGAATAGCTAGTTACCTTAGCATACCCGTATAGTTACCTAATGGCTGGTTTACTATAGGATATATACTCCTTAGTTTTAAACCCCTTATCGTTATAGGTTAGGCAGCCGTTAGAAGATATTAGTGCTTAATAAAGAATAATATACTAGAAGAGAATTTCAGATAGTTTAAGGAACGTAAAAGATACTGATAATTAAAGAAGTAAGGACGCTACTATTTTACTTTACCGTATCGTTCCTCCTCTCTCTCTCTATAGTAATTCTTCGATATAAAGAAAGTAACCTACTTCCGCTAGTCCGAGTAGCGTATTAAGCCTCTAGTAGCTAAAGCAATATTAATCGTACGGGGGCCTACCCCGGATTTTACTACCGGTAACTCTGCCCTATATCTCCTGCCGTTATATTAAAATACGCCGTACTCCCGCCTACTAAGAAACAATTCAATTAACGCTAACTCTTCCCTACGTTTACCGCTATATCGTAGTCGTAAGGCACTTCCCTAATATAGCCTAAGTAAGGTCGCTCTCTAATATAAATTAATAGGGATAGTATACTACGCGAGCTGCGGAGTATAATTAGGATATTAAGTATATATAAGATAGTATATACTTATAATTTCGTAAGCTAAGATATGAGCAATGCTCCCGCGGCTATTAAATAGTTCCTTTCTTGGTTTAAGGCAAGGAAATTAACTCTATAATAGCCCTAATAACTGCCCTAGCCTACCGTATACTAACAATAAGCTATCTAAGAATTAATCGAGGTAGTATCTATAACTTAACCTAAGACTATCCAGAAGATAATTATATTTATCTAAGATTTATATAGTAAGTAATCTAATAGAAAGATACTATATTATATTATATTAGTTGGATGCTAATTTAAGATAATTATTCTACGCTTGCTGTAAACCTAACTCGAACTCTGCTACTTACCTCGGACTTGCTATATATTAATAACACCTCTGGGCAAGAATATCTAGAAAGATACTAGCAATGGAAGAAGCAGTCTGCAACGAATGCTATAACGTCTGTCTAGTAAGCTATACTAGACGTCTTAGATACCGAGTTATCTAAGCCTCGTAAGCGGCCTGAAATTCCCAAACCGTCTATTTCAGGCCTTATAAAAGACTTAATAGGCCCGCTGGGAAGTAAGCGCTTTAAAAGCTATTTATTTAGTTATCTCCAGACCCCCGAAGACCGCCTAAAGCCTTGGATATTATTTATATTAATAGCGCGTAATAAATCGGACTCGGTCGAGAACATATTAAAGTGTTTTAAGCTCTATAGTAAGTTGTAAAACGGTTTATGTTATAACCTGGTCCCTTATATGTACTATATATACGGTTGGAAGGAATAATTAGACGAAGAGTCTGATTATTAGCTGATCTTTTAGTCTATATGATATAGTAGTACCTTCTAATACTCGTACGTAATAGTTTAGTATTTAAATTGTTAAGCCTTATTTCGAGGGTGGAAATCCTCGATATAATTAAAGGGAAGATACTAGAGGATCCTAGAGAGGTATAGGTACCTAAGAAAATACTACCGGCTATCTATAAACGAATTATATCTGGCCTTTAACCAAAGATAAATATTACCCTTTACCCTTAGATATTAATTTCGCGTAAATATCGTATACTCCGTAACTAGCTGCCTTTTATAGCGAAGCCCTCGAGTTTCGAAAAATTATAGATTAAAGAGCTTAAACAGCTTCGCGAGGAACTAAACTCATATTACTAGGGCCTTATAAATATAGGATAGAGTTTCCGACGGTTTATTCTAAAGTAGTAATCCTATCTTTAGGAGTCTATTAAGTTGGAACTACTTTCTATAATACCGGATAATACGTTATTCTATATAATTATAGTTCCTTAATTTCTTATAAATAAGGCAAGCAGTTAGTCGTAAAGCAGTATAGGCCCCTAGGTAGAATAGTATTACGCTTTTTATAGAACGAGCAGTTACGGATATTTACGCTATGCTTAGGCTATAGCGGAGCTTGCGGAGTTAGCTATAGCTCTAGTAATAATATATACTATTATGCAAAAATAATATAACAGCAGTCCGGTAATACTACTCCTAAGATATATAATTTTAAATATAATAAGCCTTCTAACCTCCGTTCGAATAGGTTAGTAATCCTACTCTTTTAGGCTCGAAGTTATTTCCGTAGAAGAGTAAACCTAATCCCTCGACCCTCTATACCCTAAGCCGCGCGCCGCTAGCTCGCCGGTATTGCTCCCGCGTATATCTATCTTCTCGAGTTTATATATATAGCCCCTAGGGGGGGGGTTACTAAGAGGCCCTTAAAAGCGGGGATTACCCCGTAGGGATAGATCTTTAGGCGACCGTAGCTATATATACTAATGCACCTTTTTAACGCAGAGCGTATACTGCTTATTAGGGTCTCTTACTTATAACTTATCTTATTAGTTATTAACTTAAAGTAAACGTAAATGGATATTATAAGGGGATAAAGGAATACCTAGGCTACTCCTACTTACTCGCCCGGATTTATAGGACGGGATAGTTATATCTAATATTATACGTATAATGATCCTTACCTGAATCCCTGATTCTGGAAGTACCTATAAGTTATATATTAGCAGGCGGGGAAGTATTACCTTTAAGTCTTCGTACGTTATCGAGCAATATTAAGTATTATAAGTGATCAAGAGGGATTACCCTATTATATAAAATAATACTTAGATTTACAACTAAAGACTATAAGGAAACTATCTAATATTAAGCCGTGAACTCCTGTCCTTATATCCTTCTGTTATAGTATAAGTCGATCCAGTCGATAGGCGACTCTATCGACTCGTGGTATATAGGTCGACTGGGTCGATGAGCGACTCTATCGACCATGCAACCATTAGGACCCTAACCCTGATTATATTATCCGTAGGTCCTTATATAAGAGATCCTATCGGTCCGTTATAGTTCCGACTTCTAATACTATATTACGTTAGCCTGTTCCTATAACCTGTATAACCGTGGGTTATAATATTATCTCCCTTCTATCGGTCTTTATCCCTAAAGACTATAGTTATTTCCGTAAGTAGTCCTACCTAATATTCTTACTTCGGATTATACTTTCCTAATTCGTTATATCGTCGTCTTTACGTATTACAAAGCCTCGTTCGATAAATCCAAGGTCTAATTCTGCTAAACAGAAATCATCCTTATATTTAATTATTCTTTCGAACGCTTTCGAGATACGGCCTTATTCCTATTACGATTCTAAAGGTAAAACTTCTTATTAAGTTTCCCCTAGCGATTCTTCCCGTTACGCTGAATATATATGTAATAAGCGCTTGCGATACGACGTTCTGGAGACGATAAACTCTTTAGATCTCTTATTCATTTTATCGTAATATTAGAGATTAGAGGACGAAATAGAGGAGTTGGAGGAGGAGCGTTATACTCTAGATGCTAAAATTAATCGGATACGTTGTTAAAAGAAGATATAGCGGGAACGGATAGCGTATGCTATTCGTCGCGGTTTATCGAATCTGGAGGATCTAGATCGTATAGAACGTAAGGAGGTAGAGAAGGAGCGTTTAGCCGCCGAGGCTAAATATCGTTCCGTAGAGCCGACCGTTCCTAAAGGCCTACTACCTAAGGGTTTTATAACTACTGCGTTAGAAGATTTTAATTAGTCTGGGATTTCTCCGTTATCTCCGTCTGATTTTCTTATTAGTAATTTATAGGGTATTAGGGCTTCTGGTTCGTAACTTTGATTTCTTTAGAGTTACTACTAGTAGTCCTTGATAAGGGGTCTAGTTATTCCTATTAGTAGCTATTATAGTTAAAGATACGAGTAGTCTTATAGCTTAGTGGTTAGAGTTCCTAGTTTCTTACTAGGAGGTCCGGGGTTCGATTTCCTATAGTACCTTCTCTATCTAAGGCTATAATAACTTTTTATTTTCGTATTCTTTAATAAGGTCTAGGTATACGTTCTTTGGTAGTTCCTAAATATTTTCCGAATTATCGTAATTTTTCTATTTAATAAGGTATTGTTTTCCGCGTCCGCGTTTACGTAAGTCGAGAATCTATTTAACTTCGTATTATACTTATTCTAGTTCGATAATATCTATATCGTACGAGAGTTCTGCGTCTACTAGTGCTGGTTCTAGGAGTAAAATATAGAAGACTGGGTATAGGCGTATATATAGGATTTCCAATTTATAGTTAACTGGTGAAATCTATTATGCAATTTTGTAAGGTCCGAGTTTTTTATAGTCGAGTTTATCGCTAGGTCTGGTGGTTTTAATATTTTTACGGTTAAGGTAGACTTTATCTCCCTTTTATAGGATTAGTCCCTTAATCCTTCTCTGATTAGCGTATTTCGTTATTCGTTCTTTAACGTCCTAAAGTATATGTCGAGCATCTTTATATAATTGCTTGATTCTTCTGGCGTATTAGTCTGCCGTTTCTGCGTTTCTACCTGGTAGTATTTCGTAGTATACCGTAGGGTTGCGTTTATAGAGCAGGAAGAATAGTAATTTTCCTATACTTATCGTATCTACGCTATTATAGGCGAATTATGCCGTAGGTAAGAGTTTAACCCAATTATCTTATTCGTAGTTAACGTAGTATCGTAGATATTATTCTATAATCTAGTTGGTACGTTCTATTTATCCGTCTGTTTAAGGATAAAATGCCGTAGATATGCGTTATATTGTTCCGAGGTATTTAGTAAGAGAGATCCAGAATTTTGATATAAATTTTCTATCTCTATCTGATATAATTTCCTAAGGTGTTCCGTAGTTGGCGATAATAATACGGAGGAATATATATACGAGTTCTTCTGCGGTACTACTTTCTTTATATAGTAGGAAGTATACGTACTTACTTAGTCTGCAAACTACTACTAGGATGCTATCGTACTATACCTAAGTTAAGGGTTCTCGTAAGAGGGGTAGCTTAGTAATAAAGTCTAGACTAATAGATAACCAAACAGTCGTAGGTACTAGTAGAGGTTATAGTAATCCGTAAGGTTTATATCGTTCTATCTTATTCCGTTTATATATATCGTAGTTATTAACGATATCTATAACTCGTTTCTTGAGGTTTAGTGGATTCCAATAACGTTAGATCCTTTTATAGGTCGCTCTAATTCCTTAGTATCTATATGCTGGTGCGCTATAGATGCTTCTGATATAATCGTTTTATTCCGATATTATTATACTATCGAGGTTAGGTATTTCTCCTTCGATACGTAGGGTTATATTAAGTTCTTTAGTAATAGATAGTATAGTAAGATTGCCGTCCGAATCTTCCTTAAAGATCGCTATAATATCTTGGTCTTTGCTATTACTATCCTTATAGTCTAACCGTCTGCTAAGAGCGTCTGCTCGTTCGTTTTCTTTACCTTTACGGTAGATAATCTTAAAGTCGAATTCTAATAGAAATTCGTACTATCTAACTTATCGTTTATTAAGCTGCTTTATTAAGGTAAATGCCTGAAGGTTCTTATAATCCGTATATATAAGAATTTGTTATTTTGCGCCGATAAGGTAGTATCGCTATTCCCTAAAGGCTTCTACTATTACTATAAGTTCTTAATTAGGCGTTCCGTAGTTAAGTTCTAATCCGTTTAGCTTCTTGCTAAAGTTACTAATTATCTATAGTCGTCCTTTATTATCTCGTTATCCGAGTTATCTACCGAGTATATAATCTAATATATCTATCTCGATCTCGAAAACTTTATCTTAGTCTGCTTCGACTAGGATTAGTTCTAATATAACTACGTCCTTGATTATACTAAAGGCTTTCTATGCCTATTTATTCTAGTTAAAGGTGATATCCTTTTTCGTAAGTTCCGTAAGTAGTGCTATAATACTATTATAGTTCTTAATAAATTATCGGTAGAAGTTAGCGTAGCCTAAGAAGGCTCTAACGTCTTTGACGTTCTAAGGTATAGGCTAGTCCCTAACTGCCTATACTTTATCTTTCTATATTCGTATATGCCCTAGTATAATAGTATATCTAAGGTAGTTAACTTCTTAAGTATTCTAGTTATATTTAGTAGGTTCTACTAAAATCTTATTATTTTAGAGGATTTATAGGATTATTATAACGTGCTTCTGGTGTTCCTCGAATATCTTTAAGTAAATAAGGATATCGTCTAGGTAAGCGATTATAAAATAGTCGAGGTATTTATATAAGATAAAGTTTATTATTTCCTGGAATAATATAGGGGCGTTAGTAAGTCCGAATAGTATAATAAGATATTCGAAATGTCTATAGCGTATTCTAAACGCTGTTTTCTATTCTTCTCCGGGTTTGATACGAATATACGTATATCCTTCTTTAAGGTCGAGGGCTATAAACTATTAGGCTCCTCTAAGTCTGTCTCTAAGTTCTTTAAAGAGAGGTAAGGGGTACCGATTCTTAATTATAATATCGTTAAGTTGCCGATAGTTAACATATAGTCGTAGTTTGCCGTTTTTCTTTAGTATAAATAGGATTGGGTATCCTACTAATAAATAGGAGGGTCTAATATAGCCTTTCTTAAGATTTTCGTCGATATATTCTCTAAGTGCTTTAAGTTTATCCTTATCTAATCCGTAGATAGGAAAGAACTTTAGTTATTCTCCTTCTTTAAGTGGGATCTCGTAGTCGTATAGGCTATGCTCTGGTAGGCCGTTATCGAATTTTCCTTAAAATAGTTTTATAAACTTCCGATACTCTTCTAATATACCGGAGAGGTCTCTAAACGTATCTTCGTCTTATATAGTTGCTATTACAAGGAGATATCGTTATACGTGCTTAGTTCCTTCTTAAACTTATCGCGATAATATATCCTGCTATCTATAGAATCCTATTATATCGTATCCTAATCTGCTATATCCCTTATTCTATTAGATACTAACTATCGTTAGATCCTTCTCTATAAGCTATCGAGGTTTATCGTATCCTAGGGTAGCTATCGCCTTAGCTCTTCTCGATTTAGAGGTATATATAAATTCGTTTAAGCCCCTACTATCCAGGTATCGCTTAGTAACTAAATCCGATCCTACGCCTTTAATTATAACCGCTTCTTAGGTATCCGCTTTATCCTATAAAACATAGCTATTAGTCCAATCGATTCGAGGATTTTCCTTTCTTAACTATAGTATACCTAAGATCAGCTTATATTATACGGTATCTATAATATCGAAGTTTATTAGTATCGTACGTCCGTAGATCGTAACTAGTAATTAATTAGATTCTATATCGATAATACCTTAGCTGTAAGCGATTTCTATGCCTTCTATAGTACTAAGTTTATAGGGTTCTATCTTCTTCTTCTAAGGTATCCGTTCTCTATTAATAACGCTTAGGGATATAAAGTTTCCTTATACTCCGCTATCTAGGAGTACTATATAGTATTTATCGTTAATTTATACTGCGATTTTCAAATATTCGTACGTCGAGCTATCTATCGTATAGAGGGACTTTATCGTAAGTCCTAATCGCTTATTATCCCTTATAGGCGATCCTTGCCTTTTAGGTTCTGCTATTCTTATTATACTCTAAGGGCTACTATTTATATTAAGTTCTTAGCTTATTATATTCCGTATCGTATACGTACTATAGCTTATCGCTATAGGCGCGCTTGATTTTCTTCTTCGGTATATAGAGTCTATACTCCGGGTTCGCTGTTCTTAATAATATAGTAGATTCGTACTTTATCTGCTATATATTCTGCGTAGTCTACGCTCTTATAGAAGCTATAGTATATAGGTTCCGCGTATACGAACTTTACGCGCTTTTCCCTTCGCTTCTATTCGCGTATTCTATACTAATCGAGCGCTTTTTCTTACGCGTAAGGTGCGTACTAGGGTATCGTATATTAATACTATTTTACTTATCGCGTAGTATATTCGTAGGGGGTATCGTATATAAGGCTAATACTAGCGTAGTTTCCCCTTATTCTAAGTACTTTATAATAGTCGCTGTTATCGTTATCGTAGGCGATAATGCTATGCCCTGTCTCGCGCGTAGGGAACTATTCGTTAGTTACCTTATGTTTAAAGTATTATCTGCAATTATATATAATGCAGGCAAACTATACGATCTAGTAGTGTTTTTCGTAGAGGTGATTAATTCGCGCGTCTTCCTATATAAGGGGGGTTTCGTCTTAATAAGATATTATTCGGAATAGTTCTCTAAGTATAATACTATAGATAAGGTAGTATACGTCTCCTTTATCGATATCTCCGTCCGTAGAGCTTTCTAATTCTAAGCTCGTTTCTTCGTTAATAGTTTAGGCGCTAGTATCCTAACTAATATAGAGCGTTTCCTATTATTCTATAATTTCCGTAATATTACTCTACAAGATATCCGTTTCGTTAGGTAGTTCGTACCCTTCTATATCGCGCTAGTAGGGGTATTCCCTAATAAGCTAGGCTTACTGCT
Organism: Coniella vitis; assembly: GCA_011317545.1. Lineage (NCBI taxonomy): Eukaryota > Fungi > Ascomycota > Sordariomycetes > Diaporthales > Schizoparmaceae > Coniella > Coniella vitis. The sequence goes on from WUJK01000008.1 coordinate 90,469, forward strand.
CTATTACTAGTCTTTCGAATAAACCGTTATCCGTAGAGAGGGGTATTCTCTAGGTAACTATAATTTATTATTCCTTATAAGGTTTCTAAGGGAATTATCCTAAGCCTTGCTTTACCGAGAGGTGCGTTATATAATTATCCTTATAATAGAAGGTCTAGTTAAGGAGTCTATAATCGGAGTCGTCCGACGCTTACTCTAGAAGCTAGTTTTAGCTGGGAGTAGAGTCCGTAATCTCGTATATTATTATATTAACTTATCGTCCTTCGGGGACTTTCTTAAATTCTCTAGGTTTCTTAGGTTATCGGCATTCTCGTACGAAGTAGCCTATCTTACCGTAGTTAAAGCATTCCTTACTTATAGGTTTGCGCTAAGCTATATCGAGCTTTATAGGGCCTAAGTGTATTATGCCGCTGGTTGCCGTGCTATAATAGTTATTCTATCGGGGTATATAGCATTAAGGTAGCCGTTAATATCGTTTTCCGGTATTAGCCCTAGGTATAAGGTTGGTAATAGGTCTTTGCCTTCCTTACCGTTCCTAGTTCCTTTCCCAATTGCGGTCGTTAATAGCTACTACTATTACCGCAAATTCTGCGAATATCTCTAGTCGAGGCATCTTATATAGCTCGTCTTTAATAGATTCTTTAAGCCCGTTATAGTAGGCTATTATAAGAGGTTCGTTATCCTAGTAGAGATATAATATAATCTGCCGGAAGAGCGCTATATAATACGATACTAACTTAGTTTGTTTAAGTTAGGAGATCTTGCGTTCTATATTACGTTTTTCGTTAGGGTTTCTAAAGGTTTCCTTAAGTATCTAAGCGAAGGTTTCGAATAATATAAAGAGTTTGTTAGTCTCGTCTTCTCTAGTTTCTTCGGTATCGAATTCCAGGAAGTTTCGTAGAATAGGTTTAAACTATATAAGTACGTCGCCTTTAAGCCTACTAGCTGCGAATTCCACTTTCTTAGCTTTAGTAGGGAATTGCTATTAGTAATACTAGAAGTAAGCTCTAAGGGCTATAATAAAAGGTTAAATATCGTCTTCTTATCCGCGATAGACCTTAGGCTATTCTATTTTAAAGGGCTTATTAGTAGTTCCGCCGGTATTTCCTCGAGCTTCGAGTTCTATAATACGTATAGTAAGTGCGTTAATAGTAGTTAAGAGCTATTAATTAGTATTCTAGGCCTAGTTAACCGTTAAGGGGGCTGGAACTATTAGAGCTATAGTTAAATACTATACTTAATATTGCCTAAGAGGTATACGTAGACCGTCCTAAATAAGAGTTATGAAAATATAATAATCCTTGCCTAAATCCCTAATTCTGGAAGTACCTATAAGTTGTATATTAGTAGGATGGGGAAGTATTACCTTTAAGTCTTCGTACGTTATCGAGCAATATTAAGTATCATAAGTGATTAAGAGGGATTACCCTATTATATAAAATAATACTTAGATTTATAACTGAAGACTATAAGGAAACTATCTAATATTAAGCCGTAAACTCCTATCCTTATATCCTTCTGTTATAGTATAAGTCGATCTAGTCGATAGGCGACTCTATCGACTCGTGGTATGTAGGTCGACTGGGTCGATGAGCGACTCTGTCGACTATGCAACCATTAGGACCCTAACCCTGATTATGTTATCCGTAGGTCCTTATATAAGAGATCCTGTCGGTCCGTTGTAGTTCCGACTTCTGATGCTATGTTGCGTTGGCCTGTTCCTGTGACCTGCATGACCGTGGGTCATAACAATATAACACCCCTGGGTTCTAAATACATATGCTTTTCATTGAATATCTCATGTACGTGTTGGAAAATTGCATAGATCAGATACAATTCTCAACGCTGCTGCCCTTATATGTCGCAGACCTGTGCCAGTCTCTATTGCTAAATTCGGACTCGCCAACTGTGTTATGCAGAAATTCTGCGAGCACTTGAGCTTATGCTAATGATCAGCCTATGGAACGAGCTGGTTGATCAATTACTTTTGTAGATTCTGGCAAACGGCACTATCAATGTGGGATTGGCAACCTTGATGGGCTTACCGCAACGGAACTTTACTTCTTATAGAGTGAATTGATCTACGGTTACTTCACTATAAGGAGCCAGCGAGTTAAGGTGGATCTGTCCGGCATAGGAATCTTCCAATCTGACGTTGAGTCGAAACAGAGTTCAGTACCTGCAGATCATTGTTACCGCAATCCGTGGGGTATAGGGTTCGATCAAGTTCCTTTGGTTAGCGAAATGAAGATCCATACTGGCCTATCTTAGCAGCCTTATTATCATTTATTCTCTAGCCGTCTCGCTGTTTGCGCAACGAATCCTTTCTTAGCCACAGTTTCCCACACTACTGACGAGCTATTCATCACGTGACCTTAGACATATGACTACGCAAACGAAGCTGTTAGTGGTGTCCGCAATGGGCTTTCAGTTCTCGAGTAATTGAACCCGCAAACCCACAGCGGTAACAGCTCTATGCAGTCTTGCACATGGTCCATCATTTGCATGTCCCCGATCGAATTGCACAAGCCCAATCTCACGACATTAAGTATTGCTAGCAATTGCAATATTGCTACCACAAGCACGGGACAGTCTGGCAACAAACATGTGCCAGATTCAGAGATACAATGCAACTACACCCTTGCTCAGCCGCAAGAAGAACAATGCAATGGGCATCCATCAAACGCTATGTGGGCCGAACGTCACGACGATGTCCGGAGGTGGTTTGGCCGTCGCGCCTGGTTGAGCCTGCCAAGTTTTATATCATGTTCATCGGACGCTGGTACTATCGGCAGTCATTTTGCAGAACCCATAAAGCAGAGTGAGGCTCGGGAGGTCGGAGCGGAAACCCCCTGGTCTAAGCTTTCGTGCCTACAGCAGTAATCATCGGAGCAAGCATGCAAATGTGGCCTTGGGCGCACAGGGATCATGTTTCGAGGCGCCAAACCAGCGTGAAGAGCTTGGGGTCAATTAAGGTGATAAATCAACGCTATGCCGAAAGCACCTAGACATGCACTTACTTGCATAGCCCCAAAAGCTTTGCAATCGTGTTATTTGCATTATCATTTTGGACTCTCCTCGGGCAGACTGGCTCTGGTATCTGAAAGACAGGTCTTGGAAAGTTTGGAAAGCAATTGTGGGGTTGGAGAAAAGGACATGTTCCTAAAAACTAAACTTCATGATACGCTCTTGTAGAAACACCGTGTTTTGTGTTGTTTTCCGATCCCTCATCGTCTGATGACTCTGTGCTGTGTTTGCCGTCCCGGGCAAATGTCACTCCTGCCGCCGAAGCATTCCATTGCTGCGCAGCACCGGCAGGGGCCTCCTCTGACGTGATGTGCACTTCGTTCTTTTGGTAGATTTGGAGTGGTATTCCGTACGAGTCGTTGATGTGCTCCTGGCTCTCCGAGGAGCTGAGTTCCAGGTCGGCGGCGTCCTTGTCTCGTGCAGTCTGCGGCTCGTCTCCCGTGCGACTGCTGAGGTTTCCATAGACGGATCGGAACCGGGACTGTGCGCCGCCAGTGGCTGTTCGCTTTTTCGATGACTTGTTGTGGAAGGAGCCAATGTTGAACAGGCGCTGGAGCAGGGTCCAAGTCAATGGCAGGTTGGCCACTATGATCGCTGTGGCTGCCTCACGGATGTACCAGTAGATCCACTGAGTTCCATACGTCTGGGAGAAGCTATAGTATTTGTTTAATATCGCGGAGAGGATCTGCCGCCTGTCAGCAATTGACGCAGGAGAGACGTGAAAGGCAGCAATGAAGAGAGGATGGCCCCATGTCTATAGGAGACTTGTGCTACTCGGCAACTCACCGTAAATGAACCCAGCGCGAAGACGCCAATGAGTGTTAATTTTCTCCTAAGCCTGAGCCTGGCAGCGATAAAGATCGGCATGGGCAGTAGCATAATCATGATGTCTGAAGAGATGTTGAGAACGGCACTCGTAATCATGTGATTATGTTCTGCAGAACACTGGACTGGAAGTGCAAAGCGTCAGCTCAAGTACACATCCGCAAAGGACCTGCCTGTCATGTTCAATGAAGGCCAGTAGAAACGTACTGCTTTGTGGAGGCACCTGCCAATAGTGGTCAAATGGTCGACACCACACGGCGAAGAACAATATTTCCATGACAACAAACCCGACTGCGGCGTAGCCGGCAACGATCTTGACGACGAGGTTGTGTCGGAGCGTGGTCCTGTTCCATCGACGGCGCACGAGTGTCAGCGATCCATCGACGCTTCTACAAACACAGCCGCGTCCAGGTGTTGACGCCAGTTCCTTTTGAGCATTGCGTAGACTTACGTTAATCGGTGGTACATGATCAACAAGCAGACCTTGACGGACCAAATGGTGCTGATTTGCATTTGTTCCACCACGACCACCATTTTGGATCCGAACTCTCGCGTCTTGACAGATTGAGGGGTGAGCACGACATGGTCGGCGGGGTTGATGAGGTTCGTTGGCGTGTATGTCAGGATGTGCACGCCGATCGACAAGGCCGTGAAGAATAACTATTACAAGGGCGGAAGAGAGCAAGGCGTTAGAGTAGCCGGCCAGCAGTGCCACGGGGGTACTAGAGAGCAGAGGGTGAGGCAAGAGAATCGCAGGTCGGTCCACATACCATTACAACCATCATGATATAGTCGTCCACGCCGAGTTTCGAAAAGGTTCCGTACAAGAGCCTTCGCGACGCTCTGGTGCCCAGTTTGCCATTAGTCTTACGGCCGTGGGATTTCATCGCGCAAGGTGCCTCGGTGACGACGGATGGCCGTCCTCTGGGAGCACTTACAGGCGAGCGCTCACAATCATCACTGTCACCGCATACCAGGCCCATAGTTCTGCAACGAGCGCCGACATGGTGGGCCGAGTGGTGTGTCCAAATCGTGAGGATGCGGTTAGAGTACGTTGTCGGTTGCGCAGCGCAGCGCATCAGCGCCTGGTGGGCAGACGTGCGCAGATGGCACGGAGCCTTCGAAAGGGTCTTGTGCTTTGTCACCCGACGAGGATCACATCGAGAGTGGACTACGCCGAAGAATCACTTTTCTCTTGCCTGGGGAAGATCCATCAAATAAAGGTTACAGAGTTTATTCTGCCTGGCCAGACGTGGCGTCACCCCTCGGGTTCCCCTGACTGCAAATTCTTGATAACGCACCCTGGCCCGGTGTGACTGGACAGGAGCGGTTCCGGCGACCCATTGTTATCTGGAATTTTCTCCTGGTGTTCTTTCTCTGGTCTGATTGTGTGAGTTCTTTGTGGTTTCAATTCCTTCTTTTCTCAGTCGTCTCTTGTCCTTGGCATCTCCCCCTGGCCCTGGCCCTGGCCCTGGCCCGGGTGGCCGCCACACCTGGGGGACGAGAGATGAGCCCTGTACCATGCATGGCAGAGCCCTGTGGGCTCCGCTGCCTTCTGACGCTAGTGGAAAGTTACGGGTGTTTTGTGCCTCCGTCTAAGCCGTGGGACATGGGGGGCCGCAATCTCGACCCTGCTATAACATGTCCACTAACGTCAATTGTTTGGCGCTCCCGCCCCGGGACTTCCACCCCATCGTCAGCAGAGTGTGGACATGCACATATGGCCTTGAAGTATACATAGTCTGATAGTATGTAAAGGGGCCACCTTTTTTTTCTCTTTTTTTTTTATTGCCCTTCTCCTGGGGCCAAGAGGAGGAGGGATCGCCGGCTGTCGCTTGTGGCTGCTCCGCGGTCCAGGGCACGTATAATAAAGTGCTCAACCTGGGGCCTACCCATGGACATATCATTAGCCAACGGAGCCCATCTCGACACGGCTCAAGACATCCGACAGATGGACTGATCTCAGAGCAGCTGCGGCTGCTCCAGTGTGGGTGTTGGTTGGCCCAAGGGTTCCATAGTCGGCGCAGCACTACTACTACTATTACTATGTATAGTAGGACTGGGACGGGCAGGCCAGCTTACGCCATCACGGCCAATCTAGCGCACGCCAGTCGCCCCGGCAAGGGCTCCCTTCCCTCGTCACTGGTTCTCGAGAGACTCGCAGCGCCAGCTGACTTGTGGCGGCTTGCGGGCTTTGGCACGTGAGACCTGGGACCCTGGGTTAGCTCCTGACCACTGCGGAGGTTTGATGGCGGATTCGGATCCGATATTGGGCAGTTGGGCGATGCACACAGACGCTGGCGAGCCCTACAGAGTATGGATCTGGTGTCTACTACATAGTACGTGTTATGGATTGAAACGGGCCTCTTGTTCCAGCCTTGCCACAGAACATTTCGCCTTGCCGACACCCGAGATGAAACCCACCGAGGAGCATGGCAATATCCTTCTTTATAGCCACCACAAGGTGCCAGCCAGCTGGAGAACGAAATGGAAACAGGGCTTGCGTGCTTGCGATTGGCTGGCTGGGAATATATTTGTTTCCGTATTGCCAAGCACGTCGAACCACCTTGATAAGGTCCTGAGTCGTGACGGCCCACCGCCCACGTATGCCATGTATACATACATCGCAGCAGTACATGGTTACTATGGCAGTGCATACATACTGCATAGTATGTAGAGGTAGTAGTCATTGACGGCTGGCAGCCTCTGGGAAGCCTGCCCGCTGCAGAGACCCGGCCCCGCCAGGCGCGATAACCTATCCCTGATGGGGCCGCCGTCTGGACGAATCCAAGTAAAAGCCCGTGATTACGCCGTGCTGAACAACGGGTTACACACCGGTTGACGTTGCCCCCGCAGTCTCGATGAAGAAGGCCCCGACTTCCCCGGGCAGAACTTTTGTGGCTCTGCTCCCAGCCTACAATCTTAATAGCCATCCGTCGCACCGTGGCTCGGTACTATGTAATAAATCCAAAAAAGAACGAAAGCTGGGAGGGTCCCAACGGTCCCTGGATGGCCTCGCTGCTGCAGGCGGGTCCTTTAATGACCTAGGGCAGCCAACTGCATAAGCGAGTGCTACTACGAACCGTACCAGTAGTCCTTGTCTGGGATCGAGGCTTTCTCTTTTCTGGGAAGGGCTCCCCGGGGTGGGGGGTGGGAAACACTGCATCAGGCCCCTGAGGCTGCTACAATGCGTTCACGAGTCTTTCCCAAAGATAGTCCTATGTACATAGTCTGTACTACGGTACTCGAGGGATCCTTCAGAAAACACCTCTTCCAGAACGCCATCACTGTTCGAGTGAGGAGCGTTCCATAGTATACTATGTAACAGCAGAGCATTTTGTAATGCTTCTGTATATCTAGGAGGTCTGGCAGGTATCAAAGGGGCTTTATTACTGGCGTCTCCGGGCGGGTAATAAGATTCAGATTACTCTGACTTGCAAAAGATTTTGAGAAATCATGCCAGTGATTGCATGTTTATTATTGTCAGGGACCCCCCCCCCCCCATTCCACGCAGCGAAAAGTCTCTCACCACCGTTTACTGCTAGTCAAATATCACCCTAAAAGTTTTTCTTGCTACTCTGTTGAAACTATTGGCTTGAACTCGGCTCCGAGGGAAAAACAGTAACGCCATACCAGCCCGTTTATGGGGGCTCGTTGACTCGATGTCGATGCCGCTACCGACAGATCCAACCAGAGGGACTTCGGCTCTTTTTTGGAATCCCAAAAAGACCAACAGGACCACCCAGATTGAAGGTGGGCACCGTGGCACCCGTGGGACTGGTGGAGCTGCCAACGCCCGGCTCTGCTGCATCTCGGGATGGCGGAACGCAGATCATGACTGCTGATCAGTTTGTGATGCGCGCCTCTGCTATGTGTACAATACACACATAATAGAAGAATAATCACTCATAGAGGCTTTTGACTTTCGGAGCGGAAAACACTATTGGAACAAAAACAATAGCTTCAATCACATATATATAGATAGTCTTTTTTTTCGGCGACTCGGCACGTTTCCCGCATTAGCAGGCAACGTATCATCACTTGCATAACTGGTAAACGTTGAATACCTGGTCAGAAGGAGGATCAATCCTTCGCGTATGTAAGTATGTTGTGCATACATTCATGTATGAATGACATGCGCATGCTATGTATGGTGTTGTAATGCTGGGGTCACTCTGCTCATCCTGCATTGGAAATCCTTTGGTGGACGATAAAGCAATGCGGCCGACGTATAGGGGGAGAAGAAGAAGGAACCGCAAAAAGGGACAAAGAAGAAGCAACATATCGTATCATATTGTTGACAGAACATAACGAGATCTTTCGTAGTCTCTGGCCGAACTATGGCGTTTTTAGAGGGCCGTAGTATGACACGGCACAATCTGTCGCAAGCCACCAATACGTTAACACAAGGTGTGTTTCTGTACTGTCCAATTCTGGGGAATTGGAAAACGGCCAAAGTAGGCACCTGGAGGGTGTCAAACAACTGAACACTCCAGTATCCGGGGGATTTGCCCAATTCACGGTTTCTTGGATAGCATGTCACTCTCATCACTGTGCTGACTGAATCCATGGCCTGCATGCAAAGAATCACTCCTAGAACAAAAGTTCATACACTAGTCAATGCCAGCGGTATACTCAGAAAGAGCTTCTTTGGTGTTTGTCTCTGTCGCTCATGAGCGTCAAGGATCTCATCTTACCCCTTTCACGCGAAAGTAAATTGAGATTAAAGAAGCTTCGATCTAATGTCTCATCGGAGAGAACGGCAACATGTTGATTCATGCTCGGATACCAAAGTAAATCTAAGCCACACGGCCTGGCCATCTCGAGTAATGTCCCGACGATTTGACTTTTTGGGATCCACGTCAAGTCGTAAGATTGTGTGTATGCGGCTCCGTTTCACCTCATCTTGTCATTCCTTCTGGATTCAATGAGTGCCGCTGCTGTGAGACTGGATGAAGAAGAGGAAGCATAAGGAGAAGTTGCACGTGAGTACTCGAACTATTTTTGGCAGTACAGCATCGAACGACAGCTCATCTAGTAGCTTGCCCAAAGTATATGCGAGCACTGACGCTCCACTTTCTGGGGGGTGTTTTCCACAGAAAACGAATGCGTCTTGGCAGAAATCGTCAGCAATGTCTGTGTACTATGTAGCTGGCGGTGGAATAAGTAACAGCGACCGGCTGGCCCACAGGAGCGAGGATCGGACCCAGAGTACTACTATGTATGTATGAAGCTGATGAACCGGGTATTTGTGGTCTCGCTATAGTAGATCCCCGTTCGTTCTACAGCCGCCTCGAGGGGAAATCATAACGCAGCAGATGTAACGGTCTTTGTTTGTGTTGCGTGGGGTGCGGAGCGGTGTCTTGAGCCAGCTGATCGCTCGAGTTGACGTAGGGTTGGGTGTGTATTGGCCAAGCCTGGCACCAGCGTGGCATATTCGTCCGATGTCATTACATCCGGAGTTTGACAAGCAGGGGATATCCAGGTCCAGCATAATGATTACAAAACTGCTTGGCATCGCCGCCGGCGGCTGCTGTGCAGCTGTACAGGGAGTAGACGTTTGGCTCCTCGTTCCAGTCTGGATCTTGCTGGTATAGGCAAGTTATTGCGATTCGATGCATAAAGTCGACTCATATGATGGCTGACGCCCCCACGACCGAGTCTGCAGACGGTGGCCAGCCCTGCGACTTGTAGTGGTGTTATACTGCGCAGGTCTGCGATCACTTAGTATGCACTTGTGCTGGTGGAATCACGGCGACCTGGTCTATCAGAGAAGATATTGCGACGCGTGTTCAGTGGGTCACGGCGGCCTACGGTAGAACCCTGTTGCTTGGTTCCCGATACTATGTACATAGTATTGTGCAAGCTGGGAGGCCTGGGGATCTTGATGGGTAGCTGTGGTAGTGCGTATAGGCTTCGCAAGGGCGCCGTGAGCGCGCTGCAGCAAAGAGACAGTGGTCGCCATTGACTCGAGAAAGCACAGGCAAAGCAAGGACAAAGGCTGGCATATGCGTGCATGTGAAGGCGGCCCCAGTGGCTTTTCCAAAGGGTCGTGGTCCACCTTGGTCGTCCCGTAGCGCATTAGCAGTTTCTGGCTAGGGCAGCAGCGCAGCTATCCAGTATCCTACGGTTCTTCTCTATCTCTGGACCCTCTGCCTGTGTTGGTTGCCATGGCCAGTGTACGGCGATGCTGTAGATATAAACGTGGACTATTGGTGCCAAGGACAGTGGGCTGGAGCATCCGGGGGGATCTGAACAACATGACTTGAAGAGTATCGGGCTTGCCGGACTAGGTGTGCATAATGAGCAGCCCTCTGCCGGTAGACTGACATGGTATACTGTGGCAGTAATAAGGAGAAGAAATTGATTGCTTGGTTGTCGATGATACGGAGAGCAAGACAGTACTTGATCACAGCGACAGAGGCACACGGCTCACATGGCCTTTATTACTATTAGTGCTTTACAGGGGCTGACCTTCTTCTGTAATTTGATTGGAAGGGCGGGCAATTGGGGTCCAAATGACATCAGGAGGGCCGCGAGTGCCAGTGGAAACGAGCAGCTTGTGCACAGCTCTGAAAAAAGGATAACATTTACGCTTGCTGGAGGACTCGCGAGCTGCGAACAGGGCCCGTCGCTTCAACTGGTGCCAGAACAGGCACCCAGTAGCTCATGAGCTGAACCGACATGCTCACGCATTCTGCAAAAACCAGGTTCGCTCCCTTGTCGCGCTGGCTGGGGATCAGCGATTCCAATTCCAGGATGCTTTGACAGCACCGTCACCAGGCCAGAGCAGAGGCCTGTGGGAGAAGGAGGATGCGGGGAAACGAGCCCGTCAAAGCATGATTACAACGGCCGTTATTGGCTGCAAGCAGCCAATGTCTCGTGTTCTTGGGCGGTATGTGCGCTGCCCTGCCCTGCCCCAGCTCTTGTTCTTCTCGACTAGGTTTTGTTTTCTTTCTCTCCATCTCATCCGTCCAGCTCCTGTCCTTCTCCGCTATCGTGTTCTTGCACTGCGTGAATAGCCGAGCCCAAAGACAAAAGAGCAAGACAACAACAACAACAACAACAACAACAAGGAAGAAGCAGCAGCAGGGAGAAGAAGGATATTCTGAGCAGACGCTGCCACGCCAGATCCCAAAGTCGCACCGACATACCCCCAAACCAGCTCCCTACATCTCTAGCTCCCGTTCACAATGTCGCAGCCCGGAGTCTGTCCCGTCGTGGGCACCACCAACTCGGTCCTGCCCCCTTCGCACCCCGAGGTCGACCTCTCCAAGCCGGGCCAGACGTGCCCTGTTGTCGGCGCAAAGACGGAGCACCACAGCAACCTCCACAAGCACCCCTCGGTGCCGCTGCCCGCGGACGCAAAGACGGGTGCCACCTCGGCCGACGCCCTTCGGTGCCCGGCGCTGCGGTCCGTCGTCGACGAGCCCAAGGCCCAGGAGATGGACGACGAGCTCTGTCCGGTGGTGGGGCCTGTGACGACGATTCTGCCGCCCGACCACCCGTCGACCGAGGGCAAGGCCGACGACGCCGTCTGCCCGGTCACCAAGGCGCAGATTGGCCACCACAAGGGCAAGGTATCAGGCCACCCCGATGTTTCCCACGCCAGCGCAGGTGCAGTATGCCCTGTGGTGGGCGCGAGGTCATAAGGGGGTAACAAGGGCAAGAAGGACGCACAGGATGCAAGGGACAGGAAGCATGAACACGATGAATCCAATACAATGAACAAAGACAGGGAAAGCCAGACCTGTAGTCCAGACTATCAATGAAGAAACAAGTCACTTGCTTGCAGGTTGTCTGTCACACAAAACGAAGTGCCGGGTTGTTCCACACGTCGCATCAACGGCGCTCTGTGATGTGCGTGGAAATATACCACCTGCATGTTGCATGAGACCCGAGAGGCCAGTCAATTCTCCGACGAGACGCAAGGCAGCGCGAGATGCTGGCGCTGACAGAATGCGTTTTCTCTTCTCCCCAGAATGTCCAGCCAGTGTGTTCCTTTGCATATTGACGTGGCCGTTACACAATAGAGTCGTCCGGAAACTTTGCCTGTGCTGCCAAGGTGCACACCAATCTCGGCGGTGCAATCAAATCATATCGTCCTCGAGTGGCAAGCATGCCAGAGAAGCATGAGCCTCTGGAGACACTGAAACATTGAGCCCATCAACAAACCCGCCGTTGAAGCAGGGCGTCAACTCTGTACGAACTATGTCCCAAGTCCAGCAGAAACAGGAAAATCCACCACACACTTTCATTCGAAGTTCTGTAGTTTGGACGTCTGGACGTCTCGACCTGCCAGACCGAGTTCCCACCGGCCATGGTGGAATATACCAACGCTGTCACTGGCGGCAAAGGCTACATTGTACGTATATTGCGAGCAGCCTGCCTGGCTTGCTGTCAACTGCTTTCCAATACTGCCAGATTCAGTTAGTCCCAGGCTAGAGCATCGCACGTTTAAATAAGAACAACCACGAGCCTAGCCGAGTCGAGTCTTTTACTGCTCAGAATCGTTTATACTGGTTGAAGTATCCGTTGGGCCGGTGGCTGGCGGGCCGTAAGGGCAGATTCTCACTTCTGCCCTTTCTATCAGCTGCTGCTACGTCTTGCGGATGCAACGCGGAGACTGTACCTTAAGAGTCTGCCAATTTCACCAATCGGGGCGCTTCCACGCCGAGGTCACAGAGCAGGCTTTTTAGGCAAATTTCCGAGATAGAAGGACAAGATAAGGGGCGCGCAAGTCTCGCCATAGTGCCTTGATTATAACCACACAGCTTGACCAATTCCATCGCCAAGGACTCACCAAGTGGCCTCCACACACACGCAAACAACCCAAAGAATGCCGTAGCCCCGTATCTGTCCTCGAACGACCAGTCTCCGCGAGCAACGGGGCCCAGGGTTGGAAAATTAATCCTTAGTTTTTAGTTACTAACTAACTAACTAAAAAAAAACCTTAGTTAGTTAGTACTTTAGTTATCTTTAGTCTTAGTTAGTTAGTACTAAATTTCCTTTTAGTTAGTTTTAGTTAGTACTTTAATAGACTTTAGTCTTAGTTAGTTAGTACTAAACTTTTCTTTAGTTAGTTTAGTTAGTATTTTTAGTACTTTTAGTTACTAAAAGTACTAAGACTTTTTTTTTAAAAAAAAGAAAATAAATAAATATATTATAATATTTATAATATATTAAATTATTAATATTTAAATTATATTTAAATTATATTCATTTTAATTATATAATATTTATTAAAGAATATTTTATTATTATATTTTTATAAAGGTTTATTTTATATTTAATTTAGATTTTATTATATTTAATAAGAAACTTATAAGAATATATTATATCTATAATAGAAATTGATAGAAACTAATAGAACCTAATAGAAATTAATAGAAACTAATAGAAGTTAATAGAAACTAATAGAAATTAATAGAAACTAATAGAAATTAATAGAATTCTATAGAATTCTATAGAATTCTAACGAATTTCTATAAACTTTTATATATTTCTAGCGAATATCTATAGAATTCTGAGAAATTCTATTAATAATATATTATTAATATAATAGAAACTTCTAGAATTTCGAATAAGAAATATAAATATCTCTTATTTTCTTCGTTTATTCTTATTCTTTCTTCTTTCTTTCTTTCTTTAAGCTTTAGATAAATTTTTATATCTATTTGCTTATTATTATTATATATTACTTATAACCCTTATATTATCCCTTTTATTCTATATAAAATAGATTCTTTTATCTCCCTTCCTAAATCGTAAGCTTCGATTTCTATCGCCGGCCCTTTAACTCGAGCTAATTCGGAAAATATTAATTCCGATTCGGAATCGATTATTTCTTTTCAGAATTCGAAATTTAATAATCCGAATTACGCTTTACCCGATGCGGAAAAGTCGAATATTTATATATTTATTAATAATTTATTTATTCGTACTTTATTACCTATCGATTATTCCAAAGAACGGCAAATAAATATTTAATATACGATATAAGTAATATTTTCTATATTTCTATATATATATATATATATATATATATACTAATATATATAAAAATAGGTGTAATTTTTCACGTATTATACCTATTAAAGGCTTTTAAGCTTCGAATTTCGTTCGATATTATCAGAATAAATATCTAGAAATTGCTTTTAATAAAAAATTAGAAAAAATAAAACTTAAAAGTAAGTAAATATTTATTTATTTATATATATATATATTTATTATTTATATTAATTTAATATTTAGAAAACGAAATATCGTCTTCGGCTATTAACGAATTCTTTACTCTTATTTTAAAGAAAAGACCTTAAGAAAACGATTTCGAAGAAAACGAAGCTTATAATAAGATTCTAGACTTTATTATAAGTAATAACCTTTCTTTTAATATTCTCGATTCACCTTCTTTTAAAAAATTATTTAGTTATTATAATCGGTAAGTATATATTTATTTCTTTTAATATAAACCTATTTTCTAATCTATTTTATAGGTTTTCGCCTATTATTAATAGGTATAAAATCCGAGGAATTCTATCGAAAACTTACGAAAATGCCCGAGAAATTATTAATATTTAATTTCTTGAAAATATTAATTCTAAGGGTTTATTTTCTATTATTTTCGATGCTTAGATATCTATTAATTAAACGGTATATTTAGCTATTATTATAGCTTATATTAATCCAGATTTTAAGCTTATATATAAGCTTATTAGTAAGTTTTCTTTTTTTTTTCTTTTTTTTTTCTTTTTTTTTTCTTTTTTTTTTCTTTATATTATTATATTTTATATTAATATATATATAGGGTTTAAAGTTCTTAACGATTCGTATATAGGCCTATACCTTTATACGGAAATTATAGATATTTTAAGCGAATATCCCTCCTTAGAGTTTAGAAATATTATATTGTAAGTCTTTCTTTCTTTTTCTTAAAAGCTATTTATTAATTCTTTTATTAGATTTACTCGGGATAATGCTTCGAATAATAATTCGTTTATAAACTATTATAACGAAGATTATTTAGTAACTATTGGAAAACCGTTCGAATACGATATTCGCTATATATCGTATATTATTAATATTATAGTAAATAATATATTAGCGAATTATCTTTAAAATTCGAAATCGGAAGAAGAATTATTTTCTTATATCGAAAGTATTAATTTAGATTCGGAAAATAATACGGAATATATAAATAGTAAATATAAACCTTCTATATTATTTTTATTAAATTAATATATTAATTAATCTATCCTTTTTTAGATATTACGGTAAAATTACGAAGAATTCTTACTTTTATTAAATATATAACGGAAAATAAGAAGCTATTTAAAGAAGGAATCGAGAAATATAAAAAAGAAGGATTTATTCTAGAAGTATATAATAAAACTCGAATTTCTCTCGGTAAGTATATATTTTCCTTTATTTCTTTTTTTTTCTTTTCTTTTTTATTCTTTTTATTAATACTTTTTAGATACCCCTACTTATTGTAATTCGACGTACGAAATAATTAAATCGTCTTTAATCCTAAAAGAAGCTTTAGTTTATATAGCTAAAAATACTTCTAATAGTAATTATAAGGCTATTTTTCTTTTAGAATTCGAATTTATAACTTTAGAAGATTTAAATCGAATTTTCGAAATATTCGTTAAACCGAGTATTAAACTCTAAGCCGAATTTTCAACTACTTCGAATCGGGGTATTTTATATATTTATTCGATATATAATAAACTCGAAAAGCTTATTCTTATTTTTAAAGAAAAGATTCGAGAAAACGAATATTTCGTAAATTTCTTTCTTTTTCTTTTATTATATTATATACTAATTATTTATTTTAGAAGCAATATTATAACGATTTTATTCGAGCTATCGAAACCGGATTATTAAAGCTTAAAAAATACTTTCTTCGACGTTTTAATCCTTTAAATATATATCTTTATAAAGTATATATTATTTCTATTATTCTCGACCCTCGTTTAAAGCTTTTATACTTTTAACTAAACGGTTTATTATATTATTATTCTAATATTAAAGATAACGCTATTAAATTCTTAAATAATAAATATAAGAAGTAAGTTATATTTCTATTTATATTTCGATTTATATTTATTAATATTAATATTAAATAGGCTTAAAAGCGATACTTTACCTTTTATTAACGACGATATTATCGAAAATAATTCCGAATCGGAAGAAGAAATCTTTATTTCTAAAGCTAAAAAGTTATCGAACGAAATACCTTTTTATATAAAAGAAGATATAGAGCCTAATAACGTAAGTATTATTTTATTTATTTCTTTTTATTTAATTAAAAATTCACTTTTATTAATATATTCTTTTTAGATTAATCCGTTAGATTTCTAGCGATTTAATACTTTAAAATATCCGGTTTTAAGCCTATTAGCCCGTCGATATTTAGCAATTCCGGCTACTTTAGCTTCCGTCGAACGAATATTCTCTATTACGGGTAATATTATTATTAAATCGAGAAATAGGCTATTACCGGATATAGTTAAAGAAATAGCTTTATTAAAAAGTTAGAATCTTTTAGATATTAAAGAAATTAAAAAGGCTATCGAAGAAAGCGAGGAAATTAACTAAGAAATAGATAATAATAAAGAGTAAATAGGTTTAAGACTTATTATATATTTTAAATAGATTTTCTTCTGTTTTCTTCTATTTTCTTCTATTTTATTTTATTTTATTCTATTTTATTCTATTTTATTCTATTTTATTCTATTTTATTCTATTTTATTCTATTTTATTCTATTTTATTCTATTTTATTTTATTTTATTCTATTTTATTCTATTTTATTCTATTTTATTCTATTTTATTCTATTTTATTCTATTTTATTCTATTTTATTCTATTTTATTTCTTTTTTTTTATTAATACTTTTCTTTTTTTTATTAAAAAGAATTTTTTATTTCTTTTTCTTTTAGTATATTTAGTTAGTTAGTAACTAAGTTAGTTAGTTTTAGTTAGTTTTAGTTAGGGAAATTTTCTTTTTAGTTAGTTTTAGTTAATACTTTTTTTATATTTAGTTAGTTTTAATTAGTATTTTATTTTTCTTTAGTTAGTTAGTACTAACTAAAAAAGACCTTAGTTAGTTAATAACTAACTAAAAACTAAAAGTACTAACTAATTTTCCAACCCTGACGGGGCCTCTCGGTTCTCCACTCCCCACGTGGTCTCGGATCGCGGACCTGTACATAGTACCGAGGAATTAACAACACTGCCTCCGAGCAATCCTCAACACGACCTTCTCGTGGGCTAGCTGGCCTGAAATGGCGTCCAAAGTGACACTGTTCTTCCCGGGCCACCAGGCAACCATCAGCCACGGCCAGATCTTCTACGACCAAGACTTGCTGGATGAGGGCGACTGACTCATCATATCCGAACCATGAGTCTTTCGGTATTCCAGAAGGCTCTCCTCTTTCAATACAACTCTTGATGTTATTGTATATCATCTGCAAGTACAATCCGAGTACCACTGTGTTGCTTACACTGCATCCCAAAGTACACCAAACCCACCACACTCTCTTTCGCACAAATACTATGTAGGCCAGGCAAGGGTCTTTTACCCTTGGCCGCGCACCTGGAAACCCGTCGCCTGCTATGTCTACACTGGAGACACATTGGCTGATGGCCTCGCGGCGTGGGTCACCCTGGGTATGCCCACGGGTGTAGAGTGAGTGAGTACACTGTGAACTACGCTGTGCTCTGGACGGAGGACGACGGCACAGAGAAGACTGCCACAGCCTGGGGCGAAGTCGGGCCGTCTCCTCGGTACGTGACCTCGGAAGTAGCTTGGCATAGAGTTACCAGCTTTCAAGTCACAGCCGAGTTCGGCGTCGGGGAAGGAGGGGCGTAACTCAGTCGAGCCACGGATGCGCAGTGAACTTGTCGTCTGTTTTCCAGCCTGGCTACAACCTAGCTGCAACCTGGGAAGCCTTGTCTTTCATGACAATAGTGTCAGCAACCACGATACATACACGCAAAGTGCTTGGGTCTGATGGCTTTCGCGGGTATACTCAGTGAAGTTGCGGTTGCCTTTGTGGGAACGGAGGACAATCCCTTTGCATCTTACTATGTACCCGCACGGAGCGGAAAAAGTAATACCCTGCCAACGTCATGGCCCATGATAGCCGCAGTAAGACGGCATCGAGAATCACCGCTTGCTTGCATGATGGGAACAGAGATGATGCAAGATTATCTTGAGACATAAATATTGTGGTTTTCGCGTTCATCCTCTATTATAATTCAGATTCCATCCCATTCGGCCAATTTATTCTCGGTTGCCCTCAAAGCTGCCAAGTTCTGACTCGAGCCGCCGCCGGATTCCGCTTGGGTCCAACATGTCGCAGCCTCTCAACCTCGCCGTGGTCGGCACCAACTGGATCACCAACAGCTTCGTGCAGTCAGCGCACGAGAGCAACGGGTTCACTCTCACAGCAGTGTACTCTCGCAAGGTCGAGACGGCAAGCAAGTTCATCAACGAGACGCCCTCCATCGCCAATGCCTCTGCCGTCAAAGCGTACGATGACCTCGGCTCGCTCTTGTCGGATGCTGCCGTCGATGTAGTCTACATTGCATCTCCGAACTCCCTGCACTACGAGCAGACGCTCCAGGCCTTGCACGCGGGCAAACACGTCATTGTCGAGAAGCCGTTCGCCTCCAACGTCAGGGAGTTTGACGAGCTCATCCAGCTCGCAGACGACAAGGACCTGTACCTGCTCGAGGCCTACCGCCACATCCAGGAACCCAACTTCCTCAAGCTTCGGGACCTGCTCAACGACCCGGCCCAGAAGAAGGACAAGTTTGGGCCCATCTACGGCGCGAGCGTCAACATGGCCGTGTACTCGTCCCGCTACGCCAAGGTCCTGGACGGCGAGGAGCCCAACGTGCTCTCGCTCACCTTCTCGGGCGGCAGTCTCTGGGACATGGGCTGCTACCCCATCATGTTCACCCAGGCTCTCTTCGGCAAGCCTGCCTCGCAGTCCTACTACCCTGTCATCATCCGCACCGGCGTGGACGGCGGCGGCCACATCATTCTGCAGTACGACGCCGAGACGTCGAACCAAAAGGAAAAGTTCACCGTGCACGCGCATACCAGCAAGATCTACACCTCGACCGCCCCGACGGAAATCTACTGCGAAAAGGGCACAATCCGCGTCAACGGCGCCACGGGCGTCACGGACATCAACACGATTGAGTTTGTGCCGCGAGGGTCCAAGGAGGCAGAGCAACTAGCCGACACAAACCCAGAGTACACCGGACTGCTGAATCTGACGTGGGAGGCTAAAGAGCTGGCCAGGGTCATTGTCGAAAAGGACAGAAAGACCGAGGCCTCGCTGCGCAGACTGAGCAGAGATGTGCTCGAGGTGATGGAGGATCTGAGGCGGCAGAACGGTATCGTATTTGCGGCTGAGCGATGAGATCGTTTTCGAAAGTCATCACTGTGTAGCGTTTTTATTTTACATATATATTATCGAAAGCCACTCAACGCGATATTGAAGCCCACGTCATGATGAAAGATGCAAGGAAACGTCACCACCGGAGGTCCGGCTGTCTGGCCTGGGGTCTGTCTGCAGACTGCTGGTGTTTACATCCAAGAGAAGACTATAGACTTTGTGGTTCATTGCTGTTGATGTGAGATGAAGCGTAGGAAGACTATTTCCAGCTCAGAAAGAAAAACTGCAAAGTTCATCATAACGTGAAGCGAACCTTTGTGCTGTGCTGTGCTGTGCTGTGCTGTGAGTGGCGCTCAAAGACGCAACCGCCTGAAAAGTGATCTTGTTCACGAGAATAGGATGCGTCGTGTAAGGATTCAGAGCCTTCGGCATATCTTGGCTATAGAATGTAGAGCCCTTCCAAGAAAAGAAAAGGGATAAGCACGGCAAAGCACTGGGACGCATTGGACGGGATCGTTTGCGGGCGCTTCGGCACTGGTCTTTGACGCTTTGCCTCGCACGCATTCTTGGCGCCATGCCGCCCAGCCCTTGGCAGCGCTTCCGTGGCTAGAGCACTTCCAGCACAGCCAAGAGAGGCTATACCGTTTTATTTTGGACTTGTGAAATAAGGTGCTATGTCTTGCTCGCACATGGTAACCCCGTAGACAGTGTGTCATGCCCGTGGATGCCTGAGCAGATGCCGTCAAGGGGTCAATATACAAGGCAGGGCTCGATTATGTCGACAGATGACTGAAGAGAGCCTACCGTGGCTCACATGCATAAGTATGCTTAATCTCGTCACGGAAGCTTACTATATTCCAGAGACACAACAACCGCCCGTGCTGGGCTACAATGCCATCAGCACCGAGCCAGACGGCCAAGCAACAGCCAAGCCAGCCAAGCCAGCCCCGCCGCGTCATTGGTTGTCACAATGCGACACCAACAGGTCGTGTTGAGTCTGCTCACTTGAACTTTTGCAGTCAAAGGCCACGAGATCCCAGCGGCTAGGCGATCTTTGGGTTTTTGGCAACAACTGCTACACAGCCACTCCTGTCCAGTGGCCGTAAATTAACGGGAACTTGGCGCATGTCCTGCAGAAGACATGTACAAATCAGGGGGTCTTTGCCCGTATAGTTGCGTTGTAAACTCGCACCAACTTGCCCAAACTTCGTTTCGCAAGAGTCGAAGTGGTCGTCTTGAGACGACCGTCATGTTCCATTAATCAGTCCTTCGTTTGCGTACACCATCTGAGTCTGGGATAGTGGCGTCTGTGTGCGCACGACAAGTTCTGTTGCGCTAGCCAAAATGGCACCCATTCTCCGATCTTTGTCTCTTTCTCTCACACTCTGGTCACTGTCGGCAGCATTGGATGTGGATATCACCGACCCACGTAAGTACGCGGCCATGCGTTGTATTCCAAGTCTCGCCTCGCTATTCGTGCCGCTCACATGTCACGTGGTGCCTCAGAATCCATCAGAGACGGCGCTGCTCTGGTGGCATATGACCTCCTCAACACCTTCTATGTAGGCAATCAAAGCGGAAAGATTCCCGGCATCTTGCCCGGCCCGCCGCCCGATGGCGACTACTACTGGTGGCAAGGCGGCGCGTTATGGGGCACCATGGTGGATTACTGGCACTTTACCGGCGACGAGTCCTACGTCAACACCACCAAGCAGGCGCTCCTGTTCCAGACCGGCCCGGAAAACAACTACATGCACTCCAACTGGACGGCCTCCCTGGGCAACGATGACCAGGCCTTCTGGGCGTTGAGTGCGATGCTCGCTGCCGAGACGCTGTTTCCTGACCCGCCTGCGGAGGACACCCGGCAGTGGCTTGCGCTTGCGCAGGCAGTCTTCAACACCCAGGCTCTGCCCGAGAGGCACGATGATACGTGCGGTGGCGGCCTACGATGGCAGATCCCGGTGTACAACAATGGATATGACTACAAGAACAGTATGAATATCCATAAACCCTCCCCCAAGGCGGATGGATACCTTGGGACTAACATGTGACGACCAAATTCTAGCCATCTCCAATGCTTGTTTCTTCAATATGGGCGCCCGTCTGGCCCGCTACACCTCAAACTCCACCTATTACTCCTGGGCTTACGACACGTATGCATGGATCAAGGCGAAGCAGTACATTGACAACGAATACAATGTCTACGACGGCGCACACGTCGAGAAAAACTGCACCGACATCAACAAAGCGCAGTTCAGCTACAACGCCGGCATGCTCCTGCAGGGCGCAGCCTTCATGTACAACTACACGTCCGCGCAGACAGACAATGCGACCATGGCCGACACGCAGGCGGCATACTGGGAGGCCGAGGTCACGGCGCTGCTGAACGGCACGCTGCGCGTCTTCTTCCCCGACAACATTGCCCACGAGCCGGCGTGCGAGGATGCTGGGACGTGCACGTCGGACATGTACAGCTTCAAGGGGTACGTGGCTCGGTGGATGGCGGTCACGGCGCAGCTCGCGCCTTTTACGCGCGACAGCATCATGCCTGTCTTGCAGGCCAGCGCACAGGCTGCGGTCAAGACGTGTACCGGCGGCGATAGCGGGCGTATGTGCGGGTTCAAGTGGCACCAGGCAACGTGGGATGGTACAATTGGAGCTGGACAGCAGATGAATGTCCTCGCTACGCTGGTCAGCCTGCTCGCTGATAGTGACGCCGAGACTACAAGAGGCGGGGACGGCGGCGTGCCCGTGACGAACCATACTGGAGGTACGAGCGTCGGTGATGCGGCGGGAGGGTATGGCGAACGGCCGTGGGAGGACGTCCTCAGGCCCATTACAGCCGCAGACAAGGCCGGCGCTGCAATAATAACAATCCTGCTTGTGTTATCCTTCACGGCAGCATCGGTATGGGTCAGCGTCGACTCGGACAGTTTGTCTTCACTGATTCCCCACAAGAAGGGTTAATGTACTTTACTTTGCTATTAATATGGTATTTAACACGGCGTTTCTGGTTGACTCTATCCTTCTGGCCGCGGTCCGTGATCATGAGCATTCAAGTCGGAATAAACGAACGAACGAATGAACGAACGAACGAACTCTTATGCTGAGGCATGTTCCACAAGTTTCGTCGCTCTTCAGGCAATATGCCAAACATCGCATGTAGTCTCTGTTGCATGAGTACCACAAGGCGCTGCCGAGATCAGGTCATTAGAGCAATATGTTTGAGCTCGCTGCCGAGTATATGATTAACAAACAAGTCGATGAACGAAAAGGTCTGGGATCGCTCACTTCTGCACCTGCTGTCCAACTTTCAGTGAAGGGTACGCGACCTCATCTCCTTCGTCTCGACCTAGGTTAAGCTGCTCCAGCCGCAGGACCTTTGCCCTCTCTTCCAGTTCAGGAATAGGGGCCAAGTCAAAATCACTCGCAAGGTGCCAAAAGAAGGTGCTCGAGATGCGAATCAGTGGCCGCTCGGGAAACTCGTGTTTCCTTTTCTCCATCGTGGCTAGTGCGTTGTCATTCACCACAACCTCATGGTACCCAGCTTTCACAAGTCCACCCGTCAGGTGTTCGAGCTGTTTGCCAGCCTGTACCAGCAGATAGTTCCCGGGCGGGATCTTGACGGCTATCCGCTTGCCCGTGTTGCGTGCCCAAATGTGCAAGCCTGGATACCTTGATCGGCCATGGATCGTGAGAAAGTTCAAGTCTGTATGGAAGCCGGCGAGTATGGTGTCCCTGTGCCCGTATTTGCGCAGATCTGACGCAGTGGGCGCCAGAATGTGTGGGCCGTAGCGGCCTGCGCTGCTGAACGTCGTCTCCGACAGCCCCAGACCTGTTGCAGCCATGGCGGCCAAATCTGATACGCTGCAGACCTGTTCTTTAGAAAAGAAAAGTTACTGTGGGCCTCATGTTCCGCAGTGGTTACTCACGCGTTCTTCATACAAGAGCCCCACATGTTCATCGTCGGCTCCCACCTCTGCCTGATATGAGACGCCTCGGGCACAACATTGCCGGCGTTCAGCCCGGGGAACGCGGTCTCGTACGGCGGCTTCTCTACCATGCGCCAGAAGAACCTGCACTTTGGATCTGGCTGGTGGCCGGCAATGTCGAGGGGCCGCTGGTCCGGCGCGAGCCGCGCAATCACATTCAGACACGGCTCGTCGACCGCACACTTTGGCTTTTCCGTATTCTCTAGCGTCGCGCCAATCTGGTAGCCAAGCTGCGGCCTCTCGTCCTGTTGCAGTGCCTCAACCGGCTGGGCAAAGTAGTCCTCGAGCAGGTCCAGGAAGGCATCGTTATCGCTTTCTCTCACCCTGCTGTCGTGGAGAAGCAACGCGCCGTAGTTAATCAGAGCTTCTGCTGCTTTTCTGCATTCGGCTACCACGGCTGGGGAGTCATGGGGATTCTGGAGGAAGAGGTCGAGGTTGATAATTGGTAGATCCATAGACAGCTCATGAGCAGCAGCCATTCTGACTCAAGTGGTGAATGCTGAAATGTGAGGTTGTATGGAAGTCGGTCATCAGTATATCTGTATATATGAATATCTACACATAGCTGAAAGCGCAGTATCGAGAGAGGGAGCGAAGGCAAGAAGCGCACGGCGCTCCAACGTTGTTATCGTTTGGGGAGGCACGTGGGCAGAAGTGGGGTCTTTCCATATCACATGCCAAAAGTACGGCCCGGTTGCCTATTTCCACAGGGATCTTGCAATTTTCACTAGCCCGAAGATTTGACTTGTTCAGCTTGGTAGAATACTCAAGGAGATTCATAGGCAAATGTTCATATGACTAATGTGGATTTCGTAACTCCAAATCCGTGATGCCAATCTTCAACGCGCAGTCTATATCCAATTAGATAGG
The DNA here is from genome assembly GCA_011317545.1 of Coniella vitis. Taxonomy (NCBI): domain Eukaryota; kingdom Fungi; phylum Ascomycota; class Sordariomycetes; order Diaporthales; family Schizoparmaceae; genus Coniella; species Coniella vitis. The sequence goes on from WUJK01000008.1 coordinate 114,599, forward strand.
CTTCTACCAAGGCTAGCGAGTTTCTATGTCTGCAAGCATCTTGTCTATATAGCATCATCATCCATAACACAGGTGCGGCCCCTATTACGTATCTTCACATATACAGGAAGCCCGCCGTCCATTGGCAGCGTCAGGCTGCTCTTACTCGTCCTTTCCAGCCCCTGATAGGCCGGGACAAAGTCAAAGCTCCAGGCCATGGCGGCAATGGCTTGCACGCCAATGACCTCGGCCATTTTCCTGCCCAGGCAAGTGCGTGGCCCGCCGCTAAAAACGGTGAACTCAGTTACGCTTCTAGGCGTTACCTTGACAGAGCCGGAGCCAACGCCTGATGGGCAAGAATCAGTGTTTGTTATGGGGGCGAGCCAGCGTTCGGGACGGAATGCCTCAGCGTCCTCGCCCCATGTGAGCTGCGAGCGGTGCATGGCCCAGGGGCACCAGACGAGAATGGAGCTAACTGGGAGAAAAGTGCCATCTGGCAAGGCGGTGGCGGCTTGCGCTTGACGAATCTCGAAAGGTATGGGAGGAAAGAGGCGCAGGGCTTCCAACAGGACGGCGTATGTGTATGGTAGAGAGACAGGAGTGAAGAGGTTGATCTTGGGCGCGAGGTTGGTGGTGTTTGAGCCTTGAGACAGGTTCGTATCCGATTCAGGAAAGTCGACAAATGATGAGCCGAGGAGGGATTGAACTTCCGTGCGAACCTTGGCGTAGACATGGCGGTGTTGTATGAGGAGGTAGAACGCCCATGTCAGAGACTGAGCAGTTGTGTCACGGCCTATCATTGTACATTGGTCAGTAAAGCATGCAAGGGCCAAGTTCAGCATGGCAGAGGTCTGGTGAGGTGCTGGATGGGGCCAACTAAGATTGCAAGGCATCGTGGTCAAGGAAATATGAGAAGGGATAGGCTAGGAAGGTTCCTACCAGCCGAGAGATAATTTAATGCAGCGTCCGCTACCACCTCCTCATTACCAATAGCATCAAGAAGCGACTGTATCAAGCTACCGGAGACTTGGTCCAGCTTGTCGTTCTCGGCTGAAGGGAGACCGGTGCCCTTTTCGCGGTCTTGTATAGCGCTGTCGACAATGCGTTTGCCAAATGCTTTTACGGTGGCTACAGAGTTTCGCATCTTGTGTCCCCAAAAGATCTCCTTGATCGGCCAAAGGGGATTCTGCACGCGCTCGGCGCAGACTCCAGACGCATAGTCAAATGCGATGCTCATGTCATCGTCGGCGTGCATTTCCATCTGGAAAGTGTGTTCAGCTGAAGAGTTCTCTGTGCTTTAATATCATGTGTGCTGATTGAGGATGTGAGGCTTACATTATAAGCCATCTTGCCCATGAGCTGGCTTGTGATTTCGTGAAAGACGGCTTGCAAGTCGACTTGGTTGCTTGCGGCGCTCTGCGCCTGGAGGTGCCGTATGCTCTGGCCCAGGTACTGTGGTAAAGCGGCGTCTGTGAGGACTTGGAGATTCTTGTTGTTGAGGAAGCTCAAGCCAGCCTTGCGCTGGACTCGCCACAGCTCACCGTCTGCGTTGACTATGCCATGTCCTGTCGGGCTCATTACGGGTCAGCGCAACTCCTCTTTTTTGTTCACGGCGATCAAACGTAATCACTGACCAAACAAGTCCCACAGCGGCTGCTTGACAAAGTCGCCCTTGGTGAAGAGACTCTCGTTTTTGAGCACAAACTCGAGGTTCCGCGGGTCGTTGATGACGACACCGGGGTGGAGGCTGGGGACATAGAGCTCGAACGTCTCACGGCCAAAGATGCGCTCGCATTTCAAGAACCAAGCGAACAGTTTCTGGCGAGCCTGCAGGAAGAGTAGGCCGTTGCCCGCCAAAGGAAGCGTGTTGGGTGGCTTTCTGGACACGTCCAGCGGTTGCAAAATGTCAATGACGACACGAACACGATTGTATGGAAATAAGGCGGACAATGGGGTTGCACTCACCGCAACGGCTTGCCATCCCTGGTGATGCCACTCTTGCGGAAGATGGTAGCAAAGAGGAGTGCCGCAAGAGCAGCCAGAAGAGCAGCCCGACCGAGCCAGCTGGATGAGGGGTTGAGGCTGGTGAGAATGGTCGACATGGCCGGGCGTAGGGTGCAATGGGAAGGAGGAGAAGAGGATGGAATGGCATGTGAGAATGCTCGAGGTTGGCTAATATGACTGGCAACTTTAGCTAGGGTTGCGACAGGGTTCCCCGATTCCAGGGCCCAGGTGCTGTGGGCTGTCAGGCGTGTGCGGCTAGCAGAACGGCACCTACAGTAACAAGCTCCTGCGGGCCGCAGTCAATAGCAGGCTAGCAGGGCCTAGCTCTCTCCTTCGGTGGCAGGGTGGCTTGGGCTTGCTTGGGTGGCGGGTGCTAGGTACTTACATAGTACTGGGTCGTCTGGGCGATTTACTTACGAAACGCATCACAGTGACGCTGCGTCTCGGGTTTTTCTGTTCTTTCCCTAGCGATCTGGCAAGACCGTCCGTACCTTGGCGCCTTCCGGTATTGTCTCTCTCGAACCTACCTGTCTGCCAGGTATCACTTCTTACTCATCTCCAGGGCTCTGCGCAGGCTCCTTTCCATCCCCAAGCACATGCTGGCCAATTGACACGCGATCACCACAGCTGGATCTGTCCGCGATCGTTTGGTTCGAGCACCGTCTATGAAACAGTGTTTTCCAACGCTTGACATCAACATATAATGGCGCCCTGGCTGCCCCGGCTGCACCTCTTTGAGATCCACGATCAACCATGGCAAGCAACTGTTCTTCTCCTCTTCCCAAAGCTACCCAACAATGTCCTCGCAGGTCCTCAACTACGCAATTGACTTTTGGCATTGACGTAATTGGCCGTGGCTAACAACCCACCTTGTCGTCGAGGCTCCTCTTGCCCTTACTCTTGCTCCTGCACAGTACCTATAGCAGCGGCCCAAACAGGCAACTAACACGTGCGTATCTTAACAGGTTCCACCCTTGGTTTCGCGCAAAGGTCCAGGCTGCTCTAACCGAGACGTGGCTGATGACCATCAAGCCGCTCCAGTCCGAGTCGCCGGCTTCCATCGTCGCCCGTCTGTTAGCCGACGAGCTGCGCCACGCCGGCTCTGGTGAGCGACAACAATTCGTCGTCGTGGACTACTGTGCTGGAGGAGGCGGGCCCATCCCCATGATCGAGAAGCACATCAACAACGATGCGCAGAACCACCGTCACCAGCCTGTTCACTTTGTCCTGACCGATCTGCACCCCCACATTCACAACTGGGCGCTCGCCGCCGCCGCCTCGTCCCACATCCACTATGCCCCCTCCTCCGTTGATGCTGCAAACTCGCCCCCAGGTCTGCTCGGCTCGGTGGAACCTCCGCTTCCATCGGAGCTGACAACAAGGACGGGCGCTGGCAGCGGCCACGCCCAAGCACCACAAATCTTCCGTACCTTCCATCTTTCGTTCCACCATTTTCCGGACCCGCTCGCCCGCGCCATCCTCCGTGACACCATGAACACTTCAGCCGGCTTTGCCATTGTCGAGCTTCAAGACCGGCACCTCACATCCTTCCTGGCCATCTTTCTCTTGGGCATCGGCGTCATGGTCTTTTCGCCCATCTTTGCCTGGCGTTGGAGAAGCCCTGGTACATTTTTCTGGAGCTGGATCATCCCAGTCCTGCCATTTGTGCTTGTTTGGGATGGCTGGATGTCAGCCGCCCGCTCACGTACCCGTCTGGAGGTGGAGGACCTCATGCGGCATTGCGGTGTGAGTGAGAGCGAGTTTAAGAAGTGGCACGTGAAGAGCGGTAAGAAGACGCATTTGGCACCTTGGGCTGATGTACATTGGATCATTGGCACCAAGACCGAGATTGCATAATCGCTCAGCCGCCCCAATGTATAGTAGCAGATATCTAGACAGTTGTGATTTGGACTTTAGCAGCTCAATTAGCATTTCTTAGCTGGCGCAAGCAACGCCAGGCATATATGCGCAACACCTACCATCTCTAGGTAATCCGTGCCAGAAAAATAAACCAAAACAAGTCATCAAAAAGTCATAGGTCATCAGTCCGAGTCATAGTCAACCAAGGCTGGATTCACAGCAGCAGCCTTCTCGTTTGGCTGTACGGCTAGGAAAGAGCCCGGCGCCTGAGCCAGATCGCGCTTCCTCTTGAGGCCAGGGATTAGAGGAGAAGAGACGGGCTTGACACTGTCCCTACCCCTCGGTTCTAGGAAGGGGTCGCTTGCTAGACGCGTATTGTCAAAGATCTCAGACATCAAGGATTGCTTAACCTTGGACGCGACGATCTCAGACTTGAGCCTTTTGGGCGGTTTGCCACTGCTCTCATGGGCCGCTGAGATGCGCTCGTCTGGTGAAGCAGTCGGTTTGGCTTTGCGACTGTCTCCAAACAGCGGTTTGGCGAGCACTTTTCCCTCCTCTCTATGCTCGCCTCTTTCTCTTTCTTCCGCTGGGACTGTTCCAAAATCCACCAGCTGTGCCCGCCGCGCATCTTCCTCATTCTCAGGCAACAGATCGATTCCCAGACCCAGTCTGTCCCGAATATCATCGTCTGCCGCGGCCTGGCGCTCCCGAGCCTTCCTGCCGACACGAAAGGTCCGCCGGAGCGCTTGATTGCGTGCATACGGGTCGTCCCACTGCCTCGAGCTGACATCTTCAATCTCATCGATCCGTTCTTTTGCTCTTTCCAGTGCCGCGCGATCCTCGATTGTTTTTTCCAAGTTCGCAAAAGCGCTTTCGCGCTGTGAGTCGCGCTCGGCGGGGGTGAGTATTGGCGGCACTCCGTTCAGCTTCACCAAACTGTCGTCAAGTTCTGCCTGTCCATCTTCTCTTCCCTCTGCCTCTTTTCTCCGCTGCCCACCCGAAACAACCACATACGCTGTATTCTTGGGGTCGGTATGTATCTCAATCGATCCACCGCAGACAGCATGACGCATACGAAACGCAAAAATAGGACTCGAAAAGTAGTTGCCGATTTTGCGCTTCTCGGCGTTGAACCGCACGCCCTGGCCAATGAGCTGCGAATGGGCGGGCTGACAATGGCCGCACCACACGGGGAAGGGCATTTCGAAGCGCACGGTGAGGATGCCTTCTGTCTTGAGCTTGCGAGCGCGGGCGCCGAGCGGGTGGGGTTTGGCGTGGCGGGAGGCTTGGTTTGGATTGAGGACGCCTTCGTGCTCGGGCGGCACGTAGCGGCCCATATTGAAGCCTTGCATTTTGGGCGATGGATTTGGGGGTTTTCTGTGTGTGTATGTGTGTCTTTGTGTCTTTGTGGTATCGTGGTTCGTGATTCGGGTGGGCTGGAGCGGGCGAGGGAGAGCTTGTTGTCGTCGGTGGTAGTGGTGGTGGTGGTCAAGGTGGTGATGTTGAGAAAAGATAACAGGCTGACTGAGGCTTGGGCGATTTATTAGCCTCTTGCTGACGCTTTGGGGTACAAGGGTACCTAATTCACGGTGGATAAGCCGCTAGAGCGAACCCCTAGTTGACATGCTCAATACGGCAACTACTTGCCGTCGCATCCCGTCTGAAGATGATCAGATCTGCTGCGGTAGATAACCATCTGGAAGTCCCCAAATGCCCCGCGAATGATCTTGACACTTGTGACGTCAAAACACGCAATGGACTGATGGTGACGTTGGTACGTCGGGAGGTCTTTTTGGAGGATTCCTAGATAGAGTATAAGAATTAGAGCAGTACCCTCACTGGCGCTCCGCAGATCCAATTGATTTCCTGTCCTGAATCGATAATTAACCTTCACCTTGACCTATCCAACAAGAACCCTTCCCAGCAACCATGCCTCAATCTCACACCAAAGTGCCAGGAGGCCAAGAGCCATCTGAGAAGTTCCTCAAGAGGGATGCTGCTGGTAAAGCCCTCCTTCTGACGCTTCCCTCACAGCATTGGGAACCGGATCGTTCTGTAGAGCACGACTGGCTGACATGGGCACACTCGAACAAACAGCAAAGGGACTCGGCGCAGAGAACGCCCCAGCGCACAAGCAAGCATCAGCACCAGGCCAAGCGCCCGTCGCCTCCGACAGCGGTCTTCCGGGCTCCGAGGGACGTCTTGAAGAGGCTCTCGAGACCAAGTCGACGTGGAACAGTGCCAACGAGCCAGGATCCAAGGGCTTACATGCTGCTGTGCCAGGAGGAGCAGCCAAGGGGCCAGATCTAGCGGGGCCTTGAGCGACGGAAGGTCAATGAGCTCGTTAGGGTGATGGAGAAATGTATGTACATAGTAAGGGATAGGATCGTGCTAGTGGAGAGATCACGCCAAATCAAGAGCAAGAACTGAGGGAAGTGTTCCTTTGCGGTCGTGATGGCCATTCACGATCTTGAATCGTGCTGTATTTGCAAAGATACAATGCCATCGGCAACAAGTGTGGCACTCATTGCGAGAACCTGGTTAAAGCAAAGTTTGTTGAAGTATAATATCAAAAGTAAGAGTGCCGATCTGAAGCAAAATCAGTAATAGATTCTTTGAATATCGAAGATGACGGATCCAAGGCATGATCATCGGTAACCATGAAGCGAGGCTGTGCATCAGCGCCTTTGAACAGGCCATCTTTGGGGGCCCAAGGACGAAGACTTTGGGTGGCAGTGATCTGATAGGATGCTGCGTCAATTCGTATATAATACAAACTCGTATGTCATCTTTCCGCAAGGCGTATAAAGTGAAGGATCAAGATCAGAGTAGGTACAGAGGTTTCTACGATCATATGCGAGAACGGAAGAGAAAAGGAAAAAGGTTAGGCTTGAAAAGCGCGTTTTATTATAAGCTTATAAAATCCAGCCAGCCCATGTACTATTATTATGTACATAGCCCTCGGCTACAATCCGAACCAGGACTATAGACTGCAAGATGGCCCAGCCAAGCAGCGCCCTTCCGTCGCGTAGTCCAAAGGCCTGGGTATCTCATGCCAAGAGTTTTGGGAGCTTGATGCTGGAAGTGCTTTTGCACGATGAACATTTCTGGGAAATTGGAGGAGTCGGGACTGGCTGAGCAGCATCGCAGCCTTTGAGTAGGACAAGGAAAGATGAAAGGACAGTTGCTAGTCTCATTGCTAATGCGGTATGGCTTGGGGATTTTGAGGAATCCACTCCCTCCTGATTCAACAAGTCAGAGCGGAGACGAGATCACCGTGTGCAAGTCGAGAGGAACGGCCTTCTGTTTTTTCCTCTTCTCTCTTCATCACATTCGCTCAGTATTCACTCCAAATTGTTTTGTACGTCTTCTCGCCATCGACAGACCCGGACAAGCACTCGCCCACTACTGCACTCGTTTCCTAGTAAATATTGAGCATCCCGCCGCCCGCCGCCCGATCCATCATGTCGCTCCGCTCTCTACTGGCGTCTTCGGCTCTCGTGGGCATGGCCGTCGCCCAATCGACCTCTGTGACGAGCATGTTCCTCTATGGCTCCGAGGGCAAAAACATAGTCGCGTCTGTTGTCTCGGCCGCGCCACAGGCCACGACGTACTTCATCCAGTGTGCGGCTGGCACGGATGGCACTGACTGCGGCTTTGGTCTGGGCGTCAACTTTACCTTTGGAGCGTCGACCATGGAGCTGCACTATACCGATCCGGGGGCTTTGTAGGTGGATTGCTGATTTCGCTGGCTACAGTCACTTGGGAGTTTGCTAACCATTCGCCATCGATTATGGTTCCCAGCACCGAGGACGCCACTTGCAATCTTGGCTCCCAGACAGCAACCTGCACCGAGACCGACGCTGGCGACGAGGCCAATTTCCCAGGCATATCGACGGCGTCCATGGATATTTCGGACAATCTCGTGCCCGTCACCATCACTGCGGGCCTGGATGCCCTGGCATCGGCTAGCACGGCCGAGCCGCCGTCTTCTGCTACTGCGGGCGCCACGCAAACCAACAGTGATGGGCAGCAAAGTGCTTCTGCAACGGGCACCTCAACGTCTGGATCCCAGAGCAGCGCAACCCAGACGAGCAGTGGAGCTGTGAGCTCGGCGACGGCCAGTACTGGTGCGGCAGCGAGGGCGAATGGCGCGGTCATAGTGGCTGGTCTTGCTGGAATCCTGGGCGTGGCTGTCGTGTTGTGAGCACCATCTTCACACATCCTAGGGATACATAGTATCAGCCAGGCAGAATTGTGTACGATATTCCTGGGCATGGCTGACAATCCACTCGCTTTTCCGTGCTGCTCCAGCCCACTCCACGCACCGTCGGCAGCTACGCAACCAAGACAGACGGCCACCCCACGCTGCCGTGTACCATGCGTGGCAGTTCAGGCCAGGCCAGATATTGGCTCGATCCCCAAAGGTTGTTCTAGATTCCCTTTTATGCGCAAAAGGCAAGGGAAAAGGGAAAAAAAAAAGGGCAAACAAGCCCAGCGTCTGCCCTGCGTGTTTGTTTGTTTCTGGCGCCTGCCCTGAAGTTACGAAAACGGACTAGCCCCGTGTTGTGCTTGGCCAGCCCTGCCGCAAGCTCACTGGTGACTGGCCCAGCTGGCCCAGGCGTGGTTTGGGCCCCGCGCGTGCCCAGCAATTGCAGCGTGTTAGCGTGCATGTGCATAGCGCACACCCTCTGTAGCATAGCGCAGTTCTGCTCATAACAGTACCTACAGTGCCTACAGGAGGCAGACTGCCAGACTGCCAGGCTGCCAGGCTGCCTTGTGCAACCAATCCTCGGCTTTCTGCTTCTTCTGCAGGTGCTTCTGATCCTCTTCTCTTCATGCACGCCAAATCGGCTTGCCCACCCCTCCTCTCGCTTCTTTGGCGCCCTCTCTCTCGACCGCTCGCTTCTTGCTCTCAAGCTGCACGCTGCCGCACCCAGCTTTGCGCGACTGTTGTGAAGCAACCTGCGCGTGCGTGTGTGCGTGCTTGCCATCGCTTATGCTGAGCTCGGTCGCTGCCCATCGCATCCGCCCGCCCCATTGCTCGCTCCACAATCGCGCCAAGTCAACATTGCAACAATAACAATTGAGCCAATCCACAATAATAATAACAACCACAGCAACAACAACAGCAGCAAGAACAGCAACGAACAACAACGTCAGCCCCCAAGCCACCGCCGCTGACGAGCGCCCACGTGCGAAAGTAAATCCCCACAAGCCGCCCCTTCTAACCGACTCCTCTGCTGCCTCTCTCGCTGCCACCTTTGCACGAACCCGGCTGCGGACTATGATTGCGGCTCGCTTCCGTCGCAGCCTTGAACCTCCAGCATCGACGCGCAGCCCCTGAGACTGTCGTGTTGCTCATTGACTCCTCTCTTTCCGTCGCAGAACCAACCTCAACGAATCGGCACTGCTCACCATGTCGGCGGTAATCACCCCCGAGAACCTGCCGCGTACGGCTGTCGCCGGCGAGCCCATCACTCCTCTCGACTCTGCTCCTCCCAATGGCGTCGAAACTGAAGCTGAAACTATTGTTGTCGCTGGAGCACACTCGGAGCCAACCTCGGTGTCGATTCCGGCCTCCCAGCAAAGCCTGCCATCGACTGAGCCCCCGGCGTCGCCCATTGACCCTGCACAGTCCTTCAAGACAGAGCGCAACGACGACCGCCCGGCCTCAGCCGGCTCAGTGGTTCCCTCGTCCCTCACCCCGCCGCCCTCGTCCCAAGTCCCCTCCAACAACAACGCCAGCAGAACAGCCGCAAATGCGCTGCGCCAGCGCATGTTGTCGCCTCCAGTAACGGGTCTCAAGCCTCTGCGACCCGACGGCACACCTGCTGGCCTGTACACTGCTCCACGGCCCGACCAGGTCGTTGGTGCTCCGCCAGAGGAGCTCCGCGCCATGATGCAGGCTTGCATTGCCGAGCAGTCGCGCCTCAAGATGGAAGCAGCGCACCACAAATTGCAGTACCAGCTGCTCTCTGTTCGCGCGCAGGAAGACGCCCACCGCGCTGCGGTCGAGCAGGAGCTAACCCTGCGCCAGCTTGAGGCGCTGCGCCAGCAACGGGCAGAGGCCCCGCGGCCAATCAAGCGATCAGTCAGCTCCGGCCCCGAGATCACCCAGAACATGTACGACTCGATCAGGGTGTTGTGCGAAAAGTTGCAGTCGGAAAACGAAAAGCTCCGCAGAGAACACATGGAAGCGTGCAAGAGGCTCAAGGCGGCCAAGAAGCTGATTATGCGCCAAGAGGAGGACATGGACTCATTGCGCGAGGAGAACAAGCTTTTGCGAGAGCGTCTACACGACAAGCGCGAGCTGTGGGAGAAGCTCGCTAGCCCTGGGGGATTCTTCCACACGCCCAAGCCCGTCGCCGTGTCGCCGGCGCAGTACCGACAAACCCCACGACAGACGCCCAAACACCGGATGGACCGCGATGCCCCCCTTGCTGTGCTGCTTCAAGCCGCCACGCAAGAGAACAGCAGTGCTCCCTCGACACCCCTGACGCCTGGCCGAGCTGCTGCTCGGCATGGACAGAAACATGCGCGGGGGGCCCAGTCCATGTCGTCGCTACCCTCGACACCCAACCGGCCCCGAGGACGAGGCTCGGATCTGCTACCGCCCCCCGATCTTGTTCCCCACAGCGATCCCTCTCGGCGGTTTGTGACCCACCATATCATCCTAGGCACGCCAGAGCATGGGACGGGGCCTACGCGCGAAGAGCCAGTGGAAAGGGGCCGTCACAGCCGCGAGAGTACTATCTCAGCAGACGAGACCGAGGTGCTGGTGAGAGCCGCATTGCAGTCGGTTGCTCAACAAGCCACATCCTTTGCCTCGCGTGGCTCACCGCCACCACGTGCGCGAGTTCCATTGCCTTCTCACCGTGGCCAGCATTCGCAGTCTTCGCAGCAACACAGCTCGCAACACCACCACCAACCCAGCCAGGGTCACACCGACGGCCACCGGGCGGAAGAGGAAAGCCAAGTCTACGAGAGCCAAGCGAGCCAAGAAGCGACATCGATGCTACGACGGGATCCGCGCGAGAGCTTTGAAGTCGCGAGCTCGCACAACTCGAGGGATGTCACGCCCACACCTGCGCTCACAGCAGCGGACAAGAGACTCCAGTCGACATTGCGCGGGCCTGTCAACAAGCCTGCGCCTCTCCCATCGCCTGCGAAGCGGAAGCTGGATGCAACAGAGCAGGCCCGGGAGCCGAGCAGCCCAACCAAGAGACTGAGGATGGCTGGAGGATTGCGCGATGGTAACCCACCGGTTGGACTGGGCCTTGGTTTTCGTGGTGATTAATTGATACGCGAGTAGTGCTACTTTTTAAGGCATCCTGGAGTAGTGGCAGGTTTTATATGGTATTTGTATGGAGTGCGTTTCTTGTTGGTCAACAGCGTCTGTCTGCGAGCTTGGCTCTACGAAATGGGCGATGGGTTGTGAAAGGGCGGGACTTGGGGACTTGGGGAGATGGATGGTGCGTGAAGCATCCTCGTTGGATCAAGGGAAGAATTGAAAGATCATACATATCTAAGAATTATTCATTTGCCGCCCATGGACACCAAAGCAGGAATGTTGTGTTCTACGTCAGGAAGAGCGGAAGCAAGATAAAATACGACAGCCACTTTTCGACCATTGCGGCCAATTGGTGCTGAAAAGGATGGAAAATCTAGAGGCTCGAGCAAGAACGGAAAAAGGCCCTGATTGCAATATACTATATATTATTGTCCTTACACTCTGCCTTGTGATCGTAATCATAAAGAGCTTCCTCGAGCTCGTGATCTTTCATCCGCTGCGTTCCAACACCGCGATACCCAGATGAACTGCCGGTTAGCACGAGTATATGTTGCATGGTGTACCCGGGATGCCCAATGCAAGCCAATGCTGGACCCTAGCCCCGGCTCTTGTTTTGGCCGTTTAGCGGCAGCCGGCGACGTAGCATACGCTGTAAGCCAAGAAGCGGGCGGGTTTTCCTTTATCCCCCGGCGGGCTAATTTGGCTCCCTCCAAGCAGCCACAGGCGCCCTTCTCCCCCACACTGGCGCTGAGCTGCACCCCGGAAAAGCTGGGGACAAGCGTAAGTTCTTTTCCGACACCAGCTACCGATGGAGGCGGAAGCCAGCCTCACGGCTCTGCCTCACTCCCGATGGCGGCGGCCATGCGTTGCGATTTATTTCTTCTTGTTTTCAATAACGTGAATTGAGACTTCCTTTTTATTTCTCTTCTTGGGACACTTCTCTTCTACTCCGCCTTCTCTGTTCAACTACCTTTCAGCAGCTAGCTGTCCTCTTCTCTTCCTGCTCCTCCTCCTCCTTCTCCCCCGCCTTCCTCGGAACCACCGTCTTCCTCCTCGACCTTCTCGACCGCTTCGATCCCACCATGGCCGCCGCTCTTCCCAAAGGCCTCCGCGCCGTCGTCACAAAGTCCCCCCACGACGTCGTCATCCTCTCCTCCCTGCGCACGCCCATCTGCCGTTCGAACCGCGGGTCCCTCAAGGACGCCTACCCCGAAGAGCTCCTCTCCGTCGTGCTACGCGCCACGCTGGACGCGAACCCGACCCTCGACCCCGCGCTGATCGAAGATGTCGCCGTCGGCGTCGTCCTCTCGGAGCTGGGCGGCTCCAAAGCCGCTCGCATGGCCATGAACCACGTCGGCTACCCCAACACCACCTCCCTCTACACCGTCAACCGCGCCTGCTCCTCCTCTCTGCAAGCCATCGCTGCCGTCTCGGCGCAGATCCGCACAGGCGCCATTGACGCCGGCATCGGCGCGGGCATGGAGAGCATGACGCGCAACTACGCCTCGCGCGCGATCCCCGTCGACCTGTGGCCGGAGCTGCGCGACAGCCCGCTCAAGGACGCCCGCGACTGCATCATGCCCATGGGCTTGACGAGCGAGAATGTCGCGGAGCGGTATGGCGTGGCGCGCGCGGACCAGGATGCGTTTGCTGTCGAGAGCCACCTGCGAGCTGCGCGCGCGCGCGAGTCGGGCGCCTTCAAGGATGAGATTGTGCCGGTCCACACGCGGTTCCAGGAGGTGGACAAGCAAGGGAACAAGGTCGGCGAGGAGCAGCGGATTACGGTCACGGAGGACGACGGTATTCGGGCCAACGCTACGCTCGAGGGCCTGGCCAAGCTCAAGCCTGCTTTCAAGCCCGACGGTGCCAGCACAGCGGGCAACTCGTCGCAGGTATCGGATGGCGCCGCGGCCACGCTGCTCATGCGCCGCAGCACCGCGACGGAGCTGGGCCTGACGGGCAGCATTATCGGCAAGTTTGTCAGCGCCACGACGGTCGGCTGTGCGCCTGACGAGATGGGCATTGGCCCCGCACTGGCGATCCCCAAGGCGCTTGGTCAGCTGGGTCTCGAGAACAGCGACGTGAGCCGGTGGGAAATTAACGAGGCGTTTGCCAGCCAGGCTCTATACTCGATTCGCAAGCTGGGCCTCGAGGGCCAGATGGACAAGATCAACCCCGACGGTGGTGCCATTGCGCTCGGCCACCCGCTTGGTGCCACAGGTGCGAGAATGGTTAGCACCTTGCTGCATGGCTTGAAGAGACAGGACGGTGAGGTTGGTGTTGTGAGTATGTGTGTGGGTACGGGCATGGTAAGTCTTGTCTTATTTTCCTTGTCACTTTGTGGTGCTCTTGAGAATGGTTGCTAACTGGTGCATAGGGTATGGCTGGCGTCTTTGTGCGGGAGTAATGCTAGAAGTATATAACAACAAGAAAGCGACTGATTTACAACACAGTCTTTTTTCTTTTTTGTTTTCTAATTCATGGCGAGTGTAAAGGGGTGATGAAAGTGTACGATACAAAACGATCTTCAACAGCGGCCTTCTCATGCCGATATCTTGAAAGGGATGAAAGATTTTGGCAAGAGTCATCCCAAGCTGAACTCTCTTCCAGGACTTCCCAATATCATCCAACAAATATCCATTTAGTTCCGAACCTCTACCCGCAACACACCTTAAGCAAAACTACTCTGCCCTCTTGACACAAAAGGTGTTGGGCGTAAAAGTCCCATTCGGATCCGCAGACTTCCTCGCCTTCATGAGCCTCTCATACTTCTCTCTATCATCGTAGTAAGTGCTCCACACGGAATCCAGGTCAAAGGATCCATAGGACCCCCAGAGCACTCTGCGGTCCTGTTTGCTGAACAGGCCGTTTTCACCAATGCCTTGCTGGTCGTTGGTAGCCTGCCACGCTTCAGCAGCGGCCAGCTTTTCTGGCTTGTGGAAATTGTCAATAGTCATGCAGAGTGTCGAGTCGCGCCACTGGAACACGAACATGAAGATGAACATGGTCAGCAAACAACACCCATCATCAAACGTCTCAAAAAGGGAAAAAAGAAAATATCAACCCACGCTATATGAAGTTCCATTATTCGCGTTCCGAGTGAACATGGAATTCTTGCCCCCAAAACACTGCAACTGTGCCGACAGCCACTGCCCATTGCCTGTCGGCCTCACGATATCGTCCATCCTCCCCGCCACCCAATCCACCCAGCCGTCCTTGCCCAGCGTTGTCGAGGCCGTCAAGTACGTCCTCTTGACATACGGCAGGTCAAACTCGCGCGTGTTGCGAAAGATCCACTCCGCCGTCAACTCCGACATGGGCTTCGCCTGCACCCCGCCGCTGAAGAAGGCGTCGCCCTGCAGCCGCTCAAACCACTTCAGATCCGGCTTGTCCCCGGGCGCAAAGGGCACCCACTGCGCATACACGATGATGGAGCGCGGCCAAAACGGCAGCCCGTCCCTGCCAAAGATCTCGGGGTGCTGCGCGCGCATCTGGTCGTCGAGCCCGCCCAGCAGCCCCAGCACGTCAAACGAGGCGCTGAGCACGCTCACGCAGAGGTCGTAGTTGCGCGGGAACTCGGCGTCGTCGTTCATGGCCGCCAGCTGCGCGAGGATGGCCTTGAGCGTGGCCGTGTCATACAGGTGCACGACGCGCAGGCCCATCGAGCCGGCGTAGTCGCGGTCGCGGTGGACCTCGATCGTCACGTGCGTGAGCACGCCCAGGTTCCCCGGGCTGCCACCCAGCCACGCGTAAAACAGCTCCGGGTCTGCTGCCCTGGTGAGCTCCCGCTCGGCGCCCGCATGGTCGATCATCTCGAGGGCCACAACGTGGTCCCCAAAGAGACCAAAGCTGCGCCCCAGCTGGCCGTACCCGCCCGTCTGCACGTGTCCGCCGACATGCACCTCGACACACTGCCCGTGCGGCACAAACACCTTGTGCTGGCCCAGAAACGCATTCAAGTCGCCCAGGGCCTGGCTCACGCTGGCGCGCACAAAGCTCTTGCTGCCGCGCTCAAAATACGCCAGGTCCTCGGGCCCGCGAAAGGTGTGCCGCAGATCCAGCTGGATGTTCCCCGGGCCCGTGGACGAAGCGCCGCTGTACTGGTGGCCGCCCGTGCGGATGGCGATGGCCTTGTTGTTTGCGCGCGCGTAGGCGATGACGGCTTGGATGTCTGCTTTGGAGGCCGGCTGGACAATGAGGCCGGGGTTCATGTCGTGGTCTACGCCGTGGCTAGAGGTGGCATATTGGTAGGCCCAGTCGGGGTATTGCTTTGAGGAAGGGGTGAACTGCGCGCCCGTGAGCCCGAGGATGGTGGCCATTGGGGAAAGTTATTGGAGCGGCGATGAGACAGAGGATGATTGATGGTGATGCGGGAGATGGGGTAAGGAGGAGGTGTTCGTGAAGTTGCAAAAGGCCCAATTCATAGAAGATGTCTGGGCCCCTTTTGCAAACCCCGTCTTTTACTGCTTTTATACCACTTTGTCAGTTCGCCCAACCCTGTCTGTCTCCTTTACAGCCATTCAAATCTCTGTTGTCTTTGGTACATCACCCCAGTCCCTCACTGGCTCTTTTCCTCTCTCGCATCCAATATACCGTAAGAGCATCTCACTCAGCTCGACTTCCCGAGGTCGGTCAAATAGTATCAAGTGACTCAGTATACTAACCAACCACCCACCCCTTCCATCCCCACGTCCAGCCCCAACCCCAAACACGGCCATCCTACGACCATTCACAACTCATAAATCACAAATCCCTGCCTAATAAAATGAGAATAAAGATGGGTTGTGCCACGCCCCGTTCTCTAGCCACCAACGCACAATATTCGCCGTCTGCTCGCTCGGCTCAGCCGAACTTGTTCCTGTTGGGGGGGGAGAGTCATCTAGTAAGCCTTGCTGAGAGAAGCGTACGCCACAGCTGATGTCTGGGCGGCACCCCGTCCGTACTCTTACCGCCAAGTGCCCATCGACTTTTGCGAGCCAATCTGCTGCGAGAAAAGCTAGCAAGAAGTCCTTTTGACTCGTAAGCAACAAGGATGCATTAGACAACAAAAGCTGATGCTTGCGACGAGGCCTGGTACTAAAGGGGACGCCCTGTGAATGCAGACTACATACAACAGATCCCCATCACCTGATCGGACGGCTCAGCGGCTTCTTTTTTTTCCCCGGGTGGCTGTTTGCTTACCATAATCGCCAACACTGAACTTATGGAATGCTGTGTGACGTGGATGGCACATGGATGGCACTGGGACGACTTCAGTGGTCAATCTTTCGTTGGGAAGCTGCTTTGCACTGCCTTGAGGGGAGACGAGGTCAGTCTACCAACAAGCTGATCTGCATCTTACCTCTTCTGGTGACCGCATATTCAATATTTCAATCAGAAAAGAGCGCGACCCATTCGACTCCAAGTAACAGGCCGACATATTCTCGTCTCAACCTAAGTTCGTGAAGCTAATAATCTATCGAGTGTTGGGTAAGCAAACACGGCTCTTCAGCCCAGCCGAGCGTGTCCTTTGTGCTGACAATGTTAGTCACAGAAATATGCTTACCACAGATTTTAGATGCTCATGACTTAATTGTAAGTGATAGGCTATAGCAAACCCTCCCACGCGGTCTGCCAACGTACTTGATTATGATACAACGGAGAAGTCGAATCACAAGCATGTATATAAAGCGAGAAGAAAGGTCCGTCTTTAGTCTCAGCACTTGAGCTTCATAATCATCAGGCTATTCAGAGAATCGAATCGATAATCACGCCTGTGTAAACGGATATCTGCCCTGCAGATTGATTGTCCTCTGAGCAATGGACAGCTATATGCTGCCCAGGATAATCATTCATCAGACATGCAAAGGAGATGAACACAGAGGAAAGAACGCATCCCAAACATACATATACAGACACAAGACGACGCAAAAGAGGCACGTAGTCAGAAAGCACATAGAGCAATCAATCTGTCAGTAGAATATACATGTTGTACAAATGGTATCTTTTAATCGCATTTTCCTGTTTCTCGTATCACCCGTTCCCGATCAGATCACACACAGCCACCCTCCCCGTTAGAGGGGGGAAGGGACTCTCCCTGGCCTTGAATAAAGCCCTATTAACGCCGAAGCCATGCATCGCAAGATTCCTCTTTTGCCACGTATGTTCCTTCGCCTTATATGTTGTCGTCACCTGAAATGTAAAGAATACAGTAAAAGATCTGAGGATCTGTGGAGAAGAAAAGAGCGACGGCCATGGTCGACATTGGAGAAAAAGAAATGTTTTGGATAAAAGTTACAAGATAAAGTGCCTCCAGTGGGAGAGCGGTTAGACAATAGAAATAAGACAGTAACTAAAACATACCACCAGGCAAGTTAGGCGAAGGCCCTCCACTACGCATGCCCGTCATGACCGCAGTGGGCTGGCCAATATTAGGGACCTGAGGGGAGTTCGCTCGCTTGCCGGCGCTGGAAGCAGCCCGCATTTCCATCTTCATCTCAGGACTGGCTTTCCGCAGCCTGCGTCGAGCGGTTTTGACGTCGTCCTCCTCAAAGACACTAACTCGGTTTTCTTCTGGTGCTTGTGCAAAGGGCGCCGCGGGTGGGTTTGCAAGGGGCAGTTGTGGCATGCTCGCATTAAAGGCACCGCCACCGTCAGCCTCGTCGCTTCGTCGAGATCCGGTCAATCCGCCCATGATTGTCCGCGTCCGAGAACTGTCACGCCTCCGTCTTGGGTTGACTGGAGGCAGTGGCGGTGGCGACATGCCAGTATCAGCAAAGCTGCCGCTTCGGGATCGGTTTGCGGGTGTCTCGGGCGCGGACGCGGGTAAATGTGTTGTGGGAACTCGAGATGTTGACATTACAAAGGTAGGTTCAGAAATGTCGCGCTTGTTGACAGGTCGTCTTATTGC
Organism: Coniella vitis; assembly: GCA_011317545.1. Taxonomy (NCBI): domain Eukaryota; kingdom Fungi; phylum Ascomycota; class Sordariomycetes; order Diaporthales; family Schizoparmaceae; genus Coniella; species Coniella vitis. The sequence goes on from WUJK01000008.1 coordinate 132,625, forward strand.
GTCGTTCAGTGATGAAATATTGCCGCCGTTGAGAGGAGTGCTGCTTGGAATAGATGGTCGCCTAAGTGGACGCATCGAAGGCGTTGACGGAGCTGATCCAGGACCGGGGTGGGGTTGGAAAGTGGCGCGGGAAGCGTCGTATCTCCCCGTGGGAGGCGAAAGAGGAAAGGGGCCTGAAGGCATAGGTCCAGTCATTGATCTTTCGGGCGGTCCTCTCACATGGGGCTTAGGATGGTGACCGTTCCCGTCATGGTATGGGGCGGCGTTGTTCGGGCGGTGATTGTTTGGAAAAGCATTGATAGGAGGCATGTGAGGCGATCGACGCATGTCCGGACCACCAGGTGCCATGGGAGGCCGCATCATATGGTGTCGCGGTGGAATTCCGGGAATTTCGGGAGACATGTGTTGGTTCTGGTGGTGGAAATCCGGTCTTTCCCTCATGTTGGGCGGCCGACTTCGGGATCGGCCTGATCCATCACTGTTTTCAGAACCACTACGTTCTCGTTCGGCTCTTGACATGGATCGCGGTGCTGGCTGCGACGGATGCTGCGGGGAATTATCCCTCCTGGGATGGTGGTAAGGATGATGCCCAGAGGGCGGCATTCGCTGGCGCTCCACACTAGGCGTGCGGACTGTTCCACGTCGTCCTCCATATTCTGCCGGCATTGGCTCCGCTGCTCCTGGCGTGGCTGATCGCCCGTTCTGCGGTGCACTTCTCGCCATGTTCTCGAGATCCTTGCGTTGCTGGACTTCCCGTCTCGCTTGCCTGAATGCTCTCAGGCTAGGATGAGCTTTCTCCTCTTCGTTCAGCCGCGCTTCGCTGTCGTTACCGCCGTCGAGCTCCTTGATTGGCGGCGGGACGGTCTCCCGACCTCGATCAACAAGGGATCCGCGACTGCCCTTAACCTTCAAGATGCCAAGAGGATTAGATCGGGTCGGGGGAGGAGGTAGGTCTGCTGTCGGCGCTGCTACTGTCGGTGGGGAAAAAGAGGCAGGGTCGGGTTCAACATAGGATGTGAGGCGTTCTCTGACGCGCCGGCGCGCATTGGCTAGCTGCTCAGCAAACTCGTCTGCCTCGTCTGGAGATCGGGCGTCTTCTGGAGACGACTGTTGTTGCGAGGTCTGCAAAGCAGTGGACACTTCCTCGACTCTAGGCAACACATTCATCCTTGCATACGAAGACGCCTGCTCTTCGCTTTCTGGTGAACCATAGTCTGACGTTGGGTCTTCGTCCTGTCTTTGTGGTGGAGACTGGTAGGTGTCACTGGGAGAAGCGAAAATTGACGAAACATCGCTTTCCGAGCGCAAATGCTGTCGCACCATACCACCGAGGCCTGTGTTGGGACCCAGGGTCGGTGAATCGGACAATGCAGACTTGTAGGTTCCCGTCGCAAGCAATCCAGAATTCGGCAGCACCTGCTGCGCGTCTGCTATTGGCGAAGGAGCACTCCGGAGGGCGGGGTGTTCCACGTCAGCGGGCCTCTCGAGCCTCACTTCAGGCGACGTCGGGGCTTGGAAGATATGCTCATTCAGGATTGGTGACTCCACAGGCTCATTGTAGGTGGCAGCTTCACTTGGCGGCTCCGGAACACTGGTCTGCGGTAGCGGGGACCCAATTGGTGTACTCGGGTCGAGTTGTTGTCCGCGGTTTGAGGCCACTGAGTGGGATCGAGGTCCTGACGTATACTCCAACTCATCCTGAGGCTTCTGAACTGGTGTTTGACGCCCGCTCTGCGGTTGAAACGGCCTTGCAGAAAATTTGGCATCGTTGTGGACGGGAATAGCTTTGTGAAACATGTTTGTGGCCCGAGTAGTTGTAGGCAAAGCTGGTAGTTCGCCAGCACCCCCGTCGCTGAAAGGAGGGCTTAGAGGAGGAGATGCACAGTGTCCAGGTGTTGTGTCTGTAGCCACTCGAGTGTCCAGGTTCATTGTGCCATTCAGAGAACCAGTGGCCGGCGGGCTGAAGGAGCGAAGATTCGGGGCACTAGCCTTGGTCAAAACGGTCCTACGGTCACCACCAAAGGCTGCCCACCTATCAGTAAACGTCTGCGTTGTGGGAGATGGTGTGTTTGAGCCCAGATCGGGGGTTCGAGCGCCGCCAGTACGCCGAGCCAGTGTGTCTACTCGAGTCAGAACTGAGTGCTGTTGCTCTTGCAAATTCTGCGACAGTCCCTGTTCGTATAATTTGCGTGTGCGCGTAACGTTCCGTTCGAGATTTGGTGTTGAAACTGCTGATGCTACCGTGTGTTGCGTTTGAGGTTCTTGAGAGGCTGTATGTGACTGTGAAATGACCGAGGTGGCAGCGGTGGAATTGCGACCTCCAGAAGGCGTAGAGGATGTGGTGGAGCACGTTTCTCTCTTCTGATTGTAGCCCTGGGGTAATGGAGAACCTGCTCGCGTGATGAAAGAGGTCTCTTCCATTCCCCGGTCTTCGTCATTCGTCGCGTGCTCGGCATCTTCTTGACCTCCTGCCAGCGCTGGTTCCTTGTCTTTCTCGGCTAGTCTCCATTTCTGAAAGGCGGACATGGCGACATCGTCGTCGTACAAGGCGCGCCCATTCATGCCATCTCCGACATTTTTGGACGAGGAAGCCCCAGCAGGGATCTTGTATACTTTTTGTCTGCCACCAAATAGAACGTTGCCTTCCATAGGCCTGGATCGCGTCATTATTCCACCAGATTCGTTCGAGGCCGAAGAGTCCTTTCGTAGAAACGGAGGAGCCTGCAGAGATTCCACCTCGGCTATGTCGTCGAGAAGGCTATTCTTGTTGGGAAGTCCAAAATCAAATCGCGATTGGCGCTTTGGATAGAGGACGCTATCATCGCTGGCCTTGCCAATTTTACTGGTGGGATCATCTTGTTCTCGAAGCATGGAAAAACGCGCCGATAGGCCTGACATCAAGAGACTGGTGCGAAAGTCATCGTTGGATGGTAGTGCCAGAGCGAGGTCGATTTCGGTCTTTGTCTCGGGTTCTGGGGCCTTTTTTCCTCCACGGCGAAAGAGGGAGAAGGAGTTGTCGGTTTCGAGGGATGGGCGCGAATCAACCGATTCGGCATCTTTGCCGGCCTTCTTCTTGTTCTTAAAGCGATTCATTGTGTACGGTTTTGTTTCGAGCCGGCGAATCGCGCTAATCTCTGCAGATATTGTTGCACGAATAGAGGCAAACGAGGTGAGGGCTGTGTGTTTTAGGGTTTATAGTCCATCAGAGCGTTCCAAGGTTTTTAACTCGCCGTCAAGCCAGCAGAGCTGTTGTCGAAGCCTTAGCGGACCACTAAAAAGACAGTCGTGGGCAGAGATGGTGTATCTGGAGCCTTGGCACGGTCTCGGGTCAGCTGTGAAGGCCAGTGAAAGAGACAAAAGTTTGCTCTTGAATAGGCGTTGGGCGACCAGGGCTTCTGCGCATCCACGCAGTCGAATGGACGGCCCTCGGTCGGTAATGAAGCGTGCAAGCTGAATGGTGGAAACTGCCTTGAATGGGCTCTGGGACGAACAAGTGAATGTGCAGGGCGTGTTGCGCGTGCAAGAGCGTACTCACCCGCAGATTGTTCTGAATAATCGAAAGAATGCCAAACGAGTGGAAGGACGCCTGACGCTGACAGCGAGTATGGCGACCAGGGAGACTGGACACACACACGCACACAAAGTCCCTTCGCGTGGAGGCACACGATAATCGGTCGCGGCGCGCGGCAACGGGGGTCCAATCAGAGAGAAAGTGCTTGTCGTGGCTCGACCAAGGACAATGGGGAAACTCGAGTGGAAAGAGTGGCACCAGGCGGGCCAAGGGAAGGATGTTTCGCGCTTTGATAAGCAGTGATTGGTGGTTCAGAGCGTGAGGAATGCAATTGAGTTGAGTGACTGGCGGACCATTAAAATCGTCACATGCCAGAGCTGGGTGCAAAGGGCATGAAAGCAGGTGCCGTCTGGCTGTCTGTGTCTTGCAAAACAGGCCGCGCAGGTGGTCGATAAACGCTGGTCGAGCAAATGGGACGGCAAGTCGAAGAAACAGACGAACGCTTTTTGGGGTGGAGTGAGTGGATTCAATGCTGTTCGTCTGATGCAAATAAAGTTCCGAACAGGTGACAGGCGCGACAACGGGCGCAACAAGATTTCCCAACACAAAAGCAGATGGCGACAGGGAGAGCGAGCTGGCCAGGCTCGACAGAAAAGATTCGACAGGACGCAGGGGCTCTCGCACAGAAGTGAAAGGAAGGGGAAAGGAGTGGAGATGGCGAGGCCTGAAGGAGATGTCAATGTTGAATCGGTCCGGCAGAGGCGCTGGTGGGTGGTGGTGAAGGAGGAGGAGGAGGAGAAAGAGAGAAGGAGGGACAATTTGGCGGGCGGGCCTTTGGGCTGCGAGGTTGATAGCCTGCTATGTAAGTACTTTTAGTGGGAAGTGCATTAGTACAAAGTACTATGACTACCTAGGTAGCTACTAGCACACGCGGGGTACTTGGGTACCTATGTACAATGTCAGGTACAGAGTGCTCCGCAGGCGCGCCGGACATTGCGGGTTGTCTTGAACGCACGGTCATTGGGCACGCTGGCTCCCTGCCACTGAAGGCAACGCAGCTCGGCAGGGGCCACTGGACCGGGTCCCATCTATAGTTCTGCGGGCTAGCGCACAGCAGCAGAAAAAGGGCAGCACCCAATGGGGAAAGCCCTGTAGGCACACTGCAGTGCTGTAGGGCACAGCGCCTGAGGTGTCACAGCGCCCTAACGCTGGCTAAGCTCGCTGATACGACACTGGACAGGGGGAAAGAGGCCCCAAACGGCTGCAACCTCACAAGTAGCAGGGGCCAGGTATCCTCGGTACATAGTAGAGGCAGGTACAGGGGCCAGGGGCTAGGGGCCAGGGGCAGGGCTCACAGCAGCCCGCCAGCAGAAATCAGTTATACCACGACCACTGACGAACCTCTTGTCCGCTAAAACCACTGGCGCTTCACTGTTCACTGCGAGGCATCAAGAAGCCGTCGGATCCTTTTCTTTTTTTCAGCACACTCCGATTCCTTCATGCAATGCGCCATCGCGGCCACCTCCACAGGCCCCCAGCTTCCCTTTGGGTCGGACGGACTCGACCGTCGTCTTCACCGCAAGCCACAGTTTCTCCTTACAAGGCGACAGAAATATCACTTGAAACATGGAACGCAGATGCGGGCGGGGCTGGAGCCCAGCCAGGAGGAACTGCGGCTTTTACATCGCCAGCATCATCGCCGCTCGCGGCTGCTCACGACACTTTCAGAATCCAAGCTGACCAGTCTGCCTGGCGAAACAAACAAACGTTCGCGTGAGGTCAGCCGAGGCCTGGGCGCAATCACCCATCACCCCAATGGATCCAGACACGCCGTGCGAGCAGCACTTGTCCTCCGTCAATTGCATCTGGTGGGGTTTCCGAACGCCCTGCTCTCTATCTCTCTCCCTCTCTCTCGCTCTCTCTTTCTTTGTCTTGACATCCAAACTGCATGGTGTTACTTTCTGTAGACTTTTTTAACTAACTCAACTTGTGACGGGTTTGCGTCTATGTGGTCCCTTGCTTGGCCAGACGAGATTGCATTGTCTCAGTATTTGGGTGCTGACCTTGCTGCTGCTGGTAGAAGACGATCTGCTTGCTATACAAGTACTTGTAGGCAAAAGGCACTCGATGCAACCGAGCAGATGCTTCGTCTCATCTGCGAGATCTTGATGATGCCATCAACCAACAACCGGCACAGCGCGCTCGCTTGAGAGGGCGCAAAGCAGCCTGGCCTAGGCCATCGTGAGCTCGTTGCGGCTTGGCAAAACTGTCACCAAAAGAGACTTGTCCCAGATGGGGCGGCAGAGGTGTGTCGGGCCTCCTGGGACCTGCGTCTGTGCGCGAGCCGGGAGAGGTTCCCACGGCTCGCATATGCGTGATCCGCGCAGCCAATCAGCGGGCTGTGCCTGAATCGACTCTTGGGTCTGGACAAGGGAGGTCCCAGCTTCAGAGTAAAAAGTGTGGTGGTGCTACGGCAGGCCGTTGTAACCTCCCCCCCCCACCCTGCAACAATCAGCAGTTAATGGAGAGTCAGAAAGTCTGAGTACTTGACGATCGGATATAGGTTTACCATAGTACATAGTACATAGTACATAGTACATATACATGGTAGCGTCAAAGCCTATATCGCCTTAGCCAATGCATGTTGCTGGGTAGTGACCATCACTGGCGTCGAAGTTGCTGGTGGGTACTCTATAGCGTCTGTTCTATGCAGATTACCGAGCACGTTTCCTGGCCACGATGAGAGCCAGGGCTGAAAAAGCATCCATTAGACACGGATGTGGGTTTGGGTACTATGCAATGCGCTTGGCTCATCATCAAAAGCTACGCGGCACACTCAGTGCAAGTGGCTGCAAGAGGCCTCGCGACTATTATGCTCTTCTAAGCAAGCGAGTTTGGCTTTCTGGGCAGCCCCTTGAGTGCCTGCGGCTCCGAATGAGAGCCCTGGAGCCGAGCCAAGAGTCTTCCTGTGAATCCTCGAAGCAGCCGTCTGGTCTTGTGGAAGACGACCGTCAGCCCTGTGAAGTAGCACAATGATGTTTCTATTCCCAGCAAGGCACGATGTTCTGTAATCTACACACAGAAAACCTTACGTACGATATACTGTGTATGATGAAGCACGAAATGCCAGACCGGTGTGCACCATACTATGTATAGTAAGAGTACTTTACTCTTGTATCACGCATGCCCCGTGGAGGCTTGTCTCCCCTCCGCAATTACCATGACTGACAGACATACATGGTACAAACACACATGATGTTCTTTGTCCCGGATGAGGAGGCTTCGGAAATATCCGATCCCTCTCGTCGGAAACAAGCAATATCGCCCGATGCGGTTCAAAAGATTTGCTGTCTGCGCGGCGCGAGCCTCTCGGCTTCCAACCCACAGCACGAATACTTGCTGACCACAACACTGCCCGTATAGTGACAGATAGACATCCATGACGTTGCCAGTTCTCTCCACAGTACTTGAGAGTGCAGCAATACTAGGGGAGCGGACCGGAGCCGCTGCTGCTACTTGTACCATTTGGGCTTAGAGCACACTTGGGAGTGGCTCTAGGTACCATGGCAGGGCCGCGGCTGCTTGTCCACAAAGACCGTATCGCCTTTTGATTACCATACTCTAGCGTGCCCTTTTGATTGTCATGTTCAAGCTGGCAGATTTGGCAATAACCGTTGGATACGAATGGTGGTGAAGAACTTTTTGGTCGTACCAGCACGCAGCATGAAACAGAGTAAGATTAGATGCCATCACTTGCAGGCTCGTTTGCGCATCATCATGATGCTGTAGTACATGGAGTAGCATCTTCCGGCTGGGCTGGGCTCTTTGGGCTGGGCTGGGCTGGGCTGGGCTGGCAAGCTTATTATACACGGTAACTATAATGTCTATAGTACTATGATCATGGAGCCTCGCGGCCTGAACAGGTGCTCAAGGCCTGCCCTTGTCCTGCACAGTACTTGGCAAACCCCTCTTCGGAAGTATCAAGCGATCAGGCACTGCCAGCCCCGATTCCTCTGCCTTTTTCTGTACTATCTAGGTGCTATGGGACTTTTCTCAGCCCCGAAGTTGCAGATTGCAAGCCAACGCAATCAATTCCCTACAATGCCCCCACACCTGGACGGATCACCCGTCAAATAAGTCGCCAGCTTCTTTTACCATTACTATGTATGATGGCACATTCCAGACCCCTCTTGTCGACCTCAGACTTCAACCTGGACCGGGATCCTGGACCCATCAGAGTTTTTGTTCTCCTGGGATTCATATTAGAGCCAATCTCCGTTAACCAGGCCCGTTCGCCATGTGGCCCGACCATGCAATTTCCCCTTGGTCTTTTGTTCTCTCCTCTCTCTCTTTACTTACATAATACAACAAAAGCAACATGACGTGAGGGACGAATGGACGTCTTTGTCAGCCAACAGGCCAGCTTTGGCTTGGGCCTCAGCTTGATGAATAAGCATTCAGGTCTTCCATGTGCCCTCGCAGAGACTGCGCAGCCAATTGCTCTTTTGTCGGGGCCGATGAACAAGACGTGTGGCAAGCCAACCCTTCTTGTCACGTACACCATCAGGCCGCTTGACGGTTCTGCTTCTTCATGTCACCATGCAAACGCGGGGAAACAAACGTTTGGCGCCCCGGCACACGCCCTGTCTCGTCCTGTCCTATCCCATCAGAGACGCGCCCCGAACCGCGGCTTACCTTACCCAAGTAGGGAACTTTGTCCTATTGGCATTCAACTCCAGTGGTTTGCACCCTGGTGCGTCGGTTCGCAGTTCGGTAGGTGGGGAAGGGGCAGCAAGCGGGCGTTTATTAGACTGACGGCGGTGTCACTTGTCATGGCCGATGCCACGGCGAACACACGGCCCCTCCAGCTTGGTAGAGTTTGGGGTGCGCTTTGGATTCCCACGCCACTCACGCAACGGCGCCGTTGCGCTGCGGTTCACAGGCGAAATGAAACTGGGTTTTCCTCCATCTGCCCGTTGAGGGGGGGCGGAACCAGGCCCTGTTTCAAAAACTCTCTCTGACCTCGTAGCAAGTAGCCGGAATCGAGTCTTCCTCGCAATGCAACCCGAGCAGTTGCTGTCGGCACCCGCACACAGCACGCGGCAGCTGGCCTGGGGGCGATTGGATCGGATACAGCAGGAACCGCAGGCGGCAAAACAGTTCGGTTTGGTGCGCAAAATCATCAAGTCATTGGGTAGTTTTCCAGTCTCATCTCGGCTCAGCATGCAGAGCATTGACGGAAAAGTCGCCTCCTCTCTTTGCCAGTTAAGACATTGTTTCGTCGGTGCGTTGATGGCTGCAGCAGCGTGATTGATCAGACCATGTTATCGTCCCGACTGGCGGACTGTGGGTTTTCGCGACTGACTGAAAGATTCTAGAGGCAAATGATCGCAAAACGCAGTTGTGTTATGATACGATATATCATCAAGCCTTTCAACTTGTGGCTTGCAGAAATTTCCACATTGAGGGCGTACATATCTGTGGTTGGCCTGTCAGTGGCGCCTTGTTCAACAAAAACTTGTATAGCCACAGGATGACTGGCTTCTTGGTTGATTTGCCTCAAACCCGCAAGTCTACCTCCTGACGCCCGATCACGGGATGTAATGCGAGGAGCCTCTTGTTAGGCTTGGCTTGTTTAATGACGTTCAGCATGAGTGCAATGTATTTGCTTTGCCCCCCTTTTCTTGCCTCTTTTTCTCCCTTCTTCCCTATCCGAATATCAGCCGTTGTGGCATCGAAATTGCTACCAGTTGCCACGGCACTCCCAGACGCTGTGTATGGTTAACTCTTTTTATTTTATCTTTTTTTTTTCCTTCTTCTGTGAAACCTTTCAGCTATTGTCGCACTTTCCGTATGCTCGTCCAATCGCAAGCTCATCCATGAGCATGAGCAACCGCACAAATGTGACCAATGCATTCTCGCGGCTGGCTGTCAAGTATCCGGTCTTGCAGAATTATAGTCAAATTGATACGGGATCCACCAAATCAGTTGGTATTCCCAATTGTGTCCTTCCAATCCATGGCCCATTAAGAATAATTCTACATAGTAAACGGCCCCAAGAAGACCCCAGTCTCCTGTCGGTCTCGTGTTGGGTGAGTTTACCAGATTGAGCAAAACAATCGACCCGCTGTTCCCGATGAGCAAACGTGCATGCAACATGTCTACGGTACATAACACCAGGGTCCAAGTGGCAAGCGCCCTCTTCACCGCCTCTTGTCTTGCTCGGCGACCCGAACGTTGACGGGGCACGAAAAGAAGACAAAAATAAAAATGAAAATGAAGAACCGAAAAGACTTGTTCAATGGCTGGATCCCTTACCGATATGGTGCCAAGTGTGGCTGCGTTCCTTGCACGCGATGCGATGTGAGTGTATTTAATATGTGCTGTACGATTGAGTACCTTGGAATAGACACATACTTTAAATGTATTAATTTTCTTCCCATACCCTGCATTCTTCGGCGAGTCCTTGTGCGAGTGTCGAGCAGAGAAGTGGGAAGCTGGCGGTTGGCTGTTGGCTTCGGCGCGGAACACAGTTGACAAATCTTATAGGATAGGAGGGACAATCTGCGTTGTGGTAGTGGTAGGGTACACTGCATGTGATGTTTCATGTACATCTTCACAAAAACTCAATAAAAATTGCCATGTAAGGAATATTCTGGTCGTGTTTCTCAAGGTCGCCTTCGGGGCCCCGCCTGCAGACGCTGTGGTTGGATGCCGTCGAGTTCTCGGGTACTTCGAAAATTGGGAGAGCTTCGAGAAGATCTTTGGATGGGGGGGGGAGGGGCTGGTTCTCGAGGTGAATTAATTACGTGCTGATGAAAATAGAGTGTTTGTACGTTTGTACCTGCAGACCGTTTCTGTAGCACCTACCTTTATTATCAACTGTGCGGTTTGACATGAAGGAGATGGCGGCTGAGGTTCTTGTGAATAGGATGTGTATGGTGTTTATCACATATACACGTGTATTTCGGTAGAGCAATATTTCACGACAATTCCAAGTTCACACTGGAGGGATATATTGACCATGCCTATGTTGTCAGCGATCTATAAGACAACTTCCTGTAGAGCTTAAAAGCAGTCAAGACCCATAGAAAATACCGGAGATGAGAACTCGTGAGTATATCCACATCGATGCTAAAACAAAAAAGAAATCTTCGACAATCTAGTTCTTGCTGTTTACGTGTGTATAAGGCCTTCCAGAAGTACATGAATTGGGGTTGTGTTAATGGTGAACTCTTTATATACATATGACTGGTCCTCTTCATATTGAGCGTACGCAATGGCTGATCACTACAAAGACATTGTTGAGCTTCGTCTACGTTGGTTTACGCGTCTTAAAAAACAATCGGAGAGCACATTCACTTGCAGTGTTGACATCTTGACTGCATAAGAGAAGCTTCATTAATTATAGGACCATGCATTCATTCCATTACCTGCAGACTCAAGGGCAGTGTTTCTTTTCGTCAGCAGCTCGAGGATCAGACTTTATCAGAATGTTTGGTTCTAGGCGTAACATACTAATAATTTGAATCTAGGGGACATGGGGCGACGGCTACGTGACTGCTATTCCTCCTTATGAACCATTTTTGGACTCTTGTAGTTATAAAGCGAGGGACAAGCCCGGATAGCCTCATGGATAATGTGAACAGGCAGTCCTATCATCCTAAAAGCATACGTTCAAGTTTGACAGAGGAGTTGAAGCACCAAAGTTTCAAAGAGAAATATAACCCACTAGGTTTATCAAGCCAGAGACATATCTTACTGGCAGGTATATACCCGCATTCGACAGCATATCATGTACTCAAGCGTGTGAAGTTGATGTGAACGGTGCGTAGTAATTATGAACATCGGAACTGGGTAACGAGTATTGGGATGAGACCAATGAACATTTTGAATGCTAAGCGACGATAGGGCTATGGATTTTGGTTCTGCAAGCCCGCGAGATCAGATTGGTAGTCCACCTAACATCAAGCGGAAGTCCTCGCCGTGTCAAGAATAGTTTCTGGAAGACAGGTTGTAATGAATATCTGTATGGGCAGTGACAAAATAATATTCAAGGGGATACTTTAGCACTTAAGTTTATGATTATAAAGAGTCGTGTCCATAACAGCTGACTATATCCCATCATAGCCTTAAACAAAATTGAATAGATGGAAAACTATTCACTTGCCAAGTAATATCAAACCTATAGCATAGAGTTCTTAAATCTTCTCAAATTATATAGGAGGCACTAGATCAGACAACGAAGACGACTGTATCCCCCTGGGGTTCCTGTTATAAGCAATAGTGATAAGCAACATCAGATAAGTATTGTTAAGGGTGTCCTCTGTATATCTGATATCTATATATATTGTTACGTTCATCCGTACATGACATGTTCAAGAACCAGACTTCCGGGGTCCATAAGTGTGGACAAATCGTCGAATAGTTACTACAGAGACTGATAATTCAGCCAGCAATTAACAAATTGAGCATCTTCTTAGGATAAGTAGACTTTTATATTAATAGTACGCCAATTAACGCAAGCTTGACTGATCAGATATATACAGCCTGAAGCCTTTATAGCGTATCAACTTTGCAAAGTATATAGCCGGTTGAATTGACAACGTTACGCCAAAATACAGTAAACCCCAACCAGATACTCCTATCTTGGAAACTGGCAGGTGTTGATGAATGCTGCAGGGCGTATCACAAGGTCCTCTCACACAGGACACCCAGTGCTGACCTATTGGATGAAAGAAGGTATTAGTGGGAGGTGGGGGGCTTGTTTTATTTTATTCGAGTACTATGTAATCAAGAGACCTGCTATTCGGGCTCAAGTTCCAGCTTGGAGTATAAATAGGAGGTAATTTTTTCTGGATTCGCCAATATCAAAAATCGTGCCAAGATAAACCTATCAAATGGCCTGTCAAGCTTTGGTTTCAGGGACTACTATGTACTATGCAGTAACTTATTCTTGGACACGGACTCGTCGATCTGCTTGAGAATGTCTTGCTTGTCCCTGAGACTATATGTCTGTCTGTCTTGTCTGTGATTACCCGTGATAAACCATTCGACAGAAATCATCTCCGTCTTGCGGATGGATAGTAGCGCCGGGACAGAATAAGGCTTATTAGTAGACTTTACAAAATACCCTGGGTGAGCCAATGGTAGATGGGCCCTTTTTCTACGGAGGGAACCCATCGGCCATGTTCCAACCTTGAACCATGGCATCATGTCATACTGCAGGAATGAGGCTCAACCTGTGTGGCAAACTATGTATTCTCGACACTATTATGTATATGCGAGAGAGGGTAGTTGAGCAAGCACATCACTCAGTATCGCAAATTTCGTTAGATGAATGCCACGTCCAAGTACAAGCACAAGCCAGCCAGTATTGCCAACGGCGGGAATAAACGAAGGAACAGCAAGATCTCATTTCAGCAAAAATCTGAAACGTGGAAAAAAGGGAGAGTGGAGGAAGCATCCCAATCTACGCAAGGATTTGTTATGTACTATATATATTGACGTTTGCTTACTGTGTACATACTGCTCCTGATTCTACGCAGCACATAGTATATTCTGCTCATGATAGGGCCAATGCCAAGTTGATCGCCACACTACAGGATAAGGGCTCCGCTTTATCTGATTTGCCGTGATTGCAATCAACAAGAACTCCATCACGAAAGCAAACCCAGTTCCTCACTCTTCGTCAGCCCTCTGGGTTCCATGCAAGGCTGCTGTGACTACTATGTACATTTTTCTTTTTTATTAGTTAGTTGGCTGACGGATACAAAAGTGCATGAATTGGGCGGTCTGGATTGAGACAGGTGCTCTTTATAGTAGGGTTCTTACCGAGGATGCCGGCCAGGTCATACGTCTTTGAGGATCCAAAGATATCTACGATGTATCTACTCGCTCTTGCGCGCCGAATCGGAATACTCGGCCAGCCCAACATCAATTGGGTTTCGTTCACTGTGACGAGCCGCGAAGCCGTGGGTGGCTGGGCTTTACGCTGTAAAAGATGCCGTCTACCCTCATTAGCCACTTGGGAGACTGCCAGAATGCCAGCAAATGGAGCGCTGTGGAAACCAGTGACGGCATCATCGAGGGCCGTGACAGCCCGTTGGGGATGTGCTTCAGGCGGCGTGCGTTTTCATTTATAGGGGGCCTTGAGGCGCCAAACCGAGTCGCCTGTGGGCGCCTGTGGGCGCCTGTGGGCACCTGGGGGCTGGGGTGGGGGCACTAGTCGAGGCTGTGGACGTGGGCTAGTCTGTCAGCCAGTCCAGCCTGGCCAGTGAGCTGGCCAGGAGGATTGGCACGCCCAGAAACAGGGCAGGGCTGCAGTGCTACAGGGGGGTCCTGCTGCTGCAGGACTCGTAATCTCCTGGGGGCTCCACCCCCTGAATGACGAGAAGGCCTGACAGCCTCTCGAAGCGACAATCCAATTTGTCGTCTGTGCCTGGGGCGCACGCGCTGGGCCCCCGTTTGTCCTTAATCAAGCTCGCCGTCCGTCTTGTTTTGCTGCTTCTTTTATTTTTGCGAATATAGACGTCTTCTATTTACTTGGGGCTTGCTCTCTGCATCCAGCAATCCACGTCGCTCGTTTGACTCCCTTGATTCTCGCCGTGCCTCGATCCTCCTCCTTCGACCTGGTTTGGTCTTGTACTCCGTCGCTCAGCCATTTGCGTGATATTTCCTCAACTTTGCTTTGCTTGATTACCTCGACAAGATGAAGACCCAGACGACAGTGGCTGCGGCCGCAGCTCTCTTTACATCGCTTGCCTCGGCTCTCGACACAATTGCCATCTCGGGCTCCGACTTCATCAACAACTCGACGGGCGACCGCTTTGACATTATTGGAGTCACGTACGCTCACTGGCCCTGGCGACCCAGCTGTGGTGTGGAATCTTGACTGACAAGGGAGAAAACAGCTACCAGCCTGGCGGTTCCTCCGGCTTCGACGGCACTTCGGACCCTCTGAGTGACGCCTCGGCCTGCCTTCGCGATGCCATTCTTCTCCAGCAGTTGGGAGCCAACACCATCCGTGTGTACAACCTGGCGCCCGATTTGAACCACGACGAGTGTGTTTCCATCTTCAACTCGGTATGTTCTTGAGCCCTGGGGTTCCACCTCTCTGAGGTTCCACCTCTCTGCGCGCCTGGTGATGGGATATCGAGTACCAAGCTGACATGGCGACCCTAATGCAGGCCGGCATCTACATGCTCCTCGACGTCAACTCGGGGTTGTCCGGCCAGTACATTGACCGCTCGGACCCTTCCAGCACCTACACGCTGTCCTACCTCAAGCACGTCTTTTCCATGCTTGAGGCCTTCTGGAACTACCCCAACCTGCTGGGTTTCTTTGCTGGCAACGAGATCCTCAACCAGGACAGCTCCACCGACGCCCCCGCCTACATTCGCGCCGTTGTCCGTGACATGAAGGAGTACATTGACCTACACGCGCCTCGCACCATTGGCGTCGGCTACTCGGCTGCTGACGTTGCCACTATGCTGCTCGACACCTGGTCGTACCTCGGCTGCACGCTCGAGAACTCGACGTACAGCAAGATGGACTTTTTCGGCCTCAACGACTACGAGTGGTGCGGTGACAGCACCTTCACCGAGTCCGGATACAACACCCTCGTCACTGACTTTGCCGGCACCGATATCCCCGTCTTCTTCTCCGAGTACGGCTGCAACCTCGTCACCCCTCGTACCTTCACCAACGTGCCCGTTCTCTTTGGCTCGGAGATGACGGAGCTGTCGGGCGGTCTCGCCTACGAGTACTCGGAGGAAAGCGACGACTACGGCCTGGTCGCCATCAACTCGTCCACCGAGGTCACCCTGCTCCAGGACTACAACTACCTCAAGGAGGAGTTTGCCAAGATCAACACCAGCCTCATCACCGCCGTCAACAAGACCGCCGAAGACGCCGCCGTCACCACCTGCGCGTCCTCGCTCATCACCGAGTCCACCTTCCTTGCCGACTGGGACCTGCCTTCGCGTCCTTCGGGCGGTGATGCTCTCGTCACGAGCGGTATCACGAGCGCCTCCACTGGAGCCCTGACCAGCGTTACTGCGACTGCCATGCCCGCCACGGTCTACAACTACACCGGCGCTATCATCTCGGGACTTGCCCTCAACGCCAACACGTCCGGCTCGTCCAGCAGCGGCTCCAGTGGCTCCTCGAACAGCAGCACTAGCTCCAAGAGCGCGGCCGGCCCTGCTGTTGCCGTTGACTACCGGGCCTTGGCTCTGGTTGGCTCCGTATTTGCTGCCTTCCTGGGTGGCGTTGCTGTTCTGTAAAGGAGTTGAAGAATGAAAACAGCGGAAAAAGAAAAAAAAGGACACGTTCAGCTGCGGATGACGAAGAGAAAGATATGGACTACCCACGCACCCACATAACACACACACACACATACCCTTACCCTTGAGGATGATGAGCGCGCGGTCTGGTTGCCGTTGCCTTGGAAAAAAGAATATGCATGATCTTTTTGTAAATGTGATTGGTGCCATATAAGGGGCTTCTTTTTTTTTCTTTTTCTATTTTGGGTTCCCCCGGCCCCATCTTTACCCAGGCGTTTTGGGAAGAAAACCATTCGAGTCGGTCTCGTTGGTTAATCTGGATTTCATTTGCCCAAGAGATACTCCTCCTGTTTGTTTTTTTGCATGGCCATACTATTTCATGGTGGTTGGGCATGTAACTTTCTGATGCATTGTATGGAGTAAGAATTTCCTTTTCTTTGCACATAGTCTATATTTGAGAATGAATATTTGTATATTTCGGAACAACATTTTGTGTGTTGAGCTGGGTTATGTTCCGTTTCAATGCAAGGGAGGTCGATTTCCCACCATGTCATCTTGTGGTTTTTCAATAAGAAGAACCTGGTTGATGGTTCCTTCTCATGGACGGCTTCTTGGAATTCCAGTAACCACAACAAGTTGATAGTGGTTACCTTGGAGTACTATGTACCTGGGTAGTTGCTATGTACCATGTATACTGCTGGCTCTCCTTTCCGTTCACGGTACCTCGGTCCATGAAAGCAGCAGGTACTTACCCAAGTACTTACTGCTGCCAACCCCAACCCTGAGCATCCGCCTCCTCGACAGCGGTGCCCTGACAACGCGCCAGCGCATTGTATACTCTGCTCTGTACATGTGTACTTTCGCCCCCTCCACCCCACGCCCACAGGGCCCATTAACGCGCATGTGTCGTACCCGGGACGCGTCTGGCAAGCCGTCGTAGGACTTCACCCGTGAACGGAATAGCAGGCAACCGTTGCAGTCAATTCCAACTGGCAAAAGCGCATCATCTCCTCCCGGTCCAGCCCGGCGCAGACTCGTTGCTTTCACCACACGTTTCTTTTTTTCCTTCTTCCTTCTTCTTCTTCTTCTTCTTCTTCTTCTTCTTCTTCTTCTTCTTCTTCTTCTTCTTCACCATCATCAGCCTCATTTTAGCACATATACATGCCCTCGATGCTTGGATCCTTCTTCCGTCTACGTTGACCCATCAAACATCGTCCGCTGGGTTTCCACACCACCGTTCGATCACATATCACAGGCCCCGATAAAATCGCACATCATGTCCTTTGCACCGCCATATTCCACGGCGGCAAGGGGAAGCCTCAAGCGCCCTGCCACGTCACCCGCTGCGTCGCCATCCAAACTCAACACATCATCGGCCAAGAGGTCGAGAAGTTCGTATGAGTACTACGAAGGAGAGCTGGATGAGGACTACGGCTATGAGGACGAAGATGTCAACCCTTACTTGTACGATGATGACGATGAAGACGACGACGACGACGACTACGATGACGACTGGAGCGACGAGGATTTTGAGAACGAGATGCACATTGGCGCTGCAGCTCCAGCTCCAGACCAGCGACAGGTCCCCGCCCAAGTGCAAGGCCAGGGCCAAGGACCGAGACAGATGCAAGGAGGAGGCTTGGGAGCAGGACCACTGCCACGAGACATGGCCGAGCTGAGGGTCGTCGATGCCTGCATGGCCATGATGAACATGGACGACTGCCACGCGCGCATGCGCCTCGACAGTCCCAGCGACGATGACTTTGTCAAGCACATTAAAGACGCGTACCGCCGGACGGACGGGGCCGGGGATACTGCGATTGTTCTTGCGGCGATGCATGCGATCCACCTTGGTGCGCATAGGACTGGCCAGGGCAGCCATAGCCTGGATGGGATGGGAGTTGGACCTGGGATGAGGACGGGCAGTGCACACTTGTCGGCGCCCGGCGTCGTTGCTGGCTTGGCCGGCCGGCCGGCTCACTTTTCCGCTCTCGGCTCCAACACTTTCCATTTTGATGACGATGACAATGACTCGGCGGACATGTACGGCGAGCCAACGTGTCGCAAAGATGCTATCGTCACTGACATAACAGCAAGTCCAATGACAGCCACGCCAGCCCTCCAAAATATATCAGCGCCCTCTCCAAAGCATCTCCTGAATGAACTTACTTCCTCATTTGTCGATTGACCGTCTCAAACAGCTACCGAACCGATACCCATACGACAACAATGCACCTCGCATTATCTCCTCGCCCTCACCTTCCTTCCTCTTCTTTCACTACCAGCAAAAAAGGGCCCGCGAGAAATGCTATACCTGCCAACCTTCCACAATGCAGCTGCACACACGGCGCTAAATGCCTATAGCCCCCTCAAGAGCCTTGACTGCATCGTCGCTCTCTTTCGTTTTGTCCGCAATGCGTATCCGCTACACGAAGCTTCATTGCCCGCCTGCACGCCAGCCGGGTCGGGTTGGGTCTTCTTTCCCCATATTGCGCTTGAAAAAAAAAAAAAAGGCACAATTCTCAACAGTCGCGACCCGAAAAAAAGAAGAAGAAGGATCCATGACCATGAGGCAGAAAGACAGTATACCTTTTATCCTGGCGGGAGAAACGGGGCCGCGCTCCTAGCAAATGAACAACACACGCCATCTTTGGGATGCTTGCTTTTCACACCGACAACAAGCCCTCAACACATCTCTCCGCTGCCTCGACTATACTCACACCCAAACACCTCGATCGCCTCACGTTTCAAGGTGAAAAAAAGAAAATCCCGAGATAAAACGGCAATTGTTATCCCCCCCCCTCTCTGCAAAGTGCTCATCGAGCCCAGATGGGCCAAGGAGATAGATTCATTGCAACAGTGTAGTTTGAGGGCGCGAAGAGGAACGTCCAACTCTTGGCCAGCGCTATGCACTGTTGTCGCGAATGTGGCACATGTTTAAGATGTGACACGAGCGAGACATTGCACCCCCCCACCTCGGAGGGGGGGGTGGGCTTTTCTAACATGGAAATGCCCCGTGTCAGAGTTCATTGCCGCGTTGAGGGGGTTGGATTTGGTGTGGTGGTGCAAGAGAAGAATTCTCATGAGAATTATTGGATTCGCTACAACTCGGCTCAATGGGTCTGTGTGTGTGTCTCTGTTCACACATTTCGAATTGGTATACTCGGGTGTTTGAATATCCAGATTGGATGTATCATCGACGGCAGCGAAAGGAAGTGAATGGCTGGTTTGGCAGACCTCTTCCAAGTGCCGTGCGTGGGGACAGTATTGGGTGGTCACTGAGGTTCTGGGAGGGTGGTTGCTCTGATGGTTTGTCCCTCGTTATTACGTATGTATCCATGGATTTGACTTGTTCAGGCGCAAAAGCTATTTTTCAACTTGTGGATTCCATTGGGTGTTTAGAGAATGAGTGCGTGGACCATCACTGGGAGCAACGCAGATACACTTGCCCAGGGTATGAGGGGAGACTGAGATGGAATACTACCAAAATTAGCAGACAATCCTAGGAGCCAACCTCGACCCGAGATGCTAACTTCAATATAGCATCAAGTTATACTAGCATTGATTGTCCAAGCAGCAAAAAGAAAGACAAAAACAAAAAAAAAAAAAAAAAAAAAAAAAAAAAAAGAAGAAAAAAAACAGGTCAACTCATCTCGCCTGGATTTAATCTTCCATGCAAAACGCAAACCCAAAATGAGCAAGTCTGTGTTTGACCATGGCCATGCCGTCATCCATATACTGACAATAGTGACCCTTGACCCATTCATACATCGCCATAAATCACCAGCCCTTGACTCTCTTTGGTCTCCATATACAATGTGCATCACCATATATATACAGGAGGACATACAGATCCCCTCCTAATATCATCTAAACCAAACTCACAGCCCCCTCCTTTGATCTGGACATAGATCCACATACATAGTACAGTTGAATTCCTCTCCACAGCCAAGCATCAAGCCCAGAAATCTGCAGTGAGAAAAAGTAGTGCCGCGTCAAACCCCAACTCAACTCATCAACAAAGTGTATGAGCCGGGTAAAGAGATCAAAAAACCGCGCCAGGGGGTCTTTTACTTTTTCCTTCGTTAGTAAGTCGGTTGGTTGCACCTGTATGGAGGGTTGTGTGAGCGACCTTGGGACGGTCAACCCTCTTGCTGGTCATCAAGTATTTATCTGCGAAACAAAGAATCAGTGTAGCAAGACGGGGAACGGACATTGGCCCCCAAATGTGGTAAAGAGAAGTGGATAAGAAGCCAGAGAGAAAGTTGAGGAAAGCGAGATGTATGTGCATTGATGCGTTGACCATGCCGCGGCCCGATGCGAAGCATCTTTCAATAAAGATGCGGACCTCAGTTGGACCGGTCGACCATAGTCGCGCAGTGAACACCCCCGCCAAAAGAACAAAAGGATTAAAAAAAAAAATCAAAGAAAAATCCACGCCGCCATCGGACACGCAAAAATACCAGTCCATAAGTCGCATCTTCTCGGGCTCGCAGGGACAGTCTCTATGATACAGAATCTGCCAGAGTTAAGCTCCTAGTCGCAGACATTGTTTCGCGCGGTAGAAAAAAAAAGAATACGGACGGAGACGAGAGAAGTAGGCGTGGCAAAAAGACATGAGGAGCTGCTGCCGGGTATCACGAAACTCGAAGGTCGCCGCCGATGATGTTGAACGCCAAAACCCGACAGAATCGCCTATTGAAAGAAGAGCCGTCCAAGCTGTGTGCCGTCAAGTAAGGTTCCTTCAAGGCAGAACAAAACCCGCCTTGCAAAATGCATGCCCAAAATCACCCCGCAAAAGGATTATTTTTACCATCGCGCAAAGGAGGTTCGAAAGAAAGGTCGTCGTCCCAGTGTACCATTTAGGTGTTGTCATGACCAAAAACCTTGTTGTGCAGCTTCCGAAGATGTGATCGCTGTTCCCGGAAGGTAGAGTAGTTGCCTCCCAAAATCACATACAGGATGCTGTCGTGTTGTTCACCGGCCGCTATCCGGTGAAGTCGATCTTGCAGCAGTCGGCGAGCCTCACGGAAACAGGCTGTAATTTGAGGGTAGTTGCTGGATCCGCCAGCAATGTCATTGGCTGGATTATTGGGATCGATGATAGAAAGACGCTTTGGGTTCCTGTACGTCAACTCTCTCACTCGGTTCTGATTTTGTGAATAGGAGACAGTGTCAGCATGTTGCGGTGCAAATATTCCAAGGTTGAAAGACATACCTTGTTGACGTATCCGGGTGGGTTGAGACGCAGTGCCGTCACTTCATAGTTGTGCCTATTGCCGTACAAATCAAAGAAGTGTATGAGTAGGGCCCCCAGATCATGTTGCGGATTCATGTCACCGCTTTGCACAGCGGGCATCATCTGAAGCATGCTGACAACCATGCAAATGACTGAAAAGCCGCCGATACCACCATTGACAGGCTCATTGAGCCCACGCATCAGCAAGTATTGCTTGATGATTGTGACAAGCACCGGCATGACAGGCCACTGCTCTCTCCACTTCTTGAAGGTGTTGACGGCAATCAGGCCGCTGTTGTTCTCAAAAGAAATATCAATCTTGAGACCTGTCACATTGTCAACGTACTTGATCAGAGGCACCCTCGCTTTCAGGACAGGCTCAATGTGCTTGTTCACGGCCAAAGGGCTCTTTCTAAAGACCTTGACAAGGGCTCGCAGTTGTGACTCGGACGGTGGTCTGGGAAGGCCGCCATTCACAAAGGCGCGGGAGCAGAATGCAAGGTCCATGTCTCCGGTCGGCAGGTAGAGACCCGACATGAAGGAACCAAATGGATACATTTGCCAGTCCCTCCAGTTTGTGTTTTTGTAAATGAAGTCGTTCAGGTCATCTACAAGTTTACTTCGCAGGCGTTCCTCAAAATCACACGGCTTCACGTGATCGTAAAAGTCTTTGACTTCCATATGGAACCTGTCGGAAGGTGAGTGTAAGAGGGTGACTCCCGCGCGTGAGGCACATGGATTTGAACTCACCTCACATTGACCGAGACCTTGGTGATTGGGGATTGGATCCAGGGACAGGTGACCTCACCCGACTTTGATCGCCATTCCTGGACCATGGCGCCGCCGACAGGTTGTCTTTGCACGGGCTTCAGCCTGGCATGGTCTGGTAGTTTAAGTACATCATCGTGCGTGCGTTTGCGGGAAGCCAAGCCCGATGAGGTCGACGGAGCCAGGTCATTGGGTACTGCTTGCAAGCCATTTGCCACAGGCGGATTTGCAGGAGGTGCCACTTGGCCTGGTAATGATGGCACAACCGCGGCAGGAAGATTGGGCAGAGGGGGTGCTTTGTGTTCCATTGTAGGTGCGGTTGCCGCGGCTTCGCTGCTTGCACCAGCACGGTTGTAGGTCAAGGGATCAATGAACACTTCCTCGTCGTCCATGTCTTTCTTGTCAGAGTCACTGTCAGAATCGCAGCGAATGAAATCTTCGTCTTCAGTCGGGGCTGGAAGTGCGGCCCGAGCATTTGCAGTAGGCTCAACACGAGCCTTGCGAATCAGCTGCACCATGTCCCTTCGTTTCCTCTCCGACTCTTCAATAGGAGGCAAAGCATCATACGGATCAGGGTTGCTCCACTTCGGCGTATTGTCCTCCGTCTTGGGTTGAGCAACGGTGCGAGCGCGTTTCGCTCTGGGCTCACCCGACTCATTGTCCGAGTCAGACGTGTCCATCGCAGCCTCGTCACTATCCGAGAGCTGGTCGACAGCACGGTAAGTGACCCCGTTCTCGGTATCGGCAAAGTCCTCAGCAGGCAGCGCATTGTTGGTGCCCTGCAGAATGGCACGCTCGGCAGGCCTAAAGGGTTTCCAGGCGCGGCGGGGCTCGTGATAACCCCCACCACGTCCTCGATAGCCCCTTGCCCCGGCACGGCGGTCCTGGTACGAGTTTCTGGCCGGCCCGCGGGGAGCGCCACGGGGAGGCTCTGGCTCGGATGGGCGGTACGAGTCACCCACGCCTGAAGGCTTCTCACTGCGAAATGTAAACTCGCTCTGGGATGGACGGAATGAGTCGCCAGCGTTGGCGTGCGACTCGCGGTACGAGTCTTGGGGTCGAGGAGGAAGCGAGCGGTACTCATCGCGAGAAGGCTGGTAGCGGTCATCGCGATCGCGACGGCTATAACGGTTGTCACGTTCACGGGCACGGTCGCGGTCGCGGTCGCGGTCACCGTACCTATCGCCCTGATACGAGTCGTAGTTGTTGGAGGGAGGACGCGGTGGCAGCGAGGACAAGGGCGGGGGAGGGGGTCGGTAGCTATTCGAGCCAGCAGGCGGCGGCGGCGGTGGAGGTAGGCCGTTGTAACGCGATGCGCCTTGCCTCTGGCCGTCCATGCCTGGAGGCGGTGGGTAGTGTGACATGTTGGGAAGCAGCCTTGGAAGCTGGTGGGATGCCAAAGCTGGTGTTGGTGGCAGTGGAGAAGCAACAGTCACGAGTGAAGTGCTGAATTGAAAGGTGGCTCAATGCTTGGACACGCCGCCGCCTGACGTGTGTTGCGCCTGCATTTTTGCAAAATATCGCGCCGCTTGGGCCCCACTCCTAGACTAAAGTAGTCTCTACTTATCCATTCAGCGTGCATGCCTAGCCAGCCAAGGTAGCATGTACACGGGCAGCCCGATTGCTGGAAACATGCTTATGTAACCCGCCGGAAGCATGTCGCGAACCACCCAACCTCCTCCGTCAAGCCACATGATATGACCAGCTCCTCTTGACTGCCAAGCGCTTCAACAGCATGCTTGCACTTGACAATGGCCACTGGCCGGACGAAGAATTGACCGTTGAATGGCAATCAGCAAGGCATCCATGGCCTGGACTGGCAGTATGGTCATCACCTCAGGATGTCCATCTCCTGACGAGTAAAGACTGGTAACTACTCAGCATTCCAGCACATGTCCCAACACCAAAGTCCGGCACTCAAGACACAGTTCCAGGGTAGACCACAGCTGATGGATCCTACATGCATGCCGGCAGTCCCTTACATGCAGAGCCGCAATGTGGCGCGCAACGTCAGCGAGAGTTGACCGCATGAAACTGCGTTAAAAAGGCCGGGCCCTCATCGGACTTGGCATCAAATACTTGCGACCCGCCGGGCCAGAGGCAGTGTGGTCACACGCACCAATTCTCTCATAGGTTCTCGGTACATTGGTTGTGACATGTGATCTGCTGTTCTGTGCTGGTTGACCATGACCCAGTTGTGCAACGTCAACCAGGAGCATCCACGGCCTGAGGGAGTCTCGAAAATTAGAGTCAGAGTCAAGAATGTTTATTAGCACCTCTATGCCTGTCTTGAATAGGCCTGCACGTCAAAAGGGGCCCGCTAGGCTAAGTGGCTCACATACGATGTTCAGACACCGTTTCCCGCTAATCAAGATTTCTACCTACGAGAGCAGACGTGGCACGGTGCAGCCCTGCGTACAGCAGCAAGTCATGGCTCATTGCTGCTCGGGAGTCTTGGGGAAACAACGAGCCTGCAAGTCTCACCATTGGCAAGGTTGAAATGTACATGGCTCAAGATTCCACATTCTTGGCTTGGCCCTGGATGGCCTCTTATGACTACTTCGCAAGATCCCAGCGTCTTCGTAACCTAATTAATCACACCGCTCAGGACCTTTTCCGCCTGTGAATAGCTTCAAACGGGTACAGATCGGCCCAAGCAGCTGTTGGCCACCATGCTTGAAATCATCCATAAGAAGGCTTGATGCCCAACGGTTATTGTGCTTCCAACTTGTTTTCTTTCAGCCAAGTCCAGTGGTCTTCCTCACTCCATCAACCAGCAAGACGCACTCCTTTCTGCACACATATCCATACAGCATTACCGATCACGATGTTGTCCAGGCAGGTTCTGACATGGACTGGCGCAGCCGCTCTGGCTCGTGTAGCGGCGCAGGAAGTGCACAGCGGCATCACTTACGCAGTCCAGTGGACCAACACATCTGATATCTTGACCATCCCCGTCAAAGATGCTTATGAAGAAGCGTAAGTGCATATTGTCAATACTGTATTGCCGTGTGGTAAGTCATCCACGAGACCTTAGGCATGACAGAAGCTAAGTGGGTGATCAATATCCAAACAGTGCTGCCAAGCAGGCCACAGCCAGGCTCCAGGCCGCCATCGCCGCCACGGGCATAGCCCAACAGTGCATCGCTGCCAATAACACGCCAGCTGGTTTGTATGCCTTTAAGGATTGCATTACCGGCGAGAATCCAGACGACTTTTACGGTCTTTTGGCCGACGACATCACCGAGGCAAACATCTTTTGGGCTTCTGTGATTGCCAACTCGACGACTGACCGTAAGCAATGGGTCGCAGCACGTACTTATGTCACGGGCTATTTTGGCACTGGGCTGGGTGCTAGTGAATTCGCCGTTTGGACCGCAAGCCCTTTCTCTGATGCTGAAAATCTCCACTCAAATCCAGAAGTATGTCCTGGCACAATTCAAGCAGCTGGAGCAAAGACTGACATTTATGCAATTCTCTCAGCATTTTTACTACAGCTCCACAGTCACCGGCACCACCCAAAACGCCGTCATCTTTGAGGGCTGGGGCGGTGTCCTCTCGACCGTTGGCGTCAAGCGCACAAACTTCAGCGTGCCCGGCTTTTCAACGCCCGACTTTGGCTCCACTGACTACCCCGAGGAGTGGTCCATCAGCGACGATTTTCCACTCGCGTATCAGCGCATCGGCCCCAAGATCTTGTCGGATGGCACGACATTTGGCGTGCTGCACATCGCTGTGCGTGATGTGACTGCTACCAATTCGACACCTGCCGGTGTTCAAGTCTAGTAGGTCCCTTGTTGGATTTGGGTTGGGCCAAAAAAACCCCCCCCCCCCATGATTGGGCTGAGTTGGGCTTGCTTTTCTGCTAATGCTGACAATTTCTTTCTTTTTAGCTCTGCGGTGTGGTATCCTCCCAACAACAACGCTGATGCAATTGAGTTTACAAATGACTTTTTAGCGGATGAATCTCATCACAGTACGTTTGACTGACCAGTGCTCTGCGTTAGATAACAAGACACTGACTAAACGTTTTGCGAATAGTGGTCGTAGAAATCATCAACGACAGCCTCCAGGCTCTCTCGGATTGCTCAACAGGGCTGTGTGTTGTCTAAGCGAAGGCTAAAAACATACGACAGAGGTTGCTAATTCTTCATCACGGGGAAACAATTTGATGTCCCAGAGTAATGCACAGGATGTACGCATACATACACTCTATGGGTTGATTTGGGGCTGACTTGAGAGGCGGTTCGGAATTCCTGGCTTTTCAGAGTTGATATGATCAGTTGATGCGCACAGATTCAACACTACAGGTGCCACGATGCTCTCGTCAATGTTCTGCTACGAAATTCTTATCCGCAGGAATCAGTATGTACAATACCATCGAATTTCCAAGTGGCTGATTGCGCGTCTTTTCAGACGAGGAGAAGAAGCGCGCAAATACGAGCTGCCAGTCGCAGTGTGTACACACATACTGCTTGGCAGGCAAACAGCCAGAGACACTTTGACACTCTGGCAGCGTAACCACGAGAGTGGATTCCAACAGCAAACCCACGGGGTATCGAAACAAGGTTTTGGTGCTCTTCTCGGCAGCTGAGAGGCGGATGCGTACCGGGGCGGCACTCCTTCTAGCCCAGATCTTGGGGGCGCGCTCTCTCTCTCTGCAAGCGCGCCAATGGGGTTGCCCCGTGGGGAGAGAGTATGACGTTGAAGTGGATCTTATAATCGGTCCTCCTCTTACTATGTATATCCCACCCTGCTTACACAGCCTGGCACTTACCACCCGCACCCAAGGCCGACCGCTAGAAAGGCTTCCATTCCGTCTCCAAGGAACTGGGACACGCGAAAATAAGCTGTGGTCTAATGGAGTCAATGTACACGCACATGCTCGGCTGCCATCGCTCCCCCAGATCGTCACTGTGGTACTCTCCACTTTCCCCTCGGGGGTGGGTTGCGTGGTGGTGCCAGGCCAAGGGGATCTGCATCCCTCCATCCCACTTCCTCAGATGCGCTCGAGTGTGCCGTTGCCTTGCATCGTTTTTGATCGTCATAGTGGCCTTTGACCTGGGGGGCTGCGCTTGTCTTCATGGTACTATGTACTGGCCAGCCTTGGGCTTTGACGCTGCTGCTTGATGTACACATACGTGTATCGTTCGTTTCAAGCAAGGTTGGGGCGCTTATGCAGAATATCGTCTCCCACGACTTTCTTCAATGTACATAGGACGGTATGCGTGGACTCGGTAGTGCCGAGTGGCCGAGCACATATATACGCATCGTGCAAGGCAAACAATAAATAGTGAACCACGCCCTTGACGCCCTTCTTGACGGGCTGCTGTTTCTGTGCTCTTTCGGCCTGCTCTGGGTTGGCTTATCGATCTCTGCTCACCACGCGGTTCCATGGTCGTTGTCGACATCGATGGTGACCTTCTAATTTAACCTTTTGGTGTTTTCCAAGGTTGTCTGTGCCTCTACATGCCGCCGCCATGTATACTATCTGGAACATCTACGTATGTGCTCTCGCCGCTACTCTTCCATGCTTGAAAATGGGGGTACACTTTGATACCGCTGCTCTCGAACTGACACGAGAACGTTGATTCAGGTCCTCGCTGCCTTTGGCACCATAGGCGGCGCCCTTTTCGGTTTCGATGTGTCGTCCATGTCCGCCTGGGTCGGTCAGTATACATTCATCTTTCAATCCATTCATTGCTGGTCGCCTTGCCATTCACCTTTTCCCGAAATCACCGACGTGTATCCCTCGTCCCGGAGCAAACGAAGAGAATGAATCCTCCACATGAACAAGAAGAAAACAAGGAAAATAAAAAGAAGCATACACTAACACTGCCATCCCCTTTTCTTCATGACAAACAGGAAGCGAACAATACCTCGACTACTTCAACAACCCCGACTCTCTTCAACAAGGCGGCATCACAGCCTCCATGTCCGCAGGCTCCTTTGTCGGATCGATCATCGCAGGCTGGCTGTGCGACCGTCTCGGCCGGAGGGACATCCTCAAAGTTGCGTCCGTGGTATGGGTGATTGGGGCGGTGCTGCAGTGCAGTGCGCAGAATGTGGCGCACTTGTGTGTCGGGCGGGTTGTGAGTGGTCTTGCGAGTGAGTGCCTATCACCATCAACATCATTATCACATGATACCGAAAAGGGCTGCTCGGTGAGAGAAGCCTTGATCGCTAACGGTGTTCGCGGTGGCGTATAGTCGGCTTCACCTCCTCCCAAGTTCTCGTCTACCTCGCCGAGCTGGCTCCCGCAAAGACACGGGGGCAGATTGTGGGAATTCAGCAGTGGGCTATCGATTGGGGCATTCTAATTAGTGAGCTATTAATTCCATGTCCTCTTTTTCTTGCAAACCACCCGGTCACTGACACCTTGCCTCCGATACATAGTGTACCTCATCAGCTACGGCTGCTCCGTGTCCGTCTCTGGCCCGGCTGCGTTCCGCATCGCGTGGGGCGTCCAGGGCATACCTGGTCTTGTCCTCGGCGCGGCCATGTTCTTCTTCCCCGAGTCACCTCGTTGGCTTGCAAGTCGTATGCTGTCCTCCACCTTGCTTCTTTTCTTTTCTGCTTTCCTCTCTTGCCCTCTGGCTCCAAGCAACTGACAGGATAAGACGACCGCTGGGACGAATGCATCCACGTGCTCGCCCATCTACACGGCCACGGCAACCGCGAGGACCCCACTGTGCTCGTGGAACTCGAGGAAGTCAAGGAGGCGGTGCGGATCGAGGCCGAGTCGAAAGATTTGGGCTATGCGGGCTTGTTTGGGCCCAAGCTGTGGTTCCGGACCATGTGTGGGGTCAGTGTGCAGGTTTGGTGAGTATTTCCCTTGTTTTCTTTTTCGTCTTGCTTGGTGCTTTTCGCCAGTCTTCGATTGTGGAATCTCTAGAGGAGTCCACGGATGATGGGGTTATGTTTCCGGCAAAAGGCTGATGATGACCATCTACAGGCAACAACTCTTGGGAGGTAATGTGATGCTGTACTATATTGTGTACATCTTTGAGGTACGCTTCTCACCACCTTCATCATCTCATAGTCCCTGTCCAAGGCTAACAATCCACCTCTTGATCAGATGGCGGGAGAAGGCGGCAACGCTGGACTAACAAGCGCCATCATCCAATACGTCGTAAGTCCTGACCACCAACATCTGTCCCCCTTTTCTACTACGCACCCAACAAAGCAGCAATGAGTGATGACCCCCCATATACACATCTAACGCGCATGCAAAACTGGATAGATCTTCCTCGTGACCACAGGCGGCATCCTCCCCTTTGTGGACCGCTTCGGCCGCAGACCACTCCTCATCTACGGCGCCATTTCCTGCTGTCTGTTGCATTTCATCACGGGTGCCCTCATGGCTTCTTTTGGACACCATGTTGACTCTGTTGACGGCAACACTATTCTTCGGTGGGAGTTGACGGACGCGCGAGCTGCAAAGGCTATTATAGCTAGTATGTTATTTTTTCTTCTTCTTTTTCTTCTTTTTTCTTTTCTTCTTCACTCCACTTCCCTTCTTCCTCTTGAGCCCGCTGCCCGTAAAAACAAAGTTTTTTCCAAACAAGCAAATGCTAACGCCACCCCCCCCCTTCTCTCTCTCCAGTGTGCTACATCTTCGTCGGCATCTACGGCCTCACCTGGGCGCCCGTGGGCTGGATCTACGCCGCCGAAGTGTTCCCGCTGCGGTACCGCGCCAAGGGCGTCGGCATCGCCGCGTCGGGCAACTGGATCTTCAACCTGGCGCTGGCGCTCTTTGTGCCCAGCGCCTTCACCAACATCCAGTGGCGCACGTACATGATCTTTGGCGCCTTTTGCGCCGCCATGGCGGCGTTTGTGTTCCTGCTGTACCCGGAGACGGCGGGCAAGTCGCTCGAGGAGATTGAGTATGTGTTTGTGGCCCAGGTGCCGGCGTGGCGCACGGGCGCGGTGGGCGGGACGTTTGAGGAGCGGGTTGCCGGGAAGCGAGGGATGAGGGCGGAGATGGGGATGGGGGAGGTGGAGCATAGTGAGGTTGGGGAGAAGGAGAAGGAGAAGGAAGAGGAGGTTTGAAGAAAGATTGGCAGGCGGGGTGGATGGATGGATGGATGGATGGTTATTTCGTTGGGAGATATTCATGTGATGCGTGGATGTCGTGTAAAGTGAAAACAGTTGGTTGATCGGCTTGGTGGACTGTGATAATACTGTATACCCCTCTGGTTTTGATAAGAATTGGAAGAAAAAGAAAAAGAAAAAAAAAGCATATTTA
This sequence comes from Coniella vitis, assembly GCA_011317545.1. Taxonomy (NCBI): domain Eukaryota; kingdom Fungi; phylum Ascomycota; class Sordariomycetes; order Diaporthales; family Schizoparmaceae; genus Coniella; species Coniella vitis. Next base: position 162,678 of record WUJK01000008.1, read on the forward strand.
CTTCTACTTCACGACAGGTTAAGAAAACTTGGGAATCTTGAAATAACACCCATCGACTTGATATCAAAGCAATGATTGTCAGCAGATGACAGCTACAACGTGCTTTATTTGGGTTATCTCTCAACAAGTAAGACGGACAGGCTCACAGGCAAGGGCCTCAGATATAATTGGACACAGGCAAACCAACAGCCAGCGTACAAGACTTGATGCTGGCCAAGGGGACCCAATCGCATCGGCTGCTTATCAGCGAAGCTGGCATCTCGCTTCTCTGCAGAGCCAAGCCGCGGATATAAACACGTTGCCTTTGGCCCATCTTGGATCGAATTGAATCCTCTGCAAACTGTCTCTGTGTTCTGTTCTCTCCACACGCCTTCGCGCTACTGAATATATAGTACTTCAAGATGACGAGACGAATCGTGGCGCAAATGGGTGTCCAAGGCCAAGGCCAGGCAGAATCTCTCACGGGCGCAACGGACACGTCCAATAAATCGAGGGCGAGCGAGGAAGTGCCATCGCAGAACCTCCCGGCCAAGTTCTTTTCCACAGCCTACGGCATAGACATTCACGGCCCTGGCTACCAAGACAAAAGGGCAGCAGCAACAGCCACGAAAAAGAAGGCCTACATCATCATCCACGCAGACCTGCTCATCCCAGGCGACGGCGAGCCCACGCCGCACACCACCCTGGTCGTCGAGAACAAGATCATTGCGTGGATTGGGCCCCAGTCGGCTGTGCCAGGCGAGTACACCACAGCGCCGCACCGAACGTACAATGTGCCGTATCTCATGCCGGGGCTGTGGGACGTGCATGTGCACTTTATGGGCGACGGCCCGTCCGACCTGGGCTTGCCCGGGTACCTGGGCTTCATCGGCGTGAACCCGGCCACCGCGGGCGCACGGCTGGCGCGCGGATGCTGGGAAGCGGTGCAGCGCGGCTACACGAGCCTCCGCGACGTGGCCGGCTTCGGGTGCGAGGTGGCCAAGGCGATCCAGGACGGCGAGATTGTCGGGCCCAACATCTACTCGGCTGGCGCCTGTCTCTCGCAGACGGCCGGGCACGGCGACGTCTTCAGCATGCCGCCTGACGTGGTGTACCAGCACCTGGGCGTGGCGCAGGCGCAGGCGGGCCACCTCAACACTGCCGTCAGCTGCATCGTGGACGGCGTGGACGAAGTGCGGCGCGGGGTGCGGCTGCAGCTGCGGCGCGGCGCGCGCAGCATCAAGGTGCTGGCATCTGGCGGCGTCATGTCGCGCGACGACGACCTGCGGTATGCGCAGTTCAGCGAGGAGGAGCTGCGGGCCATCGTGGACGAGGCGGGGCGGCAAGGCCGGTCTGTCGCGGCCCATGTGCACGGCAAAGCGGGCATTCTGGCGGCGGTGCGGGCTGGCGTGCAGACGGTCGAGCACATGTCCTTTGCGGACCAGGAGTGCATTGACCTGATCAAGGCCCAGGGCACCATCTGCGTGCCGACGCGCCTCGTGACGGTGATGCTGCTGTCGACGGGCGGCAAGGGGCTCGAGCCATCGGTGTGGGAGAAGGCCAAACTGGCTGGGGCGCAGCATCTGACGGCCTACAAACTGGCGATTGCGGCTGGCTGCACGATTGCAATGGGGACAGACACGCCGCCGGGCGTCAACACGGCCAAGGAGCTCGAGTATGCCGTCTACGAGGCGGGCATGAGCAGCCTCGAAGCCATCAAGGCGGCGACGGTCAACGGCGCGCGGACAGTGGGAGCGCAAGCGCCGCTGACGGGCCAGCTCAAGGTTGGGTACGAAGCAGACCTCGTGGGAGTCACAGAGAACCCCGTCGAGGATGTGCGGGTGCTGCAGGACAAGGCAAACATCAAATGGGTATGGAAGGGCGGCAAGATCTTCAAAGGGCCGGGAGTGGGGCCTTGGGGCGAGGATCCCTGGTGGCAGGATATCGAGGCGGAGCAGGCATAGTGTTGTTACTTGGTAGTGTGTGAATCTGAAGAAGAGTTGCGTTGTTGGTTTCTCAAAAACAGAAATCCGTGAAGCGAGGACGACGAGGTTGGCGATGCAGTGGACAGGACAGGCCTGTGCAGCAGGCGGGTAGGGCTGACCTGGGCAGCCTGTAGAGCCAACCCCCTTCTGAAACAGGATCGCTGAGGGGAGTGTTCCAGCAGGGCACACCCACTGTACGGTCCGGGCCAGGCAACTAGGCTAGCGCAGTGGCCGCGCTCAGCACTAACTTGCAAGCTGCTTACCTCATCTTGTTTGACACCTTCCACTTCCACTCTAGGAGAACGGCAGCACCCACGCCGGCTTCTTTTGCTCAAAGTCCCACTCGTTATCGACGCTCCAGAATCCGCCGACTGTCGCCGACTTCTCAGCTGCGCACGCAATGGCTCTTCTGTCCATGCCTCGTCTCGTATCGGCTGCGAAAGTGGCTCACCTGCCGTCGCTGGAAATGAGGCCTTCCACCGCGCAGCAAACCTGCAAGGCCATGACGTCGAATGGGCTCGCGCTCAGCGTGCGCAGGGCCCTGCCAGGCTGAGCGCGACGGCTGTGCTGGCCGATGTGATTTGCTGCCGGGCTTGCTGCCCTCGCGGCCAATGACACGGCCAGACGCAGGGCCAATCTCGTCGGCCCGCCCGGCTGCCACCTGCGAAGGCGCTTCCCAGCGTCGCCATTGGCCCAGCTGCCCTGTCTAAACGCCTCGTCGGCCGACTACTCGTCCAGCGATCCATCACCACGGCCAGGACCCACGAGTCTCATGGCCACCGAGCACATACATGGAATGGGTCGCTATCGGTCGGGTCGTTTGTTTCGTCTACGACATGTTTGGTTGTCCTGCTGCCCAGCCGTCATAAGATGGCTTCTGGGCTGAGGTTGACAGCCTTTTTGGTTGTGGGCTCTGCTCTGTCTTTTCTCGTTTTCCGGCTTCTCGTCGACTCTTTTCCTCGTCTCTCTTTTCGACCCAGAAACTCCTACAGTGTCAATTGCTACTGCAGCTTGATTGCTCTCAACACTTCCTTGGCCGCGAGCAAATCAAACGAGTCGCCATCCCAGACCCCCCGGAGCCTCTAGTCTGGCGGCCCGTTCCACCGGCGGCTACGAACCGCTGCCAAAGACAATGGACGCCAAAACCACCCAGCCGTACCCTCGATCGCCATATGCAAGGACGCCGCTCACTGCAACCATGGGAGCCACACGCACCACCGATCCTGCTGCTTCTGCTCCGGCTCCCGTGGCTGCTGGTGGACCTCCACCGCCCCCAGTGCCTAACAGAAGAAGGCCAAAGCCAAAGCAGCAAATGTCGGTGGTCGTCCCATTCGACAATTCCGAGCTCATGTCCCTGTCGGCCGCGACCCTGTCTTCTTTTCCACTGGGAATCCCCGAAACAACTTATACCTCGCGCTCAGCCGGCTTCGACACTGCTCTTTACGACCCCTCCTCGGATTCCGTCCACATACTGCCGCACAGCCGCCAACAGTCTGCAGACTCTCAGCATTCTGGAATCATTGTGGGAAACGCAAGATCCTCCAATCGATCCAAGTTTGTCTATTCGCCAGGGGGGTCGCGTTCGAGTCTCGACTTGCCCTTGAGGGATCCGAAGTCGACCAATCAGGAAGACAACACCTCCACAGCTGTGTCCTCATTCCAGGTTGGTCATATACGAGGAAAGACCGTTGAGTAAGTGACGATATACAGCTGGCTTTGACTTAGAACCTCCAGCTGCTCTTTCTTTCGTTTTTCTCTTCTTTCTTTCTTTGGATGGTGTTCATGTATCACTAACAATCGACAATAGTCTCATGTCTCCACCACCAGGCAGAAAGAGGAGCCAAAAGGCTCTGGTCGACCATGCGGCCAGCAAAAGTGTCGATGCCAACCCAAGCGCAGCATTGACACAGCAAATTGCCTCGTCCGTCCGCCAAGACCGACACAATAACCCATCAGCCAATGCAGCAACTGCCCCGGTCTCAGAGGCAGCACCTCCAAGACGTGCCCCAGACAACTCAAGCAAAGCTCAAGCAGAAGCGCCGCCTCGTTGGGGCTTACCAAGCAATCCAAAATCCTGGATCAACCATTCAAGATCATCCTCGAGGGGTTCGGGTCCGGGGCCGAGGTTTCGCGCGAGGATCCCGAGCATCCCAGAGTCGAATGCTAACCGACCGCCCGCTACCGACGAAGACGACCCATTCCTGTATGACAAGCAAAGCATTATTGAAGAACGCAGAAGCCGAAGCCGCGGACCAGCCCAGACGCAGAGCCGTTCGCACGTGAAATCCAGAAGTCGAGACATTAATCTAGGCTACCCATGTCCATTTCGAAGACGGAACCCAGTCCTGTTCAATGTGCGAGATCATGAAAGCTGTGCCAAGAGGCCATTTGCAGATATATCGGAGCTGAGGTAACGTGACATCTTCCCTTCAGGCGGGTTTGAAGGGTGTAGGAAGCTAATCCATCACATAGACGTCACTTGAGGGCGGAGCATCGCATTCAAAAGGCACAGTTCCGCTGTCCCCGGTGTCAGCAACCCTTTGCCACGCAGAATGAGATGAGCGACCACCTCATGGTGCCACTCGAGGAAATGTGCGAGCCACGGACCGTTGAGCCAGATGGTCTCGCTGAACTTGGCATTACTGAGGATATGGAACGAGCCTTGGCTGGTAACCAAGTCCACACCTGGGATGAGTTGTGGTATCTGCTATTCCCCCAGGATAATTCTGTCCTCGATCCAGGTATGCCATTACGGTCCCACACTCCAGTCTAGCAGCAACTCCTAACTGATTTCCAGATATTCTGCCTGTTGTGGAAATATTCGAGGCTGAAGAGGGATTCGAGGACAGCTCTAACGAGCTGAAGGAAGACTTGTGTGAGTGCCTGAGGCGAGTGCTACCCAACCAACCCGGCGACTCCCTCGTCTACAGCGTCCTCGCCGGCCAAATCCAGCTCGTTTTTGAGCAACACCGCGCAAAAGTCAGCCGGAGGTGCCGCAATAGCGTAACAGGCAGAGCGCGGCCAGCACCATCCATGGACAAGGGCCGAATCCGCCTTTCGCGCTTCTCCGTCAACGCCGGCCCGTACGGCAGCCATCAGCGCTCGTCCTCGTCCTACTCGTCAGCCTACCCGTACCGCCCCGCAACATCAACATCCTCCTCGCGCCCGCGCAGGGCCCAACACGGCCAAGGCCCACCCAGCCTCTCGCGCACAAACACCACCAGCCCCACCTCCTCCTCCTCCATCTACTCGCGCGACTCGTCCATGTCACGCCGCGCCCGCTCCATGACGCGATCCAGCTCTCTTAGCATTGAGAGCCCCCGTCTTCCCTTTCGCGAATGGGTCCAGGGCGTCAAACTCAGTCCCGAATCTCTCACCTCTTCGCCCCCGGGACAGCGCGACTCGGGTCTTGCGATGCAATGCGATGTGTGCGGTGCCGAGCCATGCCAGTGTGGCACCTACGCCGACCAGCTGTCTGCTTTCTTGACGCCTGTACCGGGGCCAACAACAGCAACAGCAACAGCAAAGACGTCCATCCTCGCCCCCGCCCCCCTCTCACCATACGGCAATGGACACGGCGAAAGCGATGACGGAGACGTGGACTGGGCGGCCGACTACGTCGACCAGGTACTCTCTGCAGGGGGTCTCCTGACGGCGCCTGCAGCTGTCACAGAGGCCAAAAGCGGTTGGAATCACAACAGCAATATCAAGATCAATACCGGGCATAGGGTTGTGACCAAGAAGAAGAGCGGGTTGGGCGGCATCAATGCTGCCAGCGGCCATCACGTGCCCTTGCCCGCTTGCCGGACGCCAGTGTCGGCTCTTCCTCCCGGGCCACAGCCTGCTTTTATTTAAAATGTGTGATGTGTGTGTGTGTGTGTGTGTGTGTGTATGTGTATGTGAAAGAGAGGTGGCTGATGAGAATGGTTCATGAAATTGTATGATTATGAGAAAATGACAAGTTGATAATCATGTGTTTGTAAAATTAGGTATTAGGAAAAGGTTGCGGTGTACTGTATACACATACATATACAACGAACAGTTGGGATCAAGTCAAAATTGGATTTGAATGATTTTTAGACAGAACTTGAACACTGAAAGCAAAGAAACGATTTAATCAAAATGAGCTTTTCTCCATGATCGGATGAGTGAGAAGTCTGCTAAATTAATCAATCTATCGACCACATACATGTATGTGTGTATTTTGAGGATTCCGTTTTTTTTTTTTTTTTTGTAAAACAATTCAATCAGGATTCAGGAAGAATATTCTCCAGGCTGTACAGGACAAAGTCAATCTTTTTTTTGGCAATTAGCTGTCGATGTATATATATATGCTCATCAGATAGACGCAGCCAAGCCAAGCCAGCCATAGAGTAAGTACAGTGAAATCAACAGCGCTACTAAATCAAAATTTATCAATCCATTTTCTACTTCATTTTCAAAGAATATAATACATCTCGTATTTTCCTTTCTCTACTAGAGATCTTTATGAATGTAGTAAGACCCAGACTCGGTTCTTACTCAAGTTTAGGTCAAAGCCAAGTCTCGTAGAAACCATCCTATCAAAACCCAATAATTGATTTTTCTTTTCTTTTTCCTTCTTATAGCAGCTCACTACATATCACATTCCAAAACAAAAAGCACAGGCATTTTCAGAAAATGTCACACAAGATCATTTGGTTATAATTTACCCTCTCAACAGTAGTTACGCACACACACACACATATATATATACAACAGAATCAAGCCCATGCATGCATGCCCTGGCCAACCTAAGCCATATATACCACAAAACAAGTTCCAAAAATACTCCCCCTTTCTCCATCTTGTTAAAGAAACTCCTCAATTGACTTGAATCACATGGCAGTCTTCATGTTTCTGTTTCTTTTTTTGTTTTTTTTCATCATGAAGAAAATAAGAGAACATTTTTTAAGCCCTGAACTGAGCAGCAGCACGGCGCTTCTTGCAGCTCGAAGTGGTAGCAGATGTAGCAACGGCAGCAGCAGAAGACGTCGCTGAGGAGCTCTGAGCGGCAACGGCAACAGCACTGGCCGAAGAAGTGGCTTGAGCGGCAGCCGAGGTGGCAACGGCCGCGGAAGAGGAGGAAGTTGCAACGGCCACGGAGGAGGAAGTTGCAACGGCAACCGAGGAGGAAGATGCGACGGCAACCGAGGAGGACGATGCAACAGCCACGGCGGAGGAGGAGGCGGATGTCGAGGAGGATGGGGACGAGGACGAGGTGGATCCATCAGATGAAACGGTCACGTTCTCGGAAGAGGTGCCTTGAAGCAAGGTCACATGTTAGTATGGCTGAAGAATGGAAACGAGCAAGAGCAGCAGGGAGAGACGTACTGTTGTAGCACATTCCATAGTAGGTCTGGTCAAGCAGGTTGGGCCAGTGGGAGACGCAAGCAGTGGGCCAAGTCGAGATACCAGGAGCAGTGTAGTTGGTGGGAATGGGGTAGTAGATGTCAATCTCGATACCGGGCTCGTAGCCAGTGTACTGGCCGGGGATGCTGGTGACAGGGCTGGGGGTGCCCGTGCCGGAGCCGGTGACGCTCAGCTGGGCGCAGCCAATGTAGTACTGGGCACCCTCGAACTCCTCGGCGGCGTGCAGGGCAATGTGCTCAGCACGCATCAGGTAGTCGCCTGCAGGCAGGTCGGTGGGCAGGTCGACCGTGAAGTTCTGGATGCCGCTGGTACCGGGGATGTAGGTGGCCCACTGCAGACCGGCCGAGGTGATCTCGTAGGTGGTGAGCTCGTAGATCTGTTTGTTTCCTGTCAGTCCTGGGATGTGATGATGGCGTTGGGATCAACAATCAGATCTCACCTTGAACCAGTCGCCAGAGCCGTCGTACTGGTCGGCAGTGGTGCCGTCGGGAGCCTTGCTCATCCAGACGGACAGAGGGCCCGGGTGGGAGATGGAAACGTCGACGGTGAAGCCGACATTGTCACCAGCAGCAACGGTGTAGGTCGAGGTCTTGGCGAGGGTGGAGGCCACTGCATCGAGTTTCTTTGGTTAGCCACGGGCTTGCACTCCCCAAGCACTTTCTGCTAAGCACGTACAGAGACCGCCCGAGTTGCAGATCATGTTGGTGGAGGTAATGTCGGTAATGGGGCTGTTGGAGTTGTTGGTCTGGCGAACGTATTCGTAAGGGCTGGTGACATTGCCGTTGACGATGAGAGCCTCAAAGTTGTAGTGGGCAAAGGCCGCAGGCAGGAAAGCCGCCGCCGCAGCGAGGTAGCTGGTAGTGGAAGGCATCTTGGCGAGAAAGACTGCTGGTGTTTGTTTGGTGGGATAAGACGGTTGAGGTTGATGCGTGTGTTGGAGTCGAAAGGAGAGAGAGAGACTGTCCACCAGGGCAAAAGAATGAATAGCGTATCAACACAGTTGACCGTAGCAAAAGAGAGAAGAAAAAGAAGGACGTGACGCAAGCGACACAAGAGCAGCAAAGCTACCTGATGGATGGATTGGAGAAAAGAGAGAGAATGGAAGAGCCTGAAGGAGGTCAAAACGAGAGGCAAGAGAGCCGTCTGCTGGCCTCGGCGGGTGGCATGACAGCCTTTTGTACGCTGCCCAGGAAGGTGCTCCAGGGCGGCCGTATTCGTCCATTGTCGGCGAGCCTGGCCGGAGCATCAATCTCGGATGGCAGCTGCAAGGGCGCGGTGGAGTTGGATGGGGGCGCTGTTTGAAACAAACCACACCCAGGTGATGCTGGGCGGGCAAGCAACGGTGACGATGGCTTCATCCAGTCGCCTGCAACGGGGACAGGCCTGTACGTGTTGGCTGTGCCTTGTATAAGCGACGGGAGCTAGCCCCCGCAGGGGCACGGCGCCCTATAGCAGCCCCTGTAGCGGGTGGGCCAGGTGGTTTTACAGGGGCCCCTCACAGGGGCCGCTCAGGTACGCGTGGGCGCTGATTGGGCCCAGACGGCAGATCCTGCAGGCTCGCGACACAGAGGCGCGCAGACAAGGCAAGAGCCTCACTCACCCACGGCAACCCTCCAACGGCCCCTGGACAGTGTTCGGTTTCATGTTTTAATAACGGCGCTTGCCTGCTTGATCCCTCTTCACCATGCATGCATAAGAACCTGCTTGTTTGGTGTTTTGCATAACACAGAGTATTGATGGATGCCAGGTACATGATGTCGTGTACTATGGGAAGGCACGGTAATTACTAAGGGGTGGGGAAGCAACTCTTGCTGTGTACCATGTACGGCGCCTTCCTGAGTGATCGCGTCTGCTCTTGCTCTTTTTGGGGGTTCGCCTCTCAACTCGTGACAACCACCCCTTTCTTCGGCATCTGCCGAATCCGCAGCAAGCAAGGTTGTCGATACGCTTCGTTGCTTTCTATATATGCATACACAGTCCGCAGCGCGCCGAATCGACAGATTTCGACGCTTTCGCCCTTTCAGACTGCACAGCCTTGACTTGTCCCATGTCAGGATCGTCAGCCTGGCAGCCCGCCATGCAACTGCAAAGGCTGCAGCGACAGAACGAGAAACGGCAACAGATGCTCATTCTGCCTCCCCCCGATCCCAACTCCACAGCGCCTCTGCTTACACGAGACCGTCTTCGCAGGCGGATTGTCCAGGATCATGTACGGTGAGCCCCTGATTCTGATGAATTAGCGGACTCCTGCGTCTATTCCCTTCTCGGAAACCGTTCCCGATCGGGACCCAGCTGCTGCATCCTCATCCTCGGCGTCTCCTCCAGCAGCCGCGCTTTTGCGATTGGCCGTCTGCGCTTGAAGAATCACGAGCATGGCCCAACGCGCGGAAAGAAGTGAGTGTTCATTGTGCAGTTATGTACTGGTGATATGTGCATGGCCCTTGCCTCCAAATGGAGCGCCTACTTATATATACAGAGTACACACGGCACGCTTCGTCGGCTCCACTACTCCTCAAAGTCGATGAAACTGCTCACTGCCCATCCGTTGACGTCAGTGTACTGCGAGTAGGGCGACGTTCCGTGCAAGACCTCGTACGACGCCTCGGACGTTCCGTTGCCCTTGACCAGGGCCGCCACTTTCTCGCCCACCTCGCGGCCCTCGAACCACGAGCCGTGCAGGAAGCCGTAGTACTGCGCCGACGTGTGCTCTCCAGCAAACCACAGCGCGTCCACATTCGCCCGCAGGTTCTGGTGCTTCTCGAGCGTCATGCCAATCGGCCAGTTGCTGTAGCTGCCGTGCGTCCACGGCTCCAGCGTCCAGCGGGGGTACATGAAGGCAGTTGGCTCGGGAACGTCGACATCGGGGAACATGGCGCGCAGAACCGCGAGCCCCTCGGCCATGGTCGCCTCGTCGCTCTGCTTCTCGATGCGGTGCGATTCCTCGTCCACCACGGTGGCGAAGATGATGTTGCTGCCGGGAAAGAAACCCTCGGTCGACAGGGACTGCCACACCGGGTAGTAGCCTCGGCGCACCGGGTCGGCGTACAAAAAGTACTGCGTGTCCTCTGGCCAAAAGGTCTCGTTGAACTGGAAAAAGACCTTGGTGTAGGTGCCCATCTGGAACTGGTCAATCGCCTCTTGCTTCCACAGGGGCAACTCGGGCGCAAACTCCACCACGTCGTTTTGCAGCACACCCACTGCAAATGTGCAAATGGCATACTGGGCCGCAACGCACTCGCCGTCGGTAAAGTGCGCCGTCACGCCCTCGTCCGAGTACTCGATCTTGGTGACATTGGTGTTGAGCAGCAGCCGCGAGTCGTTGGCCGCCAGAAAGGTCGACGCCTCGCCGACCAGCCACTTGTTGAAGCCGAACTGGTCAATCACAAAGTTGTCATTGTCGCCAAACTGGTTGAATGTCAGGTTGTCGCCCGTCACGCCAAACACAAAGCCGCTCTTGTCCATCGAGAAGCCCGCGTCCCAGTCCCAGTTCCACCACTCGACCGCCACCTTGTGCATGTCCTGCTTGGGCTTCCACCCCACCACGCTGTAGCCAGCGCGGGCCGACGTGTCCTGCAGGTTCTCGGTCAATATGATGCCCGCGTTGGCCACAGCCACATCCGAGGCATCGTCGTATTCATCCAACACATCCGTGTAGTTGTTGGCGCCCGTTTCGTCGTACGTCAGAATCGAGTCGTAGTCCGAGTACGTGTTGGACACATTCCACTTTTTGGAAAACGTCCAAACAGGGTTTTCGGGTGCGCCGGGGTCCGAGGCGTGCAGACCCTGGATCCAGTTGGCGCCCAATTCCACAATGTAGGGCGTGCCGTCGCCGCGGTCGCCAAACGTCGTGTGGTGCATGCGCCCGCCCACGTAGTCGTTGCGGTCCACTATGACAAAGTCCGCAATGGAGGCATTGTGCAGCGCCTGGGCAGCGGTAATACCAGCCACGCCGGCCCCGAGGACGACCACCTCGGTTTCACGGCATGTGGTGGACGACCTCTTGGCGCTGCGGTGGAAGACATTGGGCGGTGCGGCGAGCGCAAGCTGGCACAATGCCGCCAACACGCCGCCACGGAAAAGAGAAGTCGATGAAGCCATGGGTGACGGATGCAAAGAAGGTGAGGAGAACAGAAAACGACGGACACAGGGTGAGGGATGGGGTTTTCTGTTTATTATTTTTTTTTAAAAGAACGGCCCGGGTCGATGGTGACCAAGTAGGGTGAACCCAATCAACACAATCCCACAAACCCCCTCACGGGACGAGCAATCGAGAGAGCCCTGGCAGATATATATATATATATGTTGATCTGGCGCGGGGGTTTACTCTCTCCGTCACCCCCTCCTTTTTGATCTGCCTCGCTTTGATCACTCTGATGACCAGGAGAGATACTATAGTCGCATTGGGTCCGCTAATCGGAGCCTTTGCGGGGGTGGTGGATAGTAGGTCGTATCCACATGACCTGCTTGGAAGCATCAACAAGGCCTGTTATCAGCTGCAGTTCCATCAGCGAGCAAGAAAACAGATTCAGTTGGCACAAGACTTGTGTTGTCGGCCCCGGCTATGGCTTCTTGATTGAGTAAGGAGGCTACATAGCCCGTCTCAGCCTGGCTTGTGATGGTGAATCACGCGCAGGGCCATGCCATGTCTTGCAGGCGAGCGAGAGAGAGGAAGGAAAGAAACCGTGCTTCAGATACGTACGAGGGAGAGGGGCGGGGAGCCAAGAGACCTATTGGGCATTGGTCGAAACAGCATCTATGCGCAGATATTTTCCTAATATACTGTGTAGTTTGGGGATATAGTAAGTCGATAGAAGGGCTGGCTGCGTGGCGGTCTGCGTTGAGACCGGGGGGGGGCCTATATAGTAGCATAGTATAGTTTCCGCTAGAGAGTTACCCTACATAGTATACTTACTATAGGAGGATACAGAAACCGGCAAAAGATCACTCGATGGCACGTTCCCACCCTCTTTGGCAATCAGTCTTGTACCTGCGTCGAACAAAGCGGAGACAAAAGGCCAAGATTCCACAACGCAAGATGATCATCGTCGTTATCGCTGTTTACGAAGTGGACAAGATAGATGTATACCATAGTACTACTACTATGTAGTAAAGTAGCTACGACGCGGATGGAGTACGGAGATCCGAAAAGTATATTAGTAGTTGAGCCTGGCAAATGTCAGGAGGTGGGGCCTTGGCAGGCTTGACAGATACTTAGATAGTCCCCATGTTTTTCTTTTATTATTTTTTTTCTTTCTTTTTCTTTTTTAAATAAAGCTGTCTTCTTATCACTAACCCCTGCTCACCGCTAATGAAGTGACTGATTGGATGGTTAGATGGTTCGATGGCACGATGGATGAAGTCCTCTGTTTTGCTGTTTGAGGTACTAGAATATAATAGTATGGCTGCTTAGTCGATGTGTCAATAGGAGGAGAGGCAAAAACCGGGTTCAAGAAGAGGGTATAATGAAAACGGCAATGTAATAGTAAAAAGAAAAAACGACACAAAACCAAGGGGTGAGAATGTACAGATCTAGCATATAATTGACAAAGGCATAACATTGATATACTATGAATAATCACGCTTCACAGTCTCTCGGAAACGGCATCCAGTTCAAGACTAGTATGTAGTGAACAACAGACACCCTGTTGGTTCACCTGGCTGGAAATTGTGGAGAGAGAGAGAGAGAGAGAGAGGGCGCAGGATCACCACTAGAAAACAGTCGAAGAATGTCGATTAGGTGCCGGGCCGTTCACCAGCGGGATTGGATTCTCAAGTCCATTGATAAACTTGCCCCATGCACATTCTCTCCCCATCCCCCTCCTCTGAAGTAGGCTTTCCTTGTGGTTCTGTTGTTTCTCCCTCTGGTTCTTCTTCTTCTTCTTCTTCTTCTTCTTCTTCTTCTTCTTCTTCTTCTTCTTCTTCTTCTTCTTCTTCTTCTTCTTTCTTTTGTCTGTTTGTTTTGTTTGTGTTTTGTTTTCTAGATATATCGTCTCCATGTGCACTCGGGCTGTCCGTCACCGTACCCGCTTGAGCAGTCTATTGCCGTGCAATGGTAAAAGGAGAGAATCTCTATCCGTGCCGTTCAAGACTATCAAAAAACCCATTCAACCGAATAAGGGACGTCCGTGAGCAATGAACATGGGTCACTGTTTAAAAGGACGTGGTTTTGGCTTCCCCGTCTCCGCTCCCTGATAAGAGTTCCGGGGGGGGGGGTGAGAGACCAGAATAAGAAACAACCAGAGAAATTAAAAACATGGGGAAACCAAAAACATGGGGGGGGGGGGGTGGAAACTCATGCAGGCCAGTTAAGTACTATGTAGCTAGACAAAGGACAGGCAAGCAATGTTTTAGGCTAGCCATAGATGCATACAGAGTACGGTTGACCAGCTTGGCTTTTTTTCTCTCTTATTGCGAACTGTTTTTTGGGCTTGGAAGGGAAAGTGCATGCGTTGCGGCTGTTTGTATTGCATGGCGTTGCCGGGTCATGTGTTTCGGATAAACCTTCCAAATGGATGGAGTGTGTGCATAAACCGATGTGCATTCCTATGTAGCCCCTGCCTGGCTAGTGAGGTTGAATGGGTTTGGTGATGGTGATGGATGGGCATGGCTGCTGATATTCGCGTGATGCAATCTGGGCTGCTTGGATATGATTTGCTCACATTAGTTTGGTTGCGTACACACACACACACACACAGACACATTCTGTCATAGTAACAAAATCACATCCCTTAGAAAGCGCGCGCGCAGGATCAGAATAATAGATCTCCATGAGAAGCCGCCTCTCTATGTAAACACTACTCGAATCGCAGCCATGTTTCCCAACACAGCCATTCTTATAAAACAACCCGAGGTGAGAACCCCCTCCCCCCATCAACCACTGCCATGCCATGGTCAAGACTATTTGAAGATGTCCTATATAATAAACCTTTAAAATATCTTATTTAACAACAAGCGAATGGTCAGGTGGTGTAGTTGGTTATCACATCAGTCTAACACACTGAAGGTCTCCGGTTCGAACCCGGGCCAGATCATCTTTTGCCTTTTTTTTTTTCTCTCTTTCTTGGAACCACGGATCAGATGCGAGAGGGGGGCTTAGCTTTTATCAGGCGTAGCATATAGGAGTATGTGCTGGATTATATCTATTGATTCAAGGTAGATCAAGACGGACGATGGAGCCAGGTCGTAACAAGCTCTGAAGGTGCCGCTGTTTATTGATTATATTTGGGTAGTCTGCTACCACCGCTAGTAACCTCTTGCCTCGCTGCCTTAAGGTGCAAGCAAACTTATCAGCAACGCCCCATGAGACTTGTCTATATCTATATGCTATAGCATTTATCTAATTTTGCGGTTAGAGAGTGTCTGTATGCTCGCTTGCCAAGTGAGTCCGACTGGCAATCAAAAAGAGCAAGGTCCAAAGACATTGGAAATCGGGGCTGTCTGCTATTAACAAAGCTTGTTATAATTGCAGATAAATGTGGAAGAAGTAGAAGCAAACAGGGCGTGCAGCTAACATTCCCGTTAGTCAGAATCCTTTCGGCGCACTAAGATTATGTCTTTTACAGTGGGCGTCAGCAAGTATTATACAAACCTAACCCTAAAGTGGATATAATAAGAGGAGCGGGGTTTCTAACGCTAGGGATCTGAAATACACCTAAAATAGGTGCCGTTTGCGCATATTGCATTCTGATAGTAGTCGTATTTTACGTTTCCGGCGGAATTACCTCCTGAATTTCCCGGGCAGATGCTAGCCCTAACCCTGTTCCGTACGCGAGGGGCGGTATAGAGGCTAATATCATATATAAACTAAGCAAAAGCCGTAGAGGGGAAGACTACGCCGGGTATATTTACAGAAGATACGTAATAACTTAACCAAAGTATATAGACGAGAGCACCCTCCAAGAAATACTTAGAAGTTATATACTATATCTAACAGCTAGTTGCATAAAATATTAATCTATACTATAGGATAGGCTGAAAAGTAAAAACTTTCCAGCCACCTTTCTAGCCTTTCCGTCTATACTATAGTCTACCCCAGTGGAACTGTTTGCCTCTCGATCCTTAACGAAGAAGAAGCCTGGAAGCCTGCTATATAGTAGTCCTCTTGCCCTAGGCAGGAACCGCAGGCACCTCGTACTCTAGGCAATATAGTACTGACTTCACTTATAAGCCCCGTAGCTGCATGGCAGTTAACGTTTGCCTTGCTTCCTTCCTTCTTCTTTAAAACAGCACAGCGATTTATCATCCCGTTCTACGCTATCACTCGCATGCCATCAATACGACTCCTTGGCCGTCTTGACAGCAAGGGGTCTGGACTCGGAGACGCAGGCCAAAGCACACAGCTCAAAGTCGCAACCTTTTGCCACCCCATTGCACCTCGAGCAAGTCTTACGTGACTGGCTGCCCCGAACAGCCTGGTAATACAAACTCGCCTTCTAGCAACACCTTCAGACAACCACAATCTCATGCAAGATGGCTCCTTCACCCAATAAACATAAGCGGAAGAGCCTAGCGGAGGCATTTGAGGGCCTTGACATTTCCTCCTCATCCTCCCCATCTTCTCCCTCGCCTGCCCGTGTCCACATAGGCAAATCCATCGTACACAAGCTCAAGTCGTCATTACGTACGCATAGCGGGCGCTCGGTGCGCGTCGCTTCATTCCGCGGGCTGCCTGCTTCCTTCACCATTAGCCAAGATGCTAATTACGACTACAACATTCTTGGTGATATCGACCCTGATAATCTCTTCGACGAATTCCAGGCCGATATCAACGATATAACAACTCATATCCTGTCCATAGGCGAGCAGGATAAGCACGCGCTTGAGATGCATTATGTTGATATCCTGTGTCGCATGGTTTTCGGTTCAAATCAGATCGAAAACGTAGGCGCTTCTCTGGACATCACTTACCGCATGTGTAAGGGAATCTTCGAGGGAGAAGGATCACCTGAAGAAATTCCTCAGCGCGATCCGGATTACCAAGCTCTCAAGATCGAGCTTCAAAAAAAGAAAATGCCGTCAAATGTCCATGCTATCCTTCGCACCCGCCGCGAGATCGTCCAGCATGCCAAAGCAACACAACATATCATCCACGAGGTTGCTGTCCTAGATAAGGATATTACCGAAGATCTCATCCTCAAGACCCACGGCTTTCTCACTTACAAGGTTGACTGTCCCGATTCCGATTTGAACTGGAAGCAATATTCTGGCGTCTACCGCAGCACACCTGTTGTCGCAGGTTTCAGCGCTTTCCCGCCACCTGCTCACGTTCCGCGTCTAATGAGTGCGATGGTTGTTGAGCTTAATGCCGATCTTGCCAGAGCAGTCAAGGATAGTTCTCTCGACCCTGTAATGCTATCGGCCAAATACTGCCACAAGTTTGTCAATATCCATCCCTTTGCGGATGGGAATGGGCGTACTTGCCGACTGATCCTTAACGCAATTCTACTAAAATACTGCGGACTGATTGTTAATTTGGGCGAGGGCGAGGACGACCGGACTAAATATCTCGAGATAGCTTCAACTAGTGCGTTGAACGAGATATCCGACCTCGACGATCACGACGACAACATGCCAACCCAGTACTGGAAAGAGCTCGCAACCTTTACCTTATCCCATGCAGCGAAGAGTGCTGGCAGCTTTTTGAAGATTCTCAAAAAGACAGACTAGGCGGAAACAATAGCAGATAAGCTGGGAATCGGTGGTGCTGATGGGCGTCATGGCCGGCGGGACGCTGCGGATGCGCCCTGGGGCCGTCCGCGGAAAGAGGCGCGCGGGCGTGTTGCTGGCGGGCCTGATGGTGTGTGCTGCCGTGTGGGAGAGGACAGAGGTGCTGCTCTTCCTGGCGGGCCACTTGCTCGCGCTGTGGGATTGGGGGGACACGCAGGGGCATTTGCATCGTGCGAGGGAGGGCGGTGGTGCAGTAGACGGGTCGGATGAGCAAGGGAGTGGAAGGGGGGCGGGGGAAAGGGTTGGCGGCGGCGGCGGCGGCGGCGAGGATGAAGAAGAGAGCAAGGAGGCTGGTGGAGGCGGCCCTTTTTTGTCACCATCTTTCCCCATGTTACCCAGCGGCAACACGTCTTGCTCGTTCTCTTCTTCCTCTTCTTCCACCTCGTCGCCCCTCATCCACACAACCGCCTTCCTCGTCGCCCTCTACCTCCTCTCCTACCCAGACAAACACGCAGCTTACACCCGCGGCTTCCGCACCCTCGCAGCCCTCAACCTCCTCCGCAAAGAAACATGGCACTCCCTCGGCGCCATGCTCCTCGTCTGGTCCCTAGGGCCTTGCTGTTGCTGGCGCCCCGCCCCGTCCCGATCCCGATCCGCCCGCCCCGCCACCCTCGCACGCGCCATCCTCCTCTCCGACATGGTCCAGTACCTAGGCCAGATCTCCCTCGCGCTCTACCTCGTCCACGAACCCGTCTTGCAGCTGTGGGGCTGGTGGCTGACAGGGTGGCTGCTCGATGCGGGGACCGAGGAGGCAACCGCCCGGTCCTCGTCGTCCATGTCCAGTGCTGCTGCTGTGCCCGCGCTGTTTGTTGCGTCGAGCACGGTCACGGGCGGCGTGATTTATGTCGCGGACTGGTTCTGGAGGTGTGTTGATGTGCCGTGTGCGAGGGCGGCTCAGGCTTTGTATCTTTGGGCGTTGCAAGAGGTGGAGGATGGTTAAGCTGGGGGAAGAAAGGGAGTATAAGTATAGTATAGTTGGTGGTTTATTCTTCTTCTTCTTCTTTTCTTTAGTTGATCTTGAGCTATTGTGATGCCCATTGCTGTTTCACTGAATATTGAGAGAAAAGAAAACCACCAAAAAAACACATAATTGTACACACGTACATGGCTATCAGAAGCCCCGTTCTGGAACAAAACATTTGTCCTTCTTATCGTGAAATCGGCTCATGTCGCAGAACAAAACAAACAAACCAGATGCCACGGTTTGTTTTGCCATTTTTGCAAAAGGAGCAACACCATATACGTTTTTGCCTCTGCCTGCCCCCCTCCCCCCCAACCCCGGCGGCGCCGCGGCGTTCCCAGGCCTCTGCCATCCAGTCATCATTTGCTCTGCTTCACCTTTGCAAGTCTCGCCTTAATCCTATTGCGCAGCCTGGTAAGCGTCACCTCGGGACCTTCATCCGCAGCCACAAACCGCCGAATCAGCAGGTTGAACATGCCCCCAAACGCCATCGCAATAGCCGTCGAGGTAAAGATGATGACATTATACGGCATGCTAAAGTCAGGAGTTGGCAGGTTGAGCAGCAGTGCCGTGGTCCGCAAGTTGGACGTCTGTTTCGTGGCTGTCGACGACGACGACGATAGTGCCTCGTCATCTCCAGTGCCGAGGATAGTGATGACCGCGCCAGCAACGTCAAAGCCCCTGTTTGCGTCGGGCGGGTACTCTGTGTATCGCAAAATCGACTTTTCAAAGTCGTACGTGAGGAAGACGGTGGATTGTGGTGGGATGCGCAGCTTGACCTCGAGCTGCGTGCCGCGCGTGCGATCGAGGGCGGGGCGGTAGTAAATGTCCTGGATCACGTCGTTGCGCTGCTGTTGCTTCTGGTCGCCCTTCTTCTGGTCGTCGCTGTCGTGGTGCTTTCTCTCCTTTGGGCTGTCCACGACACGGGCCTGCAGCGTGTGCAGGTAGATGCGCATGAACCAAGGAAGCGACTCCATGTAGACAAACTCGACGCTGTCGGTGGCGCTGGGGTTGGTCAGGATGGTCTGCACACCGCCGCGTTCCTGGCCGTGGCCCATGAGGCTGCGCTCGGCATAGAGGGGCGGAACGTCGGGCTCGAGGTGTTGATCCGCACTGCCGCTTTCTTCCAGGTGAGGTAGGTAGAGCTCAATCTCGGTGCCTGGACCGGCTTTGTAGCATCGCGAACGGTCGTCCGGGTTTCGAACCTCCGATACACCTTCCGACACCCAGACTGGCTGGCTGGCTGGAAGCTCGAGGCAGACGGGTGCCATGTCTGGGTTGGCAAGAGGACAGGTGCCCTGGATGCTCTTACCAAAGACATTGGAAATGGACCATTCCTGGCCGACGCTGTATTCTATGGGGAAGCACGCGTCGTCGGCATGGTACGGCTTGGAGGTGTTGCACTTTAGTTCGTGGCTGGGCGGCGGTCGGGGAATGGGGTTGTCTGTCGAGTCTACGTTAGTATCAAGTGCCCCATCAGCAAACGCCGTGTGGTGGAAAAATACACACCTCTTGGCCGTCTGGAGCGATCGATATCCAGCACCATATCGATGGACTGCTCGATTTGCAGCACGCACCCGCCCCCCTCAGGACACACCTGCTTGATGTCAATCGCCATGCTCTGCCACGACGAGTCAAAGAGCTTGTGGCCGTCGAGCAGACTGGCGATCCCTGCCTTGCCCTTGCAGGGCAGCAGCTTGAGGAAGGGCGTGAGGTTCTCGGTGCAGACGACCTCTCTGGGCAGCGTTCCGTGCAGCAGATGCAGGTTGGAGGACGCTGCGCCTGCGGAAGGGTCGCCCTCGGGCTGGAAAGACATGACCGGGCGGGTGGTGCGCGTGCCGTCGATGAAGTTGAGCGAGGCGCAGAACAGACCAGACAGGGCGTTGGTGAGGGTCAGCCATTTGCGATTGGCTCTGCCAAACGTAAAAGACACACAAAGTCAGCGCCTTAGAAACGAACAAAGTCTACCCCAGGGAATGTCTGCCCCATACTCATCGTCCGTGTCGGCGTCGAGCCACGCCCACAGCTCCACGCCCGTGCCGCCTTCCCTTGTGCCGCCTCTTGGGCGCGTGCCCCAGCTCTCAGCGTCCCAGCGACCAAGACTGAAGCGTAGGTGCAGCTCCTTGGCTCCAGAGTAGTCGAGGATCTGGCCCAGAGAGCGCGGGAAGAAGCGAAAGTTGTGGGCCTCGTACTCGGCGACAGTCGTGTTGGAGCGAAAGTCGAAGCTGGCGAGCAGCGCCGACAGGGGCAATGGCTTCAGGACCAGCTGCTCATGGTAATCGGAGGCGTAAACGGTGGGAAAGACGAGGGCGAAGAGGACGGAAAGCAGGAGATTCAGTTGGTGGCGCATTGTGCGTTATGGTCCATCCATTTGCGCTGGGGAGGAAAAGGAAAGCAAAAAAGAAAAAAGGCGAAGAGACAAAAGTGGTTGTTGTTGTTGTTGTTGTCGCAAGGTGACGTTGGGATGTGCGCTAACAGCATTCACCAGAGGACTGATTAGCGCTGCTATGTACAGGACAACCACTGCAGGGTTCCAGTATCCCCCACAGTTCAGCAGGGGCAGGGCCTGGAACAAAGTGGGCAACGAGGTTGAGCGCGCTAATACAGCAACCCCGGGGATGCTGATTAACGCGCCATCGCAACTTGCTCGCCAGATTGTTTGCCTGCCAAAACCTCCGGACCAAAAAGATCCAAACCTCTCATACCAACAACTTGCTTCAACCCACCCACCACACCTGCTCGCGCCGATAGTAGCCAGCACCCACACCGCAAGCACACACTCCAATCCTTCCAGACTTACGATAACATCTTCGCGAGCCTGCCAAACACGTTCGCGACCCAATCCGCCATGGCAGCAGAGCAAAGAAAGCTGCTCGGTCAGTCCTGCTCCTTTCTCCCGCCCACTCGACCCACGAGTCACATACTAACACGCCCCCCCACAGAGCAGCTCATGGGCGGCGGCATAGCCGCGCGCTCCTCGCAAATCTCCCTCACCGACCCCAAAGTCTGCCGCTCCTACATAGCCGGCACCTGCCCCCACGACCTCTTCACAAACACCAAGCAGGACCTCGGCCCCTGCCCCAAGGTCCACTCGGAAGCGCTCAAAGCCGAATACGAAGCCCTCCCCGAAGCAGAGCGCCGTCGCCACGGCTTCGACTACGACTACATGCGCGACCTGCAAAAGTACATTGACGAGTGCAACCGCCGCATTGACGTGGCGCAGCGCCGCCTCGAAAAGACCCCCGACGAGATTCGCCAGACAAATGTGCTGCTCAAGGCTATCAGCGACTTGACGGCTTCGATTGCGAACGGGCTGCTGGAGGTGGAGGTGCTGGGGGAGCTGGGCGAGGTCGGGCGCGCATACGATGAGTTTTTCCGCGTGCGGCAGGCGATGCAGCAAAAGAGCGAGCGGGAAAAGGAGCTCAAGGCGCTGAGCGACACAAGCGGGCCGAGCGGGCACCAGAAGCTGCAGGTGTGCGATGTCTGTGGAGCGTACCTCTCACGGCTGGACAATGACAGGCGGCTGGCAGATCACTTCTACGGAAAGATGCATTTGGGATATGCGCAGATGCGCAAGACGTACGAGGCGTTTCCCAAGGAGATGAGGGGACGGTCGAGAGGTCCCATGATTGGAAGTGGTGGCGGTGGCGGCGACGATTCGGATATGGGCGGGGTGCCGACTGGTCCTGGAGGAGGTGGTGGTGACTGGGGACGGGGGCCGAGAGGGCCGCGGGGCTCGGGTGGAGGTGGATATAGAGGGGGTCGTGGGCGGTACCGAGGAGGCTGGTGATTGGGACAACTCAAAGGTTCAGTCTCTCTCCATTACCACCACCGACGCGTCCAGACACGAGCCAAGCAAGACCACTCAGGCAAAAAAGCTGCTGCTCTTCATCCTCCAGACAGACTCTGGGCGTGCTGCAACAGAATCTCCCGACAAGGTTACCGATACGTTACCAGCTGGCCATCGATGAAGCGCCCTTGTCCACGGAAGGACTCGTTCTCCAGCTACTATGCCCCAGATCCACCAGCAACTTGGACATACTGAGCCATATGCCGAAACAGCAGCATCAGAAAGCATTACAAAGTCTTGGAAGTACACTGGAGATTGACAGGGGAAAATAAGATCTAAACAAACCAAAAGAAATGAAAGGAGAACAATCGAGGGCCGAAAGACCAAACAGGAGGCATATTTTTCAAGGGCGTTTTGGTGTCTTTGGCGTTTGAAACCACACAAGAGAGCTCCTGAAAGTTTAGTTTTGATACCATACAACGCGACAGCGACGGTGGGAAGCCGTTAAACCATGGGAAGATAAAAACTGATACATGTATGTGCACTATAATGTGTACTGTACACACTTCCAGAAGAACCACAGAGCTTTAGTAACAAAGGAGAATGAACTACCGCAGAGCATACAATGTGCTGATGATTGGCAGCATCGCTATGATTTTTTATTTTATTTTTGGCGCCCAGCCTCGGCTGCGTCGGCTAAAGGGAATCTATCCACTGCCTGTCTATTTGGATACAGAAATAAATCTGATCTTCAAACCACCGCTTATTCAAAAAAGTTGGTGTCAAGAGTTCGAAACTTGAATGATTCCACCCAAGGCGCTTTTATCTCGATGCTCGCTATTCTCCCCGAGGTGGAAGCCTTGCCATCAAGCACGCCAGTGTGAGTGAACAGCTGATGGCAGCAAAAGACTCAGTTTCGTTGTCGAGGTTGGGTATATCCGAATAATTCGTCCTCGCCTCTTCTCCTCTCCCCACGGATTCATCATGGAACCATCCTGGTAAGCATGACTGTCACACCAAGCCGTTCCATCGATAATGCAACCTCACGTCCAATCCAGGCATTCGAAACATGGGACTCCCTTCAGATACGACGCACGAGATGGCGCCCGAATGGTAGGCCAGTCAGCCACGACAAGATCCGGCAACGCTTCTCAAACTCCTTCGCCGACGCCTCTACATCCTCGCTCATCAGCTCCTAGGATGAGTGGGATTGTAGGGCAGCGTTCTTAGCGTCTTGTGACTCCATCTCCTCGTCCCATTTGCCCAACGGCGATAGTGGCGAGGCAAGGTCTGCCTTGAGGATATCGGCAGTCGTCGTGCTCTTGGACGCGGTCGTGGTGGAGATGGTCTCTTTGGGTACCTTGGATGGCGTTGCGGAAGAGCCAGGCAGCGCAGGGAAATCCTCGTCGTTGGGAATGGACTGTTGTTTGGCCGGTCTTGGTGCTCCTGCAGGCGGGGCGTTCCGGTGGCCTCCTTCAACATGTTCGTCCTGAGAGTGGAAATAGTCTCCCCGGCCTCCACCGCGTCCTCTGCCCCCTCCACGACCTCTTCCTCCTCTGCCACCGCCCCGGCCACCGCCGCTCATGAAATCTGTGTCATCTGACATGGCAAACCTGCTGCCAGTCAAGCCACTAGCGCCTCCTCGTCCAGAAGGCGCAGGCCCCCGCACGCCGCCGTTTGCACCACGGAAATTGAACCCACCCCGCCTTCTCTCCTCCTCCATCTCTCTTTCATCTTTGCCCTCGTCCCAGGACCCGCCCGCCTTCGCCTCCATGGCTTTCAGCTTGCGCTCGCGGTTGCGCTCGCGCTCGTCGTCCATTTGCCGCCTATCCTGGGCCTCGCGGCGGCGCCGCTCAGCCTCCTCTGCGCGACGCTTCTTGGCATCCTCGGTGGCCTTTTCGACGGCGATTTCATGCGACTGGCGGTCCTGCTCTTGCTGCTTGAAGCGCGCAGCGCGTTCAGCATTCAGAATGGCCATTTTGCGCATCTTGTCAGCGAGCTCATCTTCTGTCAGCTTCGTGCGTGGGTTCGCGCCGGAAGAGAGGCGCTCGAACGACTGGCTGCCTGGTCGAGGAGCATGGTTGTTGTGGTGGGTCTGATGGTGGTGACGTGGACGCTCACGATCGGGGGTAGAGTTGGCAGAGTCGGCTTTGGGCTGGTGCAGAGCAGCAGCGTTCGAGGGGCTTGGGGAGCTGGGGCCGCTGGGCGTGGCTTGGGCGCTGCTGCTGCTGCTGTTGTTCTTCTGGTTGTTGTGCTGCTTGTTGGGTCGGTGGTTCCGTGGGGCGCGAGGAGTTGGGGCGGGTGGTTCCTGGGTCGCATGCCGTGACTGCATCATTCCCTTGGGGACAACGACAGGCGCGGCGCTGGAGCCATGTTTGGGAGCGTTGGGAGCTGGTGGTGGCGATTGAGCAGCTTGGGGGCTGGCTGGAGCAGGAGCGGCGACATGGACGGGCTCCTGGGCTGGAGCTGGCGCTGGAGCAGGGACAGGGACAGGGACTGGAGTTTCTGGTTGATGCTGTTCTACTTGAACGGGTTTCTGCTGCTCTGGCACAGTCTCCTGAGGCTCGTCGACAGGTTCAAACTCGTCGGCAAAGAGGTCATCGTCGGTACGGCCGCCAAACTGGTCCTCCATGGCTGCGATGCGTAGGGTGGAGGCCACGTATATATGTAGAGAGGGTGGTGGCCGAGTTTCTCGAGTGAAAAGGCCAAAATGCTACGATGGAGACGTATATATGCAGCGCAAAAAGAAGAGCGTGGATTGTTGTGGTGTATACGGGATGCAATAACAAAGGTGGTGGTGGGGGATGAGAAGTTGCAGTGACGGGCTGAATTTACATAGTGCTAGGCGGCTGGTTGCCTGGCTGCGTCTCTGCCAGAAATGCACGGTTAGTCAGCTTAGGCTGCGCTACAAGCAGCCGCCCGAAGACTCACTAACAGCCCACTAGCCAGAGCTGGACGGGGGACCTGCTCGGGGCGGCAGGGCGGGTAGGCGCTATAAAAGCGCCAAACGGTCCACTGGAGATTCTGAAGGCGGGCACGTCCTCGGAACACAAAGGTAGCAGCAATTCAAAAAGCGGCAGGCGCTTGTTGATGGCCCACGAGATTAGCTAAACACCCACAGCATCAATCGATTCTCAGAGACCTGGCTGAGGCTTGCTCCTTGTTCCAACCTGCCATGAGCTTCGCCGAGATGCTCAACAGTGTCAGCCACTTGATCCTGGATGGTGTCCATTAGACGGCTCTCTACTGGACCAGCCCGTGGCGGCGATGCTGCGTTTTCCACTCTCTTTTCCCACCACAAAGCAAACTCTGGATGGAAGCGCAAGTGGCCCGCCGGCGCAGCTCTTGAGGAGCCAGTCTAACGCCTTGTTGTAGCGATTCTCTGTGCGTATATTCCGGTTCTGGGCCGTTCTAGCCGTCTACCTGCCTGTCTAGTCTCTAACTTGTGGCACCAGCACTGAGACCTGGTATGTCCTTCCAGCCTGGATATCCGAGATATAAGCTTGGGGCAGCTTCCGGCCGTCGACCGCCACCTGGATCGCCTCGACACGGTCCCGTCGGATCGCGACATTGAAGAGAGCGCCCCGAAATGTGCGCTCGACCTTGAGCTCCTGCCAGTGTGCCGGCAGCTGCGGATCAACCCGCAGGCCCCTGGCATCACCACGCAGACCGCATAGACCCTCGACCAGGCAGCGATACACCCACGGCACCGTCCCCGTGTTGAACAGCTGGCTCGACCGTCCCGCCCGGTCTGGGAACTGGTGCCACCCGCCCCGGTAGTAGTTGGGGATGTACACGGGCAACTGGCCTCGCTGCAGATAGTCGGCCCTGTCGGGCCCAGGCAGCATCTTGCGCAGCACATCGTAAGCCGTGGTAGCCGCCTCTTTGCCGCCGCTGCCGCTGCCGCTGTCGATGCTGTACAGGGCGTGGGCATAGAATGCTGCCGCGTGGTTATACACGGCTCCATTCTCGCCCTGGCCCGGGAACTTCTGCGTCACGCGGCCAATGTCCTCGCGCATCCCACTGAACGGCGGCCAGAACATGAGCACACCGTAGGGTGTGTCGAGCATCTCGTCGATGCGCCGGACCATGCTGGCCATCTTGTCGCTGTCGGCTGCGCCGCTGAGGATGGCCCACGACTGCGGGTTGAGCCAGATCCTGCCCTCGGGGTCGTGCTTGACGCCGAACGAAACGCCGTCATCTGTGATGCCGCGCGAGAACCACTCGCCGTCCCAGAGGTGCGCAACAGCTGCTTCATTGACGCTGGCTGCGGCGTCAAAGTACTTTGGAGCCATATCCTCCGAGTGCTGCTCACAGAGCGCGGCCCAAACCTTCAATGCATACGCCGTGGCGACCGTCAACCACCCAGACACGCCTTTGCCTTTGTATCCGACCATGTTCATCGGGTCGCACCAGTCGCCCTGTGCGATATAGCTCAGCCCTCGCTCGTCTCGTGCGTGGCTCGACAGCAACCAGTCCATGGCGGCACAAAGCCGCTCAAACACCGTCTTCTGGCTGCCGCAGCCGTCCGTGATCTCCTGGTCCAGCAACGCCCAGTCGCCCGTTTCGTCGATATACACCTGCAACGCAATCGGCACCCAGACGCAGTGGTCCGTATGCGGGACCTGGTTGATGTATTTGAGCTCTGCATCCGGAGACAGCAAGATGCCGTCTGGCATGGCTCCCGACTCTTCTTGCTGCGAGAGTGCCGTGACCAGTGCCTTGCGGCAGACAGAAGGGTTGATGTACGCCATGCCCATGTTGTCCTGGAGGTAGTTGCGCGTTTGCGGATCCGTCGTCAGGCGGTTGACATCGCCATGGTAGAACATCTGGCGCGGCAGCCAGTTGTTGACAAAATTGTCCAACTCGGGATCTGGCGTGGTGATCCTGATACACCCCGTGCCGGAGCGGACATAGGCATTGTATGCTGTTGCGGCGGCAGAGAAGCCTTGCTGGTGGAGGTAGTCGTTCCGCCTGGCCGCGATCTCGGCGTCTGTGGCAGCAGGGCCAAAGAGGAAGCGGAACTGCTTGCGGTGAGCTGTCCCCGCCTCGAGGTTCTGCAGACGGTACTGCACCACGGCAGCGGGTGTTTCATAGCGCGCATCGTGACGACCCAGCTCTGGTGCTTGCAGAATCGCAGACGGGGCGTGGAGCCCTCCTTCGCCCTCGAAGCTTTCCTGGCGGGCTTCCCAAGAATGCGGCGGGACTTCGCAGAGCAAGTACGTCTTGTCCTTGAGGTGCTTGTTTTTGAAGTACTCGTCAGCCTTCTGGTACGGGGTAATACTGCTTGCCACGATCCCGCCGAGATCCTCGCGCCACTCTGCGCTCTGGTTCATCCATGACATGTATCCCACGGTGAAATACGGGTAGATGCTGATGTTTCGGGGTTCCTTGCGCGCAGACGTGTTGGTGACCGTCACGCTCCACAGCTCGACAACATCGTCTGTCGGCAGGGAGAGTTTCCATTCTATGCGGATTCCGCTCAAAGCTTCTACCGTCCACGTCACATCGCCCTGGCCAACCGAAAACTCAAACCTGTCCTCCTCTTGCTGTGGCGGCGACGCCCCCGTTCCCCGCCGCACGGGTTCATACGGCGCCGAAAACAAGGCGCCCGTGTCTTCATCCTTGACGTATACGAAGCGACCCGGGTGGTGCGCGTAGTAATTCTGCTCCGGCTGCATGAAGGTGCGCGCCTCGATGTTGGGCGCGTGCGAGTACTTTGCTGGCTCGGGCTGCATGTACTGTGCTGTGGCGTAGCCGCGGCAGGTGAAGTGAATCATCATGCGCTGGTTCCAGAGGTAGCCGCCTGCTTTGGGGAGAGCGGTTGGGCTGGTGAGGGCGTAGCGGGTGCCGTCTTTTGTCGGGCCGAGAAGCGGTGTGTTGGCGGTGCGTGTGGGCTTGTCTTTGTGGGTGGTGCCGTTGGTGCCGTTAGTGCCGTTGGTGCCGTTGGTGTTGTGGGAATGTCCGTTGTTGCTGTTGAAGTGGCCGCCATTCATGCCACTCGAGTGGCCATCCAACCCACTGGTGTCTGAAGGAGCCATGGTGAAGCTATCATCAAGTGAGGAGCGCAAAAGGTAAAGGATGAAGAGCTTTGGGAGGAGGACGGAATGAGGACATTGAAGATGGAATGCTTTCTTCTCGCCTCCTTCTTGCTCTTCAGAGACCACGTTGACCCTAAACCAGATTCACCATTCCGTGTCAGAGCGGCACACGTGAGAATTGCTCACCGACTGGAACAGTGCTTCAGCCCTGAGACAAGCAGGTTCTGCAGGGAGAAGAAGGCAACGACAAGAAAGGAGCGAAATTGCAAAGGAAATGCAAGATTCCGAGAATCCAGAGGAACCTTTTTGGTCCCCTCGATCAGGATCCTCCCTCCCAACAAAAAATCCCATCCCCAAGTCACACACACACAACACAGATACCATCAATCAGCCACCATTCCTCGTATACTATGTACACACCAATGTACTACACAAGACACGAAAAGGGAAACCGAGAATCAATCAATCGGCCTTCACTACGCAAGTCTCAAACAGCCAACCGTCCCCCAAACACCGCTTCAGAATCCGCAAGATCCCCATCAACCCCCACCCCTCCAAAAAGCCACATGTGCACTTCAGCGAACACATCCGCGAACAGATCCTCCAAGAAAGAAAAACTCAATTCCCTGCCTCCCCGTTCCGGTTGGTGCGCAGTGCCGGGGCAAGGGGGGATGGGGGTGGCTGGTGTGACCCGTGGGATATGCATGCTGCTGAACTTGGTGTCGCTTCGCTTGGCTTTGGGATGGCGTGTGAGTGGTTTTGCTATTTAGCCTTAACTCACACATATACACATCCACGTTCCGGCTTCGGGTACGAGATCCCCTTGCGCGCACGCCCCCCCTTTTTTTTTTCCTTCTCTTGCTTTCCTAACCCAACCAGGACCATCAAGGCGCACTTGAGCTTCCTGTAATGGGTAGGGCGAGAGGGTGTCTGTCCTCCGTTCGTGTACTAACCGTCTACCAATACTTGGCATACGGAAACCGTCATGGTGAGTTGAAACAATTAAAAAAAAAAGGATGCCGTAGAGCAAAAAGTCGGTGTAGTAGGAGCGAATTGGAGAAGGAGATTTACCAATAGTTTCCTGTAAGAGGAATAAAAAAAAAAAAAAAAAAACAGAAAAAGGCTGTCGTCTTTTACTCTTACCGTGGTATTACTATGTACAGGCAAAGAGGGTGAGATTGGCCTTGAAGAACAAGAAGGGCAGGGTGAGCATGGCACACACACATACACACACACACACACACACACATGTGATTGTAAGGGCGAGAGAGGGCCACTGTGCGCTGGTTGGTTGGTTGAATGAAACCTTTCTCCAGACCCAAAAAAAGGGAAAGGAAACGTAAAAAGGAACGACTTGGGAATCAAACCGATTGACGACAGCATCTGGGAAAGGTACAAGAGGACCCCATCGAGGAACAAACCAAAAGTGCATGTGCTTCTTTCTGGATGAACACGATTTTACCACAGCAGAAGACAGATATAGATAGCTCGCAGCGTAGAAAGTGTTGTATATTTATTTATTGTACGCGCGAGCCGAGCACAAAACACGAGCGAAACAAACCATCCAACTACTTACGCACTACATGCAATCAATCACCTCAACCCCTCTCTACTTCACTCTGGAAACACAGCAGGCACACCTGTTTCTTTTGTTTTTTTTTTTTATTTCACAACAAGAAATATAAATTACAGAACCATCAATTCAGTCCATGTAGCCTCTGTCTGCGCTATAGATACGAAAGACTTTCAAAATAAAGAGGAAAAAACAAACAAGTGTCTCCGAATAGGGTGACTGGTATAGCAAAGCCAAGCCATTCTCTCTCTATATATAAAAGAAAAAAAAAGAAAAAGAATGAGCAGCTAGTTAGAACCTCCTCATAACGCCCACACTATGCCGATACCCTATAATTTTTAATACTCGTCGATGCAAGAAAGAAAGATATCAAGAAGATCAAGGGGAAAAGAAGAATAAAAAAAGAAGTATGGTGGGGAATATAAAAAGAAGAGTCGTAAAGCAGGTTTCGAGAAGAGAAAGAAAACACAGATAGTCAAAGCACGAAATCAACCATTCCAGCTACTCGACGCAACAGAATGCATCGACTGCGCCCTCGACTCGATCCACGGCCTCCTCGGCGCCTTGCTCAGCCTCTTGCCCTCGTAACTGCCCACGGTCAGGAACGAGCCCCTCGTACTCGCCGGGAACTCCTGCCAGCGTATGCTCTTCTTCCGGCCCAGCCCACTCACTCCTCGGCCGCCCCCGTAGGTCGACACCACAGCCGACGCGTACGGGTTGTTGGCCATGTTCATGCGCATCGACCCGCGGTGGCGGCCCTCCTCGAGCGCCGACGCAGCCGCACTCCCGCCGCCGCCGCCGCCGCCGCCCATCATCGGGAAGCCCCAGTAGTTGCCGCCCCGGCTCTGCGTCACATCCAGCACACCCATCTCCTCCGTCTCGGCCCACAGCTCCTCCTCGGTGACGTCGCTGTAGCGCAGCGGCATGGGCGCGCCAAAGCGGAAGGAGCGCGTCGCCGGCGCCATAAGCACCTCGTCGGCGCGCATCTGCGCCATGTGCCACTGGATCCAGTACATTTGCTCGTGCTCGCGCAGGTAGCGCTTGCCGTGGAAGCCCTTGAGCACGACGCCGCGCGACAGCATGCCCAGCTTGCGGCGGAAGTCGGCCTTTTCGTACATGCGGCGCGTGAGCCACTCGACGTCGCTCGTCTGGATGACGTCGGGCAGCGCGAGGTTGGCGGGCACGGCCTCCTTCTCGCCGACCTCGCCCGTGAACTTGGCCCACGGGCCGACCATGGAGAGCATCGAGATTTGCGCGCGCGCGAGCGCCACGGGGTCGTTGGGCGGCACGACCTCGCCGTACTTCTTGTCGACGTCGTCGGGGTCCGTGAGCACCAGCGCGGTGGCGCCGACCGAGGTGGCCACGATGGGCACGCCGGCGAGCGCGGCCTCGGCAATGGCGAGCGGCAGGCCCTCGGACAGCGACGAGTTCATAAACAGCCAGGCGTCCTTGAGGACCTCCTGGGGGCGGCCGAAGCCGCCCAGGATGACCTTGTCGCTCATCTTGCACTGCTGGATGAGCTTGATGGTGTCGATGGTGTACTGCGGCTCGCGGTCCTGCGCGCCGTAGACGACGAGGCGGTAGTCCTTGAAGCCGAACTTGTTGATGATGACGTCGGCGGCCAGCACGGCGGTGCGCACGTCCTTGATGAACTGCACGTTGGACAGCATGATGACGGTGGGCACCTCGGTGCGCACCTTGTCGACGGGCTTGAAGGCGTCCATGTTGCCGACGCCGTTGACAATGGGGTCGATCTTGCGGCGGAACTGGTTGCGGTGGTTGACCTTGCCGCGGTCCGTGCCCAGGTCGGCCTCCCAGATGGGGTTGAAGAAGGACGTGCAGGGCAGGATGACGTCGGCGTGGAAGTAGGCCAGCCGCGTCGCCAGGCCGATGCCGGCGAGCAGCATGGTCTGCACGGGGATGGACAGCTCGCACTGCGCGGGCGAGATGTTGAGGCAGCACTCGCGCCACAGGATGGCGTGGTCCCAGATGCCGAACGTGGTGCCGCGCTTGTACTTGAGCAGCATGCCAAACAGGCTGCTGATGCCGTGGTGGGTGCTCTGGAAGACGCGCGGGCAGTTCTCGGGCGTCTGCACCGAGAAGATGAAGAAGTAGGACTTGTAGATGGCCATGGCGTCGCGGAAGTCGGTCATGGTCGGGCGCGACAGCTCAAAGGCCTCGGCGGGGTCCATGATGTTGTCGTCGTCGTACGACGACAGCCAGGCATCGACCCACGCGCCGGCGACCTCCTTGGAGTTCCACGTGATGTTGTAGTCCTTGTGCTCAAAGTACTTGAACATGGTGAGCATGACGTTGCTGAAGTGCAGCAGGTCGCTGCGCGAGACGGAGCGCGAGCGCGCGCCCTTGACGAACTGCTTGAGCAGCGGCACAAAGGTGCCGATGATGTCGCGCTTCGTCTCCGTGTCGCCAATCTTGCGGTCCACCTCGGACTGCAGCAGGTTGTCGATGACGCCGTGGTTGGCCGTCTTGCCGTCCAGGCCCCACAGCGGCAGGATCTTGAGCGACTGCACGTTGCGCTCGATCTGGAAGCGCGGGATGCCGTACTCGTTGGCCGACTCGGCCAGCACGTGGTTGCGGATCGTGCTGTGGCCGTTGACCAGGTCGCGCCGGCAGTTGGACACGCCGCCGGGCGCCTCGGGCCAGCAGCCCACGTCGTTGAAGATGACCGAGATGCGGTCGCGCGTGTCCTTGTAGCAGTCCTCGGGCCGCGTCGTCATCTGGTTGGCGTCCTTGCCGAGGCCCATGGCGTACAGGTCGGCCGCCTTGATGGGCAGCATGCACACCTCGGACACGTCCTTTTCGATCTCGATGGCCGCGACGATCTGCTCAATGTTCTCGTCGAGCACCTTCTTCGCCGACGTGAGCTGGCCCGAGGACCGGTAGCTCCAGTACTTTTGCAGCGTGGGCTCCTGGCGCAGAATCAGCTCGTCCATCCAGCAGGCCGTGATGCCGTCGAGCGAGTGCGACTTGAGCCAGTTGTTCCACAGCTCGGTGCGCAGCCACCACGTCGGGACCCGCGTGTAGATCTTCTTCTTGGAGAAGTACCGCCACGCGCCCGGGTTGAAGATGGTCTCCACCGACTTGACGCTCAGGCGGCCCGCGTACTTGAAGATGCGCCGCACGTCGTCGCGGTGGTGGCGGATAAACAGGTCGTCGTTCTCAAACGCCACGTCCGTCGGCCGCATCTGCATCAGCGCTTCCTCGGGGAACACCTCGGGCGGCGACGAGATCATGCACCGCGTGGGCCCGTCCTCGAGCACCGTCACCATGGTCGGGTCGCGCCGGTGCGCATAGTTGCTCGTCGTCGTGTAGCGCTTGCTGCCAATCTTGCGCACCACGCGGCACACACGGTCCGAGGGCACCCAGTCGAGCTTGGCGCCGACGTCGGCGCGCAGCGGCACGCCCCAGTAGACGGCAAAGCTGTCGCTGCGGACCACCTTGGAGAGCGTGTACTCGGCGCGCAGGATCTCGTGGCTGTTCTTGGGCGACGACTTGTACGAGTAGGTGAACTCGTACTCCTTGCCGTTCAGCATGGTGATGCCGTGCGTGACGCGCCCGTACTTGTCGTAGAAGCACCGCTTGAAGTTGTCGCCGTCCGCGACTTCCTTGTACGACGGCCACCGGCTGCGCGACCGCTCGGCGAAGAAGTAGGTCGAGTAGGCGAACGGGTTGTCCTTGTCGTCGTTGGCAGACTTGTCCTGGCGCGAGGCGAGGCGGTAAAAGTCGTCGTAGACGGCCGTCGAGACGGGCTCGACATCCGTGGGCCGCGTCGTCAGCGCGCGGTCAAAGATGTCGAGGGTGATGGAGTTTTCCTCGTTGCGCCGCGCAAAGCCAGTGATGATCTTGCGCGGCTGCTCGATGATGACGCGGTCCTTGACGAGCGTGCGCGAGGCGCCCTTCTTGGCCAGCCGCGACATGCGCACGAGGTTCTTGCGGTGGTAGATGAGCAGCGTGTAGACCCAGATGTTCTTGAGGAACCAGCACAGGCGCCAGAACGTCAGGATGATGTAGAGCACCAGGCCGCGGAAGTACCAGTAGCGCACGTTGTACCAAATCTCACGCTCGACGTCGGAGCCAGCGCCGGTGATGATGCCCACCCATTTCGTGAACGTGTTGGGGATGGCCAGGACAGTCGACAGGAAGTCGCGCACGGCGCCGTACTTTTGCGGCCCGACGTGCACCGGGGCACAGTGCAGCTCGGCTTTGGCGAGCGGCGCCGTGCCTGTCTCGAGCGAGTACTCGGCGTTGAGGTGCTCGCGCTCCTGCGTCTTCTCAAAGATGCCGAGCGCGATTTCCAGGTGGAAGTCGCAGGTCTGGAGGTCGATCGAGTTGGTCGCCATCCACTCGTGCAGGTCGCGCGAGACGGAAACGGGCTCGCCGAGGACGCGGCACATGATGACCTGGCGCACGTACGAGGGCAGCTCGCGCCACTTGGTGTCGACGTGCACGCCCAGGCAGAGATGCTTCATGACCTTGAGGTTGGTCTTGGCCTGGATCTCAAAGAGCGTCGGCAGGTCCGAGGTCGACAGCTCAAAGTCGATGCGCCGCGACATCTGCTCCGTCTCGTGCAAAAAGTGCTCGGCTTGGATGGCGCGCGTGCGGTCCATGTGGAAAATGGCGCGTGCAATGTGGAAGAGAATGGCTTCCGTCACAAAGTACGCCAGCAGCGGCTGCCAGGTGGGCACTTCGACCTCGTCCTCGAGCAAGTACCCCGTCGAGATCTCCAGAATGTTCATGTCGTAGCGGCTAAAGGACATGGAGCTGCCAAAGCCGCTGTCGATAAAGGCCGTGCGCGTGCTGATGTTGAGCTCGATGCGGCCAGCCTTCCACATTTCCAGCGCGACCTTGAGCACGTCCTCGGACCAGGCTGCGTTTTGCGCGTGCTGGTTGGGCTGCGAGATGCTCACGCGCAGCAGCTCGGCGATCCGCTCGCCAATCATGGCCGACGAATTGACCGTGACCTTCTTGCCCGGCAGGCTCTTCCAGGGCACGACCTCTGCCGTTTCCGAGACGGACATGCTGGGGCTCGAGAGGCGAGGCTGCGTCCAGCAGGTGCCATTGTCGCCCCCCGCGAGCGTGTTGTGGTCCTTTTGCTGGATGTGCAGGTCTTTCCACACGAAAAAGGTTGTCAGCCCTGCAGCACCCAGTGCGGCAATGTTGAGGGCAATGACATCGAGGAACAGCGGCTCGTTGTCGCCGTAGATGCCGTGGAGAATGCACCCCACCACAAACCCCACCGTGGCACTGACCAAGATCGAGGCCGTGTGGTAGGCGACATCGGTCGTGAAACAGCGGTTGAACTGGAAGATCATGACGCCCGTGTACGCGATACAGTAGGCATAGTAGAAAATGACAACGTCCGTCGTCTTGACAAAGACCCACAGCAGTATGCACGACAGGCCGAACCAGAAAATGAGCCGCTGCGAGAGCTCAAACAGCGCGCCCAGGTACTTCTTGCGCCGGCGACTCTCCCAGTCCTTCTCCACCTCGTCGGCGTGGTGAAGATCCAGCAGCTTCTCCTCCGACAGCGAGTAGCTGCCGGACCAGTGCTTTTGCAGCGTGCCGTCGAGCGTCATGACCGAAGCGCAAAAGTACAAGATGGCAAAGCAGATGCCGTACCGGGCCGTGTCGTCGATAAAGACCGAGATGGCCGGGTACCGCGCACTCATGACGATGCTGACCCAGCGGTCCATCAGAGCGACGAGGAAGAGACCAACGCTGACGCCAATGTCAAAGCGCGAGTAGCGGAACAACAGGAAGATGTTGTGCTCCTTGAGACCCTGCGCCAGCTGCTCTTGGGTCTTGAGTGCCTGGTTGACTTGGCCAAACCAAGCTGGCGTCAGGGTGTCGGCACGCGGTCGGGCAGGGTCGTCCTTCTTGAGCAGCCAGTCCAGGTAGGGCATTCCCTTGGCCACACGCACCACAACGGGATCTGCATGTGCCGTGGCGCCAAAGCCAAAGATGCCAGAGCTGTACGCCTCCACCTCTCTGCGGAAAGCGAGCAGGCCCATCTTGCGCTTCACCTCGGCCGACACCTCTTCCACAGCCTTGACCCGCTCTGCGCTCTTGTCATTGCCGCTGCCGCCGCTCTGCACGCCGCTGGAGCTTTCGGCTTCCAGCTTGGCATTGTACCAGCTCATGACGTCCTTTTCGCCGACGCGGGGGATCTTGTCCATCCACGTCGACCATTCGTGGCAGAGCCTGCGGTATTGGATGAGGATGAGCACCAGGAAGCCGTATATGACGGGCAGGTAGATTTGCATGTCGTGGCCGGGCGAAAAGCTCGAAATCAGGGGCGACAGGAAGAAGACGGGGATTGTCCGCCACAAGACAGTGCGACCAGATGTCAGGGGGCTTCCGCGTTGGTGCATTGTAGCCATCACGCCTAATAACCCGTAAGTCAAAGAGCACACAATCACTATTTGGAACCTGGTATCGGGGAACACTTACCAAGAACATTGAGGTACATGGCAATCGCCACCACGTAGAGGAAAAACACGAGCCCAGAAAGAGGGTCGACCTTGACGGCAAAAATGATGAAACCAACAATGCCGACCAGGATGGTAATCACAAACCCGCCAGAAAGACGCTGCACGTGGAAGTAAATCATGTTGTCGTATGCGTACTGCCTCCCAAGTCAGCTCGCGTATTCATTCATCAGGGTGGTCAGATGACGGGGGAAAACCCTCGACTCACATTGCAGATGTAGTAATTTCCAATACTGCCCACCCAACCAGTAACACCGGCAGAAATGAGCAGCGCCATCAGCAGAGCATAGCAGGCAGCAGTCAGATAGTTGTCGCCCAGCCACGCGGTCATGAACAAGCCTCTTCCCAGAAAGGTCAGGAGCAAGATGTCGATGATAGCAGGCAGACAGAAGATGGACAGGGCACCGAAATCGGCGAACCGCCGACGAATGTCAATGAGCGTCTTGGAGACATCAAAGCCCTTGCGCGCGTGGCCGTCATAGTCAACATCGTCATTGTTGGATGCGCCAGGCTCGGCCTTGGCAAAGGCCGTCATGATTCTCTTGTCCTTGAAGCCCGGTGGCGGAGGGTGGTCCTCGAGGAATTCACGGTACTGGTCATAGATGATTTCGCCGAGATCGCGGGGAAGCATGCCAAAATAGGCCTCACACTGAGACCCCAGTGCCCACAGTTCGGAAAAGACGGCGGCCTGGTCGCGCTGGGACAAGAAAAACGGACAGCGGTCGGTGGTCTCAATGTAGACATCCTCAAAGGCACCCGAGCGCAGCGCAGAAACGAAGATGAGGGCAAACAGGTCGGCATTGACGTCAATGTACTCGGAGTCGGTCCACGAGTTCCACGGGTCAAAGGCGCGCAAGAGGGCCTCGGTCAGCACGTTGAGCTTCTCACGGTCTGCATAGAACAGAGCGTCGACGACAATGCGATCCACGCTCTTGTACAGTTGGAGCAGGTTCGACACGGAGGGCAGGCGATTGGCGCCCATGCGCACAAAGTCCTGCAAGCGGCGACGGAACAGGGCCTCGATGGGCTGGGAGCCGCCAAGGAAGCCAAAGGAAGCGGCATAGTTCCACGACTCGAGCGACGTGTCGTCCAAAAGGACGGCCCGGCATTGCTCCTCAATGCCATACTTGAAGTCGTGCGTCATGCTCGACACCTTGATTTGTTCCAAGAGAAACAGAATCTCAGCGGGTGTGGCCGTGTCGATTTGGCTGCGGATGCTCTGCGGCAACGAAATAACCTCGGAAGGGTTCAGTGCGCGCTCAAAGGCCAGTTCCTCCTCGTACCGCTCAATGCGCGGAACCTCGTGGTGCGCCAGCCATGTGTGCAGCACCGTAGCCAGATCACCCGGACAGCGCCGAGAAATGAAGAGTTCCACCTCGCTCACAGCCGAGTCGCGGTTAGCCTGGCTAGACGATTCCTGTTTCAGGGCAGAGACACCCCAGAGCTCGGCAACATTGTCGGGGAGCGTGAAGCCGCTGCCGAGGCCCTTGTAGATGAAAACCTGCTGGGTCTTGAGGCCGGTCACCAGAGACTGCACGAGCGAGTAGTGTCTAGAAGTCTGAGGATACTGGCTGTATGCCTCAATGAGCTTGGTCACTTCAGCCTCCGAGGCGCGCTGCAACATCTTGAGGGTGCGCAGGTGGATCTGCGTGTCCAGAATGGCATCGTACTGGGCGGCCGTGGGCTCACTGAGAAGAGGCACGCAGCCGTACGGTGAGATTTCGTCGCCTTGCGAGGTATAGTCCCAAAACTCTTCACGAATGGGTGCATACGGCACGTAGTCGGGCGGCGTAATCTTGACAGGTCGCTCAGACCGCAGCGACTGTAGCTCATCGGAAAGCGGCAAAGGCATGAGGAGCTCGTCAATGTTGGGAATGAGCTGCTGCAGCTCGGCAAAGGGGAGACTGGCGACCTTTTCGACCGAGTCACGCCGGCCGTTGCCCACATGTATCTCCCGCTTGCGTTCCATCCACGAGCTCTGCAGCTCCGACATGTCGGCGCGACGAAGATATTCAAAGGCGCTGAGACTGAGCGGCAGCTTGCCCTGGTATTCGTTCGAGGTACTGTTATTGGGCGAAGGCGCGCGCCCGTGTTCAAAGGCAGCAGCAAAGTGGTCTGCTAGCTTTTGGGATCTGCGCACCACAGCGGCCGAAGGGCGCGTGTGCCAGCGGTCGAGAAAGCCGACAAAGAAGTTTGGTCGCTCGAGACGTTGGTCTGCGCATTTGGCCATGGCATCCCGCAGCGCGACGGAGCGGAAGTAGTCCCTCCTTGTTCCATCTTCCATCATGCATGCATTTTCGACAATGATACCAGAAAGGTACTTGAAGTTTGTCGATTCCAGGAGCTTCGAGTCGTGGTGGCACTTGAGGAAGACGGGCACCTGCAGTTTGCTGAGCCCCATGAGAACCTGGGGCAAAGACGCCAGCGATTGCTCGGGCACCAAGCCAGCGTCCAGAACCAAACCCACAACAGCGTTGTTGCGGAGGAGGCTGGCCAGGCGGTCCACGGTGGAAGAAACCTCACCCGACGGGGTCCTGCTCAGGTCGTGGCCGTCAATGACACCAAGCACGGGCCTCGAGGCTGGCACACCGGCGATGGTGCTCGAGGTTTCGGAAAAGGAACCTTGATCGGCATCGTCAACGGCTGCAGCCGACGCCGAGAGGAAGGGCAGTGCTACAATGAGCAGATCGTGCTCGGCGGTGAGCTTGCCAAAGTTGGGCACGGGGGTCTCCTTTCCAAAGTAGCCAAAGGACTGCACCGTCGAGAGATCCAGACACGGCGACGGCTCCTTGGGTCTGGCTCGGTCCAGCGCTTCGCTCTCGGCCGGACTGGAATGGTGGGTGGAATGGTACGTTAGCAAGATGACACTCGTGCGCCGGTGCGCAATGACACGGGATATAGGCCCAAAGCGGCTGTGAAGCAGATCAGCAAGGAACCTCAAACGCACCTTTTCCTTCTTTTGCGCCATGCTCTGTGGTATGTGACTAAACGCTCGCCCACGGCAAGGACGGTTGGCACTCCTAGCGCCGTGATAGCGAGGATGAATGTGAGCCATTGGTACGAGTAGAGCAGACGCTCATCGCTCGGCAGAATGAAATTGCAGTATATCTGCACGTGGGACTCGTTTCCACAAATCGGCACGCTCTCGTCACCATTCAGCGGCTGGAAAAAGGACGCCATGGTGAGAGTTGGCCAGTAGCACTACTGATGGTGGTGGTGGTGGTGGTGGCGGCAGCGGTTTGTGAGAGGGACTCAGAAGAGTGCAGCGCTGAGCGATGCGAGCGCCCGACGACTGACGCAACCAACGGAGAATCCAGATGGCAGCTGTGCTGTGACATCAACGAGCGGAAGGGTTGTTTATTTTGGCGAACCCGGAATAGAACTGAATGTCGATTTCAAAACATAGTCGCGGCACTTTTTTGTGCGCGTGCGTCTCTCAGCGTGCTCACAGCAAAGTAGGACGACTGGCGGCGACGTGGAGAGTGTGGGGTAATGTTAAGGTGGGAGGAGGTGAGCGTGCCGTCTTTCTTTGTCGGATGGTGTCGAAAGTGGATTAAGCTGTCTGAGAACTGGCGACACGCGGGTGAGAGTTGAAAGAGAGGCGGCTTTGGCGATCAGCCCGGAATCAGTGAGGGAGAGAGGGAGAGAGAGAAAGAAAGACGCAAACGGCTCGCTTTCGCTGTTGGTGTGCGGTGGGATGGCGATGGTGGTGGCTATCGGTTTGAGGAAGCAAAGTAATAAGCGAGCAAGGAGGAAAAGGCAGACAAGGCCCAAAGAAGCACACAGCAACCCCCAGACAGCACGCCAACCCAGCCGAAAAGAGGAGCGATCCGCTGTGCTGAGGGGATGGATGGGATAGACTGGGTAGAAAGAGGCAGAAGCAGACTCTTGGCAGAGTCCCACGCCGCAGGCTTGGTGACAGATGGAGATGTCAGGCCCGACAGTCTGCCAAACTATTTCGAAACACGGGCCTTCTCTCTGGATGGGCTAGGAAGCTATGGCCAGGATCACTTCGCCCCCCTCGTCTCTGCCGTGCAAGGACTGGCAATAATCGCAGAGCTGATAGATGAATGAATGAATAGCATGGCCATCGGAGCGAGCCTAGGCGGGCATCTGGTTAGTTGGCAAATCCAGCCAGCTGGGTCCAGGAGCGCCACTCTGCTTCTCGTTGGTTCGCTGTACGGGAACCACTGGCAGCCAGGAGCATGTACCTGGGTGCTACTGTGTACTATGTAACACGCAGACGCAACTTTATTTTCGATTTTTGTACCGTACGGTGGCAGGGCGGCAGCGTAAACAGGATCCCGTACTACTTCATGTACAGGCCTCTTGCCAGACCACCCCAGAGCAGCCGGCTCGTAGGGGTTGCTGGGCGGGGCCAAGACGGCCATGGCTGCTCTAGCATCGTCTGCTGGTGGAGAAAACAACGAGTAAGGGCCCCAGAGGCAAGAGTCTGGCCCTGGAAGGGGGTAATAAGCCCTCTCTCTGTCTCTTGGCAGCAGACACCTCCAGGCGGTTATTCGGCCGAGGCCGCAGCTGGACAGCTCTTTTTTTCCCCGCTGGTGGTGCACGTCCATTGTGCGGCTGTGTGTTGCGAGAAAAGCTGGTGACGGTTTATTGAAAAGCGAAAGCGCGCCAGAAGGTCCACGGGGCCTTCCATATCGAGATCTAGCATGCGCATGGCATCCGTCGTGATCCTCGTCTGCCTCGACCCCCTGTTGTTGTTGTTGTCTTGCTTGCTTCCGCAGCGGGTGTTCTATGATATGCAGATGCTTCCAAAGCATGACAGTACATAGTACAGCTTAGTACATAGTACAGTCCCGAATAGCATACCGTAATGAAGCAGGTCATGCCCAAAGAGGTGCTTGCAGCGAGTATCAGATCATTCCCAAGGGTCGCGTTTCTGGTCGTGTCACCTTGCTGGGTGCAGGATAGACTTTCTTTTTCCTCGTTTTCATGCTTTGCTTCACGACAAACTCGAGTAGCAGATGTGGACATTTTGCCAGTTCCCCGTCATTGCTGGGGGGGTCTTGGTGAACAACAAGTGCCGGGCCTCAGCCTTGGCCCAACGAGGCAGAGATTGGCGGTGGGATGTCCGCCCGGGCGTGATGTGCCGAGAGGCCATGATCTCATCTCAACCTTCCACCACCACGAGCGTCGGGGCCAAGTGATGGGTTCGCAGCAACTTGACGAACTATGCTGCCAGGCTGCCTCTCTATTTTCCTGGCTTTTTACCCGCTCGCTGGCTTGGCGGGTTGGTTGGAAGCTGTACATCCCGAGCACGATCAGCACCAGCTAGCATGCAAGCGGCTTCTGATCCCATCACGATCACGAGCAAGAGAGCAGGTGCTACGGTGGCAACACGCGGATTCTGCGTCATGCAGCCAGTGCAGAAAGACGATCCTCCTGCTGTTGGGTGGAAAACAGGCTGGCTAGGCTGGTATCTGCTGGCGGTTTGATGGCATCGCTGACCAACACACAGCGATCAACAAGCCTGGCAGGGCCTGGCAACAAGCGCCTAAACAGCTAGCACCGGCACCACCAGCAGCTGGGGCCCTGCTCCGCAGCAAGACGCAGCAGAGGCACCACCGTGTCACGCCGGAACGCGAGGCGACCGTAGCACTGCATTAGCCACTCCTCGAGGACGAGCAGCAGTACGAGGTACGTGGGTACATGCACCTCCACCGCCCGGCTCTGTAGACTGTGTACATAGGACTCGGCGGCGGCGGGGGCGCTGGAAACTGAGGCTGGTGGCTGGCTGGCTGGCTGGTGGGCTGATCGGCTTTGTTGGCTGGTCTGTCCTGCGGCCGCGGCTGCGGCTGCGGCTGGCTTCACCGTTTGTTGAGTCGGCGCACTTCATCAAATCTTCATTTGCGCAAAAGCATCACTGCCACTCCTGCACATGGCATTGACGGGTCAGGGCTGGCGAAAAGGGGCAACATTGGGATGTTGAAATTGGATGCTGACTGCAGAGTTTTTTGCATCGAGTTAAGGTTTAGTTTAGCTGGGCCTAAGGAGGCGGTGGTGGGCGGTGGGGGGTGCGTGAGTTGCTGGTGCTAGTGGTCGCTAGGGCCGCTAGCTGGCTAGGTGGCAGCTGTAGTCTTCAGAGCATGATTAGTGGGTGCCGGCAAATGGCAGACCAGGCGATACGCGTCGGTACTTGTCGTTGCCTGGGCTATGGCGCAATGAGGTATGCTTGTACTGCAATATGCAGCAATCGAGTAGCTGACCAGGGGTGGGCCCCTGTGCTGCCCCATCCGCCCCACAGCCTGGGGCTCCCTTGCGGACTCTTGCATCCCTGCAATATATCCGAGCGCCCGGGGCCTGGAATAGCAGGGGAGAGTTCAGTTACGTACCCCAGGCCTGGGTACATGTCCAATGTACCTTGACCAGCCGGGACCGGGCCAACTCGCTGCCGACCTCACCTCAACTCGACAACTCGACACTGCAGATTCGGCCGGCTGCAGACTTCCAATGTCTCCACCGCGCTACACTGGCTCGTCTGGTACTTTTTTTCCCTTTCTTCCTTTCTTCCCCTTGGCACCTTTTCCACCTGTCACTGGCACCAGGCGGCCCTCTTGACGGGCGGGCGCTCCTTTCTCCGTCTTTTAGATTGCTTCAGGCAGTACACTGTACTTGACATGCTATGTCTCGCTTTCGGTTTATGAGTCATCACAAGAACCGTCCTCAGCTCGCTCGCTGAGCAATATTCTGGCTTCGTGATGCCTGCATGCATGGGGTCATGGCATCCCTGTGCCAGTCAAAAGAGCAAGCAAAACACCCATAGCAGAGCGCCACCTGATTTCAGGTGCCGATAGTCGATGGCTTCATTGCAAGACTAGTGTGCTGTATCCAACTCTATCATGTTGACCGTGACCGTAATGGCATGACTTGGTCGGCGCGGCGCCCGACGGCTGCTGGCCCGCGCAATCCGGCCAGAGACCAGACGGCTCTCGCAGCACAACACAGCACAATAGCTTGGCGGCAAGCCAGCGCCACCGAGCCCTACTCCCAAATCAAGAAGACTGTGCCGCGCTGGCCCTCCTCGCACCTGGTCCCGGGCCCGCACCCCGGTGGCGACTTTCGAGAAGACTCTGACGCTGTTGCTGTCCCTGCTGTGCTTCGTCAACGAGTGTTGCGCAGTGTTGCTTTGCAGCCTGGTGGCAGGGTGAAAGGCGCAGCTCTCCATCACCCAGCCCCGGCTCGGCCGTTCCATCATGTCGGAAAGTGCTTTCCTTTTTCGACCGCGCCATCGACAGAAACGGTGCGCGATGGCGTCCTTTCTAGAAGGCCTTAGGCCCGCTTCCAGAAGACCTGTCAGGCTGGCAGCCTTTTGCTGCCCAGCCGCGTCAAGAGGGGCTCTGAGACACAGAGGCACGGTCCGACGATGGCGGCAACCAACGCTTCCTAGGCGCGTTCAACGACGAATGGCTTGCTCCCTTGATGACAACGACCACGCCGTGTCATCTTGAGCTGCTGGCACGGGGAGGATGCTGCTGGGACAGTTGTGGTCCTTCTCAGCTTCGATTGCGACATTCCCGTCCCGCCTCGTCTCGTCTCGTCTCGTCTCTGCAGTGCGGCCCAAGAGGGGGATCAAACCATCCTCATCACGACATTGCAAATACGCTGTGGCAATTTCGCGCCAACCGATCAAGCAATCAAAAAGCAGTCGATACCTGACCCACTATTGAGCTTGGCAAATGCAAGTCACGGCGCTCTGGCTTTGTTGTCGGCCATCCGACTGGACGGTAAGCTTATTATTATTAACTGATACTATGTACATGCAGAATGTCGTTTTGGCTGTCCACAGGTTCCCCGTCGCTCTGGCTTTGCTGTTCCTTGCCAAACTTTGCCCAGCGTTGCATCAATATCAGAGATCTGACAGATGAGGCTGAGCAACCGGCACTGCGACACGAGACGATCTGCCGCAAAACGAAGGAAAGAAAGAAAGAAGGTTGTATCCTTAGCCCATGCTGTGGACTCTCAAGCCCCATACTTCCGCGGTACCTGAAACGCCGTGTCGGTGCTCTGGCTCGTACGCGCAGACCAAGCAGACAGCAAGCAAAGCGCCCGCCCATCCGCCCACACAAGTTCGCTAGGCGCTATCTCTCACACACACACACACACACACACACGCCTGTTTTCTGCTGACCAACGGGCCCCAGGTCTCCACTTGTGCCCCTGGCTAGCCAACGCTGTGACTGGACTAGCAGACGTAGGTTGTTTGCCAAGCA
This sequence comes from Coniella vitis, assembly GCA_011317545.1. Taxonomy (NCBI): domain Eukaryota; kingdom Fungi; phylum Ascomycota; class Sordariomycetes; order Diaporthales; family Schizoparmaceae; genus Coniella; species Coniella vitis. Next base: position 206,867 of record WUJK01000008.1, read on the forward strand.
ACTCCCGAGCGGCCAGCCTGGTTGTAGAAGTACTATGGATCTCGGCCGTCGACTATGTAGCGCCGAGTGGATTTGGTCGACTGCTGTACTATGTACCATGTACACACTGGCCTGACGCTGGGGCCAAAATTTTTTGCAGCCCTGCACTGCACCCTGCTTGCTGGCTTCCAGATCATGCGGCCGTGGACAGACAGATGGAGACAGTCGTCGTCGTCGTCTTCGAGGGGCAATGTTCAGCTCTGGCCCGCGCATGCAATATGCACTCGCAGCTCAGCAACTGTCAGATGCGGCTCTCTCTTACATACCACATCCAGCCTGTCATAGTACCACTATGTATGTAGGCAATGGTGTGGCTTGCGCTGGCCTTCCCAAAGCAGGCCAGTAGCCTGCCCAGTGTGGCGTTTGCGGCCTTGCCTGGACAATTGCACGCCGGGCCGACCTCCCTGCAGATTGCCGCGTTCTTCTCCGTGCATGTCCAGGATGGGTTCTTTTTTCTTTGGAAGGGGGGGGGTCTTCTTTTCCTTTGTTCTACTTCTTACTACTGTGCTGCTGCTGCTGCTGACGATGATGTTGTGCATGTAGCGGGCGTTCTTTCTTTAGTACCCTCCTTTTGACGCTTTACGAGTTTTGCACGTAATTCCGCGCCTCCAGAGTCAGTTTGGAGTGTCTGTGCCACGTGTTTTAGTCTCTTGGCGTTACACTTTGAGGCTTGTGGTTATTATTTTGCTGCCCTCTCCGGCCCTTTTCGCAGTAGGCTCTGTAGCCTTGGAGTATCCAGGGCAGCCAGCCAGCCAGCCAGCCAGCCCAGGACAAGCGCTAGGCGCCATGGGTTCTCGGATAGACAATCGTCGAAAGCCAGTGTTACATGCTGAGTGCGGATGGGGCATATGATGGGCTACCATAGCATGTCTGTGTTTGTGTGTGGTTTTGGCGCGCTGGCTACCGGTTGCCTCCCTGTCTTGGTCATGGCCTGACCTGCGGTTCCTCCTCCTCCTCCTCCTCCTCCTGCTGCTGCTGCTGCTACTGATGCTGTTGTTGTTGTTGTTGTTGTTGTTGCTGCTGCTACCAGTGTAGCTTTTGTTAGCTTGGAGCAGAGGAGTGGTCTGCCCTGGGGTTGTGGCCCCCTTCCCGAGGGCTGACACGACCCAGTCAGCCCGTCCATGTCGGTGGAGTTACTCTTTTTATTTAGTTTTTCTTATTTTATTGTTATTTTATTTCATTTTTGCCCTGATCTGGTGCCCTTCTCACCGGTGCCCTGTGCCTAGTATCCCTTCGCTCTTCGCCTGTGCCTTTGCCTTTTGCGTCCACCCTCTCTGTCCAGGTCGTGCCTTAACGAGACGGGCACGACATTATTACCGTTACTTTGTTTCACCGGCGTGAGCTCTGCTGTGGACTATTCTTGGACTAGGAGCAAGCCATGTTGTTCTAGCCCGTGAGACATAGCTCGCTTCATCCCGAGCATGCCAACAGCCCCGGCGTCCCCAGCGTGGATCCAGGCCGAGCCCTGGAGGTATCATTCATTCACGCTTCCTTGTTGGGTCACAGAAGGCGGCTGCAATAGCTCCAAGAGTCTTGCCATCCATTCTCTAGCCAATATATCGTGGGCCTAACTGCACGTTTGCTCCGAACACACACAAACTCCCGCCCACGAAGATCACCGCTGCCTTCTCCTTGTCCTTGACCTCGTTGTCCTGCTAGTGCCACGGCCCCTCGTTGTCCACGGCGTCCAGAATTCTAGACTATCGATCTTTTGCACTGGGTTGATTTTCTTGGCTGGCCGACACACAACCCCCATCTGTTCGTTCTCGATCTTGCGTGCCATATCCACACACACCCAGCATCCATTCCTACAAGAGTCTCGTTTCGGACTACATATTATCCACCTTTGCTCTCACCCTCACCCCTCACCACTTGTCCATCCTTTCTCATCATCATCATCATCATCATCATCATCATCCTCTCTCTCCTCCTCCTCGCCCACCACTCATACCAACAAACAACATCGACAGCAACAAGCCCAACAGTAGCCACCCGTTTTGCCTCCTCTTGTTGTTGCGTACATCAACCCGTCAGACCATACACACCGCACGTGTTATACACACATAATGTCTCAGAACAAGCTCCACCTCAACATGGCGGCCATGCCCAACTATTCGTCTTCACACCTGTCGGCCGACTCGTCGTCCGCATCGTGCTCGGACAACTCGCCGCTGGCCAGCTCGCCCCTCAGCACCCCAGAGACATACAACCTGGAGGATGCGCCCCCATTGCACGTTGGGGGTGGCCTTGGCTCGCACTCTGCCACGGCGGACCCAACATTTGTTCTCGTCATCGGCGGCCTGGGCTTCATTGGCTCCCACACTACTCTGGAACTTCTCCGGGCTGGCTTCAATGGTACGTTACTTTTGGCAGGCGACAGAATGCTCTGCGAAGACGAGGACTGCGTCCATGGACACGCCAAAGTAGAAATCAACATGGCGGCTTACTTTTTTCTCTCACAGTCATTGTGGTGGACAACCTGAGCAACAGCTACGAGAGCGTGCTCCACAACGTCAAGCTGCTTGCCGCCAAGGAGCACAAGGAAAAGGGGACGCAGATGCCTTTGATCCACTTCCACCGCGTCGACTACCGCAGCCGGTCGATGCGCTTCTTGCTCGAGAGCTACACCGACCTCGTCCCGGCAGCCACCGATGCGGCAGCAGCAGACTCGGAGTCGGAGCGCCGACAGATGACCTACCAGTCGCGCATCACGGGTGTCATCCACTTTGCCGCCTTCAAGTCCGTGTCCGAGTCGATTGGCAAGCCCCTGGCGTACTACAACAACAACGTCTGCGGCCTGGTGTCCCTGCTCGAGCTGCTCGACAAGTTCTCGATCCGCAACTTCATCTTCTCGTCGTCGGCGACCGTCTACGGCGCCAAGGCCGACGCCGGCGTGCCCCTGCGCGAGGAAGACCTCGTGCACTTTCCCGAGACGGTGCGCGACCCTGCGACCAACGCCGCCGTGGAGGAGCTCACGCCCTCGGTGGCCGGCCTGACGTGCCCCTACGGGCGCACCAAGTACATGGCCGAGGCCATCCTGGCTGACCTGGCCGAGGCCGACGCCCGCTGGCGCATTGTGGCTCTGCGCTACTTCAACCCGGTGGGCTGCGACCCCTCGGGCCTGTTGGGCGAGAGCCCGCGCAACGTGCCCACGAACCTGTACCCCGTCATCACGCAGGTGCTCACCGGCGACCGCGCCCAGCTCGACGTCTTTGGCTCCGACTGGGACACGCGCGACGGAAGTGCCGTGCGCGACTTTGTGCACGTCCTCGACGTCGCCCGTGGCCACATTGCGGCGCTGCGTCCGTGCCCTGCCGCCGCCGCCGCCGCCCCGCCGACGGGCTTCCGCGCCTACAACCTGGGCAGCGGCAACGGCACCACCGTGCTCGAGGCCGTGGCCTCGCTCGAGCAGGCCGCGGGCAAGGCCATTCCGCTGAACCTGCAGGGCCGCCGCGTTGGGGACGTCGGCTCGTGCGTCGCCTCGAATGCGCGCGCCCGCTCCGAGCTTGGCTGGGCGCCGCGCGAGTCCATTACCCAGTGTGCCGCCGACCTGTGGAACTTTGTCAGCCGCGCCGTGGGCGTCAAGACTGTTTCATGAGCTGGCTTTGGCTTGGCTGGCTGTGATGGGCCGTCTTTTTGTCTTCCTTCTTCTCTTTTTTGTCCCCCGGTCTCGTCTCTTGCCAGTCGCCAATTCTTTGTGCATGGCCGCACCGCACCACAGCCGCAGCCACACCCACACCGCAATTACCGCCTTGCCATTATTGGATTCCAACGAACCGGCCCAGCACAGAGGTCTGACGGTGTGCATGATGTATATACATAATCTACACCCCTGTGTCTGCATCTCGCATACCCCTTCTCGCGCGCTTATCTCCCATCCCACACACGACGGCCATCCCTTCCACTGGGGGGGCGCCATGGGCCCTGAAGAGACACGAGACACACCAAAGAAAGAAGAAGAAAAGGAACCTGCATCGTTGATCTGCATCGTCTACCTTGCCTTGCCCTTCTCTTTTCTTGGTGTCTTGTTGTTTGCTCTGCAGCACCTAATAAGCGTTTATTTCTACGTGCTATTGCACCTCCCTGTCTATAGCCACGATTGGGCAATTTGTTTTTATTTCTTGCCTTTTTTTTTTCTTCTATCTTTTATCTTCTTCTTTTTTTGGTTCAACGGTTTACAAGCATATCATCTGTTTAGCCTCTGTCCTGTTTCTTGTTTCTTGGAGCGCATCAAACCAGTCTGCTGTTGGTTCCTTGGGTCACTTTTTCTCTGATGATTTTTTATTCACGCGCATGGGAGGGAGACTTTTTATTTTCTTTCTCCGACTCAGCATCTCTCACGTTGCAGTTTCGTGTTTCCGACCTTCATGTCTGGCTCTCTAGTTTTCACTTTTTCAGTTTCATCGGCTTCCAACAAAGCAAGCGGCACAAAGGAAAATGAGGGTTTGGGAAAAGCTTGTTTCAGTCTTCGTCTTTTGTTTTTGGGTGGACCACCATGCCAATCAAATAAATGTCTAGTATAGTATACGTACGCTTATACGCTAGTGTAATAATACTCAGCATCCATTCATCCCCTTCATCGATCGTTCGGCCCGTGCATGGGCTGTCGTAAAAGACAATGACAAGGACAATCGAGTGTCCAGCCACGTTGCGTCTTTGTTTGTTTCCACGTCCATGCGTCCGCCCTTCTCTCTGGCTTTCCGTCTTTGTTCTCATCCTGCACAGTTCCACATGGGCATTTTTGATTAATCACACCGTACCACTTATTGTCATCACACAAAAATAAACTTTGCCTCGCTTCAAGGCTTCCCCTTTCTCCTGTCCGTCTTCTGTCGGCCGCCCCCCCCCCCCCTTCTCTCCATCACGGTCCCTTGGACACTATAGTATGTAGTATGCACCGGTGATTTTGTAAAACATGCCCCCGGCCTCCCCGGATCTTCGCAGTCCTTGATTCACGAACTGGTTTTGCTCGGCTCTGCCCTTGCTCTGCCCTGCCTCGGCTCCAGTTTTTTCTTCACCCGGCCGTGCCATCCATGAACGGCCAAACTCCATTCGCACCCATCTGTTCCAACATGCAGATACAAACACGAATCACATTTCCACTTTTTTTTTCCCCTCTCTATTCATTTCTTTTTTCCTCTTTTTCCCTTTTTTTTCTTTTCCGAATTCGTGCTTCCACCAACAACAACAACAACACGCATATTCTCCATCTTTCGAAACTCCCCGTCGCCCCATTCTTTTTTCTTTTTTGGAAAATCCACAAATCGCCCCACCCACTCCAGTCTTTTGATCCCAGGTCCGAAGTCCTGCATCTTATTTCTGTATCCAGATTTGCCTCCCTCCGCACTCCCCGGGACGAAAAGGAAAAAAGGCTCCTAGGTTGGCTCAGACTAACAAACTAACTAAATGATCGACTGACTGACGCAAGCAACACCCGGCCCTCCCCCCCTGTGGGGAAAAAAAAGGAACTGCCCCAAACAATCAATACGAAGAAAGACGAAACCAAAAAAAAAAAAAAAAAAAAAAAAAAAAAAAAAAACCAGGAGACGAGATGGGGTCATCATATGCACCGGGGGAGAGGGGATAAGGAGATATCTTTTATTTATTTTTTATTTCCTTCTTTTTGGTACTTTGTATTTACTATTTTCCCCTTCCCAAAGCCCCCCCCCCACTCTTCCTTTTCCATGAGATTGATTACTATCGATAACTTTGGGGGGGGGGGGGCCGGGGGGGTTGACTTTACATGGAGAGTGACGAAGCCGAGGAACCTTAAAACAGTTTCTATTATTCATTGTGCTTCCGGTGTTCCCTCTCTGCCCCACCATAACGCGTGTTATAATAATAATAATAATAATAACAAAAGAGAGAGAGACATCAAGGGATTGATTTGCCCTGGTAACAGCATCTCCTCTCATAGTACATAGTACTGCTTATTTGGTTTTGGGGGTTTTTCTATATCAACATACTATTATTATAATATGCTATAAACCTGTATGTACATACATATATACATACTATGCGGTATTTGAAATACGATCACCCAACTCCACAATACTTTCTCCCCCCACCCTTCTTACGTGGAACAACACCATAACCACACTAAACACGAACAAAAGATGGAAACGAGAATCAAGAATGTATTGAGTCAATAAACACACACAAAAAACAAAGCAGCATATACGTCGTATACATAGTAGGGTACAATTTTAAGGGGGGAAGGCTTGGTAGGGATACTCCCACCTATGCCTTTGTTTTCTTTTCCAACCCACGTTGGCAAACTTGCTCTCCCCGTGTTCTCCGTTAAACGTTGATTTCTTTTTTTTTTTTTGAGATTTTTTTTTGGTGATGGGCTGGCTGGTTTTGATTTGGTTGCGTGTGGTGGTATGTGCTATTGTGAGAGAGAGAGTACATAGTATACTATAGAACGGAAAGTTGCGGACAAGGGAGAAAAGAAAAAAGAAAAGCATGTTTTGTACGAGTTGTTTAGGAAATAAAGATAAATACGTGTGAGATACGAGCGAGAGGAAACGAAGTAGGGGTAAAGAGAAAGAAAAAAAAAAAAAAAAAAGTGTTGGAGAAAGAGAGCAAAAGAAAAAAGAAACAAGGCAAGTTTACCATATAGACAAGAGGCAGGCATATATGTTCATTTCTTCATCATCTCGTTGGAGCAAAAGTCTTTTTTTCTACATGGGCAGGTGAGAGAGTTTTATGGAAAGGTTCGATAACATATCGATATAATACCAATCTTTCCTGTGGGCCGTAGCGGATGTAACCGCCATCACTCCCACGATGCACACACACCTCTTATAAGTTTCGACACTATTCGCAGTCCGTAATTTCGATGCAAAAAACGGTCACAAGCAGGTGAAAGCGCAACTTCTTTCCTCCCCCACAGCCGGTAATAAACGTGCAAGTATAATCAATAGTAAGAGTGCTTTTCTTTTATGTATTCTTTCTTTTAGAAAAAAAAGCCGCCCAAAGGATGCTACACTGCAAATCGTTCATCGCCAACAAATGTTTAGAAGACTACTACTTGTGTACACCGTATAAAAAGAAAGAGGAAAAAAAGCCTCCGTCACGTAAGGAAGGATCTGCCGAGGTACAAAATGCCACCCTACGCAGAGGAAAACCAGAAGAAGAAGCAAAAGAAAGAAGCAAAAAGAAGACCTTGCCGGATTTAGTATCTTCCCCCCCCCCCTCTCCTTTGCTTCTCCAGGGTTCAAGGTGGTAGATGCATATTATACATACACCATGAACAGATATAGCCCAGCATCAAGTGAATAGTAACGTTGATATAACCGCAATACGACAACCGCTTGACAGGGGGGTTTGGAAAGATGTCGAGGGTTACTTATCATAACACTATTATAAGGTAATAATTTCAATTTGAAGGAATCAATGCCATAGGGCTAGGTGGTAGCTAACACACCTGAAGGTTTCTGTACTATGTCTACAAAAGCAGAGAATAGAGATATACGTTGGATTATGTCGTATACTGTAATAGTACTTTTATTAGAAAAGGATTTCGGAAACACCACACTCGGAGAGTAAAGACACAAACAATACCCTGGGAAGAAAGAAAAAAAAAAGAAACAAAACAGGTTTCAACAACGCAATGTCAAGGGTGGCTTGCCGTCATGCCTTTTTGTTTTACTATCACCAAAACTCGCGACAACGAATGTGATCACGAGCGGTGGATGGTGGATGGGTGACGACTAGTGACCATAAGAAGGGCCGGGCTGGGCTTGGACTGACTTTTAGGTGATTGTGTTTGTATGTCTGCTGCTGATGATGATGACGACAACGACGACTTGGGATACGTTATATTGCGTTTGAATTTACATCTGTTGCGCCATGCTACTACTACTGCTGCTGCTGCTCCTGTCTGCTGACGAGGTGTTGGTACGAATAGTTGCCAAAGTATAGATACAACAACACGATAACCCACAAAAAGAAATCCGTGTATTCTCCGAGTGCAACACACCTTTGCTCGGCTCATAGAAAACACTGCACCACCCTGCGCCTTCCGGGGGGTCGTCCTCCGTAGGAAAGAATAATTTCCGTATGCTCTCACAGTACAGCCAACCGCATATATACAAAAAGAATGCACACACGGTACGTGCCGTAAGCGAGTAAGCAGTCTGAAGGATGGGCAGGTGACCAACCAACTAAACCAACCAACCAACCAACCAACCAACCAACAAACAAACAAACAAACAAGGAAGAAGGGTGTCCTTCGTATTTCCGAACGGGTAGTAACAGGACCGGTGGAGATGTTGGGGTATTTTGGAAACTCGGTAGAAGGACGGGTGATAAATTTCGGAGAATATTTGCTTGTATGATGCCAAGGAACAGTGAAGGAATGATGGGGGCGTCAAGATGGATGGGCTTTTACATTTCATGTCATGTACCACGTGGATAGGAGAAGGAAAGTAGAGCAGCGACGGCTGTAGAAAAGCTCCAGACTACACAAGTATAACGCACAGGTATGTAGTAATATAATAGAATGCCTACTTGTTCTGTACTACGACGATCATGATATCTGTTACTCCTATCCTCTTTTGCTCTTTACCTACCCAAGGACACACTGCATATTGGGCAGCATATTGTCCATATTAAAGAAATATTAAAATGGAACTGTAAAGCTCTTTATTTGTAAAATATGTATAAAAAAAAGTGGTAAATAATAATGAAGGCTCCCTCATGATATTCCAATTCCCTTTCCTTTCTTCCCTCCAAGCCGTTCATCTCAAATTCACTCAGCACTCTCGAACTTGCGCTCATAGAAACCCATTCTCTTATTTTTTTTTTGGTTTGTTTTTCCTTTCGGTTCTCGCTGCAGCTCACAATGCATGTCACTCTGTGCAGCGGATCATCCATTCTCATTTTCTTTTTTTGATTTTGTTTTGCGCCAGACATGACAGAAGGAGGTATACCCGCCGAGTGTGCCAGTGTTCCATCTCAGGAGACATAGGCCATGTCATGGCTGGGATGTGTTGATATTTTAAGAGCAGGCCTAGAGGAAGAAATCATACGAGTCAGAAACTGGAAATCTTCCACAACACACATTGGAGGGTTTGATATATATGAGGAACCAAGTGTTTCCATATCGCTACAAGGGCTCTTGTTCGTCTCCCATCTTGAGCCAGGGGAAGGGTCTGTGCAGGACCACAGACGGAACCGCATCCAGGCCAGAAGAGGCAGAGATGGGGACACGATGGGTCACCGACGAAGACGAGGGCCATGAAGATGAATCGAGCGGACGAAGGGGTGAGAAATGTACTCACATTCTCGGCGGGCGCATCGCAAGCAGCGTTGGCGAGGTTGCAGGCAAGCTGAGCCTGGGCGTTGCACTCGCACAGCTATATGAGAATCGTCAGTCATGATATCCAACAGAGGCAAGAAGAAACAAAAGAGCACCAGTTGCATCTTGGCAGAGAATGGCCATGGAGACACCCTCAAGCGCGGATGCGTCTCGTCAGACAACACTCCTCCCCAGTCATTCTTGCCATGACCCCATAGCAGGCACTTCTCATTCTCCAGCAGATCTGTGGGCTCTCCTTCGATTCTCCTTTGTCTCTTTTCTGCTGCCCTTCTTTTCTCCTCGCGTCCTGGGGGGAGCTGGAAGGGGGAACAGGAAAACGGTCAAGCCAGGTTTTTGGGACGGTCCGCGAAGAGTGGTCTTCTGTATGATACAACAAGACGACACGCCGCTGATCCATCCATTCAACCACCCAGCCAACCGTCCGAACCACCCAATCTCCCTCTTGTCCTTCTCTTTTTCCCCTTTTGCTTCCCTGGTCACACCTCCCTACTACTCCTCCACCACCTCCTCTTCTTTCCCTCACTACTCCCTCTCTTTCTCTTTCCCACACACACATACACACACACACACAAAGAAGACCCAAAAGAAAACAGCAAACAGAAAAGAGGAAAGGGAAAAACACTCACGCTAGTAGCGCTCAACCGCGGGTCACACACAGCCGGCTTGCAGCTGCACGTCTCGGGGGTGAAATCGGGGATGTTGTCCGTGGCGACGCTCGTCGAGTTGCCGGCAGCCGTGCCGTTGCCGTCGTCGCGCACGACCAGCTCGGCAAAGGCCCGCGGGGCGGCGGGCATGCCGTGGCCGGGGTGCGCCTGGACGGAGACGACGGCGGCGGCGGCGAGGAGGGTGAGGAGGGTGGTCAAGGAGTACATCTTGTTTGTGAGTGTCTGTATGTTGGCAAAAAGGATATCAGGATTTTTGGTGTCTGGATGAACGAGGGCTGAGAGGTGTTTTGGTCGGATGGACGGTTGGTTGAACGAGTGGTGGTTTGTTGATGCAGGTCAGGAGGGATCCCGTGAAAAGAAGGGCCTGGCAGTCTCTCTGGTTATTATTATGACGACGTGCAAAGAGAAAAGAAAAAGGAGTAGCCAAGTGATTTTCCAAGAAAGGGATGAGAGGACTAGAAGAAACTAAAAAAGCGAAAGCGGTTGGTGATGGCAATGTTCTTTCTTCCCAACAGGAACAAGAAAGATGGGCCGCGGGTAAAAGATGGGGGGCGCTCTGGGATACAAAAAAGGGCGGACAAGAATTACACAGGCACTCGCACACGGACACCGTCACACGAGACGAAACAAATACACAGCAACGCCGAACCAGTAACGTCCAGTGCTCGCACTAGTGTGTATTCACTTCCTTGGGCAAGAGAAGAGGCGGGGGCTGGACGAGCAGAAACAAGGGAGCGTCTACTTCTCTTTTGCCTCAGCTCTCCTGCGGATAAGACGGCGCCCACTTTCAACAGCCCAGCTGGTAAACGCGCATTCCAGTTGCTTCAAAGTACAGGCAAATAGTACAGCCCGAGCCCGTACACGCTCTCAGCCTATCCTGTGAGACGCTCTGTCGTTTGCTAGCAAACGGCGGGGGGGGGGGCCCAAGCAGCGCTGGCGCAGAACCACATGCCAGTGGTCTGAGACCATGATCTGAGAGATTCCTCGTCTGCATAAACACAGGCACAGCAAATAGCCTGAGGGGATACGAAGCGATGTGGACTTGGGGCTGGAGGCATGCCCAGCCCTACAGTGGCTGACTGGGCCGGGTCGGGGGCTGGACCACGCAGGGCGAGTTTGCCAAGGGCCAGCTCGTCCCAGACGGAGCGAGTCGAGCCCGTACCATATCACCAAGCGCGCCCAGACGGGCAAAGGTCAAGCGAGGCCATGCCATGTACTCAGTAGAGCGGTCCAGAGCCAAGCAAGCACTAGACCAGGCCAAAACCCAATTCGCGCAGCACCTCTCAAGGGTGCGATGGACAGTGCAGTGGAGTCGGCGGCGAGCTGTCAGAATCACGGGCTGGCTGGCTCGAAGCCTAGAACTCAGCTGGAGCCTTTCTCCATCCCCAGCCCAGAGCCCAGAGGAAGCTGAAGTCTGCTGCTAGTTCCGGCCCAACCGGGCAAGAGAACGGAGCCTGTCTTGGCTGTGCGAGAGAGAGGCGCCAGCTGTGGCCTCTTGTGTGGAATGGGCGACCAGGAGAGAAAAGAGATGCGACGCTGTGCATCATCGTGGACGATTCTGCACGCCGTTGGCTCTTTTGCCGGGAGAGGGACGCTGGCAGCGCAGCGCAGGCGTGTACACCGACAGGACATATCAGCCTCAAGCCTCTTCACCTGCCCATCTCCACAGCGAGTGCGACTTGTCGTGCGCGCTATACTATGTATGCACGAGTAGTGTGTCGAGTGGCGTCGGCTATTTTTACCCCGTACCCACGTTGGCCTGCACGCTACTGTGTGCTATGTGTCGTGGACGTGGAATCTGACTGGCCGGTCCCTTGATCGCAACGAGTAGCTAAGTAGTCTCAGCGCTCGTGCAGGGCGTCGTTGCGGTGCGGCTGAACGAGAGAACTTGGGCAAGGCGAGAATCGAGCGACGACGACGACAACCACAGGGAAAGCCCACAGACGCTTGGCCAATGGTGTGACGCCTCGTATGGACGCTTCGGTGCTCTGCCAGAGTGACGGTCGATGACCTGGCGCGAGAAACATACAGTACACGCATCTGATCATGAGTGGTCTCGCATTTTCTGTTGAAGATCGTCGTCGTCGTCTTCCTCCCTTGAGCCGGCCTGGAGATCTGATGATCTTGTTTCGTCATTGAGAGCCCTACAAAAACACCCGAGTTGGCGCAAGATGGGTGCTTCTCCAAACGGGAAACGTCATTTTCTTTTTTTTTCCTTTTTCTCCTTTTTCTTCTTTCTTGTCGATCCAGCGCTAAGCGTGGGCTGTTGATCCGATCTGGCGGTTCGTGCACCACTTGTGGCAACTGTTCTGGGATCTTCCCTTCTCACGGCGACGGCCTTACAGAGTAGACTTTTTCTCCCCCTGAGCGCACAGACGGGAGCCTGGCGGGTGCAAAAAGATCATGTCCTTTGGCTAGCCGTCCAGCAGGTGTGGCGGTCATGCTGATGCAATAGTTGGACTTGGGGAGGATCTGATAGACGAGGGCGTCTGGGTAGTGGCCCCGGAAGATGCCACTCGCTTAGTGCGCGTACTATGTGTAGCATACATAGCACAAGAACTCGCGAGAGCGTAGAGCAGTGCTTTGCGGACTGGATCCACCGCCGCCAGGATGGATCGAGTAAGAAAGCCGTGATGGTTACGCCCCAAACGAGAAGATGCCCCTCTCACTCACTGCCTGACTTGACTTGGCTGGCCTTGGTTCTCTCCCTTCTTTCTCTTGGCGCCCGGACGAAACGAGAAGCGCGATGGAGCAATCGTCCGAAGTCCCCAAGGATTCGAGGGGCCGTCGCTTTTGTTTTTCTCGTATCCTGCTCCCTCGTCTCAACAGGCTTGGTTGGGGCCCTGTGGTTTGTATGTGCCCTGTACATTGGATGGTGGTCTGCTGTGCCACAAGGGAGCGTGCGGCTGTGTAAAAGGTACGTACCTCAAGTACCCAAGTACTATGTACCCAAGTACTGCAGCACTATGTAACCATGCACACACAAAAAGTACTGCTATGTATAACAAGCAAGGGGGCAACAACACAAGCAAATACATTATGCACACAGATACTCTCTCAATCCTGTAGAGAACGCAAACTTTGTAGCATTTTACTCACTGAGCAAGAAAGAAAAGGAAGATGGCAAAGAGGGGGAGAAAAGAATGACCAAACAACACCCCGCCCCAAGAACTTCCCCTCTATGCAGTACATAGTACATAGTACAGAGTACCGAGTACGCATCTGTTCCCGCTAAACAAGCTACCGTAGGCTGTGGATGTTCCGACTAGTGGGGCGGCGGGCCGCGCCCTCGTGTTTGGCTCGCTCAGGTACAGCCGGCAAAGTATCTCGGTACACTACATGGTAAGTACCTATGTACACGTAAGAACCATAAACAAAAAGAAGTGCCATCGACAAAGTGAGAGCGAGAAGCGTTCGTGGGCCTGTCCTTGTCCCCGCCCCCCTTCCCAATTCTGGGGTTACGTCCTTGATCCTGACAAACCCTTTTCTTTGCTCCTTGTACATAGTCGCTGGGCTACCGCTGCTCCTTGATCCCTGCCCACACCCTCCTACCCCTGATTTGCATCTATCGGGGTGGTGGGTGAGCGCTCTCTTTGCATCCGATGTACCTGCAAGTATCTTTTATGCGCTGCATTTCGTGCCAGACGCCATAACTGACTGACTGACTGACTGACTGCACTGCGAATAATCCAATGGCAGCCGTACAACCCGCCCACGAGCATCTTGTTGACGTCCGGGGTGCTCTCAGTGGCGCGCTCCTCACCGACTCATCTGCAAATGAGCCCGTACTGTGCAAAAACCCGAACACGTTTCTGTCTGCTTCCGGGACCTATGCGGAATCACGATGGGGAGGCGCCGTGTCTTGGTTGTTATATAGCTAGTTGCTGATGAAAAACCCAAGACTCTCAATCCCCTCCCATCGGGGTTCTTTAGGAGCTGTGAGCAGAGACCCCCTTGCGTCCTTCCTGGGGAAGCAAGCAAAATCAATAGTGGCTGCTATAGCGGGTTTCTTTAATATTTTCCAGAAGGCCGGCCCCCCTGAAACCTGGTATTCGAGACCCCTCACCACCATGTATCAACTCGGGTACTACAAAGCCCTGTAGGTGCCCGGTTCTTTTCGCTGGGCTCACTCAGCCTTTGCTCTTGCTCCTACATTGTATTCTCTCTCTTTTTTTTTTTTTTTTTTTTTCCAGAGGGAGCCGAATGAAGAGCCTTAAAATCCCCGTCCGTCTGTCTCATCACGGGCCCCCCGCCCAGTCTGTGAATCCTATTCTACTATGCACGAGTTACATTTACTTCTCACTCAGGGACTTTGTGCTGTGGTCCTGCTGGGGCATGTGACCGACCATGCTTGCTCACAGTCCTAGCTCATTCATTCTTCACATGTGAAATCAAGAGTCGCGGGCTGGATCAAGCACTGGTTCGCTTGAAGGGTGAGCAAAAAAAAAAGGGAACGTGTCGAGCGTGCAAGTAAGACGAATGAGCAGAATGCAGCGCTGCGGGCATACTGGTTGGATACAAATCACTTCAGAAAAGGGCTCAATGGCAAGTGAACCTCAGCTTATACATAGTACATGCATATAATGAATGCTCTAAGCAAGTTATTGTTGCTGTGAACCTCGCGGACAGGTGGATTGTTACCTACAAGCAGGAATCAACGGAGAACGCATTGAAGGTTACCCCAGGCCCAATATCAATGACCACAATGTAACGTTGGCTCCCGGCCCAGCGCATTGCAAGGGCGAAAGAAGAAGAAGAAAAAAAGAAAAGAAAAAAAAAGGGAAAAAGAGAGCCAAGACCAGACCAGACCAGACCAGACCAATCACCACGTAAAAAGGAAACCGATTGATTTATCCGCATCCACAAGAGAGTCAGGCAAAAGCGGATGGACATCTCGGCTCTCGCCCACTTGGTCCATTTTGCTTGTACTGGTATTCTACTTGGGACACCTCGGACAGCTCCGTCTTAGACGACTGACTAGTCGAGCGAAAGCATATATTATCACCCATCATGCCACATAGTCACAGCAACAACCGCTTCGATACGTACCACTTGCCATTATCGCCAGTCATTCCGCAAATCAATACATGTATTCTCTACATGATCCCCCAACCCAAAAGAACCAGCAGGAAAAGAGGGTATAAAAAAAGAAGAAAAAAAAAAAACCAGACCAGTCGCACGATGCCAAGCCTTTTCGCTGCATGCTGCATTGTTTTCTTTGTCTTGCCCTTTCCTTTTTCTCTCCTCACTCTACTCTACTCCACCACACCACACCAACACCACAACACACCATCCCACTTTGAATACGAGCTTACTACACCTTGTGATTCCCGCTGACATTTGCCCCGCAACCGTACGCATAACAGAAACTTAAAAATTGCCGAATTATTTACATAGTAACCTATTTTGATGGATAATGTATTCTCGTGATTCTTTTTGGGTGGTTTGTTTTTGGTGCCCGTGATGTGTTTTTCCTTTTCAGCTGCCGAGACGTTGGGGCTCATTAGAACAAAAGGAGATATTTCAATGCGAAAACAGAGTTATTAGTTCTATTGAACGTCATTTGTCTCTATGGGGGTGTGGAAACGAATGGATGGGTCGGACGTTGAGGATAATAGCCCACACCCCCCCCTAACCTCTCCCGCCAAAAGAAGGAGAAGAAGGGTGAGTTGGGGGGAGGGGGTATAATTGCAGTAAAGTATGTTTGGACAAGCTAATTTGTTAAAAAACCCGCTTCCCGTCTTTTGTTTACATAGTACATAGCACAAGCGTTCAGCCTTGTTCGACCAGAAAACAGATTTCGTATATGGGAAAGACATGCTCAATACAAGTTTGAGAGGAGAAGAGGAAGGCATACTATATATGTGTGTGTGTGTGTGTCAGATAGTCTAAATATACCAGCGGAACAACTTGATATGTACTTTTTTCTTTTTCCAAATAACATGAATAGTAATGGCCAACACAAAGACACCCATATCCGGAGACGTAACCCGTATATTCCCCTTGATGGCTTGATTGAATATATATTCCAACATGTTACTTGACAGTTTCAATAATACATACTCTTTACGGCTAGAAGAAGGGCTTTCGAGCCGTTGTCCAACAACTCCAACTCCTCTCCCCTTCTTGATTCACTGAGTTACCATATCACCAAAATACAAGTTATTTTACCATAGTATGTATACATACCACTGAACCGACACTCTTGTGCAACCAAGACCGACTTCCAAAAGTCTTTGCGTGTTTATGTGTGTGGGCCCAGTGTCGGGTAGCCGGAAGGGGACACTTGTTGTTAGCTTGGTTGTTGGCAGTGAAACTAAGGGGGGAAATATGTATGCTTATATGTAACTATATTCAACCGCTTCCATTTGTGGGCAATATGGTAAATCGCTAAAAGAAGGAGGGAGAAGAGAATCCACTGAAACGACGAAATACCATTTTCCAGCTACGTGCCCTTACTCAAGTGGAAGTAAGTCACCTTTATCATAGGTCCGCTGTTCAAATCAACAATAAGAATGAGGCGAGAACAGGTGAAATGATCTCAAAGATTCAAGATGAATGATACAAGTCCAGCATCAAAAGTGCTACAAAGGTGAAAAGAAAAGAAAAGAAAATGATGTTTATCGTCACAATTGAACTTCAAACGTGATTGGACCCAGGAAACTTCAGTGTCCTCAAACCCTGCTTAGTCATGATATTCATCTCATCCTCCTATCGCTAGCCACCTTCATTCGATCCACCAACAATCTGTGGATAGCTCTCACCATCCATTTCAACAATCCAAGCATTCTTGAATCGTAGCTCACCATCGCCTCTCTTAGTCGACTCCTTACAACTGACTCACTCACTCACTCACTCACTCCATAGCAGCCCACCTCGCCATCTCCTCCACAAACTCATCCCACGCACCACACCACTGCGTATACCCATCCCGACTCGTAATAAAATGCCCCATACATCCCATCTCGGCCGCCTTCTTACACAACTGTGTGACTTCTCTGGCGTGGGCCTCCCTCTCCCTCTCCCTCTCCCTCTCCGTCCTCCCATGCCCGCTACTATGCGCAATCACAATACTCCTCCGCAACAAGCCCCTCGGCAGCCGCGCCAGCCCATGCGAAACAGCAGGATGCGTCCACTGGCTCGCCGCATTCTCAAACGCCACAATGTAATCTGCTGCGCGGTAAAAGATGGGGTCCACCACCACGCCCGGGTTGTAAATCACAATGGCGCTCGAGGCAGACGGGGTGAGTGCTGGGGGAAAGTGGTGCTGGGGCGCAGTGAGTCCTCCTCCTGCTCCTCCGACTGTTCCTGGGTACGTATCTTGCTCTGCGTCGTCGTCGTCGTCGTCTTGGTCTTCTGCACTATTGTCGTGGAAGGAGGAGGCGGGGTTGATGCTGGCAGTGAGTCCACCACCCGCAGCACCAGCATCCGCCACGGGAATAATCACATTGCGGTTCAGTGCCGTCTTTGCCGCACGGGACAAGACGGCCATATACTCGACAAACTCGGTGCTGGACGGTGTCTCATCCACAAAGATGCCGTCTACTACAATGGAGGTCTATAGTTTTCAGCGGCATAGAGTTAGTACTGTCAACACTGGGCGGTCACGCCTGTCGCTTGTAGCTTTTTTTTTTTTTTTTTTTTTTTTTTTTTAATATAACGATGTAGAAAGAATACGAGACTAGGGAAAAGCAATATAGCACGGAGAGCAGTGGCGCTTGTCTTGGACGAAAAACAGAGACAGCTGCTTGGTCGCGCGGGAAGAAAGATGAGACATGCACGTGGTGATGCACAACGGCCAGAAAGGCATGATATGCTGATGATGACGATAACGATCAAGAGTTACACTTGCTAGTCAGGCAGAAGAAGCAGTGGGATGGGCAGAGATGGACAATGTCAAGTACACTGCGGCATGGTAACGGATAAAAACAAATGGGCGATGGAAAAAGGTAAGAAGGAAAAGAAGGAAGGAGAAAAGAAAAAGAAAATACAGACATACCTCCTCATCCAACCTCCCCGCCTCGTTCTCCCACCGCGCATACGCCTCCACATCTCTGACCACATCCTCGGCCGGCCTCTTGCCATAATTGCAATGCACATAGCCAATCACCCACAC
This sequence comes from Coniella vitis, assembly GCA_011317545.1. NCBI lineage: Eukaryota > Fungi > Ascomycota > Sordariomycetes > Diaporthales > Schizoparmaceae > Coniella > Coniella vitis. The sequence continues at coordinate 225,012 of WUJK01000008.1, forward strand.
ATTCCGCAACGCAGTCAACCTCACCAACGCCTCTATATAGTTCGCATCCGGCAAGGCGCCCTCGCCCGGGCCATTGGCCGGGTTCACCACGACATAAAAGTCGAGTGTCGGGTGGGCTTCTGCGGCGCGGTAGAGGGGTAGCCAGGTCTCCTGGGTTGGGTAAATGTAGAGCGGGACCAGGATGAAGGGCCGGTCGGGCAGAGGGGTGGACGGTGTCTGGAGGAGGTGCTGCAAGGCGCTGGTGCCGGTGCTGTTGCTGCTGCCATGGAACAACGACTGCTGGTGTTGCAAGAGGCGCGAAGCAACGTTGCTGGCGGTTGCGGTGGTGGCTGTTGTTGTCGTCGTCGTCGCCATTATCCCAATCGTATTAATTATGCGAGGCTGGACGCGGGGGCGGTTCGGCGCGGGTTGCTTACGGGTTCTTGGAGCCGGGCGGCAACAGATGCCAGTAAGCCGATGTAAAAAGAATCGTGTCTCGGAAAAGGATCGATGAACATCAAAGGAGGCACGAAAAAAAGAAAAAAAAAGAGATGAAGAGAGGAAAATACGAATGATGTGCTCGAAACTTTCCGTTCTCTCGGTTGCCTTTTCTTGCTTTGCCAAGCGAAATCGACCAGGCCTACGGAGGTCTGCAGCGCTTACTATCCTATATTTCATTCCTGAATTAATTTTGGGGTAGGGTGGGTTTTTTACGGAGATATGCTTACGCCCGTAGGCTGTTTTCAGACCTAGCGCCTCGTATAGACTATATACTAGCCCTAATATATCTTCGAGTTAGTTACTAAGTCTTTATCTATTAATATTAATACTAGTATATAATCTATACTTTATTATTTAATAAGTTTATACGCTTAGTTAATAGTTTTATAAGTAAAGTTTATCGATAAAGCTATTAAATATTATAATATTATATAGCGCTTTACTATATATAGCTTTATTAATAAGGCTATTATAAATTTCTCGTATCTAGTAACTTACTATATATAATATAGTAATCTATACTTTTATTTCTATAACCTTATAATTCTCTACCCTACTTTAACGTTTCTTCCTTCTCCTTTATAACTTACTTTAACTCTTTCCCTCCTTTTTTTTATACTTACCCTCCCTCCGTCTATTATACTATTATATTTTCGCCCTTTAAGGTACTAATTATATCTCTAAGCCTTCTTTCTATAATATATACTTTGCTTTATACCCTAAGGTACTAATATTACTAAAATCCTTATACTATCTCTATAACTAAGATCTAGGTATACCTCTTAAGATACGATTAAAACGAGGGAAGAAGGCGGCGGAGGCTATAGATAGTAATACCTCCTCGAACTCCTCGAATAAATATACCTCCTAGTCCGCCTCCGCCGCTCCTTTTATATTTATATCGGGCTCCTCGGCTAATATAAGTACTTCTTCTAGCTATACTACCTAATATAGCGATAAAGTCTAGCTTATCTTTATATAAGAATTTTTTAACCTCTCTAAAGATTCTCTATAGCTTATACCTATACCTAATTTAAAGTAATACCCTAAACGCTTTAAGATAAAGATAAAAATAGCCCTTATAAAAACTCTATTTTTATTATAGAAGTATAACCTTCCTCTTAATTATAGCTTCCTATTACTTTATAAGATTAAATTATTAAGCCGAGAACCCTTATACCTATTATAATAGGATATTCGAGCTAATATTTTAGAATTCGTCGATTATAAATTATACGAGCTAACGGCTAAGGAAATTAAATCGAATATTAATTTCGTTAGTAAGACCTACCTATTCCTTACTTTATACTACCCTTTAATATCGGTTATAATACCGAATAAAGTCTTTAGAGAGATATTAGGTTTTAAGGAGGTTTAGTATATTTATATATATTAGATTTATCTTAGTAAATATAAAAATATCTTCGAAATATATTACTTATAACTACCTATTTAGTTAGTATTATAAGGTATTAACTTCCTCCCTTTCGTTATATCCTAAATATTTATATTATATCGAATATTATAAGGATAAATTAGTATTATAGGGTATTAACTTATCCCTATAATACTTAAATTATAATCCTTTAATAATACCGGGTAATATATAATATACTGATAATAAGTTTATACCCTATAATACTAACTCTTCTTATAATTTAACCTTAAATCCTTACTAATTATTTATCGATTCTTCTAACCTTTAAATACTTTAAACCCCTAATCCGGGCGAAGATTTATAAGTTCTAGAATTATATTATAACCCTAGCCGATATTATAAAGTAGTATATTAAGCTAGTCGAAGTATTCGATAATATAATATTATATATTATCTATTAAACTATAATCGATAATACTTTAGCTTTTATCCGGTTAATTCGTAATAATAACCTAAGGTTACTTAATCCTAATCGTATTAATATTAATATTACTATAAATATAATAATTCTTTAATACCTTTATTATTATCTGATAGATCTTATAGGTATAATAACTAAACGGTATAATACCTTTAAACCGTCCTACGAATATCCTTAGGGCTTCTCTTACGATAATCTTTTTAAAAGCGTAGCTTTATATATTTACTATACTAAATAGCGGTATAATTCTAATTTTATTAATATTAAAAAACTTTCTCTTAATTTATAAAAGATATTATTAAATAGTATTAAAGCTATTATATTAAGAGCTAAAGCTACTACCGCTATATATAGAAGGTTCCTAGCTAATAATACCGATATAATACCTAACCGTTTAGCTATAAATATTACGCTTATTATAATAGAGGTACTTATACGCTATATAAACGCTATTATATCTTAAAAGCTCGATAATTAGAAGGCTAATACTAGTATATTATATAACCGCCTTTAGAAATAAACCGGCTTTCTCGCGTTTACTATTAAGTATAATAACCTTAATAAAGGTAGTAAATAGGGCCGAGGTTATAATTAGTATTAATAAATATTAAACGCTATAATAAGCCTCTAGCTTATCGATTATAAGGCGTATAATATATATTTAATAAGATCTACCGCCGGGCTTTATTCCTATAACCTATTACTACCTTAGTTAAAGAGAAAGATATATTAAATTAATTTTATTCGCTATTATTAAATAGTAATAATATAGAGTAATATATTATAAGCCTCGAATATAATAATAACCTTTTAAAAGTAGCTTTAAATAAAGCTAAAGTATAATAAGATATACCTATTATATTATAAGCTTAGCGCGCTAAGCTTATATAATATTATATAGTATATAATCTTCTCCCTTCTCGATTACCTTTCTAAATTAATTTTAAATAGGCGATTATAGATCTCGGTATATATTATACCGGCTAAGATAACGATAACCGTTATAATAATTTACGGATTTCTCGTTAAAAGAATAGAGATAAATCTCTTGCTTTCCCTTTCGCCCTAAAAGCCTTTTAAATTATTATTATAATACTATTAGGATATTATTTAATTTAAAGGATATTATATTAATAACTACTTTAATAGATATCGATTACTTAGCTTATATAATAAAGAGTATTATTTATAGTATATTTCTTATAAATAAGATTAGTATAAGGAAAACCTTAACTTTTATTATAGAACGATATATTTTTATTAAAGCCTATATCCGATAATTTAAAAAACTTTAGCTTAAGGAGTATAATAAGACGGAACTAATACCTATTATACCGATATTACTAATAAGCTTAATAAACCTAATTAAATAATACTTAAAGGAGATTATTAAATATTTCCCTCTTAATACCTTCTACCTCCGGGTATTCTATAGATCTATTTCTAATACCTTATATAATATACGGTTATAATAAGCTATTATATCTCGGTAATAGCTTTAAATAGAAATAAAGCTAGCTATATCTAAGGTATCGATATTTATAGTAAGTATATTATCTCTATATTAATACCTTAAGGTATAAAGTTAATAATAATAGTTTTCCTATATTAATACCTTAGGGTATTAATATATATTATAAACTATATATTATTAACTCCGTACCTTAAGGTATTAATATACTCTATATACTCTATATTATTATACTTTATACTTTAAGGTATTATTATTACCTCTCTTATACTTATTAATATATATTACCTCTAGAATATAAGGAAGGTATAAATCTTTTTATATTCTATAATAATATTACGCTTCCTCTAACGGGATTAAGCTTTAACCTTTATTAAAGATAAATTTAAGCTTCCTTATTACTAAGGATTATAAGAAGTTAATACCTAAGATATTATACTTAGTTATAATACTAATTACCTTACTCTTATCCGTAATATTATTAATATAGCTTATACTAAGCTTACTTAAGATAAAAGTAAGGGTAAAGCTAAAGGTAAAGCTAATATATAGCTATTATTAAATAATACCCTAGCTATAGCTTAATCCGAATAGGAAGTTAATAACTAGGATCTTAAGGAAGCTATTAAGCGTAAGGTAGTATTCGATAATAGCCCCGATAACCCCGATAATAAGGATAATTAGGTTTTAGAAGCTTAAAATATACCCGAGTATATATAAACTCGCCTTATTAAGGAGTAGATTAAGGCGGGAAAGCCGATTTTATTCGAACGTAATAGTAAGATTATTCTAATAATCGTAAAGTTCTTCCGTTAATATTATATATAGAAATTTCCGCTTAGATTCTACTTTTAGTATATAATCCTCGACGAATACTCTATTATCCGTAATCGCTTAATAAGCTAGGCTAAGGTAATTAGGCTTATCCTTTATAATATATAAAACCGCTTTAACTTAATTTAAAACTTATCCTTACTAGTTATAGTTTCTATTATACTTATTATTAATTAATAATCTAATTATTATAGCTTAGCTAATCTATTCTAGGAGAATATAGGCTTAGAATATAATATTAACTAAGAGAGGTTATCCTTAAGTATAGAGCTATAATTAAATAACTAGGGTTTCCTAGCCTTTCTTCCCGAGGAAATATCTAATAAATATAAGTAATAACTTATATAAGTAACTATAGAGTATAAATAGAGGTAGTAAATACTTACGCTTAAATATTAGGCTTTATATAACTTAACGGAGGATAAATAGTATATTATTATCCGCGATATATTAGCTTATATTAATATACGCCGGGGAATAGATATAATTACTCGCCTACCCGATTATATAAATAGGGACCTATAGCTAATTTATCCTTATAATAGTATTCCCTATTATTAGATTTAGATATATAAACTATCCTATAATCTATTTAAAAATTAGGTAGATAAATATATAAATACTTATTTTAAGGACCTTTATATAAAAGCGCTTAATAATACCTAAGAGTATAATATTCGGATCGCCCCTAGTAAGAATATATTTATAATTATAAAGGATAATTCTATAGAGATATCCGTTTATCTTAATAATAGATTAATATATATCCTAACGATTATATCGATAGATTAGCTTAGCTATATTATTATAATTAGGAATAATCTAATTAGTAAGAGGTTAGATTAGGAAGCCTTTATTAATCTTATTAAAGCCGGTAAAATTAAGAGCGGAGTTATATTAGTATATAAGGTTATTATATAGAATATCCGTAATCGGGTTATAGATACCCTTATATTCGGCGTAGATTATACCGAGGTAATCCTTTAGGGTATTAGAGATAATAGTCTTACCTACCTTTAACTTCTTAGGTTTAGAGATAACTTATATTTATTTATTATACTTAACCGCTATTATACTCTTTTCCGAGTCTTATATAAGTCCCTTATTAATACCTATATTCTCGATATTATAGCTAAGCGTATTATTAATTATAAGCGAACGTTAGTTATAATAGCTATTCCCTAGGAGTAGTTATAAGTATTATATATATAATCGACTTAGTATTATAAGGTATAAAGTTTTCTTTCTAACTTTATACCTTATAATATTAATCTCTCTATTTAATTAACTCTTATTAATAATTATTATACCTTAGGATATTAACCTATTTTATTTAGGATTTATATTAATAAATTATAATAATATTCTCGTTATAATCCTCGAAAAAGCTTTACTAACTATCCTTTTTATTTACTCTATTATAATATTATCTAAAAAATTAGCCGCCCTCTCTAAGTTTAACGATTTAAAGGCTATTATAAATATAATAATCCTTAATTAATATTATAGCTCGGCTAGCCTAAACCTCTATTATTATTATAATCTTAGAATTTAAGTATAATACTTATAGAACTTTAATACTATTAGATAAATATATAGTCGAATTATATATATAAGCTAGTAAAAGGAAGTTATATAAATTATCCTATATATAAAAGATATAGTTTACGATTTTTTATAGTATAAGGCCTATATTAAGGAAGCTATATCCTTAGTTATAGAGCTATAATTTCTACCTTAGCTTAAGCCCTTTAGAGAGCTTTATAAGCTATTAGCTTATAAGGTATTATAGGTTTTCTAGGCTATACTATTTAACCGCTTTATATAGGAGATTATCTATATTATTATAATTTAGGATTTTAATTTAGTAGAGATTCGGGCCTTTACTTAGTTTTACTATCTTTTCGCCCTCTTAATCCTTTTAATTTAGCGATAAGCTTAGTATTATAATTAACTATCTTTTACCGCTAATCTATAAGAATCTAGATATCTTACTATATTTATAGCTTAACGGTTTCGAATAGGAGAAGTAAATACCTTCTAATATCGAGTATTTAATATAGGATATAATAAATATTATTATTACTATTATTAAGGGCGGAGAGAATAATAGTAATAATAGTTAAGTATACTAAGAGCATTCTAAAAGATTATTATTAGAGTTTAGTAATAGCCGGAAGAGGAAGTATATCCGAGATAAGCCGGATAAATTTAGCCCTATTTCGAAGGTAAAGAAAGTCCGACCCTTAAAGATTACCGAGGAAAGTTATACGTTTTAGGATAATAAATCTAATAATAGCGAGTATAATAAGGATATTAATATTAATAGCGATATTTAAGAACTTATAGTATATAAGGGTAATATTATAAAGAGGCTTATTACCTTTAGAGATATTTTTTCTTAGTTAAGTAAGCTTATCTATAAACTACTCTTAGTAGTTTATTATATCCGCTCTTTTTTAAATAGAGTATTTAGTTTAAGTAATAAATTATAAATTATACTAAGTAAGTAATAGGTTTTTTATTAAGAATATAAGAAAACTTTTAAATATAGTTATATCTAATATAATATTATTTATTAGATATAAAAGCCTAATTATTTCGATTTTAAAATTCTAATTAAAATATATTATATACTAATTATCTTATTATTTTAACTACTATTATAGGTAGTTAATATAGCGCTAGCTATTAATAATAGTAGCTTTTACTAAAATTTAAATTATTAGTATTCGTTTATTAAAGCTACTTATTTAATATAAGATTAGTATCTATATAAATATAATTTTAATAGTTAACTAATAGTAAGCCTAATTATCTTATCTAATAATAATAATAAAACGTTATAAATACTTATTATAAAGCCGAGGTTAATAACCGGGGATAATTTATAGCCTATTAGATTTATTTCTAATAATAGCCTTATTAATCCCTTATTAATAGGCTTATATAATTCGACTCTTAGGATATTTAGCTAAGTTAATCTTAACTAAATATATATTAGTATTAAGGCTATACTAACGAATAGTATTTAATAAGATAATCCCTTTATTCGATAAAGATAATTAATTCGAATCGGGCTTAATCTTATAATTAGAATATAACTTCGAACTATAATTAAATACGATAGAGCTAATAAGCTAATAATAAATATAAAATACCTTAACCTTAACCGGAGTTATTAGATTACTCTATTCCCTATATTACTTTCGGTTAACTATCCGAATTAAGCGGCCTTAATCGAGGATATATTCGAATTAGGATATATTTCTATTAGAGAATATAACTTTAAGGATTTCCGATTTATATATTCCTATACCTATAATAATAGTAGCTATATTAACGAATTATACTTCGATCTAAATAACCCGATCTTACTTAAGGATCTAAAGGGATATATTAAACTTAAAAAAGGGAATAGTAATATATATAACTTAGTATTTATAAATACTATTATTAAGAATATTATTAATATTCTAGATATCGATATAAATAAGCCTAAAATACTTATACGGAAGCTATAGGGTATCTTATTAAGGCTAAGAAGGAGGCGAAAAAGGATAAATCGGTAGATTAGAAACCTAAAGTAATAAAGAAAGAGGTTATTATAAAGTAGGAAAAGGTAAAGGAGGAAAAAGTAAAGGAAGAAGTAAAGTTAGAAGTACGGAAGGATAAGTTTAATATAAATAATTAGGATTTTATAGCTAGGTTAGATAATAGGCTATTAGGTTTACCGGATTCTTTCGTACTCTTCTTAGATAAGGATATTATCCCTAAGATACCTTTATAGAATATACTTATATTTAATTCGGAGATATACGGAAGTCTAAGAGCGGATTATAAGTCGGATAATATTATAACGGTAATATTAATACTAAAGAGGAAGAGAAATATACCTTTAGGCCCGCTATTTATTATTCGGGCGGTATTATATAAGAAGAGCTAGAATTAAGATTAAAGAGTAATAGAAAATAATAAATAATAATATTATTACCTTATCTAAATATATATACTTACTATATTCTTATATATTTTAAAATAAATAGCTTCGGATATACTTAATATAAAATATAATTTATAAATAATCCCTTTATTCCCCTCCCCCCCCCCCGATTTATTATCGGATTTATAAATTAATAAAGGTACCTTTTACTTAAATATTCTAAAAGTCTTTAATAACCTTTAATATAACTATAACCTACTTATACCTAATATTATACTTATTATTATTAATAGGGATATTCGCTACCTTTAACTTAATAAGTATATTAAGCCTTATAATATTAATAAGCGTATATTAGGGTATTTATTTATAACGCGCTTTAGTACTTTTATATAGGATATAAGCCCCTCTTTATATATTAAGTTAATCTAAATAGGAAATAAGCTCTTTATAGTATAACTAGCGATAAGCGTATCTAGAATAAGGGAAGTAACGATAATAAGGATTAATAATATTAATAGCTACTTATTATATACGGGTTTATATTCGGCTCGAGATTAATCCTAGCCCTATAGGATAGATAACCTAGGGTAGATTCTAATTTATAATTAACTCTTATTATCTTATATAATAGTATTATTAAAGACCTACCTATATTATAGCGTTATTATTACCGGCTAGGTTATTTAATACGGCTTAATTATTAATAGGTATACTACCGATAGGTATAATAATACCGCCGGCTAGGTTATTTAGCGCGGCTTAGTTATTAATAAGTATATTACTAGCTAGTTTATTTAGTATAGCTTAGTTATTAATAGGTATACCGCCGGCTAGGTTATTTAGTATAGCTTAATTATTTATATTAATAATATAAATAGGTAGGTTAATATATAAGATAGAGATAGAAAGCTAATAATTATTAATCTTAATAATAGAATAAGATAGATATTTAGTTATTTATAAAGATATTAAACCTATTACCCTTCCTCCTTCGATATTATCTTTTTAAATAAATATAGGAATAGTTTTCTTAATATTCTTTTAGGTATTAATTTCTTTAATCTCGAGATTTATAATTCCGACGAAATAGATACGGAATCTTTATTCGAAATCTATCTAATCTCTTATTATTAATCCTTTAAACTAAATATATCCTATTAGGTATTTTACCCCTATTACTCCTATTCTTTAATATTCGTATTTTATTCTAGCTATACTTATTAGCTAAGATTTACTCCGATACTTTTCTTACGAAAAATATATATCTAATAATAAATATCCTCCTTATTATTTAACTTTATAATATTTATTATAGTATAAATTAATATAGGATTAAAACCTATTTCTTAAAGGGCGTTTTAGAACCTTTATTAACTATTAATAGCTTTCGGTAATTCTAATAATAATAGTTCGGCTCTAAATATATAATAAAGGTTAAGTTAATATTAAAGATACCGATATAATATAAGATATAATAATCGAGTATCTTTAATAGTTATAGATAAGAAGTTTTATATAATTTTAAAGTAAAATTCGTAAATAGGTTATAAGAGGTATTCGTTATATTCTATTCTATCGATCTTAATTAAAGCTTTTAATTATTATAAATAACTTCTCGAATATTTAACCTAATAATTAATTACCTTTCCCTTTTATAATAATCTAAAAAGAATATTAAGTTTCCCTTTCTAAATATACTACCGGTTATACTATTTACGGATAAAATAGCTATTCTACTCCTTAATAAAGGAAGAGTATTCCTAGCGAATTTATAATATAAAGGTATAGAGAAGGGTAATATAATTAGTAATATAATCCTATAACTATAAGCCTTTATATTAAAGGCGATTAAGGTAATTCTAGGAGATAAATATATTAATAAATAGACTTCTTTATATTATTAAATTTAAATATACCTATTAAAAGAGTATCCGACCTTTATTAAGCTATATCTAATAAGACTCGATTCTCTAATTCTTTATACTTTTACTAAAGTATTAAACGTTATCGAATATTAATAATATATTTAGATTATAAATTAATAATTCCTAACTAATAGATAATTCTAATGCCTTCGATTTATCCTAAATAATATTACCTTTAGCTATTAGTTTAGGTTTAACCTTATATTTTAATTTACTTATATAGGAAAGCTATTAGTATATTATAGCTATAAGCGATATTTCTCCTCTATAATCGGAACGGATAATTATTAATATAAATCCTAAGGTATTAATCGAGTTAATATATTATATTAGGATTAATTACTCGGTTAATCCCGATTAATTATAGAAGAGCTATAGAATAAAATATAAGTATATATCGATTATAATATAGATCTTAAAGTTAAACTTTTAAAGCTTATAATATTTATCTATAGATTAGATATAATTCGGACCTAATATTATAAAGCCGTTATAACGCTTTCGGAGTTATTAATACCGCTTATCTATTTATTCGGGAAACTATTATTTAAATTCTACGAAAGCTTAATATATTAAGATATTAATACCTATATAAGAATATAAATAGTTATAAAGCCTATATCGATTTAATCGAGGAAAAAATTAGATAGGTTTAGCCCTAAAGTTTACTTTATTATTTAACCGAGTATTACTTTAAAGCTAGTTAATATTCGAATCGTATTAATCGATTATAGAATATTCCTTAAAATAATATCGGAGTTCTTCCTTCCGTTTATCGATTTTAAGGTTAGATAATCGATACTATAGGTCGATACTTTTATAAAGCTATTTAATATTAATAATAGAAATAATAAATCCTTCTTTTTTAAATAAATATTTAAGTTATTTATTAGTTAGTTTAAGGTTAAAAAAATAGGTATAAATCCGATCCCGTAAAGCCGGGGAGTTCTATATATAGGTCTACTAAATAGGGATATCCTAAGCTTTTATACGATAATAAAGAGTTTACCGGTTAATATAAATATTATAATAATCTCGAAGTATTATAAGGAGCTCCGGTATTAATACTCCGAGAGAATATTATTAGGTAATCTAATTATAGATAGAGTTTAGATTATAAGGGGTACGATTTATAAGTATAATTAGATATAGGGAAAGGAGGCTAAAGGCTTTATTAGTTTAATTAACGGTTAGGTAAGCTTTATTATAATATTGAAAAATTCTTAGGAGAATACCTACTACGATAATAGTAAAGGGGTATTAAAAATACGTTTTCTATAGCCCTAGGATAAACTAAATAATTTTCATTTTATATACTAGTAGGGTGCTTATAGGAAGAATACTTAAAATCTAACTTAAATTAATTCAGGAATAAAATATAGGATAGTGAGCGCTGCAGACCTCCGTATAGGCCCTGTGAGTTCTTTCGATCTCCAGGTATCTGCCCTTTTTTTTTTTTTTCTTTTTTTTTTTTTTTTTTTTTTTTTTCTTTCTTTCTTTTCTTTTTTTGCCTCCTCGTCTGATGCACAATGATGGCGCCGACCTTGCTGTCTACCCAACCTGCAACAACAAAAAAGAGAGACACGGATGAAAAACAAATAGTAGACCAAGAAAGACGTCCAACAGGGCGGTTGCACAAAGACTCTCTGCCGCTCTGCCTGGGGCCCAAGCACACACTGCCTCGTTGTTGCGTGTCACGAGCTGAAAAAGGCGGCGTCCCCACACTTTGGGTCATGAATGGCAGAGACCGCCAGTCCGCACAGCATTGCGTCTGCATTTCTTAGTCAGCCCCATCCCCATCGCTGTCCCGTCTTTGCCACGGAAGGGCTGCAAGTACCGAGGTGGCTGCTGCATCAGTTAGTTGCTGCAGCTGCTTACTACTTACATGGTAGGCGCTAATAAGGCTGGGTGGGGCGTAGCGCAGAACTGCACTTTCATCAAACGACACCGTTGGAAAGGGAAAAGATGCAATCATCCAAACAGAGTTTCTACAACACGAACGGCAAAAAGAATATGGCAGCTGAAGGTCGTCATGGACCCTGACTGTTCCTTCGCAGCGTTCCAGTGCAGCCAACAGCAATCTCCGTTTCTTCACCTGCTGGCATACGACGAGGCAGATACGTTGCCAAATGCAAAGCAACTCAACACATCACAACACAATTGCCCCATGTGGCAACCGTCCCTTGTTGAATGCAGTGCCTCTTTTGCTTGGCAAATCACCGGGCTGGGAGCAATTCCAAGGCATGTGCACTGCAGCGAACACGAACAGTGATGAACTGTGGCGGCTTAAGAAATATCAGCCTGAAAGCGCCCAGTTGACTCAAGGCACATGGTCAGAAAAGGGGACTGTTTTGTAGCAAGGAATTTGTTAGAATTACTGGGTAACGGATGCTTATAGACCAGGGAGAAAAGAAAACAAAACAAAAAAGCACAAACAGGTAGTACAAAACGTGCTAGATGAACTCCTTGCACACCCCCTCCACCCAAGGGGGGGGGGCGATGAAGCGGTAAAATCAAGTCAATTCTTTATCCAAGACCAAATCTCCCGATTCGCAGATGCACAGCACGCCACTTCAAAATCCGTCGGTAATATAGGTTCGGTCATCGCAATATTGCACCCAGCCGCTAAGGTTCATGTACTTGATAACCGTGTTGAAGGCGTCTGCACCCGTCGAGATGCCAATGTCGCAGTACTCCGAGACAGTACTCTTGTTGAAGGCTGAAATGTCCGTGTCGTCATCGCCGGCTGGGTACTCAATGTGGAAGACGGGCTTGCTGGCGTTGGAAAAGCCCTCAAACGTGTCGCACTCGTCGTACTCGACACACTGTTCGTTGACAGAAAACTGCACATAATCAAGAACATCGTCAATAATGCCAGCTGCATTCTTGAGACCCGTCATGAGACCCCGCGAGGCTGCCGACGTAGCCAGGAACTTCATGAAACTGATCGAATCATCCTCGGAAAGGTCAAGACCATTGTCATTGTCCTGATTTGCAGCAAAAACCATCAGTTATTAGGGCCCAAATATAATGATGCACGGCATGGGCACGAAAACTGAATATGCAATGGGCCGGAAGCAGCAGTGCCAGCCAAAGCACACTTACATATCCATCCACATTGTCGGGGTCAATGCCCGAACAATTCATCTGCGCAGCAATCTCAATGCGATCCAGCATTATCTGGCGCACATTGAGACTGTTGAGGTCGAGCCAGTACTCGCCCGGCCAGCCGTCGAGCTCGTTGCCCTTGTCATCGTCGGTGAATTTCCACGAGTCGGGCCTGTCAGGCTCATAGGAGCCAGCACTAAAGTAGCAAATCACGTGCATGCCTTGGGCGCGCAGCTTGTTGACGACACTGTTGTTTTGGTGGGCAAACATATCAATGTCGTAGAGTGTCACGTTCGTTGCGCTGGCTGCATTCGGCGTCACAAGCTCGGTCGAGTCACTGTCGCTGCTGTCACTGTCCGCATCGTCACTATCGCTTGTCGCCGTGTCATTTGCCAGCACCAGCGTCTCACTCAGCACAATCTGCCAGGGCAGGGTTGCGGCCAAGGTTGGCACAGAGCTGTTGGGTGAAGTAACATTAGGGCATAGGGTTGGATCAGGCGTATCTGTGCACGAGGCACCGCCTCCACCGTGGTGGTGCTTCTTCAAGCCAAGACCAAGACCAAGACCAAGAGCAAGGGCGAGAATAACAACCACAGCAGCAATGGCAGCAGCAATCTTCTTCCAGCTGCGGTGCTGGTGCCGCACCGGGCCGCCATCGTCGAGAACCTCGAACTTGTCATGCGGGGCCGACATGGCGGAACCGGAAGCCGAGCCCGTGAGACCGGCCTCGTGCGTGTGCGTATGCGTAGCAGGAGAAATACCACTGGACATCGTATGCCAGACAAGAAAGAGAGAAAAAATGGGGCCTGCTGGGAAGGAGATTCGATCGGATTGGATCAAATCGACGGTGATTGATGTTGGAGGATGGGATGGCCGCGCTGGGACGTGGGGCGCGCAGCGATTCGGCTTGTCGTACAAGGAACCAGGAAAAACCAATATTCTGGAATCAAGAGGCGCTCTTGCGCTGCAGGCAACTGGCCGAGGCCCCAAGCGAGCTGAGGCAAAGCAAGGCTCGACGATAGCCGAGCAGGCGGCGGAACGAAGGAGGTTGACCGAGACTCGGGGAGCGGGTTGCGGGGAGCGGGTGCCGGTTTCGGTGCCGGTGGCCAGGCTACGCTGCAAGGCTGCCAGTCTAAAAGGGTAAGAACGAGTGAGAGCGAGACTTTGACTCGGAAAACGAGGATAATGGGCAGGAGAAACCCGAGGTTGATGTCATGCGACTTCCACTTTAAACTTGCAAACCTGCAGGCAGCGAGTGGACGGAGCAAAGCTTATTCTTCTGGGCTGCTCTTGCCTCCTTCTTTGCGGCCCATGAGCCCCCCTTTTTGAGCAAGGAGCGCTGCTTTCTTAGGCGCGAGGCCTCGCCAGCGGGGGGACGAGCGGATGCAGTGCGCACCGCGTTAGAGAGGCCTTGGCACGCTTACGCCCAGGCCAGCCCAGCAACTGTTGCGCTCAGTCCTGAGCGAATCATTTCCTTTGTACTTGGGTGGTTTTAGTGTACCATGGAGTCCATTCAGTGCAATACTAGGCTTGCCGCACCATGTGCACAGCCCGGAAGCAGAAGCAGAACCCCAGCGCAGCGCCAGCGCAGGGCCAGCCCAGCCCAGATGCGCCGTGGCCCGCCGAGCATGAAGCAGAACGAACAACACATCAGCCCGAGGCATTCAAGTCAGGTTACATAATACAGTGTTAGGAACAGAGCCGAAGAATCAAAGTCAAGCACAAAAAGAAAAAAAAGAGAGAGAAGAGAACGAGCGAGCAGAGTTGACCAAACAGTGAGGTAAGGGTCAAAGCGCGAAAGAAGGCGTCGAGATCGTATCCTCCATCAAGCCAGGCAAGCCACAGCAGGCTAGAGGCGCTGCAATTTCCGCGAGTTTCGCTGAGCGCAGCAGCGGCGTCTTGATCCTCTAATATGCAGAACCAGCGCAGAAGTAGGTCTCGTACTCCTTCCTCTCTTCCACCGTCCAAAACAACCCAGTCGCCCAGCCGGCAAGGCGCTGCAGTGGCTGCAGTAAGCTTTGAGGCCCTGGCGTCAGATCCAAGAGAATGAAGCTTATATTTGAAGATGCACGTGAGGATGGGAGCAGCAGAGCAAGCACAGCGGGCACCTAAGTACCTGCGCGCGCTCGTTACATCGTAATTGGAGTACTATAGTATCCATCTGCTACTATGTACATAGGTAATTGATGTACAATAGTAGCAGGGCAAGAACTTGAGTACTTGGGTACCCGGGTACAGAGATACTTGAATATCCATGTGCGGTGCCTGGGTGCCTTGCGGACAGACGCACAACCCCGTGCAACACGAAACGAGTGCCAGAAGGACACAAAAACGAAAATAGGCACTTGTCCCAAAGAGGAAAGGAGCAGCACATGAAGTCGAATTTGAGTAGTGGCCCCGCTAGCCCACCCCCGGAACAAAAATCCAGGCCTCTCAGGAAAATGCAGAATACAGGCCATGAGGCCCTTGCGGCGATCGCACGCCCTTGCACGTATCCGAGCATGGCCAAGTACCTCTCATGCATGTAAGCGAAGCCAAGGGCCAGCAGCTACAGTCACTCGCTGAATCAGTCAGTGAATCGTACCACCCGCTTGGCTGGATAGTACCCGGAGTACGTAGCGAGTGCCGCGTCCAGTACCTTTGTACCTTCGCCCCTTCTTTTTCTTTTCTTCCCCTCCTTTCCTCCCTCTCTTCAGCTTGCCATGGTTTCACGGCATGTCAGGAAGACAAAGGCTAGCGGTTCTGAGCTGCCCTGTCGCCGAAGCTCAAGCTCACCGACTGAAAACTGGCAGGCAGGCAGGTCAGACAGAAAACGGAAAAAGACGGGCAAAAGAGCCGCGCGCTGTTCCATCTCCAGCGGCTGGCCATGCAGCAGTTGCCCAGCCTGAGGTACAGAGCACCTCTAGCGTGAATGCCCTGGCAGGTTGGCGGGTTGCTGCTGACGCGCTGCAGATGCAGCTCAGACCCTCTGACGGCAGGGCTCGCCCGCTGAGCCCGCTAAGCCAGCACTTCAATACGGGCTTCCTGCTTGGCTAAACCCACTTTTGCCGGGTCTAGGAGATGCATTTCTTATTTTGGGTTTGGATTTTGCTCTCGTTCAACCCATCAACCCACCCACCGCCGGCAGCACACCCCCCGTTCAGCAAACGAAACAGAGCGAGAGCCCCAGTAAAACAAGAGAAAAGAGCTAAGGTTACCAGTCAAGCCTAATTTGGGCTTGTTTTCCGCGACGCGAGGCTGTCCAGGTACCGTTGATCGCCACTCTGTGTGGGCTAAACAACCGCAAAGCATCCCTTGGCTGACAGTCGGGTGCAGATACAACAGTACCATGTAGTCGCCTTGGCTGTTGCCGTGCTGCAGTGGTCGTCGTCCACGTGTTGGTGCTGCTGCTGGTGGTGGCGGTGGGTGACAGCCAAACAGTGCGACTCTGGGGCTCCTCTCTGAGAAGTGCTGCCTTGGCATTATTGACGGTCCTTTTGGACTGCCACGCCTTGACTTGGCTCGGCTATCGTGATCAGGCAGCTGCTACTGCTGGCGCTGGTGCTCGCTCAGCTCGGCTCTAGAAGAGGGCCCAGCTCATCTCCCTTGATCTCCACGAAGCTGGCCTTACTGGGCAAACGGCGATCTCCAGCGCTGGGTCTGGTGGCCAACACCCCCCTTGCACTCCGTCATCTCAACGTTTGGGCCGGGAACCGAGGATCAGACGCAAAGCAAAAGAAGGGAGAGAGAGCGCAAAGGCAAAGGCAATGCTCTGCTCTCTGGAGGTGCAAGTCATGGCGTGGTGCTGCAACGACTTGCGAGGTACGCTGGCGAGGGCCGCCATCCACGGCCTTTTCCAAGCAGTAAAGCCTCAAACACACGTTACTCTGGGCGTGTAATGTCAAGAGAGCTGCTACTGCTGGCTGCTGCCGCTCTACTATGCAACTCATCCTCGTGGGCTGGCATACGAAGCCGGACCATCTGTCCTGGCACTCACACACTCTCTCGTTCTCACACCCACGCGCACAAATCCACACTACTGACATGTTGTTGCTCTTTTGCTAGTAGGTCGACGTGTCGTTGACCTGCAGCTTGGTGTGCTTGACTGTCTGTGCGTGCGTGCTGCTGCTGCTGCTGCTTTGCTTGCAAGGCTGTCTTGCCGCCTGAGATCATCTCCTTCTCTCTGACCACGCCCCTTCACGCCCCCCCCCCCCTCCCCTTCCCTAGTGCCGGGATGCTCAGGCGCCCCACTTTGTCAATTTATTTCCAGTCATGTTCTTACATCCGTAATATGTAAGTAGTACTGTTGCTTGTCGTTTCGTATTTGCGCTGCAGGACCCGGAGAGATCTGGGCGCTATCGCGTGACGGAGCCGAACTGGGACTGGGCCTGGGTCCTGGGTCCTCCGTCAACCCCCAAGGGCGTCGAATAGTCTGGGCGGCCCTCTTTTCGCACTGGACCACTTCTTCAGCCGCGGCGAACAGATCTGGAGCCAGTGTAAGACGAGTGTCTTTGGCTCCCTAACCCAGCCAGCCTCATCCTTCACCTCGAACCACCTCCCAGCTGGGCTCTCCACCCCCTCCAGTACACAAGCCTGTGGGTGCTTGTCCCAAAAAGGGGTGTCACTCGTCCAACCTGGCCGACTTTATAACCCCGTCGCCCGCAATCTCCTTTGGGCCCAAGCAGACCTCTTTTTTTTTCGGTTTCCCATGTCCCCCAGCCAACTACGGTCGTCCTAGGGCAGACCTTACCTCTCTCGTTATTACACAACTCTCGCAGAACCCATCCCACCCTCGCTCCATCTTATTGGGTCAGCCTGCTGCTCGCTACGCCTGCTGACCTCCTCCCGACGTTTTTTGTATGATATCTTGTTGATATCTCTGGTTCGCTCGCTTTTGTCTTTCTGCTGCTCGGGGCCAATCTTCTATTTTATTATCTAATAAGGCTTGGTGAACTTCTCTGGAAGGATGAAGTTCTTTTCTACAGCGCTTCTGGCGCTGCAGGCGAGCGCTGCTGCCGCCGCCCTTACCGTGTCAAACACCATCTTGGTGTTTGCTCGCGACTCGGCCTCTGCCACGGTAGCCACCCTGGGTTTTCAGGGCTACGGTATCCCATACGAGACTGTCATTGTGCCGCAGTCTGGTGCAGCCCTGCCTACCCTCAACTCATCGGCGACCAATGGAAACTATGGAGGTATCCTGATCTTGGGGGAGGTCTCGTACCAATACTCGACCGGCTTCATGAGTGCCCTAACAACCTCGCAAATGAACGCTCTCTACGCTTACCAGCTGGCCTTCGGTGTCCGCATGGTTCGTTTGGATGTCTTCCCCTCGCCTGATCTTGGTAGGTGTTTTTTTCTTCTTTTTGGGGGGGTTCTTGTCGACAAGCGGAACGCAATCCATATTAATGCGGAATACACAAAACAGGTGTCACCACTGCCATCTCTGGCTCCGGATGCTGTGACGCTGGCGTTGAGCAATATATTAGAATCAACGACTCGAGCGCTTTCCCCACTGCTAACCTCAAGATGTAAGTCTGCCTTGTGGTGGCGTATGGATGGGAATATCTCCGAGCCTGTCGTGAAATATCGAGGTCTGTGAAAGGATACTGACAACACGTATCATGCATCATAGTGGTGTCAATGTAAGCACTTCTGGCCTATACCACTACCCTGCCGTCATTACCAACTCGAGCATTGCCACGCCTATTGCAAGCTTCGATCCTGCTGGATCCTTCACCACCCAGACCACCGCTGCCGTGATCAACAATATTGGCGGCCGCCAGCAGATGGTTTGGTTCATCAGCTGGGCGACCGACTGGTCCCAGACCTCCAACTACTTGCAGCACGCCTACATCCACTGGATCACCCGCGGTCTCTTTGTCGGCAAGCGCAAGGTCTACCTCAACACCCAGGTCGACGACATGCACCTGGCCACCGACATGTACTACCCTAACGGCAGCACCTTCCGTATCCGCCCTTCGGACTTGGACGCCATAGCTGCTTGGCAGACAAATATCAACACCCGTCTCCCTGCTGGCTCCAACTACTTTGTCGAGATTGGCCACAACGGTAACGGCGACATTGACAACGCTACCGATACTGTCACCGATACCACTACCTGCATCCCGGCCGCTGCTGTCGACTATACTTCTCCCCCGGATACGGCTCTCGAGTTCTTCAAGCCCAAGGGCACCGGTACTGATCTGTGGCCTGAGAGCTGGATTAGCTATAACTGGTCGCTGAACTGTGCCCTGGTCGACGACGTTGCCACCTGGTTCTACAAAAACCCCAACACGTTCGCTGCTATTTCCCACACTTTCTCGCACGAAGAGCTGAACAATGCTACATACCACGATGCTAGCCGTGAGATCTTCTTCAACATTGCTTGGCTGAAGCAGATTGGCCTGTGGAACTCGAACAGGTTCTCGGCTTCCGGTATTATTCCCCCAGCTATTACTGGTCTCCACAACCCGGATGCACTCCAGGCTTGGTGGGACAACGGCATTCGCTACGTCGTCGGTGACAACACCCGTCCTGTCCTCCGTAACCAGAATAACACCTTCTACCCCTTAATCAGCACTGCCGCCGGCAACGGTTTCGACGGTATGGTTATTATTCCTCGTTGGGCTACTACTATGTACTACAACTGCGATACTGCAGAGTGTACTACCAAGGAGTGGATCGATACCTCTAGCGCTACCGGTACTTTCGTCAACTTGCTTATCGACGCAAAGTTGACCAACTCGCGCTACCTGCTCGGTCTGCACCCGGACCCTTACATGTTCCACCAGGCTAACCTCCGCAATGGCGACGTCGACACCTGGACTGTTGGTCCTATTACGGGCAAACTATCTCTTATTGAGATTTGGGTCGAGACCGTTACTCAGGAGGTCCAGCGTCTGACCAACTGGCCCATCTTCTCTATGAAGCACGACGACATTGGTGTTTACTTTGTCAACAAGATGACTCTTGAGTAAGTCACTGACTCGGCCCGTTTCCCTCCTCTAGATCACAAAGGGCAAAGAACATGTACTAACGTGCGGCCTTCACAGCGCTTGTAAACCCAATCTTGTCTACAACTACTCTGACGACGGCAAGACCATCACCTCCGTCACTGTCACCGCCAACTCCAACACGTGCTCTGTGCCCGTTCCCGTCACCTTCCCCGGAACTGCCACCCCTTCGGTCAGCGGCGGCACGACGGACCAGAACGGTACCGAGCCTCTGATTTACTACACCCCCATGACTGGCAGCAGCGTGACCTACACACTGGGCTCTGCCGTTACCGTCTAAAGATGAGACCGATCTCGTCACCATAATACCCAGAATGGTTTTTGGAAGGAGAGCTTTTTCTGCTTCTCAACTCAACGAGGGGAGGCATGTGTAGTGTAGCAACCATAGTGTCTTTACTCGAGTTTTCTTTTTGTGTATGGTCGTTTGCAAAAATTTTGAGGATTGAGGACGCGAGAGAGACACGTTTGTGGGGGTCGCCACAGTGGGAACGTTCGTTGTTGATAATGTAGTCACGCTATACAGATATACCATGACAGTTCAAGCAAGCAGAACCCATCACAAAAAGGAAACATGGCATTTAAGCATGAAGGGGAGGGAGGGGCCGATAGGATTTTTTTCATGTGATGAAAGAATGAAGAAAAATGAACTGATCCCAATCTCTCATTTCTTTTCTTTTCTAAATAGAAATCGAAGTAAATCGTTCATGTTATCTGAAAGCAAGACAATTGACAGTATCTGAGAAACAAGATTCATATTGCATTGGGTGTCTATTCTTTATAGCTACTATGCTGTAGGAATTTGCAAGTATGCTAGCCTGGGTTTTTGTGTAAACAATTTTTAAATGGTGCACGTAGTCTAAATAGAGTTGTCGATCTAACGACCGTTTAAAAGATCACGTTACTGTGCTTGCTACCTTAGTCTTCAAACAGTGGGAAGCTTGTTGTGGAAAGCTTTTATCGCTTGGTGGTCATTGCTGTGATGATCATGACTGCAAATACTTTAGTTCGAGGAACCACCATGCAGAGAAAGGATATAAATAAAATAAAAAAGACCATGCATACTTGGCACGAATTGGATGGAGAGGGATTGCGCATTGACCATAAATGTTACAAGA
This sequence comes from Coniella vitis, assembly GCA_011317545.1. Lineage (NCBI taxonomy): Eukaryota > Fungi > Ascomycota > Sordariomycetes > Diaporthales > Schizoparmaceae > Coniella > Coniella vitis. The sequence continues at coordinate 246,742 of WUJK01000008.1, forward strand.
GACCACGCTTCTCTGCTCGATGTGCGGTGGTCGAGATTCTCGTGAACGTTTCGTAAATGCACAGAAGGAAGAAAGAAAGGAAAAAGGAAAAAAAAAAATTAAGATATTACAAATCAGAGCAGGGAGGACAGAGATTCAAGGTCCAAGGTCCAAGGGCACGGATTACTATCTGCTTGGCTGGAGGCAATGACGGGTTTTCTCATACTGAATTACTAGCAGTAGTAAGTAGTAGTGTTGGATAAAATTGCAAGAGAGACCTTTGTTTTGTGCCCACATCCAGCTGCTTAGTGCAAATTGGCAATACGCCTTCGCTTTCACATTCCGAGCGTGTAGCGAGGCTTAGGTCACGATGGACAGTTGGTAGTTACTCTATGCCCTTCACCTCTTTGTTGTTCCAATGGGACGGACCCCTTTCGGTCATTCTATGGTCAATTCATAAATGAATGGGTCAAAAAGATATCAGCACCAAATAGCGGACTTATGCTAACACGATGATAGATAGACAGGCCGTTGAGTAGGTAAAGTAAATCTTGAAAACAAAATCCAAGCTGCCATGTTCCCCCGCCAGGTCATTTTCAAATCTCTGCATATGAATTTTACGTGTCCGCCTGTGTGAGAGATGATCGTACGTCATGTACTATATGTGATATGTAAAAACGATATTGTGGTATGGGTCGAGCTGAACTCTTGTGTGTTTCTACACGGCGTTCGTGTCTATAATAACCCGAGGTATAAGTGGACGCTGACACGACGATTCGTCGACGCGGTGCTGATGGGGGGGGGGGGGGGGGAAGAGAGGAGATTTGAAATATCTTGATTTGAATTGTGATTCATCAGGCACCGCCCAGAAGGGTAGGGGAAGGGGTTTGTATTGACAAATCGATGATGAGGGCTTGTAGCTTCAAGGTGTCGGCTCCGATTCTCTTTATTCTATATCGATTCGTGTTTTCTCTAATAAAATGGCTTTTGGCGTCCATAGCCGGCTGGATGGCTTCACGGAGTGTATCGTGCGCCAGTTTACCAGATACTACTGCAGGAACTCGCCCAACAGGTGTGAGTTAGGATCCACTACATCTAGATGGTTCTATATTGCACCCAAGAGGCTGGCTTGGTTTTGGTTAGGGTGATGCTATCCGGGGGTCAAACTGACGTGTCTGTGCCATATGCGCGACAAGATTGGAGATACATGTATACATGTGTAGGTAATTCTCTGTAGATTGAGGTTAAAAAGGGAGTCATTGAGAACGAAGCGAAGCAGCTTTGCCAAGTTGTGCGAATGTTTGTAGTTAGTTGTGCATCCAAAATCTCAGATCAGTATCTGCAATACTATTGATACCGCGTCGTCACTCTTCAGCTACTGTGTAGTAAAAGTAGAGAGCACTGAATGAAGCCTGAAACGACAGACCAACGACAACGTAATCTGTAGCCGTTCTCCAGAAAGGACCTCTGCAAGTTTTTGGACGCCAATATTTCTTTCGATTTGTTGTGGAAGCAAGCAAGGGGACGGGTCTGCTTTCTGGAGAGAGGAGTCATGAGAACGATTCTGACGATGAAGGGGTGGCGGGCGGCTATCAGACGGCCCAATGCGTTGGTGATGAGAGTATCCCAAAGACTGCATTAGACTGGCTTCATAGGAATGAAGTAGCAAAGGGCAGCCGCTCTAGGTTGTTTGGTTCCCTACTGTACGGAGGCTGGTGGGGAAGAAGGGGGCAGTGAGTGATGGAATACTTGCATGATTTTTGGTACTCAAGGGATTGTAGATGAGGAAATAGTGACGAGAAGATTGCATGGCATATCTCGCATTGGTGTCCTTTTGCAAAGCTTCCAAGACATTCGAGATTTTGTGTGACCTAGATGAGCGATGATCTCGAGGAGGGAGGAAAGCAGTGCTCGTCGGGTAGAGTCAAAGGAAGGGTTGGGTTTCATCCACCTCTGACCAGAGTGAAAGATCAGTATCTTTCACTAGGTCGCACGGTCGATCATGAGCTCAACAAGCTTCTTGCGAAACTGAATGGCATAACTAGGACTAGTAGCACAAGGTTCTGCCCTTGCCTATGGTCGCTGTATGATGTACCAACCCACACACAGATATCTGCTGAGTGGAAAGTGAGGCAAGATTTGCACTATACTGCTTTTAAGAATATATGGGCTGTATATCCACAATACTGCATTATGTATCCTTTGTTTTCTGTTGTATGCACTTGTGCAAGTCTGTGTTACGGTACAATGAGCATTTCTTCCAGGTTCAAGCTTGACTGCCGTCCAGAAGGAGCGCGTCAACGGTTGATAGAGAGCTATGGCTCTCCGGAGTGCTCATCAAAATGTTACTCATATATTGATACGCCATTGAGCATTACAAAGTCGTGTCGTGGGGCTATCTCTCTCACCTTTTTGACGGTTATTCATATGCTATGTCCTGAACCCTTTCCCCGGGCTACCCTCTGCTTTATAGTCCTGTTTTTAACAGTTCTTGATGGCTTTGTATATGTCACATTGGACTCGCGGAGTCGAGCCGTTGTAGATACCTGGAATGCACATCAACACAGTAGGCTGTCTATCCAAGTCCGTGGGTATGCTATAATGGCGGGATCGGTAGATTACGGCACCCCAAAGGATATTGATTCCACATGGAAGATTCCGATATGTACATCATTCCCGGAACTCGTCACATGACTGACACTCCTTAGTCTGGAGTATATATGAGTATTTTCCAAAGGTGTTGAGCACAATCTGTGGCTTAGGAACCGCTGTTTATACACACTCAAGTGTTTCCGTGTGATACCAAACCCAGCCGTCGGATCAAGCTCGTACACTGCTTCATGTCTCAAACATTGCCAAGGACATCGAACTCTAGCATCTGAAATCGGCAGTAAATACCTTCTGTAATTACTCAAGATGGGCGTTGGCATTTCTGGAGAGGGTCCCACTCAATCAAGTGTGAATTCAAATATGTGAGTCAAGACCGGCCTTGATGCGTGGTCCAAGGCAAGATCTCATAGCCAAGGACTGGATTATCTGGACTTTTCGGTTTCCCTTTCGATATAAAGAACTTAACTATGGTAAGAGCTGTGAGGCACTCCTTCTTGTCCTCTCATGGCGCCACTTTGCGATTGCAGCTGGCTGCTCTGTGGTAAGAGAATCATTAGTCTACATGCGTGGCTTGCGGAATGACTAGGTCGTAGAGTGGGTGTTCATCCACTCGAGTGTGAAGTTTATACATGACTATGAACATGGTAAATAAATCAATCAAATGGAATGTAGGTACCACGTTCATTGGTTTCAGTCAATGGCTATAAAGCCACTTGAAAGTTACTTATAGCTGGACAATGATATGGTGGGTTTATCAGAACGCCTACCGTGAACAGCGATAGATGAGATTCCAGTCACAAGCTGAACAAGCGTCCCCCTTCCTGGTCCTCCTTCATCGTTCATAACCGAGACGGTTCTGTGGTGGCATGAGTGCAGAAAGTACTTTTTCTCATGCGCATACCTTTATTGATAATTGCAATATCCTCCTCGGTCACAGCCTTCAGTCGGTCATTTTCCCTCACGAGAATGGCGAAGAACTGCCAGAATGCAGGGGCCCCCCGAAATTCGTAATTGTTCTATTCGTTGCAGCTGAGTATGATGGAACTGACTATGTTGTCTCTCTTTTGGGGGAAACGACTCTGATGTCTCTTCTCTCTTGTTGACGGCTATGGACATACTGTGCATGATCAGGCGATGGGGGAAGAGAAATGTGCGATACATGAGTTTGATCAAACATCGTTGAGACACTAGTATGCTGAGTAGCGGATTCAGGAGACTTGGGGAGAGAGCAGAAGGTAGTGTAGGTGAGGCTGGATACATATACAAATAGTAACTGCCCGCAGAGAAAGGTGGGCCTATCGTGTCGATTATCGTGGGGCAGCCCCCTTGAGGAAGATCGATCTAATATCAGTACTATATATGGATGGACCCATAGAAGCCATGTGCGCTCTTCTTTCCGATCCAACTCCGTACATTACTCCAGACAGGGGACGGCCGCTCGACGTGGGGTCCTGGGGGGGGGGTAGTCACGATCTACGGCCCATGGTATACTGTGTTCTCGTTTTACGTTCACTTTCTGATCTTCTTCCAGTTAAGAGTGATATGAACAGTGTCGTTGTAGGACTGAAACAGGGTAAATCCGCGGGTGTATTGTCGACTCTACTCTGTTCGTCCGCTCTGGTCGCTGGAATACTCATCGTTCACCCCGATGCAGGATCATTTTGCCCGTCAACTGCAGTGGACTCGTGTACATTTACCGGTGTGAACCAAGCGCGACACAAGAATTGCCCTTCGATAGATATTCTTAGACCTCTTCTTGTTTTGGGGGGGGGGGCGGTGGAAAAGCCAACGAGGCGGGAAAAGAAGAACTCCCATGTGTCTGCGTGAGCGAGAAGCGGAGAAAAGGGTACTATAGTTTGAAACACAACAGGAGGTAAGAAAGCAAGACACTAAAACTCTACAAATGCTTGCGTTCTACCATGTACGAAAAGTGTTCAAGTGTGTATGTGTGTGCGCAAAGTACGTGCATCGGCTCTCTGTCAATTCGATTGGGCGATGATCGTGGAGCCAATCGGGATAGAAGCCGATCCCATGCGTCCAGAATCGTGAGTAGGACTTTTGGCAATATCATCCAAGACGTTGGATAGTATAGAAGAGGATATATATAGACATGCAAGTGAGCATAGTGAGAGAAGTATAATCGCAGAGCTGCAAGATATAGAACCGTAACAAATGCAAAGACAATTGGGGGCAAGAGTGAGTATTAAAGGCCAGCACAATTCTCACTTGACTGTACAGTTGACTGTATTCTGGTAGAAGGCTGATTGCAATAGGATCGTTGGAACGTGGCTTCGGTTATGCTTTATCAAACAAGCAAAGCAATCGTTGCCGCAATGACACGATCGAACAACAGATCACTGCTGCGATCCGAGTGCACCCGACGTTATATACTAATACATAGTCATGCTTTAGACAAACAGATATGTGCATTGCCAGATGATGTGGTCCGATAAAGATGGGCTTGACGTTTGTGCTTCTCACAATGCTCACAATGTGTGCCAATAGCCGCGATAACAGGTTGGCGCTTGGCTGGCTGGCTGGCTGGCTGGCTGGCTGGAGAACCTCATCGATTAGCACAATCCATCTCATAAATGCCTTGTCAAACTTGTGTGCCTACGTGCTCAGAATAATGACCCGGGTCGGCATCAGAACACGACGAGCCAATCAGAGAAGAAGCCGAACCCTGTTCGGGCAAGCAGCCGTTATCGGCTTATCGAGCGACCCCGCCCCGCCCGTCCGCCCAGCCATACTTCTATGATGTACTATGTACATCATATACGCGCTTTGTCAGTGAACGACTGCCGCCCAATCACACGCACCGAATTCCCGAGGCCCCGCTGTTTCACCCGACTCGGTGGATTTTCTGGGGTAGACGCCGGTTTGGGAAAAAACATGGCAGCTGGTGCATGAGTAGTAGCCGCTTGGGCTGCCTGAGCATTCTAGCATCCTCGTGTGCTTCGGCTCTAGGTCTCGCCTCGCGTGGCTGAGGACGAACAAGATGGACGTGGCCCGCGAGCATGCCGCCAGCCAGCTGCGAGAGAAGCGACGCTTGCCACCACCATATATATCCAGCAGTCATCGCCAATGCTGAGCAAAGCCAGCGAGCGAGTCCGCCCGCCGCCCGCAACAAGGATGAAGAAGAAAAGACTCGCATGACAGATCCAGCCAGCCAGCCTTGTCTCCAACCTTTGGTGCCGTCCTACTCTAGTATCAAGAAGTGAGAGCAGCCTCGTTGCTATGATGGACTGGTCGAACTATCTCCGCCACAGCCCAGAGTCAGCCCATGGGGGCCACCGACCCCTTCGGCAGAGCTTATCTCGGAGATCTGGCGGAGAGGAGGGGCAGCAGCCGCGCCTTGCGGCACTCTTCGCTCACCTGCTCCGATCTTATCGTTGCGACCTTTCGCGGTGCTGTGGAGGGCCGCCAACGTGCTTCTCCTCGCTGGCTAGTCAGTTGAGCAGATCCATTTGCCAACGGCGTGGCCAGCCAGCCATGCGACGATAGGAAGATGGGCATCCATCTACCTGGGTACATCTGCAGAAGCCAAGCAGCCAAGCCAAAGCTACTGTGTATAATGTACAATGTACAGAGTACCACAGCTTGTGCCGCTGCCCTCGTTGATATCTACAGATCTTCGCCCAACCTCGCTCACTGACGCTCCAAACCACACACTACTACATATTCAACGCTTTATACCCACCACCATCACCCATCTTTCCTTTTCTTTCCTTCTTTTGCTCGCCCATCCACCCAGCTAGTACGCCCTCCACCATCCAAGGGAGCATTTGGAACAACAACCGCAGCAACAACACCTCCCACGGTTGCGGCCCGCCCCAGACGACACCGCTCTCCTCCTTCTTTCCTGTTCGACCTTTCCATCCTCACAACACGCCCACCCACCACACACACACACACACACACACCACAACGCACAGAATGGGACTACTCCACCCACTGGACCCTCTCTCGGCCGACGAGATCCGGACCGCCATCGAGGCTGTCAAGAAGGAGCACGGCAATGTCTTCTTCAACGTCGTCTCCCTGCACGAGCCGCGCAAGGCTGAGATGACCGCCTGGCTCGAGGCCCCCCACAAGGCCCCCAGGCCCGCAAGAGTCGCAGACGTTGTCGTCATTGCACCCGGCGGCGCTGTCTACGACGGGCTGGTCGACGTCAAGACCGCCACCATCACCCACTGGGAGAAGCTGGACGGTGCGCAGCCCATCATCACGCTCGAGGAGCTGCAGCTGGTCGAGGAGATTGTCCGCACCGACGCGGGCGTCATTGAGCAGTGCCGCATCAGCGGCATCCCCGCCGAGGACATGCACAAGATCTACTGCGACCCCTGGACCATTGGCTACGACGAGCGCCACGGCTCGCAGGTGCGCCTCCAGCAGGCCCTCATGTACTACCGCCCCCACCCCGACGACTTCCAGTACCAGTTCCCGCTGGACTTTTGCCCCATCTACGACGCCGACAAGAAGGCCATCGTCGCCATCGACATCCCCAAGATCCGCCGCCCCGTGTCCACGGCCGCCAAGATCAACTACACGCCCGCGTACGTCCAGGCCAAGGAGGGCGGCTACCGCACCGACCTCAAGCCCATCAACATCACCCAGCCCGAGGGCGTCTCCTTCACCCTCAAGGGCCGCGAGCTCGAGTGGCAGTCCTGGAAGTTCCACATTGGCTTCAACTACCGCGAGGGCATCGTCCTCAACAACATCTCCTTCAACGACAAGGGCACCGTGCGCCCCATCTTCTACCGGCTGTCCCTGGCCGAGATGGTGGTCCCCTACGGCAACCCGGAGCACCCGCACCAGCGCAAGCACGCCTTCGACCTGGGCGAGTACGGCGCGGGCTACATGACCAACTCGCTCGCCCTCGGCTGCGACTGCAAGGGCAGCATCCACTACCTCGACGCCGAGTTCCCCACCCGCGCCGGCGGCGTGCGCCACATCAAGAACGCCGTCTGCATCCACGAGGAGGACGACGGCATCCTCTTCAAGCACACCGACTTCCGCGACGACTCGTGCATCGTCACGCGCGCCCGCAAGCTGATCATCCAGCAGATCTTCACGGCTGCCAACTACGAGTACGCCATCCAGTGGGTCTTCCACCAGGACGGCACCATCCAGCCCGAGATCAAGCTGACCGGCATCCTCAACACCTATGTCATGAACCCGGGCGAGGACACGCACGGCTGGGGCACCCAGGTCTACCCGGGCGTCAACGCCCACAACCACCAGCACCTGTTCTGCATGCGCATCGACCCCAACATCGACGGCCCCAACAACACCGTCTACATGGCCGACGCCGTGCCTTCCGATGCGCCCGTCGGCAGCCCCGAAAACTACTACGGCAACGCCTTCATGGTCAAGAAGACCAAGCTCGCCACCACGGGCCAGGCCAAGACCGACTACAACGGCGCCACCTCGCGCACCTGGGACATTGCCAACGACAGCAAGATCCACCCTTACAGCGGCAAGGCGGCCTCGTACAAGCTGGTCAGCAGAGAGGTTCCGGGCCTCTTGCCCAAGGAGGGTTCTCTGGTGTGGAAGCGCGCTGGTTTCGCCAGACACGCTGTTCACGTTACCAAGTGTGAGTCTCTTTTTTTTTTTTTTTTTTTTTCTTTTTTTCTGGTTTCTCCTTTCCTTTTTTTTTTCTTCCAATAACCATCCTTTTAATCCTATATTGCTCCTTGTCACCAAAATACTAACATCACCACTCCAACAGACTCGGACGACCAGCTCTGGCCCGCCGGCCGCCACGTGCCCCAAACCTCAGGCGAGCCCTCGCGCGGCCTGCCCGAGTGGATCGGCGACGGCAGCGAGTCCGTCGAGAACACGGACATTGTCCTCTGGCACACCTTTGGCCTGACGCACTTCCCCGCGCCCGAGGACTTCCCCATCATGCCCGTCGAGCCCATGACGCTGCTGCTGCGCCCGAGACACTTCTTCACCAACAACCCCGTCATGGACGTGGCCCCCAGCTACGTCTCGACCCCGAGCCAGATTGCGGCCCGCACGGAGGCCGTTGTCGATGCCACGGATAAGGTCAGCAAGCTGGCGTTTGGCGGCGCTGAGGAGCCGTCTTCGTGCTGCAGCAGGCTGTAAGGGAAAGGCAAAAGGGCAAAGGGAGCAATTGTTTATTCTTTTCATGAGTCTTGTTTTTCAAAAGGGAATGGAACTTTGGGAAGCCGAGTGTGGCTATGACTGATTGACAGCCTTTTCTTCTGTTTTGTATAATTCTTCTTGTTTTCCTTTTAAACCCTCTCGGGCAGCGGTTCCTGTTTGGGGGGCTCTTCTTGGTGCACTTTTCGAAATACTTTTGGGGAAATTCAAACCCTGTGTTCTTTTTAGAAGGGTTGTAAAACTATATCTACACTTCTAAAACTGTCTCTGTCTTTGTCTTGTGCGGTGCAACGGTGTATGTCTGTGGCCCTTAAGTTTTACGGACTTTTTGAAGCTAACATCATCAAGCTTGGCATATCAGTGTGCCATCATTTCACCCTTGTCATCTCCAGCGGACGGTCTGGAGCATGCGTCAAATACACAGAATATCAGGCGTCACAGCAGTGGACCCTCAGATCAGCATCTTTAAGCTTGAATAAGTTTTTAAGTCCTCGTCAAAGTCCCAAGCAGCCAACCGGGTCATATTCTCGGGCTTGGAAACAAAAAGAAAGGGAGGCTTAACCCGATGTGGCAAAAGTGAGGGTTACAGCGCAGGGCAGGGTGATGTTTAAATCACGAGACCCATCAGATATTGGGTGTAAATTGGTCCGTTGACATGAAGCAGCTCTGACTATCGAAATTGATCTGATTGCTCGATTGACGAGCAACAATCAGTATCCCCAGATCGTCAACTGGTGCCATCTACAAGTAAGTTCAGGCACGTTGGATTTGCTGGAAACGTCCTTTGCTTCATATTTCCCTTTGCTCGAGGTAGGATCAAAGGGCAAATTACGCCTGATACTACAACTCAATGATCCAATATATGGTATCAATCGATATATGCTCAACTAGAAAAACGCCACATCATCTCCCCTAAAGGCTAAGCGGCCTGAAAAGACCAGCCTGAAAAGGTGGCACCAAGATACTCAACATGCTGATCCCAATCGGCCGCCCTCAAGTTGTCGCAGAGTTGACCTCCACCTTGCCCATCACGGATCCAAGAACCCCCCCCCCATTCAAAGCCCCACCACCACATGTCGTTACCGACCGTGTCATCAGACTATCCTCAAGATAGATCAGAAAAGGCATGGGAGGAAGATGTGGGGGGAAGAACAGGTCGAGGCCGTGTTCAGGAGGGTTGGTGGCGACTTGTATGGCGAAGTCGACTTGTTATATTGCCACGTTTGGGGATGGAGAGAAGGTTGCTTGGATCTGCTGGTCCATCGTTGGTGGAGGAGGGACTGTCGTTTGCGTAGAGGTGACCGAGTGGGTGGCGTCTTGTGCTGGCATCTTCAGTATGAGGGTGATATTGTCTATTCTCTTATTCTCCTTTTCTGGCTTTTCCTTCGACCCTTGAAGCGTAGACCATGTTACTGACAGCTCCGAGACGCAGGAAAGAGATCATGAAGTGCTTACCATAACACCTCGAAACATTCAGTCACTTATAGGGTTTAATTCTCTACAAAAGTAAAAGGCTTTGGTATAGCCGCCTGGGATTACCAATTCGCAGAGTAGTCTAGACTTTTTACGCACGAGATCCCCATTTAGGAATACGACATAAGGGGTGGTTTTCCCGGGCGGAAGCTGTGGAGCCAAATCCGTCAATGTCACCGTCCGCTTGCCCAAGAGAGCTTCTGTTGGTTTGCTGTTGTTGGTTGCTAATGGTATGCTTGTAATATGGGCCCGATGGTCGTCAAGTTCTTGTCTATCGAGTATGTCAGTGTCCATGATATTGCCAACAAGAAAGACTGGGTGGTTCCAAGCGCGAATTCGCGAGGGCTAGCAAATATAGAGAAAAATGCTCAGAGAATTGTCCAAGGTTGTTATTTTCTGATTTGATACTTACAGGGAGAACTTCGAGCTTTTCGGTCCATAATATAGATAAAAACATGTGAGTATATTCGTCTTACGTCCTATTCAATTTCAGCCTCAAGATGGCCAAACTGCCAAGGACAAATACATATAGGGAGAACAAGCGATTTGATTACCGTAAGGGGAAGCTGCTCAGTCCACCCCCCCCCCCCCCAATGAGCTCAAAAGAATGCTTATTTTTGAGAATCAATTTTGTTGGTAATGATCACCTGCTTCCATCATGCCTGGAAACGGTAGTCCTAAATTTCCTGTCCACCTCGCAGGGTCATCATGTACGTTTCAACGGAACACAAGCGTCGACATGCCACAGATTGAAGCAACCTCCTCGTCAGATAGTCAGTCACCAAACGAGCTGAGAAGCGGATTTCGACTGGCACGTTGAACTGAACTCCGTCTTGAGCCAAGCAATCCAAGACTTTCCAGCCAAGCCTCGAGGGCTGATCCGTTCGCTCAATAAAGAAGGTCAAGATGGACTCAGGATAACCGTGTAGTTGATGCATCAGGAAACCAAACGACGACAAGTCGAGCGCAGGTGCGGCCCCCGTTGACGCCAGAGATCCCGCCTTCGACAACATCCGGGGTAGAAATCGCAGGCTATCACTGAGCTTTGGAGAGGCGCGAGGCTGGGCTTGGCTGCTTGGCGTTCTTCTCAACAGGAAGGTCTGTTGCTATCATGGAGTCATCGATCCAGGATCCGCGAGTGTGCTTCTTCCTCTGACTGGCGAGATGGGAGTGTCTTGGCTTCGAAATGGCCTTGAAGTGGCGGGCCTTGGTGAGTGATTGCATCGGAAATCGCAGTCTCGTGAAAGCGAATCGACCGTGATCAATACCACGAAATGGAATCAAATTCGTACTCTAGTGACAAGAAGACTTCGCTTTGTTATCAAGTAAAAGAAAAAAAACCAGCTCAAAGAGGCCGCCCATTTGTCTATAAATGGCCATCATGTTCCTACTAGAAGCTCACTCCTCAGCACACACCAAATCCCCAACCCCTTCATCCAAAACTCACAATTCCCAACTCTATATTCACTCACAATTGCCTTTCTTTCACCCTCCAGAAACTCAAAATGAGATACTCCGCCGCTCTCGCCGCCCTCGCCAGCGTTGTCGCCGCTGTACCCAACGGCATCATCGACATTGGCGACGGCGTCAAGCTGGTGCCGCGTGAGCCCCGCGCGCACGCCCGCGTGGAGCGCCTCCGCGAGTACCGCCGCAGCCTCATGGGCGAGGTGGAGGGCCCTGGCGGCCAGAATGTCAGCGATGTGTCGTACGACAGTAACTGGGCCGGTGCCGTCAAGATTGGTACTGGTTTGAATGAGGTGACCGGAACGATTGTGAGTTGTTTTGCACACAAGCCGATATATCATTCATTGACTTTCAGCCCCTTTGATTTTGAAGTGAGCTCGCTTCGAAAGGCTTTCCTCCACTGTCATCATGCTTGCTTGCTTGCTTGCTGCTAACCTGACATCCATCCTCCTCATCTAGGTCGTGCCCACGCCCTCTGTGCCCAGCGGTGGCAGTGCCCGGACAAAGTACGCGGCCTCTGCGTGGGTGGGCATCGACGGCGACACGTGCACTTCCGCCATCCTCCAGACGGGCGTTGACTTTTACGCTGGCCGCGGTGGCGTCAGCTTTGGTATGTGCTTCTTTTTTTTTCCCCTCTTGTGTGTTGAAGTGGGAGAAAGGGTGGATGGAAGGGGGAGGGGGAAATCGCTTCAAAATCTAATTACTCGGAATACACTCTACAGACGCCTGGTATGAGTGGTACCCCGACTACGCCTACAACTTTGCAGGCTTCTCCGTCTCTGCTGGCGACACCATCGTCATGACTGCCTCCGCGGCCTCGACCAAGGCCGGCACCGTGACGCTCGAGAACTCGGTACGTTGGTTGATCAGAAATGGTGTAACCACCACCACCACCACCACCACCACCACCACCATCACCTTCTTTCCAAGTTTTCCCCTCCCAAAAGTGTTTACCCCTTAATAGCACCCGAAAGACCTACTAACCCAAAGCGTGTTACAAATTCAATAGACCACCGGCAAGAAGGTCACGCAGAGCTTTTCCGCCGAAACATCGCCCCTCTGCGAGTACAATGCCGAGTGGATCGTCGAGGACTTTGAGTCTGGCAGCAGCCTGGTGGCCTTTGCCGACTTTGACACCGTCACCTTCAAGGAGTGCTCCCCGTCGGTGTCGGGCAGCACCATTGTGGATATTCGCCAGAGCCTCCAGGTGCTGACGAGCTGTGCGACGAGTGGCACGACGCAGGTCACTTGCGAGTATGTTGGTTGAAAGCTTTTTGGAAGGGGAGGAATAGTGAGGAGACGAGAGGGATGAGAGATATTCAAAAGTGATGATGACGATGGCACACGAGGTCTGCTGGCTGGCGGACTTCGAGATGCTTTGTTCCATTACCATACATACACGTTCTCTCCCTGTGCGTTGAGCAGATCAACGACACAACTTTACATTCTTGTCAGCTGTGTATATCTGAAGCCGTGTACAGATAGGGCTAGCACGTATATACAGTGAAGACCTGACCAGCAGGTGTTTTGAATATATACATTGCTCCTTTGAAATGGGAAGTAGACATGTGACTTATTACACAATGATCTTCCCAAAAGGTAAAACGTTTGGGCGTCTTGTGGTCACTGGAAAAGTTTCATATCGTAATGAACAGGTGTTGAGAACTTCAAGATAGATTCCATTTGCCGTTGTAAGGTTTGTACCTCAGTCGAGGCCAGGACGAATAACCTCTTTGTCCGGCAGTGCCTCTTCCTGGCACCCACCCATCATCTTATGCCTGACTTTTGTTCTACCCCTCTGCTAGGATATGATACTGCTCTAGGCCCAACAATTCCACCACAGCCGGTCATTCAAAGCTGTCATTGAAAGCGCCCGACTCTCCAGGCTGCGTAGTATGTTAGCCTTCCGAGGTCTCTCCAGAACAAGCGTGTGATCATCCAGGCTTTGTCCAGGATCGTGTCGTGGAGAAATGACTGGATACTGGGAGGCGGGGCGGCGATCCCTAGCATCAACACCCAACAGCTGTGATTCAATCACAGTCATCAATTGGTGCTGTAGAGAACCAATTCACCTGCTGCTTAGTTCAGAAAGATATTCTGTTTCCGATGGCTGGTTCTATAAGCCGAGGTTTCCTTCTTCCCAATGAAACACGATCGCTCACAGAAACTTCTTCGCTTGGCTTAAAATATTTCCCAGTGAACCTTTCAGTGGCGCGGGCGCCTTGTCCACAATCTTCCCAAAGGCGCCCTCCAAGCCATCCCGCGTATCACCAGGCCCCATCCCCGGACAATTGCTCTGATAGGAACAGCAGATTGGTTGCGCATGGGCCGCGAAGCACGCAGCCCCGAGGTTGAGCACACGCGCCTTGCGGTTCGCCCACCCTTCGTTCTCATGCTCGGTCGCGTGGTAGATGCAAAAGATGCGCCCGTCATTGTGAGGACTCGGCAGGAAGCTGGCGTGTCCCGGTCCAAAGGGCCCGCCTTGGCGCCGGTCGCTGATCAGCAGCGGCGTCGGTCGCTTGGCCCAGCTCTCGGGCCGCAAGGGGTCGTTGCCGACGAGAGCCAGCAGGGCCAGTTTGTAGTCGCTTGTCCAGCTGCCGTCGGCCGAATAGACGATCCCTCGGAAGCCTGCAAAGTTGACCCAGGTCGGGCCCTCGTTGACGCCTCTGCTCCCATTGTCGGGCCGTTCCCAGGGCAGCTCTGCTCTGGAAATGCAGACAAGGGTCTCGGCGAGGGCTTCTTCGGGTGAGCGCATTTTGATGAAGAACAAGTCTTGTTGCCTGTCGGAGTGGTCGCCAATGGGCCAACCAGACCAGCAGCAGTACAGGTCGTGGCCGTCGGGGGAAAACACGGTTGCGTCGATGGCCCAATGGTCCGGCATGCCCTTGAGCGGGCCTAGAAACTCCCATCCACTCGGGTCCATGGGGTCCTCGAGCGGTGAGCGCAGGAGCGTGGTCCGGTGGCCAGGGTTGCCGACGCCAGGCGGGGCGCCGCAGGTGTAGATGTACCATTTACCGCGCAGATAGTCTGGCTGGCATTGTCAGTGGTGCAATCAAAACAAGAGTCAACAAGAGTGGGATGGATGTAAGCACTGACGAAGCTCGGGGGCCCAGATGGCGTCTGACCAGGGCGTTCCTGGAGCAGGGTGCCATATGACACTCTTTTGGCAGTCGTGGAAGTTTTCCAGCTGGGAGGAGCACCATATCTCGATGCGGTTCCCCAGCGTAAAGGTGAGGTAGAAGTGGCCGCGAGCCGCAACCACCCACGGGTCGGGAGTGTCGTGGTCGCAGATGATTCTATTCGACATGGTTGGTGGCACGGGGCAATGGTGGATGCGTGTTCGCTGTCTGTATACCGATAGACGTTGATCATTGAAGCGTCTCTGGGTAGATCAAACCAGCTACTTCCATTTCAGAGGACTCAGAAGGCACCCTTTTCTGTTGAGAAGAACAGACGGGCTCGTCTGTCACTGACAAGTGTTTCATGGTATTCGGTCGCCTCGAGGGGTGGGAGAGGTGGGCCTTGGATCCCCGGATTCCCAGATCCCCAGACTCGCTGCACTGCCACTGCCACGGACACACATGACACTTGCCGTGGCACTAATGAATCCTGGAACAGGATCCATGGTCAGCAGGCTTGGAAAATCGATCCATCGAATACCATGGCGAGGCCCGCACGTTCCTCGCACAGGCGCGGCCACAGGCCACCTGGTGATCAAAGGTACAAGAGTTGGTACATAGTAGGTCCCGACCCCGTTCAGATGCTTCCAGGCCTGACGAACAAGGCGAGATTGGTTGATAGAGGTGCTGATTTAGAGGCTGACTCCTGGTTCGGTTGCAAGATATTCAGTCACACACATCGATGCCAGCAAAGGATGACCTGATCACCGCGACAAAACGGTGAGATGGCATCCATCTGCACATCGAACATGGCTCTTTGGCTGAATCGCGTGGACAGTGGCATTGGCGAAGCTTTCGTCCGCTACATAGCAAAGTTGCAAAGAAGATTGATGATGCATGACTGAAATGAAGTGGAAGAGAGAGCACTGAATACGACGGAGGGACACGATGGACGCCAGGGTTCGGGTTCGCTTCCACAGTCTACCCTAACCCTAGCAGAGACAGCTGACAGACCCACCAACCCAGCTCCCTTCAAAATGCCCCTCCAATAAATTTTGAAATTTTCCAAACCCTCCAGCAACCGTCTCCTCTTCTTCTTCTTCCACCACCCTCTGCGCGCGCCAACCTCACCAAGAGCAAGTCTCTGGAGAGGAGGAGCAGCGCGCAGTCCTCGACAATACGCCCACTAACCCAGGTAAGCATTGCATTGCATTGCTCTGCATTTCTCTTTTTCTCGTGCTGCAAATTGATGAACACACTTCTTTAAGAACGGCCAACTGAAAGTCAAACCCATGTTGATCCAACTTTTATCAAGCTCAACAGTCTGAATATTTTGCACATTATCTACCTTGATTTCCCCACTGCTCCTCGCGCTCCAGCTTCTCCTGAACAGTCGGACATCAAAGCTAACATGCGAATCAAGACAGGCTATTTTCCCCAACAACACAATTTCCATAGTCTCGAGAGATGCCGTGTGTGTATCTTCTTCGCGAATCAATCAATCAATCAATCAATCTTGTCAAACCAAACCAAGCCCTCCACCGTGTCTCCATTGCTCGGTGAAACAGCCAACCACGTGATGCCCATCCTAGCCACCCGTCCGTCGGGCCCAATCTCAAACTGCGCTGGCGCATACTCGCGGATGGGCCCCCGCGGATTGCCCTTGTAGTAATGGTACAGCATCCAGTACTCGCCCGAGACGTGCTCAAACAGGTTGACAGTCGGCCACGACGCGTCTGCCCGGATGGCCACGAGCGAGATGTTGTCGCGCACTATGTACTCGTCGTCGACGCTGCTGGCAAGCTGCATTGTGAAGGTGAGGTAGCCAGGGTGGAAGTAGGTTCCCGTGTACGCCTCAACCGGTAATGCCGAAGAGAGCGGGCTCGACGGACGGTGAGGGTAGTATTTGGCAATGCTCTGGTTCATTGCAGCCTCGTCCTTTTCGTAACCGTTCTTGTAGCTATTCAAAAATCAAGATAAAAGTCAGCAATCCTCTCCCGCTAGCAACACCGACGACGACGACGACGATGACAACAACAAAAACAAAAGAAGAAAAAAGAGCGAGACCTTACCCAGCAGTCCAATCACGCCTCTGGTCCACAGGCACGCCCAACCGATCATCCACCATTTCCCACACCAGCGCCAGCTGCACCGCATTCGACGTGACCGCCGTGTTCCCCAGCGCCGCAAACCCAAAGTCGAGATCCGGGAAGAAGAAGACCTCGGCCCC
Organism: Coniella vitis; assembly: GCA_011317545.1. NCBI lineage: Eukaryota > Fungi > Ascomycota > Sordariomycetes > Diaporthales > Schizoparmaceae > Coniella > Coniella vitis. The sequence goes on from WUJK01000008.1 coordinate 263,746, forward strand.
GTACGCGTGCATCCCGCCCGAGTGCGTCCAGAACCGGTGGCCCCGGTAGCTGCCCACCCCCCAGCCAAGCGCATACGCCAGCGGGAAATCATAGCCCAGCGAGTCCGTACTGACCGCGTCGCCGGGGCTGATGAGCATGCGCGGCGTCCGCACCGCGCGCTGGGCCTCAACGGGCACCGGGCCGTCCTGCCGCAGCCACATGCGCAGCCACTTGGTGTAATCGTCCACAGTGGACATGACGCCGCCCGCCCCGCCCACCTCGTCCGTCGGCATAAAGGGCACCGTCGTGTACGCCTGCGCGATGGGATCCCAGCTATAGCCCGCGGCCAGGCCATGGCCCTCTCGGCCCTCTCGGCCCTTGTTGTTCGCCGCCGCGTGCAGCGCGTCGTCGAGCGAGAAATACGTCCCGTGCATCCCCAGCGGCGCCCAGAGCCACTCGCGCAGCACGTCGCCCATCCAGCGCCCGCCCGCCAGCGTCTCGATGACGTGCGACGCCACGACGTACATCTGGTTGCAGTACTGCCACGTTGTGCGCGGCGGCGCGTTCAGCGGGAGGTGGCGCAGGAACCGCGTGCCGTCGCGGAGCGTGGCGGTGCGTGTCCCCCCGCTGCCGTCGGGGACGCGGTGCGTGCTCGCCTTGTCGTGGCGCGGCAAGCCGGGGCGGTGCGAGAGCGCGTCCTCGAGGGTGATGTGCTTCGTTGCCCATTCGTCGGCGAGCACAAAGTCGTCTGGGATGATGGACGCGATGGGCGTGTCCCAGGCGAGTTGGAGAGAAGGCGGTGGTCCATACGGTGGTGATGAAGGTATGCCCGAGGGGATCGTGTAGTTGCCGCTTTCAATCATCATGGCGAGGATGGAGGCTGTAAAGGCCTTGGAGGTCGAGGCGCAGTAGAAGATGGTTTGAGGCGTGACAGGCGTCGAGGGGAAGGTTGCGATGCCGTAGCCCTTTGGTGGTGTCTTTGGTCAGTTTTCATATAGGAAATGGAGGCCCTTCATCTCACAACCACAAAGAAATCATCATCTTTCTCCCCATTCCATGACACAAACATCACATATCAATATCAACATACCTCAGTCCAGATCTCGTCCCCATCCACCACCCCAATCGCCACCCCCGGGACGTGCCACTCCTCCAACAAGTCCTCCACATGCTTCTTGTACGCCTCAGTAAACGGACTGCTTTTGCGTCCTGCACTTGTGCCTTTGCCATTGCCATTGTCGTTGCCGTCGCCGTTGCCGTTGCCGCTGCTGGCAAAGCTGTCTTGGTCCACTGCCGGCACCGTTTGCGGTTGTGAAAGAATCACGGGCTTTTGGCCTTGTCCTTGCCCGTTCAATGAAACCGAGTCGTCCAGCGCAGTGACCCCCAAGAGGAAGCTCGTCGCGATGGTGGTGGTTATTGCGAGAAGAGGGGTAGTGACGCGCATTCTCACGGCTTGCCCTTATTCAATGTACTATTGTACTTTTTTTTTTTTTTTTACGTACAGTGGAATAATAGACTGCTTTTTGGTTTCTATTTTTTTTTTTTTGGCACAAGTTGCCAATGGGACAAAAAGTATTGTACTGTGGGGAGTAATGAGATAACAGTACGCTTGAACGTTGTCCAGATTATATACTTGTAGTACATGGAGGTGGGATTCTCTATTGTATATCGGCCCCCCCCCCAGCTTATCAAAAGAAGAAAAAAGAGCACCTATACAATTCATCCGTGCTTACGGGACTGAATACTTAGGACCATGAATATGATTGGCCATTGTTGCTACTAGTAATTGAAGTCAAGTATTCATATAAACTGTTCAGAGAGGGCAACAACGCTACAATATCGAGTTTCTGTGACGAGTACACGAACTCGCTTATATGAACTATCATGTATAAAAGAAGACCAGCAAGTTCCAACTTCTCGCCTTTTGATCAACAAGCCAACGGAAATGAAAAATAATAACCACCCAACCTCGCTATATAGCCTATCCATTTCACTCCTTCTCATCAAACAGATATTCTGAATTCAAACGAAGACCATCATGGCAATTGGTGATTGGCAGACGGCGACAACAAAGGCCAATGTCCAGTTCGGGTGCTTGGGATCGTACGGCGGGCCGGGAGATTGTGCCCGTGCCAACAACTGCGGAGCCGTCTCCTTCCACAATTCCAGCACCGTTGAAACTGCTTCCCTGCCATGTACGCGCCTAATCTCTCTAGAGATATATGTGACGGGACCGATCATGACCGCCCGGACGCGGAGAAGCGACCCACTCCGGACCGGAGCCGCGTCGTGTGCCCCGGTAATCCTGGGAAAGTAAAAAAGAGGGACATATGAATAAGACTTGTGGTTCCAGCGAGGAATCCAGGACGGGAACGGAGACGCAAACAGGTCATCCAGGTTTGCGCTGGGTTTGTAATCCACATAACTCAGGAGGTCGAGGTTCGATGTCGCGTCCAGGAATCGCGTGGCAAACTCGCGGTAGACGTCCAAATATGATGTTTGGTCGCTATAGTCGGGCACTAGGGTCGGCATTGCCCCGTCTGACGTGGGAATCGCCATGAATGCATAGATACGGTCTGTTGGGTTGGTCACCTGCAAGTACCGTGCTTCGTGCAGCAGATCAAGAGTCGGCCAGGCCTGCAATTCCAGCGACGCATTTGCTGGCAGCAACGTCCGTGCCTCTCTTGGCCGATGCATCTCATACGTGCACCTATGAATTTCCAAGTGTGAACTAATTAAAACTGTTTGCATAACCGGCACCGCTCGCCATTGTGTCCACCAAGACGTTCGCAGTATGCCAAGCCATCTCATCTCAGCGCCGGCCCAGAGGAGCACGGCCTCCGGTCCCATCGCCGCCTCCTGCACCACCCACCCGCGATGGAACCAGGGCTGGTTACCGAGTTGTTCCCACGAGTCCCACCGGTAGTCGCGTGCGAGCGCATCGTCTGCTTGCGGATACGGAAAGCTGTCCCATTCCCACGAGAAGTCGGCGCGGGCAAACACCCCATCCATCATGGCCCCGATGTCGGCCACGAGCGCGGCGACATCGCGGGCATGTTGCTCATCCGAAGGCGTCCCTCCAAGGCATACCAAGGTGCACCGCGAAGTCTGGTAAACTCGACCCATACGCGCCACTTGCTGCGCCTTCTCGGCATCGTCGTCCTGGTTGATACACACCGAGTCGGCCCACAGCGCTCGCGGCCTGTCTTGCCGTCTCACCTGACGGAAGGCCGCACTCAGGTTGTGTGTAATGGCCAACGTCTTGCCGTCGATAGTCATGGTTTCGACCTTGTCTGCACAGCCCCAAGCGTATGATATCGCCTCGAACGAGTCCTTGGCATCTGCCAGTTGTACCGTCTCGAGATGGCCGACAAGAGGCTCGTCACAGCTCCCTGGCTGTAGGATGAGGCGTCGGATGGTGTCAGGCGAGGCCAGTTCGGTATACTGGTAATGAAGCGGTTCTTTGAGCGTGTCTGCCACCATCTATGCCACTCGTTTGGGTTGTTTCCGTCATGAGTTGCTCCGCCATTGCAACTGTTGTCCATCCTCCGAGGGAAAGGGGGAAGGAGAAGGGCCAGAATAGATCGAGGTATAAGCAGATCTTAAGAGAAGAACATCAACAAGACAATTGAAACGGTCAGTTGACGTCAGGTTGTCAAAAGTCCATGTCATGTCCGATGGCATGAACACGGATATTCGTAAAAGAAAAGCATAACCCAGCAGGAAGAGCAGGCAGCGCACTCTTGTGAGGCCATTTGGCAAAAGGAGCAAGCACAACTTGATAAACCTTTGCCCGTGAGGAGAGTTGCAGGGAGCAGGAGGCGGAGTAACCACCGCTTGCTTGTGTAACACACCTTGTCAGCGACCGTGGGAAGCAACAAATGGAAAATGTGCAGTCGCCACTAGATGTGATAAGGCATCGACGCGCGGGGGAAACCGCCCTTTAGGTTGGTCAAAGATGATGCCTATTGATACAAGCACCCCTGACATCCCAACTCTTTTCCTTTTTCCACTTGGGTACTATACATCTCTGCTGAATTTTATACTTGCTTATAACGAAAAAGGACAAAGTGAAAAGAAGGGAGGGTGATGGGGTCATGTATAATATATCTGCATTGCCCTTCTTGGGCTATTGCTTTCGAGGACTATCAGCACTGCCACTGGGCAAAACGAACCTGCTTCACAAGCAGGCAGAACAGAGGCAGAGCAAAGCAAAGGCACCGGGGAAACAAAGGGTATCTTGCTCTCTTCTTCCCTGTATGCGCCTGTGTGCGCGCGTGTGTCTGTGTCGGTCTGAAGATCTACATACCTTTCCAGTTTGTGGTAAAGAAAGGCGACAGGAACATATTTCAGCAGGATAACCTACACCCATCCCTTCCGTTTCCCTTTCCCCTTTCTGGCCATATCCCCATATCTTTCCCTTTCCTCTCTGCAAGCAAGTCTCCGGCTGCTTTCCTCCCCTATTTCCATAGACAGATAGACGGTAACCCAGAAGCACCTCCATCACGAGACCCCACCAACTCCAATCCATCCGTGGCTATTTCTTATAACTCCCCACCTGTCAACGAGCACCAGCTCTCCTCACGCCCTCTACAAAGAGAGGAAAGTAGAGAGCACGCCTACAGTATAGACATGCAGGTGACCTGAACAACAGCAAGATCCCAACTCCCCATCTTGAACCCCATTTATAGCTCCTCCTCGCCCTCGGCTGCTCGACTAAACGGTGATGCGGTGACTGCAGGCGCTGAAGCGGAAGCCTGTGGCTGCGTGCCAGTGACAGTGGCAGCCGAGGAAAGCTGCCCGATAGGCGCGGCTCGCTGCTTCTTCATTGGACTGCCCACGACGCTGTCGTCGGGAAGACTCTTGCCAAATGGCGTAGCGCTAGCAGACAATCCCGGTATGCTGCCGAGACCAGCGAATCCAGCAGAGATGGGTGGTGTATTGGCAATGTTGGCGCCGAGGTTTGGAGACTTGGGATCCGTAGGCGTGGACGCTCCTTCTACTTCGGCGGACCGCTGACGCTTGAGCTGTTTGTTCAAAAGAGACGCATTAGTATCTGGGATTCCCAGGTGACAAGCATAATGATGAACTGATAACGTACCTTGATCCTGTCAACGCCCTCGGCCAATTCTCCTGTGAACTTGGCATCCTCAGGGGCGTCGCTGGACTTGACATCCTTCTCATCAATGTCCTCCATCTCGCCCAGAATGTGCGGCTCGTCGTCGTCGTCGTCTTCGCTATCCTGGTCCATTGCGCCAGGAGCACCGTTGCTCTTATTCTTTGACTTTCTGCGCTTTGCCGACTCCGCCTCCTGATCTCTGAAGGCCGAGAATCCAACGGTGCCCGTAGTCTTGAGAGGCCCCAGGTTGGAGAGATCGAGCTGGCCAGACCGGCGCTTTGTCGAAGCAGCATTCGCAGCGGTGGATTTGGCCGAGGGGACCACGCCCATTTTCTGTAATTGGCCTGTACATGAGGTGTGTCAGCAGCTTGTGCTAGCAGTTTCAGGCGCAAGAGAGCGGGCTAAAAGTAAAACAACTTGTATTCAAAAGACTTACGATCGCCTCGGTAAAAGAAGGTGAAGGTAGCGTAGGGCTTCTCGGGGCCATCAATGCCAGTAACCGTCTGTGTACTGATCGTTTTTGGATCCAAAGTCTTGGGTTTGGCAAAACTGGTCGTGTGCTCGACATCAGCGTCAACTCCATTGGAGTTGCCCCCCTCGGCATCGTCGTCATCGTCATGTGCGCCGAATTGCGGCGAGTACTCGCCCTTCTTGATCTCGCCAGAAGCTATGACGCGGAACATGGCGACCTTGATTTGGCCAGCAGCTTCGGGGAACTCGTCCTCCGAGTCGGACATGGAGCTGTCGTCATCGGCAACAGCCTCGACAGGCGATGCCTCGTTGGTATATCTCAGCGTATCCTTGGGGCCGTTTGTTTTGGAGGAGGCGTCCAGCATAGCCGAAGCAGAGGCGTCGCCCTCTGCCTTTTGCTTTCTGCGCCGCCGCTCAAACCTTTGGCGGCGCTTTTCCAGTCGCGCTTCAGTGTTGGAGCCCTGCAGATCCAAGCCATTGAGCCAACGCTCCAGGCCAACTTCGCGGAACAAGAACTCCCTTTCCGCCAAGCCACCACCCTCTGAGTCCGGAATCTGCACCCATCTGCTATTCACCCACGTCTCTTCGCCCGGCCGCAACAGGGTCGCGACCTCCTCTTTGCCCCGGCCGTCAAAATAAATGTAGGCGGCGACCGTCTCATTCTCTGAGTTGGTCATGGGTATGTATGGGTTGACACCGTTTCCGGCCTTGCTCGTGGCCATGTCCCTAGCGGCATACTGCGGGGTGGGGTCGGGATTGTCGGGCGAAGGCTTGGGCGTCGAGTAGGGAATAGGCAGGCCGGGCGTGAGCAGTGTTATCGAGATGGCAAACTTGGCAGGCTCCGTCTTGCCCGAGTCCTCGCTCAGGGTGGGCGAGGGCACGGGGATGAAGGTGTTGATCCTCGAGAACTTGGACTGCTTCTGCATGCCATACTCGGGCAGCGGGTTGCCATTGGCATGGATGCTGACGGCGATGCCCTTGAAGCAGGGCATCTTGACGGTAAGCGGCGGGACGGGATAGCTGGCGCGGAGGACAGACGTGCGGTGATGCTGGCGTTGATATCTGTGGCGCTCTGAACCAACCGGAACGAGGCTTGCACCGCTGATGCTCCGGTTCAGAGCAAAGCAGAAGGGGAGGGCAGCTTGTCAAGACCGCGGCGTTGTGACGGAGAAAGCCTCCAGCAGCAATGTCCTCGTCGGGATGGATGGCCACAAGGCTTGGGTGGGCCCACTGGCAGAGCTGGCTGGGCTGTCGTATGTGACTGTGACAGTGACCGTGAATGTGATTGTGGTGGTGGATGGAGAGAGCTGGTCAAGGTGGCAGGGCGCAAGCAGTTGGCTGCCACGATGCTATTGCAGGCTGCGAATAGGGCAAGAGAAGGCTGGCTTGTTGCTATCGCTATTGTTGTTGCTGTTGCTGGTGCTCTTGGGTGCTGCTGCTGTTGGAAGGACGGGCGGGTCTGCGGTGGTACCACACAAGAAGCAGAGGGAGGAGAGAGAAATCTGACGTCGACTGTTTGTTGACTTTTGGGCGAAGGTGCTAATCTCCAATGCTCGACCCAGCTGAAGTGAACGGTGCCAATGTGGGGTCACAAAGTCCCAGGCGGTCTCAAGGTGCCCCCAGTCCCCCAAGGTCCCAGTCCAGTCCCAGTCCCAGTCCCAGTGCGGTGCCCAGATGGTGCTAGCTTTCTTTGTCGCTTTCGCTGTCTCTGCCTGCCTGCCTGTCTGTTTGTCGTGTGTTGCCGAAGCCTGCAGCCAGGACTGCCTAGATAGTAAGATATGAGCCCGATACAAAAAGAAACACAGGCTGTCTGGACTGCTGATCTCTCTATAGTGGGTGAAAGTCAGAAGAGAGGGAGTGTGAGGAAAGAAAAGGAAGATGAGAGGGAGAAGGAAGAAGCAAGTGCACAGAGACAAAGAGGCACATGTACCTAGGTATCTCCAGGCTTGAATAGGCTTGATTGGATCTCGATAGCCCAACGCCAGCTCGAGGTGCAGCTGCTAGAGGGGGGAAGCGTGCTGGCATGCCCTGTACCATATATGCCAGCAGGCCAATAATGTACCTAGAGGCCCTGAGGGGAAGCTGCTATCACTGACGGCCTGGGCGGGCAGGGCTAACTCTAACTAGGGTCACCCAGTGCCAGGCTCTAAGATCATCCCAATATCCTTACTTTTGCTGAAATAGACAGGGCAAAAAAAAGGTGCATTTTAATATGATGACATCCACTTATCTAAACTGTCAATATGAGAATTTTCACAATATATATACATAGAATCTAGGTGGATTCGCTATCTTTCAGGTTGAATACCTCTGCTTACTAAGGAACACGGCTCACTGTGCCCCGCCAGGCCAACAGCTCGTCTCTCGGGCAACATGCTCCCGTACCAGCACGCTCAACCAAAAAAGGTACACAGGCACTTGACTCATCCTACAGTCCTCCGCCAATATTGCCAATATCACGATCTCTACTAGCTGTTCATTTACTATTAAGATTGAATCCCAATCTTCCGTACAGAAACTCCTGACACTTGTAATGCCCTCACACTCTCAAAGTCTTGCACAAAAAGTACAACTTTCTATTTGCCAGAAACAACCTCCAAATTATAATACCTGAAAACTCGGTTACTCAGTAATTCGCGAGACTTTGTCAAATTCAAACGCAATAGACTTTCTCCTCGTCATTAACTGTCTTCAAAGAATCGAATCACAATAATCTCCAGTAGCATGATCGGACCACACACCAATCAAATCTCACGACCCTATTCGTCCCCTCGATGCCCTCCTCCTTAAACTCGCCGGCATATTCACACTATCCCTCTCGCTGAAACTCGTCCCAATGCCGGAATCCCGCCCCTCATCCCCATCCTTTTCCTCGAAATACTCCTCTATCGCAGCTGCATCCTCATACTCATACTCATCGTCCGCTTCCACCCCGGCAGGCGGTGGCATATCAGCTTGTGGCGTGCTCGCCGTCACGTTGTTGATGTGCGCCGACGACTCGGGAGGCTCGTAGCGAAGGGGTGGCTGATGGCGCGAGTATGTCGGAAACGTCATGGGCACGTCCTCCAGTGCGACCTTCCTACCGCCACGCAAGGAGCTGTCTGCGCCCTCCTCTTGCTTGATGCTCGGCTCGCCACTTTGCTCCCACTCTTCCTGCTTGATCTTCTTCCCTTGGGCTGGTGCCGAATCACTCCCACCAAGGGCAGACCTCAAGATCAACACCGTAACACCCAGCGACAGCACCTCCCACACCCAAAACAGCGTCGTCAGTAGCACAAACGCCGTGACCCGCCACGAGTGCATGAACCACCTCAGCCCATGTAGCTGCGCCGTAATCGTCACACTCGTGCTATACACCTGCAAGTCCTGGCCCGCCTGCACATCGAGCACCAGCGCAGTGGGCATCATGCTCCCCGGTTTGAACTCCAGCCGCTCCACCATGGGCACCACGAGGCGAGTCGTTTCAGAGGCCGGCACAAAGACGTGGTAGGCCAGGAAGAGGAGGCGTGAGGCAAGCGAGACGAGAGGGTCCGTGTAGGGGACTATCGCGGGCCGCGTTGATGTATAGAGGATGGTGCGGCCTTCAAGGGCGCTTAGGGGGTGGGTCATGGGGGACAGGACGCGGTCAGCGCTGCTGCTGCTGCTGCTGCTGCTGCTGGTAGCCAGAGGTTGGCGGGTGTTGTCCTCAACTAGGTGGACTGCGAGCATAAAGTTGCCGCGCTGCAGGTTGGCGGGCGAGTTAGGCAAGAGCAGGGTGACGGAGATGTCGTATTCTTGATAATCGCTGAGCTTGCGGTCGGCGAGCGACACAATGCCGAAAGGATTAACCTCGTATCTGGAAAGCCAGGAAAGGAACCACGCAAATTCTCAGTCAGCCAAACAGAATGTCCTCTACTCAGGGTAGCATCAACACCCAGCATGCCTCCCACACATACCCATACTGCAAATGCACCGGCACCGTTGTCACCTGATCAGGCAAATACTCGTGGTAAAACGCTAGATACGCAACAGCCGCCAGTCCAAAGAGAATCGCCGACGCAGTACCCAGCAACACAGCCATGAGTGCCGTCCGCTGCGCCGTTTTGCTCGTCAGGGCGTCCCGCACGCTGCCAGCTGTCTCCAGCACGGAGCGATAGCCCTGGCGGAGCGTCTCGATGCCATCGGTGACCAGATCCATTGGAGGCGTGGTTGGACCATTCAACGGAGGGCCCAGCTAGTTGTAATGATGATGCATTACTTTCTTGCACAAAGACGTAGTGCACGCAACAATCACGACACAGGTCAAGGGCGCGTCCGAAAGGACGAAACGGCGGGGCAGGGTCGGTTTACTTGCTGGGTCCTAGCTCACCAAAAAGGCAGGACGTGGCTTGGAATGGCGGACTGGTAGCTAATAACCAGAGCACGATGCGTCGGCGTGCTTTGCTAAGCGACGTCATTTTGATGACCCGGCTGAACAGGGGTCTTTGCTACTTAGCTCATCCTTGCAACCATCTAAACGTAAGTACCATGTCCACATAGTACTGCCACAATTTCATAGGAGCCTGCGGCTCAGGAGGCGATATCGTCGTAATAATAACAATAAAGAAGACATGTAGACATACTGTTAACATTGGCATCATCACATAGACTGTGTGGCAAAGATGAACACGGGTGTCGATAGTGCATCAAGTAATTCAATTTCCCAGATTCCCTTGCCCAATACAGAATTCAGAATACATATGGATATCATCCCGATCAAGCCTCCAAGTATGACCGCCCAAACCTTGGAACATATGCCCACAGAGTATAGAAAAGAGAACAGAATATGAACAGAAAGATCCACCTCAAATTAACAAGGCCAGAGAACCGTACATCCAGATGCTACCCGGTCTCCCAATACCATGCAATGCAATGCCGTGACCCAACCCTCAAAAATCAAACTCATAATACTCACAAAGCAGAGACATTAAATCGGTTGTAAGTAGTTGCTGGGTACAAGCCCGCTGTGGCCGCCTGCACCGTGGACCTCGGCCTCCCACCATCCATCATCCTGGTGCCGGACAACAGCCAGGATATCTCCCTTGTTGAAGCCGAGCTCCTCGGGAATGGCAGCCTGGTACATGTACATTGCGCGCGCTGTTAGGAATTAACAGATTAGTTTTGATTCTTCGTTACTGTTCTGCTGCTCGGCTTCTGAGATGAGTTTGGGCTTACCAAAGTGCAAAATCGGGCGGCCATCCCTCGTGTATTGCCTTCCAGTATCGGCGACACTCTTGCTGCGTTGTCTAGATGCGGGTGCAATTGCTCCCTGGGGCTCATACAAGCTCATGCCTCTGTTGCCTTGGCTAGTGCCCGGTCGACCGCCTCGGCCTCTCATGGAGCCGCCGTAGCCATCGTCCATAGGCGCAGGCCCAGGAGACATTCCCCTGGGCATGCTGGGGTGACCTGTACTCATATGACTGTCGGCTCTGCTAGCAGGCCGGCCATAATCACCACGGCTAGCTGGGCGAGCATATTCATTACCGCCTCCACGGAATGGCGCAGGAGATGCTGCCCGTGGCATGCCGCTTGGTGAAGCCTGGCGGTAAAAGCCTTGCGTGGAGTGACGGACGGGCTGGGCGTCCATTTGTATGGAACCATGCCGCGAGTTGGTGCTGCCACGCGGACTGTTGACGTACGGGTTCGGTGATGCCGCTCGTTGGTACATGCCCGGTCTTGGAGAAGCGCTTCTGGGTGCTGCGGGCGACGCGGCTCGGGGCATCTCACTCCCTCGTGTAGGCGGCCGTGATGGGGACCGGTAGGCGCCAGATCCTGGCCGATCCGCAGCAAAAATGTTGCGAGTCTGCGATGTGTACTTTTGCGTACTCTCCTTCATGGCTCTCGATGTCACAGCAGGCGAAGGCACGCCTAGCCGTGATGCTGGCACATCATAGGACGGTGGAGGCGTCCCACGCATCCCCGCTGCCACACTGCTATTGGCCGCGAGGTTGGGTACGGAGCGCGAAGCGGGCTGAGCGCCAGGAGCAGGAGTCGCAATTCCATGGTAGTGGTCTGCGGACATCCTGACAGAAGAATGCTTATTGACAGTCACGCCCTTGAGTTCTGCCAGCGCTTGTGCGATTGGATCATCCTCTTGAGGCTCAGGATCGGCCGCTGGCTTCTGCCTGCCTGGCAACTTGACGGGAAGCACATTGTCCCCCACGTTGATTGCAACGTCCGCATTAGGGTCGATCGGGTCAGGGCTGGTTGTGGCCCTGTCGGGCAACAAGCTGTGGACAGAGCCGCCCGCTGCAAGGGGGCGGCTCGAGCTTGCACTGCTGTTACTGGGGTGCCAAGTGTTCCTGTTGCTTGGTGCCACTTCCTTGGGATCCTTGATGCTCTTGCGTCGGCTAAATGGGCTATGGTTCTGGAAAAAGCCACTCTTCTTCTTCAGTACTTTTCTGTCTCTTTCTTGTGCAGGTGATATCGGGGACATGACCGGGTCCTGCTTCACGGGCGAGACACTTCCACTCGTAGGCTCGTGGCTCGAGAATGAATAGTCGCTACGCTCGTCTCTGCTAGTCGGGCGGTCGGAGGCTGAAGTCGCACTAACCTGAGATCCTAAGTCTGAGCCGTTGTGGGTTCCGGGCCTGCAGAGCATCGTCATGCCGTCCATAGGGTAGGGATCATGAGGTACAGGTTTGAACTCATTGGGGTCGAACTATGAATGTATTGTTAGCTGTCTCGTGCTTTTTCATTGCAAATATAATGGAAGTGATTATGAGTCTGCAGTCACGCTTACCTCTGGCTGCTGCACTTGTCGTTGGAAGTCTCTCGAGTCTCTTCCAGCCTGCTCCATCGAAGGTCGGCCTGACGCTGGCAGCTTTTGGGCAGGGGTGGAAGGCTCCCTGTCCTCCATTTCTCCGTGGCCCATCTCTCTCGCTAGAGCAGAACTCGGGTCGTGGTGAGACTCGAAGGTTGAGGGCTGTGGTGAGGACGATCGGAAGAGTGGATTTATGCTTCGGGGAAATTGTGCCACGGAATATGCCTCGTCCTCGGGGGTTTCGACCGGCGCTTCTCGGCAGAAATTGATGTACTTTGGTGGGTCAGGGATCTCTTGGCCGGTGCCCTTTTCACGAATGAAGTGGACAATATCCTTTTCGACCTCCATCTTTTCGAGGGCGAGCCGAATCTTTTCGCATGACGCATCGTCGCTCACACATACGGTGGATGCTATGTTGGCAAAAGTCCACAGACTGCTCTTTGTAAAATCCAGTCTCTCTTCCTCCAGATCTTGGAACTTGTCTGCCGCCGCCTTCCATTCCCTGTTCCAACGTGCGGTAGTCTCTTCCAGCACTTTGATGGCGGCCTGGTATTCTTCCCTGGATGTCACGACAGTGATCTGTGTCTTTTCAAGTTTGGCCTGGTTCTTGCGCTCTTCCTGTCCCATGACCATGTGGCCCTGTGCCTGGTAGCCCTTGAGCTTGAGGGATTCCTGTTCATATCGATCCCGAGTCTAGATAACTGTCAGAAAACAATAATGACGCCTTGAGTGTATAGTGTGAGACACACCTTGTTGACCAACTGTGTCTGCTGTTGTTTTACTTTGAGAACCTTCTCAATGCTGTTCTGTACAATCTTTCGGCGCTCCTTCATACCCCCTGCAAATGCTGTCAGGGGCTCCTCGAGTTCTGATCTCATCTGCGCAGCGTTGCTCTGGTGCTGCTTTCCCATCGACTCAACCTCGCCACGGAGGGTATCGAGAGACGACTTCAACGTCCCCATTTCCTGGGAGCCTAGCGATTTTCGGGAGAGCGAGAGGAGCTTGCGGGCGTAGTCTTCTTCGATGGATGCTCGTGCTGTATGGAAAGGAGCGGATTTAGCGCACGTACATTATGCCGTCTCCCAGCAATTAGGGAAGCCTTACCATTGTAAAAGGACCGAAGCTCATCACATGTTTGCTTGGCAGCGTGCATGCGCTCCAGCATGGGCGCCACGCCTGCATCTTCTTTGCCCCAGAAGTTGTTGGCAACTACAGTCGCGCTTTCACTGTCAGTTTCATGGATCCTAGTGCCAGTGGACAATACATCACCTGTTCGCAGGGGGAATCATTCCATACAGGAGAGGGTGACCGTAGGTCCCTCGCTCGGTGCCGGCATCGTGATTTATCCGTTTCCAACCGCAAGGCTTTGCTTAAGGTTTGTGTGTCTGTAGGTGATGTGCTCTCTCTATTGCTCGTGTGGCTGGGCCTTTAGAGATGCGAGTATGTTGAATCTGTAGCGCTGTGCAAGGACGTAAGGAGGAAAATGAAAATGTCCAAGTGGGCTGGCTTGAGGGTGCCCGATATAGTGGAGAGCGACCGAGAGGCTAGGATGTCGTCACAATTACAGATAGCGCAAGAGAGATTAATCAAAAATCCGCAAGTACTATGAGAAAAAGAAGAGGAAAAAACAGGGAAGATGGTGATCATTCATTCAGTACAGGTCTAGAATGGGCATTCATCAAAAGTCAAGTCAGGGACTCTTGAGGATCAGGGCTGGCTGGGCGGGCGGGCTGGCTGGGGCTGGCTGCACGACAGCGAGTGGATCATATCAGGGTTCCAGGTCGATAAGTCGGAGGCTGGGAAGGTATTGATCGTTGATACTATTTCGGTGGAGTTGGCCCGGCAACAGCGAGGCAAGGCAGGGACCCGCTGCCGCCTGCCACGCCTTTTGCAGACCCACCAGCCCACCTGCCTTCTCCCACTCATTAACCACTTAGGCACTCCTCTACCACTCCAGCTCTTCTCCTGGTGTCACTTCTTGATCTGCATCTGCTCCTACTGCTGAGGCCATCGCAGGTAGCGCATCCAGTTGACACGTGCTGATTAAGACTCCTTGAGAGAGCCCTGGAAAAGCCCGGCGCCGAGGCTCCGGGGCACGAGCCCCACATCGGCCGAGTCTCGATTCATCGCGCCGCGAGATTGATCAGGAGCAGAACCGCCTCACATTTTTTGCTAGGTCTAGACAATCGAATTATTGCAAGCAGCGATAATACTTACGGACATGTGTTTGACACGTTGGCCATGTGGATGGGATGGCGGAAAGTGAGAAATGCTTGCTCTCACAGCGAGCCAGCGGCTTGGAGTATATGGTTTTGGGAATTTAGAATAACAATTAGCAATTCATGGAATGACAACAGGACAATAGAATTGATGTGCATGACAGGGCTCTGGAGTTGACGTTGGCGGCTGTGCCACATTCCCATCTTGACGAAATTCGACGTCCATACTATGTAGTAAATGGGCGGGCAAGCGGGCAGGCATTTACTTACCGCGAGAGCACGGTGGGCTGCATTGGCAAAAAACGAGGGTTAGGGTATGAGTCTGACTGGGGGTCAAGTGCCATGGCCCGAGTGCACGGACCATCTCACAGGGCCGTGGCAAGCTTGCCATAGCAGTTGAGTGTCAGGGCGCCGGACGGGCTGACTGGCTGATGACTAGGCTGAACTGCTGCTCTTGATCTCAGGGTCGGCAGAGTAAAAGCTCGACCGCAGACAACCGACCCTTCACCAAGATACCCCCTCCGTCCCCGAACCACGCCCATCTCCTTGCGCGATTGACTTCTGTCTTGGTCGACATTGCAACTGCCAGCTTCCCGCCCAGCACACTCTCAGTGTCCATCGAACAGCTCCTCGTCGACTCGTTTTCGAACCCGCAGCCCGCTCCAAAACATTCGGCAGCCTGCAACCCTGCTGTCTCTTTGAAGCACCAGCCCGCCGCGACAGCTTCATCCTCGCACACCAGCACGGCTCCAGAGAGCTCCGCGCTGGCCCACGCGCCCCTCTTTGAGCCTCGTATTGTATCAGAAGAGGCTTCTAGCAGCCCGGTCTCCCGTCTCGTGATTGCGACCTTCTTCACGCCAGTGCAGGGCCTAGCCACCGCTTGCCTTCCCTTCTCATCCTTGCTACCCCTCCTCCGTCCACACAACAACCCGCAGCGGACGACAGTACCATTGCCGCCGATTCTTTCCCTCGTCAAGCTGCTTTCCGACTCGGTTTGGCTTGCTCGACTCATTCTTCGACGCTACCCCAGCAGCAGAGGCGCGGCTCTGTCCAATCACGGATAACAGTACCCTCTCCGCCCTCCTCCCCCATCCCTTCAACACTCATGCTCCCACGGTCGTCGGGAACATTTTCTCCCACTCCTTCCACAGGTCTACAAACAGGGATCAGCCACTCTCCGCATCCTTCACAGCCTGGTGTGTTGAGTGCGGGTGCAAGCCCAAGTACCAGCAGTCCTACGGGCAACTACGGCCTATCCAAGATCGCAGCTGCCCAGGTCTCGGTGCTGTTAAGCAATTTCAAGAGCAAGAAGGACGATCCCGAATACGAGAACAAGAAGAACAGATTGAAGAAGGTATTTACAGACCCTCCATTCCTCAACTATTGTCCATTTGCAGACATTGACTACAAGCCCGCCCTCCTCTTGCCCGTCTCGTACACTTACTTCCCTTGCCTGCCATTAGATTTGCTTGCTGACGTCTTTTGTCCTGGGCATATAGCTTTTAGATGAACACGGCATGGAGATTTTTACAAAATACTTCACCAAGCTGGTGCACGCCAGTGCCCCACAGATCTTTCCAGGTCTGAATAGGCCAATCGGCAGTGCTGCGAATCCGGGCAACTACTCGCTTTTGCAGGAAGAGATGCGAAAGATCTCCCACGACCCCGAGCAGGCAACAAGAATCTCCGAGTCTATTGAGACGGGCACTGAAGACATCTTCCGTGATTTTGACCTCTCGACGTTTATGGAGCACTTTAGGCTGGATGCGCTGGAGAAGACAATACTAGCATTGGCTTTCAAGCTGGGCAATCGGCCAGATCTCAAGACCAAAGGTAAGCAGAATCGAAATTATAAATGCGTGATGGGCAAGCCAGTCTCTCTGTGTCTCAATCGTATGCCAGTGGTTCTGCGGACTAACTAGAACTGTGTAGCCGACGCGATTCTCTCAACTAACTTTCCCACCTTTCTCAACTTCGTCTCCCAGCCTGAGGGCGACCACCACGAATTGTCTCCCCAGTTCATGGCCCTCATTGTCGATCGGCTTATCCAATATCACCCACCAAACTTTAACGCCGTTTCGCATCGAGAGCTTGCTGCCAGACTTGAGAGCCGGTATGCGCTGCTTGACTTGCCGCCGCCATCAGAAGTGCTTGCAGCACTTGACCTCAACAGACTCTTGGCGGAGAAGCCCTCAAATGCGCTTGTGCTGTATATTCAAAGAGTCGGTCTCGAGTTTACGCGTGATGAAGAGTCGGCCGCTCGGTTCCTCCGCGATCGTCCGTCCTCAATCCAGCTCTCCGAAGAACAAGTCTCGAATGCCCTCTTCTACACCACCATCAGTCAAACACCACAGTACAACCCCTCCGCATTGATTGCCGGCATTCGTCGAGTACTCCCTTCAAGTTTTAGGTGGCAAGACGTTGTTTCATACTTTGACCAGCCTAGTGCGCGAATTTCGAGCAACCAGTTTGTGAGGCTCTACAATGCTCTACTGCCGGTGGCCCAGGATGATACGGAGGTCGATATTCAGCGGCTCTGGGGTGGACAGTGGGCCAATGTTGACGCACAGTTGTCCTTTATCTGCGCCTTTGGCAGCTTGACACCGGAACAACTAGATGCCAGCACAATACCTGGCCTACGACCAACTTTCACCCTGGATGATTATGCACAGTCTCCGCCTTCGGTACGCGAAGTAGCTGGATATGCCGTCAGGCATCCTCTCGTCTCTGTCGATGCCTTGACCGCAGTCTTCAAAATAGCTCTGGATTCGGTTCACGCTTCACAAAGCACAGAGGCCAAGCGCTTGTTTAACGATGTTGTCGTTCCCAACCTGCACATCTTCGTCGTTTCCGCGTTTGGCGTGCCGGAGCCCTGGCCTCCCCTGGCAGTGGAAACCTTGAATTCCCTGTTCGACTCTTTTCTGTACAAGAGGCAGGACGGTTGGGACTTTGCGTTGGACAGTCTTTGGCGAAAAAATAAGAACTTTGTCAAGCAGAAACTCCTCGAAACCCATGCACGCCGAGCCATTGACCTGCCGCTTTATTTTGAACAAGCCGTCAGCCACGGTTGGCTCGAAGACTTTATTCACGACTTCAATGGTTTTGGATTGGATCTTGTCGCATTTGGTCATGGTGAGGGTCAAGTCGATCTGGAGCAATGGATCCGCACCAACTCGGCAAGGAGCGCAGAACTTGCGCCCGCTCTGTTACAGTTTCTCAACATCAAGGCCAAGTGCGAGAGCGAATTCCAGCGTCCATCACAAGAAGGACATCCCATCTTGAGGACAACGCCACTTAAGGTGAAGACAGTCTTTAGCTTTTTGAATGTCTTGACTGGGCTATTGCCTCCCGAAACGCCAGCCTGGATTGGATGCCAACGGTCTTGCATGACTGCTTATCCGCGCTTGATCAATTATGGCGGCGAATTTGACGATATCATTGATGCGAACGGCAAGGACGGCAACCAGCTGCCTCCTGCCGCTACCGCCAGGATGGAGGACCATTACAAGAGCATGTACAACGAACAGATTGAAGTCAAGGATGTTGTCGGTGCTCTGGACAATTACAAACACTCGCGCAGCCCACTGGACCAAGACATTTTCGCCTGCATGATTCACGGCCTGTTTGACGAGTACATGCACTTTGTGAGCTATCCCATCAAGGCCCTTGCGACTACAGCAGTACTTTTCGGCGGCATGATTTCCAGGAATCTCATTGACGGGATTCCCCTGAATGTTGGTCTCGGTATGATACTGGAGTCTTTCAGAGAATATGCCGCCGAAGAGAACATGTACCGGTTTGGTCTACAGGCTTTGAGCAAGATGTCTGGGCGGCTGCCAGAGTGGCCGGGCTTCTGTCGGCAACTCGTGCAGATTAAGAGTCTGCAGGGCACCGAGGCCTTCAAAGAGGCAGAGGCTGTTGTTAATGCCAGTGACGATGGCACCGCAAGACAGCCAAATGGTAGTCATGACGGTTTGACTAACGGCAGCGCAACTGAACCTTCTGAACCACAATTCGCTCCTTTTACATCGATCAATGTCGAGCCTCCGCCTTACGGAGTAGACTTCGAAGACCCGTCTGACGATGATCGGGATATGATCCAGTTCAATCTGAACAATATTGACCAGTCTTCTTTGCGAGCCCGCTTTGATGCGATCCGAGACTCAGTGGAACGCAGGCATCAGCAATGGTTTGCCATACACCTAGTCCAGGAACGCGCCAAAATGCAGCCAAACCATCATCAAATGTACCTTGACCTGGTCAAACTGTTTGAGGACAACTCTTTGTGGGCCGAGATTCAACGAGCAACATTGGTCTGCGTATCGCAGATGCTCAACTCTGAGACGACGTTGCACAGCTCAGCTGAACGTGCACACTTGAAAAATCTGGGAGGCTGGCTCGGCATGCTCACCTTGGCTCGGGACAAGCCTATCCGGCACCAAAACATTGCTTTCAAGCAGTTACTTATTGAAGCCCACGATACGAAGCGGCTGGTGGTGGTGATTCCGTTCGTATGCAAGGTCTTGGACCAGGGCAAGTCGTCAACAGTCTTCCGGCCACCCAACCCTTGGCTCATGGACATCATCCACCTATTGATTGAGCTCTACCACAACGCGGATATCAAACTCAACCAAAAGTTTGAAATCGAGGTGTTGTGCAAGAATCTCAACTTGGATCACAAGAGCATCGAGCCGTCTGGTGAGATTCTCAACCGCGTTCCTGTCGAAGAAGCGGCCCAAGTTCCGCCCGCCGACGTGCTTGACTCGTTTGAGAACCTGTCGCTCAACGGTATTGGGCAGAATGTTGTTAGCAATCTCCTGCCACACGTAGCAGTTCCGTCTATCCCAGACCTTGGAGCGCGCTTGAACATACCGCCCACAAATGAAATGGTGGTCAGCAACAGTCGCCTGCGCGACATTGTGCACACGGCCTTTAACAAGGCTTTGCAGGATATCATCCAGCCTGTTGTGGATCGGTCAGTTACTATCGCCGCTATCAGCACGCAGCAGATGATCCGCAAGGACTTCGCCACCGAGCCCGATGAAGCCAGAGTTCGTAATAGTGCCATCAGTATGGTCAAGGCCACCGCGGGGAGTCTGGCGCTTGTCACGAGCAAGGAGCCGTTGCGCGCAAATTTCACAAACTATATGCGTCAACTGTCTGGCGATATTGTTGGAGGCTTGCCCGAGGGCACCATCATTATGTGTGTCAACTCCAATCTCGATCTCGCGTCTGGAGTTATCGAAGAGGCGGCCGAGCGACGGGCTGTTCCTGAGATTGAGGAGATGATTGAGCCAGAACTGGAAGCAAGACGTCGTCACCGAATGCAACGGCCCAACCAGCCATATGTTGATGCCTCGCTTAATCGCTGGGCAATGACAATGCCAGACCCCTACAAGATGGCGCCTAGCATGAGTGGACTAAACCCTGAACAAATGGCCATTTACGAGGAGTTTCAACGGCAGCCGCGTCCAGCCGCCAGCACCAACACTCCGTCGCACATTGCCTCCACGTCGGATGCAACCCGATCCATGGCAAACGATGTCTTGCAAGACCAATACAGCTCTCTGCCGGCGATCCCTACGCCTGCCGACACGCCTTCACTGCCCACAGTCGCTGGGCATGCCCCAAGTTACTCTCATGGGCATGCTGGCCTACCCAACGGACGGCAGCCCGCCGCTGGTAGCGGCCCCGACCTTGGTCTCCTGGCCCAGAGGACGCAAAAGCTTTTCCAGGACCTGCAACGAGCCGCTACCGAAGCGTCCGAGGAACACTACGACGAACTTCCCCGGGGCCACGGCGTTCTTGAGACAATGGATGCATTGATTTCAGTCATCATCAAGACTCGCAACACATCCGAAGACTATATCACCTTTGTGATGCTTTCCATGTGCGAGGCTCTAGTAAGTCCAGTCGAGGACAACCTTGTGCTGGAAACATTTATCCATGCTTTGACAACTCTTCGGCGGATGTTGGGCCCCGCCGTCAGTGACTACGCCAAGAACTTCTTTCAGCGCCTTGAGCCGCCACAGCGATTCCTTCGTCTGCCACTTATCAAGGCTTTTGCAGGCACCGAGTTCCTGGATTGGCGCACGCTAGATGAGGCCCTCGCCAGACGCATCATGCAGAAAGATCAGGCCGGTCTTCAGCTACTCGATGAAATTGTCAAGATGACCATTCTGAGCGATGCACCAATGGCACTATTTGCAAACCTAGGGCTCAGTGTCGACACCGCATACTCGTGGATTATGGAAGATCCTGAGATCCCCCGCGCTGACCACCTCAAGTCCGTCCTGGACGCGGTGCGGGCACAACATGCGTCAAACCAAGCTCGCGATGAGCGACTTGTAGCACGCCAGGAGCAGATGGACTATATCTTTGAGGAATGGGTCCATCGCTTCCGCAGTGCTCAGATCACTGACAAGTTCGTACGAAACTTTTTGCAGCAGATGCACGATAGCGACATTGTCCGCTCCAAGGATGATTTATTCCTGTTCGTCCGCGTTGCTTTGGACAGCTGTGTGGCGCATTTCGAACAAGCGGTCGCCGCGGGCATCTCGATTGACGACGCATACATTTTTAATGATGCACTAACGAAGCTCGTCATGGAGTTTGTCAAGTTTGGCGAGTTTGAGGACGGTGCGGTCAGTCCAGCGTGGCTGTTGGAGTCTGTGTGGGCTTTGGCAACCATGGTGGTCAACGTCCACACCGCAAAGAGAGCCGAGATGTTCAACCAGCGGGTTTTCTTCCGATTCTTCTCTGATCTGATTTTTGAGAGCAAGGCATTCTTCGAGGCCCAGGGTGCAGCGCAGTGGGAAAGCATGCTCCTCAAGATTGCTGCAAGACTTGACGCTCTCGGTCCCAGCCTTGTTCCTGGCTTTCTGTACGGATGGATGGCTCTCATTTACCATCGGGCCTTCCTTCCCGAGATTATGAAGCTCGAGGACAAGGCCGGATGGGATGCATACACAAAGCTCCTTAAGCAATTGTTGGGCTTTGTTGGAGAGACTCTGAAGTCTGTTGAACTGTCGGAGACGGCTAGCAAACTTTACGAGAGTGCTGCCAAGCTCTTGGTTGTTTTGGAGCATGACTACCCGCAGTATCTGGCTGCGAACTCGGCCGCTCTACTGGCAAGTCTCCCGCCTCATTGTACGCAGTTCATCAACACCATTCTCACGGCCTCTACAACCAAGATGCCTGATCCGTTGGTGGCGGGCGTGAAGACGACAGAAAACCCAGACCCAGCACCACAAGGAGTGGAGCACTCCACTAGCTTCTTGCGGAGCATAGGTTTGTTGGATATCCTGGATTCGGCTCTTGAGAAGGGTCCCTCGGAGGATGCAGTGGCACACATGACACATGAAATTTCGCGTAACCAAGGTAGGACAGGTTTCGGGCACGCTGCAATCAACGCGAACCTGAGTGTCATTGATGCCATCATTTCATACATTGGCAGCAAGCAGGCGGACCAGCAAAGCTTTGATCCAAGCGCATCCTCTGTTGCTATTCTGTCAATGTTGTTGCACGAACTGGGCCCAGAAGGCCGACACTACATCATTCACAGCATGGTCAACCACTTGCGCCCGGCCAGTGCAGACCAAGTCTTTTTCCGAGAGCTTCTCTTGCACATTTTCGCCCAGGATCCCTCTGATCCGGAAGAAACCGAGATCCGCGAGCAGATCACTCGAGTTCTTTTGGAGCGCCTTATTGGATTCTGGCCTCAGCCTTGGGGACTGCTGGCCACGGTTGTGGAGCTGGTCAGAAATGAGAAGTACATGTTCTTTGATCTGCCGTTCATCAAGTCATCTCCTGAAGTAAGTACATTTGCATGCAACGTCCAAGCTGACCGAATTTTCAAGAGGTTTTATCAAGGCTAACGTTTTATGATCAATAGGTTGGCGAGAAATTCGCACAGATCGTCAACGCCCAAGGCTAGTGCTTGGTTCGCAGCATGGCTAAGGCCGCGAGAAAAGCGGCCGGATTCAAAGAAAGAAAAGACTCCTTGTCTTGAAGACAGCAGGGGAAACAGAGGATGCCGCGCACCAAGGCCCGTATATCTGGAGAGCACAATCTCCGTAGTATGATTTCATCATGAATTGATTATTTTGGCATGTACTATCAAGAAAAAATATGGCCGGAAAGCGGCCTGGCGGGCTCATTCAGCGGGGAGAGTTTTTTCATAGGGTCCGAATGGCTGGCTGGCTGGCTGGCGAAAACAAGGACGAATGGCGTCTGGGGTGAAATTTGAAATGGAGACATTTGATAGACTTTCATGGGGCTGTTTGACGGGCAACGGGGCAGCGCATTCACATTACAAATTTGGAACGGAGCGTGAACTTCTTTAACTGGGGCGAAAGGGAAAAGACAACATACACAAGAGAATGGAATCACAAAGCAATGCCTGGTGCCGGGTGGGAAAAGCATTGCGACATATTGTATGAGTATTGGGTTTTTCAACAGAATGAATGGAAGCGCTCTTTTGCGAAGCTCTTTTTGCCTTTTTTTTTTTTCAGGTCGTTAGTTCTCCTCGCAACTCGAGGGGATCTTGAGATGCTAGAACTGTATCAGCCCTCTCTGATTTTTCTTTACTTGAATCTTCCCCCTCACATCTTGCGGGGAGACACTTTGGCTGGACCGATGGATTAGCCAAACGATCTCCACACGTGTAGGAAAAGATAGGTAAAGTGAGGTGGGAAAGAGAAAAATGGGAGAGAATGACAGCCGAGTACTATGGTGCTGTACATAGTACAGGCGATGATCTACGGCCCAGACCCTGTTGATATGATGTATCTCTACGTCAGGATACCCCACACTGGTTCGAGTCGATCTCTTTTATGGTGCGAGGAGATTAGGAAAGAAAGGGGGAGGGGGTTTTGATAGTATACTAGCTATGATGTACTGTGGATGGTGCATAGTATTTAATCAGCCAGATCCAACCTGATCAGCTATATACCATAATATAGAGAGAGAGAGAAGTACTATGTATACCATGGTACTTTTAAGTTAGTTCGCTTATTTGCTTATTGGTTGAGAGAAGGCAGAAGAAGAGCGGGCCCACGAGAGGCGCACCAAAAAGTCTGATACGATCTCTTTGTCCTTCTCCTCTTTTCTTTTTTTTTAAAAAAAAAATAATAAATCAAGTTGCGGTGCTATGACATAGAAGTATTTGCTATTCTGCAAGAAACACTGTCTGGAGATCATGTGTGGGCTACATAGTACATAGTAGACTGGAGAATTGTGAGTGGGAAGGTGGTAAGTGGTAAGTATATGTGCGTGTTCCTTTTTTTTTTTCCTCTCTTTCTCTCTCGTCTTGTTTGGACCCTTGAAATCCCTTGAAATCCCTTGAAATCCCTTGAAATACTACAAAAGCCGGGAGTATGATTGCACCATGTACTTACATTACTATGGTGCAGTTGCAATTGCAATTGTCCAATCGGCGGTTGTCCCGGTCAAGTCAAAGTGCATACTACGCATGTACTATTTCTGTACAGATTCATGCCACTAACAGAGTTTAAACTATCATCCTGCAGGTTGATGTTTTGAGAAAGGAGACGGGGGTTAGGTTGGAAGAAGAAGAAGAAGAACGAAAAAAAAAAAAAAAAAAAAAAAAGAGAAAAAAAATAGAAACGTCAGTGAGGGGTAGCAGATATGAAAAAAAAAAAAAAAAAAAAAAGAGTATTTCAATCCTGTACTATGTATCCAGTTGTGACATATGTAGACGATATCAGCTGAGGTGACTACTGTGTAAGATTCGCTTGAAACGTTAGGATAGAGAATCTCTCTTTGTTGGTTATACCTTTTGAGTATGATTCAGTATACTCACAGAAGACAAGGGAGTAAAGTCACCCGAGAGATAGGTGGCTTGAGTGTTTGTGAATATAGTACAATGCACTTGAATCGAGTCGAGTCCAAAGTCCAGACATATACAATACAACTATCGAAACTCCAGGTTCTCGTCATCAGGTAATTACATACTTTGTAGATTCCCGTTCCCCGTACCACTTCACTGAAAACCTTGGGACACCCCCCACCCCCTTGGAGTTTCTTTCTCAACGATTATTACGTATAGGCCGATTGTTCGCTATCAATTTAAATTCAATCCCAGCCGCCAGCCACCATATACAAGGGGATCTTTGGATTCTCCGTGTACTATATACCCTAGTGCATAGTATGTCAATATGTGTGCTGTTCACCCTTGTTGTCACTGTCGATCGCAGCTTCGTCACTTGCACTCTAGGGCCAAAGGGCAATGACCCTACAGCGTAAGCGTTGTTATCCTGGCAACTTAGCAAGATGGTATACATTTTAGTACACACCAGAATATGCATACATACATAGTAGTAGCCAGACCGCCAGGCATTGCCAGGGGATGCTGTGTGAATATCACGGCCGAGTCTGGATGTTTCGGCCGGAGCCAACCCCCTCGTTTTGTTTTTGTTGTCCAAGGCCGAGCCCGCCTGGATAACTATGTATCGATCTCCATGTAGCAAGCGCTTATTACTGCGACATACTGTCCATCACAATCATCGCGCATATTGTTGCTGTTTTTGGCCGATGAATGTATATATATACACAAGGGGAAAAACTTGCATGTTCATACTGACAACAAAACATGACGGCACTATACATAAGTGTGTTTTACGGGTTGGTTGCAATCCAATAGTATTGACATTGAATATCTTTACTTGCTTTTGATCTTTAGGAAGAGAACACCGAATGTACATAGACCTTGCCCCATAGAGATGTTGACCGGTTGTCCAGTATAACATTGTACACAATAAAAAGGCGTTCATTTAGAGACGCAAACCAATAAATATCAATTTGTCATTGGATGATATATTACCAAACAAACAAACAGCACAAAATTCGCCGCATAAACGCACCCTCCCTCCCAACCATGCAGCCCCAACCTTTTGCCCCAAAGCACAACTCACGATTGCCTCATTCATACGTATATAACCTATCATGCAAAAAGCAACTGCATAAATGTAGGATAATATTTCCAGGAAGGGGATAGATGCCTGATGAGATATCGACAAGAAAAAAGAAGGGGGAAAAAAGATATCAAAAGCAGATATTACACTGTGACACCACCTCCTTGCCCCCGGTTGCCCCCATTCTTGGAGAATCCCCCCTCCCCGGACAGGTGGACTGACTGTACTATGTAAGAAAAGGGACAGGGCCCCAAAAGAAGTGGTTTCCTACAGAGGAAAGCCCCAACTTTTGGAGTCTCGCTGGGTTTCTTCCCGCTACCCAAGTCTGTGTCCTCGCCTCAATGGATAAAAGAACCATCCTTTGTTCATGCGAGAAACCAGGGCATTGGTACCTTAACCATGTGTATTGACTCGGGGGACAGAGGGGAAAAGGTGGGAAAGCGCCTCACACCGCCCAAGCCCGAGCAGAACGGGGGTATGTATGCCAATGGGAAATCTGAGTACTATGTATTGATTGTACCATACTATGTACATATCTTCAGAGAAAGTAAGATTGTGGGACATATGGAGACTGGGCTATGGAGAATGTTGCATTGCATCAAGTGATGGGAGGAGGGGAGGGGCAACAGCCCGTTTTTTGGTTCGCTCTGTTGGCATGGTCGGTTTCTTTTTTTTTTTTTTTGGTAGATATGTACTATGTATGAATAACTTCGCCCCATAATACTGGATGGAGGCTATGGATTACTGCTTCTTGGCATCATAGTAGCAACGACTTCAGCATGGTAAACCAGGTCATATAAGGCATCATTATCAATCAAATCTGACATTTATAGATTTCCCAGTACTATGCGAATACGATCATACTACATACAGACAACAAAAACACACTCCACTAGACAGACACACAACCCAACAAAAAGGAAGAACAAAACAATGACGGATATCCTTTGCCGAATTGTCGTCACTGGCACAAAAGAAAAGGAAAGACCCCCCCCTCCCCACCCAAACAACAATTGGGTTGATCGGCCGTCCCTGCCCGCCAAATCGCGCAAAAGATCTACCATTTATCTCTCTGTTGAAACAAGCTGGATCAGGACCCTGGGAAGAGTTGACGTAGCAAGTCAAGGGGACATGGGAAAACTGTAAACTGCCCTGTCAAGTGAGCAAACAAGGTGAGCTAGAGCGCAGACCACAGGCTGGACTGTTCGTTCGTTCCCGGGGATTTTTGCTTCTTGTCTTGTCTTGTCGTTTTGGCAGTTGTTTTCGTCCTCCTTCTTCTTCTCCTCCTTCGTTCCCAGCCCCTCTCTTCTTTACCCTTCTTTACCTAGTACATAGTACATGAATAGCATCTGATTTTGAAAGGGCCGACCCAAACGTGAAATGGACCCTGAAATTGTCTAGCGGCATAAATCAAGACCCCTCGACGGCATTGACAAGAGAGGTGACAAGGTTATTCAGATCCAAAGTGCGCAGGGGACAGACAGACTAGCAGATGGAGGGTCATCATAGTAGGACTCGGTAAACAGAACAAGGCATGAAATCTGGATTCTAGAGAATAGTACAAGACAGCACTTCACTACTGTGGGCTGTGATGATACACAAGGGACCATGGACTGACCAGGACTGAGAAATGCCTCATTTGTTGTCTACATACGGTATGTTGGCGGAATGCCGTGCGTGCGTGCGTGCGTGGGCTTGCGAGCGAGCGAGAGCGAAGCCTTCACAATTCCGTTGGGTTGCCAGAAATCCGGGGTCGGTCACCCCGGCCGGATGATGCGGGCGGGGCAGTTCCTCAGCAGAGCTTTTGGGGAGGAGGGAAAAAAAGGCTAGGCACGCACTCGATTGCTCTTTCTCCTTCACTCTCTCCCTCAATCCGATGGTCATGGCCGCATCAGCGGAGGATGGGCCGAGGGAGCCAGCCTGCCAGGCATTGCCAGCTCACACTGCCACTGCCACTGCCACTGCCACTGCCATTGCCGTGGCCATTGCCAAACCAGCCTAGTCGGTGCCCTCACTATGCAATGCCAGACAGTCCAGACTAGCAAGAAACCCCGCAGATAAATGGGTTGCCATAGCGCGATGCACAGAAAAGGCAGAAACCCAGACCATTGGACCAGACCAGACCACACCAGACCATCATGGAACCACTTTCTTGATGCGAGAATGGCTTCTGGAAGGCATCCAAAGGCGGGAGGGCATTTGCCGAAGCAGCGGACGGCGGATGACACACTGTACCGTGTATTTTAGGCACGCAGCAGTACGTAATGCGAGCGAAGACGGAAGAAGCAGCGTTACATAATACCATGTATAGTACGTATACCACGGCAAAGAGGCAACCAGGGAAAAAAAAAAAAAAAAAAAAAAAAAAAAAAGAGCGGCACGGCTATTGGCACGTCACTGACCCAGTACTCATGGTAGCCGAGGGACGTGTCCCGGCCCCAAGGCAATGATACAGACAGGAGCAGCTTGCAAAGATCTGAGGCCATGCTGCCCATTTCAGGACTAGCCGATGGGCGGGTCCCTGCTGGGGGAGTTTTGTAGAATTTTTCAACAGGGGTTAACCCCGTCTGCCCCAACCCATGCTGCCCTGCCTTTTTAATTTTTTTGGCCTCGAATTGCGGCTCGAATTTGGCTGCGCGTCATTGGCTGCCCAGGGTTTGTGTAGATCTGCCATTTCGCTCTCGCTGTCCGTCGGATGCTTGCTTGCAGGCGGGGGTGGTGGTTACATAATGTAGAAGTGCGTGCTCTACTGGGTCATAGTACGGTACACAGTACAGATGCGCGCGAGAAAAAGGCAAGGAGAACGGGCACAAGAGGGCGCCCAGAGAAAGGGTAACTATCAAGTGATGCACAAACACAGGCCGCATTCAGGCCTGGCGCGATGCTGCACCTCCATTCAGAGTGCAAACACAGTGACCCAACTCTCTGGCGGTCCGTTTGCAGAAAGAGAGAGAGGGAAAGGGGTGCAAGTGCGACAAACGCAGACACGGCTGAGACATGCAAGTCAAGCCCGCAATTAAAAAAGGAAAAGAAAGAATATTATGGTACGTACATACTATGGTAGTAGCATCGCGCCGTTGCTGCAGCAAACAGTTTGCAGCTCAGGGAGAAACCCCATGTTGTGGCGCCGTCATCTGTGTACTATGTATACATACAGAGACATCATAGTACTATGTAGTAGTATCCCAAGTACTTCACATGGTATTGTTTAGCCGTCGTGTCTGCGCGTCTGCCTGGGGGAAAGGAATGGCCAACAGGTTCGCTGTCGCTCGGTATCCTCGGCTGATGATGGCCAGCACCAAGCACTGCCGGGGCTGCGCAATCAACAACAACAACAGCCGCAGCAGCAACAGCAACAGCAACAACAACAAAATCTGTCCGAAATGGTATGATTTTACCGCCTTTTCCCACGATGATGCACTTCATGCAGCTGGCAGCATCCCAAAAAAAAAAATGCGCGTTGTGGCCAGTGGGGCGGGCTGTGTAACACAACGCACCGCACCGCACCGCAAAGAGCAAAGAGCAATGGCGAGGAAGAAAAAAGAAAAAAGATGTCGACGCAATTTCTGCAAATTCTCTGCGGCAGCTCTACTCTCAGCCCAAGCCTGATTGGGCATGTGGTGGGGGCAACTGACGCGGGTTTTGGCTGGAGTCGACAGGGAGCCCTAGCTCACCCAAAATGGCCAGCGAGCAGGGGTGGCAAAGTGGAAAGAGTGGGAATGGCGCGAAGGCGGCCTGTGTACGTACACAGTGGCACGGGCACGCGCCTTCGAGAAGAAGATGAATAGCGAAGTGGCAGAGAAAGTAAATGGAAAGAGGAGGACAGAGGAGCAGTACTGTGTAGGGACAGGCAGTATCACAGCTGCACAGCTGCAGGCTGGCCAAGTTGACAGTGCGGTGCAGTGCACCACGACGGTCCTCAGTCAGCCTCCCCCGACGCTGTGGCACAGTGTGCCAGCCCTGTTCGCCTGGTTGCCCTGGCTGCTCGTCTCAGGTGCAGAGCTACCGGCCACTCAGCATGTGTCGGCCCACGCATCCCAGCAACAGCCGCGGGTACCCAGGTACCTTGATAGCGCCTTGCGAGCCACCTCACCCTACAGAGTAAGTACAGTACGCGCGAAACTTTGTCGACCAGGGCCCGGTTTGGGTTGCTGGGTGCTAGTTGCTACAGTGAGCACCAACCCACCCTCCAGCTAAACTCATCAAGCTTACCACCCCCCCCTTTCTACCTTCTACACTGCTGCTGCTGCCGCCGCTGCCCTTCAGTCCCGACATTTTCCTCATTTCCAACCAGCCCACTGCGCACCCCCATCCATCCGCCTCCCTTTCCTCGTTCAGTCCGTCAATTCACTTCTACACTGTACAGACACAATCCAACCCTACGCGACGACGACCCTTTGCACCCTCCTTGTCTGCCTTGCTCATCATCATCATCAACCTCCTCCTCCTCCTCTTCTTCTCACACACCACCTCCACTACCGCCGCCGCCACCCTTTTCTCCCGCCGACCGCCCGTGACACTTCTTACTCGCCATCGACGTGCACACTAGGCGACAGCTACCCCTCCCCCCCTTTCAACACACACCAAACGGACGGGACCAGAGCATCCTCGATTCGAGATTATTCCAGCACAGCCCGCGACTCGAACCGCCCGCCTGTGTCTGACCCGTGTCTCTTGTTGCTGTAGCAGCAGCAGCGATTCTTCCACTGCCGCCCTGAACATAGCCGTGGTGCCACAAGTAGAGACGCGACCCTCTGATCCCACATCCCCGAGGACCGCCCAAGTCTTGCACGCCATACCAGACACTCGACGTTTCACCATCCGTGGGTCACGCAAGAAAAAACACCAGGAACGAGAAACAGAGAAACAGGAGACGGGCGACACCCACGGGCAATCAAGAAATCACACATAGACCCTCGCGTCGCTGCTGCCCATCATGCCGTACAACACCCGTCGCAAGTCGTTGTCGCTGCCCTCGCTCGGCATCCACGTTCCCATGAGCAACGCAGCAAGGGCAGCCGCCATCGCGAACCGCCACTCTCCCAGCGCATCCTCGACCAGCCTGGTCTCGAGCGCTTCCGCAGCCGCTTCGCCCTCTTCTTCCTCCTCCTCGACATCCTCGCCCACCTTCTCTCCGCGCAGTCCCGCCGATTCCCTCGTATCCAAGCCCCACGCCCCGGGCGCCGACCACAACACTGCCGAGGGCCCCGCTCACCACGGCTCGGCCAGAAAGATAAAACGTTCCCATGCAAGCTCCCACGCAGCCACCGATGGCGATCACGCCGCCCCAGCGCCCAAACGCCGCCAGACAGATTCCAACACCCCGCCGCCGTCGCCCCGCCACCGCACAAGAGCGACTTCGGTAGCCATGCAAGAAGGCGACGACGACGACGACGACGCCGCCGATGCCGCTTATCGGGCTGGCATTGACCTCGCAGCCATAGACGATGAGATTGTCAAGGCTGTCGTTGTCCAGCTCCAAGCCACGCGCAACCGCCCACATATTGTCCGGGATCTGGCTGCTGTTCTCATGAAGGAACTCAAGATTGTGCAGCAGTATGTTTTAAATCAATTTCATTCACCATCATCCTCCCCCTCATCTAGTCTTGCCTTTTCCGGCAATTGAGTTCTTCCTTGCTTTGCCACGTTCCCGTCCATGCTTCGTGCCGCATACTAACCAAAGCCGTCGCATTTCTCCAGATCTGCCAACCCTTGCGCAATCATCTCGTCGCGTCTGTCCGGCTACCTGAAGCGGTCCGGCTGGAATGCAAAGAACCCCTGCCCCCTGGCAAAAGAGCTAGAAACCGTCCACCCGCGCCGGACCTACTTTTACCTCACAACGGCTCCTCACCAACCACTTCCTGAACCCGCCCTGTCCGTCTCGAAGCTGCGGGAGCTGCCAACGCCTAGTGCAACTTCGGTCTCAGAGGCTGAGGATGACGAGAGGAGGCGAGAGCTGAGCCCATCCCCTGAAGTCGACCTGTCGGCGCCGGAATTCGACGACATGGACGATGACATTCCCATGCCAGGAACGCCCATCGGCTCGTTCCCCGGCCGCCATTCCGCGCTTGCGCTCGCAGCACAAGTTCAAAGAGGCGCCGAGCCGCCCTTGGAAAAGGACGAGAAGGAATTCACCCAGACAGCAGATGGCCTGCAGAGGCGCAAGCTCAGTGGCGAGTTCCTGAACATGAAGGCCGAGCCTGCTGGCGCACCCACCCTGGACGCTGGGGACGAGCATGCCAAGTACGAGATCTTGTTTGACGAGCGAGCTGCAGCTGCCACCGCGCAGCCGGCACCAACTCCTTCACACGCGCCTGCGGCACCTGCCCTTGGCAGCCTCATGGCCAGCCCGGCTATTCGACCTTTCTACCATGTCGATGTGAAGAAAGAGGAGAAGGCCGATGCTGCATGGTCGTCCTTGGACGCCTATCTCGACATTCGGAACCCCGAAACTGTCAGTCTTGCCGAGCTCAATGAGATGCTGGGCGACTATTAGAGCTCGTAGTCGAGCTTCTTCATTGCTCAAAATCAGAATTCTACACGGGCGCCCGCAATGTGTCGGCGACCTCAAGAGGCTTCATCTTGCCTGTCAAGACGCAGTTGGCAAAGAGGAGATGCGGTCACGAAAGTGCATCTTCTTGGTATCATGACTTGTTCTTGACCTGATGTTGCCCAGACATCAAATCTACAACCTGCATTGTTATATGCATCCAGAAGCGCCGACAATCGGAGCGCTTATAAAAATAGCCGCTGTCGGAGGATCGGGAATGACTGGCAGCGTGTTTACCTGTACAATTACGAAAGACCACAAAAAAAGACAAAATCTATGAGAGCAAAGACCGTGGAACGACTAGAAATGTGTGAAGAGAACTAGAAAAACAAAACCGCCCAAAATTCCACCATAACCTCCCCAATGTACATGATTTGGAACGGAAAAAGAAAAAAGGTCCAAGGCCCGGCTGAAATATAAACAAAAGAAAGGAAAAGAGGGGTGTTCACCTGGCAGATAGTACAAAAAGGGGACTTGCTTTCTATTTTTATCCTTTTTACATGAAGCTTTTTTTCTTACACAACAACAAAACAAGCGATGCTGGGACTTGTTTACTTTGAATTGGCTGGCTTCGGTTGGGATGGGTGGGTTGGTTGGTTGGTGTTGGGCAAAATGAACTTGGGCTGGCTGGGCTGGGGCTTTTATTTACTTACAACTTACTTTACAAGGTCCAGGAGGGGGGGGGGCAGGTGTTTTGGGGGGTTATTTTTCTTCTTCTCCTTTTCTTTTCTCACTATGGACCAAAATATGATATAAGCGATTCTTCTCTCTTCGCTCATTTTTAAGAATGACGATGATGTTACGTTTTGTTATTTGTGATGTTTTCTCTGGCGGTGTGGGTTTATCGCATGGTGAGGATTGGGGAGATGTCTGATTTGAATATTATCTAGATTATGAGAATGCCCTCATTTGGGTGAAAAAGAAAGAAAAAAAAAAAGTCAGGTAATGTATCGTTCTCCTTATTTCTTCTCTCTCTCCTGCTTTGATATGAGATAGGGGTGAAGATGGTATATTTTAAGCATGCTTGGGTATTTGTTTATTTGATTCAGTGGTATGCTCTACAAATCCATTTGCCAGGAAGACGTAGAGCAAAACAACAACAACAACAACAATAATAATAAACAAATTCCGGGGGCACGTGAAACCCTACAATATGCCATCTATTCTTATCTTTACACAGAAGAAAGTAGCTACAGTGACATATATAGAAGGAGAGGGTCGAATGAGCAAGGAACAGGAACTTGGATTTTTGTTTTCCAAAAAAAAAAAAAAACGCAATTCATCTTGTTTTTAGTCTTTCGCTTTATTAACTTTTTGTATATAGAGTATATCTCAACATGACGGATCACGATTCCCATCTGGCTTCTTGACTATCTTGCGCACCGGGGGGGGAGGACAGGTGGGACGGACAAGGGCGGGAAGGAAGCCGAGTGGGGATTTGGCCAAAGACGGGGGAAGGAGGAAGAGGACAACCCAGACGAAGGAGGAAAAAAAAAGAGAGAGAGAGAGAGAGAGAGAGCGAGAGGGAGAAACACAAAGACAAAAAAAAAGTATACTATGACTATGTAGGTAGGTGGGTGGAGTGGAGAACAAGTATCTGGAGGTTGGCAGTGAGTGGCATTGGCAGGAAAGTTTATTTTTCTGCCTCTGCTCTTGTATCCGGTAGGTGGGTGGGTTGATCTGCTTGTGGTGGTGGTTTATTAGTGTTGGGAGGTTTGCCGGAGGGAGAGGGGAAACAGGGTTTGGGGTCGTTGACTCGTGTAGAGTTGTGGGGGAGCCAGAGAAGTCTTGGCTTATGACACTGAAGATGTTGATGGATTGGGGAGGAGGGGAGAGGGCCGGTGAAGGGGTGATAGTACCAAGTTGTGATGGTATGTTGATTTATTGATGATGATGATGATGATGATGGTGATGATTGTACGAGGAATATCTGGGTTTCTGGGTGTCTCAGCTACCGTTGAGCGATCTGGATAGCAAACCAATACCACGTGCACAGTAGCATCACAGTCAAGTTGTCGTCACTGAGCGCCTATCTCAGCTCACCGGTTGCGATTCATTTTCATGGCATCATAGCAGTCGTGCTATCGATCGCAGAGAGGACGCAACGTGTATGAAGCGTAACTGAGTACAGAAAAAGGCAACCAGGGTGACCATAATCACCAAACAAGTCCCACGTCGTATTGGACCGAACACTTCAGACAAGCCTTGCCGGACAGCTATCCAAGAACGGATCAGCCAAGCAAGAGCCAGAGGTTATCATCCATCTTTTTCTTTGGATGATAAGAACAAGATCACCATGTAGCCTTGGCGCTGCCCATCAACCATCTTGACTCATGCTCGTGCATTGCGTGTGTGCGTGTGGTTAAGCATACGTTTGAGTGGAGAAAAGAAAGAGCATGACGGATGGGTTTCTTGGACGCGTGCCTTTTTGAACTTTTCTCTTGTCACTTGGAAAGATCACACTGATGGATACTTGGACTGCCAATCCAATATGCCTTGCATGATAACGTGCTGTGCTATGCTGCCCTCCATGTATACGTAGTATAGTAGCAGGTACTGGCATACTGCAGCAGGTCTGAGAAGACAGAGCAAAGCATGACAACAATGCCTGTTCGGACGCGGAATGGCAGGCTTGTCTGAAAGCCATCCTCCTAAGAACACCAACCATTATATGTTGAAAGTCAAGGAGGTCAGTCAATTACAAAAGACACCAAAAGTCAAGCAGTCAAAAAAACAGAAGCAAAATGCTACTTGATATCAACTCCAACCACCCCAAAAGAATTCACCAATCCCGAATCGAGGATAAATAAAAGCAAACATATCCATACTGCAAGAACAGCAAAACACACATCTCCATCCAGCTCCACTTTCCAACAAAATGCCACGCCCACTATGTAGTACTATGCAATGCATATGTACTTATATATGTACTTTACTATGTATTACGCAGCTCCCCCAATGGACTGATGGATTTGATTGATTGATTGGTTCATAATTTTCCAAAAGTTCTTGAAACAAAAAAAAAACAGCCAAAACAATGGGTCTCTCTAGCAAACTACTCTGCATATTTAGGGGCAGTTTGCAGCTGCTTGCATGCATTTATACTGCAGATACTGCTTCTATGTACACTATGTACTCTGATGCATCGTACGTTGGCTGAGACCCCCACAGATACGGTATGCAGATATAAATACATATTTTCAAATTTACTTGATTGGGCAAAATCATCCACATGGTAGTCATGTTGGAAAAGAGAGAATATTTCCTTATATATACCATGTATCGAAGTCCGAAAAACTCTTCTATTACTGCACATCCTGTCTGGTCTCTCTGCTCTCTGTATTGGTGTTTATGCCTTTCACACGCAAGCTTCATCAAGCAACTGCCAAGCGGGCAGAAAGAAACCTAAAGTACATGGTATACAAACAAGAGGGCGAGGCCTCGGGCAAGAAAAAAAAAGGCTCCCTCCCGGGCCTCTTTGTAAATTAAAGCATCACTTCAACAGTACTCATATTATAGCAGTCCCAGCAACAAGATAACATGCATTCATGTTATAGAATAAACATGGCAACTTTTCCTCTCCTTATATGGTTCCCAAACAACGAGACCCCAATTCTTGTCCAACTCCTCAGCCTCCTATTCTCAAAAAGTGAGTCTTGTATAGATGCCCCTTGAGTTCCCCTCCAACAATAACATTAGCCAATGCACAGCCTATAAATACAAAAAGATTCCCCTCTATTTTCCCATTAAAGCAGGTGGGGGATAAACATTGTGCTATACATAGTAACAGTACTCTGTCGAGCTAGCCGGAGAATATTCTCCTAGTATACATACTATTGTACATAGTACTATGGAACAGTATACAATACAATTGTACGGCATATTCCGCTTGCCGGGCTTCAACTGGCTCGTGCATGGCTGATGAGCTGTACCATAGTATAGCATGTACATGTATCAAGCCTTACATAGTATTTGCAAGTTTGGGTGCGTTCCCTTGGCAATCAACATGACGGTCACAACACCCTTCATGGAGTCAAAAGTATTTTGGCTGATTAGTAACTGTCTGATGTTTAGAAATCAACACCCGTTTGCTCATGTCAACGGCTACACCTCCCTCGAAGCAGTGTCTTCATCCCTCTGTCAGTGACCTAAGCCATGGCTCCGACTTCATTCTGTCCCTGTCCCTCCACCCTCCACTTCTCCCCAAGTACAAAGCTCTTGAGCAACCAAGCCTACTAGCGTAATTGTATCTCAGAGGCCACGAAATTGGGGCCAGCAGATAGGATTGTTCCAGTCCAAATCCAGCAGGAGAAACAGGAAACCGCAAAAAGGCCCTTTGCCCTCAAAACCCGCTTGCATGTGTCAACATCAGCGAAGATGGGTATCATCTTCAGACTGATGACCCACCGTTGATTGACACGGTCAACAATTCCATCAAACCCTTCCTATGGTGTCACCGTCCTTGGTTGACCGGACCGAATCTCAGCACATTATACCTTCACTCGAGGCCGAGTCGCAAATGATCAGGCCATGAACCCAGTGCCAACAGGCTGCAAGCTGCTACGCCAAAAACTTCCATCTCCAGCCTCAAGATTCTCCCTTAGCACAAAGAGATTTGCCAAACCCACAGGCTTGTAGATTCGGCATCGCTCAGGCTGCCAGGCTTCGGTGCCGACATCAGTCGCCTGTCCCACCAATGGACTATCGGTAAGACGCAAAGTTGAAAGCTTGCCAGGACCCTCTAGATCCTCATCGCCTTGGATGGCACGCTTCAACTCTTCACGGTACGGGTTGAGCGCAACGGACTCGGTCAGTGGAGAATGATAGATAGCAGAGAGACCCTGCCTCCACATCTTGACGACATGCTCTTCGCCCTTGTTGGCGTGGAAGTGTGGGTTGATGGTGCGGATCTGCAGAATCTGCACCGTAGATCGAGACGCAACCATAGGGACTGGAGAGATCGGAGGCGTCATTTCATCCGCAGGCTGCTCTTGTGGACGCGGCGTCTCAGTAGTGACGTTCGGGGGCAGCTCTTGTTCAGCAGTTACGTTGCAGACATCAACAGAACCGGCTGATGGCGAAGTTGCGCTGCTTGAGTTATCCAATGGCGATTGTGCTGGGAAAGGAGAACCATCGATTGGTGATTGTGCTGGTGATGTTCGTGACGACATCGAGATTGGCGATTCGGGCGTGCCTGTGAGACCAGAGATCCAGGGGGACTTGCGGTTCTTCCTGGCCACAGGGCCGACATCATCGCTGCGCTGGCCCGCAAAGCGTTCAATCATGTCTAGAAAGTGAAAGGGCTCAATGGCATATCCGTTCGCCACGCGAAGCTTCAAGGCCAACGAGATGGTCATGGCATGCTCGCCCGCGTTGCCTGTACAGACTAGCTGATCCGTCTGAGTGCCGACCGCGGCGGCGTCACCAGCGACAGTTTCAATCTGAGCGTCCAGCTTGTTGAGCAGTTTGTTGAGCCAGAGATTGACGATTTCGCTGCTTCGGCCAGACTTCTTGAATTCGAGTTTGCCGTTGTGAACCTTGGGCTTGCTCGCCCAGCTGATGCGGACCATGGCGTCCGGAGCCTGTGCGAGGTAAAGTCCTGCACTAAATGCGCGACAATACTCCTGCACACTCCCTGGAACGAGGTTGTCTGCGTCCACAAAACCAATGTACTTGTAGTACACAGGTACCATGCCCATCTTGC
This sequence comes from Coniella vitis, assembly GCA_011317545.1. Classification (NCBI taxonomy): domain Eukaryota; kingdom Fungi; phylum Ascomycota; class Sordariomycetes; order Diaporthales; family Schizoparmaceae; genus Coniella; species Coniella vitis. Next base: position 301,504 of record WUJK01000008.1, read on the forward strand.
CTTGGCCGCTGGCCTTGGCGTCTCCTACCGCGCAAGTGCACAGTTGCAATTTATGGCCGCGGCTGTTGTGTTGCATGGAACCGTCGCGTGGACGGCGGGCTTCGCCAGCGGCGTTATTCAATTGGCAACCACATGGCTCCCTGCTTGCACTACGGACGCCTCCAAGGCTATCTGCAGGTCCACGTGCAGTCGCAGCCAAGGCAATGCCAATGGCCATTGCCTCTCCCTTGCCCTTGTGTACCAAGCCGTTGCCTCCGTCGTCGACAAAATCTGTCATGCCCGCGGCTCTAAGCGCGTGGGCCACCTTAGGATCTTGTTGGTGGAGGCAGATGGCGTTGCGTCCAGTTTGCTGGCAAAAAGTAGCCAACGCAGTGCGCTCGTTGGCATACGCATCGGGCGCAGAAGCGGACACCACGATGAGAAGGCTGTTAGCTGGGATAGCAGCCCACACGCCCTGCATGCCGTCGAGACTCTCGTCTTTGCAGGGCACTACAATGGCGGTGCGAGACTGGACTTTGGATAGATCCTCGCAAGAAACAGATTCGCTGGCTGCGGATTCGCCTTGGTGGGCTTGATGATCTTGAGAGGCAGGTTCAGGGAGAATTCGAGGCAGGTGGACGTGGCCAGTGGATGCGCCGACAGCGTCGAACTCGAGGACACGCTGCAGGCCGCGGATTTCGACGTGGCCAACATGGGCAGTGCGGGCGGGCACGGAGAAGCGCATCGTTGCTTGGTTGAGAGGAGGATAGGGGCGGGCGCGAGGGTGAGGGTTTCAAAGAGATCGCCCCCGATGTGCGCGCGGGTGGCGTCGTGGGGAAGAAGCGTAGGGTCGCGAAGATCGTAGCGTCCTTCTCTGAGGATGCCGGAGATGGGAGACGAGGGACCGCAACATATGGCAGAAAGGCAGGGCCGACGGCCTGAGGACAAAAGGGTAGACCGTGGAGGGGGATGAGGGGGGAGTCAGAATGCGCACGCAGGTGAACGTCTGGGCGACGGGCGTGGACTTGTGAGTGGAAGAAGCAATAGCGCAAGAGAATGACGCAGCCGACGCAGAGAGACAGACAGAGGCAGTACCCAACGCGAGGAGGGCAGAGACAAGTGACGGGAGGAGCGATTTTATAAATGGAAGGCGCCTGACAGGCCTGCGCGTTGTGCTCTCTCCTCACTCGGCCCTGCTCATCACAGCAGCCGGTGAACAGCAAGGCAGGCACGTCAGACACACCTTCTCTGGGCCCTGGTCAACATGAATGTTTGCTACCTATTTGGACGACCTTTTGGGGAGCTGCAGTGTTTGGCGCTATCTGCTTTTCCCCCCAGCTTCAGCCTCGCGTGGGGGTGTGTGGATGGGCTTTGCTCTTCAAGGCCCATGCAAGTTTGTCTGTCTTCCATTCCGGGTGTGGGCTTCCAGCGAGCCATTCACGGCAATACCTAGCTACCTAGCCAGACATTGCTGTGATACTGTGCCCATTCCCTGCTAGATGCTGGACCCGCAGACGACGAGGGGCGCACTTTCATCCGTCCTGTGCGACTCATTAGCCCTCCTAGGCAGCCTGTGGGCTGCTCTTGGTGGAGCTCACCTTCAGCTCAACCCACAGCATCGTGCCTCCCTGTAGCAGAAGCGGCCTGTGGATTCTCACCACCTCCAGGCCTGGCACTTCCCTCTCAGCCTTGCGTACAATCTCCTCAATATCTCTGTTCCACCAGCATCCGTACCGGGCGAAGTGGGACGGCGCAAACTTGTCAATAACCCCGTTCAGCCAGTTGTATGACCCTCGTCCGTGCTCCAACAGATAGATGCGCCCAGTCTCGGGTCGCAGTTTGGAAGCCATGGTGGCCAGTAGGCTGTGGGGATCTGATACGCTGCAGAGACCAAAGTTCTGCATGATGGTATCGTAGAACGGCGGCGCGGGTAGCGTCTTGGTACCGTCGTGCGAAGTCATGGCCGGTGGAGAAGGAAGGTGAAGCTGTGCGTCTGATTTGAATAGTCGAATGCGTCCCTGGCCGAGGTTTGCGACTAGGGACTCGTCCACTGGGCTGGACACTGCTTGTGCAGCAGATAGCGCCCCAACAACGGGATTTTGCTGCTGCTGCTGCTGCTGCTGCTGCTCTTGCTGCAGTTCTTCTGCCGACTTTCGACGTCTTCGTGGAATAAGACTGGGCACTGCTTTCCTCAGCTTGCCCCAAGCAACCTCCAATACATCTGTGGAAACGTCGACACCAGTATAGCTCAGCACTTCTGGCGCCTCATCACCAGGCAGTATCAAGCCCTTTTTACCCGCTTCGATTCTGCGAGCAACCCTCTCCTTGTATAACTGCTCAGAGCTCTTAATCTCTGGGACAACTTCCCGGCCATCTTCTGTCAAAACTGGCACAGGAGGCGCTGAAGCCCGAATCTCGGCCCAGTCAACATACTCAATATTGCGTCCGGTGCCCACCGCGACTTCGAGCACGTGGCCTCTGGCCAGTCCGCCCATGAGTTTCCGCAATGACTTGACGCCCATGAGCGTCTCGGGCCGGTTGAGGTCTTTGTCAAACATGGAAGCCGAGATTTTACCCTGCCTCAGGTCCAGCGGTCGGCCTGACGGGTTGTTGTCGAGCAAGTCTCCATCACGCGGCCCTCGCATCATGCTCATAACGAGCATCGTAATATAGCCCCCCATGACAGCGGCAGCAAGGCCGGCGGCAATCAATGGCGTCCTTCTCTTGCCAAAAAGTTCGCCCAAGGACTGCCGCTTGTCAGTCTGTGACCGTGGCCTTCCTTGGGCGGCTCTCCTTGAGGACGAGGCGAATGTCCTTTGGCCGTGTACTGCCCATCTGCATGCTGGATATGTCTGCGATATTGTCACAGCGACCCTTGACTCCAAGGGCCGTGCTGCGACTCGCAACCTGCTCGGGCATTTTGCAGCGGCGGCTGCTGCTGCTGCCACACTCGGCATTGACATGATGCTGACTGATTGTAATTCTCGTCAATGGAGCTGCATGCTAAGCCTGGGCGCAGCCAAGCAGGGGGTGATCAGCCTTGACGCCCTGCTCGCTTGGGTTTGAACTTCGTAGCAGCTTCAAGTTTGCTTGCGAGCAGAGGCTCGCTGGGAAGCGAAAGTGGCAATCGTTGAGAATGACGTTGATCTTGGGGAGAACTTGGTTAGACCGCAGAACGCGTGACAAGCAGATCAAAAGAAAGACGGCGTTGGGGGTATTGAAGACATGATCTTGCAAGCGCATCGCTCAGAAGTTTGATGCGATGCAACTTCTAGCTGCAGCGGCAATACCGCATTCCGGGGCACCCTGGCACCCCGCTCTCGCCTGCCAGGCCTGCTAACCAAGCCAGCCCAAGCCGTCCCAGCTACCTTGCAGGGATTAAGGAAGCCTGACCGCCTTCTGGAACGTGCTCATCTGCCCAGCAAGCAGGCGTCTTTGTGTGCTTATCTTGCTTGTGTGGCTTGCTCCTGCGCCCTCAAGACCCCTAATCCATAAAAGTACCGTGCACACCTGTACTGCTGTGCTACAATGGCTGACAGCCTACATAGTATACTATGTAAGTACTACTATGATATAGGGTTCCCTTCAACACCAACCACACAAGAGCTTGCTGCAAGATGCAAACATCTTCACACACCCCGGTCATACATTCCCGCAACACACACACACGCACGCACGGACGCACACATCAGCTCATACATGGCCTGGAGGCCACGATTGTCAGCGCGGGCAACAAACACATGTTTGCCTTTGCCCGTTTCCAATTGGCCATGACTGTCATAATTCCTCACCGTTATCGCCTCAGGATGCAGACCTTTTGCTCCTGTGTTTGCTTCCTCTGGACACAGGCCAGTCTTCTTTTTCCTGGCTGTGCGGAAACCTGGCCAGTAGGATTAAACATTTAACATGCTGACGTACTATATACCAGATCTTCCTTCGGCAACACGGCATCTTTGCCTATGCCGGCAACACCCACGTCACTACCGAGTTCTCGTACACGCGCCCGCTCCATTCCGCGCCGCTCTCGAGGGTGACTGTCACATAGATGTCGTTGGAGAACTTATTGACCATCACCACGGTGCGTGTACCGTCAGGGTTGAGCGTGGCCACGCTCTGGAGCCCGGTCCCATCGCTGTATGTGTAGCTCCCGCTGCCGCTGAGCACCGTGGCCCCAGAAGGCATGAACTTGCTAAACTGCGCCATCATGTAGTAGTCGATGGCGAAATCGTACGTCTTGGTGCTTGTGTCTACCACAACCAGACCGCGGCAGGTTGAGCAGCCGCCTGAGCTTAGGTGCGGCCCGTATGCCGTGTCGGAGCCCAGCGTCCACGCCAAGGCACCTCTCGCCCAGTTCTGCAGCGGGCCTATGGTGAAGTCGGCTGCTTGCGACCAGCCCGTCTCGGGAGATGTCCAGCACTCGGTCATGTACTGGTCGACATTGGGGTTGGTGGTGTGGAAGTCGGTCAGCACGCTCCAGTCGATAGGGTCGGCGTAGCAGTGCCAGGCCACGGCCCCGACGTACGAAGCCGCTTCGTCGAGGACGGTTTGTGGGTATGAGGGTACATCTGGTGGCAGGACTTGGTCAGAGATTTTCTTTTCCAATACGCAGGCTGTGTTACGCCCCCCCCCCCCTCCAAAAGACTTACCAGTGTTGTGGTCATAGGCCCAGATTGTGGTGTCAAGACCAGCAGACGCAAGCGCAGGTCCGACATTCTGGCTGATGATATCGCCCGACTCGTCTGCGTAGACGTACATGGTGGGATATCCAGTCTGGCTGTTGAGCGGCTCGTTCTGAATGGCAATGGCGTCCACCGATGCGCCCGCAGCGGCATACTGCTTCAGGTAATCGACAAAATAGTCGGCCAGGGCATCACGGTAGTCTGGATTGAGGTTGTTATTAACCGTGGTGTTGTCCAGGCCCCCATTCAACTTCATCCATCCAGGGGCGCTCCACGACGACCCAAAGATGGTTAGGCCCGACTTTGTCGAACGCATCTGCGCCAGCAGTGCCGCCATGGCCGAGCCCCTATCTCCAAGGTTGAAACCCGCTAGAGTAGTACCAGAGACGCCGCTCGTGTCGTCGTACGAGTACGCAGGGTCAGCCGACAGGTCCGACGACGCAATTGTGTGCCGCATGATACCGAAATCGGCGCCGCTGGTCGTCAAGAGCGTGGTGAGCAGCTCGTCAAGATCGCTGCTCGACAGCTCATTGAAGACGGCAACAGTGGCGTCAGTGACGGCTGCGCCGAACCCTGCAATCGATTGCTTGTAGCCCGCGGATGTGTCGTCGACTGTCAGGCTCCATGTTGACATGCCATTTGCGTTACCTGTGCCGGATACAGGCGCGTCAAAGGGGCTAAGATTATAGACCCGGTCGCTTGAGGAGCAGTATGAAGAGGCGCTTGCGCGTGGTTTGACGACTTTGCCCGCGGCAGACCCGGTCAGGATCGCCGTGCAGGCGAGTGCGAGCTGGAATGGTGTCATTGTTGCTTTGTTTGCTTCTTTCTCTGACACCCTGTGTGTTCACACGTAGGTATATGTTTCAATGTGGAGGTCACTCCAGACTATGAATTGGTCAAATAGATCAAGGATAGAGTCTCCTCCGGATGGAACAAACTTCGAGCTTGACGATCCAGGAAACGAGCTTGAGATTGTGGGGAGACTTCTTGGCAATATATATACACATAAATATAAGTCTAAACGATCTGTGGGGCTGATTTCGTTGTAGCTTTTCCTATATTGCTCCTGAAGGATCGTGTGCTGTGAACTAGCGCGTTGATCTGGTAAGCCACGGCATGATGTAAGTAGAGATACAGGATAATGCGGCTGCCTGAGCTGGGCATACACGCAAGGCCGAAGTCCCAAATGGTGGCGGCACTGGCTCGGGTGCTAGGCAGCAGAATTACTGAACAGAAAACCCAGCATCCCCAGATCTTTTGGCAATGCCGGGGGTGCGTGCATACCAAAGGTCACTTAAGTGGTCCCATGGGGGGAGAATGTAAGATTAAACAGAAATGTGTAGGTGCAGATGAGTAAGTCAAATACCTCGCCAGGTAGGACTTCTGAGGATGGGGCCCGGGGGGCTGCATTGGCGATCGATGGCTGTGAGTGTATCAATTCTCTCATAGGTGGCCCGCTGTACATTGATATCGTTGTTATTTCGTCCTGTCTGTCGACTTGGATGCTAGCCTATAGGCAAGTTTTCAAGAGGTTCAAGTGACGGTCAATTTGGGCTACTATGTATCTTTCGCATCGACGATGCTGCACCACGGAGCCAATGAACTGAACGGAATCAACCCAAACTCTTTACAAGCCAAGCCAAAGAATCCCCACCCAGGCTAGTCGCACAGAGGGGGTTAAAAGAGTTGGAAGCGATTTTTAGGTCCGTTTTCGAAAGGAAATAACTTGCCTTTTCTTTTTCTTTGCCTTGGTCACTGGACGGGGCTGCTTAGTGGCTACCGATGGAATCAGAGAGGCAGAAGGTAAGCGGATATTGATGATGTCTTGGTCCGGATCAAATCACTGGGAACCGTGCTTCGGAGGGTTGTAATAAAGCTTGCCTAGGGTTGGAAGATCGACCACTTAACGCTTGACGCTATACACTGATCTGCTCTGTCATGCCCACGGTAATGGACTCGCCTTGATCCCAACAAGGATGGCTTCATATGACAGAGTACGGAGGACTCAATAGCAACCAAGAGGTAAGGGCTAGGTATTCTCATCAACCGACTATCCAGGTGCAGAGATGACTAATCGGCAGGCTTTGAGTGCTACGTACTACATAGTACCCGCGAAATCACCTGGACAGTAAGTACTATTTGCCCGTTAATGGAAGTTGGCCCAGTGTCTCCAGACGGGAAACACGATTCCTCATGGCGCCCTCCTGCCTACTTTGGTATTTAGCGGTAGTCAGAATCGAGTAGATGATTCCAAGGCCTTTGATCCCGGTGACTGATTCCAAACATGAGCTGTCTTTGGCAGATGCCTTGTGGCGTTCGTGACGCCTCAAAAAGAAGGGCCGAAGACGGTGCACTATGTGTATATGTAGTAAGGAGGTGCCTCATATTGCTCGCTGGATGTCGAGATAGGATGTACAAATGCCTTGGAGCCATGGATAGGCTGACGACAACAAACTCAAGTAGCCACAGAACAAGTCGCCAACTGCGATGCAGATAGTGCCCCTCACTTCCAGACCGGCGTATGGACAGGCTGCCAAACAAACACTTGGTAGCGAATGTTTTACCCCTCCGGGGAGGGCCGGGGGGCGGGGTCCGCGTTATGCGCGTCTTGATGCTTGCTTTTCCCTGCGCGTCTGTCTCGGTCTTGGTTGTTCAGACAAGGCAACAGCTGTCGGTCTTTGATAGGCATCTTGCTTTTCCTTTCAGATAGAGCCATTGGCAGGTCGGTGCTGAGATATGTGGTCTGATTTGCGGGTACAAAGAAGACGAAGAGGAAGAAGATGATATTGATAGCGCAGATGGAACGTCCTTGCCAGGCACGAGAGGACTGGGCACTGGGCTGTCCATGGCAAGGGAGTGCACCCCGAAAATGCCCTCGACGCTGATCTGCAACCTTGGAGCCTGGCTGAATTATCAAGATGAAGGCCGAGCTGCCTGGCCGCCCGGGCCACCCGCTGCACCTGGTGGAGTAGCTCTCTTGTGTTTGCTTGGGATTGAGTTTACGGGCAGGTGGGGCTGTGCTAAGAATAGACGTTCCCATTCAGTCCGTCCCGCACCACCCCAGGGTTGGGGTTAGCCTAAGGGGGTCTGCACCTTGACCTAGATGACGACGTCATTGGACCGCTCGCCTTCTATCAATCGCGTCTTGTCGCTTTCATCAACGCGTCTCCGAGCCATGTACGGTGTTGGTTCCTCTATATTATCCCCACCCTTAAGAGGCAATATATCGACGTGAACCAAGCTATTATGGCGACTCAGCAGGATCTCCAGGAGCTACTCCGGCTGCAAACAGCACGCAAAATGCCCATCAAGGATGCAATGGCTCAGATACGAGCGTTGCAGCTCGTCAGCTTACGTAGGTCAGTTCTGTTCTGCCTCTACGGGCCTTTTTGCATTCCACGACAAGCCCCACCTCTTTCTACGAGGTCAAGACAAAGTCAACCACAAGACCACCCAAAACCCTAACAACCAAGCTTCCTCAGTATCAAACAGATAGCCGATGCCCCGCTTCCCGATGTAGAAGCCGCCCTCAAAGACGCCAAAGCCGCCCGCGCTCTGCAGAATGCGTGCAAGGCCCATCTCAAGCGCATACAGGCTTCCCCATCCGGCGCAGCAGCAGCAGCATCCACTAAACGACCTGCCGCAGTCGACTCGGCCTCGTCACAGGCGAAAAGGTCGAAATATGCTGGTAGTGGCCCGGGTGACACTAACAGCAGCAGCAGCAGCAGCGACGGCTTCCTACTCGGCCCAACAGACTTGACGCCCCAGCAACTCGAGGCCTCGCTCGCGCTGCCCCTCGACACGGACGAGGACCGTATCGCGCAAAAGGCTGTGCAGACGAACCGCGCACCGCTCGTTCTGGCCTTTGCGGTCGAGTTGCTGCGCCATACGATGCCGGAGCAGCCGCCGTCAAGCAGGCTGTCACTTGCGCAGGCTGTTGTTAGCGCCAACTCGAGATCCAAGGCTGTAAATATTGGGCTGCAGAAGGGGCCTAGTGCTGACGAGGAAGGATATGGTGAGGGGCAGCCTAGGATAAGAGTTATGGGTCGGGAAGTTGCAGTGCTGAAGCGGGGTGGGTATGAGTGGAAAGGCGAGGAAGAGGAGGACGATAAACAACAAAAGGCACAGGAGGAGACAGTTCTGCCGGAGTCTGGGCATTATACAGCAGGTCAAACCGACACGGTAACTGCAGCCCCTGCAAATACATGGTCAACAAGCACCTCCGTCTCTCTAAAGAAATCCACATTCATTGCCCGCGCAACCACCATTACCGATTCTGCCCAGCGGCCCAAACTCCTCAAGGCCCTTTTTGACGCCCGTCCAGAACTCCGCTCAGCAAGCCACAATGTCTGGGCGTATCGAATCCGCCCTTCTGAAACGTCCACGAGCACCCAAGTCCGTGAAGCTTCGCATGATGATGGAGAAAGTGGCGGTGGGGATCTGGTGCTTCGCGTCATGCGCGAGGCGAATGTGGTTGATACCCTGGTCGTCATGACGAGATGGTACGGAGGCATAATGCTGGGCCCGGATCGCTGGCGGCTCATGCGCAATGTTGTCTCGTCTGCCTTGTCGGAGAGACTTCGGCGGACCGGCGTGGAGGCGTCGTTGGCTGGCGAGGCGGTATGGGGATTGGATCTGGAAGCCATGAGAAGCAAGATGAGGGATGGTGGTAGTGGTGGAAGCCATGGGGCCTCCTCTTTTCATTTTGCTGGTGGCCTTGTCTATCATCGTCCAGAAGCAGCACGGAGTTACCTTTTAAAGAGTTTTGCGAGCGCTCCGCTGGAGAATGGCGCGGTTAGTGAGAGGGATGGTACCGCTGTCGCATCATCCACCACGACGAAAAGAAAACACACAACAATCAAAGCCCAGGATGCGGAAAAGGAAGAAAACTTGGGTTTGCTCCTCGGTGCCTTGCGGCTTCTGTTTGATAGCTGGGCTGAGGCGCTGGGGCCCCTGGAACTGGATAGGCGGGCGTGGGGGTGGTATACTGCCGTACGGCCCGATGTTGACAGCGGGCTGTCTGGTTGGGGCGCCAAAGGGACCTTGAGGCTCAAGAGCATTCTTGACTTGAGGAGGAATACTGGGTAAATGTCTAGATGGGGGGTTGGCATTATTGCTTTTGCGCTGATATAGACCGGTCTGCTGATGTGAGCGTGAGGGCGTTGTAATTATTCTGCCTAATCAAGCGATCTTTCCAGTGATGTGAGGGGTGCTTATAGAGTCGAAAAAAGAAATTTACATGTTATGATACCATATTAATGACGATAAACTCGCGGACTAGTATTCTTCTGTTCATTTATCAAGTGCAATGGTATATATAGATGAGGTGAAATTGGGATCGTAGGGGCTGTATACAGATATATATATATATATTTCAGAGCAGCCCCACCGGGTCTCTACCGTATCATGGCCATGAAAATAGTCACTGTTCGAACTGTTATTAGAACCAGCCAGATGCGAATCTGAAAGTCTCAACAAACACCCAACAGTCTTGGTATTTACGTGGCAATGTCATTTGCGTACTCACCACTCTGTGCTGCTTGGTCATGTACCCTCACACTGGCAGGACTGGGGCAAGCCTACCCAGATAGGGACAAAAAGGCAGCAGGAGGGGGGGGGGGGCTGAGAAAATCCCACACACCCCTGTCAAACGAATGCACCCGACAAAAACCCTTCCAAAAATTTTGGACGGGTTTCCCACTGGCCTTTGTTTGTATTTTTTGGCATTGAAGTGAAGGATAGGCTTGCTGTGAAGAAGAACAAGCATTGGACGTAGGATTTTGCGAAGATATTCAACCAACTAGCTAGCTAGCCAACCAGCCAGCCAGCCAGCTCATCAACACGCAAACTCTTTGGGCAAGAGCTGTAAAAACAAGGCGGCGACCTTTCCAGTATATTTACCTCAGAAGTGCTGTTCTGAGATACTGTGTGACTAAAAAGCTAGTCTCCCAATCTTCGATTCACTTTCTTTTGCTTTTCCACTCAACTCAACAAAAAGCCTCACACACATATATATATAACCCAAAACAAAACCAAAACCAAAACCAAAATGTCGGGCTCAGACAGCGAAGAAGTCGAAAACCATGGCAACATGTTTGACGACCCCGAGGATTTCTACCCGCCCACGCCGCCACCCACGACGCAAACCTACACGACGCGCACCAGCAAGACCGTTACGCTGCATCTCGTCGGGTACAGCCCGACCGAGGCGCATCACTTGTGGAATGGCTCGCGCGTGATTTCGGACTGGTTCCAGGAGGACCTTGAAGAAGGGCAAGAAGGGCAAGGCCAACGACCGCGTCGGCGGCGGTATGAGGATGAAATCAAGGGCAAGACGGTTCTGGAGCTCGGCGCCGGGGCGGGATTACCTAGTATCATGGCTGCTGTGCTGGGCGCGAAGAAGGTGGTGGTGACGGACTATCCTGACGTGGACATTGTGGAAACCATGTGGAAGAATGTGGATGGATGTGAACTGATTCCTCGATCCAAACAACAAGATCAACAACAACAACAACAACAACAATCACCAGCACCACCAGCAGCGCCAGCAGCCCACAACCAACCACAAGAACAAGGCTTCAACCACGACCAAAACATCATCACCGCCAAGGGCTTCATCTGGGGCGCCGACCCGCGGCCCCTCCTCGCCGAGCTCGCACCTTTCCACGAGGAGCGCTTCGACGTGCTCATCCTCGCGGACCTGCTCTTCCGCCACTCGGAGCACGGGAAGCTGATTGACACCATCCGGGACACGCTCAAGCGCACGCGCGACGCAAAGGCGCTTGTGTTTTTCACGAGTTATCGTCCGTGGTTGCAGCACAAGGACTTGGCGTTTTTTGATTTGGCGCGGGAGAGGGGCTTTGTGGTGGACAAGGTGCTGGAAAAGGTCATGGAGCGGCCCATGTTTGAGAATGATCCTGGTGATGAGGAAATTCGCAAGACGTGTACGGGGTGGGTTGTTCGGTGGCCTGATGAGGCTGTGGTGGGGTCAGATTGAGGGAGGAGCTGGACAAGAAAAGATGAGAGATGGGAGATAAGGGAGATGGGAACGAAAGCAAGGCAGAAAAGAGATCGAGAGTAGCGCCATTGACACTATACCAAAATGCGTGTTCGGAACAGCAATGTGCGGGAAGGGTGGCCGCGGAATGCCATTTTAGAGTGTCTGGGTTGGAGTGTATAATCAGGTTTAGAGACGTGTCATGGTGGGCGGCATCTGCCCACTTCTACCTATATCTGAAGCTATAACGACTAGGTACGCTGTGGAATGCATAAGATGATAGACATGTTGTTCACAAAAGGGCTCGCTTGCATCGCCCAAGGTTCCTGCCCACATCTTCCGCGGAGTCCGTTTTAGTACCTGCCCTCACTTTATCGTCTGTCCTATTTGTTCAGCGTACAAGATCCTTTTCACCTGGGATCTCATCAAGTCAATTAAACATTACTAGCTTACTTTGCCAAGTCTTGACGTGTCAAGGTCTTGTAAATGAAATGTCAGCCAATAACTCAGTCCTGAAGCTTCTTACTGTTGCGGCAACCCCGGAGTCCCCAGAGACGCGTCATACTTCATGGTCTCATGGTACAGACTGCCCGGCGGACTCGAATATGCCGGCGGAGTGTGGGTGTGCAAGACAGCTTCCGGACGGAAGCCGTCTGTGACGAGGAATGCGTTTGCGTTGTACGATGAACTCGTTGATGTCGACCATCTCCTCTGTAGCGGCCGCACCGGAGCAGCACCAGCACCTGTAGCAGTTTCCTCTGGCCAAAATGCTGGTGGTGGACGAAGATTTAAAGGACCTGCGAGGGAGATGGAATCGCTGTCACTTGCAAGTAAGGTTGTTGTTGTTGTTGTTGTTGTTGTTGTCAAGGTGCCCCAGCGGTTAGAGCTGTTGTGGGATGCAACTGACAAGGTGCGTGAAGGTATAGGTGTAGTGGGGCTGTGGTTATCTCTGCTTCTTAAAGAGCGGATCGGCGGCCCTTGTTGCTCTTGTTGTTGACCAGGCGATGGGGAGAAGAATGGTGGCCTTACTTGCTCAGCAGCGTCCAGCAGCGGATCGTCGTTTATATTGGATGATGGTGCGTGCTGTGTAAAGGTAGTGGCGTGGAAACGCCAGGGAAAGCTGATGAAGTTGATGGGATAGCAATGTCGTCTGCTTTGGCTCGCCTTTTCTGGATCCTCAGTGCCGCGGTCTCCATTTGCTCCAGCCTTGAAATAGTACTGCTGCTGCTGCTGCTGGAGGTACAGGACAGACAAGAGAATAGAGAAGGTGTACGAGAAGCTGTCAACCCAAAGGGTCAGTCCCCCAGGTTTCGTACATCTTTGTCATGTGAAAGAACAGGAGTTTCTCTTCTCCCATGTCGACTTACATGGCCAACACGGACAGGCCGTAGACGGTCCTGGGAAAGGCACAGACCCGATCCAGCTCGGCAGTCAGAGCTGCAGACCATGCCCACCCGATGCGGCTGGTCTCGAAGCCGGTGGCTGGCTGGTGGAGCAAGTCGTTGCCTTCATCTATGTACCGAATGGCAGTTGGTTGACGTTAGAAATAGGCTCTTGCACATGGAGGATTGTCTTGGTCGTAGTCGGATTTATCTCTAGTGGAGCCATGATGCAGCTGTCCTGGAAGGAATGGATCGTGGATCGATTGCATCAGTACGACAAGAGACAGGGACACACATACTGTTGGCTGGTGTGAAACCGTGGCAGTCGGCTGGGAGACCAGTGTAAGCGAGCAAAGTGATATCAGCCAGACAAATGCCCACCATGGCAAGATCGCCAGGCACGGAGAGAACGGCACAGGCACGCCATATTCGTTGTAAGCGCAGCGTCTTGGCGATGTGGACACCGCAGATGACGAGAGTGGCATAGACGAGAGTTACGAGACTCTGGTTCTGTCAGCACAGCACTCATCCACGAGTGGGCGCGGGTGTGAGCGCGGCACATCTTGCCCGTTATCCTGCTTTAAATGGGATGACTCGACAGCCACATGAAAAGACTCGTGACAGTTTGGCTGGCTTGCTCGCTGGCTGGTTGGCTACCTACCAGAAGTTGAACAGTCCTCAAGTCGGTAGTCTGGCTGAGATGACTGCCCTTGCTGTGATGATAGAGCAGGGCCAGGGATGTGAAGGCAGACAGCGATGAGGTCCACTGCCAAACGCGCAAGGCCGCCAGACCAAAGCCCAAGAGGCTCAGGTTGAGGCCAGTCTCTGGCGCAGGCATTCTGGCACTGGCTTCGTCCATGTCGGCGGCCGGAAGTGGACGAGTTGGCTGTGTGTCTGTTGGCTGGTGGGCGCCTTCGATATCAGGAAGGTCAAGAGAAAAGGCCAATGCTCTGTATGCACGTCACGCAGTGGCGAGAGGGGCCCGCTGGAGATGCTGATGGGGTAAATCTCGCCTTGATCCAAGCAGTTAGCAGTGATATTCGCAAAGCAGCATGGGGCCTCCAGACTCGACTGCTCCAAGGGATAAATGGCCTCAGAAATACGGAATCAAGCATCTGGCTGACCGATCAACTAGCCACCATCCATCCCGCTGGTATGTTGCTGCCTGGGGAAGGGTATTGAGTGTGCGCTGGTGCAAGTTGGCTCAGCCACCGCCCAGTCTTTGCGTCGAGTTGGTGGTGCACGTACATAGTTGTGAAAATGGCATTCAACCCTAACCCGAAAGCCATTATATCAGCCTGACAATGGGCTTTACATAAGCAGAACAATGGCTTCGGCAACACTCAAATATTCGAATAATAGCTCTTTTTTACAGCTAGATATATAGAATATATACTCTTTTAACCTCTCTTTTATTTCGCCTATTTCAGCTGATAACTAAGCTTTATATATACCTTATTTTCTTAGTTATAAGCCCGGATACGAGCTAAACAGCTAGAATCTCCTTTTCCTAAGTAAACGTATAAGCTTACTAGTTAAAATTACTTTCATTTAATATCTTTAATCCCTAATAATAGCGTAAATCGACTATCTAAGCCGTAAAGACCTACTTTTCTTACGATAGCTTTAGAGGACTTTAAATATTAGGTAAAATATACGGATTCTATATCACAGGCCCACCAAGCTGTGATATTGCCTTCGCCCGATGTGCCTGATAAGTTGACTAGATCTTCTGAAACGTGTTCAGAAGATTGCGTACCTTTTGCCTCAACCGCCCAAGCGAAAGGTTCCGTACGTACGTCGGAGACGGCCGCAGGAACGCTAGTCAATTCCTGGAGCCCCACAGGGGCCAGCCCGTCACATTCTATTACCTTTCCGGTATAGTACGCTACGCTTAGGGCCTATTATTAGCAAAAAGGTATCTAGTCCGATATAAACCCTAAAGACCCTAATACGTAAATAACTAATCTAAATATACCTATATAAGTATAATCGGATAAAATACTATATAGAGGTCTTCTTAATAACTATAAGAAGACTTACGATAACTTAGACGAGGGATTTATACCTCCGATATAGGAATAATACTAGCGATTCTATAATAAATAAGTCCGAAACTATTAAATCGGTCTATCGGCCGAGAAGGAGAAGAAAATAGCTATCGAAAAGATCGCTACCTAGATTAATAAGACGGTCCTAGACTCTCTACTTTAGCCTATTTATATAAACCTCGCTAAGACTAAAGGTTAATAGATATTTAAGGACCTTATAAAGAAACTAAAGGAGGAATTATTACCTTCGGATATTATTATATAAAACTTCGTTCGCTAAAAATATCTTATAGTTCTCGAGAAAGCTAGATATCCGACTTTAGCCTTTAAATAGCTAAACGAGTATATATAGGCGTATATTTAAGCTAAAGTAAATAACCTCTCTAAGGCTACGGGAACGTATACTACGGAGCTATTCCTTATAGCTATTTAGTATCGCCTAGCTCTAAACTAGGTAACTCGAATATTATAGGATTATATTACGAACTAAGCAATTAGTAAGGATATCCTATCTATTAAGTACTACTCTAAAGCTTATTCTACCCTTCTTTTAATCGACTTAATCTCTAATAAAGGGTTAAAAACGGGTATTAACGTATTTAATATACTAGTCTATACTAACTCGGTATAAAACGGTAATTTCGGTAAATCCTTTACTAATAAGAAGTATCCAGACTATAAGTATCTATATAAAACTCTATCTTATTACTATAGCTAGCAATTATAAACCTATTAGCGGCTTAAATAGGTATATAACGGGACGAAACCGGATAATACGGAGGCTACGCTAAATAAGAAAGAGATCTACTATTACAGGCCCACGGGTAAATGCACGGCTTCGGCATACTAGGGCACGAAGCCTTAGTTAGTATATTCCCTTCTCGTCTAGAGACTAGTATTATATAAGCGCTAAATAAGAGCGTCTCCCGAGTAGCTTATAAGTCGTATAAAAGACTATCGATAAGAGGACCCGTATCGACGGTAGACCTATAGAAAACTCTATCTATAGGTAGATCCTAAACGTAAGAGCTACTTAAGAGTAGCTCTCGCGCTACTATATAGATACTATTCTTACTTCTCTCCTTAAGTTAATTAATAATAGAAATTAAGATCGAAACTATAAACGCTCTCTTAATACCCGTTTATATTTAACTAACTTTATTTCTACCTACCTTATATATCTAACGGTATTTATATACTTATTTAGTATATAGCCTTAGGATATTATACCCCTATAACGAGTAATTCGGGTAACTCCTTACTTAAGCGAATAATAATAATAATAATATAATAATAACTATATAATAAATAATTATTTAAATAATAGAAGAATAGCGGTATATTATTAAAGAAGTAGTATAATAATAGCGCGAAGATAGTATACGAAACCTAGAAGCGTTTATAGTACGATTTATATAAATCGAATAATCCTATAGCCTATTATTATAGGAGCTATTAGTAAGTATTAGTAATATAGCGGCCGAATATCCTAACCCGGTACCTAACGAATTAGAAGATACTTATACCCCTACCTCCTAAGATATAGAAAACGCCGATATTAATATAGATAAAGCCCTAGAGAGTATAATCGTACCTAAATATAAGCCCCTTTCTTAGCTAGCAAACTTTAAGGGTATATATATTTAATTCCTAGCTTAGGAGTATATTATAAGGTATAAACTCGTCCGAGATACCTACTTTATCGGGAATTATATAGATAAGTTCTAAGAAATCTATAAGTACCTAGAGGGAGATATAAAGGTTATAATAAGGAGCTATTATATCGTAGGAGGAGAGTATAACCTTTAGAAACCCTCCTTATTCCTATAATAGCTCCGCTACCGATACTACGATAAGAACTATATTATTACTACTTCTTAGAGGCTTAGGAGTTTTATTTAGAAGAAAGGCTAATCCTTCCCTAACTTCTTCTCTTAATAGGAGAAGTTACTAATAGACTCCGGCGGTATAAAATAGCCGGATTTAGCTAAGTTAATATACCTAAAGGGCGCTATTAATAGTATATTATATATATAGCTTATTAATATAGAAATACCGTTAATATATAACGATTAAGTAAAGAAAGCGTTTTATATCTCGGCTAAGCTAGAAAGTTATATCGCTATCCGAGATAGTAGCTATACTTTACCCTTAAGCTACTTATCCGGAGCTATAGTATAGCGCTTTAGGACGACCTAGCGAGCGGGAGGAAACGGATAAAAACCGTAAAACCCTTATATAAATCCCGATAGAGATATAGTTATAACTAGTATTAACGCTTTATAGGCTAATAAATAGCGTATAAGGTAGGTTAACTAAGCGGAGATTAGGTATAGGAAAGAGTAGGGACTTTATTATAGGTATAGATATTCGAACTATAGAATCGCTTATTACCCCTTCCTACCCGTATACCCGCTTATTAACTTAGGAGTTATACGGGAGATAGATATTAATATTACTAATATTAACCTTATTAACCTTAATAATACTACCGAAGAATAGGAGGAAAACTAACTACTCCTATATAGAGTTATATATAGGAGCTTATAGGTTTCGACTTTAGCTTATAAGAAGTAAGGCGTTAAATAAATAGGAACTATTTTATAATAGACCTATTCTATAATTTAACTCTATTTATCCTAGTATTTATTAATTCTAGCTATAACTATTATTTTATTATAAGCGAGATACTCGTATATAAGTTAAAACTTCTATATATATCTATCCCGCTTAGGACCCTTTATTAATTATTAAAGGAGAGAATATCGTATAAGTAGCCTATTATCCGCTATATAACCTACCTTAATATAGACTTAAACGGGTATTTATATCGTATTTAGGCCTATATAATCCCCCGCCTTTAGTATAACTTCGTTTTAGAAAAACCTTAGGTAGAAAGAGAGAGGGTAATATATATAGCTTATAAATACCGCCTAAGTATCGGATAAGTAGGAGGATTAGAGGTTTAGGAATAAGGATATAGCCTTAAGAACTTTAACTATATATTTATTAATACCCTTATTATCTAAAGCGAAGTTCGGCGTATAAAACGCTTAAGTACTACTTAGGTAGCGTTTTTTAGTATTATAATAGCCGATATTACTAAGGCCCTATTACCGAAAGTAGAATCCTCGGTTAATAAGAAACTCCCCTTAGAGTATTATAAGTTCCGGAACCTCTTTAATAAGGATATAGCTTCCGTATTACTACCGTATAAAGAGGGAGCGGATTATAAGATTCGGCTATATAAAAAGGCGGATAGGTTTACTATAAACGCCTTATAAGGCTTATTATATAGGATATCTAGAGAAGAACTTATTATACTAAGGAAGACTCTTACCGAGCTATTCGATATAAGCTATATTAGAGCTAATAGCTCTTTAATAGGAGCTTCTATAATCTTTATTAAGAAACTAAAGGGCGGCCTTTATTTTTATATAAACTACTATATACTTAACGTTATTTCGGAAGCCGACCGTTACCCGCTCCCCCTTATTAAAGAAACCCTATTTAATATTATAAACGCTAAATATTTTATTAAGCTCGATATATAAATAGCGTTTTATAAGCTTTATATTAAGGAAGGAGATAAGTAGAAGACTACCTTTTATATAAGGTATAGCTTCTTCGAATAGCTAGTAACCCCGTTCGGATTTATAAGCGCTCCCGTAATATTCTAGCGCTATATTAATAACGCTCTACGCCCCTACCTAGATATCTTCTATTTATCTTATATCGATAATATTCTAATATATACCGACGGTATAGCTAAAGATTACCGAGTAAAGGTAAAGCTAATATTATATATTCTCGAAATAATAGGTTTAAATCTAGATATCGCTAAGTATAAATTCGGTATAACCGAGACGAAGTACCTAGGCTTTATTATCGAAACAGGGGTAGGGATTTATATAAACCCCGAGAAGGTATACGCTATATACGATTAGGAGGCTCCGAAGACGGTTAAAAGAGTCTATAACTTCCTAGGATTTATAAACTTCTATTATTAGTTTATTACTAATTATTCCGAAATCGTAAAGCCCCTCCTAGCCTTAATTAAAAAGGGGGTTTTATTTAGGTTTAGGGAGTAGGAAGAAGCTATATTTAAATAGCTAAAGCGTCTCTTTATTAATAAGCCCGTACTCGCTTAATAGGATCCGGATAAGGAGATAATACTAAAAGCGGATTATTCTAGCTATTCGTTAAGCGGCTACCTCTCTTAAAGGGATAAGTATAATATCCTCCGCCCGGTAGTATACTACTCGTACTACCTAAGCCTTATAGAGTATAACTATAAGATCTACGATAAGGAATTATTAGCTGTTATTAATTACTTAAGAGTATAGGATATAAAGCTTAGGGGTATTATATTATTATTTATAATTTACTCGGATTATAAGAACCTCGAATATTTTATAATATTATAATATCTTACCGAAAAGTAGGTCCGTTAGTCCGAGATAATAGCTTATTTTCGATATTATTTAATTTATTATATAGGAGTAGCTAATAAGTATTTAAACGCCCTCTCGAGGAAGGAGTAGGATATACTATATAATATATCTAACGAACGCCTCGCCGGTAGGTAAATCTAGCTTTTACTATCGATAGAGATAAGCTAAGTTATAGTATATAATAAGCTATTACTAATAAGTAGCGAGGTTTTTATATAAGAGGAGCTCTAATACCTATAGGATAATACTACCTTATATAATAAGGTATATTCCTAGCTTATAGGTATAATCTATAGAGGTAAATGCTCTTTTCCCCTTTACCTACGGATATCCGAAGGTAAGCCTATTAAGGTATTTATAGCGGAGTATTCGATCGATAAGAAAGGATTATTTAGGTTCTACGAATAGCTCTAATTACCCGATTAAGAACCCTTATATACTAAACTAATATAGAATATCTATAATTCTACCCTATCTAATTACCTAAGAAGGGATATTATTATTACGATAATAATAAGGGGTTATTTCTAGCTAGGTATATATTATAATATTCGGCGGTTTATACGAAATTATAACGTTTATAGATATAAGACGGTATAAAGATATTAAAAGAAGGGCCTTTTTAAACCCCTACTAATACCTAAGCGGGTATAGAGCGAGTTATCTATAGACTTTATAATCGACCTCCCCTATAAGGATAATATAAGAGAGGCTTACTTAATAATAATTATAGACCGATTAACGAAAGCTATTATACTCGAAGCTATATATAATATAAGCGCGGAAGTATATATAGAGTAGTTCTTATATTATTACTAGCAGTTCTATAGTTTCCCTAAAGTAATAATTAGTAACCGAGGCTCGAATTAGGTAGGAGGGTTTTAGCGCCGATTATATAAGTTTATAAAGATAGAGTAGCGCCTAAGTACCGCTTTCTACCTATAAATAGATAAAGCTATAAAAAGGGTAAACTAAGAGGTTATAAACTACCTCTAAGCGTTCGTTATATATATATAATTAGATTAGCTAATACTCCTACCTAGCGCTTAACTAACTATTAATAATAGGGATATTAATATAATTAGCCTTAGCCTATTTTTTATCCTATATAGCTATTATATAGATCTAATCGAATAGGTAGAGCGTAATACGTTATTAGTATAAGCGCCTAGAGTTTAGGCTAAGAACTTCGTCTAATAGCTTAAAAATATAATTACTTTCGCTTAAGCTATAATAGTAATTATATAGTAACGAATAGAAGAATCTATAAATAAGTTATAAGTAGTTATAGAACGGCTTATTAAAGGCGATAAGGTTTAGTTCTCCTTATAAAATATTACTACCGACTGCCCTTTAAAGAAGTTAGCCTAGCTATATAATAAATATACTATAATATATATCGTTAGCCCTTATATAGTAGAATTAGATATCCCGCCGGGTATTTACCCTTATTTCTATATAGATCTCCTAATTCGAGCTATATAAAACCCGCTCCCGTTATAGGTATAAAGGGAATACCGGCCTAACCCTATTATAATTAAAGAGGGAAAGGAACCCGAATATTAGGTAGAAAGTATTATTAGAGTATATAATAAGCCGTATAAAGGCTATATAAAAACGGACGAAATATTATAATATAAAGTCCTAATTAAATAGGTCGGATAGGATTAGCTAAACTAATAGCCGTTATCCGAATTTAAAGATATAATTACTCTTAAGGAGTTCGAATAACGCTATAATAGTATTATAAGTTATAATAGCCTAAAGTCGTAGAAAAAAAGAGCGGGGAAATTAAATACTATAAATAAAAAGAAAACTATATACGAAATACGCGCTAATATAGCTACCTATTTATCCTTACTTACCTCCTCTTTACTACTAGAATTACTCTCCTTAATTTTACTAGAATAAGGGTTATTATTAATACTATACTTTATTTTAGTATTAACTAAGCCCTTACCCTTACTACCCCCCTTTATAAGCTTTACTAATAGGTCGGTAATATCCTCTAGCGCTACCGCTTAATAGTATATAAGCTTATAGCTATAACGCTAATATAAAGTTAATAGGATATAAATAGGGAAGGAGTAATAGGTATATACGCTATAGGTATACTTATTATTTAATAACCGGACCTCGTTATAGCTAGCCTAAGTCTTATTTAACTTAGATAAGTAGTTATAGATATAGTATATAACGAGAGTAGCGAAGGCTTAGGGGCGGAGAGTACTTAGAGTATATAAGTATAAGAAAGCGTAAATAGGGAAGGAATAGTATATACTAGGGTCGGAAGTATTATAAGCGAGGGAATAATTAATTATAATAATAATAGCGGTATATATCTCGTTAGTCTAATAAAGGGGGGTATAGGAATAGCCGGAGTTCTTACCCTTCTTATTCGTCCTATAGGGGAAATAATAAGCGCCGGCTATAGTAATTAGTAAGCTATAAAGAAGTAGGGGAAGCGCTATTTACTAATACTATATAGGTAAAGGGAGAGGGGGTTTTTAGAAGCCCTTATAATATAGGGTAGGTATTACTCGTCCCTAATACCCTTAGGGAGGGTAATATAAGGTTAAAACTATAGGTTAATAGCGATAATACTCTAAATAAGCTTATTAATAGCCTTATTAAGCTAAATAGCGATAGGGGTAAGGATAATAGCGGTAGGAGTAATAACGGGCGTAGTAGGAATAGCTATAGCTATAGCTATAAGTATTACTACCGTAGGAGTAGCTATAGAGCTTATAGTAATAGCGGGGGTAATAGCGGTAGGTACGGTAGTAAGAGCCGCGCTAGCTTATTTAGAGCGAATAATAACGTTTATATTATTAGTAAAGCTAAGTATAAGTAGAGGATAAATAGGGAAGGTATAATATTTACCTTATTATTATAAGGGTTAGTTTCGTATAACTTATAAGGGCTTTAATTTAATTAAGAGGAAGGAATAACCCCTAGAGTAGGGGTTAAGGGGGTATTTATACTTTTTTAAAGCTCTAAGAGTAAAGATATTATATTTATAACCGCTTACTAAGTTAAGGGCGTTACTATTATTCTATTAACAAATAATAAGTAGTAGAACTTATAGACTCGCCGAGAGCTAGGTTAAAGGGAGCTCTACGGATATAAGATTCCTTTTATACTCGCTAGGTATAAGGATAAGGCTCCTTTAATAGGGTAGGCGGGCATAGCAGCGTTATATTATTATACTTTTTAGGTAGCTATTATATTATATACGGCTTTATAGGAGGGCGTTCGGCCTAAGCGGGGGGGTAATATTATAGGCCTACGGGTAAATATACGGCTTCGGTATATTAGGGTATAAAGCCTTAGTTAGTATATTCCCTTCTCGTTTAGAGATTAATATTATATAAACGCTAAATAAGAGCGTCTCCCGAGTAGCTTATAAGCTATATAAAAGACTATCGATAAGAGGATCCGTATCGACGGTAGACCTATAGAAAACTCTATCTACGGGTAGATCCTAAACGTAAGAGCTATTTAAGAGCAGCTCTCGCGCCGCTATATAGATACTATTCTTACTTCTCTCCTTAAATTAATTAATAATAGAAATTAGGATCGAAACTGCGAACGCTCTCTCGATGCCCGTTTATATCTACCGTATATAATAGAAGTTAGGACTAAGGTAATATAAATACCTTATTAGTAAACTTATTACGAAAAAGTAGCTACCTAACGGCTAGAACCTATTAAACTTTCCTAATTTAGGTAGTTCGGGCCGATTAAGGTAAATAAATAATAATAATAAAGATAATAAGTATATAGGAGGATACCTTAAAGGATAAACGGGGCTTAGAACGCCCGTATACTCTATTTCTTTATATCTTTTCCTTTAGTTATACTATATTTTATACGTATATTTATATAAAGTATAATATATATAGTTTCTTTATCTTAGTTATTATAATCCTATTTAGCCTAGATTATAATAATAATTAACCTAAACCTACTCTTTTAGAACTAGTTTAATAAAGCCTTCTCTATAATCGAGGAAGGCTATTATAACCTCTTATAAAGCACCGTTTTAAATAATTATAGAGCTATATACCTTATTAATAGTATCTTACTTCTAGAGGATAGGTTATTCGTCCCTAAAGATAACGGTATAACTATTAGTATAGATAATACCTTATTCCTAGTTAAGGGATATAGTATACGAATTATTAAACGGTACCTTAATAACAAAATATATAACCTTATTCTTAAAAAGGTATACTTAGTAGAAGGTTTTAACGTAAATATTATCTCTAAAGCGTTATTAGCTAAAAGGGGAGTTTAATACTATAGTTTTAATTATATATTATATTTAGGCAATTTAAGCGATAATAAAGTTCTAGTAACCCTAAAAAGGTATTTTAACTTAACCTTTTTTAAATATATTCTATATTACTCCTCCTATCTATTATTACCCTCCTTTATTCCGTCTAGTAAAGCCGGTATATTATATCTACCCGTTTCGAACTTATTATTTCGTTTATCTTTTAATCTACTTAAAGACCGAGAGGATTCGGAGTACCTATAGTATTTACGTTTAGGCTATTTAGGCGTATAAGTACTATAAAAGCTAATCTAATAAGCCCGCGGAATTAAAATAAATAATATATAAAGACTAAATTATAAATACTATACGAAAGTATTCCTAACTTATATTATATACCGAGGACCGTCTAAAAATACTAGCCCTAAGCCCTTCTAAAGGGTTTACTAAGATATATTTACGTTTTACCTAGATATAGAAGGGGCTAAGTATATAATAATATTTAAGGATAAGTTCTTAGGTAAATTCTTTATCTCTATAGCTATAGATAAGATAGGATTAATAGTCTTTAGCTTAATTCGTAACTTCGTTACCTAGGTATACTAGTAGTTTTAGCTTAATATATATAAAATCCGCTAAGATAGTAAAGCCGCCGTTCTACGTATAAACTATAGTATAGCCTATATATAATAATACTAGGAGGTAGGAATCGAGCTTAAAGTAACCCTTCTATATATAAAAGAGCCTAATAGCGTAGCCGAGAAAGTAGGGCGCGAATTAATTAAGAAATAATTAGTAATACTATTATCTATAAACCTATTATCTTATTTATAGCCCGAAGCGATAAAAGTAACGGCCTATTTATATAATATTAGCCTAGTAGTAATAAAGTATTAATAATCCCTAAATAATCTACTTAAGGGATAGTTCTATCGGAATATACCGATAACGTTATTAGATAAGGACCTTCGCCCTAACTAGAGTTATATCTATACCTACGGCTATCGTACCTATATACTTAGAGTAGAAAGAGAAATAGGAAACTTTAGGAAAGAGATAAAAACAGCGGAATATATATATATTAGATATCTTATAGGCTATATCGCCTTAAATATCTTTAGAGTATAGATACCCTTTATAGATATAATATATATAATAAGGAATATTTAATTTAATAAGATAATCTTCTATAACCCGTTAAAGGAGAGGCTTAGATAGCCCCTTCCTAACTATAAGTTCGAGAAAATACTATTATAGGAGACGAGATTAGAGGAGATTTTAGATACTTTATACGTTTAAATAAATATAGGAGGATATTATACCTTCCCGTCTTAAGCAACCGACTTAAACCTATATATAATATACGCTAATATTAGTCCGCCCTTAGAACTAGGGGGTAAGTAGCTTTATATAGATAGTTTAGAAAGTATTCCGAACTAGACTATAGAGGATATACCTATACTTAAGTTAAATATAGAGAACTTATAACTCTCTAATCGCTACTAAAGCTTAAATAACTATATTTAGCTATAATAAAGCAACGCCTTTATACGTATATAAACTTAAATAAACCCTATTAGTAGCGATACTAAGGTAGATAAAGACCCTATTAGCTTTATAGCTAGAGAAGATAAAGACCCTATTAGCTTTATAGCTAGAGAAGATAAATAATCTATAGATATAAACCCTATTAGCGATATATAACTCGCTAAGGTAGATAAATTACCCCTTAAAGTCGAGGAACCGCTAAAGCATTAATTATTAATATATAACGAGGACTATTAGTCTAAGCCTTAATTATAATAACTATTACTTATAAATAGCCGAGATAATCTAATTAATTAAAGATATTTAATTATTAGAACCGAAGAGGATATATAATAGGATATTCCGCCCTTTTTACGGAGATCTAATAGATAGAGAGTACTAATATAAAGGGTATTTAAATAAACGCCTATTTATAGGTATAAAAGAAAGAACTCCGAGCTACTTAAGCTATTTATCCGAAGGCCGTTCGCCTTTATAAGCGTATTTTACCCGTTTAGGCGATAATAGGCTTATTTAGCTACCGTACTAATAGATATATAGCCGGAATTAGATATAAGATACGCTATATTATACGCTATATTTATAATAGCGGTTAACGCTAATAATACGCTTAGTTAGATATAGGATAAAATTACTAAGTTTATATTATATCCCTAGTATATTAATAACCTACCTAAAGAACTATTAAACTAGGTATAAGCTTAGAAGTTACCTTTCCGTAATTAATAATTTAAGGCTATAAGAAAGGAGATATATTAGTTAATAACTATATACGTATAAGAGAAAATCGATAAGGCGAAAGTATATAATAAGCTTTTACCGCTTAAGTAGGTATTTCGCTATAAAACAGACGGTAATAATATCCTATCCTTATTTAAAGTACGGATTTATATAAGAGGAGATCTATAGGATACCGATATCTTCGATACCTACGCTATAATACTTATAGTATACGCTTTTCGTATACTTATAGCTATTACGGCTTAAAAGGACCTAGAGGTAGACTAAATAAACGTAACCAGAGCGTTCCTTAACGCTAATAGAGAAGGATAAGAGGAAGTATACGTTAAACTACTAGACGGATTTAAAGTTATCGATAAAGTTACTAAGTTAAAGAAAGCACTCTATAGTTTATGCGATTCGCCCCTTATATAGTATAAAGACCTTTATAATACCCTTAGAAAACTTAAGCTTAAGCCGTCGTTTAAAGAACTATATATATTTAAAAGTAAAGATAATAAGATTACTTTATTATTTTATATAGATAATATCTTAATATTTTATCTATAATTAGCTAAAGCAGAAGTAATAAGGATTAAAGAGGATATTACTAAGGTATACGATATCGTTAACTAAGGATTAGCCGAATAATTCCTAGATATCCGAATAGTATATAACCGAAGTAAAATAATTATTCGCCTTCTTTATAATACCTATATCGAAAAGGTAGCTAAAAAGTTCGGTTTAACGGATATACTAATATTTCTACCCTACTTACTAATCTCGCCCTTTACTAAACTTAAAAAGAATATAGGCAAGGCTATAAAGGAAGAGGTAAAGTTATATTAAGAGAAGATCGGTTCTATCCTTTATATAGCTATTATATTACGCTTAAATATAATATTCGTATACTTATTCCTTTCTCGTTTCCTTATAAACCTAAGTTAAACGTACTATAAGGCTACCGATTAGGTAATTAGATACCTCTATAGAATTAGATTCCTAGGTATTTAATATAATAGTATAGCTCCTAAAGTATAAGTATTATATATATCGGGAGATTCGTCCTTCGTAGATAATATAAAGGACCGAAAATCTATATTTAGATATATATTTATACTATTTAGAGGTATAATCGCTTAGAAATTAGGCAAATAGTCTATAATCGCTATATCTATTATAAAGGCAGAGCTTAATACCTTATCTTTAACGGTAAAGGAAATAATAGTATTTAAACGCCTACTTTAAAATATCTCTATAGACCTTAGGGAGATATAGAATATCTACTATAATAACTAGCAGACGATATAGCTAGTAATAGCTAAACGTAAGAAAATCAGTATAAAGCTTAGGTACGTTAATATTAGTTAACTATAGCTTAAATAGGAGTATTAAAAAAGTATATTTAAAGTTATATATTTACCTATAAAATAGATACTAGCCGACGGTTTAACTAAACCGCTAGATCGAGCCTAATTTAAGTATTTTAGAGCTCTCTTAAATCTTTAAGATTTAACTATAATTATTTAAATATAAAATAATTATAATATTATAATAAAATAATAAGAGGATATATTAAAAAACCCTTTTTTATTAATATAAATACTTAAACTCTATACTTTAAACCTTTAGCTTAGGGAGAATTTTATTAAGCACCTTTACTATCTCTAAAGCAGCCTTATCGCGAGTAATTCTCTATTCTCGCTAAGTAGAAGCTTTCTTATACGGATCGCGATCGTCCGAACTAGCTTATAAAGAAGTATTCTCCTCTCTTAAACGGGTCCTTTCTCCTTATAAGGTAGCGTTCTCCTCTTATAAAGCGGTAATTTTATCTATAAATCGGGTCCTCTTTCGTTTAAAACCGGCTATCCTAATTTATAAACTCGCCTTCTTATCAGGGTTTTAGTAGGCAAAGTAATAGGATATAAGAAAGCATCTAATAAGCAGGATCTTAGTAGTATTTAAGATATATTTCCAAATAAGGTTATATTTAGGAATTAAACTAAACTTAGTTCCTTCCTTTTTTCTTTTAGTATTCCAGTTTTTATTTATAACTATAAATATAATTAACTCTATAGGGTTCCCGTTGCTTTTAAGCAATAGGTAAGTAAGTTTCCAGCTTAAACTCTAATACTTCTCCTCCTCTAAAGTAAGATATATAACCTTATAATCCTTAATACTATATATAAGCTCGTCTTTCCGCTTATTTAACTATTATTTAGCCCTTTTACTCGTATTAAATAACTCCCTAACCTAGTAGAGATTATTATAAAGACGATTAATAGCCCCTTTTAGCTCGGTATAATCGGTAGTAGAAACTATATTATTAGGTAGGCTATTTAAACTATTAAATTATCCCTCTTCCTATAGCTTAAGGGCAGCTTTCTATACCTAAGAAGCGTAACTAGCCTTCGTTTCGATACCGGATACCGCCTTCCTATTATTAAGATTAAGGTTTCCTTCGACGCCTTAAGTAATATATTTAAAACGGAAGATTCGGTCTATAAAGGGCTTAAGGATAGGGGGGATAAGTATATAGGTATAATTCTACTTATAGTAACGGTTATAATTAGGGGCGTTAGAGGTAGAGATATATTTACTATTACTATTACTACTATTATAGCTTTTAATATAAGCGATATAGGGAGTTAAGCGCTTAATTTAGCCCTCCTTAATAATAGTAATTATATACTTATAGACGGTTTTAGGGCGGCGAAAAGGGGTAGCGGTAGCAGATAAAATAGTATTATTAATATTATAATTATTATCGTCGTCGTTAGCTAAAGGTTAAGGTTAAGCTTAAGGAAGGGGTTTCCGGGGGCGAGAGTTAATAGGTTTAAAACTACTAATAATCTATAACTTAGTTCTCTTAGCGGGGGTATAAGGAGATTATCTAAATACCCGTTTCCGGGGAGAATCGGTACGGGGAATAGTATTATTACTAGTAAACGTATAGATATTATTTATAATTTTAAGATTAATCGGCCGATTCGTATAAAATAAGCCTAAACGAGAAGACTTACTAAGGGAACGACTAATACGGGACGGATAAGAAGGGTTATTATCGCCGGCACTAGTATTAATACTAGCGTTAGAATTAGTACTAATAATAATAGTATTAATTAACTAGGCTAAATCGTTAGGTTAACCTATTACTCTATCGTCCTCTCTTATTATATTAGTAAACTCCTATAAAGGGTAGATTCCGTTTATTAGATTATTAAATTCGGAGCTAGGTACCTCTTCGACCTCGTTAAGCGCGGAAATAGTATTATAATTAAGAATATCGTTAAAAGATAAAAAAGGGCGAATCGGGATATTAGGATCGTTATTTATAGAATAGTCTATACCTATATCGCTAGATTTACGGGTTAGAGCATTAATTAGTATATAATTATAAACGGGCATCGAGAGAGCGTTCGCAGTTTCGATTCTAATTTCTATTATTAACTAACTTAGGGAGAGAAGTAAGAATAGTATCTATATAGCAGCGCGAGAGCTGCTCTTAAGTAGCTCTTACGTTTAAGATCCACCCGTAGATAGAGTTTTCTATAGGTCTACTATCGATACGGGTCCTCTTATCGATAGTCTTTTGTACGGCTTATAAGCTGCTCGGGAGACGCTCTTGTTTAGTACTTATATAATACTAGTCTCTAGACGAGAAGGGAATATACTAACTAAGGCTTCGTGCCCTAGTATGCCGAAGCCGTATATTTACCTATAGGCCTATAATATTACCCCCCCGCTTAGGCCGAACGCCCTCTTATAGAGCTATATATAGTATAATAGCTACCTAAAAAGTATAATAACGTAATGCTATTACGCCCGCCTACCCTATTAAAGGAGCCTTATCCTTATACCTAATAAGTATAAAAGGAGTCTTATATCCGCGGAGCTCCCTTTAACCTAGCTCTCGGCGAATCTATAAATTCTACCGCCTATTATTTATTAATAGAATAATAGTAACGCCCTTAACTTAGTAAGCGGTTATAAACGTAATATCTTTACTCTTAAAGCTTCGAAAAAGTATAAATACCCCCTTAACCCCTATTCTAGGGGTTATTCCTTCCTCTTAATTAAACTAAAGCCCTTATAAGTTATACGAAACTAACCCCTATAATAATAAGGTAAATATCGCGCCTTCCCTATTCGTCCTCTACTTATACTTAGCTCTATTAGTAATATAAACGTTGCTACTCGCTCTAAATAAGCTAATATAGCTCCTACCGCTATACTTACCGCCGCCGCCCCCGCTATTATTATAAGCTCTATAGCTGCTCCTATAGCGGTAATACCTATAGCTATAGCTACGGCTACTCCTACCGCGCCCGCCGCTACTCTTACCGCCGCTATCCTTACCCCTACCGCTACTTAGCTCGATAAAGCCGTTAATAAGCTTATTTAGAGTATTATCGCTACTAACCTATAGCTCTAATCTTATATTACCCTCCCTAAGGGTATTAGGGACGAGTAATACCTACCCTATATTATAAGGGCTTCTAAAAACCCCTTCTCCCTCTGCTTATATAGTATTAGTAAGTAGTACTTCCCCTGCTTCTTTATAGCTTACTAACTACTATAGCCGGCGCTCGTTATTTCCCCTATAGGACGAATAAGAAGGGTAAAAACTCCAGCTATTCTTATACCCCCTTTTACTAAACCGACGAGATATATACCGCTATTATTACTATAGTTAACTATTCCCTCGCCTATAATACTTCCGACCCTAGTATATACTACTCCTTCCCTACTCGCGCCTTCCCGTACTTATATACTCTAGGTACTCTCCGCCTCTAGGCCCTTACCGCTCTCGCCGCGCGCTATACCCGCGACTACCTGCTTAAGTTAGGTAAGACTTAGGCTAGCCGTAATAAGGTCCGGTTATTAAATAATAAGTATACCCGTAGCGTATATACCTACTGCTCCTTCCCTACTCGTATCCTACTAATTTTATATTAGCGTTATAGCCGTAAGCTTATACGCTATTAGGCGGTAGCGTTAGAGGATATTACTAACCTATTAGCGAAGCTTATAAAGGGGGGTAGTAAGGGTAAGGGCTTAGTTAGTATTAAAACGAAGCGCGGTATTAACGATAACCCTTATTCTAATAAAACTAAGGAGAGTAATTCTAGTAGTAAGGAGGAGGTAAGCGAGGATAAGTAGGTAGCTATATTAGCGCGCGTTTTATATATAGTTTTCTTTTTATTTATAATACTTAATTTCCCCGCTCTTTTTTTCTATAACTTTAGGCTATTATAACTTATAGCGCTACTATAGTATTACTCGAACTCCTTAAGAGTAATTATATCTTTAAATTCGGATAATAGCTGTTAGTCTAGCTAGTCCTATCCGACCTACTTAATTAGGACTTTGCGTTATAGCGTTTCGTCCGTTTTCGCGCGGCCTCTATACGGCTTATTACGTACTCTAATAATACTTTCCACCTAATACTCGGGTTCCTTTCCCTCTTTAACTACGATAGGGTTAGGCCGGTATTCCCTTTATACCTATAACGGGAGCGGGTTTTATATAGCTCGAATTAGGAGATCTATATAGAAATAAGGGTAAATACCCGGCGGGACGTCTAATTCTACTACGTAAGGGCTAACGACGTACGTTATAGTATACTTATCGTATAGTTAGGCTAACTTCTTTAAAGGGCGGTCGGTAGTAATATTTCGTAGGGAGAGCTAAACCTTATCGCCCTTAATAAGCCGCTCTATAACTATTTATAACTTATTTATAGATTCTTCTATTCGTTACTATATAACTGCTATTATAGCTTAAGCGAAAGTAGTTATATCTTTAAGCTATTAGACGAAGTTCTCGGCTTAAACTCTAAGCGTTTACGCTAATAACGTACTACGCTCTATTTATTCGATTAGATCTATATAATAGCTATATAGGATAAAAAATAGGCTAAGGCTAATTATACTAATATCCCTATTATTAATAGCTAGTTAAGCGCCGGGTAGGAGTATCGGCTAATCTAATTATATATATATAACGAACGCTCGGAGGTAGTTTATAACCTTTTAGTTTACCCTTTCTATAGCTCTATCCGTTTATAGGTAGAAAGCGGTGCTTAGGTACTATTCTATCTTTATAAGCTTATATAATTAGTATTAAAACCCTCCTACCTAGTTCGAGCCTCGGTTACTAATTATTACCTTAGGGAAACTATAAAACCGCTAGTAATAGTATAAGAACCGCTTTATATATACTTCCGCGCTTATATTATATATAGCTTCGAGTATAATAGCTTTCGTTAGTCGGTCTATAATTACTATTAAGTAAGCCTCTCTTATATTATCCTCGTAGGGGAGGTCGATTATAAAGTTTATAGATAACTCGCTCTATACCCGCTTAGGTATTAGTAGGGGCTTAAGAAGGCCCTTCCTCTAGTATCTTTATACCGTCTTATGTTTATAAACGTTATAATTTCGTATAAACTACCGAATATTATAATATATACCTAGCTAGAAATAGCCCCTTATTATTATTATAATAGTAGTATCCCTTCTTAAGTAGCTAGATAGGGTGGAATTATAGATATTCTATATTAGTTTAGTATATAAGGGTTCCTAATCGGGTAATTAGAGCTATTCGCGGAACCTAAGTAATCCTTTTTTATCGATCGAATACTCTGCTATAAATACCTTAATAAGCTTACCTTCGGATATCCGTAGGTAAGGGGGAAAAGAGCGTTTACCCCTACGGATTACGCTTATAAGCTAGGAGTATACCTTATTATACGAGGTAGCGTTATCCTATAGGCGTTAGAGCTCCTTTTATATAAAAACCTCGCTACCTATTAGTAATAGCTTATTATATACTATAACTTAGCTTATCTCTATCGATAGTAAAAGCTGGATTTACCTACCGGCGAGGCGTTTATTAGATATATTATATAGTATATCCTGCTCCCTCCTCGAGAGGGCGTTTAAACGCTTATTAGCTGCTCCCGCGCGGTAGACTAAATAGTATCGAAAACAAGCTATCGTCTCGGACTAGCGGATCTACCTTTCGGTAAGACGCTATAATATTATAAAATATTCGAGGTTCTTATAATCCGAGTAAATTATAAATAGTAGTACGGTACCCCTAAGCTCCGTATCCTATACTCTTAAGTAATTAATAACGGCTAGTAGTTCCTTATTATAGATCTTATAGTTATATTTTATAGGGCTTAAGCGGCGCGAGTAGTATACTACCGGGCGGAGGATATTATACTCGTCCCTTTAAGAAAAGCAGCCGCCTAATAAATAACTAGAATAATCCGCTTCTAGTACTATCTCCTTATCCGGATCCTATTAAGCGAGTACGGGCTTACTAATAAAGAGATACTTTAGCTACTCGAATATAGCTTCTTCTTACTCCCCGAACCTAAATAAGACCCCCTTCTTAATTAAGGCTAGGAGGGGCCCTATAACTTCGGAATAATTAGCGATAAACTAATAATAAAAGTTTATAAATCCTAGGAAGCTATAGACTCCCTTAACCGTCTTCGGAGCTTCCTAATCGTATATAGCGCGTACCTTCTCGGGGTTTATATAAATCCCTACCCCCGCTTCGATAATAAAGCCTAGGTACTTCGTCTCGGTTACGCCGAATTCGTATTTAGCAATATCCAGATTTAGACCTACTACTTCGAGAGCGCGTAATACTAGCTTTACCTTTATTCGGTAGTCTTTAGCCGTACCGTCGGTATATACTAGAATATTATCGATATAAGCTAAATAGAAGATATCTAGGTAGGGGCGTAGAGCATTATTAATATAGCGCTAGAATATTACGGGAGCGCCTATAAGTCCGAACGGGGTTATTAGCTATTTAAAGAGGCCGTACCTTATACGAAAGGCGGTCTTCTATTCGTCTCCTTCCTTAATACGAAGCTTATAAAACGCTACTTATATATTAAGCTTAGTAAAATATTTAGTATTTATAATATTAGATAGGGTTTCTTTAATAAGGGGGAGCGGGTAGCGGTTAGCTTCCGAAATAGCGTTAAGTATACGGTAGTTTATATAAAAACGGAGGCTACCCCCTAGTTTCTTAATAAAGATTACGGGAGCTCCTACTAAGGAGCTATTAGCTCTAATATAGCCTATATCGAGTAGCTCGGTAAGAGTCTTCCTTAGTACGATAAGTTCTTCTCTAGATATCCCGTATAACGGGCCTTATAAGGCGTCTATAGTAGACCTATCCGCCTTCTTATATAGCCGAATCTTATAGTCCGCTCCCTCTCTATATAGCGGTAGCGCGGAAGCTATATCCTTATTAAAGAGATTCCGGAACTTATAATACTCTAGGGGGAGTTTCTCGTTAACCGAGGATTCTACTTTCGGTAATAAGGCTTTAGTAATATCGGCTATTATAATACTAAAAAACGCTACCTAAGCGGTGCTTAAGCGTTTTATACGCCGAACTTCGCTTTAGATAGTAAAGGTACTAATAGATATATAGTTAAAGTTCTTAGGGCTATATCCTCGCTCCTAAACCTCTAGTCCTCCTGCTTATCCGATACTTAGGCGGTGCTTATAAGCTATATATATTACCCTCTCTCTTTCTACCTAAGGTTTTCCTAAAACGAGGTCGTACTAAAGGCGAGGGATTATATAGGCCTAAATACGATATAAATACCTATCTAGGTTTATATTAAGGTAGGTTATATAGCGGATAACGGGCTACTTATATAATATTCTCTCCCTTAACGATTAATAAAGGGTCCTAGGCGGGATAGATATACGCGGAAGTCTTAATTTACGTATAAGCGTCTCGCTTATAATAGAATAATAGTTATAGCTAGAATTAATAAATATTAGGATAAATAGAGTTAAATTATAAAATAAGTTTATTATAAAATAATTCCTATTTATCTAACGCTTTACTTCTTATAGGCTAAAGTCGAGACCTATAAGCTCCTATATATAACTCTATATAGGAATAGCTAGTTTTCCTCTTATTCCTCGATAGTATTATTAAGGTCGATAAGGTTAGTATCGGCGACGTTAATATCCGTCTCCCGTATAGCTCCTAAGCTAATAGGCGGGCGCGCGGATAGGAAGGGGCAACGAGCGATTCTATAGTTCGAATATCCGTACTTATAATAGAGTCCCTACTCTTTCCTACGCCTAATCTCCGCCTAATTAACCTACCTTATATACTACTTATTAGCCTATAGAGCGTTAATACTAGTTATAGCCGTATCCCTATCGGGATCTATATAAGGGTTTTACGGTTTTTATCCGTTTCCTCCCGCTCGTTAGATTATCCTAAAGCGCTATACTATAGCTCCGGATAAGTAGCTTAAGGGCAAAGTATAGCTATTATCTCGAATAGCGATATAGCTTTCTAGCTTAGCCGAGATATAGAACGCTTTCTTTACCTAGTTATTATATATCGACGGCATTTCTATACTAATAAGCTATATACGTAATACGCTATTAATAGCGCCCTCTAAATACGTTAACTTAGCTAAATCCGGCTACTCTATACCGCTAGAGTCTACTAGTAACTTCTCTTATTAGGAGAAGAAGTTAGGGAAGGATTAGCCTTTCTTCTAAGTAAAGCTCTTAAGCCTTTAAAAAGCAGCGATAATATAGTTCTTATCGTAATATCGGTAGCGGAGCTATTATAGGAATAAGGAGGGTTTCTAAAAGCTATACTCTCCTCCTACGATATAATAGCTCCTTACTATAACCTTTATATCTCCCTCTAGGTACTTATAGATTTCTTAGAACTTATCTATATAATTCCCGATAAAGTAGGTATCTCGGACGAGTTTATACCTTATAATACGCTCCTAAGCTAGGAATTAAATGCGTATACCCTTAAAGTTCGCTAGCTAAGAAAGGGGCTTACGTTTAGGTACGACTATACTTTCTAGGGCCTTATCTATATCGACGTCGGCGTCTTCTATATCTTAGGAGGTAGGGGTATAAGTATCTTCTAGTTCGTTAGGTGCCGGGTTAGGGTATTCGGCCGCTATATTACTAATACTTACTAATAGCTCCTATAGTAGTAGGCTACGGGATTATTCGATTTGCGTAAGTTATGCTATAAGCGTTTCCAGGTTTCGTACGCTATCTTCGCGCTATTATTATACTACTCCTTTAATAATATACCGCTACTCTTCTATTATTTAAGTAACTATTTATTATATAGTTATTATTATATTATTATTATTATTATTTACTTAGGTAGGGAGTTACCCGAATTACTTATCGTAGGGGTACGATATCCTAAGGCTATACGCTGAATAAGTATATAAATACCGTTAGATATATAGGGTAGGTAGAAATAAAGTTAGTTAAATATAAATAGGTATTAAGAGAGCGTTCGTAGTTTCGATCCTAATTTCTATTATTAACTAACTTAAGGAGAGAAGTAAGAATAGTATCTATATAGCGGCGCGAGAGCTACTCTTAAGTAGCTCTTACGTTTAAGATCTACCCGTAGATAGAGTTTTCTATAGGTCTACCGTCGATACGGGTCCTCTTATCGATGGTCTTTTGTGCGGCTTATAAGCTGCTCGGGAGACGCTCTTATTTAGCACTTATATAATGCTAGTCTCTAGACGAGAAGGGAATATGCTGACTAAGGCTTCGTGCCCTGGTGTGCCGAAGCCGTGCATTTACCCGTGGGCCTATGATAATAATTAGGTACGTTAAATAATAATTATATTTAACTTATAATCTATAAGTTTAAGTTAATCTAAAGGAGAAAGAGAAGGAATCTTAAACTAATAAAACGCGACGAATATATATTAAAGTATATACTAGGCTGCTACTAGTGCAACTAGCGATATCCTTACTAGTTAGGGGGTATATAAAAATAGTATTTAACCCTAACCCGAAAGCTATTATATTAGCTTAATAATAGGCTTTATATAAGCAGAATAATAGCTTCGGTAATACTTAAATATTCGAATAATAGCTCTTTTTTATAGCTAGATATATAGAATATATACTCTTTTAACCTCTCTTTTGTTTCGCCTGTTTCAGCTGATGACTAAGCTTTGTGCACACCTTATTTTCTTAATAGTAGCACATCAATACGTACCTAGGCGACTTACACCTGTCGCTTGTACCGTTGTACTGTTGTATCCGTGTACTCAGGTACCTGTGCATCCTGCCATCCCACGCCCGAGGGTGGGGCAATTGCTGCAGGACTTCAACTCCCGACCCCCGACCTTCCTTCCTCCTTCTCTCCCATTCTGCCATTGCCTGCGCTTCGACCCAAACAACCTCGTCGTCTTGTCCGTCTCTTTTCTTCCCACCCAGCCCGCAAGGACGCCTTGTTTCAGCCAACGCCCGCCCGCTTCCCCCCACGCTTGCCGTCGCCTTAACACGCCCTGTTAAGCTGCCAGCCAGCTGCTTCAACTCGGCTCTCCCCGCCTGAGCCTGCCGATGACGCGTTGGACGGACGGCCTCGCTGTCTTAAGTCCAGCATTGCTCGACCAGCTTCACGGTGTCCCGGACTGACGTGATAATCGGCGGCGATGGGGTCAAGCACGGGCGAAGGCTAGAAAAGACCGACAGCAGAAGCCATAGACTCGAAGCCATCCAATCCCAGACAAAGCTGACTATGGCTAGCCTTCCTTGAAGAAGAGACTGGCATTTGGCCCGCTGGTCCGCCGCACACGATCCGAGCTCTTCAGTCGCTAAATCAACGCTTTGCTCGTCGTGGAAGGTCTCACTTAGTACGCTTGTAAAGAGGGCAGCGGCCTGCTGGATCGACATGTCGCCTAATATTGTCCGAGATGGTCCATCACCATTACCAGCCTCGGTTGCCCGTGCTGCAGTCGAGCCGCAGGAGAGCAGCCACTTTGCGGTATTCGCGAGGAGAGCAAGAGGGCCTGGCTGCGATCGACTCTGGGGAAGGCCCGTCCATTCATGGCCAGCGGAAATCAACTGACTCTCCATTTGGGTAGACCCAAGGGCTTGCTCCCATGCCTGGCCCGGACATCTCCGCTTATAACGTGCTTCCACAGCTCGGCTTTGCTACATGGAGCTGCAAGCTGCAGGGCTGCGGCTGCAGCTGGTCCTGGTCCGGTTCCCAGCCCTGATGGAGGCGGTTCTGCCTTTTACGGCCTCCGAATGTATCTCCTCCGGTGAGACGTGACCTTTGCGCTGCTGCTCACCAGCCACAGTTTGGGCTGTCCAAACTCGCCCAGAAACCTGGGCCAGTACAAGTGCTCTAGCTGGCTTGGCTACCCTGGAAATACGCAGACAGGCTGTTTGTGTTGGTTGCTGTATCATGCACGTCTTTGCTCCGCATCCAGCCCGGCCGAGATGCAGCCTCTGGATCATGCACACCCACCAACGGGACGTAGAAAGTAACACTGCCCTCCTGCTCGCATCATCACGTTTGTTATATAGACAGCCCAGGACGCCTTTCTTGTCCTCCAGCCAGCCCGAGTGCTGGCTCTGTCTTTTGGCTCTTGTCTTTCTCTGCCTCTTGTTCTTTCCTGCCCCCATATTCGGCTCTTCATTAAGCCGTCCCTTAATGGTCGGCTTGCCTTGTTCGAATGGTCCGTTCTATGCGACCCGGTAAAGTCGCTAAGCTATCAAGATGAGCCGCAGGCTCTCAGCATGCCTTGTGCTGCTGCGGCTGTTCCAACTTTTGGCTGCTTTGGTGCCAGGAGCCATGAATGGCTGGCTCACGGACTACCTCTATGCCAACAAACTAGGTCCGTCAAAGCTGGTGCTGGTTATCGAGATACTGGTATGTTGCCGCAAAAATGCATGGCTCATGGTCTGCTTCACATGGCACCTGACATGCGCCTCTCACCTTGAATCATCTGCTCATGAACCGATACCAGGTTGCCTGTGTCTTTGTGTATGCAACCCTAGCGTTGCTCATCTTACACACGCACCAGCGCTCGAGGAGAACACTCTTCTTGGTCTGCACCATTTGCTTGGATGTGGTTTTCTGCTTCGTCGATATCACCATTCTGTCGCTGCTGTCCTTCTCCGGCCTGCCATCCAATTGCTCGGGCCTGACAACGTCCATTTGTACGGTCTTCTATCCCATCCGTCCAATGTGAAGTGAAAAGACACTTGGCTAACATTGTACGCTCCTCTAGGGTCCAAAGGAGACAAGGCTGATCTACCTTCGCGGGGATACAGCACAATTCGCTTCAGCAATGAACAAGATGGTCACCGAGGCGAGCTGGACAAGTACTGTAGCATGGAACGTGGATTCTTCTTTTGTACAGTTCTCACAATGTAGGCAGTCCGTCGTTTGAGCTTTTCGCCGTTTGGTATCGTATATTGACCTTTCTTTGTTTCTGCAGACTTGCTTTTGTCCTCTCAATGATTCTCTCGGTCATGCGCTTCTTTGAAAATAATTACACCCGCAACAGCGAGGTTCAGTACATCTTGGACGAGCGGGAACAACTGCTCAAGCTGGAGCTCAAGGTTCAGGAGCAGGACCTCGTATCGTACCCCGCCGCCCTTCCAGCCTCGACAGCCATCATGCCGACATCCCAATTCACTGCCGACGAAGAAGCAGCCATCGAAGCGTCCGTTCTAGCATCTCTGGGCCGCTCACCAGCGACGACAGCATCTTTGTCCAGTATATCGCCGCCGCCGCCGCCACCAATAACTTCTGCATCCTCCCGGTATCCAAGTGCAAGCCTGCCATCCATTCCTGAGGCGTTCCCCCCCGACGTCTCCTCACCCTCCACTATCTCCTCGGACCAAGCTACCGAGGCGATATCGCCGTGCTCCACATTGTCACCCCTCGACCAAATTCCATCAGCAGCAGAAGCAACATTATTATCACCCCTGCCAGTCGACGATGACGAAAACGACGACGACTTGAGCGAAATGCACGCCAACCTAGCCATGGTCTCTGACGGATCAAGATACAGCGGCCAAGCGCTCAATCAACTACCTCCATACTCGCCCGGACGACAGCGCACCATGGACGGACACGGAGACGAGAGTAACGAGCTGCGGCTGAGTGGCTACGTCAAGGGCGAGACGAGGGCGCAGGATATGAAGGATGGCGGATCGTACCAGTGATTCTGTATCAATTCTCTTTGCTTTTTTTTTTTGGTTTCCTTTTTTTTCTTCTCCTTTTTAAGCCTTTTTTCTCTCTTCTCTCATCTCATTTTTGATACCACAAAAGGGGGCTGGTCGGACGGGAAGCCAGGCAGTCGATACGTATTAGGCTATACCATGGAAAGCAAGAAGGCAAAAAAGGTCTACGGAGCTTGCATTGAGTTGTGTCGTCCAGCTTCTTTTTTTTCCTTTCTTTTTTTTCTTAATACAGCATTGTGTGTCTTTGGGTGTGTATATATTTCATGCATACATAGCATGTATATGTGTATCTGCTTTATTCATGTATCGGACCTTGTCAATATCGCCACAGCTCGAGCATTACTGCTGCTGCCGCCTAAACAACTCATAACATGTATCCCCAAATCCAGGTGCTGATATCTTCAAGTTTATCTATCAATGGGCTCTTGTGATCACTCGATCATCAAGCTAGGCATAGTAAACTGTCAACTTCACACACACACACATAGAGAGAGAGAAGAGAGATAGAAGAGAGAAAGGGGGGGGGGGTTTTCAAGGGTGAGCGAGTATGTGTGCACCGTGTGTTTTGATTCGAGTGATACCTGCCATACCCATTTTCTTGTGGCACTGTCTCTCATGAAAAGATATCGTGTATGACTCACTGCTTGGTGGAAGCAGATAGCCAACAGGCAATGGATATGGGGGCTTTTTGTTTCTAGGCGCCAAAGGTACGAAAAAAGACGAGGATCTCATAATTATAAGGGCAGAATCATGATAATGTGCAATCTATATCATCGACATGCGCATGGCAGAGAGACCATGCTCTTGTCCATGTCCCATTGATTCGTCCCAAAACCAAATAATTGTACAAGTGTGGAAGAAAAAGAAAAAGAAAAAAAAAAGTCATTATCAATGGTATGTTTCTCTTTCTTCCGTCCCGGGGCAATTCTCGCAATCACAAATCCTTGCAGAGAACAGTTTCAGTTCCATCAAACCTTTTCACCATGACCTGCTCGCTTTTCCCCTTCGGCCTCGCCCCC
This sequence comes from Coniella vitis, assembly GCA_011317545.1. Taxonomy (NCBI): domain Eukaryota; kingdom Fungi; phylum Ascomycota; class Sordariomycetes; order Diaporthales; family Schizoparmaceae; genus Coniella; species Coniella vitis. The sequence goes on from WUJK01000008.1 coordinate 342,663, forward strand.
AATCTCCACCCTCTCGCCCTCGATCTCATTGTCGTTCATCTGCATCTTGCCATGATATATCACAAACCACAGACAGACCGCAACGCCAAGGCCAGCAATGCCAATCCCGAGATAGTACGCATTCCTGTATCCCCTCAACAACAGGGCCTTGGTTGCGCCTCCACCATTTGTCTGGGACTCGACGGTGCCTGCCATGCCCAGCGCCAGCGCAATGCTGTAATTCACCATGGTGTTGACCAACGAGGCCGCGATGCCCTGGTGTTCGCGCGCGACGGCGTTTGACAGGATGAGCGTCGCAGCGGGGAAGCTCATGTCCATGCCCCAGGGCGTCACGAGAAGGCTGACAAAGGTCTGCGCCCAGTAGGTCTGGTCCACGGGACACGCGGCCATGAGGATGCAGCCGATGGCGAAGGAGAGCAGGGAGGCGAGCATGACGCGCGGGGGCCCGAAGCGGTGCAGCAGGTAGCCGACGGCGGCGGCGGCGGCGGCGCCCGAGATGACGACGGGGGAGAACTGGGCGCAGGAGAGGAGCGGCGAGACGCCGCGGAACTCGAGGAGGAACTGCCAGCTGTACCAGATCCAGATGCCAAAGGAGCCCCAGCCGCAGGCGACGGCGGCGAGGACAAAGCCCACCTCGGCAGAGAGGGCGGAGAAGGGGACGAGGGGCTCGGCGGCGTAGCGGGTTTCGACGACGAGGTAGAGAGCAATGAGAATGACGCCGAGGACGAGGGTGACGCCAATGTAGGGCTCTTGCCAGCCGGCGATGGGCCCTTGGTTCCAGGCAAAGTTGAAGAGGACCAGGCCTGTGACGCCGATGACGGCGCCGAGAAGGTCGAGACGGACGTAGACTTCGTGCAGAGTGCGCGGCCGCGGCCGGTGAAGCGGGACCTCGGGAATGACAAAGTAGCCGAGGACGACGGTGGCGGCGAGGACAATGGAGAAGCACCACAAGGTCCACGGCCACCAGACCTTGGCAAAGAGGCCCGAAAAGGTGCCACCGATGATGGAGCCGGCGGGCGCGCAGCCGCCAAAGGCGGCAAAGGCCATGGACTTTTTGCGGCCCGGGGCGTAGGTTGCGCCGAGGATGGCGAGTCCATTGGGGAGGATGATGGCCGGGCCGATGCCTTGCAGGGCGCGGCCAAAGATGAAGAGGATGCGGCTCGAGTAGACGGCCACGCCGGAAATCATGCTCCAGAGGGAGAACCAGGTCATGCCGATGAGGAACATGGTCTTGTAGCCAAAGACATCGCCGAGACGGCCTGAAAAGAGGATGAAGGTGCCGACCGCCAAGCTATAGCCCGCCAGCAGCCAGGCAAGCTCGGGCGAGTTCTCGAGGCCCCATGTGGCGCCGGCAATGTGGATGATGGACAGGATCTGGCCGAGACCAGCCTCTGGAGGGGAGGGCAAGCCAAAGTCAACTGATGTTCTTTTCTCTCACGACAAGCAGTCCAGGAAACAAGAAGACGAAAACAAGGCAAAAGGGGTCAGCAGAGGTGGGCACGCACGGGTATACAGCTGGGCCAGGCATATGACGGCCACAAAGAGCAGTTCGCGGTACCAGGGCAGCGATTCCGCAGTGGGTTGAGTCGAGGTTGTGCGGGCGAGGGCTTCTAAATCACGGCCCTTGTCGGCCGGCGGTGGTATGGATGTTATTGATGACGACGATGCTGGTGCTATGGAGGAAGACGTTGACTGAGAGGGCCAATGACGGCCTTGTTGCTGCTTTTTCAGATCGCCGCCGTCGTCGCCTGGCGTCTTGTGTTGCTGGTGCTGGTGCTCGTGGTTCGCGAAGGCGGCGTTCACAGACGAGACGTCCGTGGTTGAGCCCGAGCCGTCCATGGTTGTGTCGGTGTCAGTGTGCGATCGATTCAAGCCAAACCGGGCACACCTGATGCCAGAAGTGCCAGAATATAATGCGCAGACGACGAGTCAAAGGGCTGGCTCTCACGAGACACAAGAGATCGGAGACGGGTATATGAATGGAAGCAAAATGTTTTGGTCAACAACAAAAACAACAACAACAACAACTAACAACAACAATCGAGGCGCCCGTAATCCCGAGACGGCGCGCCCCAGGTGTGGATATACATGGTGGGCAGGCGGGCGCCCCTATTAATAAAAAAAAAAAAAAAAGAAAAGGGTGAAGAGGTGAAGGGCGCAGAAATGGCGAATGGGGAACGTCAAGCGGCGCCGGGTGGGCACTGCGCGGGTGACGTCGATGTGGTGTTTTGGCTTTTCGTTACACTCATCACTCCCCAAACTAAGTTCGCTGCGGTTCTACAGGGGGAAGAAGAAGAAGAAAGAGACAAGCGTTGTTGACGTTGGTGATATAAATCCGTTTATCCGGCCTGTGCGGCTCAGTTTTCCCCGTCAAACAACCAATCTTCTCACTATTAGCAATCCATGATTGAGAATTTGTCTTGTCTCAACAGAATGAAGTGATAGAAGACATTTCTTGCATTCTTATCACTTTTTTTCTTCTTTGATTTTGACCGCCCATTAAGAAAAAACTAAAAACAAAAAAACTGATTCGACATCGCCACTGTGTCGTGAACATTCGGGCGAGTGCAATAACCCGTTCAACTATACCATACTTATACAGCAAACTTTATTACATATTCTGTTTGCTGCAGCTGCAATGCAACAGGGAGCTGCATAATATCGAAAGCACTCGGTGTACTCAGAGTGCTGCTTATCTGTCAGAGTGCATAGTACTCTTCTTGGTCCCTGCTGCGGAAAGTGGGACAAATGCTACTACACATTACCGTTTCCAGCTCCCGAAGCCCCCCTGCTCAACATCTCCCTTGACGCCTGTACCGATCTTGTCTCCTTTTTCCTTCTTGGCAGCGTTTTATTTCGCAAAGCACAAAGCAAGAAACAACACATGTGTGCTGCTGTCATTGGATCTTCCACCAACCAGGTTCTGTTTCTCATTCAAACTCTCCTTTGACATCCAAGCCACGCTCTGCAGCCCGTCTCGGTGCCACCCTGTCGCGAGGCTGAGGATATTACGTTTTGGGAATTGCATCACGATGCATCACAAGGTCAATCCCGAAAAGCCATATACACGCTTCTGAAAACCAAGACACATGTCAAATTAAGCATCCAGCAGCGGTTCTTACTACATAGTAGGTATCTCGCCATGCCTTGGATGCCACACAGCCGGGTCTGCACTCAGACGTCCCGTAAAGGGCAGGACATGGCCGCCAGTCACCAATCACAGGAAGCCAGCGGGAGGCTGCAGGTAGCCGGCCAAGGGGGCTGTCCTAATCCCTGACATTGCCTCGAGAGGGGACGCACAAGGTAGACTGACTTTTCGAACTTGACCTTGGCTTGCATCATTAAACATGGGAAGCAATTTTTTTTTCCTTTTGGTCCCTTGGCGGTGCTATCTTGTTTACTGCCTTGCTCGGGCCAATGGGCTCTCCTTTTTGATGGGACGGATGGCCTGGGTTTGCCGTGCATAGAGTGCTCCGATCACTCTCTGATACGAACATCAACCAACCCTGGCGAGCGTTGAATGGGCGCAGCGAGGAATTGCGTGCTGAATCATTTCCCCCATGCGGTCAAGGGTGTCCTCAAACGCTCGCTTGCGTCTTCTTATCTTGCTCAGAGATGCGTGGCGTCTTGCAAAGCCTCGGGGCGTATACGTTGCCCGCGCCGCCGGGTTCATCATCTGGTCACCGGTCTGGTGTTAAACTTTGTGTGTGGGCCTTTTTCATCGTGCATAGCAGGAAGCTGAACGGACCAAGAGGATGGTGCGCTATACTTGTATTATGAAGATGAGCATTATTATATTTGCCATGCATTGAAAAGGTGGGAAAGATGCCACTCCACCGCGGTTGGGCGTGTGCTTATTTCAGTCAGCCAGCCAGTCAGCTTTGGATTTGTCAAGGTTTGAATGCCAGTCGATTCTTTGTTCCAACGCGAGCACAACTCGACAGTCAAAAAACGGCTAGATACCCGTTGGACACAACACCAAAACAATATTGGTCTTTGAAAAGGGCAATCCAGCCCCCCCCCCCCAACATCTTCTAGACCATCATCTGATCCTCCATTGCAGAAGTTAATTGCTATCAAAAATAAAGCAAAGCCTGCATAGACCGGGACGTAGTAAAAAGCAGGATATAGACACCAGCTGCCAATGTTTTTTTGTTGTTGTTGTTTTTTGAATTTCCAAATTCCTTGACTTCCAACTTCTGCAAGTCCCACATCTACCAATCATCCACAAGGACATCCATCCCCAAGACCCAGCGAACTATATAGATAAGTCAGACGTAACTTTATTCTACCAAGCCCTCCAATGGCAATATATCCAACAAAGCACGCTACGCAAAGCAGACATCATTCCCTTATGTCTTATGCCATCAAACCCCATCTCCGCCCCCCTCCCCCCCGCCCTCCAGCCACGTCACTACCAAAATAACCTCTCTCCAAAACACTTATCTCAGTCGAGTTCTCGATTCGAAAAGTAGCGGTGTCTTTGTTCCGTTCTTTGCCCCATCAGTCTCGTCGACATATTTACATGGCGTCGTTATCCCTGTGTCTTCTAGCCTTGCGTCTCGGTTTCCCACACACAACCACCCCCACCCCCCTTTCTTTCCATCGAAAACCCGCCTACTCACCCACACCTAAAGTAACCACTCTCCGCATTTAGAGCAAACCCACCCCTCACATCCTTCAGAAAGTAAAAGTAAAAGAAGAGGGCAAGAAAGAGGAAAACCCAATGCCGATCCGACGACATAACAAACGTTGCCCAGATCCTCCCCCCCTCCCCCAATCGTCACGGACTATATATATATATATATCGTTCCCAATAACTTCTGGAATAATGCAAGGAGAACCAGTGCCGTGCCGTGCCGTGCCGTAGCATGCCAGCATGTTATGCTATGTTGTGGATACAGAATAAATCTCCATTCGTCATGTGGCGTCGTAAGCATCTCTGTTTTCCAATATCCTTCTCGAGGTCTTTTTTCTCCTATCCGGCATAGGAGTCATTCATACGTACCTTGTTCGTGAACATGACAGAAAATAATGAGGCAAATCAGCTATCACACAGAAAGTGAGTACCGCAATCAAGTCCAAATAACACGTATACGAGCCTTTCCCGGTCTTGGGGAACGCCAATTATTGCGGGTTGATGGATGATGGAACAAAAAGAAAACAGAACAAAAGCACTGCATCGTGCACCAACACATAAGCCAACTGACTGCACAGAATAAAATCATCTGCCGATACAACGGTGTCTCTTGAAACTTTGCTCTGTCAACAAAAACTACCGACCTTCCCAAGCGCCGTAAACGCCTGCTTAGCCTCCCTAAATGCCATATAGTCTCGCGCGCAAAATAAAGAGGCATTCTTGAATAAGAGGCATAAATACCGTGGAATGGACATGAACATCCAAAGCTGGGCCCAGATGATATCATGGCAAAAAAAGAAATGGGCCACAGCCTGGAATACAAAAATAGACAATTTTTCTGAAATCAAACACGCGTTCAGCAAATCGCGTCTCCTCTTTTCTTCTTCTCTCTTTCGTTTTTTTTTACTCGCTGACCATCCAGTATGACCCTCCCACCATGCAGGCGAGGACCAGTGTCGTCAAAATACCAGCGCCAGCCCTCTGCTTCCATGTTAGCACAAAGAAAATTAAGTACGAGATGAGACAAGAGGATGTTTCCAAGACTTACGTCTCCAGTTGTAATTGTTGTCGTTTTAGAGACACTGCTGTCCGTCTTTGCCGAACCACCAGCTGCGTTTCCAGTCGAGGTGCCACCGGTGGAATCAGTGTATGGCGTGGGAGCCGTGTGAATCAGGGTGGCCAAGACAGCGTTCAGTGCAGACATTTGCTGGCCGACGCCGTGCAGCCCATCCGACACACCCGTGGTCCATTTGAAGGGGCACGCAATGCCGTCCAGCACAAAGCCTTCACTGGCGTCTGCCGTGTCGACGCAAAGCGCCGCGGCAGCCTTTGCAGTAGCGAGCAGGTACGGGTAGATGGTATCGTACGTCGAGGCCATGAGCTGTGTGACCTGCGCCATCCACATGAGCGTGTAGCCCTTGAAAGAGTACTCGTCGGTGGTGCAGCCATCGGTGGGCTCGCATGGCGGCTCATAAATGATCTGGTTCGTGCTGTTGAACATGTAGTCGAGGGTTCGGTTGAGCAGGCCGTTGACGCGTTCTGCCCAAATTTCGGAACCGTTGGTGTAGTTGTACATGTAGGCAGCGCCGTGCATGTAGATACCGGCATTGTAGGTCCACTGCGCGGCGTCAATGTCGGTGCAGTTGGTGTTGTTGGCAATTCCTGAGCCGTCGAAAATGTTCCATTCGGCATCCATATAACCCACACCCTGCATCCATTCAAAGGCGGTTGTGGCCCAATCGGCATACGACGAGTTGCCCGTGTAGCGCGCGAGGCGTGCAGCAACGTTGAAAAAACAGCCCGTGGCGATGCTGTTCTTGTATGTGTATCCGTTGTTCCAGGTAAAGATCTGCCATCGCAATCCACCGTTGCATGTGTCGTTGGCTCCCTCCCAGCGCCAGACGTACTCGTTGAAGACGGCTTGCGCAGCCGCCAACCACTGTACGCTGCCTTCGGTGGCTGCAAGCGAGGTGTCATTTGGGTTCAGGAAGTTGAGTTCCGCTGCAGTCATGGCAGCCATGGCCCAGAAGCCCTGGTCATCGTTTCCTTCCGTCAGCGTCTGATTCGTGGGCATAAAGTCGTCATCGGAGCCCATCTGGTGCTGCAGGGCCTGGTACGTCTCGTTGACGTAGCTCTCGTCGCCCGTGTAGGCCCAGTATTCGATTAGGCATCCGAACATGGCACCGGCCTCCCACCCTGGACGAAGATACGTGTAAGTTTACATACGCACATGACAACCCACGAGAATGACAGAGGGTTTGCACATACAATAGTAGGGCGAGGGCAGGTTGCCCGGTGTGTCGCCGGTATGGTTGCCCGTGTACCATCCCATCAAACCGTATGCAATGGTTGCTGCTCCTTCGGTTATCGAATCTGCATGGCAACTAGGTCAGAAAATCTCGTTCTTCAATTTGTCTTGGCAGCCAAACCACGACATTCAGAACCACCAAAATCCAAGAACCATGCCCTCGCCACACGTTCACTTTCATGCCTCCTGCCTAGACCAACGCTGCGTATAGTCATCTAGACAAGCACGCAGCGCACATGCTGCGGGCACTGATCAAAGGGGGCGGGCATGCCAAGCGCGCGAGCGTGATGCGCCAATGTCATCCGCCCGTTTTCTTGGCAGGACAGGAACGGGCTGGGCAAAGCGTCTAATTCCCAGACAAGCACTTTGATCGATTGGAGACAGAGTCTTGGCTTTGATCATGGAGCCTCAAAGTGCGTGAACGTGGAATGAGTGCAGACACGATGACGGGAGCGAGTAGACCGTTGACATATCGTGACAAAGGAGCGTGCATATAGAGTCGTACGTATGTCCGTAGAAGTAGCAGAGTCGGGCTCACGAACCTGTTGAAGTCCAGTCAACGGTGACGGCACTGGCAGTGGGCAGCAGGGCCGTGCCCGCCGCCGAGAGCATCCATATCGAAGATCGCATGTTGATGTGTCCACTGGCGCTTGCAATAGCCTCACGAGCAATACGACATCAGACTCCCGGGGGAGGTCGAGTGAAAAGAATAGGCGGCGGGAGGCAAGGTCGTCGCGATACGGCTTGGCGAGTGAGCGTGTCGGTAAAAGGGGCGCGTGGGGGTTAGATGTCCTTTTGGGCGCGAGGACAGACGAGCGAGCGTGGCGTTGGGTATGGATAGAGAATAGAGCAAAGAGCGACAGTATCCAGGCCAAGAATGGAATGGCAAAGGTGAACGAGTGTTTGTCTGGGGCAGACGGCGGAAAACGAGTGACAGTGTGCACGACAGCGCCAAAGGGCTCCCACTGGGCAGCGCCTGGACATACATAGTAAAGAAAGAGCACTCAGATGGCACCGCAAAGGAGAGTGGGTACGTAATCCCTTTAATTGTGGGCCAACCATGCTCGTGTCCACAGACGCCGACCTATCCGAGGCCGCGTATGCCCAAGACAACTGGGGGTCTGGCTGATCACTGGTTGTCTGGAGGGGTCTGCCTCGGGGTGTTGTCTTTGGCCCCAGCATTTTCTTGTCTGTCTGTTGCTTTGTTCGTCCGTCCGGGGTTTTGTATGATATTGCTCGACGCACCGTCTGCGTTCTGTCTTGACTCAAGCGGTCAAGCAGCGCGGGTGCATATTGGGGTCAGATTGCTCTGGATATTCTGTAAAGGAGGCAGTCTCCCTGTCAGCGCGTCTCCTGATACCATGAGCGTACTGCGGCTGAATGGGGGAGATACTGGTCGGCCGCAGGATTTCAGGGCATACTATGTATGCAATATTGTCATTGGGGCAACGTCAGTACACGCTTCTGCCACTGCAAAAGCCTGCACTATGGTAGAGAAACGCTCACATACTATGGTTGTCCTGCGCCACTTTACCCCTGAATTGTTGAGTGGACCGCTCTGCATAAACGAGCCAATACCGCACAACAGGACGTACCCCCCGTGTCATAGTATACATAGTGCCCAAGGCAGCACAATAAAGAGGCGACGGGCCGCTTTGTGCCACAGCATCGTTGACGCCAGTATCCGGTTGCTTCCAACACAACCTGGATCTGCACTCCATCGCTCGGCCACCTTACTCAGGTCATGTTGGCACGGATCTGCGTTTTGAGTTTTGGCGGCGTCCCAGGAGCCGGCTCCCTGCGCTTGATTGGCCACTGGCAGCCAAGCGTCGCCAACGCCGAATGGCCCGTGGCAACCAGCCATTCTGTTTTAGCACCTGGTCTTGCGGGTTTGTGCTGGGCTGTGTCGAATTCTGCACGCCTCTCCAGAGTGGGGCCTCTGGACCAGCAATATAATATCGGCACTGCTACTCGAATCAACCTGCCAGTCTTCTCGGCCCTGTCGCTGGCGCTGGCGCTGGCGCCGTCGTCTCATCGTGGGCATCGCCTGGGCTGCCCCGCTGGAACAACTAGCAGCATACTTAAGCTATACTTTATGTGCGGGATGTGACGTCGCGCTCCACCGTTGAAGCAGTGCGTATCCATACATATAAAAATAGCTGGAGATCAAGATCTTTGAGGACAAAGAGAGGTCAGTGCTTGGTGGCGTTGCGGTGCATGGTGAGTCAAGTACTTTTGCGCACCGTCAAAGGTGTGGACTGTGATTTGTCAGGCAGGCGGCAAACGTCCAGACACGATGAAAATCTCGAATGAGATAGAGTTTGCTGACAAGCCACGCCAAGACGGCACGTTTTGGCAGTCACGGTCGGGCAAGCACGAGGCATCGGGAAGGACCCTGATCCTGCTTTCCTTATATGGAGAGTGCTGGACTCCTCCCTAATACCTGCCCGGTTATCGGTTGTCGGTTGCCAGTCGCCAGCTGCGAGCCAGGCCAGCCTACTATGTACTGATCCCTCCATAACCTCCAAGACTTGTGGCTATGATAATGCATGCCGGTCTTCCACTTGGACAATTGGCGCGCTTCTCGACATCCTGCCTGCATCCAAAGCCTCCATGGCGCTCAGCTCAGCAACTACAACAAGAGCACGGCACTTGATGCGCGATCGCGATGATAACGATCGCTAAACAAGCTGCTTCCTTTACAGAAGGCCGGCGCATCTACCTGGGCAAGATTCTGTACGGTGCCTTTGGTGTCAAGCCTCACGAGACTGACGAGATGCTCGACAAGGCCGGCTTCGAGGACTTGTACGAAGCGATCCACATATTCGAGTCAATGCCGTTACTGGCCGCAATTCAGGATGCTACTTCATCGATTATAAACAGCCTGACGATGCCACACAAGCTCTGCAAATCTTGCGCAGCGTGACCCTCTTGGATCACCCTGTCAAGGTCACTCCTTGTCATCCAAAGACGCCAGCAAATACGTGAGGAATGGCGAATATAAGCACACATTCCAAAGATGGGGTGACTGGTTGAGCTCTCGGTGACCTATTCCTGGTGAGGACGGCGGTCCACCATCACAAAGCCGTGAGCACGGTCCGCATGCAGCATTTGACCCATTGGACGATAGAAGCAATATCAAGGTACCGCTAAGGTTGTAGATGGGTGGTTTGGGCAGGATGACCAACCAGGCAGAGAATCACTCGGAAGTGAGAGCGTACTTTGAAGAGTAATCCTATACTCCCTGGCTGACTTTTAGTTTGAGGTTGTTTATTCTTCACATGCGGTCGCTATCAGCGAGCGCATCACGCCCAGTGCTAGAAGACCACCTTACAAAATACTGGTGATTCACACTACTGTTTGTTGATCTCGTCAGTCTTGAAGAGGCGCAAGCTGCTTTGGAGGCTGTCAACGGACGGCCCATACCTGGCGGAAGACTGCGACTTGGAGTAGCTCGACTTCTGCCAGAGGCGTTGCGGTGTGATGCAGAGAGCTCTGTCTTCTACTACCTAAACCAGGCCTGGCTGCCTTCCATCATGAAGCTCATTACTAACATGAAAAGTACTGCTTGCCCTAGCCCTCTTCCAGTCATTCTTACTCGCTGTGCGCTACTGTGGTGCCTTCTGCTGTCAGACGAGACTTGTCTGACGACTTGTTGAACAAACCATCTTCCACATTGGCCTCTCGCTGACCATGATGTGCAGCTTCCAGGAGATCCGGTCGCTCGGCCTTGAGTCTTGCAAAAGTCTTTTCGGCATCCCAAACCCATGGAGTGGGTGCTGCAAACAGCAAATCCATTTCCTCCAGTGTCCTCTGGTTACTCTCTGGGTACAAGGCCCACACCATGGGTATAGCAATCACGTTACACACCCCGAAGATGTACAGCGTCTTTTCCCCAATAGCGTCGAACATGACAGGACACAGCAGCGTGAGCCAACCGTTGCCAATTGACCAACCCACCACGCCCCACGCATTCCCTTTGGCGCGTACCTGCAGGGGAAAAATCTCGGCTGGATACAGCCAAGGCACGGTGAGCCACGTTGCGCCAAACACGGACGTGAAGATGAAGACAAACGATGCTGCAGCGGCCCCGTACGCAGACGCCTTGGCTGCGTCGCCGGCGGCGCTAGCATTCTCACCCAGGCGTGAGAAGCCGCCGGCCAGGAACATGGCAATTCCTTGCGCTGCGGCGCCCCAGTACAGGGTCCACCGTCTACCGATGCGATCCAAGGTGAAGACGCAGATGAGGGTTGCAAACATGTAAAAGATGTTGTTGAGGCCGCTGATCCAGTCACTCTTGTGCGCGTCAAATCCTGCAATGGAGAAGATGGTTGGAGCGTCTGCATACACTTTTGTCAGCCCTTGAGACAACAAGAGCGAATTGGAGAGGTTCAAATGAAACTTACACACGGTGACACCAGCAATGCCGACCCATTCTTGGATAATTTGCAGCCATATAACCAATTGAACTCGTCTTCCGGTGTGGAGCTCTCCAGATCCGATACCAAAGAGCATATGCAGGTAAGAGTTCTTGGACGACTCTTCAGATTCGAGCGCGTTGATGTTTGCGATATCGTGGTACTCTGCTTCCGCCTGTTCCAGACCCGCTGCATCGCTGCCGCGCAGACGCCGAAGGATGAATCGTGCCTCTTCGTCGCGGCCGACTTTGACCAGCCACCGAGGTGATTCGGGGAAGAACCAGACAGCGGCAAAAAGAAGCAGCAGCGGAATGATTTGGAAGGCAATGGGGAAGCGCCACACAATGGACGAGTTGCCATCATCGACATAAGACAGGCCGAACTCGAGCCAGTAGGCAACCACGACACCAAAAATGTTGAGCGTGAATTCGATGGCGATGAATTGGCCACGCGAGGTGTGCTCTGCCGTCTCCGTGGCCCACACAGGCACAATGGCGTTGAGAATACCTGTTCCGATGCCATTGACAGCTCTCGCTACACAAATGATCACATTAGCCACCCCAGACAGACCTTCTGCTATCTATGATCGGTCACCAACTTACCACAGATCATCCACTGGTGATTCTGGGACGAGCACTGCAGACTTGCTCCGAGGATGGCCCACAGAGCGCCCAGTGCAATAGTCCTGATTCTGCCGACCTTGTCGCCGACCCAGCCACCGAGCAGACACCCAAAGAGCGTTCCCAGGTAGTAGACAGAGACGATGCCGCCTTTGAGCAGAGCGTTGGTCGTTACCACCTCACCAGTGGCGTCGTCCACGTACCCAAAGCCCATTTTGCGTACATAGTCCTTGGCAGTGTTGACACCGCCCATCATACCCTGGTCGTAGCCAAAGAAGAAGATGCTCAGTGCCGCGATGCTGTTGACGGCTATGAGCAGGGCGCGCTTCTCATAGTGGTTGGCCACGTTGAAGCCTGGGAGGCGCTGCAGCTCACCCATGTTGTCATTTGTGTCGTCCGTGGAAGAAAGGTGAGAGTATGAAGCGAATGCTCTTGCTTGGCTGCTGATCTGTTGCCAGGGCCGCATAGCACAATGGGACAAAGCGGGACCCCGAAGAAGGTCGATGGTGGCGTCAGGGAGTTCACAAAAATTGAGAGGACGACGGGAGCATGAGGCTTATATATCACCGCCTTTCCAACACAGCGCCGTCTGCGCGCGCAGTCGAATCATGACTGTCTCGGTCCAAGAGTCAAAGTCGGCAAGAATGCTTATCCCGGGGCCTGATTTAATCGGCTGCAATCGCAGTCTCTGCAGATCACCCTGCCTTTTGCACAAAAGGAGCAAACGGGTCTACCATGCATGGCGCACAGAGGGCCATTTTACCGCCCAGCTTCCTTGGGAGTGACTTCGGCACTTACTCGGCTCTGCAGGCCAAGAGAGAGGGCACTGAGATTCTGGTCAAAAGCGCTCCAATCAGAGGGCGAGTTGGGGGGTTGCCCTCGTGAGATCGCAAGTGGCCTCTGCATGGATTGCTGTACAAAGTATACCCCCAAAAAAAGCAAGTCCTACGTTTGTACAAGATATGAGGGGGGGGAATCGTCCCACTTGCAGAGGGGCTCCGCGATGATGTCAGCCAGTGCTGCATGTGACTCTTCTTACTTTGGGACCAGACTTCTGGCAGAGGGCTGAATCAGACATCATCCATTGGGGTGAATCCCCATGGGGGAGTTGAGGGACCCTTTTTTTATGGTTGCTCCACTGCTCCGGCCATGACTAGCGAGCGGTTGCTGTCCTGCTTACTTGAGACATGATTCTCGAGAATGGAAAAGAAAAAAGTGTCGATGATAGCATCCTTCTATGCGGATATCTACCACGATGCTCGACGGGACTTCATGCTGTTACACAGTGAATACTAGTACAGTATGGCTTGGCATAATTCAACGGAACAATGACCACACACGCGCGCGCGCCGAACGGGATGCTGCTCCAAAATGAAGCCAGCAACGGTCCACTTTTTTTAGGCTCCCCCTTGAGGTGGAAATCCTCACGATGCGTGCTGGAGGGGTGAGAATCGACTCTCGAAGGGGTAGTGGTGGCTCTGGATTGTTTCGAGCATTGCTGCGCTGCTTGTTGTTCGGACATGATGGACGACGTGGACAGAGACAACCCTGCTTACTGGCCAGGGGGCATTCCTCCCGAGATTCGATGCCATCCAGAGCCAATACCCAGCGAGGATCTGGAAGATGAGATCAAGGGCTGGCGCCGGTTTCTCGAGGTGAGTGCCGCTCAACCAAGAACGCACAAACCTCTGCACTCATTGCAGCAGCACTGGAGTACTCACTGTCATTCTCACAATCCAAGCAAAACGCCAATCCAAGACCTCCCAATCAGCCTGGCAACAACGGTGACTATGAACTCTTCCAGCGCCGTGCAGTCATGCTGCAGTGGGCAGCCATGAGTCAAGAGCAGCGCCTCGTCTACTACGACGACGACCAGTACCCCTCACCCTCCTCCACCACTCCCAGCACCACGAAGAAGAACCGTCAGGACTGGACACCGCCATCAGCCTACTTTGCCGCAAGCGTGGACAGGCCAGGCCGCGAGCCGACGCTCATTACGCCGCGCAGCCTCAACTGCATTGCGCCCCAGCCCATGAGTGCTCGCCATCGCGCCGCATGGGTCAAGTTGCGCATCCTGCTGTATAAATTTGACGGCAGCGATGATGCGCCGTTGATGTCAGAAGGGGATGCGAGCGTGTGTGTGCCGAATCCGGCGCTGGGGCCTGGTGCGCGTCTTGTGGTTCCTCCGGCCAGGACGAGTCAGGTAGCTGCGTCCATGAAGGGTGATGGTGATGATAATGGTGCGGACACCAAAAGCCTAACAGAAGACTTTCTCATGTGGCGCTTCGTCGAAAGCGCCGACTTCCACCGCCTCGCCATGACACGCGCCGGCACCGTCGTCTTCCCCCCTTGGTTCTACCGTGGCCCTTTGCTACTCGCTGATGAAAAGGCACTCGAAACCGGCCTGTTGCTGTTGTGTGAGCTGGAGAACAACGGTCAGATGGCAGCGGCGGCGCGCATGTTACCTGGGGAGTTGTACTCCATGTGGCTGTTTGTTGATCCGGCTGTGTTGAGCAAGCCTGTTGAGGAAATTGTGTGTAGTTTTGGAGTGGCGGCAGAGGACGATTTTGGTGATGCGTGAGTTGTCAACTTGTGCTCATTTCTTTCTTTCTTTCTTTCTTTCTTTCTTTCTTTCTTTCTTTCTTTCTTTCTTTCTTTCTTTCTTTCTTTCTTTCTTTCTTTCTTTCTTTCTTTCTTTCTTTTTTTCTCCCTCTCTTTTCTGTCTTTACTGATGCTGTGCTTTTCTTCTTACTACTTGACAGAGTGGACATGCAAAAGCCCCTTCTCGAAATTGTCAACGATTGCAAACAGTTCAATGCCTCTGACATCGACGACTGGAGAGACGACATTGAGAGGTGGGCGCCTGGGTATCTCGAGATGGAGGCCGCTGGTAACGGGTTTGCGCCCGAGTACGACTGCTCCAAGCTCAGAAACAGCGATCAACTAGTACATGTTCCGCGAAAGGAGAGGATCCGAGCGTGGCCGCCTCGTTTGAGCAGTGGATAGGCCATCTCAGTTTGTGAGTACTTCTAGGGTCAGCACCCAGGATTGCTGGTTTTGCCAATGCGAGAACGATATACAGCAATCGGCAGGTCTAGTCATGTATATAGTGGCTGTCAGGAATATAATGTCTCATCTACAGATCACAACAGGCAACAACATTTTTATCTACAGCATCTGAAATAGTAGCTCTCATCACGAACGTGGATTCTGAACTTGTTTGCAGGAGTTGGAGTCTTGAAAGTGAAACTACAACATCAATAAGCCACCTGTATCTGACTGCTTTGCCGACCTTTGCATGCCCGTACCAAACCCTTTGACGCATTTCGCCAAAGTCTCTCCTGTTGAAACAATAAAAACCACACATCAGGATGCTTCTCAAGACCGCGCCCGCTGGTTCACAAAGTCGAAGATCTTGCGGTTCAGCACACTATCCATGGGCATCTGGTGGCCCTCTTGCGAGCGCACCACCACCGGGTCCTGGAAGCACCGCGCGACAATCTCGCTCTGGTTGTGCCACTCGTCCTTCTCGGCAATGACATGGAAGCTCGGAATCGTGAGGCTCGCTTCTGCGGGGACGCCAGGCTCCCCGGGCTGCCTCTTGCCACGGAACGGCGACGTGCAGCACACCAGGACAAAAAACTTGAGCTGGTCCTCGGGCTCGTTCTCCTGCAGCCACTTGACCAGGTGCATGCCGACTTTGGCGCCCTGCGAAAAGGCAATGATGCCCACAAAGGGGCCCTTGGCATGGTACAGGTCGACGAGCTTGGGGAGGTCCGCCCACTCGTCCTGCTCGACTGCGTTGTGGGTGTTCCACTCTTCGTTGCCCTTGCCGTCCCAGATCCACTGCGCAAAGTCGGAGCCTTCGAAGAAGGGCAGCATGCCGGGGCCGGCGCCGCAGTCGATGAGGCCCTTTGGTGTGACGAGGTCGTAGGGTCTGTCGAGGAGGAGGTTGAGCTTGCGGGATTGGAATTGGTGGATGTCGGGGTTGGTGCCGCCGCCGTGGAGGCAGAGGATCTTTGGCTTGCCCATTTCTTTTGTGTGATTGTTTTGTTTTGCTTTTTCTTTCTCCTTTCTTTTTATCCTTCTCTCTCTCTCTATTTTCGTTTTCTTCTTATTCTTGGCAACGAGGCTTTGTGCTATTTAATAACTGAAGGAGTGTTTGTTGCAACGTGATGGCGAAATTGGTGAATAGTCTAGTTCAATCTGGGTCTTTTCAATCGATATTTCGGGAGAAACTGGTGAACCAAATACATTATAACCATCAAAGAGAACGAAGTCTATAGAATCCTTACCCTCGTAGTATTTTCAATTGTCTGCTGGCATTCTCGTTCATGACCGCCCTCTCGGAGGCCGAAATGCTACCTGCATTGGCTCCGGCTGCAAAAGCAGGGCGCCAGGTGGAAAATTAAAATCGCCCTCGTTCCCGATGCAACATGGCTAAGTGGATGTACAGAGTCGTCTGGCTTTATCACTATCCTAATTTGTCTTTCGGGGTTTAATTCTCGACAAAGGTGGAAATGTCCCACATGTTATGGTGTTGTCATTTTGCATTCTTGATCGATGGACGTGGCAAGTTGCATCGAAATACTTCAGCCACTGCCAGACAGCAACCAAATACAATTTTTTTTTTTAAAAAAAAGAGAATTGCTTTGATATTCTGAAAACTCGCAATCAATGTCCATAAAACATATACATTGCTCTTTCGCTACAGTATTGCTGAAAATAGAACCATATATACACACCACGAGCCATGCATATCACCCCCATCTTCAAAATCGACGCCTCTCGGAATAATACCTCCTCGCAGCACTGCCCCTCCGCGGCACGTACACACCGTAACTCGAGCGGCCGTCGTCGTCGTTGTCCCAGCCCCGATGCTGAATCCCCTTTGCAATCTCGTGCAAGTCAATGTGCGCGACCGCGTCCTCGCCGTCAAAGATGCGCGCAATCTCCTCAAGCGTGGGGCCCTTGGTCTCGACATACAAGAACCAGACAAAGATGAGCTGCGCGACGTCCCAGAGGGTGTAGAAGAGCATAAAGTACCAGTGCTTGGGGAAACTGTCCCATGCGATCTTGTTTGTCTGGCTGTAGATGTGCGTGTGGTGGTGATGGCTGGCTGTCAGCATCAAAGTTTTCTCGTTCGGTTTGGTTTTCTTTCTGCAGTTTTTGGTTTCAAGAATAATGAAAGGAAAGAGAAGGAACAATACGGAACAGATTGAAAAAGAAAGGATACGCACTTCCCCATGGCCAACACGGCCTGCACCGTGATATTCATAATCATCATCCCCTTGGCCCGCAAATGAAACGGTAAAACCTCGAGCGCATACGCAACCAAGAGCCCCGAGAAGCCAACATCATAAAAGATGCCAAAGACCCAGATGAAGACCAGCTGCGCATAGCCGCTCTCGACGTTCGCCAGCCCAGAGTTCTCGTACACGGCGCCCGTCGCCGTCCAGCAGGCAAAGGCAACCACCATGCCCGTGGTCGAGAGCAAGAACAGCGGGCGCCGCCCGAAGCGGTCGACGTTCAGCGCGGCGCCCATCGTCACGGCCAGGTCGAGGAGTGTCTTGCCCGTCGACATGGCCAGCTTCTGGTTCTGCGATGTGATGCCCGCGCCGGCGTAGATGGTGTTCATGTAGTTGGAGAACAGGGCGTTGCCCGAGTACTGCGAGATGACCCCCAGCGAGACGATGATGGCCAGCCGCCACCTGTTGCCCCGCGTGCGCACAAAGTCGAGGTACGAGGTCGCCTTGTCTGTGTTGCGGTCCATTTGGATGGTCTGCTTGATCTCGAGGTACTCGAACTGGACAATGGCATCGTGCATGTTGCCGCCGGCGTGGTGCTTGGACAGCACAACCAGGGCGTCTTCGTTGCGGTCCTTGTGCACGAGGTAGCGGGGGGACTCGGGAAGCCACCAGATGAAGATGAGCTGGATTACCGAAGGGACGATTTGGATGAGTGTTATGGAACGCCAGGACCAGTCGCTGTGGATGTAGGCTGTTCCCCAGCCGATGGAGCAGACGACTTTTTTTGTTTTTTCGTGTGGCTTTATCAGCGATTTTCCCAAGGGTATATAGAGTCTATCAACAGACCAACAAGACTGAAAAGGGCCACTCACGTAGTGCTCCAAAGTTCCAAAGACAGTTATAAATCGCAGTGACTGGGCCACGGTGTTGCGGATGGCAGATCTCCGTCAGGAGCAACGGCGAGGCCATTTGGGACAGAGAGTTGCCAAAGCCAAGCGCAAAACGGCCAGCAACGTACACTAGACATTTGTCAATTCGTTGGCTACACCTCCAGGCTGTGGGGGAGCAAGGGAGAAATGAATGGCAGGAATATCTTGTATAGAACCGACTCACTTGCATAGCCGTTACAAAACGCAGTCAGACATCCACCGCAGACCATGAAGAGACAGCCAAACACAATAGCGACTTTGCGCCCAAACGTGTCTGCAACATATGGCGTGATGAAGAAGGATATGATCGACCCAATGTTGAAGATATTGACCAAGATGCCCAGCTTATTATTGTCTGCGATATCGTCCCCGAAAAAGTCCTGCCATTGCTGGATCTGCTGGGATATGTTGATCAAGCTGCCATCGTACCCGGTCGTGCTCGAAGCAATCATGAGGACCAGAGACATGGCATAGAGCCTCCGCAAGTGAGGTTCTCTGTACCATGTTACCTTTTCGAAGCGTGGAATCTGGGCTGGAGCCGTGTGATCCGATGCGGCCTGGGCCTTGCGCGCGGCGAGTCTGGACATTGCTGAGAATGGCCTCAGTAGATTGCACTAGTCAACAAAAGTTATATCGAGGCTTGACTCTGTGTCAGGCTCCTCTAGATAATAAGACCACATTGCAAGGCCGACTGCGCAAGAGGCAAAAAGGATTCGGAAAACCGAGAGAACCAGAGCCCAGGCGTAAGAAGAAAGATGAAGAGTACTGGGCTGTTCTCTTATTTAAGATCCCAGCTGTATCTGCTGCGTCTGGGTTTCTTTGCCTCGCCATACTCTTTTTCTCTCTTTCAGCTCAGCCTTCAATATATTGCGTAAACATTCTGTGTTGGTACACTGAAAAGCCGAGGGTGTACAGCCCAGACTTGCTAGTGGTCAAAACACATTTTCTGGAAAATAGCCCAAGCCTCCTCCAGCGGCCTTTCTGGGGACGAGTGGGTTGAATGCAGCCTTTTCGCAACAGCCCTCCGCGAGCAGAGACTGACCCTGCCCTTTTCTGTTACGGAGGGTGGGAAAGAGAACATAGATAAATTCCCGGTTAGACGGGACGAGTTCGGAAGCATGCGACAGCTTGCATGAGCTTGCATGTATTCTATTGACAATAGCAGAGGATATACTGAGAAGACTAGTCCTTGTGGGATGTTCATTGTTGGATAGGGAACTACGCATCTTCCTGTTTTTCTTTTCTTCTCCGATATTCATTATCGTGGTGGCTTTCGGTTTTCAAAAGTTGCTTGACTCAACAAGTATTTACAAAAGGGCCTAGATTTTTAGTTTCCACGTACTGATGTTGTCTTGCAACCGTCTTAGAATTCCACTGCCGCAATGGAGGGTATAATTCTTCCCCGCACACTATGCACAGCACTTTTGGTGGACAACCCTCCTCGGAACCAGACTGTGATGGGCAACTCGGTGAGCTCGATTCCGATACTGTCATCTGATGGACTTGCGCTAAGCGGCAATTCGTCAATGCAGACAGGGTCAGTTTTGAATGGAGGAACTGGGAAGGGGAATGTAAGAACAGCTTGCTTAGTGGCACAACTGACTCTGTGCTTTTCTTTTTTCTCTCTCTGACTGGTCTGTTAAAGTCCTGCGTTTCAGTATCGCGGGCCGTGGGGGCCTTGGTGTGGTGTGGCGTTTTGCCTCTCCGAGTATACAGACAGCACTAGGCATTTGTGTGTCGGAGATATAAACGAGGCTTGAGGCCCAGCGCAACATATAGACAGGACTGTGTTTGATGGCGCCAAGATCCGGTTAAATCTGTGGCGCATAAGCAGGTGGATGTTATCCATGCGACTAGAATTATTCATCCAACAGAGTACCTAAACACGAGACAACACGTTGAACATGTGGAATTATTCCACCCCTTCATTGTTGTGGTGCTCACACACTTCCATGGACTTGCAGCATAAGGTCTGATATAAACCACTAGCAAACGCACACGCGCGATTGTGCTTCAAGTAATGGTGGTATTTAGAGCCGTGTTGCGATTATGTTTTGACATCCCGCGGAATGTCCTCTTTCTAAGAAATGAAATCGTGGCAGATATGATATATCGAGCGTCCCACTCCTTTTTGTTAGGAAGCATACAAAACACATGACGTGCGCAACCTTGAGCTTCACAGAGTGTAAGGATAACTCCATATTATGTGGCGTTTCTCATGTACATAACATCAGTATAGATGGTTTGCTACAGCACAGCATCTTGGCAAGATTCCTTTGATCACCTATTGATGCTAACTATGCAGTCATCTGCAGAATGTGAGCATGGTATGAACGTGTTTGTTTCCTTGAGAACGCTGTTTTGCATAAATTTGGTATATATAATGTCGCTTCTACCGCAACAAATGCCCCTCTTCCCATAAAAATCCCTTTTATGATTTCCAAAACATACAGAGTCAGATCATATTCCCCAATTCACAATTTAGCAATGGCATCCCCCTTCTCCACCGCAATTCAAACAAGGTACTCATCGAACCAAGCAACGGCCTGGAGGAAGGCTTGCTCCTTGGCGTACTTTTGGATCTTTTGGGAGACGTCGCAGCGGACGGCAAAGCCGTGCACGACACCGCTGTAGAGGTTGATCTGGTAAGGCTGGCCGACCTTGGCGAGAATCTCCTCGGACTTGTGGCGCTTCTCGGCGGGGAAGATCTCGTCCGTCTCGGCAGCGGCGATGGACAGAGGACCAGTGATGGCGGCCAGCTCCTCCTCGTCGACAAAGGATGGGTGGGCAAAGAAGCCGACCTTGATGCCGTTCTTGTAGTGGCGGGCAACATACTGTTATGAGAAGGGCGGTTAGGATACCGTTTGCTTTGGTGAACATGGAAGCATGACAGCAAAGTGAATATAAGATGAAGAGAGAAAGAAGAAAAAAAGGCGAAGACTCACCTTGGCGCCAAAGCAGTAACCCAGAGCACCAATCTTGCTGTAGCCCTGCTGCTTGAGGTAGCTCAGGGCCTCCTCAATGATGGGGTCGACGTGCTCGGGGGTGTGGGGAGTCTTGCCGTCAGAGCCCTGGGTGAGCCACTTCATAAAGTCAAAGTCGTCGGGCTTGTTGAGAGCAATGGGGTCGCCGTTGAGGGCATCAATGACGATTGTGTAGTAGCCGTTGGCGGCGAATTGGTCGGCCATGAGCTTGGAGTTTTGCCAGATACCAAAGACATCGGGAACGTAAAGCAGGGCGGTGCCGTCGTGCTTCTTGCTGCCCTTGGGCTCGGCAACGTAGGCATCGTACTTGCCGACCTTGATGATGGTGCCGGTGGGCTCACCACTGCGCGAGTTGGGTCAACATCTGGTTGGCTGATGTGGAATGAAGGGAGAGAATCACTTACTCGTGCTTGACACCAACGGTGCAGCACTCAGCGGGAGGGTTGGAGGCCATCTTGAAAAGCGGTGGGAGAGTTGCTGGGAATTGGGACGGTAGGGGTTAGGAATGGAGACTAGAAGGAAGGAGGAGGAGGAGGAGGAGGAGGCGAAAGAAGGACAGAATTTATGCGTTGACGGGCTACAGTGGGCTTCACCAGGGTTTGAGAAGCAAAGAGAAGCTTGCGGCTATCTTCAAAGCGTCAAGTTTGGCGTGCGACCTCCACCCACCCACTCCACCTCGGGTGCTGCGGTCGTCAAATCACACTGCGTCATCAACCCTTCTGCGTTGCGCTTGCCTGGGCTGCCCGCGACAGAAACGCGCTGGACCCCGCCATCCTCGGTGCCGATCTGGCCAAGACCGCCCCCCAAACGCCCGCAGCTAAGTGCCGAGACCCACTGTATCGGTGCCGATGCGCTACGAGACCAGCCAAGCCAGCGTAGTTCCATAGCACTGCTATGTACTATGTATAGGTCAGTGATTGCCCGTGTTATCTCCGGTTCTCCCGCTAAAGGCAGCCACTACAACTGCAATATCATGTACTATGTGGGCCACGTTGGCTTCAAGATCTTGTTTACTGCACATAGTACAGGGCTTCAGAAATTTATGGTTTCTTTTCTGGACCACGCATTCTTGTGTACAGCCTGCCCTTTGCTTGAGCCTGGTATAACGGCCCCTTTACCATAGTAGCGATCATTGAAGATCTTGTCTGCAAAAGAGCCACCACGAATTCCATTGATGATCCTTCATTTACACTGCGAAGCAGCAATTTGTCAGACAGTGTTCTATGGATCGGCCCGCTGTGCTCGGTATGGCCGAGACGATTTATGCTGACATGGTCTCCCCAGAAGGCAGTCTGCTGTTGCTTTTGCGCGAGACTCTGATGCCGTTTTGGCATTCTATAACAAGTCACAGAGAACCTGGAGCAGTGTTTTGACTGCTTCATTGGATGATTTATTTACATAGTATAGCAAATCGTTATTATCACTATCGTCGTGCTCTGTATTGTGCGCGTGCTACACCCAAGCTCTCCGTTCCTGGCCCCGTGAACCGTGGGCTCATCCTAACACTCTTGTTCAAAGAGAACAATTAGTAAACAGCCAGGGCTTTGACTTTGATGGGCAAACATTGTCCCTGAAACCATGCAAGACGGGTCCCGAACCCGGCATGAAGAGGATTCCCTAAGCGTTGTATGTCATGATAAGCAGCGATTGCCACTGATAACAAAAAAACACTACTTTCTTGGATCATGTATCGGTGTTGCTTGGTTGTCGATAAACAGGATGGCCATATCACTGGATACTCCAAGGGTTAGGGCTAGGTTGTGTGAGCGTCTCAGGTACAAAGACCCTGCTGCTACTATGTGCAGCTCAGCGAAAAACGTCATGGCCCAAGCCGCCTGTTTAGGGGCCGTCAGCGCCTCCCAAATTCTCCGGCGCGTACACCTGCCAAGGCGATCTTGACAGAAATCCAATCAACTCAAGCTTAGATTGACCGCATTCGACTTTGTCGCACGGATTCGCACCCAGCTGTAGCCACCCATCCGCCACCCTCTGCAGACATCCAGGACCGTCTGGGTTCCAACACCATGTTTCCTACACAATGGACGCAACAGGAACCACAAATACCAAGGACACTGGTGGCCCTGTTCCTCCTTCGGTAATCGGGGACGTTTTGCAGCAACAATATGCACAAGAGACCGTGGCAAATGCAGGCCTCTCTGAAGTTGAGCATGGCCTAGTGGGAAGCATGGAAAAGAGAATAAGCAACGGTGCGACCAAGGTCAGCACGGCTGAGTCCCAAGACATGAATGGCCCAAGGGATGAAGCCGCACCGTCGAGCGATTCGAATGCTAGGACGGATACTGCGACAACACAGCTTCCATCACCTCTCCCTTCCCCTCAGGGAGCTTCCGAAATCGCGAATCCATCTCCATCCCCTCTTCTGGCCCGATACTCGAACTCGCTCTCACGATTCCCACCGCTAGATACCACCGAGCTAGGTCGTCTAGGCCTCGACGAAGCCAACGGCATTCCATCTTGTGCTGTTTCCGAGTCCGATACAGATGTATGCGACTTTGCGGTTGAGTCATCTACGAACGGACAAACTGTGATATCGAGCGCACAAGCCAGATCTGGAAAAGAGCCAGGAACAATCTCATCGGCATCCAGAGGCACAAGAGACCGCTCACGCACAAAATCGAGCAATGACCACGGGAGCGTCAGGCGTTTGTCTGCTTCCAAGATTCAGGAGTTGACCGCTGCGCCCGAATCATTGCCTATCGCACCTCTCCCAGAGACGCCAATGTCCGCTGGTGTTGCAGAAGGGGCCCTCAGAATACCCACATTCTCCCGATTTCCCAGTCCTCCGCCTGCGCAACGTATTCATCAAGAAGGCCAGCTTGATAGATCTTCAGACGTCTTTGCAGAGACACGTCTTGGAAGAGCCTTGCCCTCGGAACGACCGAAGATTTATTCAAGGACTCTGTCCAATCCTGCACAGTATCGAAGACCAGGCAACTCGCAAAGCGGCTCTGCGCCCTTTTCACCACGTCGAAACACTTTTCAGCCCTCTGCGCGCCCAATACCAGCTAATTATGAAACCAAAGGCCATCCTGGCCACCTTAATACACCCAAAACTCCCGCTGCAGAGCCACTCTACCACCGTGACACAAGAGAGTCTCAAGAACAAAGGGACCCTCGATCGCCATCCCCCATGCCTCCTGCTTTCCCTATTCCTCCGCTATCTGCACCGACCTTTCTGCAGCTCGAGCTGGCCGCACAGAGACCAAGCCCTCTTTATGTGTACAAATCCGCTGCGAGCGATATACCTTATGAATCAAGTGCCATCAAGTTCGAACGATTAAAGAACTTTTTGCTTCTTGCTCCCTTTCTCGAAAGAACGCTGGTCATTGGGGCATTGGCGTGCTTGGATGCTTGGCTCTGGACGCTTACCATCCTCCCAATACGGTTCTGCTTGGCAGCCAAGGTGCTGGTAAGCTGGTGGGGGTATGTCATAGCCAAAGAGATTCGGTGGCTAGTAGGCTTTGTATGGCGAGGGTTGGGCAGACTGTGGCAGCGTGCTCGAGCGAACAAAGATCTATCGCGACGACCAAGCCTTGACAGTCGGCGGAGCTCTGAGGCTCGCGAGCCACAGAGGGATTTCAGTGCCCATGAAAGTGCTTCTTCAACGAGTCTCGGTGGTATACAAGATGCACCTATGCGGCGTACACATTCGGAACGCACAAATTCTAGTCAGGCAGGACTCAAGTCTCCACTGTTTAATGCGCGTCGATCGCGCCAGGGTCCGTTCCATCACAAGAGAACTAAATCCACACCATCGAACCTAAGCTCTTTTCACAAGGCCGATCTTTTGCAGTTCGCCGTTATCATCGTGAGCTCTCTTATACTGACACACATTGACGCAAGTCGCATGTACCACGTCATTCGTGCACAATCAGCCGTCAAACTCTATGTCATTTACAACCTCATTGAGGTGGGTTCTACTTAAGTCGACGCTAATTCTTCAATCTGAAATGTGGCTAACCCGTTTGTTAGGTTGGCGATCGGCTGCTCTCTGCTTTAGGTCAGGATATATTCGAATGCCTATTCAGTTCCGAGGTTCTCTCGCGCAACAGCTTTGGCAGGTCGAAAGTCTTGCTGCCCTTTCTCATGTTTTGTCTAGCTCTGGCTTACAACTGCGCACACGCCATTACCCTCTTCTACCAGGTCATTGCCCTGAATGTGGCTGTCAATTCATACTCCAATGCACTCCTCACTCTCCTCATGTCGAACCAATTCGTTGAAATCAAAGGAAGTGTTTTTAAACGTTTCGAGAAAGAGAACTTGTTCCAACTGACGTGTGCCGATGTTGTGGAACGATTCCAACTCTGGATTGTACTCGTCATTATTGGTATGCGGAACGTGGTCGAAGTAGGCGGTTTGAGTGTGCCAGGCTCTGGTATTGACCTAGGAGCAGAGGGCGTAGCTGTCAAAGTCCCATTGCACAATCCCTCCATTCTGCCCATGAGCTTCACCATCCTGCCATCTTGGTTGTGGTCTGGTGAAGTTTTGTCGCCCTTCTTGGTCGTGGTATGCAGTGAAATGTTGGTCGACTGGATCAAACACGCGTACATCAACAAATTCAACAACATCAAACCAAACTTTTACAGTCGCATTCTCGACATTTTGTGCAAGGACTACTACACGAATGTTAGTATGCTACAACGACCTTTGGTAGACAAGCAATCTAACCTTTTTTTTTTTTTTTCCTTTTTAGGCCTTTGTTACACCCACCCTCACTCGCCGCCTCGGCCTGCCGTTGATACCCCTTTCGACCCTCTTTATACGAGCATCCTTCCAAACCTACCACATGTTTCTGGCCACACACATGCCAGCACCTCTGTCACCGTCTTCCCAAACGTCCTTGTCTGTCGAATCGACGGCGCCGACGTCCCCAGCCGTTACGGCAGCACTCGATCGACTAGATCACGTCATCCGGCATGCCCTTGGCCGCTCCGTCTACGGACTAGATGGCGGTGCAGCTACCGCCAGCAGTGGTAATACGACCTCTGCGAGTGGCGCCTCAAGGTCCTGGTTTTCATGGACCACGGACGACGTGATTGCCTTGACCACGTTGTTGCTTGTGGTGTTTATCGTCTGGCTGGCCTTGCTGATTGTCAAGTTATTTCTGGGCATGTTACTTCTACGGTATAGCCGAAATCGCTATGCAAACATGAAGCTCAAGGAGCATGCTGTTGCCACTGGAAAAGCGGATAAGGAGAGCTTTGATGCCAAGGGGAAGCGGATCGGGGGGTTTGGGGCTGTGGAGATTGGGGATGATCGGCGGCGGTGGGTGTATGGGGATGATAAGGAAGGATTGAAGAAGGCGAGGGATCGTGAGAGGAAGATGGAGGAGAAGAGGGATAAGGGCGGCGACGGGGATCGGGATTTGTCTGGGGTCATGAGGTATGAGATGGTGGCTAAGCGGATATGGTGAGGTATGGGTCGTTGTTCTCAAGTGGAAGTGATGTGTTGCGTCTCTAATCAGACAAGCTTGCAGGCTCAACCGTGGAGTACTGAAGTTTGCATGGGCTCAGACAGATTCTCGATCCACGGCTTTGCTGAAGTAGTAGTCGTTGATGTCTTTGCGGAATTCAATTGGCAAAAGCATACCTTTGGCTTGCTTGCTGTATTGTCGTGATTTGAAGCAAGAACTCGATATTGTGGCAAGAATTGTAAGTTCAAACTGTAAATCATAAAATCCGAGCTGATTTCATCTCAATCCACTCTTTTGTAAAAGTGAGCCATTGGTGATTCTTCTCTGGTGTTTTGCAATGAGACGCGCTCGTGGATGGGTGAAGCCACATTACGTAATCGCTTTTTTTCCTTCCAACGACGATCTTCAATAGGCAAGCTTGCGATGGGGGAACTTGCGACTTGCGACTTTCTCGCATGCACAATCATTCTCGCTGAACTTTCCCTCTCGAGACCTTCCAACTAACCTCCAGAGACCTTCCGCTTCCCAATTTGTATCACCACCGGGCCTCTTTTTCTACGACGCAAGTCAAAGAACAATCATCTCGTCCGGCCTCGAAACAATGCTCAAATCCACATACAAACCGTCGCCCAACGCGGCGCCGCCGCTCCCACCAGGATGGACCGAACACAAGGCTCCCACAGGCCACACCTACTACTACAATACCGCGACCAAGACGTCAACGTATACCCGCCCGTCAGACGGCAACCTTCCTCCCGCGGTGGCAGCTTCAGCAATCACCACTACTACAGCTGCTGCTGCTGCTGCTGTACCGCCCTTCACGATGAATCTTTCTGACCCACGTGTTGCGAATGCTTATATGGCGCAGTACAACCGGCCTCACGATGACGCTGGCAGTGGCGGCGGCGGCGGCAGTGGTAGAGGAAGAGGAGGGTTCAGGGGCGGTCGGGGAGGCAGAGGGGCGTATGGTGGGGATAACAACAACAGGCCAAGGCCACAGCCTACGGATAAACCGCGGTCCAAGGAGGCCATTCCGGGGTGTGAGCCGTGGGTGCTTGTGTACACCAAGTATGGGCGACGGTTTGCGTATAATCCTGTCAAGGGGGCGAGTTTTTGGCGGATACCGGAGAAGTTGCAGGAGGGGATTCTGGAGCTGGACAAGGCGAGGATACGAGGCAAGGCTGGGGTTGGGATGACTGCAGAAGAGGAAAAGAAGAAGGATGGTGAGCATGAAGATGAACAAGGAAAGGCTCACGCGGAAAAAGAAGAGGAGGAGAGTGAAGATGATGATGAAGGAGGAGACGACGTGCATGACTACGACAGCTCAGAGTACGAAGAAGTGGAAGTCACAGACGATGAAGGCGAGCAGGGCGGCGACAATGACTCAGGCCGTGCGACAAAACGACAGCGCATCCACGAAGGAATGGGCGACGGTGAGGACTACGACGACGACGATCAGCCGGTGGAATTCAACGAAGCAGACATTGCGTTTCAGCTGCAAGCCATGGGCGAGGAGTACGGATTAGAGCAGGGCGAATACGACGACGGGCATATGGACGAGTGGCCTGAGGGTGCTGCGGGGCTGGAGCTTTCTGAGGAGGACGCCAAGGCGCTGTTCAAAGACTTGCTCAACGACTTTCACATCAATCCCTACAGCCCCTGGGAGAAGCTCATTGAAGAAGGCAAAGTCATCGACGATAGCCGGTATACGGTCCTCGGCACCACAAAAGAGCGTAGAGAGGTATGGGAAGAATGGTCACGCGAAAAGATCAAGGAGCTCAAAGAGCAGAGGGCAAAGCAAGAAAAGAAGGACCCAAAGATCCCTTACCTGGCGCTATTACAAGAAAAGGCGACACCCAAACTCTACTGGCCAGAATTCAAAAGAAAGTATAAAAGAGAACCGGCCATGAAGGATATGGCTCTCGCGGAGAAGGACAAGGAGAAGCTGTACCGCGAACACATCAACCGGCTCAAGTTGCCACAGGCGACACTCAAGTCTGATCTAGCTGCGCTGCTCAAGAGTGCGCCTGTATCGCAGCTCAATAACGAGACACTTCCGACTCATCTCCCACCACAAATTGTAACCGACATTCGCTACATCTCTCTGGACACAAAGACGCGCGACGCGCTTGTCGAGGCTTACATTCAGACGCTACCTCCGCCGCCGGAGGATGGAGAGGCAGTAGAGCAGGACGAAGCCGCGCAAAAGGCGCAGGAGCTGCGTCGTAAACGCGAGAAGGCACTTCAGGATAGGGAACGCGCGGTGGAGGCTGAGAAGCGGAGGCAAGACAAGAAGCTCCAGTACAGCAAGGCACTGCTTCGCGACGAAGAGCGCGAGCTACAGGCTGCGATGGAGGTGTCGAAGAAGGGTCTGCAAAGTCAGTTGGCTCGGCCTGGAGATGGTGCTGCGTGAGGTTGTGAGATGGTTGGTGTATGAAGGGAGATACACGGCCCGATCTCTGGGCCTATCGCATCATTAAGAAGCCACCCGCACAGGTGTGGTGGTCTTCAAGCATGCAAAAAGTGGTTCAATTAGAGGAGTCTAACGGCTACTTTGTCCAGGACAGCGTTTCACAGGCAAGCCTGTGGAACCGGATAGCCTTTCATCCACCTCTATCCAATGAAGACATGCAGAGAGCGGCCTACAGGCATTCAGGCCAATTCATCTGACACTGATAGGCTGGTCATTAAGCATCACGTACGAGCGTTATTCGCCTCTAACCAGAGTTACAATTATGCAACCTCAAACCTGAACGCCAGAATCTGTGATGCCACCCAGTTGAACATTCCAGAAGTTATATAGCACATACAATATCGTATGGTAACGAACAATAACGCAAATACAACTCAGCAACATCCCCAACTCGCTTACTCAAGTCTCACTTCTTAGTCGCGACAACAAACAACCTCGGATATCGCAACAGAACCTTGCCATCTCTCAAACGCGGGTATACCTCCCCCAACCTCTCCTCATACGCTCGCAAAAATGCCTTCCGCACCTCGCCCTTGTCCCCGTCCTCCCGGTCTTCGGGCAAAGCATTCAGAAACGGCATCAACCCCGTGCTCCTCACCCACTCTACTATCGCACTCGGCCCATCCATCACGTGCTCATACACAACATGCCACACATCCACCTTGTCACATACTGGAATCAACGCATCATACCACTCAGCAGGTGTCTCGATGGGGTCCAGCTCCGGTTTCTGGCTTCCATCCGCGGCGGCAGCAGAGGAGGCTAGCGCTTCGAAATACGTCGACCAGGGCTGGTTTGCGAGCTGGGCCGTTTCGCGCATTGCCTTGTGCGAGGGCTCGTCGTAGTTATCGGGGACCTGGAGGGCGAAAACACCGCCGCTGGGTTGCGTGGAGAGTAAGCGGAGGATGGTCGGGATGCGGTCCTTACGGCGCAGCCAGTGGAAGACTGCGTTGCTGAATAAGAGGTCGGGACCGCGTGGGGAGCTATTGCTGTCTTCTGCGTTTTCATTGCCATTGTTGATGCTCGTCGTCGTCGTGGTGAGTGGTGGTGACCACGTATGCAAATCAGCCTGCCCAAACTCGACACCAGGCATATTCCCCCGCGCTTTGGCCAACATATCCGGCGAAGAATCCACACCTGCAATATGCGCAGCGGGCCATCGCGCGGCCAGCACGGCGGTCGAGTTGCCCGGGCCGCAACCCAGGTCGATGATGCGCTGCGGAGACTGCAAGGGGATGTTGACGACGAGGTCGCGGACGGCGCGGGTGCGTTCGGAGCCGAATTTGAGGTATTGTGTTGCGGACCAGTCGGAAGCTTGTTGTTCTTCTCGCTGCTGCTGCTGTTGTTGGGAGGAGGACGACGAGGACGAGGACATGGTGCTTGCAAAGGGCCGGCTCTGGCTGAGTCTTGACCAGTGGGCGGGCGTGAATGGGGCGGCTGCTGTTGGTGTGGCGCGCTTGAGCAGGTTCATTGTCTCCAGAAAGATTCGTTGGGTGAGACAGTACTGAAAAGATTATCGCGATGGTGACAGTGTGTAGTAAGTACTATGAAAGCATCGACCGAAAGACCGTTCAGTTATAGACAAAAGACAATGTAGAAGGTGATGACGCAGCTCAAAGCTGTTGTTCGTTCCACCTTTTCTGAACAGCTGTAAGAGTGAGAGCACAGCGGATTAGTGTCTTGAAAAGAAATAGAAGAAGGATAATAAATTGGGGGAATCTCTTTCATTATATCACTTTTTTTCTTGCAAAAGTTGGTACTTGCTAACTTTGTCAAAAACGATCATCAGTAAGCATTCGGTCCGCCAATGCACCATCTCCGGCCGGACTTGGCGTCAAGGCCGGCCTCGGTGCCGCTGCGCCGCTCGGCGAAAGCGGAGAACAACCTTTTGACCCTGGCCGATGACATGCCTAATTCCTTTGCGCTCACTCGGTTTCTCGGCTGATCCTGAATAGGCAAATGCTCGATATCAAGAACTTGCGGGATTCGACTGTCAGCAGGTCATCTAATGAAAGTTTTCCGTCGATAGCAGGCGATGTTCTCATCTACTTGTCAGCTCACGCCGTCGCTTCGATAAAGAAGACATGCGATTGAGTCCATCACGTCACATTGCAAATGCACACACACACGCACACACACAACAGTCCTCGAAAGAAACAGAGAAGTGAAACACCAATACGAGAAAAGCATCTCCACCCGACCACGATTAGCTGTGCGTTGGTCTGTCGACAATGCCGGGTATGGATTCCTTTTCGGTAGGGCCGTCTGTAGCAGCCATCTATGTGTCTGCGAATCAGAAATGTATTCCACAAGCAGCTGGTCTTCGTGTTTTCGATCACCAAATGCCTTGATGGAGACGCCAAATTTCTCAAAAGACCACGAGGTTCTGTTCCAAATGGCAAATATTCCGACTTGGCTAACTTCGGCCTTCCTTCCTCTGGAACGTACTACGAACCCCACCACACTTGAGCCGACCCGGCGGACTAAGGTATCGCTACACAGCTCAATCGACCACTTGCATACTGAATCTCAGGATCAGACAAGTCATACACAGTTTGAAAGAACAAGATCGAGTATGCACAGCAGTGTATCTAATAAAGGGCGCTTTTACCAATATGCGTTTTATTTTTTGCTTTGCATCGTGGTTAAAAACATTCCCCCCCCAGACCGTTGGAGCTTTTGTAACAGGATATCAAGATAACATAACCAACCGCCCTATTAATAATGGACCAGATTCTGAGATCCCAATAATTTCTTTACTATCTATAGCTAGCTAGCTAGCTATCAGTTGGCTGGTATAGTGAAGTGAAAGCTTGTCCTCAGGGTTTCCCCCATCTTTCTATAGTATACCGAATGAATAGTAACAAAAATCAGTGTAGAGGAGAATGCCAGATTTCAAAAGCCACCAACAATTGAACAAAGAAAATGGAATGAGATAATATCATTGAATGCGATGATGACTCCAATAATGAAAATTAAATGGATAAAAAAAGTTCAAAAATGTGTCTGCACCATGAATCGAACATGGATCTCGGCAGGGAATTGTAGCGAAACCACAATGCCGTGTACTGACCGTTATACTATGCAGACGATCAAGCAGATTCTTAGCCGCTAGGCTTGGTTGAAAGTACAACCTACAAAATGGCTTTATATACTATTGGCAACTATCAATGCCCTGACCGTGAACCTTCTGAACCTTTGAGATACCCCAAAAATTAGGACGGCTTCATAAGAGACAATCTCAATTACAGCATGACCAATATCCATATACTGACCATCAATGACACAGACCAATATGATAAAGCCATTCAAGATATTTACTCATACGCTGCATTTGATGAGGCTGGCCTAAAGAGAATGTGAAGACAACCAACTAGAACAGTCAGACAAGGGCGGGCGTGCATTTGACTCGGTCGTTTTATTGATCATTTAGATGAAGAGTCTACGAACAAAAGAAGAACATGCCTCTGATGATTGTAAGAGTAGCTACCTAGGTAACCCTCACCTACCACACGCCGCTCATTTCTGGGCCTGGTACGTGTAGGAAGATTGGAGTGAAAGCACTGCCGCAAAAGCGATTCTATTGATGCGCCGTCTTCAGAATGCACCTGTCGGTTTGCCAATTGGTGATGCTGTATACAAAAGGCGTCGAAGCTGGATAATACAACTTGATTGCAGCGGGCGCCACTCTTCCACGGACTTGCGGCACCGCTTGCCTTACCTCTGAGCTCGTCGAGCTCAGTCGAAATAGGACGAAACAAGCGCAAGAGTGTTATTATGGCTTTATGGCTCTGAATAAGCTTGACGTTATTGCAATCTGGCGGCCTGGCCGAAGCAAGAAGCCGACCCTTGGCTGCGCAGTTCGACACAGGATTTGATTTCAGCTGGATGGAGCTGGTAAAACACAACCAACTCTGAGCTGGATGTGTCCCACTCGCATTACACTACCGCTCCTGCAGGCCACTCTTGCTAGCGCAACAGCCACTCTGTCCTCTTGAGCTGGACATCGAGTTTTTTTCTTTACTCCGTTCGGCCGTTTCCCCTGCTCAAAAGACAACGGACGTCACTGGCCATGGTTGATCCGAATGATTCCCGTATTTTGACTTTTTTTATCTTTATTAAATCCGCTGCATGTGCTGACGGATACGAGCTGCTAAACGCTTGTTTGACCCCGGCCATTGTATATATGGCTATTGTAGAAACGCACCCGCCTTTGGAGGGGATGCTGCAGCTCCACAGCAACTCAAATGGTATTAAGAATGCTCCCAAACAACTCAAAGAAAAAGAAGAAAAAGAAAAAAAATTGCCAATCCATAACCCCTTACATGATGACTTCGCTAGAGACATCCTTTTTGTGGATTAAATAGTTAGTGACAGGTCAGGCACACACTGCGCATTGGGCCACAATAACTTACTCGCTTCAACTCCTTGTAGGGCAAGCAGACGCAGTTTTGCACGCGCACTTCGTCGTGAACGCCGCACTCCTTGCCCAGAATAGTAATTGCCTGTACCTTGAGACCATTCTTGACAATGCTCGTCGAGTGGCTTGTCACGGGCGTGGGCGTGCCCTCCACACGAGCCCAAGCACCAACACGGCTGTTCCATCCAACGATGGAGTATGTGACCAGCGAGTCGTGCTTGATTTCGGCGTCCTCCAACACAATAGACTCCTTCACGCGGGCACCCCGCCCGATCGTGGCACGAGGGCCAATGGAGACATTGGGGCCAAGCTTCGCAGTCGGGTCAACTTGCGCAGAAGGGTGGATAAAGACTGGAGGGATGATGTTGGCAGAAGGTGTGGCGAGCTCCTCAGAGCCATTCTGCCAGGCCTGCTGGAGATACAGAGCATTGGCTGGGACGGCTGAGCCTGCTGTCTTGATTTGGCGCCAAAAGTCTTTGGTCTCGTACACAAAGAACTGCTTGCTATCGGCCATGTCGCTCAGGATGTCCTGCTCGAGGCGGATGATTTGGTTCTTGCTTTCGTCATCCTCATCATCTTGATCGTAGACATAGGAGCTCTCGAGGTTTTCGGAGCTGGGATAGCTGAGGAGGCGCGGGCGGTCGGTGCGGCGCTTGATGGCGCTCTTGATGGAAGGGAAAATGACGTCGGTGCTAAAGAGGTAGACGCCGCAGTTGATGAGGTTGCTGACATGGCCCTCTGGCTTCTCGACGTAGTGCAGCACCCGCTTCGTGTGGCTATCACTAACAATGCAACCAAAGTTGGTGGCCGCCTCGTCCCCAACACGGGTACCCAGGATGACGGCCTCGGCGTACTTTTCGTTGAAGAGGTGCAGCATCTCGTTCAGCGGGAAGGAGCAGCAGACGTCTGAGTTGAGCACAAACAGGCGCTCAGGTTTGCCCTTGAGAATAGCATCACGGAAGTGGTATAGACCGCCAGCAGTGCCGAGGGCCTGGTATTCGCGCAGGTATTTGATGGACAGCTTGGGGAAGGCGGAAGAAGCGTCCTTGATAAAGTCGCGGAAAACAGACTCGTCGTAGTAGCCGATGAGGTAGACTTCGTGGACCGAAGGGACTTTAGAGACGGCCGTCAGGCAGTGGTAGATGATGGGGTGGCCTGCCACATCAAACAAAGGCTGTGTGGGCGGTTAGGCATGTTGTTAGCCAAAGGGGCCCGTCAAAGTGGTGCTAAGCCGCTGCTGCCAGGGACAAGGGGTGACTTTCGAAGAGAGAAAGACAGAAGAACCGCAACGAGATAAATGGCAACGAACCTTGGGAACATCGAGAGAGAGCGGACGGAATCGAGTGCCACGAGAGGCGCCTCCAACCTGGTATCGAGGTCGCATTTGTTAGCTCAAGTCTCGGTAGGCAGGATGTTGTACTATGATGGGACTCGATCGAATGGGGCGTGAGCCTCACCAGAATTACCGCCTTGGTCGCGCCGTGGGGATCAGCGCCATTGGCCTTGGGCCTGCCGGGCAGTTGGAGAGACATTGTGTTGGGTTGAAAGAGTGTAAGCGTTCCTAAGCAGGTGTTATATCGGAATCCGTCCACAAGGAATCGAAATGGGGAGCAGCTGGCAGTGGTTGATGTGGACAGTCGCAAAAGTAGAAAGCTGGCTCGATGTCAGAGAGTCGAGAGTCGTGCCTGTGGCCATGCAAGGAAGTCTCTTGGACCCCTACCCTGTCGACCTGTTGAAGCAAGGGAGACCCCTGACCAGCCGCTATGGTGTGGGGCAACGGCAGGCATTGGCCACTGGCCGATCGTGAATTGTTGCCCCTCCTTGGGTGTCAAAAGTTCTGAATAAATGCATCTTTTACATAGTGTTGATAAAAGACTGGTAAGTTGTCTACAAATAGTTGCTTATCATGGGCAAGTCATATTGATGGTATTATGTGTATACGTTATGTTCTCTAATATCTTGGATAACGCTCTATCACCTTCTCATTTTTCTCTGAGTGTTTCCGCAAGGGCTGCGAGCTATAGCCCTCAACTCGGCACTCAGGAGGAGCAAGCAACCATCGTGGCAAGTGTAGGCCAGATGCTTCCCATCCAATCAATACATTTCAGTATGATGGCCAGGGCTTCGTAATTGCCCAGGCAGGCAGCAAGCCCAGCTCAGTTCACTTCAGTTCAGTTCACGTTACGGCCACGGGAATTGGCAGCGCTGCAGTGAATCACACAAATGTTTGGCTTCAACCAGTCCATGCCCCACTTTTTCTGGCCAGCCACGTCAATCTGCACAGCTGCTCTTCCATCGCATCTTTCAGCACTTTCAGAGCTGCACCTCAACTTCTCCAGGGGGCAATAGGCCCTGCTAGGCTGCACCTAGCCCCGCCACCAATCCCTTATCAGGCATTGACATTTCTCGAGTGCGTCTGGAGACGAACCGCCAGCTCCCAGACTCAGACTCAGACTGGCTTTCTCAATTGAACAAAACAAAAGCAAGCAAGGCAGGCAGGCAAGCAGGCAACCCTTCTTTTCATTTGCAGATTGTCGACTTTTATTTCTGTTTGTTCGCCAAAGAAGCACTTTCTTGTCCATTTTCTTGTAAAGATCCTTTTTGCCTCGCAATAATACAAAGCCACCGCCTTCTCGCCTTCTTCTCTTACACCAGCACACGCAAACGCACGCCCACGCCCACACTCACTTATTCCCATCTCGAACTCATCACTGAATTTGTATCGTGTCGTTTGCTCGGTGTTATTCACCTGCAATTCTGGGCCCACGCCCACTTGAACCTCCAGTGTACAACACACCTCTTCTACTGACACCAGATACTGGTAATGCCTGCCACATCCCAACGCTTCTTGTTATGATCAGGTTAGACTGACACTTCCATCTCAAGGATTATTCTTCCAACATCCTAAATGCGATGTCTGCGCTCATCAAAGTAGAGCCGAGTACGGCTCGCACGAACACGCCGTCTCGCCGTGCAACTTCGCGCAGTCAGACAACCCCCCGCTCTGGTATACCGAGTCGTCCAGCGCCTTCGATCACTTCCAGTTCAGCCATCTCCCCAGGTGATGTTCGTGACTACCGTTCAGGTGCTCGTAAGTTCTCTACTTTACATCCTGCCTCACATTGTCCAGGCATCCGACAACTCGTCATCATGATTCTCATCTGTGTTGCTAGCCACTGTTGATACTCGCGCCGCCACCCAGACTTTTCAGGTCTCCCAAGATGACACCGACTTTGAATGTATGCTTATGGAGGTGCGCCCAAAGCCTGTCAAGAAAGAAACTGAGTCGGAAGGCACGGTTGAAATGGCATTTGGCGACGTTGAGCCCGGCGATATCGACAAGAACCTCAAGGACATTGGCCAACATCTCAAAAAGTTCAACAACACTCTGGGCTCGCTGCAGCAGCTGGGAATCCACCACGACACCCCACTTCCAGAGCTTATTCTTGTCGGAGACCAATCTTCGGGAAAGTCGAGTCTCATGTCGGCCATTTCAAAAATCATTCTGCCCCGAAGCGATGGCGTCTGCACCCGCTGCCCGATTCATATTCGCTTGTCGAGCGATTCTGCTTGGCGGTGTCGCATTACCTTGCAGCAAGACTATGCTTACCGTCCGCCAAACAATAACCCCATCACAGAGGCAGATGTCACAGACAAGAATCCTTTCCCTCCTTGGGTCAAGCAGCAGCGCGAGACGCAAGAGTTTAAGATGGTTTACAACAAATCCGATCCCATTGATGAGATTGTGCGTTGGGCGCAAATTGCAATCCTCAACCACAACCGAAACTACCGCAGCTATGTGCCCAAGGATGACGATGAATTGGCCCCTGAGCAACGGGACCCGGAATACAAGGCTGCGGTCTTGGCCGAGGCCGAGAGGTGTACCGAGGCCAAGTTCTCTCCTAATACTGTGGCCATTGAGGTCAAGGGGCCCGATCTACCTGACCTGTCATTCTACGATATGCCTGGCATCTTTCGAAATGCAAAGCACGAGGAAGATCAGTTCCTGGTCAAGGTCGTCGAAAACTTGGTCAAGAGTTATGTTTCACACGAAAAAGCCATCATCATGTGGGCTGTTCCCATGAACCACGACCCGGAAACATCCTCGACTTTCACCCTGATACGAAGTCTTGGGGCCCAGAATCGCACCATTGGCGTCATGACCAAGGCTGATTTGCTACCCAATGGCGGACATCATCAATGGTACAGCTTCCCTACCCTTACCTCAAACTTTGGTAACAGGACAAAGGAGTACTGACGCAGATTTCGTACATAGGCTGGCCATGCTTGCTGGACAACAGCATCGTGTGGGCCGGGGCTACTTTATAACATCTCGGGCTCCCCTTTCAGGCCAGGGTGATGAACATGTTCGTTTAGACAGACCAAGCCTGTCAGATGAGCGAGCGGCTGAAGAAGCTTTCTTCAACCGACTAGCGTCGGGTGCCGACCGAACCTGGCCAGAAGAATTCGCCCATTTTGATGACCGCTGTGGTATCGACCAACTGGTCAAATTCTTGGCAAAAGACCTGGCTCAAGAATTCGCCCGAAACCTTCCGGCCTTGTCACAAAAGCTACAATCTAAATTGCAGAGCACGCGGGAGTCACTCAAGAGGCTGCCTGAGATGCCCGCGAATCCTGAGCACGAGGTCCGCAAGAGCTTACTCAAGTTCACGACTGACTTCCAAAACCGGCTCAAGAGCAAGGCCTTTGCAGCATCCTGGAGCTCGATCGCCGTTGGTTTCAAGAAGCGCATCATTGACCTCTACCCCCGGTACCGACTGATGCCTGAAGGATGGGTCTTGCACAGAGCTTCAAGTACAGGCAGCGACATGGAGAGCGTCTTTTCAGGTAATGCCTCACCGAGCCTCTCTGTCAAACGCTCCCGGCCCGTCGATCTCACCCGAGATAGCGCACCACCTACGGCCCAGCGACGGCGTACAGAGCATTCAGGGGTCAAAGTCGAGGAGATCAATAACCCAGCTTTCCTGCACTCGCCTGCTGTGCCTCAGGGCTCTATGAATGCCAGGCTGCTGAATGGGAGGGTTCCTAGCAAGACTCTCGAACAGATCCGTCACTTGATCCGCTCCGAACGCGAGGCTGGCAAGCCAGGTGAGATACCGTACGATGTCATTGAATCTCTGTGTATGGAGGCAGTTAAGCCCTGGAACACCCATTTGCAGAGATTTGTTGAAGACACAATGTCCCATTTGCGGCGTGAGCTGGACGCCTCCCTCGCTGAGTCCTTCAAAGAGCTCAAGAAACGCCAAGTGTACGGCAAGGCACAGAAATTCACCAAAGAGTGGCTCAAGCACCACCAGAGCCGGATTTCCGAGCAGCTTGAGCGAAACTATCGCATGGAAACGACAAAGATCTATACCCTAGACGACGACAGCTTTAGTCGTCACCGTATGCACGAGTCTCACATGCTCAAGCGGAACCGTCACTTTTACCGCATGAAACAGTACAACGGAGACCACACCCCTGGACGACTGGAGGATTGGAATAAAATGTCAATCGAGGCCCGTCGCAAGGAAGAGGTCGAGTTCCAAAAGGAGGCGGCCAAGCTTGGCGAAGATCCATACAAGGACGAGCTCGATGTCGCGGCTCATGTGCGCGGCTACTACCTAACTGCCGCCATGCGCTTTATTGACATTATTGCGATGCACATCACGTGCGGGCTCTTCCCGGACTTGGTTGCAGATATCGAGCAATATCTCGATAACAAGATGGGCCTCACACAGCGAACTGATCCGGAGGTCTTCACTGCTCTGATGGAGGAGGAACAGTCGACTGCCGACAAGAGAGCTCGACTCAAGATTGAGCTGCAGCGATTCCAACGCGCTGTGCAAGAAATCTCCGATCTCAATGATACTGTCACTGGTGCATCTCAAAATGGTCATGGCATGACCCACGATGATGTGGCTATGGGAGACTACGATCAAGATTCGATGAGAGATGATCATTGAATTGTTGTATTCGCTTTGATCAGTGCCGGTTCATTCTTTCATCTTCCCCCAAACCCTCCCACCCCCCCCCCCCCTTTTACTTTTGCCTTTCTCCCTCTTTCTTCTATCTCTTCCTTTTCGTCTTATTTATGGTACTTTCTGGGAGGTTGATTGTCTGTCGATGTGTAAAGCCTAGGTGTTTCTATTTTCTTCGTGGATTTTTCTTTTCCACTTCATGTGATTTTTGCGGACACGACTCTGTCTGTGAGGCAAAGGGCCCTTGTGGTCTTCGTCTACTTCTTATATCTAGGCGGACGGGTTTATTTGGTTGGACACTCCTGTTCTGGAAAGACCAAATGCAATCACCATTTGGAGGCAATCGTTTGTTTCGGCGCTCCTGTCAGTTTGCGTCTCATAGCTGCCTCCAATGACGGGGACAAACAGGTCCTTGCTGGGCCAGACTGCCACGAGGGTCTACCATAAAAGTCTCACGAGTTAGCAAAAGGTTCTTGTCTGGGGAGGTTGTCGGTATTCTCTTTTGCGCGTTTTGACAATGGTCTATGGTGGATGGGGTCACTTGTTTTGAGTGACTTGCAAGTTTTACGAGTGTCAATTGCAACCAGGCGCTTAAATGACGCTGAACACATGCCGAATGACTTTGTTGCAGTTAGGACTAGATGAACCTCCACGTGTCTACGATTTTACACTTGGAATCGAGTGCTCACAATATAAGATGTCTGGTTGTGAGGTTGAGCGTATAGATTCGCCACTCTGTTCACAATCTTCGAAGCATCATGGAACGGCAACACCATTATACCGACTCGACCCCTACTAAGAGCTATATTAGCATAACGGAAACCTGCAAGGTCGTGTGTCTTTCGGAATACGGCATCAGTACTAAAGCAGGATTATCCATAACCGTCCTATATAGAGTCACTGTAGTCCGCCTAGCAGCATAACCATACGCGAATATGCATCTATCGAGCTGAGACTACCCCGTGCACTATATGCGCTTAGCCAGCACAAAGCACCAACACACTCAAGACGTAACCGACCCCACCCTCAACCTGAATTAGACTGGGACCAAGGGCCCTTAGCTCGA
Source organism: Coniella vitis (assembly GCA_011317545.1). Classification (NCBI taxonomy): domain Eukaryota; kingdom Fungi; phylum Ascomycota; class Sordariomycetes; order Diaporthales; family Schizoparmaceae; genus Coniella; species Coniella vitis. The sequence continues at coordinate 383,184 of WUJK01000008.1, forward strand.
GATGAAGAAGGGATAGCCAAGTGTGGCTCCTGCGCGCATGGACACGGAAAACGTAAACCCTGTGACAACTCCTTTGGAACTCCTTTGAACTACTTTATTGATATAATAACCACCCACCGCCGTCACCTCCTTCTGCTTGCATTCCCTGCAAGATGCTGCGCGCGGCGCTCAAGGCTCTTCGACGACGGTGACTGAGTGTGCTGCTGGCTTCCCAACAAGCCGTTCTGTCTTTGAGCGACGCGACATACCTACCCATCATGTCTTCTTCTTCCCTGACACGATTCTGGACGGTAAGGCGACCTCCCCCGGCCTCAACACGGAGCGCAAGTGCCAGCAGCAGCAACAGCAGCAGCAAGAGCAACAGCAAACTCATTTCCTCAAGAACGAAAAAGCTAACAATAGAACAACCCATCTGTCTCAGCGGTCCTACGCGCCAGACTATGTTGGCTTGGCCGCCCTCGCTGTGGCATATACCCTCATTGCGCTCCTCGTCCAGCCCTTTCATCGGCTCTTCTTCATCAACGACCTGGCCATATACTTTCCTCATGCAGAGGTCGAGCGCGTACCAGTTGGTATGTTCATGTGCACCTTTGACCCCAAATTCCTCTCTAATTGCACACTACCCTCCTTACTCCCACCCATCACCTACTTAAGACAACAAATGAACGATTTCACCGAAACAAGAATATGAACCTCACTCGAACTCTTACCTCTTTTCTCACCAAAAAAATAAAATCAAAATAGTCTGGAACATCTTTTACGCAGGCTTCCTCCCCCTGCTCGCCGCAACCCTCCTCAACCTCTTCACCCGCGCCTCGGCGCACAAACACCACCTCACCCTCCTCGGCCTCCTCATTGCGCTGATCCTCACCTCTTTCCTCACCGATGTTGTCAAAAACACAGTCGGGCGCCCGAGGCCGGACCTCGTCGCCCGCTGCAAGCCCGCGCCGGGGACCCCCGCCAATACCCTCGTCAGCATCGGGGTATGCACCGAGACGCGCGCCCATGTCCTCCACGACGGCTGGCGGAGTTTCCCCAGCGGCCACTCGAGTTTCAGTTTTGCAGGGCTGGGATACTTGGCTTTGTTCCTTGCGGGCCAGGTTCGGCTGTTTGTCGTGGGAAGGTATACCGCGCAAGAACGGGACCGAAGAGATGGCAGTGGAAGTGGAACGGGAATTGCCACACGAGCAAGCGGTAGTGACGGCGACGGTCATGGCGATGACCAGGAAGAACACGCAATTTATGCAAGAGGGGATCTCGCCCGCGCGCTCCTTTGTCTTGCGCCGGTGCTGGGCGCCGCCATGATTGCCATTAGTCGGTGCCAGGACTACCGCCATGATGTCTATGATGTGTGTACGGGGGCGTTGTTGGGATCGGTGGTTGCGTATTGGAGTTATAGGAGGTATTGGCCGAGGCTCGCCAGCTGGCACTGTGACGAGCCGTATCCTGGACCGAGTTACGACGTGGGCGGGCCGTTGTATGGAAGATTGCGAGATGAGGAAGACGGTCGAGGAGGAGTAAGAAACAATGTAGGCTACGAGATGGATGTGCTCCCCTCCTGAAGTTGAGCAGCCGTACTGACTTGAGATTGCCTCAGAACTCAAACTGATGATGCATAGGCCTCATATTCACAACACCCTACCCCGGCAACAATAAGTGAACATAGTATACTATGTCTAGGCAATCACACCAAGATATACTGCGCCAGTCCTGATCATTAATGTAAGTTTCATGCAATTGATTGGTCATGCGTGTGGTGTCGTTCCTGTCTATTGGTACATTGAGCATTAAGTAAAGGCATCGTGCTCCTGAAACCCTTTCGTAATCGCCATGTGCTATTCCCCACTGCTATGCACTTTCTCACCTGTCGTCCGTGCTTTCTTCCTTGGCTAGGTCATGTCTCTTGAGCAGTGCCGTGATCTCATCTGCATCCCACAGGCGGTGGTAGATCTTGCCGTCCTCGGTTTGTCCCACTGTCGCGAACTCGACTGCACCCTTGTGTTAGCATTTCTGGAAGACCCAATGGACACAGACACGTCGGCTACTCACGTTTCTCACTGCTCAGCTTGCTCGAATCCATCGACTTGCTCAACACCTTGACTGCAATACCACATGCCTCCTCCAGCGAACAATCCTCCTTGTAGTCCTGCTTCAGCAAGCTTGAAGCGCTTGCATTGTTGGCACCGACGCTCGTTGCCTTCCAACCACCGTAGTTGCCTGACGGATTCGATTGGTAGAGCTGGAACTGGCGCTGAGGGTCCCATCCGGCGTAAATGAACGACACGCCAAAGGGACGCAGACCACCGTGTTGTGTGTAGCCCTGCTTTAGATCGCACAAACGTCGCACTAGTTGCTCGCAAGGAATGTCTTCGTTGTAGGTCAAGAGGTAGCGTTGTGCGGCCTGCCGAGCATAATTGATGAGGATGTTGGCGTCGGCGTTCATGCCTGCTACGGCGCAGATCATGTTGCTGTCCAGGAAATAGCAGTCGTCAGTACCACAGAAATACGTGGGGGATGAGAGGAAATCCGTGGCACATACTCGTTCAAAATGTAGAGCTTCTCAGCAGAGGTGTCCTGCTCCAACAATTTGGAGGTCACTCTGCGCTCGGCGGCTAGGACGATGCCATCCTTGGCGAGGATTCCGATGGCGGTACCGGCATGGGAGATGGCTTCGAGGGCGTACTCGACCTGGTAGAGACGTCCTTCAGGGGAGAAGATTGTAGTCTAGAGCCCACAGTAAGCTGTGTGTTCTACAACGTGTGTCTTGAGAGATATGGGCCTGTCGTCAGCTATGTCGGCGTTGGCTTGCGTCGACTTACTCGGGAATCGTATCTTCGAGACATAGTGGGAGGCTAGATGGTTGGTGGTGGCACAAGGAACAGTGATCAATTCTGGAGAGAGGGTTCGGAGGTCTGCCAGAATGGCCGCGAAATGGGAGGAGAGATTGTCGTGCCGGGAGGACGGTATGGAATTTCTGTTTGTCTGAAAGGTAGAAAGGAGCAGTGCAACGCAACGTAGGTGAGTGATGCGAAGGTTGGCTGCTGTTACCTATGATGGCGGATTACAGGGCAGGCAACTGGGGAGCTTCGTTGCTGCCAGCTCCAGGCACGGGCGAAACAACGCGTCAAGCTAGGGAAAGAGCCGCTGATGTAAGCCCCTTGATGCAGATGCATGAAATGGAGGCGCGGCGCCACGTGAGGCTGATGCCCAGACTAACTGCATATTGTGAGCTTCTCAGCACTAATTCACGCCTTTTTTGTATTAAGATGGACTTCAACAAGTCTCTAAACATTGTCTAGAATATCATAATACTATGTGGTGATAAGATGACAATGATATGAGTGAAGCATTGCATTGCGACACTGTTATAGTAGTTGCTCTGCACTCATGACAAAAGATTGATTATTAAGCGGATGTGGCGCGTACTTTCGCTACCACTTATCGCTCTCCGTTAGTGCTCCATCAGCACCCCTCGCCTCCACTTTTGTCAGCCAACGTACGTCTAGTTTCCGTCGCCCATCCCACGTCGTCTCCACCGACAATTGTGACATTCTTCCCCAAAAGCCTTGACAACTCTTTGCAGCCCTCTCGCCTGGATTCACTCAACAACAGCACCAGCCTGTCGAGTTCAAGCCCCGGCATTCGCGTCGCCTTGTCTTTGCGACTGCACAGCTGGTCATTCTAGGCTTCAGCAGCGACACTCGGTCACCACACGAGCTCTCAAGAAAGCTCGACCTTTGCCGAATCGTAGCTGTCAACAAAGCAGCGCCATCCCACTTCGCGATCGCATTTGCCGTGACGCAACGCGCATCTCCAGCCACCCGAGAAGTACCCCTACACGCGACACATTGGCGCAGCATCCGCAGCAGGCGTGTCGCAAGCAGTCAGTTACAAAACCAGAGCAGGAAGGATTCCCGACTTGGCGCAGAGAGGGACATTTGAACTTCGTAGCATACCGATTGCTTTCGTGACCCTTGTCTACTGTCGCGCCATCACGATTCCATTCTGCGCTGTCGCTCCCAGTAGTTTCGGCTGTCCTCCGCCAGCATCTGTGATAATCTGATCCCACTATTTGTAAACTATCATCATCATCATCATCGAAATCATATTTTAGACATCATGTCCGGTAAGGCACCCCTGTATCTTTTAAGATCTTTTCAATTCCAACGCCTAGTCACCCACCCTTCTTCGCCCCACGCCCCAGGACGCGCTTGTCCATCACAACCTCCTTTCTAACCCACATATTGCGACACAGGTGAAGCAGAACCACGCCGCTCTGTGCGAAGCACGAAAGGTCAGCATAAGGGCCTTCCCGAGTCGCTCGAGCAACTCGCCGAACCCAAGCGCCGTGGCAAGAAGGCTGCCACCAAGAAACAGGCCGAGCCCGAGCCCGAGGATGAAGAAGAAGTGATTCGCTGTGTCTGCGGAGCCACGAGCCAGGACACGGACGATCCAGACGACCCATGGATTGCATGCGACCAATGCCACGTCTGGCAGCACAATGTCTGCGTTGGTATGAGTGTCTTTGACGAGGACCTCGAGGGCATTGAGTATTATTGCGAGCAGTGCAAGCCACAGAACCACAAGGTACTACTAGAAGGACTGAAGAAGGGCGAGCATATCTGGGAGAAGAGGCGTCGCGACTATGTGGAACAGAAGCAAGCCGAGAAGAAGCAAAAGAAGGGCGGCAAAAAAGGCAAGAAACGGCAGAGTGAACTTCAGGAAGAGCCCCGCTCGTCTCAAAAATCGACAAAATCCTCAGCTTCTCCAGCGCCCGAGAAGAAGACGGCTAACGCAAAGGGCGCTGCTGCCAAGCGAAAAGAGCGCCATGATTCGGCCGACACCAACGCAAAGGTAAGGAATTTCAATACTGACATGGATTGGGCGCGGTAGTTGGCTGACACTCTGTAATAGGAACCGTCCAAGTTGCGCAAAGTCTCGGAAAGCCAAAGTGTGCCGGCTCCTCCTTCCTACGAACCGCCGAGCGATCTCCCTGACACAATTGCTGAGATTGCCGATGGACGCCAAGGGCCGGCAAAGCTGCTGCACAAATCTCTCTTGCATGCGCTTAATCAACATGAGAAGAAGGGCGGATATAACCCTGCGGATGGTGTCACCAACGACTCAAGAGCTGAGCGCCTTGCTATTGCTATTGAGCGGGCAGTGCACGATTCTCACTCGTCACGCGAGGAGTACAGCAAGCAATGCCGGGTTCTGGTTGCCAACTTGAAGTCAAACCAAGAGCTCATCGGTCGTCTACTGGACCACTCTCTTACACCACCCATGTTGGCGGTGATGACATCAGACGACCTACAGACAGAAAAGCAGCAGCAAGAGACCGCCGCTGCAAAGGAACGGAACGTGCGCCAGTCGGTGATTGCGACTGATGAGACTCAGTCAGGGCCCCGGTACAAGCGCACTCACAAAGGAGACGAAGCCATTGAGGATAACTTCAATGCGTCCGACCTGAATTCGGGTCCTTCCCGACCACCTTCTCAGCCAGCCAAGGCCGCCAACTCGCGCGCCACTCCGTCTCACGATCGCAAGCCGTCTGGAGAGCGAATGAAGATCGACACGCAAGCTCCTGCCAGCAATTTCGACATCAATAAGGTGTTCTCCAGCGTCAAATCTCCTACGGGCGTGCCGGACCGTCGGGCTTCGGGCCCTGCTCCCTCTCAAGGCCCTGGCGTTGATCCTGATGTGGACAGACTCCTCGAAGAGAATGGCAATGAGTCGCCTCCATATTCGCCGACTGAAGAAACGGACCCGGATGTTGTCTGGAGGGGCCAGCTTATCATGGCAGCTACTGCGAACTTTCAAGCTGTTGCTAAACATGTGGCCGGAGCGAATCTTGCCAAGACGATCAACCTGCCTTGGACGACACTATTGCCGCGAAAGCTGAACGTCGGAGGGCGCATCGCTATCAATTCTGCCACAGAATACTTGTGCGGCTTACGATGGAATCCCATGGTTGACCTTATTGTTGCCAGCCTGACTCCAGGCAGCGACGCAGGCAAGGCCGACTTTGACCGCATCTTCAACTATTTCGTCAGCAAGGAACGGTGGGCGGTAGTTGGCGACAAAGGAGTTGGCAATGTCAAGGACACCTACCTCATTCCAGTCGCAGCAGGCTCTGGCAACCACCCCGAATTCTTACTCAACTTGGAGGAGAATTACCTGCCCACCACGCGAAGCGAAAACATGCTGCTGCTTGTTATTGTCTTCCGAAACGATGAAACGACATTGAAGAAGCTCCATGGAGCGGAGTGGAATGCTGCTGTGTCCTCAGCCCCGCCAGCCGTGGCCCCCAACAATGCCTCGCCACACCCACCGGCGCCGGCCATGATTCCCCACCGAAGCAGTTCCCTGGCTGGGCCGGCCATGTCCCCTACAACACCGCAACACGGTCCCGGTGCTACCCCTCCTCTGCAGTACCCCGTTGTTCCTCAGAACCAGCAGTATACACAGTCCACCTTCCATCCTGGTGTTGCCCAGACGGCTCCTGTCCAGCCTGCAGCAGGCCAGCAGCAGTTTGCGGCCGCCTCTGCAACGCAGGCTCAACCCGACCAACAGACTGAACAGACTATCCAAGAAGCCAAGGCGCAAGCCGAGGTTATTCTTGGACCCTATGCCAAGTGCAATACGACCGCTTTTTTGTACCCTCATGCCCATAAAATGGCACCTAATGAGTGGTCCATTATTCGTCGTGTGCTGGAACGCGTACCCAAAGCTAGGGACGATCTGGGTACGTTGGGGGCCCTGATACAACAAGAATCGGAATCGCGGAATCAAGCTGCTGCCGCCGCCGCTTTGCAAGGGCCACCACCACCACCACCACAGCAGCTACAACACCTACAGCAGCCGCCACCGCCGGCACACCTTCAACAACCACAGCATCATCACCAACAATATCCACCACAACAAATGGCTCCCAACATGTCGCCACACCAGCACCAGCACCAGCAGCCTGCTGTGAAGTCAACGTCCCCCGAAGCCACATCGCAGCAAGCCCCCTCGGTAGCGGCTCCTAGGCGGACGCCCATTGCCCTCCCACCGATCCCTGGGATGCCTGCTTCGGTGCACCACTCGTACAAGGAGGCGCAAGAACAGGCACAGGCGCAAGCGCAGAATGCGCGGTCCCCTCCGTCTGCTCCCCCGCCTCCTACAGCTTAGTTAACAATCTTAGCCCCAGGCGTATTTGGGTTCCGGCGGAGGAGAAGGCTCAGAAGGAGCAGGGAGGAAGGTGGAACGAGGAGAAGGTATGACACTCGTTAAGTGTGTGGCCGGTGGGAGGGGTCGTGATACCACTTTTCTTTCTTTCTGCTCTTTACCTTGGTTTTCATTTGGGTCGGTAGTAATTATGTATGGGATGGGGTGCTTGGCATGGGGTGAGAAGAGGGGTGGAGGGTATACGGTCAGAAACATGTAAGGATGAGGGAAAAGGGGACCTTGGAGGGTCGGTGGAGTTAATTGCTGTATTTGGTTTGCATTCGTTGGTATCGGGCTATTGTGTGGTAGTTGGGCTGACTGACTTTCTGTAAGCTCTTGGTCGAGAGGCTGAGAGGATGTTGAGTTCAGTTCCCGCTACAGACACACACTGTGCCTTGAAGATGCTGTATGTTAGGGTAGTCGAGAGGCCTCACAGCACTCATGGCGTGGGTAGATCAAGCTGCTCTATACGATAACCTATGGTTTCTTAATCAATAAGCAACACAGCTTCAACTCCGTGTTTTTTTTGTTTTTCTTTTTTCCAATACCTATTTCTGACCATACTCCGGCCAAAATTTGGCTGCCCCATGGTGACGATACGTATTATCAGCGTCGGGAAAGGAATAATGTACCGTTCGCTATTGGTGATCCATATTGTATACATGCATGCAGCATCCCTTATAAAGGTCCTCTGCTATTCGTGGATGCTTGTTGCGTAGCCTTCCTACTTGACTTGATTGATCTTGGATCACAGCAAGTGATAAACCTCTGGGTTTTCTGATTTCCACAGACAAAGAGCTATCCAAATGGCCAACTACAATATATTAGCTAGTGCTATAAATGAAAGAGTGTAGAACCGCGCCAGGTGGAACCATATCATGGTTGTGGTTACTTTGCATTTAGGGCTCCAGATTTCAATATTGATCTAGTAGGGTCTGCTTTGAAGAGCAGTGTATGGTGAATACTAGATTCTTCATGAACAAAAGGATTTGAGCATAAGTTCCTATCTAGCAACACATGATCTTCCACAGACTCGACAATGCATACGGAGAGACATGTATGAATAAGAAACGGCATCCCAAAACCGATCAAAACGCCCAAACAAAAGCTCATCCTCAACTTGACACCATAAGCAAACTTGATTTGCGGCTTCCTTATGTAAGAGGATGCTAATACAGGAGTCTTCCCTACTCAATCTGACAATACAGTTGTCTCTGCTCCAGAGCCGGCAACAGCTTCTTCTTTTGAGGGCGAGTCCTTTGGCAAAAGGCTGCGTTGGCGGTAGATCCTCCGAGACTTCGTCAATAGTGGACTAGTTTCTGTCAGTGCGTGATGATTCAAACCGCCTTTGCGTAATCCTCACAGGGTTGCAATTGTATTTCGCTTGTATTGCGCGAAGGCCAATGGTGACGCCATACAATGGCCCTGCGAGATCACTACTCAAGCACTCTGGAAAGTCTGGCAAAACTGTAGGACTTGGTTCCAGCTTTGTGTATTTGCTTCGCTTGTTGCCTTGGTCCGTGGCTGGTTCTGTTTCTTTATTGTGCGCCTCATGCGTGGGGAGACGCCTCTTTCTCCGACTCGGCAACAGGGTTGCCGCTTCCTGTTCTTCATCTTGGAAATCCTGGACAGACAAATAGCTAATGATTACAATCATCGAATTAGCACACTTACGGCATGTCCAAAGCATCTTATCAGGAAGAGTATACGTACACACAAGTTTACTTACTTCCGCGCCTGTCATATCTTGTAGTATTGATATGGCATTCTTCACGTGCTTCCGAGCCCCGAGCGTTGCTTGCTGTCCAGTGGCCTGCCGTCAGTCGAGAAGAGAAACAAATGTGTATAGTGAGTGCACTGGATTGGCCTGGTCCTCAAAAATCCACGAAGAGGGTTTGTGAATCTGTGTACATTGCCGCACCACAGATGTAGCTGTCCGCTGCAGGCAGTGTAGATATACATGCTTCCCTTCTTGCTATAGCGGAGCTTGAGTGTGTAGAACTCAATTAACGCGTTAGCGTCCCATGTCTTGGATCTGGAAAAGCAGGCCTGAATCTTGCCTAAACGACGTTCCTCTACTGCAGCAAATACTCGCTTCTTGTTCAATACTAGATGTAAGAAGTTGGGCAAAATACAATATGGCTGTGATGAACCTACCGGAGCTTCCAAGACGCCGGGTAGTCGGTGGTCCTCTGTCTTGCGGGGATATATATGAGGCCCATCTTGAGCTAGGATAGAGGTTATCGACTGGTTGGCGTCGGCGAGTGAGCTGTCACAGCTGATGAGATCTTCATGTATAATGTTTGGATCCTCCCATTGCTCGTTCGTGACGGCTCGAAAACAGTCAGCCGGTAAAGAGCCCCTTAAAGGTGGCTAGCACACAAAGATCGATGCTCAGGGCAATGGCTTGGACCCATCATCAAGGCACGTACCTGGCATACAGAATGGCGCTCAGCTAGTTAGGTCATTTTGCCGGTCAGTATTAGGATCTCGAGAACATCGTGACGCAGAACGCGAAAGACATCTTGAACGTGACACAGCTGGATGGTAAATCGTACTACGGATGCTAGACATCTTTGTGCCGGTTCTGCGTCAAAACCCACCAGATCGGCGTCGCCGTCGTCACTGGCAATCATTGTGGCGGCCTCTTGAAGCATCAGGAGGAGGATCGCGCAGAGAAGTCAGACTGACTTTAGCTGGGTTTGCGCTTGCCCACGCAAGACCTTGAAGATGATGAATTACAAAACGCAATTCCAGTCTGCCGTTGCTGACATACATATCCTAGTGTTTTTTTCTTGAGAGAATGGGAGGGAAGGCACGCCGCGACCGAAGGACCACCTGCCTAGGTGGGCACCTGCTCAGATGGAACTGAAGGAAGGAGCGTCGTCGCCCAGCTACCTGTCCCGAGTCTGCACGTCAACCCTAAATTGATGACAGCTTCAACCTCGGGGCTCTGAAATGCGCCTTCGCGCCATCAACTTGTCATTTGTGTGCCTCAACTGCGCCTCAACCACAACTATCAATCACTCACTGCGAGAACCATGTGTTGACATAGACCGACGACCCCAGCTACTGTGCCGACGGTGTATTAAGTGCCATATACAGCAATCTGAGACTGTTGAACTCGATCAGCTCGTTTATTATCTTTCACTCTGTTTGTCTCTCTGGACTATGTGCACTTTGTGTACCGCATGGGCAGTTGTGAGTCTGGAGCAGACCCCGCTCCCGTACACACCCCGTTGACAAAATGACAGTCTATGACAAAAGAGTTCAGATCAACCTCGCCCGGTTCAATCTGGTGCCGCTATTCATAGCATGCAAAGCAGTTGAATGAATGGGCCTCGGGAGCAACCTTCATGTGGCAGACGGAGCACAAGAGGGTGGAACGTTCACAGCGAAACAATCTAGATCTCTCTGCCAAGTCAGGTCAAAAGGGGACTGTCTGAGCGTCTGAAGTCGCGGTCGCAACAAAGAGAAAAGGCCCCTTTCACCAAGGGACAGCGCTTGCCGGCGTGGCGCAACTGACAAGCCTTGAAAAACTCGGACACACGACTGCACTGCCGCCTAGGCTAGTACTATGCAGACTCTGGTCGAGGTGCATCTGCATCCTGCAGGACTGAACTACGGAGTCCTCCGCAAGCCTGGGGCTTCCTGGTTTACAGCAGGGCTGGGTAAAAACGTGCCGTCGTGGGGACGAGCCGCGGGCGGTCCGCTGTTGGCGCCGTTTTTAGGGGCTCTTGGGGGTTCCGCTGGATGAGAAACCTGCTCCCTGCTGCTGAGATGCCCGGCAACGGCGCTGCGATCTCAAGATATCAGGGGCTTCAAGGTAGTTGGTGTCCATATTATCAATCGTAGTGTACTATGTACTATACAAACACTCTCAGCCATTACCACTGCCTGACTTGACATGGCGCTTCCTGTTCCCCAGGATGTTCATATTCATCTCAGGCACAGCCAGTAAGCTGTATAATTAATGCAAAGTATCTCGGCCTCGCAAAATCGTACGTTCTTGTTTTTTACAAGGCAGTCAGCAGGCCAACAGTCAAGTATGGATAGACCAAGTGTTTTGTTTTTTTGTCATTATTCCTTTTCCCCTTCGTCTTTTTCTTTTCCCGGTCTAGGCTCCCCTGGCTAACCGCCGGGTGTTGCTTACGGTATCCCGAGCGGCGCCTTCCCTCTACTCATACTATGTAGTATGTACAATACTGCCTCCAGCAAATTGTGCATCCCGCCTGCCCTGTGCCCTGCTGGCCCGCTCAACTTGCCTTCCATACCGATGTCACGGTGACCCCTTTGGCCCCCCTGCCCAGCCCAAGCCTTTTCACTCTTGTCCAGGCCTTTGGCAGTGCCTCATGGGGCCCGACCGCACAGTCCACACCGCGACCACACGCCAACCATCTCGTGCTCTGGTAGTCTCTCGTCATTCTGTCCATAGGATTTCTTCTTCCAGCCCACCTTGACCAGCCCGCCCACCGCGACCACAACCTCCTCCATCACATTTCCTTGAATATTGTGGACCCAAGCGAACCTCGACATGTCCTGCAGGCCCTGGTGACAAATCCGTTGGCGACTCGAGCCAGAATCCCCTCAGCACAGCCCAGGCCAACAACATCCGCGCGTCTGCACCCGCACCGACCTTCAACCATCACCGCATCGGCGGCCACCAGCCCTTTTATCGCCCCCCCCCCCTCCTCGACGTTGACACCGTGCCCTCATCTAAAGCCGTCATCAGGCGTCTGCTACCCACTGCACCACCGCTTGCGGTGTGTGCACTCACTGTTCTGAAGACGCGTGCCGTCGCCACGTCTGTGTCACGCCTACTGTTGCCGACCTCTATTGCGTCTAGCCTGCGCGCGTTTCTTCCCAGACGATTACCTCACCGTCCAGGTCTCACACTTGACCTGTCTTCCTCGGCCTCCGAGTCTTGCTCTTCCCGCGAGCCTCGTCTCCTCGTCTCCCGTCATGTCTTTAGTGCCACCCCCCAAGGGGTCGCCGTCTTCCCAGAAGACCACCGAGATCCGTCGCCCACGAACGAGCCAAAGACTTACTGTTAGTTTCAACGACACCGACGATGCAGATCCGACCGCTGCTTTGGCTGCAAAGCTCCAATATGAACTGGCCGAATTTGTTGAGACCCGAACGGTCACCACAACCACAACCACAAAGCGCTCTTTTCCGCCCATGTTTATCCGACAATCACGGCACCTCGAGACTCTGGATTCTAAGGAATATCCTCTGGCCCAGGGCCCAACTCCTGCCAGTCTCTGCAAGTTCACCATGGATCTGAACGAAAATGAAGATGATTTCTCTTGGTCGTTTGCGGACCCGCCATACAGCCCATCGGTAGAATATCAGGTTAGTTGGGGGTACAGGCCGTGCCGCACTGGTGCATTTAAATTCATGACGCTAACATAAGCGCACCGAATACATAGCCCAAACCTCTCGACTCCTGCGAGAGTGTCAAGTCTATTTCAGAACGCGGTACTCCTGCCCCTGAGCAGGTGCAGCAGCCCGCCGCAAATACATCCAGCGATTCCCAGACACGCCGCTCTCGTCGACAGACTTCGAACCCTGTCGCCCCTTCTTCAGCCGGCAGGTCTTCCCAAAGGTTGTCTCGAAGCCATGTGGCGGCATGGAACGTCTCCGATAAGCTGCGCAGGGCTGTGTCGAACAACGGCGTGAGGGAAAGAATTACTCGACAATCGTCTTCTCAATACCTCGCTACGCCAGAGAGATCAGAGCCAGTGCCTGGTGGCGCAGAATGGCCACAGAGGCTACGACCCCTCACCGTGGACAGATTAGCAGAGCCGTCTTCTTCCACCCCGCATCAGACCACGGCAAGCTTCGACGCTACGAGCCCCTCCGGAAGTGAATCTCAGACAGTCTACAGCAGCACTGTTGCAACTCCTCCTATTGATGCCGACATTGAGCCTTTTGCCGACTCATTGGACGACATTCGGCCTGTTTCTTCTCGTGCCTCTCAGCCGCCACGGCCTTCTATTGCGGTCGCTGTTCAGGATGCCAGTTTACCCAGTCCACGTCTCTCTCCAACTTTGGCTGCTGCCCAGCTACATACAACCGAGAATCCGGATGATGAGGTCGAAGATGATGATTCTAGCTTTACCCGGAGCCTTACCAAGTCATCGCGGCGCCGATGGATCGACGAGGCCGAGGATTCGCAAGCCACCATGGACATGGACCTGGACCTGGCCCTTGTCGACAGTGAATCGCCCTCGCACCGCGAGCGAACTGCCTTTGATCGGTCACTCGGCCTGATGGACACGCGTACTATGCTTGAATCTTTCGATGCTATGCCCAATGAGATGAAGACCTTCATGATGTATCAGTTCCTGCGCAGATGCCCGCGGAAGACCCTGCACATGGTTGCTGATGTTGTGAACCCCGCCCTCAAGTGCGATTTCCTCAAGCAGCTACCCATCGAGCTGGGCTTGCACGTACTCAGTTTCCTCGACCACAGGGATCTCTGCCGAGCAGCGCAGGTCTCGAAGCACTGGCGCAACCTGATCGATACCAACGAGACAGGATGGAAAGAGTTGCTTGATCGGGATGGATTCCAGCTCGCTCCTGGGGAGCTCAGGAAGGCCATTAAGCAGGGTTGGGGCTGGCAGGACCCAGAGGGCCCAGAGGGTGCTGAGCTCGACGTTAGCCTACAAAATCGCCTTACATCGACCGAGGCCGAGCTATGGTCCCCAGAGGCCGAAAGCCCTGCAAAGACGCGTAGCTCCAAGAGAAAAAGAACCGAGCCACCTCAAAATTGTGGCATCAATCGCAAGCGCCGAACTAGCGCTCGCGAAATGGCAAAAGAGGAACACCTCTCATCCCTTCCTAAACTCTTCAAGCCAGATGGCCCTCTATCAGCTGCCAGTGAGGCCGCGGCTGCCGTTCCCGATCCCCAGATTGGCCTGCCCAGTCTACGGAGACTACATTTGTTCAAGTCTTTGTACCGCCGTCATTACATGATTCGCCAGAGCTGGACAAGCGGCAAAGTCAAGCCTGGACATGTCGCCTTCGCAGCTCATCCCCGTCATGTCATTACCTGTCTCCAATTTGACGATGACAAGATTATCACTGGAAGCGATGACACTCTGATCCATGTCTACGACACGAAAACTGGCAAGCTGCGCAAGAAGCTTGAGGGCCACGAAGGCGGTGTTTGGGCGTTACAGTATGAGGGCAACACTCTGGTTTCTGGAAGTACCGACCGTTCCGTTCGAGTATGGGATATAGAAAAAGGGCTTTGCACCCAGGTGTTTTTCGGTCACACGTCAACTGTGCGGTGTCTTCAGATTCTCATGCCTACCCAAGTCGGCAAAACAGTCAACGGAGAGCCTATCATGATGCCACCCAACCCTCTCATCATTACAGGCTCCCGGGATAGTCAATTACGTGTCTGGAGGCTGCCTGAATCAGGGTCTCGCAGGTACATCCAGACGGGACCTCCAGCTAACGATGCTGAATGCCCGTACTTTGTGCGGATTCTGCCTGGGCATACACATTCAGTACGATCTATTGCCGCTCATGGCGACACCTTGGTTTCTGGTAGCTACGATGCGACGGTCCGTGTATGGCGTATTTCCACTGGAGAGGCATTGCACGTCCTTCACGGTCACACTCAGAAAGTATACAGCGTAGTACTTGACCACAAGCGAAACCGCTGTATCTCGGGCTCCATGGACTCTTTTGTCAAGATCTGGGATCTCGATACCGGTGCCTGTCTTCATACTCTTGAAGGTCACACTCTCCTGGTCGGCCTCCTTGATTTGCGCGACGAACGCCTTGTCTCTGCTGCAGCAGATAGCACTCTCCGTATCTGGGATCCAGAAAATGGCAAGTGCCGCAATACGCTCATGGCGCACACTGGCGCCATCACATGCTTCCAGCACGATGGTCGTAAAGTTATCAGTGGGAGCGAAAAGACAGTCAAAATGTGGGACATTCAGACAGGCGACTGCATTCAAGACCTTTTGACGGATCTTGGTGGCGTTTGGCAAGTCAAATTCGACGAGCGTCGATGCGTTGCAGCAGTCCAGAGGGACAATCTTACCTACGTCGAGGTAATATCTTAGATCCCTTCTGAATACTTTCTCTTGTTCGTCTACTAATTCTTGTATCTCGTAGATTCTTGACTTTGGCGCGGTTCGCGACGGAAAGCCTCCAGAGGAGCTTGGTAGACGCATTCTCCTTAACGGGCCGGAAGTGCAACGCATAATCGAGGAGGAGCCTTGAGATATGCCTGCAAGCGCTTTGCGCAGTCATGTCTATGTGAAGTGCATGCACCTCTTCCAGAATCCAAAGATTTAACATACGGAGCAAAAGACGTATAGGGACGTGCATAGAATTCTGATCTGATGCGAGAAGGAGCACATCACAGCCACCTCCTTCGCCCAACACTTCTGGCAGGGCCGTCTTGATCCGTTACTCGCAATGCGTCACGTCATGTCACGGTAGTGTTTTGATACCCCCAACCCGAATCATCGGAGCGAGCAAGTCAGCCAGCTAGCGCACGTGTTTCGAACCGAAACAGAAGCGATTGTCAGTTTTTCTTTTGGTCTACTCCACCATGGCATCTTATTGTCTTAGTTTTCAAAGCAAAGGGGTTGTATTTTCTGTTTCTAAATTTTAGTCTCCTCATCATGCATGTTTTTCATGGCTTTTATTTTATGGCTTGCTTTCTAGTCCATTTGCTTTTTCTTTCCCCCCTATTTTCTTTGTGTCATTTCGTTTTCCGCATAGTATCTCTATCTCGTCGGGCTAGTCTGTCTGTTTAGCGGAGCGAAAGAAAAGTGAGGCCAGGGAAATATTGGAATATATACATATTATACCTTACCTTACTCCTTTATTCGTCCTTTTGCATGTCGGTGGGTCGTTGAATTCTCAACGCATTCATGGATTCATATTCATCTCCTTTGATGATGTGGTCTCACGGCTAGCTAGTAATGCCCAAATGAGTAATGAATTGATAAGCCCGATAGACAAATGGATGGGAATGGCGTTGGTGCAATGCTGTGACACGACTGGGTCTTGCCAAGGTCTGGTTAATAGTATTCTACATCAAAATACTATGCAACAGGATTGCTGAGAAAAGGGTAAGTGTTTAGCACCCAAGGTTGTGATATCTTTAACCTTTGTACTCAACTTGCTAGCAAGTTTACAACCAGAAAATCAAACAATCCTGATCCGTACGTCTCAGCTCAAGGGGAGGTATGTGTGTTTCTTGTATAGCGGATCTCTGTAGGTATAATATCCAACAAACTAGATTTGGGCAAGACCCCAAGAGTGCTTATCATAAAATAATACTATTATCTGAAATAAGTAGCCAGTCATACCTTTAGGCTTGTTGAATCGAAGACGAAACAAAAGAGAGACAGAAAACATAGTGGTTAGAGGAATAAGGAGAGGAAAGAAGGGGAAAATGTTGAAGAGATGGTTTAAGAAGGCAACATAATCATCACAAGCACCCGGTAACATACCCAGTCACCCAGTACCCACACAGTTCCACACAGCCATACATCTCCACAGAACAAAAATATATTGACTCTGGTCATCCAACTTGATGGCTCCTGTCCGGTAGACTTCCACACATAGTCCAAATGATCTGCAACACTCAGAGGCCAATCGAGATGAATTGATTTATTATGGTCCTTCACGAAGTTCCCGCGGCATCCGTCTCGAGGGGGTCAAAGACGGCAGTCACAGTGGTGAAGCCTGTAAGGAATACTGTGCTCCCGATTTCCAAGGTTGGAGCAGGTGTGAACTCGACTATAGACGTTGCAAAAATAGTGGTTGTTGTGGTCGCGTCCCCGGTGAGAGAAGGAGCCAATGTTGCCTCTGAAGCAGGTAGTGTGAAGGTGGCCTCTGACACAGGTACCGTAAACGTTGCCTCTGGGTTGGAAACCGAGACTGTTGCCTCTGGGACTGAGATTGTCTCAGTAGCGATGCACGGGTTGTCGGTGATCTGGGTTTGGGTTTGAGTAAGAGTAATGGCGCTGATGTTGTAAATTGTCACGGTTTGGGGAGGTAGAGCAGGGACAGTCTGGTTGAGAATCTCAGTTACAGTAGCTGTAGCTGTAGTTGTAGGACTTTGCACTTCCGTGATGGTCACTGAAGCCACAGCACTTATGTTGTAGATGGTCACAGTCTGGGCAGGGAGCGCCAGAGTTTGATCCAGAATCTCGGTAATAGTAGTAGTTGTTGTGATGGGGCTCTGTAGTTGTGTGACGGTCACCTGAGGCAGAGCATTTCGTGTTATTGTGCTGGTAACGGTTTCGCGCGACAGTGGGTAGAAGGATGTTTGAGTTAGTGTGACTGTAGGCAAGGGGCTCTGCGTCTGGGTAATCGTTACCGCCGGTAAGCGCGAGGTGACTGTGGCGGCAGAGGTCACTGTAACGGCTGGAAGACGAGAAGTGATTGTTGCTGTAGTGATCGATGTAATGGCTGGAATTCGAGAAGTGATTGTTGCCGTAGAGATCAATGTACTGGCTGGAAGACGAGAAGTGACTGTTGCTTCCGAGGTCACTGTGATCGCTGGGAGACGAGAGGTGACTGTGACTGTCTCAGGCCTGCCTCCGATATTGATCAAAGTGTAGGTCGAGGTCACAACACGCAAGGAAGTGGTGGTAGCCGTGCAGCGGGAGATTGTCGTTTTTACCTCAGGACAAAGAGGCTCAAAAGGATTTATGCGAGGGGCTTTGTTCCAGAAGGCAAGCGCAGCATGGCCTCCAGGGAAAAGGGTGAGGGCGACAAGGCCGGAGAGGAGGTATGAAACTGGTGACATTCTGGAACCCAGCTCAGACACGACACGATGAAGACCTGGTACCCAGAATCAAGTATGCAAAGGACTCTGTGGAAAGGCTCTTCTTCCTGGATCGTTCACGGCTCTTGAGCCTCTTTACTGCAGTGATACTGGCTAACCATGGGTTTGGTGCTTGAGACTGGACGATGGCTGTCGTTTTATAGTTGTCGAAGATATTCCATTTCCTCATACCGACCGACTCGTCGTCGAAGGCCCTGAGACCTTGACTGGAAAGACAGCAACGGGCGCCGCCAGATATTGACTGGCCATCTCAGTCTCCCTTTTCAACAAGCCTGAAACCATCTCGACATTGGTAGTAAGCACCAGTCCGAAATGCAAAAGGAGTTTGTTGTGTTTGGATGGGCTGTGCGCTTGTGTGCGAAGTGAGCGAGAGTTTGTGTCTGAAGCCAGACATATCGGCGCCACGGTGCTGGATCTGGCAAGAATTGGATCGTCTTTCATGCATGCTCCTTGATGCTCGTCTCGAAAACATGGCGTGGCGTCTTGAGACGCATTGTGGAGACAATGAGGGCGTCACGACAGTGCCTTGCGTGTGCCTGCGTGGGCTGGTGTTCAGGCCAAATCCGCAACAGGCGGCGACATTTTAGCACTCCTCTGCCAGGTTTCTTATGACGCCAACCAACCGCCAACGATTCTGTGATATTACCATGGCTAAAGCTTGAGACTCCATTCTCAGCGTCCTGGACCAACTGGTGATTCCCCGGCGCAAGGGAGCAGAGGTTTGTCGATGTTGTGGTGTGGAGGAAGTCGAGCCGAGCGGGAAGTGGACCAATGATGTCGAGACCAGCGGCACAGGACCAGGTACACATGTACCTGATGACTCAGCCAATCATGCGGGCCGGCGCGGTCGGCGGTCGCCTTTGCACCTTCTGGATCCAATCTCCGAGGGCAAATGAACGAGTCAAACATCGCGTGCTCCCATCATTGCGCTTCCGTGACGCACCGCACCCGCAACCCACCCACCACCACCACCACCACCACCACCACCGCCACCAGCCAACACCGCCTCGATTCTAACCTATCTCGAGGGCACACGCTCCGAGTTCTGCCATGCTTCACCTGTTGTGAATTGAGAATTGCGCTTCTATGCGACGCCCAGCCTAGTCCCTTGCAGAGGGGCCCCAATTCGCCGCGTTCTTCGCCAGAGAAGCCTCGTTTCCCGTCCGTTTCTGCAGCTGTCGCGCCCACTGTCGCCCAGTATCTGCCAGCACGCCATCATGGGTATCTGTGCATCATGTCTGGGAAGCCGTCGGAGAGACTCTGTGCAAGAGGTGACTTTCCTTCCCGTGTCTTTACCCAGACTAGCAAATTAGCTGGTTTTCTTGACTGACCGTTGTCTGAGTCGGTTGGCTGCTCATAGGACGAAGAAGCTCCCCTCTTTGACGACGCGAACGCTATGCAATACGGCAGTTTTGGTGAACAGCAGATGGCCGGCCAGCATGACCCTATGGAAGCCCAGCGAGAGATTGAAGCGTTGCAGCGGGTGGTAGCCCGGACATCCGAGTGATTACTCTTCCTTTCCCTGCCCGGTCTCTTTTTCCCCCGCAACGAGCAGCACGTGAGCATCTGCTAATGCGCCTTTTTCTCGTGCTCTAGCAACATGGTGGACATTTTTGAAATAGCGCCCACAAAAGACGCACAGCGCAGGACCCCTACCACACCATATGGTCTTGTGGGTCAGGAGGCACGTCAGATGCGGTACCAGTCCCTGCTCTCTAAGCTGAGCTCTGAGGACGTTTCGACAGCCGGCGCCAGAGTGGATTGGCTTGCGGATGATGACGAGGAGGAGGAGGCGGCAGACATGCAAGGCGCTGCAGTCCCACACATCAGAACCGAATCTAGCGATGCCCTGGTTGGCAACTTTAGAGAGGCTGCTGCTGCGATGGCATGAATAATGCGACAACAGAAGCCGCAGGGGCGGGGATGGGGAGAGGGGCGCCTTTCCGTTGATGCAAGCTCCGCTTCTAGTGCCTTGAAAGAATTCCTTCTATACCATCTAGACCTCATGACAGGTCATACACGGGCACCCAACCATGGGTGCCTTGTCCCTCATATCATGCTCGACACATTTCCTTACTACTTACTATTCCCGGTTGTCTGGAGCTGACAGCATGAATCTAGAGTCATATGACTTCTACACTCTGCAGCCTCGGATTTTAACCTCTTTCAGCACCAGCTTTTGGGAGGGTTGCGTGCTGATGGTATCGTTGGAGGGGCCTTTCGAAGGTAAAGGCCACTGTCCGACCTTCCTCGCGGCAAGTCTCCAGGCCGAAGTACATCAAGCTATGCATATCACCACTCGTCGGACAGTGTCTCGAGAAGACAGTGTGTGTCGAAAGCAGTGCACTCTAGACGCCACGACTAGGCTGGTTTGTAGACGGTCCATCAGAGAAATAGCACCGTCAATGCAAAAACAAGAATCAATGATACCCATACGGCGATCTGTTACACCGCCCCTTCAGTCAATCGAGTGGATCGCGATTCCCGTCTTGCTGCCGGTCCAATCACTGCCGCTGTCATGGAGTTGTTGGTTCATTCAAGGCCATGGGTCTGTTGGCAATAATGGGCCCAGTACCCGGACCAACGTTACGATAAGGGTGGAGTTTCAACCCATATGCATCATGTGTGTTTGTGTACATAGTATACCATAGTACTATCAGCCTACCTAGGTATGTACTATGTAAGCGTGTTGCAGCACCCATCGTGTCTTTTCCTTCTGCTGTGTCTGTATTTGCTTCTGGTGTTACAACGGTATCTGCCGCCTGAAACAACCCAGGTCACTACCCTGGACATCTCAACTGTTATCACTTGGCTAAGAGCGTGTACTGTGCACTGGCTCTTTCCGCGTGCTTACTATATACACGTCAAGCATGCAGGCCCAACTCGCTGTGCTGTATGACTGTATGCACTACATAGTACAGCCTACTATGTATACACAATCCATGCTCTTAAAATGACGGCAGCGAGATATATATTGTATGGGTCTGGAGTGTGTGTAGCCTTGTCCTTTCTCCAGATGTTGTTAGGCGCTTTGCTCTCCCAAGCCCGTAGTTATCTCCAGCGCGGCCGCGGATCTGGCGATTTCATCCGGCCGACTAGATCCCGCCATCTACTATGTACAAGGCTGTTTACTAAATAGCAGTACCCATGACGTCCTGCCGGAACCTGGTGAACACGGGAGATTAAAAACAGCTCTCATGACTATACACACACATAACCGTACGTTTTCGTGATGCCGACAGATTAAGATCAGAAAAAGAGAACCCCAAAATTCACGAGTACTAATTATGCGCGACATTTCGGTGCTAATGTGACCTGTGTCGAGGAGGAAGCCTAACAGTATCCTCTGCATTAGTAGTAGGTGAGTATATGTACAATAGGTATCTACTTTGACAGCTTATCGTGGCACATCTGGGATGATACGTGACAGATAATGAGTGTCGATTGGTTTCGTAAATAGACTCCCTAGACTCGATTTCCTTATTCCTTCATTTTGCCCCCTCGTTCTCGCAGAGTATTCTTCTTTCTCGTCGCCAAGAATAAATGACTGCTTTTCCAAAAGAGGAAGCCCGGCTCGTCCAGTTCCATTCACTTAAAAAAAAAAAGCAGGGTTCGCTTACAGGCTGATGCCGAGGAAGACCACGTCTATCTCGCCGCATGTACACCTTTCTATCAGAAAATCGCCTGGGCAGTCTTTGGGGGAAACTGTCAGACAGGCGCACACACATTCCGGCAAAAGGTGGGCCTGTCAGAACCTTCTACGCGCCCCTTCTATGCAGGTGGACGTGGGGGAGTGGTATATAGCAGCGCCACTGAACGGCCAGCCGTTGGACCGTTGCACTGTTGGACCGTTGCAGACTCGCTCGCATTCGTCTAGGGGGGAAAGTCCTATAGCAATCGACGGAATTGCTTGCATACGCTTTGCTTGCATACGCTTCGCTGGCAGCCGACGGTAATGCCATGCCTCTCCAAGGCAAGTTCACGAGACTGACCCAAATTCTGTGGAACGCATGCGCGAGACCTTCCTGAAAACTCTTGGAATAGCGAACATCAAAGAAAAATATAACCCAACCAACGCCAAGATAAATTCCCCATAAAATTTCGGATGGAAAAAAGATCATTTCCTCGTTGCCCTCCAAACCCTTGGGCGGGGCATCATCTGCATTGAGGTCTCTAACCACGCACTGTGGTGGCTATCCACCCCCTGGCCTTGTGTTACCTCGAAGGCGCGTGTGGCTGGCCTGCCTTTCGTTCCTGTGCTTTGCTCCTGTGGTCCTGTTCAGGTAAAAAGCACTCATGCACGAAGCTGTATCTTATCTTACAAAAACCTGCGCTCTTTTGTGATGTTAGCAGCCTCGTCTTTGTGTGACTGATGACTTTGATCATCAGGGGCGCCATCCGTGACTCTTCGCACCTTTACTTATTTTCTTCTCTCCGGCATTGCTGGCCCCAGCCGCGCCCTGTCATTCTCAACCAACTGTTCTTAGCCTCTCGCAATGTTCGCCCCAAATCCTGTTTATTGCCGCGCTGACCTCTGCCATGTCGTATTCTGTTTTTTCGATTGTCGCATTTCTGTTGCCTTCATTCCTCCATCGTTGGAGATCCTTTTCCATCTTCCGATATCGCCGTTGTTTTGTTTCGATCTGTTCGCAGAGCTTGCAGTGCACGGTCTTGAAGTGTGTGTCGTAGACGAGCTTGAGGCCACATGTCTCGCCTGTCCGATACTCCTTGTTGCACTGTTGTCGGAAGTTTCCCCATTTCCAATAGCCACAGGTCCATCTTGTCTGCTCAAAGTAGCACATCTCGAGCAGTCTGACTGCAAACTGGGATATTGCTGGACAGACTTGTGCGTTGGGACAGAGCAGAGCCAGTAAGAACCGGACGACTGTCTGCGTGCGTTGGCAGGATAAAGAGGAGCCTGCTAGCCGAGCCAGTTAGTCTCTGAACCAGTTTTAATCCTATTGCTGCGACACACACCCACGCGTTCCTTGCTCAGACAGGTCCAGCGAGCAGTAGCTGCTGGCTGGGCCTTTTCTTTTTTTCCTCTCACCCAAAGAGAGCTGGTGGAAAGAAATGGCCCAGTGCGAGAGTCTGCGTGCCACAATTGCGCAGCAGAGTAAGCCAAGGCGCGCCACGTCCAAGAGTCCGAAGCGAGTAGCAGCAGCGGGTCAATCGCATCGACGGTGAAAAACGACTATGCTGCCCCATCTCGGAGCATGCCGGGGCGCGGCAGTCGACGAGGGCAGCGTTACTTATACTTTGCAAGACGACGACCCTGGCTGGTGCACCGGGGGAGGGTGGACCGAGGGCCATTGACAACACACCACCATTTGCATTGCGTTGACGAGGCTTGCCGTTGCTGGGGAATCACGACAACTTGCATCCCGCAGATGCACCCGGTCAAGGTTCGCGGCCAGGGCCCCAAAAAAAGCTGCTGCTACATGCGACGTACTACGTCAAAGGTTGCATTCTGCCACTCGCACTACCAGCTTGCGGGTTTGACAAGGCAGGAGCCATCTAGGCCCTACTAGCTGCACCTGCTCGCTCGACACATTTCGCCTGCCTGCCTCAT
Source organism: Coniella vitis (assembly GCA_011317545.1). NCBI lineage: Eukaryota > Fungi > Ascomycota > Sordariomycetes > Diaporthales > Schizoparmaceae > Coniella > Coniella vitis. Next base: position 406,799 of record WUJK01000008.1, read on the forward strand.
GGTGCTGCACTTGGGTCTGGACTACATGCCTTCCTGTCCGTCGCGATGGTGACTGCCTCTATTTTTGCGCTTTCAAGCTTGCAAACTCTGTTGCTCTCTCGAACCCTACCTTGATGACGGCCCCATCAATTGACTGTCGCTGGGTATTGTGAATCGTGTTATTCCCAGGCTGTGACAAGGCTCTCTACCGAGCCTAGAGACAACAATACCCTGCTCTGCGGCGGGGATCTGGAGATAGACCCTCATCGTTACCGTTGTCGCCGCCGCCGCCGCCGCCGCCGTCGCCTCCTCCGACCACCTTATGTACTTGCTCCTCCTGGTCCGCCTGCGTCCTCCCAACTTTACCCTCCCTGCTTCTTCGAGTTTTGTACGCGAGCAATTGCTAAGATATTTTCATCTCTCCAGCGTCGAAACGTGGCTCCACAAAGCCACGTTAGCCCTGAGCCAAGCTGTGTGTCTGAACTTGAGCCTCTCTTCTCCACTCTTTCTTGGACGAGGTCATGCATGGGGCCTTCCATCATGTCCTCATGCGGCACCAGCACGTAATGAGGTGGCAGCACTGTACGCCGAGACACGGAACCATTGGGGATATGGTTCGGACTTGGTTTGAGCGTGCACAAGGGATATGTTGACTAGATCTGACGCTGGCTACCGGCTGATGCAGGGAGCGTGGTCGATTCCTGCACGTACAGTACAGGATCCTCGACGGTGACGAGCGTGCGCTTTTGCATTAACGGCGATCACTTCCACGAATCTCGTCTGCGGATCCAGGACTCGAGCGCCCCCCAGCACACTTGTCCAAAGTATGTATGTACCCTATACTCTTTTCTTTGTAGCCAAGGCTTTAGTAACATCACTGCATTTATACTACACACACATAGCTCTAGGTACACTAGCTGTCAACATCAAGAACCCTTGCCTGATTAGGGCATTCACGGCTCCATCACGCCGCCACACGAACCATGAGCAGTGCGAACACGCTTGAGCATGGTGGTGCGATCTACCCGTTCCCAATCGCATCCTGGTCGGGTTCCCATCTCTTTGATACATTTCGTATCACACGGAACAATGCACTTCATGACCGACTCACATGTTGACATCTGTTGGCTTGCTCTGTTGGAAAGAAGAAAACAAGAAAAGAAGAGGGCAGCTGTCTCAGCTCACGGCATGGGCTCAACACCACTGTAGCAGCCTTTCCAGATCACCGCATTCGGTCCAGACGCTCCATACTTGAATGCAGTGTCCAGGACCAATACAGTGAACACGTTACAATTCAGTCTCTTTTGGGGCTATTGGGATACTATTGAGGCTCTGTAACCCTTCACCGGTTTGATGACCTACATTAGACCCAGCAGATCTATCACCTGCATGGTTGAAGTGAAAAGAAAGTATCCTTAACGGAAATGGCGAATCGCCTCGGCAGTGAGGTGTTGGGGTGACGCTGATTGGGATTGGGTCGACGCTCCACCCCAACGCTCCTCTTCTGGTGCTTCATTCCCGCGTCGCTCTCGTCGATTCTCCGCATCAAGCATAGATGCAAGACACCAGGTCGCTCAACTGTGGACACATAAAAGGAAAGATACGGTAGCATTGTGGAGGCAAATAGGGTGTCAACCCGCCCGCGAACAACTCATACTTGCAGTGACTGAGAGTCACAGTATCAGACGACAAAGCAAGCCGGCCCACTACACTGATGTGCAGTTACCCTTCCACAAACCCTCGCCGCAGCTGGTCTGGCGAATAGTGTTCGATCGGAATCGTGTAGGGGTCGGTAGCGAACCACAGCTCTCCGGAAGATGTGGTGCCTGTGCCGCGGTAGTACACTGCGTAAAGGTGTGGTTGGCCAATTTACCACACAAGCCCTCAGGAAAATCTGCAACTGTACCGTTGAGACAAAGCTCGCAGGCGCCGGCCCAAGATTTGGCAGAACAAAGTGCTGACCATATGGCAAGGCATTGCTCCTACCAAAACGACCTGTCTCTCAAAGTGACTCGCAAGGGCGCAGAATTATTCTGAAGCAACATGACAGGCTTTGACGTGGCCTTGCTTGCATTCAAGAGCAATCGCATTCATGTGGACGGCTGTCCTCTACCTCAAAGTCTCGGGGTCAAACTCTGTCTATGACGATAGTGAAGGGGGACATTGGCTCGGAGACACCGCCTAAACTTGGTCGAGGGCCCGCTCAATCCTTGCAGGTTAGAACGCTGTGTGTACAACGAATTACAACACTTTTGACCGAAAATTCAACACAGGAGTGCCCACACTGTCGGCAAAAAGCCCAACAAGGCAGCTAAGTAGGGGGTTTTTCTAGGCTCTGGCCACACCAGCTTTCGCACCTCCCTGCGAAGACAAGGGCTCAGAAGACGTCAGGTGAGGAGACAGGTGATGCCCAATGGGTGGACCCTAGTGTATCTGCTGCAGATGAAAGGCCGGCACCAGAGGCCGATGGCTGGCGGGTAAACTGAAAGCAGAATGCCGCGTCAAGCTCAATGATACCTCGCCTAGGATCAAGACCTCAGACACTCCAATTGCATGGTTCTATGAAGGCAGGACATGTTTACCCAATCGACATGCACATGAGCTGATAAACCTGGTTACCGGAATAGGTACGCAAAACAGCGCTCAAGCTCGGCGTACTCTAGCTAGCAGATCACATCAAGGCCAAACTCAAAATGCAAGCAACGACCTTCTAACGAGACCCTCTGCCCCAAAGAGCAAAATCACGAAAAGGGCAATGAAAATGCGCAAGATCCTGCCGACGTCCTCGCTATATCGTGCAAGAAACGGTATTTCGAAGGCTTTAGTAGATGTGATGTATTGGAGAGGAATCAAGGAAGGAAAAAAATCCTCATGGAGCCCAGACCTTACCGTGGCCCGGGTCACTCTGGCTCTAATTCAGCATTGTAGCTGCGGTGGCTCTGCCAAAAGCATCGGCGCTACGCTTACTGAAGTAGGGGACAACACTTTTAGAACGATTGTGATCACATTCAAGCGAGCTTGTGTTGCCGGCCTGATATGGTGGCCCGTTGTGGCCGACCCTACCTCAGCCTTTCTATAGTCTGCCGCGCTTACTGACCAGTACTCGAGCAGTTGTTCACTCGCTTCAGGAAAATTGAGAGGGTTTGATCACCAACAATGACTTTCAAACCATTTCTCACATTACGAAGCTTTCCAGCGTACCTTCACTGGTCGCCAAGGTACCAAGGCTGAGGAATTGCTCGCTTAGGCTACAAGGTAACCAATGAGAAGCTAGAACCGTCTCACAAGTGTGCTGCACTCCACATGGCCGACTACCAATCAAATCAAGCCAATTGAGCAGCTGATTTCCAAAATAGGCAACTCGCCTGGGACCACAATTCTCAGGCGCAAGGCTGAGTCGACGCAGTTCATTCGACCCCACGCTCTCCTAACTTGTTGGTCCTATCATCGCCCGGGAATACTCTCGGAAACAAAGCAATAGCCTTTATCGACACTTGTGATTCCTATGAGCCCTGGACAAACTTTGAACATTCACTCTTTGGGGGCCTCGTCGGCTATCTCACGCGGCACAGATCGAATCCTGGTACAATTACATGAACATGGTCGGCTACTTGTCCGAGCAGCTCGCATAGCCGCAGCAAGAGCGAAAAGACACGACTGAAGCTTGCAGTGCATGTCTGGTGCAGGGCGGTGGGTGCAGGGCGCCAGCCGTACATGCGGAGAAGCTGGCATATTCTTTAACCGTACAGAGTGCCGTAGCATTCTTGCTTGGAACAGAAACCAGTGTATTAATTCGAGCTTCCGTATAGAAGCATTCAACATGAATGTAATGCACCGGATATTGATGCATTTTATGCCTTGATCGACCATCGCGCTGTTAGACAAAGAAAGAAACAAAGGCCGTCCAGTCAGACACATGCAGGTATGGCAGCCTCCCTTGAGCTCTGCAAGCGCGGAGACAGCACGACAACAATCTACTAGCATTGGTGTGAGAATTGCGCCAATGCGGTGGAATCAGCTCAACTGTGGCTCGAGTTTGAGCTTGCCATGTCATGATTTATCTTTTTCTTCTTTACATTGCCCCGTTGCTCTTGTTGTTCCTGATGGACTAGTCTCTCGAAGACTGATTTGACAGACCTTCCAGCCAAGTGCGGGTAGAATCGCTTCAGGTAACAGCGGCATGTGCAACCCTACTATTTGACTCCTCAGGGGTTCGGAAGACACCCGCAGACCCGGTGGGACGAGGCTGACTAGGCATAGTCGCATTGCAACTTTTCATGAGGAAGGGAGGGGGGGAAACTGGTGCACGGAAAAGCCGGAAGACTGTGTGTTTTGTGGACACCCACACCCGCATGTGCTAATCTTGCGTCTGGTGCACAACAGCGGCATGAGTCTGGGCAATGCTTTCGGTGGGCACGTCACACTTGCAGTGGGCACATGTGAGGATCTCAAGTGTTGCGAAGTAGTAGGTTCCTTCGCTTTGGTTGGCGGGGAAGGTTCGAGAAAGGAGGAGGGGGATCGTGTTCGGATGGAACGTCGGTGTGATGGTTCAGTCCGTTCTTTTATTGTTTTTTCCTTTCTTTCTGATGTTATCGTGTTTGCTAATAAACGTGCATATTCATACATAGTAGGGATAAATGAATCGCTACCAGCGTCATACAGCAGCGGCCTTTGGGTTCCGTCGGCTGCTCTCAGATTATACATATATATATGTATATATGACCTTGTTAAAAGGGCCGCAGTGCCTTCATAAAGTAGCAGCGCGACCAGCCATTACATGCAGTTCGTACAGTACTGTACAAGGTACTTTTAATATACGAGTACCATGGTACCAGTGGTACATAGTTGAGTAGTATATATACAAGGTGCATTTGATTCTCATCTGTCGCCCCACGCTAGCCAGTGGATTGGGGGGCTTACTACCCTTGTCAATGGCGGGGTGTCAATGCCACACTGGAGGGCTTTTTACCTTACAAAAGAAGAAGAGATGATAACAGCAAGACAAGTTGAGGCTGGGGGGACTCTTACAAGCAGAATTCGAGAGGAGGCGAAAGAAGAAGAGAAGGGGTGCAAGGGGGATGGAGAACTGTGCACTCGACAGGCGGTTCTGTTGAGAAATACTTTTTTCTCGGGGGGGGGGGTCATCCATTATTGCACGAAATTCATACTCATGTGAGTGTAGAAGTGGTGGTTATTGGGGTTGCGGGGCTTGGGGTTTGACGAGCGATGAAAAAGATGCCAGAAAATCCAACTTCCACTTGGGTTCTGAAGCAGAATCGCAGAATCGACATTATATGTGTAGTGGTCGAGGTTCGAGACGGAGCAGCAAGTCGTGCGTACAAGTCGAAGGGGGGATTATCGCAAACAAACTTGGATCGTAGCTGAGATGACACTGATCCCACAACACGGATATTCTTGAGGCGAAAGAAATCCGACGCCGCCGCCGCCGACGACGACGTCGACGAGGGACTTAACGTAGTCGTCCCTTTTCCTTACCCCGCATTCCCGCCCTGTCCTGCCCCAACGTGGCGCGGGCCGAGTCTTGAGGCGCAGTATGTACAGGGATGAACCCTGAAGAAGAGAAAGAGCTCACATCGTACTATGTAAGCATCACAAGAGTCCAGCCATTGCCTTGTGCATATGTAGATAGTGTACATAGCGATGGTTGGAGGTGCTTGAAAGGCATAACGAGAAGCAAGAGGGAAAAAGAACAAAGGAAGAAGGCAAGAAAGAGAGAGAGGGATGCGAAGGAATATTGCGTTTGGCGACCGAAAAGAATAGGATGAAACCGGTCAAGGTGAGCACATGTGATTTACCCGCATTGCTAAGAGGCTTTGTTCCAAATTGGCCACAGCCTCGCTCCTGTCGCAAACTTGTCAGTGCCGTTGCGGGTGATCACTCCGCTTCTGTATTGCCCTATTTGAGTGCAAGGCTATGATGACTGAACGTTCTTCAAGAACGAATCGTCACTTCCATGGTTGTATTCGATCAAGTGCACTCTCATGGGCAATGGAAAGCGCTTGCAGAAGGAACCCCCCACCCGGGCCAACCGCACTTCTTGCCCAAAAAGAGGATATGACCCCTGAGCTCTTTTCTAACCGCGTTGACCAGCCCATCCCTGCAATGACGCAGGGTGTTTCAACGTCAGTCGTTTGCATGCGGGCAGGAGCGAATTGCCATGTGCGTGCTGCTTGTGCTCAAGTTTGCTTGCGCCTGCTGCGAAATAGGAAAGGGACCACTGACAGGGTGTGGTGGCTTTTTCTGATTCAGAAAGAGCGAAAAGAAACGGAGCAGGTACACGTGAGCAGAGCGTAGTATTGTTTCGTCCAAGGACACCCACGTGCCACGACAGCTACAAAGCACACCCGCCTTGTTAGCTTCGATCGCACCGCGTCGCATCATGAGAGCCAGAGCCAGAGCCAGGGCCGTAGCTGGGGTTAGAGCCAAGACCAAGGCAGAAAGCTGGACCGAGGCATGGCCAGGACAGCCGACGAGCCTGGCCTGGCTTGGCCTGGCGTACTGTATGCTGTGCTGCGCTGTGCTGTGCTGCGCCGTGCTGACGTCTGACGCTGGACACATTCGGATCAAACCCGTCACACCTCGTTTTCACACCCATCTCTGAATTCTTGTTACAAATCACTTCATAACCTACGACGGCGACGACAACGACGACAACTAACCAGCCAGCCTCCTCTTTCCTCCCTGTTTCCCAACTATAGGTAGATTGCGTGTTGAATCACACGATAGCCTCAGGTAGCGGCCATCCACGCTCCTCTACGCGCTCTATTCGGGCAACCACTTCGCGCTTCGCGCTCGAACATTCCTCCTCTTGAAGCCTGCTGCAATCGAGTCGAATCTTCCATCTGCATCCTGCGCGCCGTCCGTCCTTTTATTTTATCTACAAGGTACGGTATTCACTATCTCTGTCTCCTGCTGGCGCGTAACCTGCAAGAGAAAAAAGGACCTGTTGCTGGCGGGCCTGTTGCGAGGCCGTCGGCAGACTGCCAAACTGCTTGACTGACCAAGCATATCCATCCAGCCTTATCACCGACCGTCCTTTCGCCCCATCGCCCCCGAAAGAGCAAGCCTGAGCAGGTCTGGGATGTTCCCTTCGGCGGCGATTGCTCCACCACTCCGGGAGATTGCCCTGTAACCGCCGAATCCGCCCAACGAGGCCCCCACCCCGGGTGCCCATTTCCTGGGCCACTGCTGGATGCCATCACATCTCGAAGCGCCCGACATTGTCTCCACCTACATAGTACAGAGCACGCCCTGTTCATTCTGTCTGTACGCCCGCCAGATCCTCCTAAGCCACCGAGATCTTCTTACGCAAGGCCTGGGAATATTCCCCGCGAGCCGCCCCGTGCCCACCCGGGATATAACACATTTTCCACGCGAGATTACACACAAAAACGCCTCCATTGTACACACTGTGTCTTCCTTTTCCTTGCCTGTCAGAGAGACAGACAAGGCTGTCGCGAAAGCGGTGACAATGGCCGAGGGCCATGCAAACGCACCACACGGCACGTCTGAACGGGAGGTTGACGTGCCCTCACCTTCAGATATGCACTCCGCTCCATTAGCATGTGCAGCTGTCGACATTGCATTAGGCCCCACTCGCTTCCACCAGATTCACGAGGTCGTCGTGGACGCTGGGCGACAGCCTGCGCCAGGACCAAACTGGGTCAGTGCTGGAATGTTCGGAACACCCTCCACACAAGGGACAAGCGATACAGAGCGGCTGGCGCACCAGACCAACTTTTCTCAGTTCACTCTGTCAGCGGCGCCGGCAGATGTAGCTTGCAGCCCGCAAGCCTCATCTGCAACGGCACCGCGCGGCCTCGTCCCGGACGCTTCCGAGAGTTATGAGCAGCCTTGCTCCAGCTGTCCTGATACCACTGCCGTTGCTGCCACACCTGCAAGCTCAGGTTCACCTGCATGGCAAGTTGTTGCTATGCAGTCTTGCTTGTCGGTCGGAGCATGTCCTCAGGTCGCCACAGCCTGTCGCTCACTAGCCGGGGATGCCCAATCCGCCCCACCAATATCACACGAGTATGTACGTGAAGAGACGAGAATGAGAGATGCACGACTCCCTGCCGCCGAGGACAGTGGACGCCACCCAATGCAGCTGTCCGTTGCGCGGCCCCGGTCTTCTATCCCCTTTGTACCTGGTTGCGAGTACGAGTACAGCGCTGCTATTGCCGATGCTGCTGCTGCTGCTGCTGCTGCTGCTCGACAAATTGATACCCACATGTCACAACCATCAAGCCTGGCAGATCTGCCAAACGAATTGCTCGTTTATATCCTTGGTTTTTTGGACGTGTCTGATTTGCTGGCCGCATCCAGAGTAAGTGCATTGTTGTCCGCCAAAGAAAACGCCACACGAGCAAGCCTGCATTGCATTCCCACCCACCCTCACATAGCGTATCACAAGTATTCTGCGCCGCAACGTGCCTTGGCCGTTACCTGCCATGTGCGCCCGTCCCTAACAAGAAGTAGCAGCAGAATCCTGATAGACCTTGGCGAGAACAAGCTCGAAATCCAACACGCATCCACTTACGCAACCTCATTGCAACCATAGCGTCTTCATTACCCTACACAAGCAATTAGCCCTTTCCTCTTTGACCCCTTGTGTGACCGAACAATGCGTCATGTCCTGGTCATTCCATGTCTGGCTAACCACAGCCTTGTTGTTTTATTTTCGCTTCGACCAAATAGATATCGCATCAGTTCCGCTCGCTGGCCCTTGCGCCAATTGTCCATCGCCGGCGCTTGCGTCACGCCCGCGCCGCTCTCCCGCCTTTGCTACTAAGCCCTTCGCGTCCGTCCCTCGCCGACCTGATTGCTCGGTCCATCTTTCTCACCAACACGACCGTCGTCTCGCGCAGGCTCGCCCGCAGCCTCACGGCTATCCGTCTCTCACGCCGTCTTGCTGTTCGCCCACCGCCCGAGGCCCTTGTCGCTCGGTCCGTCCTCCCTGTAGAGTGTCTTCCGGGCCACGCGCGGGGGGTGGCGCCTGCGTTGGTAGCCAAAACAAGGGCCGTGGAGCGGGAGCGAGTCAAAGACGACCTCAGGCGGTGGGTAGGTAGTGTATGGGAGCGACGGTGGAGAGAGAAAGCCGAGGACTGCAGAAGGTGGGAGGAGAGGAGTGGAATTGGTCGAGTGTGGAAGTTGAGGAAATTCTGGGAGCGCGTTGGTAGAGGGGAAGTTGGTGTGCTGTGATTGAGTATGGCGGCCACAGCTTGTGATGGATGTAAGATACAAGCAGGGAAAAGAGCAGGAAAAAGACCAGGGAGGGTCAGGAGATGAAAGAGATGCAAGATTTTATCCCTTTCGACACGGCACGGTGCTATGACCTCTCCCTTGCTGGTGTATGTGAGTATTTAGCGTTTCTTGGTGCAGTTTTGGGGTGTTCTCTATTTTTTAAGGACTGACTGATCAACGGGCTAAGGATCTGGCATGTACTGGGCGTTATGAGCCTGTTGGCTTGATATTTGCATGGGTGCCTGGCGAGTTATGTTTATAATGCATTATATAAGATATAAATCATGAAGTACGAACTATTAAGAATTGCTTCGATCGCCATGGAGATACTACTGGTATGTTTAGGTCCAGTCTTGGGACGGCAGATAGTTGGACGTGAACTCCTTTCTTTCTTTTTCCCCTTCCTCCTTTTTCTTTCTCTTTTCTCGGAGGTATATTGATGATGCTGTAGTGGGTTGCAAAATATTATTCGAGGATTCTTCATAGTTCCAGGCTTTGATAGGTCCAGATTCGGGACACCAGGAGATGAGACATGTTCAGAAGCATTCAGAAAAGCATTATCTTTTTATATGAATCCTGGAATATTCAGTGGACTTTGTTCCTGGGTAACACTAACTAATTTTCAAATACCAAGTAGCCGCATATTCACACAAAGGCAGAAATGTCATGAATCTCATTGAGCTGTGTACTTCGATTGCAAAGTGCTGATATATTTCCCTCGCTTGCTAATATGTTGTTGAATAATAACAAGGACAATCACAAACGCCAATGCTAAGTTTGTGTAAATGAACACCCCCCCAAGGATTGACCAGCGTTGCTCCATTCCATGCCGTTGGATGTAATGCAAAATGTATCTTGCTCATCGCCTGGTCTTCGTGACCAACATTGACCGAGGTTCCGACGGAGAGACAGACAAGCAGCCCTGATAAATGTGCTAGGGCCACTAGGCTCTGAAGCGGAAACCTGCCCAATCATCATCGTCGTCATCATCACCATCGTCATCGTCTTCATCGTCATCATCCTCTTTCTCTACTGGATCATCTTGTCCAGCACTACTATTGACAATTGCTTCTTTCTCCATCCCAATCTCCGTCTCTTTCTCTTTTACATCATTTCCACCACCACCACCACCAGCAGTTACGTCCGCCGCCGGCCCCAAACTACCTCTCCTTAGTGCCTCCCTCTTCTCTCTAAGCCTGCGCACCCGCGCCTCCAGTTCCTCCATCTCCTCAAATTCCGTCTCCAGTGCTCGTGTCGCTTCTTCCTTGTCGTCTTCAATATCAATATCTGCTTGGGTTTTCTTGGCTTGTTGTTCCTCTTCAGCCCTTTGTGCGGCGATTTGCTCGGCTGTCATTGGTTGGGCGGTGATTACTGCGTCGTTGTTCGTGCTTCCGGTAGTAATGGTGGTAGGTGGCGCCGGTGGACCAGTTGTATTAACGACTTGGGCTTCGAAAGCTGCCCACTCGTCGTCGTCGTCTTCGTTATTTGTCGTTGTCGCCGTAGACGGCGCTCCTGTTATCGTTGTGGAAGATGATGGGGCACGGCCACCGGCTGACGCAAGACTGTTATTTGTGATCGTAGTCGTCGTCGCGAATGCTGCTCGTGGCGCTTGCTTGGAAGAGCCTTCGCCGCTCCCGCCTTCTAGCGCCGGTCCCAGCGGACTCCGCCCGACGGATGTAGCCTTGGGCGTTGAGTTTGTCGATGTCGCGCTTGCGCTGGGTGTAGCGGGTCGAGAGGGGATCTGCAGCTCCACACCATGGGAGGGCGTCCCCGACGTCCGCCGTAGGAGATCAGGCGGTGATCCTGCTGCGGTGGGCGCTACTGGTGTCCTTCGGTTCGATATGGATGAGGAACCCGATGGGTCCATGCCCGAGTCGGAACTGGGTTTACTCCTTTTGTGCAGTCTTGGCTCCGCATAATTATTCTCGTCGTCGTCGTCGTCTTCTCCGTTACCATATCCACCCTCTCCAAAATCGTTGCCGGCTGCAGCAAACTCGCCTTGGTCCTCTTCTGACTCTGCCATCGTCACATCATCATGCTCCTCCTGCTTTCCATGCTTGCGCTTTTGTCCCCCTGCTCCGCTGATAATCTGCGCCAAAAGCGCCTCATCACTCAATGTCTCCTTGCTGCTGTCGCCGGTAGTCTTGTGCCTTCTTTCTGGGATTGGAGCAGCCGCATGATCACCCACGCCTCGCGCCTTCTGCTGCGCTAGGATGCGTTGTCTGTGGCCAAGGCTGCGCACGTGACCCTCCCAAAGAGCATCGCTTCGCAAGGTTTCGTGGCAAATGGTGCAAGACAGCTTGCCTGTGTCGGTGTACAAGGCGTGCGGGTGGTCGATGCGGCGCGCGGCGCGCTGTTGGCGAAGGAGGGCGCGGGCGTCGGCCATTTGAGGAGATCAAGATGGGGGTTGAGAGCGTGATTATGGCGCTGGTGAGTGGCTTCTCTTGTCGATTGAGAGGTAGAAGATCGAACACAAAACGCGAACCCTACGGGCGAAGCGCTGGTTGCATTGGGAGCAGTGATCGTAGGGTGCGGATGAGGAAAATGGATCGAGCTGGGCGTGCGTTGAGCAGCGCTGTCGCAGGGGCAATGGGAGGATTCGGGTTTGCGTGGGGATCGATCGTGTGAAAAGGGTTGAAGCTGTTGAATGGCAGATCCTGATTGGCCGGTAGCTTTGCTTGTAGCGTTAAGCGGATGGTGCAAAGAAAAACATTCTGTTCCAACAGGCGAACGAAGGAGGTTGATGCGAACGAGTGCAGTAAATACTATGGACGCGCCACAAGCCCAGCAGCGTGCGCCACAGCCGGAAAAAAGGGTGGGGCAGAGCTTCCGCGAATGCCGTACCCGGGCAGGGCCGCCGGGCTACGGGCCAGCTCCGAGCTTCCTTGTTCCATCCAGCCAGTGTTGATACGGTACCTTCTTACTCGTTCTGCTCAACTTCACTTGGGCGCGCGCTTTCGCCTGCGGTCTTGAGTTCGTCTCGGCCGGACCCAACGCATAGCATCTCAAACACACCAACGAGCACCAAGCGTGGCTCAAAGAAGTGTCGATTGTGTACAACCACGCCAGCAACTCGACCGCGTCGCGCATGGCGCAGTTGCTTGGCCGATTTGCACCTCCCGCCTGGGAAGGACTCTTTTCCTCCGTGCCATACCCTTGATGATTCCGACCTCGACTCGAGTTCCCTGCCCGACATATCACGCAAGCATCTCGACAAGGCTTTCGCAAAACAAAGCTATCTAGTCCACCATGGCAGAGCCGACTCAAACCTCGTCGACCTTCCCCAACCCGCCCGACTTTCTGTGGCGCCAGTTTACGCCTGACAAGACTGCGCGCTTCGAAGAGGCCAAGAAGACATGGGAGACTGCGCACCCTGAGGTTGCGTCGGCGCAGACAGCGTTGCGCATCCCAGACCTGCCGGATGACCTACAGCATCTGCAACCGCCGCCAGAGCCCGCCGATGGCACGTGGAAATCTCTAGGTGGCGTGTGGACCGTAAGTCTTGGGCGCCATGCCACTACTCTAAGCCTGGAATTTTGTGCCTGGTGCTGACATTCTATTTCTCCTTGCTCTCTAGCTTCACGATGTCCTTCCCAACATTGAAGAATGGGGCATGCAGCGCCTCGAGCCCGCAAAAGCCAACGGCGCGCCCCCAGCAACGCTCTCCGCCGATGATACGAACCGCGACCGCGCGCTCAACCTGAAGCGGCTTGCCAAATCGGTGCTGCTCAACTTTCTCGAGTTCGTGGGCGTCGCGAGCATAGACCCCGACGGCATCTCGGAAAAGACAGACGACATTGAAACGATACTCATCAACATGCACCACGGCATCAACGAGTACCGCCCGCACCAGGCACGCGAGAGCCTCATACAAACAATGCAGAACCGCCTCGACCAGATTCGCGCAGAGACAGCAGCCGTCAATGCGGTGACGGATAAGGGCAAGCGGGTGCTCGAGGGCCTGGGGAGCATCGGTGTGCCTACAGAGCAGGAGGGTGATGTGCTGGGCAAGGATGATGGGCATGATGTGTCGTTGATTGACGATGCTAATGATGTATGGGAGGATGCTGCATTATGGGCTTGATGCACGCTCTCTCTTCTCCAGAGGACGGTTGAGATGTAGGACGGGTCTCGATTTTGAGCTTTGCGGTTGCCGGCGCTCAGGCGCTCAAAACATGGATTTCTGATATATACCCTGGGTGAATAGAATTGCATTTGGCTCTCCCTTTCCGTGCGATAGCAGAGCCCAAGGGTTGGCCTGGGATCTCATATTGCATCCGCTTCTCTACACATATTCATCATGCTGGGGGCTTTTTCCAGTTGTTCAAGTCACACCGAGGAAAGCCAGATCCTTTGAGTCTGTTACAATGCGTTGACCATGACTCTCGCCTTGGTGTTTCGAGTCTTGTGTGTTTTGGTTTTTTTTTTCAGGGAGAGAAAGAGAGAGAGAGAGAGAGAGAGATAAAGTATCTCAAGGCTGCGAGTAGCTCCCTTAATGCTATTGCCATGGAGTATGGGATGAGCCTTGACACTCGATTGACTTGCTCTCTTCGAACTGAAATCCTCGATAATACATAGATGGCATTGAAACTCACAGATTGTTCTTTTCAAAACGCATTAGAAGAGGCTAGACTGCTCTGCGAAACAAACATCACGCCAATAGCAAAAACTTAAAACGTGATATCGCGCTCTTTCCGCAACGACATTGGCAAGACAAGGGAGCCCGACCTTGGCTCATCCTGGACCGACTCCGTTGTTTACATAGTATTGTTTACGATTGCCAACACAACTTGATCTCCAACACTTTTCGCTGCCCACTTGCAAGGTGCACATTCGCCTTCCAGCTATGCAACCCTTTTTCAGGCTCATCAACCGGCATCAAATATTTGTGATTTGAATCAGCAGACGCTTCAAATCTCTCAGCCACGAACCCTGCGTCCATTCGATTCAGCAGTGCCAGACGGAGGACGAGATCATGGGGTCCATGCTGAAGGGTGGCCAGTCCAGCAATTGCCTACATAGTATATTCGAAGCCTTGGTGGACTGTTCCTGACCTTGTAAGTACAGCCCAGGAATCTTTCCCCCTCTACCACCGACCGATCGAGATACCAGCGCCGCGCGCGGGTGCGGTACAAGCACGCCAGAATCATGGGATGTTAAACGCGAGCTGGATGCTGGAAGAACATCCAGTATATTCCGTGACAGTCAGGCCGAGTAGATGCTGAGTATCATCCAGGCTAATGACGTGCTGATCTTCGTTATCCGAGCAGGCTGTGCTGACTGACCTACTGCGTATGTCGGCTTGCGACGCCTTGCTGACGGTTGACACCTCACTAAAGAGGGCCGCAGCCGCGTGGCGCGCCCAAGGCGTCTTGTTGAGAGAGAACCAGCGATCGAATACATTTCAAGTGCCGGCGCCGCAACCTTAACCCGTCTGTCAGCGGTTTGGTTTCGACTCTTGATCCTGCCGATTTGATGGACGCAGAGCATAGCTCTCAGCGAGACGCTTAGCTTGTGCTACCCAACATATTGCTATTTTCTCTCAGCAGAGAGTGGGCCGTGTTGGCTCGCCATGCCTGCTGCAGGAGCACTTCTCAAACCCCTTGCGCTTGGCTTCTCCCAGCCATAGTCCCCGCTTGTCGGTGAGGCTCGAAAGGGCAAAGGTAGAGATCAGAGATTGCCTGTCTGCGGCAGTTGGTTAGTTTTTGATCCTTCAAACGGCCTGATTGGTTGTCTCAGGGCGATGCGTCCCAGCTGAGGCTTTAACGTGGATTCTCGTGGATCGATGCGGGCCTGGAGGATGCGTTGCAGACAGGGTCCTTGGGGAACTCCTAAAATTGGGTTTTCACGAATTCCACTCTAATCCAATCCATAGTCAGACAACTCACAGCGCTGCAGTTGGCTTCTGCTAACATGTATTACCGCGCGATTGGCTGCCAACACACACAGCTCTGTGGAACTTTTCAGCGTGGTGCCTGTTTTAACGCTGGAAAAAGGGAAAAAAGGACCACCAACAAAATCCACAAAGGAAGACTTGCATCCGTTCTCGGTGTGAGTGGTACTCTTTCTCATAGCCAGCTGTGCTGTGGATGCATCGAGACCCCTCTTGTGGGTGACCGCCACTTGTCATACTGCCTTTCCATACTATGAATCCTTCCCGGCGGCTCAGCAGAAGCAAGCCCGCATCCGCGAACGACATGGCTTTTTCAGCTCCGATGAACAGCCTTGTCGCGCTTTGAGAGTTAGTGTCAAGGGTGCAGGTTACCCCCTTTCATTCTTTATAATTCCCAGAGTCTCCGTCACTGGTGAGCCTTCTGTGTCGTCTTCATATGCCTCAGACATTAATTGGATGTTGATGAGTGTGCTGAGCGTGAGACGGAGATCAGCGTGGCCACTTAGCAAGGACGGCGTTGAATCCCGCCAGCCATCTTAGCATCTCTTATTTCTTACTACCAGGGCGCATATCGTGCTCCGCAAGACCTTTTTGAGCCGATCTTTGTCGACTTTGCGTTATCATATCGCTACCGCCACTCGATTCCCAGCCAAACCAACCTGCTCAGCGTACTGGGCACTCTTGAGCAAACATGTTGGGTATCTCGGATGAAGTGGCCGTCGTGGCCCTGATTGTCTCGGTTATTGCTCTTATTGGAGCAATTCTGCAGCTGCTCCAGCAATACTTCTCTTCTGCCGAAGGCTACAAGAACTGTGGCCAGCAGGTTATGGGCGACTGGTCCTTGATGCGCAAGCGGCACTTTCGCTGGACGGAACTACGCTTTGAGACGCAGTTTGAAGTTCCCGTTATATTTGTCTGCCCGCCCAGCAACACGAGAGGGCCCCTGGGACCACGAAGTGCAAAGACACCCCTTTGGCACGTGGACGGTACGACCGACAGCGAGAAAAAGACCATGACGCCCCGGGTCAGCAAGGAGAACGAGGACAAGGGCAAACTCAAGGACTCGCGCAAGCTGAACCAGGATGTCCACACGGCCGACAATGAGCGTGCCAACTGGTACATTCTGCTTCAAGCCCTCCACGAAATGGAGAGAGCCAGTCACTTGTGGCAAAAGGAGCGACTTGACTCGGAATGCAACACAACAGGCCCAAAGAGCATCGGCGAGCTACCCAGCGATATAGCACCGTTCGAGAAGCACAGTGTCGTCGCAGCTTTGCAGCCCAAGAGAAAGAGCTGGGATGTCATGCCAGGGGAGGTCAAGAAGCCGTACGCCACCACTACTATCTGCCACATTGTCGAAATGGCCGCCATGCTGGGCCTGCATTGGCGCGAGTTTGATCGATCCGAGAACCGCTACCACGCAGAGGGCAATGGCTACATGCTTACGGGCCGCGAAGTGGACGATCTGGGCATCATGTTTTCCTTCAAGGTGTACGCAAAGAACGACTTTCGGCAACGCCGCATCATCCCAAACGAAGAGATTAAGCGACTGGCGTTTGGTGATGTGTCGACTATATATCGTCTTACCGCGACCGAAGAAAAGGAAAAGGGATCCTTTGACAACGAGGACCCCAAGTCGGTTGAGGTGCTCCAGTTTGGTAGTATCAACGAGCTGGGAGAGTCGCTTACCCACTACGGTTGTAACTCCAAGACTATCAATCTGTTCAAGGATGACAAGAAGAAGCACGGCCATCTGTTTCCCGGTAAGTTTCACCTTGTTTCCTTGCTCCTTGCTCCTTTATCCTTTTTGCTAGCCTCCCTTGAATCGAGTCTCGATAGTACGACTTTTGATGCAAACGACGGCATGGCTAACATTGGTTTTCAGTTGCCTTTGAGGTTGTTGGCATGGTTGCCAAGTCTGTGTATATCCCCGACACTTACTTTCGCTTCATCCCCAACCCCACCACCTTTTCGTGGAACCGCAAGAACTTTTCGTTACGCAAGCTTCTTTTGCAGTACCACAAGGCCCTTAGGTCCAGCACAGATATTGAAAAGACGGAACAGATTTGTCAACTTGTCGTCCTGGGCAAGGGTCTTCGAAAGCACCTGGACAAGTGGGAAAACGAAGATGAATTCAGCATGGGTCTGCTGAGCACCTTGCACGAGTCTATCCAAGCTTGCGACAGCTACCTGGCACCGGCCAACGACAAGGAACAAAAGAGCTCCATGTTCAAGAATGTCAAGTTGGTCATTCGCGAGCACGTGCAAAAGGTTATGAAAATACTCAACGTCAGCAGCACCAGCAGCGATGCGGACCACGGCGATGACCGGACCCTTGACTCCAATGACCGCTCACAAGAAAAGGAGGCGGCGGCGCTGGACGAGCTGAACTCTGCAGCACCAGAGGCGCGTAATGCCAAGCTGATTGAGATTTACTTCAAGACGGTGCTGCCGGATGTGGTGAAGAACTGCTACGAGTCCCTGACGGACGATTCGTATATTCCGTCGATGCAATCTCGCGACAATCTGACAAACATGTTGGGTGCCGGTGCCAAGGTCGAGGCGCGTGAAGAAGACGAGGACGACCAGGAGGGCCCCGAGACACCAGGGCTCGAGATGAGTTCGCGAGCGGTGACGCCGTCGAACGATGTCGATAGGCAGGCAGAGGATGAGAAGAAGGCGGCACAGGGTAACAAGTCGCTGCAGCGGCACGCGCGCGAGAACGAGTTTGCCGATATCTGGTGCACGCTCACGTTCCGGATGCTTTGCTGGCTGTTGTTGCACGATTTTCACAAGAAGGATGTGCAACTTAGCAAGAGCGAGTTGTATGGAAGTCGGTTGCCTGTGTATATTTCGTAGGCTGGCTGGGTGGGGATCGCGCCACAGTGTGTGGTGAGGATGGATTGTTGTGTGGGAGTGGTAATATTGATAAAGAACGTTGGGCGACGAGGAGGAAGCATTTTGTTGGTGTTGTTGCGTAGGGGCGGCAGGTTGGATGTCTGTTTTGATGGCGGTTTTTTTATTTTTATTTTTATATGATATCCCTCCAACATGCCTAGATATGAACTCATAATTGCAGACATACTATCCATTACTAGTATCCATGTCACTTTGGTGTGGAAATATCAATGTTGTTCTCGCCTTCACCACCACGGCAGGCCACGTCGGCAAGACTACTTCAGCTACATACATAGATGCTGTTGTCGGGCACCACTGACATCATGACATGACGAGATCTTTCTTCAACCATGTGTAGAGAAACAGATCTTTGGGTAAGGGATTCATTTCATTTGAAAGCATGACGCAAGAGCAAAAGATGGTAGCCGTACGTGTGGTGTGGTGTGGTGTGGTGTGATGTGATGTGACGGGCAGCAAAACAGCCCTCCCGTGACATGAAG
This sequence comes from Coniella vitis, assembly GCA_011317545.1. Classification (NCBI taxonomy): domain Eukaryota; kingdom Fungi; phylum Ascomycota; class Sordariomycetes; order Diaporthales; family Schizoparmaceae; genus Coniella; species Coniella vitis. Next base: position 425,333 of record WUJK01000008.1, read on the forward strand.
GCTTCTTTTTGGGGCCGTCGTCAGTACTCCCTAGGTATGTAAAAAGGGCTGGGTCACCCAGCACGAGCAGCATTGGCGTGGCGCGAATCACCCATCCACCAAAGCCTGGTGTGGGAAAGGTGCTGGGGCTAATCAGAGGGAGAAGAAGGAAGATTGGGAATACGGGCTGTTTGTGAAGCAATCAACGGTTGGAGAGTGTGGAGTACGTCGTGATGGATGAGGAGTAAGCTGGGCTGCTGGGCTGGGCTTGGGCTGGACGGGTGGGCTGGGCTTGTATGCAAGATGAGTTGGCGGGTAATGATTCCCCAGCCCTGCCAGCTTCAACAGGGGGGGGGTTGTCTGCCTGCCAGGGCCTGCTAGTGGTAGAGTGGTAGCGCTATGTACAAAGTACAGGGCCAATCAACCAAAACCTCACGAGAGCCAATTCAGCGGCTACAAGAACCGCCATTGGTCCGCAGGCCCGTCACTTTTTGGCCCCAGCGGCCCCACTTGGTTGGTTGTCGGGATCAAGGGCGGAGGCCGTGTGGGGACCGGCGATCGATCAGCGGCTACATTGGCGCTTCCAGGTGGTTGGTTTGTTGTGTTTTCCTGCACCATAGTATGAATGCTCCATTCGGCATCGCGAAGGGAGCCCGGATATCGGGTAAGTACGCATTGGTGTTTGTAGATTATATGTAAAGTACTTCTACCTGGATAGGATAACTTTTGCGTTTTGTCTGGGCTTTCTCCTCTGGAATATATTGTGCAACGTCGTCGTCGTCTTCTTGCAAGAGTCTAGATTTCCCAGCGTCACAAGCCTTGGAGAACCTCTCGGGGCACGGCCGAGCGAGTCTTTTGTTCTACATACTGTACTTGCATTGATTGCTTTGCGAGCCAAGCAAGCCAGTCTGCCAATCAAACGGGCGCTGACCGCCTCTTTTTCGTGATTTGGGGCAGTACAATACTGACGGTCTAGCCTAGAGTACTTACTGTACATAGTACTTTGTTGCAGTGGCTCCAGGTGCATTTGCCTCCGGAACCAGGGATCCCCAGGCCTAGAGCTGGGAAAGATCAGGGCGGCCCGAGGAGGGTTGAGCCTAGAACTCCAGGGCCTCTTCAGCACTCACACACCAAGAACAACCCATCGACGACCAAACCATTGCCAAACCCAGGCTTCTCTTTTCTCCCTTTCCTCGGTCGCCACCCACCTCCCTTCTATTTCTCTTTGTCTTTTTGTTTGATTCTTGCTCAAAGCACACCACACTCTGCGGCTGGCTCGCAGACTCTGCTTTTCGTTCTTCCAAACCGTGTCTTGGTGCCGCTTCAATCCAACATGCAGCTCAACGAGACGGTTACCATCATCAACAGGTCGGGCAAGATCATTGGCAATGTAAGTTGCGGCGTTTTCCCCTTGTTGCCAACCAGAAGCACACGTCCACTGCCTTTCTTGCGCCCTTGACCTGGAGTCCTCCCACTTCTGCACCTTCATGCTGTGCGACCCCGCCTTGCAGACGCCCACATGCGCTGACACTGCTCGCTGCAGGGCAAGCACATAGTCAACATCTTCAAAGAGGCCAAAGCCGCCTACCGCGACAAAAAGGCCGCTATCAAGGCCGACCGCGCTGCTGCTGCTGCTGCTGCTGCTGCCAATGAGCTCCGTCCAGGCATCCGCAAAGCCCACACCTTTGACGTGCGCTCACGCGGGCCCAGCGCCTACGACTACGCCCCGGAGGCTTTGTACGACCACTACGCCGACGACCAGGTCTACGAGGATGTGTCGGGGGCCCGCCGCATTTCCCATCACCACCAGGACGACTTTGTTGATCAGCACGACGATGATTACTACCTCGAGCGAGAGTACGACCACGGACGGCCCTCTGTCGTCGACGACGCGCGGTCCCAGGCCACCTCCAGGCGCAGCCACACCACCCACCGATCCAAACGCTCGCACGTCTCTTCAGCCAGCAAACACTCCAGCGCCTCGTCGCGCTCCGCCCTGACAGAAAGCAACCTGCGCACTCTGACCCGAGTGTCAGCTGTGAAACCGTCCACGGCCCCCAGCGCGTACCGCTCGCCATACCCGGATTCGGCGCCCCGAGACATGGTCCTAAGCCGGCCAACCCTCGTTCACTCGGCCACAGCACCCCTTCTGAGCGGCGCCAATGGAACCGGAAGTGAGCGCCTCAGCAGCGCCCTCTCCGATCTCACCATCCGTCCTCCAGCGCCGGTGCCCGCGTCCGCACCTCCGTCCGCTTTTGCATTGTCTGCACCAACGACACCGTCATCCAAAAAGAACAAGGAAATCGACATGAACCTCGCCTACGGCGAAATGCCACCCGATCTCGCCTCCCGCACAGATCTCGGCCCCGCCACCCCCGCCGAAGAGGCCGCCTTTGCGCACGCCGACGAAGTCCGCCGCGAAGAGCAAGCCCGCAAGCTCATGGCGCGCATCGACGCCTTGCTCGACGAAGCAGAATGTGTCCAGCACACGGCTGCTGCGACCATTGACCACCTGCAGCGCCAACCAGAGGCGGCCGCCGCCGTCGCTCTCATGCTCGCCGAGCTGAGCACCCTGCTCAAAGCCATGAGTCCCGGGTTCCTATCTGTCGTCAAGGGCGGCTTTCCCGCGGTCTTTGCGCTGTTGGCTAGTCCGCAGTTCTTGATTGGTGTGGGAGTTGCGGTCGGCGTGACGGTCATCTTCTTTGGCGGGTGGAAGATTGTCAAGCGAGTGCAAGCCGCCCAGGCACTTGTTGCGGAAAAGGAGGCAAGTCGGATGGCGTTTGCAGCGGGCCCGCCGCTGCCGCAGCAAGCACCTTCGCAGTACTACCACCAGCAGCAACCGGTCGACGCCCAGCGCTCGTCTGCCTTCCGCGGCGGCGAAGGGTACGCCCCTTCCGGTTCTGGCAGCTATGACGATGCGCTCGTGCTAGAGGAAGAACTGAGTACCATTGAAACATGGCGAAGAGGAATCACTCCCTACGGCGACGATGGCGACGATCTGTTCGATGACCATGACCAAGAGAGTGTCGACCTTGAACTCATTACACCGCACGCTGCGCAGTCTGTCCGCGGCGGAGACGCCATGTCGATCCGGACAACGCGGACGCATAAATCGCATAAATCGCACAAAAGCCATGCAAGTCATCGGAGTCATCGGAGCAGCAGCGGCAACGACAATGGTGAAGATGCACGCAGCATAGCGCCTACAGAGCGCAGTCGACGGACGACGAGGTCCAAGGCTTCCACATCTGTGTCAGCGGCCACGGGCAAGACGCATGCGCGGTCCTCCCACCTCAGAGCGATTGAGGACGGGAGTAGGGATGCGGAGAATACACTGGATGCTGTGCTGCGGTCGAGCAGCGGTAGTAGTGTCAGTGGCGGTGCGAGTCCGAGGGAGAGTATGCTGAGCGGTGTTTCTGCGTCGTCCTCCAACAGCAAGAAGCCGACGATGCTCAAGGCCTTGTTCAAGAAGAAGAAGGAGAGAGAGGAGCAGGCTGTTTCGGTCATGGTTTGAATGCCTTGGTGGGAGGTGCGAGGGGTGTGTACGGGGTGTGTACGGGGTGTGTGATGGTGGATTGTGACGATTTGTTATGATGTGATGTGATGAAGGCGTGGAGTGCAACTTGTTTCCTTGATCTCTGAAGGTTTTATCGTTGATTCTCCTTTTATCTTTCCATTTCATTTCCATTCTTGGGATTTGGGCGTTCATGGATTGGATAGGGCATTGGGTCGGTTCATTGGCCAACATTTACGAGGATATGAAGTTTTAGATGATATGAATACACAATATCACGTATACATTCATTGACTTTGATCACAGACTTAATGCAAATATGGGAGTTGAAATGAACCTGACAACAATATGATGATAGGCTCTCACATCTCCTCCCTCTTCACCTTCTTTGACTGCACCGTCAGATCATTAATATTGTCAAAAATCTCGCACCCATCATCATCCTCACAAACACTCGACCGACCCAAATTCTTGGTCACCGGGCCCGTCGGGCCGGATGTAAACAAACACTCGCCAAACAAGCAATACTGCCCGTCGACCCCGTCGGCATACTGCTCGTCGCCCCAGTAGCCCGTCCACGCCAGCCACGACGCCGAGGAGGATTCTCCCGCCTCTTCGGTGCTGCCGGTGCCGTTGCCGTTTGCGACGAGGAATGTCGAGGTGGTCGTGTTGTACCAGTAGCCGCGGTAGTTTTGGGTAATGTCCCCTTTTTTTGGGAGGGATTTGTTAGATTGGTTGAGCAGGCTTGTTTTTGAGCCCACGCCAACAAACAAATAAAGAATCAAAGGTATAAAAAAAGGAAAAAAGGAAAAGTCAAAGAAGAAAAAAAAGAAAGAGGAACCTACAAGCATAACCCGCATCCGTAACATCCGTCACAATCCCCAGCGCAATCGTATACTCTTGCGAACCCGCCGTGGCATAATTCGCATGGCTCCCGTTCGCAACGTAGGTGATGGGCCGGTGGGCGTCTTGGGCGGAGAAGTCCATCACGTCCCAGTAGTAGGCGGACCCGGCAGAGTGCTCGGAGAGGTAGATGGCGTAGGGCTCGCCGTTGACGAAGCGGATCTTGTGTGGCGCGACGGAGGGGAGGGGGTGTTGTTATTAGCCACTCTTTTTTTTTTTTTTTTTTTTTTTTTTTTCCTCTTTTGCTTCTTCTTCTCTCTCTCTCTACCTCTCTTTTTCTCTTTTCTTTTCTTCGAACGGTAGCAAAGGCTCCCTCTGTTCCCATTTCTGGGGTCTTGGATATTCGAAAGATGAATATGCAAACATAACGCCAGAACTCGATACGGTCCGTTGGCCCAATGGCGAGGCAGTTTGACTATAAACTGAGAGGAAAATGGAGCTGACTCCATTCCTCGCCCCCCCCCCCCGGCCTTTCAACCAAAGAAGAAACCAACAAAAAGAGACAAACTCACCATGGAATGTTCCCAGTCCCCCACATGGAGGTCGAATTCGATCCCAAGTACACTAGATATCACCTCGTCAGCACAGATCATCAGCATGACAAATCATTCTAGTACTCTTCACCCAACCCGCCGGGAAAAGAATAAGAAAAGGGCAACGCACGGCCTCCCCCAATTATAACTATAGAAATAGAAATAAAACACGTCCACCACACTCGCATTCTTCTCCGCCGCAATGATCAACCCCGGCGCAGCACTATACCCACTGCCATCCGCCGCCGGCGTGCCATAGTCGGACACCAACCACGCCGGCTGGTCGACAATGTTCTCCGCCGACGTCAGATACACATCGCTCGCGTACGTGTCCAGCGTGTCCACCGTCGCGGACCCCACGGCGCCAAGGGCGGCGCCAGCCACCTCGGGGATCGTGTTGTTGAGGTGCACTGTGATGTCGGAGGGGAAGGTGCCTTCGCCGCTGTAGAGATACGACCACGGAGCGTAGGTTATGGCGTACGCGGGGAGGGGAGTGGCCGTGGCGGCGGCGGCGGCGGCGGTGAGGCTTGCAAAGAGGAGGGAGACGACGGCCACGCGTGTTGGAAGCGCGCGAAAGGATCTTGTTCTTGCCATGGCTACCATCGTGTCGAAAATCGAGAGCTCTGCTGGTTGACGAGGTAAGAGGGCCGACTGGTAAGTTGGCCTGGTGGGTTGAGCGGCAAAGCAGAACAACCTCACTCAACTGAGTTGTTGAGCGCGTTCGTCTGGCGATGTAATCAGGAGCGCCAAGAGGGACCTTGTATATATATATGTATATGTATATATACAGATGCACGGCTCAGACATGCCGAATCACACAATCGAGTAACATCCAATTCTCGCCAGCCCGATCGATGACCATGGGTGGCTTTCACTGACCTTAACCAACCTGCATCGTGACCATGTGCTGCTACTACTGCACTCACCCGTGTGTTTCTCTCGGCTGCGTGCCACCCACCATGAATGAACAACTCCAAGCATAGCGTGCTCGGTCAACAGAACCCATTGTAACATTGCGATCCTTGGCCATGTATTTGCCCTCAAATCTTTGGAGCCCCTGGAGTGGACTTAAAGGCAAGATTCTCCGATTTTCCCACAAAGGCCGGGACGTCCGTCCGTTCACGCAGACAGCCCGGGTGTGCATACATCCCCACTCGGTAGATTGGAGTCTACCTTCAGCGTGGCCTGTGGCGGGGCTGCGATTGGTGAAATAGCAAAAGAGACCGCGGCGACAAGAGAGAACCCCCGCTCTGTACGGGCTGCGCGGCATGAGTTCGGGAGACGAGGGTGCAAGTGGTCATGGGTTTGACGATTCGGGCAGGTCGGCTATCGATGCAGATTGCAGATGGTAAGTAAAAAGAAAATGCCTGGGCAAATTTATACTATCTAAAGTAGTCCTTGTTGCCCTGTGGTGAAGTGACCAATAAAGAGGGGCGCTGTTTGCTGGTGTGGTGTTGTGCTGGCCAGAGTATAAAGATGGTCACAAAAGTGGGCAAATTTCGACTCCTCTCTGCACCTCGAGGGGATATATAGTACCGTCATTGTGCACTTGGTGCCCTGTTCAACAACGAGGCGCTCCCGCGTCAGCTAAGACTCGAGGCATCCATCTCCCGAGCCAGCCGCGCAACTGGTTGGGACCACATGAGCCGATGTCAGGACGAGCACGCGGCAGAAAAGCTATGGTGTGCGCCTCATCATCCATGCCGTGGCATCAACTGTGCCTTTGTTGGGTAGGGCGTGAGAGGCAAAAAGGTGTAGCGCGGTCCTCATTTCGACCACGGGTTTTGAAGGCTGCCGCGAACGATGCCGCGACACGTCGCATCCTGCTGAGGCGCGCAGAGTGGCCCTCTCCGTTGAGGACAGCAAAGACGATGAGCACTTGATCAGAGAAAGGCTCCAGGGCCGCCCCTTATACCGTTGTATCTGAGCTGAGCCGCCCGCCAGACACGAAGACCCAAGGCTACCAGACCAGGCCGCCCGCCAATTCCCCGACCTGCTCGGAGCCGACGTGCATACGGTTGGTCCAGAAGAGACGCCGAACCATCTCCCCTCAACGCAGACCCTAACCCGCAGAGATAGCTCGACCCTAGCCCTCAAACCTCAAACCATCTCCACGTGATGCGGGGGACCTGCGCAGGCACCCAAACCGCCAAAGCTTGCCAAGGTGTGGGGTAAACATTCCCCCAAAAAGGCCAGCACAGGGCTGATGAATGGCTGACGACAACTTCATATACAGACGCACGCCTCCGTTGCTGCATCAGCCCATTCTTGCCCCGTACCACTCCATGTCCGAGTCGTCGGGGTCTCAAGCTGTTGGCCGGAAACCACCATGTGACCCTTCTGGCGCAGCCACGTCTGGGGTGGGAATTCTGATCCATTGCCCACCGTCAGCGTAGTGCAAAGCGCGTCCACCGTCTCCATAACAGGCGGGCGGTAGAAGTAGATCCCGAGCTCCCGGCGCGCTGCCGGAATTATGACGACGACGGATCAAAGACCACTTGCTCTGACAAGTAGTGCAGCACGCGCCCATAGCATAGCATTTGATGGAGGGAGCCCCGATCAGGAACCCCCCCTTCACCATTGGCCGCCTTACTTACTACCATAGTATTTGTGGAGGGCGAGAAGGAAGCCGAATTGGTAATTCTTATAACTAGAGAAAACCACGTAGTCGTCAGCACTTTTTGCCTCAGCAAGCACACTCGCGTGACGGTTTTCTCTCCAGTATTCCCTTTCTCTTCTTTTGCCGCTGCTGTCACCGTTTTGGACTTGGTGGGAGTTTGAGCTCCTACACATTTCACATCGAAGCCCAATATCATAATCGCCACGCCTGTTGCTTAGAAATACCATGACGTCCGAAGCAGCAAAGGCGCCTCATGGCGGCGAGTATCGCCAGTTCCTGCCGGACCTGTCCATCCCCAGGTTCACCACCATGAAGAAGCAGGATGCACACGAGTACGCAAAAGCCTTCAAGGAGGGCGGCCAGCCTCCGTGGCTACACGCCCTCTACATGCACTGGCTCGACCTGCTCAAGGACCCGTTTCGGGGCGTGACAACTGATGGTATGTGTCTGCCTCCATGACAATACACATCAGGGGACGAAGAAGAAGAAGAAGGGAAAAAAGCTAATTCGAACTTTTGGCAGGCCATGCCAAGCCTGATCTCTTCCAGCTGCAGGACGAGGGCATCCCCATTGAGAAGATTGTGAGCGCCGCAGATGCCGTGCTTTCTTCCCTGAGCGCGGAACAGCTCGCGCGCACAAAGTACCACATTGACTCGCCGGAATGGCGGACGTGGAGCAACCCCGAGTTCCTCCTCAGCGACAAGGGCATCCGCCTGGACGAGGTCACCAGCGAGCTGCGCGCCAAGGTGCTCGCCGTCCTCGAGGCCACCCTGTCGCCAGAGGGCTACCAAAAGGCGCGGGGCGCCATGCGCGTCAACGGCTTTCTCGGCGAGCTTGTCGAGTCGCCGGCCGTCATGAACGAGTACAGCTACAATTTCGTCGTTTTTGGGGAGCCCTCGGCCACCCGCCCCTGGGGCTTCCAGTTCTACGGCCACCACCTGTGTCTCAACATCTTCCTGTACAAGACGCAGATTGTTGTCTCGCCCTGGTTCACCGGCGCCGAGCCCAACCTTATTGACGAGGGCAAGCACAAGGGCACCCGCATTCTCGAGGAAGAGGAGAAGCTCGGGCTGCTGCTGATGCAGAGCCTCTCCGCCGAGAAGCAGACCAAGGCCCAGATTTACAAGCTCATGCGCGACCCAGCCATGCCCCACGGACGGTGGAACCACGATGACCAGCGCCATGTGTGCGGCGCCTACCGTGACAACCGCATCGTCCCGTACGAGGGCATCTTGGTCTCCGACATGACCGCCGAGCAGCAGGAGGTTGTCGTTGCGATTCTCAACCAGTACCTGCTATACCTCCCCGCAACTGCCAGGACAGCCAAGATCGACCACATCAAGTCGTGGTTCCACGAGACGTACTTTTGCTGGATTGGTGGATACGGCGATGCCGATCCCTTCTACTACCGCATTCAGAGCCCTGTAGTTATCATTGAATTCGACCACCACTCGGGCGTCTTCCTCAACAACAAGGAGCCCGCCAAGTTCCACATTCACACGCTTTTGAGAACACCAAACAAGGGAGACTATGGCGTGGCACTCAGACCACTCATTCCAGGAACGGAGCAAAATTTCATCTGGCCGGGAGAGCGGGACTAATCCACTAGCCTGGAGACCAAACGGAGCCAATAGAAAGTGACTGGATGTAATGGATCTTTGTTTTGTGGTTGCGCCAGATTTGGGGACGGGCAAATGTCCCCGGCTGTCGACAGTTGGATGAGGTAAACAAGCTTCCTACCATCATACTGCGGCTGGCTGGTGAGGGAGCTTCCAAAGACCGGACAGCTGCGACTGGATTCGTGTCTGGCGTGGAGCGTTAGCTTGTCGAAGACTGCATGCACGCCATCAACTATACTCGTATATGATATCGCAGTCATTCCGGGTCGAGACACGGGGCAATTGTATCCTTAAGGGCACTGATGAAAGCGATTGTACGCACCACTCATGACAGGGACCCCTTTGCTGGATGTCTTCCAGAGGATGGAGACGAACGGAAACCTGGAAACAGCAGAGCGTGGCCATTTTTGGCTTGGATAGTGATATAACTCTGGCACATGTGCCCAGATGTGTATATTAGAGGGCGTAGTAATGACCACGGAATAGTGATTGACGAAATGATACACTCTTTCAATAGACATTAAGGTCAAGGCGTGCACTAGGCATCATATCCGGACACTGCGACATGTTTGCTGATGCCGGGTTCAATCTTTTCAAGAATCTCCACCAGTTCTGTATAAACCCGTCTCTGCAGCTCATGCCCAGCCTCACTCGTGACTAGCTTGCTGGGATCGCGCACCACGCAGCTGTCCAGGTATTGTCCGTGACTTTCCCGCCCAGCATCAGCCGCAGCCACCAAGGTGCGCGACCCCATTTCAGATGTTCGCCCCAGGAGCCGGAGAGTGCATCTCACTATGTAATTCAGAGGAAAGGTGTTGTGCCTAAACAGTTCTGTGCGACAGAAGCCAGGATTGAGGCAATTGACAATGACTGGGTCTGCTGGCGGCATCCGGGCTGCCAGTTCTCGAACAAGGAAGATTGAAAGTAGTTTAGATGTGTTGTATCGGTCTTCGTTCATATTCTGCTTGCCCTTGAAGGCTTCAAAGATGCTTGACTGCTCGCGTTCGCTGAATCGAGCCTGCGCGTGTTATGTTGTGTCAGTACGATGGTAGAGCCCTGCTAATTGTGTTGTTTCTTCACCCCTGCTTTTCCCTCTCTCCTTTAGTTCCCCTCCTAGAAGAGACAAGCGGAGAAATTCCGAAGAGGGGCCATGAAAATGCTGGGAGCAACATACAAACATGTGTGAATCCGACGAGACAATTACAAGTCGTGGCTCCACGTCGAACTTGCTGGCCGTCCGTCGCATCAAAGGCAGCAGGAGAAAAGCCATCAAGAATGTGGAAATGACGTTGATCTCAATAGTGCTCTCGTAACCGCCGTCTGTCTCGACATACGACCCAATAGCGATGCCTGCATTTTCAACAATGACATCCAGTCGGTCGAGCTGGCTTTCCGCCTTGCGGCAGAATTCTACAACACTCTTGAAGCTGCTCAGATCCACCTGCCATATTTCGACGGCCGTGGGCTTGTTGCTACCATCATCAGAGAATTTGGTAGGGTCGAGAAGAGAACTTCGCGCTCTTTGGCCCTTGTCAACGTCGCGACACGCCAGTATGACTTTGGAGGCCCCCAGACGGCAAAAGTGGCGAGCTGCCTCGAGCCCTAGTCCGACGTTGCCCCCTGTGACAATCACAGTCTTGCCTTGGTAGCTGTTATTCGGGTAGGGCAGTGATCGTAATTGAGTCTTGAGAAAATGTAGAGGATACCAGGCGGGCCTAATAGGCTGTTAGCTCGGCTGTGGCCTGGTAGAAGGCCCTTGTCGTGGGCCAAAAGGCGGAGAGATCTCGGAGCAGGAGATGAGGAATGACTTGCATGTTGAAGTAGCCAGCATCTGTAAGCCATGACAGGCTGTGCCTCTTTGCAGTCTGGGAATCTGCCATATTTGTCTGCGTCTCCTTGGTGCTGGGATTGGAGGTCTGCTTGAGGAGTGAGATAGGCGAGGGGTGCTGATGGGAGAGAAGCGATGTAAGGGTCGAAACGACGGATGATCTTCGTATTAGCGGCCTTGGAAGATGAGATTCGGAGTGCGCAACTTTATGACACGTAAATGGGGAAGTCTGTCACGGTGAAACGCGACGAGCTTCACCTTGGTGCCCGGTTGGGGCCGTGGTGCTGCTCTGTGCGCATTTTGAGTTTTGGTTGGCAAAGCTGGAAGACAGGTTCATTGATTGATTCGCGAAGAGTTGGATCTTGTGTCGATTTCGTGGACGTCACTTGGTCCGGAGCTGATGGACTGCCTGTCATTGGCGATGTTTGCTTTATAGAGTTGCTGCAATGTGGCTAGTAGAGCTTCTACAACGAAGTCCAGCCACCTCCAAGCAGGGAAAGAGCCATCCACCGTGGTTGCATGCCGGTCCGATAACCATCTTTCTTTCTCCTTTTTTCTTTCTGTGCATACAATGATATGAGAAGCCTGTGGCACTTTGGTCTTCGTCATGCCGCTGAAGACCAAGTCTCCTGGCCGACATTTGTTGCTCATCGAAATATCTGGTAGCTTCACGTAATCACCTCAACGGCCGGCATCATAACAAAACACGCCGCCGGCAGGGATTTATCACGAGGAAACATCAGAACACGCGTATCAAGACGCGTCAAAGGTGATATTGGAAGCTATGCACTCTGAAGGAAGCTGTTGCCACGTGTATAGAAACTGCAATTCTCTAGACATGACACAAGAGCCGCTGCGAGGTTACCAAGATCGCTCGAGGATATACCATGAATGTATGAAGAGTGGCAATGACAACGTAACCTTCATGCCAATGGCTTGGATTTTGGTATTACAGAATTATATATAGTTGAACAATTATTTCCAGCTCTCGTCACCAATTGCTTGCCACAATTACGCCGTTGCGCGCCCCGTGCAGTCCGCCTCTCGAGTCAAGAGCCCGTCATGTTATCGGTGTTTGCAAAAGCCGTCCGCCCCGCCGCCGTCCACCAGCTCAAACACCGAGACTTGCAAATCTAAGGCAAAGGCCAGGAGTAGCTTTTTCCAGCTGTTTCTGGCCCAGAGTCTTTTCGATTACTGTAGGCGTGGCCTACAAGGGAATGATAGACCATGTCGTGATCCTGCCATCCCTCTGCGGAATTCCCAATCCCAACGAATAGTGGTGGTATGACGATGACGACATCTGCCAGCCAATTCGCGGCCGGATTCTCAACACTGCTTCTTTGAAGGTCCACGCCCAATAACCCCAAGAAGCAGTTGACCGCAGCCTTAAGTGTAGAAATAACCAAAGACGGCGAGACCAATCATGACAATTGAGATCCATTGTAGGATCATTTCGTTCTCCGTCTCCTTCATGCCCTTGGTCACTGTCGCCTCCCACGCAACATCAGGGCTGGTCCTTTCCGCCTCGGTGATTTCAGCGCTGCTCTTGGACTTGGTTTGAGGAGCCGCCATTATGTTGTGTTGTATTCCCGTGAGTATATCAGGAGAAAAGACCCCTTGGCGTGCAAGTTGTACAGTCTGTAAACAGTCGTGGCTTCGTGGCAACTAGCCGTGTGAATGTCGCAGCGATTCTTTCGTAGCGGGTCGAAGTAGAGATCGATCAGGAGACGCAGGTTTGGCCAATGCACCCGTGGTCGAAGCAGAGGGCAACGAGAACTTCTTATGGCGATGATAGAAAAAAATGACAGACGATGCGTCCTCGATGGTAATTTGGCGGAGTTGCTGCGTCCCGGTACTTGGTGCTTGCAGTGGGTCGATCTCTTAGGCTCTATCGTACGTTGTGCAGCCCCCTTGGCAGCAAGATACGTCTGTATTTTAGTACCTGGAACAAGCCGTGACTGCCCTGTAGACATTTGCTCGCTGAACGTACTACATATGACATATTATTCGTACAGAGGGCCATAGAACCGTCAAGGACCCTGCGGCAAGCATCGCCAAGGCTTCAGAACCCCACTGAAGGCAGAGCCTGCTACGACAGTTTGCTTCGCGAAGCTCTGCAGCGGCCTGTCTATCCTGCCAATGCCAACCTCCCGAAGCCTCGAGCGCAATCGGCTGTGAATCTGCTACTTTAACGAATGAACAATCAGCTCGGGTCGAGTCCTGTATCTCCAATACTTGGTTCTTTTACAAGTTCATTGCTGGTAATACACCGTGGCCGCATCATGCCACTGGCTAGCAGATGTGGCCTGACACTTTGATCCGCCCAGGAACCGTACGACGTCGCACCCACGTACGAGCCTGTCGCTACAAGACCAAAGGCGCGGGGACAGCCACTTTGTCCAAGGTTGATGCAGGCCCATACATGCGAGCTTCACAAGTCAAACACAGCCAGAACTAGGCGCGCGTCACGTCTCGTCCTCCACTAGGAAACCGAGGTCGGTGTAGCCGGGAGATGCTATAAGACGCTCGAGGTCAGCATGCCCCGCGTCCAGCCTGTACTCCTCTTTAGCAGATGGATCACAAAGAAAGACTACACTCTGGAATGACAAGACGGCAGTTGCTGCTCGTCATCATCACTACTGTCTGCACAGCCTATCTTTATCTGCGCCTGTCCTCGCCCTCGTCCCCGACCGTGCTCCACGTCGACCAAACCATGTCACCAGGATCCGCGCCCCACACCGTCATAGTCGTTGGCGGCGGTCTTGCCGGTCTATCAGCCTCGTACGCCGCTTTGCGCGCAGGAACAGCCGTCAGACTCCTCGAACGCGCCGAGAAGCCAGGTGGCAATAGCATCAAGGCCTCTTCGGGCATCAACGGGGCGCCCACCCGCTTCCAACGCGGCCAAGACACAACCTTCTACGCGGACACGGTTCGATCCGCTGGTGCCCGCTTAGCAACCGAAGCTGACGCTTCAATTACACATTTCAGACGGCCCGAACGGGAAGCACTTATCTCCACACTGACGGCTTCTTCAGCCCAGGCGATTGACTTCCTGGTTGATGAAATCGGCGTTGATCTGAGCGTTGTGGCGCAGCTGGGCGGTCACAGTTTCCCTCGTACACATCGCGGTGGAGGAAAGTTGCCACCGGGTGCAGCCATTGTAACCGCGCTGCTCGAAAAGCTTAAGCAAAACCCCAAGTTCGAGCTGAGCACTACAGCTGAGGTCAAACGTCTCCTGTCGCAGGAATCTGATGGCAAGGTCACTGGAGTGGAATACCTCAGCACTGGCGAAACATCTACTGTCCAAGGCCCCGTCATCTTCACAACGGGCGGGTTTGCCGGCGATACCTGGGGTCTACTGCAGAAATACCGACCAGACCTAGCTGGTCTCCCATCGACAAACGATGCTAGGCCAGGCACGCACGGGCTCCTAGAAGCCGTAGGTGCGCAGCTGATCGATATGGACAGCGTACAGATACATCCTACTGGGTTTGTCCAGCCGTCTGATCCAGACGCGCGGGTCAAGTTCCTCGCTGCAGAGATGCTGCGAGGCGAAGGTGGCATCCTGCTGAACCAAGGGCGTCGTTTCGTCAATGAAATGGAGACGCGCGAACATGTCAGCAATGTCATTATGAAACTACCTCCGTCGTCCACAGCAACAGGCGAGGAGGGATCTACGACGTTGACTCAATGGGACGTACAGTTGCTGCTAGACCCAGGCGCCTGCGAAGCTGCCGCATCGCACATTGGCTTCTACCTATGGAAAGGCCTCTTGGCCAAGAAAAAGGTCAAGGAATTGGACGAGGCCACACGAGAGAGCATTCGCGAGTACTCGCAAGTGGTGGCCGGCGCCAAGCCTGATTCTCTGGGCCGTCAAGCTTTTGGCTCTTGGAGATTGACAGGGACGGCCGAGGACGATGAGCAGGAAGTCTGCGTTGGGTCCGTCACGCCCATCACACACTTCACCATGGGCGGCGCCGCCATAAATGCACAAGGCCAGGTCCTGGCCAAGGCCGGCAACGAAGCGAGTAGTCTGAAGCCGATTGAGGGCTTGTGGGCTGCGGGTGAGATTACGGGTGGGTTGCATGGGGATAATCGTCTGGGTGGCTCATCCTTGTTGGAGTGTGTGGTGTTTGGTCAAACTGCTGGGGCTGCGGCGGCTGCGTATGCATTGACAAGTTAAGTTGTTTGTCTGTGTGAACTGTGTCCAGAGAATTTAGTGATTTGTATCTGATGCATTAGTGAGGTACTGTTGCTCGGTGGGACACATCATCTAGTTGCAGACTTGAAATATTATATCGAGCGTCGTTCGATGCAGTATGGCTGGATGTGCTTATTGCCTCATGTCGTGTCAACTTTTTATGTTTCAGATAAGATAATCAATCCATACATCTTCACGTTTGCCAAAGTCATTTCTAATGGCTCATGGGAAACAATGCGTGACAGTGCCAGAGACGGTAAATACTAGGTACGAGAATTGGCGATATCTACTGCAGCATAACGGTCTGTTTTATAGCTATATACACATATTATGAAAAAAAAATGATCATAAATCAAATAATGTGAGCGCGCCATTCGAAGTCTCATTTTTCCTCATCACTTCTAAGTGACTATATGTCCTTTGTTTTGATACGTATTTGGGGTTACACCATATTTGTGCTGGTAGGTCTTAATTAGTGAATGTACGCAAAAGCTCCCACTACAACGAATATTGAGAGAATTAGTAAGTGAGATTGGAACCATTATAATGAGCAGAATTTTGCCATTACATTGAATATAGAATGTTGAACAAAAGTGTTGTGGTGTTTGAGGAATTTGAGCAAAATAAGTAGGAGATCATAGACAAATTAGTGAAATTAAATTACAATTTGACGATGGTTACACATTCCACGATTACTTACGCTATACAAGGGTTACCTACCCAAAAAGTATATATCTCAAAACAGAAAATTCAGGAGAATCATAGGGTGTGGTATTTACTCCGTATTATGAGCATTAAAATTTCATTGCAGAGTGGGTGCATAGCTGCCATATCCATATCGCGCGGCTGATGATATCGCACAAGGCTGAACATATGCCAAGACCTTACGTAAGCTGCAACTTATACAAGGCTCCGCGCTGACACAGCACAACGACATCCCAAGTTATGCAGATCTCTACATGATTGAACACAGGCCACGTACCGGCAAATCGATGTGAATAGAAGCCACTAGAAGCATCAAGAGACTCATACCACCGTTGACGGACCATGTAGGCCGCCATTCAACTGTATAACTTGAACTAGCTAGCCCTGCGCGACTTAGCGCGTCATATAGGCGGAGGTTGCATGATCGCTCCGGTCACAGCGCCGCGCCCGCGCCCGTATATAGTCGGAATCTGCGAATTGAGTCACTATGATGGTTTAATTTCACCAGAGTATCGGCCTTTGCCATTCTTCTTTGTGCAGGATGTGTCATTCGAGCGCGAATAGTTCTGTGCCATCCAGTATGCGGCACAACGCTACGGAGATGCAGTGCTCTCAGCTCCGTAGCCGACGATCTCATCTAACCTCTGTAGGGCATGTGAGTCATCTAATAGGAGCTCATGGCGTCAATGACTCTATTACAGCTCCAGACAAAGCCAGCCGGCCCGGGGCTGCGACTCACGAAGCGATGTTGAGCGATGTTCGGCTGGGACTAGTCCACAATCGGTTCAACGCTACCAAAAGGCGTTGCTCCGGTCCGAACCCGTCCGTTTCCCTTTTTTTAAGCTTATATTTAAGCGAATCTGAACCGTCCAACCGGAGATGCACTAGTCCTTCTGCGACCAATGAGTCAACGCGGGGGTGTGCTAGCTCTGCAGATCTGGGGAACCTCCTTCGGCCGGAACTGGACCCGAATTGGCGGGCCATCACTACATACGTGGCTTTGTGTTCTGTCGGTACGTGCCGTGCCAGGCCTTTTCCATCTAGTGATCTAATCTAATCTGGCTACTGATGTGCATGGAACTAGTCCTCCTGCGATGGATGAGTCAATGCAAGCGTGATGGCTTCAGGCTACCTACTCCCATAACCGAGGAACCATGGAGCCTTTTACAGGCCCAGTCTCTTTCCGTGCAGCGCCAGTGTGCGGAAGGAAGCTACCACGATGCTCATCACGCGGGATAGACCGTCAGGAGGATCGGGCTGGTGTGTTTTGCGAACTTGCAGCCGCCCTCGTTTATCACGATGAAGCGGGCCGCACGCGTCCACATATCTGATTGCGGTATGAATAGACGGCCTGGGCCGGGAGAACCTCAATCCACTACGGTCCGGTACTCTGGCGATATCGGTTGACTCATTCTGAAAATACTGCCCACTTGGCGGTGTCTCTGCCCTCCGTTCGTCCATAATGCCCTCCGTTCGTCTATAAGTATCTGGCCTTCCTCCCTCTATATGCCTCTCGTTTTTTTTTTCCTTCTTTCTTTTCACCAAGGGGCCTCGAGGCCTCGAAGCCCCCGAGGCCCCTCAAAGGTATGTCAAGTGACCA
Organism: Coniella vitis; assembly: GCA_011317545.1. Classification (NCBI taxonomy): domain Eukaryota; kingdom Fungi; phylum Ascomycota; class Sordariomycetes; order Diaporthales; family Schizoparmaceae; genus Coniella; species Coniella vitis. The sequence goes on from WUJK01000008.1 coordinate 442,835, forward strand.
GGTATGGCCTCAAGCGAGGCATCGGCTAACCCTCTTGCCCATCCCCTTGCCCATCCCCTTGCCCTTGCCCATCCCCATCCCCATCGCCATCCTCATCCCCATTACCATCACCATCCTCATCACCATCCTCATCACCATCCTCATCATCATCCCCATCCCCTTGCCCATCCCCATCCCCATCACCATCCTCATACCCATCACCATCACCATCCTCATCCTCATCCCCATTTCCATTGCCATCTTCATCCCATATTCATCCCATCCTCAACCCATCCTCAACCCATCCTCAACCCCACCCCCACTGCTCGTCCCCAATCCCCCGTGCTCAAGGCCGATGGCCTGCCCAGTGGCAGACATACCAACTTTTCAGCTTCGTGGTCATGGAAGCTTTCAATACTAGCAAAAACGCATTCATGATTTCCTTTGTTACTGCGATGGTCTTCGGGCGTACAAGGCCAATGAGACTGACTGGTGAGTTTGCTCAGACTGATTGCGTTAAAACCTTATGTACCTTTGAAAAGGATCAACACCCCGCCCCCGATTTTTCCAGAGCTTTCAAGTTCTGTGCTTTGACCAATTTTTCAACTTTCAACTTCTTCAACAACTTTCACAAACTTCCAAATCAACTTTTCAACATGTGTCCATCCACACCGTCCAGTGCCGAGGCCGGCCTCAAGGCCGTCTGCAAGCACATGCGGTCCGCAGGCCACAAGATCAAGGAGACCTCCAAAAAGGCAGGCCGACGGCTCCGCACCAAACTGGCCAAGCACGGGCTGCTGGGCGCCAACTTCAAGGCCGACTACGAGCTGAGCGAGCTCGGGCGCAAGTACTGGACGCGCCCGGCACACATTGACGAGTACACATATCGTCATGCCGAACGCACGTGGGACTCGACTTGGTGGCACAATTGCGATCGCAAAGATGATTCATGGTGAGTGACATCTTGTCTCTTGTTTCCCAACAACTTCCCCTTCAACCCTTCAATCCTTCACCCTTGAGCCCTTCTGCCCTTGAGCCCTTCAGCCCTTGAGCCCTTCAGCCCGTCAACCCCAGCCCCCGGATCATGAATCCCGTTGGTTGCAGACCATGTATGGCTGACGTTGAGGTTCACAGTCGCATTGCCTTGGCCCAGATGTACGGACGGAGCCCTTCCCAAATCGAACGCAAAGAGCAAGCCAAGCAAGAATTTATCGACAAATACTTCCGCCTCAAATCAAAAAAGGCGCGAGAATCTACAAAGAGCTGAGTGATGGAGAAGAAGATCCAAGAGAAAAGAGAGAAAAGCCAAAAAAAAAGGAAGGAAAACAAGACAAATGAAAAAAAAAAAAAAGGCTGTGAGAGTGAGATCAATTGACATCTAGGATCAAGGACTTTCGAAGTCCAAGGTGAGAAGTACCGAGTCGGGCTTCCCCCGTGTTTGGAAGCTCATGAGAAGGAGTTTTGGATTTGATGGAAATTTGGAGTCTCACAGAGTGATGGGGAAGAAAACCAGAAAAGCCAAAAAAAGAAAGAAAAAACAAAACCAAAAAAAAAAACAAAACAAACGAGGTTGCAAGAGTGAGACATCTAGATGAAGGACTTGGAAGTTCAAGTTGAGAAGTTTTGAGTGGGACTTTTCCATGTCTGGGATGTTCTGAAGTCATGGCGCTCTATGTAGCTCAGGTGTTGAAGGGGTTTTGAATCTGATGGAATTTTGGAGTCTCATGGAGAAAAAAGACGGAAAGACAAAAAAAGGTTGAAAAGAAAACAAGAAAAAAAAAGGGTTGGCGGGAGTGAGACACATCTAGGATGAAGGACTTGGAAATCCAAGTTGAGAAGTACTGAGTGGGGTTTCTGGTTCGGCATTTAGGAGTTTTGGATTTGATGGAGTTCACGGGGTTCAGGTCGTTCAAGGAGTGCACGGAGTCGAAGGAGTCCAAGATGTTCAAGGACCTCAAAGAGTTCAAAGAGGTCAAGGTGTCCAGGGAGTTCAAAGACTCTAGGTTGTCCGGTTTGCTCAAGGAGTACAAGGAGTTCAAGGGGGTACAGGTTGTCAAGAAGTTTGAGGAGCTCAGGTTGTCCAAAGAGTTCAAGGGAGTTCAGGTTGCTCAGGTTGCTCGGGATTTCAAGGAGTTCAAGGGAGTTCGGATCGTTCATATTGCTCAACGGGTTCACTGGAGTTTGGGGTTTTCGGGTTGCTCGGTTTTTTTTTCAGGGAGTTCAGAGAGTTCAGGGGTTCGAGGAGTTCAAAGGTTCCAAGAAAGGAGTTGAGGGAGTTCTAGCGATCCATGATTTTGAGCAATTCAAGCGTTTGATTCAGTTTTGAAGTTCACGGCGACCCGACGTCTCTCGAGTCCTTGGCGTCTATCCTTTCTTGATTCGTAACCCTGTCTGTATTGTTCTTCTTCTTCTTCTTCTTCTTCTTCTTCGACTCTACTATCATTGGCATAGCAACGAGTAGATCTGTGATATCTGAAATGATTTCAAGGACCGCGAGCACTTGGGTAACACGAGAATCCGGAAGTCTTAAAGGGCAAAAGTCGAGGAGAGAAAAATAATCTTTTCCCCCCAGAGAACAAAAAAGTGCAAAATCACGACGCGCAGAAAGCCAGCTGAATTACAACAAAACCTGCACAGAATTCCCCAGTTTATATTATATATATTTTTGATAAATACCAAAAGTGGAAACGCCACTGGATCAAAATCTCTGGCATATCCTATCCGCTCCACTCGCCCAAACACCGTACTCAGAACCTCATGCAGTCTTTGCTCATGTATCAAGCAAGCAGACATCGATCCGTGGATATCGACCATCAATCTCACCAAAAAAAAAAAAAGAAAAAAAAAAAAAAAGAAAAGAACATCACCCAGATTCATGGCGGAGAAGTCGCCGTCGGCATTCTATACACAGCCGCCCGGCTCGAGCCCTCCTTCACCCCGTCGTCTTCATCAATATACCCCAACTCGATATCAATCGCGTCCGAGCCAGCCCTCCCCTGCGATTCCCGAGTATACACTGGCCGAATCGGCATCACCTCGGAGCCCTCGTCCCCCCCTCCTCCCGCCGTGCTTCCCATCATCGTTCCCAGCCCAGCTCTCCCAGTATAATCCGCCCACCGCCGCGACGATCCTCCTCCTCCTTCTCCTCCATTCGTTGTGTTCCTCGTCGTCGTCGTCGTCAGTGTCCCACCACCGCTCCGATCCACAACCGTCGATTCGCTCGTCCGCCACGTGCCCCCCGCGAAGGACGCCCTCGTCGTGCCCAGAGTCACGCTCATATTCGACTGCCACCAGCCCACCACACTATCCTTCCGAAAGCCCTGGCGGGCAAGGTGGTGTGCGCGCGAGTGCGCAGCGCGGCGTTTGCGCGCGGGCGCCACGGGCGGGGCTGCCTTGGGGCTGCCGCGCCAAAAGGAGCGGGTGAAGAGGGGCCGGAGCGCGGGCGCGTTGATCTGTAGTAGGTAGTGCGTCGGTTAGTCGTGGTAGATGGAAGGGGCTAGGGTTCGTGTGGCTGGATATAATGGACGTAGAATACATGGCGAGGACGTGCCACAGACTCGCGCATCAATAGGAACTGAGTTGGGTGCAAGACAAAGGGTTACTTACAGCAGCTACTCCAACCAGACACTCACGCACGCCCCATCTGTTGATAGTTTCCTGTATTGTCCCGTATCAGAATGGTGCCAACCATTCGCAGCCAAGAAGAAAGAAAGAGAGAGAGAGTGAGTGAGTGAGTGAGAGTGAGAGAGAGAAAGGAGGAGGGGTGGGCTGTGTCCTTACCGTAGACGGTACGCCCTGAAGAGTGAGAACCACGCCTACAATGTAATGAAATCAGTGGGTGAATCCTCAAGAGAGTTGACCGAGGGGGACCGCGAGGATAAAGGCCATGCCAGAAACTCGTGACGAGCGCCAACCGGCTTCACCAGTCTTCAAGCATGGCTGGCCTGATGGAAACATACGCATAATAGCCGCAGCAATGACAAAAACGCCAGAACACAGCAGGATCATGACAAAGAACTTTTTGAGCAAGGGCACGTTGAGCTCCTTGAGGAGAGGAACCGCGAGGAAGAGGATCACAATATCGGTGGTGATATCTACGAGTGGGTGGTGTGGTGGAGAGGGTTCGATTAGCCACGGGTCACACAACTGCTTGGCCGGTCCTACTGCCCCCCCTATCGAGGGCAATGGCAGTGGCGTACACCTCGATACGGTGCGCATGAGGTGGGCACAGGACGGGAAAAGGGGCCCCAGGAGTCCTTACTCAGTGTTGTCGTGACGAGCAGGTTCTTGAGTTTGAAAGTGCACTCGAAGCTCGGCAAGGGCTGCACCTGGTAATTCGCAGGAAACGGTCGACAGCTAAGCGTGATGGTCAGGATGACGGCGGTATAGGACATGGTCGCGAAGATGGCGACGGCGCGAAAGACGTTCTGGTGCCAGAGGTGGCCTATCAGGCGCTTACTGCACCAATGGAAGAATCCAGATTAGCAGGTGAGGCTTTCGTGTACGCTCGCTACAAGACAAGATACGGCCGCTCTTGTATCGATCATAGACTACTTACTAGAGAAGCAATATCGTGAGCTACTGATTGTAGCCATGTTAGTGGGGGTGCACGGTGCTCGAAAGAGAAGAAAAAGAAAAAGGAAAAAAACCCTCCAGAGCATGGACAAACGGTCACGGTATTGTGTAGGCAGGTGTGAGGGGAGGAAACATGAGAAATTTACGGGCCTTCATGCTCCAAAGGAGGCTAACGTAGCAGTACCAGGCGGCTTGCTGGCACTTGGAGCCGTAGATGAGGCTGTTGATGTCGCTTTGCGACAGCTGGTCTACCTCGTATTGGGAGACATCTACATTTGTGCCGTACTGGTCTGAACAAGACGAAAAGCGTGAGCGGTGTTCCCTTTCCGCTGATGTTGGTCATGCACCGGTTGGGATCTTTGTGCGGATCGGCGAGAGAGGAGGAGGAGGAGGAGAAGGATGGGTTGCCGTCACGTACACACTTGTTGGACTTGAAGTTTGAAAAGAGAATTAGAGATGTGGTCAGCTTGCAGCACAACGACTGCGCACACATGCCATGGTGATCCCCAGACAGAAGAGGGTGGCAGAAGCAGATTGCTTACCCATCATCATTGTTGAGATCCATGCTGCCAACGTCTTGAGAGCAACAACTTGATGTTAGCAAGAGAACGACCCCTTGGTCTGCGGCCTCTCTCCGTACTGCAGGCCACGGCAAAATTGCAGTGCCCTCGATAGCGGACCTCCCCGGGTGGAAACCCACGTACAATAACCGCAACGTAATCGTCCATCATGAGTCCCTTGATGCCAACTCTGCGGATCTGCACGGGAAACCGCAAGATGATGATGACCATGCCCAACGTGAACAACGCCCAGAACTCGGGCAGAAACTCGGGGTCGCGGTCGAGGAATTCCCTGAGGAGCGGTGACTCGCCCCTTGTCGAAGGGTCTCTCGTCACCACGGCCGCCGTCGCCGTCGCCGTCGTGACCGCCATCGTCACCACCGCCATCACAAGCGCCTAACAGCTGTGAGCTGGCGCGCGCCAGTCCGAGCGAATGGGAGACGCAGTGTAGGCCATGCAACAAAAGCTCGGGAATCTTTTGTCATCAGGTCGATCGAAATACGCTGCTGGAAGGAGAGGCGGGGGTGGTTTGGTGGGAAAGAGTGTCTTGAAGAGTCCTAAGTGGGTGGCGGATGGTCAAGGACGGCAGGAATGGCATGTATTCATGAATTGGCTGGCGCCATCTCTCTCTCTCTCTCTCTCTTGCCCCAAGGCTGGCCTGAGTTTGGCCAGAAACGCAGTCGTCCAGAGATGAATGGTATTGATTTTAGAGTTTGACACTACATTTACATTGCGTACGTCATGTCCATACCGGGGCTGCCATCCTGCCATGTTTGAGCAGGAGGGCCCCGAAGCCAGAAAAGGGCAAGCAAGGCCTCTGCCCTGCTCTACGCTCTTGTGGGAGCGGTTGTCGGGCTGCCGAGCAAGGCGGACTACAACTGGACAACCGCCTGGCTGGCAGGTTTAGCAGAGACTGAGAGCGTTCGTCTCGACGCCTGCTTTTGGGAACAACGATCACCACGGGGAGAAAGTATAGCAAAGGCATGCCAATCCTTGAGGAGCAGGACAACTTGCTGGACAAGGACTTGGCCCAAGCCCACTTCCCCCCGGCCGGGGTAGTGAAGATCCGCTACTTTAATCTTTCCCCGTCGTGGGGAAAGACAAGACACCTGACACCCTAGATAGACTATAGGGCCGCCAGGCACAGAGTCAAAAAGACTAATACTGTTTCAGTCGCGCGCCGCACCGCCACGCAGATGTGCAGCACGGGCCAGTATGTGAGATTGCTTGTTGCCGACAGACCGGCTGCCCATTGCAATCCTACCAGATGCGTGGCACACTAATTTGGTACAAACCTTGACCATATATTGACAGACTAGTATTGTAGTATACATGGTGCTGTGTATGTGCCTGTAGCTGTTCGACCTCGAGCACTCTGGTGGTCCACTCGACCAGGGACCATCCAAGGGAGAGCCCCCCGAACGAGGCGCAGCATGGGATGCCATGAAATCCGAGATGCGGCCGGTTGGTTTCTGGCTTTGCGTCTTGGCCATGTGCCCATCATGTGATAAATGAGCGCGCTGGGCCTGCATATAGCACTGACATGCTAAGTAAAAGTACTCTGTGCTGGAAAACGCGATGGCGACGAGCACAAGGCATTAGACTTTTGCAGTTCGGAATCACGGTTTCGCAAATGAATCTGGGCTTCCCATCACTCGCCAAGGACACGGCAACACCCCGCTCCTCTCCTCTACCGGCGCGTTCCCAGTGCCTCGGCCAGCGGGTGGATGGTGGATGCTAAGTTGTCGCCAACAAACCATATCTCATAACGCTACTGCGTACCGGCGTCCTACTGCGGCTGGAGCGTGCCTAGGCGGATTGGCTTGGGTAATCAATGTCTCCTTGGGGGGCAAAGGCCATCCTTGGCACCAGCCACACTTTGGCGCCCGCCTCCCTCTCTCCGTTCGCTCGGCCAGGACGGCTGCTGCTTGAGATGATAGAGTTTCTGGAGCAGCCACCCTGCCGTTGATAGGTCCCAGGTCCCATCACCAGCAGGCCGCTACGAGACCACGTGAGTGCATCGACTTGTTTGTCACTTTCGAGGAACAAGCCCGAGGAGGATTTGCTCTGCTGGGCAATAGCTCAAGACTTTGTCTCTAGACTCGAGCTGGCGAGGCCTTCGCTTGGTTTTCCTTCAAGTCAACACGTACAGTCTCTTATGTCTCACAGCCAGGCGCAAGGGAGGGTACAAATATCTGTACACATATACACAAGGACGCTATTTCTGGGCCGGCTTCGGCACTGAGCCGTCCCAGTCGCCAACCAACTCCCATCTCTCAAGAGACAACCTGGCAAGCAGTCGGAGGACAATATCCGTGGTTGCCAGCATACGAGCACAGTCCCAAGTAGGAGTCATCTTCACTGCTCAACGGTATGCACACCGTTCCCGTGATTGCGGGCGGAGGGTTGCCGCCCGCTGTGCTGTATTCTGTGCACGTGCACACCCCGGCCGGGCAGTAGTCGTACGAGCAGCAAAACGAGCAGAGGCCCTCGTAGTTGGCATCGCCTGTGCCCGCGACGCAAGTCGACGTGGCGGCTGCACTCGAGGCAGGAGAGGTGCTGGAGCTGGTGCTGGTGCTGGAGGGAGTGATAGTACTGCTCGTAGCAGGAATTGTTGTTCTCGTTGATAGTGTGCTGCTTGTACTGCTGGCAATGACAACACTACTACTACTACTACTACTACTACTACTACTACTACTACTACTGGTAGTAGTAGTCTGTCCGCTGCCTGACCCAGTGCCAAGAGCAGCAGTCGACGTAGGCGCAACAGCCACAGTTCCCAACGAGGGCGTAGCAGCGCACGTCGCCACAGAGAGGCTAATAGTCAAGGAGCTCAACCCGTCTGCCTGCAACTGGTCGGGGAACGGGTCTCCCTGCGGCAGCGTGCCCACATAAGCGTTGAAGTTGTAGATGCCACAGTTGCAGACGTCTGTGACCTCCTTCAGACTCTGGCCCGCAAGCACCGTCGCATTGCCTCTCGACAGGAAGAAGCTCTGCGCGCCCAGGGCCATGCCGACCTGGTACGCCGAGAGGCCCGCCGGGGCGGCAAACTCGTGGACCGCGCTGCCGGATTGGATCGTGACGACGCCTGGCGCCGTGAGCATGGCCACGGCAAACACGGCGTCGGCGACGTCTTGGTAGCCGTTGGGCTTGCCGATAAAGTAGTTGCCCGAGGCGTTGTTGACGGTGCCTGCTGCGGTGCACGTGTCGGTTGCGTCGCAGTCCAGGTCCTTGAGGTTCTGGCGGTACCAGTAGACGAGTTCGTCGGAATCGACATAGCTGTTGGCTGAGGTGGCGCCGTCGTGGAAGGCGGCGATGAAAGGCTTGGCAATGTCGAGCCAGCCGTCGTGGGGCATGTCGTTTGTCCACTTTGAGTTGCCATCGTCGTAGTGGGGGGAGCTGAGGGGGCCAATGTAGTGTCTTTTTGAAGTATTTTGTTTGTTAGTTTTGAGGATTGGGGACTGGTGTGTGTTGGGTGAGAACGGTCAATGACCGGAAACACGCAGTTACTCACGATTCGCCATAGTCGTTCCAGGTGATGATCTCGATGAATCTGGGGCCAAGAGCTAGGATCTCGTTCCATCGCGTGTACCATAGGCTGTTCCAGGATCGATTAGTACTCGAGTTGTGACAACACTTGATCAAGGCAAGAAGAACATGGCCCTCTGTGGCTTCAACACGACTTCAACTGGTAAGTAGGACCTACAGATCGCCCGGGAACACCCAATTCTTGGAGTATGATACCTCTGCGCCGTAGTGAGTGCTGAACCAGGCCGATACAGCTATCAACAAAAGGTGTTAGAAGGATGTATACGGTGGCTGGGGGTTCTGTGTGTGCAACAACGTACGCGCGATATAAGTATCTGCCGAGCCCAAGGCAGCAATGTAGCTATCATCCCCATCTTGGACTGTGACATTGGCACCAGCGGTAGGCGCCTTGTTGTCGCCATTATTGGGCCACGCGATCCAGTTGAGCGCCGCATCGATCGTGCTAAAGTCTGACTCTCCTGGGTGGAAGTTGGGAGCAACTACTCATTCCCAATAAGCATTCGTTCCAGCAATATCAAGAGCACGGACAGGAAACGAGGGAAAACAGCCGAAGCAACCACCATGATGTAACATACAAAAGAGGTCAACTCCAGCAGCCGAGCGGATAGCGTCAACGTCGACGCCATCCCCTGCAAAAGATGAGACAAAAACCTTGTCGTCAACCAGCAGCTGCGCATCCAAACTGGCATATTGGGCTGTTCGCATTCGACAGTCATATTAGTACACCAGCGAGATTGACAATTCCCAATTAATCAAGCGGGAGCACCTAAAGCAAGCATACCGATGAGTTCTCCAATCTCAGTGCCTTGGGAAGTTGTCCACCTGTGGGCCGACGTCAGTCCATGCCACCTCAAGATCAGAATGCGTTTTCAGTGCATCAAGCAAAAAGTGAATACGCTTACCAGTTGAAGTCGAAAGAGATAAACACGCTCATATTGTTGTTAGCGGCTGACTCGTACGCGTAACTCAGTTGTGTATCTGTAAAGCCGTCCACGCCAATGTTCAACGCAAAGGCGTCGATGCCCAATGCTTTCGCTCGTTGCATATCGGCATCGTAGTCCGTTGAGCTCGTGCGGTCCGACACAATGCCTATCATAAAATGGCAAAAGACGTAACGATCTGTTGTCGCTCGTGTTGCGAGCCTCGTCGGTATGCCATTCGAGGGATCGCGGCACAAGACGGGCACCACAAGCAGCCATAGAGCCACAACAAGGCTTGAGATGGAAGTCATGGTATAGAGTAGTCACCGTTGAACAAAGGCCAGACCGAGCTCAATGGCATATAGCAATGAGAAGACGGAACTTGAATCCTGGAAACCGACTGAGGCCAGGTTCTGCAGACGATCTTATAACCATGAATGCTCGAGTGAATAACCGGATCCGGCACTTGAGGACCTGTGTTCCAACTTGCTGCCTACCAGAGGTAACAGAGGCTGGCTTGCTGAAGCCTTGCCAGATGCCACGTGAAGTCTGGTTGTCTGCCAGGCTCTAGACGAGGCTTCACCGGTGCAAGACTTTTTTAACCTCGCAGGGATTTTTTGGCGAGATTCCAACACCCGATCCTACATCTTCGCCTACTACATGCAATGTAAGCCATGATATCAAGCTGAATATCGCAGCTGTTCCAGGCAGAGGCTCCCATATCCTGTGTCACCTGGCCATAGAGTGACACGATTTAGGCACAGTAGAAACCGCCACGAATGACCTCTTGCCTTTTTTTGTTTTGGGGGGGAGGGAGGGGCGGTTTTTCACCGGATTAGTGAATAAATTGGCCCCCGTCCTGAGCCCGTGACGGTGTTCTGTTGTCATTTGAGTAGGATCAATCTCCCCTTGCATTGATCGGATGTCACAGGCTGTCAGCACCTGCGCTCCTGTACGCTTGCACTTTGCAACAGTATGCTGTATCACGCGCTCTGTGGTGGTGCGGGCAAGACGTATATTGGTCCCCTCGAGGCTCAACATGCAAGCAATCTATTTACACGTTGTTGCAACACAACAGGTGCAATGGGGTAGAAAGCCTCGAGACTTGCGCCGTGATCGACCATTATCCCCAATTTGCGAAACCAATCTGGGATAGAAATTCATTGCTGACCCCAGAGAAGGTGACACGGCGGCAGCGGTGTAAATGGGCTAATTGCGCGTGGGCATGCTGAAGAACAGCCACGAGACACAAAAGCTGGTGATCCTCCTGTAATTTTAATGGAGGAATCTTCAAGGCAGACTGAAGGAAGGGTGGGAATGTGGGCCGAGTGTGGTCCTGCAGCACAGCATTGTTAGAGAAATCCGTTGAAAGGTGTCCAATGTTTAAATATGGCGCGTCTTAAATCAACTCACCGACGTTCTGTGGGTATTGACATTTGTCCTATGTAAACATACAGTACCCTGCTCTATCAACCTAATCAGATCTGTGACTGAGTATATGAGTCGTGCAATTTCTCTATTATCAAGATTGCTTTTTGGGGGGGGGGGGGGGGGAAGGGGACATGTGTGTGGTAACGTAAGTGATGAGGATTGCAAAGGTGGTTCGCTGGTTTAACATGACCGTGAGTGATCCTGCGAATTTTTGATTGTGACTCGAGCCGCTGGGCCAAATTCTTGAGAGTGCATACGCGCAGCAGTTTCCGCATTTTACATTTGCTAAGGTGTAGTTGTGCTGGCACCTTTTGCAGCCTTCAGAAACCTGAAACGGGTGCTCTCGTCGAAGGAGTGTGTACGAAGCGGCAGTTCTCTCATGGCTCTTAGGACAATACGCAGCAACTCCGGAGTCAGTCTCGAGACCGTCCAACCAGTTAATGTAGACTGATTGTACTCCCAAGCGCACTCGGCACTCACACTCGGGGCCGAGATTTGCCCATGTCCTAGTATCATCGGCCGGAGTATTGGCATTAGCACCGGATTTACTTCATAGTTTGGAGGCTTCGAGTCACCGATGAGCCGTGTGTGCGCAATACCGGACTTTGTAGCACGATGAAGCACTCTGTTGGCAGATTGAGCCGCTTCGTGCGGGGCAAGTGTGGCCTATTGGCTGTAAGCACTACTGTAGACATGGTGTTTGGCTTGCACCGCGTCGATTTAAATGGGAAATACGCCCTTGTTGTCACTGTCTTCTTTTTCTTTCTTGGTTTTGTTGTTCCCCCTCCTTTTCTTCTCATTCTTCAACTCACGAGTACCCACACGCTGCTTGCCTTTCAGTCACAGCAACGGTGTTTCTGGCAACGTTCACAATCATCACCAATGTCAGAGTCTTTGACAGCGACCAGGTTCTCAATGGGTGCAGAGACGTGAGCATCCCGGGCGGTCGAATCCAATTCCTTTCGTCAGCCTCCTTAAACAGTACTCACCAAGAACATACCACAGACAGCGGGGGAACAATTGTTGATGGCTCGAACTGCACCATCCTCCCGGGCCTCATTGACTCGCACGTACCTGTCCTCAAACCGGTCAGCTCGAAAAGTTGGCATCAGCTGGCGTGATAACTGCCATGCACATGGGCTCGTGGTCACCTCCTCTGACGGCCTCGTTGCGCGCAGACTCGAGAGCCACAAATGCAGTGCAGCATCTGCGCCCCGAGCAATCCTCTACACGGCAGGTCTCTTTGCCTCAGAGCCTAATAGCACTCATTCGAAGCTCCCTGGCGCACCCCCAGATGTCATACTCACCTCGCCAGACCAAGGGAAGCGTTTGTGGCGCAGCGCATTAGTGAGGGGTCCGACTACACCAAACTCATTGCCGATGATGCTCCAGGCAAGGGGCCGCCGCGGAAGACGCTCGATGCGCTTGAGCATGCAGCAGCTGCAAAAGGCAACAAGACGGTCGTCCATGCGGCGTCGCACGAGGCACATCGCAAGGGAGTCGAGTGTGGTGCAGACTGCTTGACACATGTTCCCAAGGACCAAGCCGTGGACGCAGAATGGGTTGCGAGGCTTGCTACGCAGAAGCCGGTCGTATGTCCGACGCTGGTGATGATGTATGCTTTGCTTTCGATGTTCAGAATGCCGCCAGGGGAGAGCTCAACGGCCTCTGCCACTGCTGCACCAGCGGCTGGGTCTGCACCAAGCAACGACAGGCCGCGTGTTGAACATGCGCATCGCCGCGAGTCTTTTCGGGTGTTGGCTGCGGCTGGGGTGCAGATCTTGGCTGGCACAGATGCAGTGGACACGCTTTTTATCCACAACGAGCACGGCACGAGCATGCATCAGGGAGCTGGTCTTGATGTGCGAGGCTGGCATCAAGGATGTCGATGCTCTGCGCTCAGCGACGAGTCTTCCAGCGCAGTTTTGGGCATTGGAGGGCAGAGGCGTCGTCCGTGCGCATGCTTGTGCTGATTTGCTCTTGGTTAGAGGTCAGCTAGATCAAGATGTCGGCCAGATTCTAATGTTGAGGGCGTCTCGATCCGAGGGAGAAGGGTGGAGGTGGAAAGCAAGAAGATTACGTGATGAGCCAATGAGCTGATGACTAAGGAAATGGTTCCTGACTGATACACGGTACCTGGGAGATGTACCGAGGACCCTAACTCTTCTCTCTGAAGCTACAAGGGTACTTGAGCATGAGTAGACAAGTTCACGGGCATCGCGGCCAACCACCGCTCATCAAACACAGCCGACAAGATGGCTACCATGGACCAGCTACACGGTAGCATAGTTGCTATGCGAGAAACCTGACAAAAGCGCCAGGATAAGACGCGTTCCATACCAACACATGAATGTGCAAGTCAATTTTCGTGGTCAAATGCAAATCTCTAACCTCGTCGTGCTCACTTTCATGCTCGCGACATCGAGATCCCACCGTGTTTCGCAGTTTGTGACGTTGCTAACCGACCTGACGATAGAAGTACGAACATCACCCGCCTGCTCTTGTCGACCAAAGACCATCAAGTTGCCAAGGGCGGGTTCATGAACTGTGGCCTGCGGGAAGGCTACCATGATAAATCGCTGCATATCAGATACAGCCTCGTGAGAGGACGATGACGCGCGAACAGGCAACAGACTGGGCTGCCCGGCGGAAGCACTTTGTGCCACAACACCACTAAGTAAGCCGTCAACACTTTGATCAGAGCCTGAGCAACAGCGGTAAAATGTTGGCGCCCCCTGGCGCCCACGCACCTCGGGAGTTGAGCAGCATAACGCCATCGTACTATGTATAGCCCTACGAGTGGGTTATCCAAGGATGACGAGTCGGCGGCTCCTCCGTGGCTGTTAGTAATGGACGTTTGAGGCTGCTTGTGTGTCGGTGTGTGTCCTGCCCAAGCCGATCTTGGCCCGGGCACACGTTTTCCCCTGGCCTTGGCTGGGGGATTATTAAGCTCTGCAACGACCCACCCTGGGCCGGATGTTTGTCTACGAGTTTTTCTTTAACGACAACCTTCATGCCAAAGTGGGCCACCGTCGCGAGCCGAGGACAGCAGCATGACATCATGAAGCACCGTGGTAAAGTCAATCATTTGGTTGCTGGCAACGCGATGTTACGGTCTGGCAGTGTTAATTCTGGAGCATATGCTCTGCTGTGCTCAGAGCCTGCCACGGGCCCAGCGCATCAGGAAAGGAGGCCATCGTCCAAGAAGCGAGCGTGCCGTATCTCGTTTTACTAATTGCTCTCCGACAAAGGCAAACACACCGTCCCAAGGGACTGAACTGATGGCCCACTGGGTCCCTGAGCCATGAGCTAACGGGACGGCTAGGCCTTCCAGAAAATTCCTGGCCGCCTGGGCACCCCTTGATTGGCCGCCTGTCAATCGATCGCTAGAGAATACTGCTGTGCCTGGCCCGCCTCGCGTGCTGGGTCTTGTATCAGGAACAATGCCTTGCCCCGAGCCCTGCGATGGCGGATTAATGTCATGGACTGTGGGCTCACGTCAAACGGGTTGTATGTAAGCCAGTCGCAAGTTTGTTTCCCACCCGAGCGAGCATGATGGAGCCGTGGAGAATCGAGTGGGGATCGAGAAAGTTTGGCGTCGAAGAAGAAACTTGAAGATTCTCTCGAGTCTGTATAAGTATAAGCCGAGTTCTGGACAGTCTCTTGCTAGATGTTCCAATTCTTCTTGAAATACTTTAAATTCAAAGCCCTACATCAAATCGAACGCTTCTTCTTCTTCTTCTTCAGACATTGTCGGCTTGATCTCCAACCAACTTCCTTCTCACCATCACTGCTCACTGTCCCGCCTCACAACAAACACACAATGGCCGAGAACACCAAGCTCTTCCAGCCTCTCAAGGTTGGCTCGACAGAGCTCGAGCACCGCGTCGTCATGGCTCCCCTGACGCGTTTCCGCGCCGACGTCAACCACGTGCCCACCGAACCCATGGTGCAGTACTACGCCCAGCGCTCCGTCGTGCCCGGCACCATGCTCATCTCTGAGGCCACCTACATCTCGGCCAAGGCCGGCGGCTACCCAACCATCCCCGGTCTGTACAGCGAGGAGCAACTGGCCGGCTGGAAGAAGGTCACAGACGCCGTCCACGCCAAGGGCTCCAAGATCTTTGCCCAGCTGTGGTACCTCGGCCGTGCCGCGTACCCTGACCCCGTTGGCTCCGGCGGTGCCATCCCCGACGACGACTTTGACTACAAGAACAACTTTGTCAGCTCTGGCGACATCAAGATGTACGAGGAGGGCCCCGCCCCACGGCCTCTGACCGAGGACGAGATCTGGGCCACCATTGGCGACTATGCGACAGCTGCCCGCAACGCTGTGGAGAAGGCCGGCTTCGACGGTGTCGAGATCCACGGCGCCCACGGCTACCTGATCGACCAGTTCACCCAGGACACCTGCAACAACCGCACCGACCAGTGGGGCGGCAGCATCGAGAACCGCACCCGCTTCGCCCTCGAGGTCACCAAGGCCGTCATCAAGGCTGTTGGCAAGGAGCGCACCGGCATCCGTCTGTCGCCCTACGCTCAGTTCCAGGGCATGCGCATGGCTGACCCCGTGCCCACCTTCTCCTACCTCATCAACAAGCTGAGCGAGATGGACCTGGCCTTCCTGCACTTGGTTGAGCCCAGAGTGTCTGGAGGTAAGCCCTGCCAATATCCTAATCTGCCCCTTGTGTATGTATCGAAAAGAGCAACATCACTAACACAATGTCATTAGTCGTCGACCGTGACCCTCAGGGTGAGACCCTCGAGTTTGCCCTCCAGGCATGGGGCCGTGAGAAGCCCATCATTGTCGCCGGTTCCTTCACCACCGAGTCTGCCATTGAGGCCGTCGAGTCCAAGTACCGCGACTACACCATCCTCATTGCCTTTGGCCGCCGCTTCATCTCGACGCCCGACCTTGTCTACCGCGTCAAGAAGGGGCTGCCCATGAACGACTACGACCGCTTCACCTTCTACATCAACCAGAAGGCTGGCGCCAAGCGTGAGCCTGGTTACGTTGACTACCCTTTCAGCGAGGAGTACATCAAGGAGTTTGGCAAGCCTGATGTTGCCGTTTAAGTTTCTTTCTTTTATGTGTTTGTGTTGGAGTTGGTTCAGTTACATATTACATATAGAGTCGTTACCTCAAGATACCATATAGAGATGGGGAAACGGAGTTGATCAATGATACATATCGAAGCGTTTGACTTGTTCCATCTTCTTATTGATGTAAGATGTTTCTTGCAATGTCTTTTTGGCAGCCATCCTGCTATCAGATCCCAAACCGCTTCCTTCATACTTCCTCCGACTTCCTACAAGGCTGCCTCCTAGACGCCCAGAAAAGGACAGCTGACCTTTCAAGAATTTTTCTCTCAGATTATCTCTCCATCATGAAGCTCATACCGCTTGAAACCGCTAACAAGTCCCGTCTTCCTGCATCTTTCCACACCACCACTCACATGTCTACCCCTTCTATCCATACTCAATCCGCGTAATGCACGCTCAACACGCGCATAACTCCCAAAGAAGGGGTGGGCTCGCACATCGTTAGCGTTGCCCTCGCCATTCTGGGTCTCCGTCACTCCATGGCCCAACGTGACGCCCCAAATAGGCTTCCAAGTGTCATTTTCCCGACACTCACAGGTGTTGCTGCTGCTGCTGCTGATGGCACTCCTGCTTGTATTTGCCGCAACAAGCATGATAGCATGCGCGTCAACGTCCTCGTCTCTTTCAAGCAAGACAGAGTATATCCTCCCCGTGTACCCAACCACCACCACCACCCTGCTCTTCACGTCAATACCGGCAGCCGCAGCCCGAGCCCCAGCAACCTCACAAGGAAACACCCAGCCATCCCGACCAGCAGCAGCAGTAGCAGTAGCAGCCACAGCACACGTGGATGTGCATCGAGGCACAAGTGCAAGGGGATGCCACGGCGTCACGAGGACACCACCACCGACGCGCACCATCACGGCGTTGCGCACCGGCGTGACTAGCACCGCGGCGACTTTGCGGGGTCCTCTGGGAGACAGGACGTGCATGCCTCTTTGGAGGCGCGATAGGGGGATTGTTCGATGTGGTGTTGTTGTTGTTGTTGTTGTTGTTGTTGTTGTTGTTGTTGTTGTTGTTGTTGTTGTTGTTGTTGTTGTTGTTGTTGATATTCTTCGTTGCTGTCTCGAGGAGGTGGAGGAGGAAGGGTAGGCGGTGATAGTGGTGTGTGTGTTGGTGCTATTGGCGAGAGCCACGCGTGTGGACCCTGCAAAACATGGGTTCTGGGCGGAATTGTGTGCTGCCATGGATATGGCGAGGGAGAAATAGTCACGTCCTGTCATGCCACTCGGGTCGAAGACGCGAATGTTCTCTGGCAAACATGAACCTGACGGGCTGTGACCCGGGGGGCCGAATTGGCTCCCTTGGCAAGCAGACGACGACAGCAGATTAGAAGGAGAAGAAGAAGAAGAAGGACAAGAAAGATAAAAAGGATTTCTGGAAGTATTGCTCGGTTTCGGAGGAGGCAAGTCATCAAATGCCCTGTTCAACCTATCCCGACAGCGGAGAAACAGCGGCGAGTGCACGCCATACTGTAGCGGCCCGGGGTCCTTGAAACTGTTGCAGAGCTGGTCGGCGTGCGCGCCGTGGAGGCTGAGGAGGTAGTGGCGGCCCCAGCGGAGGAAATTCCAGGCACTTGCTAGGGCGAGGGTGATTTGGCCTTCTGCCTGTTGTTGCTGTTGTTGCTGTTGTCGGTCAAGGCGGAGGTGTGGCGCCTGACCTGTGAGATCGTGCATGATTGAAGCGCATTGAGGGTCGTCGGGATATTGAGATGCTTGGATGCCGGCGACGAGGGCTTGAAGTTTGGGTTGTAGAGCGGAGAGGAGGATGGATATGGCCGTTTCTTCCGCATCCTCTCCTCCTACTTCAGATTGCTGTCGGGCTACCACGAAAGACGTATGCGTGTCGCTGTCCTGCAGCACTGGAGTCGCCACGCCGTGCTCCCCAAGGGCGTCGATGGGAAAGATGGATGTGATGAAGGCGCAGAGGTTGTGACGGGAGACGTGATAGGCAATTTCAGCAGGAGATAGCGTGCCTGTGTGGCCAAAGAGGCTTTCAGATGCCACAATCCTGTGCTCTCCAGTCATGTCCGTCCGTTGGCAGCTGAGTGTAGCGTGCAAAAGTGGTGCCGGATCCATCCTTGGAGCACCGTTTGTGCTCTTCCAGCGCAAGCAGATGTCGCGAGATTGGCCATAACGAATGCTCCCAAGCGGAATCGTCAGGCTCATTGTCTCTCCCCCGATAGCAACAGGCTGCCGCCGGCCAACGAACTCCCCGGCCGTTTGCTGCAGTTCGATAGACTCCGGGTACTCCAACTCTAAGCTCACTTGGGTCGCAAATGTGGACTGCAAATTGGCCACCGCATGAACAAAGACCGTCCCAATCATGCCAGCATCTGGGATGAACGAGTAGTTACCCTGACCAAACTCCGCAATGGACTTGAGCAGCCCAGATTCGACTTCATAGCCAAACCCAAAGGTGTGGATCGAGGGATGTATTCGTTGTATGTCCTCCGTCTTGCTCTTCATATCGTTGAGCTCAGCCTCGTTGCACATGAAAGCGCGCAGAGCAGCCACATAGCCTTGGCCTGGACACATATGGTTAGGTGCGCCATCAGTGAGGACCATGACAGCTGACACGCGTGTCACCGGCTGTTTGCTGCTCTCTCGCTCTGAACAGTCTTGGAAGAGTTTGATGCTGTTGCGGAGGCCGCTCCAGAGATTGGTGCAGGACTCTGGCTGCATCTCGTCGATCCGGGCGGCCGTTGAGAGCTTGTTAGCGGGCGTCATGGCAATCAACGGCTGGATTGTTGTTGCCCAGCTTGAGAATGTGATGAGTGCCAGTCGATCATTCTCGTCTAGCGTAGATACTATCATTGAAAGTCAGTATGATCAACAACGTCGAGCTGTCTTGGGATTGGACAAACTCTGCTCTGCTTGGCCTCCAAGTGGAAAGCACCAGAGCCTGGAAGGCTATCAGTTTGAAAGATGAATACGTACAAACAGTTTTACAAGCATGCTTGACCAGGTCCAAAACAGATAGTCCAGTTCGTTCCTTCGACTGTCCCGGAATCGGAGCATCCTCGCCCATGCTACCAGAAACGTCGATGACAAGGACAATATCGCAAGGAACATGTGCAAGGCTGGCATCCTGCGGCTGCCTTGGTGGTTTTGCTCTTACGATGACACCGTTCGCTTGAGGCAGTGGGTGGATGCTAAGTGTGATACTTGGTAAACCGTTCGGCTTCTCTCGTGAATGCTCCGCTTCAGAGTATGGTGATGGCGGTAATGCAGAGGAAATGTCTAGTGAGCTGCTGCTCGTGAGAGTATCTTCCTATCTCGAGCCTACACTTTAGTGCTCTGTGGTAAGAGGTCAATGCAATTGTTGGAAGTCATCCTACCTACCCCTCCTGCTAACGTGCCTTGAGCATTCCTGCGTCGAGATCTGCGCATCGACAAGCTGTTTCCAAAGCAATTCAATACCATCACGGGCTGAAGAACTAGCTTTGCTGGTTCGGAGTTTCTGATTCACGACAATTTCGAGTATTGTCCACCGCGGTCTTGGTCGAGACAGGAATGATCAACGTTTAGAGAGCCGTATCGGTGTTTTGAGAATAGAATGTGAAGTCAGAAGAGAGTTCACACTTGACGGGCCTGGAAAGACACTTTTTTTCAGTGGGAATCCGGTGAGAAAGATATACAATCTTGGCTTGGCCTCCTTAAAACTTGGTAAACATCTTCAAACGGTCAGCTTACGAATTTCTATACTCGAATTTCACTGTTCGTTTTGATGCACGATAATCTGAGCGCTGCTGCCTTACTGTCCCACAACTACTTGTGGAATTTGGGGCATATCATTATGTTGCAAACCTGGATACCCATGCCTGATGGCATTGCAGACTTTTGTCTTTTTAATGTAGAAATACTGAGGGGATTCACAATAGCAGGTCCGTAGGCCAGACCAAACGTCAGGCAATCCCACTACCGTAGACTCATGAAAAATGGCACGAACGAATTGAGCAGATGCAAAAGCCAGAAGGTACTATACAACCACAGCCTAAAGGTTCCAAGGATACCAGCTGGTTTCCCGCAAGAGTGCTGATTTTCATCGTCCATTCACTGTGCAGCACCGCGAGCAATATCTTGCAAGTCAGCACTTCCGAATTTTGCCCACTTTCTGCGCCCACATAGCCCACAAAACATAGGGAAATCTCATTTCATGGCAATTCTGTCCAGTTCGGAACCATTGAGGCGGTGCGGCGTTTTAAGAGAGATTGAACTGGATGCCATACACTGCCTCAATGCACAGCCTTGATTGCGGTGTGCGGCCTCACGATATTCGCGTTGACGGTACCTGGAAGGTCTAGAATCATGTCAACGCTCTATTTGTGCTCCGTATTGCTTTTCGGTCAGTAAACGCGCGACAACTATTCAGATCCAGGCACAATAAGCAATGAAACGAGCACAGTCTCCGAAGGCAGCAAGATATATATATATATATATATATGTAGTGTGTCTAGTTTTTTGTTTGTCTAACCTCGAGTTTTTCCACCGTGGTGAACCGAGAGATTAACAAATATCCATTACTGCAGACACTTCAAGCGTGATCCAAGTCATTCATACTATTATATTCATCCATGGATATAGGCCTAGGTGTGTCTGGGAAATGATTACACAGGTATACCACGGGGAGTATACGCTCATACAGCTTAGCACCTCCTCTGACCCATATTGTTTGATATGACCGGACCCACGACTTCAAAAGCATCGGACGTTACATACACTCCCCAACAGCGATTTACTGTCTCGTAATAAGGCTGATAGCTTTGCACTGCCTTCGCCCTGTTCTCGCACTCAGACATGTCAGAGAAACAGCCAAGATGAAATCCACTGCCTCGTGACGGCCAACATCCTTCACAGCCAAGCAGAACGTCTACCTCAAGCCATGTACACATGTCCAAAAGCGCACACAACAGCGTCCTAGTTTCAAAGGCTCGTCCGCGGAATCACTTGACCAAAACCGCAAAAAGCTGGGCCCCGACGAACCGCTCCCAGAGGACCCTGACTCTGACTTGTGAGTTAGGGGTCCACGATGACCTCACCGCACAGAACCTGTGACGTTCTTTTCCCACCGTTTTTTTTTTTCTTTTTCCTTTTCTCTGGTTCTCTTTCTTGCACACGGGAGTAATAAGCTTTTTCCTCCAACTACGGGGTCCTGGACAGCTGGAGTCAACTCCTTCAACAAGTCCTGGACCGGAACGACATATTGGACAGAATAACCATGTTCAGGACTGACAAGAACCTTGTTGGCAAGCCTCGTCGGCGGACTTCTGCTTGAAAAAGGAAGAATGCGCGACGCTACTACTGTATACCTACTCTAAGCGGCTCTGTTTGTTCTTCTTGTGTGACGTTATGGCAGCAATGTGTCAATGGGTACCATTTCTCAAGTAGGTATAGGTAAAGCTGCGAATCCACCACACCACCCAAGAGGTTGTGTAAGCCTTTGCCGCGGTCCGAGTACCGTCAATAGCAAGTGCTCACGCGATGTCCACGATGCACGAACTGGCTGCTTGCGTAGGGCTTGACCTCGACTGGCTCTCCAAGCAAACCTGGCACAGATCGTGATGCGGTCTCGGTATGCATTGAGATCGAAGAACACACCGCGCCTGGAAATACCCCAAGAGGTCGATGAGTGGGCCAATGATCAACAACGTCAGCACTTGACGCACAAAGGTGATGCCGCTTCAAAGTAGAATGCTTTGCAGTCTACCAGGGGTTTCATGGCATGAGTAGCATTCCAACCACTACTGCAGATGATCTCCCCACCTCAAGAGTTTAGGCAAAAAGCGAGGACATCGCAGCATTCATCGTTCGCCCGTGTTGAACAAGTGCCTGGAAAGAACAATGAAAGGAGCGATGCAGATCCCACGATCTACAACTACGGGGGGACGCATGCGGAACACCCAAAATCTTGAAGGAGCTCGTCGGCAGGTGTGGTGTAGGAGGGACAACCGAGTCCCAAGCTACGCTTCCCGGCTTCTTGGCTTCCAACCTTGCAAAGCTTTGAGATATTGGATGAGGTCTCGTGGTTCTTGCAGGGCGGGGGTTATAGAGTAGATGAGGCCCTGAGGGAAGAACGGGGAAAGCCTGTAGATCGGCTGATGCAGGTCGCCCAGCGTGACAGCTGCAGCAAGGGAAGCCCCTGAAGACATGGTAAACTATCAGACCAAGCCCCTCAGAAAGGCGCAGTCACTAACGTTCTTCCCCGGCTTTTCATCAAAGGTCTTCTTGTTTTCCTTTTTTCCCAGCACCCCCCACAAAGAGATCCGCGCCAGTGGCGCGAAGCAGGAAAGACGGGCGCCTGTTCTAGGCTCCATTTGTGTGTGTGAGAGAGAGCGAGAGAGAAAGACAAATGCGGTTCCCACTCGCTTGATCGTCCTGGCCGCCGAGGCCGTTTCAGGCAATGCATCACGATCTCTCGCCGATTATAATCGCTGAACAGGGACTCTGTGCATCTCACACTACCATCCAGCCATTGACAGTGTGCATAGGAGTAGTGCGAATTCCTTGGATGAGTTGATGGGATGGATGGACGGGAAAGGCAAAAGGCGGCCATGTTCGAAATGGCATTACTTACTTGCATGTTCCTCTTGTCGAGATTGACCATTCTTCAGCTTCATGGCCGTGTATATAGTACACTTTAGTATCTGCGTCCTCAGTTCGTCCCACCGTTTGGTGCCGGTATCTGGGAAGCCAGGACCGTAACACCGCAAGGCGAGCACGGCGAGGGGATAGCCGGAATGTAACAGGCCGATCTCCAATGCGACCAGTGCGCTTGCTGTGCCTGTCCAGGGTGATGGTGACGATATTCAAGGGTAAAAAGAAAAACGAACAAACATAAGAATTAAAAACAATAAAACAGGCAATTTTCTGCAAAGAATTATTTGATTTAAATTGATATCAATATTGTTTTTCTTTTTTTGCTGGGGGTGGGGGTCTTCCTGTGTCTATGGCTGCGTCTTCTCTACATAGTATAATAGGCCGTACCGGGCCTGTACCCTTCCCTAGATCCAGGCGTCTGATCCCCTAATGTCAGTGTCTATGCCACCCCCCGTGCCCCCCGTTCAGGCACTGGCAAAGCCTGGCATAGCCCTAAATGAATACTTTTGATGGCTCGGTACAGCAGGTGGCCATTGCCAACCGCAAAGACCCGCCCTCGACCCTCAGCCTTGCCTCCTTCAAACCATGCTTCGGCGCGTGCGTGCGCAGGCGTGCGTGGCCCTGGCGAGGGACCCTTTTTTTTTTTTTTTTTTTTTTTTTTTTTCTTTTTTTCCCCTCCCTCAAAAGTGCTCTTTTCCCCCCCCGTGTGTTCTTGGTGTTTGGAGAGGCTGGCTGGCAGTGGGCCGACTCCACGCGGAGGGCATCAATGGGGAGCGCGCTGCCGAACCATAACGGTGCCCCTCGTGGTGGAAATGACCGATCGTGGGTTGGGCGTTGCTCATCAAATGGTAACCGGTCAAGAGGGGCCAAGAACCTGCTTGCCAATGAACTGGACCAAGGACTGGCAAGCAGAAAAAGGGCCGACTTGTTTGCTGGAGTCTCACGTTCAGGCTCTTTTGTCTCGGCCACCATAGAAGTAGTAGAAGCCACGCTGTAGGCTTGGACACAACAAGAGTTAGGTGCCCTATGGCTTGGCTGGGACAGTGTCATGTCGTGATGCTCTCTGGCTCCTGGGCCACGATGATAAAGTAACCATCTCTAGAACAGACACCAGCTTGTAGCCAGCAAGACCCTCCCTCTCGTCTGCAATACGGAAGTCAATACGCAGTGCTGCAATATCCAGTGCTTCACGTATATCATTGCTTTGCGAGTCTGCCATGCAAACTGCTGGCGCTTCCAGCCCAAACACCAAACCCCAGTCGACCTGAAGACTGTCGAATTTCCCATTCGGGGAGCCTGGAGAGCCCGTCCGCCCAGTCGGGCCCCCTTCCAGGGACCAGCCTCGTCCGAGTCAGTGGTTGTTTTGCAAGCCCACCCCACGTCCTAATATCGCCGGAAGGCCTTTCCGGTGGGGACTGGGCGCACCACAGCGTGGGGAGCCAGGTGCTCGTCGAGGCTTTGGGGCATTGGTGAAGGAACTACTGTATGCTTCTATCGACGTGCTACTCGCCCAGAATTGCCCTTGTCGAATCTGGCGTGTGCGTGCTATCTCTCTAGATCAGCTTCTATCCGTCTGGGTCAGGCACCAGGGGCAAAAGCGATGGACGCCTGCTCGGCGTCCCAGCGAACCGTGCTGCTGTAGATGATCCGTGACGGGGGCTGCTGAGCCTCGTCGCCGTGCAAAGGGTCTCGTCGTGGCCGTGGGAAAATAGTAACCTTGAGAAAAGAGATGAGTCTAGCCTTGAGTGGGCCTTTTCGACTGGCAGGTCCTGTAGAACAAAAATGCCATGTGACAAGACGGGGAGGGTCCTATAGTGAAACGCTCCACTATCGTATTTGTAGCTTTCTTTTGGCGAACGTTCCATGGACGAACGACCTGGAGCATTCTATCACCGTCAGCTGCCATGTACCTGGGCAGTCATCCTCTCTCGGCTTTGGAGATAGTTTACATAGTATCTTGAAGAATTGATGGGGATTTATCCATCATCATTTTCTCGTCACATTTCCCTTGCTTTACATAGTATGTTTGATCTCCTGGTTCCCCGGTCTTGGAGTTGGGGATTAGCCTTTGCGTCCCAGCTCACGGGGTCACACACACACACTCTCTCTCTCTCTGGCTCGGGTCCGCGTTTCCCCGTGGCTCTCTGAATCTCTCCAGGTTTTGTAGGCAGGTCAAGCGTACAGCATGAGCTACACTTCTATCAAGTGCTGGTCTGCAATGGGAGGGGACGAGTCACGTCTCGTGTGGTCTGTCCTTCCGTCTACGCCGGTTCCTTGAAAGCATTCTGGTCTTCTGGCTGTGGGCGCATCCATAATCTCCGGTGTGTAACCCGTAGACAGTGAAGCGGAAATCCACATCTAGCAGCACAAGCCCGCCAGACGAGGAGGGATAAAAAAAAACAAGACTTCTCGTATTTCCTTTGCTCTTTGGGCATCAATTCTTTTTAATTTTTTTTTCCTCTCGCGAGGACGGGCCTGAACGGCCCGCTCTGGCGAGCCGATCGCTTGTCGAGAAAAGGGCCTTGTTCTCCCCCACTCATCTTAGCGAGCGAGCAGCGATAGAAAAAGAAAGAAAAAAAGAAGCTACTATATAGTAGTACCGTGACAGCCTCAAGGCTAGCAGCAAGCCAAGTACGACAAGGGAGTGAGTGATGGGTGGGGAGGTTCCGCTCTTCACGTCCCAGAGATAATATACAGTTATTTTGGGAATTTCTTTCTTTTTTTTTCTTTCTTTCTTCCCTCCCTCACAAAAGTGCCCATACGCAATATCCGAGCGGGAAGCCTTTCCCCCATCCGCTGTCACATGTTGAATCCATCACCCGGCCGGTGCCCCGACCAAGCGGGCGTCTCACCAACGATCCAAACAAAGCGTTTTCTACGGGGCATCTCTGAGGAGCCCAGCACATACTCATCGAGTATATGGGGTGTGTAGATGTATATCGCTGACTCGTTAAGCTGAGAGACGCAGAATCGGATCTTTTACCGTGTCATTCGCCAAAACACAACCTCGTTACCGAAGCAGCGTCGAACATTGAATCGAAACGGTCACTCATCACAAGCCAGCCCGCTCGCAAAACCAGAAGCAGCCTAGCCACCCTTCTACATAGTACATAGTATACCACGTGCATGTCTTGACCCCCCCGGTGGCTGCGGCCGCCCTTCCGGTGTTTTGACTTTGTCGGGGAGAGCAGCGGGTAACCCGAACAGTGTCCATCGTCTGCAGCTAATGGACGCCAGAGAACTTCTTGTGTAGGGTCCCCTTGCGAGCAAAAAGGAACCTGGGCATGCCAAAATGACCTTGTCCGCACCACTCACACGGACTTTATATAGGCCGCCGCCATCTTTGCATTGGACAATCGAGTCGTCCTATGTACCCAGGAGAACACAGAGAGGGTTGCAGGGCTAGAAGGAAGAATTCTCCTGCTAGCCTCTGGTACAATCTAGCATCCCTAGGACAACTTTCTCCTTCTCTTCTTCCTTGGTGACTACCTGCAAAAGTTCTAGAAAACCACTACATAGTACTACATCTGGGCGGGCTTATGTTACTTTAGCAGCCGCACAACGATGTAAGCCAAGGCCGACTTGCATGACTGGATGCTGACAGGGCCGGATGCTCAGCGTGCTGCTCCCCCAGACCGTGGTCTCCAGTGGCACGGAGTCATCTGCCATGTTAAGTTCATTAGAGTTTTGGCCGGTGCCTTCATGTCGGTACTTGGATCTTCATCTGACTGACTTGTGGAACGTCGCCTTGAAGCGTCCCTTGGCAAGTCCCTTGGCAGACTTTGTTCATAGAGGTTGTGTACTATGTAAGCGTTCCCTCCCCTTGGCTTACCAGTTCAAGGTACGTGTCGTCCGGGCCGAGTCACATGCTTGCATATGCATGCAATGCCATAAGTGTCTGTTCCAAGTTTTTTTCATGGGAGGGGTTCTATTCTTCTTTTTTTTCTTTTCGTGACCCCAGCTCACAAACAGGGGCCCTGGCCGTAGTCACCAATTTCATGTGAACGACCCAGACACGAGATGTATTCTGTCTTCTTACGCTGTCTAACCTGATACAAGGTTCTTTCCAATTCTCAGAACTTTGATTTCTGATCTCAATCCATCAGAGCAAAGAGTGCACGTGTTGTGAAAGCTCTATTTGCTGACTGACTTTGAAAAACATTTCTTGAGGCGCCTATCAAGCTACTATAACTTATATAACAGTATACACTTTCACAAGTCAAAAAGGACGCGTCTCGTGGCGCATTGTCCAGGCTGCTATTACCGTAATCACTTTTTGCAAAGTTTTTTTCGTGTTATTGGCTTGATTGAATATTTTCAATTTTGTTTTATCTTTGTTATTTTTCTATAATTTTCCTTTTTCCTTTTTTTTTTTTTTTTTCCAAAAAAAAAGTCATGTAATGTACCTTACATATGCTCCTGGTGACCGTTTTGCCAAAAGCATAAGGCATCATCCTTGTCCTTGTTTTTCCCCACGGGGTATCTGCTTGGCCCTTCTCTCACTTGCTCAAGCCCAGACTCAGGTGCAGCATTTCGCTCTTGTCGCGAGCTTGTACTTGTTGAAAGAGGGCGATGGTAACATCACGAAAAAGAAAAAAAGACGAAGAAAAGAGAAAAGAAAAAGGGAAGGGATCCATCTACGGCCTTGGAAAACGCTGAGAGAGGGGCAGGGGGCAGTGGGGAGGTTGGAGGGGGGTTGGTTCAGTTTGCAAAGAATCACTCCAAAGCAGTCAAACTTGGACAACAATAACAATAGGACCGTTCGACTGTTTGTCTCGATCCCCGGTGCTTAAATGCTTGTTATACAGCAGCCGCCCCTCCCCCCCCCCCCGAGGCAAGGGCTTTCTTGCTTTAAATCTTTATCCACAAAAAGATGACTTCTGAGCCCGTTTTAGAGTCACGAGCCGAAGGATCTGTCCGATTCTATCCCCTTGCGCCGATTCTGGGATGAAATTCCCCAAAGTTTAAGGTTTACAGCCTTCATTCTGTCCACCAGCCAGCCAGCCAGCCAGCCAGCCAGCCAGCCCCTTAACACCTCATGAAGAATACAAGGTCCCCTACGAGCCCCCTCTCCCCCTTGCGCTGTGTATGGGGGTTGGGGGGCAGCCAGACGAGACTGGATATCAGGGAACCTTTGATCTCGTGACTTGTTTCTGCAATTTGATCCTCGCAGCTTGGATACCTTTCATCTCGCGTCGAGGCTACATATAGATCATAACTGGTGGGAATATCATAGGAGGTCGGATCCACCCGCGAATCTTGTCCATCCGTTGGAACTCAGCAAGAGAAAGAAAAGAATAAAAAGAAAAACAAATAAATCAATAAAAGCAAAGCAAAGCAAAAGGCGAACCGTGCCCGCCGCACAAAAAGGAAAAGACAGCCATACATTTCCATGGGAAACCGACCCAATCGTTGTTGGATCGTCTCCTTCCCCTCCCCCCGGTGGTTGTGGATGAGACATGAGGCCGGTGATGGTGACGCCTTCTAACCCAACTGCCAACTCTCAGCGTGCTCAACTGTGCAATCCGATCTTGGTGGGATATTTCTTGAATTATATCCTATCCATCTATTTATATATATACATATTAATCTTTTTTTCTTTTTTTTCTTCTTCTGACAATTTAAACATCTACCACCCAAGGCCTAGAACCAAGACAAGGCCTCGATAATCCGGCTGGGTGGATAATCACACCACGCTGGCAGAGCTACTTTAGAACCCCCGAAATCACAAACGTTTTGGCCCCAGTAAAAAAAAAAAAACGAGCATCTGCAAGAAAAGAAGGAGATCTCTAAAACTTTGAATGAAGCAAGAAGGGAGAGGGGGGGGCAGAGGAGTGGAATTTAAGCGAAAGGCTGGTGGGTGCAATTCAAGGGTTTCGCGATAGAGTTCAATAGCAGGGTCAGCAAAATGCGTGTAATGGCCCAATTGGAAGTAAACTTGTGTGCGTTGGACTTCCACTTTTTTTTTTGCGAAACAGAATGGTTATGACAAGTGATAAGTAGCCGGTGACGCAACATCGAGATCGAGAATGAGTCTGTGGGGGTTTTTGTTTGATAAAGAAAAAGAGTAAAGGAAGAAGTTGTTTCTTTCATTCTTTTTTTAAAAATTAAATACATATATAAAAGAGGGGAAAAAGGAAAAGAGGAAGAACCACCCTTATCAACGAGGGACTTACTGCAACGCCGTGCCTGTGGGCCCGTCGTCCTTTCAAGCAATATACATATTCTTCCGGTGATTGAGCGCTTAATATATGCAGAATAGAACCGTCGACGGAGATTACAAGGCTCGAGAGCATGGCAGGGAGGTACCGTGATATTTTATTTGAAGAGGAATCAAGGCAAAATGCTTCAATGACATACAAAGTTTTGTCACCGCATTGAAGCACGATATGACCTCAAGGCATCCATAGTAAGATACTGGAGTTGCTTGGACATTGACTCTTTAATAGTAGGCATGCGCAGTGTTTGCCGAGGTATCCAATAGAGCAGCCGTAATTCAACCACGGTTCTCGGACGGAATATTACGGTAGATGTTCAAAGATGTTCGGGGCATGATTGAGTTCTCGTGGCATACCTGTATTGGAATAATGTGGCAAGGGCTTTCTCCCTCGATGTCTCACAAAATATATACTAGACAGTATCCATGCCTTGAGTGCCCTCATTGCCCACGACTGAGTCCAATTTGCATTACGCACCATGGCCTCTAGCGGCTCCCAACCAGAAAGAGCCGCATGTACGACATGTCGAACAATTGACCTCGAAAGAGGGGAGGAGGCATTTGATTGCATGCTTGATCACTCAATATCTTATGGTGTCCCACGGAATCCATCTCGCTGCCACCTACGATATCCAAGATTATCAAGCACTATAGTGCTGATCTGCCCAAGTCTCTTTGAGAGACTAAGATATCGTTGTGCGGTTGACTCATGTTTGCACTCGAGTATCAAGAGAATATACCTTTCTAAAGTATGTTGCAGAATCATCTATCACTTGATCTTGAATCCAGGTTGTCCAGTTATAATCACATACACAAGACACCAAAGTTCCTCTTGAACTATCCATATTACAACATCTGTCTCCGGTTTCTTTAGAAACGTGCATATTGAAGGCGTATCCCGGAGGTCGACTCCGCCATCCGTTCACTTGCCCTCGATTGTATGGTAAAGTGGCAATGATGCTGATGCCATTAGAATCGCCAAGTCACACTTGGGATATTTCAGTCCACGCCGACCCTTACAACATCTGCCACGAGGGAAAAAACAACAGCCGACGACTGTAGACAACAAGACACTCCTGGAATTCTAGACTCTTGCTGTTGTAACGAGTTCATCTCAGAGTCATCGAGCACATGCATCGCCACATGTCCGCTTGGCAGAGAATGCATATTTCCGGTCTGGCTAAGGTCGGAGGATTTGCTCCTATGTCCAGTGACGACATGACGTTGTCTTTGTATACACATGTAGGAATGATCTTCTCTGCGCCGCGGAGTCGCTATGATGCTATCCGGATCATTACATTGCTCTGCTGGATTCTTGCAACTATTCCGCACTGTTTTGTGTACAAAGTAGGTTGGAAAAAAAAAAAAAAAAAAAAGGGAAGCGGAACTTGCGTCTCGGGTCTCCGTATTGTATACAGGTTTGCCACGACGCTGTGGAATCTGATTTGAGCCGTGATGTTTTCGTAAATGTTGCTGCAAATAGACAAGAATTCAGGCTGGTTCTTTGGCCACAGCACTGGTGCCTGTTGACTTTAAAACTAGATACATTTGCAGGGGCCGTCTTTTTGATGAAGCATTGAAACAGCTAATGCGATCGGTTGCCATGTCGATGCAATGTCGTGAATCAGTCCAGAAACCATTGTTGATCTAGGAGTGTGCTCGCACTACCATGTACGGCGTCGTGGCTCAACACTCTTCCTCTCCGGCCAGCAGTCGAAACGGTCAGAGCAAAACGGTGACAGCGCGGCTGAGGGGAAGAAAGAAAGGCCTTTTGGTGTTTCAAGGACAGAGTCAGTCACTCTCGCTCGGGCAAAAAAAGAGTTGTCTAAAACACACCAGCGATGCCGGATAAAATGAAGGCTCTTATTTCCGTGCTCTGTGCCGTTCTAGGAAAAGATTCTCTCCATGGCAAAAGCTACCAGTCTATATACAGGTGGTGTATACTATTAAAATATATGACACTGGTGTGTTAGTCCTAGGACACGCCGTATTTAGCAAGTGGATCACTCTTTGCGTCGTCTCTTTGTGGCTTGCGGTCTACGAGGCCTCTCGAGGCTCTTGGCGTCAGTTGTCAGCCGCGTTGACATTCGCAACCCGCAGCCTCGGCCCTTTTCTTCCTTCAGCTGGACGGAACGGAGGTCCTGTTCCTAAGCCCACATGGCACCCCGATATCTCTGGACCCTGGATCCGTGGAACCGGACCGAATAGCGGTTTTGTCCAGGAGCGCGCAATGGTATTCTTGAATTTGCATTGACAAGGGCACGTTCTCGACTTGTTGCACCTGACTGCGCTTGCTCCGTCCGTGTTCCTTACACAATACTCGTAACATTCTCATTCTAAGATGGCTCTTACGTCAAGCACGCCTTTCACCAGTTCATGTCCTTGGTTAGCTTGAGGTTTCGCTGTGATGTGCACCATACAGGATCCGCTCGTACACATGTTACAGGCTACTTTTGCCTGTGAAACCCTTGTATGTTCCATTTCTGATATTTTACAGTGAATTTGCAGAATGCATATTCGTGGTCGAGCAACAAATTTCATGGTACTATTCTGCAAAGCTTGATGCTATCTGACTTGGCAATTATCCTCTACTATGTCATAGCCGTGGTGGCGAGAACAGGTGCGGAAGGGTAGCAACGAGGCAACGGGGAGACCTGGTGTACATGTCCAAGCAACTCCCGGCCTTGTCCGGCCATAAATACAAGCTAACCGTCGACTCAGGTACGTACCTACATAGTAGCAGCCAGGAAATAGAAAGCAGTTGTCAAAGAACCCTGAAGCCTGTCTGAAATGCTCCTCGAGGGGATTCGAGTCGTGAGCCCTGGGACATCCGGCTGGGCCTACCCGTTGCGGTTAAGGCAGCGAAAGCCAGTTGTGGCGCTTGGCCGTGTGAAGGAAATGCCGTGTCATTCACACTCTTTTTCTCGCAGAACCATGGCGGGGCCAGCATGGGCCTCGTGCCGCGACTTGGTAGCGTGCCTTCGCGTCAACTAAGACGGGCACTTGGTGTTGCTCTGTCGCGAGACAAGGCACAACCGAGGTCGAGATTCCCGGTTCTAGTGAGTTGCAGAGGTACATGTGAATAAATCCCATCTAAAAGGATAACAAGAATAAGATTTAGAAAAATAAATCAAAGAATAAATATCAAGAAGCGCAGCAATTCGAGAAGTCTCTCAGTCTTCATCCTTAGCCTGGTACTTGAAGCCTTCTACATGGTAAATCATATATGGTTCCTAATATGCCTCAGAGGTTCAAAGGACTGATACTCTCTTCTTTAACTTGTCCGCTGTCACATATCGCAAGCCAACATAAGGTTCTTGTATATATAAGCATGGCTTTACACTCGGTGTATGTCTGCTTCATAATACCACTGTTACAAAACTCGCATCTTGTGCATACTATCTCTGGAACCAATCTTGAAGTCAATGTGGCGGGAATAAACTCGGAGTCCAGTCGGGGTCTGGTTGTCGTCGTCTCGCGCGCGGATTTGCCCCGTTCCTGTCAAGTATGCATCATGCATGGAAGCCCAGAGGAAGGAATTTCTCTGTCTGTTCTCTTTCCTCCCTTCTTGGTGCGTGTTGTTGAGTAGCTCTTTTCGTGTGAGACAGCTACTTGACTCGTTCTGCCATGAAGCCCGAGTCGAGCCTCCCTTCTCTTGGCCAATGTTCTTTGGCCTATATTTTTTTTCCCCTACCCTACATAGTACATGGTAGTCCTCTTCAACATGACAGGGGATGCCCATACCAAGGCCTGGCGGAGGGGAAACAAAGGCTCCTTTACTGGAAGCCGAAAGTGTATCCAAAACCCATTCCAGGAACTCCTTTTTGGGCTTGACTCGGAATCTGGGGTTGGTGTCGGTCTACTGATAGTCCAGACAAACCATAACAAACCACCACCTCCACTGTAAGCCAGTCGTCTTAAAGAAGGACGAGCCTACGTTCTGGTCGGGCACTTGGCATGGTAAATCACGTACAACTAGAGGAAAAAGAAGTTCGTGTGTGTGTGTGTGTGTCTGATTCTCCTGCGCATACACACCAAGGACACCTGACCATCTTGCAGTAAGGGTTGCAAGTTCATCACTTGACACGCGCATAACCTGCAAACGGTAAGTCGTGTGGTGGGTGATGACGACGCGCAGTTGACGATGGCAAATATCCGAAACCCGCGATATCCTTTCTTGCTTTCCCATCCACACACACACACACACACACCACAGTCAGACAAATACTAGTGTCCACGGTTGTACATACGCAAGGGCAAACTCAATTCTCGACAGCCCTCCCAGACTAGAAGCCTTCTAGAAGGTTTAGTTCGACTCGCAGTCAATGGGGGGTGTGATCTACTGTCTGCTAACGGGAGAAGCCCTCTCCCACACCCCACACGGGGCCAAGAGAAAAACTAATGGTGAAGGGGGTGTGAACCCCTTGGTGAACGTTTTGTTCACTGATGACGCGCCAAGGAAAAAAAAAAAAAAAAAAAAAGGGCGGTCCGAGGTCTTTTGTTTGACTCGCCTGTGTGGTGTTTTTCCCCGGTCTTGCCTTATCCTGTGATGGGCTACCAACTTTGAATGCTGCAATTAATAGAATACGATTTTTTATTTTTTATTTTTGTTTTTCCTCATTACACGCACTTGCCAAACCTTATCATCACCAGAATGACACAACAAAACTCCTGGTTGGTTCTGTATGATATTGCCCTTCTAAATGTCAAGAGAGGTTGCCTGTCCTCAGTCAGGATTCACATGCAACTGACGCGACGATGCAGTCACGTTTATTTATTTATTTATTTAATTTTTTTTAAAAGGAAAAACACCAAGACCTGCATCGAGTTCAATGATGGATGCAAGAATTCACGCCGTCTTCTGGGGATCGTCCAGGATCTTCGGAACCAAGGCGCTACTCTGTATAGCACGGGAGCAAAATTGACACTTTGACGAATTGTTACCAAGGTCAGGAGAATGGTTGGTACTGGAAGTGGCGAGTTTCACTATATATCTAAATACCCTTGAATAATATTTTATACCAACTTTGCTCGTACCCTGGCACATACCACGATTCCGGAAGCCAATAACTGCATCATGTCATGGAATGAGTACCGCGGGATGAGAAGGGCGGCATGGATTTGTTGTACAACATGTTATTGAGCGCAAGATGAACAAAAATAACAAGAATCTTTGATAAATTATTCCCAATATAAACGAAAAATGGACAAAACAATATCCCAGTATGAATTCTATGTACCTGACCCACCATGAAGGTCCGTCCTTTTCTCCCAAACCATGCATAGTTATAAGAGTATTATAGTATCCAGTAACATTTTTCCAAAACGTCCCGATACCGAGGACTCGAGGGCCCACCAATGACCGCACCGTGACGCTCCGGCCAGTACGCCGCAGAGATAGAAGTAGCAACTCGCGGCCTTTTGGGGAAAACTCGAGCCTTTTGAATACACACACCATATACTCCTACTATTATGCACAAGCTGATCTGATATTAGGACAAGCTACGAGGAAATTACGGACTGGGGGAGAAATGAGAGTTGGAAAGGAAAGAAAAAAAAATAAAAAATGACACAATTCTGACGTTTGATGCGATTCTGCAGTTGTCCTTGTGGATTAGATAGCCAGGTTTGTAACCACTGGGCCTCCAGCTGTATACTCGTTTCCCCCCAGGCATGCTTGTGTACATAGTTGCGGTGCGTATTTGAGTACATAGTATAGACTATGATGTACACAAGTAAGAATTGGAATACACCAAGCTATTAGAGTATATGCATGTGAGCTGGAAGGCAAGGATGTGTGTAGCCCTCCCACCTGTCGGGGATTCTGGGAAAGCAGGCCATACATAGAGTCGGATTTGATGCCCACACTGTTGGCAGTCAACAGCAGCCAGACGAAAACCGTGTTTGCATTCTATGGACCCAGAGAGAAACCTTTGGTCCTCAACAGGGGCAGCAGAGAACTTGTGTGGGAAGCATCAGAAATGTCGGTGAGAATGCACGCTTGCTTCAAAGATGGTGTGCAGCATCTTTGCACGCAATCGCCTGGGTGTGGCCGGGGAAGCAGGCAAAAACGGACAGGTACATATCTCAAGTGCTACTAGCTGTCAGGTGCATGAAGTTTGCGTGGGTTTTTTTTGTGTTTATTTCTTTTTGTTCTGGCTGCAGCCATTCCTTTTTTGTCTTTTCTTCTTTTTCTTCTTCTTCTTTTTCTTTTATTCTATCCTTTGGGGATAATTCAACCAGGCTACTGCCCGACGGATGATTGTCCGGTATTGTCTACATTCGTGTCCGCATATAGTTGAGGGCTGTATCGCTTATTAGCCTCGAAGCCTTGTTTGGGGAAAACGACAACTCATCAGGCATGATGGAGGGCGTGCTCAAGTGCTCACTTGACGTGACGTGCAGGAACCATTCTGGCGAACCGGCACCGAGCCGGAACGACAGCTGGCGAGGGTTGGGGGGTTGGGGGAGGGAGGCGTCACGGTCGTGACATGTATTCAACGGTACTATTCTTGCTACTTGACAAATTTGGGCCTGTAAATTGTTGGGCTACTCATCACTTAGCAGGGCCAGATGTCGATATGTTGAGCTCGTTATCTGCTAGACCTGGTGCTTTATCCGTAGCTGGCGATATCATGCAGCTCGTATTCTCCATCATTGTAAGCCTGTCGCATGCTCTTCCTGGAGCGTATATCTCAGGGAGGGCTTCATTATGATGCTGCTCACCAGGTGGGGTTTGCTACTTGTTATACGCAAAAGAATAGTCTATCAAAGTCCCAAGAACTGTGTCGATAAGAACTCGCCCTCAAGTTAGCTGGGTCACCTCCCTCCGTCAGTGAACAAGGCCCTGGTGTTCTTACATAGCGTCTGCTCATTTCCAAGCCGTGTCAAAGGAGTTCCTGTGGAATGGTTTGCTTAGCTACGAATTACCCTAGATAGACTCAAGTTGGGGTTGTACGGTGAGGAAAATGTGAGAATATGCGACCCCCTCCTGTACATATTTACTGCTATGATAGTATAATAAAGTACCATGTCAGCATGTATATCACCCCCACGCAGAGGTCAGCCTTGAACAGCCCCTACCACATAGTATACATACATAATACTGGCCATTCGCCAGCCCAACTGCCCCGTCCCGGGTCTAGATCGCCCTGCTGAGAGTGAGTGCTCACATGAACCACTCGAGAGAATTCAGGGTCCTGCTTGGAGAAGGCAAGGTGTGACGTTAGCGGCTGAGCCTACAGCAGCCGAGCCCAGGGTAGGCTAGCCACATGTGATTTGGTCCTCAACGTTGTTGTCGGCGACGGTGATGCTCGTGATTGTTGTAACGGTCTGGTGCTTTTCTGTCGAGTTGGCTGGCACAACACAAGATGATCAAGCACAATGAGGAGACAAGCAGGAGTCAACAAAAGGACATGCGCCAGCCTGAGCAACGCAGCTGGCCTGCGTCAACTGACAGCTGCAATATCAGGTATCCATCATTGCGGGCTGCTCGGGGTTCAATATCAACTCAGATCACCCGCGAGTGGCCGAGATATGTCCCTGACCGTCCAGCTTCACCCCCCAGTCTCTCCAAAAGGAAATCCCCCTCAACCAACCCTTATGCTTTCCCGCCATGAAGAGGGGGGATGACCCATGCTGCTACCGTTGCACTGTCATATTCCATGGAGAGATCATCATGGTGATCATACATGGTATATCGATGGCACACATCGTTTTTGTGAACAAATCCCCCCCACGTCCCTCTCGGTCGATTTGGCCGTTGTGTTGCATTGCTTCATCCGAATGCGGTGCCCAATGTCCGCCCACACAACAATTTATACATCTCGATCGACGGTATAGTTCTGCTATGCTTGTTATATGCACAGTAGACGCTGATATACCGTGGCATATGCAGGATTGATTATGCAAGTGGGCTTAGTTGTGCAGACCTTCCCAAAGCCGACCACAACGGCCGAGATGGACCGTGATCATGGGGTTGGCTGTTGCGCTGACAGAATACAACATGGCAGACAGCTTCTTTTTTTTTTATTATTATCTCTCTCGCCCAACCAACTAGCCAGTCAGTCCAGTCAAGTGGATGACCGCGCGTAGGTGACATTGGAATTGGGCTCGTACAGAGTCGTGTAAGCGCAGCACGGGCGGCCGGTTGGTCCCCCCCTTCCATCCATCCTCATCTGTACCATTCGGCCGAGCCATGTCTGCAACGCAGCCCAATGGCGGGCCTGAATGGTGTAGATAGATGATGATAGCGTGAGTCTACTGTATGTACAGACGTGCCTGAGCAAGCGCGTGGGCTTGATGCCAGCCAGGCCCCATGTCCGTACTCCCCGCCTCGCTCGCCAACGTTTGGCCTCTCAGCTGAGGCGAATTGGGAACCAGACCGTTGACTGCCTGACTGCCTGGCTGGCTGGCTGGCTGGTGGGACTCCACGACAGTCACAGATGGATTCGGGAAGGATTCTCTTGACAGCGGCAACCGGTTCTCTCTCCCCCGATGGGGGGGGGGCATACCTAATATCACATCACTCGGTCCGTCCCAACTCCCCTTTCGAAAAAAAGTCTTGTCTACGAACGAGCATGGAGCCCCCGTGATTTTCCATGCTCCGCAACGTGAGATTTGCCCGTCTCCATATAACTATATACGGCTATTTCTTCTCGACCCTCTCTCTGCCTCTGCCCCCTCCCCCCCACACTTGTCACACGCGGAAGACAAAAGCCGGGAGGATATGAAGGGAGGCTAACCGCCACAGGGTCCGAGCAACTTTGTGCCTTGTCTGGGTTTCCGTAAAAAGATTGCCCAACCAGCCAGCCAGCCAACCAAGGTTGACGTGATGAGCATCTGCACATGTGTGCCAAAATATGGATACATGGTCCGTTTTTCTTTTTTTCTTTTTTTTTCTTTTCTTCTTTTCTTGTGTGTATTGAGTGGTGGTGTTACATGGCTCCGCAAAATGGAAACAAGCAGGATTATACCATGGGTGGGAGGAGGTCCAGATTCGCCGAGAGAAGTGCCACCTTGCTGCACACACACTGAAACTTGCTTCAAAGCAGCGGTGAGAGAAGGAAAGTGTGATGTGATGGGGGAGAGAGGATCAATTTTACTATGTAAAGAAAAACAAAAGAAAAAAAATATATATATACCAAAAAAAAAAAAGAGAAAAAAAGAGAAAACACCATGACCCGGCGCAAACCAACCCACTTCAACGCCAGACACAAAACACCATCATCTCCGTTATCAGGGCTTTGCCGCTTCATTGCATCGGCCATATTGGTACCAGTGCTAACCGTGATGCTATTGCGGCTTCCACGCAATAGGTACTGATCAGCCGTCGCTGTCGAGTGTGTATATTTCATATCATCACCCAACCTAAACAGCACTCCACACAATCGACCTGAGCGGGAGCCCAAGAGACATGACGATACTAGTTGGGCACGTATACCCACATATAGTACTGAAGCTATTCGAGATAGTCCATTGCTAGTCACGGATATCTGAAACTTTGACAACTGACGGGCCCCGCTCCATCCTGGATAAAAGCTTCCGTACACATACATGCACAAATCTTTCATTTCCAGGCCCGCTGCTCCTCATCCTTTGTCCCCTCAGCCTGTCCCTTTTGCCCAGATACAATTACATATACACCCACTTTTCTTTTTATCCAACAATCAAACCAAAGAAAAGGAAGGAAAAAAAGAAGAAAAAAAAAGATTTTAAAAAGATTTAAAAAAAATAAATAAATAAAAAAAATCCGGCCCGTGAAGGGTGGTATCGGGCGTGGGGGTTATTGCGCATCTAGAAGTCTTCCAACTTGTTTCGCTGCTTCTTGAGGGTGTGTAAGAGTGCATGGTTCCTATGTAAAAGAAAGAAATTGTTTGATGACTGCTACAATCGGTCACCGAACGCCCCCAAACGTTTACATATGGGAGTTAGTTTGTTCATGTACCCACGCACACTCCTTGCAGAGTGGGGAGCCCCCCCGGTGGGGTGATATTGCTGCGGTGCGGTTGCGGTTGGTGGTGGCGGCGGCGGCGGCGGCGGCATGGTTGGTGATGGAAGTTTGTCCGCGTGTACGGCGGAAATGACGGACGGGACACACACGCGCGCGCCACATATGTGTTGCGCTTGCACGACATGTCGTTGCTACGTAACGTGATCATTGGTTTCTCCCTCGCTGCTGCTTGGTGTGTAGTAAAACGTTCGGTCACCACGGGTTGGTCGAGAAGAAGAGATACTTGATTTTATTGATTTTATGTTTCTGAACTTGTGAATTTTCTTTGATTATCACTTCTTTTTTTATTCTTTTTCTTTTTCTTGCTACAAGTCTGTAGTCTCCATCATCTCAAGTTTACGACAGGTGAGTGACTTCGAGTGATCTCTACCGTAAATAGCTGTCTCTTTACATATTCACAGGCGGTCCGTCATCTTGGAATGTCACGACCCCCATGAAACGGAGACAAAGAGTGGAAAGATATCAAGCCCTGAAAACGGAGGATTCACAGAGCAGCATGCCCAGCCCTCTTCACCAGTCACACCGTATTTGTAGAGTACGGTCTCCTCATCAACAATCCAATCCAACCCCCCCAGAAACCCACAACTGTCTCTCATCCCGCTCCGTTTCAAGGAAGGTATTCCATACTATAAGAAGTGCCACCCACCACCCTTCTCCAGCCACGACTCCCGGCTTGAACGGTAGAATAGAAGAAAAGCACTACCAACCAATCCGCTTTACAGGCTGGGTAAAACATCAGACAGTAGCGCCTTAGAAAAACACATCTACCACTAATATAGTGATTGTCGAGGTATAGTTGTTTTTTTGTTGGGCGCACCGTCTATAAAGCACGCACATCATAGAGTTGACCAGCCAGCGCACTACATGACGAACGTGCCAGTCATACACAGTTCACAGTAAACACTTGAGTCGGTAGATGATCACAGGAGAGTTTGTGCCCATGCAAACGTTATCAGATACTATGTAAAATACCCACAGTTGTTGTGCGTCTTTGCAAGTTCTAGACGTTGAGAGGCCCCCATGGATGAGCAAGAAGGACATGTACTGTGTACTATAGTTGAAAAATAAAATAAAAAAGGACCCCCCCCCCCAAATCCCTTCTGCCAAGCTAGCTGGCACAACCCGGTGGTTGCGGCTCGGTCAACGGCCGTGACTGACGAGTGTGCATCGCGGCCCCGGGTCCGCACGGGTCCGTACCTCTTGGTCCAAGATGCAAGATCAAGGTTTATTTGTTTGTCAATCACACACACACACACACACACACACACACTCGCTAGAAAGGAGAGTTGTGGAAGACAGATCTCGAGCAGGGCAAACTGGACAGAAAAAATGGCACCATGTAGACGTCTGACGCTTGTCTGAATCCTGCCACCATCGTATCGTTATTGCAAAGTATACATAGTACACGGTTAGTCAACTGGGCCCCCGCCGCCTTTGGCTGTCCTCCAACGCGGCATGTGAACATCAGTTCCTGCTGGCCGGTATATGTTTTCCAGGAAGATCCTACAAAGACCAATATCTGAACCCAAAGACTTTTGTTATATTCACAAGGGCAGCAAAGCACTGGCAAGTGGTTATAGATACCCACGAGTAAACAGGATACCGCACAATTGATAATGATGTAGCTGCCTACAATGCGCATCGTGCTTTGGGCAAGAGGAAGCAGATATACAGCGCTGATTCCTCCGGTCGGTAGGGCTAGCGCCACTTTTGACCGAGCATACCCATCTTCCGTTGGATCCGGTGAGAATGGAGTACTATGTACTCCTCCTGCCCTGCTGCTGCCCAGATGGATGGGCGAGAGCTGTCATGGTAATAGTACAATCGACCCCTCATGACGGTTGGGCCCGTGTGCCTTGCAGGACCCAAAGCGATGAGGACCATGGTTTGGAGCCAGATCAACAAAAGCATCCAAGAGTTCTAGAGCGGACTCTAGATGCACAGATCTCAAGTGTGTATGGGCTTCTCTCTCCACTGGTGGGTGCAAGATAACGCAACCATGCATTATCCCAGGGGAATGGGGTTTGGCAGCAGGATGGCATGGCCAGGACGGGCATTCAGCCGCACAATACAGCGACACGGTCATACCAAGGGCAGATCCGATGACCTCAGTATTTCCTCATCTGGGAGACGGCGGGCTTAGTCGCCGAGCTGACAAGCAGAGAGGCCCAGCACGAGTTTCCCAAGAAGATACGTTGTTGCACTGGGATGGACATTGCACGTTTCATGATAAGGCAGATAGATAAGATGGCCGAAGCCGCGTTATGCCTGGATATTGCACACGGCCCGTTCGTCTCAAAGTATATCGGGAATGTATCCGTCGGAGCCCCAAGAATCGGATCCGTCATTCGGTATTCCGACCTTTATCAAGACTAAGTATACACAGTAGTCGCCTAGAAGGCCACCCATGAGGAAAAGGGAAGACTAGAACATCAGCATGTACAAATAGATAGAATCCTAACGATCAAGTGGAGACGCGGGTATTCTACTTGCAGTTCCCTCTTTGCTCAACTTTTCGAAAGGGGGAATTCCTATTCGCTGACAATTCTATTCTATTTTTTTTTTCGCCGAAGAAGAACCATCTTATTAGGTTCTTCGGCTCTATTCACATAATACATAGTAAAAAAAAAAAGGAAAAAAGCCACCCGAATATGTCCGGGAATTCCCGCTCCAGGAACACATCTACCCCTCCACACTCTACTTTTGTATCCATCAAGTTGCCTAGATCGTGAAATGGCCTGTAAACGTAAACTTTTGATGCGCTCTCTTCTAGAATTCACCACTCTCGTCGCTCCAGTCCATGGCATGATTGATCGCCCTTGTCTAGAATTCATGGAACCTTCAAGTGCAAGTCGTATCAAAACCGTCTCGCGTCGTCAAAAGACTCTTGTTGACGGACCTACCACTCACTACGTACCCGCGGTGCGTAGACTTTCCAAACGAGGGAACTCTATAAAATCCCTTTTTTTTTTTGCCCTTCCTTTCTTTGGTACAATTGAGAACACAAAAAAAAAAAAAAAAAAAAAGGGCCCCGCTGACGAGCGAAGAACTCATGACCTCAGAATGAATTGTCGTCCATAATTACTACAGAGTATGAATACATAGTAAACATTACACACTACACACACAAGCACTTCACGCACACACAGTGCTTGACAGCCGCAACTGTATTTGTTTCTTGCTGCGTTTCCGTCAATGCTCGCTTTATCCAACGGCCCTATTGTGGGGTACCGAAAGGGGAAGCCGGTACAAAATTTTCATTTTCATTTTCATTTTCATATTTCTTTTTTTTTTCTTTAGCCTTTCCTTTAGCATATTTCTTTTTTAACCTGGCCATGTTTTCTTCATCGTCTTTGCCTTTACCATACCATACCTAGAAGACCATGCTATGTACTGTGCAAATATGCATACGGCTTCCGATGAATTAATAAATAAAAATAAATCACAGTTCCCTCCCTCTTTGAATATCATCGTCATGATTTGTAAAATGTCAGCCTTCCGT
Organism: Coniella vitis; assembly: GCA_011317545.1. Classification (NCBI taxonomy): domain Eukaryota; kingdom Fungi; phylum Ascomycota; class Sordariomycetes; order Diaporthales; family Schizoparmaceae; genus Coniella; species Coniella vitis. The sequence continues at coordinate 485,282 of WUJK01000008.1, forward strand.
GGATGAAATGCCCATTGTCGATGCTGGTTTGTCTCGTTGCTATATATAGAAATCACGGGATAAAAAGAGAAGAAGGAAAGAAAAGAAAAGAAAAAAGAAGAGAGCATAATCTGTTTTTTTTTTTTTTTTTTTTTTTTTTTTTTGCTGAGACTTTTCTTGTTCACTTTGTATATTACCAAGTCTAGAGGCCCCCCCCCCCCCCCCCCGCCCAAAAAAAAAGAAAGAAAAAAAAAACCAGCAAAGAAGGATTTTCCCACGTGGCATCGGCTCCGCAACGCCTCACCAAGTTTTACGCGGCTGGCCTCTTGAATTTTCCAACAAATCCAACAAGGCTAGGCTGAAAGGAAACGAGCGGTTGGGCGTGGCGGGGCGGCTTTGTCAAACGTGTTGCTTGTCTGTGATGTGTGATGAGATCCGGGGGAAACCCTTCACATCCACCCAAAAGGCTCCCCTCCCCCCCCTCTCTCTTCATCAATGCGGCACGCAAAACTTCATTTCCAATGCACGTGTACAAAGTAGCCAAGAGTACAGTTCTCTGTCAAGAAGGATGCGCTTTGTTTTCTGCTAGAGCAAGTAAGCTAGCTAGTCGCAAGCGGTTTTGAATATCGATGAAACGGCACCTGAGCGAGAGAGAGAGAGAGAGAGAGAGAGCCTTGTTGGATCAATTCTCAGGACAACAAAGCCCGCATAGTATAGACCCAAGTTCTACCACCTATCATACAACACAGCACACGCATGATCCATTCCATCCCACCTCATTCCGTTCCACTCGGGCCATTCCCCGTCACTGGTTGCGTGCCTCATACAAAGACAACAACACCACCAATAAAAGTCGAGCCAGCCACCCAGACATAGCTTACATAGTACCACATGGTTCTGTTGACCAATCCCAATCGTCCCATTGTTGCTCAGGAGAAAAGGTGCTTCCTGTGGTGATTGAGTCTCTTGCTGGCGATATGGGCCTGAAGCGTGACAGACAGATACATACACACTTGAAAGGGTATCAAGCAAAACACACAATAGAAAGGTGCACAAAACACACACAGCTGATATGCCCTGCCCATGAGTGTGTGAACTTCAACATTCCTCATCTGATGCAGCTACATAATACTAGGGTCACGAAAGCGCGCGTATTCGCAATGTCACAGTAAAAATGCAAATCAAAATGTAACAAGTGATTGAGCTCCATTTGCTATGACTGGTCGGTTGTTTGTGGCGAACCAGATAATATCCCGATTGAAGGTGATGATGAGGTCTCATGAAGACCTTTGGTTAAAAGAAACATAAATGTTTGAAGGCAAGCCCATTCAAGACCCGTCCCCGTTCATGGAGAGAACGCCATTCCTTCATGCTTTCCCATGTTCGTCCCAAATTCACACAAAGTAAAAGAAAAAAAAGAAAATCAGATTCGCTTGCGCAATGCTCGTATGAAATCAGCGTGAAGAAGAAAAGAAGCAGAAGTAAAATGTACAAATGAGGCAACCCTGATTTTGTTCCCCGCCTTCGTGAGGGTAGGGGGATTTTTGCCCTTCATGCGTTATCATGCCTTAAAATGCAAGTCCAGTTATTCTTTTTCCCTGTCCTTTTTTGGGGTATCAAAAAGTATTTTGGTTAGGTTGGTTTTTTTTCTTGTTGCAATGTAGCCACGGGGTATGTTGAGTAGTGAGACTTTTGTATGTCCATGGTCGTTATGTGCGCAGTGTGCGCGGTTCATGTGTAAGAGAAGAATGTGGGAAACAAGAGGGAGCGGGATGATGGACTACCAGCCCTTGCTGTGGTATCCACCAAAGGTGTCTCTTGAGAAGTCTTCGTTCCAGCTACTGGCGTTGATGTCATTGTTTCCCTTGTTCATGTATGCTTGTTGAGGGTACTGCTTGAGGTTGGCCACGTTGGTAGCGGTGTGGCGACGCTTGAGCTGGGACCGCTCATGCAACAAGTCGCGACGCAGGGACTCGGTCAGCTCCGTAGCCAGCATGTTACGTCGGGTAGTCCGTGGAGACAGGGCCAGGGGCTGCTGGCTAATGCCATTGGGCGCGGTGGTCATGATGGGCTTGGGTAGGGCAGTAGAGCGCGGGATCTCGTTGATGGACCGCATGGGACCGACACGAGGCTGGCGCTTCATGGTCAGAGGAGCGTCATCCGAGTCGTTGGGAGACGAGACAAGGGAGGGACCTGTGAAGGGGACGCGGTTGTTGCGGTTAGGAATGGCAGGAGTGGAGCGGGAAGCCGTGCCGCCCAGGTTGCCGCGGCGCTGGTTCTGCTCCAGGGCCAGGGTAATGAGGGAGCGGCGCGAGGTCAGGTTGGCCTTGGAGTCGACGCGCTGGAAGAGGGTCTTGTCGTCAACACTGTTGGTCCCGCTGTCTTCGTTCGAGTCCTCCCACTCGTCGTCGTCCGACTCAATGGCGCTCTCGTCGTAGCTGATTTCCTCGTCGTCCTCGGCAATTGCCGAGGAGCTGGCAGAGGGGATGGTCGTTGTCAGGTGGTTGGCAAAGGAAGCATTCTTCTTGGGCACTGCCAGCTTGGAGTCACGGGGCGAGGCAAGAGCGCTCTTGAGCGAGCTCTCTTCCTCTGACGAGCCGCCAATCTGAAACATCTTCTTGGGCTTGCTGACAACTACGGCTGGGGTGAGGGTCTGGCGGGCCTCGACGCTCTGGTGGTCGTCGCTGTACGACTCCTCAGAGGATGCTCCCAGGGTGAAGGTGGCTCGCTTCTTAGGCTCTACCTTCTTGGCCGCTGGGGAGGATGTGGGCTCTGGGATGTCCGAGTTGGTGTGGGAGCGCGGAGCGTACGAGGGAATAGAGTGCGAGTGTTGGGCGGGCGAGAAGCCGCGGACAACGGTGGTGGTTTGTTGGATGGGCAGCTCCAGGGGAGAGGCAGGGCGCGAGCACTCGGATGGCGAGTCGGATTCCTTGCTCGGCGATTCAGTAGTCGTCGAGCCAGAGTGGTCCAAAAGGAGTGGGGAAGACTCGAGACCCTTGTGCTCGGGCTGGGGTGGCGACAAGGCAGCGGGAATCGCGGGCAGAGGGGCTGAGAGGGGCTCTTTTTGCTCAACAATGGAGGCGACCATCTTCTCGAGGTTGTCGGAAGAAATGTGGCGATCGCGCTTGCTTGGGTAGCTAGCGGACGAGTCTTGTCTGCGGATACGGGGACGTATTATGTCGAGAGGGGACAAGTCGGAGCAGAACTCGACAGCCTCTTCGTCTGCAATCGAGTCGACACTACCAGACAGCTGGGGCATGTCGTCGGCTGAGGACTTGCGGGCTGGCGGTTGCACTGCGCGCGGCTGTGTGGTTGCGGTGGAGGAGGAGGAGGAAGAAGAAGAAGAAGCAGCAGCTGTGGACTCGGAGGGGTCGTTGGCAACTTCTTCCATCATCAGCCTCCAAATGAGGTTCTCTAATCTTCGTCCTTGTGGCAGAGAGTCTGCACAACGGGACATCACTGCAAAAAGGAGAGAATCTGTGTTAGCTTACTGGCGGCAAGCGCGCGTACAAGACAAGACGGGCTGCTTGTCGAGAGAGACAACTCACTGCTCCAGAGGTTGTACAGGTTCTGGGGATTCGAGGTGTCGACGAGCTTGACAATGTTTGCGTCGACCTGTAAAACAGGGGCGTTGAGGGTGGAAGGCATGGTGCCTCGGGTGCGGTGCTGCGTTGTGTTGTTGCTTGCCACTCTGGTGGTGGAGCCCAAAGTGCCAGACTGTGGGGTGGATATCAAGATCTGCTGGATCTGGGGATGGCTCGACGAGACACTTGTTGGCAAGTGGCTCAATTGCAGATCCAGGTGCGTGTCGTCGTCGAAACGTCCAGGCGTGCGTGGCGGTCGTGTGCAAGGCGCGTCGGAATCTGTGCCAGCTCAAGGGAGCGCGGGTTCTTTCTCGGAGTAGAGAAACAGCGCGGTGACGGAAGACGGTCGCGGGACGGGGTCTGGCTCGAAGACGTAGTAATACAGCGAGCACAGGAATATATCTCTGTGTAAAGTCGTGTCGTGATCGTGAGTCGTAGGAGAGCTGGCGTGGGTGTTGTAGTTGGTAGTAACTGTAACAGTAGTTGTAGTTGGTATTGTTGTGGAGGTTGGAGGTTGGGAAGACCAGAGGCAGTCGCAGGCTTTTTGGGTTTGAGAAGACAACGGTGGGGGAGGTTCTGAAGAGGGCGACGGGATGTAGATGTAATTAACTGGAGTGCAGTGCCCTGGAGCCCAGCGCCGCAAAGGCCCCAGGTACTTCTCCCTCGCGGCTTGGGGGCACCGGTACTTGGTATTTTGCCGGCGGATGGGGTACTTGAGTACCTGGGTACTTGGATACAAGAGTACAAGGCTACAAGAGTACATCGGCACGGGGGCATCTGGGTGCGGAGCAGGGTACATGCCAGGGTACGCAGCTACAGGAGTACAAGGATACCTCCAGTTGTGGGTACGTCACTACATAGCAGTACGTAGCTACTATGGTACGTCTCTTTCTGCGCCGCAACCCCAGCGAGCAAGGCTGGGGTACGTACTGCGCCCGTCTTTCCTGCTCCCCTCCCTTTGGAATTCAATGCAGCCGAAACAGCATCGCGATGAGACTGCGCCCGTTTGGTTGCAGTAAGAGGGCAAGACCGAGCGAGGGCTCTCTGGCTTTGGGTGCAGCTGCATTCGCAAACGGAGGCCCCTCTCCATAAGCTTGCATCTGAAGCGTACTTTGTAAACGGAGGAGCCAGGCACGCAACACCCGTACTCTGTGTGCGGTACGTACCCCCTCACTTGCAGTCATGTGCCGAGTCCAATGCACCAGACGGGCTTCGACTGTCGCGGGGGGCCGCCGACAGAAATGTACGACCAGGCCTGGCGTGCCCGACTTCAACAAGCCCTGATCAAATCGGCCTCATCAAACCATCCATCAGCCACCGACCGAGGGCGTCGTGAAGCTGGGGGCTCCAGACTCCAGGCTCCAGACTGCTAGATTGCAGGCTGTGCTGGGCAGTCAAAGGTACTATTACTCTAGCACATAGTAGGTGGTAGTAAGGCGTCGCTGGGTCCAGGGGCTGCGCTGGGTTGCTGCGCGTCTGAAGATGGTCCTCGAAATGGATCTTGAAGCCAATCCAAACGGCCCGAAAACAAATTACCCTTTCTGGCCACGGCCCCGCCTGTTCAGCCCCACAAGAGCAAACTGGCAGGCTGCCCTTTCCGTCTTAGTTTGCAGAACAAGCTAAGCTGGTTCGGGTAGTATCGTGGAAAGCCAGGATCTACAGCCCTGGAGCGCATCACATGACGCACCTTGACAGCTTGCAGCGCAAAGAAGACTGCGAAAAAGCTTGTGCTCCATTACATAAGTGGGCAGCGGGGCAAAGCCCAGCCCAGACCAAACCCTCGGATGTGTCCAGTGCCCCAGCCTGCCAGCCTGCCTGCGAGCCCCATCGGACAACTTCCGTTCCGACAGCCAGCGCCAAAACGGTCCAGCACGCAAACGCCCCCCAGCGTGAGCCTGACCGTCGGCGGAACGCTGGAAACGGAGGGCGAGACCTGTGACCTGCCGCCTGGGGCCTGGACCCTGCGCGGCGACAGCAGACAGCAGAACCAGGCCTTTTAGCCAGAGCAGAGCAGCAGCAGCGAGGAGAGCGAACCACCAGCGGCGCCTAAACGCTCTTCCGTGCCTCGCCTCGCCTCGTGTCGTGTCCGCTGGCCTCTGCCACTGCGCTGCTTCCTTTCTTCTGCTGCTGCGGCGGGACTCGCAGGCCCTGGGCCCCGGCGCTGGTGCGTGTCACGATGGTCAGGCGGCCGAGCCCTCGGGCACAGCAGAGAGCCTGAGAGCCTTGGCCTGGCTTGATGAGCCCGCGCAAAGCCCGCCCAGACCTCCATAGTGCCCAGCAGGCAGAAATTGGACTGCAGATGGTGCAGCACAAGACGGCGGAGGCGAGACCGGCGGCCAATGCTCATCATCTCATCCATGACTTGTCTTTTGGGTGGGCGTCGTGTCTGGTTGGCAGCATCACGCGCCCCACGGTTTGTTGGCCTGACAGCAGGAAACCCGCACATTCTCTTGGACCCTTTACCTGCCCCAGGATCAGAGTCAGAGTCAGATGGGCGGGGGGCCCTTCTTGGTTGTCGCTTCCCCGGATTTTGGGGCGCTCGCGAGCGGCAGGGCGCAGGGCCACCTGACCGCATTCTCAGCATCGCAAACTCTGCTTGCGACACCTTTTTTGTCGGTGCCCTGCTGATGGAGTGCGGATTGGCAGCCTTGCCTCGCCTTGCCCACTTATGACGCTGTCTGAGCTCGTGCCATGGCTTCAGGGCGGAGCATGGCATGAGATGCCATACCATGCGCCGCCATGCCATGGCATGCGTTGGCAGCAGAACACGGCTGCGCCGTCTCCGAACGCGCCTGTCGTGTCTGTTCCGTTTGTCTGAATAACTGTCTCTGTCTTTTTGGGCCGTATGCGGTACAGAGTACACCCCCCAGGAAACGTTTTGTGCTGACAGAGACACACAAAGAAAGATTGGGAAAAGCTCTGCCCCTGGCCTCTGTCGACTACTTGCGCACCAATCACAGCGCCCTCTGTTTCTGGCTCTTTTGTGTGCTCTCGGTCAGACCACCGGCGTATTCTTGTCAGTTGGCACGTAAACCTTGAAGTTCTTATTATCTGCAAACGCATCCCAAAAGACGACTGGCTACCGTCCGTCGACTGGACTGGGCCGCAACGCACAAAGGCCGCGAAACGCACTGAGGCCTCGCCCCCTGTGACAGAAATACCTGGGCGACCAAATATCCGCGGAAGCAGTTGAAGCATTTCCGTGCCTTGTGTGCCTGTGCACCTAAATTGCTTCTGACAATGCTCAATGCTACGGTCTGCCTGACAATCACCCCAGAAATATGTGTGACGTAATCCGGCCCAAAAATAGAGAACAGAAACCCAGCCAAAAACACAACTGCTGGTCTGATTCCCATGATCACCAAAGCGCGGGGGAGGATGAACTGAAGAGGAAGAAAAGCACAGCCAAAAAGCCTGCTTTGGTCCCCCTCACAGAGTCTAATCTGGGGCCCCAGAGAACTATGTACTGCTGGCTTACTGTGTGCTGTACACAGTGGACAAACGCTTCCCAGCTTGACGACACATAGTACCCGCTCAGCATTCCATATGGCTGACGCCGAGACGCGCGCCACCGTCTTGTCTCTCGAGCAAGAGAAGGAAAAGACAAACCACAGAAATGGCTTTCAGCCAGAGACTGAGCGAGCTGGCCGTGTTCGACAAGGAAGAAATCAGACAAACAACATGGCCCCCTTTCTGCAGTATCGCACCGGATTCCCGTCACTGGTTGCGCATCCACCAACCCTCTGCACGCATCACCCACTCTCGTCCTGCCAGCTGTGCAGACTGCGGAAGAGCGCAAGCACGGGACCAGTGACAAGACAAGAGAGAGAAAGAAAGAAAGAAAAAAGGGCTGTTCGCAGGCAGCCATGTGCTTCTGCCTCTGCTTGCAGCTGGCCGACCTCGTTCGTTGGCCGTCGTTGCTCGGTGCTGCTGGTGGGGTGCGCCTGAGGGGCAAGGTCACCTGCTGGAATCCTCTGGTCGTGGCTGGAGCGCAGGCCCCATTCTAGGGGGTTGGCTGTCTGTGGGTGCGTGGGCGCGCGCGAGCAAGCAAGCGCTTTGCTCCAGTGCTCAGAGTGCTCTCTCACTGGAGCAGAAGCACAACAGCATATCTCCGTATCTTGTCAAGGGCACTTTTATTACTGGCCTAGACCTGCCCGAAACTCCCTGGAGCTCCGGCATGACATTTGCCTCGCCTATCAGTCAGGGTGGGGTGCTTCTGGACTACAGCACTGTGGTTCGGTACTGCACAAGACAAGAGAATAGACGCGGCCCAGGGTGATATTCCGCAAGTACTTGCAACACTTTGTCTCTAGGCCTTTCTGGACATGCCAACGTGCCGAATTCACCTTGGGTGGGAACAACAACAGCGGTTTGGTGGTCAGAAGAAACCCCCAGCGTCACACACTTACACACTGCTGCTTGTGGCCCGACTTATTTCATGCTTGCACGGCAACACTGACAAGACATTCAAGACGATCTGTCACCCCCCCCCCCCCTCCTTTTTCACTTTCTCTTTTCTGAATTTCTTTGGGTCGAGGGGTTTCATCCCTTGATCCCCCGGCGTCCCGCTCCCGCATATTCACATCACAGACAGAACGCTTTGGCAAGTGCTGACGGTACAAAAGGTTCTTGACCCTGACCAGAGGAGGAGCCTCCAAATCATGTACTCTTTATTGTACATGGATGGTATAATATGCTATAACGACATGCTTATTTATTATACATAGTGCTGTGTATTACGCTTAAACGTCCTCGGGGAAGTGTCGGGAGCTCGGGAGCGCTACACTAACCTACATAGGGCCGCCCACCCCCCCCCCCTCATTCAATCCTAGCAGTGCTTTTGGGGGGTTGGGTTGGATGTGTCCTATATTGCCATTCTTTTCACCTGTCTGTTATACTGTGTAAGCGGCCTCGAGCGGCAGGATGAGATGCGTCCACGGCGCGGGCCATTGGTTGTGCGTGGGGTCTGATCTGCTGCCCTTTGGTCAAGGGGTCTGTTCCTTCAGCTCGCCTCTGCATAGTACTGTCAAGTACTGTGTAGTGGCGAGCTGTGTTGGTATATTTGTCGCAGGATATGCCTAGCACCATAGTACGCAAGGCAACTCGACTCGATCTCGGCTTCTATCAGTACTTACTGGAGTATGTCAATGTAACATGAAAGTCAAGCTGGCAGTCTGAATCAGCAGACGGCGGCACCTACGGGGGGACCACAAGAACAGCGGGGTGCTGACACAATACGAAGACGCTCACTGTACGAACACACAGCAAAATAAATGGCAGATATCTTGACGCGGCTTTGACAGCAGATCCGCGCTGTTGGGCACTGCCCGTCCAAGTCAAGCGGCTGTCAAATCGTAAGCAAGCAAGCATATATAACTTAAAGGTCATCTGGACCGAGCCACGCAGCAGGCATCCTCGGCCGAGCTGCCGCCGAGATTACGCCCCGATGACACCAGGCACCATGACTTCCAAGATGCTATCCACTTGCGTTGAGATAGGCAAGTACTGTGGCCAAGAGGAGGAGCAAAAATGGTTGTTTTCCGATTTGTCGGTCTTGCCTTTTGGCATCGTTTGATTCTACTATGGCGTGCTTGCTTCTTCTTTTTCCCTCCCTTTCTCTTCTTTCTCGAACCCCAGGCGGGGTGGCTGGCTGGCCTTGAAGCTTCCAAGCTGATAGTCGATCCGGTGTGACGAGTTAACCAACCTTACATGAATGACGGCGGATGGCTTGGAGGGTGGGGGGGGGGTCATTGGGGGTAGACCAGCCGCCTGCAGATTATTTTTCGAAGTCCGATTATCTACTAAACATGAACAGACTGACGATAACACACGGATCAGACTGTATGTCAAGATTCAAGAAGAGCTGTTACTATATATCCTCCTCCTTCTCCTCTTTCGGCTATGCACATAGAACCGGCTGAAAAAGAGTGCGAGACACACAGTCGCACACCAAAAAGGTTGCGAATGTAACCTCGATTCCGAGGGTGCGGGCTTGGGGGGACCTGACTATTGACTTCCAGTGCTTGTTTGCGCCTTGTCGAATGACGTCGAGGCAGCCATCACGCAACCAGACAATTGTATACGTCCCGAGGTGCGGGCGGGTGCCAGGGCTGTTTGTTATCAAAGAATTCCTGATCGACCGATTTGACAAGGTGACTGTTTTTACTAATTAGTTGTCGGGCCATTTCATACCATGGTAGTGTACATTGAGTCCCAATCAAAATCATTGGTCAAAGATGGATCTCGAGTCTGAATATCATTCTCAGTTCCCCCCCCCCCCCGGGGACCTCCCCCCACACTTCTGCCCCCGTCTGACCGCGGCCGGTGAGGGAAAAGAGAGATTTGACTTTTGGCCTCGGGAGAATCCTACTCTGGCGAATATTCCTCAACGGCGGGTGTGTCTCTGTGTGGTCGTGTGTCTTGTTGTGTTCTTCTCTCTATCCTACTCTGATATGCTTTTCATTACCATTTTGTTCTTGGGGGGGGGGGAGGGCTTATTCGCCATGTACCATTTATTCATTATAGATGGACTGAGAGGGCTTCTGATATGTCCTAGTGAGTAGTAGCCAATGTGACGTATAATATACCACATGTACATACAGTGAGTACTTGAGTTATGTCCACGTACACCGGTCTACAACTGCGAGGACTGAATCCTTTTCCCAAAACACCACATCAACCCCATGGCTAGATAATTTGACCGGAAAAGGGACTGCCCGAGCAACGAAGCTTTTATTTCAATTTATTTTTGTTTTATTATATTTTTTTATTTTCGATCCGAGAGCCAAGACAGGATGCTGTACCATGCTTCTGGTGCGGTCCTGTTCCTGACTGCCCACATGGAGCTGCTACAAGCACGTAAAATAATATTTGTCTTTCTTAAATATATAAAAGAAAAGTCAAGACAAGGATTGTATAAAATGAAGGAACAAAAACAAAAATGCAAGGGAAGGCTGACGACGAATGTGTTCGTTTGTCTCTGGTGCGGCAGCGTCTTTTGTGCGGCCAGCCTCGGCCTTGGACACGGGCTGGTGGAAAGGGACAAGGAACGTTCTGCTTACTGTCAGATAACAACATTATCTCAACTAGGACTGCTTGCTGGCAAGACTTCGCGGGAGGGACCTCAGAAATAAGACGCGGGTGCCAAAGGCCCCAACCAACCGTCTCCCTAGTCGGGTCAACCGTTGAGATGATCGTGGGAAGTTCTGGAGATCAACACAAAGGGTCAGACGAAACTTATTAATTGGGCAGTTCATCTGAATCCGTATCCATACGTCGTTTGCTGCAAGGCTGCAGGCGGCACTGCATGCGCATCGTATACTTGGACACCACTCACGGCAGAAGCGCTCGCTTGACCAGACAGACTCGCTTCCAAACCGCGCTGTCGGGTTTGTGTGCTGCAGATCTAGGCCAGGCCTTTTTTTTTTTTCTTCTCTTTCTTTCTGTCTTGTCTTAATCCTCCCTTTCTCCCCGGTCGACGAAAGTGGCTCGCTGAAACCCTTCATCCATCGTGAACATTTCGACGTACGCGCAGGCTCTTCTAATCCTTCAACATAGTATGGCTGCCTGCTTTACTCGCTTGCAGGCGACACGGCGTACAATCATGGATCGCTGAACAGGTTCCGTGCTCAGGAGACAGCGACATCGGTTCTCTGACCGAAGGGTTAGTGATTTCAGATTTTTTTTCTTCTTCTTTTTCTCTTTTTCCCTTCCTCTCTTCTTCCTCTTCGGTTCCTTCCCAACAGACGGAGACAGTAAATTACGCGAATACCCTTTGATGAAACGAGCTACTACGTAGAAAGTACATGTTACTAGACAATGATGCAGCCCAGCCAGTCCCCCAGCCCCTGGCCAGACCTTTTACAACGTGGAAAATATTCCCCGTGAGAAAGAGAGAGAGTGAGTGTGTGTGTGTGTGTGAGAGAGAGAGACCCGCACCGGTGAACAAACGCCGGAAATGCAAGCCTCTTTTGAACATGGCGTCTCTCCATTTCCCACCCCAACCCCAGGTCTCGATGCACACACACACACATGCCCAGCCCGCGTAGGGGCGGAGCGGAAGAGTGTACATAGGCCTAGTTCCATCACATTACATAGTATTCCACCGTTTATGTACTTTGATCAGATAGATTACTTTGGTTGCGATTTACCACCGTAGTGGACGCGGTATCCTAGGGCCCAAGTTGCCGGGTTTGCGAAACTCCTCAAGGCTTGCTATGTATACATACATACATACAGATACAGATACATAGTATCCAAACTTGCCTCGGTTCGCCGAGTGCAACTCGAGGGAAATATAACCGCGGCACAAGAGAAGCGAAGACAAGAAAGGGCTTATTAGCCAACGAGAACCCTCTCGAGTCCTTGAACACCAAAGAAAAGAAAAGAAAAGAAGGAAAGCATACGTCGACTTCACCGTGGTTTCTCTATCCACGCGCCACTGAGCGTAATGTATGCTGCGTAGAGCGCTCTCCCAGCAAGCTTATTGGTTTGCTCGTCGGCATGTTTGTGGGGGAGAATGTATAAAATGAGGGAGCGCGAGAGCCGCGCAAGCCATGGTAGCCCACAGCCACGTTTCGGTACCAGCATGGGGAAGTAAGAAGAACCCCAGCACCAAAATACCATGTTGATGGAAGCAAAAAGGCTGTTCAAGACAGAACGGGAGACCGAATCACCGCCTGGAGATGGCAAGGCAAGGCAAGGCTGAGATTCCTCCCTTCACTCTTGCGCTTCAAAGGAACGATGGAAGGCATCGGTTGCATTCTAGACGAGTAGAATCCTAGCAAGAAGCAGATACACCATACCAGCAGGGCAAGTCCAAGCATCGGGGCCATGGTGCGTCAGGGTTCAGAATCCCAAAAAGGGCCAGCAGGCCTGTACTATGGGCAATGAATGGTACTTCAGTGTGACATAGTACCAACACTTCGTAGAAGGCAGGCTGACCTTGCAATGCTGGAAAAACACCTGACTGGTGGGAAATCCTGTCACGCTTTCTCTTTCCCCTCTCCTCTTCTTTCTCCTTCTGTTCTTCCCCACGTCCTTCTCTTCCTTCCCATCGATTCATCCGAAGTCAGTCCGGGCTCGCCCGCCGGCGCGGGGTGGGGGTGGCCCTCTTCAGGGGTCCTCTTTCTGGCATGGCAGCAGCAAGGCTATTATTTTTTTTTTAATCTTTTATTTCATCATATGCTGAGATGTAAAGGTTCCTTCTCCTTTGTGTTTTGTTGGTGCTTTTCTGGGGGGTTTGGGACGCATATCGCAGGAGTGCTGCGCGGATATTTCTCGCAAATCTGATTGCTTTCACCAGAACGTATTGTGCAATTGCGCACCTGTTTTCCCAAAAATCAACGTTTATTCTTGCCTCAAAAGAGAGCAGACACAATGCCAAGAGAACATTCATCACCATGTGCCGAAGCAGAAAAAGCCGGCTCCAAGAGTCCCCATCCAGATGACCCACGACGACGGAGGGGGTGCTCTATCAGCCGCCGGAGCGGGAGGAACAGCTCGCCTAAATTACGGCTGGCTATAATAGTTCTCTGCAGCTTACAAGGTGTTTCTGTGAGTTGGGCATGAACTGGGAATGATCGTGGCAAGGTGTAGATGCTGAACAGCCTTTGGTCATATGTGATCGCAACCATTGAACCTTGGATCTCGCAGGCTTGAGCACTGAGCTTCAAGGGAATGGACTGCGCTGTGCAAATGAGCGGCACCCGAAGGAGGGATTGACTGACAGCCAGCTAGCCAGCCATTCCATTCGCCTCATGCCCTCCTGATTTGTGGCCTGATCTGATCTGGTTGGGGATCAAAAGCAACCACGGCACAATCCAAAACGACCATTTAGCGACCATTGTTCTTGCTGTCAGCTGCACGTGTGTCCCTGGCGGGCTTTATTTAGGGAGCCACGAGGGCCTGTACATACACTGTTCACTCACACGTTCAGCATGCAGGGTCCAGAGGTCCAGACTCTCTGTGCTGCTCTAGCCAGTCGTTGGTCTTTCTGGCTGGCTGGGCCATGGCTCGTGATGTTGGTGGCATCGTACGAGCGAGCGTACATAGATAGTACAATTGGAACTGTGGAATCCGTTCTATTGTCAATATCTAGTGATCATCCAACCCCGCAACAGCCAGTGGCAGTAGACCTCTGCAACACGCCCATCAGCCGTCGCCTGAGGGGTGAGAATCTCAGACCGGTCGCGATCCTTTTTGACAAATCCTGTTATTTGGGGGGAAGAATATTGCTGGGGTTTTTACAGTATACAAGAAGTACTTTGGGCAACACACACACACCACATGCTACTTCGCCTGTCTCTCATCCTCCTGCTCATGAATCCTACCGAAATCTGTCCCCAATCCTTTTTCTGCCTGCCTCCCTTGCCCCCCCCCCCGGGTTCCCCCAGGCACCAAAGCGCAATGTCGGTCCAGAGCCACGGGTTCCCGGCACTTGACAAGAGCGCCACTCCTCTTCTGGACCGTTGTTTTGTGTTCCTGTGCTTTCGCTTGTTAGTGCTTGCTTGCTTGCTTGCTTGCTTGCTTGCTTGCTTGCTTGCTTGCTTGCTTGCTTGCTTGCTGTGGGCGGTCCGTCCCAGCATTACGGGTCTTTGGCCCGTGCGTGCGCATCTACTATGTACTATATGTACTCTCATCTGTACGACCCTGGGTGTACTATAGTACTATAGTAGGCATACGTTATGTACTTTCTGTGCTGCCAAAAGGACCGGCTGCCCTTTGATTCTGGGGTTGGCCTCAAGTGCTCTCAGAGTAACATTCGACAGGGAGAGAGAGCTGACGCAGACGAAGACGAGCCTCCCTGTCTTTTCTCTTCCCCCCTCCCCAAACGAGTCCCCGTTGATTCCATCTGGGATGCAGTTTCGCGATCCATGGCAGAGGAGTCTACTTGACCCTTTTGTTTTGACACGGCGTCTTTCTGTCGGTCTTTTTATCCTTCTTCTTCTTCTTCTTCTTATCACCAAACGCAAAGAAAGAATATCCAGTCAGAGAGTGGGTGATCTTCTTTTTTACAAATTCTCAGCCTGCTTGTTTCCTTGAGAGTTGAAATGACAGTAAACATAGTACAGCACACTGCAAACTACTCGTTTGAAATCTCTGGGAATTACATGTGACAAGTCAGTAGTTGGTGGCATCTCGGCTACTCTTCCGGCGCGCGTGGGTGTGCGACCAACTCCCCATCAGCAGCAAGCACACACCAACATTTAGAGTAAGGTAAGTAAGCCACACCATACTCTAAACGGTAATGAAGCTTGCTATATCACATGTAGACTGATACTGGGCTATAAAACAACAAGTGACAGTCGTCCCCCTTGAGCTGAGGAAGAACTCGTATCTCACCCGCCACAAACTGACCAATGTATACAAAAGTAATTCAAAAGAGAAGTATGAAGAAAAAAAGAAAAAGAAAAAGAAAAAAAAGCAGCCCAAAACGGGACAGGCGTCCGGGGAACTGTCCAAAGGCGGGCCGGATCTGACAAGCAAAAACCAGGATAAAAGTATATAGTACCATAAAAAAGGGCCAGACAGATCACCCCCTCCCTTTCCCCGCCCTCTCCCTTTGACGTCTGTGGTTGGATATGTACGTGGACTATGTAATGTAGAGAGCTGACGTGATTTGTAAACGTGACTGGTCGCTTCCATGGGCGCTGGTTCTGCACGAGGACTAGGAATAGTTCTGCTCACATTGCCCGTTTTATTGTGACCGATCTCGACAGGCCGGGAGAAGGAAGCGAAAATCGAGCCAGAAGGTGAGGCTGCAGCATATTTTGTACACAGAGGACCAACAAGAGCTCGTTTCATGTTTTCCCCCTCTTTTCCTGCAATACCCATGTAATCTTTTCTTCTTTGGCGAGGTATCGCGGCTGGGGACCGCGCTTCAAAGGGCGGGCAAGCGGTTTGGGCATTTTTTTTGTGGTGTGCCCGTGTCCTTGGAATGGCTACTATGTACTATCTATTATGCTCACTGAATGTCTGCTTCTGCGGCAGCAGCTGCATGAGTCTGTCAAAAAGCAGCTGACAAACGTTGCGCTTGATGGGAAATAAGGAATGCCTCTTTTGCCAGTGGCGATATACGAAAAGGGAGACCATACCACAACAGCCTTCAGAACTTGGCCTGCTAGGTACAGGACAGCCATGTACTTGTGTCAGTTCCCCAAAATGTCCATTTCTCTCGTACATCTATTCATTTCTTCTCGTAACCAGTCACCCAGCTCCTACGTTGGTTTGCAGGAAGAGGCGCGCTCAGCCGCCAGATGTTGTATGAATAAACACTTTGCTCCCGTACAAAGGATTTCCGGGTTTCTTGCGTTGATTCCGATGTTACATCAAATTGATACATAGTATGTTCCAAAGTGCGAGTCGAAAACGGAGTCGAAAGGACAGTCCTTCTTCAAAACATTGGCTTCTTCCACACAGCCCTCTGGTTGGCTGAGGCTTTTTGTCGAGGTCGCCGACCACTTTGA
Organism: Coniella vitis; assembly: GCA_011317545.1. Lineage (NCBI taxonomy): Eukaryota > Fungi > Ascomycota > Sordariomycetes > Diaporthales > Schizoparmaceae > Coniella > Coniella vitis. The sequence goes on from WUJK01000008.1 coordinate 501,312, forward strand.
GGAATTGCTTCTGTGGGGGACTTTTTGACGTGCAGCGCCTAAAAAGCGTACTTCTGCCGGCATGGGACCGTTTTGTTTCTTTCTACAAACCGTTGCGCCTCCTTTGCCTGTGGTCTTTTTGCCACGGAGTGCATAATGCCCCAGTCCGGGGAACAGCGTTTTGCAGCATCCTGTCTGTACAGACACAAAAAGTGCTTCTGGAATGCAAAGCATCTGCATACGAATGGGGGAGACGGAAACGGGCGGGGGCCATGCAAGGGAACAACACTTTGCTTCTACCATAGTACACATGATGCTACTCACGGTCAAGGGGCAGGACTTTTGCCAGAGGAACGCACAACAAGAACAAAAAGAAAAGGAAAGGTAGACGGTGAAGTTGTCATACTTGACTTTCTAGGAGGGGAAGGCATCCCTTCTCGTGTTTGTACAGGGTGTGACACGTAGTCCATGGCGAGCTGCGTTTTTGTGACTTTTTGGGGGGGTTTGCCGTTGCTCATCGAGATTCCCATTCAAGATTTGCAAAGCAACACATTTTCCTTTTCCTTTTTTTTTTGGAGATCTATTCTTGTTTCCTCGGCTCGGCCGATTGAAAACAGCATTCTTACTTACATGATATAGTACTTTCGGAGCCGGGTGCGTTGATGCGGTGTGAAAGGTTCGGCTATGTACATAGTAACGTATATTGTGATGCACTTTTGCCCGCACACCGTCTTTTTCTCTTGGTTTTTTTGGTGGTTCTTTTTTTTTTTTTTTTTTTTTTTTTTTTTTTTTTTTACCTGCATGTTCTGCTGGAAACGGTTTTTTTTGTTTTTGGCTGGTCCACATGCAAAACCTCACAGACGAGAAGCTTTGACAAAAATACCACAAGCGTTTGTGGGGGAAAAAAGAAAAGAGATGTTTGATCAACTTGCTTTGTATTGCTAGCACAATTTGCGGTACACATATCAAAGACACTGCCAAATGTTACTGTAGCAAACGAACGGCCTGCTGCCCCTGGCTGGTTCCAATCAACCCCTTGACCATTTGATTGGAGCGTCTATCATGACACATGAGTGGGTGTCTTTTCCTTCTTTTTTTCCTTGTAAGGTAGGTGTTTCTTCTTCTTCTATTCATGGAAAATCGAGCCTTTCACAAGTACATACACGTCGTTTGACGCGGCGAGAGACCCCAGCCTCTCAGCCTCTCCAGACAAAACTGTCAGAAGGGGTCTAAATCATTGTAGTTGTTTTTGATATTCGCCAGCGTGGTCATGGAAACCTTGTTATCTTGCCCCCACACACAAAGTTGTCTATGCTTTTCTTTATACACAAGACGGCACATGTGAGCCGCGTCGCAGGTTTTTGACGTCGATTCTGATGGGGCAGTGACTGATGGAACAGAACCCGAGTGGCCACCGTTAACAAATTGTTTCTCTTTTTTTTTTTTTTTTTTTTTTTTAATACTGCGTCTTCTTTTCCCTGCCTCCCTCCGTTCTTCCTCCTTGCTCCGGAAACCTATCCGGTTTACGACAAACTGATCTGTCAACTTCTCGGCCATCTCAAAAAAAGACATCACAGGAAAGTACACAGAACACAGGGAGGTGGAAAGTGTTGCGATAAAAAGAGCCAATCAAGAAAATGCAAAAATGAGTATTAAACCACCAGAGTGCCCAATGCGCTTCCCCGTTTACAGGGTGGGTTTGGTTTTGATGAGATTCCAAGGAGAGGCCGGGCGCAAGCTTTCATCAGCCTCATCCTGCTTTCTCGCAACTCTACACCCAAAAAGAAAGCAGTGTACAGATTACAGATTTTGATAATACTATGATGCTTACTATGCGTACCCATGGTATTTTATCCGCAAGATTCTTGATACATCGAACCCTAATCAGCGACGCCCGAGGTGGGGAAGGAAGAAGAAGAGGAATTAAAAAATGACAGATTGCGCCGGGGGATTGAGCAGAAAAAGTGCGTCTGTTGCGAAAAAAAAAAAGGATGCCAGATATGATACATCACCCTCTGCGGCCCCATAGCAAACATTTGCACCATCCTAAAACACGTATTTTCCACCAATTCCTACTTTTTGGGAGAAGAGCCACAGAGACGAGCTGCGGTAATAAATCTCCGCTCGTGTGCGGTTCCGCAGCATCGGATCGGTGCAGTGCAGTGCAGTGCATAGTACATGGTAAGCCCGATAGTGCTGAGCAGACCAGACGATGGATGTCCAAAGATGACGAGAAACGGAGGCTGATGGTGATGATCCGTTTCTCTTTCATAGCCGAGCTCGTCGGCTGGTTGGCTCAAGGCAAAAGGCAGCCAGGTACATACTATGTACTAAAGCAGTTGACTCGCAGGGAAATCTGGGACAAACCAACAAGATCCAAGGGCCCAGATCCGTTTACCGAGTGCCACCGATGCCAGCGAGCCGAATATCTGGGAATCTCCATGGCTATCATATGCTATGTAGCGTTGTAGCCCACCCCGTTTTACATAGTACAGCGCAGTCCACCCGGCTGGACCCGACGGCAACTGTAATTCGGGACACAGAGGGAAGGGAGAAGAGTTTGGGAGTGTTTTGCGACCCACGGATGCCCAGTGATGCTTTTCGTACACATACTATGACTATGACTACCTATCATGGGAGCATCCCAGAAGCCCATCACGCACAAACTGTACATGGTAAGTTAGCTGGCAGGGCAGGCCATGGGAACCGTTGGGTCCTCTGGAGAAACCCCCATGACCTTGCTCGTAAACATCAAGACTTTTGTGTTGGTGCAGCGCTCAGCCGGTTCGGTCTTGAGCTGGACACGGTGCCAGCTCGGTGGCATGATGGCAATATCCACAGCTGTGGGCATCTGCTTTGAGTCTGTGTACTATGTATGTACATAGTAGACAAATTATGAAAGCCGCCTGCAAAGTATGCAAGCCGCCATAGGGTGTTGTTCAGTTTGGAACTCAAAACACTATGCGTCATGTTACTGTCCATGATGACCACGGGAAAGCTGGCATCAAGAACTGCGCCTCGTTTGGCCTCCCTTGAACTATCAGGAGTATGAATAGTGCGCACCCAATCAGGCTCGATGGAGCCGTACAATATCAGACAAACTTTTGTGGGCATCACAAGTCACAGGAGAAGAGGAAGAAAAGGCTCGTCACGAGGCACTGAGATCCTCAACGTGTCATAGTATACAGTGGATCTTGGAACCCATCCTAAACTTACATAGTACAGAAATTCCTGCTTTTTTTTTCTCTTTCTTTACATAGTACTTTGCCGTTGCTTGCCATCATTCCCCGCCCTGCTCAACCCCACGATAACTGGGTCTCTGTCGTTTTTTCTCTCTCTTTTTTTGTGAAAACATGCCAGCCAGCACTACATAGCACAGTACACCCAGCCAAAGAAACACAGACAAAAAAAAAGGTGGAACAGGACCCCTGAATGCGCGCTCTTTGACCCATCATCCCGAGAATTGGGGCAAAGACAGTGAAGATCAACCACCTTTCTGGATATCCAGGAACGCGCTGCCGCCACGGGCCCGAAAGTTCAGCCCAGCGCAAGAAATACCTCGGTCGGGTGGAGAAGTGCGATGACTTACATACATACTATGTACACAAGAAGAAACGTCCCGTGACTGCTGCTGCCTTGCTAATATTTTTGTTTTCCCCGTTTCTATAAGACATTATGTTTTGTTGGCAAAACTCGCCACAATGATGGGAATCGGCCCTCTTTTTGAGGGCGATCATCTCGTGACCAGCCCGTCCGCCCCGCATTAGCATGCAGACTCAGGGTCCAGAGACCAATTCACCCTGATCCAGGCACACAGGGGCGTTTTTGACAGTCACATTGGCAGGTTTTGGCTGGTCCAGAACGGAGCACCGGCCAAGATGCAGATGCCATCTCGCCCGGTACAGCCGTATGCGGTTCGAGACTTTTGGGCTGTGCTATTCTGGCACGGACAATTCACTGGGTATATCTACCTACCTCTTGTTTGCAGATCACAAGGGCAAAGGGGGAAGCATTCAAAGCCCCCGGCAGCCAACATGGGAACCCTGAGATTCTTGAGATATTGTAGAAGTACACTGCATCAAGCGCCCTCTTCAAGCCTTTTGTTGTTCACGTGGACTACTAGAACTTCAAGATAACGTGGATTTCTTGCCACCCCAGGGGTTGTTCTCTTCTTTTTTTTTTCTTTTTTTCTTCTTCTTGTTTTCTTTCTTTGTTGCGGAAACACACTCGTGCCCCAGCTACCGTATGCAAGACGGTCCGTTCGAACAATACATAGTACATAACGACGAGGCTGATGCTTACAGATTGAAGTTGCGTTGTGCTGACCAGCCTCGGTGTGTCGAAGCCTCGGCACTATTGATATGGCGTGCTCACATCAGGGATCCAGGACCATGGAGTACGCGCGCTGGCAGACAGTCACGAGGAACAATATAGGCGTCTTTTTGGGACGACCCTTCCGGGACCGTTGAAGCATTCTTCTTGGTGCTATTCTGACGAGACCCATCATGAAACCCGTGACGATTATCTGAACAGATGCTCAAGACTTATGAGTTGTTGTGGAACCCACCCATCAGATAATTACATACTAACCGGAAGTAACTCAGTCCAGACATGACAGAACAATTGCAATAGAAGGCCACACATTGAGACGACTATGTTTAACAATATCGTACTCAAGGCGGGGTTAATTTCTGCATGAACCCGTCTGCTGGCCTAGATAGAGAGTCCAAATGTTTGTCCGTGTCTGTCTAAACGACATTGCAGCGGCCCCTCCGTCAGACGCGCGCACGAGACGGTCAATATTGGATTCTTGCTGCAGGTAATGATCATAGTAGAGGATACTATCGTTGCCTTGCGCGGCCAAGCATATGAATTGCCCTTTTCCCCCCGCCGTCTTCTCCCAATAACACAAGAGTACCTGAGGAGACCAAGAGCACACACAGCACCACAACCATCAGCACAGCTGCGTATACTTATAAAAGGATTCATGTATGATTGGGGGCCGGGTCGGCTACCTCGTGCGCGGTTCACTTCGGCGCAAGACCCAAGGCTGGGCGGGCGGCTACCAACGAGATTAGCCGCCGCAGGCACACCAACACCAGCCCAGAGATCATGGAGCCGGCCACACTGTTGGCAGCGTTGGGCTGTGGTAAGGCATTGCTACGCTTCAGCCCTGTGGATGTGGCCGCACCGGCTACGAGTGTGCCTGTCTTTTTTGGGGGGGGGGGGAGCACAAGTCTAGAAGGTGGTGTGTCAAGAAAACGGACAGGTTGCGGTGAACGGTGGGTTTTTTTTTTTTTCTTTTCCTTTTCCTTTTTCTTTTTTTGGGAGGTAGAAATATTGCAATATCAAATGAGAGGTACGGATCTTCAGTTCCAATGGTTCTTCCCACCCTGAGAGCGAGCATGCGCAACCACCACATTGCCATTCTTACAGGAGGCTCGGGCCTTGCGCTTAGCAGCGTGGATTGTACGGTACTGGGTCATCCTTCAGGATGCTCTCGGAAGTAACCATGATTGTATACTATGTAGCTTGGCTCCAAAGCCGACGCTAGAAGCCAGAACAGCCCTGCTCGAGGAATTAAGCGCGCATGGAGGGGTGGTGTGCATTGACGTGAGCGTGGACAGACAGCGGAAGAGAAAACAGGAGGCGCCGGTGGACGGGTAAGCAAGTGCAGTTATCATAGTCGAGCCATGTGATATATTGCCTGCTCGTCGTTTTGTCTCGGCCCGTGAGGCTGTAGCGAGTGCAAGTGTCGTCGTCGTCTTGAGACCACTGCAACCCACCATCACACCCGTTGCTGGAACCACGCCGTGTCCCAATCTCCTAATCACCCAGCTTGTCTTTTTGGAGATGACAACTGATTTGGCCATTCTGGGCCATGGCTGCTCGCCGCATCAAGCAATGGCCCAGCAAAACCAATGCGAACTGCCAGGTGATCTGCTGGATGTGTTTGGCACTTCGCTCTGCAGCGAATCATGCTCGGCTCCAACGCGTCGGATTGCCGCTTTGGATTTGATACCTAACAGATCACATGGAAAGAGCCAGGCGCTCACGGCGCCCAATTGTGTTGAGACAGGATGATTTGCGGATGCTATTGGGATTTAGCAGCACCACCAATATAATAATATAATGACGCTCTCTCGCCACTGAAGATGCCATGCCATGCCCGTCTCTCCCTGCCGATCCAGTCGCAAAGTGCAGAAGACGACCAGAGGCCCCACTGGTGAGCTTGGTAGGATCCAAAGGAGTGACTCAAAAAGAAGGGAGGTGGCTTTTCGGTATTGCCCCAGGTCAGATCACGGGCACTGCTGAGAGCAGCCGCCGTTGCTACCGCGGTGGTTTTGTCCCCGTCCCACCTGCTTTCCAGGGGCTGCCAGTGGGTTCCCCAGTACCCCGGGAATACGTTGCCTACAAGTTACCTGGAGGGTGGGCGGGTCAGGTGTCGATGGCCCTGATGCGTTGGCAGCCCCAGAAGGGGGGCCCCCCCAGCCCCGCGCGCTCCCAGCACGTTGATCGTGCCCCCGATCAGCGGGACAGTGCCACCCAACCAACCATGGCGGATGGCTCCAGGGGCGCAGCGTGCCCAGGCAAGACAGCGTGCTATAGGGCGGGCAGCAGTAACCTACCTGGAAGAGGAGCTGGATCAGGCCCTGCAAAGGGGGGCAGATGATTCAACACGCTGCAGCACAGGCTGTCCGCAACTGGCACGATGGGGCCTGCAGTGGTGGTGTTGTGCGCTGTCAGCGCTCGCGGGCCTGAAATACCGCTGGCTTGAGTGTCCCGGTACTCACTCTACTTGCTGGAACAAGTACTTGAAGCCAGAGCCCAGTAAACAATGAGACCTCCTCGTCTCACCATACTATGTGTATATATATAAAAACCACCACCCACCCGGTTTCGTCGCCCACCCACCACACCAACACCACCACCACACCACACCACGCCCACGCCCGTTACCACCTCCCAATCAGCCCCGGTGCCGTGTCTCGTCTTGGGATGACCCCCACGGGGACTTGCTACCACCTCATGCTGACCAGGTAGCGGCTCCGGGAACCAAAGGAAGAACGGAGGAAGCATGCATGCAGAGGAATGGGCGGGAGTATTGTAATTATCGTACCCACATAGTGCCCAACCGGACGTGGGGAGGGAGGCTGTGGCGCTGGCCTCGCTCGGCAAGTCTCTCGTCGATTGTCCTTGAAGGCCAAGCAGGTGATTATTGTACAAGTATCTCTAGAGAGCAGGTCAAATACGTCTGTCTGTCTACCTACGCCGCTCTTGTGCCCCTTTCTCAGCCCTCGTCGACCCCAGAATCACCGGCGCCAAGAATTACAGCCGACATGTGTCGAGATCGCCGAGTCAGCCTCGTCTGGTGCCTGGCTCCCGGCCACGACATATCTGCCGGCTTACCTGGCTACCGTCAGATGACCCTTCCAGGCGGCACTCCCTGGCTTACCCTCGTTCGCTCCTCAGTCATGGCGCTCTGCACGTCCTGCTATAGACTACATGCGCTCAACATTGAATAGCAGAACGAGGTAACGTACAGTAAGCACGGCACCATCCTCAGCCAGAGTCCAACGATTTCCCAACCCGTTTCTGGGTTTGCTCTCCCGTGGGGGTGGAGGACATGCTCCTCCCACGGGAGAGCAGCAGACATCATCATGAAGGACGGAAGAAGGCTGCAATCTCTGGGGCAGTCCTCCAGGGCCTATTCAGGTGGCCCTGGAAAACACGAGCAGAGATACTATGACAATGCGGGCGGTGATACAATGCACAGTATTGCCGTCGCACAGCAGCGAGCCCTCTCTTGTTGCACACAATCACCTGTTTTCTTGTCCGTCTCCCCCTTCGCCAGACCGTGGGATTTCCCACGGACATGATGCGCGTGAACCAAGAAGGGGTCATGATTACGGCCGGTCAACGTGTCGCAAGACATGAGTGAGCCACTGCACTGAGATCCACGCTCTGTCATCTGGTGGTGCTGGTGCTGGTGCTGGTGCTGGCCACTCTTTGTCTCTGTCATCGCCATTCGCCGCCCGCCCCGCCTGCTCGGGTTCTTGTTCTACAAGCTGCCAGAAAGTAGCTGACTTCTGCTGCGGATACATAGTAAAGCTGTCACGGCCAGGAAACCACATACTGCTGCCCTATAGGTCAAAGAACTCAGGAGATGTTGCTTTTGACGCATGGTGACCCGAATGACCCAGCTCCCATCCGTTCTCTCCATCCATCCATCCATACGAGCGCTACGTGCACATCACTGGAGCTGAAAAAGAGGGAGAAGAAGGAGCAGAAAAGGAAAAAGCAGAGCATCGAGTAATTCTCTTTGATGATTCCGAGTCACTGCGCAGGAACCATTTGACGCCTTTTTCGATACCAACTGCCCACGACTTCCGACTACCACCCCCCTTTTCAGACAGCCCTTTGTTTTGTTTTGTTTTTCCTCACTTACCGCGGGGGGCCACCAAGCCTCGCTTCCCCGGATCTACTTGCTGCAAGGCATCACTTGTACTTTGTACTTGCCAGACCGCACAGCCTCTCGTCGTGCCACTCAGCAACACTAAAGACTCGTCTTTTCTTGCTTGCTTTATGGGGAGGTTACTTGTACCTAGTCAGACTCTGGAGCCTACTAAAGTGTTACTCTAGTTTATGGCATCGTTGTGGCCTATTCTCGTGGCTGTAGCGCCATTCCGTAAATTGTTTGAAACAAAGTACTGATAGTTTAACTTCGCAAAAGAAAGCAGGTACATATTTAATCCTTACCCTTTTCAAGGAGACTATACGAGCGCAGTGGAAAGGTACGGTATGCACTGTACAGACTCAGAGCAATATCGAAGATATCTGGCTTGCTAGAATGTATGTTCTCCACGAGAAGATGGAGAAACCAGTTGCTCTAGGTGAGCTAAATAGTGTTTTTTTTTAAAAAAAAAAATGAAAAATGATGACTTATCGACTCTTGGGCCCTTCACATAGTTATATGAGTGCGGTGACTCATTTTGGTCCTGTCAATGCTCAATGTCATTCATTGTTGTGGTGAAAGAGTAAATCTGTCCAGGGCGATGTTTGGTAAATACGACTTGTATTAGGGTATATACAATGGTGGAGTCTGAAGAATCTCTCACGAGTCTACACGTTATGCTCATATATATATCCATATTGGCTCTTGCGTGAATTGGAGTCTACTTCCCTTTTACACATACCAATACAATCATGAGCCGTGACGATTCGCTCGTCCGGGGCGTTCATGGCCGCTTTCTTATGATAATGGCACACTTGCAGCTGCAGCATCGCAGTCTTTTCCATCATCGTTGGCATCATCCTCATCATCGTCGTCGTCGTCGTCCTCCCGGTCGTATGCACAAGTAGCCAACGCGCTGATCGCAAGAACGTTTGACGTATTGGCAGTCGAATTTGTCAACTTCCATCGCTATAAGAAGCTCAAGCACATCTCGACTTACTATTGCTCTGGGAACAGCTGGAAACTCCCAGGTAGGTGTTTCTTATTCATGAATTTTGCGTGTTGCAGCTCACTATTGCCTAACGCAAGACCCCAACGGCCGAAATGGCAAGCGAGCGGGGCGACCTTTTTGCGATGATGTGTGATTCTAATCGGACCAAGTTGACCCGTGGATTGAGATGATTATATGTCCAGTCACCTGGGGGCCCGTAAGCATTCAAAAAAACAGGACCAGGCCGACTGCATTCCACAGACCGTAAGCAAATTATCAGGTGAGAAGCCTGGAGATACTGAATTCCAGCAAAGACATTCCCCCATCTTATCCACGCAGCTTTGCAGAGCGAATACCATGGGCTCGGCTGTTTTGCTTCCTACCCTCCTCGTGTCCACAGGCACCATTTTCTATCTTGTCGCCCGCGCCTTTATTGCATCCCGTCGACAAGCCCGCGTCCAAGCCCACAAGGAACAAGAAGAAGCCAGGCGCAGCCAAATGGCCGAGGAGGACAGCCGCGCCGCTGAAGGACCCGTCTACAGAACCGGCCCGCCCAACGACGTCCGCGAGCTCAATGGCGACTGGTACGAGGAGAGGTTCGGCATCCAGTTCGGCAAAATGACCCCCCAAAGCCAACGCTTCCGCGTCCGCTTCGGGACCAGGGGTGCGTTCCTCGAGGGGCTGCCGGCCTGCGGCGGCTTCTACACCCTCTCGCCCACGGGCGTGGAGCTGGATTTCCTGGGCATCGACCGCTTCCACAGCGTGGAGCGGCCTGCGGACGCGCGCGGCGGCCGGGGGGCGGCCGAGGAGGAGGCGTTTTGCGATGGGCTGCGCCTGCTCGGCGCGGAATGGATCCCCAATGAGTATTCGCTGATCACGGGTCCCACGGGCGGCGAGGCTCTTCGCTTGGACGTCGGATGGGAGCCTCTGCCTGGACCGGGCGTGGCGGGAGTGACGGCCGAAGATGTCGGCGGGTGCGGTGTGTGGGTGCTCAAGATCTCAGAACTCGAGGCCGCTCACAAGGGCACGGGCGTGATTCGCTACGCACGCTCGATGGAAGAGCGGTGCAGGATCTTGGAGCGTCTGGGCGCTGTCTTCTACAAGAACCCAAAGGAGTGTCCGGATTTGAACCTTCCCTGAGATCGAGAAGGACTTGGATCGTAAGATCTTTGGGGTCCCGTCGTGATCGGATTCCATATCAAGAGACTCTAATAGCAAGCTTACTCATCCAATGATATTAAGGCACTCATTCTGTGAGCCCCTTCGGTATATTCTGGAGATATGATACGCTATCATTACGGATTGGTCTTCAACCGACTCCCCAAGAATGACAAGCTATAGACCACGGCTAGCACTATCAGCCTTGTATATAGAATGGAGCGTCGATAATACTCAAAGTCTTGTTTGCTCACTGTAATCACAACTACACGCATACAGGCACGCATTTGTCCCAGGGCTCTCCTTGTATCGCATCGGTCGTACGGATTGGGCCATCCGCGCCACTCAGTCACATAGAGAGGTACACAAGGTTCAAGCACAAAGATTCCCACCGTCAGCACACCCTCTCCAGGTACGCACACGGATGGGGGTTGGGTTGTCTTGATCTTTTTTCTGCCACTGCCTTGGCTCCTCAATGGAGAAACATGGCCCCAGAAACACGCATTTCTTCTGCATGGGAGAAAGCAGCTTACTTGGGCGTCATGTGCTCTACGCCACGAAACGCCCTGTCGTCCTCTTCACTCGATGTAATTCTACGGTGGCTAGCATAAGCACACACCTCCCAGTTCTCATGCGCAGGTCATTTGTCTCAAACTTTTTTGTTTATAACGCTGTTTTATGGGGGATGTTATGTTTCGGTACATTGATACTGGGGCCAGGTTGCTCGTGTACCATGTCGTTTTGGAACGCTTCCCCTCCACGCCATGAAGGTCGCTGGCGGGCATCTGAGGAAGAGGAAAGGGGGGCCTGGCCGGCGCCATGGCACGACCCTCTCTCTATACTCGACGGCGGGTAACTTGGTCATGCCATGACGACACCTCAGATCTAAAGCTGCAGTGAACCAGTAAAACCTACTGCAAAGCTGCGGGCCAGGCATATGGTTTTGCTCAAGGAGTCATCCGGCTTGAAGGCTGCTCATCGCCGCCTTTGCTGGCCGTTGACAAGTACGCATGTACGTTTTCACTCAAAAGGCCCATCAATGACGCCGTCAATAAGATGGAAATGCTCTTTCTGGATGAGTACGTAACCAATCATTTGTGTTTTTCTTGCATCACTTCTATATTCCCAGGGCTGCTATCCCCCGGCTACGTGCAGATATTCATGCATGTGTGCAACGCGGAACCACTCCTTGGTCTTCCCCTTTCCATGTCCGTTTCCCAACATGATGACCATTCTGCTCGAGGCACGAAGTGATTGGCCCAAAGAGCAGCACATCTTGTGGAATCGGCACGAGTGTTTTCGACAAAACTCTCCAGCAGAACGCGCAAAAGAAGCGCTCTCTCGGCTGCATGGTGCAACATCATCATTAACCCCCCCCCCCCTATAATTTGAGGCCACGGTGGGATAAAAAGCAATGGCAACCACGGTTGCTACTGGTGAAAAGGTCGGTGCATACTTGCAGAAGCAATCATCATCGTCTGACTCTGGGACATAAGAATGTGAGAGACATCCTTTTTTCTTTTGGAGGCGTATAAGGAGATTGAACGGTCAATAAGGAACGGGCTATAGTGTATGTGGCTTATATTCCTTCAACCTTGCCCATATTATATACATATGCCATGACGGGAGGAGTCCTGTAAGACACATCCAAGTCCCTTGGCTCAAGCCGCCCCAAGATCAAGAGGAGCGGGGGGCTCATATTGTCGACCGCCACGGGTGAAATGGAAACTGAGCACGTGTGATGTCCACTGGGGCTCCCGCTCCGGCTGTCCCCCGGATACAGAATGAGAAGGGCTTCACGATACACACAGTGTGTGGTTGTGATGGCCTGTTGCTGCTGCTGCCGCTGCTGCTTGCTGCCTCTGCTATCACGGTTTGCTACCATCTACAGGCCCCTTTGGCCCGGTGGGCGTATCAAAGTGGCGTGACTCAGGAGGCTCAGAAACATTTCCAAAAAGGGGGGCCGATATCACGTTACTGCAATTTCAGCATCCCCCCCCCCGAACCAAAGATAATCCACGTTCGAGCAGCAGGGTCACTCTCTGTACGATGTAGTAGAGCAATCAGACGCTCCCCCTCGCACAGCTTCCGCCGTCTTGGCCCCACGGCGCACAACAGGAAACGGGTGGTGGATACATTGCCTAGAGATGGGTAGTCACACACAACAGCAGCAGGCCAAATATCCGCCGTTGAGGTCCACCCGTCACTTGCTGTCCTGCCGCTAATGGCACGAATGGCAGATGCGGTGGAGCGTGGTAGCGAGAAATTGAGAAGCGTGCCGTGCGTACTGTCCATGTACATGGTAGACTTGTCCGAGAGAGAGAGAGAGAGAGAGCGCACAAAAGCCCCGTGCGAAGCCCGATCAGATGAGGATATGGTGAACCGCTGCGGCTATCCGGCCTCGACTCGTTCTTCAGCTGGAAAAAGAAAAGAAAGAAAAGAAAGAAAACAGAAAAGACAAAAGAATTGAATGAACAGGATTGTACATTCACCGTCAAAAAAGCAAAGTACTTCCTAAGCTCAACAACCACTCGCATTTCGCGATCTTGGAACGCCCTCTGTGCTGAGGCTTGATCAAGCGCGGTTATACTTGCTATTATTTCTTTAACCCGACGCGGGTGTACCATTACTTTTCCCTCTGCTAAACCCCCCTGTTCGTATACGTCCCCATCATACGTTTCACAGCCAGGAAAAGGTGCCTAGATCTATTGCCAGAAGGGATACGAGTTCAGTTCCCCGTGAATAACTGGGAACAAAGCTTGGTAGTTTTGTCATTTTTTCTCGTCCCGGCGATCTGGTTATCACATTGCACGATGCGTACATACAGGGCGCAGGCACACCCAGAGATTGACGCAAGGCTTTCCAGGGCCCGGTGGCTGTGGTTGCCTCGATGTCTGATGTAACCAGTAAGACTGAATGGCCACTGGATTGATCATTTGGGATTCTGAGCCTTCTATCTGGTTATAACATTCTGGCTGACTTTGCATATGGCTTCATGTAGACTCGTGGTGGCCAGGTGCAAGTCATTCACAGTCTACGGAGTCTCGAGTCGAAGGGGGGTTTCCAGAAGGCTGGAGCAGCTTTAGGAGCTTGCGTGAGGGTTATGTTTCGGCTAAATAAACGCACACAGGAGGACTTGTTGCTGGGTCGTCCTCGGGGAGCACAGAACGAAACGGACATCAAAACGGAGGCAGCACGGCGAGGCGGCGAGCAGGGCTTCCTGATCACAGATTGAGGCGCTGAAACGGCATTCAACTGGAGAGTTTGTCTTTTCTGGGCGACCGGATCGAGAATTTACATTCTGCTAGCATCCAGTATCAACATGAAAACTCGCAAGTTCAAAAAAGTAAACCAATTGTATCGTATTTCTGGCTGCGCAGATCGCTACACGATGCTTTTATTCGCCCCCAGATATTGGTTGTAAATCCCTGCCCAGACCATTCATTGTGCGCCTCCCACAAATACATCCAGACAGATTAATTAAATATAAAAGCAATAAATTCGTACAATAAAACACAATAAAGCCTTTCCTCCTTCCCCCCCCCCCCCACCCCTTTCAAAACCTGTGTTCAGCCACGCCACGCTTCCCCTTTTCCACTCCTCACTTGACCTGCGCCACTGTAACACAAGTGCTGGGCTTGATTTGAGACCGTACCACAAAGCAAAAAGGATAAACCAATTCCAGGAGCCTGCAAGCGATTTGGGGGTTCCACGACAGCCCACCGGGCAAGAAAAGCGCCCGCCCCCACCACACACACACTCTCCCCCCCCCCCCCCGAAAAACCCGGCCTCCAACTCTCGGGTCGTGATCTCCCCCGCCGTTACACATTTATCACCTCCTCCAGCTTCCTGAATCCGATAGGGCTCTAGGAGGATCCCATTCTTTATCGTGTGCCACCGTTCAGCCGTACGGGAACCAGGCCGCACAGTCCAGAATCGAGAATATATATAGGCAACTCTTGTCCGAGGTGTGGCTATGCGCTGACTCCAATGCCAAAGTAAAAGATTGCTCCTCGAAACCCCACAGCTACATCAGTTATAGACTGTGTGTTCAAAGTATGGATCCAAACCGTGTTGATTTTGACCCTTCTCTCGCGTTGACTGGTCGTACGAGAATCGGAGCCGAGGTATCCTTCCTCCGGGCGGATGTCTAGGTAAACTAAGAAGAAAAAAAGAGAGAAAATAAACTTACACTCTAGCATCCCAGACGAGAGACATGATTTGATATTGTACGCCAATGATCACCATCTCTCCATATACATGGACTTTCCCGCTGTTACATGCTGCTCCCTCCCGTTGGAGATCCCCAAAAAAAAAAAAAAAAAACACGCGTGATGTTTGGCTCAAAAAAAGCCGGGACTCGTGACGGGTCTGTTTCCTAGACATGACTGTCATCATCATCGTTGGAGTGAGTTCACAGACTTGTCCGATGAAAGGATTCAAGTGGCTTAAGTGATGAGCTCAGGTGGGAGACACTGGGGCGGCGTCGAATGTTTTGAAGGCATGGGGAGGGTTGGAGTGAGCATGCGCAGCATCAGAGACACGGAGACATCCACGCTTTTTTCACGCTCCATTTTGAGACAACGATGAGTCGATGATGGTAACTTGCCAATGGGTACGTATTTTGCAGAAAGGTCCCCGGGAAAAGGGGGGGGGGTTGATATGTGTATTTCAAGTTAGAGCTCTGGAGATGCGGTGTGGACAATCGGGATTTCTGCGGCTTAACTGCGTGGGCTAACCAAGCAGATAGGACAAGACTGCGGGTCAGGTGAGATGATTTCAAAGCTGTTGTATAAGGAACATACTTGCGGGGGAGTGATCTGGGGCTGCATGATATATGATGAAAAATAGACTTGAATACATACGCTTTAGGCACAACCACCACTTGACAACCAAGGCAAGTTGCTACATGTTAACCTGCAACGACAACCTCTTGTACCTCCCAAGCACAATGTTTTCCCACCTTGGACACTTGTGGCAACACAGTAATACTAGACACCATCTCTTGTTCGTATACGCGGATAGTACCGGCCAATTGTTCCAGTCACTGTTGTCTCACACTCCACCTCTACACATACACACACGTGTTTATGTGGTTATATGTGCACATGAGCAGGGAAAGCGGTGCCGGTTTCCAACAACACGAGAAGGATGACTTGAATAACCCAGAGTGATGAACGAAGAAAATGAGACAGCCGCTCACGCTATCGTGCCGAGTCTGTCAAAGATATAAGATACTTTGAGATCTTGTAGAAACGAGTATCGAGGCCAACAGGTAGGTATTACCTCGCGGTCTCAAGAATGCACACCTATTGTACGTGAGTATTGATTTACATCGGGCCATCTCGACGAGTTGATGCACACAAAACATACTGCCACGTTTGTTAGTGCACGAAATTACAAATGTGTACGCGAAGACGCGTAGTCGTCGTCTAGGCAAGTATGCCTCCATTCGACGAACAGAGGCCACCCGAAAGCTTTGGTGAAGCTACTCTTCGCTCACTACGCTGCGAGGCTTTTAACAACATGTCATCTGACCTCGAGCTCCATCTTACGTTTATACACCAAGAATTTATAACATTTACAACCCCCCAGGTTTCTTTTCTTTTGTTGCGGTGTGACAATACTCACCCATTGAGACTGCTTCCATATTTACCCTTGGGTACAATGGTTTATTTTTTCCCGAGTGCCCCCCTCTGAGACATGCATTCACGGAAAACGTGAGCGCGTACACACACCCTAGTCTTGCATTCTCACATGACCTTTGATTTCAATGTCAGACAGTGGTAAGAGAGTCTTGGACTCATATTTGTTGTACGATACATCTGCTGGGCCCAGGTCCAGAGATCACGGGGTGCGAGCCACACTTGGGTGTGTCTCTGTCGATTTTGTACGTTTTGATGACAACTATGGTGGATATTCCAAATCATATGAGTGTGCAAGATTCTGGGCAGAGGTTGTATTCACTTATCCTTTTTGGACTGATCCAGTTTGTCATGCCTGGTTCCTTTGAATGCTCTCGATAGCCGAGAGAGAGAGAGAGAGAGAGAGATGTCGCATGGACAAACTGAAAGGAACGCAATCCATAAGAAATCGTGCACCGTGACAAAAGATGAGATAAGCCTACGACCGTCTCCTTATGGTCAAAGAGAAATGCCAGATTCCGACTCCTCCCCGCGGTGGCCCAAAAGACGGGCACTGTACGTTTCTCGTCATGAGCGATCAAAGTTCCGACGAATCAGAGGCTAAACAGACCGGTCGTGCCAAGCCAATGAGCACTTACTTGTATGAGTCAGCAACGGTACTCGGTACATCGGATCTCTCTCCCCCGCGTTTGTGTAAGTACCCCGGATTTCTCGAGGACATCTACGCGCGGGGCAGACTTGTGTTAGAGCGTAAGAAAGTAGAATCAAAATAATCAGCGAAATTGTTTATAAAATTTGGTCTCTTTCTCTTTTTCTTTTCTTTTTTTCCCTAATTTTTTCCTTTTTTTTTCTTCAAACGGAAAAATCAGATGAAAAGAAAACGGCGCGCTTTGTTGCATATACTCACTAATCTTTGAGACTTGTCACTGTACAATGTAATTCGTTCCCGTTCTGTTTGGGCTTTGCACAATATCTCCAGACGGATTGGTCCAAAACGTGCCGACCCAAAACTTGAACAAATAAACAAACACCAAATAAATGCTCAGGTTGCATCGCACCCTCAGGCACCACCCACACACGCATGGCACACATGTACATATTCGCAGCATGGTTTGGAAATTCTTTTTCTTTTCTTTTCTTTTCTTTTTTTTTTTTTTTTTGCGCCTGGATTCCTCTTTTATCTTTATTTTGATAGAGGAGGTGGTGAAAGAGGGGGGGCAAGCAGAGGGAGGTTGCAGCAAGTATCCTGTTGACTCGAGCACGTTGCTACCCTCCTTTAAGGCCTGACCGCTGTTTTGCAATATGTTGCTGTGGCTCGCAGACGACTGACCGGTGCCATTCACTGAAAACGAACCACGCTTGAATGCTACTTACGTGTTTTTTCTTTCTTTTGGGGATATCTCTCTTAATAAGTCGAGATGTTTGTTGTTTGGGCAGAGGGTACGTTGACCGGTTGACACTCTCACCCTCCCCCCCCCCCCAAGAATCCACACAAACAAAACCCCAGCGCGCAACTGCGTCCCGGTTCTCCGGGAGTGGCAGAAGCCGTGGCAAGACACATGGCGTGTACATGTAACATGGGGATCTTTCAACGACCTCCGCAAACACAGGAAGGACAACAGCGCAGGAGAAAAAGCACGCGCATTCAGGCGAAGGAGGGTTGAATCCTGGGGGGGGGGGGTGGAGAGTGGTGGTATACATAACAGGACGGTCAGTATCTCTGCGCGTAGAATGTCTGAATTGCGAATATTAGGGCGAATACTAGGTAAGGGGTTTTATGATACTTTCCTACATGATGGATGCATCATCTTTTCCCCCTCCCCCCACGGCGTGGGAAGCATGAGTACCGAGAACTCACTTGGGGGAGAGAGCTGATGGGATTCAACAATACTCATCCTTTACCGTCTCAATTTTCGATCCTTGCATATGGGGAGCAAGCATCGTTGCAATGTGCTGGCCGCCTTTGTATTCCCTTCTCCAGGCCTGGGAATCCGGCTGAGGAAAAGCGATGTGCTGATGCCAAATCGTAATGCTGACAGTGAGCAGCACGAGACTTGGAATCTCTGCAAGCACTGCAGCCAGAAGTACATTCAGCATAGGGCCTTTTGATAGTCGTATGCCCCCCCTCCCACCTTTGGGGGACAAGACAAAGTGGTGTCAAGATATACATAGTAAAAGTAGAATGCAATCTACGTGTTGAAGCCGTGGCTGGGGGCCCTGCAGACCGGTCTGAAGGTGCTTACAGGTTCTTTTGCCCGCTACTTACTGTACTGTACTGTACTGCCACCCGCACGTGGGGTGATTGATGTGATGTGATCAGGTTGCCCAACCTCGCAGGGGGGGGGGGCTTTTTCTGCTGGGACTGGACAGCTTATGGCGTTTTTGATCTCTCTTCTCGTCCGGCCGGTCAGCGGTGAAGTTCCCAAAGCACAAATCCATGGCATTGCGTGATAAAATAGCCCGTGAGTGTTAAAAAGTGATGGTTGGTTTCATTTGCTGCCCACCACTCCTCCTCTGGGGCTCACCACCACCACCACCACCACCGCTGCCAACCACTATTTACAGGCAGTTACCACGGTTTGGTACGCTTGGAGGCGCGGGACCGGCCCTGCCGGTAACCACTCAATCCAAACACACAGGAGCCGCTGCGGAGCGTGCGAATAGGACCGTTCCGCGGGCACTTGGCTTGCTCAGAAAGCGGGCTGAGTTGGAGGGGTGGAGTGGACATTTCATTCCTATTCCTGTGAGAGCGAATCAAAAGAAGCCAGAAAAAGGGGGGGGGGGGGAGGGGGAGAAGAATGCACACTTTAAGCCGATGAAATTGATTGCAAGAAATGACAGGTAGAATTCAGGAAATAATTAAATACAAAAAATTCGTGACGGGTTGGTTTGTATTTCGTGTTGATACCTTGGAAACCAGTAACTGTAATGCTTTTTCCAAGGCCGGTTCCGGGTCATTGGCTTCTTCATTTTCTTGGTTTCTTGTATAGGGCAAGAGTTGCGTCTGTTCAAGCCTTGAAAAGAAGATACTTCATACCTACCAGACCCTGGAAACTCGAGTATCAGCAACGGATATATGCGCATGTGCAAAAAAAGAAAAAGAAAAAGAAAAAGAAATCCAGTAATCCCATCCAAGAGCCGACCAATATCAATACGCCCGCAAACCCCACGTACTAACGGTTGGTTATCCGTCGGTGTGGAATCCCGGTCAGTACTTCAAATACATATTTATAAACATAATCATAACCATATATCATTAAATAGAAAACAAACAAATAAACAAAACCAACCAAGCGTGAGCGGTTAGAAAGGACCAGTGTCATTTCTTCTTTCACTCCATAACGCACCGTCTCATCAATTGGTCATAGTCCTTATTGAATACTCCACACACGCCGTCGTCATTCTACACAGTCAATACGAGATCAAACCAACCAGATGACTGATACTCAGCCCCTCAGCTGGGGCATCGTCCAGCCCAAGCCCAAGTCATCTCAAAAGAAACCGCCCCAAGTATATAGCTAGAAATATTGGGATACATGCAACCTCGGCTACAGTTCTCCCATTCCAAAAAGAAATTGTTGATCAAGTGCCACTATGTCCTCAGGGGTTTGATACCAAAGCAAACACAGATACACAACTATATGCTTTTCTGTGACCCCAACACACAAATACACGGCACACAACATAACAAGATTGGGTGGCGCCACGCTTGACTTATCGCCGACTGGCGAAAAACCCGTACTTGCGGGGCCGGGGCACGATGAACTGGGGAGATCTCTTTTGACGAGGGGAGGTCGCCGGATGGGTCCGCTGCGCTCCTATTTACACAAACATGACAGAGCGGGCGGGCGTGCAAGCCTGCTTGCATGAGAGTATTGTGGCGGGCTTGAAGACTCGGTTTGTGCGCTTGGGGAGTGGGTGGTTGGGTGCAAGTAGATATCTTTGGACCGGTGGCGACGCGTTCAAGGTTATGATACAAGACGGTGGGCTATTTCGGCATGAATTATACGAGCGCTATCGTGAAGACGAATGTATCTTAAGGCTTATCACGGTACTTTTGTGCCCGTTGTGAAATCCCATTCTATGGAGAAACGAGCAGATTGACAGTCAGGACTGAGTACCTAGCTACAGAGCTTGGTCTTGTACGCTTTGGCAATGACGAAGCAATTTGCGTTTGGATGTTTGTAGCATTGTGGCCCAACCCAGGTATACTGTATGTAGACAGCATCCGAACAACAACAAACACACACCACTCAATCCTTCTTCCCAGCCTCGGCACCGCCGACCCGCTTATACTTTCTCGGATCCTTCCTCGACATGAGCTTCCGATCCCGTGTGCCCTTTCCGCCCTCCCAGAAGCCCCTCCCGCGGCGACCCACGACACTGCGCCCGCAAAAGGTACAGTTGGCCACGGCATAGTTTTGCTCGCGCGAGCACCACCCGCAAATCATGCGGTTGGCCCACTCGTTGACGTGGTCCTCGCCTTCCTCGTGGCAGTGGTCGCACGCGTACACCTTGTTGCAGCAGCTGAAGCGGAACCAGCGGTAGCTCTTGCGGTAGTGCTTGCACGCGCCCTTGTCGGGCAGCGGCTCGCCAGCGTGGAGGCCCAGTTTCTCTTGGCGGCGCCGCGGGCCAGAGGTCGGCGGGAGGACGCCGCTTCCGGGGCTGTAGGCGAGGAATTTGACCTCGGGGATCTTGAAGGTGAAGCGAGCGTGGCACTCGCGGCAGACGTTGGTCGTTGTGTCGCCGCGGACGGCCACGAGTCCTTGCGCGGTTGGGGTTGAGCATTTGCCGCACGTGGGGATGAAGGT
The DNA here is from genome assembly GCA_011317545.1 of Coniella vitis. Lineage (NCBI taxonomy): Eukaryota > Fungi > Ascomycota > Sordariomycetes > Diaporthales > Schizoparmaceae > Coniella > Coniella vitis. The sequence continues at coordinate 522,351 of WUJK01000008.1, forward strand.
CGAGGGGAGCATGTCGGAGATGGTGCAGCCCGTTGCGTCGAGGAAGCCCGCGCGCGTTGAGTTGGCGTGGACGAGTTCCGGTCGAAAGGTCACCGAGAAGGGGGTGGCGCATTTGCGGCACGATTCGCTCGTCTTTGCGAGACTGGGCTTGAGGTTTCCGATTTCGTTGATGGTCTTGCACCGCTCGCACTTGACCGCGACCGAGAGCAGTGCGACCTGGAATAGCTCGATGCCGTGTAGTTCGATGGAGGGGAACGAGATGGCCGTGCCTCGCTCTGGGGTCTGAGGTGGCACGCCTGACGACGAGGAAGGGCCGCCAGAGGGGATGGCCGCGCCGCCTTCATCGCCGTCCTCGTCATCTTCCGAATCCGTAGACTCGTAGGAATCGTCGTCGCCAGAATGGCCTTCTTCTGCGTCCGTGTACCACTCGGGGGGCCGCGGAATGACTTGCACATGGCCCTTGGTTTCGACCTTCTTGGACACATCGGCCGCGTCCTCTTCGGTAGAGACAGTAGCAGCAGCCTGTTCTGCGTCCTGGGCGACGGGCTGGATGCTCTTGCGGCGTGCTTGCGCCTGTTTGGCCAAGAGGTGTATGCTCTGCGTGAGCAGATTCACGTGGCTCATCAGCGTCAGCTCCTTCTTGTCCTTTGCTTTCTCAGCAAACAACTCCTCAACCGGCTCGGCATCTTCCGACTCGACGTCGTTCAGCAGGATGCGCAGAGGCTGGAGTGGGTAGAGGACGGGTACGATGAGTTGCAGCGAGTTGACTCCACGCAGGCCGACGGGAAGTTCTGAGCGGCGCTTGGGTTCGAGCGGCAGGGTGTAAACGATGCCATCACTTGACTTGTGGTAATGGGGAAGACGGCTCATGCGCGTTTCGATTTGCCTCGTCTCCTGGGCTCGTTTTGCCTTTGCCTCTGCAACTTGCTCTTTGGTAAAACTCGGTTCAGGAATGTAGGGTCTGCTAGGTGCTGACGCCGGTGTTGGTGCTGGTGCTGATGCTGGTGGCTCCTGCTGCGTCTGTTGTGAAGTCGAGCTGGCTGGAGCTGCAGCTGCTGGATTTATGTGCCTCGTGTCCCTGTAGATGGTGACCTTGACTGTTTCAGCCTTTTGCTCGGAGAGGAACTGCTCCAAGTGCTTGTCGAGGGCGTTTGTCAGCGCCAGCAGGGTCGCGCCTTTTCTCTCTTCGACAAGCTGACCCCAGCCCTTCTCGACATTGATTGCGAAGCCGCGCGGCATGTCCTTGTTGAGGATCGTCAACCTAGGAGGGGCGCCGTCCTTGGGGTAGCCCTTGGGAACGCGCAGGTCGCACTCGAGCTGGTCCAGCTCAAACGGGAAGTCTGGGTCCGAGGGCGTGAGACTAAAGACGAGCGATGTGGCAGCGCCGTTGTCGACGGTGGATTCCGTGGGCGAGTAGCGCTTTCGCAGCTGGTTGATCTGGTACGTTCGCGGGTCGTCGTGCTGGGCTTTGGGGACGGGCTTGGCCACCACGCGCGACGACGGAGGCGTCGCCACAGCCTGTCCGTGTGGTTGTGCCTGTGCCTGCGCCTGCCCTTGGCGCGGCGCGCTGTCTGTCCTGCTGGAATTGATTGAAATCATGGCGTGGGAATGTGAAAAAGTGGATGGAGTGCTGCAGATGAAGCTCACGGGTGGGAAGTGAAGCTTCGATATCAATGGTTTGCCACTCTGCGGCAGAATCGAGCGCGAGATCAGCCTGCCTGTTGGTGGGACCTTAGTTGCGGTACTTGGTGAGGTTTTGTGTTATCAGAAGTGGCAAGGAGTTTGGATTCTCACCTTCTTTATACCGCGTCTCGAGAAAAACAGGGGAGTGGTCGCGATGCTCTCGTGTCTGAAGGTCGTCAGATGTGGTTGATGATGACTGAGAATGAATCATGCCGGCTACAGCCCAAACAAGACAGGGATCCCCGGGTGAGCCCCACAGTTGCAGGGTCACTACCCTTTGTGGCACGGCAACTACATAAGCCTGGCACACAGTTTCAGGCCTGACGGCATGTCGGGTGCGCTGAAGAGCCTAGATATCAACAGGCCCACCCACTATCGCGCAGTGTACCAGGAATCAGATAAACTTGCGTGTAAATGGTGATTTGCATTTGGAAACCCTCATAGAATTTAGTAGGAAAGAATAGACCAACTCACTGAAAGGGTCCATTATTACGCATTCTTCAACTGCGGCAATAAAAAACTTGTCATAGTATCAATTCGAATATTTCTAGACTCATTTGCAGTCATGATGCGAACATTGAATCCATGTATGTGGACGATTCCAAGAACGCTCACTGCAAATGATACTGCTTCTCTTCCAGGCCAAGAGATAAGTCTCTGTTCGTTCAAGGCGGGTTATAAAGAACGCGTTGCTATTATGGCCACCAATTTCCACAAACACGTCTTGACCGTTTCGAGAATGTGGCAGTCGTAACCACCTAGTCTGGCACTTGATCTGTCAGGGCAGACACCAGATCGATAACAGGCACTTGGACCTGTGGTGACCGTTTGGTTTGCTTCCAGGTAGTATTCGGTGGGAAGCATGTCCATGTTTTGGGCGTCTGATGGCTTATGGCATAGCGCCATAAAATGATGACCTGGCTTCTTGCTTGACCAACCTTCAAAGTGGAGGCCCGATAGACTGGTATTGGTTGGCAAAGCCGCTGATACTGTATTCCTTGCGGTTGGTGTATCCCAACAGGACTGTTCAATGACAACACCAGAGTGTGGACGGAGTTGGCGGGGCCAAGTGCCATCCATCGGGCGCAAGGGAACAGACTGCCCAGCGACTTGGCAAGAAGCGCGCGTGGCCTATGAATCAACTCCAAAGACGGGCATATATCTGCGGCCGATGCTGTCGTGGCTGAGATAGAGAGCTTCAGCTCGCTGGCTCTAGACTTGGAGAAGGAGTTTTAGCAGACGGTCCGTGGGAAGGAGGCTTCCAAGGCATGGCTCAAGGTTCTGATGCCGCTGCTCAACCGACGCTGAGGCTCAGGGATGATTGTAACCAGGCTCGCTACGGTTACAGCACAAGAGCGAATCCGGGTAACCATTAATACCCACGGGTGCGTCATGTCGCTCTCATCACGAGAATATATTGATGTCTGATGATGTTTGGACCGGTACCCTCTTGACAGCGGCAAGTTCCTCCGTGAACGCTTGTGGGTCAACCCAAGACTCGTGTACCTTGAGATCTTGTTGCAGGAACAGCGTTCTCGTGTGCCGACCCATCAAGAGGCTCATGACGATCGACTGTGTCGGCTAGGCTTGTCATTCGGAATGGCTTGTTGAGCAACACCATAGTTATGCAATAGGGGAGAGAAAGACAGTATCATAGCGTACTGGCCAAGCAAAGACAGGCTCTGTCGGACAGACCAGAAGTAGAATCCAAAGGAACTCTGTAACAACTGGTGACGAATCGGCACAACAAATATCAAATCAACTCAACTGGCTGCGTCCAGCTTGGTCCGCAAGAAGAGCCGAGGCCTGGCCAAGTTTCAACTAAATCAAGGCATGCTTACCAAATCTCTGACGAAAATGGGCAAGGCACGCACGCCTTCACAATGGGCATCCCGAGTTTGGCAAGGCACCGGGCATCAGCGCGCATCATGACCTTTCTCGGCTCCGGTAAGGTAGCAGTTAGCGCCTGAACGCGCACCAAGCCCGTGTCCATTGCATATTTGACGAGGCCAGGGCATCCAGGCAGGCCGGAATTCCCAGAACACCCTGCTGGGGAGGCCAATCACCTCAGCCCGTTGCTGGTCACGTTTTCTTCGGGGCCGGACGGGCCGCAGGTTGGGGTTCTGGGGCCCGAGCAGCTGGGCAACTGCTTATATAATTATGTACTCTAGATTTGACCCAGGGCCGTTCCCTGTGCTGTGCTGTCTCTGACCTTCAGCACCGACTTGCTCGTGGAAGCGACCGCACCTCGAGATCAAGCCTTGTTTGAAGCTGCCATCAGGCGGCTGACTGTCCAAAGGACTCCTCCTCCTCCTCTTCTTCTTCTTCTTCTTCAGTCTCCCGTGGCCGGATGAGGGTGAGCGTGTCCTCCTCCTTGGGGTCGACCAAGCTGGGAAAAGCCCAATCCGCACTCGGTTCTTGAACTGGGTCCGCCAGCCACTGGTCCACCCCGGAAAACCCGCCCGCATGCACTCCTTGGTTGGCTAGTGGCCCCTCTTCCCCACGGGGAACGACAAGCGTGGACATGGAGAAGTGGGACTTGGCCTCGCGACTTGAAGGTCGCTCCAAACACTGCTTGGGCGTCCTCGGTGGCCATGAAATTTGACTTTGGTGAGGGGACGCCAGTGTTGCATCGAAGAGTGGATGCAGCGGCCACGGGCATGTATTTGAAGACTCTTGAGTCCCGACTTTGCGTCCTCGGTGTGCTTCCCTCTCCTCTGCTTGCCTTGTGTGTTCTTGACCCTTTCCTGCTGCGATTGTCAGACTGTAGCCTGGCCTTATCACACGGCCGTTAGCTTCTTTATATCGTGGCGTTGAGAGTGTTGAGGGACCCACAGTCCGCCATCTGCTTCCAGCCATGGACGAGGAGAAAGCGCCTTCAGGGTTTCACAGCGAGTCTCGGGAAGACGAGTACCCCGAGTTCATCAGCAGCGAATTTGAGCCTTCATCCGAATATCAGGTTCAATGGCGGACAATAGCAGCCATTGTCTCGCTAGCGCTGGGAAACATCTGTGCCGCCATGACGAACACCGTGAGTCTCCCCTGTGCACTGGGCCCAGTTTCCCACTTGCACAGCAAAACGCCGTGATGGAGAGGACACGATTGTGCCCACGTTTCGCAGATACTAACTGCATCTGGCACGTAGACAAATACAGTCGTGCGGTCGCAGGTTGCCACCTTGGGCGACTCGGCTCTCGAGTCCTGGATCTCGAATTCCAACTTCCTCGTCACACTTGCCTTTGGGCCTGTACTTGTGCGTTCTGCCCTTGGCATCGCATGGCATAGCCCCGAAGCCCGAGTACTAGATTTGTTAACACTGGGATGATAGGGCTTCTTGAGTGACCGATTCGGCAAGAAGTGGTTCATAGTCGTGCTGGCGGTTATAGGAGTGGTGGGCTCGGTGGTTGCTGGCTCGGCCAAGCAGACCATGACTGTGATCGGTGGGCAGGCCTTGTCTGGCCTCGCCAATTCTGGCTGTGTATGTGCAGTGTTCTTTTCTCTTGACAGCCAAGTAGGCATATCGCTAACAGAAACCTGGTGGAATGTGTCTAGATCATCGGCATCCCGGCAGCTCTCGAAGTGTCACCCAACAAGTACCGCCCATGGGTTCAAGGATTCGTCATGGCCTTTACCTCGACTGCCGTCGTCGCCGGCACTCTGGCTGCTGGAGACTTTGTCAAGGTATACGATGAAGGATGGCGGTGGTCCTACTACCTCAACGCCTGCGTCTACGGGCTCACTGCTGTTTCCGTCTTCACCTTCTACCACCCGCCGCCGACGGGCCTCCGTCGCCAGCAAGGCAGCGCCGCCAGTTTCCTCAAGAAGATTGACTACATCGGCATCATTCTGGTATCAGGCTCGCTGGCATCGCTCGTCATTGCGCTGACCTGGGGCGGCACCACCTATGCCTGGGGCTCGGGACAAGTGCTGGCACCGCTCATCGTGTCTGTCGTGGGCCTGGTTGGCTTTGGCCTGTACGAGAGATTCGGCACTGCTGAGGGCATCTTTGACCACCGGCTGTTTGCCAACCGCAACTACCCCATCCTGCTTGTGGTGTGCGCCATTGACGGGATGTTGCTCCTCGGCGTCAACGTCATCCTGTCGCAGCAGATTGCCATTGTCTTCAGCTCCGACACACTCAAAGTGGCCGAGTACCTGATGCCCTACCTGGCCATATCGGCGTTCGGTTGCATCCCAGCAGGATACCTTATGGGGAAACTGCAGCGCTACAGACTGCTCTTGGTCATTGCCTTGGCATGGTGCAGTCTGTTCACTGGTAAGTTGCACATGGGCGGCCTTGACGTCTCTATATTGGAAACAGAACTCGATAAATAACCTCTTCTCCCAACAGGACTCATGGCTCTGCTGAACCCCAACCGTCTCAATATGATGTTTGCCCTTTCCGCCCTCTTTGGCGCCGGCACAGCTGTCACAACTGTCATTCCCGGTAAGTCAAGGCGTCATGCACACACACACACTCTCTCTCTCTCTCTCTCTCTCTCTCTCTCTCTCTCTCTCTCTTCTTCAACCTGTCAAGTTTTCTCGAGCAAAGTCGTGCCACACAAACTAACAACAACCCACCCAGTCGCCGCCCTCTCCCTCTCCGTGCCATCTTTCCTCCTCGGCACAGCCGGCACCGTCAGCGTCTGCGCCCGCGCCTTTGGCGGCATCATCGGCATCACCATCTTCACCGCCATCTACAACAACAAGATGGGCCAGGCCCTGCCTGCCGACGTGGCCGCCGTCCTCCTCAGCGACTCCGCCGCCATCCCCGCCGCCAGCATCTCCTCCTTGCTCCCGCAGGTCCTCGCCGCCTTCAACGCCGCCAACCCCCCCGCGGCGCTCGCGGCCATCCAGGGCCTGCCCGCCGCGCTCATCCCGGCGTGCTTGGCGGCGTTTGAAGACGCAAACACGTACTCGTGGCGCTATGTGTGGATTGCCATTGCGTCGCTCGTGGGCTTCAACGCCGTGGTGGCGTGCTTTTTGAAGCCGGTCAAGGATAGGATGAATAACCATATTGAGTCTGCGCTCGAGGAATCGGAGACGAGGCAGAAGCAGCTCATGGCTGGTGGTGTACACTAGGAGAGATAGAGAGAGAAAGAGAAAGATATTGTGTGGTTTTTGATTTTTTGAGTTTTTCTTTCTTTTTCTTTTTGGTACTTGTTCATTCATCAACGTGGCCATGTCGCCAGAATTGTTTGGTATTGTTAATGGATCGATTAGCTGTCAAGACGCCTGGGTTACGAATGTTATGGCTGGAGATACCTTTCCACCTTGTGTATTATTGTCGTGAAATTCAAATGTGATGATGAGGTGCGGTGATGATCATTGACTGACTTTTGCTAGCAGATCCGGATACAAGCATTCAAGGAATAGTAAGTAAGTAAATTAGACGCAACAGGTCAGGAGCATTCTCGTAGAGTATAAGATTAACGGTTAAATAATTAAAGTTAAATAACTGTTAGGTAGTTCTATATAACCCGTATCTCTCTTATAGATGTGGAGTATATATTAATATCAAGATTTATACTATTACTGAAGCTATAAAATATATTTATGATTATATTTGTAAGGGTAACGGTATTAATAACATCTCTTTTCCGGAAGGTAGGGAGATTAACGAGATTACCATGAATGGGTCTTTAGAAGCGTACGAATAGGCAAACCTCGGCTAAAGTTATTGCACGCACATGCAGCGTGCTGGATAGCAAGATCGGCTTAAACATGGATGATGATAACGATGATGATAGCACAGTATTCGGCGACGGAACCAGATTCTAAACACCGTCCACCCTCGGCCCTAGCTAGGGTTAAACAGGATAAAATGAATCGACGCCAAAATTGATACCAGGTCAGGTGCGCAAAACTCTCCAAACTGCCACGGAGCCGTATTGCACCCCCCCGATCTGGTCAGTAGGCGCCGCGCCGGCGGAAACAGGCACGACGTTCCACCCCCCACCCCCCGTGGTGGGACGGACGTAGTGGCTGGCTGTTTGGGTGGGGGTGTCAAAGGCTCCTTGTCTTTGTCCACACAGCAATGGTACAATATGTGTTGTAACGGCCCAGCGGTAAGGACTCGGTTCTCACACCCTCATACAGACCAAAGATCAACCAAGTCGTGTGGGGATCCCAGTCTCCTGACCATCTCTTGCTGTGACCAGCGATCGAGATGCCCTTGCTGCCAAAGCGCCGGGCTCGATGAATAGCAAAAAGTGAGTGTGTGTGTTTTGTTTCACGAGCATGATAGTGAATCTCTAATGGGCGAGCGCCATTGATTTTCCCTTTCTTTAGCAGGATGAGGTCATTGGTCTCATCTTTCTTTTTCTTTTTTTTAAAAAAAGGAAGGGAAAAAAAAGGAAAATCTCGTGTACATGGGGACAGCGTACTCATATTCGATCGTATGGGGTTTCGAGATGACGGCTTGCTTCCCACGTGCCCAAGTTGGGCAATTGGACGTTGCTGGTGACGGACGCAAGCCCTGAAGGAAGAATTGTCAGGGCATGCTTTCCAAAGACCCGGTGGCTTGAGGATTTGCACTTTGGGGGCACATCACACACCATCAGTTGAATATGCAAGTCGAGTGGTAGTGCCCATCTTGCTTGATCTTTTTCGGAAGAACTAATTGAAAATAAAAAAAGAGAAGTAGATAAATAGAAGTTATTAAAAACAATAAATGGTTAAAAAGAAAAATTGAAATAAAGAAATACATTCGTATATTCTTGTTTGGTCTTTAGACCTCACTAATTCTTCTTGACACTCTTGTTTGCACAGTAGCGTAGCTAATTGTCCTCACTAGCAGGCATTGGAAGCACTACGGTGTAAGCGAGGCACACATTACATGCCAACAGACGACTCCTGGCATGGAAATATTCAAGCACATCTGTCATGTATACTCTGCATGTCCATGTTGCAGTCAGTGTTCACCGATCGAACAGCGCTCTAAACGCTGCATATATTCTCTTGCCGACTTGTCCGCTGCAGTATTGAGTGCATTTCCTGCAGGATACCGGCCTGAAAGGCTTGTACGCATGTATGAGTTCTTGTCATCGAGTTATTTTGACACAAGTAACTCGAATTACTAAACGTCCAACGCAATCGCGCCAACGGCAACTGGGAATGACTCTAATCTAGGACTGGTAACTCGCACCAATTGTGTTGGTATATCCAGCATTGGTGTCATATCTTCCGTGATGGCCACCACATGGGCTCCTGTGGTCAGGAGGGCACACATCTTCAGTTCAGATGAGTTCCGTCTCAAGATGATGTGTTCTGTCTCGCATCAGTCTGATAGAAGAGCAAATAACTGTTCACGAGTCGCACATGGCCGCCAGCAACACCAGAACCAAATTGCAGTGGATGGCGTCCCTGGGTTACCAGATCGACGGAGTAAAAGGGATCAGAGCCCTTGACCGGTCGCTGTTGATGTGCACCACCCTCTGAATATTGCAACCACCACAGCCCTCTCCATCAGGGGAACGCTCTTTGCCAGGATCCAGAATAGAAGAAGCCCACACTGATCCCGCTGCGCCGTTTCCTCCCACACCACCCACCACCACCACCTCGAACAGCGCCATCTCTCAAAATACTACCCCCATCACTTCGCCATATCGGCGCACCCATGAGACGCCAACCCCCCCTCCTAGCCTGGCGCACCTGGGTGGAATGACCTGCCACCTGGCGGCGACCCGCATGAAGTCCAGCAAACTTCAGCTGTCATCTGGACCAGGCGATGCCGGGACAACTCATCAAAACCACCCACCACGGCCAAACTCAAAGCAAAAGATGATCGCACAACAACAGCAGCCTGGTCCATACATCAGACAAAAAAGAATTACTACATACGACAACGACAATCCTACACACATGCACAAACACCCCCATGGTCTATGAGTCAACTGTCTTTCCTCATTGGACGTGCTCCTCCTGTTGTGTGTCTGGTATAGAAGAACAAGAAACGGTCGTTTGTTCTCGAAACGGCGCCCCTTTCAAAGGGGCTCTGGAAAACGGCGACGAGCACACTTCTTGCGTCTGCGCTCTGGAATAAAGTACAGATCTCGAGAGCATGCCCTGCTCATTATGCAGAAATCACGCATGCCCGATGTTGAAAAATGATGCGTCTTGCCTTTTGGCAAGCAACGAGGTTGGGGTGGTTCACGCCTGCGAGTCACAGATTTATGCCAACCCCAAGAGGAGCCAGGCACCATGGCGACAGACGGACGCATCTACAGCTCGGACATGCACAAGTCCGAGGGGATGGCGCAAGCTTGTACTATGCACTATCGTGGTACAATCCTGCGGATGAGACGAGGATGATCGTCACATATACTATGTATGTAAACGTCCTACGGCCAGAGCGCTGCGCTTTCTCCGGGGGAAAACAAAAGGGACGAGGTTCGAAAAGCGATATCCGCGCATTCCTACGACCTAACAAATAAGACACTTTGAATCCCAAAAGCTGAAATAAACACTCTAACCCCAGCATTGCACATTTCCCCGCCATTCTGGAAGGAATGGCGGCGCTGACGGCCCATGGATCCCGGTGGGAGCGAGGCGGATTGTTGGGCAAAGCCGGCTCCACGTAAACGTGTTCGAGACCAACGCTCTCTCGGTACTATGATATGTGCCATCCAAGGCAGCCACTATCGTCGCTTCTCTCTATCTTTTTGAGGGAGATACTAACTTTCGACCATGCTATAGATGACTGATTAGGATTTGTGTTGGCAGACAATCCTAGCGTTATGCTTTTCATATCATTTGGTGGCTGCGGATTTATCTCAACACTTCATATGTTTGTACAGCATTGATATACTCTTTCCAATGTCGTGTCTCAGGTATGTAAATAATGTAGGTGCACGGCGCATTACTCACTCGAATCAGATGTAATCCCACAAACTCCCAAAACACGCCATGGGATGTCCTCATTTGTACCTGATCGTCGTTGATGCGGCACAACCACGCCATGTTGATAGTCAGCCCGTTTTGACCAGAAAAGACAGAGCTTCACTTACAAACCTGTCTCTCGCAGCCCCAAATCTCACAGGGACGGACCTCGGTGTCCGGGACCAGATGAGTGATTGAGCTCAAAGAAAGAAGGAAAAAAAAACATCCTCGTAAGCTCGCTACAGCCCGTTTGGCCCCCAAATAACTGCCATAATGACAAAACAGCGGTCAAGTTACTGGTCCAATCATGAGGCTCAGACGGGAATCATCAAGTAGCGTGTTCACAATTTATGGCGCTTACATCATGTCCCTGAGCTAGCATTGTTGGTTTTCTTCCCTGCACGTAAGACGTCGTTTGTAACTCTCGCGGCTCAGCCGTTGTGTTGGCGTCCGTTCGTTCCCTCTTCCTCCAGGGTCTGATTTGCCAGCCTATCTATCTTTCACGCTGGAGAGAGGGTTGGAGGCCCACAAGGGGCACAGGTTACATACCATGGCACAACAGCCTTACGAGACAAGTTTCGTAGCGTTGTGAGATTTGTCACTTTATCGAACTGCTGGGATGTAATCCGCATATTTTGTATTAGCATGGATATTCTTTGATTTTATTGAATCAAATGGGCTTGGGATCATCTTTTTTATAAGTGCGGCTGCCCTGACTTGGACGGATGTGATCATGCTGTTGTTTCTAAGCATCTCTTGACTATCAAAAGCACCTACTTATCTGAAAGGCCTTAGAAGCTTGCACGGCTTATATGCTTTCTAGAGCGCCAAAGATCGTTCACAAATCCAATATTCTGAAGCGTTCGACACATACACTCGCCCAATAGTACCATAGTCGCCATCACTTCACAGCCTTTGGCCAAGCCACGCCCATCCTACGCAAGCCCACCATACATACATTCAGTATCTCACAGCTGGAACACGGGAAAAAACGCCCCAACACACATTGACCCATCGAACATCTTGATTACAAGGGAGGAAAGAAAGAAAAGAAGAAACCCCCCCCCCCCAAAAAAAAAGAATGGAGTCCATCACCACCCCAGCTCTAACGGATTGCCCACGACGCTACCGCACGAGATTCGAGCGTCAACTGAACCTCAAGCTACTCTTCCCAAGGGCATCGGGCCTTGCGCGCGGCAAGATGAGAAAGGCTGGTGTTTCGGACCGGGCTATCAAGACGGGCACTGAGACATAGGTTGTGGAATCTTTTCATATTACATGTGAAGAGATTTGGTGTGCATGTGGTCATATCTGGGATACGATAATATGGACTCGTCTCCGTCATGACTGCGCTGGATGGTCTGGATGGTGTTTTGAAAGTTTTTTGGGGGAGCCAGTGGGAGAATCTAAGATGGAAGTTTGTGTGTGGTTTTGTCTGGGGAAGGAACACAAACCAGTCATAGGCGTTTGAAAATGGGTGTTGGAAGTGAAGAGATGAATCCCTTTCGATAATACTGACATGGATTCTGAACGTCTATCGAGAGCAATACGCTGTTGGCGAAGTCAAAGCTCGCTGCGTATAGCAAAATTTCTGGGTCTGAACAAGAAGATGTCTAGAGTTCATGATAAGATGGAACTTGTTTGGATCAAGACGGTCGGATAGAAGACAAGTTTAGGAATATCTGGTAGGCCAGTAGTTGACAAAAAGCATCAAATAGTGCGGAGTGTGATGCTGTTCCCCCTGGAAGTTCAAGTTATCACAGTACCAATCGATGATCCTGGTAAAAGATGGAAGCAAGGGCCGAATAAAAGGGGCTTAGATCGGACGTGAGCAGAGAGATTCGGGAGTTATTGTTTATTTCCAAGGTAGCTGGGTTATCAACATTTACTGAGATGGTACAAAACCCCATCCGATAAGTCACTTCTTCGCGAAGCAACAACGAAGCTTCGTCCTATGAAGCGAGCCTACCACTATGATGGTATATAACTGATTTTAAGTTCATAATGGCCATATGGCCCAGAAAGAAATAAAGCGTTGAGGATATTTTTGTGTCCGCCTAACAGGTTTCTCGCTCTTGAGCAAGGACGTCAAAGAACAATGAGAATGACAAGACGTCTTTTTCTATAGCAGTGTAATTCTGCTGGAATTGTTGGAGAAAGAATACATAACAATTTGAGTAACTGGGTTACTGTGTAAACATCAAACCTGCTTGCTTGGTATCCCCAAGTTAGCTTCGCCCCCGTATTATCATTATGTATATAGTATCTGATGCGGGAACTTATGTTTACGTATATGATGAAAGCACCGAGGGGAAAAGGAAAGTTAAGAAAATGAAACCGAGCAAATCTCACAACAAGACTGGAACCCAATCCCAAAATCAAGCAAGTGAGATTAATTTAACACCCCCACCGGGCATACGCTCGTCAATCAAGTTCGGTAAGTCACGCGCGAGCGCATGGACAGGAACCCGAAACATGCGTGATAGAGAGAGGCAGCTCAATAACAACGAGAGCGGAGAGAGTATAAGGTATCATGCGTTGTGTCCATATAGTATCACTTGTGAGGGAGGGGTCTCGTGAGAAGCGAGCGAAGAACCCACGTACCCATCCTCGCGGGAGATGCCGAGAATCTCCTGGGGAGAACCTCTCAGAGGCTCCTGAGCCAGCCGGTCCCTTCTCATCCGTCTGTTCTCTTACTATGTACCTCTATTTCATCATAGACAGTAGGAACATTTTGTATGTAATTAGGTCTGTATAAAAGTACCGAGTAGGACAGCAACAGAGCAGAGGTCGAAAGCTGCTTGGGAGACCCGCGCCCGCCCCTTTACTCTGGACAGGCTGGTAAAAGAAACAGCAAAAAAGGGCAAGAAGTGGGCAATTGATTGCTCTGCCCTGACTCTTCCCAAACCGGCCCACGAAACTCTATATCTGGCCGGTTTTGGTAAGTTTGGGCAAAAGCCCCCCTCTATAACAACGAGGGAAAACCTCGGTTGGTTGACAAAACAACCGTAATTTCCAATGTATGAACTGATTATCCAGCCCTTACTTGGGCCAAAGGAAGCCAAGGGCAGTGTCACCCTGAAGATGGATGCTGGGTAGAAGTCACGGGGTCCATTTCTGACACAAGTTAGGTATGCTGTGTTTTCTCACCAATACGCATATTCGTAACATGATATAGTACCCAGAGCTGAGACTTCATGTGGACGGCCTGTCTTGATCCCCAGAATATGGCTCCTTGTAGAACAAAAAGCAGGAGAGGCCTGGGCCCGCGGATATCGTAGCTGTGGGAACTTTCACGTCATCCCCGTGTGGAGGAGGAGGGGGGGGGGGAGATTGTCTGCTTTTCCTCTCATGTCTATTTACAAGACGGACAACGCAAACCACGCAAAGTCGGATGTGGGGATGGATGCCGATCGATACCAGGTTGCGAGGTTAATACACAGCTTTCCAGAAGCGCCGGAGGGAAACGACATGAATGATCATGTGGCGGAACTTCCCTCTGCGAAGGAGGCTACACAAGGAGGAGAATATTTTGAATTCCTGCCAATCAAAGTAACAAACCACCGAGAGAGCCGCGGAGTCGAAAACACCAAACAGAAAAAAAAAAAGAAGAAAAAAAACATGTAGCTCTTCCTCCATCATAAGAGCGATACTGGACGCGTATAATCAAGTCAATAACACCGCATCCTCCTCCATCAAAGCCACAACCAGCCATTGGTTGGATGGCCTCGGAGATGGCTTTTCCTTGAGTCTCGAGAACGATAGAATTGGGAAAGAAACCCGTAGAAAACACCATTTGGGTGGTCCATCACCACGCAAGCTGCATTGCAAATGCACCTCGGACAAGTCGTACCCAAATACGGTAGATACGAGAAGAAGCAATGCAATCCCAAACACACAAAAAGATTACCGAGTTTTAGGGACAGAGGAACAGGAAAAAGGAAAAAGGAAAAAGGGGAGAGTGTCGCCAAAGCCTGCCAGTAAGAGGGCGAACCGAATCGTACATGCACTGTTGCACTTTGCAGATGTGATATCTGCAGGGGCCGCACACCCAAGTGCTTGGTTGATCACTGGATATACTGTGTAAGTGCTGGACTACTGTTTGTACATATAGCTGGGCGTGTCGAGGAGGGGGAGCAGTAATATATTCATGGTATATTACTTACTATGTGTAGACACGCCGTAGGTGAAAACACGGGACAACAAAACAAACCTCCCCATAAAGGAGGGATCTGCATACTTGGCTTGAATTGTCTTTGCAGATATAGTTTCCGCAAAGACGATCTTCAGCGTCTTCTTTTTGTTCTTGCCAAAAGCATACGCGACAAGGATCCTCAGTCCCCTCAGTACTGAATTCTCCACCTACCAGACACGTTCGGAAGCGAGCGAGCGAGCAAGCGAGTCGAGGTCCTCAACAGGCTGGCCCACAGCACTCGGGCCAGGAGGAACAGGAGAGATTGCAGCAGGGGAGCTGAACATAGTGCCAACTCAAACATCACCCCATATAGTCAGCAGGACAGTGATGAAGGACTGATACTATGTAGTCAAGTGGTTGTAGCGAGAACTGAGGGCAGGTAGGCATGCGCCAGACAAGCAGTCTTTTTGCGCTTCGCAACTCCATATCCACCCTCAGCCAGCGTGATCGTCCTCGGCTTCTTCAAGAGGGTTTCGGATCCTTGAACGGTGACGAATGTCCCATGTAACAGGTTAAAAGTACTTCAGCCCAGCCACAACCGCGGACATCAAAAGTAGTGGACAGCGTCTTGGACAGACTGCAGCTGAGTAACTGACGGAGGTGAAATCCTACTCAAGAGAATCGAGTCATTCGCGGTATCCACACCTTGGCAGGCTTCTTGCGCAATAACACGTACTTCCTATACATACGTACAAGAAAAGGGAAAAGACGGCTCTCTCACCCCTTGAAGGGGGTATCTACTGGCCAACAAGAAACAGTTATAACGTTCTGGCTTCTGAATCCCCCCTCCAGATCAAGATGCCTGACGACACATTGCCGCGAGTGAAGAGGTTCAAGGGAGGCAGGAAAAATAAACCGAGTCACCAATCGGCCAACCGGCACTTGATCCCGTCCAATATAAGTGACTAGATTGCACAGTAGCAAAGGATATCGCATCGAAAAGTACGCCCTGAGGGATACGATACAGAGTACAGCTTCGATCCCTTCTCCACACCTTCAGGAAAAGAGACAGGTCATGTATAACTGTGGATACGATTCGCACACACTCTCTCTTCTCAGGTCTTTGATCCTCTCGGTTTCGTCCGACTTCTTTCTGATTTACCAAGAAGAGCGCGTTGTATCCTCGCCGAGGGTGAGGTCTTGGTTTGGGCTTGACAATGTCCTTATCATGGCTTATTATGCATTGCCACAGGTAAGGGTGCAGACGAGCTGTCAATTGCGCCTGAGCGAGGTAGGGAATGCCCCCCCCCCCCCCAAAGAGAATAACCTTTTACCAAGACGCCGTTCGCCGAAGTCTGAGCCGAGATGATAGTATAGACGCGGCGAGAACCGCCCACATCGGGTGATTACCCGTAATGGATATAGTAAAGAACCTGAGGAGTCCCAAGGCTTATTAGAGAAGGGCGTGGCAAAAACTCTGTCTCCCAGGGTGCCCTTCCATCATATGGACTCTACTTCACCAGAGTCTGCACATAGAAAACATAACGGCTGGTGTCTCTTTGTGCATCTCGGCTGCATCGGGGCGAATAGGACGCTGGTGTTGTGAGTTCGGAAGAGCTGATCAAGACGGATATGGGAGCGTGAATACGCAGCCTGTCGGTACCATATTATCACGGGGGCAAGATGGTACAAGCACAACAAGATTGGGCCATAGCAGCGGGATGGATGCTTTTCAAGGGGAGAGAGGGGAGGGAGCCATGCCTCACCACGGGCCCTTCCGATTCAAAATCCCACTCAAGGGTCGTCATTTCACCTTTCTCTCTATCCTTCCCTTCTCGTGCCTGTCCTTCTTTGTAATTACCTTTTTGCACGCCTCCCGAATCCCTTCTCGGCCTTCGGACGCGTGTGGAGGGGAGCGGCAAGGCAGAGTGGATAGTCGGTGGCTCCCGCTCTGCCTCTGGCTCAGCTTGTTGGCTATATTACCGTACGCTGTATCATAATACGTACCTCTCCAGTAATATGCTCTCTTTTTTTCCCCTTCCCTCACCATCACCGTACCTGGCCAGCATACACACTCAGACGACTTGTCCAGGGGCGCCATCGCTTCTCGCCCCATGGGCCCAGGATCTCTCTTGCTTTCCCCAAATATCCTTGGCCACCCGTTATAACACTTGGTGGGTCTCTGATCTCCTGCCCTCCTCCTGCTTCTCTGACTCTTTTCATGTGGATGTTGTTTATTAGTCTAGCTGGCTGCGTGTTGAAAGTCCGTGTGTGGTTTTCTGACGATAATCAGCCGTGAATAGTGCTCTTCTAATACGTTTAATTGCTTCTTCTTCTCTTCTTTCTTCTTTGCCCTAACCCACCTCTATTATTGATGTGCCCTTGACGGGGCAGACCCCTCCAGAGTTCCGTTGTCATGTCGTCGCCATCGTGGGCTGCCGATTCCCTAGAGCGGCGCGCAGATGGCTATTGTGACATAAACATAGGTATGTCGTGTCGATCACTCTTTTGTGTGACACCCCCCTCCTCCCCTCTGTTTCCCACAACAGGCTAACATCTCGGCTCCCTCTCTCTCTCTTGCGGACAAATGTAGGAGGCACAGGTCTGGCAGCAATATGGGTCATGACGGCCCTCGCCATGGCCGTCGTCGGGATGCGCCTGTACGGCCAAGCGCGCATCACCAAGCTCTTTGGCGCCAGTGACTGGCTGATGCTCGCCTCCATCCTCACCATCATTGGCTTCGCCAGCCTCCTTTCGGTGCAGTACCACTACGGCTGGGGCCGCCACCAGAGCTGCATTACCGATATCGCGCGCCTCGAGACGCAAATCCTGTACGATTACGCGGGCCAGTCGTTTGGCATCATGGGCAGCACCTTTGGCCGCCTCAGCTTCATTGTGTACATGGTCGCGCTGTTTGGCAGCCGGTACTGGGTGCACCGGACGCTGTGGATCATGTTTGGCGCCCAGATCGTCACCAATGTAGTCACGCTCGCCCTGATTTACGCCCAGTGCAAGGATCCCCGGGCGTTGTACATCTTCAGCCTGCCGCAGGACCAGTGCTGGCCTTCTTATGTACAGACGGTGAGTTGTTGTTGTCGTTGCTGTCATTCTTGTTGCTGTTTGACTGGTTGGGACTCTCTGGGATTGGCTAACAATGAGCGTTCAACGCAACAGTATCTCGGCTGGGCACACACATCCTTCAACGGCGTCTGCGATCTCTTCCTCTCTGTTCTGCCCGCCGTCATGGTCTGGAACCTTCATATGCCCACCAGACTCAAAGTGGGCGTAGCCATTCTCCTCGGCATGTCGGCACTGTAAGCTTTTGGTCCCTTGCTGTCTCTATCCTTTGCTCCTCTTTTTTCACTTGTTGATTTCCCCCGCTTTTTCTTGTCTTTGCGGAGGGTGTGAGGGTATGTGTGGGTGTGTATCCACAGGTGTTTTTTTTTTTTTTTTTTTTTTTTCTTCCCGGGGCGATGGGAACGGCAATAGCCTCAAGTTTCTCCCAGATCGCCCCAGGATTTCTTTTCTTGTCTTGGCAAGCTCCAATTCCGCAGGATATTCCCAGAACAATGACCGGTGGGGTCTAGAATTTCCGAGCCACATGAACCAGGTAGAGCCTGGAAAGTTTGTTTTGGGCCACCTCCTCTCTTTCTATCCCCATCATATCCACATCCAGTACCACTTTATTGTTCATGGAATCCATACACAAAGAAACGAAGGAAGGAAGAAGATGAAGAACAAGAAAAAAAGAGGGCAGCAGAAAAAGAAAGAGAGAAGTCGAATAAGCTTGAACTGACAGTCGCCCCAAACAGTGCGCTAGTAGGCCTTATCATGAAATGCGTCTACCTCAAGGCGCTCTCCAACGAAGGCGACTACAGCTACAACACGGTGCCCATGTTTACGTGGATCATGGTGGAGGGCTGCCTCGTTGCCATCGCCGCTTCGATCCCCGTCCTGCGGCCCATGTTCCGTCACACGTTCCCCAGCCGCGTCGGAGGAACAACGGGCCCCAACTCGTACGACTTGCCACGCTACGCCGCCCGCTCGGGGCAGACCGACTCGTCTGGCTTCACTCGTCTCGGCAGCAAAGCCCACGCTAGCGTCCGTGTGGGAACGACGAACTCGAGCAGGCTCAGCGGTGTGCCGAGGTATCCGGGCATGACGGCGCTGGATCCTGGTAGCAGCGAGGAGGATATGGTCTTGTGTCTTCAACACCATGAGCAACAACAACAACAACAACAGCAGCAGCAGCAGCAGCAACAGCAGCAACAGCAGCAACAGCAGCAGCAGTGGCGGCAACAAGAAACCCAGCAGCATAACTTGCAGCGGCGGCAGTCCGACCGAAAGCCGCCGACGGGAGGCATCATCGTGAAGCAGGAGTTCACGGTCACCAGCGAGGTCATGGAAAAAGGGTGGGAGGATAAAGAGCGCAATGAGATTGGCCTGACGATACAAACCAAGGAGCTTAACCGTGGAACGTCGCTTAGTGAGTCTTCGCCCGCAAGCGAGGCTGCGGACATGCCACAGTCACCTGCCTCGGTATATCGTCAAGCAAAACCATAATCCCCCCCCCCGTATGGAGACGATATGATGGTCCCATCGTAGTCAAAATGCTTCCCTTTGAGAAGCGAAAAAAAAGAAAAATTGAGAAAATCCACTAGCTCCCCCAATGGTCTGGAACCTTTTTCTTCCCTGTTGCATAGTATAGAATATTGGGCCTCGTTGTGGAGAGCGAATGAGCTACTGATCACAGAATAGGTCCTATAGCAGTTGTCCATGGAATAATACTGCCCCTCTCTCGTCAGTGTTTTGTCGACTTTGACCAAGCACTCCAGACAGGAGCACGTGGGAGCAGCCATGAGCGCGAGGGTCAAACAAACTCCACCGCTGATAAAGACACCGGATGAACTGGGCTCCTCGCTTCGTTGCTGTACATAGAACATAGTATAGTAGGTGCCCATGCAGGCCACGCGAACAGGCAGGGGATCAGGCGCAAAGTGGATACACCTCTGAGTGATTGCACACGGCGCAGCGATTCGCGGGCAAAGAACAGCTGTGCGTGTGGGCATACTTGTCCCTTTTTGGAAACCAGAGAGAAAACGTAGAACATGCCGGTAAGAGAAAGCCTAGCCCACATGTGGCATCTGTTGAGGCACCCCGACATGTGCGGTATCTTTGCTGGTCCGTTCACCGGAGGCACATCTGCGGGCGCACTGACAATATCGATCCGTCTTGATCGGTGGCATGGTGCCGAGATTGGACGACAGATTGGACGCGTAAGTCGCTCTTTGCCTCCCTGCCCGAATATATCTTGTCGAAGTCCGTATTCACGGGCGTCATGCCTCTTCCTGGAGAAGAGAGGCAGCACATATACACGAGTCTGACAATATCAGGCTGGCCTGGAACGTGGTGATCGAACTCTCCAAGTATCGAGCGTTGGCCCAACTGCTGCTGAGGCCGGTGCGAGATTGGATTAGGACTGTACATAGTATTATGTAGGGGACGACGCTTCAGGTGGACCGGCCGCTCGGGGCTCTAGGGTGAATATGGAAAAGGCTGGCAGCGTCTGCCAGCTGAGTGTCGCAAGGCTCGGCTCGTTTGCGGTCTGTGTGTCTTGCTGTTTGGCTGCTCACGACAGCCCGCTTGCCTTGGCCACCCTGTTTGCTGCCCCTAATCAAGATGCCCAGCCGCATTTCCGCTGTCCGTAAAGGAGCAGATGAAAGAAGGATTCTCTGCCTTCTTTGTCGATTGCGAGAATTCGCACCGGGGCAGCACGGACGTGTGTGGACTAGTATCATTCGGAATCAGCATAGCGAAGCATCAATGACCCCCGCTTGCATCAGTCCATGGTCCACCCCGGGCCAGGAGAAGGCTAACCTGCCCACTCGTCTGCATACTATGCAATAGTATAACGGCGCAGTGCTATAAGACCCATGCCCCACCTCCGCCTTGGAGCTGGTAGCATGCCGGCCCCTTCGACCGTTCGCCTCGAGCTGTAAAGAAGCCAACATCGAATTGGCAGCACCCCATCGCGCACAAGCTAGGCTTGTTGGACGAGCAAAAGCAACGGGTCTGCAAGGGGACAGCCGAGGTCTGCAGGAGTGCTGCTAAAGTGGCCCATTCCATCATCTCGTAAAAACAAAAAAAGCTGGACCCCGTACTCTGTAGATATGCAATTGCCGTCTCAATAAGCTCGGCTGTGGTTTGCCGTCACGAGAAAATGCAGCGCGGAGATTGGCCCTCGCCATCAAAAGAGGGCATGCCAATATTTGCAAACCGTTGGCGGCCGACATTGCTCCACGGCCCCGAACAACATTGGAATGGTCCCTGGGGAGAGGCTAGGCGAGCCCGTCTGGGTCGTTGCCACCCCATGGCTCTTTTCCATTGCCATGTACACATGTAGCATTAGACTTTGGAGTGGATGACTGGCGGCTTGTGCTGGCGCTCCCCTGCCTTGGCTTGACCGTCTTGACCGTTTATCTACACCACCGCCCGCCCGTCACTCGAAGCCAAGATCTCTCTGATCCGTGGCGCCCAAGCCTTGACTGATTCTTCTTCTATTCTTTCTTCATCGGTCTAGAGACGAGGTCCTCACCAGACGACGCTTCAACCATTCTCGGTTCAACTGCTCGCTTGCCGCACAACTCCCTCTCCCACCGCTGGCAAAGATGGTTTCTCGATGGAGCTCCTTGCTCAGCCTTGCCGCTCTTGGCGCGCCGGTGGTGAGCTGCACCGTCGGCACCAGCCGCTACTACCCTCTGGATGTGACTGTGCTGCACAGCTTCTCCGACCCAACCTGGCTCGAGAACCTCGCCATCCGCAGCAATGGCGAGATTTTGACGACGCAGTTGTCGCCCACGCCTGTCCTGTGGCAGGTCAACCACCTGACGGGTGAGCCGACGACGGTGGCGACGTGGGATGGCGATGAGTGGATGGGCTGCCTGGGCATCGCCGAAACCACAACCGACGTCTTTTACGTCATCCTGTCCGCTTTCGTGGGCGATGACTTTGTCAAGACCAGCGGCGTCAACAGCATCTTCGAGATTGACATGTCGACCTTTGAGCTGGCCTCTGACGGTGTCACGGTGGCAAGCAACGCGACTGTGACCCACGTTACGGACCTTGAAGAGGCCGACTTCTTGAACGGCATGGCGACTCTGGACGACGAGCACATCTTTGTTGGCGATGTGTACAGCGGTGTTGTGTACGTTGTCGACGTGACGACTGGCGACTACCAGGTTGCGGGCAGCGACCCGCTCATGGAGTTTTCGGTAAACGGCTCAGCAGCGTCGACCAACCTGGGTTCCAACGGCCTCAAGGTGCGCGACGGTTACCTGTACTGGACCAACACTGCGCGTGGCTTCCTGGCGCGTGCTCCCTTTGGCAGCGATGGCGTGCTGACTGCCGCGGGCGAGATTGTGGCGACCAACCTGGCCAAGGCCGACGACTTCCAGTTTGCCGCCGACGGTACCGTGTTTGTTGCCCAGAACCAGCAGGACACTCTGAGCGCTGCCTGGGGCGTCGAGAACGGAACATCTGTGACTGCGCGTGCCCTTGCCGGCAGCAACATCTCGACAATCCTGGCTGGCGTGTCTTCGCCCAAGTTTGGCCGCACCTCGACCGATGGCAACCGCCTGTACCTTTCGACCAGTGGTGGTGAGTAGTCCCTGGCTCCCATGTATTTCCAGGCCATGACAGAGCATACTAACGCGTTCTTGCAGCCCTGGCACTTCCCATCAACGGCACCGTGACGGTTGCGGGAACCATCTCGTACGTCGACATTGACTTTGCTTAGGGGTCTGTGGCCTGTGAGAATGGGATGTTGAGTTTATATCCTGGATAATGGAGGTGGTTTGTACATACTTAATCATAATACCAACGAATGAGATATACTCTACCTGGCCGACTTGGATGAGCCTCTCTCTTGCATTGCCACCCTCAACCCGGCCGCCTGGCCTCGTCGACGTAGGCGTCTCGTTTGGCTGCGCTATCAGGACTCGACCTCATCGCGCAACGTAAGGCTTTTCCAGCGAGTGTTTGTTGCAGCCTCAGCGCCAATGCGCCGATACGGAGGAGGAGGACGGCATGTTCACGTAAAGACCGAGCACATGTCAGTCGAGAAACCCTGCTCCGTGGTTCCATCCAAGTGGGTCGAGGGCGCTGGCCTTTGCAGACGACACAATCAAGCAAGCCTCGGCTGCCCGCGATTTGACGACGAGATCGACCCGAGGTTGTAGAGAGCACACGCGCTTTGCAAGCCTCTCATGGAGCGGATGAGGCCCATGATGCGTTGGCAGAAGCTGCAACTGGCAGCTCGAAAGGCGAAATCAATGCTTGCAGCATTTCGAGGCTCTGTATACGGGTGGTAACAATGGTGGTGATGGAGGTTCAAGACGTGGCAGCAAGAAGGAAGTCGATGGTGCCGAGGCCTTTACACAGCACTATGTACACTAGCATAAGCCTGCGACGCCCCTGTGGCTTGGGTGTGAAGGAATCTCAGATAACGCCTGCGGGTAGGGCTGCAGCGTTGGGCTGCGAGGCTTGCTTGTAGGGACTCGATACAGTGCGTTGGCTGGCTGGCGCTGGGGACTGCTCGGGGGTTCCCAAACCTTACCCAGCTTGCCGGGCAGCCGTTCCAGTGGGCCAAGTACGGCCACAGGCGGACAACTCAGCAGGCAGCCTCTCTGTGACAGCCCTTGGCGAAGGATGCAAGGGGACCCTGTAGGCCATGGCCCTCGGCAACGTCATCAGCACTTGTCGGGGCTATCACAAGCTCAAGCCGTTATCATAGAGCTTCGCAATTTGCAACCCACACCCCCAATCCGCCCTCCCTCCCAACCTCAGCCTCGCTCGCGCCCACCACGACCACGACGACAGACGACCGCCCGCTGTGGCTTGCCGACTCTGCGACGTTCTTCTCCTGGCCAGCGTATACCGTCGACGCCAGCCGAATCTCCACGGTGACCCCTTTCGAGCCACTCCCCGCTCTCGATCCGCCCTCCTCGAGCGTTCCCCTCCTCCTAGCTCCCAGCCCATCCTCGAGTCGGCTTAGTTGACGGCAGCTTGGTCACGTCTAGATCACCTGCAAAAAGCTACTTGGATGCCAGAGGACGCTCCAGGCCGCCTGTCGCCTGCTCTGCTGGCCGTCGCTGGTTTTGCCGCCCTTCTCGCCCTTGTTCTCCTTCGCCTCGTCAACCTGCCCATTCTGTCCCTTTCCAACGCCAGCAATAACCAGAATCCTACCGACTCCCAGCTACACAACATGTCGGCTCACTCCACGACCCCAGAGAGCTGGCGCCATGGCGTTGGCCCGCTCCACATGATCCTCAAGCCACCTTTTACCATCGACGTGCCTGGCGCCCCCGAAATTCCCGGCGAAACGAAGCCACGCATTCACCCCAGTGCCAAAAACGGGCTTGTTACACGCCCTGACCCTGAAGTCGACACGGTCTATAGCCTCGTAGCTCGCTCGGCCAAGCGCTTTGCCAACGAGCGCTGCATCGGCACGCGCAAGCTGATCCAGGTCCATGATGAGGTCAAGAAGGTGCCCAAGCTCGTCGACGGCAAGCAAGAGATGGTCGACAAGAAATGGCAGTACTTTGAGCTCTCCGACTACTCGTACCTGACCTATGCCGAGTACCACGTCTATTTTCTCAATCTCGCGGCGGGCTTACGCAAGCTAGGCGTGCACAGAGGCGACAAGATGCACATGTTTGCTTCCACCAGCGCCAACTGGCTCGCCACGGCTCATGCCTGCGCCTCGCAGACCATAACCATTGTCACGGCCTACGACACGCTGGGAGTGAGCGGTGTGCAGCACACAATGGTCCAGAGCAAGCCCAAGGCCATGTTCACCGACCCGCACCTCCTCAAGACAGCCTCGGGCGCGCTGCAAAAGGCAGACTCGGTTGAGATTGTCATTTACAACGACAAGTCTCTTACGCAGCCCCTCAACCATGCCGAAATCGACGCTTTCAAGGCTGCCAACCCAGGCCTGACGGTGCTCAGCGTCTCTGAGCTGGCCTCTCTCGGCGAAGCCCACCCCACGGAGCCTTCTCCGCCCTCTCCCGAGGACACCTACTGCATCATGTACACGTCTGGCTCGACTGGCCCTCCCAAGGGCGTCTCCATGACCCACGCCAACCATATCGCCGCTGTCGCAGGTTTCGTAGGCATTCTCAAGGACACTGTCAGCACCCACGAGGTTGTCTTGGCCTACCTGCCGCTGGCCCACATTCTCGAAATGTGCATTGAACACCTCGTCCTCTTCTTCGGCGCCACCATGGGCTACGGCAGCACCCGTACCCTGTCGGACCAGAATGTGCGCAATTGTGCTGGCGATATGCGCACCTTGCGCCCCTCCATTCTAGTTGGCGTGCCGCAGATCTGGGAAACCATCAAAAAGGGCGTCATTGCGCGTGTCAACGGCTCCTCGCCCGTCGTTCGCGCCATGTTCTGGGGTGCCGTGTCGGCAAAGGGCTTCCTTGTCCAGCACAACCTCCCCGGGCAGACCGTCTTTGACTCGCTCGTCTTTGGCCAGGTCCGCAAGTTGACGGGTGGCAATCTGCGCTACATCATCAACGGCGCCAGCGGCATCTCGCGCGACACGGCGCACTTCATGTCGATGCTACTCGCGCCCATGGTCCAGGGCTACGGGTTGACGGAAACAGGCGGCAATGGCGCCGTCATGTCGCCGCAGCAATTCACGCTCAACGGCTCGTGCGGACCCCTCTCGCCCGCTCTCGAGTGCAAGCTTGTCAGCATCCCCGAGCTCAACTACTCCGCGGACTCGACGCCTCCCCAGGGCGAGATCTGGTTCCGCGGCGGGCCCGTCCTCAAGGAGTACTACCTCAACCCGGAAGAAACAGCCAAGGCCGTCACGCCCGACGGATGGTTCAAGACGGGCGACATTGGCGAGTTTGACGAGTACGGCCACCTCAAGATCATCGACCGCGTCAAGAACCTCGTCAAGCTGCAAGGCGGCGAGTACATTGCGCTGGAGAAGCTCGAGTCCGTGTACCGCAGCGCCAAGGCCGTGCAGAACATCATGGTCCACGGTGACGGCGAGCACCCGCGGCCCATTGCCGTCGTCCTGGTCAATGAGCCCGCGCTCAAGGAGATTGCGGGCGGGATCGACGGGGTGGACCCCGAGCACGTAGCTGGGCTGTTGCTTGATAACAGAGTCAAGGATGCGGTGTTGAAGGACTTGCTTGCGCAGGGCAAGGCGGCTGGGTTCAGTGGGTTGGAAATGGTCACGGGTGTGGTGCTAACGGATGAGGAGTGGACGCCGCAGAATGTGAGTACTACTGCCATATCGAACCCTAACCACTCAGCTTGACCTTTTATTCGGAACACGAGATTTGCTAACCCATCAAACCATCATAGGGCCTCGTCACTGCCACTCAAAAAGTCAACCGGCGCGCATGCAGAGACAAGTACCAGAAGGAGATCAAGGAGGCCTTTGGGTCATCTTCTTAATCCGTCTAATCTGATGAATAATGGATGTACAAAGCTGTGGTTGGTTTGCGGTTGCTTTTTCTCATGCCTATTCCTTTTTTGAACTCGTTTTATGCCCCTTTCTTTATGCCTCTTTATCTTGAATCCAAAACGAGGTTCTGGGAAAACGGCACGCGGGGCCCCTGGTGTTTACACGGGTACACAAAACATAGAAAGGTGAAAGTGCAAAGAAGACAAGAGAAGCGCAAGGCCAAAAAAAAAGAGAGAGAGAAAGAAAGAACCTCTCCTGAAGAGTACACCGGAAAGAAAGAAAAAAAAAAGGGAAAAAGCACTCCAAATCCCAAAGAAGAGTTTATCGAGGAGACGGGGCTCTAAATCCATAGACCAGCTCAGTTTTCGGGGTTTATGAATCAAGGTATAGCGAAGTTGAGTTAAGATTGGAAAGAGGTTTCTTGATCAGGGAATACGGTACGTAGGCGCGAGGCGTCTTGGAGACTGGGGAATACTTCTTTCAATCCGCCGTCTTTGTCTGTCGTATATAGAGGGTAAAGGGTGTGTGTTTTGTGGTCTCCTTGTTAGAAGAAGAGTGCGAAGGGGGGGGGGGGGGGGGGGAAGGGGGAAGAGCTAGAAAGGTAGGTTGGATATTGTGTTCGTTCACCCTAGCACGTATTCTACTATGAAATAGAACAACTTAATTCCCTCGTAGAAAGAGAGATATTCTCATATCGGATGAGTACGATCCTACGTGATGCCAAGATAATCACGGAATATACAAATAGACACAAATAATACAAACATAGAAAGAAAGAAAAAAGACACCAAGCAGAAAAGCAGAATTCAACACCTGATTTAATTCATGACCATCTTCACACAATTTCGCATCACATTACAGCACATCACATTACATCACTTCGTCATCATCTCCAATCCATTGTAAGAAAAAAAAAAAGCCCCCTAGATAGTAGTCATTCCCGTATATTTCTTGCCTTGCCTTTGCCATGGCCTTAGCCTTTGCACACACGTTCGTGACTGACCACTCTCCGACCCTCCCCCCGACTCTGACTGATTGGTTGTCTATCTGTCCGTCTATCCGTCTGTCTGTCTCCAACAACGCAAGGTCCTTTATCTCCAAACTCTCTCTTCTCCATCCATCATCCCCTTCCTCCTCCCCTTTTATGCCCACCTCTGCCAAGCCCTCCCACCCGAATCTACCACCATGTCGACAACTACACCAGACCAATGTCCTTCCTCTGATAAAACACCATATACGCATCCATTCCATTTTGCCTCTGCAACAACGTCTTGGAATGCCCGACCGCCGAAATCCGCGAGTCGTCTGCAATCCGCCACTCATCCGGGCCCGCAGCATCCCGAATGATACTAATGTAGTGCCCGCCCAGTAACTGTCCGCCGTGCTGCACGACAGCATACGCATCGTACTTGAACGGTTTGGTGAAATGGTGGTCGGGAATGTGCGTTGTAGGTGTGGAAAGAGGTTGCTCGGTGTTGTTATTGTGAGGATGGTGATTGTTGAAACCGTTTGCTTTTGGATTATAATTGTTATTCTTGAAGTTATTAGGCGCGACGAAGGAGGATGGTGTGGAGTACGGCTGCTGTCCTTGAATACTATAAGGGGTTAAATCCAGGTCGCGATGCGGGAAATCAATATAGACGCTATTCTTGCGCATGCGGTTCTCAAACCGCCCAAAGACAATACAAAGCAGATCGGGCAAGCGGGCAAACCGCGGCGTGCGGTGGCAGGTGCCCGTCCGGCCGCACCCATCGCACTTGTAGTCGTCGAGGATTTCGGGCGCAAAATAATTGTTGAGCAGGCCTTCAATGGACTGCGGCTGGCTGGTTTCGGGAAGCGAGAGGACGAGGTGATTTTTGGGCGGGTCAACGCGGTAGGCTACGTGGCCGCAGCGGTCGCAGCGTGTAACGAGGCACTCGAGGGTCTGCCAGTACTTGTCGATGATGGAGTTGTTGGCTTGACTGTAAAGATTCCAAATGTCGACTGCGCCTTCGAGGATAGGTTTGTTGCTGGGTGGTGGTGGTAGTATCTCGTCGGGGCGGTGGCGGTGCTGGTTCGTTTCGTCGGATAATTCAGTAAAGATGCGGACGAGGAACTCGTGTGCGTCCATTTGTCGGTCTCCGCCAAGGATCTGATCCTCGGGCCGCTGGCCCTTGTATCCTTTGGAGGTAATTTGTCGTAGATACCGCTGTATTAAGTTAGCACATCTCCAGCCAGCAGTAAAGTGCGTCCGTTCATTTTGTTGCCACATCGACCAAAATCGACTCGTCCTCCACAGAACACCAAAAACTTACCATTAGGGTATCTGCAGTCATGACAAACTTGGCAGTGCCCATCCAAAGAAACAGATTCGACAAAATCTTGATCAGCAACTGTGGTGGCTGTATCTGCTCGTCGGCCTTCTTCTGCGGCTTGTACAGGTTCTGCCAAGCTTGCGAAAAGAGCTCCTCGCCAAACCCGCCCGAGGCAAATAGCGCCTGCAGAGTGCTGTTGGCATAACACCAGTTGCCTGGGTTGCGGAGGCCAATTGCTCTTCGGCGTGCTGCCGTGTCGGTTCTCGTGACAACTTTTGTTGTCGAAGTGCCTTGCTCGTCATCGCGCGATTGCAGGCCTGTAAAACTGCGCCGTGGCACAGCTGGCGGTGGGCGTGTCGGTTCGGACGGGAGCAGCGGATAGTCTGTGGATCGATGATGTTGGTGGTTACGATGGTTGGGTATAGGCAGTGGCGGAGCTGGTCGTGGCTGGGGCCGCGGGTGTGGGTGCTGCGGTAGGCTTGTTTGCAAGGTCTGCGTGCCATTTGTGGTAATCACGGGCGATGTCATGGACTCTTGGACCGGCGGATAGCGTGTGAGAAAGTCACTGACGCTCCGCACAGCCGTCCAGTCCTCTTCTTCGGGCGCGGCGTCTCTCTCGTCCTGCTTGGGCTTCTCCAGCTTCTCCTCCCACCGGCGTGCTTCTTCAGCATCCTGGATTGGCTTGATGGGCGACTTGAGCCAGGGCTTGTCGTACGTTGACTTCTTTCTCCTGTGTGACGAAGTCTGGAGCGAATTGCCGCCAATCATGTCTGACCATGCATCCAAGCCGCCCTTGAGTAGCTTGGGATGCTTCGAGGCCGGATCTCCTTCGGGGTAGTCGAAGTCTGCAAGAATTGCGGCCATCTTGGCGGCGGAGCTGGTTCGGTCGGGTCCAAGGGCTTGGGAGTCCTGGTCATAAATGACAATCATGTCAAAGTCATGGCGCTTCTCAAACAGCGTCTTCTCCTCTGCTGTGCCGACTTCCATCGAGTCCTCGACGTCGGAGGCTTCAATGTTGGGCCGTTGGATGATCTCTGGCTCGATGCAAATGGTGGCGGACGAAAAGATGTGCCCTTCTTCATAACTGGCACGCGGTCGTACATCGATCAATAGGATATGGTAATGGGAAGTTCTCTGAAATCTCAACAGATCCTGGACAGTGATCACGTCCCCTTCAGGTAGCACTGGCCGTTTGGCCTGTGGATTTGGAGCAGCCGATGCGGTAGGCCGACTGGCGCTGCTGCTATTGTTGGTGTTATTACTATTGCTACTTCCACTAAGAGCAAATTCCTCGGAAGGCGATTTGGTTTGAGCAGCGGGAGCAGCTGGTTTGGATGGAAACGAAGCGGCCGAAGAGCTGGTGCGACTAAACATGCCGCGCGGTGTGCTAGAGGGTAGAGCGGCTGCCTCGTTCGATAGGTTGCCCCTGGCAGGACTGTAAATGGCATCGGGGACCTTGGGCATCTGGCTGAGAAGCATGTCGACCGATGTCCGCAGCTTGTGAGGCTTCAGCGGTACCCGAGGAGCCGTCTTGGGTGAGCCGGGTGAGCCGGGTGAGCTTGGCGACGAAAAGGCCAGTTTGGCAGTGGGTG
Organism: Coniella vitis; assembly: GCA_011317545.1. Lineage (NCBI taxonomy): Eukaryota > Fungi > Ascomycota > Sordariomycetes > Diaporthales > Schizoparmaceae > Coniella > Coniella vitis. Next base: position 552,423 of record WUJK01000008.1, read on the forward strand.
AAGTAGCAGCAGCAGCAGAACTTGGCGGTCCGCCCGCCGTCTTGCGAGGTGGGATGGTTGCTAATGGTGGAAAGTTGCGCAGCTGGACAGGGCGGACGCCAGACTTGACGTTGTCGTCCTTGATGATCTGCTTGATATTCTCAAACGTATCATACGAGGACGACAGGCTGTCAAGAATGCGCTTGCAGCGCTGGCTGTTGGAGCCCACATTGTAGTCTTTATGCGACGGGATGACCCTGACGACGAGGGTGAGGGCTGCAGCACCAGGTCAGCGGCGATAGCTCCCCCTGGGACCAAGACCAAGGCCAGCAACAAGAGAATGTCTCACCCTTGATGTAAGCCTCGAGGGCATTGTCGAGCCGGCCGCTGGACACGCTGGCGCGAGCGAGCGTAGAGGCGGCATTGGCCTCGTCAAGCAGGCCGGCTACGGGACGGGAGAGGGCGGCGTTGACGGCTCCGTCATCCAGGCCGCGCGTGACATCGGAGAAATGCCGGTATGGCATTGTGTAGAGGATGGGGCCTGGCAGGTGGAAAGGTTCATGATGTGGCCTGGCAACGGCAGAGCCTCGACATGGCTGGCGGCAACAGGCTGGCCAGGGCTGGGGCTGGAACTGGGGGGAGCAAAGGTTGGCCTTGACTCTGTTTAGGTGGCGGGCAGAGACAGGCTAGCCGGTGGGTCAAGAGGATGTGGTGAGTTTGGGTTGGCAGCAGCCAAGTACGCGAGCAGATGGACGGAGTCGGGAAGAGGCTGAGAAGAGGTTGAGGATGCATGGAAGTGATGGCAACGCCGCCGCCGCCTTGCTTGGGCACTGTTGAATGGCTGCCACCTGTGCCAAAGGAGGTACGTACCCCCCACGGTACCCGACACAAGTACTGTCGACACTAGTACATAAAGTAAGTACATGGCTCCTGTACTGTGTACCAGAGTATTCCCCCACCATCAGTCTTAGGTAAGCAGCAACCTCACCCTGACGGGCAAGTCACCCATCTTGTTCACACTGATGTCTTCAGATGGCAGAATTGCTATTTACAGTATACAGTATGCAGTATGCAGTATAGGGCTCATGGTGAAACGAATGCTGTCTTTATAATCTATCACACAGTATGATACATACATAGGCAGACAGGCCATCCTCTCCATGCACAACCTGCTTTTTGTGGGATATCTCTATCATAAAAGACTGCAAAAACAATTGCTTGCTTACGTTCTTGGATTCCCTCAACACAACTGCTTCTCCGTCTCTCGTCGTCCATCGCCTTGTCGTTATCCTCGACCCACCCCATTCACAGCTCAATCAGCGCCTCTTCCACCACAGGCTGTTGTGGCGCATGCTGCGGTGCCGAAGGAAACGCTTCCTGCTGGTAGCCAGGGTACGGTTGCGCTGCTTGCTGTGGCGCATGTTGCCATGGTGCAGAGGAAGGAGCCGGAACTTGTACGTGCTGAGCTGCAGGATGCTGCCAGTAGGGAACATGCGGCTGCTGTTGTGCTGGTGGCGCTGCGGCTTGCTGCTGTTGCTGATGAGGTGGCGCCACACCAGCATTTTCCGGTGCGGCGGATGATGACTGCGCGTATTGCGGCATCGACTGTTGTAGATTCGGATATGGCGAAGGCGATAAATCCGCTGGTGCGCTGGGGGCACCCTGTGGATTAGGCTGCGAGTAGAAAGACGCAGTCGGATCTCCCGTAGGTGTAGTGCCCACAGATTCGGGCGCGCTGGGCTGCTGCGCCTGTGGGGGGAGGTTCATGTGGCCCATTTGCGGCGTTGCTGTTTCACTGGGCGGGTAATTCGCTTGGCCGGCTTCTGGAGGCGCGCTTGGTCTCCAGCTGTCCTGCCCTTGCACTTGCTGTGGCTGCGGAGGGTACTGGTGTTGTTGAAGGCCTGCCGCCGATGCACGTCGGTCATAGACAGGAGCGTACTGAGGCTGGGGCGCAGGCTGAGAAGGGTATCCGTACGGTGGCTGGGCTACAGGCCGGCTGTAGTCTGGAACCTCGCCGGTGTAGAAGCTCTCTGCTGGACCATTGACGTTGGGTGGAGGGTTGCTGTGGAGTGCTGGGTACGGGCCCGAAGGCTGCTGCGGCGCTGGCAAGTTGTAGCCGCCAAGGCTGTGCTGGTTGAATGCCTTTGATAGCCGGTCCTCGAGCATCCGGTCATAGTACCGCACTGCGATTTGCAGCTTGGAATGCAGGTCCAGAAGGGTATCTATACAAGGTCAGTGACGGATATCCTTACGTAAACTTTGATTAAATAAAGTCTCGAACAGACCGTGTTTGCTCATTGTCTCGCCATAAGTCCTAGCTAGCTTTGGGCGAAGAGTCCCGATGCTATCATAGAGCTCCTGAATCTGTGGCTCTCGTAATATCGTCCCGGGAGGCTGCGACTGCAGACGATCAACCAGCGTCGAAAACAGGTTAATGTTCTCGGCTTCGACCGGCGTCAGCTCGTAATCGTTCTTGGGCAGTGCAAACGTGTTCGACGTTGCATTGCCAGCACTGGAAGTCGACTCTTTGAGCGCTGCCGCATGCTTTTTCTTTTGTTCTTCCATGTCAGCCAAAGACGCAGCAATGGCTGCTTTGAGGTCCTCGTCCTCCTCTTCCGCCGCCTTACCCGACGCGGACGGGCCATTCAGTACTGCGTTTGAGCTCGGTGCATTGTTTACCGGTGCAACATATCCCCTTCCGTGCGTGTGAACTTGAACCTCTTCCAAACTCATGGCCAGTGCCTTTTTAAGATCCTCGTCGAAGCTGTCTTCCACTCTGGCGCTGCGAGGCTGCATGCTCGAAGACTGCCGCTTAGTGTGCGAATGGTGCTTCGTGGGTGAGTGCGGCTGCGGGAAGCTGCCGCCTTTTCCCGACTTGTCCGTCAGCTTTGCATAGCATCCGTCGTCGACTCTGACAGGCTGTAGTATTCCCAGGTGCGGCAGGGGCAGCATTTTGCTCGAGCATTGCTGGTCAAAGACGTTGCCACAGTTGCGGCAGTGGTGCTTTCGGTTCGTAAAGGTAAAGGCGGTCCGGCATCGCATGCACACATCGGAGTCAACCCATTCCGGAGGCTTGTGAGCGCAGAACGACGTTAGTCACACGTAGACAGATATGAAAAGAGCAATAGTTTCCCCCTCGTCCAGGTCTTACATACCGCACTGCTGTCGATCATACTACTCGAAACGGACACCTTGGGCGGGAACTGGAAGCCCTCGCGCTGCAGCGTCTTGTAAACCTCGTTGATGTAATTCAGTTCGTATCTGCCTTCAGTAGCTGCGGCCCAGGACTGGATGTATTCGAGAATCTTGGAGCGCACGTCGTTGTTAATGGCGGCAGGGCCAACGGCTTTGAGGAGGGAGACGAGGTTGTCCATGAACTCTTTGGATGCGATTTCGGTCAGAAAGTGATGGCCGCCATTCTTGACGCAGGTATCTGTGAGCTGTGTGACATGTTAGCCTTTGGCTTCAGTCTCGGTGTGTCGGAGTTTGCATGCGCGGAATTCGGGGGCTGCTCGTGGTGGTTGAGGTAGGTAGTTGCTTTCTCTCGGGTCGTACATTCAAAGCACTCAGCTGCGTGTTGGGGTTCTTGTCGCCGATGCGCTTCTTTAGTGAGCGCATAGCATCTTTGGGAGGGACCGTTTTCGACCTGATAACGTCGGAAATTTCGAGGTTGAGAGCTATGTCTTCGCTGTGTTACGGGACCCTGTGTCAGCCCCTACCACCACCTGCTTGAGAGGGTCGACCCGATGTCTGGGCCAGACTCGCTTCCGTCCACCGAGTGGGAAGAAGGTGCACGCTAGCACTTACAGACTGCTACTCGTCGCTCGATTAATCTGCTCGTCCAAGGCGGAGCCCGCCGAGCTGGACCACCATCCCATCATGATGGAGGAGGGCGGGAGCTGTTTGCTGGCAGCGATGGCTGGGTTCTGGGTATGCGATTCGGGGCTGCCGCGGCTGGCTGAGAAATCGCGGCACGCTGGTGCTGAAGTCGTGGATGTATCGAGAGGGAGCGCCAACGAGTGTATATGAAGCTGCAGTTTGTGGACGCGCGAGGCCTGCGTAAGGAGGCGGGCGGAGCTGCGATGGGCTGGGCGTCAATATGGGAAGCTCTGATGCATGTGGTTCGCGATGTTGAAGGGGCCAAGTGGGAGTGCTGGTATAATGGGCTTGGGCTTGGCTAGCGGGATGGTTGGTTGCCTGCCTGATGTGCCCAGGGTGGGGGACTTGGTAAGCATCGCTAGCGAGCACCTGAGCCCCTGCAACTTGCACTACCTACCTAGCTACTGTAAGTAATAAGGCCTGCCTGGTAAGGGTACTTATGCCGTACAGCGCTCTCTCCATTCTCCAAGGGCTTTCGACTGCATATTCGGTAATAAGTGAAGGTGGACAATAAACATTTTCGCTTCTGGCAAGAGCTCGCCTTGTATATCTTCTGTGAACGTAAGCCCAAGGCATTCATTTGCTTTGGGATGCGCTACAAACTGCTCTACAGTTGGGCGTCTACGCACCGCCAAGGTTCTCATGCAAACGGACACAGAAGAATCGGCCAACGCTACTAAAACCTACAAGCCGCTGCCAGTTATCATATGTCGCCTCGAGGCGTTAGTTCAAAATACTCAAAATAGTAGGCTATGCGTCCCATGTCGCAAAGGCCTTGGTATATTATGCTTGACGAGTATTGTCTTTCTCCAATGCTGGGAAAATACGACGATGGAATGAATGATCACGCAAAATGCGCGAGCAGCATAGCCTCACAAACGCTTCATCACTCATATCAACCCCATCATCAATCTGCATCACAATCACCCCTACTTCCACACGCTCGCCGTCTCAACCCCCTTCTCCTTGCCCTCCTGATAGGTCGCCGAAAGAGCATTATACTCCCTCTTGACCCGTTCAATTTCTGCCTTCCATCGGCTCCTCTCCCCTTCATCCGCAACGTCCTCCACCAACTCCGCCAGACTGCGTCCTGTAAAGAACTTGTTCTTGCGGTTATACAGCTCCCTCTTCTCCAGTGCCTCGTGAGACTCCCTAACACCACCATTCCCAACAACAGCGGGGACCCGGAACACTTCTTGCAAGATATCGATATCGTAGGGGATGCTGAAGAGATCCCGCGAGTCCTCGTAGGTAAAGAGGTAGTAGAACTCGTTGAAGCCCGCCCAGGCGATGCCGCTGAGGCAGAGGGAGCAGGGCTCGTGGGTGGCGAAGAAGACGCAGTCGCGTGGGTGTGGGCGGCTGGCAAAGAATTGCTGGATGCAGTTGATTTCGCCGTGGAGCAAAGGCGAGAGTCGCTCGTTGTTGGTGGCGACGGTGTGCGGTGAGAGGTCGGCGCGGCGGAGGATGGCGGCGCCAAAGAGTTTGCACCCGTTGGCGACGCCCTCGCGGGTGAGTGGGATAATGCGTTGCTCGGTGGTGGTGAGGATGGCGCCGAGGAGGCTGGCTGGATCGGTGGTGCTGGCCATGGTGGTGGCCGGGGGGAGGGGGAGCAGGTAAAACTGGCACAAAGACTACGGAGCAAAGGACGAAGGGATGCTGTCGGCTGGCGCAGCCCACGCTGTGGGTGTGCTTGCGGAAAGGCGGGCTGGCTCTGTTGATAACCGCCGCGCGAAGATAGCCAGCCAGCCAGCCAGCCAGCCGGGCGGTGCGCTGCCTGCCTATCTCGGGCCCGAAAAGCCGGGGTGGGGCCATCGATGGGCGCCTCCGGCCGGCGACAGGGGGGTGCTTGGCCGGAGCAGCGGACGGAATTGCCGCTCTCCTTGCCCTGTTGCACGGAGCCAGCCTATCATCAGATTGTATCTAGCAGTTGTCTGTCACTGCTATGATATCCTACTGCCCAGGACATTCCCACATGGCAAATGCATGCCCAGGCAGCACGATGGTACCGGTACCTGGCCCAGGGGCGTGCGTCCATCGCTGGACTTGGTGTGCTGCTGCAGTGCCCCCAAAAAGCCAGTCAGCTGCATGCAACGCTCACACATTGGGGGGGTGCAGTCTGTGCTGGACGGAATGCGATGCCAAAGATAGCATCAACGGCTGGTTACGCAAGCTAAGCACACCCGCTCTCGCTGCATGCCCCCGCTCGTTCATTCGTTGCTTCGCTCGCCTTCACTGCCAGGCCGCATGGCTTTCCCGGTCCAGGGAGAGCATGCGGTTTGCCCGTAGCGTGGTCTTCGTCTTTTCTAGAATGCACCTAGCGCGGTGATTGGGCGCATCTTCTGTGATGACGGCGACTTGATGACTCTAGATGAGCAGGAGCATGCGTCCCAAGTGAATAGAGTTCTTGGTAATACGCAAGACAGCATGTGAGGCTGTACAAGTCCATTGTATAGCGCCGGGCTTGGATGGCGAGTACAATGCGACCAAGTCGGCGAAGACCAGTGTGAGAAGCCGCCACGTTGGCCGTGTATCGCCGGCACTGCGCGGGGAGATCACCAACTGTTCACGGTACCATCATTGAAAAGTTAGCGTGGTCGGCCGCTGTAACCATGCTGCCCGGCGTGCTATAGCGTTGCTACAGTGGGGTCCTCCAGCGTCTATGTAACCATGTAGGCCACGCCCCCGGGGGCTTTCCGGTTGATGAGCAGGTTCTTTTTAGAGCTAATACTTAACAAATGTGACTTGGACCTCGCTAAGCGCCTGGAACGTCAACTTGCATACGAATGCGACACTACCACCCAACTGCAGCCATCCTCCGTACACCCTTTCCTGCTGTTGCTCTACTGGCGGAAGCATGGGCATCGCATTTGCATCCGCGTCTGCATCGCAGCGTTGCCTTGGTGTTTCTTGCCCTCCTTCCCCTCCTTTGCGTGCTGCTTGTCCTGTATCTCTGGGCTAGTCTTGCGCGTCGCCAACTGGGGAAAAAAAGAAGAAACGTGCGATGAATAACAGCAAGGAGAAGATCGAAAATCGAAGCAAGACAAATACAACCTAGAAGCAGATGGACGTGTCAGTCTGACAAGCCACTGATCAGTCCCTACCTGCCAGGAGTCATCATGCTTCTAGCAGGATCCTAGCTCATTGCTGTGCCTTGGCTCAGCCTCCAGAAGATGATGGCTCTGTGCTTCACGACTATTGGCCGCCGTCATACCTTTGGCATCAACAGTATGGCTTCACCGATGGCCAGCGCCAGCCTCGTCCCAGATTAGCAATCACAGCCCCCATGGTTGCCAGCCGGTGCGTGTATAAGACAGCTTCTGGGGGGGGGGGGGCAGAAAGGCTACCAAAATCATGAGCAGCATGCAATAAACTCAGGACGCCAGTGGGAACCGGCTCCATCCATCCCATCTCTCAGCCCTGTAAGCGGGTTCGCCTCCGTCCTACGAGACAGCATGAGCATCACCATCCAGAATCGTTCGCAGATGCGCCATCTTCTACCGTTCACGGCTTGTCTGTACGGCCCAAAATGCAGCCAGCCATGTGGGGTCGTGCTCATCGCCCATCTGGATGACTTGCAGACAAAAGGTTGTGACAGGTTTTGGTCAAACACAGTGTCCGATGATATACATATCGGGGACAGTTGAACCGGTCTGACTGATCGAAGTATCTGTATTCATACACAGATGCAAGGCCCACGGTCCCATCATCCAAAGCCCTGGGCTCTCAGCCCCCAGATGGACCATGAGTGGACGATGCTATGCCAGCTTACGAAAATGCGGTTGGCATCCTTACAAAATAAAGTCCATAGTAGCACAGACAAGGCTCATCTCATCGCCCCCTATTCTGTGTAGGTTCTTACCATGATGTACGTACCAAAATATCTCCTGCCGGTTTCTGCTGACGGGTTGAAAGGGAGGGGCAAGGCCCGAATCCAGCAGGCCGAGCAGCAGCAAGGCAGCTTTTAAAGTTGGGCGGCCGCGCGGGAATGCGGCCGCCTGGTTGGGGGAGTACAGGCGCAGGCAAGCGTGTGTATGTTTGGATGGACAAACGTTGGTGTTGGCGTTGGTGATCATGCTCCGGCCTGTCATCGTCCCGTGTCCCTGTTCGGGAAATGGATTCCTTCTCTTGGATGAATCTGCTACTTACTTTCAAATACCGTGGTTACTCATTGATTTCTTTTCTTTTTCTCCCACCTCGTTCAATTTTTGGTTGCCGATGGTCACCTACCTCCTTCAACCAGTCCCAATCAGCCAGCACATTTGCTATGAAGAAATCCCCCCATGCTATTCTATCCACCTTCCCTCTTCTCTGCTTTTGACAGTTCCCCCTTTGAACGAAGGCGGGGTCACAAGAAAACCGCTCTTCTCCTTTTGGTGCACACCATCCTCTCGGCCGCACAACTCGTGGCCGGGATTTGGGAATGGGAAAATGGCACATGCGGGCTTCTCCGTTGCGTGCGGATAGATTCACGCCCCGTTTTGTTGCTTTTGTTCTTGTGTAAATTCCACGTGCATACAGACCTCTAGTACGCGCATGTAGTATATAGTTTTCTTTGTAGCATGTAAATTGGATGCTGTTGTGCGGGGATGGTCGTCCAAGGTTTTACTGGCCATACAGTTACATCTGGCCATGATTGGAAAGTTTTGGGACCAACAGTTAGTTGTTCTTCCATGTTCTGGTACTTTTTGGTTGTTGTTAGAGGACCGCGATATCGAAATATGTACCATGTAGTGGAAACTTCAGATTGTTCTGCTGGCAGCAGAATTGCGATGATATCTGGGTTGGATTGGACTTCAAGTTCATTCTCAAAATGGGCATCTGCTGTTTGGTGTCTCTGAAGACTATGGTGGTTCTCGTACAGGTCCACGATAAATGCTTGATCTGGCTGCCATGGAGACGTGACGCAAAATGCCACGGTCTTTCAATAACTAACAGAAACCTCCGTCAATGTGTGTGTTTTAGTAGCTCCAACCTCGTCGAAGCAAGAGGTTGCCTGTGGGAGCAGTAACAACAAACAGTCTTACCTATATCTCCGCAAACCTCACCCCCAGGTCTGTGTGTGATCAAACAGCCTGGGGTATTTCGTTGGACTATTTGTTTAGTTTCCTCCAAAGGTCATGCTCAGCATCCTCGCCAAAAGCAGTGGTTGCGAAGCTGTTCTGACAGGATGCCATGCTTCACGCGAGGGTGAGGGTGTACAGAACAGAATACTGAAGGCGTTCAAAACTCCAGGAGGGGCGTGTTCCCAAGGGTCCCAACCCTCGTCGCTGACGTCCGTCCTGCTCACATTGTTGGTCCGTATTCGCCAAAGGAATCCTGGGGGAACAGATAACAATCAAGCCAAAATGAACCAGCAAGACTTGCAATCAATCAAACAATCGAGCGAAATTGACAAAATCCGTACATGGGAAAGCTTATGGGAGAGAAAGAAGGTTAAAAAAAGAAGAAAAAAAAAGAGAAAAGAAAAAGAAAGGTGATGACGGCAAAAGAGAATATACAGTAACTTTCCTTTTCCCAAGCACAAGCAACTCACGCCTGTGCCATTTAGATTCCAATTCATCACACACCTAATAAACAATTATCATATTATGCTTACTACTATAGTATGTATAGTGGGGCCAGGCACTAGTCCACCCGCTGATCACACAGTGATTAACCACACCACAGCGAGCGCCGTGTAATCTAATGAAAACGTCTTGCGCACACCGTTTGCTTTGACAAGCAGTCGCACCCCTGAAGAGATACTATCCCGCCCGCTCCCCAGCCCCTGATCGACAGCGACGCCAGTGGGCAAGCGTCCAGCGGAAGGCGGGCCGTTTGGGTTTAGGTTTTTTTTTCTCTTTTTTTTTCTAGTAAGGATTTAAATTCGAGCGAGTCAACGTGGCTGATTTGATAGTGAGTGTGTTGTGTGCGGTTCATTAGCTGCCGCGCCAAAACGAAAAATATTGTGTTCTGTTCTGGTTTAAAAAAGAAGTTCATTCTTCTGAAATATAATGTATGTCTTTTTCTGGTTTGCCATTCTACTGGGCGTATATTGCTACATTCTCCGCTGTGTATTTCAAAGATACCAGACCGCTGAAACAAATCCACGCGCATCATCAAGGCGTGTTGTGCTTTTCCTGTCCGTTTGGTCTGCAAAGAAAGGACTGGCCTGTTATACTCTCGAGAAAACCAACCAGAACACCCCCCCCCCCGGCTGGCCCCAAATATAATGAGGAGAATGATTCGCCAGCCTCAGCAGTTGGGCTTTTCAATTGCTTTTTTTTTTTCTTTTCTTTTTTTGAACTAACATGTCACATACATGGCACAGGTCTCTAGCAAAAACAACCCTTTTTTATTTTCTACACCGACACCCTCCCCCACTCCCCCGGCCTTCCTATTCCAAGCTGGGAAACAGAAACAAAATAAGAAAGAATTCATGCATTAGGCCCGAGTGGAGGAGGTGTGTGTGTGTGTGGCGCCCGGAGAACACGCACCTCTTGGGAAATTTTAAATAAAAAAAAGATGAGAATCTCAAATGTTTTGCCATCCCATTTATCAAATCCCAGCCATCATATATACATAGTACAAGTAGCTACATATCAACTTCAAATCACCATTGGGAACTTCTCATGAATCGGAGAGATACTTCTGTCTCTAGGTATTCTTCAATTTGGGGGGCAGTAGGGGCAAAGGGGGGTTTCTGGGCTCAAAAGTATTTGGGATAGGACTTTTGAATTGATCATTTCCGCGCACTTTTTTCTTCTTCTAAAAAACAACAATATGATACTACGTACTCTTTTACTGAAGGCTTTAATATCCGATGGAAGGGCCTATCTTGAAGGAAAAGAAGTGAGCGAGCTTTTTTTTTCTTCTTATCGAAAAAGACAACTCCTTGAGCATGCTCTTGTAAAGATCGTGATACTGTTTCTGCAAAAGGATGAGGTCACATAATTTTTAGAAAATTAGATGGTGCAAGATTTGATAAGTGCTTGACGCGTTCATGCCACTGTCTCATTCTCTTTCCCAGCCCTGATAAGAGAAGCTATCAATGTTTTCATAATACTGTACATTTGTTTCTCATCAATTCCAAAGAATTTCCTCCCAACTTCCCATATTTCTTCAAATAGACAAGAAAAGATTCCCATTTTGTATTCCCTTTGTCCCGTCTTATAATCATACATAATGTCCTTGCTCCATAATAAGCCTCTGGTTGGAGTAATGTCAATTTCCATCATCCTTTGTAATACCGGGGTATCGATCGCTGCTTTAGCCCAGAAGCGCTGTCTGATATCGCTTTGTCCAACAAAAGAAATGAAGAAGAGAGAGATTCAAGTGTAGAAAAAAGGCTGAAAAGAACTAGTATTACACATATCCCCGGGTATCATTTGTAGTTTGTGAAAAGACCAAAAAGATGACAGCCGCCATTTTTGAGACGCGAGTCTCGGGATCCTGTGTATGACTTGAGAAAGAGAGAACCCCCACTCGGTAGATGAGAGAAGAATTATTTAGGAGACCCCCCCGACCAAGAATAAAAAGGGAATAGTATGGTATCCTACAACGACCGCGTGGTTATGCTGGTTAGTCTCCTGTAGTGGTTGCCTCTTTTTGTTTGGTCGCGATGTGTTTCGGTCCTTCTGCCACAACGTGTCAAGCCCCCTCTACTTCTTGGGCGCCTGAATGATTTCCTCGCAGTTGGCGTCAAAACGCAGGTTGAAGACACGCACCGACTGCATGAATGCCTCGGTCCTCTCCAGCTCGCGGTCTCGCCCAAACAAGGTCTCGACAAACTCAATGCCGGAGCGCTGGCCGAGCTGCGCATCCTTCTTACTGCTGCCGGCGCTGGCAGTCAGCATCGGCTTCTCACACAACTTGAGCAGTTTCTTGAGCTTGTCGGTGATGCGTTGACCGGATGCAATAAAGTCTTCAATCATTTCCTTGTTCTCCTGTGCCCGGATCAAGGGCACCGTCTCCTTGCCGCGCTTGATCTTGTGCGAGAGTTCAATCAATAGCAGCCAGAGCGCACCAGCCATTTCCGAGATGGGTGTCGAGGCACCGCGCGAGTAGACGGTCCAGTCGTAAATCCACTTGCCCAGACTATTAGCATCAAACACAGAGCCCAACAGCATGATCGGCTCCTCGGTAGGGTCCCAGTTCTTGAGCGAGTAGCCCTTGGGAATGCCCCATACCCTAGCATCAGCTTCGGTAGCCTTGCAAGCAACCGGTGGAGGGCCCCTGGGGCGCTGGTGCTGCTGCTGCTGCTGCTGCTGGGGGTGATGCTGCTGGGGTGGCGGCTGGAAATAGGCGCTCGTCGGTCGCACAGTTTGCGGCCGCTGCGGCATAGAATGAGATGCACGGCGGGCATGCGTTGGCCGGCGGGGCTCCTCGTAGTATCGCGTCTCGCGTCTGTCAAAGTCATCGTAGCGGCGAGAGGCGGTCTGTGTAGTGTAGCGGTGATCAGTTGCACGGCCTCCTTCGTTTTGATGATCGTGGTAATAAGAGTTGTCCTCCACCGCATCCTCTTCTGCATAGCGTCTGGTGGGTCGCTTGGTGGCAGGCTGGATCGGCGAAAGTTTGTACGTCACACCGTTGATTTCGACAACCAACTCGTCCTCGTCCGAGTCCCCGTAGTGGTCTGAGGGCCGATACTGAGAATAGGAGCTGCGCCGCTCGCGGGTGGGTCGTGGCCCAGAAAATGACTTTTTGCGCGAAGATCGCGCGGCACTCACATTGGCCGTAGCAGCAGCAGCAGCGTTTGTCGAGTACTGGCCCTCGCTGTTGTAGCGTGGCGAGAAGGCCGTGGGCCGTGGACTGGGATACTCATGGTAGTCCTTGACGCCGGTGCTGGCATGGCGGACGTGGGCTCGCGTGTGAGGCCGCTGCGGGGTCCCAGCGTAGTAGAAGACGGCCGGGCCCCGGGGCGAGGGCGTTGGGGTTGCAAACTGGGCCTTGTCGTAGTAATACTCGGCGCCAGGCGTCGACGCATAAGGCGACTGTCCGTTCATGATTTCCTAGACGCTCAGCTCAACCCCTTGCCAGTTCGTTGTCGTCCAAGGATGTTTGGCGGTAACAAGGAAAGTGGAGATAGAAAGAAATAACGGGCGATCTGGAAAGTTCGTGTCTGTTGGCAATGTCGACGTTGATGTTTGGTGGCGAAATGCAAATGGCGCCTTGATCGGGACGCAGAAGAGGGCGAACTTGGTTCCAAGTCACCTTTCTATGTAGTCGGTTGGATAAGGGGAGGGCACGCGTATTCTGGCGGCGAACATGTCAAGAACCTCGATGATGGACCGGTTCGGCAAACGAAAAGCGCATCCAAGTGTGGGTGAAGAGCCCGGAACGGTGGCTTCTCGAAGAGACTGGAATCACGCAGAATCTGTGGACTTGCAAGGAGTCGAGTCGACTGCTGCTGTGCTTGTAATCGACGCAGGGTGCTGGTCTTTTTTTCAATGACAAGTGGAGAGTTGCGCGGTGTGATTGCAGAAGCAAAAGGACAGAATGAAACGAAGGGGGAGGGAAAAGGCGATGGTTGGAGCGTCAAAGTGTGACGCCCTTATTATTATGATGGGGAAGGAACTGCTGGCTCTGGCTTTTGGCTTGGCTCTTGCTTCTGGGTACTGTGCAACTGGCTTGAAGCCCTGGCTGGGCTCCCTGGTCACCCCAAGCAAGGAATCCTCCCAATCCCTTGTGCAAGGTCCGCTCACCCGCACTAGCAGGGGCTGTCAGGTGGAGCCGCAGCAAGGAGGGGGCGTGCCGCTAGCAGGAGTATCCGAGTACTATGTATCGTAGTACTTGTGTACCTGTGCCTGCGCTGAATATCACGGAACCCGGTGTGCCACGACGCAACCCAAGGTGCCAGCCACACACGCAGTCAGCGCACAGAAATGCAAGTCAAACGCCAAAGACCGAGGTTTTGACTGACTTGACTGCCTGACTGACTGGGCTGCAGACTGTTGATGCGACGGCAGCACAGAGTGAGTTCGTCCAAGAATAGTGACTGATGAAGGCTGCGCAGGTGTTGGAGCCACGAGAGTTGCACTGAGGCGCTGCAGTGCCAGTAAGACAGTTGGACACGGACTGTCGCGAGTCGAATTTTCAGCTTGTCCTCCTTTCTTCTCGCCCTGTTTCCTGGCTGACGCTCGTTGTGCAAACAGATTTTACTCTGTAGATATTCTCGACAAAGTGAGGCCGGCACGGCATGTGACCACGGGCGAAATAGGCAAGCGAAATTGCCCTTTGACTCAGGATGCACTTCCGACACGCGACGGCTGGACTTCGTGTGACGGTAGCAGCAGATGCAAAGTCGGAAAAAGTACAACAAGACGACCGATTATGAAGAAGAAGCACCACAAGGCTCAACTTGGGACGCACCAAGTCGAGTCAAGGTCGAAACCAAACTATACGATGATGTCCACAAGAGGAACCAGCAGCGAGGATTGTAGGGAGTGGGTTCTGCTCACCCCGTGCTGAGGTTGCATTCGTACCAAAAGCGGCCCGCATTCCAGCCAATCCCCCGCGAATTTCAGTGAAGTTGACTAGAGAAGAGGCGTTGCCACCCCCTGTCAATCAATCCTCGACGGAAGAAATTCGTACAACTCTGGCGGATACGATATGCTGCTCGCGCTGGTGATTATCACGGCGGCCGCAGGTACAGTTGGACAGTTTGTTGCCGTCCAGCAGTTGAGAGAGCAAAAGCCAAGAGAAAATTGTCAGGCTCAGCTAGGCAAACAGGCAGTGAGACAAGACTTTTGCGACAGTATAGTGATGTTTCTCTTTTTTTTATAAAAAAAAAAGGATAATAGTGGCGAACTCAGAGGATAATGACTGACTGACTGACTGACTGGATCATACAGCTGCAAACGACCAGTCAGTCGCAACGCCGGACACGAGTCGATGAGCCACAACGAAGATACTGGAACTGAAGAGGTTGAGTGACGGGGCCACAAGACTGTACAGCAGCTGTGTGGCGGACTGTGATCGAGACTTATACCTGAATATCTGTCTGCCTCTTCGGCTCGGCTGTCTGGGTGGCCAAGGCAATGAGGCCTCACATGCCGGCATATGGCAATGTGCAAGGCAAAGCAATGTAGGTAGAAGATGGGAGGGCACAGCAAGTGGAGGATGAGCCTCTGGCAGGGCGCAGTACCAAGGAGGAAATCTCTCTTCTGCTGGCTTGGTTGGACAGCCTTGTGTGCGCGGGGCCGGTGAACGCAAGGAAGGACATATCGAGGTGAAAGCAAAGGCGGCCAACAGGAGGCTAAAGTACCTGCAACCGCTGCAGCCCGCTCTTGGTGATGTTCAAGGGCAACAACAGTGTGGTTCATGCACCTGTCCCGTGGCCTATCCGCACTTCTACAGTGGGTGGTGGGCGCTACAGTGCCAGTGGCTCCAGCGGGTCAGGGAGCCCGGCTTGCCAGGCTATAGGGGGGCCACGTGATGTGATAGCGTCCTGCCTCGTACAACGTTTTGCCCCTCCCTCACTTTGGCTTCCCCCTTGCCTATTCATGTGCCGCCAACCCACCAACTCGTCGAATGACATCCATTCTGCAAGATGTCCAGATCCAAACGATCCGAACAATTCACAAATGACACTCAAGCCGGGCGGCAAGATGGTCATCACGTCACATGTTGTGCTCCATGCCTAGGCTGAGAGTCCAGGCTGCACACCGAGAGACGTGATGAGCAAGCAGACTTGACCAACATGAAGGCATCAGAGCAAACGCGACTGGTCACAATCGGGCCTGCGACACCTCCCATCGCTGCCGTGTGCGAAACCGACCAATCCGAACGCAATATCGCAGTTATACCTCCAGAGAGCGTGGATCTGGGCAGGCTACTCTCAGTCACCAGGCCACTGCATTGGCATGGTCATGGCAGTCTATCACATCTCAGCTTGACATGGAGCAAAGGGCCTGCATGCGGTTCGCTCGGCGTCAAGAGCTGAAATCGGGGGCAAGCCAATACAACGGCAAGTGCGCTGGGTCAAACTAGAAACCAATATCGCGACGGGCTATTGATGCTATGACTAGGCTGGCAGAAGAGGCGCCGAGGCTCACTAGGAATAACGGACTGTGAATTGATAGAACCCTCGGCCACTCAAAGCACAAAAGTCTTCGAATAGGAGCACACCGAGACCAGGCAGAAGTACATACGCCTCACTGCTGCCTGAGAGTCGCGCTTCATATCTCGGTCGTTACATGGTCTCAACGACAAGAGCTGCGGGGATCGTTTGTCACTCACGAGAAGAAGCGCTCGAGGCTCAAGACCAACACACCGCCAGAGCCGCCAGAGCCACGACTCCCTGGGCTGGGACACTGCTAGCAGTATGGTAGATCCCATGTGTTGATATAGGGCGCAGTCCTAGCAAGCCAACACTTGATCGCAAACTCCTCAATGCCTTGTACAGTCGTGCGCTTCAATGCGGTCGATCCTCGTCCACCTCGCAGGCTGCTCTCACCAGCCACAATTGCCCTTTTTAGAGAGAGCATTTGACGGCGGCCCACACAAAGCCCTTCTTTCTTTCACACACCTCCGTGGACATAAAGCGGCCCAGACCCAGCCACTACTGCACCATTAATGAGGTAGCAAGACTAGCATGTGCTATCGACGTTTGACCCTCGCGACTGGCACCAAGTTTGCATTGCATCTCGCAAATCTGCCCACTGGCGCACGCATTGCCGTCCACTCGATTTGCAGCACTTGCTCCGTTTGCGACTCCACTCCCCGCTCCCCGGGTCGATTGCCAGTCCTAGAGGCCCAAGAAATTGCCTTCTAGAAGTCCGGGCGCTTCCTAGCCATGGCTAGTGGCGCGATATCGCTGACTGCGTGTACGTACAGTACATCGGCCTCGAATGTCACCACCGAGAATCTCGTGCCTTATCTGGTACGTTTCTTTGAGTACGGCTTCCCTCGCGATCTCCATGCTCCAGAACACGAGGCAACGGCGGCGACAACCTTCTGGCATACATCAGAATACACAAACGGACACACACCCCTCGAATGAGTCATTTATCAAGTTACCCGAGAATGCAAGCAAATTGCACTGACACTTGCACGACAGCCTGCCACTGCCATGCGTAGCAGCCCAACATGCCGCAGTCCGGCACAAGTACCACACCGCCAGGGCCGCTAACAATCCTGCTGCAGCGCCTGCAGGCGCCTGAGTATACGCGTTTAGGGGATTGGCTGGAATCTGGTGGACGTTCAGCCCTGCAGTTTCGTCATATCGAACATTTCGATGTCTCTTGACGGCTGTCGTCGCAAGTCAAGAACGCAAAGACCACCTAGAGCCACCCTCAACAAACCTGTCACGCATGCCAAGTGCTCCGGTACCTTGTACTATGTTATGGATGGCCATCAACTTGTCCTTGTCAGAACACCCCTACATAGTACACCTGGGTGTCTTTGTGGTCTAGAATCTAGGATCCGTCACCCCGACTCAACCAGGATACTACATATCTCATTCAAGATTGTTTCTTCGCTTGGCGCGGCTCTTTTTGAGACCCAGACACTTGCTGCTCCTGGGAAACATAGTACGAGCCGCATACCCCTACGTCACCTATACTTTGACCTTGAATAGGAATAACAACAGACGTTGACAGACTTGGGCAGTTCACTGCCAAGGCTACTGGAGATTCTAGCCCACAACGGGCCTTACCCATCTGGCTGACTTGATTCTCATTTTCTGAAAATGCAATCCTTTCACCGCAGCAAGAAATCATACCGGCCTTCCGTGCCTGCTCACCGACACCTTTCTCGAGAAGCCAAAACTATCAGCGCCCAACAGTCCTGAAACCAATGACCAGGTATGACTGGCAAGAAATCTTAATTTACACTCGTCTGATTACCAAGACTTCGGTCCGCGGGCTTTTGCTGCAATACCCCTCGTGTTTGCCCAAAAGCAACCATCACAGTTTTAGGCTCTGCCGGTCTTGCTATGGAAGACCTACATTGGAAGAAGTACCTTCTTTGCTATGTACTATGTAAATCCTGTCCATTTTACATGTATCAAATGTATATAGATCTCGATACGTGAGCAATATGCACGCTACTGCATAGAATACCGTGCCATGTCATTCTTTGCACTTAGCTCAATAGAGAGTTTGTTTCTTTCGCCTTGAAGCAGCGTAGCTGCAAGCTGCGTAGACACTGTTTCGTATGTTGTCGGTGTATTAATGCGTGGCTGCGTGGAGGGTGGTATGAGCAATCTTTTGACAGCCCATCACTGGGTGGGTAAAACTGGCTCCGGTGTGCATACTGTACAATCCAAACATGCGTCTACGCGTCTACTTGAGCTGCTTGACCCATATCGCTGTAATGCTTGGGCAGTGTACTTTGCTCCATGAAATTTGACGAGAAGTTCAAGTGTGTATGAGGTATATAGAGGCCGGAGAAGTGCACGCGGCTCTTGTGGCCTGACGATATATCGAGAACAAGCCACTGTCTGGTTCCGTCTAGCTCAGGTGTATCGGACCCTGAACTCGTTGGATGCTGATGTTAATGACGATATTCTTTGCTGGCCAAGTCTCATTCCCATTCTTGACGAACAGCCGGAGAGCGTGCTTTTGTCCATCTCCGCCCCTCCTCAAGGGGACCTTTTTTTTTTTTTTTTTTTTTTTTTTTTTTTGCTGCGCCTCCACTCTGTAGCTTTTTTCTTCTTTCTCGTCAAGTACTTTCTCCTGGTACACAAAGATGATTTTCCGAAGTCTCTGTCTATCGTTGTCACAATGACTACGTCGTTGCTCCTCTCCAAAGATACGTATCTCGACCAGCGGATAGTTGAGCTTCTCCGGTAGTCTTTGAAGAATACTTTTATTTATTAGTTGTCCCCGGACCACGAACATTGCTTAAAAATCATGAAATGGCGCTGCTGTGTCACAACCTTTTGACAGCTTTGGAGATGAGATGGTTCGCCACCCGGAAAAGAGGCGCAGCGAGCGAAACATGCATACAGAAGCTATATGCACAGTACGTGCCCTGATACGTAAGCGGCCAAGTATACATGTATGCGTTGTTGTTAGATACTGTAGTATTTTATTTATAAGCACGCCAACAGCCGTTGCTGCTTATGTATATGAGTCCGAAAGACAAGAACCGACAAAACCCTCGAGGCGTTAAGAGGTCCGCATTTTCCCGGTCCCACATCCATCACCACAACATGAACGGTCTATCCCTTTCGATGCGTTTCCAGCGTAGAGAGCGGCGGTGTTCCAAAGCGCGCACTGGTATCTAGCATTCTAGTGCTCTCTTTGTCGGTGTTGCGATGGAGTCCGCGTGGCGCAGCTGGGGAACTTACTCTAGGACGAAAGACGGCGATACCTTCGATAAAGGCACCCCCATCGAGAGATGTACGCGACCACGCTGTCGTTCCCAACTCTGTGACGATCACGCCGAGAGGCTTGAATCCCGGCGCGTGGGGATCATTGGAAAGCCCTGCTCGGGAGAGTCGGATGGGGAAAAAAAAGAAGAGAGGGCAGGCGAGGGGGACCTAACCATGCATCCGATCAGAGTCGCTGGTGGTGGACCATTCAGAGCGAACGAGTCGGCGGACATCACTGGTGTAGTATCACGAACCCTTCAACGCCATCTTTTGGATCGCGAGCTGCTGTGGATATGACTCACAACCAAGGGCTGGATACCGAGACAGGACTTGGCTGCTTGACGCAGACGTCATGTGTTCGTTTGTGGGCGTCTGGGGTCAGGTTGGGAAAGGTTGAAGGGAGCCTCTCCTTATGTTTGCCTCATCTCCTCCTAGCCTGGTATCGCAGACATTGCTCCATCCAGCAAGACTGACTTGTCTTTCATCTGCCTGCCTGCCTGGCTGCCTGCCTACCCGTCGGCATCGCACACGTTCCTCAGTCACATGCTCACGGGGCAGCAGTCGCGCGTAGAGTCGGCAGCCTGATGAGGATGCAGTTGACGCGCCGTGGCATGGCCTGCTTTTTGCCACCTCTTCGAGGGGACTCTTGATTGGTGCTCGATTGGGTTTTGCCACGGCTGGCCGTCTTGTGAACACATTATACATTGTCGTCGGTGTGGTGTAGGATGAGATTGGCTTTGGTGACTCACTCGGGGCTGTGGTGTGGTGTCTTTGGAGGCTGTGAAGGGTGTGTGTGAAGAAGGCGGTGGTTGTGGAGGGGAGTGAAAGAGGAGACTTCAAACAGAGGTGATCACGGGGCGTGAACGGTCTAGGTGGGAAAGGGTGTCAGCGGTTGGTCTTTTCCAAACCATACTACGCCCTTTCGCTCGGTGACTTGTGTCTGCGCATGTGGTGGAACGACGAGGCTCAAGGGGGGGGGGAGGGTTGCCCCTGAGGTCAACTCGTCCATGAGTGGTTTGTTCGCCAGCGGCGTTACTTTTAGAATGCACTACAGGAGTCGGTTGTCGTGTCCCATGAAGTCTTGGGGTGTTCTCCCGTGAGAAGGGCAGGAGATAAGTTATGCTCAGTTTTCTTCCTTTCCTCGATGGCAGTAGTGCGTCTTTATAAATCAAATCAACAGTCGAGACGGTCATCTAATTAAGTCAGCGGGGATAGCTCAGTTGGGAGAGCGTCAGACTGAAGTCAAGTTCAGTTACATTTATCTGAAGGTCTTGTGTTCGATCCACAATCACCGCATTGCTTTTTGCACGTTACATCTTTTGGGGGCAGCCCGAGTTGTGGAACATGTATCTCTACGAAAGAGTTATTAATTTGATTACATCATTGGTTGCGGCAAAGAACTATATGATTGATGCCCTTGAGGTTCAGCAAATCCACGACAAATTGAGTGAGGCCGGTATCCAAGACTTCTTGAAGGAGGTATAAGCCCAATGATCTCCAGCATCCGCCGACTCTTCTTTCCCACGACTCGCTCATACAGGCCTAACCATTGATGGAAACGGAATAAACATACCTTCGGCATTCTCGTTCCTCCTCACTGCTCGCAATCCGCTCAGTGATTTTGTCAGCCCCCAAGAGAGGCAAATCTTTCATATTTCCGAGGCTCGGTAGGATTATCTGAGAGAGAGATAGAACCGGGCCCGGAGTTAGAATTCTGAACAAGTAGGGCGTTAATACTTGAATATATGAAGGCTTAAGTCTGCCAAGTCCATCATCAAAGGCCTTGCTTGGTGACCGGAATTCCGGCCAGTTGGACAGATCCTGGTGTGCCTCGGTTTTGTGGTTGTCAGCACCGCATGGAACAAATACGTTCAAGGTCTGTGCAAGAGAATGCTTCCATGGTTGGGAAATTGATCGGAAATCCAATCGGCATTTAGAGCAAGAATGTAGTAGGCCGTGAACCGGAGAGTGCCATGCTGTTGCCCACTGCTTCCGATGTGATGATGGGGCTTTGTGAATCTTTGACAGATGCCAATGGTCCATTATGTGAATGAAGACTGACTGACACCTGTATTCAGATCAAACCTCGTTTCGTATCCGACTCTCTCTCTCTGATGACCAAGCTTTACTGCATATGAAGAAATATAAAAGAATTGGGCTAGCACGCCGTTAAAGAAAGGTATATATGTCACTCTTGATGTAAGTGCACACAGACAAAACCCTCTCCAACCCTCGATATATCTATTTGTATATTGTTAGATCACAGTATGACTCCAAAGCATGCAAAAGAACCAGCCAGCCGGCTTTGTCAACCGAATCGAGAAGGTCGCCATAGTCGGTGTAAGTGATGCTCTGCTCTCTTCCTCGTGGCACCGAAAAGTTCATGTCTAACCCACATAACATTCAAACTCTTTTTTGTCCCCCAACATCGTCACATATCATAATCCTCCTCGTCTTCTCGGTCTCTGTTCCTTCTCTCCCACCCCCCCCCCACCTTTTTTTTTTTGATCCTCCCACTCGCACTCGCACACACAAAGACTTCGACCCTAAGGCCGGCGGCCAACTCGGCACATGGATCGCCAAAAGCCCTCCTCAACACCGGCAAGCACACCGTGACGGGCCTCACGCGCAAAGACAGCACCAGCACCCTCCCTGCCGGGCGTGATTCCGGCCCCGCGTCCGACTACAATGTATGAGGCGACGAGGGGCGGGCTGGACAATGCAATGCTGGGGTTGCCAGAGGAGGATCTGGACGAGGCGACCAAGGCGGGCTTTGGAGTATGCGTCGAGGGGGAGGGAAGTCAAAGGTTGGCTGAAGGGGTTCGTTGGCTGGGGATTCTGTGCGTGGTTTGGTTTTCTTTTGGCGTTGACAGTTCTGTTCTGTTGTGTGAGGAGGGGAGTAGTAAGTAGTAGTCTGTTGAACGAGTCATGTTGATTTTTTGTCACATGCCAAAGGTTGTTTCGGCATGCTCTTGATATCCATCCTGGGGATTGCATCCAGAGGTGGTGTAGGTGCCGAAGACAACGCGAAACAAGGTGCTCGCAGTTGTTCTGAACAGGGCGTCGAGTGTCGACATGGCTGCTGAGGAAGGTCAATGGACTGCTACATGATTCTGCTTGCGGATATCATGCGAGGCACGCATGTCCCAGACGGATATCGTCATCGCGAACCTCACCCTGTTCAAGTTATCCAGAAATATGGTAAGCGTGCCAACGTATTCCGGCCATTCCCGGCATCCTCAAGCGATGAATGCAGTCGCCAGTGCTGGTGACAGGAAGTGCATCAGCCAGGCCAAGAATGATGAGCCATAAGGATTCACAGAAGAACAAACAAACAAACAAAAAAAAACAGGTAGCATCATTTTACAGTCAATACGCACTGCGAAACCCCCAAGCCAAACAAACCTCTATATCCGACACCCAAATCGCCGTAAACCCCTCCCAAAGAACCCTGTTTTATACCATATGCAGTTGGTGCCATAGAATGTCCCATCCAAATGTACAAGTTGAAGCAATGCCCAAAACGCGCAAGTGTTTAAAGGAGCGACCGTGGAGACTTGTGTGTGTGTGTTGTGTTGTGTGGACTTGCGCTGATCCTATATTTCTCCGCCCTTCTCACATGTTGAGTATGTTATTATATCTTGAGGACTCGCCTTGATGCGCAACGGGTGCGTCTGGCTTTCGTCCGTAAATGACATATGCTGGAAGGACGCAAAACACAATAGCGAACAAATCATTAGTTCGTGTCGCCTATTTACATTTCGATCTCTTTTGGGGGGGGGGGGGGCAAACGAGTAGTACAACCCACGAGAAAAGAACAAGGAAAAATAAAAAGGGAAAAAAAATTATGTCTTACAAGGAAAGGAGATGCGCATATTCCTGTCTCGTATACTGGCTCGCACATCGTCCACAAACGTGGGCAGCGCCTCTTGTGATAGGCCGCCGGCCAAGAGGAACTTGGTCACGCTATTCGCAAACTGGAGACAGTTGACGCAAACCATCTTGCCCAGCGTGCTAGCGGACGGTTCCTGCGGCCACCCGTTGCTGTTTGCAGTCAAAATTGATATTAGTAAGAGAGGAAAGGAAACGCCCAAGGGGTCATTCATGGTCATCCGCGCGGCCCGTTCGCCTCCCTCCTGGGCTAGCATCCGTCTGCAATTGCAGTCCCACGCCAGGAGACCAGAGACGAAGGAGCAAAGGTGTGGATTGATGAGCGAAAAAAAAAAAAAAAAAAAAAAAAAACGGTGCTAGCGACAGCCGGCAGTTGCATGCGGGAAATAAGTAAAAAGTGACAGCCAGGGAGGGAAAAGGAAAAGAAAACGGTAGGGTAGGGGGGAGGAAAGGGAAGAAAGAAGGCAGGGAAGGAGGGAAAAAGCAAGGGGACACATCCAAAGACAATCGACTCACAGTGGCACACTGAAATGGCGCACCGTCACCTCGGTGAAACCGGCCTCGATCATCCACTGCCTGTAGTGCAAGGGAGAGCGCAAGTCTCTGCCCAAGCTGGCGCCCCCGCCGACCACGTACTCGAGCCACTTTTTCAACGCCGAGCCGTTGTAGTATTCCTCTGCTTCGGCGTTTTCTGCAAAGAGCTCGTATGCCCACTCGTGGAACTCGACCCATCCGCCGGGCGCGAGATGGTCGTAGATTTTGGCAATCATGTCCTTGTAGTTGCTGCGTGTGTGAAGGCCGAGTGTGGCCACTCATCAGCTGCATACCTCCATGTCTGTCCGATCTGTGCTTTTCTTTCTTCTTTTTCTTTTTGCTGGAACATGTTTGAGAGAAATAGGAAGAAGAAAAAAAAGAAAAAGAATCAAGAATAACATACCGGAAACACGAGGCCATAAGCCGCCATCTGATAAAGTCAAAGGGCGCGTCAAACATCCACTCGTCCTCGGCATCCTCGCGCTCGAAGCTGCAGTTGCTTGGGAGCGCATACCGTGGCTGGATCAGGCTGATGTCGGTTCCTATCACGGTTGATTTGGGATAGCGTTTGGCAAACTCAATGGCCCAGATCCCCGTGCCTGTGCCTATATCGAGCACTCTGCTGTCTTCTCGGATCGGCGCAAAGTTGAGTTTGTTGTGCACCATTTGCTGCCATACAAAGTGCTGGAGATCTACAGCAACAACACGATCAGCATGGGCGTCTTGCCTGTGTCTTGCAAACTTGGCGTCATCATTTTCGATCTGGGTTGTTTCTGGCTGGTGGGTTCATGTTGGGAGGAGGGGCGCAAAGCAAGGTGGGCAGGCGTACCGAGACGATTTTGTTCTTCCTGTTGTGGAGGAGAATAGAGACTTGGTCAACCACACCGTCGCTAGATCAGATATCACGAGGTGGCAACATAGGAGGTGGGGACTCATACACCATCATTGGGCATCAGATATTCTGTGAAAAAGGGCCGTTGCATGTTAGAAGTCTGCTCCCCGTGCAAGGTGCGGTCTCCATGGTTTGCTACCCCCAAAGAGCCAAGGGGCACAATACTTACTTCCCTCCCGATACGCATTGAACAGCCTTCCGTATTCTTCAACGGATAACGCGTCTGGAATCGTGGAGCCGCTGGGATTCAAGATCAGTCTCTGGGATTCCTGGATCTTGTATGTAGCCCTATGTATTTGCTTTTGGTCCCCTTTTTTTTTTTCCTTCTTTCAAGACTTACGTGGGCTGTCTGAGTGCTATACTCTGGCTCACATCTGCTGATACTTCTCGTGGAGGCGTCATGGCGATCTGGGGAGGTACCTGGAGACCAGCAAGAGGTTTAGGAGAAATAAGCATCGGGAACCCGGCAAGCGCAGACTGGTTGCAGTGGTGGTGGAGGAGTTGTTGTTGTTGTTGGTGTTGTTGTGGTTGATGTGGTTGATGATGATAATGGTTCAAGTGCGAGAGCCTGCTCTGCCCGTCTCCTGACCGCATCAAGAACTCTGACCGCATCGTTCTTGCATGTCTTGTAGCAATTAATTAATATATATTTAATATAATAATTCTTTCTTTCTTTTCTTTCTTTCCCTTTGCCTGCGAGGGGGGCGCGGATTTACTTGTACCCCAGAGACAGAGGGCAAATAGAGGTAGCAGCAGAGATAGGACGAAGCGAGAGAGACAGAGAGAGAGAGAGAGAGCTTTTGAAAAGGAGAGAGGTGACATGTATTATGCGAGAAGGAGTTCAAAAGCAGCAGAGGCCCGCGGCGCTCTCGAGCAAGCGGCCAAACTGAAGGAATAATAATAATAATGATAAAGCAAAAAAACCACAAGCAAAAAACGTACCTAATCAAGGCAAAGCCGGCCGAATGCGCGCATGAACCAACCCTCTTACTCCCTTCTTGTCTCTTTTATTTTTATTTTTGAGTCAAGATGCTGGCTGGCTTGGCTTGCTTGCTTGCTTCAGCTCGACCTGCTCTGGGGTTTTTTTGGGGGGGGGGGGTGGTGGTTGGTTGTTTTTTTTCCCTTGCACTCACTTGCTGCGCTTGGGTTTTGCTTTGCTCTGCTCTGCTCTGCTCTGCTTTGATGGTGCTGGTGCTAACGAGCCCTGGGCCTCGTTGGCCCGGCTGGCCGCCCCAGGGCTGGCTACCTTACTGAACTTGCCTTGGGGAGCAGAGGAGGGATGCGATGGGGGGGGGACCCAATTTTGAAATTCCAACCAAGTGGGAATGGGCGGGCGGCGGACTCGACGCTGATTGGCAACGATATCCCACGCCCCCGGCTACCGCTCTCTCTCTCTCCCCTTTGGCGTTCGTTTCGTTCGCTCTTCATGCACACGCAACATAGTACATAGTAACACAAGGAGAGGCGGGGGGGGGGGGATCCCAGGAAGAAGCCAGCGGAAGCCGGGCCCCAGTCTGTTTTGTCTTTCTGGCATGCTGCTGTTTTAGTCAGGGTATAATAGTCTCATACATGGCATAATAGCAGAGCAGAGCAGAGCAGAGCATAGTAGGCGCAGCCAAAAAAGTCGGTTTGCGGTCCCCAGAAAATCTCCGATTTGGTCTCTGGTGGAGGAGGAGGAGGAGGAGGAGGAGGGACTGCGCCATCGGGGGCGGGCCTGTCTGCACGTCTTTTGTTTTGCCAGCGTGCGCAGTCTATGCCAGTTTGTACTACATGGCGTGCATATGGCACTGGGGGGTATTGAAGCACTATCTGGCGGGAGGATTGCCGAGTCCCGTTGGGTGGGAGCAAAAAGAAGAGAAGGGCTCGTTTTGCTGCGCCAGGGGTGTCAGCAGAAAAGTCAACGAAGATATGCATATTCAAGGTTACAAAAGTCTACATAGTACAGCACACTCTGTTGCAACACTGGTATCTGCAATATCACGTTGGCCTGCATATGGCCCATGGATGTCCGTACGTAAGGGATATTGCGAAGAAGGGAAAAGAAAAGCGTCGTTGTTCGCCCGACCGGTGGCACACGCCCCCAAACAGAGGCCGTCCTTTGCCGTGCCGTCTTATCTAGAGCAGTAGAAGAAGGTCTATTCAACGGGTGCGAGAAAAAAGGAAAGAAAGAAAAAAGAAAAAGAAAAGGAAAAAAAGAAAAGAAAAGAAAAACGTGGCGGCCGGCGACCAGCGATGCGCTCAGACCTGGCATGGCTTGCTTGGTTGGCGCCGTTGGCCATTCAATTGTCCATAGTATCACAGTAGATGCTTGGCCCCTTCAATTCGTGAGGATACACCGCCGAAATGTGTGAGGATGGCCTGCAGGCCGTCGTCTTCCACACGAGGAACGCCAGAGGGCCCAAGTCGATAAGCCAGCAGAAAACGGTGAGGGTGCGGGCTGGGCGAGTGCCGGGAGATGGGGATGGGACACGGCTTTCGGCGATTACAGTTCATCTCAATAGCACTACGACTATGTATAATGTACACAGTGGCCGAGGTTGCATTGCGAACGGGTTTGTTGTACAGCAACGTCGACGGATCGAAGACAGCGAAAGAACACAAGCAGAGAGAGGCCCTCTCGAGCCCCCCGTCCTTTTGCCCTGTTTCTATTCTGTTCTCGCTCTTTTTTGTCTTCTCTTTCTTTTCTGTCCTTCTCCGTCTTGGTCTTTTCTCCTCACGCTGCGCAACACAAAGGGCCAGTGGCAGTCAACCGGTCATCATCAACAGAACTTGTTCATCGTGCATGCTCATTGGAAATGCTATATGTGGACCACGAGGTGCGCGAGGCGCCCTTGTACTGCGGCAGCAGCACCGCAGGAGACGCCGCCTCTTCTGCCCCCTCTTGCGCTGCTGCTGCTCCATCTCTGGCGATCCTCGGCCGCTCCACCAGGCCGCTCTCCAGGTCCTTGAGGGGGATCGCATCGGCATACGGATCGCCGCCTGCCGACGCCCACGTCGTCGTCGTCGGGTTGTGGGTGTTGTTGTTATTATTGCGTGTCCCTGTCGTAATCTCCTTGAGCTTGACGGACACGAGCGTGCGCGTGGCGGCCGTGTCGCGCCACAGGTGCCGCACCACGGGCAGCGTCTGCACGATGATGGTCCCGGCGACTTCGGCTTGGTACCAAACCATCGTCAAGCCTTGGCGCCCTGTGGAGATATGGCAAAACGACATGTTAGCCCCCCGTGTGTCGACGTAGCAGTGTGTATACGTACACAGTTTGTAGCCAGAGAGTAAAAGTACAGATAGATGTTCCTTTTTTTGTGTCTCCTTCCTTCTTCCCCCGGCCCAGACGGTGGAGACGCGGGCCGGGGCGGGTGGGCTCCAGTATGTTGCATGATGAGAAAAGGAAAACTCCGTGGAGAGGGTGTGATGGGTGCTATGGTGCTATGGTGCTGTGAAGAATGGGGAGACCAAGGTCAGACTTACAGAAGTAGTATCGATTGTAGTCGTTCAGCCCGGGGCTGGCCATGTAGACGGTCCGCCACGTCGAGATGACGGCCACGACGACTCCCAGGCTCATGGTCACACATATCCCGACCTTTTCCAGCGGCCGGATGCGCAGTTTCCAAGTCACCACCCACGGGAACAGCGCCAGCACGAAGTCCGTGATGATGTTGTACACTGTTTTGCCTGGTTAGTCTTGGGTTGTGTCTTTTTTTCTTTTTTTCTTTTTTCTTTTTTTTTTTTTCCCCCTCTTTTTCTTCTCTTTTTTCTTCTCCCTCTTTTCCTCTTTTTTATACTCTCATTTTCCCGTTTGAAAAACAAAACACAATATCCTTCTTGTTCTCTTCCCCCTCTTGACTACAACTTCCCACATTGCTCCCTCTCATCCACTTATACCAAAAAAAAAAAAAGAAACAAAAAAAGAGGAAAAAAAAAGAAGAAAGCGCAACATACTGTTTCTGCCGACCTTGATCTTCGAAATCGTCTCCGAGTCGACGCACACGCCCGGGAGCTTCCACCAGTAGGCCGCCTCGCCGCAGTAGTTGGTCCACTGCAGCACAAAGGTCGTGCACAGGTAGCCGTTGAGGGTCGCGAGGATGAACCACAGCACGGAGCGCTGCCAGCCCTGCGTCAGCCCGGGCCGCAGCAGCGTGACGGCAAAGGCCGACTTGCTCCACGCCTGGCCGACGGTCGTGAGCACCGACGAGACGGACACGAGGATGCGCATGCGGTCGTCCCACGTCTTGGTGACGTAGCCGGTGGCGAACTCGACGCTGATGACGGTGCAGGTGCTCAGGAGGACGAGCTGCCAGGTACTGTGAGCAAGAAGGAGGCCGGCCGCGCGAGGGTTTTTTGGGGGGGGGGGGAAGATGTTTCACAGAAGGCAGGCAAGCAAAAGCAAAGCAGAGAGATGGATAGAGAGAGAGAGAGAGAGAGAGAGAGAGAGAGAGAGAGAGATGCAGCAAAGGAAGATCCAAAGGGCTCACTCACCCATGATGCAAGCAGCAAGTAGTCATCCCACCATATCTCGTGGCTCCGACTGACTTTGGACCATATCCGCAGCCCAAGAAACGCAGTGGCGCCTGCAAAGAGGCTCCAGTTGCCGGCATTGACCTCGACGGCTGGGCTGACAAAATCAATGACGGTGCCTCGAGGAACAGCGCCCACGCTCGCCATCCAGCCATCGTCCAGGACCATTTTCTTTTTTTCTTCTTTTGAGCGTCGGTGGCGTGCAAATGGCCAGCCAACAAGGCAAGGCAATGCAAGCAAGTGCGCAGATCACCGCAAAGGCCTTCTACTCACTTACTGTCCCACACTCGCTCGCTCGATCATTGGGATCACCACAGCCAAACAGCCGACTCAGACTTCATCACAAAAGAAAAACGCAAAGAAACGAAGGGCAGGCTTTTTGACGATACCTCTCGAGAGAGTGAGCAAGAGAGAGGGCAGCCTAGACCTAATAAGCATTTATTAGCATTCAAAACAATTAAAATAACCTTCAGGGGGGACGGAGGAGGAGGAGGGGGGTCGGAGCCACACACTCCCGGAAAAGGCAATCGTGAACAGCCGCAAGGGAAGAAAAGCTAATCCGCCAAAAGGGAAATTGAAAGCCCAGGAACAGAGTGAAAAAGGGAATAATCAAACAAAAGAGAAACTCATGGCGGCCGGTCCCACAAAACATGTCTCCTCTGCCTTCGCAACGGCGGACGACGTGTTTCCGGCACGTATAAGCCAGGTTTCGGGCTGCGTATGTCAGCCATCGGTGCATTATTATTACTACTTGGTACTATTATATCGGCTTCGTCAAATCCAGACCCCCTGGAGGCCGACATAGTCATAGTACAACCTCATAAATGTACTATGTATGCGAGTATTTGTTCCCCCGGGGGGGGGGGCGCAACACATGAGGGTGGATCATGCTATCACAATTCTTGTTTCTTGCTCGTCACCTTGTTGCCATTGCCACGTCTGGTGGTTTCAACAAAAAGACACAAACTCAGCACAGAGGATCGGAAATACCGCCTCATTCCACTGCCAGTGCGCAGAAATTGGCAGCCCAAGAAGACGTGAGGGCAGAGGGCAACGCGACTGGTGGTTTGCATAGCTGCCAAGCAGAAGCCATGCAAACAAAACACTCTCGATTTCCTGGCCTGCCCACCGCCAACTGACGGGATAGTAGTTGTTGCTTGCATTGAAATTGCGACCGTGGACGCATTGTATGCGCGCACATATAGAGTTCGCACTACTCGTGGCATGATACACGAGGGCCTTGTCCTCAGTGTTCTGATCGCCAGCAGGGGACCTGCCAGCTCTCGTGCAGATCACGCGTGTCAGTTTCAAAGCCACCCACCCCATGGCCACCAGGGCACTCAAGGCGAGAGGGCCCACTCCTCATTTCTTGCCCGTTTCACGACCCTCTTTTGGGCGGCGGCTGTGTCACCCAAAAAGAAGTGTACAGAGGCTTGGGACCAAGTCGATTTGTCGTCGTGCGGTGGTGAAGGGGATTGTCATGTAGCCAGCCTTTCTCTCCTCGAGTGTCACGGGTGCTTTCGTGGATCCTAGCACCGACTCGACACCCGATGCCCACCATTCTGGGCAAATCCCCGAACACAACATGCAAGAGGAAACACATGGCAGACGTGTGAAACCGAGAAGAGCATTGTTCCTTTTTATTTTTTATCTTGTTGTTGTTTTGATTTACTCTATAATTAGAATAGCAGTCCTCTGGCCTGTTCTGGTATGGGTAGTAGCCAAGAAAATAGGAGGGTGATGCTGTGTGGTTGGGTCCGTTGATCTCTGCGGAACAAAGATCCGTCACACCGGCTGCAGCAACTGCCATGTGCGAAATCCTCCGGAGGGAGAGAAAAAAGTGGTTTGTTTGTTGGGGCCCCTGGGTCCATCGCTGTCTTTAATATCTCCTCGTTACTTACTTGCTATAGTATATGGACCTAGTTGGAATGGCATATTCTTACTCTCGTTATAGTACTATGCAGCTGACGCAGGTGTATCGACGCGAAGCCACGGACACGAGCAGGGGAATGAATCCAGTGCTGTATATAGTACGCAAAGAAGAAAAAGAAGAAGAAGAAGAAGAAGAAGAAGAAAAACAAAACGATGCAGTCTCTTTTCTCAGCCTAGTATTTTATTGTGTACAGCCTCAGTGCACAGCCTCAGGACTGGGCAGGAGCCAATATTGCGTGTTGACGGCTTTCCGCAAGACCATGGCGGTTTTGTACCGCGATGCACTTTGGCGAGAAAGTCAGTGATGAATCGTTTTTTTTTTTTTTTTTTTTTTTTTTTTTTGGTTGGTTGGTTGGTTGATTCCCCCCTTGTCAGTGACTTGCATTCTTGACCTGATCAGGCACACGCAAAGGCGTGCATTTGTTTCTGATGGCTAGGTGGCAAATATGTGGTCTCTCTAAGAGTTTGGGATAAGAGGAGAACTCGGCGAGTGGAATCGCAGGAGGCTTGTTAGCATACTTGTGTGTACTATGTATATGTAATCTAGGGTGTTCTGCCCTAGGATTGGCCACATCCGTATAGTGGACTAGGGGACTAACTCGGTTCGTATTAGGTATACTATGTGCTTAGTATCTGGCACACAAGTACGCGCAAGTCATCTACACAGCCAAAGAGAGCCTCGAAAATCCTGTAAAGAATGCAGACCTCTCTGCGCATCTCGGAAAGTTTCCTTTTCCTCTTACTCAATAGAAAACTGGCCGTCAAAAAGATGGAAACTCCGGGGGGGGGGGGAACCTCGTGTCGGCGCGGGTTTTTTCCCAAGACCCCCCGCCCGCCCCCGCGGTGTCAAGTATATTAACGCCCTGTACGACCTAAGAGGGTACCGAGATTTTGGGGCGGGTTTGCAACGACGCCATGCAATTCTGTCTGCGCGTTAGTATGGAAAACTGGTTCCTCCTCTCAAGGTCCTTTGAGCGCAGCCGCGCGAATTACTATGTACTCCTCGGATGTTGCCCCGTCTTGAACGCGAACACACGCCTGCTGCCAATTTTGTGGCGCTGTGCGAATTTGCTCGCCAGTGTCTGTGGATGGATTGAGGTGGCTCAATCGGTAAAGAATCAGGACAAAGATATCATTGGACCATATGAAGGACCCTTTGGACCAACATTATACCAAAAAAAAAAAATGGTAGAAAACTTGAGCATATGAATGGTATATAACAAACACATGATCAGCCTCTCAACTCTACAGTCTAGACGCACGCTAGAAACTGCTACAGAACTGCACTACCCCAAGCCATCGGCAATACAAAGATGACTTGTCATCTGTCACAAGCAGCAGAATGAGAAACCCTGCCCGAGTCCTCAACGGGGCCAGTCTCGTTTCTTTTCTTTCTTCTTCTTCTTCTCGTTTCGGCCTCGGTCTAGACTTGTTACGCCTCGCTACAAGGGACCCATCTACCCAAGACGAACGCACAGACGATGCCAAAAGTGTACTATGCACAAATAAACAGTCGGGCATGTGCTAGTGCCGTACTTTGCCCCAGTGCCTTGATTTGGAGAGAGTGTAAGGAGCTGCTTGACGTTGAGGAGGCGTCAGAGGGTTGTCATGGGTTCCCTTGGCAAGTGGTCTATTGTCTGGTTGTTGGGTCGCCGGTTCGTTAAAGTAGGCTGTCATCTATCGCCCTTGCTGTGCGAAGTGCTCTGAAGCCATTGTTGGTACCGCCATTTGGAGACCAAGAGACATGTCAGGATGACATTGACAGAATCATCGACTCAACAGGGAGCGATACAATCCATTGCTTCTGAATATGGGGAGCTGGAAACAACAATCCCTCGTTGCTCATGGCCACTTTTTGTACATGCAACCGGCTAAGATACTATCCGTCTTTCCCCAGGCTCGGCAATTCTTGTTCGAGTACGCGAACGCTTACTTGGCCCAAAGTGAGGCGGAACGTTGCGATGGGTCTTGACTTTCTTTGTGCTTGCTTGCTTGCTTGCTTGCTTGAAAGCTGAACAATAAGAATATGCTCATCCAACCAGCGCCAAGGTTGCAAGCCATGGCCACTTTTTTTGGCCAAGTTCTTATGCGGTCTCAGAAGGATTGCATAGCGTTCAGGTCACATGGCCTGGACTGAACTATCAGTGCTTTCTCTATATATATATATACCTTGATCATCTGACGATTTCCACACATGATTCGCGATGAACGCCTGTGCAAGGTACTGTTCAGAACAAGAGACGGAGCGTGGGAGAAGGTTGTCAGTGGGTTTGATTCTGAAACACAAGCGTTGGTTGTCCTCTTGTTCAACCGAATTTATGGTCTGGGGAGGGGGGTTTGTATGTCTTATATTTTTTTGGTCAGGATGACTGCGCAGAGCATGAGAGATATCCGACAATCCAGCCTTTTAGAAGAGGTGATGTCCCATGTACTCGATGCTGCATACATGTGTCAAGCATGCCTACGACGAAGTACGTACGTCTGCTGAATCACAAGGCAAAGAAAGCCTTCTTCCCCTCGCGTTCGTTGGTAGGTACGCAATATCATTGTTTACTCGTCGACTCCTCATCTGCAGATGATTTCCCGGCAAGCTGTGCTTGCTTGATGGAAACAGCATGTTGAACTGTGCCGTGTCTGAAAGTCAGTTAGTTCTTTGCTTATTTTTCTTTTCCCTTTTTCTTTCCCCCCCGCCCCCCTTAATTCCTTTCCGAGGCCCTCGAAGGAATTCTTGGGCAACCTTTCTTCATCCCGGAGCTGTGAACAGGTTGGCCTGATATCTTGGGGGCTTGCGTCCAGACTCAATTCTCTCCATCGGGTCCATGGCGTTGCTGGTCGGTTAGTAAATGGCAGCCATCTTCCATATCGTTGTTTTTTTCTTCTTCTTTTCTTCTTTTCTTCGCACAAGATATAGGAAGGATCTCCCGTGATGCGAATCCGGGATTTTCACAATCCGACCAAACGTCAAAACCGCCAAGCACGCTCATATCATTGTGGTCGTCATCTTCGTCAGCAGTGGCATCGTGCGAATGCTCTGTTTAAGGTCTCTTTACTACAACAATCCCAAATCAACCCCCTCTCAGCATTCTGATCTCCTTCCCTCACTTAACATACACACCTGACAGAACTGACATCTCTCTCCACACACACACACACACACATGCCACTACCGGAAGAAGGGAAAAAGAAAAAAAAAAAAAAAAAAGGGCGCGTGCGAGCTGCAATGAACCCGCAATCGATTCCCCCCGCAAAAAAAAAAAAAAAAAACCGTCACGGATTGATCTACCCGGTCGGGATTTGGGGGCCCCGTTCAGAGATTTTCTCGCTTAGTGGTGGGTGAGTGGTGGCCCTCTGTTGGCCCCCTCCTCCCCGGGGGGGGGGGGGAGTGGAAAGGGGACGGGCAGTTTTGAATCGATGGGGAGGAGGATCAGGTCCGAGACCCCTGCTCCAGTGTCGGGTTATTTTACTATATTATAGGTTATCGGGTGCTGTTTGTATAACTTAAGATGCAGACGAGTATTTGGGGTGGGGGGGAAAGGGGAGATTTGGTCTCCCTTATCGACGGCGGGCTTCAATTTACATTGACGATGAGATATCCCAGCCTTGAACTTGGACCGTTGGGTAGTCTCTGCTTGCACGAAAAAAGGGGCTGATCGGGGGGAAAGCCAGAGTATAACAAGCTTATATTGACCGCTTCAGTTCTCATTTCATGGGAAAGAGATCAATGCTAAATAAGATTGTTCAAGATAATGGAATCTAACTTGGAATTAAAAGACTTATGGATGATTCCAAGTATAAACAGATGCACAGAAACCACAGCGGCTCAAAGTCAGGAGAAAGGCTATCAAAAGAGTCAACTCGCCACGGGTTGGGAGGTATCCCTATTAGATGGCATAGCCCGTCTGCTGTCCAGCTTTTTACGCGCAACACACATTTCTCCCCGAATTTACAACCTATGGTGGTGCTAAATCGGTATTAATGTTTATGGTATGGACCTGAAGGTAAAGCATGCTTCCAAGTTGTTTGCACAAGAGCCAAGGATCGAAAGCGGTTTGAAAAAGACGAAACCTTTTTGTTACTCAAACGTTTTGATACACCCCGTGCCTCAAAAAGGGGATCGTATGATTCAATATGTGCTCAGTACAAACGTTTCGGTGTTGCATCTTGTGAGGCTCTATCCTCCCTTCCAATGTTCTCTTCGCAAGTGTTATAGCACGCGGGCTTAACCAAGTCGTGCCAGAACCTAGAGAGTACACGAAAAGAAAAGCACCCCAAGGCCAGTGTGGCAGCTGTTGCAGCAAAAAGCTAATACTTGTGCTTTAGTGAGGTTAGCTTCACAATGACTGCCTGACTGCCTGCCTTGATCTTACCATGAAGATTCAAAAAAGACCGCACGTCTAGGGTAAACTCTACCAAAGGAGTTCTTGGGGAAAAAGAAAGTGGCCACTAGACAGAGATAGCCAACTAACTATCCCCGTATTCCATAGGGATGCACAGTCGCCAGCACGCCCTCATCCCCCCGCCTTTGGTGCTTTTATGCAACGCAACGTTGATCTTGACCATATACGTTGGACAGGACAAGGAACGGCTAAACTGCGGGACAAACAAAATAAAAAGACCACCCAATGGTCGTAAATGGGAAATGCACTACCCCAAAAGATGAGCGAGGGGTGAACAAGGGGGGAATCCTCCCCGGATACTTTTGAAAATTCCGTATCCGGGAATGTTGGGACCCCAAGCGCGGACCAGGGCTGTTTTGTGAGGTGTGTGAGTCTCTATACACAGTACAGTGGCATAGAAGTAAGGTATGGACGGCTATAGCTGGCAGCGTGTGAGGAAAGTGAGGGTAGTGAACGGGTGGCTGGTTATAAGGGGGGTGGAAATCACATCTACCAGTGTACTGTACTGGCTGGCACACATGGCGAGCTCATTGCTTGGATACAGGAAGCCCTCAAAGGGTCTCCGTGGTTACTACGAGGAAAGCGATGTCGTTCTTAAAGAGCACCTCCGCACATGCGAGGAAAGTGGGCAAAAGCCAACGCGCACGGCAGCACACGTAAAGACAGTAGGGAGCATCGAAGGTGGGTTCTCACATGTAACCTAAACCCCCAGCCAGACCTGCAAGTCACTCTTTCGGTTCGGACAAGATAGTATTCAACGACGCTAGACATATACAATATGTGATTGGACGCTCCTGGGCTGCTGACCACCACCCATCAGGTTCACTCCACATAGCGCGGCAACCATGTGAGTGATCAACGGATGGCCCATGGGTAAGGAAAAAGAAGAAAGCGAGCGAAGCGTGTGTCACAGTAACGTTCCGTTCCGATGCTGACCAACGAACGGCTGCTATGTATGTACCGCGCCAGTCGTTGAATAAGAGTGTCCTAAGAACGGCATACTATGTATACAACACCATGCCGGGCGAAAGTGTCCGATGTGGCGTCCTGCTCACAGCAGCCTGCACCCTCTCTCTCCTCTCACTGTTACTGACTGTGCTTACAGAGTATAGAACGAGAAGGACATCTCCTTTTATGACTTCTCGAGTGAGTAATGCCCCGAGCGAATCGCAACCTTGGATGGCAGTTGACTTGTACACCAGAGGTCTCTATCCATCCATGCTTAAAGTTATATATGGAACCACTTTTCACGGCACTTCTTTTGCCTGTATCAAGGTCGAAGTGTGCGTGTGCTATACACACAATCCACTGATACTTTCCGCGGCCCTGTGGGCAGGCCCTCTGGATCGGGCCGCCCAAGATGTTCTGCATGAGAACTCGACAGACAAGAAGCGCAAAAGACGGGCTCTAGTTTTCTTGGCTTGGGGCCAAGGGCGGCTGAGGAGACAGAAACCGCGCCATGGTTTGTCGTGCAACAAAAAACAAGGCATTACATAGTATTGCTTGCGGGCCCCCCCCCCTTTTTTTTTTTCCCCTTCTTTCGCCAGCCACACGCTTTCGTATCTGTACCTAGACTTGCTCCATTCTTTCTAGCACAGAGAGGGTTGCAGGGTGTCTATGCAGGCTGTATGTAAGGACAATATAAGGTGTGGCGGGAGCAAGAAATGCAACCGTGCCGCTGGAAAAAGAGTGGAGTGTACAGACATCTGACGCTGCCGTATAATGAGCCACGGAGCCTGGATAGAGCCGTATACATCTTATGGATAGCCAGTCCATCAGCCTTTGGTGAAGGAATCGGCGTCGAGTACATGGTATTCACACCACTCCTCTCCTCCGCAACACTGCTAGCTCGTGGCGGTCTTGTGCCCCCAATGAACAGACACCCAACGGACAAGTCGGCCCAGTGGCCTGTATACAATAGTAGTGCGCAGATGGACCGCCAGACAAGTGCTTGTGTCCCAATACAACGGTACATGGCGCCCCAAATCCCCGGTCGGCAGCGTTTACCCAACGTCCAACGTCCAACGATAGCCTCTCGCTTAAGCAGCTTGTGCTTCTCCTTGTCTTTTATTTTTGTTTTCTTTCTCCGTGTCTCCTTTTGGCGCACCCTTTCTTTCACTTCCCCTCTCTAGTTTGTATCTCTCAAGCCACTTACGGGTGTTCTAGAGCCCTTTTGAATCATGCAGCCCCGTGTTCAGAGTGACGAGCAGCCAGCACGCAGCAGGCTGGGTGGCCATTCTTGATGCCAAAAGAGGATCGAATAATCAACCCGGCTGCCACCAAAAAAAAAAAAAAAACCCCAGTCAACCAAGGTCCAACCAACCCAAGAATCATCCTTTTTTTTTTTTCCCTTTCAAGTTCCCACAGTCCGAACGCCCAACGTCAGCAGCACCACTGGGGAAGTTGTGAGCTGGGCCTGTCGCCAGCGTTCAACAACTGCGGCTGTCGTCCAAAAACCCACACAATGAATCACCAGCAGGCCCAAGACGGACGAACCAGCGATAAAGACGGCGACGACGACGACAACAACAACAACAACAACAACAACAGCGAGATCAACACCACCGCCACCACCAGCAGTGGTGACAGCAGCATCCAACAAGGGCAGCAGCAGCAGCAGCAGCAGCAGCCACCACAAGACGGACGGCCGTCCTCTTCTTTCTCTTTTTCTTTTCCTGCTTCATCTCTTTCGTCGCCGCCGCCGCCGCCGCCAGCCATCCCCGCACACTCCACGCACCTGACGCTGCCTCCCATCCCATCCTTTTACAACTTCGTGTCGGCCGATACCGCCAGCGCCCCCGAGCGGTTCCTTAGGCGCCACCATCACCACCACAACAGCCACCGCCCCTACCGCGACGCCGACCAGGCCTCGTTCAACACCTGGACCAGTCCGCCTCCGCCGGCCCTCTACAGCTTGAGTGGCCGCCATCCTGCGCCTCCGCCCACATATGTCACCGGACCGGGTACTGGTGGTCGTGGCGCCGCTGTTCACAACAGCAACAGTAA
The DNA here is from genome assembly GCA_011317545.1 of Coniella vitis. NCBI lineage: Eukaryota > Fungi > Ascomycota > Sordariomycetes > Diaporthales > Schizoparmaceae > Coniella > Coniella vitis. Next base: position 590,744 of record WUJK01000008.1, read on the forward strand.
CATTACCAACGAGGACACCGGCAGCAATGACGATCGTGGCACCAGCCAAGAGGAGGAGGAGGAGGAGGAGGAGGAGGAGGAGCACGGCGGCGAGGACGACTTTGACTACGACGACGACGACGACGACGACACGAACTTTGTCTTTGAACACGGCCGACGCTACCACGCCAACAACGGCGGGCGGGCCTTTTACCCCCTGCCCAACGACGAGCTGGAGCAGGAGCGCGACGACATGAAGCACAACTTGGCGCTGTGGATGATGCACGACAAGCTGTTTTATGCGCCCGTGGACGAGGCGTTGAGAAGGGGTGGGGTGGTGTTTGACTTGGGTGAGTTCTCCGTCGGTGTTTCAACTTTTTCCTTTCTCAAAACCAAAGGACGGAAACGGACAGTGAGCATGCTGGCAACCGGAAGGGAATCGATCGCCAACTGACCAGAATTCGTGAAACCAGGCACAGGAACAGGAACGTGGGCTATGGAGCGTAAGTGAGCCGTCTCGTCTTCTTCACACCTGTCTTGTTTCGTTGTATGCCTGTATTCTTCTTCATCCCGTGGGGGAAGGGTAGAAGAAGCAAGTAATGGGCTGGAGAGGAACAAAAGAAGAAAAAGAAGAGAAAAAAAAAAGAAATCTGACCCAATCCAAACCCAAAACAGTCGCAAAAGTCTACACCACCTCGCAAATCCACGGCTGCGACCTCTCGCCCATCCAGCCGGCCTACGTCTGGGACAATGTGTTTTTTGCGACGGGCGACTTTGAGGACGAGGCCACCTGGGACGAGTACCCCGACGGTGCGTTTGACTACATCCATATGCGATATACGCTGTTTGCGGTGCAGGATCCGGCGGCCTTGATTCAGCGGGCTTGGAAGTGCGTGTTTTCTTTTTCCTTTTTCCCTCTCGTCTCTTGTCCTGTCGACTTCTTACTCCTTTTCCCTCAGCCGCATTCTCACCAATGCATGAAATGAGCCCAGAATCACCACTATCTCACAGTCACACGCTCTCTTTGAACCTCTCCTCCTCCTCCTCCTCCTTCTATCCTCACACCGTCGTTTCATACCCACCTCGAGTGCCCCAACGCCCCACCCATCCAACCCATCAAATAATCCCAAAAGAAAGAAAGAAAAAAAGAAAAAGAAGACCAAAGAAAAACAACAACTAACCAAAACCCCTCACCTCCTCCCCCCCCTTTTCCCCCCGGCCCATGCAAAACAGACACCTCAAACCAGGGGGCTACCTCGAATTCCAAGAAATCCTCTACTGGCCCCAGGCCGACGACAACAGCCTGGGGCCCGACACACCCTATGCCTTTCGCGATTTCTGCTACTACATGCAGCAGGCGCTCGCGCGGCTCACGACCCCCGGCATGGATCTGCATGCCATCAACCGCGTGGCCGAGTTGATGCGGTCCTTGACAGCACCAACAACCGACCCGACGACGACGACGATGACGACGTCCATATTTCCCACCTCGTTTGATCCCGTTACAGGTACTCCTTACGCCACCGCCACCGCCACCGCCACCACCAGCACTTCCACATCTCAGCAACCTCAACCTGCTTTGTTCAACGACATAACAGAGGTCCGCCACAAACTCCCCATAGGCCGCTGGCCCGCGTCCCGCCGCCAGCGCGAAAAGGGAATCTGGTTCTTGCGCATGGTCATCCTGGAAGGCCTGGGCGCGTTTTGTAAACGTGCGTTTGTAAAGGGCCTGGGGTGGACAGAGGTGCAGGTGGAAATGTTCTTGTTCGAGGTGAGGCGGAGCTTGCTGGAGTGGGATGGAGGCGGCCATGGTGCTAGAGGAGGAGGAGGAGGAGGAGGAGGAGGAGGAAGGGGCATGGGCAGGCTGGAGAGTGGAATGGATGGGGTGGGAGGAGGAGTGCATGCGTATCTGCCGTTTACGGTTGTGTATGGGCGGAAGCCTTTGGTCCAAGGCCAGGGAGAGGAAAGACAGGGACAGAGGGGCCAAGAGGTTGTGATGGGCGGCGTGTGAAGGGCCGTTGGCACACGTCTTGGAAATATCGAGGATGAGTACAAGATGACGTTGCTCAGCCATCCGTCGTCACACGTCGGGATGGTACGTTGTCACAGAGATACCCAGGAAAGAAGCTTGCAAACAAATGTTATTAGCACCCCCAAGGATGTTCGTTATTGCATCTCATCATGACCACATGTAGAAACTTTGGTAAAACACCGCCCTCAACCTCGCTGTAACCAAGTCCTCGTGGCACCTCTTCACTTGAGGAGGTGCCCGTCCGCCTTGGCCCCCTCAGGCCTCTTCCAGTGTACCTTGACTCCTCCCCAGCTGTGCAAAGAGTATTCGTCCTGCACCTTGGCGCACCTCTTGAGGCCCCATTCCGTCACGCCAACCATCAAGCAGCTCTCAAACATGAATGCGCAACTACCGTCGCCTACCTTGGCCGGCTTGAGCTCTGCATTCCGCGCACCCTCGTAGCTGGGTGCGTCAGGCCCATGTCCGCTCATGACATTGTGCAAACTCGCTCCACCGGGTACAAACCCTCCCTGCCCGCCCTTCTTTGCATCATACCCACCACAGATCAAACCCATAAACTCGGACATGGTGTTGCGGTGGTACCACGGCGGGCGGAACGTGTCCTCGCCCACCAGCCATCGCGGCGGGAAAATCACAAAGTCGGCAATGGCTGTACCAGGGTGATCCGACAGACCAGACAGCACCGTGAAGATGGACGGGTCCGGGTGGTCAAAGCTGATGGAGCCAACCGTGTTGAAGCGACCTAGGTCGTACTTGAAGGGGTAGTAGTTGCCGTGCCAGGCGACCACGTCAAAAGGCGAGTGGCGTTGTCGGGTGGTGTATAGCGCATTGGCAAACTTGACCGTCACCGCGTACTCGATCGGGCCATCCTCTGCCGTTGTACCCAGGTGCCCTTCATCGTCGAAGCTGGCCACGGGTGCTTGGAAATCGCGCGCGTTGGCGAGACCGTTGGACCCTATAGGCCCTAGCTCAGGCAGAACAAAGTGGCCCTGGTACAGTTCGAGAGCGTAGCCCCGGACAGGGGCGTCGTCAGCGAGGTAGACGGCGAATTTGACACCGCGTGGGACGACGGCTATCTCCATGGGCCGCACAAGCAACCAGCCCAGCTCAGTGCGAATGTCGAGAGTACCTTCTTGGGCAACAAGCAGCAAATCGCCGTCTGCAGAGTAGAAGGACGACCGCGCATCCATGGACTTGCCAGCTGCAAATATGTAGATGCCCAGGCCTGTCTTGACGGTAGGGTCGCCAGCGCCAGCAACGAGATGCAGACCCGCGACAAAGTCCGTCTCCCTGCCGCCATGGTCAAAGGGGTCCCAGCGCAGCTGATTAGGGATATAGTGCATTTTGGTGGCGGCAGACTCTTTGAAATCGACGGCAAGGCCAGGCTCACTGTGACCATTGAGAGGCTGCTCCGAGGCAGGCTGGAAGGGCGGGTGGGCGCACGAAGGGAGGATGCGGTAGAGCCATGTCTGCTTGTTCTCGTGGCGTGGAGCGGTAAAGGCAGTTCCAGATAGCTTTTCTGCGTAGAGCCCGTGGGGTGGCTTTTGGGGCGAATTGTGGCCTACGGGGAGGGCTTCAGGGACAGCTTCGGTTCTGCAGAGCAAAGCACAATCATGTTAATGGCCAAGCGGTTGACTATCAAGGTAGGCGGGCGGTGCAAGGCCAAGACCAACTCAAAATAAGAACCAAAGCCATTTTGGTACCGGTACTTTTCTTTGACGTCGAAGTGGGTGACGGGCATCTTTTTGTGGATCGTGACAATTGGTGCTAAAGATGGGGAGCGAAAGAGCAACGGCGGCGAGCAATACTGGGGGTGATGGGGTCAGGAGACAAGAACAGCGGCAGAAATAGACACTCCTTGCCACTGATGAAGTGTGTACACAGCTCGGTGTTCGCGACAAGAAAAACAATCCATGGCGTGTCGAGGGGCTCGGTTGGTGACGATGGTTGGGGTTGAGACGAAAGCAGGCGCACCCAAAGTGCCGAACCGCGAAGCTCTGTTGATTCCGCAGCGGCTAACATCGGGGCAGTGGGGGGTGTTGGCAATAGCGGGCAACGCGGGGTAATTAGAGGACCTGGGCACTACGATGTACTATGTAAACCCGCCCGTGGTGACAGGGCGGGGACCCTGCTTCCACTAGCCAACCCCACCTGCCTAGACGGTATCATCTGACTAGATATAAGCCAGCAAAGCTGTGGTTAAGAGCAAGTACCATACTTGCCCATTTTAGACCTCATCATGTGGCCTTTGGAACTTTATTAACAACAATGCTTGGAAGAGGCTTCAGATGCTTTCACGATGTGATACTGCCCATGCTCGGATAACAGTTGACTTGATTCGCTAGGCACTGTCCAGGCCGCCCTTTCCCGGGCTTCCGGCTGGCCGCTAGCTAAAAGCAGGCTTACAAGGACCATTTCCATAATCCGCGACCGTCAATCATTGAGCCCACTGACGACTAGATATTGGGTATAATGGTAACAACACATGGAGGCTGCAGGTGCAGTACAGACTGGACGTCTGTCTGCCAAAGGCGGTAGGCCGAGCATCTACTCCTCGCCCTTGTTCTTCTTCTTCTTCTTGCCGCCGCTTGACTCAACCTCTGGCGTTGACGTCAGGTGCACGATAAACCTGGTTGCATTCTCCTCTGGGTCGTATTCAAAGCCCTTGAGGTAGGCTTCTGGAAGCTCATCATCTGCCTGTAAAGAGAGAGGAAGGGAGATATACTTGTTAGCAATTGGACTAGTAGGTGTTCTATATGGTTGGTGTATGGAAAACGCACCTTCTTCTTGTAAGCCTTGTGAATGGCATCCATAGCGTCCTTGATGGTCACGCCCTTGAGGTTGCGGGCTGTCACCTCCTTTCCGAGAGGGAAGTGAAGGTCAATCTTCTTGATTGGTGGCTCTGTTAGGTGAATCTTCAGGACGTCCTTGTCCTCCACTGTGTTTGGGGACGTGTTGATTTTCCTGCTCTGGGTCAGCTTGTTATCCAATCCGAGTTTCGAATCCTGTGCATGACTTACCATCCCGTCTTTTGGGTCTGCTTGGCAATTTGGAGCGTCTTGCCCTCTTCCACTGGATGCATGTCAATACAGGTGCGACAATTCTACAGAATCCAGGGGAGATGCAAACGAACCGAGGTCCTCAATCTTGAACACGCCAGCTGCGGCGACTGTGCTCTGTCTAGGCTTCTTGACGCTCTTCGCATCCTTTGCGTCCACAGCATCGACGCCCTCGATGGCGGAATCGACCTTGGAAAGTGGTTCTGTCATGGTGGCAGGAAAGAGAATCTACTGAGAAATTGGGGGAGTTGTGACTAGATGACGTTCACGCCCAACTAGATACTGCAAACAGTTGGGTTGTGGTGAGAATTGGCTCTCGCGTAGCGGTTGTTTGCTGGTGCTTCAGATAGGAGCAGATGACAATGATGATGAGGAGGAGGATGATGATAATGGGACAAAAGAGGGAGAGAACTGGAAAGAGGGGAAAGAAGAAGGTCGTGTCTAAGTACTACTGCAAGGTAGCTTAGCAAAGCTTGGTATGCTCCCCCCACGGTGTGCCCGGAGTGAGGAGGGGAAGCTGGGCGGGCAGGTGCGAGCCTGTCCATCCCATCCGCATTGGGAGCGTCGTTATTGCACCCTGACCCTGCAGCCGGTCATGTCATCAGGCGAGCGTACAGTGGAATTTGTGGCCTGACCTTCGTGTATTCCATCAGCGCTTTGTCCTCTTGCGCACTGTCCGCCCACTGGCCATCGCAAGCCCATCACAGTGCACCTAACGGCGCCAGCATTTCAAGGCACCCAACGGGCTCCTGCACGCCCGTACTATGTACTATGTAGCGGGTTGAAGCCAGGGCGGGGTAATCATACCAAAGCGTTTGTCTAAGCATTTGCTGTTATTTTTTGCTGGTAACACCGTCTCCTTTTCCCTTCGTGAGGTGATGTCAGCCTCTATTCTCTCACCCATCAACGACCATTTGTTATCTGCAGGCTTAAATTCAAGTTCCGCATCATGTTGCCCTCCAAACCCATCAGACATTGCCGGCTCTATGAACATCCATTGTCCTTGCCTCAGGCTACAGAGCACTGGGCTATCAGCCCATCGCGTGACTCGCGCCCGTCACCGGCGTTCGACCTGCCGATTGGCCCCACCTGCCGCCCAGCTGCGCACTACTGCCCAGCTAGGCTTAGCCATTCTCTCAAACCAGCCTTTGGTTGCGCTGAAATCTGGGGAAAATCTGGGGAAGCAACGCCTAGGGGTTGCAGCTTGCCCCTCATGCCCAATGCCTTGATTGGCTGGCTGGCTGGCTGCTGGCTCGACTGGGTGGCTTATGTAACCAGGACCCTTTTGCGGTACTAGGACCAGTCACGCCTGCTATCCAAGCCCTCCTCGACTTGCTTCCTCTTATCTGTCTGGGAAAAACCACGACAAACCCCATCGTCAACGCTCGGGAACGCGTTGCGGTGGGGATCAACGGCACGCGCCCGCGCCCGCACCACAACGTCATTCCGTCTCAGCTGCGTCGGCTCCACTTTTGTTCTGGCCTGATGCGTCACACCACTTTGGGCCCGATTTCACGCCCCTGGGCACCGGATGGGCGAGGAGCTCGCCATAATATCGACACCAGCCTGACAAGTCACGAGGCTGAATGATGGTCCGACTGGCCACGTCCTGTGGGAACCAAGCTGCTGCCGGCATATATCGGACTTCTGGCGCTTGGGTCACTTGACTCTTGTGTGTCGTCTCATGCTTCGAACTTGGGCACAAGGATTTGACCTCAGCCATCTCCCAGAGAATCATCAAACACATTCAACCACGCATTTGCAGACAATTCTGAAAAGCCTAACTTGAAGCTGGCGGTGACTGATTCTTGCTGTGACATTACGGATTTGTTGAGCAATAACGTTATTTCGAAATGCCAGTGGTAAGCTGCTGTCACGGCTCTAGAGTTCTGTTTGATGCCCAGCATGGGATTGTCCACAGGCTGCAACGCAAATTGTCGTGTGAGGTTATTCTCACTCAAATGATTGCTAACCCAGTCAGCTGATTATCAACGACTTTACAACCACAGGTAACAATTGCGAGTTAAGTATGCCACCAATCCTTGGATAGACGGATAAGATGAATGATGATATGCTCGCCAACTAAACAGAAAAGCACACTGGAACACGAAAGCCTGCTAGAAATCACACCAATACAAAAATTATAGAAACAGCGACTGAAATGACGCATGGGCTCGTCGTTATTGCATATCACGACAAATCATAGTATTGACACCTGTAACATTCCCTCACGCCCCACCATCCCGTCCAGCATCTAGAGAATGCGGCGCGGACACCTTTCACTTGACCAAAGGAAAGGAAAAACGTAAAAGGTATTCCAAATCAAACCAAAATACATCATTTCATGGCCGCAAAACCATGAGGAATATCACGCAAGACTGTCATTGCTCGCTGAGAATTGATCTACAAAACCAGGCCTCTTATCCGAAGCATATTGATAGACTAGACAAAATGGTAAAGCGTTCCCTCGAGAGGCCAGGCTGGAGATCATTGCGAAAGTTTTAATAATTTTCCAAGACATAAATCAAAGGAGCGAACTTTTCGAAACCCTCAATCCGCTTTGGTTTGCCAGAGAGTAGCCGAAAGTAGAAGGACTTCGCCGCATGCTCTGTGAGAATTAATTCCTGCATTTGGTACCTTTTGTACAAACACGTAGAGCAAAGGCTCGTTTCGTCAATTCCAAGCTCGACGAGAATCCCTATCCATCTCTCGAATCACGTTTCCTCCCCCTTGAACGCCTCACCCTAGAGCGTAAAGAAAAGATATCTACTTGGCAGTGAGACGCAATAGGCTCGTTGGTGAAAAACAGTCTGTTCTTTATTCGAGCGGATTTCAGTCTATATACACAACTTGGACATAATAGAAACGGCCTTTCTTAATCATCACTGTTCTGAATACATTATTAGTATACACATACAAGGAGGGTCTTTGCATGAATTAACTTGATAATTCCCAGAATACTGTAAATGCATCGTGGAAGCTGCCCAGGCGAATTGAAGCAAAGCACACGACCATTTGGCGGAACAAAATATCTATAAATGAAGGAAGATTTATTACGCACCACATCGACCACATATGCACATACTGTTGCTCTATGTATTCATATCTCTATGTCTCTATATCTCTATTTAAAACCTCAAAGCTAATAACCCTCAGCCCAGCTCAAAATCATGTTTTCTTCTCGGCTCGCTTGCCGACTCCGAGACGCGCTGCGAAGCCACCTCTTCCACATCCCCTTGTCCTCCATCCCTCGATATGGTCAATCTTTTCGTACTCGCCGCGTCACCATATACCACCGTCCACCGCTCCTCTTCTCTTCTCCTCTCCCTTGCTCCTGATCCTGATTCTGATTCTGGTCCCTTTGCCGCGGTGCCATGAATCCCAGCACCATTGTCCCTACCACCTACCCCCATCTCCCCTCGACTTCGCCCCCTCAGCCTCTCCATCCTCACCCCCAGACTCCCTTCCACCCCACTGGCCCCCGTCCCCCCCATCTTCCCGCCTCTCCCCTCCGTCCCCTCCGACAACGACGACGACTTGCCCGCCCGTTTCCCCGTCCAGTTCCACCACATCCGCTCACCCAAGATCCGCAGCGCAGGGAGACACGAACAGACCATCCCGGCGGTCAGCTCAGCCACGGTGAGATACACCACGGGGACATAGTCCCACGTGGGGTCCGAGAGGGTCCCAAACGCGCTGAGCGCGCGGATGCGGACAATCGTGGCGACGAGGCCGAGACTGCCGACGGCGAACATGAGGGCGATGAGGAGCTTGCGGCGGCGCGGCATGTTGAGGGAGGCGAGCATGAAGACGGGGAGGACGATGAGGAGGGTGTCTTGGGCGAGGGCGAGGGCCGAGTTTGCGTAGGCGAGGGCTTGGACGTTGACGCAGGATGGGGTGGATGCTGTTGTCTTGGTGGAGGAGGAGGATGAAGAGAGGCGAAGGTCGCGATCCCAGAAGAAGGCGACTGGATGGCAGGAGAAGATGGTCGCGAGCAAGATCGCCAGGCTGGGGATGATGATGAAGCTCAAGGCGCCGTAGCAGGCGACTCGGAAGGGGCGGTAGGCTTGGAAGATGCGCATGTACATCGCTACGATGGAGGCTTTGGTGAGGGCCATGGCGGCGACGTAGAGGATCTCGGCTACATAGACTGCGCAGAGTTAGATTTTGAGACGAGAGAGAATCGGGCCTGGAGGAGGACAATAATATTGAAAAGAATACTTACAAAGCAGCAATATCTGCTTCAAGACGCCGTTTGTCAGATCCCATAGGTGCATGCCCAAGCCCAGCTTGGCCACTACAATCCAGTCAGTGATCTTTCCCCACGATATAGAGCTTCATAACCATAATTTGGGTTCAAAAGGAAGGAAACAAATATCACGTACTGTAGAAAACACACCCCATTGGCACAGCAGCCAGTACGATAGCCGAGATGATGATGTAGTCCTCATCGCAGAATGTCTCCGTGTGCCACTTGGCCAGTGCCCGCAAGCCTACAACAAGCACGACAAACGCGAACAGGGTCGACATGCTAATGAGGATTTGCGCCGAGCGCGAATCATGAGGAAAGTCACATTGTGACGCCGTGTAGCGAGAGACGTCTGTTTTCCCCCCACAAACGCACCGAGATGGAGAAGTTAGCTATGCGTGCAGAAAAATTGCTTATGAGTGTAAGTGTACGCTGATAGTAACATTCGACACCGAGTGATGATGCCATGCATACAGATAATGCAAAGACAGCGTTGTTCGGAGTCCGGCGACGGAAGATGCATCACAATTGGGCCGCACGTTCAACGCACCTAGAGTGTTCTGCATGGTACAGTTGGCGAGCAAACACTTGGTCACTGTGTCGGTGAGCGCAGTGCTCTCACACTGGCACGTCAGGTTTGTCAAGGCGCAGCCAGATACTTCGAGGCCCCCTAGTAGACACGCGAGCTGCACCGGAGCGAAGCGAAATTGTACGTCAGCTTGTGGTCTTCTTACGGCTAGTACAATCGCAGAGACATGGCAGCAGCGCTTGCTGATGGTGCGTGAAGTGCGGAATGGTCCACTGCAGCACGAGCTGGAAGAGACCCGAATGGTAGACGTAGACGTATTTTGGGTGCGCGGAATGGAGCAAGGAGGGGAACATGATCACATGCATGTATGCATGTGTAATTCACGCCGCAGGGGATCAACGTACTCCACATGTTGACAGGTCCTCAAGCGAGGTCTGGGCCGTTGCCGGGGTTGCTGTTGAAAGAAGCAGCAGTAGCAACAATAGCAAGGCGAGCGACGGAGAGGCGGTAGTGGTCCGTAACCTCAGAAGGTTCGTATGCTTGCGCAACTGCGCCATCGTCGCTGCTGGTACGATTATTGATGGGTAGAATAGTGTCGTAAATGGTATTGCCTTCGACGCGCAAGACGCCACGGGTTTCCCCCCTGGGGGGAAGCGCGAGTTCAGAAAAGAGGAGAAAACGATTCGTCTAGTGTCGTTGAAGCGCTTGGGGATTCAGAAACTGCGACTGATTATCCCTTCTTGGCACCCGCTGGCGCCCAAGCGGCGCAACGAGTGGGTTGGCGGTCGTAGACGTCGAGAAGGAAAGGTCCGAGTGTTGGCCGAAGCCAAAGCCACATGTCTGTGGACATGGACATATAGAAGCAGTTGGCTGGAGGAGGGCCACGCCGGCCCTTGCGGACGCCGACGGCTTGTCCAAAGTCAGCCTCCTAGAGGACCGAAGGACGGTTGGCGTTAGGATAGCAAAAGTGGCGTTGCGCAGGTTTGTTCTGGTCCATCGGTGGGCTACAAAGACGAAAGAGCAGATCCGAGTGAAGATACCGGTATAAAGGAGCAAAATCGGCCGGTGCAGCTAAAACGAAGCCTGAAAGGGGGAGCATGGAAGGTATGTCGAGATTCGACCGATCACCAACTGGATGAGAAAAATGCAAAACCAAACGTCCAAATCTGAGGGCGGAAATAGCATGTAGATATCCAACACTCCCAACACCCTTGGAGTGGAGATTGTTGCCGCCTCAAACAGGAGCTCCCCGCTCTTTGCATCTGGCCTGGCCACCCTCATTTCACTCACGGGACCGGGACGGTGGACAATGCACAGGAAACTCATGCTGGTGCATCCAGTGCAGCCATGCGCGGCATCAGACGTTTGCAGGTCGAAAGAGGAGACCGAGGTGATGCTCAAATTATGATGCAGAAAGGCCATAGCGACAGCTCCATTGCTTGCCCCCATAATGTGGATTCCATATCCCACGCCGTATCAGATATGGAAAATGTCTTGATAGCGAGTGGCTCGTGGCTCGGCGAGGCCAGCGAGTTCTGAAGCCTCTGACTGTAGCGGTCCAACAGGTTCTCATGCCGAGAAGCAGGTATCGGCCCGTCACGGTGCAGGTCTGTTTAAGGCACAACGTCCGGACCAACAGTCCCGAGCCTGCTGATGGCCACGAGTGGTGGCCCGGCGTCAAGACATGGCACGACATTATGTGGGTGGGTGGGTTGCGTGGTGCCGGGCATTGACACCCCGGCTGCTGCATACATGCTGCCTGCACAAACTCTGTACAGGAAACTGTTGGATTTTAGTGCTCAGATTCTGCATACAAGAGATTAGTTACCTGGGTAGGACGGTAACATGTCGGACTCTGTTCTGTGTTCAAGGAAGACGAGACATTCTGGCAGAATGGACCTCAATACAATCTCACCCTAGCTTCTCACCTAGACAGTGCTGCGTGACGATCCAACTGTCATTTTCCTGTCCGGGTAAAGGCAGCTATGCGAGCCTTGACGGCTGAGCATCGGGAAGTATAGCGCCTGTTCCAGATTGCACGTATTCCTCTCACGACAAGTCGGTCCAAGAGAAGAGGAAGAAAGGTTTAGCTCCTCTCTCGCGGCAGCCGCACGAGCATTTCCACCGTTGCTGGCCCATACAATCAGTCTGTGCGGTGTGTTGCGACCCCGGGCTGTTACGGAAGATACCGAAACTACAGCTTGCCGGCAGTGCATGCGAACGTTGCAACGGGCTCCATAGCAGGTAGAGAGAAGTTTCTGCAGCAGTATGGGTTTGAAAAACGACACCTCGAAGGACTTGCGGACAAAGTGTATTGGTTTTTGACATTGTGGACGCAACCCCAAGGTTTATATGGGTGTGATGTCCAATGTGACAGCTCACAGGGCTGAAGAAGCTGAAAGGATGATCAAGTGGAACTTGACAGGAGCTTATTCCTCGCCTCCTGGCACGGTCGCAATGTGGGTCGAACCATTGTTCCAGAGCACGAAACCCTGGCCATGTTGATGAGGCATTTTGCGTGGTTGTATTGGATCACAGCACCTCCTATATAGCTACCAATTTTGCCTCGCTTTGCATTCTTTAGTGTTGTTGTGGGACAGGCTCCCGGTCAAGTCGCTCCGGCTGCCATCTGAATCCAAGTACCATTGGCGAGCCACGTGCCGCCCATGGTGTAGTCGCCCATTTCCAGACCATATGCTGCCGATAACGCGAAAAAGGCGAACCGAAAATACTCGGGCTCTCCAGCGAACATTCTCTGCCAGGTGAAGAAGCGCTCCGTCTGGCTGGACGAGTAGTCTCGGTACCGCTCTACATCATTGACGAGAACGCTGGTTCCGTTCCAGCCGACTGGCACACCAGGCCACGCAAAAGTGATGTTGGACAGCGTGGCGTTGCTAGCCGTGATGGCGGGCAGAGCTGAGCCATCGAGAGCATCGCCTTGCAACTCTGCGGCCGTTTGCAGAATGGCATCGAAGCCCCACTTTGCGACTCCATTGACAAAGAGCCCCACGAGGATGCCTTGGAAGATGAGGCTGGGGCGGGTCTGCAGCGAGGTACCTGGAATGAGGAGAAGCCCCAAAATATAGTGGTGAAGCCGCAATTCCTCTTGTGGGATGGCTGCCAGGAGACCAATTGTGATTCCAAGACCGATGTACAGAGCTATATAGCGCAGTAGCCGGCCTTCCTGTCTGAAGGACCATGCTTGGGCAATGAAAATGAAGAGCAAGACAACCACAATGATGATCAGCGAGGCAAGGCCACCAGGCTCTTGCTTAATGTCGTGTGCCGTCAGCCGCTCCAGAGGGATGAGCTCAAAGGTGTAGTCGGCTAGAACGGCGACCCAGCACGGACCGAGCCAGAGCACCGTCTTTTCTACCTGGGCGCTGAGACCGTCGAGGGTGCGACGTATGTACAAACGATACATGACCATGGAGATGAAGAGAGCGGGCAGCAGCTTGCCCATGGCTGTGGATACAAGCGTGGCAATGCTGGCATACTCGGGTGTGTCTGTAGCGAGCGCCGCCTGCAAGTAGCTACCAATGACTGTCGAGTAAAAGAATACCGAGGCAGACGTGGTGAAAAGCGACAGCAGTGTTGTGTAGACAACAGAGACGGCAAGCAGGTCCCAGGAGAGATCTCTACATGACACATTGGTGGTCTGAAAGGTAAAGGATGACGGGAAGCTCGAGTCGAAGGCAATACTGGAGATGCCGTTGCGGGAGACCGCAGGATAGCTGTGCTGCTGGCCTGTGAGAGACACGACGCCACAGCCGCCTCCGCTGTTGGTGATAACGCCCGCGTGGATGGCAGCAGAACAAATGAAGGAGTCGCCACGGTAGGTGTAGTCGTGCTGGCCATCGGGAGTAGGACCACCGACTACCAGTGGCTCATAGATGACCTCTTGAGCGCCGACAGCACGCGGATTTTGCACCTCCTCGCCAAGGCAATTTGCCGGGCAGCGGAAGGCGAAAGAACTGTTTGAGAAGGGCAGACAGTAGGTGCCGTTGATGCCACAGTCATTGTTCTCTTCCCTGCAATTTTCCAGCATGTTAGCAGTTGTCAAGCCAAGGCCTCGAGGGACTTCGGGTACAGAGTCACGAACCAAAAGACGCCACCGCACTGCAGCCTTATCGGTTGCCCATAGCCACTGACGTCTCCAGCCACAGCAGATTTGTGAAGGACAGCCGCAAAGGTGGCAATCCAGCAGACGTAAAAGACCAAGAGAGCGAAGATGCGCTGCCACTGTCTTGGGCAGACTGTGGCGACCAGACGCAGCGGCAGATGTTGGATACGAGGCAGAAGCGGGCTTATCTTGTACGGCCTGGGCGACTCTGGGCCCTTGAACCAAGCGTATATGGCAAGACATCGCTTCTCGACAGGCTTGGGGAGAAAACGACGCAGCGTGTCCAGCACGGGGTCTTGTAGTTGGCCATCTGGATAGCCCAAAGAACTTGAAAAGTACTCTGGTGAGGCCGACGCTGCAGCGGCGATGGCTGGACCTTGGCCAGCCTTGTCCGCAGTGGCGGTTGTCTGCCGCACGCAGCTCTCTGGATCTCGCAGGGGATTTGCATTCGCCATTGCGACAAGACGGGGCGGCATTCATTCAGCACCTTTGAGCGAGCACTGGCATGTCGAAATTGGGCTGAGTTGGGATACATCAGCCTCCATCGACGCACGAGCTGTTGTTGGCCACTATCTCTGCGGCATGCGTAATCCTGCCGGCGATGAAACGAGGCCACGGACAACGGACCAAAGCCGGGGTTGTTGGCGTCGGTGCCGTGTCGGCGAACCAATTGGAGCGACAGCCCTCGTTCGATCGGCGCCGTGCAAAGTACCGCCTGCATCGAGGCAGCTTTTTGGTGCGTAGAGATTTCATGGTGTGAGTCTGCGTTGTTCGAGTGCGAGAGCGCGTCCAACGTGACAACAAGAGCGAAGGCGTCGTGTCTTGAACAGCATGAACGTTGAAGTTCAAATGAGTTTCGCAAGCTACAGCGAAGGCTGACAGGCGGCCAGGGAAGCAGGGTTAGGGCAGTGCTTAGTCACTGCAAAAGATGACACATCCACAGAGAATTGCCAGGTTCCCAGGTACCTTGGTACCCTAGTTGCCTAGCTAGCTGCCTGGGACTGAAGACGAACGCGGTGGTGGTGTTTTATTATGCGCTCATCGAACAACCTGCCCACCTGTTGTGGGTGCGGGACACTCAGGGCGTCTTTCTGCGACCAATTCTTCTCTTTTCTGTGACCGTTGGATTGCTTTTTATTATTGGCGACCGCAGGAGCGATCAAGTGGAAGGCAGTCCACAGCTTCATCCTTCGTCATTACTGCTCGCCTGGCGTTCACTTTGCATGAAACATGCGAGTAGACTGAAGGGGTGCTCGCCCATGGTACTGTGTGCAGTACAGCATCGATCTGCGGGCCTGCAGGGGCTCGTCAGGGGCTCAGAATCCCGGGGCATGATGGGCTGGGCTGCTCCTCTTCTTCACCCACGCGAGATGGAGAACCATGGGACGATCGCTGGAAACGCGAGCTGAATCATTCATCAGGCCGACATCCGCCGGGACTTAAGGTTGTACCATGCAGAAGCGCACTCTCCACGGCAAGCCTCGACGGCAGGCCTCTGCGTCGCTTCCAGACCTGAACATTCCACGGCTCGGTTTGTTCCGTTGAGCCTCTTTGAGCAGCAAGCCGGTCCGTCACCCGTGGCAGCACTCGCCCATCTCTGGACGGCCCCATTGGTGGACTTTGCTTAGCTCTTGGCCTGGATCGACTCGTACCTTTTTGTGTCAGCATCTTCAACCCCCACCAGCAACTGCAAGGGGATCATTCTGCATTGCAGTATCCATACAGGACACACGGGGCCCCAGGCATTTACATAGGAACCGCGCTGCACAAGCGAGCCTCCTCTCAAGCATGGCTCTTTACGGCCAGATGACCACGGCGCACCTTGAATCAAACTCGGTGACCCCACAATGGCGCCTGGAATATAGGGACCTCTGCCGATAGCTGGACGGAGACCCCTTCAGCCATTGCCATTTTTGTATTTCTTGGGGGATCATGTTTGCCAAGACTTGAAGACAGTTATATATATTCTGGTCCTGGTCCTTCAATGTTCGACTGCTTGACTTCTGTGCTGTTGTGAAGGCAGAGGCTTCTCTCAACGCAGCCCACCCTCCTTCTCTTCCTTGAATCTTTGTTTTCTCTTCGAGTATACGTATTTTCTGTTCTCCCTCCTTCTCCCGCCTCTTTTGGCTTGCTCCAGCAGCCATGAGACAGGGTCTGGTATCCGCTTTGGCCCTGCTGGTCGCCGGCGCGACGGCCCAGCAGTCGGCCTACGGCCAGTGCGGCGGCACTGGATACACGGGTGTCACGAGCTGCACAACGGGTTATGTTTGCTCGTCCGAGAACCCATACTACTACCAGTGTGTGGCTGGCACGGCCACAAGCAGCTCGCCGGCGACCACGTCTACCTCGACGGTGGTCAAGACAACGAGCACTTCGTTAGTAGTTTCTTTACATCCCTTAGAGTTGCGGGCTGGCCCCGGTTCTTCTTTGGCGGATGAGGACAAGTTTCTGCAAAAGAGAAAAGACGCTGGCAAAAGACTTCGGCATGCACTGTCAGAGAGAGAAAATGGTGATCAGGATGTCACTGCCGCTGCTGCTGTCGCCGTTTCTTCATCTTCATCTTCAACAGAGACATCCATCATAACAACTGTTGCTATTTCTAGTTCCACTTCAAAGACCTCAGCCACCACCAAGACCACTTCCTCGGTTGCAACCAAGACGTCCACGTCGGCCGTGGCAACTGGAACAAGCACCTCCTCCACCTTTGCCACGACAGATGGCCTCTTCTTCAACATTGACGGCGAGACCAAGTACTACGCCGGCACCAACTGCTACTGGTGCTCCTTCCTCACCTCCGACACAGACGTCGACACGGTCTTCTCCCACATGGCCACCGCAGGCTTCAAGATCATCCGCGTGTGGGGCTTCAACGACGTGACCGCCGTCCCCAGCACGGGCACCGTCTACTTCCAGTATCTGTCCGCGAGCGGCTCGACCATCAACACGGGCGCGTACGGCCTCGAGCGGCTCGACAGCGTTGTTGCCGCGGCCGAGACCTACGGCCTGAAAGTCATCATCAACTTTGTCAACAACTGGAGCGACTATGGCGGTATCGCGGCATACACGACGGCGTTTGGGTGCTCGGCCACGACGTGGTTCACGGACGCGACATGCCAGGGCCAGTACCAGAAGTATATCGCGGCGGTAGTCAGCCGGTACCAGACGTCGACTGCTATTTTTGCGTGGGAGCTTGCCAATGAGCCCAGATGCAGTGGGTGTGACACGTGAGTTTTTCTTCTTCTTTGGTATTATGATTTCTTTTTGATAAGAGGTTTGCTTGACGTGGCTCATGAATCGCACACACAGCTCCGTCATCTACAATTGGGCCAAGAATACATCTGCCTACATCAAGTCGCTGGACTCGAACCACATGGTCACGATGGGTGACGAAGGTTTCGGTCCTCTGACGGGCGGCGACGGCTCGTACCCTTACACGACCTCTGCTGGTGGATACACGTGGGCAGACAATCTCAATATCACCGACCTCGACTTTGGCACTTTCCACTTGTACCCCGACAGCTGTACGTATTTCTTGTCACCCCCCGCTGCCACTACATAATTTCTTTGTTGCCTTGTTCAAGGCCTCCAAACCACATCGAAGATGGTGAGAAAAGAACATGCCAAAGTAAGCTAACAAACGCCACCACCAATACAGGGGGCGAGCCCTACAGCTGGGGCGACCTCTGGGTCACCACGCACGGCGCCGGGTGCGTCGCAGCAGGCAAACCCTGCTATCTCGAAGAGTACGGCGGCGGCAACAACTGCACCGTCGAGAACCCCTGGCAGCAGTATGCGCTCAACACGACGGGCATCGCGGGCGACAGCTTCTGGCAGTATGGCGACGTGCTGCCCAGCTGCAACTGCGAGACGTCGGACGATGGCAACACGGTCTATTATGAGACGGGTGACTGGGATTGTATGGTGACGGATCATATTGATGCTATCAATGCGTTGTATCCGTGAGATGACTGTTCATGTTTGAGGAGTCGGTGGGTGGGATGTAGATTGGGATGGTGGAAGAGGAGAATTTCGCTGAGCAGTCTGGTGGACTCATTTCAATGTAAATATTCTGAATGATGCAAGAGTATACAGACATGTTCGACCGACCTGGATATATCAACAGTCTGTCTTGGAAAGAAGCTCGTGATTCTTTCTCGCCTTATACATACTTGGACACAGCTGTCTTCTACTCCGCCGGCCACCAGACGACGATCAATGGTCGGGCGACTCATCAACAAGTTTTCTGTGCATCATGTTCTCCTCAGTCATAATCTTGAAACATTGAGTCATTATTCATAAGCCCGAGTTACCATCTCGAAAATAAAAGAGGCAAAGAAAACGACAACAGAAGCAACCAAAAAAAAAAAAAAAAAAAAGGCAGAAAACGAAAACATCGTGACAGACTAAAACACCGAAACCTCTGCAACATCACAGGAAATCCCACCCAATAAACATCCGTCAGTCGTCCTCAATACTCGCCGTCGACGACGTCCCATCCGAGCTATCATCATCATCATCACTATCAGTACCCGATCCATACTCAGTATAGAAGCGCGCTTTGTCCCACCCTATATCCGCCATCGTCGTGCATCGCGCCAGCAGCTCACTCATTGTCACCTTGTCCAGCTCCTCCTGCTCCGCAATGTAGTCCACAAACTTCAACTCCTTCTTCTCGCTCTCCGTCATGGCGTACTCGTCAGTGCTACTGACTACCGTCGGTAGGCCAAGCCTTGCCCAGAATCCGCCGGCCCTTGCAACGGGTTGAACGCCCGGCCTGAGCGGATCGGAACCCATAGAGTGAGGCGGCACCCGCGTTGGCATTGGCATTGGCAATGGCCTTGGCATCGACGCGCCCGGGTGATGGGCAAAGCCACCAGGTCGAGGGCCGTGCAAGTACGGCGGCGCCGCCTGGGTTGCCATTGCGGCTGGTGGTGCGCCGTACCGCGGCGCGGCGGTACATCTCTCTTGCAGCCTCGCTCTGCGCTCAGCGCGCACTTCTGTTTCTGATCGCAGCCCACGCAGATATGTATTCGTCTGCGGGCTAGACTGCGCTGGATACGCTCTTTGGGGATGGCGTGCCTGGAAACTGGCCCAATAGGGGTGCAACACATGCGCGTCGGCAGGCCACAGGGCGAGCTTGTAGCGGCCGCCTGGCTGGATCGTGTTGGTCCATGTGCTGGGGGGGATGACGGTGTTGGTTGTGGTGTCGGCGATGGAATAGTGGCCGTTGCAAATGTGAAAGTATGTGTCTGGCTTGTCGTGGCTGGTGTGGCCTGTTTCGAGGATGAGTTGCCTCATGTTCTGTATGTATGTTGAATCAGCACTGACCATCGTGGAACGTGCAGAGAGGGAAAGATAAGAATAAGAAAGGGAAAAAAGAGAGCATGGGAGACATGAATGTGTAGTGGCGGCTCACATCCCAATCTTTGGCGATGGAAAATGGAAACGTGACCGTCTCCCCCGCCGCAGTCACAAAGGAGATGGGCGTCTTCTCGGGCTGAATCGCAAAGAAGACGAGCATAAACTCGACGCCATCCACCTCATACTCGTTGAATGTCAGACAGACGCGCTCACGGGCCTGCAACCTGTTGGCCTCGCGCAGCACCTCGTCGAGAACAGCCTGCGAGACAACCCCCGCGCCCACGAAGCGCTGCCAGGTTGCGTTCTTGGGCCAGGCGGAGAGGTGTCCGCCCTCCTGGGAGCGCTTGCTCCTGGACGACTTGCAGCGCTGCAACCCCATTTGGAGGCGGCGGTGGCCAAACGGGACTCTGACGGGCTCTTGGCCGGCTGACACCCACGCCTCGAGTGTTTCGCTTGCACGGTCGTGCACGAAGAGATCTTCGGTTCCAAAGATGCGTTCCGTCCAGTTGGATGTGAGGTCTGCGAACTTGTCTTTGACTTGATCGCGTGTGGGCCAGAGGCGTAGGCTCAGGCGCCATGGGCGCCCTACTTTTGAGGATTTGGCTGGCTCAGTGGGCTCAACCACTGGTTTCTCCCCGCGACAGTCGAGAACAGATCCCTTGGCGGATGCTGGGTCCTGTGAAGCTGTTGATTGTTCAGGTTCAGGCGAAGAGGCTGCCTCAGTCTTGGTTTCTATAGAGTCCTTGTCAGTAAAACAAAAGAAGCACGAGAATCCATGGCGGTGAACTTTCCCCCCATGATGGCAAGACATCGAAAGCAACTCACCAGCCGTCGTGCCAGCTTTGTCTGTGGCCGCAACCACCACGGCCGGTTTGTCTTCGTCCACGGCGGTCTTGGCCGAAGCCTCTGAACTGGCCGCGCTGCGCAGAGACGAATGCGAAGCTCGCCATTGCGCAAGCAGCCGCCGCTGTTCGCGCAGCTCCTGCACGCGCTGCTCTTTTGCTTGCTTCTTGGCTTTGCGCTGCGTCTTCCTCTTGAGGCTTGCCAAGAACCCATAAGTCATCTCTCTCCCAAGTAGCTCCATGGCAAAGGATCCATTCTCGCGCTGTGCGGGTCTGCTATGGTCATGAACTACCGAGTCAATAATCACTTCGTGATGTATGTGATGGTGTAGAGAGGATCTTTTTTTTTGGGGGGGGGGGGGAGAAATAAAAAGAAAAGAAATGAAAAGAAGGAATGTAACAAACCTGTTCTGAAGCTGAGCCAGCTTGCCCATTTGCAAGTGCAACACAAGGTTTTTGTTCACCCAAGCGAGCTGCTCAACACAGTAAGTAATCCTCACCTTAACCCAGCCCCAATGAATACGACTGAGCCGCAGAAAGCCAAGAGTCTTGTTGGAACCAAGGTCCGGCACGGTGCCTGCGAGCAGAAGCTTCTTGTCTCCTGCTTGGTTTGAGCCTCCTTCCTTCTCCTTTTCGTCTTCTCCAGCAGTACTGTTAGCGGTGTGTGAGGCTGGGGAGCGCTTGGTTCCTGGGCTGGCGTTGGCGTTGTCGTGATCGTCTTTGTCTTGGTCATCCTTTCTCTCCGCCGCGTACTGGAAGATCAGGATGAAGGCCTTTAGAATGACGTTGCATTTGAGCGCGAGTGCAACGATGGCGTCTCGACCGGCTGCTGTAAAGACTGGCTGTGTTGTTGTTGTTGTTGCTGCTCCTCCTTCTCTTTCCTCGTCGCCGAGCAGAACCTCGAGTTGTGCCAAGGTTGAGGTGGCGATATGGACATGACATAGGTGCTTCTTCAGTTCCAGTGGCCCAGTCGAGATCAGTGCCCATGTGTCCAGGACATTGGCCAACCGCTGGCTAAATGCTGCCGTGCATGACAGGCAGGTGCAGTGGTGGAAGTCATGGAAGACTGGCATTTCTCCGACCAGTTTCCAAAGGCAAGCGAGGCGAGAACGGGACAAGTAGGATATGGAGTTAATCTGGCAGACACAGTAAAGCAAGTGACTAGACGACACAAAAAAAAGAACAGCCAGTCTGTCGGAAACGACAGCCTGGGAAACGAATGGTCTTTAAATAGTTTTCTTTTTCCTTTTCTTGTTCTCTTCCTCTTCTTCCGAGAGGTGACGCTCCGCATGTGCTCCCTCTTTGTACGACCTTCTTTCTACAAAGTGATTGTGAATATCATTGGAACGACCGCTGGGGACCAAAGGCAGCTATCTCGATGCTGTGCTTGCAGATGACTGTAACACACACACACACACACACTCTTCCCCTCGTGGACTTTTGCGCTTGTCTATTGGCTCACCTACATCCATTGGTAGAATGGCACGTTGTGCCAAGCAATATAGTAGGCGAGTCAATCTGGAAAAAACAAAAAAAATAAAACCACCCAAAAGGCGAAGCTGCGTGAAAAGTTGAGACGGAGAGGAGGCGTGCATTTTCTGAGGCTGATATTGCAGTAGTCGGCACAAGGTGCAACTTGAACCGGCCAATCTCACCTGCAGCCTCGATGCACTTCTTCTCGTGCACTGCAGCTGGCAGAGGCAGGCTGTGGGTAGACTGGAAAAACAAACTTGCCGTATGTTGTGTGGGTGGGTGGAAGAGAGAGTCGGGTGGACTCGTGGCCGCAGAAGGCTGTCGAAGAAAACAAACTGTTGTGTTATGCCAGCGATATAAAAGGCACGAATAGGAAGAGTGCTTGACAGAGTGCACGACTGGTTTGCCTCTCTTGCTGAAACCTTTCTGTTTCTCCATCAAAAATGTGAATGCTGGCGCTTTTTCACGTCCACATTTATACATTTCTTCAATTTATACAATACGTACTGTGTACACTTGTGCAGATTTATGTACTGTGGTACGTACTATGTACTTACTTTGCTCTATTGAATCATTACTATGTACTCCTACCAAAACCAGTGATGTCATTTGCGCCCTCGGCTATCGTGAGAGGAGCGGTGTCGGCCGAGATATGGATATGTTGGATGCGTATCTGCCAGTCGGATCGAAGGGCAATCTGGAGAGTGGCCTCAGCTTCAACCTGTGCCTTTCCTTTAAAAAGTCATATGAGAAATCAATATTCTCAACGACAAACTAGACCACTTAGAACATTAGAAGCTTTCGTACGCCCAGTTCATCAAGCCGAGTTCTACAATCGGAATCCTTTCACCAGACACGGCCCCTCTATCCCTTCCGTCTCCACAGCCATGGCAGCAGACGTTCCCTCCTTCACGCTCAACAATGGCGTCGAGATGCCCTCCGTGGGCCTGGGTACGACCGCCACCCGACTTCTCATCTATCAAAACACGGGTGTACTAACTGGGCTGGCCGGACAGGATGCTGGATGGGCGAGCCCGGCGGCGGCCAGCGTGTCTATGACATGTGCAGCAAAGCCATCCAGGCCGGCTACCGCCATTTTGACACGGCCGACGGCTACCAAAACGAAGAGGAAGTCGGCCGTGCCCTGCGCGACTCGGGCATCCCTCGCAACGAGTTCTTCGTGACGACCAAGCTGTGAGCGACTCGAACTCTCCCCAACAGACATGCTTCCCACAGGCCAAACCATCGATCCTCCCCGCCCATTGCTAACAAGCACACCCAGCAAGGGGGAAAACCACCACCGCGTCCAGGAAGCCTTCCAAGCCTCCCTGGACGCCCTGGGCCTCGGCTACATCGACCTCTTCCTCATGCACTGGCCCCAGGCCACAGTAGACGGGCGTGTCTTGTCGCCCGACGAGTCCCCCACCATCCACGACACCTGGGCCGCCATGGTGCGCCTGCTCGACACCAAAAAGGTGCGCGCGCTCGGCGTGTCCAACTTTGGCACCCCCTTGCTCGAGTCCCTCCTGGCCAAGACGTCCCAGGTGCCCGCCGTGAACCAGGTCGAGCTGCACCCGTGTCTGCCGCGGCGCAGCCTGCGCGAGACGTGCGCCCAGCGCGGGATTGTGGTCACGGCGTACTCGCCCCTGGGCCAGCCTGCCGCGGGCGTCAAGTCGCCGTTGTTGACGGACGAGACGGTTGTCGAGATTGCCGAGAAGAGAGGCGTGGATGTGGCACAGGTGATTCTGAGCTGGATGGTGCAGCAGGGCGTTGTGGCTGTGCCCAAGAGCGAGAACGCGGAGCGCATCAAGAAGAACATCACGGTGAGCGCAAGCATATTCCCCATACCTTTTGGACAGTTGAAGGAGGCCATACTAACTCCTGATCATTCTGAGTAGCTTGTCAAGCTGACCGACGAGGAGCTGCAAGCGGTGGGCAGCATCCACAAGAAAGAGGGCAAGCACCGCAGCCTGCTTGATTATCACAAGGAGGATGGCACAGTGTTCAGTTGGACGTATGAGCAGCTCGGTTGGGAGTTGGTGCCCAAGGGCATGGGCAAGGCCCTTGATGTTTGAGGCAAATAGAGTAAAGTAGTATTGGGTCGTGGCAGCGTGGCAGGTATCAACAACGGAACACGACGGGATTCTCCAGGTGGACAAGCTCGGTATTGTGGCATGGTGGTGAGCAACGGCTGCCAGTTGGCCGCGCGTGCTCGTTTCTCCTCGCCAATGTTTCTTGTGACCTGAGTCTTCTCTCGTCCTTGGCGACACCTTGCCGCCGTTATGGATTCCAAATCGAGTGACTCGCGGTCCGTCCAGCCCATGAGTAAGCGTGAACCGGCTGTCGTCCCATTTTCCCAACTCGAAACCGAACCTCACAAGAAAAGACTCGAGTACCGTGTCTCATCCATCTGCGCTCCCCTTCCCTCCCACAAATAAGTGTATCGACTTTCCGCACAGGCCTCCCTCCACAGCCTTCATTCCGACACCAGCGCCTGGCACTTGATCTCAACATTCAACCTCACATTCGGCAGCGCCGCAACCTGGACACACGTCCTCGCAGGCGCCTTCGTCTTGTCAGGCCAGCGCTTATTCCACTCTGCATTCATAGCCGCATAGTCCTTCATATCCGTCAGAAACACAGTCGCGTCAACAACGCTCTCGAGCCCGGCTTTGCCATCCGTAGCCCCCTTGATGATGCTCTCAATGTTGCGCAGGACAGCAGCTGTCTGGGCGCCGCAGTCGAGGCGGAACGTTGGTGCCGACGACGACGACGACGAAGAGTCGGGCGCGGGGACTTCCTCGCAGCCTTCGTAGGTGCCGTCCCCGCGGCGCGAAGAGGTGCCTGAGACGAAGATGAGGCGGCTCGTGGAGGGGGCGGTGCGGGCGTGCGGGTAGTTGGCGAGCCCCTGGGCACGCTCGGCGGGGAGGAAGTAGCCTTGACCGTTGGGCGATGACATTTTGAGCTTGTGATTATGAGAGTGGGTGAGTGGGCGGGTGAGCAGAGGATGAGCTCGCAGGTTTGGCAGGTAGAAATGTGAGTTTTGGTGGTGGTGAGGATGAGGTGGGGGGCGAGATGAGTGAGATTGGTGGAGCATGATCAGATGGAAACTCTCATTGCTTTCCCTCCAAAGTAACTTTCAACGGTCAGCAGCAGTTCAACGGCCAATATTCAGCTGCACCAATCCGCCTGGTGGGTGGGAAGCATGGAGTTGGGACGACAGAGAGAAAGACAGCCGACCATCCGCCTTCCGTTGCAGCGGTGCCCCAGCAAAGCTGTGCTGCTTCCGATTGGCTCAGCTTCCCCTGCTATTGCTGCTTTGGGCCAGGTCCCCAGCACGGGCGCATGGGTGCGGAAGCGGAAGGCTGTAGTGGTGGGAGCGGCACGGGGTGCGGCGCTGCTGTACGACCCTGGACTTATAGCAGGGCCCAGGTGCTGGAGGTGCTGTAACGCTCATGGTGTCGGTGCTGGCTGGGTGCTATGGGAGGGGTTACTGAGAGGCTGCAGCAGCGCTTGCCACCAGTCATCCAGCCTCAAGGGCACCGCTGTAGCTAACTATATTCAGAAGGGACGTTTTGTATGTAAACTCTCACGCCACCATTCAAACATTCACGCATTCTCACCAACTTGACCGCTCTCACTCATACCGTCTGGCCTCATTTTTAACGTCCACACGACTTGCAACTTGGCTCTTGATACCCTCTGCATTGCCACACGTCTCTACACCCACAACATGACCGTCACCGTCCCAAGTAGCCCAGTAGAGGCTCTCTGGGCAGCCAACACGCTGGACAAGGCCAACGCCCTCCTCGAGCAGCTCGAGACGTCCTCCTCGGCCCTGACGATCCAGCACTTTTCTCAAAACAGCTTCAGCACCGCAGACGCGTCGTCCAAGCACATTGACTCGTTCGAGCCCAAGACAGGCCGGCGCATTGCCCGCATTCCGTGTGCCTCTGCCGCCGACGTCGACGCGGCCGTCAAGTCTGCCAAGGCTGCGTTCCCGGCATGGAGCAAGACGCCGCGCGCAGAGCGTTCGAGGCTGCTGCGGCGCATCAGCGAGATCATTGCAGAGAACCGTGAGCTGTTTGCCGTGTGGGAGAGCATCGACCAGGGCAAGACGCTGGAGCGGGCGCGGGTCGAGGTGGACAGAGCCATTTCGAACTTTTCGTACGTTTTTGTTTTATTTCTTCTTATTTTCGGTTCTGTGTTTCGATATTGGCAAACCGGGACGCTAACCAGAGACACACAAAACTCAGCTATTTTTCTACCTTTATCCTGCACGAATCGACGGCTTCGCGCATGGTGGACGGCGTGGCGCTCACCTACGAGCACCGCAGCCCCGCCGGCGTCTTTGCTCTCATCTCGCCATGGAACATGCCCCTCTACCTGCTCACTTGGAAGATCGCCCCCTGCCTAGCCTTTGGCTGCACCGCCGTGGCGAAACCGAGCGAGGTCACCAGCCTGTCGGCCTTCTTGCTCGCCTCCGTCTTGCGCCAGGCAGGCGTTCCCGCAGGCGTCATCAACATCCTCTTTGGCGACGGCGCAACCACCGGCTCCGCGCTTGTGGCCCACCCCGCCGTGCACGGCGTCTCCTTCACCGGCGGCACAGCCACGGGGATCGCGATCCGCAAGGCCACCGTGCACCAGATCTACAAGCACCTCTCGCTCGAGCTGGGCGGCAAGAACCCCACGCTCGTCTTTGCCGATGCCCTAACGGCCTCGCCCGCGCGCCGCGCCCAGACGATCCGCACGGCGGCCATGGCCGCGTTTGAGAACCAGGGCGAGATTTGCCTGTGCGGGTCGCGCATCTACGTCGAGCAGAGCGTCTACGGCGACTTTGTCGCGGCCTTTACGCAACACGTCACGGAGAACTACCGCACGGGCAAGACAGTCGGCGCGGTGGTCAGTCTGCAGCACTATGCCAAGATCCGGGGCTATCTTGCGACGGCGCAAGAGCAAGGCATGACGTTCCAGACGGGCGGGGTGCCGCCGGTGATGGAGCAAGGGCAGCAGGGAAAGGGCTACTGGATTGCGCCGACGGTCCTGACAGATGTGCCTGCGGACTCGGCGCTGCTGCGCGATGAGGTCTTTGGCCCTGTGGTGACGATCGTGCCGTTTGCGGACGAGGCGGACGCGGTGCGGCTGGCCAACGACAGCGAGTATGGGCTTGCGGCTGTGCTGCTGACGACGGACGGGGCGAGGATGCGCCGCGTGGGCGAGCAGCTCGAGGCTGGCCTGGTGTGGGTGAACTGCTGGCTGGTGCGGGAGCTGGGCACGCCGTTTGGGGGCATGAAGAATTCGGGGACGGGCAGAGAAGGCGGCGAGTATTCGAGGGATGTGTTTACGGTTGCGAGGACGGTGCATCTGGCGACGGTGTAGAGGCAGTGACTTGGATCTAAGATTTTTAATGAAGAAATATGATGTTACAATTCTTGCAAAGTATGTATCATGGTGATGATCATTCATGATCCTGGCTTGACTGCGGTGGGTCAGACTCTGGGTGAGCATTTGTGGTGTGATGCTGGGAAAACCGCAGAGTTGTTTGCTGTGGTGCTTGTGAATGCACTCACTCACAGCAAAGATCAAGACAATTGAGAAATAGACAAAAGTTTGATCTTCAAAGTGTCATAGCACTCGATTTTCCCACGAAACAGTTTCATTATTTCTTTCCTCGCTATACACAGTCCAGCAGCTCAACACCATGACGCCGTCGCCATCCCGCCTCCGGCCCTTCCGGTCGCATCCCCCGCCAAAAAGAGGAGGGAGAAAAAAAAAAAAAAAAGAAACACCAGACTCGTCATCCACCCAAAAAGCCCTCACTCACTGCGGATCCTCAATCTGCCCACACTCGGGACACTTGCGCACACTCTCGTTCTCCCTCCAGTTGTTGATCAGCGGCTTCAGCTGCGTCCCCAGATCGGTGCAGTGGAAGACCTCCTCGCGGATCACGGTGGGCGTCGCGTGGGCGCCCTTCTTGCAGTACCAGCGCAGGCGGTCCAGGCTCGCCGCGGGCCGCACGCGCTCCATGACGAGGCCGACGGTGTCGGCGAAGCGGCACGGGTTGTGCGGCGTGTTGCCGGGCAGCAGGAACATCTCGCCCTCCTTGATCTCAATGTCGCGGAAGGCCGCGCGGCCCTGCGCGTCCGTCTCGACGACCTTGAGGCACATGGCGCCCTTGAGCTGGTAGAACCACTCCTCGGTCTCGTTGACGTGGTAGTCGTTGCGCGTGTTGGGCCCGCCGACGACCATGAGCACCATGTCGGCGCCGGCGAAGAGGCAGTAGTTGTTGACGGGCGGCTGCAGCAGGGACGCGTTTTGCGCGAGCCACGAGGCAAAGGCCAGGGGCGGCGGGAGGGCTTTGGGGTCTGCTGGTGGTGGTGGTGGTGGTGGTGGGTTGGTGGCCATGGTGAGGAAGTGTGGTGTTTTTTTTTTTTTTTTTTTCACAGAGTGTAGCCGTGAGGAAAATCGCAATGATATGAAAGTGAGAAACTGGTGAGTGCTGTGTGTGGAAAGTGACGGTGGTGATGGTGAGGATGACTTGATATGTTTGAGAAAAAGATGGGCTCGAATTAATAAGCACTGCTGCGGCTGTTGTTGTTGATGTCGTTGTGCTTATATAGCATGCTTATTAATGACTTGGCATCCACGAATAGTAAGTACCAAGTACCGAGTACAGCACAGCACAGCACAGCACAGCAGCACTTCCAAGAGCTTTCCGGGCTATCAAAGACCTCAGACAGTTCCGCAGTGGCATACCTTCTCCAGCGCCTTCATTGCAAGTTAACTGCCGCTTAATTGTGGGACACACGTTGACTGCTACTATTCTATGCACTGGTACTGTGTACAGAAACTTCCGCCCCGGCACATACGCGCCAAAACCCCTGGACCAATCAGCTGTCCATCCGAAGCCCATCGTAAAAGCGGAAGCGGAAGACCAGCACCCAACACCGGCAGACGGCAGACGGCAGCGGCAGACGGCTCATGGGCATCAATTGGCTGGCTCCAGCTGAGGGCTCACGAGGGCCGAAACTCAATGCAGCATGATATCAGAAAGAGGAAAGGATGGGGTTTGGTTTCCGGCTGGAGTGTGCATGTTGGCGTTTGCTCATGGGAAAGGGGATTTGTTTCTTCTTTTTCTTGTTGTGGTCTTTGGCTTCTGGGTGTTGGTCTTTTTGTCTTTTTGTCTTTTCTTTCTTCGTTTTGTTCTTGTATCGGTGTGTGTTTACTTTTGGACTATCTTCGTCTCTTGGACTATCTTCTCCTCTTGGATATACCACATAGCCACAGCAGACGACGGACTGGCGAGGAGTGCTCGAGATATTCGCCATCCTTCTCAGCAGCTCACTTCCATATCCTCCACCAAATACACAGCCCCGTCGAATCAATATCAACCGCAGTATCCTCGACCCAATATCATTTCATAGCCCCTTGGACACACCTCCACAGCACACCAGACCATGGCGCCCCCAATGATCACGGCCTCGTCCAGCTGTGGATGCTGCTCAGCCGGCTCCTCCTCGCCGTCCACGCACTCGGGCGCATCCACACCGCTCACCAGCACCAGTGGCTCTCCGCCAGCTCACTCACACGCCCATGAGCACTCTCATTCTCACCAGGCTCACCCTCATCACCACCACCACCACCATCACCAACAGCTCACTGGCGAATCCCTCTACCGCATCGACCTCCACACTCACATCATGCCCTCCTCTCTGCCCGACCTATCCTCCATCCCTTGCAAGACTTCTTCCTCATCATCCTACCCCTGGCCTGATTTCCGCCCTTCACCCGACAACTCGGGCGACATCGACATGTACGTCGGCGGGTCGCACTTCCGCCGCGTCCAGCCCAACTGCTACTCGCCCGCCACCCGCCTCGCCGAGATGGACGCGGCCGGCGTCGACGTCCAGGTCCTCAGCACCGTTCCCTTGCTCTTTTGCTACGACGCACCCCTCGAGCCGGCCGTGGTGCTTGCGCGCGCCCTCAACGACCACATTGCGGGCATTGTGTGCGCGCACCCCACGCGCTTTGTGGGCTTGGCCACGGTGCCGCTGCAGCATGTCGGCGAGGCTGTCGCGGAGCTGAGGAGGGCCAAGGACGCGGGGCTGGTGGGTGTGCAGATTGGCACGTCGGTGCCGCTGGGGGCTGGCAGGGAGGAGGGCAAGGAGGAGGGGGAGATGGATTTGGACGATGAGCGGCTGGAGGCGTTCTGGACGGCGTGCGAGGAGCTGGATATGGCTGTGTTTGTGCACCCGTTGGGATACTCGTGGAAGAAGGAGAATGAGGCGAGATGGGGCAAGTATTGGGGCAGTTGGCTGGTTGGGATGTGAGTGCTTGTCCTTTTTTTTTTTTTTTTCTTTCTCTCTTTTTCTTTTTTCTTTTTGTCTCTTTTCTCTTTTCTCTTCTCTATTTCCTTTTCTCTTTTCTCTCTCTTTCTTTTTTCTTCTCTCTTTTTTTCTTTTCTTTCTATTCTTCTTTTTTCTTTCTTTTCTTTTCCTCATGTCCCTCCATTATCACCATACTAACCTCAAATTCTCTTCCCTCCCCCCCCCCAAAAAGGCCCTGCGAAACCGCACTCGCCCTCCACAACCTCACCTCAGCCGGCACCCTTCTCCGCCACCCCTCCCTCCGCCTCTGCTTCGCGCACGCAGGCGGCGCGTTCCCGGCCCTCCTCGGCCGCATCCAGCACGGCTTCGACTGCCGGCCCGACCTGGTCGCCCACGCGGCGCAGGGCGTGACCCCGACGGCGCACCTCGCGCGCGGCGCCAACATCTACATTGACAGCCTCGTGCACGACGCCGACCTGCTCGCCTTCGTGCTCAAGAAGATGCCCGCCGCGAACGTGGTGCTCGGGAGCGACTACCCGTTCCCGCTCGGCGAGGTGCCGGTCGCGGGCGCGATGCTGATGGGCGCGGGCAAGGGACTGGAGGGGTTCATGAGCTGGGAGGAGCGGGCGGGCGTGTTGGCGGGGAATGCGATTCGGCTGTTGCGGCTGGGGGGTGGGTTTGAGGAGAGGTATCGGGAGCGGTGGGCCGAGTTTCAGAAAAGGGCGGAGACGGTGGGTTGATGGGGGGTGTTTTTAATGATATTGTGGTTGGTGTGTGTGTGTGTGTGTAAGATGTGTATATGTTTATATATGTTTATATTTTGGCTTCGAGGGGGGCTGTGGTGTTTATATATATGTTTTGCGAGGAGGAGTTCGTTTATGTAACCTGGGATGAGGAACCTGAACAAGGCAAAGAGGGAATGAATCATCTTGACATCGAATCATGATTTCACACTTTAAATAAGAATGAAAATACTCTTGAAGCAAACAGGAAAGGTCAATACGAAGCGAGTAATTCAGAGAACAAATACCAAACTTTGCTTCTCAACACACACACACACACGCCCACACACACCTTATAGCTATCCAGATACAAAGGGAAAAAAGAAACCAGAAACAAAAATCGAGAATCCTCCTTCTGATTTCCACAGCACTTCCTTTCCTTCCCCCCCCCCTCCGATCCAGTGTTGCCTCAGTGGTGGGTGTCAATCTCACACAGGTACGAGAGGATCTCGTTGTCGAAGCCGTAGTTGACGGCCAAGTCTACGTTGCCGGGATAATAGACGACAATGTTGGAGCCGGTGCAGTTCTCTTCACTGTTGTGTGTGTGTAAGTAAGTAAGTGTGTGTGTGTGTGTGCGGGATTAGCACTTTTGTTTTTTTATATTTGGGTTCACCTTGCTTCTTCTTTTTTTTTTCCCTTGCGTGTTTGGGATAAAGGGCGACAAGAGAAGAAATGCTTCCTTATACGTACCTGTAGAAATGGCAAAAGTCATGCGTTTGCGCAATCTTTATAGACGAGACATAGTGGTATAGATTGTCGTCCACATTGGCTATTTTATATTTCAACCCGTTTTGTTAGCTGGCATTAGCTCATGAATGCTTTTGGGTAGGGTGATCACTCTTTTTCCCCCTGATACAAAAGTCTAGCTAATGTATTTTGATATATATATATATATATAAAAAAGCGAAAAGAAAAGAAAAGCAAACGTACTGCACGTCTCTGGCACCACATTGTGCAGCTCACATGGCTTTCCTCCATGAAAGTCATTGCACAGCGTCACGGTGACATTGCCGTAGCCAAAACCGGTGGCCGCAAAGCCGAGGACCGTAGCGAGGATGGAGAAGTGCATTGTCGCCGCTGGGATGGGTGAAGAAGGGCTTTTGTTGGGTTTGAGAGTTGAAAAAAAAAAAAAAAAAATAGCGTTGGAATTGTGGTTGGAAGTTTGGGAGAAGCAATGCAGTTCAACACCGTGTATATCAAACGGAATGAAACACTGGAAAAGGCACGATAGATTAAGACAAAAGGAAGAAAAAGAAAAGGGAATCAATCACGGCACACTCGTCCTTCTACTTATACCTGTCTGGTTTCTCGTCCACGTGGGCGGTGCAGTTGGTCACCATAGGAACCAAGACTATGAATCGTCGGGGACCCCGTATATCTACACAACAATGGTGGCCGAAAGATGGAAGAAAAAAGTAAAGGATATAGCAAAACGGGCTTATCACGCAGCCAGCGTATACGCACGAAGCGTTGAGGGAGGCACGGATAACCCGATCGATGAGTGAATTAGCCCTACATAGTAAACCAAGATCAAGTTTCTCGGCCTGTGCTGGTATGCCCAGTCAGTCTGCAGGATGAGTTTGTGTCCGAGAATACAAGTTTCAGCCTTTGCTGCTGCTGCGCTGTGCTGTGCTGTGCTGTGCTGTGGTTAGGAAGGGTTCAATCTGTCAGGGAGAGAGAGAGAAAGAGATATGTTGTCAAAACCACCGCCAGAGTCATCTTTTGGATAACAAGATCGACACGGCAGGTTAGGTGCGCGAACATGCCCACTGGGGTGCACTGCCTCTGAGATGTTTTGGTGTCTGGCAGCTGATAGCCCGAGGTGGATTCTCAAGGAGCATTTTCCCAGCGCTGCAAGGAAATTAAAGACGTTATTCTAGGTGCTGACCATCTGAGACATGCGTCTCAATATATAGTTGCAAGGGGGCGAACGTGGAGGAAGCAAAGATCAAGCCAGGTATATGCTAGGCAAGTACTATGTAGCAATAGCCTGGGGATCTGGTTCACAGGTCCAAGGTACGTAGTCGTATATGCAAAGTCGTGTCTATACATACACAGTAGTAGTTATGACGGATCCGTAAAGTCGTGGGCGTAATAGAAAATACCTGCCTGGCTGGCATGATTCCTTTCTTGTTGACGAGACAAGTTTGAAAAGTGCCAGAAAGGGTGGCCCAGGAGCGCGAGAGCCCCCATTCCGCGAGGGTGGCTGTGCAAACATGCAATTCCCAGCTGGCATGGACGACGTGCAGATAGATAGATGGCCCTGTCGTCCTCCCCGAGATATCGCGAGATGCCCAGTCCTGGTCATGTGGAAACGCCTCATCCAGGCGACCACCAGTCTGGAAGCAAAAGTCAAGGTCAAACGCCAGAACACCTGACCAGCAAAAAGGTGGTCGTACAGCCCAAGCCCAATTTGCCTAGCCGTGCTATAGTTCCTTTCGCAAAACTTTGCATTGTGCGGTCTCATGGGGAATGTTAGAATGCAGAATGTTTCAGCGGGATGCTTCCGTTGCACGGCAGTGCAGAATCCATGCAGGAATGAACAGTTGTCGGTCGGTGTGGGCTGACCGGTAGTCTTGTCGATGTGGACGGCAGACGGTGGGAATCGCCCATCAGAATGTCTCTATCGATGCTGTGTACGCAAATTAATGATGCGGATGGTGATAGTCTGCTTGGCGTTGGTGTAGTGTAGCCTTCCTCCCATCGACCGTGCCATTTTCCCACAGGTTCATGGACCCAGACTGCATGTGGAACGACAGGATGGTTTGAATGTTGATGGCAGCTCTTATTCTGATGCTAGCATGGCTTGAGCATGAGCAAGGCCACTGGCTCACGGTGAAGCACCTTCGCCCGTCTGGACATCCTGCTGTGGACAGGTGCTGTCTGTTTGTGTGCTCTGCTTTACAATGCTGAACGGCTGAGGGAAAAGCTACTCGCAAGGTGGTTCATGTCTGCCCTGGACACCCACCAGTCCTGTTGGGTTGATCCATCTGTGATTTGAGAATGGCTCGAGTCGCAGAGGGCCACGCCTCCCATCCGGACGCTTCCTTTACCACTCACGAATCTCACCACCAGGCCCGATAAACCCAGGGCTCACCCACGCCACCGCATCTTTGGACAAAGCCCTGACCTGCTCCTCGTCAATCTCGATGCCCAGGCCAGGGCCCCTCAAGACATCAATGTACCCATCCGTCACCTTCCACACCGCCGGGTTCTTGGTGTAGCTCGTCAGGTCCTGGCTCCCGGCATTGTAATGGATCCCCAGGCTCATCTCCTGGATGGCAAAATTCGGACACGCCGCGTCCACCTGGCAGTTGGCAGCCAGCGCAATGGGCCCCAGGGGACAGTGCGGCGCCAGCGCCACATCGTAGGCCTCCGCCATGGCGGCAATGCGCCGCAGTTCCGAGATGCCGCCCACGTGCGCAATGTCGGGCTGCAGGACATCGACGCACCCGGCCTCGAGGAACGGCCGCACGTCCCAGCGGCTGTGCAGGCGCTCGCCCAGGGCGATGGGCACGCTGGTCTGCTCGGCGAGCGTCCGGATGCCCGCCAGATGCTCCGACAAGAGCGGCTCTTCGATGAACAGCGGCCGGTGCGGCTCGAGCAGCTTGACGAGCTGCTTGGCGAGCGGCTTGTGCAGGCGGCCGTGGAAGTCGACGCCGGCGTCCATGCCGAGGGCCTTGACGGCCTTGACGCGCTCGACGCACGAGTCGAGCGCCGAGGGGGAGTCGAGCCAGCCGAGGTCTTCGGTGGCGTTCATCTTGACGCACTGGAAGCCTTGCGCCTTTCTCGCCGCTCTGCGCAGGCACATGGGGGCGGGCGTCAGTTCAAGAAATGCAAAGGAAAAGTATGGGCGTGGGGGAATGAAAGATGATTCTCTACGCACGCCTCCTCTGCCACATTCCCAGGCCTGTTGCCTCCGATCCAAGCATACACCTTGAGCTTGTCACGCACCTTGCCGCCCAGCAGCTGGTGAATGGGGACTCCCAGCTTGCGAGCTATACGGCGGTGTCATTCAAGAGACGGATGTCATCAGCTTCAAACAGAACCCGTGGGGACGATGACAGCCGACAAGCAAGCAGTGTTTATATACAACAAACACACACACACACACCTTTGAGATCCCACAGAGCAATGTCAATGCCGGCCAACGCACTCATAAACACAGGGCCGCCCCGATAAAAAGACGTTCTCCAGCACATTTGCCAAATGTGTTCAATGTCATCGGCCTCAAACCCCGTGTACCGCTCGAACCAGGCGTCCAGACAGCCCTCGACCGCCTGCGTGTGGCCCTCGAGCGAGGCCTCGCCCCAGCCTGCGTTGCCGTCCTCGTCTGTGACTTTGACAAAGAGCCAGCGCGGGGGCACGCGGAAGTACTCCATGGAAGCAATCTTGCCCATCTTTGTTTGTGCGGTGCGTGTGCTACAAGTGCGAGCGTGAGGTCTCTTGAGGAAAGCGTGTGTAACTCGGGTGTCAGAGCGTATAGACCGGGTTAACAAAGGACTGAAACAAGAAGGCTTGCCGTACAAAAGCAGGCTGGGACATTTTGAGCCGAGTGTGTCTGTCCCGCGGCCTGGCGTCCGTCCGAGATGGTTGCAAGAGGTGGAACCCGTGGATCAGACCGCGGGGGTCCCTGAGAGAGGGGAAATCTGGGGTGGACAGCAGGGACAGAGAGGGTCACGGCCCACTGAGAGGGCTGCGTGACACGAGCTTATGCTCCAGTGGCTCGTTTCCATCGGCCGAGAACCGGAGCTTTGGGTTGTACATAGTATCACCATGTGGATTTGGGACTTGTACCCTGGTGTTCCTCGGTCCAACACATGCCGGCTCGCTTGCGGACAGGCGATCGATCTTCTTGTTGGCAAGACCATCTATGTATACTAGAAGTATTGCAAGACAAAGGCCTGAGAAATCCATCTCGGACAAGTGGTGCCGAGTTCGAACAGGTAGGTGCCTTGGGCTTGTCTTTTTACAAACACTGGCATTCTGCTTGATCAATCTGCTGCTTGGACAGAAGTTCTAGGATGCCGTCTTTCACCAGACTGGGCCACGGTGTGCAAGTCATTACAGTTAGAATCCAGCAAGACATGGCCTTCGATTCTGCCCACTTCCATTCCCAAAGTGTCCTCGTTCCCGCTACGAATCAAGCCCGCGGGCCTTTCTGTTCTGCGCCTTGAAGTTGGCCACGGCAGTCTCCAGCTGTCCAGGCTTTGCGTCTCCAAAGATGTCGATGCCCAGCCTGGCGGGCAGATTGTAGCGGTGGTTGCGATCCAGGGCGTTGATGGCTTGGAAAGCATCCGCAGGCAGCTCAAACACTAGTTTGCCACGAGGATCAGCAAGTCAAGCACTGGAAAACAAAGAAAGAATGGCAACAGAACAAGCACACCCAGACCACTTACCCTCGCGGTTGGACTGGATGCGAGACGGCGTCACCGATTTGCTGAGGGCCACGATGCCGCGCTGCACGACCCAGCTCAAGACCACTTGGGCCGGTGTCTTGCCAAGCCGTTGCGAAAGATCAATAATGGCGGGATCGTCGATTGCCCTGCTTCCAGGTCAGCCCTGCGCTCAAAGGGATGGCGGGCCTCCTGTAGACATGGCATGCATCACTCACTTGGGCAGGCCATAGATGTTGTTCCCAAGGGGGCTGTAGGCTTGCACAACCATGCCCTAAGAAACGCATCAGCCACAGGATCCGAGTGCTGGGTGGACTGGGGCACTCGGATCGCAAATATGCATCTTGTGGTGCCGGTGTGCATACCTTGGCCTGGCAATACTGGACCAGCTCTGGCTGCGCAAAGTAAGGGTGCAGTTCGACCTGGTTCGCAACGGGCTTGATGTCGGCCACGGCCCAGATCTCGTCGACTTTGGCGGCGGTGAAGTTGGAGACGCCAATGCTGCGCACCTTGCCCTTCTTGACGACGGCCTCGAGCGCTTTCCATGTCTCGGCCAGGGGGACATCGGCAAGGTCCATGCCAAAGGTGTCCTCGTTGATAGGGAAGCGTTCCGTGTCGTTGGTGTTGCGAAACGCAACGGGCCAGTGAATCTGCCCATGTCAGAAGTTTGTCGGCGATGGCGATCGCCTTTGGGCACACACCCCCCCCAAAGCCGAACCAACTCTATCGTCGAGTGCCGTGCCACTTTACAACAAACTCACCAGGTAAAGATCGAGGTAGTCGGTCTGGAGATCAGCCAGACTCGCGTCGACGGCCCTTTCCACATCCTCTGCCTTGTGGTGCGTGTTCCAAAGCTTGCTTGTAATCTTGCCACAGATGGACGGTTCGGTGTCAACAGAGGTCCTCGCGCAAAACAAAAAAGAAAAATCACCTTGCCAACGGGAGAAGCAAACCCACAAAGATGTCCTTGCGATCCACCCCCGAGGCCTTGATGCCCTCGCCCACCTCCTTTTCGTTGTCGTACACCGCAGCAGCGTCTATGTGCGTGTAGCCCGCCCGCAGCGCCACCTCGACCGCCTCTTTGACCTCGTTTGGCTTGGATTGCTAGCTTGGCGTGTGAGCACTCTTTGCTGCTTGCGTGAGAAAGGAACAGATGCGCTTCCGTCTAGAGTCCCCGGCCTTACCCACGTGCCCAGCCCGACGGCGGGAATCTCCAGCCCGTTGATGAACGTGAACGACTCTGCAAGCGGCATGGCGGGCGACTCGGCAGAAAGAAGACAGTAAAAGACAAAACAACAATGTGGATAT
Source organism: Coniella vitis (assembly GCA_011317545.1). Classification (NCBI taxonomy): domain Eukaryota; kingdom Fungi; phylum Ascomycota; class Sordariomycetes; order Diaporthales; family Schizoparmaceae; genus Coniella; species Coniella vitis. The sequence continues at coordinate 628,204 of WUJK01000008.1, forward strand.
TCCTTTCTGCTAATGTTCTTTTGGCTCCTTCGATTCCACCGAACATCAAAGCAAAATAAGATTTGTTCTTGACCGTGTAGAACACCAATGTACTATATACGTGCGCAAGCTCAAAGCACAATCACATCATCGTACTATCTTGACCGCAGGAGTGCTGTGCATATAATCCACAACTTTGGTCATCTGCTCCATCACACGTCCATACCGTATATAAAAGAAGGATTATTTACTGTGCAACACACAAACGCACGAGTGGACCCAAGCCGCAGAAACCCCGCGTTCCAAGGCAAAGCAACAGCACCTTGTGACAGCGGGATCGGCAATGGGGGAGTGCTTTCCTACCGACTTGGAGCAGATGATACCATGTAGGATTATCTCGAGCGCGGGCGGGCTCGCTGGGCCCTGATAGCCATGCTCCAGGTCGCTTACTATAAGGCTCGGCGTCTTCTCGAACCAGTGACGCCGTGCTCTCGTTATTTCCTACTACATATTTGGCCTGGTCTATGGAACTCCGTGGGAGGGAGAGCTACGGGGGATTGGACTCGGAATGTTGCCGTGATTCATGGTCGAGCCTCCATTCAAGAGGCTGCTGAACAACAGCACGCTGATTGCAAAGAGACAGCCTGCAAGCCAAAGTCGACATTGTGACCCGAGTCAAGTACGCAGTCCACCTGGCAAAGGCCGGGCGCAGTGCGCCTCGGCATCCTGGGGCTCCACAGGCGAGGCCAATGCACTTGACCCGACAGGAGCGCATCGAGGAGGCGCTCGACTGGCTGTTTCGAGACTATGCGAAGGCCAGGCGCGCAATGCGGGTTGGTGCTGGTTGACGGCTGTTGCTGAGAACAGCCTGATTCCCGTTCTTGTGTAAGTGCCGCGAGGCACTCTTCACTCGTCTAGAACGTCTTGAGTTGTGTTCCCCCGAGCAAGAAGAAACCATGAACCTGACCTCGAGCATAGCTACAACAGCCCAAAAGTTGTGAATCAGCTCTATATCGAGCCCTCAACCTGCCGGGAAACCCTCCCAACCAGCCCAATGTTGTTGACTGCAAAAATGCAAAGCGCCCAACTTGTCTTTTCTGTTTCGGTTTTCTTGTTTCCTCCTTTCTTCTTCTTTTCTGTCTTATCTTTTTCTTTTCCCCAAAACGTACGTCCGGCGTCTACGAGCGCGCCTCCCAGCGGCCCGTGACGCCCGAGCCTCTCAAGACGGTGGGAGGAGCTCAAGGAGAAGTATTCGATGGATATTGACGGGATAGAGAGGGGCTGTAGGGTGCTTCGGCGTCAGGTCTTCTATAGTATGTACGTCTATGTCCTTTAAGAATAAGAAGAAGAAAAAGAAACCATTACTCCAACCGTCAACTATGCTGTTCAACCGTCGAGATAACCCGCTGTCAGAGATACAGCCGTTGCTATAACGGCTAGCGCACAAACTCAAGCCAATCTTGGTCAATAATATATTCTCCAGCTTCTCCTTCGTCTTCGACTCGAAAACCTCTCCTGTTTGCGGGTATCTATCCGAGTCCGAATACCACGCCCTCGCCAGTCTCTACCTCCCTCGCTCGAAACATACACACCCCCCTCACACCACAGCCATAGCAACCATAACAAGCGGCCAAGCAGCCGCCAAAACAAACGCAGCAACAACAGAAAACAAACCGATCCTGCCCGTGCCGTGCCGCCCGCGCCATCGATCAATCAGCGCGAGAACCGTCCAGAGCATGCCCATCACGTACGCGGCGCCGCCCCACAAGAGGCCCAAGATCAAATCGGCCCGCTTGTCGGTTGGACTTATCACGTCGCCGCCGCCGGCGGTGTTGCTGGTTGAGGTGGAAACCGTGCTGAGCTGGGTGAGTGGTATTGGTGTCATTTCTCCCCCCTTTTCTTTTCTTTTCTCTTCCTTTCCCTTTCTCTTTTTCCTTGATGCCTTGTGGTGTGATGAAAAAAAAGCCAGGATCAAGCCAAAAGACCACCCGCAACCGGCGAAGCAATCCTTGGGGAGTGTTGCGGAACGAACCAAGTCAAGCCCGCTCGACTGTGCTTCGTTGCAATTTGAGCGGGTTTGGGTATATGTGCTTTTTCGATAGCAGTAAGGACGCTGGCCAATGTGTCTAGGTGAGGAGCGTGCTTTTCAGTGTTTAATCTTTTGACAATCCGGCCGACTGCGGAATGAGGAAATGGTGAATGTGATTGATTGACTAGCAACAACGTGATATTCACTAGATTCGCAAAAATAATGCAGCGAGGATAAGTCGCGTTCAGAAGGGGCGAGGAAATGATGTTTGGAAAAAAACAGGCATCAATCCAGTCAGTGGAGGATGAACATGGTAGGAAGTCTACCAAAGACAAACAAGAAAAATCATATGTGATGGTGTGGTGGGTATCTTTCACATGTGCCCTCGAAATAATAGTACTCTGATAATGGGCTGGGTCCCTCAGCCCTTGTCCTATCATTCTACCACGTATTTCCATCCTCGCACATCAGTCTATGTGTACAAAAGGCATACATAGATGATCTGGTACGGATTCCAAACCGGCGAGAAATCTGAACAGCAGACGAGTCGAGAGTCTCAAAGCAGAAATGACTGGACTGGCCCCATCTCCAAAGGGCTTATCACGCACGGAACGCGAATGATCGTCAAGATTAGCCGCCAGATGTGACGCTCAATCCCTACTTGGTTCTGGGCCTGGGGATGTGCCCAGCGAATCACAGGTTAAAACGGATTTGTGTTTTGTGATGACTATAATTATGGAGAGTATAATAAATTTCACTCAGTGCAGTTTGGGGCAAGAGTCTAGATACATAGTTATTATCCCCCCCCCCAGAGGCACTCACTCACTCACTGCAACCTCGCTACTCCCTCCCTTGCGCGTATATCTCATGCTTCACTAGACTCAGCTCCTGGGACCGATACCAGTGATATCGCGAGCTGCCGTTTTTTTGGATCATACCTGCCCGAGCCAAATGGTACTACACAGCTCTTGAGCGCTCTTTCTAGAGTTTATCAAGCCACAGAGCTTACTGAGCCGTATATTGCGCGGTGTGACAAGATATTTACCTAACACTCGAGGCAAAGAAACATCCTTTGGGCCCCGGGCCCGATCCAAATATGTAATCGAACAGAAACAGCATCCAAACTTGGCATATGATACTCGCGTTTTTTTTTTCTTTTTCTTTTTTCTCATCAGGCCAATAAGCCAATCAAGTCCCGAATTTGAAACCTTGGCCCACCATACCACACATTGTACATGCGCATGATTCCTTAGGTGGACGACAAGACGCCGTCGGCAAGCATTTGAGTGAACGCCTGGAGGGCAACAACGGGTTCTAGGAGAGTTTGATCACGTGTCAGCTTTTCTACAAATCATCACTTTCCCCCATAGATTCAACTTACGGTAGTATGGAACTTCGTGACCAGCCTCGTACTAGTGGGGTTATATCAGCATCATCGGAACAGCGATACGGGAATCTTTTTTTTTGGGGGGGGGGGAACTTACAACACGGAGGAAGTTGAGGTTACCGGCAGTCTTGAACTGGCCGCCGGAAACGCCATTGACAGTGTATTCTTCGAGGGCCTTGGCGCGGAACTCGGTTGCGTCTGTGTAGTTGAGGTTGTTGACGACCAGCTGGCTGCCGTACCAGTTGCAGATCCAGTCTAGATGGAGTGTCAGGGTGTGTCCACTTCATGCCGGAAGGGTGGAAGGGGAGGGGAGAAAATAAAAGAAAAAGCAAAGGAAAAAGAAGAAAGAAAAAAGAGTTCAAAGAGAGATAGATACTCACCCAGATCACCAGCCCAGATGAGCACATTCACTCCACTCTGGACCACCTCTGCCAAGGGCTCCAAGAACGACCGGCCCTCGTCGCCGGTAGCGACAATCTTGGTATAAGGGCCGTTGGGACACTCTTGGTACGTGCTTTGCGCACCAATCGCAGCAATGACGGTGGCATTGGCGAGGTAAGTGGCATACTCCTCGGAAGGATCGGTGTCTTCATCGCTGCGGGGTTCCAGGACATCGTAGACGTTGAAGTTGTTGGCTTCCTGGTTTTGATTTTAACGAGAACAGGTTAACAACGTTGGAATCAATGTTATCATTCACTGTGTGGGCTTACCTCGATGGGGCTCTCGACAGCTGAAGAGCAAGTAGAGCTTGCGGAAAGGCAAGCGGCGTTGGAGCCGGTGATGGAGGTGCAGCCAGAGTAAGCTGGGACGCATTCGGATGTGTCTGTTTTTGGGGGGGGCTTTGTGTTAATTATATATGTAGTTGTGGATGGGAAGTCTGCGTGCCAATTCTCATGGGCTGAGTTTGGTGGACAAGTAGCCTTCATGCATTAGGCAGAATAAATACATACAGTCATCCCTGAGGAGGTGAATGTCAGCAAGTATGCTCATCCTAAAGAGAGACTATTACAAATTCACGTACATGTAGTTCTCGTACTGGCGGAGCGTAATGAGCTGGTTGTAGGTGTTGTTGTAGGCAAAGATGGGGTAAGCCTTCGACTCAAGATTAGTATTTTATATCGAACAAGAATCAGATACCAGGCGTGATATTTACCTGGTATTGCAGCTCGGGGTCGATCCAACCTGCGCAAAGTTCCGTCAGTCAAGGAAACCATCTCCCAATATCACATGCAAATTCAACGACTTACCGTTGTTGATGCCCAGAGCAATCAAGTTGATGGTCTCACCCTTCACCGAGCCGGCAGCGATGGCCGCGTTTTGGGACTCAAAGTAGCTGGCAAACTCGGGGCCGTAGTGACCGCCATACGACTCGGTAAAGAGCGCAAAGTCGCGGCTCTCGTAGGTAGGGAACGCCGCGTAGAAGTTCTGCAGGAATTGCCATACGTATTCCGCCGCCGTGACGGTCGAAGTGGCACTGTCCGTTCCATAGCTGAAGCCGACGCCTGCAAAGATAGACATGAGCCACTCATCCTTTCCAAGCAGTAAGACCACTAGTGTGTGACTCCTCGTATAAAAGGAAGCTCACCGATAGGCTGGTCGACGTAGAGCATGTTGGCTACATTGTTCCACGAGTACTCGTTGAGTGATGGCTCCGTCGAGCCGTTGACAAAGTGGCACGGTCCTGAGAGCCGACGTTAGATGATGTGGAAAATAAGGGTGAAAGCATTCCTCCACGGAGGCCCGCTGCTATTGGGAATCTTTATAAGGTATAAAGGCAAAAGTACGGACCATGCTCCTGGAACAAACCGATCCTGCGATGGATAACCGTGTCAGTCATTCCGTCGACCATTCTCCATACCAATCTGTTGAGTGAACAGATGACCTGCAAAACCAAGGCAATGCTTACATGGAGGAGCAACCAGGGCCACCGTTCAGCCAAAGCACAAGCGGCGCAGTAGAGGCGCCGGTACGCGCCTCAAAGAACCAGTACCACATGTGCATAGTGCTCAAAGAGTTCAGGTCAGCGTCGAGGTACCCAGAGTACGTTGTGACGCCCGGCGTGGTTTCCTGCGTGGACTGTCAGCGCTCGCTCTCCTTTTGGACATGTTGCCAGGAATGAGGTTGGTGCGTTCTGGTGATGAGGAACGTACGCAAATGCCAGAGTCCTCCACATAGGCAAGCGAAGACTTGGCTCCTTCACGCTTGAAGACGTTGTACTCGACGCCATTGCGTGTCTCGAGGTATCGCTTGTGGAGGCTCTCCGACTTGGCCGACGGGGGCATAGCCATGGCCAGGCTGGCCAGGCCCAGAGATGCAAGCAGCTTGAAGGACATCTTGATCCGAGTGAGCTCTCCTGATCTCTCTCGCCCCAACACACGAGACTGGTTGAAAGAGAAAACTGGTAGTAGATAGATATCCTGGGAGCCTCTGACCTCTAGGCTGTCTGGGGAACTGTTCGAGCGCAAGGTGCTACAGGCTGGGGACACAAGTCAATGCTTGAACCGGGCAGCGTGCGACCTCATATACCTACATGCCTTTCCTTGCACCTCAGCTTGCTCCCGAGCGACCAAGCACAGGACTGCCACGGCAGATTCCACAGCTGAGGCTACGCTCTCCATGCCACGGTCCTCATAACGGCCTGGCCGTGGACAAATGTCACGATGCTAGAACCTGACTGCCCCTTTGAGAAGGTCTCGCCCGTCTTGCCTGGTTGCGAATAGTGGACCGCCTGCCGAAATGAAGCAAGAGGAAAACCGGCTCATGAGCATCACTGGCTCATTTGTTCTGCTGGTGGCATCTGGACGGTTGCTTCGGGCCCACAGCCCTCTGGGATAGAGCCCACAAGACAAGTCAAGCTATTCCATGAAGGGAAGCTCGGTAACGGCTGGGACACCCCGACTGATGTTTTCCATCAGTGCCGTTGACGAGACGATTCACACGACCTTCCTCGCTTGGATTTAAGGTTACAGTAGGCCTGCAGATGATCGACAGGCGTAAGAAGCCAATAACACTGTATCAATAGTTTAAAGGCAAGCTATACTTTAACCGTAATCGCCGCCGGTGCCTGGTCTTCCCAACAGCGTGGCATTTAGTTTCAGAATCCCACCCTTGCCTATCAGGGTCGCGGCCCATAGAGCCCACCAGGGTGCTGATGGAAACCCTCGGCCATCCCAAGTTGACAGGCAGTATCGATGTAGTAATGCAGACATAATTGCGGAAGTGATGATGCTCCAGTGGTCCACGCGAGATGGGCGTGCTGAAAACATGGAGAGAAAAGACACAGAGCCGTGCCCAAACGATCCCATGATCTATCTATACATTTCAGCAATGGCTGGATTGAGACGAAGATATTCTTCCAACAAGCAATTCTCAATATAGACACTTGCAAGCGCAAGTCAATCAATACCTGACTTTCTGGGACACGCGTTGGATAATCCAGGCTTGAAGGCACGGTCGCTTCGACTTGTGATCAACCGATATACTCTGCATATTCCATGAACGTCTGATCGGCTTGTAGAGCATGTATATCCGCAACGTCGAGGCAAAACGCTACGTCCAGGCCTCCGTCCACGGTTTTGGGCTGGATGTAAACAAGGCCCTCCACCGGCCCAAGGTTGGGTCTTTTGCAAAACACCGGTTTGCCTAACTCGCCAAAGACGGCCTGGCTGAGTCCGAGCCCGGCCCAGCTAGACACGACGAGATCGAGGCCGCCACTCGTTTTCAACGACGCACCAAACGACATGGCTCCTTTATCGTCCAGTGCATCTACAGCGGTAGCAAAGGACTGTATCTCGTGTGGCCGAACCGAGTGCAAGCTCAGACGCAAGCGGCGAGCCAGACCGGCGAAATCAGTGGTTGCCAGCGGCGAGTCCAGGGGGACCTCCGTGTCCACGCACCACACCAGGTGGCCCAAGTACTCTTTCGATATGTCCAGGAACCGACGGGCGTTGGCAGCGCGGGAGAATGTGACGGTGGATGGCTTCTCCACGCGCTTGAGCGCACCGCTGTGATTTTCGTGCAGAGCAAGGCTGTCAAGATGTCGTCGGTGGATACCCACGTTGGACTCTGCTCTCCCAGGTTGGACTCCATTGCCGTTGAAGCGATGCTTTTGAGCTGGCCTAGCTTTGGGCCGGGGAAATGAAAATACACCCACTTGACACTCTTTGGCGCTGCCTCGCTCTCGCCAGCGGGCGGTTTCTGTTCCGTCGCCATGTATTCTGTCCTGGTCAGATCTTGATGGAGAGAGAACAGCATCTCGCGGGGAACTTACTGCTCGTGTCGCTTTTGTCCTCTGCGGGGCCGAGCAGTGGAATGATGTGCCGCCGGTCACAGTTGCCCATGGCAACAGCAGAGGGAGAGAAGGCCTCACCGCGCAGTGCCTGTGCATAGAACTGGATGAGGAGGCCCATGCCGTTCATGTCCATGATGTGGTGGTTGCCCTGGAACGTGAGGATCAGCCCCCCCGCGGATCGCGTTGGCCTGGATTTCCAAGACTGGGGCCCGGTGCTCGTCCTCATTGTACGAGTCGGGCATGGGCCTGTGGCTGGCCAGCACATGCCCATCGAGAGCCTGCATTGGGGCACCCTGGCTGAGGATGGTCTGGAGCGGTGGACACAGGTCTTTGCAGTCCTTGCAAACCACCAGACTTGCCCGCTGTGCTGGATCGTACGCGGTCACAGTGACAAGCGGTATCCTGTCGGGGCCGCTCGCACGGCGGACCACATGGCCGGCTAGATAGGGAAACGAGTTGACGAGCTGCTCCGAGGCGGTATCCAACTTTTGCACAAGAAGACCAGGAGTCGTTTCCGCTTCAAAGGCCACAGAGATGACGGTCTGCCGGGGCTTTTGTGTTAGCAATGCAAGCTGTGTGTGGCCTGACCTTTTTGTATCAAAGTCAGAAAGAGTAGCACTTGCATATGTCTTGAGAGACGTCATCTGCCCAAGCACGTCCTGGATATGGGCAAACACAAGGCCGTCATTGTCGCCAGAATTGTCGTCGTTGCTGTTGTTGTTGTTGTTGTCGTCGTTATCGTCAAGATTCGCCATTTTGAGCACCGTAGCTCGTCATTTCGGAGTTATTCTCAACCCATACATGCATACTATCCAGACGTTCTGGAGAGGCTGCACTTATTACTTCCCCCAATCATCAAACAACGCTTATCACGCTGCTGTGTGAGCCAGTGACTCACAACGAGCATGCATGCACCTCTCATTGGGCGTTGATGGTGGCTTAGACTTATTCCCACAGCAATGCAGCCAGCATACAGACAGACAAAACAAACAAACAAACAAACGGGTGGAGCGTGCCGTTCTTACTTATTTATCATGTATGACAGGTTTTTGGTTGCGCTAACGGCGCTCGCACGAGGGCAGACACGGATAAGCGTCTGCAAAAGAGGAAAATGATAACGCTGCTCGGGCCCATCCTCCGGCTTCCTTCGGTGGGAATCCGGCTGCAGCAGCAGGATATAATATCACAAAAGGTGTTGTTGTATCTGTTGGCCAAAAAAAAAAAAGTATAAAAGGGGCCGACTCGCCTCTGGAACAACTTGATATTCAGTTCTCTTCATTCAAGCCATCCTCTCATCATCACCATCGCAAAAGGACCAACCCAAGCATTGGACAGAATCTCATATTGCCGTTATTATTCGTCACGTCACCTTCTCTCAACACCCCCCCCCCCCCTCCCCAAAAAAAGGAACGGCTCTGTGGGCTTTCCTCTTCACCCATTAAACCATGGCTGGAGCACGCATGCCCCCTCAACTCCCGCTGCTGTTCCAGCCAACAGCAGAATCCGTGCTGCGCGACGCGCGGCAGACCATCGTGGAGGCAGCAGCCGTGTGGGACGGCGTGGTCCGCAGTGTCTCGCCGGAGAGCGCCACCGTCGCAAACACCATACTGCCCGTGGCGCAGATCGAGAACGAGACCATGGCCGTCAACGATGTCATCTACCTGTTTGCGACGACGCACCCCGCCGAGGAGATCCGCCTCGCCGCCCGCGCGGCCAAGAAGCTCACCGACGCCGCCGTCGTGGACCGCTACCTGCGCGACGACATGTTTGCCCTGGTGGACGCGGTGTTGCACAGGACCAGCGAGGCAGCGGTGGACCCGGAGACGTACAGGTTCCTGCTGAAGCACCACGAGCAGTTTGCCGACAACGGCTGCGACCTCAAGGGCGCTGCCAGGGACAGGTTCGAGGCTGACAAGAAGAGGCTCCAGGCCACGTCGCAGCAATACCTCACGAACCTGGACAATGACAAGTCCGGCCTGTGGCTCAGCCTGCCTGAGCTGGAGGGCCTCCCCAGCAGCTTTGTCGAGACCCTGCAGAAAGGCGAGGGTGAGAACGAAGGCAAGTATTGGGTCAATATGAAACGGGCGCACTACGAACGCATGAGCAAATTCGCAAGGTCCGGGCAGACGCGCAGGCAGTACTTTACTGCGCATCTGAACAGAGTCCCAGCCAATATTGCACTGTGCCGCGACATCTTTCTCCTGAGGGACTCGCTCGCGCGCCAGAAAGGCTGGCAGTCCTGGGCTCGATACAAAATGTCCAAAAAGATGATGACGAGCCCAGATGCTGTCCGCAAGACGCTGCACGAAATCCGCGACAGGACTGCGGAGGTGGGCCAGAGGCAGATAGCCCAGCTCCTGGCTTTGAAAAAGGCCGATGTAGCAGATGATGATGATGATAATGGCCATGACACGGAGCTGTATCTGTGGGACATTGCCTTCTACAATGATAAACACCAGGAAAAGTCCAAGGCCTTCTCAGCCCAATCTCTGATGCAGTATTTCGAGCTGCACACAACGGTCGCCAACATCCTCTCCTTGTACGCAGGGCTGTTTGAGATTGAGTTCCAGCTCGTGACAGAAGAGGCGGCGCAGGCACTGCGCGGAGAGCACGCGACGGCCCTCACATGGCAGGAGGATGTGCTGCTGTACTCGGTCTGGGACCTGCGCGCAGAGGAGGAGGAGGAGTCGTCGTCGTCGTCGTCGTCGTCGTCGTCGTTCCTGGGCTATATATACTTTGACTTGCATCCCAGGCAGGGCAAGTATACGCACACGGGCCACTTCAATCTGCAAAAGGTACATTCTCCGACGCCCAGGTCTCTTTCCCAAAAGACAACAACAATTGTGCTGATCCGTCCGTCCGAGTCTGACAGGGCTTTGAGCGACGAGATGGCAGCCGGGCATACCCATGCGCCGTGCTGGTCATGAACCAAGCCAAGGCCGTGGACGGGAAGCCATCGCTGCTCAGCCCCAACGAGGTTCGATCGTTGTTCCATGAAGTCGGCCACGGCCTCCACAACCTGCTGTCTGTGACCAAGTTTGCGCGATTCCACGGGCCAAAGTACGTCGTCTGCATTCTTCTTCTCTTGCCCAGCCTGTTATAACGTGTGACCAACCCACCCACCCCGGCTGACAACCTGGGCGCTTTGCAAAAACAGGGTGGACCGAGACTTTGTCGAGATGCCAAGTATCCTCTTCGAATACTTCCTGTGGACCCCAGACCGCCTCCGAGAAGTCTCGTGTCACTACGCCCATGCCTCGCCCGCGTACGAAGCCGTGTGGAGAGCAGCCAATCCGACAGCACAAGCGCTGCCTGCACAGCGCATCCCAGACGACATGATGGCGGCAGTGCTCCACGCAGCAAACAACGTCCTGAACGACCGCAGAAACCTCCATTTTGCACTGTATGATTTCGCCGTGCACGACCCGCCCAGCACAGAGGCGCTCGAGCGCATGAACATCTGCGCGACCTACAACCAGATGTGGTCTGATGTCGTGGGCGTGCGTGGCGGCGAGGCGGTGGACGGCGAGCGTGGGTGGGAGTGGGCGCATGGCGAGTCGGTTGTGCGGCTCATCATGGGGGATTCCTACGACGCCGGATACTATGCCTATGTTTTGTAAGTGCGACAACTCGCCCACTTGGAGGTATACACTTCTTAATCTGCAGGGCCATGACATGACTGACAAGAGAATATTGTGTCTAGTGGGCGGATGTGGGCTCTCGACATTTTCGAAACCTTCTTTGCAAAGGACACGCACAACACCGAGGAGGCCCGGAGATATAGAGAGCTGTTGCTCAGGCCCGGCGGCAGCCAGCAGGAATGGAAGACGCTGACAGGTTACCTGGGTCGGGAACCAAGCCCCGAGCCATATTTTCGCTGGCTCGAGCGATCGATTTAGATCAGAGCGAAGCCATGGGTGGTGGTGGTGGTGGTGGTGGTGTTGGTGTTGGAGAGGGACGGCCGCAAGACCAAGGCCATCAATCCGCTGTGGTTGCACTGCGAAACAGCCACAATCTGAATAGGAAGCCATGTAGACGCAAAGACTTCTGGTTCTTTTCTGGCCGAGCTCATCTGTTAGTCAATCTCATCCACCATATAAACGTCCGGTGTCAGGTCCTCCGGCGTCGACGACGCCTCTCCTTCAAACGTTTCAGGAGAATCTTCATCGTCCGGGCTGATCTCATCCTCCGTCTCCCAGTCAGAGCCCGACTCCCCGCCAAACCTCTTCCTCAGTTCGCTGATCTCCTGCTCGATGTCTGACAGCTCATTGGACCCTACACTGCCGCCTCGACTCCCGCGAGCCTCCCCTCGTACACGAGCCTCGGCGTCCAGAAACCGCTTGAGCTCAATCTCGCGCCTCTTCAAGCCAAGCTCGCGCAACCGACTTGTAGGATCATCAGTCAAGCCTTTTCCTCTCACCCCAGACAGCGCGCTCGCATGTCGTCGTCGTCGTCCCTGTCCTGCATTTTGCGGAGGATAGTAGTAGTAGTAAGGCGTAGGGTACCCCCAGTAATTCGACGCATATTGATTCCAGTACCCCGCCAAAGACATCGTCGTCGGCGTCGTCGTCGTCTTGAACAACGCTGGAAGAACCTCCGCAATCTTGGCCTGGAACCACGGCGGTAAGATCGCATAGTACTGCAGCGCAGGCTTGATGGCACTCCCGTGGGCTCGTATATCAGACGGGGTCAGCGCAGACAGCACCACGTCGCGCGCAGCCACGACAGCTGCCAGCGACGAGGCCAACAGGTGCGCCTTGTCCCAGGATCCGAGCTGCGCCAGGTCGTCGCGCAGCGCTGTGCGCGCCGCCTCCTCGCTGCTGCTGGTGGTGGTGGTGGTGGTGGTGGTGGCGACGAGGAGGTACCGGGACAGGCAGCTGATGGTGTACATGTACAGCTCGCCCTGCTTGGCGTGCTGGATCTCGGCGAGCTCGTGGAGGAGGGCGCTGGGGCTGGCGGAGCCGAAGATGCGCTCCGAGAGGCAGGCTGCCTGGAGGCGCCAGTTGCGCTGGCTCTGCGCTGCGCGCGAGAGCATCTGGAGGGTTTGGCCGAGGTGCGCGGGCATGGCGGGTTGCGTCCAGCCGGGGTTCTCGGAGAGGACGGGGATGTAGTAGGGCGTGTACGTCCCGGGCCACATGGGCTCGAAATAGGCGCCTGTCATGTTTGCCATCGTTGCAGGTTGCGGGCCATCGTCGTCGTCGTCGTCGTCGTCGTCGTCAGACTTCCTGCTTAGGCGGTGGGCAACACAAGCTCTGGCAAACAGCCAGTGGAGAAGTGGACTGGTGTTGGCCAGCTCAGGCCGCCGCAGCAGCAGGTGCTCGCTCAGAGAATCCGCGTGGCGCAGCGCAACAGTCGCCAGCTCGGGGACGGTGCAGTGGTTCACCGTCTTGAGCGTGGTCTGGGAGAAGATGTCTATGAGTGCGAGGTGGATCGAGACGTCCGTCGAGGACACGGCCAGCCAGTCGTCGCGGATGCGCTGGCAAAAGTCGGCAGGTCCTTGCACGTCAAAGAAGACGTCGAGGAGCGGGATTTGGCCCGTGTCAAGCAAAGAAGACATGCCGCCATGGTATTCGACCATATGCCAGACGCGCGTCAAATAGATGGTCCGAAAGTCCCAGACTCGGCCTTGGCTCTTTAACAGCTGGTAAGTCTGTCTCCAGTCGAGCCAGTAGATGGTTTCGGTGGAGAGCGGCCAGGGAACTGTGCTCGACAATTGTGGCAAGATGTTCTTTAGACAATCAAAGAGGTAGAGGTTCTGAAGCTACATGTTCTGAATCGTTACTGCAAGGACTATCTTCACAATGGGAGAAGAGAAAAGACAAGGGACACGTTTAGCTCACCCGAGTGGAAGTGGTGGACGCTGGGTCTTGGACCATGGGAAATTCGATCCATGCCTCCGTCATCTCCCTGTAGACAATCTCACAGTCCTTCTGGCTCAAGCTCAGCGAAATCCAGTACACGAGTTTCCAGTTAAGATACAGATCCCCCAGCACATTCGAGTCGCTGCCTCTCCTCCCCCTTGGTGTCCTTGTCTGCCGCCGCTTGGGCCAGCCAGACGGGGAAGGGAATACTTGGGCGGCGCGGCCTGCAAGCGAGACGACCGACTTGAATTCTCCCATTTCCCAGAGTGTTTCTGCGTGCTTGGCGAATATGAGTGGGTGGCCGGCGTGCTGGGCGAGCTGGCGGTCGAAATACTCTTGTGCCGTGCGAAACTGGCCCAGCCGCGCCAGACGGCTGTATTCTTCCACCTCGTCGTCGAGGTCCGCTTCCAGGTCCCATTCCAGGTGGTGTATGGTGACCATGTCGTTGTCTCCCGCCTCAGAGGCTCTATAAACGTGGATGGCAGGGTCCCAGGGTGCGTGCCTTTGGTCGTTTCTGTGCTGCAATGTGCCTTCTGGGTACGCTTCTTCGCGGTCCAGCCGCTGCTTGTAGGGGATCTTGTCGACACCGACACCGGCCTCACCTCTCAGCGAGTCGTCGCGCTCTTTGCCAGAGCTTTGCGCAGGCACAGCCGCGTGGCGATTCCGTCCAGCCTGCTTTGGATCGGGCCCTTGGGCTCCCATCCATTTCAACACATTCTGTGAGTTGTCCTCGTCGAGATAGTCTGAGAAGCGGACCTGTGCGTGTCGGGCCGCCGGAGGGGGTGATCTGGACCGTGCTTGTGCCCAGGTCTTGCGCGGCTCATAGTAGGTGTCAGTCATTGTGGCGCTTTCGTGAATCTGTCCCGACCCAGACTGGCGGCGTGTTCGAGTACTAGAAACTGTACGCAGTTTATCACACTCCCCATCAGACATGAGGATATCACTGTGAGCGGCTGATGTGCCAGGGCTGAAGGAGTAACAAAACAAAACAAGGGCTTGAACAGGCAACCCCGCTGAGGGTATCCCAAGTCTCGGTATGCAGGCTGTGCTTATTATGTACACGTTGCTATAGGAGCAAACGGCCGTGGGCGCAGGCAAGAGGGAGGACTGCGGCCCCTCATTGGTTTGATCTGGGCTCACACCCATGCGTTCCGTTCCATGCAGATGCGTTCGGGGCGCTGAGCGGCTATCCGAGAGCCCCTTCGCCGTGGCATTATTATTGGGCCTTGGTGAAAAGAGATCGGAGACACACACACACACACACACACTCACTCACTCACGCGCGTCCGTAGGTAACTTGACACTGCATTAGCGTGGCTTATTACAAGCCACTCGGTGCAAGTATCGGGTTGCCTCATGGCGGGCTTGCTGCCGTGTGGCTTGGTGCATAGAATTCGAGGCTGTGCCGGCTCCTGTGCCATGCCATCTCGTCCTTCTCCTCACTGTTAGCGGCTCCCAAAGGGTGCAGAAGACGGGATAAACACCAGACTTACACGCTGTTGTCTGAATCACTCCCAGTTGAACACCAAAATACCGTGTGTAGGAAAGCGGGAAACGCTGCCCATCTCTCAGCATGGCCTCTGTCAGTCCCGACACGACGACGCAGTCACCACCACAGCCATCACCTCCTCCTCCTCCTCCAAATGAGCCCACCATCCCCCGCCCCAGACTCTTCACCACGACATCCTACCCAGCCACCTCCTTCCCCTTCTCCCGGCGCAGCAGCAGCAGCAGCAACAACAACAAAGACCCTTCCACCCGCTACGGCCGCTACGAGCCCTTCCATGAATTCAGCAACCTCTCCTCCGCAGGCCACGCCAGCATAGGCCACCGGACCTTCCACGCCGGCAGCAGCAGCCGCAAACGCCTCACCATTGACTGCGAATTCCTCTTTCGCCGCTCCCAGTGGGGCGTGCTGGGCGGCGGGGACGACGAGCCCAGCAGGTGCCCCGCGGGCATCATCTACCTGAATCTGCACTTTGGGTCGCCGCAGGGGTGCCGTGTGCGCAGCGCGACGGTGACCATTACGCTGGACGAACGCGATCCGGTGCTGGCGTCTGCACGAGGACAGGCCGGGGCCAGAGGCGGCGGCGCGGCACACGCAGGCCGGCACCACCACAGCAGGCAGAGACCTCTTCACCCTCTGGGCCGCCCCGTGCAAATCACGCCCTGGTTCGGGCCCGAGCAGCTGGGCGGCGAGACCAAGAGCGCCAGTGTCCGGTCCACCCGGAGGGCCATCCCTGAGGTCAACGTGCTGGGCAATGGCGCGGGCGGGGTGGGCTACGAGCGATCCACGTCCTTTGTGCACCAGGCGCGGTGGTCGTTCCACGGACAGCGGCTCCCCGAGGACAACAGCCCGCTCTACCGCACGATTCAGTGGGAGCTGAGCGAGAATGAGCTCGAGCGCCAGAGTTTCCACAGCAGGACGGTGCGAACGGCCTTTGCGTTTGAGCATGCGGGGCAGCCGTTCTTGATGAAGGTTGACATTCACGGGAAACTGGAGAGTTGGCGTGATCGGGTGAGGTCCAGGTTTTCTTTTGGCGGCGGGAGCGGTGGCAACAAGGGAAATCGAGTGACGACGTTGTTGGATTTTGAGGACTACACAAAGTATACCAAGAGGCTGGATGGATTGGCCGAGGGCCTGCGCAGGGCGATGGAGATGGAGAATATGCAGGAGGTGCCGGTTGTGATTCCGGATGCATTTCCAGACACCTCGTTCCGACCAGGAGGACGGCTTCCGAGTGATGAAGACGGCGATCCGCAGAAGGACGAAGAGTCGGCCATAGAACCTGGGACAGCGCGAGCCGAACCGGGACCTGGCCAGCCGCTGGTAGAAAATGCCAATGACAGACCGCAGTTGCTACCAAGCCAGGTCGATCCGCTGTTGTCGTCAGCGTCAGAAGGGGGGATGACAGCCCAGGATATCCGAAACATCATCGCCATGATCAAACAACACTCCCACTTGCCTGGTCACGCCATGTCCAGCTGGGCAGATCTCCCTGCAGGAGGAGGCTCCGCAGCATCAGCCTCCACCAAGTCGCATCAGGGAACGGTCGTCGCCTCGGAGGAGACCGTAATTGGCACGGAGCCGCCGGCATATGGTGTTCCTGGGGCCGAGCAAGATGCAAATGATGGCACGGCGAGGGCGTCAAGAGAGGCCACGGCATCAACGAGCGAGCGCAAACGCCAAGGCGAGATGGATGCGGCAGAGCTGCTGAGTATCCCATTTGTGCTGGCGATTCTGCAGTTGCTGTCGAGCCTGATGAACACTCTTGGCTATCTCCCAGCCACATCCAGAAGACGGGGCATACTCGAGAGCCAGGGTGAGGGCCGGGCGCAGCAGGAAGAAGAAGAAGAAGGACGCCGTGAGGAAGCCGTGTCTTGACTCTCGAGACTGGCCAGCTTTGGCGGTGTTGATAGCTAGCCCTGGTCAGAAGCAGAACCGAGCATGAACTGGTCCCAAAACGCCCAATCGGTGAGATGAATCTCAAAGTCCTCGACAGTACTGCCATCAGAGCTACTACTCCAAGTACCAAAGGCAGGTTTGGATCCCAACCCCCACGAAGGGTCCGTCAAAACGCCAACACCTACCCCGTCTGCTTGCAAATCCGAGCCGTTCGACACTGCGTTGGCTTGATCGCCGCCCACCGCCACCCTCAGATGCTCAAAAAGCGCTGGTTCCTCACCACAGCCATCCCCAGCACTCGCCGGGGTAGCCGCCCACGCCTCCACCATCGCCTTCCAAACGGACGCATGCATGGCCCGTCGCGACGTCTGGATCTCCGGGTGATGCCGTATCGTCTCAGCCATCTTCTTCCAGGCTGTGTCCGTCTCTTCGCGCGAGAGAAGAGGCGAGCTCGACTTGGAAGCCGCCGTGGGACTTGCCCGAGACGAGGCGGTGATGCTCTTCAGCGTACACATGAGCGCGTTCCAGAGGTAGAACTTTTCGACTTGCCACAGCCAAGGTTTCAGGTCAGGGTGCGCATAGATGGCGTTGTTGGCGTCTAGGATCTTTTGCGCGAGGTTGTAGAGAAGACGGTGCTCTGTAGGATCAAGGGGTGTGCGCTGCTGGCCCTGGTTGAGAAGGGGTTGCATGCGATGGCGGAGGCGGACGACGTTGGCCGCGGAGCGGGCAATGAGGAGAACGAGGTAGTGGAGAGGGTCAGCAAGGGACAGCAGCTGTTAGTACATGAAATAAAAGCAAAGATCGGACTGAAAGAAGGGAAAAAGATAAACACTCACTAACAACATCACAATACCTCAGAAACTTGTCCTCAATCTGGGCCTCAACCTCGTCAATCATCGCAAGACTCTCCCCAATCGACCGCCACGGCCTCGTTGGGCCCTTTGCATGACCACTCTCAGCACTATTGCTCGCGCCCCAGTTCAACGCCTTGCGCGTATAGAATTCAGACAGCTCAGCCCGCGCCAGGACATACATCATATCCGTCGCCCCCTTCGTCTCGGGAGGCATCTCCTCCATGCCAGGGTAGATTCGCGCATCGTCTACGTTGAGCGGCTTGCGCACATCCCACTCGCTGGGAGGAATGGTGATCCCCGTGCCCGCGTGCTGGGCTGCAAATCCATCCAGTGGCACAAGTTGCCAGAACACGCGACGACGCATCTGGACCTCAAACGGCGGAAGATGCGTCGTCTCGCCCGGGTCTCGGTGTAGGCCCATGCGCTGAGCAATGCGCAGGCCGATGCCCGTCAGGATCCAGTAGGTGTGCGGGTCAATGTATCCCCGTGCGCAAACGAGAAAGAGCAAGTAGGCTTGCATGACGGGGAACGCGGTTGTTTTGAGCCATGAGGCGTTGATGAGGGCTTGGTTCAGTGCGCGCTGGTAGCGTGCGAGGAGCAAGGGCCGTGCCGCGTGGAACTCGCGCTGGCATGCGTCGTCGGAGAGGGAGTAGATGGCCGAGTGGTAGATGGCAAAGAGCTGGCACTCCTGATGGCGCGTCGCGGTGCCAGGGCTGCGGGATACGCTGGTGAGCATGTCGCTTGTCGTGGGGATATGGAGAATGCGACAGAGTGGCTCGATATTGTGCATGTGAGCGCGCCACAACTTCAGGGCGTCTTCCTGGCTCGGGTGGAAATGAACTAGATTTTGAGATGTGCCTGGGAGCACATCAAAGATAGTATCCAATGCATGGATTGGCGAAGGGAGAGACAGGCCTCCCTCTGAATCGTCCGACAGGTCCTGGAGTTCATCGCCTCCGGTGTCGAGCCACACGGCACTGTTGATATACCGTGACTTGCCTCCTGCTGAGAGGAACCTGCCGGTCGTGTTCACCTCCGAGTCTTGCACTTGTTTTCCAGCGCTAATCCCAGCATGCGCTTCCTGGCCCTCTGCCTCGTCCAGCAGTCCGTTCTTGCGCAGAATCCCTTCATAGCGTTCGAGCCGCTCCTGGATGCCCTCTTGGGCGGTCACGAGCCCACCTTGGGTGTCACTGGCCTTGCGCTTTCTGCGTCGTGGCCTCGGAGGCGTCTGGTAGACGCATTCCTGTCTGTACTTGACGCAACAGGCACATCTGGGTGTGGTTCTGCTGCACTTGACCTTGCGGCGCACGCACGCTTGGCAGTTGTAAGCCATGAGTGTGTTTGTGCTTGCTGCGGGACCATCATGGTCGGTTTCCATGGCGAAATAATCCCCTACAGGCTCAGGCTCAGCAGCTTCTCTTCCTTTCTGCTTTATAGCGTGCAGCCGATATTGGCCAAGGCATTTACAAGGGGAAAAGCCAACAATGCTGGATGAGATCCGTGGGCCATCGGGACAAGTAAATGATGGAGATGTTTGTCGATATTGTCTCTCGGCCCCGAGAAAATAGGCAGAGTGAGCACCTGTTTCCAGGCCCCAACCCAACCGGTATAGCGCTTGGCGCAGCGTTTGTATCGATAATGTCTTTGGGCACTGTTTAGTGCTTCGACAGGCCCTCCGATCTCATTTTTGCAGGCTGGTCGGGCCACCAGACTTGTCCAGATCCGCCGGCCTCTTCGCGCCGAGATATGACCCAACCGAACGTCCGTCTTGAGCCTGAGCAAAGTTGATCTCAAAAGTGCTGGGCTGTTCGTCTGTCGATTTGCCCACGGATAATGCGCCTTGCACGTTCATGAGCCAAGTATCACTGCGCGGCAACCGTCTCAGCGGGATAGGAAACGTGTGCCCGCGCTCAGATAGTATTAGGGGCGTCGAGCCCCAGACAGGCTAGGTTACAGATGCTCTTCCAGCGTGTTTTGCTCTGTGCGTTGTTCGCCAGTCGGTGAGGCCACATCATTGTTTCTAAACCTTGTTTTGAACGTAGAGAGGCCCGTAGGCAATGTCTTTCTGTACATTTTACAGTGATCGTCTCTTTTTGAATTCATCATTGCTGGATCCTCGTCGCTTGAGTCAACATCATGGACAACTACCAGTCGAACCTTGCCGGCTTGTTGGGCCTATCCGCAGCGCTGTTTCTGGCACAGAGGACACTGCAGAGAGAGGCTGTTGTTATCGAATCTTCTGAAAAGAAGGATACAGTCAATGAAAGAGCAGGTGATGCTGCAAAGGCATCGCAATGGTCGTTTTTGACCGTTTATGCCCTGGTTATGGGCTCCGACTGGCTGCAGGTATGCATCATCAACTCACGCCGCCTTTTTCTCTCTTCTTCTTCCTTCTTCTTCTCATTCCTTTCTTCATGTTCGAGTGCATTCTCACCTATCGCATCCACTCACAGGGCCCCTTCCTCTACTCACTCTACCGCGAAGAACACAATGTCCCTTCACCCACAATCTCAGCCCTCTTCACAACAGGCTTCCTCTCAGGCGCCGTCTCGGGCTATGCAACAGGGGCGCTAGCCGACAAGCACGGCCGGAAAAAGGCCTGCCAGTTGTTCTGCATCGTATACGCGCTGTCGTGCCTGCTCACCATTGCTCCCGGCCGCGGCTCGTGGGGCCTTGCGCTCCTCTTTGCCGGGCGCGTCCTCGGCGGGCTGGCAACGAGTCTGCTCTTCAGCGTCTTTGAAAGCTGGATGGTGACGGATTTTCACGCGCGCGGGCTGGGCAAGCGCGGGGCCGGCGGCGATCTGTCGCGGACGTTTGGCCTCATGAGCACGCTCAACAGTGTCGTCGCGATTGCGAGCGGTGTCTCGAGCGAGTGGATGGTGGACGTGGCAGGCACGCGCAAGGCCCCCTTTGTTGCGGCTGTGGTGCTGCTGGGCGCTGCCCTGTGGATCATCTCGACGACCTGGGCCGAGAACTACGGCAACGCGGCCACGAAGCAGAAGGCGGACACTACCACGACGGGTGCCGGTGGACGCAAGCTTGGGGAGATGCTCCGGGATCCGCGCATCGCGTGTCTGGGCTTGGCGTCGACCATGTTTGAGGGCTCCATGTACCTCTTTGTCTTCTTCTGGGGCCCTGCTCTGTCATCTGCGCGCCAACGCACCGCCGCTGCCATCTCCCAAACCGCAGCAAGAACCACCGCGGGACTGCCCTACGGCATCATCTTTGCAAGCTTCATGGCCTCTGTGTTGGCGGCATCGCTGACGTTCAACCTGGTGATGCACAAGAGGCTTCTCAAGTTCACCCATCTGCTCGTGGGGATCCTCGGGGTTGCCGGTTGGGTGCTGTACACACTTGAGCAGCCTCGTGGGGAGCAGCGCACGTTTTGGCTGTTTTGCCTGTTTGAGGCATGTGTCGGAATGTATTGGCCGTGCATGGGGTATCTCAAAGGCCAGCTGATTGAGGACGGGACCCGCGCGCAGCTGTACGGCATCCTACGGGTTCCGCTGAATGCATTTGTCGTGGTGTCCTTGTATCTCACTGGGGACGGCGAGGCGTATAGCCAGGCATTCGCTGTCTGCTCCAGACTGTTGCTTGCGGCAATCGGAGGCTTGTATGCGATGATTCTGACTGGGGGGCAAGTCTTCTGATCAGTGTGTGGACGAATGAGTTTCCCATATCCGTCATTGTGCCTGTCCTTTATCGTCGGGCCCGAAAGAAAGCGGCGCCTCGGGCCCGAAACATGGGTAGCAATGGCTTGTTGGCAGACTTGCATTCTGACAAGCCAAGAGTATCCATCCTTCAAACATCATCGACATGATGTAATAGGTCGAATGAGGCCAGACGCTTGTCATAGGAAACAATAAGAACACTCGCATATAAAACGGCCTCTTGTCCTGCCGCTCAGAGGGGCCATCTAGACCGGTGATTCCACATTTCCAAGAGACACAGCCACCATATACTTTTCCACTTGCCCACGCCACACCTCATGGATCCTCTCAACATTCTCATCGTCGGCTGTTCGATAGCCGGTCCAGCTTTGGCGACTTGCCTGCTCATAACAGACCTGCCAGCCACCCAAAAACCGCACATTACCATCTTGGAGCGCTCAGATGGGATACGCACCGAAGGCCAGAACATTGACGTGCGCGGAGCGGGCGTCACGATCCTCCACCGTCTGGGCATCGAAAAGGCTGTCCGTGCCAAGACGACTGGCGAAGAAGGAGTGCGCATTGTCGACTCGCGGAACCGGACGTGGGGTCGGTTTGCGGCGGACAAGAGCGGCCAAACGGCGACACCCACCGCCGACATTGAGATTCTGCGGGGAACACTGGCAGAAATCCTGTTTCAACGCGCTCGTTCGGTCAGCCAGGCAGTACAGACACAGGGTGGCAGAGGCATCGAGTTCCTCTGGGGAGACTGGCTCGATGCCATTCAGCAGGACGGCAACACGGTCAATGTTCACTTCACAAAGAGCGGCAAGACGAGGGCCTTCGATCTAGTCATTGGCGCAGATGGACTGCAAAGCACAACAAGAAGCATGGCCTGGGGCTCACAGGCTGATAGTGCGCTTCAGAAGCTGGCTGGCGGTGTATATGGGGCCTTCTTCAGTATTGCAGCGTGGGAGACGCACGAGGAGACCATGTGGCGCAAGTGGTATCACGCGCCAGGGCGCAGGGGCATCATGGTACGCCCCCACGAGGAACCGGGGCGCGTGACGGCGTTCATGACAGTCATCAACGACACGGACAAAAGACTCGCGCAAATTGCCACCAGGAAGCGCGAGGACGTGGCCGCGCAGAAGAGACTGATGAGGGAATACTTTGGCGAGTCAGGCTGGGAGTGTGCGAGGGTGGTCGACGGGATGATGCAGTCGGACGATTTCTACTACGACATGATCGCACAAGTCAAACTGGAGCACTGGAGCAAAGGTCGAGTGGCTTTGGTGGGCGATGCTGGGTGAGTCCCATCCTCCTTGGCTCCTGGCCCGATGCCCAACCATCCGCAATCCACACAAAGCTTGGTGTCTGTGTGACTGACAGCCGGATCAGGTACTGTGCCAGTCCCTTTTCGGGAATGGGCACAACGCTGGGTTTGACGGGAGCGTGGACGCTGGCTGGGTGTATCCTCGAGCACCACACTGATCACGAGCGAGCCTTTGGCGCTTATGAGGCCAGAATGAAGCCGACGGTGGCGCTGGCGCAGAAGCTGTCGCCGGGAATGCCGCGCAGCCTTCACCCGGTAACCCGTGGGGGCGTGTGGCTGCTCCACGCCTTTGTGTGGTTGATGCACAATCTGAGGGTCTTTTCGTTGATCATGAAGTTGGGCGGGGGTCCTCCAGCGCACTTTGTGCCCGTGGACGAGTTTGGATTCCAGCAGCTGGACGACCTTGTAATGGAGGAGGAGCAGGCCAGAGTGGAAAAGATCTAGGCTGAATGGGATCGTGGGACAGCAGAGTAGGCTTGTTATTGTGCTGACAGGATCACGAATTGTATCTTTACGATGGAGCATCGACCGCGGGCAGCAGACGTCGAGCCGGTTGTGTGAGGCGTGGACCAAGTTGCGATGTGGTGATGGGGCAAGTTGAGCTTCCTTTTTTCTGGTGGTGATGACTTCTACTTCTACTTCTATGTGGTACTTACAGGGAACCTGCCCACTGAAGCAGGGTTGCATTAGTGCTGGCTATGGCCCTAGAGTGCGGCCCGCCCCGGAGACCGGGCAGTGGGCAGGCTGTCAGGCTGTCCAGCGCTGAAAGTACGTACTGTACTAGTAAGTAGTGCTATGTCCACAGTGATGACCTGGATACCCCGAGCTGAGGCGATCGATGAGGCTCATCGCCCCACTCTCGAGACAAGTGCCCAAGTACCTGTCAACATACCTAGCTCAGTATAGTAGTGCACCCACTATTCCCACGCTCACAGTCCGATATATGGCCCGTACAGGTTCGATTCACACGAATACTCTTGGCTGGTGAGCGTCACCAGCGACATGCATTCATTCAATCAACCAGAAGAACCAAACCAGCTCGCACCTCGGACTGTCGTCCACCCCGCCTCTGCCACTTCAGCGCATGGGCCAGCGTGTGGCATTAGAGCCCAGATCTCCCCAGGGGGGGGGCCTAGTGTGGGCTTGCTCGCAGTGACAGGGCTGGCAGGGGTGCGCGAGGTACCTGGAGGGGCCCCTGTTCACGCCTGTCAAAGTGGCGTGATTTGAGCCAAAAGTGGCCTGAAAGCAATGTCTCCCACTGGAGGGGCCCTCGGGAACAGGGGGACGGTGACTTCTCTTCGGCTGGAAGGGGGCTGTTGTACTTCTTTTTGGAATTGAATTTTTGCACCACCACCACGACGACGATCACCACTGGGATTGCAAACACCTTCACCATTCTTTCTCCCGTACCAACTTTGCCAGCGACAGGCCTGCTGTCCCCCAAGACTCAGGACGGCCCGTCTCATCCACCATCTCAACCACACTGCGCGGCCCCACCTGGCGATATTCGCCGTCGCTTCTCACCAACCTCAGACCACTCCATCTGGCCGTCACCTCGACAGAGCTCCCGTACTCTCCCTCCAGACGAGCCGACCGTGACCCTGACGCGCTCGTATACGGATAGACATTCTCTTCTGCCATCAAACTGCTTTTTCCTGCATGCGGCCCATCTCAAGTGCTGTCTGACCCGCCGACTGCCCAATTCGATCTCCGCCGTCGAGTTTACCACCCTCCACCGACCAATTGCTCGCTCCAAAGTGGACTTTTTGTGCAACGTCACGCCCTCAACTGGCCCTTGTTCCACTCCGACGCCTTTTCTCTGTGCACTCTCGCACTCTCACACACACTCTCTCTCTGTCTCGTTCCCACCAGTAGGCCACGCTTGGCTGGTTCCTCGTCTTGCCGCCCGCTGCTGCGTCACCGCTGCGAGACCTCTTTCAAGTCTTTTCCACACTTGGAGACAGTCTTGCGTTTTTGCCAGCTACAATCGCCCAATGTCGTCCATCACCCGCTGCTAGCCCCTTTCTTTCGCCCATTACAGCAAAACATTGTCGTGGCATAGCCTCAGCAAAGTCTTCTAGGACCGAACACCTTGCTCTCTCTCTCTCAAGCGCGCTGCTTCAGCCACTGCGTCGATCCCACGGGTACTACGTCCGTTGCCCAAAAAGCATATCTCGCCTGCATCTCCTGATCCGTCAACCCGCCTGAGCCCTGCGTCGATTCGTGCGGCAATGCTCACTAGATAAGCCGGCCATGGACCCCAACTTGCTCAAACACATCGAGTATTTTCTCGAGCCAAATAGCCAGGTAAGAACGTATGATGCCGATTTCATGACATTCTTGCTCGCTTGGCTGTCCAAAAGAAGGGGGGGGGGATTCGAGATGGTGAAGGATGCCCAAAAGTGAGAGGTCATAGAAACCTATAGCCGAACCAAAGCATGCACCAGGATTTCATTACAACAATACTTCCACATGTTATATCTGCTCTCCCCTCTCTTGCATCACAATCGATCCCAAAAACAAAAAAAGACAATGGCGGGCTGGCTTTTCTGCTCCAACAGATACTGACTTGTGACAGAATGGCGATTTCGACGGCCAGCAACAACGCCGCTTTAATGCTGCCGGCTCCGCCTCCTCGGCTCAAAACTTCTGGGACATGACTGGCCTCAATGTCGACTCTACGTTGGACTCGCCTTCGTCGGGCCCAAACAGTCTGTCCTTTGAATCCTTTGGTCCGATAAGCAGCCCAGTCTCCGATCATAAGCCCCAGCAAGCGAGGCAGCAGCAACAGCAACAGCAGCAAGAACAACAACAACAGCAGCAGCAGCAGCAGCAGCAGCAGCAGCAGCAGGTGTATGGTCAAAGCTCAAGAATCATACTGCCACCTCGACCTTCCAGGTTAAAAACAGGGCACGAGCGCAAACGAACCAAACTGAGCACCGAGTCAACCCCTTTTGACAATGTCGACTACTGGATCCAGTTTGATAACGAGGAAGCCGCCGCAGGGGATGGCGCCAGCATCGATCTCAGTCACCAAAAGTCCAAAGAAGCCCAGCAGATATCTCAAGACCAGTCGCAACAACAACAACAGCAGCAGCAGCAGCAGCAGCAGCAGCAGCAGCAGCAGCCACAACAACCACCACAACGACCGAAACGGTAAGTTACTGGGGTATTCATGCACCTCTATGGCGTATGTCCTATAGCATACGGCCAAGTGTTCCGTGCCTCTACTTACACCAGCGAGTGCAACTAATGACACTCATAAAGCAGACCAAAAATCAAGCACCCACATACCTCACCATCCACTGTGCCTGTGACCCGCGACATGCAGCATATGAGCCCCCAAGAGCAAGCCGAAACGCGGTCAGCAGCCGCGGGACCAAGTAATCCCCGGGCAATTCACCGCTCCATGCGACCCCAAGAGCTGCTGGAGGGAGACGCCGCCCTCGACTATGCCCTGTCCGAAGAGGGCGACATCACCGCTGAAGACTTTGGCTCCATGAATCTCGCCGACCACATGTCCAGGATCGACAACATGCCCCCCTCTGAAATCCCGCCGCGGGAGGGCCTATACTCGACCCCACTGAGCTGGGAAAAACCACAGCCGGGACTCCGCCCAGACTCTCTCATGAGCATGCAGAACCCGCAGCAGTTGACCGAGGAGGAACAGCGGCGTCTGATTGCCATTGCCATGAACACGGGGCCCGTCATGGGCGGACTGGGGTCGGGCCAGTTCGGGCAACTGGGCGCGTCGCGAGGATACGTCGCCGGGGGTGGGCTGCATGCATCTCTGGGCGCAGGCTTCAACTTTGGCGGGGGCTTGGGCAATCTGGGCGGGTTTGGCGGACTGGGTGGCCTAGGCGGCCTCGGCATGGGCTTTGTCACCGACGACGCACCACTGTTGCGGCCAGAGACACCGGCTGTGGCAAAACCACCCCAACCGAGACTATCCCGGGCGGCGTCGACGGACAAGGGTGACGTCAAGGGCAAAGGCCAAGAAAAGGAGGTCGATGATGAGGCCGCCAAGCCCAAGGGCAAGAGCGGGGATCGCACGGCGCACAATGATATTGAGCGCAAATACCGGACGAATCTCAAGGACAAGATCTCGGAACTGCGCGATGCAGTGCCAGCTCTGAGAACGATACAGGAGGGTGTGGTGGATGAAGGGGATGAGAACGCGCCGGGAAACCGACCTAAAGTTAGCAAAGTGAGTCCTCACAGTCCTTCTCGGCTATTAAGCCACTCCCGGATATCACTGGTTTGGGCGAGATATGACAACTCGGTTGCACACCAGAGATCTAACCATATTCTCAGGGCACGGTTCTCACCAAGGCCACCGAGTACATCAGCTACTTGGAGAAGAAGAATAGGGCCATCATGGCACAGCACCAACAGCTATCCCGCCGACTCGCAGCCTTTGAGCAGTTGCTCAGCCAGACAGCGCGTCCAACCTTCCAAATGCCGAATTACAGCAGGACGTTATTTGATCCGCGAGCCTTTTGTTAGCATGTGCTTCTTTCATATCGCACGGTCGGCAGACAAAGACCGACTGAAAAGTTCTCTGCATCATGGGGAAAAGGCGTATCGAGCCGAAGAAACATTTTGCCATATTCTTTTTTTTTTTTTCAATAATACAAAAGGAAAAGAAAAGGGGAGGTGGGAAAAAACTTCAAGAACATCTCTTACCTACCATGCAGTCCACAATTGCTTCGCTCCTCCAGAGGCACATTCGATAAGCTGGGCTTGCTCATCTGCGGAACTCATCACCATCTAGCCAATCAATTTTGTGAACAATCACGAGACCAAGAGGGAAGAAGAAGCAAGGGGGAAAACAAGATCCTAGATACCCACTACTCAACCCATTCATGTCTTGTATTATCATTGTTATTTATCATGCAAGCAAGCAAGCATATGATGAGAAAGTTAACGCCATGTGTGATGCAGACAATGCCCCTTTTCTTTGGAGTCTTTTCTGTATTCAAGTACATATTGGGGAATAGCATAGCATTGAGCGATATCGTCGCAAAGACGAAGTTTTGCCAATTTTGAAATTGAGTTCTCAATTAGGATTTACCTGCAAGGTGCACTACAGTACTCCTCTGTCTCTTTTCGAATCAAATTGCTCTGACTCTCTGGATGCGTCGAAAACCGCACATTGCTCATCTCGCGAAATTTTGGGATTGGGTTTGGCTTTTTGCTTTTGCGCAAATGCGCTTCGCAACCCCTCATGATCATGTGCCCGCTCCTTTTTATATACACAGGCCCAATCAACTTACATGCCACATTTTCTTGCGTTTTTTTTACCTCCTCTGCTGGCCTTTTTTTGTCCCGTCTTGCTACTGGCTCCAGCATGATGATCGCCCCCAACCTTAGTTCCTCAGCGCCTCAATGTCAACAACCTCCTTGACCGCCTCGGTCGTCAACACAATGGGTCCAAACTCATCCACACAGACACTATCCTCGATCCGAATTCCGATCCCCCTAAAGTGTTTGGGCCACCGCTCATCATCAGCAGGGACATATACGCCCGGCTCGATCGTAACGCAGTGGCCTGCCTGCAGCGCGACATTCCGTCCGTAGCCGGGACAGTCATGCACATCCAGGCCGACATAATGGCCTACATGGTGTCCAAACAGCGTTTCCAGCGCGCCGGGCCGGGAAAGGTCAAAGCCCAGCGCGGAAAGCTCATTCCGCAGCGCCACCTCTGTCGCGCGGTGGATCTGGTCCAGGCTGTGGCCGCTGTCAGCACGGCAGAGCTTGACGCCCGCGCGCTGGACGCGCAACACTGCTTCGTAGAGATCGCGCTGCGGAGGGGAGAATTTCCCGCTCAACGGCCAGGTGCGCGTGATGTCCGAAACGTACGTGCCGTACTCGGCGCCTGCGTCAACGAGGATGAGCTCATCTTGTTGGTTCGTAAGCGGTGCATTGTTGAGAACATAATGAATCATGTTTGCGCGGCGGCCGCCGGCCACGACAGGGACGTAGGCGGGCCCGGAGCAGTTGTCGGCGGTGAAGGCGTGGTCGAGGTGGGCGGCAAGGTCCTTTTCGTAGTGCCAGGGGGAGCGCATTGCGTTGGTGATGGCTCGCCCTGCTACGCGCCCTGCGTGGCGCATGTTTGCTATCTCAGATGGAGACTTGATGATGCGGAGGGCGTTGACGAGTGGGCGGAGGGGAAGTGGGTTGCGCGTCGGTTTTGGGGTGGCTGTATCGGTGCAAGTTGTTGTCGTCGAAGCGGTGGTGGTTTTCACTGTGCGGAGGAGGGCGGAGACGCGGGGGTGGGTGGGCGCATCGGTGTAGATGGTAGATGCGGACTTGAGCACAGAGGAGAGCATGTGCTCGGCCTGTTTAATGTCGCCGGCCTGGTCGGCGTTGAAGACATCTTCAGCGGCCCGGGTGCCACTCCAGGGGCCGGACCACTGCTCGGCTACGGGGTCCTTGGGTCGCACGAGAAGGTAGAACATGTAGTCGCCAAATCCATCGCCCGTCTTGTGAATGACGGCGAGGGATTCGGGCTCGCTGAATCCAGTCAGGTAGAGGAAATTGGATTCTTGGCGGAAGGGAAAGAAGACGGCGCCGGAGCGCCACTGGATGTCGGCGGAGGGGAGGATGGCGACGGCGTCTTTGGGCATGGATTGGGCGAGGCGGGAGCGGCGGTCGTGGTATTCGCGGGCTGTGATGCCGGGAGTGACTGAGGAGCATGTAGTGTGTTAGCTGGGGAGCGATCTGGTGAGGTCTTGGTCGGTGTTCTAAGTTCTGGGCAAAGGATTCGAACTGCTGAGGTGCCAGGGAGGGACGCACTTTCGCCTGGCTGGAGGACATGAGGATGTGTTTCGTAGACTGGCTGCCCGAACTGCAGATCAGACGCCGAAATGGAGGTAGCGTCCGATGCATAATGTCGGCAATGCTGGCGCAGGTGAAGCTGCTTGTGCTTTTGACTTTGGTGTTGAAGTAGAAAGCCAGCGCGCGAGGCCGCGGACAGCAGCCTTCTGTGCGGGTGAGAGGTTGCGCACGACAATCGGACGCCTGGCTTAGCCAGTAGCCGGGCAGTAGAGGACGGTGCATTCATGGCGGGAGAGGGAGAGGGAGGCTGGCGTCGGTGGCAGCAGTGAGCATTGCGCCAGAGATTGGTATTGAGTTTGGTGACGGTTCGTTTTCAAGAGGCGGACAAAAAGAATCGGCGACGATGGCAGTCAATTTCCAGCAGGCACGACAGGGATTACATGTTGTACAAAGTACTAGAAGTATACGTACCCAGGTACATTACGTAGCTTGAATCCCCTCTAGCGAGGAACTGTACATTGTACACAGTACTACCCTATCCCTGTCCCAAAGCGATCACAGAATGCAGGCATATGATTGGTCAAGAATGCCTTACACCACTATACAACCTGCTGTCTGTAGATATCACGGACACAGGTTAGCATACCTGGAGCTAGAAGGCTTACTCTTGGCTGGATTCGACGATCTCACTTGTGCCTTGTTCTATTCGAAAGAATAAATCAGTGTCCTTCCTGGTGTTTGTCATCCGCTGTGACTCAACGTGCCAACGGAGCAAGGCATGTCAGAACATGAGGTTCGGGGTTTTTTAGAGTTCTATTCAACGATCGTTGAAAAGATTATATATATGTTCTGAATAGACTCATATATTGGTCTTTCCAGATATGTGCATGCTTAGAAGAATGGTGAGCCTTTCAGAAGGAAATATCAACGCCTTCTCTGCCACACCGTCGGTCTATTAATCATCCTGGTGACAATATCGGTCTCATCCTTCGAATTCTTTCAATTCAAACACAGTATTAATAAAGGAGGTATTGTACTATCCAAGTCCAAACATACATTCCTATCAACTAGTGGGCACGTATCCAAACGTCCTAGAAACGATACGTCCAGCCTCTTGTATTCATCTCCACCAATTCACAGTACCCCCCGTCACAGCACCCGTCACTTCAATCGTCTCACGATAAGCATAAAGCAAAGACTCCAGTGGTGGAGGGATCAAGAAAGATAGAGAGAGACAGAAGATGATACCCATCCACATATATAACAAGACCAACACAACCCTCACGGCACAACATCAATTTTCTCCCCTTCAGCACCCTCCCGCAACCGCAGCCTCGCCCTCACCTTCTCCCCCGGCGCCGGCTCGAGGATATGTACCGGAAGGATATAATCATCCAGGTCTGGCACCTTGATGCTTCCGCCCCGCTGCTGCTTCTCGCCCTCTGCCACGCCCTCCATCTCCATCCGCAGTACCACACACGCCACGAAGCCCAGTGTCTCAGCCGTTGCAAAGTATCGACCGGGACAAATTGTTTTGCCGCCGCCAAAGCCGCGGAATGCAGAGGTGCGTGTTGCGGATGTGCTTTTCTCGCTGTTTCGATTGTGGTTCTTACTGCTCTTGTTGTTTTGGCTGCTGTTGCTGTCGTCGTCGTCGTCGTCGTTGATGGTACTCTTCTCCATGATGCTGTCACTAGTATCTCCTGGCAAGTCCCTGTTGTCCGGATGGCTCTCGTCCCATTTGGCCTTCTTGGTCGAAGATGAACTCGATTGATGACGACCAAGGTGTCGCTGCGGCCGGAACTCGTCTGCGTCCTCGCCCCAGAGCGACCGACTTAAATGCATCACGCCCCCTGCAATCTGTACAATGGCCCCCTTTTGCAACAAATACCGAGTTTCAACGTTTCCATTTCCTCGTCCTACTCCACTGTTTTCACTTGCCTTTTCTTCGCCTTGGCCCTCCTGTCGTCGAGAACGTGATATTGTCGAACTTGTTGAAGGAACAGTGATGTATGTATCCTCCTGCACCAGTCTCGTCGAGAAATTGTTCGAGCCCAGCCGTAGAACCTCTTGGAAAATGGCATGGAGCGTCGGGCAGGCTTTGTATCTGTCGCGTGTGAGAGCGCGGAGGCTCAGAGATCTTCTCTTCCCCTTCCCCTTCTCCCTTGCCCTGCCCGGCTCTGCCGAAGTAGCCGTTGATGCTGTGGACGGTGAAGGCCGAACAGCACTATCCTCAATGTTGCTCCCAGCATCATCACCACCACCACCATCTCGCACGACGCCACTCCTTACAAGCTCGTCCCTCACGGCCCGCAACAACTCTGGATCAGCATACACACGCACAAGCGTCCAAAAGGCCACGGTGGCCGTGTTGACCATGGCTGCAAAGAAGAAACTGAGCTCCGAGCGCGCGACGCCATCGGGGGAGAAGCCGTGGGTGCGAGCGATGCGGATGCGGTTGAGGACGATGGGTGAGGCGCCTGTTCTTGGGGTCCGTCTCTGAATTGGTATTCCTTCTTTGTCGTCGTTGGTGGTGGTGGTGGTGGTGTTGCTGCTGGTAGACTTCACATCCTCAGGCAAATACTCCTCCGCAACAATGTACCTCCTAAACGCCGCAACCAATCTCTCTCGTGCAAAATACGGCACCCGCGCAAGAACAGAAGGCCACACACCAACAAGCAGCTGTCCCAGTCCATGGTCCCAGTTCCAGAAATCTGTTTCTAGGTCTTGTTCTTCTTCTTCTCCTTCTTGTCGTCGTCGGTCATTGTCCCCACCGTCCTGCTGCTGTTGGCGATGATGTTGTTGTTTCACAGCAAAAGGATTCCGCAACCCATAAAGCACTCTCGCCGAAGCCACAATAACAACATGGCGCACCCACGGCAACAAATCGTGGATGGAATCGTCTTCCTCTTCCTCTCCCTCTTCCCCTTGGCCGTTTCCTCCTCCCCCCTCCTTCTTCAGCCCCTCCAGAAACCCATCCACTTCCCCCACCAGCGCCCTGACAGACTCAAGCGTCAACTGATCCAACTCCTGCCCAGCACCAAGATAACCCACCATCATCCCATGCAAATCCTCCAGTACACCTTTCTCTGGCCTGCCCTTTTCGTCCTTGCCATCGTTCTTTTTATTTCCATCATGCTCAGCCCCAATCCCCCTCTCCACAATCTCTCTCGTCTCCCCATCCAACCCCATAATCTTACTCACCACTCCCGGCAAATGCTTATTTGCCGACAACTCCTTCACAGGTCTCCTCTGCACCGCAGCTGTGACACTCGGCGACGTAACTATGTACATCCTCCCTTGCCCTCGCCCACCTCCACCAGCACCACTACCACCACCAAAGGACGGTGCGACAACAAGGGTGAAAATGGGCAACTCCGGGTGTGCGAGGCCCAAGCTGCGGATATAGTGTCCACCCTGGAGGGCCATGAGGATGAGGTGGCCGATGTAGGGAATGGGCAAGGGGCATGGGAGGATGGGGGGTTCGTGAGGGTGGGAGGGTTGGCGGGAGAGGTAATTGACAAGAAGTAGGAAGAAGATGGCGAGAAGAAGTATCAGGATGAGGAAGGTTGGAGATGAGGGTGGAAGCAACGGCCATGCCATTGTCCAAACCCAATCCAAGACCATAGCTCAAGTCGTGATAGGGCGGGGCGCTTGTGGCCCTTGTAGCGAGGTTGGAGTTATGATGAGAGAGTCAACCCGAACTGCAGCATGAGAGCGAAGCAACGAGACGATGTTGCGTGAGCAGCTTCAGGACCATCTCAAGGGAGATTTCTTGTGATCAGGGCCAAAAAGAAGAAGAAGAAAAAAAACAATTCTCCATCGAGGTTGGACAGCACAGCTGTGATCCGGCGTACAATTTCAAATCACCCCCGGCTCTCTTCCCCTTTCCTCGCACGCGAAAATGAAACCACCACCAATGCAACTCTTGCAGCTGCATGATTCGATGTAACATATGAGCAAGTCATACGCTGCCTAGTACTTCCCCCGCTGCGGCTTAGCAGCCGTCCCTCGCTTGTCCCAATTCGGGCAGATACGTATGCAGAACAAGGTTGTAATGTGTTTTTCCTTTTGATTCATGGTATCTTCATATTCCCACATACTGGCTACCAATTGCGCCTTTGATCAATCTGCCGCAAAGCGATCCCATCCAATTCTCATGATGGCTTGACTTACATGTCAGAAATGCTCGCGGTATATAACACAATAAACGTTCAACGCTGCAATTTACTTGTGGAACTTCTTGACCTTTTCACACTCATCCCAACTGCCCATAAAGATTCCTGACCTGTCGTGAATGTGTCTTTGGGGGCGGGTTAGCAAGAGCCCCACAATAGCGTTCCAGCAAAGGGGGTAAGTACTGACTCTGGTACAACTTCCAACATTCTTTCCATCTTGCTGTTCAATGCTTGTCCGCCAGCTACGTCGTCTGTTAGCCGTCGCTCATATCCAGTGACGAAAAAGCATGGAAACACATACCATTCTCAAACACCATGGCCATAGGCGCACACTCATACAGAATACGGAGCTTGCCCTTGGGGCTCTTCTTGTCGGCCGGGTATGCAAAGATGCCACCGTACAACAGGGTCCGGTATGCATCAGCCACCATGGAGCCAATATAACGGGAGCTGTAAGGCTTGCCCTTGCCGTCGTCACCTTGTGGCTCCTTGAGCGAGTTGAAGTAGTCCTTGACATTGTCCTCCCAGTACACCGAGTTACCCTCGTTGACCGAGTAGATGGAGCGCGACTTGGGCAGCCTCATGTCTGGGTGGGTGAGAATAAACTCTCCAACACCGTTATCGAGGGTGAAGCCGTTGACACTGCCGCCCTTCATGGTGATGACTAGCTGTGCGGAAGCACCATACATGGTGAAACCAGCAGCAACCAGCTCGGTTCCAGGCTTCAAGATGTCCTCTTTGGTGCCAGTGGAGCCCTCGGCCAGCTTGTGGATGGCAAAGATGGTGCCGACAGACACACCAGCGTCCAGGTTAGAGGAGCCGTCGATTGGGTCGCAAGCCACGGCGTAGCGGGCATTCTTGTTTTCATTGAAGAAAATGATGTTCTCCTCCTCTTCTGATACTAGCAAGGCGCACTTGCCCGAGGAGCGCATGGCAGCAATAAAGAGGTCGTTGGAGATGACATCGAGCTTCTTTTGCTCGTCGCCAGTGGTGTTGGAGGACCCAGCCAAGCCAGTGAGGTTGACCAGCGTTGCGCGTCGAATATAGTAGGCAATGGACTTGAAGGAGAACTGCAGTGCGTGGCACAGAAGGCTGGACAAAGACAAAAGAGGCACAATATGTTAGCCTGTGAGTTCTTGACAGGCCATGTGCGTCTGGAGGGGTTGCCGCGGCCAACTTACGTGAAGTCTCCTGTTGCCTCCTTGACCTTGACTTGTTCTTCAGTCAGGAATCTTGTGAGGGTGACAATGTTGGTGTTGATGGTCTCAACCTCGCCGCCATCGCCGTTGGAGTGTACTGCGGCAGACATGTCGACTGTAGGGGCAATCTGTCAAGCAGCTCGAGAAGGTATATAGCAAGATGAGAGCACCGGAAAAATTGGCTGAAAGCCGGAACAATTCAGAGTGATCGCGAACCGCGTCTTGGAAGGGTGATATAAAGACTGTGAGGCTGCTGAAGCGTGTGAGCGCGTGATGGGCGTTGCGGTGGTGGGGGAGGGCAACGAGGCCGAGCGTGTTCGCGAGAGTTCAAGTAGCGTGGTGGTAGTGGTGGTGGAGAAGAGCAAGAAGGAAGAATTGCTGGAGAGGAGTGCAGGGTGTGTATGTGAGGAAGAGTGGGAGAGGAAGAAAAGGACGAGCAACGAGAGGAGACAGAGTTACTGGCAAAGTATATGATCAGGAAAGGACACGAGCAGAGCAAGCCGGGATGTCATGCCCAAGGAGGAACTCACGAGAATTCATCGGCAGGCGCTCATGGCGTATCTCAAGTCCGAAGTGAAGCACTGACGCGAAGTGCATACATAGTACAAGCACTATGTACCCTGCCCCACGGCTTGCAGACTCCGGCACATTCCTGTTCCCCTCGGTCGTCCCAGCCCCATCGCAACGGGCCATGGCTTGTTGGGCGCTGGGTTGATGGCTTATTAAGTTGCGCTGCTCGGCAGAATGACGGCTATGGTGACGTCCCTCTCCCCACAGCCCGCGGATTTGGGGTGACCCGCCCCGCTATGGCGGGGTGGTCCAGGGGCACTGGGGGGAGCGGCCGTGGCTCTGGGAGGCAGTGGGGTGCGTCTGGGCGCAGCGCTTGATGGCAGAGCTGCCGCTACAAAGTGCATAATACCGCTGCAAGAGAATAAACCGGAACCCGGCTCGACCTAACACATTCTGATATTCGCCATTTCTTAGTGGTGCGTTTTTGGGGATGCTCTTCTTTGGACCTGCTCTTTGTGCTGAGCATTGCTGCTGTGCGGATGCCATGCCAACAGTGCCACTGTGTTCTGAGTGCCCTGGCCTGGTGTCCCTCTGTTCGGTTTGTCCCTATTATGATTACATTGCTAATTAATTACAAAGTACACTGACTTGTAATTGATCAACCTCACCGATCAACCACCCAAAACTCCACTGTGGCCCACTAGCCAGCACCAAAAGACACTCCCAGAATGTATTATTTCGTATATATTACATACCTACCTACCTCTGATCCAGAGCTGACTGTTTATGCCGTTCGTCACTCTGGGAATTGTGCAAGCCTTCAAATAATCAAGTGCCGAGCACGTACGCTTCGGACTGTAGTATCCTGATAAAGCATCAGGGTTCGGGTTGGTGCTCAAAGATGCCTACCCCAACCGCTGCGGCTCCTCCCCGCAGTCTTGGGGCAGACGCGTGACTGCCAAGACTGGCCATCCATTTCAACCCCCCGGCCCCGTTGCTGCTTCGACCGAGGCACATGTCAGAAGATGCTTTGCGCCTGCCGAAACTTTTGTGTATCTCTCTGCTTCTGCTGCTGCTGCTAACCCAAGCATTTCCAGTTCACAGAGACTTTATCTAGGGATCGCTTCACAGCTATTCAAGATTATTTGAGCCATTATATCTACGAACCACTGAGTCTCCAAAGCCCTGCTTTTATACGACCGGCAGTCGTCAACGTACTTGCCAGCGAACTCGGCTACCACACGGAGGAAGCCCGGCAAACCACGAACACCTCCGTATTTCCACGATCGAACGATCTAGGCGTGCATAATCGAACCATCAACCTCCTCCATTTCCATCAAAAAACAAACATAGTTGCCCAAGATGGTCGCCGACGCCCTCGTCTATCACCCAACCGTAGCACACTACCTGCGTTTCGTCGCTACCACAGTCGGTCGCGACAAGGTCCTCCGCGTTCTGCAGTACTTTGCCCGCTTCTACGCCTGGTACCTCTTCCGCACCAATGGCTCACCCGCCGAAATCGCCCCCTGGGATGCGCTCAAGAAGCAATTCGGCGTGACCCGCAAGATTATGCGTGTCGGCAAGAACGTCGAGCATATCAAAGCCGCCGCGGCTGCCTCGGACGCCAAAGGTGGAGATCCGGTGCTACGCTACACGGCCGTTGGCAGACAGCTCGGCTACGCGGGCTACCTGACGCTGGACATGGCGACGGTGCTCGACGCCACGGGCATCCGCAAGAGCCCCAATGCGAAGAAGTGGCAGCGCGAGGCCTTCCGCTTCTGGGCTATGGGGTTGATCTTTTCGGTGCTAGCGCAGGTTTATACGCTGTATCAACTCCGCGCGAGAGAGGCCAAAGTCGATAAAAAGGAAGGTGAAGGTGTGGTGGAGAGCAAGAGGATAGCCATGTGAGTACATATCCCTGGGTCTTTTTTTCTTTCCCATGCAAGCCAAAGACATGTTTAAACTGATCATGTTGATAGTGAGCGCTCTGCCAGCCGGTTGCAGCTGCTTTCCGACATCTGCGATTTGGCCGTCCCCTCGTCTGCCCTTGGCTGGGCTAACCTCGATGATGGCATTGTTGGTCTGGCTGGTACGGTCAGCAGTTTGATCGGCTTGTACACGCAATGGAAGAAGACGGCTTAATACTACAACAGGCGAGGAAAGGCTAGCTTTATAAGCAATTCAAGGCCTGTACAAAGACTGGTGGCTCAAAATCTGTGTTCTATGTCATGTCCTTTTGAATCTTTTCTTCTGATAAATTGGGAAATGTGAGATTGAGGTTTGCAGCGTTTGAGGTTGGTATATTATATCGAATCATGTACGAACAATGAGCATACGTAGGGCCATTACTTTAGTATAATGAGACTTGTATTATTCGCTACGTGTAGACGCTGGTTTTGACCTCCGATGACCACAATGTCCCCTACGGAAAGCACTGTATCCCATTGCCTTCTTACTCCATTTGCTTTATGACACTTGATATTTTACAGTCCAATCTTGCCACCCACCTCCCTTGCGATTCCCATAAACACTTCGGCCCTCTCACTCCCCGCCTCCGCCACAACCGTCGGCTTGCCCTCCTGCGAGTGCGTCCCGATATTCTGATGCAGCGGAATGTCTCCCAGAAACGCAATCTCTTGTTGGGCGCACACGCGGCGCACACCCTCGCCCGAGCCGAAAATGGGGTGTTGTCCGCCGCAGGTGGGGCAGGTGAAGAGGGACATGTTGTTGACGAGACCGAGGATGGGCACATTTACCTTTTTGAACATGTTGATGCCCTTGACCGCGTCCTTGACGGAGAGAGTATGGGGTGTTGTGATGATGACGGAGCCTGAGAACAAGAAGACAGGAAAGAAAGAGAGTGAGTTAATGAGTTGGTCAACTTTATCAGTAGGATTTATGGGGAGGGGAAAAAACCATAAAAATAACCCTGCGGTGGTGGAGATGGATGGGGCAATTTCCAATACAGAAAGTGCTAAGTAGGATAGGTAGCAAGCAGGAACCCAATGTT
The DNA here is from genome assembly GCA_011317545.1 of Coniella vitis. Lineage (NCBI taxonomy): Eukaryota > Fungi > Ascomycota > Sordariomycetes > Diaporthales > Schizoparmaceae > Coniella > Coniella vitis. Next base: position 666,671 of record WUJK01000008.1, read on the forward strand.
GACTATGGAATATAGGCAAACGAACAACAAAGAAGGGGACCATCATGATGAGAAAACACACACACACACACGAAAAAGAGAAAGGAAAGGAAAAGCCATGGACATACCATCCAACACAATTTGCTGGGTAATACTCAACTGCGTATCACCCGTCCCCGGTGGCAAGTCAAGCACAAGGATGTCCAGACCGCCCCAGTCGACTTCGTGGAGCAGCTGCTGTAGCGCCTTCATGACCATCATGCCACGCCACACGACAGGCGCCTCCTCGCCAACGAGGTAGCCCATGGACATTGTCTTGACTCCATAATTTGATAGGGGCACGAGTTGGTTGTCTGGTTCAGATTGTTAGAATATAGAATCTTTTCTTCTGCCCTCGAAAAAAAAAAATGATACAGCAATATAGTATTATCAAGTCATGCTTCTGCAAGAGTCTACCCTTATCATGAGCAAGAGAAAGAAGCAAAGAGAGCAAAACAAGAGGGTAAAAGAAGACAATCTAAAACATACTGTCACTCAACCTCGGCTCCTCATTCAAGTTGAACAGCGTCGGTATCGATGGCCCAAAGATATCCGTATCCAGAATCCCCGACCGGTGGCCCAGCCTCGCAAAGGCCAGCGCCAGGTTCGCCGCCACGGTGCTTTTCCCCACGCCGCCCTTTGCTGAGGAGACGGCAATGACTTTGGCTACATTGCGGATCTTGCGACGTTCGGGAAGACCGCGCTGCATCCGGGGAATGGAGCCGGTGCGTGGGAGGCCCTATGGCAGGGAAAAGAATGAGCAAGGAAGAACACTTTGCAGTAGGGCTATTTTCTTTACATGAGAGCGGTGAAAGGTAGAGAGAGAGATGCACCTAGGACCTAACTCGGCAAGTAAGGAAACTGTGAGACTCACCAGGGGATTCTCATGTTGAAGCACACGAGCAGTGTGGAAGAACCGCCGACTTGCGGCCGCCGCCATGCTGCTCTGTTTTTCTTGTACAGAAAGTGTGGTAGGAGATAATTGTAGGTAACTTAGACCATCTTGGGAATCATGAAGGACTTGCCTTTTGTATACTTTTGAGGTAAGAGAGCGTCAATTGCATGCCATCTTGACTACCCGTCTCATATACTTATGGATCCATCGCATCGCCAATTCGTCACTCATCGACCTTCACACTCTCTACCGGCCGGTCCCCTTGCTTAGCGGGTCCGCATCTCCTCAAGACGACCAATCACCAGCAATCATAGATCCCTGTCCCACAGCGCCCGGGACCCACTAAAAAGTTCAGCGGGCTCCAGCAAAGGTTGCATTTTCTGCTTTGCTTTGCGTTTGCGCAAAACCACATCCTTCCCAAAACCTCTACCACACACGCTTCTCGACAGGCCCCTCACAGATCGACCCCCTCTCCTACCATGGCGCCCGTGGCAAAGAAAACGAGTTCGCGTGCAAAGCAATTCGCTTCTTTTGACGAGAAGCCGGTCAAAGGTACAATGCGGGACCCTGTTCTGTTTGCAGGAGGACTAGAGTCTACGACGATAGGATCTCTGTGGCTGACTGGATGTTCTTTCTTCTTGGACAGACTTTGACCCCGAAGCCGATGGCCCTACAGACGATGCAGCGAGCAATGATAGCGATGAAGAAGAGGAGGATGTAGGAGGTACCGAACACTATGTGTCCGTTGGGTATGTTTACATCACGTTCTCCTCTATACTCTTGTCACTCACTTGGCTCAACGTTGCGGCGGGCTACTGACATTGCGTTCTCCTTTTCTCCTTGTAGAAAAAGCAAGCTCCGTCAAAAAGAACCCCCCGCTCTCGGTCCCAAGTACAGCGGTATACGCGTCAGCCGCGCCGCCCTTGACGATAGCAGCGACGGCGAATCCGGACAAGATGGCGAGTCTGACGACGACGACGATGATGCAAGCGATGAGGATGGCTCAGAAGAAGAGTTTGACGATCCTGACCTTGCAGACTTGGAGCGCGACAACATCATTGACGATGAGGAAATCGATAGCGATGATGCGCTGGCAGAAGGCGAGGAGGAGATGTTCAAGAAGAAGGGGTTCACGTTCAAGGATAGCAAGAGCAATGTCAATAAGGCTGCTCCCTCTGCCTCCGCCGATAAGAAGGCCAAGGTGCTCCCCAATGGACGCCCGAGACGAATGGTTGCGGCAGATCTCATGTCGGGGTCAGAGAGTGAAGAGGAGGAATCTGCCGTGGAGGATGGATCAAACGACAGTGATGAAGAAGAGGATATCGGGGGCTCTGGGTCAGAGGAGGATGGAACAGGGGAAGGCTCGTCCGACGACGACCACTCAAGTGAAGATGACGAGAGCGAGGAAGACGAGGACGAGGACGAGGACGAAGAAATGGAGGACGCAGACGCCACCAACGACCGATCGAGTTTGCGCAACCTGGTTCAGGACGACCAAAAAGGCGTCATCTCCAACATTTCACAAGCCGCCAAGGCAGATGCGGAAAAGGGTGTTGCAGTGCGGCAACAGCGGCGCACGTACGACTCTCTCCTCAACCTTCGAATCCGGTTACAAAAGGGACTTGTCGCTATCAACTCCTTGAATCAAGTGACAGACAGCGACGACAACGACGACAAGCAACCCTACGAGGCCGCCGAGGAAGCCGCCATTAAGCTTTGGAACGCGATTGACAGGTTCCGCGCAAGCCTTTTGCCTGAGCCCAAGGCTGGACAGAAGCGCAAGCGCGACACACAAACCATAGATGCTTCCCTTGACGAAATATGGCAAGACATGCAAGCGGACGAGGAGCGCGCTACGGCCAAGCGCAACAAGATTCTCACCAAATGGTCCACCAAGGTCAAGAGCTCAACAGCAACCATTAGCAAAGAGCGCCACCTGGGGGCCACGGCATCTGACTCGCTCATTGGTGCGCTCGAGACACAGCTCCTTAACCCGGAGCGGTTGATTAAGCGTACGCAAGTACCTCGGTCGTGTGCGCCACTGCAGGCATCCAAGAAGGTCGCTGACGACCCAACAATCTACGATGATGCCGACTTCTATCAGCTGCTGCTCAAGGAGTTGGTTGACCAGCGCACCAACGATGCTGACGGAGATGCGGACGGCAATGTCCCCACCGTGCGCTGGACCGCGGTTAAGGAGGCCAAGACCCGCAAGCAGGTTGACCGCAGGGCAAGCAAGGGCCGCAAGTTGCGGTTCACGGTACATGAGAAGCTGCAGAACTTTATGGCACCCGAGGACCGCAAGAGTTGGGAAGAGGAGGCCATCGATCGGCTGTTTGGCACCTTGTTTGGACAGCGGATGCAGCTCAAGGAAGACGTGTCAGATGAGGAGGACGACGACATGGTTCTTGCCGAGGAAGGCTTAAAGCTGTTCAGAAACTAGCCCATCGGCCAAGACTCGTAGTGCCATCGATATAGGTCTTGGAATATCTAGATTGCTTCCGTCACAAAGCTGGTCCAAATCAGTGAACTAATCAGGCCCACATGGACAGTCAAGTGCAGAACCGGCCCTCCGAGGGCGTCACCGTGCCAATGCGGGGCCCTGGGATGCCAGACGCGTGTCGCAGCCCTCAGTATGGGGAAGATGTGATAGATAGCCAATGACGACGCCAGAATAGCACTCGTCTCATCGAAGGTGTCGCTTTTGTGGCGGAGAAACTGGGCGCAGAGCACATTGACGGCCAAGAGCAGCCCGCCATAGCTTCGACAGATCAAAACGGCATCGACAGACGCTCTCGGGTCTCGCAGCTGAAGCCGGGGCCGGAAGATGAATGAGGCGGAGGCTGTGGTATGCAAGGAAGCCGTGTGTTAATGCGGAATACCGAGGCAGGCAGCACAGCCTGGTTATTGGCGGTTTCAGGATGAGGGTTCAGTTTGCACAAGGGAGTATCCCGGTAAGACGCAACGGACCTGGTATCTCGATGAGCAGATGAAGAAGGATGGGGAGGTTTGCTTTGTGCATGGCGGCGACTCGATTTGTATGTACAAAAAGACGAGGCGTCACCGGGCGAGGAGTCGGGAGCCGTGTTCTGGCTTTTCGGGTCCGTGGGGCCAGAGCAGAAGGTCCCGGCCAAGGTGTACGAATGTACGGCAGAGAATTGCTGGACGGCGCCGAAAGATTGTGAGATGTGGTGGTCAAGCGGTGGATTCTGTCCGAAAGTGTGGGTAATCGGTCAGCAAAAACACCAAGTGATGATTCATGACCGTAGCGTTATCAGGCTGGCACAAGTAAATATGCAGCTGAGCACTTTCAGTGCATACATGGTAGTAGATGCATGGCTTTTGTCGCAACGCAGCTTGAACAGGGAAAAGAATTACAAGACCAAGGTTGCAAAGGTTTCAAATCCCGTCTGTGTGCAAGTGTGATAATGGCTACACTAAGTACTTGGATACGAAGTACTATGTATTGTACGTACTCCCATCCCTGCTATGTGGCTGAACTTCCACAGCTACATAGTACACCTTCCGGCCGGTCTAGGCAGTTTCTCGAGAGGCCCCACTAGAGCTATCTCAGCAACTGAGGGAAGGTGCTTGCTTGCCATGCTTCAACTACTATGTACTCACCTACTCACCACACAAAGCAATTCTACTGGCGAACATGAGCTGTAAACGGTCGACAATGCCTTGATACGCCATGTAACAGCTGTATGGCTGCGAAAACCCGCCCACTAGAGACGCACAATGGCAGCCTAGGACGAAAGCCGGGATGGAGATTAAGAGGTTTCACGGCGTGGTGGCTGGAACGCACAAGGTGCCTGTTTGGTCGCAATGCTGATAGTAAACGTTATACTATAGGTAGTACATAGCTAGGTGTGTACTATGTAGTACTTTGTGCTTCGTACCTGGCGGTAACTGCTGCCAAAACATGGCAAAGAGGGCACTAGTTTGGGTCCTTGCCCTGGTACATACTTGTAGTTACAGCAGTGCATCATTCACTCATCATCGCCCCTTCCTTCAACAGCTTCATCCGCGTCCGCAGTCCGCGTCCGCGTCCGCGTCCCTGTTCTGCTTGAGTTTTTGTTGAGCTTCCAGAAGCCTGCCAGTCTTTCCGCCCTTGTTGCGCCACAATACACAAGCCTCTTCTTTCTCGAGGTCCTTCTCATACCTGGGCAGCCTTGGTGGACACATTCGTCGCCGTCAACTGTACACCACCACTCACTCATCTTAAGTGCTTTGCTGTCTGGAATCTGCTGCCTTGTGGCTTTTCCCATTGTCGTGCAATCATTGCTCACTTCTCTCCTCAAATCCATCCCATTTGGCTTCCTTGTTTTCACCTCAGCATTGCAGCCCCAGCCGCATCCGTCTTTGGATACTACCTGTTCTTCTAGACGCGACCCGTGTTTGAATTTGATGTGATCTAGCCGTGCAAGCTCGACAAATTCTAGAGTGCAGTCCAGCCACCACAGGAGCTCAGAAGCCAAACGAAAGACACCAGCCATAGACTTGAGGATTCAACACTCCAAAACAACTCGAAGAAGTCCAGCTTGCCCCTTTACCGCTGAGGGAGTTTTGTTGGCCTCTCATAGAATTGTGAAGCGCTGAGATGTCGGCCAACAGCTTCGGGCAACTTGGCCTGAGCATCACTGGACTGGGAACCCAATATCCACCATACGGATTGAAGCCGGATGCTATAGATACTCTGGTCCATCGCTACCACAATGCCGACGCCCCGGCTATGAAAAAGATCCTGTCAATCAACAAATACACAGGCATAGAGGTATGTACATTGATCAGTATCTCATTGCTCTGCAAAAAGTCACGGTTTCACTCTCTCTTGATTAATTCTTTTCCATGAACCTGCGCTGACGACTCGCGAAAGTGTCGCTCCTCTATTGGAAACCCTGATCACCCAATCGTTAATGACCCTGAACCTCCGTCGATTGAAGACCTTCATGAAGTTTTCATTGCCGAGGGCGTACCGTTGGCCATAAGTGCTGCGCAAAAGGCCATTGCTGAATCCAGCATCGACCTTCGAGAAATCGTAAGTCGAAATATTATCAGCCGAGCGCTCCAGTGTCTGCCAACACTTTCTTGAGCTGATACCCTCACCCTCACCTTATCAAAGCAATATATGAATATTAATTCTTTTACAGACTCATGTGGTCTCAACGACCTGTACGGATAGTGCAAATCCAGGGTATGACCACTTTGTATGTCAAGGTTTAGGCATCACCCACCAGGTCGAAAAGGTGCTTCTTCATGGAATTGGCTGCAGTGGTGGATTGGCAGCACTCCGAACTGCGGCCAACCTAGCATTAGCGCACAGCTACCGAGGCAAACCTGCCCGAATCTTGGTGATTGCGCTGGAAGTGAGCACCACATTCGTACGCAGCGAGCTCGACTCTATCGACAAGTCCGGGGAAACGAGAATAGGGGTGTGCTTATTCTCGGATTGCGCCAGCGCCGCGATCCTCAGCAACGACGTGAGCAGCAACGCACTGTCAGGCTCAAAACCACCAATTTACGACCTCTTGGGCTGGGACCACCGCATCGTTCCAGATACTGCGCACGATCTAGGATTTGATGTCCACCGTCATGGCTGGAAGGTAATCTTGACGCCACGTGTGCCCAAGATTGCGCAGGATGCGCTGCAACCCACGTTCGCTGATCTCATGACCTCGCTGAAACTACCAGCGGCATGGAAGAATGCCAAACCGGCGGACTTTGACTGGGCCATGCATCCTGGAGGCGCGACCATTCTCACTGGTGCGGAGCAAACAATGGGCCTGAAACCCGAACACATGCGCGCCAGCTACGATGTGTACATGAATCACGGCAATTCCAGCAGCGCAACGATATTCAGTGTCTTGGATCGCATGCGAAGCAAAGACATGGACGCATGTACTCCAGACGGACGTGGGCCCAGAGAGCTTGTAGTGGGCTGTGCTTTTGGTCCAGGCGTAACCGTTGAGATGTGCATGCTCAAGAGAAACCTCAGTGCAGCAATACCTGGGGAGACGGGCGTTCAGACACCCCCAGAAACAGAGAGCGAGCAGAGCAGTGACAGGAGCGAAAATGGGGATGAGACGGTTGAGTCGGATGAGGAAGACAAGGCCAACGTACCCCAATTGCATCTTGCTGAACAGACTTTTATCAGCCAGGCGCTTGCATGTGTAGAATTGGACTGATATACGAGACGTCTATAGATTTCATGGGTTAAAAAGAGAGAGCAAGTTGGATGATTCGACATAGAGAAATGACAGATGTACGATACAAGAGCATAGCTTCAGATACTATTGCCAAATATACAAGACTTGGTTCATGATCCGTCTGTCTTCTTTGTACGTAACAACAGAAAATAAGGTGACAAGACGTATCAATCAGAGCTAGATGGTAGGGTATCACTATCTTGAAAAATCCCACAAATGCAACGACAGTAGCCGACTGCCTCCTCGTCTCCTTCCCTAGACGCAAGAGCTCATCCGCACGACTTCTACAACGCATTAACCGCCTTTCTTTGTATATACTCAATGCCCGCTCACCCTCTTTCATCCCTCTCCCTCTCTCTCTGTACACATTATTCAGTTTACACTTCTCCTACCCCAGAACTTTACGTTTCACGGGAATCAAGCCTTCAACCCCATCGACGAAACCTCCTCCGTCCTTCTCTCCTCCACACTCTCAATGCTCTCCCCCTTCTTCAGACCCAATTGGCGCGTATCCCACCCTTTACTTTCCAGGTAGGCACGGAACCGCTCATCCTCAAGCTGGACCGTGTCCTGGCCGATGTGGGGCAGGAACACCAACACAAGAATGGCCGAGAGGATGCACAGCGAGCTGGACACATAAAAGGGGTACTGCGCGCTCGTGACTTGACTGCCGCCTGCCGCTTCGATATAAGGGAAGATGTAAGTGCCGATGAAGGCGCCGATTTTGCCGACGGCGGCAGCGATGCCGTAGTAGGTGCCGCGGATACCTGTTGCAGAGGTCTTTGCGGCGAGAAGACCGATGCTGGTGAAGGGAGGGGGGGTTTACGTTAGTGGTTGGTTGGTTGGTTGGTGAGGGAAAGTGGATGGGGTGGGAAAATGCAAAAAAAGGAGAAGAACAAAGGAAGATGCTTACTTGTTACCGGGTCCAAGTTCGCCAAGGGCCAGAAAGATGCCATAGACAACTGCAAAGGCAGCAACGTACTGCGCCTGGTGGAGCTTCTCGTAGCAACCGGCCATGATGAAACCCACGATAGCCTGCAAGGTGACGCCGAGCGCCAGGGCATACCGGGGGCCGATCCAGTCGCTCACAAAGGCGCCGAAAAAGGTTCCGGGTAGGTAGAACAGGTTGATGACCGTGTTCCAGCCAAAGACGGTAGTGAGCGGGGCTGTGTCCGAGTCGTAAATGGAAGCCAAGATCTTCGAGCCGTAGATGCTAAAGGGATAGGTAGAAAAGTCGTAAATGAACCAGATGAGCGCAACGACAAACAGGCGGGGACCGTAGAAGCGCAGGGTGAGCATGTAGGGGACGCGCACGTGCGCCATGCTGTTGCGCGAAAACTCCTCGGGCTCGCGGATGCGCAGACGCAGGACAAAGAGGATGAGGGGGAAGACGACGCCGATGCCCAGACTCGTGCGCCACAGGGTGGTATAGTGGCCGTTACCGCAGGCGGCGGCAACAACGTAGGGGACGAAAGCGCCAGCAACGAAACCGACGTCAATGGCGCTGTTGGTGAAAAGGATGAACCAGCGGTTGCGGGTGCCGTTCTTGAGCTCGGCCGAAGACTCGGAGGCGCCCACAGAGCCGGCTGGGTATTCGCCGCCAATGCCGACGCCGACAAAGAAGCGCCATGCGACGAGCATGGACAGCATGCCTGGAATCTGGCCATGCCAGTAGGAACCAGCAGCAAGGGCCGTGAAAATGATCAGGACGGTGGTGGAGACGAGCAGAGTGTTGACGCGGCTCCACTTGTCAGCGAGGACACCAAATATGAGCTCGCCTACAACGGTGCCGGCAAAGGCAATGGATGAGACCTAGTAAAGGAGATCAGAACCTCTTTCTTGACCTTGAGCCAGGCGCCAGCTGCTATGACGGGCCTTTTGTCGAGTCTTGTGGTAGAAATTCGAGTGAGGGAAGACGTACATTGTTGATGGCCGTTGAGTTGGCATAGGCATCTGGATATTGCTAGATCCGAGTTAGAGATATTGATTGGTCTGACCAAGACCCTGATTAGGGCATTAGGAAGAATTTACCCTGGAGAGCACGGTGCTGACAGATCCAATGACGTTGTTGATGTAGCCATCGCTAAACAGCCCAGCACCGCATGCAAAGACAGGCAATAGTGTTGACGGGTTAGTGTCGCCTTGGCTGTGCGGTTCCGTCACCGAGTAAGGCTCGGTGGTGGCGTCCTGCGCCGGCTTGGACTTGTTGCGCCAGCCGAACGGCATGGTGTTGTCTCGGAAGCGGGAAGAGGTAACGTTCCCTTGGAGAAACAAGCGACAGGAGCCAAGTTGTTGAAGGCGAGTCTCGAAGCGACGGGCAGCTCACTCATCAACGAAGATGCCGTGCGTCGTCTGATCAGGGAAGAGAGGTCGAGTGGGAGTGAAAGGGAGCGGAAGAGGAGGAGGAGGCTGCGAATTGGTTTAAAAGTCGACGAGCGGCGCGCCACATGGCACCGCTACTAATGTACATGGTACTCTGCATTGTACATAGTACTGCTCCCAAGCACAACGGCACATTTGGTAGATAGGCGGTCGGTCCCTGACAGCCCAACCCAGGCAAGCAGGGTGGCAGGCTATCATCCTACTATGTCAAGTATGGACTCTGGGAGCCCCCCCATGTCCAGGCGTATCTCACCGGCCCTACTTGTTGCAAAGACGAGTGGGATCGTGACCCAAATGGCCCCCGGCCTGCAGGTCGTGCGCCCCACCTCTGTCCGACAGGCAGTCTGCAGCGTGTTATTTGGCATGTGCGTCTGCGTCTGTCCTCTGTTAGACTCTGTTGGCTTATCAAGATGGGCTGCGGGCTGCTTGCAAGATCTTATCTGCTCTGGGCGACTGCTGATGCCGTCTTCTGCTACATCGCACATCGCACTGATTTGCCACGAGGACGGAGGATCGCCGTTGATCTGAAGTATATTCCCGCTGGTCGTGGTCAAAACCGCGAGTTGTCTGCCCGTTGAGCCATCCGATTGCGTCCTCTGGCAATTGAGTTTGTCGCAGAGGCGATCTGCCAGAGTTGCCGCAGTACCGAGGTGCGAGCGGGAAAGAAGAAGAGGCAATCGGCGCGTGCCCCAAACGCATCCTCTCATTCGTTGGAGGGCGCCAGGCCGGGATTGGCTAGACCAAAGCAGTCTGCATTGGAAAAGCCACATGGGTTAGCCTTGCTACTGGACCAGAATGCGCTTGTCGTCGGTACTACGTACTATTGTAGACACTTGCTATGTACATAGTACAGACTCCTACTATGGTATATACAGAGCAAGTAGAGTGCTCTACCGTTCACAGTAGATTGTCACGGTCGCGCGTCTGTTTTGTCCACACACGATCGGGATCTTGAAGTGGATTGCTTACTTAAGCCTGGTACGTCCTAGAAAAAAAGAAACAGATCGATTCAGCTGGAAGACGAAAGATCGCTGTGCAGCACTGACAATCGATGAAGCCGCGAGTGAGTTCGTTCCTTCCGTCCATCTTTGGGGCCAACCCCAGACCTTGCTCAGAACGGTACCTACCTAGTCAGCTAGTCTATCGGGGCGTGGGGTCCCTTGCCTGCCTGCCTGCCCTGATTACTTCTCATAGTACATAGTACAAAGTAGTTAGAGTACCGTCTAAGCACAATGTAACCAAGGAGCTGTCAGGCCTGCTTTCAGGCAAGCCTGGCAAGCTACTATCATCATGGAATTAACCCTGCGAGAACCCTTGATGAGCATAATCGCTGCACGTCGTATCCAGCGGCCCTCAGGCGTCTTGAGGGAGATATGCAAGTACAAAGTAGCGACGGAACTGACTGGCTCTCGGTCGGCATACCGCCTCTGTGTAAGCCCTTCTGGCCGTTCTTTTAGTGGGGTTCTGCCAGTTCTGCCCCACCTGCGTGATAGCCTATCATCTTATCTTATTTTGGTGAGGGCCCTGGCCGACCACTCAAGCCGAGCCAAGGCATCTCATCTGAAATGGCTTCTACCAGCTTCCATCCTTCGTCAACCTCACGACTCGGTACTCCCAGTGTCGATTCTCTTCAAAGATTTTCACACAAGACGACACGCGCCATCCGATCTGGCCCCGGAGAGGGAGAGAACAATCAGAAACACGTGAATGTTGAAGACGCTCTCTCATTCTGAACGTACTACACTAGTGCTCAAACTATGCCAAGAGTACTTCTACCTGCCAGTCTCTTCAACGCTGCGGATTTGTCCGCCTGCAGCATCCAATTGCCAATCGCCCTTCCCACGTGCTTCATCAAGTACTCACGTACATATGCATCCTTGATATCGGATTCCCAAGGACGATCTTGGTTCCAGCTGAAAGGCTGCGACTTGCACTTGCCACGAGGCCAGCTCATGTCGCTTTCCCGTAGCTGGGCGGTTCGAATGCTTGTTTCCCAAGTCTAATTTTTTCGGGGCGGGCCGTGGACTCTCCTACTCACGTACTGCGTATGTACAAGGTTGACCTGACCGAGGCAGAAAGCTTCTAACAGCCTCAAGTACTTGTGCTGTAGACCCTGGATTCTCTGATCGACACGTATGCACCTTTGAACTCCATATGCCTACCCAGGTCCTCGGGACCGTCACATGCGTTCCTCTGACAGGCCCTTGAAGAAGGATAACGTAGGCCAGTACTAGCTCAACTCGTACTATGTATGATAAGAGCCGTCTGCCACGAGGGAGAGGGTATACTACTATGTACATATACACCTGTATCAGGGCTGCTTCGGACACCCTCTTCCTTCCCACATGGCTGTCGACTGCTCGTTCCACATGTGTGCTATGGCGAAATGCAATCGCACAAGTATCTCATGCTTAACGTCTCTTGTCCAAGTTGCTATCGCCTGCTCCTTGGCAACGTTTGCGATCTTGGCATCCGGATACCACTACCGAAGTCTATTTACAGGACATGAATCTCTGGGCGTACGCACATCATGCGGGTAGGGCTGGAACTGACAGCGGGTAATACTACACTCATGTACCGTGGACCGTGGATTGCCAAGCAATCATACTGCCTGGGCATCCATACTTTGATTGGAGGCTACCATGTATAGGGAGGGAGTCGAGTCGCCGTGACAGTGATATCTGGCGCCGCCGAAGTCGATATCCAGACCACTGCTTTTGTAGTCTTTCTTGCCTCAACGTGGAATACTGTCAAGGATGAGAGGAAAAGACACATAGTTGTATTAATTTATTGACTTGTTCACGTCTTGACATCCCGCTCATTGCAGCGTACCATGGTGAGCCGACCAAGTACTATTCAACAGTGACGGATGAGAACTCTGCAGCCATCAAACCTGATATTGGAAGCCACGCCTTCGAGAGCCCTCCTTGCTTGCTTGCTTCCTTCCTTTTCCGAAAACGAACAGTATGCTGAGTTGCAGCATAACTGGCCAGGTTCGGCTGTCAGTAACTCACGGCAATACACAAGTGCATTGGCAACACCATCGTAGGGAAGTTGCGTTCGCAGTTCACAACAGCTTCCCAAAACGGCAACATCAACGCCTCATGCTCTCCCGTTCCCGAACTAGGAAGCACTCTCAAAGCTGCTCATAAAACGCTTCGTTTACTCACCTCAACTCTGCCACATCACCTCAAAACCCAACATTCTACTGACTCTCAACCAACCCACAAATTGACAATCCTTTCTTCACCTCCTTTTACTATCACTTGAACCTTCCATGAAAATACACAATCATCTACAGAGCCCATTTCACAAGTCAGACTATTCCCAAGCTCAACCTCGACCTTCCCCCTTCCGGATCAGCATATGAGCCCATGTCCCTTCGCCTCTCTATTATCTCAAAACTTGACCTAACTTGCTTCTACGCAGACTCTCCACTTCTTACGAGAGGCTTGGACTGTTCGCTTGCTGGCCTCTTGCCGAAATCGTTTACTCAAGACTCAAGCCTGCCTTCCTGAGCCTTCACTCTACGGCTTTCTTACTTTTCCAAGCTCTCTTTACAATCTCAAGTCTCCTTACTGCTGCAAGACCGCGGTTCTTCCTTCAAACAATCTTCAGGTGTGATTCCCGCTCTTTCTCTTTCTCTGCACGCACAACTCCACATCGTCAAACAAGCACTTGACTTCCTCATTCGCCCAGATCACCTGCATCTCATGCTCGAGCAGAGTCTGATCTCGAAACAACCTACAGCTACAGGGTCTTGAGACCATCAAAGCTGCAATCGGCAACTCACTGGCTTCTTTCTGGGTAAGTCTGCCTTCTGCTTCTGTCTATTCCTGCCATTCTTGTTATTGGCGATCTGAAGGATACTCACAGTAGGTCTCTTGCTTCAAGTCTCACTTGCTCTTCTTGGAAAAACCGCCCCATGCCACTCCCCTCTTTCCTAGCTTGGCACAAATGAACTCACTTTTTGCTCGTTCAAATAGTGACGGTATTCACTATCTTTGACCATCTTCCTTGCACATATCTACTCCGTCTCCTCATTTAAAGCGAGCCGACCCTGTTCTCACGTGAGTTTCCCTACTTTCTCGTTGTCATCTCGACTCCATTCTCCTTTCCTGCCATAAGTTCTACAAGCTTCACTGAATTTACACGCCCCTACAACTGCGATATACAAATCTCCCTCATCTCACAGGACGAGTATCTGGCTGGTGAGCTTATCTGCATCTTCATGAGCTACTTGTTCGTCCTCTCTGTGGATATTTACTGTCGTGTCCATTGCATTTCCTCTTCACACATAACCAAACATATTGCCGCCGCTCGTACAGTTCCCACTTTGGAAGTCGCTATCAACACAATAGAAGATTGCACACAGGACCTCAAAATCGAACTCGAAGGCTTCCTTGGCACTCGTTTACAGAGATTTCCTTCACCACCGAATATTACGCTACTTGCATTCAGTATTCTTGTCGTTCCATTTCCAACTTTTACTTCTTCTGCCCCGAGAATTTAATACCACCCTCAATGAACAAGACCAACTCTGTTTTCCTTTTCTATTTATGACTTGCTACTGCCATCTTTCAACTCTACTAACACATTCAACACCATCACAGGTCACACAGCCATAGACGTCTCTGTTCTCGTATCAGAGTGGTGTCAACTCAAATACGGAAACCAGTGGTACAGTAGTTGGTGAAGTCAAAACCTCTGCCATTGTTCAAACCTGGCCAAAGGCTTGAGCTGCCATCATGGAATTTGACCATGTCCCTGCACGTCAATGCTCGCCTGCCGAAAGCGAGTCTATGTTCGTAGACCAAAATCACCCGCAATACGAGCCGCCCAACTACCAATACCTTGAGGAACCCAGTGACTTCCCTCAGCTTAGCGTTGAGCATGAAGGCGATGGCGCAAAACATTCTGCGGGCTCAGACACTGATAGCAATGGCTATGTGAACGCCAACGACACAGAACCGGCAGGAAGTGCTCCAGAGTTTCAAGCTCAAGCCGGGGAAGCTTGTGAAGAGCACAATGATGTGGATGACAGTAGCGAGAGAGTCCACAAGGAGGAAGACGGCGAGGAAGAAGATGGCGAGGAAGAAGACGGCGAGGAAGACGTTTACGAGGAAGACGAGCCAGTGAATCTGGATGGCATGGCAGGACAGAGCCAAAGCATGGCTGACTTGCCCGAAAACGACGGGCACAAAACGTCCAGGGCTTCCTATGATGATCAAAACAAGACTATCGAAGCCCAGACTGAAAAGATCAACGCGCTCAGAATATTTGCGAACACACAGAAGCGTATAAACGAAAGCAAAGTCAAGACCATCATCGCCCAACGTGATGAGATCAAAAAGTTGAAGAATATCATCAAAGAATTGAAATCAGAACTGGCTAGCCTCAAAGCCGGCGGACGCAAGAAACTTAGCAGAACGAACCCTCCCCAGCTGCGAAGCACCGCGAGCAGATCCTATTCTTGGCCGCACGCCTTGCAGACTCACCTTGTTCAAGCTAAGGGCGACATGAAATCCTGGCCAACAGTTTGGAAGCTATGCTATGAAGAGGAGAACATGTCAAGCACTCTTCAGATGCACCCTTGTGTTCAACTTGTGCCACGGGAACACAGCAATGCAGCACTCACAAGTGCTGCCTACGGCTGTGAGCCGGTTCCATCCGAACAAGAAACTCAAAATCGACCAGCAAGTGGATTTGCAAGTTCTTTTGACAAGCTCCCTGTCGAAATCCTGATCAAAGTTCTTACGGAGCTCTTGGCCTTTGAAGGATGTCTTATCCATGCATTCAGTCGCCTGGATCCCTACCAAGAACCGGATTCGTGGGACAGTGTAAAGGACCTGAAGAGCTCCGGAATGCCAGGTCGATTCTTCATCTCTGAAGCGAAGCGGGCTCGGATCTCTTTGACGCACGACACCATACTCGCTCGAACTCTGCTAGCTCCCTTGGCTGTGAATCGGAAATGGTGTTTCTATGGGTGCTCGATATTTTATTCGAAGAACACGTTTGCATTCAGCTCATTCGGCGAGCTCGACCGATTCGCCAACGGAATCAGCTGCGCACGCCTTCAACGAATCACCAAAGTCGAATTGCATTGGATGGGCGGCAAATCCCAAGCAACTGTGACAAATAGACTCAATGAGAGAGCGAGGCCCGTGGCCTGGCTGCGTGAAATGAGGCGGCTCCAAACGCTTGTTGTCTTTGTGTAAGTTGTATCTGACCCGAAAGCTTGCATCCAATTAACACGAAACGATAGCGATGAGTCCAGCAGGTCGGTGGTCCGCCGAAACGACGAAATACCCGACATCCGACTTCAAGAGAAGAAGTACACAACGGGGCAGCCCAACGCAAGAGAAACTCGGGCCCTGAGACACTGCCACGGCTGGGATTTTCTTCATAGTTTGCGTGGCCTGAAGAGCCTCAAACTGTACGATAGCACCAAATATTTGAAATCCTTCGATCGCATGAAGAGTGGTGTGAGAGACCAATCTGCGGAAATTGATCTCAACAGAACGGCATGCATGAATCTTATGCCAACCCACGCCCAATTCGCCAGAATCGAAAATCTCGGTGCCCTATTTCCCTGCAAAGAGAATACTTGGGTTCCGAGAGCTACTGATTACAAGTTTGCAAAAGGCATTGAAAATGGCCGCGACATCGGATACTCGCCCAAGGAGAATGACCTGGACAAGGACGTTAAGGTCGAAGAAATGCGACCGATCATGGTTGGAGAACCTAAGAACCGAAGATACAATCTATTACCACAGAGTCGCGCAAGTGAGGAAGTTGCCGTTGTTTCGGATGACGATGATGCAGAATCCGACGCAGAATCCGACGCAGAAGACCCTGCCTCTGGTGAGCGTGATACGGGCTTTGATAATCAGACCAACCAAACCAAGCTTCGCACGCCATCGTTGGCAGCCTCTCCTCCGTCTGCCCGTCATTCTGAGCGCGCAAGTACACTTGCGGCAGCTTTGGACCAATCTCTTGCGGCAGCTGCTGGGTCTCAGTCCGTTGGAAACCCTAGGACTCCCATTCTCATTGACGACGACGACGATGAAGATGAATATGCGAGAGATAATCTGAGTAGTCGGAAAGCAAATTTCCGAAAACAGGTACAGGGTCGGCCAGACGTACTCTACCGAACTGGACCTTACCGGACTGGATCTGCCAGTCCCGTGCCCGAACGAGGCAATAAACGAGAGCGAGACAGCAGCGTGTGTGGCAGTGAACCAGGTGGACCGCGCAAACGAAAGCTCAAGACATTCACATATGGCCCTCACCATGACTGGAAGAGCGGTTGGTGATGGACGCGACTGTCAGCATGCCTTGGTGCCCTTTTTTTTTTTTTTCTCCTTCCTTTCTTGTCGGCTTTAGACACGTGGAAGCAGTCAAAACAGAGGCCATATTCATCAAATGGTCTTCATATGCTCGATTTCACCAAAGAGTTTTCAGTCCATCTCACTATCAATCGTTTTCAGTAAGACTTGAGATGGCAAGTGGAGGAGGAACCGATCGATCATCATCATCTTGAACGCAAGCTAAGACGCCTTGAAGCGCGAAATCTTGAATCCATGGCGGCTCGCGACGCTGGATTATCAGACTTTTTCTTGCTTTTCATTCTTGCTTTTTTTTTTTTTTTCCCTTCTCCTTCTCTCCCTCGGCCATCGCTGCTTACGATTTGAACATACGGAGTTGGTTTAGGGAGGTGGAGATAGACTGTTGAATTTGCCAAACTTTTCGGCATGATAGAAATATTCGGGGTTTCTTGGACAGGAGTTTGGCTGGTTCACTTGAGCAACTATTTGATTTTCTTTTCTGGCATCTCGATTTCATCTCTTGCACAAAACTACCACCTCGGTACGGCAAACTCGACGCTTCATTCTCGTCACTTATGACAGAAGCATTTTATTTCGGGCGTCCTGAGTCACCAATATGACAAACAAGATGGGGGATATCGATTGGAATTTAGCACAGAGTTAGCCTGATTTGCAACATGATTGTTTCTATTTGTATTAAAAAAAAGAACTCGACGCTCCATTCTCGTGACTGTGTGAATGCTTTATGATGCTAGTCTATTCATTCCCGCATGCTACATACTATGCTCAATCACTTCTCCTGTCCCTTGTTCGTCTGCCATAGCTAGGCATGCTGAACCGAAGCCGTGGATTCTATCTAAGCGGCGAGGTTCCAGCTGCCGGCGTAAACCCCATGGGTGTCCCCAGCGAACCTGGGAGACTTCCGCTGGCACTCTTACGCACCGGCGTTGACGGGCCCTCTCCTTGTGCAGGAGGCGGGGTCGTCGATGTTCCCTGTTTGGTTTGTGTGCCTTGTTGTTGTGGTGGTTGTTTTGGTTGTTGTTGTTGTAGTTGTAGTTGTTGCTGTTGGTCCGAACCAGGCGGCTTCCAACCCACACTATCACCCGCTCTATATGTCTCATTCAACATCTTCTTAGTAATGCCAGCGTCTTCGAATTCGAGGTACTTGCGGTACAACTTCAGCGCGATCCTCGCATCCTCAATCGAATCATGGGTATCCACTTGGATCCCTTCCTTGAGCAAGAACCACGCCAGAAATTTGAGACTAAGCTTGCGGCGGTAATTCTTTTGGTAAAACAAATCGATCGTGTCGATGATTTGCGCCTTGGGCACCTGGATGTTGATGACGCGGAAATCTCCCCGCAAGCCGTGGCCGACAAACCGGCAGCCGAGGTTCAGCAGGACCCAGAGCCGCTTGTAGGCAATTTTGAGCGAGACGACACAGTGATTGCTTGTGCGCGGGTCGAGGTCTCCGGGGAGGATGCCCGAGTGCTTGTGCAGGTAGTCAATGACGGGCTCGCGGATCTGGATCCAATCGTCAATGCAGGCGAGGCCTTCGTCTTCGCCTTGGCCGCGGACAATAGACACACGTCCAAGGGCGTGGAAATTGGGCCGGATGACTTCTCTAACGCCGTCCGACTTCATTTCGACTTCGGATTGTTTGGCGAGGACGAACTCTGTATCGAGAGCAACGATTGTGTCGGGGCCTGGGCGCTCCGTGTTGGGGTCCAGGACGCGGTAGGGGTGTTCTTTGGCGTCCGGTCTGCGGTGGAAACTTTATGTTAGCGGCACATGAAATTTGGCTTGAACAGTGTTCTCAGGTGACTAGTAGAGGCGTTTATCTCACTTGAAGTCAATGTGTAGTACTGATGTGTCTATATTTTGCACCCAGTCGGTGTCGAGCTTGTTGTTGGCGGATTTGAGCTGGTAGACAAGCACAGATGGCATCTTCCATCTTGTGTTGAAGGTGAGGGCCTCGGCCACCGAGACTGGCTTGACTGAGAAGTCGTTGAACAGATGCCATTGGCTCTCGCCAGGCGCGTTTGGTTCGGCGTGTGCGACTGAGGATCAAGCAAGTAAGTGTCAGTATTGCTCTGCTGCACCAAACATACACTGAAGAAAGACAAAACTGACCATTGACCATGGCAACAAGGTGTGGCTTGTGCGTAGAGCCGCTTTCTACACCCACAGGAGAAAGGGCAGCGAGGTGAGGCTTCTGGGGCGACCCGCTCTCGATATTGACGGATAATCCGATAAGTGAATAGACTTGGATATTGTGTACCCCTCTCTGCAGATGCAACTTGAGGTCCTCGCCTTGGTAGCAGAAAAAGGAGCCGTTATCCACTATGATACCAATCTCCTCTGGCAGCCATCCAGGCGTAGCCCATAGCATCCGCTGTTCGAGCTCAGCCTCCCGGCTTTCGGCGATGGGCACGTTGAGCGTCAAGACAGAGGGAACTCCCTGAATGATCTTTCTCGTCTGCAGCGACTGGTAGCGGTTGCACCGAACACACCAGCCTCTAGTCGCAGTCTCGCCCTCAACGCTGCTTTTGAGCACTTGTGAAAACGTAATCTTTGGGGCACGGTGACCGCGGCCCTTATTTGGCAGATAGGACAAGTCGGTAACGTAGGAAGACCCCGACCTGCTAGTCTCGTTTCTGCAATTCAAGCATTTGATCGTTGTTAGGGCAGAAGTTGCCAGAACCTGCTCCATGGCCGCAGGATTTTGTGCCTTTGTGCGATAGTCGTCGGCCATGGTCTGGAGGAGGAACCTTGTCAGTTGCTGATTCATCTTGGTGAGTGATCCCTGCCGAGAGTCCTCTTCCAACAAGCCCAAACGTGACGCAGGAGGATGGTTGCTCAAGCATTTGAGCATGTTTGATGCATGGCACGAAGAGCCCTCTGTCTTCTGTAACATGTCGGACAGATAACCAAGCTCACACAGCAGGCACTTTTCGCTCAAGCAATCTGTTGCTGCATGCTGTAGCGCCAGATTCCGGACCTGCGGGGTGAAATGGAATACCTGGAGTAGTGAATTGGCATAAGAGTTTGCAATGTGATTCTCTAGACCCGCATATCTCGTCTTGTTGTAGAATTCAAAGTCGAAGTCGTCCACACCATATTTGCTGAATTGAATCTCAACGTTCTGATACAAGCCTGGGACGTCGGCCTTGAGGCTCTCGAGCTCAGCGGTACCCAGCGCGTGAGCAGCCTTGTCGACTTGCGCCTCAATGACAGCTTCAGCCAGGGAAGACTTGGCCGACTCTCTCGCCTTCTCGCTGAGGAATTTGGGGGCGCGTTGTGCAGTAGATGTTTTATCTACAGACCGTGTATCCTCGGCCTGGTTGCGGCGCTGATGCCTATGGTTCGGACCGTAGAATCCGAATGATGCCTTGGTCATATGAGCAAGGTCGTTTTGAGAGATTTTGGGCGGCGGAGCCCCAACATCCGATATCAACAGGTTGGGCAACGCTGACAGGAGGGTTTCACGATAGTAAGGTACGCCAACAGAATTCAGAGGACTGGCAGCACGTCATCAGCAAGTTGTGGGATTTTAATGGAGACAAGTTTTCGACTCACGTATTATCATTCCAGTCGATATGAGGGAGTGGTGTCTCTTCATCCGGCCACTCTGTAGGCTGTGCAACCTCAACAAAATGACATTTCGAAGGAGATGCCCAGAGATGCATGTTGCAGTCTGTATCCGCGAGCGCTATAGCCTCCCCTGATGGTGCAATCTCGATTCCAGTGATGATGGAGCCTACGACATTGGCCTGGCGCACATTGCTTGTATTCGGGTTCAACAAGTCCACGACGTGGATCTGCCCGCCCTGAGAGACGACGATTCCAGTGGTAAGCATGCGCGGATGCATTCGAACATACGCAGCAAGAGGCGGAAAAGGAATTGGCGGCATGGTGGACATATTCTTGAGGTCAAAGACCATGACAAAGGGGTCCAGCATGTAATTGGCAGAAGGCTGTTTTAGCGAAGTGCCACAGGTGACGACAAAGTCTTGCTGGACGTCCATGTCGTTGATAAAGGCAGAATGCGCCCGCCACTTGTGTATGACGGTGAACTTGACGGGGTCGAGAATGTGCACATGGCCGTCGCTAGTAGCTGCACAAATGTATCGACTCTTTTTCATCTTGATGTAGTGATCTGAGGTCGGGATCTAGCCAAGATTAGACATATATCCCTCTGTAAACGTTGTCAATTACAGTGCATACCCGCTTCACAATTTCGCCCTTGTTTGTATCGATCACAAACATAGTGTCCTGGGCACCGGCAACGAGGATCTCGGAGGTCGCTTTCGAGGTGAAGCTCATACATCGGAGGTCGCGCATATCGTCGGCTCTGTGAACCAAATCGGCGGTCAACAAAGGATCATGAAGCACAATACCCTCCCCCCTTCGCAAAAGAACACCCACGTTATGTGTGGCCAGACAGGCAGACCTCTTCGAATGGCCATGTGCACGCCGCGGCCTCCTAGGGCAATGACTCCCTTGTCATTGAAGAGGAGCTGCTGCACCGCGCCCTCGGAGGGCGGGTGCGCGCGAAATGAAGTATATTTTTGTAGATTATTGCCATAAAAGGATGTAACACGGCCCTGTTGCGACGTCAGATACTGGAATGTGTACGCTCGCGATTTTAGAATGCCATTGTACGCACGTATCCGTTCCCAGCCCACAGTAACTCTTGGGTTGTATCGAAGGCAAGCGCCGTAATGACCGAGGGCACCGACTGCCCGCCCGGAGGCGGCAGGAGTTGACGACTCAACTAACACGGTGCCTTGTTAGCAGTGGCTTGGTAGAAGAGGCAGATTTTGGCGTCTGCCCTCGGCGCGCATAACACGCAAAATCAATGGAAATGCCGGCCTCGGTGTGTGACGATTTGGCGCGCTCTAGATCGCGTACAAGTGCGCTGACCGGCAAAGGTGCTCGATCATGGGAAAAGGGGGCATCGTCTTACCTCGTCCCAATCCGCATCCATAGTTCTGGGTCGCCAGTTGGCATCGTGCTGCGGAGGCGGAGTACAGGTGGTGAGCAGTCGTCAATCTGAGCGGTTGCAGTCGTGGAGTATGGCAGAGCGCCTGCACCATGCGACAGCCAGGCCCGTGAGCCTCGTCACCGTGGGGTCGAGCCTCGCAGTGCCAGGGGAGATGGCTTGTCCTCTGACTGTTATCGATAAGCACTCCCCCCGAGGTACACATGCTCCCACTTACGCCCGAGCGGTACTTCCGTGCAGAAGTACAGGTACTCTACACGTAATTGCTCGGGTCGACTCCGCACCGAGGCCAGCAGGATGCACTCATTCGCACGTTCTTTCATGCACTGCCCGTCGCGTTCTCTACGTAGAGTCAATTTTGCGTGTTTTGAGGGTCTTTTTCTCTTTTTTCTTCTTGCGCTTTTTCTCTAATTTATGGTGTTTGGCTCTTGCCGAAACATGCACGCCTAACGAGACGCTGGATGCCGAAATCGCATCTTGAGCTACATGACTTTGAAAGCTTTGATTATTCTCTCCACACCACAGCCAAAATCGAACTCCACAAAGCACCCAATTGCGAAACAGATACAAGGGACAGATCTCATCCAACAAGAAAAAACATGGGAACCTGACGAACCGATAAGGGTGTCGGGGAAGACAGCGCCAATGAAAGCAATGAACGAGCAGAATTAGGTACTTATATTTCTGGAACCGTCCGAAAACCACCACTCCACGTCCTCACAACCCTCGACTTATTTGGTGAGCCAGCCGAGATAGTCTGCCACAATCAGAGTTACCATTGCATGCGGCGCAATGCGAATGTCTGTTGAAATACAAAGTGTCAGCGATCGCAAGGTTCGATAACGCACCCACCCGGAGAGCAGCACTTACAGTATGTTCCAAACCCACGGTAGAAGCGCAGCGGACCCTCTTGTTTGGCAACCTTGGCAAAACAGTCCACCATGCTCTTGTACGGAACCTTTCCGTCCGGTCCCTTGCTCTGCTTTTGCAGTCGCGTCTTGACAAAGTCGAATGGTAGCGAGAAGAAGGACGCAAAGAAACCGGCCATAGCACTTGCACTCAGCGTCTGAGTTCGTGTCGACCAGTTCGTGTTGGCTTTGAGCTGAGCCTTGGCTTCGCTGAAGAATGCAAGCTGGCCAAAGTTGAGAGCCATGGCACGGGCAACAGTTGGCGCGGCTCCAGCCCAGAGGGCAGCGACGCCCTCGCTTTTGGAGATGCGTGCTAGGGCGTCAATCACCGACTTGTAGTTCTTGCGTTGATCCACAGGCTTGAGACCGTCGCTCTGCATCCGGATCAGAGCCAGATCCGCAGGGTTTCCAATCATGGCGGCGAGGGCGCCTGCGGTCAAACCTGCTGTCGCACGTTCGGTGAAGCCAATCTGCTGCCCCTTGTCCTTTGCCCTGGCTGTCAGGCTGCCCATGAAGGTGTCGAAGAAACCCAAGCGTGCGGTGGTGTACACAGCTTGGCGAAGCAGGCCGGCCGACAAGCCCGTGTACAAGTCTCCAACTTTGCCACTGGCGAGGATTTCGCGAGTTACGGACAGCGGTGTTGGTTTGGGCCCGGTCGATATTCCCTCACCTGCCAACTGAATTCGGACTTTGATCATGTCTACAGGCTGAATCACCGTGGTCGCCGCCATACCACTCAGACCGCCATTGATGAAAGGAAGCGCTGCCCTCACGTAGGGCGTGTGGAGGAAGTCATTGGCTACAGCAACTCCTTCGCTTTGCGCATTTCTCGTGCCCCCCAAGACCTCAGAGGTCTTCCCACGAGCTGCTTCTGCGGCTTGCTTGATTGTGTTCGACATATTGTGGACGGCTGTTTGGAGCAAGCTAGCAGCTGAGCTAGTCGAGTGGAGGTTTGTCTTCTTTGGAAGCCGGCGAGAGTTGTCTTCCGCGAGGATATCAGAGGTTCTGCAGAGCCGGTTGGAGCTGAAAAGCAGTCAGTGGACTGAAAATTAATGGACGACTTTCAAAACAACCAGCAGAGCGACATTCATTCTCTTAATGATGCCATGAAGCTGCCACCTTGCTCAAAAAAAAGGGGGGGGGGGATGGATGGCCCAAATTGCAAGACCCGACCTGGCCGCTTTGCCATGGGATGAGCCTGGTTCGGGAAGCGATAAATCAACAGTGGCGCGTCCTCGTGGCGAGTGGCCTGCGGGAAAGACTGCTGGACGAAGATGTCTGCATCAAGGCCCACCGGACTACTGCCCGTCCATCTGTCGGAATCGCTGTGTAGCCGCCAGAGACAGCCTCTAGAGGCTGCTTTCAGCCAGTGCACAGGGTTGTCTCAACAGAGCGCGGCCTCGGATTGACAATGACTGGTAGCAGCAGATTGCGCTCCTTGATGATTCGCATCTTCTAGGCTTGGCGTGCCTCCGGCGCGAGTCTTGCAAATATGCGACAACGCAAGCCCTCGGACAAATTCAAGCCAGAGACCCACCTCCCAATCTTTTGCAAGAAGTGGACGCTCATCGGATGAAGTGCCAGCAGCTGCACTTGCAGCTCCTTCCCAAGCTGACGATTCTCTGCATTGCCGGGGTTTTGGACCGGATACCGAGTTGATTCCCAGGAAACAGATTTGGCAACTTACACAATTTGAGCAGACGGGAAAATCGCCGGCCGATTTTCTTTCTTTTTTAATTCTTTTTAACCTTGGACTTTTTATCTTTTTGTCGTCTTCTTTGCAATATCATGCGCCGCAGACCTGCCGTACTCCGCGCTGGACTGAGCGAGTCTTAAGAACAAGGTGCTTGGAGAGTGGGGCACGTTGCGTTCGCAGGTATAGTGGGGATGGGGACGATGCGAACAGTGTGAACCAGGGAGGCCGAATTACGCTGACGAAGAAGTGTTCTGGTACAAATCAGAGGACCGGCTCCGCAACAGCAAAAGGCAGAGGTGCAAAGGAGGTTTTGATGTGACAAAAAACAAAGTAGTGAGTGAGCGGTTCGTATGCAACAAGAGGAGGAGGAGGTAATGGGCGCGCGCGTGAGGAGACGAAGTGGTGATGGGGCGACCTAATAAGCTAATAGCAGGGCCAGAGTTCGGAACCAGGCGCTGACAAGGAGCACTTGGCCTTCGCAGGCACTATCCAAGTTAGCCAATCCAGTAGGGCGAATTACACCAAACGTGGGACCGGACAAACACTTGTGCGGTCGCTATCACTTGGTGTTCCCTGTATTGTCCCCTACTGTTGGCTTCGTTTTCTGGAGTAGAAAGGCTCCTGCATTTGAGATGGTTGGTTATATACGATTTCCACGCCTCTATGCAGCTGTTGTTGTGAGATGTTGGTTGCTTTACCGGCGGCGGGCCCGAAAAGTGCCGACCGAGCAATGATTTGCAAGTCGGATACCAGGTCAGCAACACCCGTCGGCCTCGGTCAAGGAGCGCAGAGGTCAAGAGCAGCCAGGACTTTTAAAGCACAGGCAGTGCGAGTGGGAACCCAATGGCAAATCAACAAGAACCGGCATTGCCCGACATTGTGAGCTGTAGCAAAGGCGTGTATGGGGCTGTGTGGTCTGTCATGGGAAACGCACTACTACTTATGTACAATGGTATAATGTTGGGGTCGGCTTCACCAGCGTTGACTAGTCGTGCCGCACTTCCGCCCAATATGGACAAGCCCGCCAATCCGCCCATGTCTTGTTAGGGACCGGTGACAGGAAGAGTCGCAGGGCGTTGGGGCTTTACATTTCTGGTAAACTTGGGGCCGCAGCACCGACAATTGGATGCGTGGCGCATCTCTGGCTTTGTTTAGTGGTGAACCAGCCATTTGGATGCGAGTCGTTGAGTCGGGTTCCCTTTTGCAGGGGTTTGTATCAAAAGTACTATAGTAACGATGACGCAGTCTGGGTAGCATCGGGTGTACGTACATAATAGTGTGTCCGTTGCATCGGTAATCGGAATCGCGTCAGCTTGGCCCTGTAGATGCACATATCCTTTACCATGATGTTCGAGGGTGACCTACGTTCAGTTTCACGCAGTCACACAAGCAGCAGTGCTCGCTCCTTGCCAGTGCCCCAGACGGCGCCCTGAGTTGGATTCGCACGCTTCGATTCTGTACATCGTAGATTACGGTACAGCGAGCTGCTTGCATAGTAGTACTATGCTCCCCGAAGGGGCGCTTTGAGCAAGTGGTCATCCTTGAGGGTGTCGCTCCCCAGGTTTTTGACACTCTTCTTCTAGGGCGACAGCGTGGTGTGCATATATGAATTGCGGGGTACGTGAACTTGGTCCAGCCATGCACCTGCCAGCCTGCCATATCATGCGGGAAAGCTGCGATTGTGGGGTGAGGACAGGGGGGAGAGCACTTGTGGGTGCGGTCTGGGAGCGGAGCCCTCAGCTGCTTTCTCATACATAGTATACACTGCATAGGATTTCGACATCTCCTAGTATGCCGAACCAAGAGTTTCTCGTCTCATGATGCTGTTCCATGCATATTGCATTCGATGTTGCACGTCTCATTGCGCGCTCAGCGTCTTCCATTGCCAAGTCGTTGCCGAGAATCCGAGGATGCTACTACGAAGCATGATGGGAGCCAGCCGGTTGGACATCTCGACGACCCTCGGCGTCTCTGATACCGGCTCAAAGAAGAGGGAAGATCCATGATCGGACGGTCGGATGGGATGTGCACGCACTACTATGTACTTTTATTCACACTGTCATGTCCTGGAGGAGGGCGTGTGACCTTGGTCGGGGCTTGTCTGGGTGTCTAGCAGTTCTGATTGCTGGACTGCTCGCAGATCGGATGGAGGGCAAGTTCGGGGGTCTCATTGGACTGGCCAGCGAGTCTCTATTATTGCCAGCAATGACGCTGGCTTGGTGTTGGGGCTGTCAATGCTCGCTGGTTGGCTGAGGAAAGGGCCGGTCGAGTCAAGTTTGGGCCTGGTATAATTACTTACTTGCCGGAACCGGGTGTAGACGGTGGCCTCTCACTCTCTCTGTGTGTGCTTGGAAGACGGACACTGCTTTGGCGGCACGACATTACTCGACATCTGAACCGGCCAACCCAGAAGCGTCTTTTGGCCATTCGTGATATGACAGGATGCGGTGGCCGTTTGAATCAGGCCATACACTGTATGTGTACCGCTATGCCGTGAAAAAGATTAGCACTGGGCATCCTGATACAGCGAGCTGTGTGAGACATATACAACAGGAGGGGTCCGTCCAGAGACTAACCCAGGGAGTGGTTCCGTGTGGACGTCTTCTGAGCCGCCTTCTCCCACCCCCCCCCCCTTTCCCCAACAACTCCCTCCAAAAGGGACTGCGCTCAAGAGCATACATGCCAAGAGTATGCAAGTAATCAAATGTGCCTCTTTCTCCGGACATGTACATAGTATGCACGATACTGCAGATGCTGCGCTTCCAAGTGAGGGGTATGTAGGCTGTAAAGTGCTGAAAATAGATGCGAGCTTGCATATCGAAGGTTCGCAGTCGCAGAGAGAAGCGCACAGGGGAATGGTGGTTTCCTCAACCGACCGGTGGGCCGCATATCGTGTGGTACCTGGGTACTGACCAACCTAGATGACCACAGTGCAACGAGGCTCGACCACGGATCCGCAAAAATAACAAAGACAAAGTTCGTTGAAATTCCCGAGATGTTGGGAGCGGATGTCGTTAACAACAAACTAATGGCTGTCTTTTCTTTGTTTGGAGGCGGTGGGGGGAAGAGTGGGTTTGAGGAATGAAGGAACATGACCTGGCTGAAGCCGTTGGGCCACTCGTAGAACATTCTGAAAGGTGAAGTGAACTTGAGGAATCATCGAAATATCATTAGACAGGACGCGGGTCAGCCTCCCACTTACGTACTCATGTACCTATGTACTGTGTGGTGGGAGATCCAGAGGAGGAAGGATCCAACAGCCAAGAGCGGGAAACAAGGCTGCAAGTGCCGATCTCACATGCTTGGAACATGAATTGCAGCCTGGACAACTGCCATCCACCGCCGTGAACCAAATTCGAGTCGCAAAGACTGCTGGAAATATGCGACGCTTCATTGATTGCGGCAATTGGGGTTAAGGCCGCCGGACTCTTCCCAGGATTTAGGCAAGGCTGCCAACCATGTAAACAAGGCTCGGCACTCGGAGCAATAGAAAGGCCAGAGAGCCGCGTACGATCGAGTCCATCACGTCACCGACCCAGGACAGCTCTCGAGGCTAAGTAGCTTGCCGCCGTTTCAGCTCTGCTACTATGTACATATGAACCGCAGTCTCGCATGTCGAGCAGATTGACGATTGACCGCTGGACGCTCTCTTCAAAGAAAAGAAGAGCAATCACTGCACCATCCTCGGACCAGCCGTCACCATGACGCTCCTCCAGCGGCTCCTCCATCTCACAAACTTCTCCTCGCCTGTGCTGCGCACCATCGTCCCTTCTGTCGGCGCCGCGTTCGCCATCCAAGCAGCCTTCGCGGTGCCCTCCATTCTCACACAGTCCGAGCGCTTCTACGATCTCTCGGGCGCACTGACAAACATTTCGATTGTCGCCCTCAGCCTATATCTCCCCGCTCTGCGCGCAAAATACGGCGGCAGCATCACAAGCGCCGTCGCAAACAAGTCTCTTCCTGGCCTACTCGCATTGCTCAGGAACCCTAGTGCAGCTGGGCTCAATTGGCGGCAAGTCGCCTTGACGGCGGCCGTCTGCATCTGGGCTACGCGGTGTACGTCGTTTCTCCTATCCGCCATCCTTGGTCTTATTTTCTTACCAAACACTAACACGCATACCCAGTGGGCTCCTACCTCTTCCAGCGCGTCCTCCAACAAGGCCACGACTCCCGCTTCGAAGAAATCAAAAAGTCTCCACCAACCTTCTTTGCCGTCTGGATGATCCAAGCAACCTGGTGCTCCCTCATCTGCCTCCCCGTCATCGCCCTCAATGCCGTTCCCGCTTCTGCATTCGCCAGTACCGCCGCCTTGACCTTGACAGATGTTCTCGGCATCGGCCTCTGGATCGCCGGCTTCACAACCGAAGTCATAGCCGACCGCCAAAAATCCCAATGGCTGCGAGAAAAGCACGAAAAGAAACACGAAGAGGACTTTATGACGCGTGGGCTGTGGCAGCGTAGTCGCTTTCCCAACTACTTTGGCGAGTCGGCACTATGGACTGGCCTTGCGACAACGGCGGCGGGGGCTTTGGCAAGCCAGTCGGTGCAGACCGCGCTGGGGTTCAAAGGAGGACTTGCTGGTATTACGGGCGCGTTGGCGCTGGCATATATCAGTCCGCTCTTTACGACGCTGTTGGTGACGCGCGTCAGTGGCATTCCGCTATCTGAGAGGAAATATGATAAGCGGTACGGGGACAGGAAGGATTATCAGGAGTGGAAGCAAAATACCCCCAAGTTCTTCCCCAAGCTGGTCTTGTAATGAAGAAATTTTGGTATTGTTAGCCGGGTAAGGAAATCGTGAAAGAGGGGGTAGGAACCCAATTAGTGATGGACGGAACGTTTCCATTCAGAAAAAACAATTACTTCTCTTGCGATTTGCAGAATGAATAAACAATTTACTATGCTATCCCCCTATCTCAAAACTGCCTAGCATAAGTACATCTTTTCACACCATGGTATCCTTTAATTTGGGGTTTCCCCAATCCCTAACATATTGATTGTAAAGCGCTCATCTGCTTTACACAAGCAAATCGCTCATCTCCTATTCGCCTTGCCATTCTTCCTCTCCTCCCCAGACGCAGCAGCAGAGCCCTACTTCTGCTTCCGCGTCATCATAATCTTGGTGAACTCCTCCACATTCACACCGCCTTTGCCTTCCGAGTCGAATTCCTTAATCATCGACTGCAGTTCCTGCTCTTCCATGCTCTGGCCAATTTCGCGCATCGTACGCCGCAAGTCGTCCAAAGTAATGATTCCTTTCCCGTCCACGTCAAACAGTTTAAAAGCACGGTGGCATTCCTCGATCGGGTCTCGATTGTACATGAGCGTGCCCGCGATGCCCTGCCAGATGGACAGGGTGAATTCACGCCATATCGGCGTGCATTCGCGTCTGGGGTCCCATTCGAGCGGTTGGAGGCCGTACCGGACGAGGTAAGGGTATGTTTCGGACTTGGGCAGCTCGAAGCCGAGGGCGCGCAGGCAGAAGCGGAGTTCGTGGTAGTCGAGGCGGCCGTCCTTGTTGACGTCGAACACGGTGAACTAGAGGCATGATGGGGATACTGCGTCAGTGGATCCCCGTTGCAAGGCTGGGGCAGTAGTGTGGTGGCTGTGAAGGCCCAGCACTTACAACGTCGTTTATCTGATCCCTTTGCCGCTCATCCAGTTTTGTAAAATCGTCTCTTGAGGGAGCGGTCGTGGTGGGAATGTTGGTCCTGGAGGACATCATCCTGGCCATATCCTTTAGGGGTTTTGTAGTGGGCAATGAGTGGTTGAAGGATGGAAGAGGTCCTTTTGGCGGTAGCAAAAGTGTAGATCGCCGTGAGGTGTCGTGTGTGTGTGTGCGTGTGCGTGCGTGAGTGTGCTTGAAGAGTGAATTATATTCTACGAGAGGATGCGCGCGCGACAGATAGACAGACAGACAGACAGACCAATCGTGGAGTGGCCGTAGCGAGATATCGGGAGACAGGCTTAATGCGCCTGTGTTTGTAATCTGTAGGCGTCGTGCAACAGCGTTCGTTCCGTCCGTATCCTTCAGAAAATCGATGGAAGCCCAAAAAGCGATCGAGTCGAGTATATCCTGGCTGCAACCATTATCCTGCGGCGGTGCACGCCGGCACGTACTATTGAAGAAGAAAAAAGGAAGAAAGCGAATACAGAGGGAGCAGCGCTTTCTTGTTGGTATCGTTTGTCCCAAAGGTTCGGTTGTTCTTTGATCGGAAGTGTTGGCCCTTTCCTTTGTCTCGAGCCTTTTCCAAGACGGTACAAGGGTAGCAGGTAGCTACTTCCTTAGTTCCCAGATAGGACGTAGTAGCAAGCAATCCCGGTCCTGAAGGACCCTAAAATTAGGATATTTCGTACGTGCGCCGCCGCGTTGTCTTTTGAGAACCACGGGAAAACCTGCCGGGGCTGTCTTTGGCGTGTGGCAGAGCAATGGCGAGTGCATAAGAGTGGATCAAGGTTTCTTGGGATGAGGACGCCTTGACGCGATCCCAGTTGACGCGCCTGGAATCAGTCAACAACGTGCCGAGGGCTGGTGGGGAGAAAGCCGCTAAGAGGCCCTGTATTTATGCCTGCCCAGCACGCTAATGTTTGACTTACAAGGACCCTTTGGTGCATGCCAAATGATCAAGCTGCTAACACGAGACCAGTTGCTTCATATACAAAACTGTTAGTGCAAGCACTTTGACTCCGTCACATACATAGTAGTATGTATGAGCCCGGTTGCTCCACACCCAAAGTATCTTGGCAGGCAGCGCAGACAAAAAAAGTTCCAAGAATGCCATACTATGTAGATGTCCCTCCTTCCCCTAAAAGAAGCAGTGG
This sequence comes from Coniella vitis, assembly GCA_011317545.1. Classification (NCBI taxonomy): domain Eukaryota; kingdom Fungi; phylum Ascomycota; class Sordariomycetes; order Diaporthales; family Schizoparmaceae; genus Coniella; species Coniella vitis. Next base: position 697,934 of record WUJK01000008.1, read on the forward strand.
AATTCCAGCCAAACCTTGCTCCCGAAAAGTCAGCGCAGAAACAAGATGCCCAAACGAAAGAGAGCAGAAGATGAATTGGAGGAAATCCTGTCGCGCCACCAGACGGAAATCTTCCGGATGCTCAAGGTAGCCAAGGGCTTTGAGAGACAGCGCATGGCAAAACGCTTGCGCGACCCCAAATCGACGCCGGACAAGAAGGTCAGGATAGAAAGGGAAATTGCCGTATTAAAGGTTCGCAGCTGTCTAGTATATACTCTTGTGGTTACTTTTATGCACATATATACGCTGGAAGCGCATATACAGCACGTATTTTCCCCGGGTTGCTAACCTTTTTCTGTCTGGGACAGTCTCTTGACCTCCAATCTGTTGCGACCGCCCATTTATGCGCCTCGTTGCTCAAAATCAAAGCAGTCGCCGAGTCACCAAAACTACCAGAATCCGTCAAGAGTGGAGTACCCAAACCAGACATTTCGGAGGAGGAGCGGGCGGCACTTCATAATGTAACCAGTGGACTCTACAACCAGAGCAAGGTCCGCGAGGCTCTTGACAGGGCGATTATTGATATCTGCGTGGCGCTGCGTGTACCGATGCCCGACAAGAAGGGCAAGCAAAAGAGGGGTGACAGGAACAACGATGCAGAGGACACAAGTGACAAGACCGAAGCCAAATCTGCAAAACAAGCAAAACAATCCAAAACGAAACAGCCTGGTGACGATAGTTCTTCTCAAGAAACTGAAAGTGCAGGCCTAGGCGAGGACGAAGCTGAATGGAACGGATTTTCAGACCAGGATGGGGCTGCAGATGACAATGATGACGACGACAGTGACGATGAAGAGGTGGACGAAAAGGAGCAACAGGCCCTGGCTCGCTTCAATGACAGACTTGTCAACTCGGACGACGAGGAATATGATACTGCAAACGAGGAGCTGGACCCGATGGAGATTACAGACGTTTCGGCATCAGAGGACTCGGATGCCGAAAATGAGCTTGACGAGCCGGCTTTCGAGGATGGAGAGAGCTTCTCCGAGAACTCTGAGGTGTCTGACGAAGAGGAGGCATCCGAATCGGAATTAGAATCAGAGTCGGACTCGGATTCGTCTGCTCTGGCCCCGCCTCCAAAGGCACGCAAAGCAACCAAAACGGGCACCCCAGGCACAACAACCACTTTACCGAGTCTAATGGGAGGGTACATTTCTGGTTCAGAATCTGAGGCATCAGACATTGACGTGGCGCCAGCCGCACGCAAGAACCGCAGAGGTCAACGAGCACGACAGGCAATCTGGGAGAAGAAATTCAAAGAAAAGGCCAAGCACTTGGAGAAGGAGAAGTCCGGCAGAGATTCCGGATGGGATCTGAAGCGCGGCGCCGTGGATGGCGCACCAAAGACGCCGTGGAAGCAGGGCATCAAGAATCCCTTTGGCAGGAGGTCTGCAACAAAGGACGAAGACAATGCCAACCTGGTGCCACTTGAGCCGCGCAAACCGAAACCTCAACCTCCCAAGAAGGACAATGAAGGGCCTCTGCATCCTTCGTGGGAGGCGAGGAAGAAGGCAAAGGAGCAGCAAGCGACAGCGTCGTTCCAGGGCAAGCGAGTTGTTTTTGATTAACTAAATTACCAACGGGATACCCAAAGTCAAAATGATTACAGCACGTTGATTTTACCTGCGACCCTTGTTCTTCCCATCGACTTACCTCGTGAGCTCACTGCAGGCTGATATCAGTACGATATGTGGGTGAAGATTCGAGGCTGGATCTTGCGTGAAAACCTCACGTCCGCGACCAGCCCTCTGCAATGACACGGCGTTGATTATGTCGAAGAGCACGCAGGGACACAAGACGGAGACTATGGAAAGCGAGTAATTGACTGGCTGATGAACGGATTCTGATCAGTAAACTGAGCTTCCCCAGGTTGTTCAGAAAAACTCATAGTTCCCGGCATAACCGAGCAGCTCCAGGCCTCTGAATTGGGCGGCCCAGCTATGCGCTGCAGCAATTAGTAAGACACTTGGGCACTCTCGATGCGATGACGGTGCGCCGCGCATAGCGGGGCATGTAATGTCATGATTACAGTGAGTGCTTCTCTGAGAATAGTATAGTATAAATCTGAAGTTTTCCGCCACGAAGAAGAACCAAAGTGGACCATGCAATTGATTGCATCTTCCTTTCTCTTTCTCTCTTTCTTTTTCTGAAACTTTGATTGCGAGTCGATTAGCGCCTTCAGAGCTAACTCTGGATTCCATCACCGCCCCCACAACTCACAATGGCTTCAACGTCGGCAAACAGCTCCATTGCTGACATGTTCTCCGTCAAGGGGATGGTGGCTCTGGTATGTGATAGTTCTGTCTGTTTTCCTTCTCTCGCCAGCCAACTAAACGTTCATGCGTTGCGGCCAACCCTTTTTCACTCGTGTCACACAATGCGCTGACCCTTGCACTTTATTTATGCTATGTAGGTCACTGGAGGTGGTACAGGTATGCAGCATCACAAACCCCATAACCACGCCTTCACACACCATACATAGATAATAACTGTCAAACTCAATAGGCATTGGCCTCATGATCACCAAGGCCCTGGCCCAAGCAGGTGCTTCCAAAATTTACATAGCAGGCCGCCGTCTCAACGTCCTCCAAGAGGCCGCCGCAAATGTCTCCCCCACAGCCCCAGACACAGCCATCATCCCCGTGGCCTGCGACGTGACCTCCCCGTCCTCGCTCGCAGACCTCGTCTCGCAAATCGAGTCCGAGACGGGCTTCCTCAACCTTCTCTTTGCCAACTCCGGGGTGGGCGGTCCTCAAGTCCCACAGCCAGGTCCTATCGCAACAGCAAATGATGACAAGAGTAGCAATTCCACTCTGAGCGCCAAGGACTGGGCAGCCAAGCAACTTGCTGTCCCCTTTGAGGATTTCACGCAGACCTTTGCCGTCAATGTGAGCGCCGTGTGGTACACGACTATGGCGTGTCTTGATCTGCTCGACAAGGGCAACAAAAAGGGCAATCTCGGGTGGACGAGCCAGGTGATTGTGACGAGTAGTATTGCGGGCTATAACAAGAAGGCTCCCGGTGGTTATGCGTATGGCTGTAGTAAAGCGGCGACCACGCATGCGATTAAGCAGTTGTCAGTTGCGTTGCCAACCTGGGGCATTCGGTTAGTTCCTTTTTTTTCTGTCCCCCGTCCTTCTCTTTCTTTTATGTTCTTCTCTTATTTTCTTCTTTCTCCTTTCCGGCCTGCCATTCTTCTTGCGCTCTTGTACTTACCAAAGAGTAGAGTCAACGGCCTGGCACCAGGCCTCTTTCCCTCCGAAATGGCCGCACCCATCATCCAAAACATGGGCATCGTCCCAAGCATCTCCGATGCTGTCCCCATTGACAAGTCCATTATCCCACTGGGCCGCACGGGCGACACGACAGACATGATCGGCACGGTGTTGTACATGGTCTCGCGGGCGGGTGCGTATTGCAATGGCAATATTGTGCTAATTGACGGTGGGAGGTTGACGTATTTCCCTACGACGGTCTGAGAGTGTGCTTTTGTTTATTTTCCCTTGTCGCCGTCTAGGCTTTGGAGGGAGAAGATGAGGGAAGCAGGTGGGAGCAGAGACATGTATTTATTTCGGCAGCTAGACAAAACAGATAATTTGTTGTTAGAAGCGGCACGGCTTCATCTTTTGACTCGTGGCTTGGTGGAAATTCTTGATAAGACTTCCTCTGACTTGGCATACAGATATACTTGGGTAATTGTTGCGCGCTTGAAAATTTGATTTCACGCCTTCAACAGATCAGCGATTCAAGCTTTGATATTAGCCTATATGGCAGAGGTAGAGGGGAGTTGTGGCCGCCTTGTACAGAATGCCGAGCTCTGAAGTGTAAATCGAAATGCTGTTTGACAACGGCACTCACACGAACGCAAAAAGCCCAAGTCGTCCAGAGTTCAGGAGCATAATCGAGGCTTACAAGCGATATAAACAGCAGCTTATCCAAATAGTCCAAAAAGGCGATACAAAAAGGCAGCAGCTACGTATACTCTGTCCAAAAGCTGTTGCCTTACGCAGTAGTGGTGGTATTTATAACACCAACGCCACCTCCTCCTCCTCCTCCTCCACCACCACCACGACCTCGTCCACGTCGATGATGGTGCCCACGACCTCTTCCCGACTCTTGAGCGGACTGTTTTCGCATCTCCCGATCGGCAGGCACTGATGAGTTTGGCGCAGAAGCAGCAGCAACAGCAGATACGTCGGCACCACCAGACGCCCCTCCACGCCCAGCTTTAGCCTTGCCACCACCACCGCCTCTATTCCTGCGCCCGCGTGCAGTTGTCTTGCTTTCCTCTCTGTCTTTCTCTCTGACAAGTCGTCTGGCCTCTTCTTCTTGCGTACGGCGTGATTCCTCTTCCCACCATTCCTGAAACGCTTGTTCTTGCTGAATCTCCATTAGACTGCGCTTCGCCACAGCTTCCTTGACTTTCTCGCGATTGCGCGTTTCTTGGTAAATGATGTCGGCCATGCTCAGTCCCAGGGTGACCTCTGACTGCGAGACGGGCTTGATGTAGGACTTGGAATGCGGTACGATGGGTTTGGAGGGGTCATCTGCAGCGAAGGTGGACGTAGGCGGCGCAGAAATTGCCGATTTTGGGGGCGGGCGTCCAGATAGTGCCGTAGCAGGGGTGCGAGATTGGCCTGCGTGGCGCGTATCAGGAGACTGCGTCCGCCGAGACACTGACTTGGCCGATGATTCAGCTGCAACAAGCGGCTTGGTGTTTTGGGGTGCTTGCAATGGCACGTCGGCTGTGGATGAGGATCTTGCAGGCGTCTTTGGATCCTTCGAGACTGTCTTCCACGGCGACGCCTTAGCATCCAAGAAGGACTTATCCCAAGCTGCTTTGACGGGCGGCTTCAAGGCTTCCTTGGCTGCTTGCTCCGCTTGCTGTTGCTGCTGCCTTTTGCGTTCCTTTTGCGAAATCTTCGCTTGTTGCGGTTTGGCTGAGGCCTCTCTGGCTCGCTGAGCAGCCAATCCAGCCGACAGAGCAGATGGTCCAGGCGATGATTCGTTCATGATCTCACGCAAATCAAGTTTGGCTGTAGGTAGTGCAGCTGAAGCCCAAGGTGCACTCGTCTTCCCTGATCCTGGAAACCCTGGCTGGCCTGCAAGATGGGGGGACGCAGGGTCAGAACCAGGCGGAGTAGGTCCAAACGGAGAACGAGCTGCAAGCTTGTGTTTCTCGTCCCTGTACGAGCCCGCTAAAGGCGAAATCTGATCCAGCTCTATTTGCTTCTTGCCGCTAGATAGTCTCTGTGGCCCCAGGGACGGACTGCTGGATACCCCTTCTTCCTCGTCCATGTCGAACATGAGGTCGTTTTGTGTCGATTTGGGCAGCAAATCGGGACTGAAAGGTGCATTTCTCTGTGATCTGGTCTTTCCAGTCTTGTTCTCGAGGGAGGGCGAAATAGGGACTAGTTCCTCGAGACTGCCAAATCTTCCCTTGATTGAAGATGACAGTTTCCTCTCCTCTTCTTTTTGATTTGCTTTGAATATCATTTCTCTGACTCTTCGTTGCCTCTCCTCTTCGATATCTTGAGCAAGCTCGGGGTTTTGCTCATGAAGGAGCAGCTCCGCCCGATCACTACGTGCAAAAGGGTACCGTGCAAGTTGGTTAGCTCGAACAACAGCATCGAGCTCCTCAATGACATCTTCCTCGAGGCTTTCGAGAAGGTTGTTTTCAAGGAGGTTCTCGGCCTGCAGAGCGATATACTCGAGGCCAGCATCCTTAAAGGATGTTACGGAACATGGACTAATGGCATTGAGGTAGTGCGCAATATTTCGAGTATTGACAAAGTGAGAGATTACTTGCTGACAGATTTCTGCAAGCTGTAAGACCGATTAGCAATCTCTGTGGGACATAGAACAGAAAAAAAGAGACATCATGCCAACTTACTCGGTCAAGCATCAGCTCATTAGCCACGCCCATGACATCCATGACCAAATCTGTGAAATCGTCGATATTATCACGAACGACATCGTCGAAGAGTTCGCAGCCAACATCCGCGTATATATGTCGAAGAACATAGCTGAAAGTCTCTGGCTCGATATGATTCAGGTCAACAGGAATCATGCCCTCTGGCCCCGCGGCAACAAGGCGATCGGCAAGCCATGCACCTCGAGAGCGACCGTGAAAAAGCGCTTCGAAGAAGGGACACCTCTGGCGCAGCAGTGCACTGTGCGCCGGAATTGAGTCTCCATCTAGGTAAATCAGCGCATCTGCGTCATCGAAGAATAGTTCGTCATCCATGGCAGATTGAAGGTCTGTATGCAAAGACCTGGGTGGATTAGTCTGCTTTTGTGCCGCTGCTTCTAGCTTGGGCATCTCTAGTTTGCTTGCAAGTTTGGTGACATCTGCCCGTATTTGGCGGTACCTGTAAGCTAGAGCAGGATCCTGACGTGTGTAGTTCCACACTGGAATGACACGATCTTCGTACACAAAGACAATAATGTTGAGAAGCGAGATGATATCGATCGCTGTGAACGTCACCGTGGTCTTTCCATCAAAAGTCTCGATGTTGAGGCAGTCCGATATCTCATGAGACCTAGTACGTCGATGTGCAAACAACGCTTTTCGCAAGATTGTGCTGCGTGCAGCCAATATCCAACTGTGGACCGGAAGGCGAATTTCTGGCGAGGACGAGGTGCACAAGGCTGTGTCTAGTTCCTCGTGTCCAAGGTGCCACGTCGCCAAATAACTCTGTAAATCTGCATCAAGAGTTGGCGACTTCAAGACCTGATAAGCCACATTTCCAAGTACAGCCTCACGCTGGACATTGTCCCAGTACTGCAACTTGTCCTTCTTGTTCGAGTGTGGATCTGAAGACTGGAAATCTTTTAGACAATTGAGCGGCGCAAGGTCATCCCAAATCGTAGGCGGGCTGGCTTTTATCTGCTCACGAATGACCTCGGAATCTTTGCGCACAGCGGCAAAAGCGCCAAAGATTGAGCTTCTGACCGCAATGATATCGGTGATGCCCGGAACACGCTGGAACTTAAAATCCTTGTGCTTTGCGTTGCCCACACCAGCCACAACCGAGTCCTTTGCTTTGGCTCTCTTGATCCGCCGCCACACGGCCCCGGATTCTGTGCTGATAATGACTGCTCCGTGCTCTCCAACATCGACCGACCTCACACCGTCCTTATGAGCGGTCCAAATACAGACTGGTGGCCCAACGGCATTCTTGATCTTGGAAGGGTTTGTGGTTGATGTGGATGAGTGGGCGTCCGCCTTTGGGGCCAAGAGATTCATATGAAAGAGATCCCCCCTGCCAGTAAGAGCGACAATAGTCTCGCCGCCCGATGCAATGTGTCTGATACGATTCCTCTCTGGGTCATACCCGGAGAAGGTGATCGATATCCCACCAAAACTATCGTTTGTCAAGGCATCGCCATAGGGGAACTTGACAATGTTATAGCCGTAAGCGGTGAATATAATGACAGCCTGGTTTGCCAGCAGGCAAGTAGTTGCCTTGTCTATTGCCGAAACCATAACGATGGGTGCCGACAGCAAAGAAGCTGCCACCCTGCGCGGTGTTGCTTGAACTTGAAGGGATCTCGAGTCTGCATCCATGAGCGCAAGCTGACCAACGTTCTTGCCCCAGCAAAACAACGCGGAACTGTTGTAAGCTACCGAATGAATGGTAGAAGCAGCAATACCAGTGATTACCTCCTTCTTCAGTGGTCCAAATACCTGCCTTGGTGCGGTGGTAAATGGCTCTTCACCCTTATTCACTGGTTCAGGCAAGGAATAGCCAAGCACGGAATTGGCATTCGAGCCCCAATTCCACAGTTCCCCATTGTCTGTGATGATCATGGTGTGGTTTTGGCCAAGGGCGGCCTGAACCACCTTCTTGTTCGCTAAGCCTCCTTGGACAGGCGTATAAGTGAAGCGAGTATTTTCGTCTCCAAGACCAAGTCGACCGCCGCGACCAACGCCGCAGACGTACAAATTTGAGACAGGATCCGTTGTGATAATCGCACTATGATACTTGGATAGTACCACGTCCTGGACTGACAGGTCTCTGAACCGTGTGAGAGTCGGTATTCCGTCTAAACTATGCGATCTTGAAGCGGGAAGGTCGATGCTCGCTTGCTCGAGATATTCATCATAAAACCTCTGTAGTAGGTGTTCAGGGCGTTGTAAATATACACGTTCGGGGAATTGACGGTCATCTTCGTCTCCCAGGCCTAAGGTCAAATTTTTGTTGCTCCCGAACGCGAACAGCTCCGAGCCAACGTGAGCCTCTGCAGATTTTGCGTCCCGCCCAGCCTCACCCTCCTCGTCTTCTGAGTCGTCGTCAGGTTGGTTCCTTATCTTGACAGCATCCAGGTCGCGCTGAGCGATTGTTGAATTATACAAATCAAAGGGTGATAAGCCCTCATGGTCCTTTGTCCTGATTAGACGTCCAGCCTTGGACACGGATACGCCCACAGTCTGCCATGTCAAATCCCTGCGCTCTTTCTCCAGCAACATCCTAGCAATCGAGATATTTCCAGCATACAAAGCACGATGCAGCGCATTCCACCCGCTCTCAGGATCCTGTACATGAAGGTCGATCGCGGGGTGGCTGAGCAAGATTTCGACAAAATCAATCGCATCGTGAGCGGTCGAGGAAGCAGCACGCAGCAGAATCGTCAGACCAGCATGATCTCGGCTGTTAACCTCGGCGCGGCCAAAGTTGATATTTGCAAACCGATTTGGACCTGCGCCCCCAGAGCCGTAGCCCAAGGGCTTGCGCATCTTTGTTGTCTGTCGCGGGGAGGTGCCGAAGGAGCCGGGACTACAGCCCATGCCTCCTGTTGCTCCTCCTGCCCCTCCTCCTCCTCCTACTCCTGACCCTATATGGGGGCTCTTGGTAGCATTTTGGGAACCGTAGCTGGCGGGAGCCAGCAGGCGCCGGAAGCGATCGACATCGTGATCGATCCAGGCTTTCCAGAGGCTGCTCATGAGATCGAAGGGGCGGTGCGAGATAGCAGGACTCTCCCAACACTTCACAAAGGGCACCTCGCTATGATCTCGAGCTGGATCACGGCTTGTTTAAAGGCGCGGGTGGAAGCGCGGAAGAGAGCCTCTGCGGGGCAAGGAAAAATATTGGTCGTCGGGACGAATTCGTATGCGGCGCCAAAAAATGGTAGCGTGTTGTAGCGTGTGCGTTTCGCAAAGTTGCCACTCTGGAGGTAAATGGGCGGAAGCGACGCCGATAAGAGTCACGGCGGCCAATGTCCTTGCCCGACTTGGAAGACTGCCGCAGTCGATATTATATCAGTGGCTGCGGAACGACGAGACGAAGCAGAAAACGCGCACGAGGATTGGCTGAGAACGCCTGCTGCCTGGGTCGAAGCAACAAGGGAAAGCGAAGACTTTGCTAGTGAAGAGCTTTGGAGGGGCTGTTGTTGGTTGCGGAAGATGGGCGTCGGTGTCTTTATGACGGAGCAGTACTTGGGTCCTCGTGTACAGTACAATGTACTTTGTACTTCACGTTGAGTGACGCTGTCATTGCGCTGGCCAATCAAGGTAGCGGGCTTTACAGTGTGCTTCAGAGAGCAACGGCCGTGGGCTCCTTCCTGCCACAGCAGCGCCCTAATCATCATAAGTGACTCGCGCTAACACCTGCGCGACACAAGTCGATGGATGTCGACGAAGACGGCTGCAATTGAGAAGGGTCGTTACAGCGCCAAACCGTCATAGATACACACAGACCCTCGGTTTTGGCGCATTTAGGGCGTGCAAGCACTGTGGGTCTGCTGTGCGGTCTTCATACATACTAAGGTACTTGGGTAGTACCCCTAGGACCCTGAAGCCACAGGCTGGCTGCACGACAATTGTAATCCAGAATATCTCGAGAGGTTATGTAACATTGCACCGGATGCACCAGGTAACAAGGGAGCACAATAGGAACTTTTTTAGGAATGAGAAACACACAGCTATCCAAGTAACAATAGCCTATTATACTACACAAATCGTTGTCTACCACAGTCCGCCAAGTCAGCCAGCACTTTGCCGCCCCATTCTATACTACCATGCAAGCGAACTGAGTACAGCTCCATCGTAGAGTCGCGAGGTATCAATTACTATGTGCTATGGTATAGCAAACATCCATATTATGTACGTAGTAATCGCAAGCCGTTTGACGTTGCACAAGATCACGTACTTTCCCAGTCACACAGTAAAGTACTAGGTAAGCAAAAAAGCAGCTGTGCCTTCCCGCTTCGAGCATGCCGCTGGCGCTTCAGGGAGAAATGTACCTCGGCATTGCGTGGACAGGACGGTACCATGTACATGTTATCGCTTCCAAATCTAGCGGCCTGGCTCTCAGCATCTGCCAAAGGACATCTATGTTCACTTGCACTGTCAGCATCTTATCTTCTGGTGCCACCACTGGACCGTAGACTCTATAGTACCGTAGGTTGTCATTCGCCCGTGCTATTTCTTCGCACATTGTCATTCGCAATCACCAACCCAAGATAACAGGTGATCGGATAGGGCCGGGCGCTACTGCACTGGTCTTCTAGTGCCGTGGTGTTGTGCCAGGTGTGCCTACCGCCGTGGTAGGGACGTGCTAAGGCACGGTCTGTCACTGTGCTATCCTGATGATAGCAGCTATCGCAGCACTGTCAGCCTATAAGTTGGGCGCTTCAGCGCTGAAACCGCCCTTGCGGCACAGTGTGCACCATGGCTGTCACGGGCGGCAGCTTCACCTTGTCAAGCTGTCGAGCGCATGACGAAAGAGCCGCCTCGCCAGGGGCATCACAAGGTTCTCGTCCTTCGCTTTGTGCGCTTCTCACGCCCACACACACATACCCTGACAACTGGCTCCCCCAGACCTTTGCTCGCTTCAGTACAGAGTAGCGCTCAATACGGATCCCCTGCGCCGGGGTTCGATGGCACGGTCTTATCCTGGGCTTTATCGGCCTTGTCCTGTGACCTCACCCATCCATCGTCCTCGACCTCTCTTTCTCCTGGGGGTTCTGCAACCATCTTTGCAACCATCTCTTCCTCAATAACCCTTGGCGACTGACGAACGGCCCGGATATCTATTGATCAACATGTCTGTGGCCCTCTAGATCTGCATTGCAGCTGCGCCTACTCGACGATATACAAGAGTCATTCCCGACGTACGCCATACACTGACGCCTTCGTCGCATCGTTGCCTGGCTTCAACGCACGCCTGCCTGGGCATATCCACCTACAGCCGACTGCTTTCCCTGTGCAGGGCCTCGCCAACGTCGCCTTGATATCCTATTGCCTGTCCGCCTTCACAGACGTGCACAATGGATGCAGATGTTCGGTGGAATCGAGAGTAACCGCTCGCAAGCCCCCGTCCCCCGCCATTTTCGCCAACGCCATTACCATCGGCTTTCTACTTTGTAAAGCTAGCAGCCTCCTGCAAGACCTTGACCATTACCATCGCTAGCCTACAGTTTTTGACGACGTATTCCGACCACACATTCATTCTTATTCGTTCCCACGATCCGACCAAGTTTTGCTATTCTTGGTGGCTTTGCATCTTCCAGCATGCATCAACACCCAAGGCATCCTCCGAGGGTGTCTTCTCCCGCGTCCTCTCCACAGACAAATGCCACTAGATCGAACAATTCAAGGGATTCCGTAGGTGAGCGGGTGAGGGCACCTCTTGATGGTCCGCGGCAAGAGGGGTCAAACTCCATGGGAAGCGGAGAGCTAGCATTTTTTGGCCCCAGCCGCGAAAGCGTCAAGAAGCTCGATCAGATACTCCAGGTAAAATCACTCGATGGTTGTTGCTTTTTCTTCCCGCCCTGGCTAAGTAAAATGTAGAATTTCTTCTTCAAAGCTGGCTCAATCATAGCCACTTCCCGTGTGAACACCAAACGCATTGCAGACTCGAAACCAAATAAATGGGTAATGAGGACCTTCCCTTCCCACCACAAACCTTGACGTGCTGCGAGCTGTACTAACAAGAGTACACAAAAGTTCTCGCTCACGACCGACGAGGTCGAACAATGCCGCAATGAACTCCAAATTTGGAAGACGGCTACCACCTTCGAGAACCCCTTCCCGCCCATGATTGTCGAGACGTACCTCGACGCGTCTCAATTGTCACCGAGTCAATGCCTCGTGCTTACGCAGCAAAATGGCAAAGAGTATAATGTTCTCGAAGCTCTCAACTCCCTTGATGCAAGTGGTGCCGGTCCCACTATCAAGGGACAGAATACTGAGATCATACTGGAGAGGTGGCGCTTCGAACTAAAGCCTATTGCCATCGAGGACATTGAAGAATTTGGACACACCCTCCCAACGGTCTACAAGAAGGCCGTCGTATACTTCAGATCGCTGTGGAGCACCGTGAGACTATGGCCTGCGTTCAGGTTCGCTTTGCAATCTCGAAAAGAGGGGCGGCCGTCTGCGCTGGAGGTTAAGTGCCGCTTTCTGACCAGCGAGAGGGAGTCAACAGGTATCGACCTGCTTCGTCACCCGCTCGGTGAAGCCGGTGAAGCGGTGACAGATTACCTGTTTGGTGACCTGGAGGTACCTGCAGGTCGTCTGCTTGCCTCGGTCACGTATCGAAATGAATGCAATTTTAAGCTCGTCAACGCTGAATCACTGCTCAGCTCACGTTTTACGGCCATTGATGAGCACCTCTTCAGGCCAACGTTGGCTCAGCACAGAGGACATCGTCGCCGCGATACATCTGCGGAAGTGGGCTCCCTTCCTTCTCGACGCCGCGGCCAAGAGCTAGATCCCGAAGACGTTCAACAAGCTTATGGCAGTATGTCCACGTTCCACGGTGCTGGACCTCTGGGAACAAGCCCTATTACAGCTCTGAGGGCTGCAAAACCTATGGGATCAGGGGCTAGTTCACCGTCTGGCTCAGCGCCTGCGAGCATGGACGACCCACCAAATTCGCTACCAATACGTCCTTCGGTGCGCGGCAAAGAATCTCTTGGAAGGCGAACCTCAATAACATTCCAACCCTTTAAAGCGGGGTCGTTGTCCGGCTCGCCCAGAATCCCCGAAGGAGAGATTCCTTCTTCCCCTGTTGTTGGATCGCGACAATCTGGCTTGAGCGCCTTGGCACAGGCGCGTAATCGCAACTCGCTCATTGTGGGCATGCCCGCTTCTCTCCGCGGTGGACCACCAGCGGTCGACATACCCGCGAGCCCATCCTCAAGACCGAGCGGGAGTCGCATCAGCAGCAGCTTCGGTCATCGGCGGGCAAAATCATCATTTGGTGGTCAAAGTCGAGGCGGCGACGATGACCAGGCCAGCAGCGGAAGACAAAGTCTGTCTTCTTCGATAGCCCAGCCCGGTTCGGGTCTATTGGCAGACACTGGCGGCCCAGCTAGCTCTGGGTCCTTGAATGCCGATGATGATAACATCTCAGAGTTCTTGAAGCTTCTGGACAGTCGGAAGACACTGGCGAGCTTCGAATCGGCTGGAAAGGGCGAAGCGAACACCAAGAGAACGGTGGCTCAGCTCTCCAAGTTTCAAGTGATGCGCGACTCGAACAATGCCCTTACAGAATCTATGGCGTCTTCGATGCAATTATATCGGTCGTCTAGCTCGTCTAGTAGACAGCTAACAAGCGTGCCTGGCATGGTTGCACCAGCCTCCATGTCGATTTCATCTTCTCCTGGCAAACCTCTATCTCCGCACACACCTCATACCCCCGCTATACCGTCACGGCTGAGTGAGAACTCCATTATTGATTATGATGCACACGCCCAAGCCACCCGCAGAGCCACGCGTGTTGCTCCACAAATCTCATCAACTGAGGAGGAACAAGGGGCAGAGCAACCCATCAGTCCAGAAGGCACCACGGCAATTGACATTCCTCTACCACTATCTCCTAGGCTCCTACATTCCAATCGCCGTTCGAGTTCCGTTGCTCAGCAGCAGCGCAACATGGCGGAAGACGACGAGGGGGATGGAGCATTTGGCAGCCGTCGTAGTATCAGTCTAGGTGCGGAGAGGGATCCTCCGACACTCAGCACGCTGCTTGGTATGGAGCCAAGTGGCTCTGCGGCCGACACCGCAGGTCTACAGTCTCCGGCTCGGATACACGCCTCTGGTGTGACTGGTTCTCTATGCTCTGTAGAACGCGATGGAGCAACTCCAGGAAGCCTACTCCATGGCAACACGTCAGACGTAACCCCTCGGCTACGGTATAAGAGTACCCGAAATCGACCGACGCCGCCGCAGTCATCTCGTGGGAGCTTTGTCGGCAGTGGCAGCGGCCGACATAGCATGGGTCGTGGCGATAACGAAGCTGACGATGAGCCACTTGTCTTTGACATGCAGGTGAGCGAAATGGGTCGTCGAAGCCTTGAAGAAGGGCGAGGAGGTGGAAGTATCGGAAGCAGCACAAATGACAGGTTATACGAGCAGCGGGGTGTGTCTAGGAGAGGTTGGTGAAACCAAGCATCAGCGCTGCTGCAGACGATGTTAATGGCATCGGAATACGCCCTTTGCTGAGGTGACCATCCTTTTTGTCGCTCCAAAGTCACAGACTGGACATAATGCTCTATTCCTCAATTACTATGGATACAGGTATTGGATTGCTTTGACGGATCGGATTTCGACTCCTTTCTCCCTTGTGCGTGTTGGGTCGGGTGTCTATACATGATTGCAAGGAGGTTTTTTTTTGTTTTTTTGAGGCGTTTTCCAGGGATTGGGGACAGATCAGTCGATATGGGGAAGCGAACGGTTTACTTGGGACAATCGATCGCAAATTTCGGGGCGTTCTTGAGGGAATTGGGGACGACTGGATGAGCCTAAAGGCATTTTTTGAGTAGGGGGCAAACGGATGCTCGAAGATGAGGGTCCAAAACAGGGGCCAATCAAGGAGCCTCTATAACATTTGGTCGAGAAGCACTGACATGGAGAGTTTGGCTGCAGAGGATTCAGACCAGTATCTAGTTGGGCCATAGAAATTAGAAGATATCGCTTCAAAAACACGTGTATCGGCTTCTTGGTTTGTGAAGTGATGAAGGCGCCACTGGCACTGCGGGAGGTACTATGTACGCGGGCTCCTTTGAGGCGAGTAGCTTCTCTTTTTTGCTCAGGTCAGTGCTGGTGGCTGTGCAGCGCGCTGCTGTAGCGAAACCGAGAAAGGCGCTATATCTTATGAGTTGATCAAAAGGAGGCCCAGCATTCAGCATGCAGAAGGCCTTTTCTGTTATAACGAAGAAGCGTCTGGCAGCATCATCATACGGGTTTAATGGATGATATGGATGCAATTGCTTGCATATACTAATACTATGATGCAGCGGGTTATTTGTCTTCTCTGTATGTTGGGTTTTCGCGTACCAATTTGCAGGTGATCGCTCAAGGGCCCATAAGTGCCCTGAAACACAGCGCACGTCTGTAGGATCTGGGGCGGGGCAATAAGTACATAGTACAAAGTAAAGGGCATGGCGAGCAGGGTTCCGTTCATTGTATTAGGTACCAATGTGGCCCGAAGCGACGTGCACATGCGCTGCTGACCGTCGTCATCAGCCGCCCATCCCATGTTCTTGCCTGCTACTGCTACCACCGCCACACTTGCTTGACGATCCGCTCCGTGTTCCAACCCTCCTTCTCTCGTCGCCTACCATACGCAGTCTTCTTTTTCGCCTTCACGCTCCGACGGCAAATAACCGAGCCACAAGCCTGACCGAGGCCTCCTTTCGCGATATAAGCACAGACTTTGGTACTCGTCAGAAAAGGCAGACTCCCTCTGCTGACCTTGTTCTTCCAAAGGACCATCGTTAGCACCCGATATCATCGACATCTGTGTCTGCTAAACACCAAGGCTGCCATCATGTTCCGAGCAGCGGCTCCAGGGCCTTACGATGAGGCTATCGGTATGTTGCCTGCAACCCCCAGAGGACGGATGCCGTCCAGTTCAAGCAAAACAAAGATGTAAGCAATGACGGCAACCGCTAACTTTCTCTGTCAATACAGCCAAGGCCACGGACGAGAACCTCACTTCCGAAGACTGGGCTGCCATCATGGAGGTATGCGATCGCGTATCCAGCGATACCAACGGCGCCCAAACAGTTGTTCAGGCCTTAATCAAGCGTCTTGCGCACCGCAATGCAAACGTTCAGCTCTACACACTTGAGGTGAGCAGTCTGATCCATCTACTTGAGACTTACTTCACAAGCGCACCTTTTGTGCCCGAACAACACAGCGGCTTCACCACGCGACTAACCAAACGATTTGCGCTTTGAACCAGCTTGCAAATGCCCTCAGTCAAAACTGCGGCAAGCCGATGCATCGTGAGCTCGCCAGCCGCGCCTTTACCGACGCCCTTCTCAAGCTTGCCAACGACCGCAACACCCGCAGCCAAGTCAAGGCAAAGATCATGGAGCGCATGAAGGAATGGAGCGACATGTTTAGCAAAGACGCCGATCTGGGAATCATGTACGACGCCTACTACCGCCTCAAGCAGTCCAACCCGCAACTACAGCCGCCTTCGGCGCCCCAAAAGACGGGCTTGACAGACCTCGACCGCCAAAAGGAGGAGGAAGAACTGCAGATCGCTCTTAAGCTGTCGCTGCAGGAAGAAGAGCGCAAGAAGCAGAATCCAGCATCTTCTGCCGCCGTCGCCGGGCCTAGCAACTCGGCGGCAGCGGCTGCTGCGCCCCAGGAGAGTGTCGCTCCTGTACAGCAGCCCATGCCTTCTGGAACGACCGCCGCTACAGTCAGCCGTGTGCGTGCGCTCTACGATTTCGTGCCAAGTGAACCGGGCGAGTTGGAGTTCAAGCGTGGGGACGTGATTGCTGTCCTGGAAAGCGTGTACAAGGACTGGTGGCGCGGCAGTCTAAAGGGCAAAACGGGCATTTTCCCCCTCAATTATGTCGAGAAGCTTACGGATCCAACACCAGAAGAGCTACAACGCGAGGCACAAATGGAGGCCGAGGTGTTTGCCGAGATCAAGAACGTAGAGAAGCTGTTGACTTTACTCAGTACCAACAGCGCACCCCGCGAAGAGGATAACGAGGAGATTTCCAAACTCTATCACCAGACTCTGTCCATTCGACCGAAGCTGATCAAGCTAATCGAAAAGTACTCGCAAAAGAAAGGTGAGTCGAAAGAGAAGGCCTGGAGCTACTCTGGAGCAAGGCGAGGTGACACCAAAGGCTGACGCGTCACAGACGATTTTACGCAACTCAACGAGAAGTTCATCAAGGCGCGAAGGGATTACGAGGCTCTACTCGAGTCATCCATGTCACACCCGCCGCAACCTACCTATCAGCAGTATGCGATGCGACCTGCGATTCCTCAAGGTTATGGTGGTCCAGCCGGCCCAAATTATCCCACACCAGGACCTCAAGATGCTCATGGATATGGGGCACCACCTAGTGGGCCATCATATCCGCCTCAGCAAGGGCCACAAGATCCCCAGAGGCTCTACTCTCCCCCGCCATCTCAAGGTGAGATTACCCATGAGACTCTCGTACTGGAGCGTTTCGTTGGAAGTATTATTGATTCAAGGTGATACAGAACAACTGCCGCAACAGCAATACACCCCCTATCCGCCCACTCAGCAGCAGCACCCCAATTCATCGGCCACTTATCCACGGCCTGGCGCGACACCCGCTCCCTTCTATGTCGCCGGCGCGGAGGTGCCACCTTCGCAGGGTTACCCACATATTGACCAAGGCGGACATGGTTCCTCGGCTGGGACACCACAGGTTGACCCTATCCAGTAAGTCTCTCCTGCGTTACAGTACTGTCCCATGAATGCAAGCTCGGGCCGGCCTTTGCTTGGAAACATACGGCTCATGCATGTCTTTTTCAAGGTGATTGAGACATGACCAAATCGCGTGAGATACCCACTCCCCAAAGACAAAACCTTGCTTCCGGTGGCCCTCATTCAACAAGAAACATTCCAGGCTGGCGAGGCCAAACGTGTTGAAGCAAACAAACCACTGACTTTTGAGGGCTACAAAACAGAACGACAGCCTCCCCGCCTCCAGCAAACCAATACAACCCTTATTCGCGCCCTCCGATTCCCTCCAACCAATCCCAACCTGCTCCCTCAGCACCAGATGACCAGCCCCGTCCACAGCCAACTTACAACGCTTTTCGCCCGGGAGGTCCGCAGTCGCAACAGCCAAGCCACCCCCACCATCACGCTTACAATGCACGTCCTCAATCCTACATGGCCGGCCTGAATTCACAGGCAGCGGCCTCGTCTCCTCCTCAGCCACAACAGCAGCAGCTCCCGCCACAAAATGCACAACCACCCCCCCAAAAACCCCAAGAACTAGCCACCTCAGTCTACGATTCGCCGATTGCGCCGCATAATCCGCACTCGCCAACATACCACGCACGTCCTGGGGGCACATACTCACCTGATATGCCCACGCCCAGCGCGCCGAGCTACTCGGCGCCGCCTGTGCCAGATGGGACGACAGGAGGAGGAGGATTCGCACCGTCGCCTTTGCATCCGAGTGGAGCTGCTTATGATGCAAGACAAGGGTTGCCAAGTCAGATGGGTGGAGGTGGGGCTACTGGTGCCGGTGATGGCTCGTACAAGGCTTATATCCCCCCTAACCAGGCTTATTAGGAATGTTGTGATGTGTGAAGGGTTTTGGAGGAATCCGGAAGAGGAGGGCCGAGTAGGTTACTTCAGTAGCTCTCTTTTGGCGTTTCAGCGAGGTGAATGTCAATGGGAGCTGTGGAGGTTCCGTTATTCCTACAGTAAAAGTGGTTGGATGCTAGTAGGCATACGGAATGAGTATTATAATGTTGCGTCCACAATACATAGCACGCACGTCCAAGAAAGCGAGATTGTAATCGATTGAGTGGTTCACTAATTGCGAGAGTGTTTAGAAAGGGACGGAAGTATCTATGTGTAAGGACTGAATATTATTTTTGGGAACAAAAACCAGGAAATAGAATGTGACTGTGAGGCCTGCGTAATTCCATATGTTTCTGTTTTGAGTCTCAAGACTCTTGGCATCTCCTTCATAATTCACAATCCAATCAGGAAATACAAGCTCACTGGGTTTGTTAATGATGACATATCTTGGTCTATGAGGAATCTGACAGCCCCCTTGAACGTCATGCCCCTTCCAGTCCTCTTATCCATACAATGCTCCCATACCGTATCGGTACATCTCGCAGGCGAAAAGACCTATTCGAGGCACCCAACGACACCATACACTCATACAAGTTGTCTCAACCAAAATACTTGGTAGTAAAGTAGTTCGACATTTCAACACAACAATAGCGCGCCCGGAATCTTTCCAAACATGAGGCTAGAAAATGCCATAGACAAATGAGCCTCGAGATACTCTACGCATCACCACCTCCTTCCATAAATATTGTCCTCTTTCTTCTTCGGAACAGGTGGAGGGATAGGCTTGCTCTGCCTTGCCAATGCCGACACAATGTTGTGATTGTTGTTGTTGCTACTGTTGCTGCCCCCGCTGCCGGCAATGGTAGTCGAATACTCATCACCATTACCACCGCGGCCCCAACGCCCATCCCGCGGCTTGAAGAGCGAGAGCAATTCCTCGAGGCTGAGTTTGAGCGCGTCTTTATCCTTCTTGTTGTTGCTACCTCCCCTGGAAGCGCCTTCAATGGCGTGTTCAGCGAGCAGCCGCTTCTTTTCCTGCAAATCGAGGATGCGCTCTTCGACTGTGTCGGTGACGGTGAGTTTGTAGACGACCACGTCGATAGTCTGAGTGAGGCGGTGAACTCGATCGATTGCTTGTTCTTCGACAAAAGGGTTCCACTGAGATATTCATGTTAGTATGTGTCTGACACTGTTGTTGACTTGCAGATCGGTTATCATAGAAACATTGACAGTAACAGGAATAACAACTCACAAATGGTTCAATTATGATAACCCTCGTGGCGGCCGTCAAGTTGAGGCCCAGAGATCCACACTTCAAACTGCACAGCAGAATGCGCGTCTTGGCGTCGTTGCGAAGGCGGTACAAGCTTTCCTCGCGTGCATCATTCTTCATGCTGCCGTCGTAACGAACATATCTGAACTTCCGGGATTCCAAATATGGTTCAATCAGGTCCAGCATGGATGTGAATTGCGAGAAAATGATAAATTTGTGTTGTTGGACTTCCCGTTCGAGGATCTTGAGCATTTCTCGGACTTTGGTAGAGCTCATCATCAGGCTGACCGTAGACTCATCTTCTGCTGGCTCGTCATCGTTGTCTTCAGAGGAGTCATCTTCCTCGTCTCCTTCGTCATCATCCTCTGAATAAGATTCTTGTGTGCCGTTTCTTGTAACCTCATCATCATCAGAATCAATCACCTGTTTGGACGGCTTCTTCGATTTGAAAGATCGTGGATCGAATCTACCAACAGACACAAAGCTCTCATCACCAGAAGACGAATCACCATACTGTTGAATGGTCTTTTTGTCCTTGGGGACAATTTTGTTGAGCTGACTGCCGTCTTCATCCTCGGAGTACTGTATTGAATCCTCGTCCCCAACCGATTCGCCCTCGCCCTCGGCCTTTTCGTCATTTGTGCCACCGGCCTCACCGATCTTTAAGGCACCACGCTGGTTTGCTCCAACGAGCCACGTGCCTTCCTCGGGGTGGTCGTCATCGCTGTCCAATATGAGGTTACGCCTGCGTGCTTTTCGTTTCTTATCTTTTGCAACGGGACCGGCCTTCCCTAGCTTTTCCACATCGACTTTTGTGCTCTCTCGGACCGCTGCTGTTTCGGTCTGAATTTCCCGAATGATTTGTGCACATTCGTCGCAGAATTTCCCACCTCTTTCGGAACCACCCTTTGGCAAGTCCTGTACGCAGAATTCGCACTTCTTGGTCTGGATGCCCATACCTCGAAAGGCATCCGCAAGATCATCAACACTAGCTTCTGCAACCTTTCGCTGAGAGGTATCAGTAACCAAAGCATCCTTATCCTTGCTCAACCTCGTAGATATG
This sequence comes from Coniella vitis, assembly GCA_011317545.1. Taxonomy (NCBI): domain Eukaryota; kingdom Fungi; phylum Ascomycota; class Sordariomycetes; order Diaporthales; family Schizoparmaceae; genus Coniella; species Coniella vitis. The sequence goes on from WUJK01000008.1 coordinate 718,860, forward strand.
AGCCGTGGATGGTTGCAAGCTTGCCGTAGTCGGAGAAGCAACACAAACGCATTAGCGTAGTTGACCTTGTTTTTCAACATGACCTCCAGCCTCTCGTCGGCGCGTCTCTCCATCTTGTCGTAGAACTTACGCTCCGCTGGCGAAAAGCTGGCCTTTACTGAGACGACTTTGCGCTCCGTGATCTTGAAGGCAGAAGTCGAGGCCTCGGGCTGCCCATTCTCTGCGGCTGTCTTTCGAAGAGCCTGTTTGCCGCCAGGTAACAAGGCGCCTTCTTCCTTGAGAATATCCTTGGTCCTCCGCTTCATGAAGGAACGCAGCAAAGCATGAAGACGCCCAAGGGCAATGTGGCCCTGTCCGCTCTTCATGGGCTTGTCAATGTTAACCCGCCAGTGAGCCACGTCGTCGTATGGCGATATTCGCAAGAACTGAACCAGACTTTGCAGTTCGTCGAGGTTGTTTTGCATGGGAGTGCCGGTGAGGCACCATCTAAACTCCGAATCGAGCTCGTAGCATGCTTTTGTGGACTTTGCGTTTCGATTCTTGATGGTATGCGCCTCATCCAGAACGACGCGGTACCAGTGTAAGCCAAAGCAGCCTGCTTTGAGAGTTTTTGTGCAGTTGCCGTGCTCAGACAGGACAATTTGGTAGGTGGTGATCACGACATCGTACTTGGCAAGGTCTTGATACCGTTTCGTGCGGTTTGGGCCGTGATGCACACAAACACTCAGTTGGTGAGGTCGGGACACTTTCTCCTTGATTTCTTGCTCCCATTGCCGAATCAGGGCGAGCGGCGCCACTACCAGCGTACTCTTTTCGACGCCTTCCAGGTCCTTGGTCCAGTTCGCATGGCTCTTTTCGGGCCGCGGGTTGCTGATGATGAGGGCTATCGACTGTAGCGTCTTACCTAGACCCATATCGTCCGCCAAGATGCCGCCTTTGGGTACCTTGCCGCTTTTGACGGGGCCTAGCTCACGGTTCTTCATCCATTTGACTCCTTCCACCTGGTGCGGCAGCAACTTGACCTTCATGCCCTCTAACGTGCCATCGTCAAGGTGCGTGGACTTGGCTCCTGCATCATCGTCGGTCCCGTCGTCCAGGCCACCTTCCAACAAAGCTTTCAGGTCCGCATCTGCCTTGACGGGGTCCATGTAGAAGGTCTGGTCAATATATGCAGCTTTGGGCCTGGACGTCGTGCAATATGATGACTGCGTATATCTAGGCTCCGGCAACTGAGCGTCAGGTCCCATGGAACTGAAAAGCTGCGGTTTCGCAGGCTGACGATGAGCCTGGGACGGTGTGGAGGCATGCTTCTGACGGTCTCGGTGATGCTCTGGCCGATTGCTGGGCAAATAAAAGAGCGGATTCGTGGATTTGGACGCCTTCTGCTTGGAACTAGACATCAACGTGCCCTTGCCAAAGCCATCAGCGTCGCGTCTGCTGCCACCTGCGAAGTGCTGAGGGGTCGACGATGCAAGTGCCAGCGCGGGACTGTTGGACAGATTGGAAATCCCGCCATTGGGTGTGGACTTTGCGGGTGTGAGTGGCGGCGGCAAAGGGGCGTTTGGGTCTTGGAGGGATATGTTAGCGGCCAAGGAGCTAATGTTGGCGAGGTCATCGTCGCTGAAGGAATCAGCACGCTCAGGGCGGGCCATTGTGATGCCAATGTGGTTGTACAACTGCGAGGGTTTCGATGTTCCGTGCGTGGCTGTTCAAGTTCTTGGGCTGTTGTTCGTTGTTGTCGATCTCCAAGAATGCGTGATGCTTCAGCATACTTTGGTCAGCAAGGTTACCTGGGTACTTGCGTGTTGGGACAACACTTCGTCAACTGCACATTGATGGCAGAAGTCCGTCGAAGTTCAATTTGGCAGTTATGAGACCAGAGAGGCGTAAGTCTTGTGGTGGTGCAACATGGAAGAAGGGTGGAATTTTTGCAAAGTCCCCTCTGTTTGGAAGGGCAGGTCAATAAGTCGAGGGCGTTTGATAGAATGGCAAGGGTGTTGGTAAACGATGACATACTGTACCTAAGTCACTGGAATCTGTTGCCTAAGTAGCAGCCACGCCACACCCAAGCTGCAGGGACAGGCATGATACTTACTGGATACTAAGACGTAGCAGATGGTCCTTACTTGTGCTTACTTGTGCTACTAACACTATTTCAGCTGAATGTTGTTCAATTTCATAGTTGGTAGTAGGCCTGGTTTGTATACTATGGATAATTTTCCCTGGAACCAAGTTGACCAAATGTACCCAGCAAAATCTGACGTCTCAATGCTATTGACCTTAAGAACATACAAGCCCCAAAGGCGAAAATATTTTCATTTCAAAGCGCTCACTTACTTGGGGTATCGGTATAGGGATCAAAGCCAACACGCCTCTTTGCCTCGTTTCGTGCCTTCCACCGCTCCTCGCCTTGCAGCCCCGTCGTAGACGTTTCCTCCAAGAAGAATGACAAAATGTAGTCAGGGATAGAGAGATGGGCAGCTTGTTGAAATTCTTGCAGGCTAGTCAAGCGAATAAGCATCTCTAATAAAGACAATGACGACGTAACCGAGCCAAAAGGCGACTGCGCCATAAACTTATCATCACGCTGAGTTTGTGGTCGTCCAACCTGTCCAGCTCGGCCACTACCTATGATTTCGGTTGTCGACAGATTCTTCATTTGCGCAAGCAGTCTCGCATCCAGCGACGATGATTTTTGTGGCAGAGCTGGTCTTGCCTGCTTGGGTGCAGGCTTGGCGCTCTCGCCTTCGGCGTCGTCGTTTTCATCATCTTCATCTTCCGTGTCGGAAGACTCGTCTCCGTCGTCTTCCATGAACACCTCTAGAGCGAGCCACTCTGGGTCAAGGTGTGGAGGGAGATGTAGTGCCAGAGGGTGCGGCTGCTCTTTTGGCACTGCTGGAGCGTCGAGCTCGGTTTCAAGTAATCCGCTTTCCTCACGCAGCTGGCGATCGATATCGTCTTGTTCGTCGGATGAAAAGCTGTCATCGTCTTCGATCGACTTCAATGATGTCTGCTGTGTGCCCGCTGTCATGATACTGCGTGCCACCTCTACAGCCGTAGGCGAAGCAATATCCCGCTTCAACAATAATACTGGATTGTTGCCAGACTCGTCAGTGTTGCCTATGTTCAGAACCCTTCCGCTGTCAGTGTAGAAAATCTTTGCGACTTCATGTATTGGAATGGACTCGCGTATCCCGGCGTGAGAAACCGTGTCGTAAGGCGTGCTTGATTCCTCCTCGTGTACTCTTCCATCGTTCATATCCTCAATAATCTCTAAATGATAGCAATACTCGTCTGGTCTGCCAGCGGGCTCGGGGTTAGGTGAGGACGGGCTGTCTGGAACGTAGCCCAGTAAATGGTCAAAATGCCACCCTAACGGTGTCCGGCAGAGGGTGACCCGAGCCTTGTGCACAATCTCTTGCCATATTGGCCGCCGCTCGCCGTCTTCAAACCCATACGGCTGGTCCATCTTAGGAGTGCCTAGTCGAGACGCATCTGGAGTAACCGGTTCCCGAGGCCCTGAACTGCCTTGCGGTGGTGCAGGATTCGAATGACCAACAAACAGCATGTACAGGGACAGGTAAAAAGACGGGCCTATCTGCACAGCCCTAGTAGGGTCTCGTGCAAACTGCGTGTCTCCAAGGTTGAGAAAGAAACTGGCTTGCAGGAAACGCGATGGGGATATGCCGGACGGCAGAGACGAGGTGAAAGTCTCTCCAGAGGCGGTGATGGCGAGTTGCAAAGTGGGTATGTCCCTCTCGATCCTCAATAAGAGAGCCTTGATTGCACGAATAATCGACAGCAGCTCTGCATGGTTGGCCTCCTTGTCAGCAGGCGCGGTCGAGTGCTCGTGAGCGTGTTCTTCGGTGGCGGCAGCATTTTCGAGACGTTTGCCAAGAGCAACAATCTCGCGATGCAGCGATTTGGCCAATGGCACGGCTGATTCTAAAAACACATTGCCACGTCCCGACCTTGTTGGCCAGTGTCAGTCAAAACGGCCGGTCCGGCATCATGTTGCAGTCCTCGCCAGGGTAACAACTCACTTAAATTCTATCAGGTCGATGACGGGCGTTAGGATCTTGATCTTAGTGTTGAGCTGGTCTTGCAGCACTCTAAGCTCATTACGCACGCCACGGTCGTCCACGGTCTTGAGCAGCCTAGAACACTGGCCGATCGCATACGTCGACGTCAAGGCAATGCCACTGCGGATGGCGTAGTTAACAGCATGGGAGCCAAGCCGGGCCAGAAGAGCGTCCATTCCCGGGTCTGTGAGGCTTGAGTAGGCCTCGTCTAAACCTTCCAAGGTCAATGAGCCGATACCATTTCGTTGCTGCTGGTCAAACCCTGGATTGTGTGTCTCTGTCTTTGTTGTGCTTGCTTGACGTTGGCCTTGGTGTGGTCGGTAAGAGGAGGTCGTCGTGCTCTATCAGGGCTGCTGCAGTTGCAGCTGGGGTGATGTTAGTAGTGAACTGTTTGCAGAGGCCGAGTCCGCTTTTGGGCATCAGGCACAGCACTTGAGCCCACCATGACGCCGCATTGTGGACCCTGTTACCTCGGCCAGGCCCTCCTTGTCAGGGCTCTCTACTTATGTACTACGATGTACATAGTGCCTACCTAGCAGCCCTAGATATGTACACATATAGCCTGGAGAGTAACTACAAGCTTAAGAATTCTAGTTGGTAGCGCGTCAAAAGAGGAACATTTGGCCAGTAACCCATTGTTCATTGCTATGACTTGCAGTCCTTAAAGAGAAATCACCAAGCAGCCTGAAGGCATCTCTTGAGTCACTATTCTTATGCAGTCCTACAGGGTGATGGCCCGAGACTTATACCTGAGTATATATTGTGCGACAGCCCAATTATTGCCTTTAATCCCTGTGTCCATAGTACAGTATTTTGCCTAGACATTGTGCTACTATGTACTTACTTACTACGTACTTGGTATGCTCTCTTCAGGGGACCCACCTTAAATCCTGCCCCACCGCTTCGAGCCTGGCAGCCCCGCCACGAAGAACCTCGTGCCTTTTAACTTTCTATCTTTCCTTTCCTCGTCGAGTCCTTTCACTTTCCTGCATCCTCCCCGCCTCCAAACACGCCATCCAGTTCGACATCACACGACATTTCTCCCAACATGTCGAACCTCAACTCATGGGAAGATGACCCTGCTGCCCAGGACGAGAACCTGTCCCAGCAGGCCCAGCAGCAACTGAACCTGGGCAACAACCAAGGCCAGCCGAGTTTCCGCCCTGGTGCCTCGACCTTTACACCTGGCGCAGCCTCCTTCCAGCCTGGCCAGCCCTACGGTACCACGTATGGCATGCCACAATATCAGCAGGGCTACTATGGCGGCAACCAACAACAAGGCTATTACTCGCAGTACGGCCAACAGCAAGGCTATGGCCAGTATGGACAGGGCGGCTACGGCAACGTCTACGGCCAGGGTCAGTACAACCAAGGCTACGGTCAGTTCCACTCCTAGTCGTCGCCGCAACTAAGTGCTTGGCTGGCAGGCTGTTAACACGATGCAGGCCAGTATCAGAATTACCAACAGGGACAGCAGCAGCAACAACAACAACAACAACAGTTCCAGCAAGGACAGCAAGCTCCCAAGCAGACGCCCACTATTGCTAAGCGACCCGCCAATGCCGATGCCACCCCAGCTGCCGATCCTACCGCCAAGGTCACTGTCGCCAAAGAGGGTGGAACAAAGGTCTTGAGCATTGGTGGTGACGCTCCCAAGCCCAAGGCTAAGGTCTTGTCGATCGGTGGCACTGCACCAGCTAAGGAAGCGCCCAAGAAGAAGGAAGACGCTGCTGAATCCAAGGAGGAAGCCAAGCCAGAGGAGGGCGCCAAGGTCGCCGCCGTCAAGGCTATTGAGAAGACTGGCGAGAAGACCACGGGCGAGTCTGGCAAGACATCCCCGACGCCTTCGTCTGGACGCAGCAGTCCCTCACGAGCCGCCGCCAAGACCGCGTCCCGCGATGCTGCCGCTGTCGAGGCGGAGCAGAGCGCCGACGTTGATGACGAGACCTTGAAGGAAATGTACGGAAAGGAGCACGTCAACATCATTTTCATTGGCCACGTCGATGCCGGCAAATCCACGCTTGGTGGTGCTATCCTTGTTCAGACTGGCATGGTCGACCAGCGAACATTGGACAAGTACAAGAGAGAAGCCAAGGAGATGGGTCGTGAGACTTGGTACCTGTCATGGGCACTGGATCTGACCAACGAGGAGCGCTCCAAGGGAAAGACTGTCGAGGTTGGCCGTGGTTTCTTCGAGACCGAGAAGCGCAAGTACAGTATCCTGGACGCACCTGGACACAAGACCTATGTGCCGAACATGATTGGCGGTGCTTCGCAGGCAGACGTTGGTATTCTCGTCATCAGGTAAGCTACACATGGCACCAGAAAATTGCGCGGCGAATCCGGCGAACAATGCAAGTGCACCGACTAATTATTTTCATGCAGTGCACGAAAGGGCGAGTACGAAACTGGTTTCGAGAAGGGTGGTCAGACCCGAGAGCACGCCATGTTGGCCAAAACCCAGGGTGTCAACAAATTGATTGTCGTTATCAACAAGATGGACGACCCAACAGTCGAGTGGTCCGAGGACCGTTTCAAGGAGTGCACAACCAAGCTTTCGCAGTTCCTCAAGGGAACTGGATACAACCTCAAGACGGACGTTTTCTTCATGCCTATCGCTGCTCAATCCCTCATGGGTATCAAGGACAGAATACCTGATGGTGTGTGCCCTTGGTACAGCGGTCCGTCGTTGCTTGAGTATCTTGACAACATGCAGGCTCTGGAGCGCAAGCTGAACGCCCCCTTCATGATGGCTATTGCTGGCAAGTACCGTGACATGGGTACCATGGTAGAAGGACGTGTCGAGGCAGGTGTTGTGAAGAAGGGCATGAGCCTCATCATGATGCCCAACAAGGCCAAGATTGATGCGGCTGCCGTATACGGCGAGCAAGAAGACGAAATACCGATTGCACAGTGCGGTGACCAAGTACGACTCCGTCTGCGTGGTATTGAGGAAGAAGACATTATGCCTGGTTTTGTGCTCTGCTCGCCCAAGCGTCTGGTGCACTGTGTTAAGCAGTTCGAGGCTCAGATCCGCATTCTCGATCTCAAGTCTATTCTCTCGGCCGGTTTCAACTGTGTGCTGCACGTGCACGCGGCTATTGAGGAGGTCACATTCGCAGCACTGCTGCATTCATTGCAAAAGGGCACTAACCGTAAGAGCAAGAGGCCACCTACTCACGCCAAGCGTGGCGACAGCATTATCGCCCGTATGGAGGTCACGGGCGCCTCGGGCGCCGTTTGTATTGAAAGGTTCGAGGACTACCCACAGATGGGTCGGTTCACTCTGGTACGTGTCCTTTCTGAAAGCTCTAGATGTGTACAAGTTTACTCTCCGGTATACTAACTATGCTTGCAGCGCGACCAAGGACAAACTATTGCCATTGGCAAGGTCATCAAGCTCATCACCGACGATTCAGCTTAAGTTGGCTCGTTATGTAGTGCTCGAGCGCATATGATCAAGGAGGGCAATAACACGTGAGGGTGTCTGACAAAATATTCGTTGGTTTGAGGATGTTTCTATAGATCTGCAGACGACACTTGATGAGACAGCGCCTCGAGTTATGAAGCCACATACTCGTACCACCTGTGAATCGCTCAGACACGACAAAGTGACTGCAATATGAAAATGTTATTTGATCAATATTCTGTAGCAAGTTGGTGAAGTACTCGCGATCGTGCAAATATGGATTCTGGGAAAACACTCTTCCGCCTTTTCAGTATTTGTTACATAGTACTATGATTGCAGTCATGGATCATTCGGGGCTTTTGATACCGGCAGGCGGGGAAGCGGAAAGGCGCTGACGCCTGGGCAGGGGTCTGGACAGCGCGTGGGTCCGATGCCGCCCTTTGCTCCGGGCCTGCTAGATTGGCGCGCCGGCGGTTTAGCGCACCCGAGGGACAAGACTGCGGGGGATGAGCACCGATTACCAAACTGAATTTCGCATTGCGATAACTTATTTTCATCAAGCCTCTCGTAGCCCGGCGGCATTCCTTCGCTTTCAAACTCACACCCTGCCACCACCCCTTCCTTCAACCCTCTCCACTCCTTGTGAGTTTCCCGACGCACTCTTTACTGACTGGCCTTGACTGACTAGCAACTTCTAGCAATCGTCAAGATGTCGTCCGACAAGCCTCTCCCTTTCATATACCAGTTCGCCGCCGGTGGGTGACCCTCTGCCCAGGATTGTGTGAGTGAGTAGTGACCGGCGTCGCAAAGCTGACATGACTCTTTATAGGCGCTGTCGCCGGTGTGTCTGAGGTAGGGAGGTCAACTGCTTCTGGCTCAACTGGCTTGCTGACATTGACTTGTGTCTAGATTCTGGTGATGTAGGTGTTATCACAATGCTATCAAGCCTAGGCTCGCCTTGTGTGAAGCTGATGCTAATACTAACAAATGCTCACAGGTACCCATTGGACGTCGTCAAGACCAGAGTGTAAGCCGCTATCAAGGAATAGGTCGACGCGCCATACACTGACAAGCACCACAGGCAACTCCAGACTGGTGCAAGTGTTGGTGCCGATTCCTACAATGGCATGTTTGACTGCTTCTCCAAAATTGTTCGCAATGAAGGGTCAGTACAACCACCGAATACAGCAATAGGTCGCGTGGACATAGAGATCTCCCAGTGTCTAAAGGGCGAGAAGCGACCACGTATCATGCCTGAATCTACCCAGAAAGAAAAACTGACCTTCTTCCCTCTGTTCCAGATTCTCCCGCCTGTACCGAGGCATTACCGCACCCATCCTGATGGAAGCCCCCAAGCGCGCCACCAAGTTCGCCGCCAACGACGAGTGGGGCAAGTTCTACCGCAATGCCTTTGGCGCCGAGAAGATGACCCAGGGCCTGTCTGTCCTGACGGGCGCCACCGCTGGTGCCACCGAGTCCTTCGTCGTCGTCCCCTTCGAGCTAGTCAAGATTCGTCTGCAGGACAAGGCCTCGGCCGGCAAGTACAATGGTATGTTGGACGTGGTCGCCAAGACAATCAAGCAAGAGGGTCTGTTGGCCATGTACAACGGTCTTGAGAGCACACTGTGGCGTCACATCTTGTGGAACGCAGGTTACTTTGGCTGCATCTTCCAGGTGCGCCAGCTCCTGCCCAAGGCGAGCGACAAGAAGGGTCAGATGGTCAATGACATTCTGGCGGGTAGCATCGGTGGTACCGTGGGTACCATCCTCAACACCCCCATGGACGTTGTCAAGTCGCGCATCCAGAACACCACCAAGGTCGCCGGTGTCGTGCCCAAGTACAACTGGGCCTGGCCTGCCGTCGGCACCGTCATGAAGGAGGAGGGTTTCAGCGCGCTGTACAAGGGTTTCTTGCCCAAGGTGTTGCGTCTCGGTCCGGTAAGTACATGGTATATTTTCGTTAGGCTGTGGATTCGGCTGTGCGTGTTCAAGGCAGAGTGGCTTGCTAATGATCCCCTCATAGGGTGGTGGTATTCTTTTGGTGGTTTTTACTGGCGTCATGGATTTCTTCCGCAAGGTTCACTACGGAGCAGCAGCATAGACAGTTATAGAAATCGCGTTCAGGTACGCAAAAAAATATTACAAGCATCAACTAGACTATTGCGGCTCAACCTTTGACAATTCGATATGAGTTACGGGGTGTGCTACGCGTAGTAGAAAATGGTTTCTGCACTGTGAATTCGAAGACTAATCATACTGCTACAGAACCGTGTATAACAATAAGTTTAGCCAAATAAACTTCGCAGAAGAAACTATGTAATTGTAAGTACCTTGGTATTTCATAGTATCTATTTGCACGCCAGTCCTCGTTAAAGAAGGAAGAAACGTATCGATTTATCTCCAAATAGTTCTTTATGTACAAGAGAATAGTTTGAATATGACAGGGTACCTTTCATCCCCATGACACCATCTCCGCACCTCTTTCATCGAATGGTTGAACTCACAAGTGTCACATAAGCATTCAGTTCTGACCGTAAGTCGACTAAACCCTCCAATAAGTTTGTCCTCTCGAGTCCATGCATGATGTAAATCTACTGAGAAAAAGTCTAAAGGCAATCCTCGAGGAGCTCCGGAGAAGGAAAAGTACCAATGACTATTACGACACGCTCGGTATCATCCCCCTGCAGGTCTTGAATATGAGGAATCACACCTCTTAAACACAAGCTAATCAGAGTAGCTAAACGACCCATGCTGTATAAGAATACTTTCATCAGTACAAGCCGTTCGAGATCATCAGGACGTGCGTCATTGAAGCGGGCAATGCAAACAATTCTTTCAAGGTGTTCAAGCCGGTGTTTTCAGGATCAAGATGTCTCAATGAGCACTCTTACCGCGCCTAGCAGTTGCACTAGTTGCAATAGGCTTTGATTTTATTTCTTTTTTTTTTTTTTTAATAAAAAAGATTTGTTGCATTCTACATCTCTCATAAACTGTATCGATGCAGTCATGGCATTACGTGTGAAATATTCCCAGGTAAGTGCAAGATACTTCTCGATGCTTTTCAAGATTCTAAGCTCAAGTGGGGAAACCTCGAGGACCAATATGAACTCGACAACGAACATCCTTTTTGCAGGTATATAGGAGAGTCTTTCAAGCTTGCTGTTAACAAGTTAATAAAAAATACATCTCTTGTAGTATAGTGGTCAGTATGCGAGCTTGTCAATATTGTTAGCTAGCCTAACAATTAAACAACGCTCGAGACCCGGGTTCAATTCCCGGCGAGAGAGCATTCTTTTTTCCCTTTTTCGTTCCCTCTCTCTCCTCTCTTGTCCTCGACATGATCCTTTCTTTCCCTCAGGTTTCGATTCAAGGGCTGCAAATATTATCGTGACAGACAGAGGAGCCTTGGTCAGAGTAAGTTTACATATCTTTATGCGAAGGAATCCAGACGAGAGTCTTTCTTATTGAAGACAGCATGGCCGACACCACAGCACACTGACGAAGTACAAAGATCGCAAGTTAAGAGACACGCAAAGAACCCTAAATTCAGGAATGGAAACGTTGGAAAGAGAGAAAGGCCCCGGGGACGGGGGGGGGTCTGGCACATGATACGGGCCAAATCCGAATAGCGCAACTGAGCCATGGAAACACCCTTTCACGATCGTCTCTCAGCAAGTAAATTCAAACGCATAGGGAAAGTGTTTCCATCAAACGGATGATGTATTTTTATACTACCAACAGCCTATCCAAGCAACACACACCTCTCTGCTGCGTACATCGTTATGGTGAATTCGTGTGTGTGCCGAGTCTTGGCGTTGTCGAAAAGCCGACAGTGCTTAGTGGTCAGGTCTCGTGAAGAACGAGGCTATCAATGCATGAATGCCTTCTCGCTACCAGCGATGGTGTTGGCGAACAACAGGCTGTCACAGTCCAGTCCTAACAGCAAAGACTCTTGGGATAACATGTTCGCCGCCAGCACCGCCACTGATTTCAAGAAAGGAAACAAAAGAACAAACCAACTTCACTCCACTCTGCAGACCTCGAGACCCAACCACTAAACCAGTTAGCCTCCGTTTGAAAAGTCAAGAGGAGCGTTTACCGTAGAGTGGAAAAAATTGTAACCCAACGTCATCATTACCACCACCGAACGCCTTGCCGAATCAAGGACGGGGCTCCGCAAGTTGAAAAACAATTTGGACATGTCGTCATCCTGCGGGAGAACAATCTGAAGGCTATAGTCGCACAATGTTCCAGCGACTGTTTGCCGTGCTGGTGAGACAGTCTGGAGCAGCAACCTTGACGAGCGAAGGCGTCTTTTGTTTTGTTGATTTCTGTAGCAGAGAAAAGCATCTTAGTCAACGTCCTCATTTGGTTGGTAGATATGACGACTCCGGGTAGGATCCTTGCGCATGGCCTGTCCTGAGCCCGTGAAACCAACTATATTGTGGGCGCGCAAACGAGTGCGAAATGTCAGCAATTGTTCCTTGTCCGTCGGTATTCTCTGCCGCATATATCATGATAAAGGGAGGAAAGAATTCACATACCTCTGCCGTGGACACCCTCTGGCGTTCGGAACATGCTGTCCTTTTTCGCCGCCTTGCCAAATTTGCCCTTGTTGTTGAATTCTTGCCACTTGTTCTTGCCCTTCTCTAGTTCTTTATTGGCCTTGATCTTCTTGAACTTCTTGGCCGGCTTCTCAGCGCCTTCGGCGGCGGCCTTCTCTTCTGCATGTGGATATACACTCGGCGCACTCGTCAGCACAATTCCATTGTTACTAGTCGTGGAACCGTTGCCACCGCCTACACCCGAGAAAGCTGCTGCTGTACCACCAACTGGTGTGCTAGGCGTGATGGGGCTATTGAGGCCGCCGCTTGCAGAGGAAGCCATGGTCCCGTCAGCCTTGCGCTTGTTGTTGGTCGCAGGCTTGATGTCCCTCCCTCGCAGTGTTTCGACAGTGTCATAGCTCTTGAACTTGACGGTATAGATAGGCTGCGTGCTGCTGCCCGTGACGGCTGTAATGCGCGCAGGGTAAAATCCCTTGTCGCCGGATACCCACTTTGCTAGCACGGTATCGTTCACCGCATAATTGATTGGTGTTGCCTCTGCCGCGGCCGCAGCCGCCGCCGCGGCAGCTGCAGCCTCGGCGCGATCCTTCTCTTCCTGAGCTTGCTTCTTGAAAGCTGGATGGTTTTCTCGCGACCACTTCTCTGGTTGAGCGGCCGCAGATGCTGGTGTGTGGGGCGCCGACGCCGATGATTTGGAGGCAGCGGACTGCGTGGTGGGACGGCTAGACGTGGAGGAGGCCTCAGGGGCAATATCTGCAATGGATTCGTTGATCATCTTGATCATCTCGTCCAGCTCGGCTTTGAGCCCGAGCAATTCGGCGTTTTCCGGCTCATCGTTGAGGGATTGTCTAACAATATCGAGCTAAAGTCGCGAATGTTAGCGGAATGAGGCAATCGGCAAAGGATGTGGCGACAACGCGATGTATATGCCATACCTGCTCCTGGTACTGTTTCTTCTCCTCCTCGAGTTGCAACAACTGGGCGCTCATGGTGGATCCGGGTTCGTGTGTAATCCTGTGAGCAATCCTGTGTGTGGCTGATGGCTGGGCGTGTAACACGAAAATTTGAATTTTTTTGACCCCCTGGTTGTTGCTCTGAGAGTGGTCGACGACGGCTCTGGAAATGAAGTGAAGACAAGAGACGGAGGAAGACGGACGCAGTTTGCGGCAACAGGAACGAGTGAAGTTGAAAGCAGACCCCTGTCTACCACTTAGAGACCATATCATTAATAAGCCTGCTTGCTAGCATCTTGGCAAGGGTTTGCCAGTGCACGGCAAACTAACAGGCTGCATCACCGGCCGCTCTTTCTCACTTCGTACAAATGATTTGTTCTCTGGTGATTTCTGCGGACGGGGACATGTTTTCTCTCTATGCCTTTTACATCCTCTTGATTGCCCAAATTGCCAGAAATGCACGAGGTAGGTCAGTCAATACGCCCATCGTCACTTGTGAGCATGGTATTATAATACTGTGATAACTTCTAGTGAACCGATGAAAAGACGCATGCAGAAGACTATTTTCTGCCTTTTCTCCATTTACCCATGTTGCAAAATTCCTTACCAGGTTACCAAACGCCTATCGCCAGGAATTTTGATTCTTTTCACCTATACCCGTTTGGACCTCAGGCTCGGCTAGAATTTAATAGGTGATCCTGTCCTCCGTTGAAGCATCAAAAACTGGTCCTTGGAGAACATCATCTCTTTATTTACAGAAATGTGCTGTCAGTCAGCGCTTGCTGCCAGACTTGTCAGATTCTTATCCCACATACTCCGCAAAATGGCCTGGATGCTTTCGTCCTCTTCGCCATTGACAAGACTCGCTCCACTAAGGCGAGACGCAGCTCCCTCGTGCATCCTAGCCGTAGCGGCACCGCCGTCATCTGTATCAAGACTGGAGCCTGTCGCACCGTGTCTAACAGTAGAGAAGGCCCGCTTGGGCGTCTCTGGCCTCTTCGCACTGGCCGTCTCGCGGAAGCTCTGGCTAAGCCCAAAGTTGGGCACAGAGTGGCGGTTCGACGGTGCACCGCGCGGTATCCTTCTGGCTTTGTCGGTCCCAGGGAGTTGGGTGAGCCGGGCCAGCGACCTCGCGACAGGGTTCTGGTACCGGCGCACAATATTGTACTCAACGCCTGTGCGATCTAGTAGCTTGTACACACGCGGGTCCTGGCTTTCGTAGCCAGCTCCGCCAATCAGCGGACCTGCAACTTCCGCGACCTCTGCTGCAAAGCCTCCTATTCCAGAATGTCGGTGGCGAACGGGCTCCATGGATGAGCTCGCACGCTGTAGGTTGATCTTTTGCTGGGTGCGACTCTTTTCTGAGGGTGCGGCTACGGGGCCTTCTTTGCGGGAGCGCGCTGTGGTTGCGATTGCGCTCGTGATGCCCGTGTCTTCTTTGTCTGTCAACTCTTCATCATTGTCGTCATCGTCGTCGTGCACTTGCGTGGTCGCCGTTGAGAGACCCGTGTCTGTTGGACCAGACAGTCCGCCCATGGACTGTGGTCGCTTGCCTGCAAGGCTATTTCCCGAGGTCGTGTAAAAGGAGCCGCCTCCTTCCTGTGATGTAATGAAGCGCGATGTGACCTCTTCGTTGCCATTGCTGCCCGCTATACCCTGAGATTGGGCCAATGCGGGGGTCACAGAAAGCGTGCTAGCAGAGTGCCTGCTGTCGGGAGATGCTGCCTTGGCCATAGCCGTCATGTTGGACATACTGGTGGTAGCACTATGCGACGGCGTACGCTGCAGCAGCCTCGACGTCAAGTTCCTGCTGTGCTCTATTGTGTCATTGAACAGGGCCTTGTGTGGTTCGGCTAGTGGAGTCGGTTCCTCGTCACCATCATCGTCGTCATGGTCGTCTGCGGCTGCACTATTGCTATTTCCTACACCATGCGCTGGGCTGCCCTGCGCCTGCGCAGACGAGGGACCACTCGTGATGACGGAGCCACGCCGCGACAGATAGGGTGAGGCAGAGCTGCTGGCATCAACCCACTCGTTGTCGTCTTCGTCTTGGTCGAGCTGGCCGTCGTTGCCGAGATCAAAGTGGACAGCCGACTTGGAGGGTCTGAGCTTTGTGGTGACTGTCTTTTCTGAAGCAGAGCGTTTGAGTTGACCCGAGGATTTGCTGCGCTTACTGACGTCGACGTGGGAGCGGTTGCGCTTGAGACTTGTTTGGGAGGCGTTCTTCTTAAGGTTTGTGGACGAGGAGTCGCGTGCAAGCTTCGGGTCGGATGAGTGGGACGAGTGTTTGCGATGGTGGTGGAGGTGCAGGTTGGAGGACGAGGTGACGGCTCCGGCCGCGGCTGTGTGACGCTCGGGAGAAGGTGAGGTAACACGACGGGTCAGCTTAGTCGAGGAGGACGAGGCGTTCTGCTTGATGAGGCCTTTGGAGGAAGGGACGCGAGCGTGTAATCGACCGCCGCCGCCGCCGCCAACATGGTGCTTTTGCTGGGGATGCTTTCGGTGCTGCTGCTGATGCTGCTGTGCATGCGGCCGCTGGGCCTGGTCGCTGGCCAATGAATCGAGGTCGCGCGAGGTCGAAGGACGTTTTGATTGGCCGGTGGAGGGTGAGATGCTGCTGTCGCCGCGGTCCCTGTCCCTAGCCATGGTTGCTTTTTCCCTTTCGAAAGGGATGCTCAGTTCCAAAGTTCGGGATAGTCTGACCAGACAACGTGCCCTGTTCACAGCGAGGTTGTCCGTCTGCTTTGACAGATATCCCTCTCCTTTTGCAGGCTGCCAGCTGGGTCTCGATGATGCAGCCTGCGCTGGCGTGCCAGGGCTGCCACTTCGGGTAGGTGGAACGCTGGGGAAAGCAAGCGACAAGCAAAGCAGGGCTTTGAAGCGGTGAACCGACCCAATCTGTTTTGGGGTGGTGGTGTCGGCGCTGGTCGGGAGGATGGATGGACGGATATCGGGAACCAATTGGACTTGGTGGATTTATTTGTTGTATTAAAATCCTTCCTTTTGCTTTGCCTGGTTTCGGTTATGAGTCAAAACCTGTTCATCCAACAAAGCTTAAAAGGAAGATAGACAGCAGATGAAAGATAGACAACACAGGGCGGGCGTGGCCGAGCCTGTGCCAGCGGGTTGAATTTGGCTTACAAGCTTAGCGGATTCCAGACTGGCACAGGTGGTGGAATTGCTGGCATTGGTGGAAGGTCCAATGAGAGAATGCCCTGAGCTTTGTCGTCATGGTGCCTTGCGGTGCTTTTCACAAGCTTCGGGCCATCTGGGCATCTGGGCTAGAACCAGGCCTATCCCTGCAGCAGTAGCGAGCTGATGACTAAGAGCCTGCTTACCCCAGACCCCAGACTCCCAGGAACGGGGCTGTACCTCGATACCGCAAGTACATAGCATGTACCTCCTCGAGTTGTCCGCACTCGTGCTGCCGTTGAAGACTGGAAATAACAACCTTATTCCAGATGCATCCGAAGCGCATTGCCTCTTTAGGCTGCGTTTCCTTGACTGTCAGCATGTTGAGTTCACAAGCCTGAAACCACAAAACTCCCCTCTTGGGTAACCTGCCAGTGCCACGAATGGCGGGCAGTTATGCAGGCAGCCGCCCTCATGTACGAGAGCATTATCTGTGCTTCTTATTGCTTGTATGTAAGCTCTTATCAGTGCCTCTTTTACAAACCGCTTCTCTTGGCTTGTGTTCACCTCGCCTGACCAGCGAACAACAGCCTGCGTATTGTCCAAAGGTGCCATGTCCTGAACCTCCGGTGATCCTGGCACAACATGGCATCTTCCAGTCCACTTCTTGGTACGGTCCTCGTCACAGGCGGCTGCGGCTTCCTGGGCTACCACCTCGTCGGCGCTCTTCTCGCAGATCCAGAGGTCGGCGCCGTCCACGTCCTCGACCTGGATACGAGCCGCAACACCCATCCTAACGCCCATTACACCGTCGGTTCCGTGGCAAGCAGCTCCAACGTCCTGGAAGACCTTCTTCAGCGCATTCAGCCCCGTATCATCTTCCACGCTGCGAGCCCAAGCGCAACTTATGCCTCTTCCTCTTCCTTCTACGCTACAAATGTCGAGGGCACCAGGGCTCTCCTCGATCATGCCAAAAGGCTCCCATACATCCGCGCCTTCGTCTACACCTCGAGCCTCGACATTTATGCCCAGCCTCCGCACAATTACATCGACGAGGATCACCCCCTGTGGCCAGATCACCCACCCGCCTGGGCTGGCGTCAGCGAATACGACCGCACAAAGACAATCGCGCACCGCGCCGTTCTCGCCGCCAATAATCCGCCCTGCCTCAATACTGCCGTCGTTGTCCCCGCGCATATGTGGGGCGTGCGCGACAGCCAGAGCACCAGCTTGTACTTTGACATGTTTAGTGATCCTGCTACCGCCCTGGTGCAGATTGGTCCCGGTGGAAACCGCATCAGCACGGTTGAGGTGGGCAACTGCGCCGCTGCGCACATCCTCGTCGCCAAAGCCCTCGTAGACCCGGAACGTATCAACGCAAATGGTAGAAATGCGCGTGTTGACGGACAGGCCTTCAATGTGACGGATGGTATCGCGGTGGACTTTTGGGATCACTTTCGGCAAATTTGCCGGTTGATTCGCGGCGCGGAAAGCGATGTAGCGCTTAGGACGCGTGTAATCCCCGCGTGGGTCATGAAGTTGGTGGTGCTTGCTCTGAGATGGGCGTTGTTGGTGTTTACGCTGGGCCGAGTCGAGCCGCCGCCTGCGTTGGCCCGCAATGCGGTGAGCTGGTGCCTAGATGATCATTTGCTCAGTGATCAAAGAGCGCAGGATGTGCTTGGCTACCGACCGCGCGAAATGGATCGAGAAAAGGTCTTGGCTGCAGCGGTAGAATGGGAGAGGGAGAGAAGGCGGGGGCTGGCCGAAAAGAAAACAAAGTAGGCTGTATGGAATGATGTGATCTCTCCTGCATTCGTTGTGGTGAGCCTACTTTTCTTGTACAAACGATTCCGTTGTAAAAGCAAGTTGATAGGAGCGACGGGAGTCTTTCGAAGCCTTGATTGAAGGGCGTTGATGGTGGACATATATAAGTTTAAGTGTGCTTTTGAGTTTAGACTAGGTTGCAGACCTATCAATTGGCATGATGTGCTGTTGTAACTACAAACATCATCCAGCCACAGAAGAGACGAGGTCAACAACAATTTTCATGTCATGTCTCATACTCGACAGCTGCGACACCACTTTACGGGTATTTCAACAAGATAAAGGGCAATATCTGGTATCTTTTAAATATATACATTATGTGATAAGAGTATTTAAAACCCTCACCTCACCACCAAGGTTGTACGCTATCTTCATCTATAGCATATCCATTCTTGAGTTTGCACATCAGATTGTGTATATATAGAGCTATACAAATGGAGGAAGAAAAAGCGACTAGTTTATCCGGTATAAGCAAATAGCAGACCCTTTACACAACAACGCCTTATTTATCCCCAAAAAGCAAAATCGCCCATCATGATGCAGTAAATGATGAAACTGCATGTTGATAAAAAAAAAAAACCCCCCCCCCCCAAGTAAAACAACGCGCCAAAATATTTGCTGATCTGCACCAGCAAAGGGCATAGGAATGATTATTGTCTGTTGTCTTTCTTAAGGCTTGGCCACTTGTTCCTTTCGGAAAAACTTGAAATATCCAAATGGGATCACAAGCTGGAAAGCAAGGCAAATCCAGAACCACTTTTGCGCCGCGCCCGGCATCGCACCCTGGCTGAAATCGGGGAACGTAGTGCTCACGTCGAGCCGATTGGGACTCGTCGCTTTGGCAATCATGGTTACCGCTGAGCCGATTGCCTGTGTGCCCATCAGCACGGCAAGCACGTGCTGCCGCGTCAGCGTAGCGAGCAGCATCATACCCAAGCCGACACCCTGGATCGCGTCGAGGAGGCCGAGCCAGAGCCACAGGCAGCGGGAGAGGATGGCGGAACCCAGGCCGGTGGACACCCAGGGAATGTACCAGCCGATGCCTGAGCATCCCCATAGCATCTGCGCCCAGCGCGGGGCGGCGAGGCCGATGGCGAAGATGGGGAGCAGCCAGGTGTGCTCGTCGGAAAAGAGGCTGAAGATGTAGAGCATAATGCTCCACAGGCCAGCGAAGAAGCCTAGGGCGAGGACAGCGGCCGCCCAGTCGGGGAGGTACTGGCTACCGAATAGGAACTGCCAGTTACGGCCATAGGGAGCGGAAAGCCAGTAGTTTTGAATAATGGTCGCGATAAAGAACCAAGGGACGAGCTTGCGGTGGAGGAGGGAGATATAGAGACCGGGAATAGACTCGGGGGATTGGCGGTAGTACTCTGGCAGGCCGAGGAAGAGGACGAGGCCAATGGCCCAGAAGAGGATGGCGATGGGCACGCAGACAACAAGAGCAATGGGAACGGAGCTGTTGCCGATGTCGCCGGTGATGGTCGCCTCAGACTCGTCAACGAGGGAACCCCAGTACCAGAGCATGAGGGTGTAAATTTGGGAGAGACCGGCGACAGAGATGGCGCGGATAACCCACGCCTTTGTCGGGGAGCCACCTGAGATTGGGGTCAGTGGCTTGTTCTTCATCAATGGAAAACAGGATGCCGGATCGAGACTCACCTTCGTCACCAAAGTTCAGCGCAAACATCACACCACCACTGCTTGCGCCAGCCGCGTACAAAACAGTAGCGATCAGCTTGACGGTCGATTGTGTATCGCTATCGCTGATAAATCCGGTGATGCCTAGAATCATGAAGGCAAGGCCAAAGAAAATCCAAGGAATAGTGATGGAGTACAGAGACTTGAAGTTGCGGATCATGAGCCACCACATAACAGACGTAGCCAGGTAGACAGAGCCAATAATGTACAGCTTGCTGGTCGTTTGCGAGGACTCGCCAGTCAAAAGGGTGATCTGGTACGAGTTGACGGACAGGATCTGACCGAGAGCCATCAAAAAGGCGTAGACGGGCCAGTCTCCGAAGCGAATGGAAAGCAACCTAGAAGTAGTACGAAGAAACCACGGCGTTAGCAATGCAAGCGTTGTCGCGGATTTCGTTGCCAATGGCGGCATTCCACTTACTTTCTAAGTCCCGTGGGCGCCTTGTACGTGTTACCGAGTAAGAACTCGTCATCGACTTCTGGACCCTGGCGTGAGTCGTCTTCGGTCATATAAGTCATTGTACTGTGGGGAGTCAAACTGCGGTGTCTGGCGCGGCCTCTGCTCACTACCGACGAGTCTCTACTCTTGCCCCCCCTGCTCTCGGGCCGTCTGCCCATCGGACTGCGTGTACGACTTGCATCGCGGCTGTCGATGCCCAGCTTGGCGTTGCGATATCGTTTGAACCACTCCTTTTCGCTCTTCTTCAAAAACTCTTCAATACACAGGTCCGTCGTCGAGTTTTTGGCCGTGATGCCCTCGAGCATCTCCTCGAACTCGGCATAGAATTCTCCATTGGCGTCGGTAAATGACAGGTCGACCTTTTGCAGCTTCATATCGTGCCGCTCACCGACAACGTCAGACAAAGACAGTTGGCTGCTGCGGTTGGCCTGTTGGTAGAACCCAGGTTGTGGAAGGGGCAGACCAGCAACGGAATCTCTGTATTCTGCGGGCGCAGCGCCAGGGCTGGCCAGGCCGTCGTGCTGGGCACGCATGGCGAAACTGTCAAAGGATGCAACACTTGATCGGTCCACGTTCGTCCAGGGGAACTTGGGCGTCATCAGGCCTGGAGAACCGAGAGCGCTCAGACTACTCATAGAGGACAATCGGTTTTGTGATTGTGATGGGCGAAGGCCAGGAGAGGCGAGGCCGGGCGAGCTCATTCCACCGGGCGATGCGGGTCCGGGAGAAACAAGTGCGGAGGAGCGGTGTTCGGGCGAGGCATGGTGCAACAAGGAGCTTCTTGTCAAGGTAGGCGAAGATATCTCGACCTTCAAGCCGGGTGTCGAGGGCCGCGAGTTGCCGGGCGTGTCTGGCCGGGCACCCGAGTCGTTGGTATACGTGTTGAGCGAGAGCATGGAACCCCGCAGCAGGCCTGTCTTCTTCTTGGACACCTCCTTGTGTGAGATGCGAATCGACTCATTGTACAGGCTGTCGATCTGATGGATCCACTGCTTGACGGGGAAACGCTGCTTGGCAGACCACGCGCGCATCAGCGCACGTTTATGCGGCTTCGACTCGAGAGCCTCCTTGAGGGAGTGCTTGAACTGGTCCGTAAGATGGGCGGGCGTCATAGACTCGACAGTGTACCACCAACCAGGCATCTGTCCAAGACCACCGACTCTGGCACCGACACCCAGGGCACCCTTCCTACCGAATTCCACTGCAACAAGACCGAAGGGCTCATCACGGGAGGGAATCAAGGCAAACTCGGCGCCACTAAAGATATAAGGGGGCAGCTGAGTGAACTCTGGCTTTGAGAAAACCCTCTTGGGGTACTTTTCCATCAGTTTGGCCAGCTTCAGGGCGGCGAATTTTCCGTACAGATCGATAACGGGACCAACGCAGATGAGCTGCGTCTTGGGGTACTTTTCCAAAACGCTTGGAAAGACATCGGCAATCAGGTCAACACCCTTTTGCAGCGACCAACGACCGACAAAGACAAAGAGCTCGGCAGTTGGGTCAACCTCGAGGCCAGCCCACTCCTGAGCCTTCACGCGAAGTTCGGCACGGCCGGCTTCGAAAGCTTCATCAACCTCAATGCCATCTGCACTGCTCGTTGCAGCGTCCTTCTCAGGATCCCACTCAGCCGTGTCGGAAGGATCAGGGTTGGGCAGCTGGCCAATGGTTTTCAAACTCCAAAAGATAGGGTAACGAGCAAGCGAGCGGTCACCGTACTTTTTGGACACACCCACGGCACCGAATCCCCTCTGATGGTACCGCAAATAGCTTGCACCGGCGTGGAGAAGGTTGAACACGGAACCGTACTGGACGTACTTCTTGACCACCTCATTGGGCAGGCCAAACACGTCGCACACTTCCTTGCTCTCCTCGGGGGTACGCATTGGCCAAAGACCCTGAAATTCGGCGTTGTGGAGCGAGAGACAAACCGGCACGACCTGTGGGAGGAGGTAAAGGGGAGCAATAGCACCGTGGTAGTCGTTGATGTGGTAAATGTCGACGGGAAACCGGCGAATAGTCTCGGCGATACAGCTGTTCCAAGCAGCATAGAGAATACCACTTTCAATATCGTCCATCCTGGCAATGTAAGGCTCGGCCTTGGTCTGTTGGCGGAAGATCGGAGCGTCGAGGATAACGTAGGTGATGTTTTTGACCTTGTGGTACTGCACCTTGACCTCGTATGACTCGCCCATAATATTCACAAACATCGACTCAGCAGGTTCGTCGATAGGGTACTCGATGCCGCCAACACAAGGAACGACCCAAATCAGGTTCACGTGCTGAAGAGCAGTGCTCATCAGCTTGGCCATCACACCCAAGCCACCGATTTTGATGCTGATGCCCCAGTCGTCGATATTATATTCCATTGTAGCAATGAGAACAGTCCTCTTTTCGCCTGCGGGCGTGTTAAGGACAGGCACAGGTGTCGAGGCGGGGGATCGTGACATGGGACGAAGAGCGATGCTGTAATCTCCCTTCTTCTCGCTCCTGTCGGAGGGCTTGAGAAGGCCATCGAGAGATAAGAAGACCTTGGATTTGGCGGCCTTGAAACCCTTCTTGTTGACCTTGACCTGATAGAAACCACGGATGTAGACCCAGCCAGCTAGCCCTGCGGTGAGCATAGGGATGACGGCCAGAAACCAAAACAGCCAAACCTGCAAAGGAGCACTACCTGTAGGTACAGCCTTGATTTCCCAAGTAGCGTCGTTGATAACGACCTTGTAGGAGAGGTGTGGCCACTTAGGAGCATCGGTCATGTTGAACACATTCTCCGACAAACTGTTGGGCGGCAACCGGTCCAGGACACCGTCGCCATCCAGATCACCGTAGAGGAAGGTCTCATCTGCCTGGCCATTCTTATCCATGCCCCAAATGTTAGCTTGCACTTGCGCCGGCCATTCGTACATCAGGTGCATCTCCCAGGTGCCGTTGTCCGCCAGCGTCATTTTGCCGCTGGTGCCCGCATCGAAGCCCCAATCGTTGAAGTCACCGTGCAGGAAAATGTGAGGGAACCGGCGTTGATGCGAGATGCCACTATCGCCGTGCTGAATGAAAGCCGAGGAACCGAGAGGTTGACTCCAGTACTGAACCGCCAAATGGTAGCCTTCCCACTCCTGCGCGCTGGTGCCTGTCCAGTCCAGCGTCGTGATTGCCTCGCTATCGCCGGTGTAGTTAGCCCAGTCGCTCCACGTCGAGCCCCAATTGGTGCTGTACCGCCACTTTTGGGCACCTGCAGCATTGTGATGAACGGTCATGATTCCGTCCTCATCCACCGTCAGCAGCGAGGTCGAGTAGTTGCCCTTCTCTGGCCACACAACAGGGTTTGTCGGCAGACCTTGGCGGAGGAAGAAGTGGTCAACACTGCCAGTGGAGACACCTGCAGAAGTGGATGGTTTGTTGACGGTTATTCTGTGGATGCCGTCCTGCAAGCCTTGTATGGTTGCTGTCCAGGTGTAAGCTGTTGGGATGAAGCCCACAAAATCCCCAGCCTCGGGCGTCGCGACCGTCGCGCACGTAGGCGTTCCCTTGATGCTGGTGAGGTTCTGGGCACCATAACCGTTGATATATGACTCCACAGTGACGGACGAGGTGATATCATCGCAATCCATCTCGACGGAGAATCCAAGCACGATTTCCTGCTCGCCATCCGTGTCCACAGACGAGTCCCTCTGGTAGTCGTGTCCTGGTGTAAAGTCGGTAATCATGGGAGTTACATCGACGTAATCAGCCTCTAGAACAAAAACCTTGTATTCGTATGGGCTCAGTGTGACGTTTGCAAAGCATCCAGCCTTTGCGTCAGTGCCGGTCCAGTTGGCGTTGGAGACGGTCGACTCGGCGAGCGTGTAGGCTGCTTCGCTTGTGTTGACCAGGTTTCTCACCGACTTGCCAGCATCAAAGGGCGCAAGGAAAGCGGTACTCTCGGCGCTACAATCAAATGTGTATTCTGTTGTCTCGTTTTGGTTGTGGTAAACCAGCCAGACGGGTGTTGTGCTATTGGTAGATGTTGTGTTTTGGGTCTGTGTGTTGTAAGATCGGACCACGCTCCAGATGCCGAACTCGGTCGCGGTAGAGCTGCCATTGAGGAGTGTATACTCTGTCTGCTTTGAGAGGTTGGAAAGGAGCCAGCCTTCGTCAAGCACGGGGAACGATTCTCGCAGTGCAAACAAACGCTTCAAGGCGTTGCGAATCGGGGCCGATGGGTCACGGTGATCCAGTGCCTGAGAAGCGTCCGTACAGCCCGTCTTGACCCTATCGGCCGGCCAGTTCTGGAAGACGGTGCTGCCCAGCTGGTAACAGCCGTGTCTCATCCAGGCTTGTGACGGCGAGAAGGCCTGTCGACCATAGACGTAGTTGCTCGCAGTACTGTCAGAAATGTACAAGTCCTGCTCTTCGCCGTAGTAGATGAGCGGAATACCTGGCATCAGCAATATGGTGACCATGTATCCAAGCATCATGCGTTCCGTGCCCTGTGTAACACCAGGCCAGCGGAAGACGTCCTGGTTTGCCACTCCATACATGTGTCGGGGATCAAACTCGCCATTGTTGGCATTGTAAAAGTCGTTTGACAAGAGCATATCATTCCACATTTCCACCCAGTCCGTGGGCAAGTCGTAGCCCGCCTCGAGGTCTCCACTCATGCCCAGAAAGCGCGTCAGGAAACGATACACGGAATAGTGAAAGGCACCACCATCAAGTGCGCTGTTGCCCGGGTCTCGGAGGAAGTATGGGCTGTCCGTTTCGTTCCACGTCAGTTGTTGCGCCGTCACTGTGTCATCGACCCAGTAATCAACCGGACGGCCACGGCCTAGCCAAATTGACCCGAGAGTGTTGCCAGTAGTGACTTCGCCGACAACCATAAAGTTCGTCTTGTTGTACTGTCTTGCGCATTCACGCATGGCCGACGAGAACGCAGCTTGGGCATCCACAGTGACCTGCATTGCCTTGTCGACACGGAATCCATCGATATCAAGCGCAGCGATCGTCATGCAAGAGAATCGCTCGAGACGTTCACGCACAGGCGCGTACCATTCGCGCAGACGATCTTGGACGGAGGCGAATTTGGAAAGCTGGCGCTCCCAATCTGGGAAGACACCAAAGGCCTCGACATCGCCATACTGGTCAAAGTCACTGTTGTAGCATCCTACAAGCTGATCCGAGCTATTAAATTGCGCCAGCTCGCCTGTCTCGTACCAAAATGTTGGGTAGTCGCACGTGTCATTGTAAGTGTTGCCAATATGGAAATCGAGATATTGCCTGCTCGTCTTGTATTCAAGCTTGTGTTCGTCGACCTTAAAAGGCGCACTTTCGTTGAGATAGCCTTCGAAGCCAAGAAGGTCGCCAAGCCTGAATAAGAAGTGATCGCGAGGTTAGCTATCCAATGTCATGCTGAAAGAAAAACAAAAGATTTCACATGGATGCCAGAGGACGACTAAAGGACAGTTATGGTGCGGTTTCGACTTACGTTGCCATTGTGTTGTCAAGAATGACATACAGGCCTCGACTGTGGATTTCAGCTATGGTATTTTGCCACATGGTTATATTGCCGAAATGTCTATCCAAGAGTGTCAAGTCGAGAGGCTGTGTTTTTCTCGTCAGCCCGGGGAAGAGAGAGATCAAACAATAGTTCTCGAGAACTTACCGAATATGCGTCAGCGCCCCATGGCTGGTTGATAAAAGGCGAACCGGCGAGATAGATGGCCTGGAATGGTTTCAGTCAGTTATTTTCAGCTTACACCGCCAATGTCAAAGAACAATGAGAATAACTCGGCTTGTAGACATTCTCCCAAGCAAAGAATATGATGTGTGTATGCGCACCTTGATGCCCATGCCGGTAATATAGTCCAGCGTATCGATCAATCCTTGTAGATCACCGCCATTGCGCATCTGGGTGGTCATCATGTCCATCTCATAGACGGTATCGTTGGCATTATCATTGGTGGGGTCACCATTGACGAAGCGATCCGTGAAGACAGTGTAGAATGGCATGCGCCAGTTGTCTGGCGATGGGTGGTATACATGGCCGGTTCGTTCCTCGATCCAGTAGTCGAGAGGATTCGTCGCCGTCGTGTTCGCATTAAGATTATATTCTGTCTCGGACGCCGTGTACTGAAGAGCGTGCACAAAGGTAGCAGTAGAACAGTAAAGACTGAGGGCGGACAGCCGCAAAAGAGAGAACATGGTCCAAGACCACCGCCGCTTCTCACGCGCCGGGAGAAGAGTAACCACAACGAGGCAACAGCAAAAATAGGAATAAACAAAAAAGAGTGACTGGTTTAGTCTAGCCAAGACATCACCCGATGATATTGGCAACCAGCGCAAACGCACGCGTACGAGAGCAACTGCTGGAACGAATCTGTCAAAAGAGTGTGACAATGGCAGCCTTGGGGACAATGCCTTGGGGAAAGGGGAGGAAGATGGTTAGGATGTCGAGATGACTCTCAACAAGAACAAGCACATTGATTCTGCAGCAAGCCTAGCTATGTACATTCATACATACAGGCCAACAACAGGCCAACAACGACCAGGACCTCTGCACTCATCGTGTCCAGAGGGCTCCATTCTGGTACTGCACCTCTTTTCGGAACTAAGGGGCGTGCGTCTGGTGGATAACACCATAGAGATTGTACATTGTAGACTTGGGGGGGGGGGCTTCGCTCTTTGCATCCTACGGCTGGATTGTACCAAGATACGGGACGTACGGTACAGTAAGAATGTACAGACAGTACCACAAGCTACTGTCAAGCTACTGTTCATGTACTGCCTTGGCTAAACTTAGCTTAGACTTTGTCCAACGTCCACAGCATGGCAAGGGAATTACCGACGTGTCTCAGCCACACGCAAAGACGGTTATAACAGATATGGAGGGCCTGGATTGGGACGATGGGTAAAAGGGGCCGGTGCGCCAGGCGGACGCTCTCCGTGGATCTTGCGACGTAAGAGGCGTCCTAGCATAGCTTGTTGCTTTTTTCTTCTTCTCTTCAGGAGCACCGGGGGGGGGGTACCAGAGGGCAATGCACAGGTCGACATCTCCGCCTTTTCCCTTTTGATTATTCTGGAAATTCACCTTTCCTCGCTGGGAATCTCGCAACGAGTCGTTGCTCTGCCCCAGGAGAGCGGATGCAGGGCGGATCCCAGTTGGCTTGGCAGCTTGGCCAACGCTTGCTCCGTGTTGTCTGCTGCGCCGACTCGAGGATCGTACTTTTTATGGTTGCTCGTGAGAGCCTTTTCGCGAGGGCTTGTTTCGAGTCGCATTGTCTGCTCTTCTACGGGTCTCGGCGACACCTGCAAGGTACTCCGTCCTGCATGTACTGTACTGACTGTGTCAAAAAGCAGTGCTATCAGACCGTCCCCACTTCGGTGCCCGCCCACACACCAGTCCAGCGTTCCTGACCGTTCCGCTTGCCTGGGCCAGACACACGTCTCTGGACAGTTGCAGGCGTGACCCAACAACGCACTGTGATCAGAGCCTGCGGTGGTGCGTGGCCTCTGTCGACGTGCTTGCGCCAGCTGCTGTCGGTGGGCTGTCGGCTCGACCAAGTCGTCGCGTGCGGCCGCGCAACAAGTATCCACAGGGCTGACCTGGCAGCGAACTTAGCATGCACGTTCCGGGACCGACCGAGCTGGCTGCCCCGAAGGTGTCGCATAATAGGGTTGACAGTGTCAATGACAGCAACAGGAGGAGCAAAGCTTGTTCGGCACCAGAAATGGAAAAAGTTAATAATACACAAACTGGGAAGAGAGTCGGGGTCGCCGCCCAGAGGACGACTCGAAGCGTGGCAAAGGGGAAGCGCAAAGATGGCGCCGCACAAGAAGAGAAAAAATGATCGTCATGCGTTGAAGAACCGACGCTGCAAACACACGATTCCTATCTGGGCCAAGCGTCAGGGCCAGATGCAGTGGCGTGGGATGATCCCCGTCGCGGCCGCATGGGCTGAGATACGAGGTGCTGGGCTGCGCTGGGAGCATCCCTGCACACGGGCGGAGCCTCAGTCAGTGCTTCATAGTACATAGTAGGGCGAGCGGTCACTGCATACTACGGTGTACTAGCAGACTAGCAGCACTACTATGGAGTACTATGTACCGCAGTACTCCATCCGCAGCAGCGCTCACTATCAGCGTCTGTCGTGGCGCATTAAGGTTATTAGGCCCCGCCTGCAGTGTGGGCTATCAGCCACTAAGGCCACAGGACCGCCATGGCTCCGTCTTTTACTTCCAAGGCTGTTCTTCCTTGCTAGTACTAAAATGATCGTGAGCCTCGTCGAAACCTCACCTTCCATGGTATGTGCCAGGACTCCTTATGCGAGGAACTATATAGTAGCTCACCCTCAGAGTTTCTCACCAGCCGTCAAATCAACTTCTGCGGTCTACTTTTGGCTGCCAACCCCATCTCCTCCCCACTCGTTGCTGCGCTTTCTCCGCCTTCTGCAGCTCAACTTGTCTGCGAGTCAGGAAGGTTATCCGCTATTCCTTGGTATTTTTGGGTTCTCTCTTCTTCGTTTTTTCCTTTACGATGTTGCACCAGCATATCCAGCCCAGCCCCTGAAGTGGGGCGCACCGGGCCACACAAAACTGTCATCCCAAGAACAATACGGTGTGTTGAGGAAGACAATCCTCCTCTGGCAGTCGAAAGCAGCACGGCGTGAGGCGGCGAGTGTGGCAATAAGGCGACGATCTGAAATGGCGCCGGTCTATCAACGCCCACTATCAACGCAGCAATACTATGGATGGCTGGAGATGAGATAGGAGTGAGTGCCCTGGTGCGAGCAGGCTAACCAACTGCTCCAAGCAGATTGCAGCGCCGGCCACCAATCATGACCCTTTCGTCTCATATCACACGTGCCCGATATCCACACACACCTCACCACAGCACCCCCCACCGCATACATACATAGTACTATGCAGAGTAGGTGGTCCGGGATTGCCAGTACTATGCATGGAAGAATAGTACAGCAGACGGCACCTCAGTCACTCCCGTACATAGTACGCCGGCCAACGACCCTCACACAGTGCTGCCGTTGCAATTTTTTCGTTATCAAAGTATTTCCACCCATGTTGGCTCCATGTCCAAGGAAGGATACGAGCGCAAGTACCACCCATGTAATGCCAACAACCGTCTGGTCGCCGGGGAGTGGGCGGCCCAAGCAACCGGAAGCCAACGCTTCCCAGGACGAGGTGACCTTCCACATATTCCATCGTGTCTCCCTGTCGGACATGGGGGACAAGAACAGTGGATGGACCAGGCGCGTTGTGATAGGACCTGGTGCCTCGGCCAACCTTAGATAGTATAGCTGGCTCGCCCTCCTTGAACACGAGGTAATATGAGTAAAGTTTGGCACTTGCCCTTACCCATCCCCCCAACTCAATCTTGTTGAAGTTTTCCGTCCCAGCTCGCTAGGACTGTGGCCGATCGACGGAATTCTTGTTGACCAACCCAAGGGGCCACTGCTCGCATTGGCGAGAGCTTGGCCATCGCGCTTACCGAGGCATCATACCGAGGCCGTGGTTCCCTCGATGAGCGTTGTTAGTTTTGCACTCATGACCAATCCGCGGCCGTTGGCGGCCAGGGAAGGACCTAGAGATGTTGCTGCTAGCAGTGCCGGCTACGACGGCAAACGGCGCGAACAGTACATAGTAGCAGAACCGTTGTGGGCTGAAGTCTGTGGCACTTCCTATTGCCTTGGCCCCGAAAATTCCACAGGCCCAATGCCAACATGGGAATCTCCCCTGAGGAGTCCACCTGACATGCCATGCCATGCCATCCCTCCACTCCTCCACAACCTGTGGCCTTTCCGTCCTTACTTGACACCCTCCTTGCCATCTTATTACTTCAGTCATTCGTTGGAAACTGTTTGTGCGCTGTTCAGTCTGGGGAAGCAGACGGCTCGCCTTGTGCTCTTCTTGTTATAACACACTCGTTTTGTCTTGTGGTATCAACACACTCGTTTTCGTCCGAGACACGTCCCAGTGGAGACGTCGAGACTCTGTGACACGCACTTGCCGGCCTGCAGCCCTCTGCAGTCACACACCCAACCCCCACTCAAGGCCGTAGGTCACTCTTTCCAATAGAAGACAAGATGGTGGCCGCCACGCTCTTTTTGGCAGTGGCTTCTGCGTTGCTCGGCGTATCGAACGCTGCTACGACGGAAGAATGGAAGTCGAGAGCCATCTACCAGGTTATGGTCGACCGCTTTGCAAAGACTGACAACTCGACCACCGACACTTGCGACGAGCTGTACCTCTTTTGCAATGGAAGCTGGACCGGTCTCATCAATCACTTGGACTACATCCAGGGTGAGCACTCTCTTTCACATAAAACCCACCACGAGGTTATGCGTTGCCTGGGAAAACCCAAAGAAAAAGCAAAAAGACAAGAGTGCTAACGAAGTCGTTGTCCGTATCAAGGTATGGGCTTCACTGCCGTGCAGATCAGCCCCGTCGTCCACAATATTGAAAATGACACCCTTGTCGGCGACGCCTACCACGGCTACTGGCAAGATGACCTGTACGCGGTGAATGAACACTTTGGCACCCAGGAAGAGCTCCTTCAGCTCTCAAACGAGCTCCACGACCGTGGCATGTACTTCCTAGTCGATGTGGTCGTCAACAACATGGCCCAAGCCTTCAACAACACGTACCCTCCTCCACTTGACTATGCGATCATTGAACCTTTCGACAACAAGGAATACTATCACCCGTACTGCAACGTGACCGATTGGAACAATGCCACAGACTACCAGGACTGCTGGCTCTACCCACTGAGTGTCGCCCTGGCCGACTTGTACACGGAAAAGACCAGCGTGATCGACATGTTTGGCACTTGGATCAAGGAACTCATCTCCAACTACTCGATTGACGGCCTCCGCATTGATGCCGCCAAGCACGTCGACAACGCTTTCCTGCCTACCTTTCTCGACAACGCCGGTATCTTTGCGCTGGGCGAAGTGCTTACGGGCGTGGTGGACGACTTCTGCCCCTACCAGACCGAGGGCCTGCTCCCTGGAATGCCCAACTACTTGGAGTACTACAAGATCATTAGCTCCTTCAATGACGGCGCCATGAGCGACCTCAACACTATCCGCGACCAGGCTCGCGCGGCTTGCAACGACACTGCGGCGCTGGGCTCGTTTGCCGAGAACCACGACATGCCTCGCTTTGCCTCCTACAACGACGACATGGCCCTTGCCAAAAACGCCATGGCCTACATTATCCTGAACGACGGCATCCCGTTGGGTGAGTGACTTTTCCCCATTAATGCTACTTCTAGCTTCCAATCCAACCAAGAGAAGAAGAGTAAAAGGACAAGAAGAAGAAGAGAACCAAAACTAACAGTGAAATACCCACAACCTCAGTCTACCAAGGTCAAGAGCAGCACTACAACGGCGGTGATACCCCTAACAACCGCGAGGCTGTCTGGCTCTCTGGCTACAACACCTCAGCCGAGCTGTACCAAGTCGCCAAGACGCTCAACACGGCGCGCAACACCATGATCAACCTGACCGGCAACGCCGCCACGAGCTACATCAGCTCGCAGGCCGAGTCGCTGCACGTCGACACGAACCACCTCTGCCAGGTCAAGGGCCCCAGCGGCTACCAAATCGTCTCCTGCATTGTCAACCTCAGCAGCACGGGCAAGAGCTACCAGCTGTCGATTGGTGGGTTCAATGCCGGCGATGCGGTTGTCGAACTGCTGAGCTGCACCACTAGCACGGCGGACGACACGGGCAATGTCACCATGTACATGTCCAAGGGCGAGCCCAAGGCGTACATTTTGCAGAGCAACTTGAATGCCACGGGTCTGTGCACCACAACCGAGGATGCGTCTACGGCGTCTAAGTCGAGTGCTGGCTTGGCGAGGGGCGTGACGAATGGCATGTCGTTGTTGGTTGGTGTAGTGGTTGCTATGATTATGGTGGCTATGTAGAGGGTTTGTTGAATATACGAGACAGAATGTCACGTGCGGGCTGGATAGAGTGGAGAGATGTGTGGACGATTCGAGATGGTGATATGACTTCATAATTATTTTCCAATTAATTCCATATTATCTTACTCTGGGGGTATCTGTTCGTGTACGGTGAAGGCAAGGAGCATCATGTCATGTGTCCCCCACAGCACGTTCCTTTCAGCCACCACACCCTCGACGGCTCAAGCATCTCTGCCCCTTCCAATGCATCATGTTGAATGACGCTCCTATGCCTACCACGGCCACCGCCAGCTGATGCTTATCCAGAACAGCTCCTGTCTCGAACAAAATCGTCGAGTGAAGTCGAGAGGGTTAGGGCCTCCTTCGTCATCTGATCTTTAGTATGTGAATACATTCCCTTGTAGTTGAAGGATTGTCTCACGGTGGATCTTCGCCCTCCTCTCCACCTCTTCCTAGCTGTCTTTTCCACTACACTGTCAACTAGGCACTACAGAAGACCAGATCTCCTCAGATCTGTTGGATGCAAGATGTGGGGGAGTCTTGGCGATTGTCTTGCATAGGTAGTATGTCTAAAAAGAGAACTTTTGATTCCTGAACATGGGCCATTCAGTCCAATCCGCTCAGCTCAGTCCAGCTCGGAAGACCCGCCGTGTCACTTCTCTCCAGTAAGCAAATAGCCCGCTTGGGGCAATGAATTGTGAGTATGTTGTTGAGGAGGCACAAGTTTGTATCCAAAAGAAAGAAGGAAAAAAGAATAAAATAAAATAAAATCAAATAAAAAACCTCGGCAGGACTTCTGTTGAGGCAGATGAAAGAAAGTGTATTTTGGGTTGTAGATAATTAAACAATTACACAGCCCGCCCAAACAGCCGGGGGCTCCGCAACTCCTTAGGATCGATTCGCTGTGCATACTTGCAGTGTAAGCAGAATCCAGATATGAAGAAAGCAGGAACGAGGAAGTTGAGAGCCAAAGTGGTCGGATTACTCTATCTCCAAGCTGACTGGTGCCATTGCCCCTTTCAACCAGCTGACTGATCAATTTATCAAATGCTTCAGACGACACTCGCGCTTAAGCACCCGATGTCCCCACCAACGTTCAGATGCCTGACTTGCTTATATATACACACGTGCACAAGTCACCGGAAGAATAGATTCGCCCGTCAAAGTGGCCCAATTCGTGTAAATAATACCCCCACAGCTTGTTGTATGCATTGAATGTAATCATAATGCGGGTTCTTCCATTTCTATACTTATGTAAGAACTTCCAAGAATGGAAAAGAAGTTTATTAATAACCAAAAATGGTCGAGGACGTCACTTTGTCGCAGCGAGTACATGGCCGGCTGGCTCTGGCTGGGTTGCGACTAATAAATGGGCTTAGCAGCAAGCAGTAGGTACGTACCGACGCTTTCGAACTGGAACTACTATGTATGCTGGTCATCAAAGCAAGTCCATAAATATTGACCATCAAACGCATCATACCATAGTATATAATGTAGCGTCCTATGAGTTCATTCCTTCCTTGGGATCCATCCCTTCTTCAACTCTTTATCCACAAAACTGTTGACCATATCTCAAGTACTCGAGTACTTCCGTAAAACAGGGGCTCTACCTTCTCATCCTGCGCATATCGGCACGTTACACCTTGACAAATTAACAAAAACGACATACACTTCCAATTCGTTATCCAGACCATATATTTCATATAACCTACGTTATATACATACACATATACAGCCCCCTCTCACCCCCAAAAACAATCAAAGGAAAACACAAAATGGCAACCTCAATCCGTGCCGCCTCCCTTCTACGCCAGGCGACCCGCCTCACACTTTCCCGCCCAGCGGCCAGCAACATGACGCTCACGACCATCCTCCGCCGCCATCTCAACACAGCCACAGCACCCACTCTCTATTCGGCCCATGCCCGCGTCGTCGGTGCCCGCACAGGTCACGTTGAAGGGGATGACCTCCATGTTGACCTAACCATGGCGAAGGCCTTGGGAGGTACAGGCGATAAGGGGAAGACCAACCCAGAAGAACTTTTTGCAGCTGGGTACGGCGCTTGTTTCCAAAGCGCCATGAATGCGAGTGCCGCAAGCATGGGTATTAAAATGCCGTCAAAGAAGGAAGATAGCATTGTAGCTACGACAGTGTATTTGGTGGGCGATATGAAGCAGCTTGATATGGGGATTCGGGTGGATATGAAAGTGCAGGTCAAAGGATTGCCGAGAGCAGAGGTGGAAAAGGTTGTTGCCAAGGCGAAAGAGATCTGTCCATACAGCAGGGCGACGCAGGGGAATGTGGAGACCAAGATTGAGATTGTTGATGAGCTATAATGACAAATAAAGTATGGGATTACTGGGGTTCGATTGTTTTCTGGAAAGCTACATCCGGGACACCAAAATGCTTCTTACAAGTAGGCCACAAAGTGTGGTGATGTCGAAGGTGACAATAAGAAGAAATCTTCAATGATCGACTACCACCTCGCTTCCATGAACACTTAGCCTCACTGGATACCATTACCAGTTCCTCGCTGAGTGCTATGGTCTTTATACCCAGTTGCTGTGCCAAATCTAAATAAAGGTCAGAATTGGTGAGTCTTGAGCGCAATAATTAGCATCAAGACACTTCCGAGGTTGTTTCGGACGTTACTACAGTGTGCCTGTACCATATTCTCTTGTATTACGTTTCTTTGAGTGCCCAAGCATCATCCGGTCAAAGCTACCTCGTGACCAAGAAAAGCCCTCATCAGGTATGCCAACAATCATTGCGAGGCTTGAATCCGTCCCTTCAATGTCCTTTCGATTCACCCTCGGGGTAATCGGCTGATTCACTGCCCAGCTTGAGCAGCCTCTGTCCCAGTCTGCCTGCCTTGGGTAGGTGAAGTAACAGCAGCGGGTGTCGAGGTGTTCCGAAGACCCGAGCTAGCTGCACTCTCACCAACTTTGACTTCTTCTTCCGGGACCCCTATAGCCACGCTTGCGATGCTTCCCGCCGTGCTCAGCACACTCGTCACCCTCTCATTTCTGGGTCGTGCAATACTTGCCCCTCCTGTGGATGCCACATTCGCGCTTGCAGTCGTACTCACGCTCTCGCTTCGCTGTCGATTACTGGCGTCACTTGCTCTTCGCTCTCGCACCATACGTTCCAAATCGCGGATTCGCCGCTTCAAGGCTTCGTTCTCACGCTTAACACTATCCAGTTCCTGTCTATAAAAAGCCGTCTCTTCGTAGCGACTCGTCGCGGGTATTATTGCCGGTGAAATATGCTCAGAACCGGGCGTGGGCGTCGCAGATGGGATCAGCACGGGCCCGGTTGCACCGGGAGGCGGGGCTCTAACGGGGAAGTAGCCGCCATAGGCTGCATCAGCCACATGAGAGGAAGCCCACGACGAAGCATGAGCTGGAGAGCTGCTGAGGCTCTGGCGGCTGTGAGATTGAGTGCTGTTCTGACGACTGAGAGACACGGCACCTGGTCTGATTGGCGCAGGAGCAGTGATGTTGACGACCGATGTGCTTGCAGCAGGACCGCCTGCAGCCGAAGCTGAGCCAATGGTTGCTGCGATGCTGCGAGCACTGGCGCTTGAGCCGCTTCTATTGTGTCTGCGGCCGCTGGGTGAAGGAATCGAAAAACCTGAACCGGTCAGCAGATGCTGTCTGCCGTCGGGGATGATGGGAACGTCGGTTCCTGATCCAGTAGCACTCGCAGAGGTGGAAGAGGCATTGGACACGACGGAGGCGTTTTGGGCTTGACGAAGGAGGTCGAGCTCGCGGGTCAGTCGATTTACCTAGAACACACCATCACATCAGCTTGTGCGAACAGAAGCCCAAAATAACCACCAACTACAGAGGTGTACATACCACGGCCTCCTGCTCCTTCTCCAGCTGCTGGTGGAGATCGGCAGCCGTTAGTGGGCGAGGATGCCGCACTGGTCCAGGGCCTGAAATTGTGGATGCTGCATCTGCCACTAGCTGCGCTGCAGCGCTAGTCGTCGTGATGTGTGGTGATGAAAGTGTAGGTGGGATGGGAGCGCCTGTTGTTACAGCATTGAGGTTCGAAGGAAGAATATGAAGGGCGGCATCCGTAGGCGGGGAGCCCGCGGTGGGAGCTAATGCGGCGGACATTTGGGCTGATGATGTTCGTCTGGAGGATGCGAGGACGCGAGGAGATTCGGGGACGGTGTTGAGATCGGGCATCCTGGGGTGACCTCAAAGCCAGGGGCAATACGGGGAAATATCTGTAGATGGCGGGCTTGGTAAGCGTGGCAGTAAGCTGGTGAGCTGGTGAGCTGGTTGACAAGTGAATGTCAGCCCATCCGGCTAGTCACTTGTTGTTGCGTAGAGCGCTCTGGGCTGGGCTGTCACACCATGAACTATGCACGAGTCGACTCAGTGTGCTGGACAAATTCCTTGCCTGTCGAGTACTTGGAGTGGTGGCATAGCAGTTGACCGTCCTGATAAATATAAATGTACTGTTGATAGCGTATGGGCAACGATCGCACGTTAAGCTGACTACCCGCTCTTAAGGACCTAAAGTCGCGGCTCGACACGTTAGCGGGGTAAGACCCCTGTGCGTCGCCGCGACGCGCCTTCTTTAATTGCTCACTACCTAAGGTAGTGAAGTGAGAAGTAAGGAATGTACCTAGGTACATGTCCCTCCAGCCTGAGCCGGACCTGGATTACACTAAGTAGTATTGAATATAATGAGTAGCGCAAGCTCTTCAATGCCACATCAAAGATGTCAGAAGAATGCGCAGCATTCCTGGTATCACTAGGGGATTGAGTCACCCACAACTTGGAGCTCGAGCTGCCCGACCGGCGTCAAAGCAGTCGAGCACCGCGGGCGTCTTTTGGCCGAAGTCGCGGGCCCAAGGCTGGGTTATTGCGGCGTATTAATTCAATTTGATACATACCTAGGTAGTACACAGTTTTGCGGTTTCCTTCGTTCATTCCCTCCTCATACAAGAACTTATTCAATGGTTGGAACGAGCTTGGGTCCTAAGCTCGAACCACATGTTTCAGACGCGCATGATGGATTTTGCTCATAGCAGCCGTCAATGGTGTCGTTTTCAGGCTCTGCGAACTCATAGTACTATGTAAAGGCCCCTTTTTAGTACCCGAGCATTTATGCTTTATGCTCCGGTGAGTATTTGCTCGAGCATGCAGGCTTGGGTTACGTGAGCAGCCATCCACAAGAGACGAACCATTGTCACATGCAAGCCATTGTCGTCTTAGCCTCACAAGTTTGGCATTTGTGAACCGCAACCAGTGGCTTGTGAGCACTATCAATTTGACAATGTACTGGAATGCGTGTTCGCGGCTTCCAGTGACCCGTATTATCTGATCCGCCTCGTAGCTTGATCGCGGTTTCAACTTGGAGACGATGTGCAGAAAGGGACGTCATTCCTCTTTTGCGATGACGACATGGGCAATGATCCAGTGGTTGGGTCGCAGAGTTATGACATAGCACTAGCCCAAGTACTGTAAGCAGGCACCACCTTCTCGAGACAGATCAAAGAGACTTAAAAAAACACGAGTTGATTCTTCCAATTCTTTCCATCGTTCTCACAACCTGCCCATCTTCCACAACATCCGCGACTCCCTGCGCTATCCGTGCTCAAAACATTTGCAATCTGTAAGTCGAACCCAACTGCTCACCATATTGCTTCTCACAGACAGGGACATCCTGTACTGACCGTTTTGTGCTCTGTCAGCTTCCTTTACAACCACACATAGCTTCACAGCCACCATCACAATGCCTGAAGGTCGCCAGTCCCCTCCCCCAGAGACCCAGAGCGGCCGCCAGCTCAAAGACGCTCCTGCCGACGGTCAGGGTGTTTCCAATGTAGAAAAGAAGGCAGAGACTAACAAGTCCGATCTGGATGTAAGGACTGACCCGGACTCCCCACCATCGAGGCGAATAAATCAGAAAGAAAATGATAACAGCAATTACTGACGATGTTCATCCAGAACCTGACATCGAACCCCAAGGGCCCACTTGACGACACCCTCAAGGACAAGTTTGGAAAGACGGAGAAATGAAAGGGGTCGGAGTTCACTAGCGTTTGATTATTTTGGAATGATATCAAGTTACTGCGTTTTGACATGAGATAATTCAACACATAGGCTGCATGCGCAAACGATCCAACAGCAGACTCGAATCTAACAATTTGAGAGTCCTCTACCTCGTTATGCAAGATGTGATAGATGTCGCGTAAAAGTTACTATAGAGTATGCATATTGCCATGAGCAAAATGTGACGCTGGTGTGGCCACGATACTATGACTATGTATAGCAGCACGTTTCAGTCCGCTTCAAGACAGCTTGTACAATACGCTGTGGATAGCTTAGCGTGTTGCGCCAAGTATTCGTCATGGTGCCCAGCCCCCGGCGGTATGTGCTTCGGGCAGCTGTAGCCGTGGAGGCAACCTGTGAGGAGGGGCACTATGTAGCTATGGCTCATTCATCTCGGCCACTAGGAGCTGCCAGCAAAGCGTTCTGGCCTGGAACGCCCCACTGTAGCTTCTAGCACGCATGGGTATGGAATGACGTCGGCCCATTTGCCCCTCATTCAAGTGCGTATGTCCCTCTTGCCCAGGGGAAGACAGGGAGAGAAGAGCCCAGCTCAGCCACTATG
Organism: Coniella vitis; assembly: GCA_011317545.1. NCBI lineage: Eukaryota > Fungi > Ascomycota > Sordariomycetes > Diaporthales > Schizoparmaceae > Coniella > Coniella vitis. The sequence continues at coordinate 757,539 of WUJK01000008.1, forward strand.
CGCAGCCGAGAATAAAGACCGCTTCACATAGCACCTCCGAACCAACCTAATAAAACCAGCCATCACCAAGGATTCCCATTTCCAAACAATAGCTTCTACTACCCTATCCCATCTGTGCAATCAAACCACAAACACTCAATATGTCTGCTACTACTGTCCACGTCAAGAACATTGCGGCCCAGACCCAAGAGAGGGAGATTCGCGACTTCTTCAGCTTCTGGTAAGAACCCCTCATACAGTTTGCGATGACTATGTGCGAATTTGCTCACAATTGTACGCAGTGGCAAAATCACCAACCTCGAGGTTCAAGAGGAGGGCGAGACCAAGTCGGCCACCGTGACCTTTGGTACGCTTTAACCTACTCCACGCACGCGTACACATCGCCCGGCGAAAGACACAACCCTACTAACATCCCCCATAGAAAAGGACACCGCTGCCAAGACCGCCCTCCTGCTCAACCAAACTCAGCTGGGCTCCTCGCACATCACCGTCACCTCGGCCTCGGGTGCCTCCCCAGACGATGAGTCCCCTGTCACCACCGACAAGGACCGCGACTCGGACGAGATTACACAAGAGGAGAAGCCCCGCTCCCGCATCATTGCCGAGTACCTCGCGCACGGCTACGTCGTGGGCGATGCTGCCATCCAGCGCGCCATTGCCCTCGACCACCAGCACGGCGTCTCAACCCGGTTCTTCAACAAGCTGACGGAGCTCGATACCAAGTATCACGCCACAGACCGGGCCAAGACTGCCGACCAGAGCTATGGCATTACTGCCCGCGCCAACACCCTCTTCTCGGGCCTCAACTCGTACTTTGAGAAGGCCACCAGCAACCCCACTGGCAAGAAGCTGGTTGACTTCTGTAAGTAACACCAAAGCAATTTCTTGTCTGAATCATCGTCTAGTGGTCGTCCAAATATGCAAAGCTAACAACGGGGCTTCCAATCTCCACAGACAACCAAGGTCAAAAGCAGCTCCAGGACGTCCACACCGAGGCTCGTCGTCTTGCAGAGCTTAAGAAAGAGGAGCACGGAGGTTCTGCCTACAAGGCCGCTGGCCTCGAGCGCGTTTTTGGCGCCGAGAAGAGCTCCCAGACCGAGGCCCCCTCTTTCGGTCCTGGTGCTCCGGCTCCAGCAGGCACCAACACCACGACTGAGACGACGCAGCCCACTCGCGCTGCCGAGGGCGGTGTTGGTGTCCAGGAGTCCACCCCCATCCAGAGCGAGAAGGCTACCTGAATTTGCTGATTGGGAATCCGGCGCGGGTCTCACAATGACCAACTATAGGATGGCGCAGGAGGAGAGCGTGCGTGGGTTATTAATGTCATCATCATGAATTTTTGGTTTTGATTTCGCAATTCCTTGCTTAAAAAGGCAGGCGTGGAGAACACTTTTCCGAATACCCTACTCTAGCCTGGCCTGTTGTCGACGCGTTTAGCGTATCTATCTATCTATCTACCTAGGTAGCTCCTGGGTGTTAACAAGCAATATATTAAGTACTTTTATCGTACGCACGCCTCGTAGTCTATGTAAACATGAACGTGCATAGTGAATGGTTAATCAAAACGCCAATGATATTCTCTTTTTTTTTGGTGTTGTAAATGCAACGAGTATGTATTAGATTTGCCCAGACACCCAGACCTCTTTCAGCCAAGTCTACCTGGCATTGACAGGTCTCTTCTCTATGCGCTGCCACCCGCTTAACCCAACAACTAGCACAAATTTTCTGTATAATCTTAAGTTTCTTGCATACTTTGGTTCGACAATCTCTCTTTCTCTCTCTCTCTCTCTCTCTCTCTCTCTCTCTCTCCCTCCCCGTCTTTATATGGTTACTGCTGCAGTAAGCAGCAGCCTCAGCAATAGCAATGTAGTTGCGATTGTACTCCGTTGTCATCTTGAGCCGCACTCTTTGCCGCTGCCTCTGCCGCCGCTCAGTCAAATCTCGGATACCTGTACTCCATTGCCATAAGCCGCTGAGGGTTGAGTTGGCATAGACTAGGCTTACGAGTCGAATCATGGGCCTTTCATGTGAATCTGAAAAGACCGCCTGTCATTTCAAAGTATTGCGCGGATTCGGCACCTTTTCCTTTTCCGTTATGACTTGGTGGCTTGTCTTTTGGACTGTCTACCTGCTCAGAGGACATGTAGCTTGAGATCTTGCACCGATGTGATGAATGCGGGTTCCCTTCTATAGCTCTGACTCGACACCATTGGCTTCAGCAGCCATAGCGTTCCCATTCTCTCCTTGCCTCTGTTGACGACGGCGGGCATCGAGCGCATCCTGGGGGACAGCCTCGTCTTGTCTCTGCTGCTGCTGCTGCTGCTGTGGACGGCGCCGGACGCGATTCCGCTGCGATCTGCCACCCGTACCATCCATGCTCTCGTCCTCGTCCGAGTCTGGGTTCTCGAGCGCATATCGGCGCACCTCGTCGAGCTCCGACACGTCAGCGGGCTTATCACGCAGCCATTGCATGCGAGGGCCCGACCGCGCCAGCTCCGAGACGCGAAAGCCGTAGATTCTCGGCTCGTAAATCTTGCCTTGACCCAGGCCCGGCGCGAGGTTGCGCGCTCGCATGCCGTTGACCATGATATCCTCTTCGCCAGAGCGTCGTGGGATCTGCAGCGCGCTGGCCGAGAGTAGGTCGGCGCCGTGCTTAGAAAAGTCGTAGTCCGGGAAGGTGAGCAGAAACAGGGCACCGAAAGTGCGGCCAAAAAAGGCACCATCGACAGTCTGAAAGCGACTGTTGGGGGGCACATAGACGTCGAGGCACGAGGGGCAAAAGAGCTTGACCGTGTCCTCGCCTGGTATGTCGGAGAGGCCTACAGGCAGGGTGCGGGCCTGGTTGCAGTTTGTGCGGGGGCAGCAGCCAAAGTGGCTCATTTCGTACTTTTCGCTCATTTGCGCTATGCCGGCGCGGGAGCAAATGTAGCGCTGATGTATAAGGCCGTAAAGCGTTTCTGCCGATGACTCGATCACGGACAGGTCGCTGTTCATTCGGCTGTGTTGGCGCCGCTCGCCGGGAAGCCTACGATCGAGTGCGTCGGCGCTGATGTCTTCTTCGTCCTCATCTTCTTCTTCTTCATCATCTTCATCATCTTCAGGTTCCACGTCGAGTATCATCTGCGGGGTAAATGGTATCAGCCTCCGTGTTAGCCACTCTATTCACGCGATAATCAAAATAGTAAAGGTAGCGTATCCTCTTCTTACCTCAAGAGCTTCCTTGTACATTGGTACCTGGGACTGCAACCCAGTCAGGTTGAAGTCATCCTCAATGAAGTCTTCTGAGACCTCTGCAAAATACTCGTGACCGAGCAAAGAGCAAAAGGAGGCGATCCAGGACTCAGACGGTCCAGAAGAGGTCGACATTTTGATCTAATGGAAAGTTGGCCGGGGGAGGAGGCGCCGACGATGCCTGCTTTGGTAAGAGGCAGAGGGCCGGCGAAGTGCGAAACGCGTGGAGGAGTTGAGGATGGAGTATGGGATAGTGGTTGATGCCGTGATCGTGTTTGTGATATCGAGGTTTGGTGGCTGTTGAGAGCCAGCACCGCACCACCAGAGACGTGACGCTTCGATTACGCGCTTCAGGTATAGCAATGGGACTGATGGAGATGGCTCTCTGCTTGCCGGCGCCAAAAGTTCTGAGAAAGCGGATCGGGTGGGTGGGTGGGCACGGCCGGGCCAGGCGAGCGAACGCCGTGGGGAGCCTTTTGCGCGCGCGGTAGATAAGCTGGTGGCTTGAGCAGCGCCTCAAGAAATCGCTGAAGCCGGCGAAAAAAATGCAAACAAAGGATGATGGCGCTTGAGTCAGTCTTTCCAGGCGGTTGACGGGCTGTAGGTATGGTTGGACCGTCGACGGTGGACTTTCTAGAGAGGCAATGGCGATGTCGAGGGGCACCTGGACCTGCTCGACTCGTCCAGTCAGAATTGCGATGGCGCTAGCGGTGGGCTGGGCTGGGACATGGCTGCTTATGTAAGGAACTGGGTCAACACTTTACTATATTACCAGGTGCAAATGCCCGAGATGCACAAGTACCTTAGTACTTCCAAGGTTGGGTCACCACAAATATTGACATCCGAGTTGATTCAAGAAGTTATCCGATTCACACATTTTTCCTAAAATCCCTTCGCCCCCCCCCCCACCAACACCTTTCGGCTGTCGCAGAACCGCAGCTATGGAAGTTCTTTGCAGGAGCTGGAAAGCAGCTTCGCTAGGGCGCAGTTGTCCACGGGTAGTGGCAGCCGCATTCGCACTCCAGCCACTCCAGCAGAGGCGAAGCATCACTCGCAGCCATCAATTGAAAGAGTGCGAGAGTATCGACGCAGACTACGAACAAGTCATGGCATATGCTCCCTATGCTGCCTTCTTCAAGGACGAAGTGTTCAGGAACGAGACCCCACTGCTAATGAAAGCGCCATCGACTCTCTTGCGACCCAGCTCGCTGAAGGCGATCACCAAGTGGTTTCAGTCTCGGCCAAGTCCTACCCGAATAGAGGCCAGAAAGGTCATGTCGGATTACTTGAGGAAGTATGCCGAGGTTCCGTTTCCGTACGAGCTCACCTACCCTCAGCACCATAGAATGCATGGCGAGGTTGTCACCCGCTTCCTAGCATATCTCGAGGAATGGGAGACAATTGCTGGAATGGGCCCAGTGCTGGCGCAGATTGTGAGGAATCACCTCCCAGAACTTGGTGAAGGGAGTCGTGTGCGCCAGAGTCCGCGATTTGTACGCTTTGACGCCCCATTGGCCCTGTTTGATGCCGCGTTGCAATACAACGCACGCACCCAGTATCATGAGGCAGGCCGCCTCCACCCGGGCGCTCAGCCGCCATTGCGGACTTTGTACATTGCTCAAGCATCTCTCTCCATGCTTCCACCTGAATTGCAGCAAGACCTACCCGTGCCACGTCTCGTCAAGGAGACAGGCAGAGGCGATATTTACGGCTCCAGCCTCTGGCTGGGACTTGCGCATACTTACACGTCTCTCCACCGCGACCCAAATCCGAATGTTCTCATCCAGATGTATGGTAGCAAGGTTGTCAGGCTACTGCCCCCGGACGAAGGCCAAAAATTGTTTGTACTGGCGCAAACCATGCTTAACCGAGCTCATGGGAACTCTGCAATACGCGGTGCAGAAATGATGGAGGGCGAGGAAATGGCTTTCTTCCACAAGGCCATTTGGTCGGATGGATCTCGGGAGAAAGTTTCTTACGATACAAAGCCGTCAATGATACAGGCCACCCTAGCCCCGGGCGACGCCTTGTTCATCCCTAAAGGCTGGTGGCACACTGTGAAGAGCACAACTGAAGCCGGAGAGCTCAACGGCTCTGTCAACTGGTGGTTCCGCTAAGCTCTTGTTGCCCGTTTGCAGCTGCTTGGTCGGAAGTATCCATTAGAGCGTGCTCTAAAGCCCTCCAGCCCTATCTACAACACCCCAGTTGGTGTGACTTCAGGGACGGATTATTTTGGTATCATTGTCTTACTTCGTCTCTGCTTGAGTCTAGCGTCAGCGGAAAAAGAGGTCGAGATTCTATCTGTCGCTAGGAACGGATTCCCAGTATGAAGGAATTTGAATGGGTTGAATGGGTGATCTCAAGTTGAGCATGTCGATTTGCTTAACGTGCCCTCTAACTGGCTCTGACATAGCTTCGTCCACCACACAACCAACTCTGTGGATATTGCTTGCCTCTGGCGATGTTGGAATATTGACATCGGCGTCCTACTACGGGTGCATCTGTCATCAGAGCCGACTGCTACATGTAACAGTGATTATTCATTGTCGACGACGATGCCGAGCGGAGCATTGCCACTCCTTCCACACGGTAGCGAATCCGTTTTGTCAGATACCTTTGGTTGTTTATATGTTATACCCATGTCTAGCTGCAGGCCCAGGTACTGGAACTTTAAAGCTTACCAGGGATGGCATCACGCAGTGCTTCCCTACTGGCAAAGACAACAGCGAACAGTACGATGAGCAAAGAATGAGGAAGAGGAGGCTGGGCTTGTCCATTAGAGATATAGATTTGCGGCTTGATTCGAAGCTGGGCTCAATTGGCAACCGGTAGTGGAGGTGAAATATCTGAAACCCTTGAAATTTTGAGTATACTCTATGTAACAACGAATTGGTCGCGCAGTATCAGGATCAGAGGCAACTATACAGGAGACAAGAGAGACACGTGCAGAACAACCACTTTGTAGAGCCCGAAGCGACAACGACTAGCACTCACGTGGTGCTCGACAAGACTCAATGAGCAAGTTGTCAGCTGTGCTTGGCCGAGGCCATGGACTCACGTACACTCGGTATGCTTCGACAGAGTATCATTTTTGCTCCGGGACGGAGCCTTGTGACGGGGCTCGAGAATCACAGGAAGGACTGGGCCCATTTTACAGAAGAGTCTAGAGTATAGAAAGTGAAATGTGAAGTACATGGCTTCTGTCAGTATATGCTCACATCTTGTGTGTGTGTGTGTGTGTGTGTGTGTGTGTATTCATGTTGGATGAACTGTACGCGTGCACTCAAATACGTGGAGGTGAACAAGTGCCTCCCAGAATGGTTGGGAGATTCTATGTCGTCGGAAAGGCAGACACCCACCCCTGAAAGAAAAGAAAAAGCCTGTGTCATGGAATGAAACTGTTCGCCTTCAGCATGAGTCGTGGTCAACTGTCAGATTTTCGGGCTAGTATTTGGTGTGACGGGCCGGTACGTAGTACTCCAGCATACCTAGGTAGTACTTGGCAGGTACTTTGGGGGTGCCGAGCGTACTATGTATCAGGTTTTTACTAATTTGGTAGGAGGCAAGTGTCGAGTGTGCAAGAGAATGTCAACAGACAGCTATTGCACTTTGCAGGAGACAAAGCACCAGGCAGGACTGATCACCAAAGCCAGAGGTTGCGCCAGAGGATGAAGACTGGGAGAGGTAGGTTTAACTCGTGGGAAATAAGGGAAGTGGGAGACGAGAGGTCTCGGAAAGAAAAGAGACAGAAAATATGGTTAGATTGATAAGCCGCGTAGTGACACACACTCGCTGGATAATCCTCGGATTTTACTAGCGTCTCTGCAACGTACGTAGTACAAGGGCGGAAAAAGGGATTGACTCAATGCAAATCAAACGTGTGCAAAGAAAATCAGCATGTGGGTCGGCACGGTCGTCGTTCTGGTTTTCGAGGCTGGAGCCTACGGTCCGGGTCGTGTTTTCAGGACCTTTTTTCTTATTTCCTTTTCGTCGCTTCACTAACCACCCATTGGTTAGTCCCGTACATAGATAGCGTTGTCTTCAAGCAGAAGTAATGAAAGAGTATCCAAGATATAGTTTTGCTTGTGCTTTTGCTTGTGTGGAGCCAGGACATCAACCAAGAGCCACTTGGCTGCCCGGGGACCAATCGTACTGTCATTCAATGGCAATACTATGTAACAGGTATGGGCTAATAATACTATGTATATGTAGAACGCATGTGTCTGTGGTTGGGATCTGTGAGCGCAGCGAAGAGAAACCCCGTTACATCCCCTGCCGACAACGGGAAAACACTCGTGTAATTTGCTGATTCATTTTCTATCATGTTATCATCACTGCCCTGCATAGTCATTATTTCTGCGCGCTGTCTCTCTTTCTTTTCTCTGCCTGTGCTTATGATATGATCATGCAGAACGTTTGTTTGTATTGTACTACTATGTATATGGGTTGGAGTTAGGCCTGCCGGTAGATTGTTATCTCCGAGCCAGGTGGATGCTTTTCTTCCCCTTCTTCTATACAGCGTGCAGTCGTACAGTGCACCAGTCAGTGATAGTACATAGTATGTACGGAGAATTGCTATCAAGGTTGATGGGCCAATGTCTCCTGAGCCAGGACAGATGCCTTGTTGCGTTCTGGAGTAGAGAGCGATCACCACTTTGTCCTTTGATGCTTGTGTGTATATGAGGAAATCTCGGGCATGATCGACTGGTACTACTGCATTCCTAGATGTCCGTCTTGGAGCATTGGAATGTCACGCCAGCGAATAGGTGAGCACTATACTACGATCTAGGTAGAGATAGTCGGGCCGTCAAGCGCCATACCTACATGGCTCAGCGGGTCAGATAAAAGCCCGCGTGGCCCGCCGGATGAGTCCCTCACCGATGGCTGTGCCGGTTTGTGCATAGGTAGAGCGATGCAGTCCAAAAAAAAAAGTCAGACTTGTACATAGTAGAATGCGCCTTTGCGCCAGTTTCGAGCAGTAGCGTGTGGAGAAAAAGAAAGAAGGAAAGAGCTGCACTATGTACTATGGATCACTGTGCAATACGTTCACTATGTACTGTGTACATAGTACAGTCCTTTCTGAAAGCCTGCTCCACCACGTAGAACAATGTCAGATAGCCGAAACGCCCGTTGCTGAACAATCAAGACGCCGCGAACAATAAACATGTGGAGTACCGTATCTACTTTTCAATTGGGTCCAGGAGAATGTGCCAAGGGAAATACAACACAAGGCTGCTCAGCCTTGTACAAGGACGCTTGGCTTATAGGACTGAATTTACCATACTATGTATACATGCTATAAATGCTGTGCTCGAGGCTATAGAACCATGCACGCCCATTCAAGGTTGACATCTTCGGCGTTAGCTTATCTGAGTACAGTATTTCTCCAATACCATGTACATGGTGCTATGCATTCACTTCCTTTTCCGCAGATCTAAGATTACACTGCTTAAATCAGTGGGCCTTTGCGCATACTATGTGCACGCAGAACTGCCTTGTGCTGCATTGCGGCGTTGGCAGCATGGTAAGGTACACGATACAGGTATGTAGCCGCCCAGGTACAATGAGTACAATGTGAAACAGCGCCTGTTGCGCGCCAGGGGCCTCTGTAGAAATGGCTCTCAAGGTGCTGTGGCGCTGGTTGTACAGCCTACATAGTAAAGTAGCTTGCGGTGCTCGCCCGTGTAATGGATACTGATCGCGGCAACTACGTAGTACTATGCCTATGCTAGGGAGCGCCCTTTCAGTGGGTGCCTGCGTACCTTGGACTCACCGCAGGCCCCGGCGCCCCACCACCCGTGGCCTCGGATGCCACCCGCCTGCAGCCGTGGAACCCTCCCCCAAAAATATTTACTGTTGACAGACTGGCAGAGCAGATTCTGGAAGGTCTGCGGTCCCCACGATCGCACCCACAAGGCAGGGCGTGGCCCCCTCTGCCCCTTTACATAGTGCTGTGTACCCGGGCCAACAAATGCTCTTGCCCCAGTCTGGCAGCAAGAGGGGGCCCGCCACTGTTGAAATTCCTTCTCGCTTTCTCTTAGGGCGAGAGGGAGGCTGATTTGTAATGAACGGCCTGGGCGTATCTCGGAAAGAACCCACTCTGCCACTCCTACACAGTACTTCTAGCAGTACCATGTACCCAGGTACACACGGACTACCTGCTATGTACAAAATCCACCACCACGGTAAGAGCAACTGGGGGCCCAACTCGGGCCCCACTCGCAGTCTTTTGCCATCCATCAGACTCCGTCTTTTGCTACCCAGGTATGTATATATCCGTTGACGAGATGGAGTCGTCCCCCTCCGTCCGCTTTGCAGTTTCTCTCCTCTGCAAGTTCTACAAGAGGACTCAAGCGGACTGGACGGCCCTCGATCCCACGCTTCGAGCCAAACACACTGCCCTCCTTCAGTCTGTTTGGTCCCTCGCACAGGGCTTGTCCTTTCTTTGCCTCTCGCTGGCGCTTTCTTGTTTTCTTTATTCCCTTCTCCCTCTCGCTTCGTGGCTCTGCACTCTCCAAAGGAGGTGATAATCGAGTCTTGCCAGTGGTCCTGGCCCTCACTCCAAGCAACACCAGAGCTGTCGTTTGAGCCATTCCGTAATAATCCCAAATCACAAAGATTCGTGAAATAGCAACGAATCGTTTCCCAACCTGCGCCACCCTCGCCCAAGACCAATTCTCTCTTCCAAAGCCAGCCCATTATGGACAGGGACATTGAAAAGGCCGAGTTGGCCGCTCAGGACCCAGAACGCCAGATGATCCGCGACGGCAGTGAGGTCGAGCAGCTGCCCCCGGCCACGGCCACCTCGAGCTCCAGCGGCGAGAGCACAGCTCGCAACCCCGAGGAAGAACTGGAAGAGGCCCGCCAAAACAACCCTCTAGGCCTGAGCCGCACCAAGTCGGGCGTCTCGGTGGAGCAGGCTCGCGATGACTTTGCCGAACTCAGCAAGCGACTCTCCAGCGCCTCCAAGGGACCCAGACCAAGTCGCGAGGGCAGTCGGAGAGAGAGCTGGACCCAGATCCGCAAAGAACTCTCCAACATTTCGCGCAAGTCGGGGCCAGCCAGTCGCAGGGCCAGCCAGGCTGAGCCTCAGAAAGAGGATGTTGTCTTTGACGAGGAGGCCAATGACGAGGAGACTTTCGACTTGGAGGCGGCGCTGCGCACGGGTCTGGCCGCCGAGCAACAGGCTGGAATCCGCCCCAAGCACATTGGTGTCATTTGGGATGGCCTGACAGTCAAGGGTATGGGTGGCATGGAAAACTATGTCAAGACATTTCCCAACGCGTTCATCGACTTCTTCGACATCATCACGCCCATCCGCAACATGCTGGGCTACGGCAAGAAGGGCGTCGAAGCCACACTGCTCGACAACTTCAGCGGTGTGTGCCAGCCTGGCGAGATGGTTCTCGTTCTCGGTCGTCCTGGCTCCGGTTGCACGACTTTCCTCAAGACCATTGCAAACCAGCGATACGGCTACACCAGCGTCACTGGCGAGGTGCTCTATGGCCCTTTCACTGCCGAGGAGTTTGAAGACTACCGTGGTGAGGCTGTCTACAACGCCGAGGATGATTTGCACCACGCCACCCTGACCGTCGAGCAGACTCTGGGCTTTGCCCTCGACACCAAGACCCCCAAGAAGCTGCCTGCTGGCTTGACCAAGCAGCAATTCAAGGAACAGGTCATCACCATGTTGCTCAAGATGTTCAACATTGAGCACACCCGCAACACTGTCGTTGGCGGGCACTTTGTCCGAGGTGTCTCCGGTGGAGAGCGCAAACGTGTGTCTATTGCCGAAATGCTCATCACTAACGCCTGTATCCTGTCCTGGGATAACTCCACCCGCGGCCTGGATGCCTCCACGGCCCTCGACTTTGTCAAGTCCCTCCGCATTCAGACCGATCTGTACCGCACCACGACATTTGTGTCCCTCTACCAGGCCTCCGAGAACATTTACCGCGAATTCGACAAGGTCATGGTCATTGATGGCGGCAAGCAGGTTTACTTTGGCCCCACTGACAAGGCGCGGGCTTACTTTGAAGGACTGGGCTTTGCGCCCCGACCACGTCAAACGACGCCCGACTACGTGACGGGGTGCACTGACGAGTTCGAGCGTGAGTACGCGCAAGGATTCTCTCCCGAGAACGCTCCTCACGACTCCGGATCCCTGAGTGCCGCATTCAAGGCCTCTGACGTGGCCAAAGGCGTCGAACAGGAAATGCAGGACTACCGGGCTCGCATCAGGGAAGAGACAGAGCAGTATGACAATTTCAAGCTCGCCGTCAAGGAGAGCAAGCGTTCTGGCGCCAAGCGATCCGTCTATGCTGTCGGTTTCCACCAACAAGTCTGGGCCCTGATGAAGCGGCAATTCGTGCTCAAGATGCAGGACCGGCTGGCCCTCATTATCGGATGGATTCGCAGCATTGTTATTGCCATCATTCTCGGTACTCTGTTTTACGGTCTCGGTGACACTTCGGCCGATGCCTTCAGTAAGGGCGGTGTCATGTTCATTGCCCTTTTGTTCAACGCTTTCCAGGCCTTCTCTGAACTCGCTGGTGTCATGATCGGTCGCGCAGTCGTCAACAAACACAAGGCATACGCTTTCCATCGTCCCTCGGCGTTGTGGATTGCGCAAATCATTGTCGACCAGGCCTTTGCCGCTTCTCAGATCATGGTCTTCTCGATTATCGTCTACTTCATGGCCAACCTCTACAGGAGTGCCGGTGCATTTTTTACATTTTACCTCATGATTCTCTGCGGCAACATCGCCATGACGCTCTTCTTCCGTATCCTTGGCTGTATCAGTCCCGATTTTGACTATGCCATCAAGTTTGCAGTTGTCATTATTACGTTCTTTGTGACCACGTCCGGCTATCTGATCCAATACCAGTCTGAAAAGGTCTGGCTGCGCTGGATTTACTGGATCAACGCACTTGGTCTTGCATTTAGCGCTATGATGGACAATGAATTTGGCCGCATCGACATGACATGTGTTGAATCCCAGCTGATTCCCTCTGGCGACGGCTACGATGATATCAATCACCAAGTCTGCACGCTCTACGGCTCCACTCCAGGTTCCAGCCACGTTTCCGGAAAGAACTACCTCCTGGACGGCTACTCATACGACCCTAGCAAGCTTTGGAGGAACTGGGGCATCATCATTGTGTTGATTGCAACATTCCTTGTCCTCAACGTTGTCTTGGGAGAGCTCGTCAAATTTGGTATGGCTGGCAACTCGGCTCACATCTACTCCAAGCCCAATGCGGAGCGCAAGGCCCTGAATGAGGCCTTGATCCAGAAGCGGGACGAGCGTCGCAAGAACAACAGCGCCCAAGATGTCGGCGGCGAGATGAAGATTGACTCCAAGTCGGTGCTCACCTGGGAAGACCTGAGGTACGACGTGCCAGTCGCTGGCGGTACCCGTCGTCTTCTGAACAATATTTACGGATATGTCAAGCCTGGCGAGTTGACCGCGCTCATGGGTTCCTCTGGTGCAGGCAAAACTACTCTCCTCGATGTGCTCGCTGGTCGCAAGAATATTGGTGTCATCCACGGCGACATCTTGGTTGATGGTGTGAAGCCTGGTAAGGAGTTCCAACGGTCCACGTCCTATGCCGAGCAACTTGACATGCACGACCCATCACAAACCGTCCGCGAAGCCCTCCGATTCTCTGCAGACCTGCGCCAGCCTATCGAGACTCCTCAAGCGGAGAAGTATGCCTACGTTGAAGAGGTCATTGCGCTTCTTGAGATGGAAAGCATTGCGGATGCTATTATTGGATCCCCTGAGGCTGGTCTGACTGTTGAGCAGCGCAAGAGAGTGAGTACAAGATCTCCAGCCTTTTTGCCATATTAAAGGAGTCCTCTGCTAATCATGATCATCTCACAGGTTACCATCGGAGTTGAGCTTGCTGCTAAGCCGCAATTGCTCCTGTTCTTGGATGAGCCTACTAGTGGTTTGGACAGTCAAAGCGCCTACAACATTGTCCGATTCTTGCAAAAGCTTGCCAGGGCCGGTCAGGCTATCCTTTGCACTATTCACCAACCGGTACGTGTAGCCTGCCTGCCTGCCTGCCTGCACTTGTGCACTTTCTCTTTCTTTCTCTTCTTCTTCGCAAGACCGTGATTCTAATCTAGACATAGAACGCCGCTTTGTTTGAAAACTTCGATCGCCTCCTGCTTCTCAAAGCTGGCGGCCGTTGCGTCTATTTTGGCGATATTGGAAAGGATGCGGCCGTGTTGCGTGACTACTTGAAGCGTCACGGTGCCGTCGCTGGTGACACTGACAATGTTGCGGAATTCATGCTCGAGGCGATCGGCGCTGGCTCTAGCCCTCGTATTGGTAACCGTGATTGGGCCGACATCTGGGAAGACAGCGCCGAGCTTGCCAACGTTAAGGACACCATCTCGCAGCTCAAGGAGGCACGCAAGGCGGACGAGGTGATAACTGATCCAGCACTAAAGCGCGAATACGCGTCTCCATTATTCCACCAGCTCAAGGTTGTCTGCCGACGAACCAACCTATCCTTCTGGCGCTCGCCCAACTACCTCTTCACTCGTCTCTTCAACCACATTGTCATTGCTCTCATTACTGGTTTGACCTACCTCAACCTTGACGACAGCCGCTCCTCGCTACAGTACAAGATCTTCGTGACGTTCCAGGTCACGGTGCTGCCTGCCCTCATCCTTTCGCAGGTTGAAGTCATGTATCACTTCAAGCGATCCATATTTTTCCGCGAGCAGTCGTCCAAGATGTACTCACCCTTTACATTCGTTAGCTCCATGGTGCTTGCCGAGATGCCCTACAGCATCCTGTGTGCCGTGTGCTTCTTCCTGCCTCTGTACTACATGCCTGGCTTCCAGACCGAGTCCAGCCGCGCCGGATACCAGTTCTTCATGATCCTCATCACGGAGATCTTTTCGGTCACCTTGGCGCAGTGTCTTGCTGCACTGACACCCTCGCTCTTTGTATCATCCCAGTTCGACCCCTTCCTTACCATCCTCTTCAGCATCTTCTGTGGAGTCACGATTCCTGCGACCAGCATGCCGTCAGGATGGCGGTGGATGTACCAGCTGGACCCCTTCACCCGCCTCATTGGCGGTATGGTCACAACTGCACTACACGACCAGCCCGTACACTGCAAGTCGAGCGAACTTAACACCTTCACCAGCCCTGCCGGACAAACATGTGGCGAGTATATGGAAAATTACTTTGCTGCTGGAGGCATTGGATATATTGTCGATAACTCGACCAGCAACTGCGGGTACTGCGCGTACAAGTCTGGCGACCAATACTATGACGCACTTGGGTTGAGCTTCAGCACTCGTTGGCGCGACCTGGGCATTTACATTGCCTTCTTGGGCAGCAACCTAATCATTCTGGTTCTTGCTGTAAGTTTTGATCAGTCTCTTGCCAAGGACAAAGCGGGTGTAGGCGGTTTTGCTAACTGGGGACAAATTATAGAGCCGTTTCCTCAACTACAACAAGCGATAAACCTGCCATTTATTGCACGCAGAAATCTATTCTTTGCGATTCCGACCCGGCTAATTTATGCCTAAACGACTTTCCTACAGTTTTTGCCGGATGTCATCTGATGTGGGACCCTCAGAGGACCTGTGAGCTTGGAATGAAGACAGGCTAATGGCTCATACGTTCTTGTATATGGTAATGTAATTTGACTGAAAAGTTTTCTTTTGGGCATAGAAGGTGTACATGTTGTTATGTTGGTTATTACTTATCAAGTGGCCGCGACTTGGGAAATCGAAAATCATGTGTTTATATGAGTTTTCAGGTGGCGCAAAAGCACATTATCAGCGAGATACCTTGCTTTATTAGATTGTTTCTGAGATAGACAAATCAGCGGTAATAGAAGGATACGACACGCAAAGTGTCAGATGAGCCCTTCATCAACATCAACATCTGGTCCCCTTCGTGCGATCTTCCATTTTCAGTCTAGCCACTTTGCACGTCAAAGGCACAGAAAACAAAAGCCCTAAATTGGATTGGCGCTATCATCTACTGCATATTAAAATCATTCATACTGAGTATAATCCAGTGGACTGAGCCGTAGTGTACATAGTAAGAATCTTTCCCATGTGTGCTTCCCACGGCAATCTCCATTATGCAAGGCACGCATGCACTGCAACAGATTAGACGCCGCTCGGGATCCGAAACGGTCAATAAATATTTCTTTCCCGGCCAAGAAGACCAGAAAAGAGGAAAAGAATCCTGCCACCAACAATGACAACAATATTATTGAACCCGAATCCTTGCTCATCACTAGTATGTAGTATTGTATCATTATCATTCGAAATGTCCCCGGATGTAGTAAAAGTGGATTCTTGTAGTAATCACACATGCACAGAAAAATAAAAGACGCCACTTGACGCAGACCTTCCAATATGAATGCACAAGGGCCGCAAAGGTTCGCTTCAAAGCTTCATCCGCGGAGATCAGTCAAGTTCTGGTAGGTGCATAATGAGTTTAGGGACGTCTAGGCAAGGAAGTGGCCACGAGAGAGGTAGCACGGCCCTCAAAGCGGCAACCGATGAGAGATTTGATGGGTTTTGGTCAGCGGATCCTATCCATGGTTGTGTTCAGGATAAATTGTTCCCTGGACCGGGAGGTTGGGTAGGAGTATCAGTCTGTATGTATCGTCCCTGGTTACTTCCTTACTCAAGTATGTACTTGAAGTATTTACAAGGCCAAGATTCCTGGCCCAAAAGGGGCAATCCAAAGGCAGAGGGAAGAAATATAACAACGACGTGGAACCAAGGTGTCTTAACAGGATCTAGACTGGCCCTGTTCCGTTTTTATGCTTTTCCCGCAGGCTCTAGACCCTGAATAACAAAAGTATACTTGTCTGCAAAAATAGAAAGGTCGACCGCTTCGACTGTACCATCCTCACATCACCAGCACAGCACCATCATAACCGTCGGCATATTCCATTTTGCCACATGGTCATTGTTCAGCGCGGGCCTTTGGGGGCCTAGAATCTTCCCCTTAACAAAATCTTCGGGAGTTGCAAGCCGTACGCGAGAGATTATATTGTTTGTCTATTTTGTTCTGTAGCCTGCTCCCTCATTCCACGTCGCGATGACTGGGGGCTGGCCCCTTTGGACAGATGGGGAAGCTGGCTAGCACAGTCCCTGGGCTGGACCTGGTGCATGAGCCGTGACAATGTACGGCTGACGGTATGTTTGACCTCCGCTCATACATTCAGGGTGGTAGGACAGTCGACCAAAAATACTCTGTCGCCAATGAATCCATTTGAAAACAACCATCCACTCAGTTTGGCAATATCAAAACTGAAAAGCTGTCAACCGCAAACCGGAAAGATGAGGCGAGCCAAGCCGGAGCTCGTGGCACGTGTTGCCAGCGACCTTCCCGATCCTGTCGAGGCTTGAGAGCAATGATGACCAGGGCGTGCGAAGGCGTGATGCTGTTTCCTCCTTCAAGATGGCTCCGCGGCGCAGGCGGCGATCATAGCCCGTCTTTGCAGTCCGGGGTCTTCATTCACGATACCAGGCTCTGATATCAACCTTTGGCTGAACGCATATAAAAATGAGCCTCTCGGAACGAACCATGGCCTGGTGACATGGAGTTCGCCTTCCGCGTTGGAGTCACTGCCCTCTTCATCCTTCGCTCCCTTGGTATATGTGGACTGAGCGATTCGTGTGTTGCTGATCAGCCTTTCTCCCTCTGTTCCTTGCCTCAGTTATCTCGACCTCGTTTCCTCGTGTTTTTGGATCGAGTTCACTGGTAACAATGGCTAGCCTCCTCGTCTCCGCACTCCTGGCCCTCGCCAGCCCAGCGCTCGCCGCTCCCTCTTTGGCAGCCCGTCAGACAACCGACAGTACTACCACCAACGCCACTGTAACCTTGGGCCCCATCACAGCAAACAGCAGCAGCACTACAACGGCCGACAGCTTCACCCCGCAGTACAACACGACGCTGCCCTACTCCAGCTCCGACTCATCTGCCTCGTCCAACTCGCTCGTCAGCGTAGGGCTGACGACAACACACGGCAATGTCCTCCTGGAGAGCCTGAACAGCGTCGTGTCCGTTTCGTGCGCCGAAACCGGCGACTCTGTGAGCATTGTCTTTGACAGTACAGCGAACCTTGAGGCGGCGTACAGTGCGTGGTCTGGGTTTCCCACGCTGCTGCTGACGACGAACCACATGGGGAACTGCGATGGCGAACTAGAGCGTGGCTTCTTTGTGGCGGAGAACTTTGAGGCGGATGCCGACAGCTTGACGCTTGTTGCGAGCGCTGAAAAGTCGGATATCGCGGCCGTTGCTTGTGAGATTCCTCTTCTTCCTTTGGATGTTGGTGGTTCTCGTTTCTGCTCTTTCTGGACATGTTCTAGTCATTACCTGGTTGTGAGGCAATTGGGAGAAGGACTTTGGACTTTATGCTAACAACATTGGACGCATGAAACAGCTTACATCCGAACCGACTTCAACGGTGTGCCATTCGTGCATCAGGCCAAGAGGGCGCTTGGCGATGTCACCTTCAGCCCTGCCCCCCTTAATTTCAACACTAGCTTGGTGCTGAATGAGACGACGCTTTACTCGGACGAGTTCCTGACTGCCGCGCTTGACGGCGGAAGTCTTGACCTGTCCATCACCGTTGGCGGAACCCTGGTTTACAATGTTGTCAAATCGGAACTGGGTTAGTCGAATCACATATCTTTAGCCTGGTCACTAGCCAGTCACTAACGAATAGTATATCCCCTCAACAGAGTCTCTTGAGGCATACCTGGAGACCAATACAACGTCGTTGGTCACTCTGGGCCTCAGCCTTGGAATTCCCTACAACAAGACCTTTTCGTACTCCTTCTCCGGCGGCACCACCACCGTTGCCATCCCAGGCGTGCTCTCCTTTGGCCCGACTGTCGCCTTCGCCATTGGCGCTGAAGTTATCGCCGACGCAGGTGTCGACGTCGAGCTTACTCTTGGATCAGAAATCTACAACGGCACCGTTACTCTTGACTACACCGGCAACCTGAGCTACGCTGGGTCTTGGGACCCGACTTTCAGCGTTGGCGTCAACGTGTCCGAGGCCGCGGGCGTCAGCGTAACCCCATTTGTGCAGTCCAGCTTTGACCTGGCCTTTTCGCTGCTCAACGGCACGTACAACATCAGCGGTGGAATTGCGCCCCGTTCGAGCTTCCCAACTGCCATTGCGCTGGATGCCGAGGAGAGTGTGGGTGCCGGCGCGAGCAGCGATGTTGCGCCAACTGTGACAGACAAGATCGCAGGTGAAAACTGCACAGATGGCGTTGAGGTTACCAGTGTCTTTGACTTTGCGCTGGATGCGTATGTGACTGGCAAATGGGATGATGAGCTTCTGTACAATGTCAGCATCCCGGTCTTGGACCAGTGTCTGTCGTGGTAAAGGGTTGCGTCTTCTGCCCGATGCATCTGGAATTTGTCTGGGGTTGAGGTTGGGTCTCCCTAAATGAAAACGGAGCCACACGTGCAATATCTTAGCTACACAAGAGACGGCTCAGTCGGGCCAGGCCAGAGGCCGGAACATGTTGCGGATCGTTCGCTCATATTTAGCCTTTCCTTTGTTGCTGCCACTTTATTCCTCTGTTCATTGATCTTTGCATCACATGTTTCTCCTCGTTTGGGAACTATCGAGTAGTTTCAGTGCTCTCATCTCGGACTTTGCAGTGAGTTCCTTGTGCTGTAGTAGTACTCCAGAACCGATACCTCGGTGATAGTCTCGGGAGACGGGCTGGCGATGAGGCGGGCGGATGGCGGTGACGCTGCCCGCGGACGAGGGCTGTTGCAAGGCTCGGATCACACTCAACCTCATGGCATAAGAGCCAAAGCTCGAATGTGGGGGCCATAGCTGAGGCTCCTTTCTGCCAGGGTCATGGTCCTACTTTTGAGGGCCGCAGGCCAGTTTTATTGCGACTAGCGGAAGCACGTTATTCCTTGGGGCGTCCAAGATAAGATGTAAAGCGTCTGATAGGGAATCTTCCGGATCGCGGCGGTTTTGGGACAAGAGACTAGCTGGCAAGTGTGGGCTGTGCATATGCATGATGCATGCTCAAGCCAAGGCAGCTTGTCGGGTCCTGTCTTTTGATCCCTCGCGTCGCACAGTCGCAGCCCCTGTGACCTTGTCGTCCCGGCGGTCTGGCACCCGCTTTTCTTGGTCGCATGTGAAAGAGAAAGTGTGTCGCGTGCCCTGCCTGACGGCCGTGGTAAGCACTATTCGGAGGGGTCTTTCGCAGCCCTGTTTTGTAACCAATCAATCAGGCAGACGACACAAAAGTGATTGTAGAAGCATACGCAGACAGCAGAGCAGGATACCTGAAGAGACACAATCCATACACGAAACATCGCTTCACGATGCAATGCCCACCCTTCCATAGAGTGACGAGTGCTAGGCAGATCGAGACCGGGACGAGAATTTGTCGGAAGCGCAATATTGAATACATGCTAAGTACTGTGTATCTGGTTAGCGTGTGGTCCTTGGCTCTTTGGCTCGTGTGGGGGAAAGGAAGGGACGGGGCGGGGCCCGGCTAGTGAAGGAGTGGGAAGTGGCGCCCCCTGTCTTTGCGGGGTAGAAGGTGGGCCTTGTGCTCGTTTGGGCATGTAAGTATGTGCTATATGGCAGCCCAGTCACATCCGTATTGCGCTCGTCCTGCCTCCGGTCTGTTTTCGTGCATTGAGGGGGGCTAATGCCTCTCCGGATGGTAACGGAGAGTCTGAGAGGCTTGATTGTAGGATGTACGGCACGTTATCAATTGGGTGCGCGAAAATAGGCCAATGTGGGAAAAAGACGGCGGCAATCGAGTGCCATGCAGTTGAAAGGAAAAAGCGACAAAAGGAGAGAAAGCAGATGAGCCGCATCGTAGTTTGGCGGCGGGGCAGTGATGGGCTGGTGGGCATGAGGGCTGTGGCTGGGCGCGGCAGAGAGTAGAAAGGCTGAACTTGCGGGGGGCGAAAGGGCGTGAGTACCTATGTACATTCCCATGTACGATGTACCATCTCGTCCCATTGCATAGTACAGTGCCTGCGGTACAGAAGGGAGAAAAGCTTAACCGGCGGGATAGCAGGGGTCCAGAGGCGTTCCCTCTCTACATAGTACATAGTAAATGCCAATATGCCAAATGCCAAATCTGATCTCTGGTCCAGCCAGTGGGTGCATATCAACTGTTGATCTGCTGCACGGCCCCTGTAAAAACAAACCTGGCAATGTCAGCGTCTTCGTCTGTCTTCCGACTGGGCCCGACAAGTTACGCATTCCCAAACACATTGGACTCCAAGCTCCTAAAACATACAGTACCTGGATTGTACCTGGCTGCTCGGTCACAAGATGCTTCAGCTAGTCGAGGGTCACCGAGGCCCGCTCAGCCGCTGTAAGTACTATGTATGGACGCACGCTTTGTTTCCAGGAACGAGGCTACTTTAGATCAGTTGAGGTGCTAAATGGTGGCGAAGCTCCAGTTCACCCGCTATGGTTCACCTGTGCATTCCCTTTCTTGCACTGGGCTTCTAGTTGCAAAAGGGGGAAATCCGGAGAAGACGGAAAGAACGAGTGCGCGCGTGTGTGAGAGTGACTGGCTCTGTGTCAGCTCCCAGCTCACATTTCTTTCTCTGCTTCTCACTGTCTTTGCTCACTCTCTCTCAATATGACCGTACCTGGGAAGTGCTCGTATACATAGTAAGTACCCAATTCAGTGCCTCCATTCTTCCTTGTACCACAGTACCTTCGACCCCCTGGGAGATAAGGGGTACTTGCCATGTGCGTACCGGTCCAGTAGCCCTACAGCCCTTTGATGACCGTTTCCCGCGCTGGGCCAGCCAGCCCAGCATGACGCACGTCGCCATCATTGGAGCCCGATACCTGCAGGGGTCGTCTCGTAGACTTCTCCCGGCGCGTTTTCGTGCCTGTCCCTCGTCGTCACCACGGCCAGCCAGTGGGAGGGCACGCCTATGCACTGCTTGGATGGCCGGCCCACTCATTAATACCCTCGGCTTTGGAGCCAAGCACTGTCTTTCAGCGTGCTCCTTGTGCCATCGTCAAACCCACGACGCTGCTGTGGAGCCAAGAGCCTAACTGTGCGGCCAGCCGTGCTCTCACGAAACTCAAACCGTCGACTACAAGAACAAGCTGCCCGCCCGTCCTTTGCGCTGTTCTTTCCACCATGAACCGCCCATCCACTCCCTACAACGATCCAAAAGTCCAAGGCCCTCACGCCCAGAGACTCGCTGCCGGCAAAGTGCAAGACCTTCACAAGATGATGCAACCAAACACCGTCAACAAGACCAGCCTTCACCCTGGTGGTGTTGTGTACGTGCTACTCTTTCTGTCACACCTTTGATGCTGTGCAATTTGACTCATAATTGTCGCTTTCTATAGGCCTCACCCTCCAGACCATACTGAGCTCGAGGAGCTTCTCTACACCGAGGCTCACATAGACTACAACCGCGTTGCAATTGTACGGTCTCTCGCCTGCCATTTGAAATTGCCTTTCACAGACAAGAAATTAACACAAAGTTCCAACCAGATTGCCAACCCATCTGTTGCTTCCCTTTACGAGGACGCTCTCGTCTACGAGCAAGGAACTGCCATCACATCCAGCGGTGCCTTGAGCGCTTACTCGGGCAAAAAGACCGGTCGTTCTCCCCAAGATAAGCGTATTGTCAAGGAGCCATCATCAGAAAAGGACATCTGGTATGTTGGCTTTTTTTCTAAATATCAACTAATATCACGACGGGAAACTGACATGTGAATAACAGGTGGGGACCAGTGAACAAGCCTATGAGCCCTGATGTGAGCCATTGCCCCTTGTATTTGTTTCTGCCCCTTTTTTCTGCCCCTACCCTATCAAACATACAGCCTGAAATCATGGCAATGGTGAATCTGAATTATTGGGAATTCTGGCAATGGTCACGAGTTGCAGTGGTTGTTGAAGAAGCAGTCACTTGGGGGCGAGACGCAGGACCAATGCCGCTGCTGTGCTACCATTGTGCACATGTCACGACCCCTGTCACTGAGGTCATGGCGCGGCCCCAGTTCATGCACCCCGCTTCAGTTGCCGTCCCCCCAGAACCCATCCCACCAAGCCCCACAACCACTGCATTCATCCCGCCTGGCTGGACCAGCTCCCGAAACTAACACGTGATACTTTATAGGTCTGGAAGATCAACCGCGAACGTGCCGTCGACTATCTGAACACCCGAAGCCGTATTTACGTGGTCGACGGATATGCTGGCTGGGACGAAAAGTACAGAATCCGCGTGCGCGTCGTCTGCGCCCGTGCCTACCATGCCCTTTTCATGCGCAACATGCTCATCCGCCCTCCCCGTGAGGAGCTTGAGGACTTCAAGCCCGATTACACTATTTACAACGCCGGCTCTTTTCCCGCCAACAAGTTCACAGAGGGCATGACCTCCGGTACCTCGGTCGCTGTCAACTTTGCCGACAAGGAGATGGTCATTCTCGGCACCGAATACGCTGGCGAGATGAAGAAGGGTGTCTTCACCGTTCTCTTCTACGAGATGCCCATCAAGCACAATGTTCTTACCCTGCACTCTTCGGCTAACGAGGGCAAGAACGGCGACGTGACTCTCTTCTTTGGTCTGTCCGGTACTGGCAAGACCACCCTGTCTGCTGACCCCAACCGCAAGCTCATTGGTGATGACGAGCACTGCTGGAGTGACAATGGTGTCTTCAACATCGAGGGCGGTTGCTACGCAAAGTGCATTGGCCTATCTGCTGAGAAGGAACCTGATATTTTCGGTGCCATCAGGTACGGCTCCGTGCTGGAAAACGTTGTCTTCGACCCTGATACCCGTGTTGTCGACTATGACGACGCAACCCTGACCGAGAACACTCGCTGCGCCTACCCCATCGAGTACATTGAGAATGCCAAGATCCCCTGTCTGTCGCCCAACCACCCAACCAACATTATCCTACTCACCTGCGACGCCCGCGGTGTTCTTCCTCCCATCTCCAAGCTCAACCGCTCGCAGATCATGTTCCACTTCATCTCTGGCTACACCTCCAAGATGGCCGGTACCGAGGATGGTGTGCTTGAGCCACAAGCCACCTTCTCGTCTTGCTTCGCCCAGCCCTTCCTGGCCCTGCACCCCATGCATTACGCGAAGATGCTTGCCGACAAGATTGAGCATCACCAGACCAATGCCTGGCTGCTTAACACTGGCTGGGTTGGTGCTGGTGCTGCCCAGGGCGGCAAGCGTTGCCCTCTCAAGTACACCCGCGCCATCCTCGACGCCGTCCACTCTGGCGAGTTGGCCAAGGTCGAGTACGAGAACTACGACACCTTCAACCTGCAGGTCCCCA
Source organism: Coniella vitis (assembly GCA_011317545.1). Lineage (NCBI taxonomy): Eukaryota > Fungi > Ascomycota > Sordariomycetes > Diaporthales > Schizoparmaceae > Coniella > Coniella vitis. The sequence goes on from WUJK01000008.1 coordinate 781,097, forward strand.
AAACTTGCCCCGGCGTGCCTTCGGAGCTGCTCAACCCTGCCAAGGCCTGGACCGCCGGTGCCGACAGCTTCAAGGAAGAGGTCAACAAACTCGGCAAGCTGTTTGTTGAGAACTTCAAGAAGTATGAGTCGGAAGCGACCGAGGATGTCATCAAGGCTGGTCCCGTTGTCTAAGCAGGGACAATTTCGACTATCATGCCTCTTTGCCGTCCTTTTCATGTTACCCATTGTAATATCTGAAGTTGCGCTCTCCTTCTTTTATACTTGTTCCATATTTGTTGTTTTTCTTCCATGATGGATACGCACAAGCATTAGCATACTTGGGAGCTGTTTTGTTTTCTTATCAACCACGAGCAAAAAAAAGGGGCAAATCCTATCAAGAGGCCCGCAACGAGCATACGCGCTCCGCGCGATAGGTCATATGATACCACCAAGATCAATTCGGATGGAAAGAGCAACGAGCACACGCGCTCCGCGCCTCCGAGGCAAGCACACAATTACAAAAATGTCGCCCAGCAACGAGCACACGCGCTCCACGCTTCGAGGCACGGAAAGTCAAAGGGGCAGAAGATTTAGCCGCCAACAGATTGGAATGTTGGAGCTTGTTTTGGGATCGAGATAGCGAGATTAACAAGTTTCTTGAATGATATAATTTAGTGAAAAGCCTGTGTCCTTGTTTGCGATTGTGACCCTTGTTATGGCTAGTATTATTGCTTTATGGCGACTACCTATTGTTAGGTGTTTGATTTGATGCATTTTGTAAGTTTCAAGCGGGGACGGAACAGGAGTCACTAATACCTTTTTACAAATACCTGGTAAATCTCCTGCACTAGAGCCGTGGTGATATACTCCATATGCATTGCTATTCTTTCCATGACTAATTAATTTCGCTGAGGCATTAGATATACCGAACTCTTACATTACATATTGGGAATATAAATCATTTACATGGTGAGAGCTATGTACATTTGTCTATAAATTTTACTCTATCATGATGATTTGTAAATTGTTTACTTGCCTTGTTGATATTACAATGTTATTATTACACATAGACCTGGAGGCAGTAAAAACCACACTATCAATCATAGATTCACAACATCATATGTATTGTTTCAATATGAGAAGAGAATTACTCATTCTTTTTTCCTATGTCGGGAGTTCCATATCACCTTCACCCAGTATAGAAATTAGGCCACCTTGCATCTTTTGCAGATCCAAAATGTCCTTAGAGGAATCATCATCTCCAACCCGAGATTGCTCAGAACCAATACTTGGGCGCCTCCCACCCAGTACCGCTTAGCCAGAATTACTATACAAAAACCATAGAGCACAGCAAACACCGGGACGAGAATGAAAACTGAAAAATCAAGGAAAAGCCAAAAAGAACGACACGCCCGGTTCGAGAATCCAAAGAACACCCCACCGCCACGCAACATACCAATTGCTGCTGCAAACGCCGGTTTGCGTCAATGGAAAGACAATGGCTCAAAGATATCAAGTACATGCTACACATCATCCAAACGACCTGCTGGCTCCTCGTCGTCATCCTCGTCAAAGCTTGCTACAGAGCTCATGTCGTCATCGTTCTCGCTCTCCGCCCCGTCTTCTTCGGCTGCTTCCTTAGTTGCGTACCGTTGGACGTATTCTGTGTTATTTCATCTTGCATTAGCATGTATAGGCAAGACAAGACAACAGGTTGAGTTTTCCAAGATGATTGATCTGACATACCCCGCACTTTGATGTCGTATTGCTTAGAATCCCTCAGCATCAGAGCAGCGGCCTCGCCATTGAGCGGGTCGGAAGGGTTTGGATAACGCAGAAGATGTGGGAGGAAGGCCTCAAAAATGTTGATCATGTCGTACATTGGCGACCAAGTTTGGTTGATTACGTCGAGACAGACCGAGCCGGACCTAGACCAAACATGCAAACACACTCTTTAGTCACTTTTGCCCATTTCTTGACTTTGCCTCTCATCAATCATCTTCTAAAGCCCCCCCCGCTTGACCCAAAGCATTTGGCCAGAGCCATGCTTCGCCGTCTTCCCAAAGACGCAGTGTGGAGCAGACGCTTTTGTGCAATGAGTGATGTATGCCTTGCTTCGTTGTAGCTAGAATATCTGCGGCGGATTCCACTTACAGCTCGTCTATGTTGGGATGGAAGATGCGGTTCGTAAAGCCGATGCTCGGTGACTTGTAAGGGTATTGGTCCGGTAGCTCGACGTGGACTTTCCATACGCCGCCTTCAAAAGGCGCTGTGTTTCCGTTCTTGTCAGTCCTACTCTTTGACAACAACTCGAGACTAGCCCAACCGCATAAGATGACTAACTCTCTGTTGGGCCTTTGAACTTGACATAGAACTCTTGCCTGTATCACGAAGCATCGTAAGCGCGCGTCGACGAGGAGTGGAAGAAGAGGTAGGTCTTTCGGAAACACCCACACTACAGTCCAGGCGTTAGTTAATTCGTTGGACTTTCTTTAAAGAGGACAGGAGCGGGGATCAAGAGTGGGGACATACTGTTGTCGTTGACCAGTGTCACTTCATAGTCACTCATCAGCCTGCGCAGGTCAGTGCTACTGATAGTGTGTCTTCAAGGAGAGATAAAGCGTACATCCTAGAAACCTGTTAGCGAATAAAGACACAACAGACAAGATTGCAACGGGTTGCCGTTTGAGCCACACAGCAAACGTACTTCATGACCTGGAGGAGGCAAAGATAACGTTTAGTACTCGGACCGTATCAAGAACGTGGATTTCGAACGCCAGGCTGCCCAATGAGCACTTACATCTGTCTCGATTCTTCGACGAGGGCTCGCCATGGCGACTGTTGTGGGCAAAGGTCGACGCGAGGCGAGGAAGTGCTGGCGCGGTTGCTTGTGCGTTTGGCTCTCTCGAGGGTTGCCGGCAGTTTCCGGCTAGATGACCTCTTGTAAGAATGGGGAAGTAGTTCCGAGTAAGTTCAGGGTGTGTGAAAAATAGCACAAGGGAGGAGTTTGTAAAATGATCTGCTGGTGGACGTATCAAAGCTGACAAGGCGGTGGTGGCGGCTGTTGGTCAAAGTAGACGAGATTGGAGAGTTAGGAGTGGAGGTTCGAATCGAGGGGCTGTTGTTGTACTATGTAAAAGGCGGCGGGGGCTTAATGCTGCCGTCATGCGACAGTGCCCACTGGGGCAAGGCTCGCCTTCCAGGAATGGCGGGGCTTTGGCATCTAGCCGGCTGGCCGGGAAGGGTTAGGGGCGGCCTCTCCAGCACTCTGAATCATGTTGGTTCACGAGCGTTGTGGCGCCCATGCCGCCGCCATTCGCATGGTGGTTCGGGCTGATCACCTGCTAGGCTGCTGTACTGTGTGAAGGGTCGACTGTAATTTCACCGCGTCTTGTACGGTTGGCGTAACGGCCGTCTTTCATTCTGTCATGAGTAGGATTTGGCCGAATAGTCCCATGTTCACAAGATGCACCACTCCCATTGAAAGCTCTACGATGCAAGCCATGGGCGGTATCTAATGAAACAAAACCCAGAGCCGATTCTACTGTGCTTATAGGTTCCGAGGCCCAGTTACGATGGAATACTACAAGGCTGAATAAGTCCCCACTAAGGCAAAGCGAGCCAGGTGTTTGACATGGTGGGAAAATGGCAGTTTTGGAAAAATCTCAACAGCAGGTACATTGTCTCCATATTCCCGAACATCACTATGTACAGCACTTACTCAACTGCCCAATAGACACTGCAGATTCCCACAGAGACGGCTGTACTGAGGGAGTTGTCTGATTCGTCAGCCTCGCCGGGCCCAAGACGCCGGCTAGTTCTGCCGAGGTACTCGTGGCCTTCACACACCTGGAAGGCAAGGCAAAGGATGCTCGATGTCGATGAATTACTTATTTCAGCTAGATATCTAGACAATGAGATCGTTACATGACCTGTTTTGATATAACAGTCATCAAACAGTGAGGAATGACTCGGTGCGAACCACGAGACAACGTTAGAGTACTTATTGAGTACATGCAAACCTCATACGCACTGACAAGGCTTCAAGTACGCATATCCAACCTTCAGTTCACATCTTCTCAAATTTACTACTCGAAGATACCATTTAGCAAGTCCAGGGTGAACATGACCAGAAAAAATCCAGATAAAGTAAACAATCAACACCGCAAAAGAAGTCGAAAGCAGAGTCCCCATGTCCTTCGGTGTCCGTCCGGTCAATCCGCAAATCGGCCTCGTCGGCTACTATGTATCTTTCCAGGCCGTATCAGCGAAATGCCAAGGCCTCGACCGTAGCAGCAACAGGAGCCCAGCCCAGGCCATACTTGGGTACATCGCACTCTGTACTATTCAAGAGACTATTTAGGTACCTACTATGTACTTCAATCTACGTAGGTACCGTAGTAGTAAGCAAGCCTCGGAAACTAGCAAGGATACCCCAGTTCACTTCAGAATCCGCACGCCGTGACAGGAAATTGATTCCACCACCACAACAAAACCTCCGTAACATGCCCTTTTCTACGCCTGCAAATATCATCATGGAAAGAGAAGGGCCCTCCTTATAAAAAAGGCCCAAGTCACGACCACCAGCCATTCATTGCATGCACGTAACAGCTCTGCATACAGTCTTTTCAACTGACACTTTAATTTGGAAAATCCTGCGACACACAATTTGTTTAATATCAGCGCTTTAATTGACTGCAACTTCTTGACTGGTCCTTTCATCGTATTACCGACCCCTGCCTGGTCGTCACCGGATTGGTTACACAAACATCAATATTCTTGACATACTGCCCTATCGAGCTTGCGCTTCCACACTTCGCCATGAACACCGTCTCAATAGCACTCGGGTCGCGCGCGAGCCTGGCGCGATCCTCAAGATCTCTATCTCGTTTTCCCTCATCCTCATCAATCTCATTGATACCGTCACAGTCATCTCGCAACCTCCTAGCCACACAGCCTCTTCTTTCCCTCCCGCAAATCCGTTACAGCTCACACTCCCCTCTAAGTGCAGCATCATCCACGCCCTCCCGCAAGAAGGTCACCATCAGCACCATCCGGTCTATGCACCGCAAAAATGAACCCATCACCGTCATCACCGCACACGACTTTCCATCGGCTCACGTTGGCGATGCAGCGGGTATGGATATGATTCTTGTCGGCGATAGTCTGGCCATGGTTGCGTTGGGTATGGAGGACACGAGTGAAGTCCTGGTGGAAGAGATGCTGTTGCACTGTCGGAGTGTGGCCAGGGCAACCAAATCTGCATTCACTGTTAGTTCTCCTTGGTCTTCGTGTTCATCACCCTTTCATTCTTACTTCTTCATATTATTCTCCAAATCTTGCAAACGCATCAGCTGTGTTTGCCCTCCAGCATTGGACCATTTCCTAAATAGTCCCGCTAACTACTGCAGGTTGGCGATCTCCCCATGGGCTCATACGAGATCTCTCCCGAGCAAGCCCTCGAGACGGCCATCCGCTTCATCAAGTACGGCCGGGTGCAAGGCATCAAGCTCGAAGGCGGTCGTGAGATGGCCCCTTCCATCAAGCGCATCACCTCGGCCGGTATACCAGTCCTGGCACACGTCGGACTCACTCCACAGAGACAAAACGCCCTCGGTGGATTCAGGGTTCAAGGCAAGACGGCTGCTAGTGCGGCCAGGGTCCTCGACGACGCACTGGCTGTACAAGAAGCCGGCGCATTTGCCTGTGTTCTCGAGGCTGTGCCTGCAGAGGTCGCCGCCCTTATCACCCAGAAGCTGTCGATCCCAACAATTGGCATTGGTGCTGGCAACGGTTGTTCAGGCCAGGTACTCGTGCAGATTGATATGCTAGGCAACTTCCCGCCTGGTCGCTTCCTGCCCAAATTTGTCAAGAAATATGGCGATGTATGGTCCGAGAGTCTCAAAGCCATCGAGGCGTACCGGGACGAGGTCAAGAGCCGCGCATATCCGGCTCCTGAGCATACGTATCCGATTTCCAAGGAGGAGCTGGAACAGTTTGAAAAGTCCTTGTAACTGTTTCTCTGTTTCTGGAACGCCCAATCGCCATAGTGAGGCGTGGGCACTTTTAGATGATACCAAACGCTTTAATTCCACCATATTGTGTATCTCGTCGTTTTCGTCAAGCGATGGCTTAGCCAAAGGCAGGCGTAAGCGAGTATCCGACGTTGAGTTGATCATTCGAGTCCTTGAAGCACTAAAAGTAATGTAGAAAAATCATAAGAATGAGTTGAAGCATTCCTCCCTAGATTCGCGGAACGCGCTGTACACCAAAAACTCACCCTCCAGAGATTCCCGACCACCTCATCCAGTGCCGGCGCAAACGTCGCATTAACATACAAAAACAGAGACTCTCCTGCACCAACTTTGAGAACACGCCGCAGATAACCCACGACAGCCTCAAACTTGGCCGATGCGCTAATGCGCGAGAGTTCTCTCTTTTGCGACAGCGGCGGCGCGGACCCGCCGACGGGCTTGAAGCGCACAATGATCTTTTGGTCGGCAGGGAACAAGCCGGCGTTGGCTTCGGCAAGCGCCGATGAGGCGTCCTTGGGTAAGCTTGTCAGGATTAAAGAGGCCGTCATGGTGAGCGGAAGGTCGGGCGACGGCGAGGTCGAGGGGATGTCCGGTCCGGTGGTGGTTGAGGGGACTTGGCTGCTGCTACCGGTCCCGGGACTGGGCCTCGGAGGAGATGCCGAGGGATGGAAGGACATGGCTCTTGATGGGTTCGTAGGTGGTTGAACGGTCGCGATTCATACAATAGCTCCGTCGTGGTTCGGAGGGTTGGGATGAGAGAGTAATTGTGAGATGGGGCGATCATAAAGGCAGGTTGCATCTTGTGCCTGGGCTGGGAAGTCGCGGGGTAGCAACTGCTGCTGCTTATCGATAGAGGCGCCTGCATGTACCATGTCAAGCGCATCGACGTAGCGGTTTTCTCGAACCAAGGTTACATACAGCAACACATCTTGGCCATATAAAAGCTACATCGGCCAGATAAGATGTTGAAAGCTGAATGGAACTCGTTTATCAACAGACGTGCAATATCACTATCGATGGTACCATACGATTGACAATGTTTGGTGCACTGAATCTCTACAGTGAATATCGAAAACCCCCCACAGCCTCCCTGCCTGGATGCCGTGCGCGAATGTCCCAAATACATACTGCGATGCAGGAACAAGACAAAATACCTCACCTGAGTACCTAGGTAGTGCTAGGTTAAGATTCAAGATGCACACCAAGGTCACATGCGCAACAAGTCTTGCGTGTGCAGACTCCCGACTCCACACTCGATCCCCGCTTTCCAGATGTTCTCGCCAGTCCCATTAACGGCTTCGCCTCTTATGAAAACCATCACATCGCCCAGCAAGTCGTTAAGACGCCATTGGACACTATCCCGCAGTCCCCTGCTCGCCTTCTCGATACTGTACGCTAAGTCGAAGAAACCCACGCGATTAATGCTGAACCTCCGTAGAAGGAATTCCCCAGGGACGCCCCATGCACCGCGGTAAACCAGACAAAGTGCGGCCTTCAGTTCAACGACAATGCCGACCAGTAATACAGTGATGGACAGCGCTAATATCGGCCGACGGGAAAGAAAAACATCAACTATGTGCCCAAAAAGGTGCACAAGATGGAGGGTCAAACTTGAAACCAAGCAGGCTATTGCATCAAGTGAGAAAGCAAACCGCTCGATGCATAGAAACAAAGCAATAGCGCTCAACTCCATATATGCAACAGCAATGCGACCAGCAGGCCCAAGTTGAAGACGCCATCAACGAGGCGCTTCAATCGAGAGACCAGTCTCAAACATATTCAAATCAGACTGTCAAGGTCTTATGCGCGGCCGTTTATTTCATCTGCGTATTTAGGCACACGCGCAAGTCTGCCCAACAACGAGTCCAGTTTGGACCAGTTGCGGTCGTTTTCCGCAAACTTTCGGTGCTTCCTCGACGTAATGTGCTATACAAAGTGTTAAGTCTCAAGTCCTCTGAACGGCTATGGGGCAGAGTTTACATACCTCATCAAAGTCCTTGAATTTATCCTGGCAATTTTCGCAGTAGCCAGGTTTAAGAACGCGCTTCTTTGGCTTCGGGTCGAGCACGGCGGCTGGAACGCTCACAGTCTTCTTACGCTCCGTGACTTTTTCTTCTTTGGGTTGCGTCACCTTACGCTGCCCATTGTGCCCGGCACCCGCAGACTGTTGACAAGCAGCCGTGTCCTGGCTCATTTCGACAAGACGACGTGAGCTAGGGTCCTGAGATGTCAAGTTTGTCGAAGTTGCATTACTCTTCTGCAGGACCTTACGTTGGAGGCCATGCAGCTCCTTGCTGGTGCCGGCCTTGGCTCCCAGAATGCCAGTGGCTGAAGAAATCATTTGTGACCGAATGGCAGATGTAATGTTGGAAGGCTGCATACCAGATGCCACTGGTTCTCCGCCCCATAGTCGTGCGGCTTTGGCACGGCTTGTGAAGGCGTTTTGGGGCTTGCAGAAGTCCGTGACAAGAGGTTGAGTGCTTTTGGCAGTGTCAAAGGTCGGCGGAGTCACACGCGCTTGATCGGCTCGAACACTGTTCTCATCCACTTGCGCGACTGGTTTCTTGACTGGCACGGGTGGCGCCTTAAACTCGGGAGCAGGCTCCGGATGTTTGCTCTTTTCGCACTCTTTTTCACGTTCTTTCTCCCGTTCCTTTTCTCGCGCCTGTTGCTTCTCTTCCTGGCGTTTGCGCTCATTGCAGTCCTCGTCTTCCACAAATGGACACCTGCCATCCGATGTCGACCTGAACTGCGGCCACTCGCCTTCCTTTTTGTTGGCCACCTTTGGATACTCTCGGACCATTATAGGTTTTTGTTTTTCTTCAATATCGTACACGTAAATGTATGGGCCCTTGAAGTAGATCAGCTCCTTCGTGGCCACTGTCGGATCGCGGTCAGATGGGCCACTCGTCCTCTCCTTGTTCAGAAGCTGCGCAAGGTTGGCGTCTTCCTTGCTTTTGCTTGTAGAGGTGCCTGCACCATAAGGATCCGAATCGAACACAGTCTCAAAGACCCGTTGGAGCTTGTTCAAGGCCCATATCCTCTTATTCATTTCCAAGGCACGGATCAAAATGTCGCTATTCCGCGGCGCTGGGACCTGCTTTGGAGCAGCATCGCCTAAGGCGGTAGCAGCGCTGACCTTCTTGGTGCTTTCGAACAGTCGCCTGCGAACATCCTTTGCGCCAGGGTCTCGGCTGAGGAGCGAGGGATCGATAGTCTTTGGTATCTCATGGTGTCCGCGCTGGCTCTGGACAGAGACAGAAGCACCGTCGGTGTGGTTTCGGAGAGACTTTTCTGTGGGGATTGACCGTGTTGTAATCACGTGCGTAATGTCCTTGGAGAAGAACTTTTCTTCGCGCTGTGGTAGGTGGACGTACATGTTAGCGCAACAGTACATGGTGATATGGCATGATCTTGAGGGGTACCAGGTCCAGCTTACTGCTCCCAGCTGTGTTAGCTGCTTGACCAGCTTGGGTCGCAACTCTGACGGACAGCTCTCAAAGTAAAAGACATAAGTAGGAAAGTTGCGGCGCGTGACCTCCTTCCAGCGGCGCATCTTAGCGTCCTCCTCCTCATGCTGGGCAGCCTTGGAGGTAGCATGTGCCTGCACAATCTTATCGTCCTTGTATGGCCGCCCAGTGAGGTCTCGTTTGGGAGCCTTAATTTGGCGCACGGGAGACCGTAGGGACTGGGTGGTGCCATCGTTCAACAGCTTTTTTTTGACAGGAGGTGGCTGACCATATTGTTCATCGCGCTGACTGACCACATAAGGGCGTTTCGTCTGGCCATGCTTGTTTAAGACAGAGTCGAGGGTCGAGACGGGGTTGCGGACAGGAGAATTAGCGACATTGGTGTTCGAGGCGAGAGGGATCCGTCGGGTAGACATGGTGGTTGGGTGTGAGACGGATGGAGGGGAGAGAGATACGGCTGCCATGTAAAGATGAGTGGCTTTATCGATCCAACATGCTCCGCGTATATTGGAGAAGCGTGCTTGAAAGAATCTCTGAGATAGCAGAACCTCGCCACGGGACCACTTCTAGGTCTCTGCAGGCGGACAGGTTACTGGGCACAAAAGCCACGCGCGTCGACAACCAAATTGAATTGGCTGCACTGAACCTGTGGCCGACGAGCACACGACTGACGACGTCTGGGGTCAAGGTAAGGTAGTGCGCGGCACGCGTCAAGTCTACGCTTCGCGTCGAATCTTGAGCGTCGGCGGTACAGTGGACGAGGTGACGGTGCAGACAGCGAATCGTTGACAAAATCCACAAGGGAGACGCTTAAGCGATCTGCCGGCTGTGTGATGAGGCGTTGAGATGTTTCGTAAAGACCAACACCCGTGGCAGAGGGCGAGAACGGCGGGGTGAAGGGCAGCAAATGTTATGTGGTGGCCGTGGACAAAGCCAATCAATCCTGCCGTCACTTTTGCTGCACGTCCAAAAAGCAAATCGCGGTGCCAGGGGGTGCTAGTGCAGTGGGTGCAGGGCGGGTTGGCCACTAGAAGCAAGCGGCCCACAGCAGTCCTCCTAAGTACAGGACCAGGACGCATCCGTGCTGAAGGGCAGAACAACAATCAACGTGCACAGGCCCCCGCGCCCCCGCTAAATCTGCAGCCTACCAGTAGAACGGGCAACGGCTCTAGCTGATTGCCTTTTCGGGACATCGTCGTCCAGGTGAGGCACGATGTACCCGGGTACATACATATCTGACATCCTACGGATGGCATGAAGAGAACAGAAGTCCATGTCTGGACAGGGCAATATCGACTTGTGGAGAGAACGAACGGATTGTCTTTTTTCAGAAGCTCTGGATAGCAATCGTGACTACCTAGGTATAAGAAGAATTTGTTTACGGCTTCTATACCCAATTAAAGTACTTCAAAATATACTATGTAGAGTGGACCAGTGATCATCGTCCAATTTGGATCATCCTCACTTAAACATACCCTTCAGCAGCAGACCAATCATCACAACCTCGCAAAAAGCCGAAATAAATCCAGTAGGCGGTTCAATGTGCTGAGCGCAAAGCCGGACTTATCCTATCTACATCCTATCTAGCTGCTACCCACATAACCTTTCATCACGCTTCTTCCACCAAACAACGCGACTGACCATCTCCATTCCTTGTTTGCTACCGTCCTGCACTATTAATTTCTCGTTTTCTTGTGTTGTTTTCCTGTGCGTTTGCGCTATTCTCCATGCTATTCAGTCTCCCAAGACCTTGGAATAGTTTCGAACAATTGGGCCATCTCCACCCCGTGCCTGTCCTGGGGATCCGCCCCTACTCAAACTAAGAAACAGACAGATCGCCGAAAAAAAAAATAAGGACGGACAAATCAGGCACATAAACTACCATGTAGCTGCAATTCATCAGAACCTCCTTAGACACGATTAGAAGGGGAAGCTGTCCTCTTTTGCGCTCATATAGCTTATGTTGAGCTTGATCTTTTTGTTTTGATCCTCTCGATTTTCTGTGCTGTGCGTGTCTCGTCATTTCCTCCCTTTCCTTTCCTTCTCTCTCTCTCTTTTCTCCTTTTCTTTTTTGCGAACTTCTCCAATAAAGACCGATCTTTGCCCACATCATCTCCTCAAACTCAATTACCAGCTCCGGCCATCACGTCCTGGTAGTATTTGAGAGCCAACTCATTCGAATACTTGAGGTATGCATCCTCCGTAAGCGGAAGGTTAAGAACTCTGGAGAATTGTGCCTATAATAGCATGTTTAGCATCCATCCTCTTTTAAAAACACCAGACGTGAAGATACACACCTTCCTCTTCTTGGAGAGCTCTACCACAACTTTAGCTACAACATTAGCCATCTCAGCAATAGCCGCCACCTCAACGACATCCGCGTCGCCCCGGACCTGGACGCTCTCCCGCATGGCCGGAAGTCCCGACATCAAACTCTTAACAAGACTCGGGGGCACTCCAGACACATTGCCCTGCTGAATATGCTGCATGATGGTTAAAAAGTCCAGATAGATCTTGCCACCCACATTCCAATCGGCAATGAGGCCCTCTGCACTTGAAAACTGAGCTAGCATGTCCCAGAGGCCCTCATAATCGCACTCAATGATGGACAAGGGAGCCACTTGCTTGACCAAGGTCTTATGCGCTTCGGTGTGGGAAGCCGCGCGCAAAAGATAAATAACCTCCGACTTGGCATCCTTCTTGACGGCACGTTGATAGAGAGCCTTGGCCTGCCAGATCCACGTTGCAGGGATCTTGAATGTCTGTGTGAGAGTCGAGAAATCCTCACTCGTCTCACTTCCGATCAAATGGGCATGGTGGGAGAGCTGTTCTTGGATAGCCTTGATGCGTGCCGCCGTATCGTGCAAATGGAGAAGAACAAAGATGGCTTCCAGCCAATTGCCTTCAGTACTCAGTTGCGAGGCAAAAGCCAAAGTCGTCGCATCCGCTTTCTCGTTGGCATTCTCGCCGTAGTCGACCTTGCCAGTGTTGACAAGAGCCTGGCCAAGTTGCCAGCTTAGGCGAAAGTCCAGCGGCGAGAGCTGCGAGTTTTCAGGTCGAAGGATGTCGGCGAGCTCAGCATCCTTGTCAGCATACAACTTCAAGAGACCCCAGAGCAAGTCCTCCCTCTGCTCCAGGTCGGGGTCTTCCCAGAGCGCCTGGATGCCCTGCTCCGCGAACCAAGGCTGGGGCCGCTTTTCTTTGTCTTGCTTCAAATCTTCCTCGAAAGCATGTATCGCCTCAACAACATCATCGTTGGATGCGATTGCGTACCACAAACGAAGTCCGAATGATCGCTTCCAGTCCATACCGAACTTATCTGAGATGACAAAGGAATTCATCCGGTTTTCCATGGCGCCCTTGCGGCCCTCGACAACGCATGCATTGCCTCCAAGCAGCTCGTAGATGGCGCGAAGGGGATCAGAGAATTCGGAGAGAACATTTGACTCACGCCACTCCTTCACCTGCTCCCGCATATCCTGCATCAACTGGTCGCTATTTCCAATGAGCGAAACAAGGGTCGCAAGACGGAAATTCTTGCCGTCAACAAGGTACTTGCAAGCATCCGGAATGCGGTGACCAGACAAAGCCGCAATAGCCTTGTCCTCAGCAGTATGCGCCAAGCCGACATCGCGGTTGGTGGCGTCCTCGACGACGTTTTGCCAGAACTTAGACAGGTTTTGACGGCGAGCTTGGCGTAACTCTGAAGGGGGAACGACCCCTCCACGTGCATCAAGAACCTGGTCAAACAAAATGCTTGCAAGTTCCCAAACCATCTTCTCGTGCGAACTCGAAGGACTCTGCAGGTCCTGACCGTGGAAGAAGGCTGTCAAAGAGTCGATTGATCTTAGTCCAACGGTGGGCACGTTATCAACTACAATGACACTGGTGAGCGAAATTTGGTTGGCAAGAGCCCTGGCTGAGGAGTCGTTGGCGAATTTGGCAAATCGTATGTCACGACTTTGTGAGATCGCGTTCAGACGGCTGATGTTGAGGATGCCATCCTTTTCAAATGCTCGCCTAGACGATCGCGACGGAATTTTTGGCGTGGCTGCAACAACTAGTGTACCATCCGGGCCCCAACTAGGACGAAGTGCATCATGAAAAGCCTTGTCGTCAGGGTCCACATCACCTTGCTCGTTATGATCCGGTCTCTTGAATTGCCACTAGAAAAGGAAAAGAAGAGATCTTAGTATAGTTCAATTATTTAAAGTGAAAACGGCAAACACGATAGATACAAAACAAAGCACTCTGCGTCCGCCCATGCACGTAAATCAGTAGATGAAGGTACCGACCTTGAACCCAGAGGTAGGGATTGAGACCGGTACAGCAGGCTTAGCCACTGTTTTCGGCTTTTCAAACAGTGAGTTCATGAGGTCAATGCTTGTCGCAAAACCACGACCATCTGTAACAGTCTGGGATTTCGCTGGAAAACGATTCAGCTCTCGTACGCTCTCTTTGAGAGATTCGTAGGTCGCCTCCTCCTTCATTGCCTTGAGTGCAGCTCGATCCCGCTTTTGATGACTGATAGTCTTCTGCAGCATATCGGTCCAGTCATCTCCGTCGGCGACTTGAATCTTCAAAGGTGTGTGCGCTCTGTTGATGGCTTGTAGCCTGGCTCGCATAATGCCACCAGGCATCTCTTGATATTCAGCCATCGATCCATGATACGGCGAGTCAAAGTCTGGCTCCGCGGCTTGATGATGTCCAAGGTAAGCACTCGAAGCTTGTTCCTTAGACAGAGCATGCTCAGCGTCCATCTCATTGTCATCGTGAGAGACTATGGCTTCAGACGCAAAGCCCGCGGAGCGTTCAGATAAAAAAGACTGCTGGTTGACATCGTCCGCCTCCTCGTCATCTTCCGATATGGCACCAGTATAGTCGAAGGCACCAGGAAGTAGAGCTCGGCGCTTGCGCCTCGATTCGGAAGTATCCTCACCCATTTCCTCAGAAGGAGAGGCTTCATCCCTCTCCCTTGAGAGCTTGGAGGGAGAGGGCATCGGAATGTCGTCAACAGAAGTGTCGCCCAATGTCTCGCCATCAGTATCATCATCGTCGTAATCGAGACCATAGGTGGTAAAGTGCTCGACGGTGAATGTCCAGTTGCCGTCTTCAGGATTGTATGAGACAAAGGTCGTGTCTGGGCTACTCTGTAGCTTGCGGATGTGCTTTTCTAGGTAACGACCTTCCTTGATGGGCAAGCCAGTCTTCTTGTCCATGTTGCGTGGCCAAGAGTACAGCAGTGAGATTTCGGAGGGCACGTTCAAGCCCTTGCCTACGGGAGCCTTCTTGATGTTGTCTGGGTAAACGGTACATGAGCGTGTCTCCAAAATAACAATTTCACCAATAATGGTATCAATGTCAATGTTTGTCAAGTCAACCGGAACCAAGAATCTGACATGACCGACATTGTCCCGACCAACAGTGAAGTCTGCGACCTGGGAGAGTTGCACGCGATTCATCTTGAGAAGCTCGTCTCTAGAGGGCGACATCCAGTACTTGCCGGCTTCCTTGCTCGAGGCATCGGCGGCAGAAGCACTCGAGGCGGAAGCGGCGGATTGCTCCTCGGGAACAACAGCAAGCTCATTGCCTCGAATTTGTTCCATTTCAGGGGCGCTGTTCACGCTTCGTGACGCAGCGCCGTTAAGCTCCGAAGAGGTGCCGTTGGGCGCACGAATGTACCCCAAGTCAGGCGTCGAGTTGGCGGATGACCCAATACTTGGAGAACCGGTGCCAGGCTCCACGTTGCTAGTGTCGAAGCTGACCCGTTTGGGAAGTTTGCGTGGATGCTCGATTGATGAGTCGGCCTTGTCCTTGGAGATAGGGGTGAATAAATCAACGCGCAATGACTTGTCCACTGTCAACTTATTCAAGCGTCCACTGCCATAAGAGCGAGGACCCATGCTAGCAGTGAATGCACCGGGAGACAAGATGCTGTCATCGGTATTGATAGTCTTGCGCAGAGTAGAGGATGAGAAGGCCTTGTTAGCAGAACGGTTCAAGTTGCTTCCACCAAGCAGACTCTGACCAAATGCACCAGAAGTAGTCCCGTTGCCAGAAGGTGTTGCTGGAGAGCCATAAGTGCTATAGGAGAAGCCGAATCCTCTCTTGACTGGTGTGACAAACTTTGAGCCCGAGCCTGGATTGAGCTTCCACATGGGCAAGGCGCCTCCCTTACGAGCGGCCTGCTTGTTGGAGGATAACGGAGTAGCAAGAGGACCGGGATTGTGGATCTCGTTGCTCCCAAGTCCGGCAAAAAGAGATGGAGTACCGAAGGCGCTTACATCACTGATGCTAGCAGTGAGTCCTTGCGCAGTCGCCTGGGCATTGGGTGTTGTGTTGAAAAGTGAACTTCCAAGCATTGTGTTTTGCTGCGGCTGTTGGGCAGTCGCACCACCAAAGAGACCAGAAGTTGGCTGCTGCTGAGGCTGTTGGCCAAAGAGACCGGTGCCAGTTGATTGGGCGGGCGCACCAAAGAGAGAGGGCTTTGCCTGGGTCGCGCCGCCAAAGAGCGAGTTCGTGGCTGGCTGCTGTGCCTGTGCGGTACCCAGACCACCAAAGAGACCGCCTGTCTGACCGGTTTGCTGCTGCGCACCTCCAAATAAGCCTCCGGTTGTTGTAGCTGCAGGCTTGGTACCAAACAACCCACCAGCCTGCTGGGCCGTATTGTTCTGTTGACCAAAGGGACTGGATGTCGCGCTCGATCCAAATAGACCCCCCGTGCCAGCACTTGGCTGCGCAGCGGTGTTGGTGCCAAAGAGACCTCCGCCCGTCTTGGGCTGGTTGCCAAACAAGTTGGTATTTGAAGACTGAGGCTGCGTCCCAAAGCCACTACCAAACCCGCCAGTCTGAGTGGCCTGCTGAGCGCTGCCGCCCCCGAAGAGACCACCACCTGTGCTACTTTGGGTTTGAGCCCCGCCGCCAAAGAGGCCACCTCCTGTGTTGGAAGTGCTAGTATTTGAGCCAAAAGCATTCGTATTTGTGGTGCCAAATGCGTTGCCTGGGGTGCTTCCAAAGCCGCCGCCACCGAATGTATTGCTAGCGGGCTTTGCCTGGTTAGCGTTATTGCCAAACAAGCCGGTGCCTGCGTTCGATGGTGTGGTGCCAAATGCATTCGTGGTCCCAGTAGTTCCAAAGCCACTTGTTCCTGAGCCACCAAAGAGACCACTCGACTGAGTAGGCTGGGAAGCTGACGTGTTGCCGAACAAGCCTGTGCTGGCGGGCTTGTTTTGTTGTCCAAATAGTCCGCCTCCACCAAAGGTGTTGCTTGTAGTGTTGGCGCTACCGAATCCCGTAGAGGAAGACTGTTGGTTACTGTTGCTACCAAAGAGGCCGGTCGAGTTATTGTTGCCGCCGAATCCCGAGGTCTGGGTCGTATTTCCAAAACCCGCGCTGCCAAAGCCAGACGTTGTCCCGAAGGCACCGGCAGCACCGCTTGGACCATTACCGAATTGACGACCTTGTGCATAATCCACCAACCTCAGTTCCTCGTGGGAATACTTCTTGTAAGGCTCCTGGAACAAAATGCTCTGAAAAGAATTTTGCGCACTGCTAGTGCCTTCCTTTTCGAGATACGGTTGAAAGGGAGCAACTGCGGTTCCTGGAGGGTCTGGGACAACGCCGCCAAGTGTTGAAGAGCCAGTCGCACCGAAGCCACCGCCGCCGCCGCCGCCGAAGGGGGTTGAGTTGCTACCGAACAAGCCACTAGAACCTGTAGTCGTTGCGTTTGCGGCACCAAACGCAGGCTTATTGGCACCAAACATGGTGTTGCCGGTTCCACTGCCGAATCCTGTCGAAGACGTCGTGTTGGTGCCAAATGCGTTTGAGCCAAAACCACCACCAGTGGTCGAGGGTGTGGAACCAAAGAGGCCGCCTGATGTAGAAGTGGTAGCGCCGCCGAAGGCTGGCTTAGCACCAAATGCATTGTTGGACGTGGAGCCGAAACCACCTGTACCAAAGAAAATGTTAGCAAAACCATTCTAACTGCGAGTAGGGACTAGGTCTTGTTTCAGCTACGAGGGACAAGGCGAAGTCGAAGAAGATCCGGCCAATGCAGTTTAATCATATGTTATTGGTGCATGACAGTCGTCGTCTGGGACAGGGAGCCCACTGCACAGCCGAGTGCACCATAGAACATCGCGTGCGCTTTGGCTAAAGAAAAGAGAATGTTTCATCATACCACCTGTGCCGCTGCCGAAACCGCCGCCGCCGCCAGAAGAACCACCACCAAAGAGGCCACCGCCGGTATTGGTATTTGCCGAACCGAACGCGGGCGTGGAGGATTGTCCGAAGGCTGGAATATTTGGGGACGTCATGTCAGCCAGGGCTGGTGCTGCTGGTGGATGGACAAGGCCTGCGAACAACGGAAACAAAACATGGGACGGGGAGACGGCGAGCGGGACGTAGACAAGAAGGAGCACAGCGAGAGCGATGAAACTTACCAGAGGTCGTCGTGTTGGTGTTGTTGCCGCCAAAGCCGCCAAAGCCGCCCGCGGTCGAGCTGGTGTTTTGCTGGCCGAAGCCACCGAAACCGCCAAAAGACATCTTCGAAGGCCGCGTCGCTTATCGTGGATTCAGATGAAATAGATTGCGAAGATGAGATGTAGGTGCAGGCGCGGAATCGCGCGCTGAACGCGTCCAGGTGACGGGTTGCGCGCGAGATTTACGTCTGTGATGCGTCCGACGACAGAGCAGATGCTGTAACAGAAGAGTCTTAGCCGATTCGCGCTCGATCGTTGCGACAGGCGCTGAAAAGCGTTTCGACAAGGGCAAGACGATTGTTCACCGCGAGTGGACGTTTTTTGGGGGGGGGGGCGAGGTCGCAGGTAGGTCGGTCGCTGTAAACAGCAGCGGACGCGAAAATCGGGAAAGAGCTGCTCCCACGGAAGATAAAAAAAAAAGGTCAGCAAGAAAGATGCCAGAATCCGCCCAAATAGAAATGAGAAATCAGCTCATGACACCAGTCACTGCAGACAAATGGGTTGTAGGTCGGCAGTGGCAGCTCCTCGCCTCTTGCTTGGGTCAAGGCAAGGGAAGTTGGTGGTTAGGAGTCGAGCTGCTGCTAGCGGGAGGTATTTGGGCGACTTTGAGTGAACTCCCGTCATTGGCTGCATGCGCGGCCCGCTTTTATGAGTCTCGAGGCTGCCTGCCTGTCCAGAAATCATTCATATGACTAATCCAGCTGGGAATCTGCCTTGCTGCCTTTGCAGCCTGGCCACATGACATGTCCCAAGATGAAAACCTCACGGTGTGCATCACCTTCTTGCGAGTTAAATTACAAGTTAAGGTTTTAGCATAGCAAGCGTCTATAAATTTAATATGATAAGCAGTCCTCTGCTTTGACAGGCCATAGATATATCAACACCATCGGGGAAGCTCAACCGCCATCTCACGACACTAGCAGGAAGAGAAACAGCAAGAGAACAATGTTTAAGGCTACCTAAGCACCACCAGCCGGATATATCAAGAAGTCTCCGCAGACAGGAATCAATAATAATCAAAATTTCAGTGCGCCACCCAGAAACAACCAACACGACCCCCACCAAGCACTCTGCACATCTTTGTGTGTGAGAGCGAGAAGAGCCCCCTTCCAGACCCAGCCCCTTCTTTTCCGCAAAAAAGAGGAAAGTGACAAGTTACAATATAGCTTTCTTTGCTCTTATTTCTGGCCACCTTCGAACAACGACGCCTAAAACTGAATCAGATCACCCTGGTTTCCTTGTTGCTGCTGCGGCCGCGCTCCGAATGGGTTGCTTGAGCTCTGTCCAAAGCCGCCGTTCAATCCAGACGGGCCAGAGGCGCCATATGACACACTCGGCATTCCCGTAAACTGCTGCCTCAGGAATGGATTGTTCCCCGTCGCCTCTGCAGTAAGTCTGTTCAGGTTGGCACCGGCACTGTTGACAAACGTTCCTGGAGCAGTGTGCTGCGCAGGAATACGGGTCTGGCCAACATTTCCAAATGTATCTTGTCCCTCACCACCAGCGAGCAGAGCATTGAGCTTGGCTTCGTGCTCGCTAAGTTCCCTCTGAGGTTGCATTGTTTGCAGGGGAGACTGAGACTGCATTGGTGAAGCAGCGAATGACGTATTGGGTTGTTGCGCGAAAGTCGACAAGGTCTTTTGTTCTGGTAGCGGGTTCAGCACTGATAGGGATGGAACCTTGCGAGGTTGCGGCCGGGAGTAGGCAGGTTGCTGCTGCGGCTGCGGCTGCTGCGCAAATGGGTTGTTTGAGCCCGTCTTCATTGGCGCCATGGACGTCAGAGCTTGGTTGTTATTAGTCGCCCAAGGGTTATTGCTACCAGGTTGCACAGCAGACTCTGTTTGCTGGGGTTGAAGCTGCTGGGGTTGCTGTTGCGCATATGGGTTGTAGCCCGTGGGTTGCGGCTGGAAAGTCTGTTGCGGTTGCAAGTTTTGAGCATATGGGTTGAAGCCAGTGGGCTGTGGTTGAGCAAAACCATTTGCAAAACCATTCTGTTGGAAGCCTGTGGGTTGAGCCGCAAACCCAGTGTAGGCATTCGGCATGAAGCCTGTAGGCTGTGGTTGCAGTTGGTTCTGGTCAATGGGGTTGCCCAACCAGTCGACTCCGCTGCCCTGCTGATAGCCCTGGTTCCAGCCTGTTGCCTGAGGTTGCGCGGGCGTGTCATCGAACAGCGACTGGGCATTTTGCTCTTCAAGCTGACGTCGGCGAGCTTCTTCTTCCTCCTTGCTCAATTTGATGGCTTTTGCGAGATCATCTTCCTCTCCGCTGTCATGCCGGCCCGCCCGCTTCCTACGGTCCTCTTCTTCCTGGCGCTTACTTGCCTCGATTGCAAGTCTGTACTCGGCATCTTCGTCATCCGTGCGCTCGCGTCGGCGTCGCTCTCGCGAAGGTTCCTGAGGTGTTGTAGGCGCAAATTCATCGAGGCCAGTGACGCGAGACTTCCATTTCCTGCGGTCAGTTCTTTCGCTTCGGAGGCGCTCCTCATCCAATAGCAACGAAGTCAACTCCTTTGCAGCCACTCGAACTAGAATACTTGCTGTCAGATTGCCGCTTGCCTTTGTTCTGGTCGTCAACGAAAGTGGCACTCACTGTTCTGGCCGACATCTCTGCCTTCTTCATCAATGTACATAAACTCCCTTAGGGTCTTGATGATGTATATATTCTGCTTTCCCCAAGTAACCACAAGCTCCGAGCCTTCGTGAAGGCAATAGTCGAGCACCTTGAGAGCCTTGAGGACGTGTCGCCAATTCTTGCCCTTGTCATTTAGTCGTCGGTCGAGCATGTCCATGATCTCGTAGAATTCGGTCGACCTAACTCAGCCATAAAATTAATATCAATTTCCTAACGCCATCTATGGATGGCATCTGTGCTAGTGTGGAAGCATACGAGTTGTAGGTGAGCTGGGCAATCTCAGCCATCTGGGTGCCAGTCGGGCCCCAGGGGTCATTGCTTGTGGCTACGGAACAACGTCAGTATGCGACTCAGAACATCCCGGCATGGGACAGAACACAGCAGCAACCGGTTCCGGCAGCATACCTTCGCGCACTTTGACCTGGACGCTGGAGTAGCCCTTGATGATGTTTTTGACACCTCTTGATATTTGCGCCATGGTTACAGCTGGTACGAATGACTGATCGCAATGGATGGAGTGTACAAGATCGATATGTGTGGGTTAGGGAAGATGCAGGTCCGCTGGTACTGGTAGCCAGTCACAAGGTTCTTTGAGATTTCTTCTTCAGGCTGAGCCAGTAGTGATGGAAATGTGGTCGGGAACGGAGTCGTCGGAATGGAGTGCGAGGAGTAAGCTAAGTAGCGTTGCGTAACGGGCTGGGCGCTGCGCGTATCAAGTGGCGAGTAGCAGCTTGGTGGTGTGTGGCTCAGTTGTCGCGCCGATGCTTCATCCAGGTTTGGCAGCCTCTCCTTGGGCCTCGGTTGCGAAAGGTGCGACTCGTGCGATGGGTTCAGATAAACACACCTCGTGCAGCTGAAAAGCGGATGCTGGTGGTCGTGTGTAGGGAGGTGGTGCTGCTCGAGATTGATAGGAGAGGGTGCAGATGGAAATGCGAAGAGAGCGGCGGCCTGTCAGGGGTTGGTTGATGGGAAAGAGAGAACGGAGGTCTGGACAAAGCAGCTGGACGGCTCGGTTTCGAGCAGTATGGGATGGGTTGCCCAGCGGGAAATTGGGAGCCGGTGGTTCGCGCCCAAAAAGATCACTCAGGTCCTGGAATTGCCGCAGCTATTACGCATAGTACCACGGCCACTTTCGCACGGATGCAGGCTGCTGGATGCTCTGGCCAGGCTGCGCTGCGTGTTGTGTTTGGGAGACAGTGTGCGCAAGGCTTGGCTTGACTTGGGATGGGCTCAAGAGATGCGGTTATGTCGACCGGGTCGTGGTACAGAGCGAGAAAGTTTTGAGATGGTCTGGATGGCTTGAGAGCAACCTTGGAAGCCAGAGGACGGAGGGCCTGTTGGATTACACGAGTTGGAAGTGCGCCTGCCTGGACCGCTTGCAGTACATAGTACCATAGTACTGCCAGGCACCACTGCAATCAGCGCGCAATGTAGGTACTCCTGGTACTCCATGTAGGATAGTGGAGCAGAATCCACTAGCGTCGCTACATTTCAGGGTTGCAGGACTGACATCATTCTAGGCCTTTGCCCTGAACCGCTGCTTGTCAGCCCAATGCTCTCTGCCAGTGGTTGCAGCCTTTCTGGTGCATCAACGAGAGTTTACAAAGTACAGTCTTGATAGGGCGTTGGTTTGACCGCAGATTCAAGCAGAAGGCGACCTGTGACCAATAATCAAAATTGGAGTCCTAGAAAACCCAAGGGTCCCTATATGGCAAATCACGATTGAACAAATGTGTGGTAGTATAGAAAATGACTCTTGATTAGCTTCTGACGACCAACCGCGCACCCAATCTTGATGGTATCTTTCGCCCGTGAACGTGTTCCTTTGGTACCACTGCATATGGACTGGGAAGGAAAGCAAAAATAAAAATGTCCGACGCCTTGCTAGCAAATTCACCAATGGAATCAACAGACCGCCAGTCCTCCCCACCTTACTAAACCATTCTTCCTCTGACTGCTTAAGCCGTTGGCCGTGTACGCTTTACCCCTCCACAGCCTCCATATCCTGCATCTCAACGTCCTCGTCGGCAGCTTCACCATCCTCAGCATCTTCGGTGCTGCTACTGCTCCTAGGCGAGGCTCTACCTGTGCCATTTACCTTGATGGGGCTGTCAGCATCCGACAGTGAAAGTGCAGCCTCCTCTTGCATGGCGTCCATATCGGCGTCCTCTATAGGCTCAAATACTGGTTCCATGGTCCCAGAAGTCCCGCGATGTCGGTCAAGCCATGAGGGTGGGAGACCAGGACCACTGTCCGCATTACCATAGTCGCTCTTCTTGGTTCCCTTTGGCCATCGTCCAGGTCCTCGGCCTGTACCGCCTGGTTTCCGGTTGCGGGACCCACTATTCCGGGCCTTGGATCTTGTTGCAGGACGAGCGGCTGGACGTCTCGGCTTGGGACGCGAACCGCTAAAGGTTCGCGACACTGAGGGTCTTGCAACGGAAGCACGATGGGTGGCGCGACGACCTCCATGAGCTGGAGGAAAAACGACAAAACGCGTTGGAGGGATGTCGTCGTAGAGTGCAGTCCATGAGTTTTCCTTGTCCTCTTCAGAAACGTCCTTCCCACGCTCTTGCAGAGATTCCTCTTCGGCCACATTGTCCGGTTCAATTGTATCCTCTATGTCCTGAGGCTCTGTGCTTTCTGCAGCTTCTGCCGTTTCTGCGACCTCTGTAGAAGCTGCGGCAGCTGGCGGTAACTCGTGCAAGACTTGGTTGTTGTCGGTACTGATCTCATTTTCCTCAGTTGACTTAAGGATGGGCGCCTCAGCGACCGCTGCTTCCTCAGTCTCGGGAGCCTCGACGCTGGTCTCATAGGATACCTGCACAGTTTCACCATCACCCTCCACAACCTCAGCCATCACAACGTCTGAACCCTTCGGCTCATCATCTTCTTCCCTAGGAGCGATGGCATGTATAGCAGGCGCAAGTTCAAAGTTTGTAGCATTGCTGCGACCCATAACATATGGGGTCCATGTAAGGGCGCCAGGGTCCAATTGAACATATTGCTTCGACTCCCACTTCGCAACGTATTCTTTACAAAACTCAATGTCGACTCTGAAGGCATACAGCTGGGTTTGCGGGTCGCGAACCAGGCACCTCAGTCCTTCCAATGCCGAGATCACATCGTCCGCGGTCATACCCGTGTCGTCAGAAATCTGTCTGATACTCAGCCCCCTTTTCTCACGTCTGTCTTCGACGACGTGAGCAAGTAGATAGCGGCACATGACCAACCTCCAATAATTCCGGTACGACACGAGACCCATATCGGACAGCGGCTTTTCGGGTGATCCACATTTACCTTCAACCCGTGTAAGGAGGTAAGAAAAGTCTATGAGAAGGTTACCGTATCCTTTCCGCTGATGTATGGGGAGCGTCAAGATGCATGAGACATTGTTTTGACTGCTTGCTCTCTTTTCTTTCGAAAAGTAACCCACAAAATGGTATCCAAGATCGTCATACTCGCACAGTACATAGAACAGGAAAGGTTCCACATCGTAATAAAGTGTCTTGGAGCCCAGAAACAACTTTGCCAACAAACAAAGGTTTTGGCAGTAGACTGGATTCTTGCGACCATCCACCTCGAAGACGGAGATGGACCCGCTCCGGTAGATTTCGTCGCCTGGGGGATGCTTTGCTGGACACTTGAGTTTATGACGCCAAGCCACATAGTCTGAGTTCATGTACTTCAGACAAAACTCGCAAATGAAAAGCACTCGATTACGACTGTACTCTTCAGGATACGGTGCCGCATACCAAGTATCGATTTCCCAGCCGCCAAATTCGATGCATTCAATTTGACTTGCCGGGCCGGCCGACTTTTTCGATTTGCGTACTGGAACTTCCACCTCAGCCTGCATCTGCAAGAGCCGTTCTTTCCAGTCCTCTTCGGCCTTTTGTTTGGCTTCGTCGAAACGACGGCGATCCTCGGTCAAAGGCAAGGTTTTGGAAGTATCTGCTTCGCTTTCGGTAAGAATGCCGCCATAAGGTTTGCTCTTATCATCCATGTCTTTGTCAAAGAACGAGTAGAAAGGCTGTGATACACTTGAAGGAAACGATGCAAGCGGAGGTGTTGCAGCGTGTCTGCCACCTCGCCCAGCAACAGCTCTTGCTGATCTTCCACCAGCCGTACGCCGGCCATTGCGCTTTTGCGATTTAGGCTGCTTTGAGAGAATCTTCTTCAAATCTGCAGGGGCGGCGCGGAATTTAATGATGAGTTTGGACCGCGTCTTTTTGACGATAGCTACCATTTTGTTCGTCTTGTTTGTTGGAATCTTCAAGCGCAACGACCGAGCCGACCGTGGTCGGCTTTCCTCGTCAGCGACATTTGATAGAACCGCACCATCGACGCTATGGCTGTCATCCGCGCCTTTCTGTCGCTTTCGGAGATTCGAGATGATTTCGTCGTCTGCAATGGATGATGTCTTGCGTTTCCTGAGCACGCGGGATCCGTCCATAGGATCATCGTCGAGCACAAGCTGATTGAACATCGAGTGTGAATCAGGCTTGACCGCGCCTCTTTGAGATGGCAAAAGGTCTCTAGCAAGTTTTGGAGCCGTAGCTCTTCGAGTTGCGGGCGGTGAGTTGGCGTTGATGATGCCCTTGAGGTCTAGGCCATCTTCATGGTCGTCGATGTCTTCTTCGTCTTCATCTCCATCTTCTGATTCAACTTTTGAATCACTTGCGCACTCAGGACACATCCATGACTTTAAGCCTGCATTGGAAGTTAGCCAGGAGATAACCTGCAACTGAGACTCTGTTGACTTACCCTGCTTGCTACTCAAAGCTTTATGATCGCGAGCACACTCCTGGTGGGCTGCAGATGTGTTAGCACAAGACACCCAGAAGCAAGAGATATTGGATCCTACTAACCATTCTCTTCGCAGGCCGAACAAGACAAGAAGCCTGCAGATTCTTCGTGTGGGTCATTTTCTTCGTCTTGCTTGCAGAACATGCAGATGGCAGCCGGTTCAGCTTCTGATTCATCACCGTCGTCTTCTTCTGCATTTTCGGGGTCCTCCTCCCAATCCGCCTCGCCTTCTGAGGCAGCTCCGCTCTCCGCGTGATACGACTCGCCCTCGCTTGCTTCACTCGCTTCGCTCTCCTCGCCATCTTCGTCATCAGTCTCGCCAGGTCTGAGCTTGACCGCACCGACACCCTCCTCTTCATCTTCTTCTTCATCGTCGCTTTGATCGGGCGCATCTTTGGCTTCGGCGGTTACTTCGTGGCTATCGTGGCCGGAATCATCTTCTACATCCTCAAAATTGTCGTCATCATCCGCTTCTGCATCCTGCTCGCTGCTCTCTTCCGACCCAGACTCTTCTTGGCTCTCAGCGGCCTGATCCTCATCATGTCCCGCCACTTCGTCTACGTCTTCGCCCGGCGCATCAGGATCGTCTTCGCCAGGCGCATCTTCCTCCTCTCCGCCGTATTCCTCCTCTTTGCCGTCTCCCTCAATGTCATCTTCACCTGGCGCATCTTCGTTAGAATCGTAACCTAGGTTCTCTTCGCTCTCGCGAACACTTTGCTGGAGCTGTTCCTCCATGAGCTGCTGAGCTACCGATAGCGCACCCATGGCCGAAATGCGCGATAGTCAGATCCGTCACAGTCCGAAGATCTTTTGAGCCAGGCTCTTTGGGCGTTCGCAAATAGGAATCTTTTGACAGCCGCCTCTTGCACCACTCTCGTTCAAGGGGCAAAGAGGCAGGGGCTGGAGCCCTACGTCATTCCCAATGGTCTCTTCGCACCCAAAAACTGCATGTATTGTAGTTGCTTTGTTCGTTGGTCTATCAACTGGCACTTCGCGGATCGTCGCTGCGCGCGCGCATGAATCGTAGCTCTAGAGCCAGCTTGCAGGGGGTAGTTGCGCTTTGGGTGGAACGTGCTTCTTGAAGGCAAGATGCTCTCGAAATGAGTAGATGGAAGCAGGCTTCGCGTATGAAGAGGAATTACGCGTGGGGATGGGATGCAGATAGCACAGGTAAACGAGCGTCGGTCGAGAATGTAGTGCTTATCCACATTGGAACGAGCAGTTGCTTGTGAAATCTAGGGTCCCGATGTTCTTTCATGAAAGTTGGAGCTCGCGGGAATGCTTACGTAACTCCAGAGTCGGTCGCTGCCGGCCCAAAGCGGGATTGCTTCTGACTTCATCTAACCACCACCAACGTGCCGAAAGTTATTCTCAATCGCAATATTGCTCTCAAATCACACAACACCATAAGTAAGCATGTGCATACCAAATTCTTGACCTGTGGCTCAAGCTAATTGATCGCTTAGTATCCCGATCAAGTCCGAATCACAATGCCTGTCCCCTTCGAGACCTTCCTGCCCTATGCCATCGTCTTTACGGTGCGTGGAGCCCGCCAATCCCTCCCCCTCATCGAATAACTGCTAAGGTGCGCGTCAGATGTTTGGCGTCTCGGGCGCGGGTGTGGGATATGTCAAATACAAGGCCAACGGCAACAAGCGAGCAAGACGGTCACTGGACCAGTGGGACAGAGTACGTAGTTGATATCCCTGATGCCCACGATTTGCTTCGGTTTCATGGTTCGCTAACGTATTTTACAGCAAAGTATGATGAAAAGATGACCCTCTACTTCCTCCTCATACATGTCCTTGGAAAATCTCAACATGGCGACGGTACACTGACTTGACGGGCTACAGTGATGAACCGGGACCTGCGAATGACCGGACATTTACGTGGACAATTGGACCTACCAGTAGCACCACCGGGCTTCGAATTGAGCCACGCATGGCGGGTATGTAACTTTATTCACATACCCCTAGTTGATACACTGTGAGCTGACAATATGTCTGCAGGTGGAGAAGCGCATGTCGTAAATGGCACGCACTGGCCTAGGGGGCCGTTTCTGGGACGGATATGTTGATAAGGCGCGGTGAAAGAAGCGACCATTGCAGTAGGCGGTCCGAGTGTTTGATGTAGAGTTTCCCATCACTGTGGCGTATGAAAGTGATTATCCTTATGGTATGTTACGCAGGGCAAGTGTCATATTAGACACAGAGAAGTGATTAGATTCCCATTGCGATAGGCTATAGCTGTATTTGTGGTCTGTTCTTGTTCAACCCCTCCAGCAACATGCATGCTTGACACATTGCCTGACTTGACATATAACCACACTTCACGCACTTACCCATTACCTGCTTCGTTATAACTTTTCCACCCGGTTTTCCCGTGCGTATCGCTATTCTTTGAGGCTCTCGGTTGCGTGGCTTCAGAGGAACAGCAGCGGTGACATCAGTCTCGAGCTCTTTGGAGTCGTTGTTGCTCTTCAAATGGGCCTCCATAAGCGCCATTTCGTTGCCCAAGCTCTGCCCATTTGTAGATCCACAACCGCCGACTTCCTCCTCTTCTGGAACCTCGGCAGCTTGCACTGGCTTGCCTGCGCAACCACATTTGGCTGGCTCAGCTCCTGGCACTAACCGAGCCATGTCTTCTCCACTGCGGACGATATCCAATATTGCGCTCGGCCGAACCTTCTCCAAGCTCTTGATCAGAGTCCGGGCACTCCCACGAAAGGCCTCAGGGCTGTAGATGCACTCGGTGCTGAAATAATCCAACTTTTTATGATGTGCATACAAGACGATCTCTTTCTCATACGAATACTTTAATGGCTTGCTTCTCTTGACGTCTGAGCTTGAGTTTCCGGTAACGATGCTGGTAGCCCGCGACAATCGAGGCAAATCACCTCTCAACAAGTTCATGAGAACCGTCTCCGCCACATCGTCGGCATTATGGCCGGTGACAACATGCTTAATTTCTAGCATCTTGGAGCCACGGTCAAGAGCCTGTCGCCGAAAGACACCACAATACGTACAGTTGCCCTTTTTCCCAATCGTGCTCACAACCTGGTCCATGGTCCATCCGTAGAGCTCGTCATAGCCCACAATCTTAAGCGGCATGTCGTATTGCTGTGCATTTCGTTTGACCGTTTCCAGGGAATCATCCCGATAGCCTTTGATGCCTTCATCTATGCTCAAAAGTACTAAGTCAAGGCCATAGTTGTGTCGTTCATTTAAAGTCTTGAGGACTGATGCCAAGACTGTCGAATCCTTGCCGCCTGATGCTCCGATAGCTACTCGCTCTCCACGGTGAAACAGCTTGGATGAGATGATGGTGTGATGGACTTCTTCCTCGAATATCCGTACGAAGCAAGTTTTGCAGAGTTTTTGGTGGTTTTTGGGCCGCTTGATGACAGCCCGTTCGACCCTGCAGATGACGCAAGGCGTAGGCGCCATTCTGTGTTGCGCGAAATGTCGTGGAGAACCTGTTGCACGGCCAGTCTTGAACAAGGGTGTCTGCGTGCTGTCTCCGTGGATCCCTTCGGCTATGCGCAAGCGGCGTCGCAAGACAGGCCGAACTATGTTTCGATGTTCGACGGCAGATATCGGTCAGAAACAAGGTCTGTTGCAGTAAGTAGGTGTTGAGCGAGGTCCGGGTCAGAAGTATCCGAGTACTTTCATCTGCATGGCGGCAAGTCTGACCCTTGGAGTTCTCAATCGGGTTATCACGTGGATCAAACTTCCTAAGCGCTAGACTAAGCTCAGAATGGCTAGCGCCAAAGCCTGGTAGCCCACCGATTCTCAAAACTTCTCTGCTGCACGCGCGACTTCTTGAACTTTTTTCTTTCCTCCTTTGCCAGCCAACTGCTCTCTCGAAGGTCCACCGACAAGCAATCGCCGACCAACAACCCTTCAAAATGGTAAGCGTTTGAGTGATACGTCTGATGCGATGGCATCTTGGATATCACGCCGATGTTCATCTCTCGTTCAAAACAACGACGACCAATGCACTCGACCCCATTCGAGCTTGCAAATTCCGCTCGTTTGTCCTCGTGACATGAGTGATGATCAATCTGGCTTGAGCTTCCAGTATCGACGGCAGAAATGCCTCGTGCTGAGCTCTCTAGAGTTCAAGAAAGACCACCAGTCAATGAACAACATTTGCTGATGTCTTTCTTCCTCAATGACAGCCTCCCAAGTCCGGAAAGAAAGCGGCCCCCGCGCCCTTCCCCCAGTCCAAGGCTGGCAAGAAGGCCCCAAAGGTATGTCCCAATTAATACCCGCTCACCCCGTTGGTTACTCATTCATATACTGATACCTTGCGTGTTTACGCTACTACAGAACCCTCTCATCGAGAAGCGTCCCCGCAACTTCGGTATCGGCCAGGACATCCAGCCCAAGCGCAATGTCTCTCGCATGGTGAAGTGGCCTGAGTATGTCCGCCTCCAGCGCCAGAAGAAGATCCTCAACATGCGCCTTAAGGTGCCCCCAGCGATCGCCCAGTTCCAGCAAGTTCTGGACAAGAACACCGCTGCCCAGGCTTTCAAGCTCCTCAACAAGTACCGCCCTGAGTCCAAGGTCGAGAAGAAGGAGCGTCTGCTGAAGGAGGCTACCGCCATCAAGGAGGGCAAGAAGAAGGAGGACGTCTCCAAGAAGCCCTACGCCGTCAAGTACGGTCTGAACCACGTTGTTGGCCTGATTGAGAACAAGAAGGCTTCCCTGGTTCTGATCCCCAACGACGTCGACCCTATTGAGCTGGTCATCTTCCTGCCCGCTCTCTGCCGCAAGATGGGCGTTCCTTACGCCATCATCAAGGGCAAGGCCCGTCTGGGAACTGTTGTCCACAAGAAGGTGTGTAATACAAATTCCCAATGTAAAAATACCATGAAGACTGACATGAATCTGCCTAGACCGCTGCTGTCCTCGCCATCACCGAGGTCCGCTCCGAGGACAAGAGCGAGCTCTCCAAGCTCGTCTCTGCCATCAAGGATGGCTACATGGCCAACACCGAGAACTCCCGCCGCCAGTGGGGAGGTGGTATCATGGGTGAGAAGGCCAACAAGCGTACCGAGAAGAAGAGAAAGGCTCTTGAGACTGCCATCAAGGTCTAAAAAGTTTGCTCTTGAGAGGACTGTTTTCATTCAATGGGATAGCATGGTCGGCACAGGGTTGTTTTGATGGTCACGGCGTACGGGAAATACCAAAACGGTTATGGATGACACAATGAATTGCTTGATCTGGACAATTCTCTCGGTCGCATTTGTATTGTGTGACATTGCCGCCGAGTAGCCAGCCACTCATGAATACGACTTTCGAGAAGAAGCACAACTAGTTCTCTGATATGATAATCGTGAGCCACTTATTGGGGGTTCGGGTTGGGGTGGGCGGAACTACCCATTGCTGACTGATCATTGTACCCCCTACATATCTGTACTCCCTATCCCACCGAATTGCTCCATTTCTGTTGCCCAGCGCCCCCATCTACTGCCCTTCCTTCTTCTCAACAAGATTGATGATTTGAGATTGCGAGGCGACCGTGAAAAAAGCAGGGGGGCACAACATATGTGGTACTTGCTAGAGCTGCACATGGCATGCCGACC
Source organism: Coniella vitis (assembly GCA_011317545.1). Taxonomy (NCBI): domain Eukaryota; kingdom Fungi; phylum Ascomycota; class Sordariomycetes; order Diaporthales; family Schizoparmaceae; genus Coniella; species Coniella vitis. Next base: position 812,093 of record WUJK01000008.1, read on the forward strand.
CGGTGGTATTGCTCCGAAAACTGCTCTATTATGTATATACTAATCCATGGGTTGCTCAAGTAACACTGGTATAATGCAGCTACGTGGTTGGTGCAATGAGGGCAGTTGGCTACGAGCACCCCGGACTGTCGAGCGTTTGATAGCTCTTACACTCGCATCCGAGCACCTACTGCGTATTGTGTTATGCATTCGTAGGCGCAGCAATCTCCATCCATGCATCCATTCATTCCTGTGTGAGCGGTCCCCCTTACCGTTCGTGGCAGGAGGGGGGCGCTTCCCGGTCTCATTTCGCTCCACGTCACGGGCTTCTTGATCTTGATCTGAGGCTGCGTTCCTAACAATGTTTCAACAAAAAAAAAAAACAATATGGGCTTGGCTGCGCCTCAACCCTTTTTCTCGGCCCCTTCCTGGTTTGATACTGATAAGACCACGGATCTGGCGCGACCACCCTAGCGACAACCCCTGGTGACCTACCACGGCGAGCCTGCAGAACGTATCCTGTGGCCACCAGGTGACGAGCCAGGTGCGCCTTTACATACTGGATGCAGACAACACAGTCCCGGTCAGTCCACTCGCGACCCAGTACTTGCACGGTGAGTACATTTCTCACTGTACATATTCATCAGGTCCGCTTCGCTGGTTCGCGTATAGCACGGCCAGCCTCCGATGCTCCAGCAGGTCTCGCTTCCCCCTTTTCTCCCATGCCGGCTGACAAAAGTGTTGGTGCGCCCTTTTCTGGCAGCCGTTTGTTACAAATTTTATATTGAGCAAGGAGGCAATTGCACTCATTGTCCACGCTCACGCTGATCAACCCCGTCGATAACGTCCGTGGCCCCCACCAATCGGCGCCCACGGATCCACGGCACCACAACATAGCACTCACTTTCCGTTTCCCGTCACCGCCGTCTCGCTCGCTCGGCTTCGGCACCGGCTTCATATCGGCAGGCGTTTCGATACCCTGCACACTTTACAGTATAAGGGTCTCAGAGGCAAGGTGGTCGCATTCATTCGAGCTTTCGCGAGAGCTTGACAACAGCATCAATCCTTTTCATTTGTCTAGCAGCTTGTTCGAGCTGCTGACCCCAAGATTCTCAACTGAACTTGCAGCGAACTCGCTCCAGCGCGTCTCAAACGCCAAATCAACCCAATATGGCCCACTCCCGTACGTATTCAGAAGAGGCACATTTACAACATCAAAGCACCAAATACATATGTCATACCAGCTTCATCCCGTCGCCCCAGAGACAATGCCGCGCTTGGGATGCGCCCGTCTGACACACTCTCCCTTCTCTTGTCGCGCGCCTCGGCTGATTGAAATTACAGAGGATACCTACGAGTATGCGCTCAGCTCCAATGGCGCATGGGCAGGATACAAGTCGCACCAGAACCCCGAGTTCTTTTCACGACTAGCCAACGGCCAGACTCCTCAAATTCGTGAGTCGCACCTAGTTTGCTTGCTTTTGGCCAATGCACATGAACAAACTTCTTGTCTGACACTCCTTCCCGCACCAGTCTGGCTCGGCTGCTCCGACTCTCGCTGTCCCGAGACTACCATCCTCGGCCTACAGCCTGGTGACGTCTTTGTGCATCGCAACATTGCCAACATAATCTCTGCCACCGACATCAACACGGCAGCCGTCATTGAGTATGCTGTCGTCCACCTCAAAGTCAAACACATCGTTCTCTGCGGTCACTCGGGCTGCGGCGGGGCGGCGGCCGCGCTGTCGGATGCCAGGGTCGGCGGTGTGCTTGACACATGGCTGACGCCGCTCAAGGCCGTCCGGTTCGCGCATGAGCAGGAGCTAGCAGCCATCCATGACGATAACGAGCGACTGGTGCGCATTGCCACGCTGAACGTGGAGGCGGGCGTCAAGGTGCTCATGGCCAACATTACCGTGCAGGAGGCTATCCGGGACCGTGGCTTGGAGGTCCATGGCTGCCTGTTCAATCTTACCTCTGGTAGAGTGCAAGACTTGGGCTATGGTAACGCCAAGCCAAAGACCAACGAGCAGGAACGCCGAGCAGCTGGTGAGGTGATTCGAGGCAACCATGCGACACTCGTGTTTAGAAGCAGCGGTGCTTCCATGGCTAGCCGATGAGGAACTTGCTAGTTGCTGTTGGGATCTTGAGAAGTGTTTTCCAGGCGTTTTTTTTTTTTTTACTGCGATGGTATTTGTCCCTGTCTTTGTATCTGCTGAGGTATTTGCATCAGCTGGGTCAGCGTCGGCGCGTATGGGCAGTGAGAGATTTGGCACATCATAGAGCATGAGCTTTTTACCTGCGTTGTATCGGGAGTCTTTTCATGGTCGACTGCGAATCTGAAATGAGAGTCTGCTTTCTTCATTACACGTTCTCGGACACACTGAAGGCATTCGTTATTTGATACGTACCAAGGAATTCATCCTCAGCCTCTCAGGCATGTGATAGGCCACTTTTTCCAGCACATAGTACGTACCTAGTACATACTATGTACATAGAGTACTGGCTTGGACTCCTGGGTACAGTAAGTGCAATTTCACAACACACATTCCATACCATAGCAGTCGCATGCAGCATCGCAACATATGCCACGCAAAGAGGATTACACCTGCCATTCGTTTCCTTTTGAATAGCAAAGATAGGTGTGGATCATGCGAATCGTACAAACGTGGGCATGACGTAGGCAGGATGCTGAGCATAATGCTCATCTTTGACCAGAGAAGCAACCAGTCTACCCGACGGCTTGGCGCAGGCGGATGAGTGCCAAGTCTTGAAAGCTTCATTTCATGTCATTGCAGGCAGGCCCCACTAATTCGGTGAACTGGGTGAGGACTTGCCCAAGCAAGCCAAGCTATCCTCCCTCCATCGCCTCAGAACCTCCCGCCGAGAACAAAGGGCGAAAACAGCGAAGCAGTCTCCAATCTTCGGCTTTCTACATTGTAATGTGAGTAACCGACCTTATTCAGCCATGCTTGCCAGTTTCTGTCTGGCCTAATTGCAGTTTGAGCTTCTCGCAGTTCATCAGGTCAACGATTACTAGGCCTGTTTCATGGCTTGTTGAATGCTACAAGCCAAAGGCACGAGACTCAGACTTCCAGGTCTAGTTCGGCAGGCTTCCAAAAGCCCACCATCCGCTTGAACACTACTTCTTGGGCGTAGTTGGTAGCTCAAACAACAGCACGGCTCAAAGGCTCCCTCTCACGCCCTTTCCACGTGTTCTCGTCCGTCCCTGCCCAGCATGTCGCTTGTCATTCTCACCGACGAGCAGATCAAGGATCTACTCGAGTCCATGACGGTGGACGAGCTCGAAGGCTTCTACATGGACCTACGCAGCGCTCTCCACGATTACTCGGTCGGCGCCCAACCAGACGAAGAGGACTTGGATATCCACCAGCCGCAGCGGATCGTCGTCAACTCGTCGCGGACAGGCGCAAAGACGCTCTTTATGCCCTCGAGCAGCCCTGTTGGCCTGGGTGTCAAGGTCATGACCCTCACACCACCGCATACCGAAGCATCACCACCGCCCGCCGTGTCTTCTCCCACCGATCCCGACACCACCATTATCCCAAAGCGCCGTAGCACAACCAGCAGCAACGACAAGCCCCAAATCAGCCCCACCGGCGCAGTCACTCTCTTCTCCCCGACCGGCGCACCCATCGGCATCCTACACGCCCGCACCCTGACCGCCTTCCGCACCGCGCTCGCCTCCGCCTGTCTCGTCGTAAAACGCAACAAGGTGCACACCGTGACTGTCTTTGGCAGCGGCGAACAAGCTTACTGGCACATCCGACTCGCGCTCATGCTCCGTGGGAGCACCATCCGGCACGTTAACATCATCAACAGGCGCTTTTCGGACAACGCGCGGCGTATCCTCCAGCGGTTGTACGGCGTACCTGCTCCGGTAAAGGCACGCGAAGGGTGGACCGAGGCCAAGATCGGGTTGCTCACACCCGGGTACGGCGAGTTTTCGCGGTTGCTGCGCGAGCAGGTTCGTGCGGCAGATGTCATCTTTTGTTGCACGCCGAGCCGCGAGCCGCTGTTTGATCATGCGATTTTGACGAGTGGCGAGGGGCGGCGGAAAGGGAGGCTGGTGGTTGCTGTAGGAAGTTATACCCCAGACATGATTGAGGTGCCGGTTGAGGTGCTACATATGGCTGTGAGAACCCACGAGAGTGGGCGGATGCACTTTCATAAACATGCCGTTGAGGGTGGGGTGGTGATTGTTGATACTCTTGACGGAGCGTTGGTGGAAGCGGGAGAGATCATGCAAGGCGGGCTGCGACCGAATCAACTGATTGAGTAAGTTGTGTTTAGCGGAAATTTGTCTTTTGCTTACACGGGCAGCTATCATATTCCCTGGGTGGGATTCACACTGACGGATAATCTGAACAACTCAGGCTAGGAGAATTGGTCATGCTCCAAAGGATAAAAATGGACGAAGAGTCATCCTCAGACACAAACAGCTTCGTCTCAAGCGAAGACAGTAGCAGCATACCACCACACACCCCAGAACTCGACAAGCTCGACAAGCTCGATCTCAGCTCGGGACCGTCCATGTCAACCATATTCCGCGAATCCGAAGATGGCGGCAGCCGTCCAGGTAGTCGACCTAATAGTCGCCCCGCCTCGCCTGTTCGCAACGGCAGCCTGACCTCGTCCATCTTTCGCCACGGGCGCAAGTCGAGCCAGGGTGGCGGGTCATCTTCTATCTCGTCTAGCGATCGAAAGAAGAAGGAGCGTGAAGATCACATGTGTCGCTGGCTGCAGGCGGGGAATGTGATCTATAAGAGTGTCGGGCTGGGGCTGATGGATCTTACGGTTGGGATGCGAGTGGTGGTGTTTGCGAAGCAAAAAGGTGTCGGTACGCACGTCGAGGGGTTTTAGAAAGACTCATCGACGTCGCTGTTGACTTCGACTGTGGCGCCGCCTTTGCACAGACTCTTATCGGATGTCTTGGTACCTGTTCAGAAGACTTGAGGCGTATGAGCGGAATCGGGGAAGGTTTGGCTGACGGTTGAGGTACAGAAAAGCCTAATTGCAGTGACAATTTACGGTTTCGAGAAAGGAAGAACTAGAAGCATTCAGCGTTCAGTATCTTAGCCGTGTATGAGAACACATGGTGCTGGTGAACAGCTTCATTACATCAGATCTTAGATACGTGATTCAGCAGTCACAAATTGCCCTATTCTACGTTAATCTAGGAATATGAAATACTTTGGCTTGGGTCAATGCAAACGTCAAGCAAGGCCTGCTCCAGTCGCCTCCTCCCTCCTCTTCTCCCAAAACCCTTTGCCATAACTCACCAAGATCTCTTGGCCCTTTGCAATGCCTTTGCTGCTACCGCCACCACCACGGCTCCCAAATGTGCCTTTCCCTTTCACATTGCCCTTGATCCGATCTTTCTCCTTTTTGTTTGCGCCCGCAGGCATCACAAACACTGCCATGCCCATCTCAGCCCTCTTTACATCCCACACCTCGCAAAATTCCGCATTTGGCCTCACTGCGCCAGGGACTCCGCGGTAATCATTGATGAACCGTGCTTCATTGCCTGACTCGGTAGCGTCAACTGCTACACCTCCTGTGTGCTTTCTCTCTTTGCCTTGTCCTGCTTCATCTCTTCCTTGACCATCATCACCACAGCGATCCGTCACCCACAAATCATAATCCGACGTCGCATACAGCGGATCGTCGGACCCGTGGAGAAGACCCAGATACGGCAAAATCAAGCTTCCGGGGGCGAGATCGCGGGCGGCAAAGAGGCCGGCTTGGTTGCAGGCGGGGTGGGACGGATCGGTGATCTTGTGGATGCGAACATTGGGAGAGGGGCCTGGGGTGAGGGTCTGTGGGAGTTCACGCAGTGTTGTTGCTGGTGGTGGTGGTGATGATGATGATGATGCCGGTCTTAATGGCTTTGTGCGTAGAGACTTGATGTGAGATGCAGTCAGAGAGGGGGCGTAGGCGGAGGCGCGGATGTAGAGCACGCCTGGGGGCCAGTTCTTGGGATGCTGGGATTGGGTGTTGGAATGCACCATTCTAGGCGTGATCAACAATGAATTTCGTCAGATGTCTGTTTGTTGAAGGAATGAGGGATGGACTGGGAACAAGTGTTTTGGTAGGATGTGATTGAGGGGAAGCTGTGGTCTGTCAATTGCCGAATTTGGGGTTGCGCCAAGTGTGGAAGGACGCATCTCTGCCACGCGGTTTCCACATACGGTTATACAGTCGTACTTACATGTGAGGGCCGGGGATCCATCTCCGTGGTGAGTTAGTTCAGAGATCTCGAATATAAAGACGGTGCGAATATCATGGGCTTCCATCTATTGTTCGGTGGAAATGCATATTCGTTCATATGGACGAAAAAGATGAATTGCTTCGCCAACCTTGGAACTAGAAGTTCGTGCAGAAATGGTATTACTCCTGCCTGTTACTGAATTCAATGCAGAAGAACCGTCCAATAACCACATAGACAGTGTCCAATCGCCCCATACTCGTCTCTGGACTAAAACACAAGATAGCTCGGTACCCCTAAAGAAATCAAGACTTGAACCCCAAATCAAAAAGCCTGTCCAATTGGGATTTTGAAAGAACGCCCCTTCCGCAGATGGTCAGGATACCGCGAGTCCCTCTCAGAATCATAGTCCTGATCCCAGTGATACACGCCGTCCCTCAACGGGTCCATATACCCAGCCGACCATTGCTGTCGATAGCCCCTTGCCCACTGCTGGTGATAGCTCCTTACCCACTCATCCTGCTCCGGCGTGGACTGCTGGCTGCGATCCTGACCCGCTGCCGTTGCGCGGACCCTTTCGAAATCCAGTGCGGGATTGTGGTGCATGACTGGTAGGCGAATTGTATCCCTTGATTGTACCGTTTGCAGATGTCTCCCGGTGCCGATTCCAGCACCAGCGTCAGGTGGTGATGATGATGATGTTGTTGATTTGGCAAGTGGAGTTGCCTGTCCCCTGGCGACGACCGGCCAAAGAGGACCTCGCAAGGATGACTTTCTCGATGGGATATTGCGAGGCGGCATTCTTGCTTTCCGATGCTCATTAGCGTCTATGTTGGTGGAGCTCGCGTCAAGATTGCCAAGGTGGCCGGTGTTGCTGTTCCTCGCGATTGTCATGCTAGGTTGCGTGATATTCCCGGTCCGTGCTCCCGAGGCACTTGATATTGTCCTGAGAGACTTAGCAGACGCCTTGTCGTGATGTGAGGTTTGGTGTGAACTGCCATCACCTGCACCGTCACTAAAGCCACCGCTGCTCCTCCTTTTCCTCCTCCTCCTACTGCTACTACTGCTGCTGCTGCTGCTGCTGCTGCGACCGTTTTCGCTACGGCTCCGTTTTGAAAATCCTGAATGGATCCATAAAGTAGACTTGCTCCAGGCTTCCGCCAAAACATCTGTCAAGGAAGGTATGCAGTTGTAGGTTTCACTCATGTCGTGTGAACGGCTTCCTTTGTTGAGCGGTATGAAGCTTCTGTACAGGTATACTCTGGTTATATAATACCAATCGAGCCAATCATTTCCGATAAGAAAGCGTTGCGTTTTGATTTTCTTGTTCGATGAGGATAAATCGACGCGTCTACTTTGAGATATGCTGCGCACTGCCTTGGATTCTAATCATACGCGTTCGATATCGTCTGAGACCGAAAGGCTGTAGAGGTGGACATTGCGATTGGTCTTCCGAGAATGACTACGCCTCATCACAAAAACATGGTGCGGGATTCACTCCAATAATGGGTCGATGTCGGCATTAGGAACTGTCCAGATATATGTCATAAGATGGACGTGGCCAAACGTCGTGATCCGTGGTGAGGGTAAGTAATAAGAGGAGAAATCCTGTAAATCATGAGATCTGGGGAACAGAGAGAGAAAGAGAGAGGCAGACAGAGGCAGAAAGCGGACCATTGGACGTCAGCCCCAACATCCCATCGTCAAGAGAGAAAAGGTGGTATCGACGGGGTCCGGAACCATTGTGCTGACGTTTTTGGCTCGTCTAGGTATAGTCTCGTTGTGTCGCTCGGCGCTTGGGGGGCGAAGAAGCAGTCTTGTGCGACCCGCCAACAAGACCAACTAAAGGTCCTTGCAATTCCATCCAGTCGAGAGCCTTGCTTGGACTAGAATATTATATTCTTTTGAAAAGAAGGAAATATAACAAGGTCATTGTTGAGGGTTCTGGACGTGTGAATGCAGTCTTGGAAGATTTTCAAGGCTTACACGCGCCCCGGGCGTAAAATAGATCTTGGAGCCTTTGGTTAAGCCAATGTGTAATCTCTCGGAAGTCAGGCGAATCGGCCCGCCTCCAGCAGCATGTAGCCAATGTCGTCACCCTTTGGGGGCCGTTTTTATCTCATTCAACATGCATTATGGGAAGGACTTTGCATATGTCACCAACCAGGAAGAGATCCTACTACGCTGGGCCAATCTTCATCAAACCAACACATGGAAGCGAGGAGATAAGTAGATGAGTACACTATGTTCTTCAGCTGCTGTCTCTTGATGCGTAAAGTTTCCTAACATTGTGTGTGTGTGTGTGTGTGTGTGTGTGTGTGTGTGTGTGGTGAGAGTGAGAGTGAGAGTGAGAGATGCTTTGTCTTTGTAGCAGTTCTCTACCAGAAGTTATATGCAGATAGAGCTCTGTAACCATGTCCAAATTGTGACAGTGACTAATTTTTGAATTACGAACACAACCCCTTCAAATGCCAGAGTACGTAATCAAGCAGAGGAATAGTTGTCATTCGGCCGTTGGTCTGCTGTCAGCCCTTTCAAACCGTTGGCTTCAAGCGAGAAGAAATGTAAGCATTGCGGTACGATAAGTGAGCTTGTATCCATCTCAACTTCCGACTGCGCTCTCTCTCTTTTCCCACTCCCCCCCAAAAGGAATCCCCCGTTGCATCTCTTGCACATGGTATAATCAGGGTTGTCGTATAGGCCTGTTCTTCATAAACATTTGTCTGGTATGAAATCGTAACAGCGGTTGCTCATCCATCATTCCATCTTATGGAGCTTGTGCCTCGAATATCCTCTATTTGCAAAGTCCTACTGACGAGTGGTTGACTCTCGCATATGTGCACAAACAAAGTAGACGTTGCGTATAGCCATAAATATCGACCATGAACAGTCAGGTAATGGCTCATTTTGTAGCACCCAAGACAAAACCTGACGTCTTGACACCCAAATTCCCCACGATTTGCCCACAAGATGCCTTTGGGTCACGACCTGATGTTGTTGTGCTTCGATAAATGATACCTGCTCAAGGACACCGGAACAGCCAGCCCCGCTCAAGAAAGATTGAGTTGTGTTGCATCAGTGTGGCATGGTGCCGCGAGAAAACAGAGTTGGAGTATTTCAAACTTTTGTAACAAACTTCCAAGAGAATGAACTGCCTTTGAATCTCAGAATGCCCGGATGCCTCAAGAGTCAACGGTTTGGGTAAATTACTACGAGCCGCTGTAAGCTTTGTGTGTTCTAATGCTAAGCAAATAACAGCTTGAACGACGTGATGGTGTCTTGGAATCGACCTAAATCGTGAAAACAGACCACACAACTACTCTTATTAGTAGCTTTATGTTCCTAACAGAGCTGTCATCGGCTCACCCGTTAGGGAGGTGATAGCACATTCCGTGTAGAAATCCCGCGCAAAGATAGAAAATGGTCTTTGCAAGGAATATTCCCACCTGTATACTCAGACAACCTCGAGAGCTTCTTCATCTAGGAACGCCTGTCGCAGCGGTCTGCTCGTCTTCTCATAGGCAAAAATGCGCTTGGACAATGCTTTTGATTTAACCTTTTGTTTGTTGAATAAGCATCAAGGCCACTGGTTCTCTTCCATGTGCCGAGTAGGTGTTTTTCTTCTTCTTTTTTTTCTGGTTGGTGAAGTCGATAATCCTCGAGAAGGGATCCCTATATATTCACCAGAGCGCATTCGCAACGTCAATCTCTCACAAGTCCATTCAGAGAGATCGAAGCTAATAATTCCCAGAATTAAGGTTGGGAAGAACTCCCGCGAGAGGGGCTTCTAGCGCCAACGCGTCACGTGGGGAAACGTCATGCCCAGATCATTGCCATGCCCGTATAGAAAGAAATAAATACCTAGTAAGTGACTGGCTGGCGGTTCTGCTACTATATATATACCTAGATACCTACGTTCATGCTACTAGTATTGGCTCTTGAAAAATGCCTCCTCAACACAGATCATCTCGTACTATTGAACACTGTCGGTAGGTTTGCGCGTATGATTACCATATTCATAGTAACTGTACCGTGTACTACTATGTACGTACGACAAGGAACTGAGAGCCTCCTGGCATGACGGCGGCGGGGGAGAAATTTGATAGGATACTTTGTATGTACATAGTATTAGCAGTACTGCGGATCTGCCATTGCCATACTATGTACAGCGATTAGTTTGTTGATGATGGCAATAGTGGATATCTTGGATGGGGAGAGCGATCGGTTTTTTTTGATACGATTTTTGTAGATCGTTTGTGGTTGCGGAGATGAGTAATCGAATGACAATTTCACTGTCCCCTCTTGACGCAACCCATGCTCTCCACAAGCTGGCTCCTGCTTGAGGTTGTCTCAGATGCCAATCGAAAAGGCTCGGTGACGTGATGTAGCGACGCATGAAAGAGGAAAGGAACTGCCGAACACCTTCCGCGCGATACTTTATGAGGGTCCATATATTCGGAACCAGGTGGCAGGGTCAGCGTAGCGACACTAGCGCCGCTTGAGAGATTGCTTGGTGCTTCCTACCGCCCAAGAAAAAAAAAACCCTAACCGAAACAATGTTCAAAGACAGATATACGGTCACTGTTTCCCGAACAGCATCAAAACAGCAGGCGCGGTAAACGATAAGCATTTGCTACAATAGTACCTGTCAGGTCTGTCAGATCACGCCAGCGACGCAGATGAACGTCCCCACCCCACTACGATGGGTTTATATCCGACAGTCCAGCGGTGTACTGTGTACATAGTATATCCATGCGCACATGTCACCGTGATGGGGCTCGACTTTTTTCCCAGTTATGCCAGCAAAAGCCCCGCAGAGTCGATCTCGTAGATATGACAGCCGCCCTTCGTCCTGGCCAGCTGTTGCCCCGGAAAAGCAGTACAACAAACACTCCTTTGGAGACTGACACAGCTACTGACCCAGATACTGACCGGTCAGCTTCCAATACACAACTGGTACCACAAGCCCCAGCCCGACTCAAAAGAGCTCAACGAATCTGATGTTGTCGACTGTCGATACGTAAGACCGGCATCTGGGAATCCGTTTTCTGCGTGGGGTCGTGGCGATTATTTGATTGGTACTGTAATTGTCAGCAGAGCCTAGAACCCCTTTGTGACGTTCTGCAGCAGCCTCCTTCCTTTAGGCCGCCTGTGAGGTTCTTATGAGCCCCCGGCGCGCACCGCTTCCTTCATTCTCCCTGTGAACGTGCCGCAACCAAAGAAGTACAACATGGACGCCCAAAGCCACTATTCTGGCCGGGCCGAAACGCTCACCGGCCACGAAAAGGCCGCCGAAGAAGCCGCATCGCCCTCGAGTCCAACTGCAGGCCTCTCAAGCGACGACACTGATGTGGAGAAAGCGTCGAGCCATACTGTCAGTCCCAGAGCATCCGTGGCCCGCGTGCGCTCCCAGAATGGCTACGGATGTGACGAGGGGACCAACAGCGAAGAAGACATTCCGCCGTCCCATGACCCAGGGGCTCAGGTGCAAAATCAGCTTTCCCAGCCAAAGGACGGTGACGAGTTCGATGTCGGCTTCGACGGCGGCAATGCCGACCCATGGTGCCCGCGCAGCAAGGCCACGGCACGCAAGTGGGCAATTGTTGCGCTCGCCTCTGCAGGCAGCCTTTGCGTGACCTGCGCCTCTTCCATCTATACCTCGACATACACGCAGATGGACGCCGAATTCGACTGCAGTCATATCTTGGCCACGCTTGGACTGTCCACGTTTGTGGCTGGTATCGCTCTCGGTCCCATGTGGAGCCCATTGTCCGAGTTTTATGGAAGGCGTCCCATCTACCTTGTGTCCTTTGCCGTCTTCACCATCTGGATCATCCCGTGTGCTGTGGCACAGAATATCGAGACTATCATTATCGCGCGTTTCTTCCAAGGTCTGGCGGGCAGTGCTTTCCTCAGCGTCAGTGGAGGCACAGTGAGCGATCTGTTCACGCCCGAGAAGATGGCTCACCCCATGACCCTCTTCACGGCCTCGCCCTTCTTGGGACCTTGTGTAGGTCCTCTAATGGGAGGGTTCATCAACTCTAACGTCAACTGGCGGTGGACTCACTATTTCATGATCATATGGGCCTTTTGCATGTTTGTGGCCATCTTTTGCATTGTACCAGAGACATATCGTACGTCTTGCCAAGCTGTTGTTCACCCTCGAGGAGCGCGGAGAGCGTGACCGTGTGCTAACCCATCGCAGACCCCGTTGTCCTAAAGCAGAAAGCCAAGTTCCTCCGCAAGCAGACCGGGGATGACCGCTACAAGGCTCCCATTGAAAGGTCCGACAAGTCCGTCGCTCGGACGGTGGGCAGAGCACTTCTGCGCCCTTTCCAGATCCTTGCGTTTGAGCCCATGGCCCTCGTCCTCAACATCCACTCCGCCCTACTCCTTGGCATCTTGTATCTTTTCTTTGGCGCCTTCGCCATTGTCTTCGAAGGAGCCTATGGCTTCAACCTCTGGCAAACAGGCTTGAGTTTCTTGGGCATGCTGGTCGGAATGACTGCAGGCACCTTGACGAGCGGCTTGTGGATGAATGTCCGCGCAAAACTTATTGCTAAAAATGGGGGCAAAATCGAGCCCGAATTCAGGCTGCCGTCTGTCATGGTGGGATCCATCTCTGTGACGATTGGAATGTTCTGGTTCGCATGGACCACAATGCCATCGGTGCACTGGATTGTGCCCATCATTGGATCTGGTGTATTTGGATTAGGCGTAAGTGTACCTGTGTTTCCCAATCTCCCATCTCACTCCTTTGTCGTCAGGGCTTGAAGCAGCGAGACAGGTGTGTATCCCATTGGGGAGTCCGAGCTTGTCACAAGCCCTCAGGCCCTGGCAGGCGGGAACGGTGTCTCGGAACTTGTCAAGTTTTAGAAGGGACACAAACTCCCCACATGGCTTTGGAACACACGCCCTCGTGTCTACATATTTCGTCCCGTGTTGCGCTGCTCCAGCATGTCTCGAAGAGAGCCGGCAAGGGGCTGGCAGCTGGGTCCTCGTCACCAGGCGGATTGAGGTGAACTTTCACCGTCGCACAACCCCAATTTAGGACGATCGTAGCACGCCGTTGGGATGTTACCTTAGTAATGGGTTTGTCACGGCAGAGCCAATTGGGAAAGCAGTGCTTCTCTGCATACAAAGCTTCGCCTGTCGTTCGTTTCTATGATCTCACATTTTGCATCACAATATGGGAAACTTGCAGCTAACCGACCGGGCACCTGGCCCTTTGGCGTTTTACAGGTAGTCATGTGTTTCTCTGGAACTTTTACATACCTGGTGAGTAAATATTTTGGACCTCGCACAAGGCCATGATCCTCAGCACCATCACTAGTCTGGTCTTGTCTCGTTCTATTTTTGTTTTTAGCAGGTCTCGTATAACGTCAAAGGCGGCGCGGGCCCTAGACAACAATGTACCAAGCATTGCACACCGGCGCCATCTGTCTTCGAGACTTTGTGGCATCATTACCCGGCATGAGAAAATCATTGGTTCATGTACGGGTCTTTTCGCTGACGTAGTACACGCGCGTCCCAGGTCGAGACGTATCCCGCCTACGCTGCTAGTAGCTTGGCTGCTAATGCATTCACGAGATGTCTTTTTGCTGGTAAGTTGCATATCTGCACAACAGAACAATCAAAAAAGGGATAGGGGCATGCTACGTGGCACCGGACTATGATCCGTTCTTCCATACAGCCGGGACCTAAAAATAAGGAACAGAAAGACCATTTCTATGCACTGACGGTGGGATTGCCTACGCATATTATCATGGCAAAAGCAAAGAGAGAGACAGGAGAGACACCAGACTTGGCTGACCATCGTTGCGCTTACAATGTACAGCCGCCTTCCCTCTATTTGGCACGCAGATGTACGACGCGCTAGGCGATCAGGTGAGCAAACCTACCCTGCTTTTCCCCTCGGCAATTCTTTACACTTGTTTGCGAAGGGATGAAAGCGTGGACAATGAAAGGAGGAATCGTGTATGCGGGCTCATTCTGGCTAACACGAGTTCTTCGATGATGCAGTGGGCGACATCGCTTTTGGCCTTTTTGACGCTGGTCATGCTGCCGTTCCCGACCATCTTCTTCAAGTATGGTAAGCGAATACGCGCCCATTCGAAAATGGCAATAACGGGGTGAGAAACGGTACTTTGATGGTTCTGTCCCTGATTCGGGGTTGAAACAAATAAATGATGGATATATCTGTCTATATGTGTATGTATACGTATATAAGTTTGGTTTGACAAGCCCCCAAAAGGCATCAAACATTGTTGATACTAGGGGCGGTGCATTTAAATTTTGCAAAGCATATGACATGAGCTATGAGCATTCTGATAAAGTCGCTGTGGACCAAGTAGTGGCCTTTTTGTTTTCTGAAGAAAAAAAAAGAAAGCATGGTTTCCACGAGTACGATTTGCTTCCATTTCTGAATATCCTATCCATTATTTTTAATAACCCTAGTGACTTTTTTCCTTGGCTTTCCTCGTTCTTTTGTGAGTGTCCTTGTGACCCGTCCGTGTTCGCTCATTATATATTCAGACTGCACAACCCCGGACCTGATGCATAGATTGATGGAAAGGGAAACAGAAGGAGTAGGGCAAAGAGGAAAAGTCGAGAATTTGGGGGGGGGGGGGAAACACACCGCAGGCTCACCACTGCAGCATCAGCAAGTACGGGCCTTGCTGGCGCAAGCGGCATCCCTCTCTGCGTGACAGACTGAATTTCTTTCTCCCCTTTTAATTTGTACGAGCCGTTCGTTTCATTTCGTTCGTCCACTCATTCCCTTTTGAGGTGACCTGATCAGACCAGACTTGATCTGGCCTGGCTTAACTACTTGACTAGACATTTGGAAATAGCAGCCATTCTAATCAAGTCATGACACCATCTGCGGTATTTTTTTTTTTTTTAAAAAAAAAACCTACATAGGCAGAGTGAATGGATTTAAAGACTGATACTCGGATGGTCGGCTAATGCACCGGTCGGCATGAACCAAGAGTCTTGTGGGCCACTCTTTTCTTCTTCCCCTTCATTTTTGGGGGCCGGGGAAAGCAAGGTAAGGGAAGAAGGACTTATGTGAGAGACAGCACCTTGAGAGTTTGACAGATCTTGCTCAGTTATCACGCGCAGAGAAGAATTGAGACAGAGACGGAGACTGGGTGGGTCGGGTAACACTGGGTTGTGCGCGGGAGTACTTAGGCGCTGTACTAAAACAACAGGATAGGATCGTCAAAGTACTTTCAGACTTGACGGATGAGAGGGGATGCGGGAGGCCCGATGTTTCTACGTATGCATGTATTCAGGTACAAACGGATCGTGGAAAGGATATACTAGTATTCATGGAAAGTTACAGTAACATTGTACGTAGGCAAGTACGTTGGTACCTAGCAGTTCTGAAGTTACTGGCGCACATCCTTGCAGATTACATTGTTATCGAAGAGCATGATGGTGAAGAAGACGACCACGTTGTTTCGGTCCAACGGAACGTGTGGGGCTCTTTGTTTGGGTTGGTACGGATGAAATATCATGGATGCAATGGGAAATGGTGATGTGCGGGACAAACATCCCGAGGATAGGTAATGTTGAGTCTCAAAGACAGAGAAGAACCATATGGTAATTCACTGCTCAACGTACCAGAAGTATAGTGACACCAAGTATCACTCTTCTCGAAGCATATACTATGTAGTAACCTGGTACATGGCCCAGTCAACCAGAGGAACATAGCGCAAGAGCGGGTAGGTAATGTAACATGTAAATATGTATGCCCTGCTGGAAATCTCCATCATATTTGTCGGATCTCTGACCGCAATAGATGCAAGTGAGGCATCACCTGCCTCCACGTGCTTTGCCCAGATCTCCCACACCCCACCTCCCAGGTCAGAGCGCCACCGCTCTTTTCTGATCCGAGCAAGGGGTGGAGCTTGAAGCAAAAAAGGACGAGAAGACAAGAATATTACGAGGAAAAGAGAGAGGGTTACGGCAGCTCGCTTGTAGGGCTCGCAGACTGATCTTTCGCCTCGTTGTTTCTTTTTCCTCTCCGCAACCATGTCATGCGCCCCTAATCTCAACCTGCAATGGTATGCTGCGTACTGTATTGCTTCCCTTTGTGCATAGCGCAACCGCTACTGCAGAGCCAGAGAGTGTAAATTGCAACAGGCAGAGATCGCAGATTAGTGCGTAGGCGAACCAGAGGGGCAGGGAGGATTCATGTTTGAGAAGCAGCATAAAAGAAGTAAAAGAAGCGAAAAACAGACAAGGGCGTGCCTGATACATACCGGATGAATCATGGGTTGGCACCTGCGTGTCGCAGCCCTTTTTGACGTTCAATGGCGGCCCATGCCACTGTCCGTGAATCTATTGATCTGTTGTATGATGCTGTGTTGCGTGACCTTGACCTAGAACCTGGGACAGTGCTTTATCAAACTGTGAGGCAGACAGAGATGCATGTATGTACATGCATAAAGTAAGAAACAGGGACACTGCATGGTCGTGGAGCCACGCAACCGTCAATCACATTGCCGGTTTCCTCAACTCTGTAGTCGAATAGGTATCCCGTCTGGTGCGTTCATGGGGGCGTCCTGGGGCCGTCTCGAGCCGTATCTTGCTGACCTGCAGCAACATGGCGAGTACGGCAGGTGGCGAAGAAAAGAGAGATGCCGGAAGACAAGACGGTATCACCCAGCGAGCTGTGATAGAGATATGACGGTTGATTGATCTGTCAGCTAGTTGCAAGAAGAGGACTGGTGACTAGAGAAGAGGAGTCAGCGAGTAAGCCCGGGATGAAACAGGAAGAGGGAGGGTTGGTGCCAATGCTCTTGATACTCCATGAGAATGATGCCGCTGCTGCTCAAGGATGGATACACAGAAAAGCTCGGGACCGATCCCCCCCCCCTCTCTCTCTCTGTGTGTGTGTGTGCGTGCCTTTCTCTTACTATGTACTCTCTATCTTGTATATGTGTCCACACTGCACTGTGCAGCACCGCAATATAGAATCCCAAAACCTGGATGGGGGTGGATCCATGGCCCAGATGAAAGAGGTACAGTGGCACGGTGACACAGACTGTGCTCTCTCCATGCCACGCTGAATCTGCTGATCGCGTCTGTCGTCGAGGTGGAGAGTGATTCGTCTGCTGAGCTGAATCTGGGGTTTGGTCTGGGGGAGGAGAAGGAGGACAAGGTGAAGCAGGACAAGGAGAGGAGAGAGGAAAAAGCAACTTTACATACAGAGCGAGATTATGTGCGCGCAGGAGGCCGGGAAATTTCGGAGGGCTGGCTTGTCATGCAGCGAAGTGGTGTATTACTATACATGACTTTCATCTCAAGGCACGACAGGAAAAAGAAAAGAAGGGAGCAGATGATGGCGAGAGAGTGGTGTTGTTGGTTGTGGTGGTTGTCAGTGTGGCTGGGTGGATTCCAAGCGGGGTGGATTCCAAGTTGGGTTGGCGGACGGGACGTTGACAATTGGCAAAGCCAAGACCAGGCGCTTCAGTTGAGAGGCCCTAGAGGCTCTGAAGACTGCAAGTCCTGTAAGCTGGTAGCACCCCTGTTCCCTGCGAATGGCGGACCTAGGCCCTGTACTTCGAACTAGCAGTCGTTTTCAGCGCACCAGCCTTTGCACCTTTTAGCATCTCCAGCCTGTCCGTGCACGCTGTACACAGGCGGTTCAGGTAGCGCAGCCTTGCCTTGGCTTCCCCACCCTGTAGCCGCAGCCGCACTCCGTCAGCGCCGCCCCCATTCCAACGTCTGCCGCAACAAAAGTGTGCGTCTTAGCCTGCCTTTGGGCGATCACGGCCAACTGACGTTGCACTCTTCCTCCAATTCGGCTGCCGCCACCACCTCCGCCTCTATTCCAGCAGAGACACAAACTGACGAGGACCCTGAAGGGCTTCTCTCTCGACATCACCCCGTCTTGAACATCGCAGGCCATGGAGTGACGGCCCGGACCTCCTCGTCAAAAAAGTCCGAATCCACCTTGACGGCCTCGTCCACCGCCGTCTACCGCCACCACCGCGGCCTCCTCCTTCGCCTTCTCCTGTTGCTGCTCCTTCAAGAACCAGAGTAGCAAGGGCAGTAGCAGTAGCAGTAGCAGTAGCAGTATCCAAGCTTATAGTGAAGCACCTGCTCGCCTGCATCTCGCTCAATCTGCTTCGAACCTGTGCCGTGCGCCCCACCTGCGCGCATCCTGTGCCTCGAGAGCAGAGGCGTCGCTGTCTGGCCAGAAGAAGGAAGGGAACTTGAGGATCGTTTGGTAGGCCCAGTGTATACATATGCCACCTGCATAGCGTCATACACGCCTTACGCACTCTACCCGTTGCGCCTGCGCTATTGCGACTGCGCGCCAGGGACCGACCGACCGCCCGCCCGATTCCCACGGCGACTCAAGTACCTCCATATCCCCCGACGACCCCAGCCCTGCTGGCCCCTCCTTTCTGCGGCCGTGCCGTGTCGACCGACAGTTGCCCAGTGCGCGAGCCACGGTGGGCGGTATCACAAGAACGCCTCTTAACACCTGTTTGCGACCTCATTGGAGAGCCCAGCTTGGGTCGTGATAGTGGCCCGCGGAGAATACGAGTGGCCTGCCCTGCCATTTCTGCCCCTGCCGTTACGATTGCGACGGGGTCTGCGACTGCGACTGCGACTGCCTGGCGCTTCAGCTGCCGCGCCCACGAAACAGAACCTAGTAACAGTAGAAAGAGACCGGAGGGAGACAGCGTGCGTGTATTCGTGCATGGGAGAAGCAGAGACTTGGAAAGCGTGCTGGTGACTTGGTGACTTGGTCCTGGGCAAGACCTTCGAGAAGCTTTAACCCTCAGCGCAAGTCCATGCTGCTGCGGGTGCGCACAGAAGGACAAACCCACGCTTACAGTACGTGTTCACCTTGCACGGCAGGAGAGCCAGGCTTCCTCGCAAGGGCAAGACATACAAGGAATTTGGAAGGGCTCTACATATTCCGTCTGCAGTGGTGTGGCTGACTGTGAGCGAGCGAGTTCTTGGAACCAGCGCATTCTGCAAGGTGCATCATAATTCAGATCATCATCAGCAGACAATACCTACATACTTGGTCCGTCCTATCTTATCTGTCGGGGCAGCAGCAAGACTGACGGCTGGCCACTAGCGACTACTGTGAGGCCAGGCCAGACCCTGTGATAACGCGCTGCGCCCGCAGCTGACCCCTGGTGTGCTACAACCGCTAAGGCATCACTGCAGGAGTTGAACACACAAGCCTGCCCATCAAAAGACGACTTTCTACGGCTTGGTTGCGAGCCAGAACGCAGCCCGTGTGTGGTTTCGCAAAGGGGGCCGGTCGACTTGCATTGCCGTGCCGTCATTACGAGCACTTGGCCCGGCCCATCCACTCTCTGATCCGCGCGTCCGCACGCATTACACACTACTCTCCAGTCATACATATATATCTATATATGTAGCTGGTACAAGATGCCAGACGACGTGGATCCCACTGGAGGCGAGGTCTCAGATGCCATGTCTGAGAACGAGCATGAGTACGACGACCACGACGCCTCCATTCAAGACGACGACAAGATGCCTGAGAATGCCATCAAGACAGAAATTGGCCCTGACGGCGAGGTCAAGAAGAAGTATGACCCCAAGGACCCTATGCGACCGAGGAGGAAGAAGGCTCGCAGGGCCTGCTTTGCTTGCCAGAGGGCACACTTGACTTGCGGTACGCCCTCACAATCAAACAAAGACAGATCTCGAGCACATCACATCACGCTCCAGGACGGCGCTCGTCATCATCATCATCATCATCATCATCATCGTGCAAAAAGATGCAACTGCACCGTTCCATCCTCCGCCTCTTTTGCACTTCCCTTTCATGAGCCCCAATAGCCCCCAAAAGAACCCTCTATTGCGTGTTATCCCATATCCCATGCATCGAAGAACCTACCGGGCATATGTGCCGCCAGTGTGTACGAACTAATCAGGCTTTGCAGGTGATGAACGACCTTGTCAAAGATGCATAAAACGTGGTCTCGCAGATCATTGTCAAGACGGTGTCCGAAAAAAGGCAAAATATCTTCACGACGCGCCCCCAGAGGCCTTGAGGCCCGTCCTCGGCCCCAACTACAACCCCAATGCGCCGCAGAACCGACCGGCTGCGCACCGTCACCCGTCCAGCACTGGCTCCGACGCATCTTCCAACGTGGGCACCTTCTTTTCACCGACGAATGCTTCGAATCCGTATCCGCTCTTCTCGCCACCAAGCGCCTTGGGCTCCATCTCCGAGGGGATGACCTTTCCTGGCCAGCAATCTCCCGTCTCGCCAAGCTTCCAACACCCTCCCCAGATAAGTGGTCTCACTGTCCCTCAAGTGTCGGGCGATATTTCAGGCATGAGCTCGGCCTTTTTCGATCCCAATAACCCAGCACTCTACAATTTCAACCTAGAAGGCCTGAACTTCGGAAGTCAGTACGGCGCCATGGAATTCGGCATGCTGAACCAGATGTCGTCTGGCGCAGCCGATACGCCGCCGCGGGATCCCTCGTCCTTTTCCCAACAAGGTGCTGGCGACGCCAACTTCCCGTCAGGGGCATTTAGCAACGGTATTGGTCAGTTTGATAGCGGCTTGATCGGCGACATTCTCTCCATTGATCAGTCTGGAAATCCTTTATACGCTCAAGGCAATCTCCAGCATGGTCTTCCTCATGCTTACGCCATTGCCGCAGGCCCAAACAACCAGCAAAGTCCCAGTACCGATCATGACAGCCCAGCCAACCCAGGCGCCTTCGAAGGATCACAAGCCCCAACGCCTTTCAACAACGGTGCCGCCCCAGATGCCCAGGTGCTCGGTCCACCCAACCGTCCAAGACCGAAGCCAAGCATACCCAAGACCTTTCCACAATCCTTGCTCGGCAAACGCCATCGCGACGCGTCGGGTATCTATGAGAACGTCAAAGAGCCATTTCAGTATGTACAGGGTTATCATCGGATGATAGCCTTCTTACAGAGACGGTTTCGCACCAGGAGCGACAAGTTGCTGAGCATCGCCCGTGCCCTGGGCAGTGTCCGTCCGGCCCTCTTGTCATGCACGCGCACACTCAGCCGTCCAGACCTGGTGTTTATGGAAAAGTGTTTCCAGCGCACCTTATTCGAGTACGAGGATTTCATGGACCATGGCTCGAGCCCTACTCTGGTCTGCCGGCGGACTGGCGAGATTGCCGCTGTGAATAAGGAGTTCACAGCCCTGACTGGGTGGCCCAAGGATGTTTTGCTTGGCCATAAGCCCAACAAGAATGTCAATTTGGGCACGAGCGGGTCTGGCTCCAATACAGACGCCTTGACAACCCCAAAGCTGAACAGCCTCAATAACCAAACAGAAAAGGGCAGCAACCCAGATGAAGAGCGACATCCGCTCTTTGTGGCGGAGCT
The DNA here is from genome assembly GCA_011317545.1 of Coniella vitis. Taxonomy (NCBI): domain Eukaryota; kingdom Fungi; phylum Ascomycota; class Sordariomycetes; order Diaporthales; family Schizoparmaceae; genus Coniella; species Coniella vitis. The sequence goes on from WUJK01000008.1 coordinate 833,682, forward strand.
TATGGATGACGACGATGTGGTCCAATTCTACGAAGACTTTGCCCACCTCGCCTTCAGTGACAGCAGGAGTAGTGTGACGAGAAAATGCCGCCTGCTCAAGTACCGTACACAGGACAATCTTGACGGAGCGAGCACCTCGAGCGTCAACGAGTCGCCGTCCAAGGACCCACGCACCATGTTCTTGAGCAACAGGGTCGCAAAGATTGATGGCGAGCACGGCATCTCCAGAATCGCCAAGGGCGGTAAGCTGGAGTGTACGTATTGCTGGGTCGTCCGTCGGGATACCTTTGACATGCCAATGATGATTGTTATCAATGTAAGTCTTTGCTAATGATGACCGTGGATTTAACTCCTTGAACCAGTTTGCTGATGAATGTGAACCAGTTCCTGCCTTGCTATTATCCCGACCAACAACCTCACGGGCTAGCGGTGTAGAACAAAGCCCAAATAGGGGAAACACCACCGCCATTATCAACAACAACCCTGTTCCATCGCATGCAGTTTTTTTCTTTTGCTCGTTTACAAGTATTCAAGCATGTTCTGGCTGGGTACAGATTGGGGATTCGGTTTGGGAAGGGGCTGGGGACCGGCGCGTCCAGAGCATATGGTCTTTGGCGCAGGGCAACTGCTGGACGGGAATCAGGAGGCCGGCATATCCGGCTTTGTGCAATCTTTTTCCTTATAACTTTTGCTCATTTACAGAAGGGCCGTGACGGAGAAGCACTGACATGGGCGGATTCACATTGACAACTACTGGTGTGTTGTTTGTGAGCCTCTGCGTGCCTGTCTATGGGGATGTTGGACAAGAGGGCTTTTGCTTGCATGAGTATATCTAGGACTATACCCGTTTGTTTTCTTTCGTGTCTTCTTCTGGCCCATTGAACAGATATGGTCGTTGTGTTTACCGTCTTTGCCGTGAGCTGGTTCGTGTTTCCCGGATCGAGCAATCGACTGCTCTTTGGTGGGTGAATCTTATGACGCAACCAAACAGCCCAAGCAGCTCGAGCAGCTCACCCATCATTATCATCCATTCCTCAACCCACCCAAGCTCGTATCCCATCTCAACCTATATCTGCCCACCTCCCAGCCACGAGATTACCCCACCCCAACCCATTGAAAAGCCCAAGTCCCCAGAACAAAAATGACAGACCTCACCATCCTCATAACAGGCGCATCCGGCGGCATCGGCAAAGCAACCGCCCTCCGCCTCGCCCAACCCAACGTCTTTGCATCATCATCATCTTCTTCTTCGTCAAGCTCACCAGCATACAAAGTCCACACGCTCATCCTCCACTACAACTCCGCCCCCGCAGGCACAACCACACCCATCACCAACCAAATCACCACACTCAACCCGTCCATCCGCGTCATCTGGCTCCAAGCCGATCTCTCCACCACCGAAAGCGTATCCACGTTCTGCTCCGCCGCCGTACAGGAAGCTGGGCCCCAGAACCGCATCAACGTCCTCTTTGCAAACGCAGGGACCCACCTCGGTCACGCGGGCGCCACAGCCTCGGGCTCCCTGGAGAATGTCGATTTGGATGTGTTTGAAACGACATGGCGCGTGAACACCCTCGCGCCGTACCATCTCACTCGCGAGCTCGTGCCTGGCATGCTGGGTGCCAAGAATGGAGGTTTCGGCAGGGTCATCTACACCTCGAGCGTCGCCGCGCTTACGGGGGGTGTCGTCGGTCCGCATTATGCAAGTTCCAAGGCGGCGTTGCATGGCATGATGCATTTTTTTGCGTCTCAGTATGCGGCCAAGGGGGTAACATTTAACGCGGTTGCGCCGGCGCTGATTGAGGACACGGCCATGCTGCCGGGAAGCACGGAGGAGCTCAAGGGTAAGATACCAGTGGGCAGATTGGGTAGGCCCGAGGAGATTGCTGAGGTTGTAGTGCTCATGATTGCGAATGGCTACGTGTCGAACAAGGTGTGGGCTGTGGATGGAGGGATGGTGCCATGCTGAAGGTTATGAGCTAGTAGAAGTTGGAACATTTGTCTTGCTCAAAGTGACGTGTATCATGACATATGGGTGCTAAATCTGTTTTATTGTCTCTATGGATTGCCGCGACAGGTGAAAATAGCTCTATATTTGTGTATATCGTCCAACATTACATCCTGACCCAACCTCGTCCATTTATGCTTCTCTGGTCAGCCACGATCCATCCAACGAGCCATCCGTCTTTTCACTCTTTGGTCGCCAGCCCGCTCTGTCCAAACTCCGCCTAGCAACCTCACAATCCGTCTTGATATCCTCAATCAATGCATCGATACCATCATAGCTCTGCTCGTCGCGAATGTAACCAAGAATAAGTAGACGCATCTCGACGCCGTAAAAGTCGGCACCAAAGGCCTCGAGCACGTGCACCTCTGCACTGCGCACTGTGTTGTTGTAAAAGGGGTTGTAGCCGATCGACATGACCATGGGGAAAATGGCGAATCCGTGGTGTGGCTTCTGCTGCTGCTCACTGTAGTTTGGATGATTTGCAGGTAGCTGGAGGGCAGCCCAGCCAAAGTAGACGCCCGATTTGGCGTCCTTGATCCAGGGCGTGGCGTCGACGGGCAGGTTCGCTGTAGGGATTCCGAGCTGTTGCAGGAGGTTGGGGTGGATGGGACCCCCATGTGTGAGCCCAAGTACAATAAGCCACAAACAATAGCGCCAGAGGCGAACAAACAGGGAGCGGATATAGACAATGTGTGTGAATGGGTGGAGGGTATGTACAGGGAAACGAGGGAGGGTGGCAGAAGCGAAGGTTTGGGCGAAGATGGTGTGTAGCAAAGGCTGCAAGTGGTGATGAACAAGTGCAGGGGGCGCGAACCCGCAGCCTGCTGCACGTATCCCAAATGATGTCCTTCCTTGAAGCGCATGCAGATCAGCCGCGCAAACCAGAAAGGCAGAAACGCACAGAGGATGGAAGAGCGCCTCCCAGCTCCTAGCCAGGGGCCGTTCGTTGTTCTGTCGCGCCACGAGGCACTTGCCTCAGTCCTGTAATCAATGCTTTCCAAGCTCATCCAATAGACCCTACCCAAGCCCTCGTCCAGCGCCGTGGATATCATGTCCTCCACAAGCGGCACGCCATCTTGACAAAGAAAGCTGTCCGGGTACAGCAACCGGGTCGGCTCGCCTCATCTCACCCTCTCATCTCGCATGGTCTCGTCCCGAGCTGCACGTCGCCTCCCAACCAGCTGAAGCAGCACCAATCGATCAAATGGTCGCCGAAACACGACGCGCATATCTTCTGTGGACTGATGGGCGAGTGTAGCAAGGCACAGACTATGCAATCAACTACATCCCATCCAGTGACACAACCCAAGATGCACCAAAATAGAAGACAAGAAACAGAAAAAAAGTAACTCACTTCCTTGGAACCGCGACCAAAGCCCTTGATAACCTTGCCCTCCATCTGCAGCGGGAATGGGCTCTCGGGCCCAGCATCCGGCCCTACAACCATCGGTCTTGCGTTGCCCATGGCAAAGGTAGGTCTGATCTCCTCTGGGTTGCCCCCGGTAGTATGTGAGGTTGCAGATAAAATGCGTCTGCCTGTGCGAGGGCGCTCAGGGACAAATGTGCACTTCAGCAGCAAGGCGAGTGAGTCAACAGCGCAATTCCGCGGCTGTGATACCAAGAGCGATCAATTACAGCCAGCTGTATGAATGGTCCGTAACCGGCAACCACAAAGCGGCTTTTCGGAGTAATTGAATGCAAAATAGCAAGGCAGGTCTTGCGAATATAGACAATGTCGGTTGAGTCGGAAAGTGAACGGGCAAGAGCCTTGAAGCAATTGCAGGTGCACCGCCCAAAGAGAACACTACTAATAGAAGGGGAAAGCGCAGGATGGCGCAATTAGTCAGATGAAAAGCCGATAAGATAAGACTGGATAAGCACTTGCGACGCCGACGCCGACGCCTTCACGATGCAGAAGATTACGGTGGCCAGCGCAGAAAAGGTCTCTTTGCACTCCCTAGGTCTCCTTGGTTTCCGTATAATCACCCATCTCCTTGGATGACTCCGGACCGCTCAAAATGTATCTTAACACATCCCGCCCAGACGCAGTACATATTCCGAAACAGCAGTAGACCCCACACCGCAATGACAATCGTGCCTCATCTAGGTCTATACTATGTTCGTTTCCCAACCATATTAACCCGTGCAACCCCGTGTTCTATACCGACATCTTCATGGCAATCGTTTTGTGCGGCTCATATCCCTTGACAAGGAAGTCCTCAACACTCCATCCATCAATGCTGCCGCCCTTCTCCCGCTTGATCTCCAGCTCTGGGAAGTCGCGCGGTTCTCTCTCCAGTTGTGTCCTCAGCGCGTCGACATGGTCCACATAGACGTGCGCATCTCCCATAACATGCGTCAGGCTGCCCGGCACAAGGTCACACACGTGTGCAATCATGTGCGTCAGCAATGCGTAACTGGCAATGTTGAAGGGCACGCCAAGACCCATATCGCACGACCGTTGATACAATTGGCAATGCAAGTGTCCCTTGGGCTTGGTCGTGCTCTCTTGGCTGTTGCCATTCTGCGCTGCCGTCCCTGACCGTGGATACGACACGTAAAATTGCGCGAACATGTGACAAGGTGGCAGCGCCATGATCTGCAAATCCTTGGGGTTCCAGGCACTCATAATGATGCGCCGATCGTATGGGTTCGTCTTGAGCTTATGTATCACTTCCGCCAGTTGGTCCACGCCCTGCCTCGTATAGTCCGTCTTGGCATCGACATAGTCTGCCCCGAAATGTCGCCATTGGAATCCGTATACGGGGCCCAGATCACCAACCTCACGGTGACCCAAACCGACACTATCGAGAAACTCGCGCGAGCCGTTGCCGTCCCAAATCTTGACGCCCTGTTCGCTGAGCGAGGTCGACGAGGTGGCGCCCGACACGAACCAGAGGAGCTCGGCTAGGACGGCCTTGTGGAAAACGCGTTTGGTTGTCAGGAGGGGGTAGATGGGCGTGCCATTGTTGTTGAGGCTGAATTTGAGCGGGCGTGGCGCAAAGATGGAGTAAGTGCCTGTTCCGGTTCTGCAGAGGATGTTGTAAGCAGGGAGTTAACTTTCTTGGCGTTGAGAAATTGGCATACCTGTCTGGTCGATGCTCCCCATCTTCGAGAATCTCGCGCACCAGGTCAAGGTACTGGTATTCCTCGTGTCTTGTGAACGAACCGTTCGGCATGGTGGGTGCCTCGACGGTAGTGGCAGCAGCAGACGCCGTGCTGTCAGAGGACGATGCTACCATGTTCCTTTTGTGTAGCTCAGCTTATACTCAAATCTGAGGTTTGTCAAGTAAGGATTCGATATGGTGGTGCGCCGGTCGAAAGTTGTCACAAATGACTAGTTGGGAATAAAGAATCCATTATGGAAGACGCGTTGCGACGCGTCGTTTAATTGGCAGTCTGACTTGCTCGATGTCAGGGTTAGGGCTCGGGTCCGGGCTCAAATGTCCAAGTCAGAAGTCAAAACAAGAACTTCTTTCTTCGCATTGCCTTCCTGATGCGTGGAAGACAGTCAATTCCTCAGCCTGTCAACTCTGAGCGCTTGCGTGTGAATCGCATAGCTATATGAGGCCATCGATATACACTCGGATTGCTCCTCGACTGAAAGAGCCACCTAGTATGCAGCATTTATCTCCACACCGTGAATTGTCACAGACTGCGCGCGGTAAAGGTACTACGACTGGGTATTAAAATGAAATATCTAAATACCTAGGTACCTATGTTTAAGAAGCCTCCACCAATGACCAACTTAGTTTATGAGGCCATGCGCCATTATAATATCTAAGCGATTACTATAACCATCCAGCACACGCCGAACACTGGCTGATGGTGTGCAGCACATATGATGATTCTTATAGCATCGACAAGAGATGAGAGACTGAGATGTAGGCCGAGTTGGTTTTCCCTGCCCTGGTAGGCCAGGTGGAAGGGTTGCCGTCAGTGGTAGTGAAAGAGTTTCGTACGGAGTGGTACCAGTAATGTTGGCAGTGGCACCGGTGCCACTGCCTGTTGTGCGACCAGCAGCTCGTCAATCCCAGTCCCCAGCAGTCCCAGTCCCCCAGCTGCATAAGACCGATGCTGTAGGTTTACAGAAGATGCAGGGTGAACCGTGGCGCTGCGTTTCTGAGGCTGAGGCATGAAAACCGTCTATGTGTAAGCCGCCCCTTTCTTCGTCATAATTCGAGGTGAGAGAGTCTCGTTGTTTCGCACTCCAGGAAGCTCCAGAATATGGCCTCTCCTCAAAGCCGCATCTTCCCTTTGGTCCTGTAACAATCAGAACCAATCTTCGTGGCCGAGCCCTCACTGCTTCCACTCATCACGGCCCATCTTGAGAATATCCGCGTTCTCAAGGATCCAAAACTTGGATGGCGCCTTGCCCTCCTCAGCCATTTGAGCAGCAATAACCGCAGACCTGCCAATGTACAGCTGATCAGAGCCTAAATAATGATGTAAGCCAGACCTTCTACCCAATTCTCCAGCACCGCGTGCTTCCAATCGAAAGGGTGATAAGAGGTAACTTACCAAACCTATCCTGCAACCCCTGACTAATCTTGTTCAGGTTACCCATCAAACTCTCAAAGAGCGCATTCTTGGGTACTTCACGCTCACCCAAGATGGCAGCCGGCCTTAGAATAATGGCATGGTCAAAGTTAAGCTCGCGAATCGCATCCTCGACACCAACCTTCATCTTGGAGTAGGGCAGCATGCTGCCAACCAGACTGCGCGTGCCGGCGCTTGAAATGTACACATAGGTCTTGACCCCGGCAGCTTTGGCGGCCTTGGCGTTCTCAATGCACAGGTCGTGGTCAATCTTCCATTGGTTGGCAATGCCGCCTGCTGAGGCACGGGTGGTGCCGACAGCGTTGAAGACGATGCTGGGGAAAGGGCTGAGCGAGGCGATGGCAGGGGCCCATTTGCTGGTGTCGGTTTCGATGATGGCGTTGAGCTTGGGAGCGGTCGCCTTGGGGGCGCGGCGTGAGATGGTTTGCACGGAAGTGAAGAAGTCGGATGCGACAAGGGTGTCGAGGATCTTGGATCCTACGGCGCCAGTGCTGCCGAAGACTGCTGCTGCGGCCATTGTTGTTGTTGTTGTTGTTGTTGTTGTTGTTGTTGTTGTTGTTGTTGTTGCAGGTGAGGTGCGTTGCGAATGAGTCTGGGTTGCTGAGCACTGGCGGATGTGACAGATTATACAGAGATGACGCGAGCCCTTGTTGCTTTTATCATATCATGAGCTGAGATGGAGAAGAAACAAAGCTCGGCAGCGGCGGGGAACAGCGTTTGGCCGCGACGTCATGCTCAATGCCCGCCAGTGCTCTGCAGATATCGCCATCTGGCTGATGTGAGCCATGCTTTCGGATTGTGGCATGAATCCGATACTATCTTCGTGCTTTTGCTGTAAAACATAAAATACCTAGGTATTGCAATGGGTCAGGTCATCTACCTGGCTTGCGAATAGAAGTCCTATTGCATTGTGGTAGAATCATGGGCCAAAACTCACCTTCGGTGCCTTCAGCATCTGACAGGGAGAATACCGCTTATTTTCTACCTAGGTAATTGCAAACTATTGTTCATCAAAATCGAACCAGAAGCACGATGCCCACGCTCGCCAAAATGTCTACCCTAGGTACTTTATTAACCTCAGTAGTCACTGTTCTGTTCCGTCTGTTCTTTGCATTCGAAACTATCATCCATGGATGTAGAAGGCGCGCACTAAGCCAATAAGGAAACCTCGAACATCTGGGAACCCGTGGAACTGTCGTCAGCCACGTTGTGCCTGGCAGCGCCCTGACAAGGCAACCCCCCACTGACGTTGGCAGCTTACAGCTACTTAGTATACCTACCTTGCGCTACCCCGATAAGCAGAAGGCTATCGCACACTCCAGCCATTGTCGTACATATTTCACTTTCCCCATCTTCCACATACACCATACACTGCCTTTCTCGCTCTACACAACACCAACGACAACTTCCTTGTGATACTAACAGCCATTCTATTCCATCAATACCTCAACTCCAAATTTCCGTTCTCCAAACTCCCGACCATGGCGACTCAATATGAAAGTATGGTCCCTTCCCAACCCCCGTAGCGGGGTCCGCTGTCTTGACGATCCTCCTTCCCCGTTCGATTTCGTTGCAAGGCATGCTCAAGGAGGAAACATCGTTGACCCCTTACAATACTTGTAGTTGAGCATGGCATCAAAGCAAGCGCCCCTCGGCGCCGCCGCCAAATCGACATGTCCTCCTTCACCTCGCAACTCCACCAGCTCAGCGACGACCCCTCTACAACCGCATCCACCAACCAGCACCAACAACACCAACACAACAACCCCCACGCTATCCCGACCCCTATCGACATAGTCGGCCTCGTCCGTCTTGTCCAAGACCAATTCTCTACCTTGGCGCGCGACTCCCCCACCGCCGCAAACCGCGACCTCCTCCAAACCCTCTTTGAAAGCCTCGAAGCCGACATCGCCAACCCACCCCGCGATGTATCGGGCGGTGTCTCTCAAGAATTCCTCGATACGCTCGACCGCGTACCGAAAAAGTCTCTCAAACCCGACGATGCGTGCCCCATTTGTGCGGAAAAGTTCCTTGATGACCAATACCCGCTTGTGGTCGAGCTGCAGTGCCATCACTCGCACAAGTTTGACTTGGATTGTGTCGGACCCTGGTTGCAACTCAAGGGCACGTGCCCCATGTGTCGGACGGATTTGACGAAATATGATCCGCGACGCAAAGGGGTGTCGACCCGAATTGAGAAAATGTGGGAGAAGGAGGGCAAGCCGGTGCAAGAGGACGACGACGACGAGGATCCGGATATGTTGTATGGTTGATTGGTTCGAGTGGGAATAAGTCAGGCATTATACGATCATAGCATTCTTGTTTACGGAGCAATGGCGTTTGGGGTGTTTGTCATGATCAAATGGGTTGCCATTTACTGCTGTTTGGAGAGAGTATGACAGGCGGCCATCAAGACTCCTGATATGAAACCAGAGCATGAAATGCAACAGCATTGGCGTGTGAAGCAAAATGCACGTATGAACGCCTCTTCCGAATACCACCAACTCCATTCCTTTTCTCTCGCGAATCCCAAAATCAGCGTCTTACCACCATCGAATCCCGTGCCTCGCGACTTCCTCTTGTCTCTCAAGAACTTCCAGGTCCCTTACCCGACTTCTTCTGCGATCCTGGCCCACTCGACTTCGTCTTTTCATTCTTGGTCGTTCCCTGCAATTCCTCGCCTCCTTTGTCGCCCAACGGCACTGATTTTTCATGGCTTGCGCCACTCGTCTCGAGTGGATTCCCTGCGTTGCCCTTTTCCTGGCGTGCGGCTTCTTTCTCTTCCTCGGGCCGTGTCTTGTCCGGGTTGAACGCCGTGTCTGTATGCGCAGCTGCGTCGTCACTTAGACTGCTTTGTGTCCCCTCTGTTGAGCGCGGCTTCAGGCTTTCGCGGTCTTGGTCGTCTTTGTAAGGAAGGCGCAGGGTGGGAGAGGTCTGGTAGCTGCGGCGGAGGGACGATGATTGAACCGGCAAGAATGGACGGACGGTGCATGTAGTGCGTGTGGAAGCTGCTCGGAGGAGAGCGCGGGAGGTTGAGCTGAGAGAAGACATCTTTTGTCTATTTGATGAGGGTTGATGAGTTTGATAAGGTGTGCTTGAGGTTAGGGGGGTTCACTACGCTTGGTGCTTGCTCCAGAAGAAACGAAGACGGGGATCAAGACAGAAAACGATCTCGAGCTCGGCAGGGGTTGGAGTCTGTTGAGAATTGTACTTTGAAAGATAGAAGAAAGGCAAGAGCCGGTTGGCCTTTTTGAGGAGGTAGGTAATGGCGGGCTTGGTATTTGGGGGTAACCTGCAGCTATCTGCGTACCTGCCATTAACAAGCATCTACCTCTTGACGTCATTGTGAGCACCGATTCACAATGGCAACCCCCCAAGCTCCAGAGGACATCGCATTGAAGCTCTGAATGCCCCTATTAAAAGATTCAACATTACATATGTGAGGAATTCTCTTGTATGCTACGCCTGGAACGAAGAGGCAAACCCTTCCTGGTTTTGTTCCATATTTTTGACTTCGGTCTGTACCAAGCCATCTGACAGCCAGGGAGACTTTTGGAATGTGCAGTTCAGTCGCGGAAGATGGTGATTTGCAAGCCTGAATGTGACATCACAGCGGGCGTGGGAATATCCGATGACATGAACTGCAGCCCAGGTACCAGGGTGAAGTCATAGGGAAGGCTTGGGAAGCAATCTTGTAGGAGACGCATTATGATGGTGAAATGGTGGCACAACTTTAATATCCATATCCTCAACTCACCAAAGACATTTGAAGCTTTCGCTCTAAAGCAAAGAGTAGCAAAGGACCGAATATTTAGCAATTGAAGTATAGAGTAGATGGTATAACCAAGACTGCTAAAATGCAACTCTAGAGTACCATGATCTAGATGTTCATGAATGGAATAGAGGTTGCCCTGATAGACATTGGACATCAGCATATAAGGAGAAGTGAACCGCGTTGCAAAGACTGGTGATATCCACAATCGCTGTCGAGGCAGCAGTTTCAACACCGGTCAGATTCCCAATAACTTTCAGTTGTTGTCCATAAAGCCTTTGAAGACCTGTAACTTCGCAGTGTTTACGCGCTGCTTGACCCCAGGATGGATTCAGAAGACGATGTATGAAGGCGCGTCTAGGAGAAAGCAGAGGGCTGTGTTATGATGCCTCTGGATCCTGTCAAGCACTCGCCTCGAAAGGTCGGAACCTGTAGTGCCCCGTAAAGAGGGTTGAAAGGATCCGATATATGACGCGAGCGCGCATGCTTCCATAAGGAAATAAGCTCATGGTGCCTTCTAGCCGGCCATGAACCTGTGCAGAGTTTTACACTTTGTAAATCTCGTTCGCATAGCCATCATATATGTGCTTGCAAGTTTTGAAATTGATTCAGAGCAGATATGAAATGTCCGGCGCTCGAAAGAGACAGCCAGCCCTGCCCCATCATACCTCCGCCTTGCGCACGGCAAAGAAGTAATTGCCCACGGCCTCGCTTCCAGGGACCTCCTTCCAACCCAAGCCAGGAACATACACGACGCCCATGATGCTCGGCGCGCTCCACGCGGGTCGCTGCGCGAAGAAGCGCTTCAGTTCGTCCGCATTAATGTACTTGTGCCAGTCGTGCGTCCCCTTGGGCACAATCCGCAGTACATCCTCGGCCATGAAATTGGTCGTGAACCAACTTGTCCACGTGCGCGAAATAGTGCTCATGACCAACCACCCACCGGGCTTGACAAAGTCGCCGCACCGGTCCAGGAAGTCAGCGGGCTTGTCGACGTGCTCAATCACTTCAAACAGGCTGACAATGTCGTACTTGGCCTCGTCGCTGCTCGGCAACGGCAGCGTCTCAATGGTGCCGCTGACGTACTGCAGTTTTGGGGCCAGAGATGGGTCGCGCGCGGCGTGGGCCCGGGCGACCTTGAGGACTTCTGGCGTGGGGTCGACGGCTGTGACGGAGGACGTGGTGGCCAGGCGGGCGGCGGACTCGGCAAAAATGCCGCCGCCGCAACCGACATCGAGGTAGCGGAGTTTGCGGTTGGGTGGCAGCGGGGAGGAGTGCGTGGCGTGGCAGGCGCGGATAAAGTCGTGGCGGAGAGGGTTCATGAGATGCAGGATGCGTGAGGAGCCGTGGGCGTCCCACCACTCGGCGGCCAAGGCATTGAAGTGGGCAACCTCGGAGGCGTTAACAGATGTGTATGCTGGATTGGGTGAAGATGAAGAAGAAGAAGGCGAAGATGATGATGGAGGCGGGGACGGGGCGCTGTTGTGGTTCTGTCGGCAGTGGTTGTGTATTATTGGCACAAAGGGAGCTGTGAGTGGTTTGTGAGTTGCTTGGCCGGACTTCGACAGTGGTCGACTGTACACCAACTGGCGCAGCATGGCTGCGGATGCTCTTGAGGGTGTCATTGGCGGTGGGTTTGGCCGGATGGGCGGGCTGTTGATCTTGTGATCTTGCACCGTCGACGAATTCTTGGTGGGTTGAAAGTCGACGATGAGGGTTTGGGTTGAAGGAACGAGGCAGATGAGGTCAGCAGCCGGCTGCTTCAGTACTCGGGGTCTACCCAGGCGCAGGGCGTTCTGCGGCCGGGAGAACAAGTTCCAATTTGTACCAGCCCAGTTGCCTAGATACCTAGAAGTAGTCGCATGTCTACATAGTAGATGCTAAATGTACATATCCTGTATACTATCATAGTACCCATGATACCATAGTATGTGTCTCTATCAACGTACATAGTATACTATGTATAGTAGGTCTACATGCTACAAAAGGTCTTCTGTACGACCTCGCGGCCAAAACGATGCTCACGGCAATGCAGTGGCAGGGATCCGGGCCCGATGCCGCATCCCACAGTACTATGTGTAGTGATGAGATCGACGCCGGCAGTTCCGGGCACCCGGCGAAGGAGGTCATCCAATACTCGCGTCGTTCGGTTTGAGCAAGAATATCCTTGGGGTATCATCATATTTCACGGGTCGTAAAAACTCCATGGCTGTAAAATTTCGTCTGGATGCTTCCAACTCATTTTGGAGAATGAGGATTTCGCAAATTGCTACACAAATGCCAGTCAGTGCGTGGTAAGCAAGTATCGAGTACATGACAGCAACTTAATAAGCGTGGGTGCGATGCTCACTCAGCAGGAAATCCAGCCCGGAGTCATCGCGGCGCGGCGCAACGGCCCATCCGCAGTGCCCAGCTAGGCCGAACTTTCGGAAGCCTTTAAGATTCACAATTGCTTCCCGAAAGAGCCGCATGTGAAGTTTCTCATTGATATACGGATCACGCTCGCATTACTACTACCCCGGGACTCTCAAACTCTCGCTTGACTCTTTCCCACCCATACTACCTTCCGACCCCTCCATCCAACTGCCGCCCCTCACCAGACGCTTTTGCTCGCGCAACTCGCCCTACAGAACCACTCCAAAGTACCAGCATGACGGGAGCAGCTCTCGACAAGGCCGAGTTCGACTCGATACCAGATGCCATTGCGGCTTTCCGTACGTTGTGACCCCCCTCCTCTTACCCCATCGTTCACATCAAACTGACCACCCACCACACAGGAGATGGTCAATTCATAGTCGTCCTCGACGAACCCTCGCGCGAAAACGAAGCCGACCTCATCATTGCCGCCGAGTCCATCACCACCGAGCAAATGGCCTTTCTCGTCCGCCACTCCTCAGGCTACGTCTGTGCCCCGCTCAGCCCCGAGCTCACCGACGCCCTCGATCTCCCCCAGATGGTCACCCACTCCCAAGACCCCCGCACCACCGCCTACACCCTGACCGTCGACGCTGCCGACCCCTCCGTCACAACGGGCATCTCGGCCTACGACCGTGCGCTGACGTGCCGCACGCTGGCCGACGCGTCCGCGACCAGGGACAGTTTTCGCCGTCCTGGACATATCCTGCCCTTGCGGGCGCGCCCCGGGGGCATTCGCCAGCGGAGGGGCCACACCGAGGCGGCGACGGAGTTTTGCAGACTGGCGGGCAAGAGACCTGCGGGTGTAATTTGCGAGTTGGTGGATGATGGCGAGGTGGTCGAGGGGCAGGCTATTCATCGGGCGCCCGGCATGCTGCGCGGGGAAGGGTGTATTGCGTTTGCAAGGAAGTGGGGTTTGAAGGTGTGCACGATTGAGGACTTGGTTGAGTATGTGGAAAAGGTGGATGGCAAGTTGGAGGTAAACGGGTCTTAGAGAGAGTAAGACCTGTGAAAAGGGAGGGGGAGAGAGAGAGAAGGCTACAAAAAGGTTGGAACAGGGCTGAATATGCTCTGCCAAAACGTAATTCCATGGTGGCTACCGAGGGAAAAAGAAAAGGCACGGAAATGGTCATCTAGAATGAAACATGAGTGGTTGCATATTCTGCCGCAAGGCAGGCTGTTTATTGGGTTAGAGCATTCTGCAGGTTTGGCCTCTTACATATACACATCTCTTGCATCGGACGCGGTTAGGTAGAGTCAAAATGTCGCTGTACTATCTGGTTGCTCACCTTTCTGCTCCATGCACAGTACGGTTGATAACATCTTCTCCACCTTCAAGGACAAGCTAACACGTACAATTTCTCGATGTCCAAGCTCGGCCCCTCGCCTTTTGACACCAGGAGGTATGCTTGGCTCACATCAACCCGCCCGTTTTCACGCCAGGACGCTACACCCCCCGCCCCCTTCGGAAAGAGTGCATTGCGACCGTGCTTGCCGCACAGACAAGGCTACAGACAAGGCTGGCAGACTGGGCAAACACAAAAGCAGAGATCGACCTTTACCTAAGTAGCCCTACCCGCATAACGTCATCTCACCCCCCAGGTCATACTCGTTCCAAGAGTACTTTTGTGCGCTTCAAGGTCTCGATGTAAATAGTCTACGCACATACACACACCGACACGTGCCAGCACACGCATGCATTCCTCGACGGCCTGCTGCTTTGTGCCCATTGTCCGTGTCCTTTTTAGCACGTCCTCCACTCGTTCGATCTGACAGCTCTGTCCTTGCCCATGTGCACGTGCATGTATATCGCATTATGTACTCGAAGTGTACGGTATATGTTTCGCCACGGGCCAAGCAAGTAAAGACCAAATAAGTCTACTTGCATTGCGAGAAAAGCTGGGACTCCGTGGTCGGGAGAGGTTTTGGCCTTTTTGGCAGTCCTTTGAACGAGTTCACGAATAGAAAAAAAATGATGAGAAGGGCAGTGGGCAAGAATCCAGGAACAAAAGACGCCGGAAAGACTGCCCAAGCCGCCTGGGGATAAGAGATTTTGCAAGGTGAAAACGAAGCGTGCGCGCAAGGGTTGGCTGTTACGTCTGTGAGGAGGAGAGGATGTGAGAGAATGACAAACCTCCTCCTGGGGTGGAATGGGATATCGCAATTCGTGAGCCCTTGGTGTGGATATGAATGATGCTTTTCATTATTGCATTTCCAACGATTACTGTGCTCTACGTAGTGTCGTAGTAAATGGATTGCGGCGGCGACAAATGATGACCATGATAAACAGACAATAGAAATTCAAACTGCAAAGGGCGCCGAGAGTTCTTGTCCGAGACATTGCATAGTACCTGTGAACATCGGCGGCACTTCTATTCTTGTCTACATGTACAATGAATCGTATCCCCATGGTTGGTAATCACGAAAACGTTAAATAGCGAATGCCTATGCAAAAGGAGGGGTCTGCACACACACCTACACACACAGAGATAAGACACAGATCTCGGAAATTGTGCGCATGTATTAACAGCCTTCGTAATATGAATGCCAATAAAAATAAAGTAATAATAGACCGCAGTTTTTCCTCTTCATACCCCATACTTACCACGTACTGTACTACAAGGCACGTATTTTACAGTGTTGGGTGCATTGCATGGTGCAAATCACCCGTCCATGGTTCTGTAAATAGTAGCACCTATGTATTGACTAGGTGGCGGCGTAGACATCTTGTTCTCACTGCTACCCAGACCACTGGAACTTGTACTTCCAAGGCTGTGCTTCTTGCTTCTTTATTTTCCTTTCTTACTGTCTTGCCTTTTTCTTCTTGGGGGCTTTGCTTCTTCAGGCCTTCAAAACCGGACACTGTTCGTTCGACCTGTCAAAGCAACAGCCTCGTTTTAGTGCGTACTATGTA
Organism: Coniella vitis; assembly: GCA_011317545.1. Classification (NCBI taxonomy): domain Eukaryota; kingdom Fungi; phylum Ascomycota; class Sordariomycetes; order Diaporthales; family Schizoparmaceae; genus Coniella; species Coniella vitis. The sequence goes on from WUJK01000008.1 coordinate 849,351, forward strand.
TGGCTGCGGGCTGGCTCGCTGGTTGCCCGCAGTAGCATGGGTCTGCCCTGAACGAGAAGATTGGCAGCAAGGGAAATAATAACCCGAAGGGGATTGCGCCCCCAGGCCTCCCCTCCCCCCCCTCTAGACTCCTTCTAGAAGCCCCAAATCCGCCCGCTCGCGCAAAAAAGAAGAACCTTGGAAGGGAATAGAAGGAAAAGCTCTGACCGCCCACCAGTCCGTCTGCCGGTCTGTGGTAGCAACCGCACGTTCATCAGCGCCGCTGGGACTTGGAAGACAAAACGTGGAGAAATCGTTACAAGAGACCGAAAAGACTGGGGCGTTGTCCTGTGAATGCCAAAGCAGCGCGTTCGTTACCTTTCCGTCTTCATTACTGCGAATCTTCCTTCTGGACATGTTGTTGTTACCTCTGCACAACATACACAACGCAATGCCGAAAACTCTCCGTGGCTCCTCCACAACTAGGAGATTTGTAATCACCTGTTCAATTAACTGGAAGTTGGCCGGATGGAGTTCAGGGATGAAGACTAGATGGCACTTACTACAGCAAAGGAGAAGAAATAGTATAGACGAAGGTCAAATCTCGCCTGGCTTCTGACTCCCTTTTTCTCCCTCTGGTCCCGAAGTAAGTCGAGAGTGCCTTCAATGGGCAAAGGAGAAAAAACCGGGGCTTTCTGCGCGCTGGCATTGAGCACATCGCGAGTACAGTGCAACAAACACTTATAGTAGGGTCTCCGCCTGCATGTACGTACCAAGCCATGTACTCTACATAGTACTATGACTCTCAGAATAAACACCCCAAGCCTGGGTCGGGGAGCAGTCCCAGCTCAGTTCCGGTGCGCCGGACAATGTGGGCTTTGGGCTCTCCACCCCCGGTCTGCAGGGATCCTGACTCACAGTGATTGATTTAGTGATGCAAACTAACAACATTAGTACACAGCGTAATAGCAGTTACAGTACATAGTAATGTCTACATACATAGTAGTACTGCAAGTATTATGCATAGCTGGGCTGCTAGAATCAGTCTATAGGGGTCGAAGTAGAGACTCACCACGAGTCTCGACGTGATGGGGAATCAACCCCCAATATGGACGCCGAAGCCCTTCACTCTTCCATCCTAGCAGCTGCTGACGGTGATGGCATCTCGTGAAAAGCATGATCCGATGTCAAAGTCTTGTTCCTTGGTCAATATCTCCCGCGCCGGGGCGGCAAAGCAACTCAAGGTTACTTGCAGTAATGGAAAGGTGCAGGCTGGGGAAGGGCCGGGGGGGGGGGTCCGTCACCGTCATATATCGAGGCTGCTTCCCGTTAATCATACTACCAGACTGTACCCAATAGGCCTAAGCAGACAAGTTGTTGCATGTATGGATGGAATTCCACCATTGCACATAGATGAAATCAAGCGTTGCAGCCTGATGATTAATGGATTGCTGTACTGCGCTTCGATCAGTTAGCGTTTGTCCCATGTCCAGTCACAATACACAGTACACCCGCCACTCACAAAGAAAGCAGTAAGCCACGGGGCGGCTGTAGCTTAATAATGACCATATTATCAACGAGGATCAGTCATAACTGGCGTCACAGGCCTCTCTTCACGATCCGTGCCCATGAGCCTCAATGATCTTGTCGTCGATCAACCATGGATTCGGTACTATGCAGCGACCATGAATGTGCCCAAGCCGCTAGAGGCGTTGGCGTCAACTAGTCTTCTAGGTCTATTCCACCCTTGGCCGTTCAAGAGCGTGAAAACCAAGTGGTCTATGCACTATTTGAAGGATCAAATGAAGATTCGCGGTATAAGGCGCAATTTGTCACCTTAGTGTTCCTTGACATGCCCAAGATATACATAGTAGCCATTCGCGAGCGGGTCGAGGTTGGTTCTGAGATTCGGGTAAGAGATGTCCCTCCTCATGGTCAGTGGTCAAAGGAGACGGGCCGAACTCATAGATACCATGATGGCGAAAAAGCCAACCTCGTGCGGATGGACTGTTCCTACATCCTGTGTGATTACACAGGCAGCATGTCCATGTCGGTAAGGCACCAGCACCGAAGACTGATGAAAGGATGGTAAAGCCGTCTTGGCTCCGACGTCAGCAAAAGAAAGAATACGGGTATGGGAGTAATGAGTGTTGTGCTGTTGCATTATGATCCATGTGTTGGTATTATTTCAGATCTCGTACTTTGTCTGTACGGTACAAACCTCATCAATAAAAGCCACGGGCTCTCGCGCGCCTGGATATCTACCCACACAAGTTGAAGACGGTTTGAACGCAGGCTCTGTCGCTTCAGTGCTTGAACAGCCAGATCCTGAGGCCACGATAGAATGCAGCGTAGTATCTTTGTCGCTCGGAATGACCGCCCCCTTTCGAAGTTTTGGCAAGAAGTCAAGGGAGCTGGTGAGTTGATGCGCACAGATGACAGATTGGGGTGCAGTGCGCATGTGGGGGACGGGACGGGAGTGCTTGCATCGTGGGGAAGCATCATCCCAATGCTCCTGATAGTCGATCGGTGGGTGACCGTGGCTGCTGTGCGTTTAGCATTCCGGCATGTGCCCCTTTCCGCTAGACGTCAAGCACGACCCTTGATGGCGGAAACAGACTGGCACGTTCCAGTCTGCAGCCTGTCGACGGGATTTGCACCATGGTCATTGTCCTCGAAACCGTCAGCAGGAACACACGAGCCACGCAGATTGCGATCCTGCTAGTTTCCCATCAAGAGCCTCGCTGGTGTTGCGGGCAGTTCACTGCGCTGGTTTGATCTCATCTGGGCCCAGGATTTCTGCAACACATCCCACTTCCCTCTGAAGCCCTGAAACTTCGTCGCTCGAGTGCCTTTGCCTCGTCGAATCACTTCGCTTCTTCCTTGACCGCCTCGAGGGGGGCCAGCACGACACCGTGCGCGGGTTTCGAAGTGGGTACTTCTCTCAAGTGAAGTACATAGTATTGTCCTGCTGGCAATGGTGACGGCTTGGGCCCCGGTTGACAGGGGTGTGCTGCCCACTGCCTGCAAGCCAGCACAGTCTTGGGGCACGGCGAAGGTATCCATGCCTTCTAGAAGATTTCTCGAAAGTTGCCCGTTCCAGCCCAGTGAGTGAGTCCTTGTCGTCTCTTGCCACTGCATTGGCCAATCAGCACACGCTGCTCTCCACTGCTTTCTTGCCTGGCCTTACTATGTACACTCATAGTACCATGCATGCGAGCCCATGGGCAGAACGATGACAATTCGTTGCCGAGACTTTTGCAGCCCCTTTTCCGCACAAGCAAGGACTATGGTATGAGTAGCGGTAAGGAGCCGAGAACGCAATTGAAAGTGGCGTGCTGCCCAAGGAGTAACTCGCTTTGAAGGCAATTCGGAAGAGGTATAATAGGAAAAGAAGAACTGCGCTGGCGCACTGGCCATCCCAGGTCCGCCACAACACATGGCTTGACCATAATGTAGTCATATCGAGGCTGAAGAGTCGAACCGTGCTTCTGGCCTCTTTTCCTATTGCCTGACGGCCGCACTTGGAATTGGTAATCTAGATTGCATTGAAAGGCCAAGCGTCGAAGCCGACCTCTTCATAGTACAAGCCGGCCGTCCTGCAGATTTGGTACCGATATCAGTATATGCTGCTGTTGCTCAATTCACGCAACAACCGCAGGTCAGGCCATGTCTGATGTATGTATTGGCCTGGCGTTGTCTGAAATAAGCCTACTAGGACTTCTGTGGAATGACGGTGAACTGAAAGCGACTTGAAAGGTTTAAAAATTCCCAACGCATCTTGTGGATCTCTGGGTGTATTCACGGAGGGGCCGCGTTTACCCCCAGTCGTGAGATTGCGACGGCCGGTGTTCCGTGATGTGAGGTGGCACCCTCACTGGTCTCGACCGTACATAGTACAGTATTCCTGGCGGCTGCTGATGTGGTCTGCTAGCATGGCCCAGCGCCGCAAAGCGATGCGCGCTACACATACCTTGTGAGCACCCATGATGCCAGAGACATACTGCAGCTGTCCGGCTGGCTGCACCGATCACAATCAGGAAGCTATACTAGGTAGTCCAGGCAGAATGCCGGGTAATTGTTGCTCTGTATCCCGTAGTGGCATCTGTCATTCTAGTCAGCCAATACGAGAGAACCAGGGCCGATTGCTCTCTCCAATATACTATGTAGTATGATTGGGCACCCGTCAACAACGTATTCCACCTCTTCATCTCGTCAAGGTAACAGGTAGAGCGCGGCAAACAGATGGGCAATGAGCAGCTCCCGCCTTGCCTGTCAAACTTTGGTTTAAGCCATAGTGATGTTGGGGTCCATGAAAGCCTTGATATTGTCGATAGGAGCGTCAAGATTCCGGCCGCTGTCCGTCAGTGAATGTAGAGCCACATCGGTCAGAGGTCGACAGGGCTCCAGAACACTGAGGCTGGGAATGCTCTTCACAGTATGCTCATGCCGTAAAGAGCAGAGAGCGTCCTTGCATTGCCATTCTGAGGCCTCGATTCATGGTAATGGCTTACTATTTGTCATGATAGGAAGCTGTTAGCTTGGTGAGAATGAGGTCGAGAGATGTAACCCACCTTGCTGCGAATCCTGACTCGAATTGAAGACACTCAAATCACCATCTGAATCTTTAGACTCGACAACAACGCATTGCAGCGAATCGTTGTCTGACCGAAACGAGAGCCAACAGCGCGGCTTTTTGTCAGGGTCAGCTGGTATGTAGATGGAGTGGGGAGCAGAAAATGATTCGACGCTGGAGGTCTGCGTGGATTGAGCTCACAGTGGCTGTATGTACTATAGTACTATACAACTCATCAGTGCTGCAGCAGCCTGCGTCAGGCGCATCTGGGGGGGCTAGCGGCCTGTGCGTGGCAGGTGGGTGTACTGGTGGGCTCAGTGGAGCAAGGCCCCTGCCTGGCCCCTGAGCCAAGTAAGTACCGGCAAAGTACAACGCGCCCCCTGTCCGTAGGTTTCAACCTGGCAGTGCTGGCGCAAGGGTGGCCGCCGGCTTTGGGTTAGCGTGCCTGCCCTCCAGATCTTAGAGACTGGCAGCAGCAGCACAGCACCACACAACGCAGCCCCAGCCCAAGCCGCGCTGCGAGGCCAAAAGTTTGTTTTGCGTTCCATTTTAATAGGCCCCTTGTCCTCGACTCTTGCGTCGAACCCAAATCCCAGAGCCTTCCCGACTTTTCCTGTCCTGCTGCAAGCGTCATCTTCCACCACGACCGACCACCCGCGCGTCCCACAACGAAGCACCCACTACTAGCCTCCACGGCACTGGCAGAGTTTCCATCACTGACTGGTAAGTCGCCGCTTCTCGTTGGCGCTTTTGCCTGCCCAGGTTACCCAGCAGACACACTCTCTCGCTGCCCACATAGGCAACAAAGGAGCCCCGAGCGAGAGCAAGGAAGAATAGCAGCCCGGCAGTCAGTCAGTCTACCTTTTCGGTTACTGGGTCTACCCGTTTGATCAGCTCTCGGAGTGGCCAAGCTACAGGCCAGGCCATGCCACTCTCCCAGTCAGGTTAAACTTTTCTGGGTCAGGCCAGCCGTCTCAGACGCCTTGCTCACCTCTGCGCTTCTTCCCGACCTCACCTTGACTCCCCCTCCCCTTGGCCTCTTCGTTTGCCAGCTCCAGTTGCGATAACCACGTCTTCACTGCGGCCTGTATCATCACACAATCTTCGGGTAGCAACTTTCTGTCTCTCTACCTGGTGTCAATTGGGTCGCGCTTAAGGCAGACGCAGCAGTGCAGCCTTCTTCTGCCACATTTCCATCCTTCTAGCCCGTACTAACCTCTCGTCACATTTCAGCCTTGAGCTTTCGACTCAAGAGTTCATCCGACGTTACGGAGGGTTTGGCCATTCACGACACTACGGGCCTCATTATCGCTAGTGTCCTCGACTATTGCTCCTCCTGCCTCGTCCTCCAGGGTTCTAGCAATAAACACCAACAACCGCGTCGCACATTGCCTCTCAAGCGGCCGGCTTTCTCTTCACGTACCCGCTCACAACGATTTTGTGCGTTTCATCAGAGCTCTTTACTTCCTAAGAATACAATTAGCGACGTTTCAAGCGCAAAGCGTAGACGGAACACTGCGACAAGAGCAATCCATTGCCACCCGTCAAGAGGAGGTCATCAAAGCCAAAAGGGAAGATTTGAAGGTCATCATTCCATACTAGACCTTATCTACACACAAAGTGCGTCAAACTCCTGCCTTGGTTTACCTGAGTCTGGTTTTGCGAATGGTACTGGAGTGCGCAACCAGGAACTGTCGTGTCTCGGTTGGCCTAGCCTGCAAAACGCGCCGCAGCAACCGTGCCTCGGAGGCACCGGCCTTGCCATCCTGTTGCATAAAAATTGCGCCATCTGGGCTTGGATTGCAGGACTGACACATTGTGAAGTCAGAATCCGCCGGCTACAGCGCGTCTTCCAACGACTTCGGACGCGTTTTCCACTGCATCGTGATCCGTGCACGAGGAGGCTCCACCCCCAAGACTTCACCAGTGCCGCCCAACCCTGCGAGCAGCCACGCCGCCACAATACCATCAAAATCTCTTGACTCGAGTAAGTCTCCGAATTGTTTTCCAGTCTTTGAGCAGTCGATGGCATCAACGACCAGCCCAGTGTAGGAATCTGCCCCTCATATCGTGCAAATCTGCCTCGTATGCTTTTTCACTATTTGATGGCTGTGCTCATACGCCTTGGCTGGATTTCGAGTTGATCATGTATTTCTCATGTCACTATACACTCACACGTGACTGCCATGGGACGACATTTGCTAACATCCTCTCCAGTCAGTCCTAAAGGATTAGACGAGGCACAATTGCAATTACTGCCATCACCTCGCCGCTATTTCCTAGTGGTGTAAGATATTCTTGTTTCCTTGCTACGGAAACCCAATTTTTCCTTGCGTGGACCGATCCGTCGATTAAGCGCGGCATCTTGTTGTCCAAGTGTTTTAAGCCATCTTTGTCTGGCGTCTGCTTAATCATGTCTTCTCCAGCACCGAGTGAGACTATGGGCATAACCAGCATGCTCAACCAAAAAGCGCTCACATCAGTCATTCATCAACCGCAAGCCCTCCCCGTGACCATGGCAGACCAACACGTTGTGCAACAGCTTCCTCCTGTTGCTCTTGAGCGTGCCGATTCACCCCATGGGTCCGAACATTCACGGTATTCTCAGCCTCCTATGAATAGCCATATGCAGGCTGCGCGCCCCTACGGCTCTCCAACTGCCATGCACACACAACTGCACATGCCAGAACCAAACATGGCAACCAGCGGCATGGCCTTCCCTGCGATGACGCCCGACATGTATGCCCCTCCTCAGCCTTTGAGAGCCCCCGATGCCACCGCTCAGCCAGCCCCCAAGGCTTATTCGTGTGGTACCTGTGGTAAGGGCTTCGCAAGGCGCAGTGATCTTGCTCGCCATGGTGAGTTTATTTTCTTTCTTGCCGCGTGCAAATTCTTACGTGTCTGCACGAACCAATTATTTCTGACTCTGGAGACAGAACGGATTCACACTGGTGTGCGACCTCATGTTTGCGATTATCCCAACTGTGGCAAGCAGTTCATCCAACGCTCGGCCTTGACTGTTCATCAACGTGTTCATACCGGAGAAAAGCCTCACATGTGTGAGAGATGTGGAAAGGTAAGCGAAAATAATGTGGCTTTCATAATGTGAAGGACGGCATACTTACATCGATTTTGCCACAGCCCTTCAGCGACTCTAGCTCTCTGGCCCGTCATCGTCGGATTCACACAGGCAACCGACCGTACAGATGCCCGTATGCGGACTGCCAAAAGACCTTCACTCGCCGAACGACCCTCACACGCCACCAGAATCACCATACCGGTACGGTTGAGGACGCTGCAAGAGCCACTGCCGAAGCTCTTGCTAGAAACAGTGTGGCACGCTCTGCCTCTGCTCGTCCCACTCGCTCCGAAGCCGACAAGATCTCGAACCACGGCTCCCCACTCTCGACCCCCTCCCCTGGACATCGAACCATGTCCATGTCTCCAACTGCAGAGATGGCCGCTGCTACCAGCCTGCAACACCAGTACAATGGCAACAGTTCTCTTCCAGCGCACATGCGCACTGATCTCCACGGTGGCAGCCCCACGGCAACTACATCCTCTGGATTTAGCACGAGCGTTCGGCCTACATCTCACCCGACTGCGTATGGCGCAGTGGCACCTCCACCTACGACGCTTGAGCCGAGCATTGAGAGCAGCCAAGGACCAGGCAGTACTGTGGGCAGCCCCCACATGAGCAGCGTCGGATGGGCTTCGCCTTCGCATGTCGCATCTCCCGCCCACAGCAACAGCGGCGGCAACAGTAGCTACGTCTACCCGGATCCGGATTCTTCATACCCAACAAATGCTGCCGCCCAGGGACAGATGTTTTACTCGAGCGGTATGGGTATGCCAAGGCCTGGAAGTACCGAGCCCGGTGCGCAATCATACAAGCCCCGCCAGAATGAGTTGTGGGCAGCTTAGGGAACTCCCCAATTCGGTCTCAGCTACCCTATCTTCGAGGTGTAGCGCAACTGGAGCAGTGAACTAGCCATTATATTTGCTTTGTTTTACTCAATCTTTGAAGGCTATACTTTAGTCTAATTGCTGTACCCAAGTTGCACGTACTGGGCTCTTGGGGTTCCAACTTTTTTTTTTTTTTTTCTTCTCTTTTCTCATAGAACGGATTCGGTCGGGCATTCGGTTGGTAAGAGAACATGGACATCATTGAAATCGTCAGGTCTGCTCCATTGTAAGGAGTCTCTACTTGGGCGATGGATAAGTTAAAGCAAATCGCCTTCACAAGGCAAGGGTGTTTTGGAGCAAAGGATGAGGTCAAAAAGTGTGGTTTCTTATCTACTACTGTGCGGCGCCCTAACATGCGAGGTTAACCCGGAGCTGAGCTGTAGATGGGCCGTAGAAACCAATAGAATATATGTTCAAGCAATTGAAAAGTGGTTACATTCAAAGGTCCTTGATCATTATACTTCATCGTTCACTATGTGATGTGATGAGTTTCTGGCTATACCAAGAATTTGCCAATAAACAGACTTACCTTCTTTCCATATTCCGATCCAACAAGTTTTGTGCTTTTCGAACCACCGAGGCATGTCGAGTTTGAGGAATTTCCTCCGACTTTATCATCAAGCGAGGTAGAACGGGAAGCTCATATCTACAAAAGAAATCTTGAGCTTGATAGGCAGTTAAAAGCAAGAAAAGTAGGGCGAAAATAAAGAGAAAGTGGGAAGATTGGTTGTTTAGTAATCTCTGGTTTTGGACGGAGAGCGATGGATAGATCAGGCACGCGGCAGGGGACTGGACTGGGCTGGGCTAATTAGTATATAATTCGAAATGTGTTTAGCAGACTACTTCTTCTGCGATTCTTGTGTGTTTGTTGCTTTTTTCCCCACGAGATTCTGTCCTTGCGTATCGAAAGAGGTTATTACGTGCTGACAATCTTATTGAACGTTGATTGCATGCCTTGGAAAGATTATATATCTTGACGATACGCGCGATTATCTATTTATATCGAAACGCAATCAAACTGGGATGGTACGACAGGTTTTCTCACAGACACGAAATCCCGATACCACAAGACGAGGACTATCAAACTGTGGTGCGCAAAAACTTGGGAGTTCTTGATGGGAAAAGAGAGACAATACCCAACCCAAGAAGTCGAAAGCAGACCGGACAACTTCAAGTGAGTTAAGACAGTCTTGATCTTGGAATTGAATCTTATTCTTTTGCACAGATGCTTTCTGAGTTGTCCTCAACCACGATCATGCCAAAGGAAATGACACTCCGGCAGTCCTTCAGGAACCAGTGACTAGATCCAGGCCAACACCAATCAAAGCCACACCAGAGTCGATCAAAACCTCCCCAACAGAGCACAAATAATCACCATGGAACTACCACCCCTATCGCCGTCACTGCCGTCACCCTGGCCAGAAGAGCGTTTGACAATCACCATCCAGACCTTTGCTGACACGGCCTGTCCCTGGAGCTATATAGCCAAGGTTGTGCTGGATCGCGCGATGAAAACGTTCCAAGAAAGGCATGGGGTCGATAAAGTGCGCTTCGAATTGAGCTGGAACCCGTTTTATCTCTGGCCCGAGATGAAGGCGTCTTGTGAGTGTCCTGTGGGAAGATCTTCACCCTCCTTCTCAGTCTTCTTTGCTGTTCTCCGTTGCGAATTTGTTCACCCTGTCCTCTCATCTTGCTCTTCCCAGAGATTCTTCCTATCCTCCTCCTTCTATACATTGCCTTGTATCGGAGGAACAGATTCCTCTACATTGCCCCCTTTCCCTTCTCCTCATGCGAGCAAGCGAAGGATTCATATACTTTTGCCACAACCCTCAAGTCATACCCAAAGGGGCCCAAGTAATTTTTCAAAGTAACCCAGACCGAAAAGGAAGAAAAAAAATGAAAAAATGAAAGAAAGAAAGAAAAAAGAAACTAATATCCTTGCCCGAATTTTCACCTCACTATAAACAGCCTACGAAAAACGAGCGCTGCTCACCAAACTGCACGGCGCCGACGCGCCCGCCGTCGCAGCACGCATGATCCGCGACGCAGCACTCCTCAACATCCCGCTATCCATGACAGGCAAGACGGGAAACACAAGAGATAGCCATGCGCTTCTGTTGCTGGCGCAGGAAAAAGATGAGGATAAGGAAAATCAGAAACGGAGACAAAAGCAGGACCAAGAGCAAGATCAAGATATTAGAAGGGAGACTGGACATGGAAAGGAAGAGCGGGGGCAGCAGCTGCAGCAGCAGCTGCTGCAGCAAGATGAGAACTGTCCTCAGAATAGCCTTCTGTCAAGACTGCTGGATGCGCTCTTCCGTGGATGTTTTGAGCAGGGACGGGACGCGGCGGATAGACGATTTTTGTTGGCCGTTGCGAGGGAGGTTGGGTTGTTTGATGCTGACGACGCCGAGAATCGAGATAAAACACACAATGGGATGGACAACGAGCTCACAAAGCAAGAATACCATCTCCTCGTTTGGCTCGATTCACCCGACGTTCGCGAAACGGTCGATCGCATGGATCGGGCGGCCAAAGAGAACAGCGGCATTGTCGCTGTGCCGAGTTTTGTCGTACAGGGACGGTACCAGGTTGGCGGGAAGCAGCGCGAAGAAGTGTTTGTGGATTTATTTGAGAGGATATGGAGGGAACATCATTGTGGTCATTGTCAATAGCGCCAGCACTAAGGAAGGGCTGAAATTGAGAAGGCAGAGAAGAAGGGGGAGGATGAATTTAGATAGTAAGAGGTTGATGGAGGGATGAGGGTAGGGAACAATGGCCGAGGTCAAGTAGGAATTGGAGGTTTGAAGTGAGCATTCGGTCTTGCGGCCGGTTGTCTGGCTGGATGAGAGTCTTTGTAGGTGTATCATGTTACAAGATATGTTTGTTCTCAATATTTGGGAAATTCCATCCAAAGGAATTTGAAATTCGGTGAATATTATTTTGCAGAAGCTTCTCAACCTAGATTCGTCAAATATTTCTTCGCTACTGCCTGCATGATCACCTTGACTGTGGAAGCCTTTGGAACCATTCAGCAGATATATGTGGTCCTAGTAAAGCATGAGTCTTTGTATGATTGACCTGTAACCATTGACTGGGTTTTCAACCCACCCACGGTGATCCATGTGGTATTGTGTCCCTCAAACGCCTTTAATCATGGAACGAACCCAAAATTGTGTGCAATCTAGTAAGTCCGCGAATGCGTTTGGGACGCTCCGCCTTCATCTCAATAGCCTCTGAATTGCCGTCTATGCCCAACCGCCCCCAAAAACGCCATAATCATGCAGATTGGAAAGAAAATAAAAATCTTGGTAAAACCAGCAACACCCATCACAGGTCCTTGAACATAGACAAGGTTCCCTTCAAGTGAGTGTTGGTCACGTTCCGCGGCACCTTCTTCTTTGGCTTCTTCTTCACCTTCTCCACCTTTGCATTCACCACCTTGAGCCGTGGGTCCTCGCTCGCAGGCTTCTGCCCTGCCTGGAGCAGCAATCGATTGATGTCGTCGACACTCGGGACATTAACCTTGTGCCACATGACCTGGAATTCAGTATCGACAGTATTCCACAGACTCGCATCATCCTGCCACACATAACGAGGGTGGTTATCCTTCTTTGTGCGCACGACAAGGATTTTATGCGCACGCTCGAGATCCGTGATAGCTGGGTATAGCGACTCCCTTGGCCAGCCATCCTCCAGATCCTTGACATGCACCAGCATGGCGTCCTTTTTCGCCTGCAAGTATGCCAACAGCGACTCCTTAGATCGCACGCCGGGAATCACAGGGTTATGGCGGTAGGTTCCCGACCAGATCGTCTGCTCGGTGAGGCTCGTGTCAGGCGTCCACAGCACACGCGGATGGCGGCGCATGTTCTCGACAAGCTCTGTCCACTCGGCAGGCGAGTGCGGCCGCCGCGTGAGGTGGTCGACAATGTCGGTGATGGAGAGGTCCCGGTCACGTTCCTTGAGGTGATTTACAGCGTAAACCATCTGCGTGCCGAGCTCGGCGCCCGTGCCGGTGAGGGCCGGCTGTGAATAGATTTCGATGCCATCACCGGGTCGCTTCTTTTTTGTGGGCGTGTTGGTTGCTGCGGTGCCGGTCATGGCGGATGAGGTGGAGGCGACGGAGGGTGAGGGTGAGGGCGGGGCGAGCATGGCTGCTTTCGAGTCCTTGGTCAGGTCGACGACCGACTTCGAGGCGGCGCTTGCGACGCGCTGACGCTCGAGGAACGACATTGTTGCGTGAGTTGTGGTGGTTTGATTTCTTTCTCCCTTCTTTCTTTCCTTGTCTGGGTGGTTCCTGCTTCGCGTTGGCTCCCTCTTCTATTCTTCAGCAGCTTTTTTTGCGTGAAGCGATGATCGTATCGAGAGCCGAACCGACCGAGCTTCGACAAAGTGTTGTGTCGAAGCCGCGGCGTGCGTCGATACAGTCAAGATCAAGTCAAATACTGTTGTATGCGGGGGTGTAAGAAGGAAAGAAGTTGCAGAAGAGCGGCCGGCGAAAGGTTGGTAGGTGGTTGCAGTTTATGCCTGCAAAAAGGGCTGAGACACGCGGGCGGCACGTACCCCTACTTACCCCAGAAAGTGGTTGCAGTAGTAATCCAATACTGCGTAGAACTGGGGGACGAACGCGCTTTTGGGGCGTGCTGACGGAGTAGCAGCAGCGGCCTAAGATGGGCCGTGCGTGCTAACGGGTTATGGGAGGCTTATCGCTTCCTTTATCAGCAGACCCCAACTCAACTGAGCGGCCTGACGTACTTTTTTGCTTGTGAAATTGTTGGGTTCGCGTCCCACCCAAAGGATAAGACTGCGCTACCCGGTCGACTGTGAGGACGTGTTCACGAAAATCCTCCATTAAAACGTAACAGTCAGTCATGCACCAACATATTGCAATTGAAATGGTGGTTTTTTGGGTTTTTTTTTTTTTTATAAACCCCCCCCCCCAGCAGTAACGGCAGATCTGTCTGAAGGGCATGCGCTATTCTTCACTTCGATCAAAGTCTTTTGCAAAAAGCACTCCGCACCTCGGACCCATCATGTATAGACCATTACCATTGTAAATTACTTCGAAAAACATCCAAAGAATATTCAATTAAGATACTCGTTGTCATCCAGATAGCACCCAAAGGCACACATCAGATCAACATATAATCAATCAAGTTTCCTCTTCCTTCCACGGCAAACGAGGCATTGACAACTCCCTAAGCCACTGTGTAGTCTATCGAGGCTCTGTGTTCAGACCATCAAGCCAGCCCGGAGAGCCGTGGTCAAGGAAGGCCAGTTGCCATCTATATCAAGTCTACCGACAAAAAGAATGCGCCCCGGAAAGCTCAAGATTTATTTTGGCCAAAAAGAATTGAATCAGATGCTGTCTTCTCATCCATAGTACATCCGTCTGTTCCCTCTCCTTGGACAACCTCGCCAGCAGTAAAATGCTAGCTTAGGCAACCGGCTGCTGCTGCTGCTGGGCCTGGAGGTATTGGTAGGCAAAGTAGGAAAGGGCACCACCAATCAGAACAAAAGCGTAGACGCCGAGGCCGAGGCCGGTGGCATCGCCCGTAGATGCTGCGGGGGTGACGGCGCCAGGCTTGGGAGCCTTGGGGGTAGGGTCACCGGGCTGTGGGAAAGAAGAAAGAAAATGTCAAGTTAGCTTGTTGTGACCATATTGTGCGCGCTGGCCCCTTCTCTTGTGCGACCATAATGTCCCTATCGGATGCTTTGCACCCAAGGAAACATGTGTCCGATAAGGCCCACCGCTTTTCAAGCCGATATGGGCTGTATTCAGGCGGCGCGGTACTGTAGGTGTAAAAGAAAACGTAATATACCTGTCTCTTCAGCTCACCGACAAGAAGCTGCTCCAAAGTCTCGCGTGCCTCGTCGCTGTGGCCGACGTCTTCGAACGCTTCGGTCGCATCCTGGCCGGCGACATCGAGGAGAACCTCCTCACCACCGCTATTTGGGCGCATTGCGTGTCAGTACTCTGCTTGAATCTGGCGCATGATCTTGCTCTCTTCCTGAAAATCTCGCACTCCTTCAAGACCAAGCTGGACCTTCTGATAGAGCTGAGAGATAGACCTGGGCGCGCAAAGGGGACCTACGGATGCTCATCTATGAACTTGGCGCAGTCATAGACCTTGTCGTGGATCACCATGAACAAGTCTTTCTTGGTGTTGTGCTCTGCAACATCTTGGTAGGTGTATTCCTTGGTCGCCATTGTGAAAATGTTTGTGTCGGGTAGTGGTGGTGGAAGGTTGTCGGAGTTCGGGATCTCGAAAGCTTGCAGTTCGGAGGAGAGTTCTCGAGCGAAATGCAGGATAATTCGGCGTAACGGGACAGTGGCCAAATAGCAACGGAGCGGCAGCGGCAGCAACGTCAAGGAAGGAATGCGGACCTAGTGTTGAAAAGTTACCAGGACGTGCCTTGGGAGGGGATTCGGTCGTTCGGTCGGTCGGTCGGTGCGTTCAAGCGAAAGAGAAAAAGGAAGCGAGACCAAAAGTTTAGAGGGGGACGAGGAGGAGGAGAACTCGGGTCGGAAGATTAATCTTTGGGCCCCTTCAGCACGGCAGCGGCTTCATTAGTTGGCGCGGCGCACTGTTGCTCCAGCCTGGCGGGCGGGCGGGAGGGGCCTGGGTAGTGGTAGTGTGCCAGCTCCTGGTCCCTTGAAGCCACGGTGCAACAGCCGCTACTAGTATGTGCACTACAAATCATGGCCTTGCCATTGGCTCGCACCCTCACCATCGTTCGACTCGGCTCGTGGATTTTCCAGGCCAGCGCAGCAAACAGCAGGGGCCACGACTCGACAGTGCTTGTACTCAGTACTAGCAAATGGGCTGAATCTACTGCAGAATTTGCAATCATTTCCAGTCTAGAAGTCAGTACTGAGTACATTGCAGACAGGCAACGGGTTGCACTTCTGCTCCGCTTCCGAGATAGCATAACCTGCGCGCTGGGCTGCTAAGAAACTACCAGCCGATGATGAACGGGCAATCTGGCATGGTTTTCCGGCATGTTCGGGGATTTCAGTGCGGTTACATTGCCGACTTAGTGTACCGTTTTGCGCCTCCATCAACAGATCATCGAAAGAGAAGCATCTGGCAATCATTGTCGACTCTACAAAGACGTCTTCTACTGGTACTTGGCATCACCTTTGCCAGCCTATCGCTTATGTATACATCGTATATTACTACAAGTGTACGCATCAGATGCGGTGGAGATTCGGTTTCTTGGCCAAAGAACGAGGTCCACATCAGAGGTGTTTCAAAATATACATAGTACTTCCCCAGTGCCTAGAGCATGAGTGATGGTGATTGGAATGATAGATTGAAGACGCAAGTCAAGGCACTATATCGCATTGTATAAACATAACAAGACTGGCATCCGGGAGTGCAGGAATTCTACTAACTCGCGCAGATGAGCTCGCCTCTGTTTGCGCACTCGGTGATACTTCGACAACACAATGCTAAGGCTATTCCGAACGTTTCGACTTCCTACGGCATTAGTCTGTACGAACAACAATTACCATGAGACTTCATCGATACCCACAGCCCTGCAGAGCGCTCCCAATATTACAGAGCATGCTATTGGTTCCTTGTGTCTGCAATGCTTCTTGTACGGTATGTTGCCCAATCACCTCCGCGAGCTGCCACCGCCAATGTCCTGGCCTAACCTATAGCTGGTAACCTTGTCCCACTCAATCTTCTGCCGTGTCACGGGCAATTGTCGCCGCAGGCCCTTGAAGGCGCCCTCGCTGAGGCTCGTGAAGCCCTTGTTCAATTCCTCCTGGTATTTCTTTTCGGCGGCCGCAATCTCCTTGGCAATAGCGCTACCCGTACCCGAGGGGATCGACGCCGTCACCGTCTTGTTGGTCTGCAGCCGCACATTGCCGTCCTCATAGTAGTGCACGTCCACCTTGATGGAGCCTTCGAGTGAGTTTTCGGACGGGTCGAAAAGATAAAGGGAGCGCCAACGGCCGTTCCTGGATTCGCGAGCAAGTCAAAGTCAGACCAAGCCTCCTGATACACTGGCCACGCGTTCTTATAATAAGCGTAGATGATGTGTAGAGAGATCTGCCTCTTACCAAAAGTTGTTGGGGCTGTACTTGTTGCCCACAACGATGATGGCCAGTTTGGAATCACCCTCGGTAGGGTAGACGCCGTAGGCTGCATTGGGGAAGTGCTCCTTGACATATGTCTCCAAGCTCTTTTGGGTAGATTTCCTGTTTTATTGTACGTGATCGTTCGTCAGCACACCGCTCTCGTCTTCTTGATCCATCTTATAGCATGATTTGGAAAATATATATATATATATATATATATATCTCCTTGTCCACAACGTAGAGGCAAATACGCACACTAGATCAGAGTGTTGGCTCTCGAGCGCATGGCTCTGCACGCCACTCGCCTTTTGCGTAGCATGGTCAAAGTCGAAACTGGAAGAGTTTGCAATGTCGTAATACCGCCCGTCGCCGAGCGCATTGTGCGAGCTGACAATGACGGCCTCGCTGCTGCCAGGCAGCTTCACCGTAGCGAATTGCTCTTCATTATACTTTTGAAACGCGGGGCCCAGCTCCTTGACGATACTCGGTTCGGATATTGTAAGGGCTTTGATATCTGTGTGGTGGTGTCATAGTCTCGCGGTCAATTTCAAGGGCTTTCGTGCGAGAGAGAGAAGGTGGGCGAGCGGATGATACTCGGATGGAGGAGGGTTGGCAGCGGTCACGCCCGACGGGGAGGGCTACTTGCCTGCGACGACATCTGCGAGCTTCAAAGATGGTCAGCGACGTTGTCTCGGTAGGATTCAAGGGCGTGGAGTGCGAGTGGACGGAGGGGTGAGGGGATATGGGGACGCACCTCTCCTGGGGGAGCGTCTTCCACGAAGGAGGACACCCACTCTACACTCTCAGACATTGTTTCAACAAGGCGAATTGTTCTCGCGGTGACTTGGGCGACCGGAGAATTCGATGCCAAAGATGAGTTGCAGGAAACAACCAGAAACTCAGCTCTACTGCGCAAATAGATGAAAGAGTGTCGTCAAGATTGGATGTACGGATCGTTGTTGGAGCTGGCAGGCCGTCATCCCTGAGCGTGTTCCAGACACCAAGTCACCGCAGCCCAGACCCCTGCTCATTGGCGGGGCTGTGGGGTAGCCTTTGGTCACAAGCCGAAGGAACGACTTGATGATGAGGCCCGTCCTGAGAATTTAACAATGGAGAATTTCAATGGATGAATGTAAATGTCAATACCGGGAGGTCTCTCTTGCAGTTCTAGCTCTCTATGAATATTGCTGCTCATCGTATGGGAACTTTGCTCTTAAGGAAATCAAACAATAGGTACTATCCGTCAGTGGGTTCTGAAGAAGTCCTGCTTGCAAGTTATGCAGTGAACCACGTCTCACTGTGTACATGGGTATTCCCCAGCAGGAAGAATTCTAACGCGCCCTCCATCATCACATCAATACTGTAACGCCTTCTTGATTCCGTCGTATATCCCTACCGAAGTTAGCTCCCACACATGCAAACGAAAACAAGACAGGATAGAGAAGACGCATGCAGCGCCTAAAGGAAGAGCGAGAAATCACTTACTTGCAACATCTGGTATGTTAAACTTTTCATAAATCAATGGCGTGGGTATACTCCATCCCGCAAGTCGCAGCACGGGAGCCTCCATCCGTACAAAAGTCGCCGGATCTTCCTGGATAGCCGCCGCAATCTCGGCGCCAACACCAGCATTCACCATGGATTCGTGCACGACAATGCATCTGCCCGTCTTTTGCACGCTCTTGAACACTGTCTCCCGGTCCCATGGGTAGATAGTCCTCAAGTCCACGAGCTCAACGCTAATACCTAGGTCCTGTTCCGCCTGCTTGATGGCGTCCAGGCAGAGATACAGCGGCTGGCCGTACGACACAATCGTCACATCTTTGCCCTCCTTGAGAACCTCGGCTTTTGACAGCGGCAGCTCATAGGCCGCCACAGGGACCTGCTCGACTGCTGCACGGTACAGTACCTTGGGCTCCATAAACACAACAGGATCGTTGCTTCGAATCGCGGCAAGCAACAAACCCTTCGCCTGCAGCGGGCTGCGCGGCATGACGACTCTCCATCCAGGGATATGCGTAAATAGTGCCTCGGGGCTCTGCGAATGGTATAGCGCGCCGTGGCCGACGGCGCCGCAAGGCATGCGCACTGTCAGGCCGCCGACGTGTCGTCCACAAGTCCCATCGCGGTAGCGGAATTTGGCCGCTTCGTTAACCATTTGGTCAAAGGCGGGGAAGACATAGTCAGCGAACTGGATCTCGGCAATGGGGCGCATTCCTTCAGCAGCAGCACCAATGGCAAAGCCCATGATGCCTTGTTCGGACAGTGGGGTGTTGAATACGCGGTCGGCGCCGTACGTCTCGGCCAGCTTCATGGAGCAGCGGAAGACGCCGCCAAAGGCGACATCTTCGCCAAAGAGGAGAACGGACTCGTCTTCTGCGAGAGCGATAGAGAGGGCGTCATTGACGGCTTGGAATAGATTCATGCGTTTTGTGGGTTGATCGCGGACGGAGGCAGGCAGCTCGGGATTGTGCAGCGCGCTGTGGGAGGTGTGTGCTAAAAGAGGCGTAGTGCTGTAGTCGACGGGGAGGTTGAGCTTTGCGTTTGGAGGGTAGGTTGAGTATCGTCGCTTGGAAAAGACACATGATAAGGGTATCAATGGTCTTATGAGCGAAACCGAGACAGACGTGCGGGTTGTGGCCGCCCTCGTGAGAGGACGCAGGATGTCGCTCTTCATGGCAGATCGAGTCGGGGTTTCGAAGGGAGAAGCGGTAGTGATTGCAGTGGACGATGGCCTCGTTTGTCTGTGAAAAAGGGAACAGGACTGGATCTCTCGACAGTGAGCGAGCCCATCGCTCCGCGGGCGTGGATCAACCCCTTCGGCATGACGGGCGAGAGTCTGTAGGTGTATGGTAGGACGTGCGGGCGCGGCTATTCACGGTCTGGGGGTTTTGGTGTCTGGGGTAAGCCTGGCTTTGTACTTTGTCATTTGGTAACCGCAGCAGCAGCAGATCAAAGCAATCCGGGGCTGTGACGCCCGCGGGGTAAGTGCGGTTGTACCTGGGTAGACAGGTGTGGCTGCTTGTGGCGTGTTCCCTGTCCTGCCTGTCTCCTTTGCTCCTCTCTTGCCCTGATCCTTGTCAGCGTCCCTGTCGCTCCTCCCCGGCAGCTCGGCACCAGCCGCTGGACCCCTGTCGCTTCCAAGACCCCACCCCAGCCTCTCTGGAATTTACCCTGCGAGACGAGAACCAGCCACCCAGTAATAACGCAAGGCTGAGGTGAAGGCTATACCATGTAGAGAGGCGAAGGAAACTGTGGAATCGTTCAAGCAGTGGTTAATGTTCTTTTCCCCTTTCTGACGTAGGGACTGCTGCTGCAGGTTTTTATATACTATATACCCTTGACAAAGGCTTGGCGTCTTCTCCTTGCCTTTCTTGCATGTGTGGCTGATCTTCTCTTATATATTTGCATGCAAACGATCTGTGAGCAGGGGGCCATGCTGCAGGCATTGGTCTAGAGAACTGTCTATCTTTTCTTTATCCTACCTCTATCGTCCCATATATTTTCCTGGCCTTCGTGAGGTCCACTGTCACACACACACACACAACAACAACAGCTCGGCCCGACATGGCGGACCACCGCGAGTCCAGAAGACCTCGCGAGCCAGGCGAAGCACGGCACAATAAACATCGCTCCAGATCCCGCCAACATGGCTCCTCGGAGGCGAGGCGGTCCACAGGCCAACACTCTTCTCGTCAGACCCTATCCATGGATGCGCTAGCCGCACTCGACGAGGCTAACGCGAGGGGTCTCAGCAATACTACTGCTACCCACATACGCATGTCAAGAGACAGAGACACAGAGGCTGAGGAGGAGCTAGAGAGACGCATCCGCCATGAACGCAGGGAACGAAGGAGGCGAGAATCACGGGCACGCGTTGACCGCGACGAGTACCGACAGGTCGAGCCAGACAGTCCTAGACGGCAACACCAACATCGCCATCGTCGCGAGTCACGGTCTCATTCTTCTGCGCCAAGAGTAGCAGCAGCCGCAGCAGCAGCATTAGCAGCCGATGAGGATGTGGATGCCGCTGGATCAGATTACCACAATGAACGCAGACAACGGAGAAAAGACCGCTCATCAAGGCGCTATGAAGCCACTTCCTCGCGTGGCTATGAATCTGCCAAGGGCTATGAGTCGGCGCCTGAGGCGGCATACCAGGATATGATGTCTGCGAGCGGGGAGCGAGAACGGGAAGGACGACGCCACAGAGGCGAGCATAGGCGTCAAAAGAAGGCTCCTGCTGCTGCTTTTGTACCAATACCGGTCGAGGAGATGAGCAAGGCTCAGCCAAAGGAAAGAGAAAGTAAAGGGTTCTGGGCGCATGTACGCGGCGGTGGGACAAATACACCAACTAGCTACGATAGCTACTATGACAAGGAAGATGCAGATTACGACGCACCAAAGAAGAAATTCTGGACGAAGCGGAAGATATGTAAGTCAGAGCAATCTATCGTTCCTGTACCCTACCGAACAAAGCTTGCATCTGACAATCCAATTCTAGGGGCAGCTGCTGGTCTATCACTGGCCGTTGTCATCATCATCATCGTTGCCGCTGTCATCGTCAGTAAAAAGAGCAGCACCACCTCTTCCTCCTCCTCCACCAAATGCACAGATGACCTCACCTGCAACCTCGCAAGCATCAACGCAAGTAGCATCCCCGCCGACGCGCCCGACTACCTCAACCCCTTCACCTGGTACGACACCATCGACTTCAACCTCACCTACACCGACGTCATGGTCGGCGACCTGCCTATCATGGGCCTCAACTCGACCTGGGACGACTCCGCCGCCCCCAACGACCTTGTACCCGCCCTGAACGAAGAATGGGGCTCCTACGCCTCCCGTCCTGCCCGGGGTGTCAGTCTCGGCGGCTGGCTCTCCATCGAGCCCTTCATCGCCCCCGACCTCTTTAACAGCTACGATAGCTCCCTAGGAATCATCGACGAATACACACTCTGTAGCTACCTCGGCACCGCGCAATGCAGCGCGACCCTCGAAGCGCACTACTCCTCCTTCGTCACCGAGTCGACATTTGCCGAAATTGCCGACGCAGGACTGGACCACATCCGCATCCCGTACTCGTACTGGGCCGTGCAGACCTACGACGACGACCCATACCTCTTTCGCACCTCATGGCGGTACCTCTTGCGCGGCATCGAGTGGGCGCGCAAGTACGGCTTGCGCGTTAACCTCGACCTGCACGGCCTTCCGGGCAGCCAGAACGGGTGGAACCACAGTGGTCGCCAGGGCGCGATTGGGTGGTTCAACGGGACAAACTCGACGCAAAATGTGCAGCGATCCGTCGATGTGCACGACAGATTATCCCAGTTCTTTGCGCAGCCGCGATACGAGAATATTATCACGCACTATGGTCTTGCGAATGAGCCCCGGATGACGTTTATCGCTGCAAACGAGGTTATCAACTGGACCGAGACTGTCTACGCCATGGTGCGCGCGAATGGCTTGTCCAACAAGACGGTTGTGGTATTTGGCGACGGGTTCCGCGGGTTAGATGCGTGGCAGGGGGAGATGACCGGCTATGGCGATGGGTTGGTTCTCGACGTGCACCAATATCTCATTTTCAACAATGAGCAGATTGTCTACAACCACAGCGAAAAGGTCCGGTATGCTTGCGAGGGTTGGACGGAACAGACAGAACAATCTATGAATACCTCAACGGGGTTCGGCCCGACCATGGTTGCAGAGTGGTCACAGGCTGACACGGACTGTGCGACCTATCTGAACAACGTGGGCTGGGGCAATCGTTGGACGGGAACGTATAACACGGGCAACTCGTCGGATCCCCTCGAAGCGCTGACGCCGCGCTGTCCGACGGAGGATAGTACCTGTTCTTGCACGTCTGCGAACGCGGATCCAAGCGACTACTCTGATGACTACAAGCAGTTTTTGCTCTACTTTGCAGAGGCGCAGATGGACTCGTTCGAAAAAGGATGGGGATGGTGGTACTGGACGTGGTGGACGACCGAGTCGAGCACCCAGTGGAGTTACAAGAGAGGGCTGGCAGCGGGAATTTTACCAGCCAAGGCATACGACAGAAGCTTTCATTGTAACTCGACCACGATTCCCAGTTGGTATCCTACTTTGCCAGAGACATACTAGGCCTTTGATGCCATGGGGACGGGGAACTGAGATAGTTGGTTGGTTCATATGGTGGTTGAAGACGTGTGGTATGGCTTTTTTTTTTTTTTTTTTTTGAATGATCGCATTGTACGGCGTTGGGGATAGAAAGATTCTAAGCATATGTCTATATGAGTTGACGGGAATGATCAGTGCTCCACGCGACACTATGTACATGGACAAACACAGATGCAACACATTTGCCAATTAAACAGAATCTTCACATGATACACGTGACAAACCGAGTAAAATATCAATTTTGAATATGCATTGATGATGGGAAGTATTTCCCCAGAGACTAGGCGTATGCTATTGACCAAGTCATATAAATGTCGAGCTGATACTGAACGGGCTTGCAACCAAGAGCCAATGGTATCATACAGCGAAGCTCACAGACATCACGGTCACATACCGACCGTGCCTACAACCAAGACTTACCATAGCCTACAAGAAATCCTGCGGCGATATTCGTTGCATAAGTTGTTCTAATCTGTCTTCCATCTGGTCAGCCAAGAACAGACGATAATTTTCAAACAAGAATGAGAGTTCAAGATGGCGATATCAGTTCGTGGAGCCCCTGTCAGGGGGCAGCTTCATCAAAGCATGTGCTATGAAGACCGTCGTGATAAATTTTAATGATCATCATGTGAACGCCAGGGTAAAAAGCATGATGCAAAGCAGACCAAGTAAACTTACAAGATGAAATGACCTCATGCTGAGACTACTGGTTGTGTTTGATTATAAATACTATGAGTCTTGGTAACCATGTTAGCTACCTCGTCCAGAGGGAACGCAATCAGACTGAGATGAGCCCGGATGTTCAGAAATGACGTGTATCATCTGTGCTCGAAAGCTCTGACATATGCTTGTCTTGTTTTTTGTCAGATCATCATGTTGGGGCGGGCAAGACCAGAGTCCGGAAACACAAAAAACGAGTATGCAAATTTGGACTTACCAGTTCAATTCATGGTAGTTCGTCAGAAATCACATCAGATCTGTCGCAGAGCAGTTAGCATGCTGCGTTTGCAACGGCCAATGGATAAAAATGGAGATTTGAATCTCTTGTCAGGTAATGCATGAATGGTAAGGTAAAGTTGTTGTCTGCATCGGGAAACCCGAATAAGACTCGTCATCTAGGGTTCATCAGGAAGTCGAGAAGGAGAAAAACAGGAAAAGTCCGTATCGACATACCTATACGAAAGAGAATATAACAGCAATGGAAAACCATGTACATTATTCATTGAGAAATGGTATGAGGCTTTCCACAATTCAACAAACTGCCGTCATGACAGAATTAGCCCAATGCCTGGCAAAGATTGATGCAATGCCATGGGTTATGTTGTCGAATCAGTGGACGAGGTTTTCTAGGCCTGTCACAGAATGGCATATCTGCTCATGATTTTTATGATCGGAGCCCAGTGCCGTTTCATCATGCAAGACATCACGGGGATGTGCTAGAGATAATCCGTACCATGTAGAAACAGCAAGTTGCATCTGAAGCCAACAGTCAGCATAGATTCACGAGACTTGAGGTGCAGTGAGTAGACCGAGGCATGGAAGAGGATCAGAAACAGCCAATTGTTATCGACATTGTTATTTCAGTCGGTAATTCCAACTCTGCCGAAGCAGAAAAATTGTTCATCAGGTTAAAGGGGAGAGTCGAGGAGAGAGAACGAGTCGAACGTACAGTTGCGAATGATGCTGCAAACAGGCAGGCGTCACGGTGAAGATGCCATGTCAAGTAAAACAGGAGCTCGAGCACTACTGCAACAATGGTTAGCTGCTATTCCCAAGTCGCAAAGCATGGCATTTGAAAGCGCGCATCGCGTCTTGTCTATCAGACTGACGTTACAATTGAGTTTCATTCCATTTAGGTCAAAGACTCTAGTTTGCGGTTTTGTATGTTGTCATCAGGAAGAAGGGAATGGATGTGGCGAGAATCAATAAAAGTTGCTTACCTCGAGCGTGGATGCGCGCGCTGCTGCAGAATTTTGGCAGATTGCGCGGCGCAGTGGTGTGGAAGGAGGAAAAAGTTTGGGCAACATGTCGAGCTCAGAAATTTTTAAAGATGGAGTTGTTCCGAGCGGGTCCGCCTGTTGAGCTTGACCCCCTGTCAGTTTGGATGTGGGGCTTGGTCACCTGCTCACGCGAGCACCTGGGCCCGCCCTGTACTTTAACAGCGTCATCCTCCATCGCGCCCAAGTCGCGTCTCTCATCTGGATTCCACAGCCCAGCCTGAATCATGCCGGAAATAGCTGAGGGTAGGTACACCATCCCATCAGGACGCAAACAGTATGTCTAGATTCTGACGAATACTCCAGTTGCAAGGCTCGTCCACTTTCTCCGCCAGCATCTGGTCGGCCAAAAAATTGCCAAGATTCAGGCTCCAGATGATGCGAACATCTTTGGCAAGGTCGGCTGCAGCGGGCCAAATTTTGAAAATGCCTTGAAAGGACGGAAGGTGGGAGATCGCCTTGATAGCCATCTGGAACCATGACACTAACACGGCAACAGGTAGTCGAGGCTGGAAGTCAAGGCAAATACTTTTGGCTCAGGCTGAATGACCCGGGTGCTCACCCTGTGATGCACCTGGGGATGACTGGTATATGTGTCTTCTCGAGGAATCTGCCCTGAGGAAATGCTGAACTCTGTAGGATGGATCCACATACAAAACGATCGAACCGCGTACACGAATTACTACAAGAAGATGTCCGCCAATGAACAAGAAGCCTGGCCACCCAAATTCTGGAAGTTCCAACTGGAAACAGAGGGCAAGTCGCCAGTACGCATCGCCTTTACAGATTCAAGAAGGTAGCAATGGCTCTCACTCTCACTCTTTCAGTTACTTATGTGCAGTATCTAATATTATCATGTTCAGATTTGCTCGCATACGCTTGGTCGACTGTCCAGGCGCCGAAATACGACAAAACTCGCCTTTGGTCGAGAATGGACCCGACCCAGTCGTGGACAAGGACATATTCACCGAAGCGTACCTGCGGAAGCAGATGCAGAATAGACACAAGCCTATCAAGGCACTCATTCTCGACCAAGCTGTAATAAGCGGAATCGGAAACTGGGTAGCTGATGAGTCGCTTTACCATGCAAAGCTGCACCCAGAGCAATATTGTAACGAGTTCTCTGATGCAGAAGTCAAGAGACTATATGACTCTATTAGATATGTAGGTTTTCTGCAAGGCCTAGCACTTCTTGCAGTGTCCATACACGGATATGCTACCATGTATTGATCTAACTGTTTTACTGATGTCCGTGTGTTTAGGTTTGTCAAACTGCGGTAGATCTACTCGCAGACTCGGACAAATTCCCCGACACCTGGCTTTTTGACCACAGATGGGGCAAAGGCTCGAAGGCAGGCTCACTGCCAAATGGAGAAAAGCTCGCTTGGATAACAGTTGGAGGACGCACGAGCTGCTATGCACCAGGGATACAGAAGAAGACCGGGCATGTGGCGCCTGGAATCAAGGAGGAACTACTAGAAGATGCTGGTGAAGACGAGAAGCCGAGTAAAAGAAAGCCGAAAAGTGCAAAGGCGTCAGGGGATAAAGAGGGTGACTTGAAGCCCCCCAAAAGTACCGCGAAGAGGACCAAGGCCGGGGATGATGACGAGAATCAAGAAGTAAACCCGCCAGCTAAAAGGGCCAAGGCTAGGCAACAGAAGGGTCCAGAGAAGCAGAAATCACCATGCGCAACTCAAGGCAGGAAGGCGAAGGCAAGAAGTGGTGGAGTGACGGATACGGGTCAGAGGCGCTCGGCACGACTCGGCAATGGAGCATGAGTAGAAGGCCGCCAATGCATCGCATTTCAACCTCACTCGCTTCCTCTGCGGTAACTACGAAATGCTTGGTCTAAACCGAGGTAGAACAGAGGTTGAAGACTGTCGCCATTATATAATGCTTCGGATTCGACTAAAGACACCAAAGAAGCCTTACAGCAGCCCGACGGGAATAACCTTAGACAGTCTGGATATCACACGACCCGTCTCCTCCCCTTGGGCGCCATCTGCCCTTAATGTCCCGGCTGGTAGTCATCGTCCTCGCGTGCCTTGGTGACAAATTCGGAACAGTATTATTCTCCATTACTCAAATCATAGCACTCACTGAGCTCCCAAGTAGCCAACTATCATATCTCTGAATCAGGTGAAAACGTCCCAAACAAGGCCATTAGATATTCCGAGTCCTCGGGCGATAACCCTTTGCCCCCTTCTGTCTCCTGAGCAAGCATGCGGAAATCTGAGGGTTTTTGTATTTCAATCAGCTGTGTCACCTTCCGGGATTGCAGTGTCCCCAGCCTTTATGACTTACAGTCGATGTAGTACCCTTGCAACCAAATCTTTATGTCAGTGTCGAGTCTGAACTGCTTTGCTCTCCACAGAGGTCCCAGTCCCCTTGCCTGTTCATGTTGACACGAACTCAACTTACCTGGATTTGCAGTCATGTACAGCTCTGCTTCTTGCGTCTCTGAAGGATTAGAGAACATGTGCGCCGCTCGCGGCGGCACTACCATCATGCTTCCTTGCGGTGCATCGAGAGTACCGTTCTCTACGGTAAACCGGACCGTGCCTACAACACCGATGCTACATCTTAGCCAAGCCAGCCCCAATTATAAGACTTCAGGTGGAACACATGGCCCAAGAAGATCGACCAGCGGGCCCAGGCCGTTGACACTACACACTTGACGCTGACCTTTGGTGACAAAGAAGCACTCGTCGTGCATCCGACTCCAGTGCATGGGCGGGCCCTCTGCGCCCGGCGGCAGGAGCAGGATCACGGCGGCGATGCGATTCGCGGTTGTCGCGCCGTCTTCGAGGAGGAAGCACGTCACGCGACCGAGCTGGAGGATTTCGGCGTCTTCTTTGCGGTGGAGCTTGGGGGTGGCTGAACCATGGAGAGGCATTGTAGATGGGTGCGCTTGTATGTGATAGCAGATGGAAAAATGAAATAGTATTGTGATTTTTTTGGTTTTCAATCTGTTGAAAAGGGGATGTACATCTCAGTGAAGGGGTTTTGAGTTGTAGTATATCTACAATAATGTTATTGCACACCACCACCACCCCGTTGTTTCGTCTTTCCCGCAAGTCTGTCCCGCTCGAGCGTGGTCTCCTGTCCTGGCTTGTTTCGTCTGAGCCCCTTGGACGCCAGCTCTACGCTTTGACGGATAGGCCCAAACAATGGGAAGACTGCCAATTCGAGTGTACTTGGCTTTGCATGTCTTCATCGATTGAGTGCCCCGCGTGTTTGGCTGACCGTGGCGGCCCAGATACCGACTAGTGATGGGCGCCACAAGCCATCCTGTAGCCTACATTTTTGATATTGCTACATTATGCTTGCTGCCTCAATTTCAATTCTACTGCAACAGCTGATCAGAACACTTGAAAATTGACAGCATTTCGTTTTCAAATTGTAACGGCTTAAACACTGGCTGTTCCCAACACCCCATCCTTCAAGAACCGTCGTGGTTTTCCCAACAGACAGGCAGCCAAAAACAACACCACGTCATCTTCATTGCTCAGATTGTATATAAATAGCTTTTGGATGCAAATCATTCATAGCTAGCCAGGACCCCTGTGCTGAGAATCGACGAGTTCTATTCCGTTTGCGTGTCAAGAAAAGATGACGAGCCAACAAAAAGGAGGATCCGTCAGCTTACAAGGCTGAATGATGGCCCCCCACGCCCAAATAAAAATGTATGCATAAATGTAAAGGAACCACCAAATGGTTATACTGGATATTTGGGGGATACGATATCCTCTGGAGAGCACGCTGTTTTTGTCTGGGGGCAATGTTCCGCAACAAGCTTGAGTATCTCCATCGAGGCCAAAGTCATCGACACCAACCATAACAACGGAAACAAAAAAAGACGACAACAACCGAGAACGCATTGAAAGGCGGGATAGCAAGGGCAGGCAAGGCAAGATCCACAAACATGAAGACTACAGCAACACTGGCAGCTGTGGCAGCATCAGTAGCAACAGCAAGCGCCACCTCGGTCACCGCCTCACCCAACAACATCACCTTGTTCACCGTCGGCCAAGGAAACACCGTCAACTGGACGCAAGCCTGGCAATCCCCCAACGCGACAGGCGCAACGACCTTTTCGGGCCCCGACGTTTCCACCGCAAGTGCAGGCGACGCCATCCCCGGGTGGACGCTGTCCGTCGCCGTGCAGGCCAACGCAGCCGACAGTGCTTCCAATGGAAGCATTGCAGCCACCTCCTTCAACGTGGCCGAGCCACCCAGTCTAGCCCAGGCATCCGCCGTCGGGAGCTCCTATAGCATGTGCGTTTCTTTGTTGGGGCGCGTGAGCAGCAAGAAAAGCTTCCGCACGGGGTCCTTTGGCGACGACGACTGTACGGGGGCGCTGGGCAGCGACTGTGTCGCGGACTTGCTCCGTGCAGCGATGGAGGACAACATCCCCTGTAACTTGCAACTGCCCGAGAGCTGCAGCAAGTTGAACACAGATGACGGGGTCTTCAGTGCTGGTGTGTATATACTTTCTGCCGACGAGAGTCCTTTCATGTTCATCGGGCGCTCCCTTTGGAATCTACTTTGTTGCCCCGAATGGCCACATTGTCTTGCCCCGCCACAGCGCGATGCTGACACGCAATATCACAGGTGTAAACGCCATCAACATGACAAACTCCGTTTTTTTCGGCTGGGCCACCGAGGACGTGACATACGATCTCGCTGCCGCAGGCACCTGGCCGGTCCTGCTTAGATGGCAGAACCTGACACTATCGCCCTACGATGCTTCCAAGGGGTTGCAATACGCCGCGCCCTTGAATGCCACGCTGCGGTGTGTCCAGGCCGACGACGTCCAGACCGGGAGTAAAGTGCCCAGTAGCGCCCCGGCGGGCGCGCGCAGCGGCGGAGGGCTTAGATTTGGAGTCCTTGTGGCGGTCGTTGGGCTTGCAATTGTTGCGCTGTAGGTGACTTTCAAGTATCTGTTCAGGGTGCGGAAATGGTATTCTGGGAAGAGCGTGGTGTGACAGGGCAGATCCTGTTCACCACATTGCTCTTGCTCCTCGGGGCAATTTGCATGGGACAGACTGGGCGAAAGGAACAAAGCGAAAAGAGTAAGTACAGGAAGATTGGTGGGTGACCACGCCGCCACATGGCTCCTTGAAAGCTCTGTGTTTTTGGCCAATGACAGCGGGCGGGTGAAATCCCGTCGTCGTTACGCTTTTCATCTTTTTGTTATTCCTTTTTGTGTTTTTCTTTCTCCCCATTGAAAACAACCCGGGAAAAGGATCTGCGACAGTTCCAATCTGCCACTGTGCGCTGCTTTATGGCCATCACTTTCGCTGAGCCAGTCTGAATCTCTTGCTGGTGTACAGCTCGGGCGTCAGAGTCTTCAGAATCCAAGTTAGACCGTAGACCGCTCCGACAGAGCAGGCACAGAATACAAGGAGCAAAACAAGAAGTCTGTACATCTCGTATACAAGTGCCAAAGATGGCATCTACGCCAACAAAACAAAATCAAAGAAAAAGCCGAAAGGCAGAGGGCAAAGATTGCCCTTTCTCCCGAGCGCATGCTGGAAGAGCTCCTCACGTTTTGTACTGTGTGGAGGGATACGAAGCAACAAATGCCCATCTCGGAATATACACAATTAGAGGCTAGTACATAGTACCTAACCAAACAACCAAATTAACACGAACCGCGGTGGGAGATCACCGAGAGCCTTTGTCGAGATATTCTTCATGTACACTCCACCGTACACGTAATGCCGATGATCATGTATGTCACATGTATGTATGTTTGAGATGACAGGCATATACATAGTAGTACTCAGATGCCCAAGGCCCGCACAAGACAAAGGGGGGGAAAAGGCAGATACCCGTCTTCTGCCACGATCCCGAAGATCGACGACACACAAGGTTAGAAGAATTTTGTGCAGGTGAAACACAACTCGGGGAACCCGTCGTCGTACATGCATGAGGTTCCTGCGAACTGGGTGTACAGGTCTGTCTATGATTGGCTTTGGCTCCAGAAAATGTCACATCCCGTACAATCCCAAGATCACAGCTTGCTGGCAGAACGGGCCGAACACCAGGAAGCGTGGTCTGACTATTTTAGTCGTGAGAGTTTATGGATAAATTCAAAGTCAAATTCGTCAGTGATAACTACTCGTGGGGTATCTTTGTGTGTATGCCTAGCAGCAGTATGTATCCCTTATAGCCGGATGCCTCTTTCTCTTTGATTTAAACAAGAAAATAAAAAAAAGAACAGGGAAGATAGCTTCATAAGCAAATAGGATGTAATAATGAAATGAGGAAGAAAAAGAATTGAATCCATCTGTGTACAAGGTGATGGAAGCATGTGGCCGAAAAAAAAAACCACTTCGCAGCACTGCGCTGTCAAGCGTCCTCCACTCATGGCCAAGAAAACCCAAGGCAAGAAAACCCAAGAGAAGAGAAAAGCAGGAAGGAAAGACCCGCTTCCGTCCCAAAACCATAGAACTCCGGAGAAATGCTTCGTCATGTGCGCTTGAAGTGTGTGTATGCCACGAAACTGACTGCGTCGCTTCGTTTTTTGAGATAATCCAAATGCTGCCGCGCTCTTAGACGCGGGCGTCCATCCCATTTGTAGGCCAAAGAAAACGCAAGGAATAATGTGAAAAAGGTAAGGACAGCAAATTCACGCCGAAATATGCTTTGCGGTGTTTTGATGCAGTTGCGGACAGAGCCCAAGTATGTCCCATTACGGCGAGGTGTTGTTGAGAGAGAGGACAGGGCAATTCCTTTTCAAGACTGCTTCACACCGAAGCTCTTCAATTATTAGGAATGCCCAACGAGGCTCGGTCGCAAAGGAAGCCAACCGAGTATCGGAAGCCGGGACCATCCCAGGCGATGGGAATCAGGCTTAGTATGTTGACGAAGGGCCGGCCATCTTTGGTGAAGTTGGTCAGAGTGGCGCGGTGCTCCTTGTTCTCCTTGATGGCATCACGCATGCCAAGAATGGTCTTGCTGTCGACGTATTTGCGGGTTGATCTTGCGGCGACCTTACCGCCGGGGGCCTGCAAGAAGCGGCAGTTCTTGCCTCTGATCTCATCCATGCCGTAGCGCGTCATTGCCAAAAATGCATCCGAGGCGTAGACAATAGGGAAATCCGGGAGCGCAAGGTCGCAGACGATCATGCAGACCGAACAGTCAATAGGCCCGAGGTTGATCTGAGGGTTCGGTCGGGCGTACACTCTAAAGAGAACGGTCATGATGTCCAGGCCGCTGGGGCAGTACAGCCCAGGGTAGATTAGCGGATCGACGACGTCGGAGGTGCTGCGGTGTTGCACATATTGCGCCGTGTTGTTGTCTTTTGTTGTGGTGGTGTTATTGTAGCGATACTGGAGTACGGAGATTAGCCTTCTTTTCCCTCGATCGTCAGGAAAGGTCGAGGCCAGCAAGCCGGCACAGCCCTTTCCAAAGAGAAAAGCAGCAGGAGTCGAGCCAGAACGCCCGGGCATACACACACACCTCCAAAGCGCAAACTTCCCAGGGATTCATGGTTGCTGCTGGATCTTTGGCACCAGATGGGGCCAGGAATGCAGAAACACGGGCTGATGGAGAGGCACGCACGCAACCAGGAGATGTGGTTTGGTTATAGGTCGGAGGAGGCTATTTGCACAAGGTATGACCGGCGGGATCCGGGAGATAGAGATCCAACGACAGATGAGCGACTCGAGGGCTTGGAGATGGTACTATGTAGTAGCCGGCAGGTGTACTATGGTGGGACAAGCAGACAAGCCGGGCTGCAGAGTGTATATTGCCCTATTAGTATCACGACGAGGCAGACGCCATCGAGATTCCAAAGCAGAGTGGACTGGCCCCATATTCGCTTTGTCTGACATTGACTCTGGGACTTGTGGACCGGAGCTGCCACGCACAGCAAAAGAGAGCTTCAATGGGGATGCGGATGCGCAGTGCAGGGCGAATTGTGCACCGCAGGGCCATGTTCGTCACCAATTTCTAGATCGTGGCGATTTCATGTAGGTGGCCGGATCGAGCGCAGTAGGGATCAGGGCGGTCCGCCAGGTACAGGCACGTTCCTAGCCCCCCGTACATGCTATGTACGATTTGTCCGCCCCCAGCGGTCCGTCCAGCAAGTGCCTGTTGCTGCGGGCTAGCGATCTGAAAATAGAGCTCTGATGACGCTGAGAAGAGCCTGCTGAAAAACCGCCGTATTAGTGCCAAGAGGTATCAAGATGCACATTGATGCTAGCAAAATAACAAACTCTCTTGTGTCTCTCCAGGGGAAAACGCCCAGCGCATTCGCAAGTACTATGTAGTATAGTACGTCTGCGCAATCGTCATCAATTACTTGTCAGCGGGGACGCCGTCGACTCCAGCATTCGAATGCCCTTTCTCGCCGGCTCGACCTCATCGAGAATCGTCCGATTTGCACAGCACGGTGTGGAATCCCGAGCAATCGAAGCCCCAAACAGCATGCCGTGTGTACATGACAGAATCATCACGTTGGATCTAGTGGGCGAAGCCACGTCGCGGGATTTGATGTCGATCGCAGAAGCGGCTTCGGGCTTGGACGATCGCGGCTAACAAGGCAGGGGCCCCAAACCTTCCCAGGCTGCCGGGGTTGGATCTCGCTTTGCATTGTCGCGCTCAAAGTGGATACAGCATACAACGGTTTTGCGGGAGCCCAGCCACAGCCTGAGCCTCCATCAACCTGCCAGAGTATTAGCCAGCTCCACCAATCTCGTACAGGATCTCGATTGTCAAGCCACACACCGCGCTCTCCTGCTGCTGTGTCGCTGCTGCTGGTACCGCGATGTCAACAAGCTCTGCTCTACCAGTTCTGCTCAGCTGCCGATGTTCAAATGTCACAATGCAAGCTCCCGGACCTGCAGCAACCTAGTCACCACCGTCTCACCGTTTCCGAGCCAGAACCTTCTCTCCTGCCGCCAACCCTGAAACTCTACTTCCCTTCGACTGGGCAATGCATAATGACGCAGCAATAGTATAGGTTTCCCATGCTGATTTCAGCTCTTGTGTGCTCCCTTTCCCTTGAGTAACTTGTACTCCGACAGCGGGGACCAGGCCCAGGCAACAAGCGCCAGATGATAGTCTGAGAACGCACCGTCCTTGTCCCAGAGCTCTTGATGGTCGAAGTCCTTGTCTGCATTGGGCACCAGCTTGCTCAACGCGTCCACTCGGGTTCTGTCCCAATCGGGTCCGTCAGGCTTACTCTCGTCAACGAGCACGTTCGCAAGCCTTTTTTTCCTGTCGAGCCCGACGTAGATCTCTGCAAACGTGGTGTCGACCCCGCTCCGCGCCTTCAAGTCGGGCAGCAGTGCCTCAATCGTCTTCTTGGCCACCGGCTTGAAGACTCGTTGCTTGTCTTTAGCCTTGGGATACGTCTCGCCGAGCCACATGCCAAAGATGGCGATTGCTTTCTCAATGTCCTTCGTCTTGTGAGGATGGTGCTTGGCACGGTTGTACATGGTGTTGATCACCTGCCATTGGTAGAGGAGAGAACGTTCCGAGACCATCGAAACTTGTGTTATCTTTTGTCAGTAAAGGTGTTACCCCTCTCTGCTGCGCTCGGGACAAGGGGACAGAGTTGGCATGTATTAGCGAGGCATGTAGCCCGCGCCAGTTGTGGGATTCGCTTTCGGAATGTTTGCGGTGTGCAAAATCATCAACCTACTAGTCTTGGTGGCTGCCGCCTCGTCCTTGAAGCCCGTGCCGTGGAGCGTCGTCTCTGGGTTATCATCGGTGTACAGGTGGCTGGCCTTGGGGTCTTTGGTGTTTTCCTTCCTGAACCCGTCCGCTTTCTTGCCAGGCCTGCCCTTTTGCGAAACGGGGTTGGCCCGTTTGTTCTGCTGCTTCTTGGCTGTTGCTTTTGCCATGACGTTCTCGATGCTCTTCTGGCGCTGCTTGGTGCTGTGGTGTCGACGGATTGGCTGTTCGTTCACCTTGGGGTGTTTTGAGTTTATATGATCCAAGTCATTGTGTTCGTCCTCATGACCTCTTGATGATTTCGGATACGATGTACTTCCGTGCTGTTGCGCGCTCTTTGCATGCTAGGCAGCAGGAGGTGGCTCTTTGTTGTCGCCCATTTTGAGCCCCTTGTTGCAAGAGACCAATGGCTGTAGAGGTGACCCTAGGCTGCGGACATTAGCCACTCACTAGACATGCATTCGAGCCACTGCTTCGACGGTGTGGATTGGCTACAGCTACCACACAAACCAGCCAAAGAATCTAATTGGCAGTCACTCTTTGGTTGTTCCTCACCCTACCTTTTGCTTCTACATAGTAGTACTTATATTGAAGTTCCGTCTAGACTGCCTATATGATGTCATTGCGCTTAGTCTCCTGGGGCACAAGTTCTGGCGGGCTTGCCCTGCAGTAGTGCAGCTATTGAAGCCACCAATCAACAGCAGGAGCACTGGCTATTTCCACTTTCCCTCAAAGTTCCCATCAAACGCGTGTAACGCGTCTCCCTCTGAAACAAGACAATTCAGAAATGTCAAGCGATTTAAATCACATCAGAAGACAACAAAAGTCCATGAAACTAGCAGCCAAAGCTCTCAGCCCTTTGACTCATACCGCCAGTGAGGTCCTTTGTCTATAGCGCACCAAAATCCAACAGCCAAACATCCGAACCAGCAGGTTACTCACTACGGCTAAAGATTCTGGGCGGATACGAAATATCCAGCGGCATCGCGAACACCAAAAAACGCCGCTCCGCGTCAGCGCTGAACGCCGGGTGCTCATACCCATAATGTTTTCTTCATCACGCAGGCGCCTCGTCTCAGGCGACCCGCACGCAGGCAGTCGCCGGCCACAGACTGACCAGCGACGCGCAAACGGCAACCAAGCCTCGACAGACCTGCCCGAGTACGAACCACCCAGATTCCTCCTTAACGACGCCGGCCTGCAACAAATCAGGGAGCTGGTGAACAGTCCTCTGAACGAAAAGCTCGCGCAGCACTCCAAGGAATCCGTCAAGCTGCTTGGCCAAGCCGTATGGGCCATCAATGAACGTGCGACGAATCGCAAGAAAAGAGCAACAGTTATTGCAGAGCGAGCCACGAAGAAAAGGCGCACCGATGACGAGGGCAACAATGCACGAATCACCGCTGAAATTGAGCGAGCGAAGGCTTTGGCACGAGAGATGGGAGGTGAGGCGGAGTCTCTTACTTTACAATTAGAGGAAGCAACAAGAGAACTGTTGGATCTGCAAGCCGCTCTGCAGGACGAGAAGCAAGCCCTCACACGACTGCCGGATGCTGTAAACGTGATCATGACCGAGAAAAAGCAAGAAGTCGCCAATCAGGAGGTTGAAGACCAGGAGGATATCGAAGAGTCTGCAGTGGTTGGCATACCTCTTTATGATGTTTATGACACTGAGCGCGACAGAAAGGCCGCAGAGTACGATGGACTAAGCGCACGCCACAAATACGTCACGAATAACGCCTACATTGACTTCAAGCGGCTATGGCACGAGGGCCTGTACCCCAACGACGAAGTTCCTGTACCGGATCCACGCACGTGGTTTGATCGCGATGGGAAGCCACAGCACCAAATTGCCCGCGAGGTCGATGGCGGCGGCGAATCGGATGCTGAGCTGCAATTTGCCAGCGAGAACAGGACATTCCGTTGCCCTCTGTCGTTGGTACCCATGACCAAGCCCTACACTAGTCGAGTATGCAAACACTCGTTTCAAAAGGATGCAATTCTAGGATTCATCAAGACTGGCAACCATCGTGGCACGGAGAAGCCATGTCCCCAAACAGGATGCAAGGAGATGGTGAGTACTGCACCAAGTGGAATGCACAGCCAAATCGGTGATTGTTGCTAATACCTATTGTTTAGATTACTTTGGAGGATCTTTACTTTGACGAATCGCTGCTGCGGAAAATAAAGCGTGCTGAAATCCAAGAAGATGAAGATGATGAAGAAGAACGAGACGCGCAAGAGGAGCGCAGAAGCCAGGAGCGAGAAATAGAGGGAGAAGAAGAAGAAGTAGAGGGAGAGGGTGAAGGGCAAAGTGGTGAGGATGCAGAAGATGCATCGAACGATGAGTATTGAGCGGTCATGTCATGGCATAAACTGGAACTGCCCGTTTGCCGATGAGAAGCATGACACTCAAGCTTAAGTGGCTGGCTGTCCATAACACTTCTAGCTCAGTCAAGATAATGATACCCAACAAGTCGATAACGCATCAAGCCGTACCTACCCGGCAATCCGGTCTCGAAGGAGGTCTGTAGCCTGCCATGGCGGATTCAGATACGATAGCTTTCGCCGGGTGGTTCACGCCACCATGTCACCTAAGGTGCCGGTAGAGCGATGGACCTGTACCAAAAGTACTAGCTCCAACGACCGGGAAAGCCACTCCATCAAATGTTGAACAGGACCTAGGTAGTGTGATTGTCTTTTGAGCCTTCACATTCAAGTGCATCTTCAACTTATTCTGCTTACATTTGCCCTGAAGTGCTGTACGGTGAGAGACAGGTTCTCTTGATCTGGACATTACACATGTTTTGCAGACTTCAAATGTTGGCTTGTCGAAGCACCTAAGTAGGACAAGAGGACCACAACTCGAATTCCTTGAAGCATCAAGAGTCAAGGACAGAGGTGACGATATCTCTTGTGTCTTCAATTGCAACCTTCGAAGTTACCAAGTCTTCTGCCCGACGCTACATTGTACCTAGCGCAAGGGGTGGCATCCTCCAACACTGCGATACCGGTCAGCGCTTTCCCGCTTCGGCCACCAAAGAGGGCCGGGCTCCGAAGGGAGCGCGCGAAAAGAGGCCAAGCAAGCAACAAAAATAATTCGCCGAAGCGCGGTGGCCCCAACCACTTTACCCCGTTTGCCTTCTGTTGCTCGAAACCGCCGCCCACTCGCAAATTTTCCAAGGTATAATAGACACCCATGCCGTCCTTCCCTATCATATTTATCTGGCGTGCTCACCAAAAGGTTCAACAGATCCTGTGATGGCGCCTTGGAGACAGCGGCCGGCAGCGAGGGCCATGGCGGTGGCCGCGGCAATGGCGGGCAAGAGCGGCAATGGACGATTGGGCCCCTTGGTCAGAGGTACGTACAATGCTTGCAGCCTACGGCACCTTCCCGAAGCCAGTCAGCCAAGTCGGTTCTGTACTGGCTGTGTCCTGCCCCAAATGCCCAACTAGGCCCCGCCCTCCCGGCTCTTGTTCGCTTCTGTTTTGGCTCCCCCGTGTCCCTCGTCCGACAAAGAGGCTCCACCTCGGCTCTTGCTTGAAGCATCAAGGAGATCTTGATCTTGATCTTATCTCCACACCATGCTGCGGTCTGCATGTCACTCTGTGATATATCGCGCCTCATTGCGCAAAAGCGTCTGAACGAGACGTACGGATGCCCGCCACAGACGCATCCTTTGGGTCTTGCTGCGACCTCACAAGACACACAATGACCGTTCTTCGCCCTGCCCAGCAGCCCTTGCTCGTCCTCTCGTCCGTCCAACAGCCATCAGGGTCCCTGCTGTCGGCCGCGAACAGGCCCTCTCGAAGCACGCTCACATCCGTGGTCCCAGCACTCGGCTGTGGCGAGAGGATCAAACAACAGCAGCCGCCGCCGCAAGCCATCAAGGCACAAGTGTAACGGACGATGAGCTAGACACGAACAGAGACGCATCTCACATTTTTGATGCATCATATCCAGATCTGACAGAGCACAGGCGCTGCCAGTCTTTTTATTATTGTCTCACAGTCTCTACATCTCTACAGTACACCAATTCCCCAGTTGTTGCCCCACCGCACCTCTCTAATCGCCCAGGTTCGCTGCCTGCTTGCATATGTAATGCCAATGACTAGTTTTGCTGGCGGACCCTGAAGTTCTTTTCCAGGGCTGCCAGGCAGGCCAAGCCGTGATTCTCCTGGATTCCTGTGGCACTATATCGCGCTAACAACTCACCAACAAGAGCCGCAAGGAGTCATCATCGCTTTTGCGCCGCCAGAATCCCATTCTTGCTTCCTTTTATCTTGCACCCCTCCATCCGTCTCCGTCACCGCCACCGTTCTTCTCTTACGCCTTCGATCCAGGACTCAAAGAGCCCTGTATCTGCTCGTCGCGAAGACCTAACCTTACATCCTCTTGCTAGCGTCGACCCCGCCAGCCGTGCGCCCTTACCCCTTCCAGTTTGTGCCTGCATCCTACCGCAACATGTCTTCTGCAGACCTTCGCCGCCTTAACGCGTCCAACATCAACCAACATGTGCGCGAGGCCAAGTACGCCGTGCGTGGCGAGCTGGCCGTCAAGAGCGAGGAATATCGTGCCAAGATCGCAAAAGGCGACACCGCCGACCTGCCCTTTTCGCAGGTAATCTCGGCCAACATCGGCAACCCTCAGCAGCTCGACCAGAAGCCCATTACCTTCTTCCGCCAGGTCCTGAGTCTGCTCGAGAATCCCAAGCTTCTCGAGCACGAGGATGTCCTGCTCCAGTCGCTCGACTACAAGTCAGATGTCATTGAGCGCGCCAGGTGGCTGTTGAGTAAGGTCGGCAGCGTAGGCGCCTACAGCGCCAGCAACGGTGTCCCCGCCATCCGCCAAAGCATTGCTGACTTCCTCGAGAGTAAGCGACACCGTGCATGACGCCCGCTATCCGTGACAAAAGCGGCATGCGATATCGGCCAGCTGACCCAATCTTACCTCGTGCAGGACGTGACGGCTTCCCCGCCGACCAAGCCGACATTTACCTCTCTGGCGGCGCCTCGTCTGGCGTCAATACCCTCTTGCACGTCATTTGCGCCAACGAAAAGAGCGGCATTCTGGTGCCTATCCCCCAATACCCTCTCTACACGGCATCTCTGTCCGTTCTTAACGCCACCTGCGTCCCCTATTACCTGGACGAGTCCAAGAACTGGGGCACCGACTTGGAGGCCATCAAGAAGGCATGCGCTGACGCCAAGGCTTCGGGCGTTGACGTTCGCGCCATTGTCATCATCAACCCTGGCAACCCAACGGGCGCCTCGTTGTCCGCGTCCGACATTCGGGACATCCTCGAGTTTGCGCGCGAAGAACGCCTTGTTGTCATGGCCGACGAAGTCTACCAGACCAACGTGTTTGTCGGCGAATTCGTCAGTTTCAAGAAGGTCCTGCGCACACTGCAGAAGGAGAACCCCGGCAAGTACGACTCGCTCGAGCTCGCCAGCTTGCACTCCGTCTCCAAGGGCATGGTCGGCGAGTGCGGCCACCGTGGCGGTTACTTCGAGCTTTGCGGCTTCGACCCTGCCGTGCAGGCCGAGATCTACAAGTTCGTGTCCATTACGCTCTGTGCACCTGTCATTGGCCAGTGCCTTGTTGAGCTCATGGTCAACCCGCCCAAGGAGGGCGAGCCCAGCTACGCCCTGTACCGCCAGGAGTACGATGGCATTTTCAACGGCCTGAAAGAGCGTGCATATGCCCTTTGGCGCGCCTTTGAGAAGATGGAGGGTGTTGAGTGCGGCGAGCCCCAGGGCAGCATGTACCTCTTCCCCACTATCAAGCTGTCTGCCAAGGCTGCTGAGGCCGCCGCCGCCGAGGGTCGCACCCCTGATGAGTTCTATTCTATGCGCCTGCTTGAGGCTACTGGTGTTTGCGTAGTGCCCGGCAACGGCTTTGGCCAAAAGGAGGGCACGCTGCACTTCCGTACTACTTTCCTTGCCCCTGGCACCGAGTGGGTTGGTTCCATTGTCAAGTTCCACCAAGAGTTCATGAACAAGTACAGGTAAAGAGCAGGCGAAAGCAACAACAAAAGTAGAAAGACTAGAAGATTTTTTTCTCTCTTTTCTAGCATGATTACCAAAGTTCTTGTACTTCTTTGTAGATTTGCTTGAGAAACTACTATGAAGTTTGTGTTATGTTGGTAAGCACAGTGGCAGAGCAAATTTCTGGAATACCTTTCCTCCTTGAGTGTTTATTTCCTATTAAAGAGAAAATGCTGTCGTTGCGCAAAGTCTTGGGGCAAAGTTGAACGTTTGAAGACAGTCATGTGGGATTCGACCATGTATGAGTGTGAATGCGTATATAATTCTCTAAGCTTTGTGAATGATATTCTTGCTGAATAGCAGACAAGATTCCATCTCGGCAATATACTTTTGAATAAGAGTGCACAGAGAGAATAGTGGGTTCTAGAGGTGGTAGACTTGCACCAGCCAATCTCACAACTTGGCAAATAAGGGCAGGACTGCGCTCCAAAGACCAAACACGCCGCACTACTTGGGCATCGGTTGAGTCATGATTTGTTTCCCTTTCAATAACAGCAATGATGTTGGTCTGGATTGGCGGGCGACATTCACATATCCCACAACATGACAGATTCGATCGAAAGGTCACACTACCGAAATACAATCGTAGTCAGGGAAGGTATTTTACATAGTAAGCCCCGACAAGTCGCATCATCAAGTCATTTTGGTACTTACGTCTAGTAAATATTATGCAAGCTACTCTATCTGGCACGTCATTTGCGACCCTCCATCTGCACGTTAAACTAGTGGCCGTGTTTTGCAACCAGGTTTACAAATCATCTGCGTATCGTTCGAGCACTGTCCCTTCTATCAAAAGCCAGTCTATGCTCTCTCACTTCCACGGAGTCTGACTGCTTGACCGTACTTTTGCAACTTCGTAATGAGCTGATCGCCCTGGCGCACGACATCTTGGTACTGCTTGTTCTTGTCGTCTGGTCGGTTGGTTTCGATGACGCCCTTGCCTGACACGCGGTCGATGGTGCAGGGAATGCGCCCGCCAGCGATAAACTTGGCCAGATCCCTAAAAGGTATTGTGAGTTAATATGTAAGGAATTCTGCAACGGATGATGGATGAGCATACCTGTCCAAAAAGTCCACGGAAACACCGAATTGGTTCGCCATGCTCTCCAATCCAACCACCCTGTAGCTCTGTAGCAGCTGTTGGTATGCGCGCAGTCTCATTTCACGGATAAACCAGTTCTTGTGCTCGTGTAGGTACCGATCCTGAGTGAGAAATTGCTCTTCGACCTGTGCCAATGCATCGAAAAATGTCTTGTATCGCCCACTGTACAAGCTGCTGACCAACAGCGCCAAAGGTGAGAAGTCGACCGCCATCTCGGCCTCTGGTTGATCACTGTTGGAGCCAAGGGTTGTGAGGTTGACTGCAGTCTTTTTGCTCGCCTTTTCGGCCTGTGTGTCGCTGTTGCCGTCGCCGGCATCGTCAGCACCCGGTCCTGCAGACACGCGACCGCTGAGCGCAGCCAACTTGTCCTCGCCGTCGCCCAAAATCGCCTTGATCTCGGGGGCATCAACAACCTTGCTCTTGAAGTCGACCCGCTTGAGACTAACGGAGCCTGCGAGGACCGAGTATACCACCAAGTTGGAATAGGTGCAAAGCTCGTAGGATGTGAATGTGGAGAGGGAGTCGAGGAGAAGAGGAGCGGCAAGGTTGTATGATCGGACGGTCAAAAGGTACAGACCCTCATAGGCCTTGAGGCGGTTTCGACGGTCCCAGTCACCACCGCTCTCGACAAGAGTCTTGGCACGCTCGACATGCTTCTTGACCAGGAGCTTGTCGCCATAGAAGAGACCCATGCGTATTATGGCCAGGACAAGATCGATCTTGGTGCCGAGGATACCCGTCTTTTCAAACACGTCTTCGTAGGCGGCGATAGCTTTCTCCTGAAATAAAGAAAAGAGAGCGGTTAGTTTTGGCTTTCGCGAGTAAGTATTGCTGTGTTGTGAAAGACGAAAAAGATATACCTTGTCGCCAACGCGAGCCCAGAATTCTGCCCGTTTGCCCCTCGCAGCCTGGATCTCGGTCTCACCAGCCTTCTCCACGGCCTCCTCTTCCTCCTTCTGGATCTCCTCGAGCTCCCGGTCGTTATCTTCCTTGAGCTTCTGGTAGAGGCCCTCGTCCCAGGGAATCGTAACAGGCGCGGTGGGGCCTCTGGTGGCAATCATGCCGACAGCGCTCGACTTCCTGCTCAGAGGCTTGCCCGGTGCGCTGGCGCCGCCCTCACCGACGACGTTAAGAATGCCTTCAAGTGGATGTGCCAGATATCTGTAAAGAGGCGCCATTTTGTGCTCCTCAATGGCGTCTTGCAGCTTCTTGGCGGCGGCATCTTGAGTGGGCCGGGCAGCGTATGGGTTCGTGAGCGTGAATACGTGCTGCGACAGTGGCAGCAGTGGCCATTTCGCGTATTGGGGTTCGGAACCCATGGTGGTGAGGGCAGTCGACTAGGTTCAAAAATAAATTCGGGAAAGCTGAGAGAATGGGCAGCAGAATCAGAGGTGGA
Organism: Coniella vitis; assembly: GCA_011317545.1. NCBI lineage: Eukaryota > Fungi > Ascomycota > Sordariomycetes > Diaporthales > Schizoparmaceae > Coniella > Coniella vitis. The sequence goes on from WUJK01000008.1 coordinate 892,359, forward strand.
ACAGAGAGAGACGCTGAGCGGGTTGCAAGAGGTGAAGGTCAAGGTGGAATGGATGGGCTGGTTGGGTGAGTTTGGAAAGGCCGACGTGAACTGTGTAGCTCTTCGATGTCACTGCTGGGAGCAGGCAAGAGCAACCAGGCGGCAGTAGCTGCCGTAATGCTTGCTGCACGGGTTGGCGGGTCCCGGGGTACAAGCGGCAGGTACCTTTCAGCCAAGGGCGGGCCAGCCAGTCAGGGCTCCGACCGCTTACCATCCTGGGAAAGCTGCGGATTTGACTTGCAGCATCGCGACTCTTTAACCAACACCTTCTTTCTCTTGTCTTTCTTTTCCCTTGAAATCAAACCTTGAACGCCAGAACAAGGTGCATGCAGATACTCGCGACCAGCGCTATCCTACGCTCGAATACGCTTGGAAACATCGATTTAATTAACACCGCTGATGCGACTGTCGCCAATAGGCCCTTTCCGAAAGTAGAGGCCCATTTCAGCCTCGAGCCAAGGCTCCTTAACAAGCCAAGACATTACCAGTTCCAACCACCCGAAGCGCCACTTTGAGCTCAAGAAAAGCTATCTGAACAGCCCCCATCGCAAGCACATCATGGCCGGTAACGATGACCTCCCCCAGCCCTACGATGCCAAGGCCCTCGCGCCTGCCAAAAAGCGCCAACGCAGCATTTCACCCTCCTCTTCTCGCTCGCCCGCAGGCGCCAATTCCGGCAGCGAGCCCCCACGCAAGCTTAAGCGACCAGGCCAGCGCTCGCGCATCAGCGAGGCCCAGCGCGAGGAGCTACGCCAGCGCGCCCTGCAGCGCGAGCGTGAGCAGAAGGAGGCAGAGACCGCTAAGCATCAGCAGGAACAACAGCAGCAAGAGCGCGCCGCTGTCAACGATGTGGTGCGCGCTCACTACAATGCGGTACCCGAGCGTGGGCGCGATTGGCGCAAGACGGACAGCAAGATCAAAGGGTTGCGCGCCTTCAACAACTGGATCAAGAGCTGCATCATCCAGAAGTTTGCGCCGGACGAGGACCATACACCTGGTGCCATGGAGCGTGGTATCTCAAGTGGCAGGGAGTTGCTCGTGTTGGACTTGGGGTGTGGCAAGGGTGGCGATCTGGGCAAATGGCAGCAGGCGCCACAGCCTGTGGAGTTGTACGTGGGCTTGGACCCGGCAGAGATTTCGATTGACCAGGCGCGCGAAAGATACCGACAGATGGCCCAGCGGGATAGGCATGGTGGACGGGGCGGGCGTGGAGGGCACTACCGCAGACCGCAGCCGCGGCTCTTTGAGGCCAGATTCCAAGTCAAGGACTGTTTCGGCCAGTCGCTCGAGGATATCGAGATTGTGCGGCAAGTCGGCTTCACGCAGTCGAACATCAGCAACGAGCGCGGCTTTGATGTTGTCTCGATGATGTTTTGCCTACATTACGCATTCGAGAACGAGGCAAAGGCTCGACAAATGCTGAGGAACGTGGCAGGCTCGCTCAAGAAGGGCGGCCGTCTGATCGGAGCCATACCAAACTCGGACGTCATCAGTGAGAAAGTCAGTCAATTCAATGCAAAGCAAAAAGCGAAGGCCGAAAAGGCCGCCGAGAAGGGCAAAGCAGACGGCAGCGGCGCAGAAAACCCCGAGGGTCAAGCAGAAGCCGACGGCGGCACCGGCGACGGCCCCTCGGAAAACGGCGAGATTGAAGACGACGACAAGGAGGAGGGCGAGGCAGAAGAGACAGCCGAGTGGGGTAACGAGACGTACAGGGTCCGCTTCCCGGGTAAGACCCCCGAGGACGGCATCTTTAGGCCGCCCTTTGGCTGGAAGTACAATTTCTTCTTGCACGAAGCCGTAGAGGAGGTCCCTGAGTATGTCGTGCCGTGGGAAGCGTTTCGTGCGCTGGCCGAGGATTACAACCTGGAGCTGCAGTACCACAAGTCTTTTACTGATATCTGGAAGACGGAAAAGGATGACCCGATATTGGGTCCGTTAAGTGAGCGTATGGGCGTCCGGGAACGAGGCGGCGGCGAGCTTTTGGTCAGCCCAGAGGAGATGGAGGCTGCCGCCTTTTATGTTGGTTTTTGCTTCTATAAGGTCTAAACGTGCGATGGAACAGGGAACAGTCGCTGGTACCCATATGCAAGACCAGATACCAGGCAAGCCATGAGGAAATGTTACAAATGGATTGCGTACCATCTCCAGGAGCAAAGAGCTTGATGCTCAAATCAACGCGCTTTCCAAACAACCTAGGTGCTCTCCCAATGATTGTAAATTGTACAAAACGTGCTTGTAATTCAACGAAAGGGAAACCCCCCAAATAGGCATGGTCTATTCAAATCAGTGCACTAATTCCCTGCTTCCTTGAACACTCCTGTAAAGATATGTGTATAGATAATGCTGTAGTTCCTGCTGTCTCTTCTTCTCCCTCGCCCTCATTTCTCTTTTGCGTTTTGCTTTTTCTCTTGCTGCTGCTCTTCGCCTTCCTCCAGTCTTGCTGTCAATTGAGCTCTACTCAAACTCCTTTCAAACTCCAGGCTAAACTAATCAAATCATGTAACAGAGATTTAACAACAATGCAATAAGAATTTAGAGAAAGCGGGGACGGGATCAGATGTAAAGCAAGGGGTTGAAGAGGGGGACGGGGGAAGGGTTGGTAGCGGTGTCAACGAACGTGTGTAAAGAGAGAGGAAAAGAAATAAAAATAATCGCCTCTTACAAAGGGGACAAGACGCTGTGCTGCGTTGCGCACGCTTGTGCGATAGAGGAGTAGTAAGTAGTAGCACAACCACAACCTGTAAATCCAAGGCCCTGCTTGCCATTTCGATCTCGTTTGCATGATGCTAACCCCCAATGGTTCGATATATATATTTATACATTGTGTTTAATCGCTTCCGTCGCGATGATCGGGTAAACATTCTCCAGTATTCGCACCATATTCATCATCGTCAATTGTCGTCGTAGTTGTCGTCGTCGTCAGCAGCAGTACCGTAACTGTTCGTGTGTATGATCCGAAAGAAGGACTGTTGGCTGTTGAATCCAAACCCTCATCATCTTCCGTAAAAAAAAAAAAACATTTCCAGATTGGTTTATATATGTGGCTTCGACATTTTGCTAACCAGTGTGTCCAATATATAGACTTTGGGTAGGCTATGTATCCAGTGTTCCTATGCCAGATGCCCATTTATTGCGAACTCGGCTTGTATATCGACATAGTTGTTGGATGTATCCTTGGATGTCCAGGTTACTTCCTGTTCAGATTCGGCGGATTATCCTGCTCCTGGTCCCCTCTGTCCAGATGTAAGTCGTTACCGTACTAGCTGCCAGAACACCAAGCAAATAACTTCCGTCTAAGCAGGAGGACCGCGGAGAAGAAACATTCCAGAAACAAAAGAGGGCCAGGAGCCGGATTCATGGCAATCAATCAAGCAGGCAAGCAGAATAAATACAAAGACTAGCGATTACCATTGTCGTGAAGTCCGGCTGTAAACAGCTGGCAATCGGTCATCGGTCGTCCGGTGCAAAAGGGTGCCATACATGGGGAAGCGCTGTTCAACGCTCATGTCTGCCGCCCCCGAAGAAGACGTCGAGAGAGACGAAGAGCCAGCAGTTAGCATGAGCTGATGTCTGTCGTCACCACACGTTGTGTCGACGCATAGGTTGTGCTGTCTGTGCTGCTGCTGAAGGTCAGGAAAGGGAGCTTGGTAGGCCATTCGTGGAGGCGGCGGCGGCTGCGGCTGCTGATGTTGCCGAGGCTGATGCTGGCTGTGCTGATGGTGATTCTGCTGGCGACTGACAATAGGGTTGTACACGCCGCTGTGGTGAGAGTTCTGCCTCGACCATTGTCTTTCCATCTCAAAGTACGCGTTTGGCGATGCATGGTATGCGGCTTGAGAGCAGTATTGTTGTTGTTGTTGCTGCTGCTGATCGGCATAATGGTTCGGCGGCGTACCGCTTGACGGGTTGGCAAGCTCCGCAGAATAGTCAAGTGAGTATGGGACGGAAGGAGTCTCGGGAGATGGGTAGGGCACGTTGACAGTCGGAGCTGGTGGCAGCGGCAGCCTTCTAATTGAATCAGCACATGTTTTGACACTGAGAAAGGGGAAAGAGTGCTTGCTGAGGAGTGCTGACTTACTGCCCGGGGATACCGGTCCCGTGTCCTTGTTGTGTGCCCATAGGAGGACTTGGCACATTTTGGTGAGAAACTCGCCGTCGCAGATATGTGGTGGACTCGTTGACCACGCCAGAGTCTGACGGCGTCGTGGGTGTTAATGTCGTCCGTACAGGTCCCCTTTGGCCCTGGTTTTTGTTGTATTTGACGCAGCCCCATCGCTTCAGGCGAGACCTGAAAGCCCTAACTCTGTATGTTGAGGAGAGCCATCTCAGCTTCCACGCCAGGCGCAGAGTAGAGTGAGGCAAGAGGGATACTCACGATGCAATAAAGTTGTGCTCCTCCTTCATGATTTTCATTGTCTCCTCGAGCGTCTTCCCCTCATCCTTGTATATCCTCTTGATCGTCCCCTCCCACCTGTTCCATTCCTTGGTCATGGTTGCTTTTCGATATCCTGGGTGGCTTTACCAGCTTTAGCGCCCAAACGTCGATAGCGTGTCTCTGGTCAGCCTTGGGAATCGACTAATTCTGGGGCATGAGGAGGATATGGTATAGCGACAAGGTCGAGCCTGGTATCACAATGATCGGGATTAGAAAGATGAAAGGCGGAAGACGATCACTTCCATTTCGAAAGGAAGAAAGACTATGTTTATCAAGGACATGGGCAGTAAGAGCCTGCCTGGGGAGTCGCCCTGTCCACCTGCGATCAGGGCGAGCAAGTGGAGACAGGCCAGACGCAGGAGGTGTGCTAGGTACTGAAATGGTCTGATAGAAGGTATAGGGCAACAAGAAGCACAAGTTGACCTGGGAAACGACATCGGTGAGGAGGGGAGCCTCACCTAGAACTATAGGACGAGAATGACAGTTGCTCAAATGTAGACAAGAAACGCTTGAGCTACAAAGAAGAAACTCAGATCACGTGTTACTTATTTTGAGATATCGAGGCACTGACACTTTAGCAATGTTGTCAACTGTGGGCGGACGGGACCGGTCAAGCGTAAGTAAACACTGTCTTAGGGGACCATCTGCTTGCGGAGCGAGCCAGAAAAGCAGACCAGATAATCTTACTGAGCTTGATGGAAATCAATACCGAATTCCCAAGGTGCTACAGGGCTGCAGCGAGGCTGTGCTTGAATAAAGCGAACAGCACAGTTGATCGAGTTTCAAACAACCTCTAGCCACGCTCTGAGCCTCTAAACGCGCGGAAACAGACCGCGCCCTTGAGGGAGCATAGTATTACCTGATCGCAGAGGGTGTGCGCTTTCGGTGTGGTAGAATGCCCTGATTGCTATAGCCTAGCCTGGTCGCCCGACCAGGAGGACACGAGGCAAGCAGATAGGGCAGACCTCGCCCGCGTACAATCGGCGAAGCTATCCGAGGGTCGCCCTGCCGCTTTGCAAAGACGCCGCCCGAAGACTGTGGCCAAGTGATGAATGAGGTTTTTTGCCCTGACGCCCTTTCAGTCATGCCTCTCTTTGTGAAGGTCGGCAGGGAAAATCGTTACGCTTCACAGTATGCAGCTAGTAGCCTCACTTTCTCCATATCAAACACAATTCAGCGGAGATGACATTCAGGTTCCTGAAAGAGGGCATTGTCATCTGGTGGCTCTGTTTAGGGCCTCGACAGCTGCTCGCTAAGAATCCTCTCGGCAGTCCAGGTTGGCTGCAAGGTGATCATGGCTCCTTTGAGCCGAGTAGGGTGGCAGACAGAAGTATTTTAAGGTCTTTCGAATGAGTCAACGGGCTGTGGTATCTCCCGCCGAGCAAGGATGGGAGGAAGCCATCTTTCTCTTTTCGCTTCGACAGGCAGCAGTTGCATTGGCAGTGCGGGACCAAACAGCGACGGCGATATATGGCTTCTCATAGCTTGATGTTTGAGACACAGTTCGACTCTGCAGCTTACAGTTTGGTTGCCTGTCCGCAGGTTCCCTAGCACGGCATCCCGGCAAGCATAAACATCTTCATAGCGGGAGGACGACGGTTCTTGGGAAGCTCGGCGGCGTGGTGACATAGCCATAGCGCGACCGACTGGCCAGGGCGACCTGCGCGGAGCATGGGTATGACCGCTGCGGCTGAATCGAGCAGGCGACCGCCCCCAAAGCCCTGGGTGGAGGTGGGTGGAGGTGGAGGAGGAGGTAATGGTGTGTCACTGTACTTGTGCTCAGCCCACTGTCTCACTGCCTAGGGAGTACGACTATGTAAGCAGGATCTTGCCAAGAACCGTACTGGTACTATTCACTGTTGAGCCTCTTAGGCGCTTGCTGGGGACATGGGTGCCGATGAAATATAAAAAGGAAGTTGGTCACGGGCGTAATGGCATTGGGGTTGATGTAAACCGTGATGTAGTTTCTCGAATCCTGTCAAGTCATACGAGACGACCACCAATCAGACGCTATTGACTGCAAGGCAAACAGTTGGAACAAGGATGTCTGGATGATACAATACCCTGTTTGGCTGCGTTGGTCCCCTATCATAGTACAGCCCGAGTCCGTACCAATGCGCTAGGATATGATATGCCGTTTGAGGCCGTAGCCGCGCTGCCCGTTGGGACGGTGTCTGGAAAACAACCCAATGCTGTTTCGTTGTCCAACCAATGAGCTTGTATCCAGCAGGCAGGCTGTTGTTCTGCCCTGTGAAAAGGGCTAACCATGACAAGCTGCGCAATGGGAGGCCGGGCACCGGCACATGGCTCACGAGTTGAAGCCACCGAAACGTACTGCAAGTTCAGAGTTCACATTTGCAGTAGGTCTCGCCTGCTGACTTGGGGGAGATCGAACGGACGGCATGGACATGAAGGATCTGAGAGAGGGAGGGGTAAGAGGCGGCTATGCTGACACGGTCCCCACGCGGGTAGCGAGCTGACCTACCCAGATGAGGGCGCCGCTTTGGCGCATCAGGACATTTGGATTCTCTTTGTGTGGAGCATTGGAGAAGTCAACCACCTGACTGGCTCGGAGCAGACAAGTACAACCTCAACACGCGATGAGCAGGTTGCATTTTGACAGACAGCACGCCCGTTCAAGCCACAGGACTTGGGGTCCAGCTTGCTCGTGTGCCGAGGTAGCTAGGATAGCACTATAATTAGCTAAGCCAGTGTTCTCTGCGACCAGGTGTGCGAGCCAAATATGTGTAAGAAGGGAGGACTTAAAGAAGGAGAGGGGCGGAGCAGGTCAGCAACAAAGCATGGCGCTTCAGCCACGCATACCTCCTCCCTGCCTGTTCGTTGTAGTTGCTGTATATAGACGCGGTGGCAGCGTTCGAGATGTATGAGGCCGAGTATGCTGCAGACAAACCCACGTCAAACCATCCAATACGCGTTGGACTGCAGCAACAGTGTTTCAACAGCTGACGTACGGCTGACACTGCCTTGGCCAGCGTCGAATAACAATGCCGCGCTTGACACACATGCATTGGCCTCGAGTTTCGATAGCAGTAGCCTTGCGACCGTCGGAGTGTACAGTCAAGCAAGCAGACGCAAGGCGGGGAGCTGACGGTGACGGTCTGCCACTGCAAGCAAGCCAAAAGGCGTCCGTCATTCATAGATTGCCTCTGCACCTCAGACCTCTAGACAGAGGGAGTTTCGACTCGAGCGGTGCTCCATCGGCGTACTTGGCTGCATGTACCGGCAGCTGTCGACCGAGAATATTCCGCGCTAAGAGGTGCGTGGTTTTTGTTTTTTCGGTGAGCACTGCGCAAGCGACCACGATCAGCACCCGCACTTGGGAAGACTTCAGCGGGTATATGGGCCCGATCGATGGCTTCTGTGCATAACCAAGGCGTTTTGATGACAGCTCAGACAGGCGCAGGCCAAGGGTCAAGGGCTTGCAGGGCCTGTGCCAGTGGCGCCCTGTCGCTTGTGGGAGACGAGGTAGGCATGTCGCATTGCGGCTGGATCGTGCAGCCGTGCCAGTCCGGGAGCCTTGCGGATTGCAACTCCCGAGTCGTCTTTGGCTGTGGGTGCGTGTTTAGGCATCATCGTAGGTGTACAAAGTAGCTACTATGTAGAGGTGCAGAAAAGTGAAGGCCACTGCTGCAAGACAGTGCAGCGGAAAGGAAGGTGCAACCTCGCCGCCGCGGGAAGGACCGATGGTCACACATCACCATCCATCTCTTGACAGTCTCGCACTTTTGGCCTTTTCGCACCTGCCACGATACCAGTAGTTTGGCTGCCTGAGGTCACAGGTACCCAAGTACCCAAGGCTCCATTATGACCTTCCAAGGCCTCTTCAAGGCCCCGCCGCATCAATGTTATGGTAACGCCTTGGGAGAATCCCACTGGTAATATTCACAGTGATCTGACTGGAGTAGCATAAAAGTGTAAAAACGCTATTGGAGTTGGTCATTATACATCACATATAGTTATATATCCGTTGATTTCTTTTGGAGGTCCATCCATGCACACCCCACACAATCAACCCTCCTTTCACCAGCCAAGGCAGATCCAACATCGCAGGCGTGCTAGCTTCGTATATCAACTTACACCGCAAGCAACAATCATAAGAAATCATTCTCCATCGCCATGATCGTCACATAGGGAAATCTATACGTACGTGTTGCTAGTAGGGAGGTACTCCATATTCAAACAGTCCAAACCAGTCCAAACCACAACTCGCCGTTGGACGGCTCCACGCAACACGCTTCGTAAACTGTCACCGTACGCCCAACAATCCTCCGTGATATAGCCAGCCTTTGTACTGAACCGCCCAGGATCCCCCCTCACCTCATCTGGTGTGACACAAACAGAGAGAAAATATACCGCTTTTCAGCTTGGCAGGCAGCAGTAGCCGCAGCAGCCGCAGCAACCGGGTGCAGCACCATTCTTCTCCTCCGAGGGACTGATTCAATCCACACCAGCTCTTGTTTCCAGTCTCGTGTGATTCTGCCTCGTCCCATCTTGGCAGTGTAATGTGCACCAGTAGTCTGATACACCCACGCCCACGCCCGCGCATACACCGTCCACCGCTGCCTTCGTCCACATCATTATCTGCCCTCACTATCCGTCTCCCACACGGAGCATGATCTCGCTGCCTAAACGCCATCGTCACTCGTGAATCTCCTGGCCAGCTGCTCCTTAAGACTATGGGGAGTGGGATATCTCGAACGCCAAGGTTTGGTGAGACTGAGTTTGGCGTCGTTGTAGGCTTTGTTAGGCTGTCTTGCCGCCTCACTATCCATGCTGTCGAAGTTGCTGCTGTACTTGCTGTTCAAGGTGTTGGTGCAAATATCATTTTTGCTTCTACTACTCTCACCATCCAGTCTTTGCTCGTCCCCTGACGAGACACGTCCCTTTTCCGCGTGCAATATTCCGTGTTGTAAAGTCACCGTCGTAGATCCGCCACCAGTACCACTGCCGCTGGTGTTACTAAACGTCCAATCTCCCCATGCTTGTGTACCGTTGAGTATCTCCTCTTCCGGAGCAAGCCGTTGTCGTTGCTCATCATTCATCCGCCGTTCCGCCGCCTTCGTCGCTATGGGGTTCCTTGGTAGCTCGGAGACATTCTATGCTACCGGTGCTGGATCAATAAAAGTCCATGGTTAGCCAAGCTGGTATCATTGAAACAACACACAAAGAGTCTGAAGTTGGTAAATTGTGTCCACGTCAGCCACCTCACTTGAAATGCTTACCCTTGGTGTCCGTTGCGTGGCCGGTGATACCTGCTTCCTGGTGCGCCTGCTCGACAGTCCCGTGGTTAGTACCCTCACTCTCAACTCCTCCCTCCAGATGGCCTGTAGCCGTCTCGGCAGCCGCAAACTTGGCCGTCTCCGGATCGTGGGCACTGCTCATTACCGGAGATTCGCCTCCGCTACCCAAAACAGGACTCGTTGGTCCACTTTCGCCCGACGGCATTGGTGCTGTACCGCCGCATGTTTGCCGAATGATCTCATACCAGCGCTGAGCATCCGCTGGAGTGTGTGCCTTGAAGTTGATCTCGGAGGTGCCGGTAAGCTTGCCGCTCATCGTCTTGGAGCGGTCCTTGCCCTTGACGGTGAACTTGTCACCGTTAGGGGCGCTGACGGTCGCGTCAGGTAGGTAGATAGACAGCTCGGGTGTAGGATCTTTTTTGACATTGTCCGAGTCCTTGAACTCGTGCAAAAAGCGGGTCGGTGTGACAACGTAGTAGCCCGTCGACCATCCCCACGACAGCTTGTTGCGCGACTTGCGCTCCAAGCTGCCCTCAATAAGCGGCTTTGTCGCAGGGTGTTCTTGGTTGGGGAAGGTAATAGCCTCGACCGTTCTGGGCGGGTCGTTGGGGTTAACCAGTGTTTCTGCGTGGCGTTGTTGGAAGCCCTTCCACTCAAAGTCTGGTGGAATACGCTGAGCGGCACCGAGCATGTCCATGTACAAGGCCTGCGTCTTGAGGGCCTGTCCACCGGCGAACTGGTTGAAAGTCTCCATGACCTGCTGCAAGACTTGAACAACGTGCGCCTCAAAGGCTTCAAAGTTTTGCTGAACAGAGATCAAGTCATTGCGGTGGTTGTTCTCTTCAATGACCTGCTTGTAAAGACGGTGCAGGACTCCTCTGTGAAGGACGTAGGGGTCCTCGTTGGGGTTCATCTTGCCGCCAGTGGACTCGAAACTAGCCGACTGCTGCCCGAGCAGCTCAATATGCTTCTGCGTGGTGTTGCGCGCCTTCTCGACATCCTTGGCACCCTTCTGTGCGCCAGACGATAGTTCCTTGATCTTGTTCTTGACCTCCTTGTGAAGGCGATCGAGGATGGGGAGCACGGAACCCTTGATGCTCTTTTCCGTCTCGGCATTTGTGTTGATCAAGGCCTGTGTGTTTTGTCGCAAGTTCTCGTAGAAGCCGGCGACGCCGCCCAGGTTCTGGTCAAAGTGGTGACCTTCGCGCAAGGGCTTGGAGATTGTCTTGAGGACCCTTTCATATTCCTTGCTCTGCTCCTTGTGGACTCTTTCAATGGCGGTCATGTAGTCTTCAAGGTAGCCCACAGCATGCTTCCAAGCTTGCAGGCGTTCGGCCAGAAGTCCGGCGGTCTGTACAGCGAGAAAGCACATGTCAGTCGCTGCTCTCCAACGGGAGCAAAAGCGTCACTGGCGACACAGGGGCAACGTACGGTGCTGGGATCCGTATCAGGAACCGCGTCTCCGCTGAAGGTGCTGGACATGGTGCCCGTTCGCAGGGCCAGATGCTGTCCGTCTGTCGCCATATTGGAGCTTTTTTAAGGGTCGTGGCGATGCGGCCAAAGCAGACTGGTTTTCAGGGGTTCGTTGTGCGTCTGAAAAGACGGCACGGCACGTTGCTATCTGTGAATCGTAATGTTAGTCCGCTTGCTTGACGTACCTGGAGCACAAAAACAAGAGCCGAAGCCCAGCTTGCGTGTATAATGATGAGTACAGGTGCTTTGAGGCTGTATTACAGGCGCGCAAGAAACAGCAAGACAGAAAATGCAATGTTGACGCGACAATAAAGTCCGTTGGTTCCCTTTGAATAAATGAGGTGATACCCACTCGCAGCCAAATGCTCCGACCCGCACAGGGGGTCCAGTGAGGGACTCGGCTGACAAGGAGGCACAAGTGGTGGCATATAGTAAAGCAGCAAAGCAAGGGGGGAGGGGCTTTCAGCCCCTGCTGGCGATCTCGACGCGAGATTGATTGCTCGCTTGGTTGGAGCCTAGGACCCTGAGAGTGGGGGAAGTGCGCAAAGGGGCCCGCTGGCCACGAGCGCCCACTGGGCGGCTGATATTGGACAACGACCTGACCAACACAGCGGTCTAATTGGGAAGGAGGTAGGCTGAATATTATCTGAATAGAAGGGAAGACACTATCCTGACATTACATGCATCTAGGAGCGAAGAGGACGGTGACGGGAGAAGCACCCATGCCAAGGAATATCACCACTTACTTTGCTTTTCAATGCTTTGCACGTTTGCAGTTTCGCACCGCGCCAGGTCAACTTGTAGCTTGTACGACGTCGAGGGGAAAGGAGACAGATGGTTGTCTGGAGGACTGGTCGTGATCTGGAAATGTTTTATTCGAGGTTTGAAATCGGCATAAACCAAATACACGATTTTGGCTACTCAATCGAAATTGCCAAGGTTACCAATTACTTGTATCGGAGTCGGCGCAAAGAGCCCGACGCCAACTGACGTCATAAGCATTCAAGACCCTCCATTCAGCCCAGCAACCTCAACCTGATGCGTTCATGCGCACGACCAAAAAGCAGTTTCCTCATCTGATACGTGCATAGTAGTGGCTGGCAAGCAAATAGTGCCGCGGCGTTAAATCTTGTGCGTTACACTGACTATGCAGAGATGCAGCCACAAAGGTTGCCCAGCAAGAAACCCCTTTCGAAAGCCCGGTATACAGACTTGTCTCTTTTCTTTTCCTTCTTCGCTAGTTGTTGCACCATTACGGAAATCGAAACATGCCGACCAGCCAAATCGCACTAAGGCCATGCGCTATATAGTAGGATCACGCTGTACATGGTAACTTGTCTGTATGCTGATAGTATGCCACGTCGGCGATATCTTCATTTTTAGTGCAAAAAACTATTTGGGTATATAAACAGCAGAAGAATCAAAATGCAAGCTGAAATATGAGGTTCGCATGCCGCAGTGCAGGATCCATCAATCTCAGTGCGGACATGTTGAACGCCGTCCTGATCCTCCGTTCTGAGAGTCCCGCTGGATACTCTTGAGAATCCTCAAATAACGCCATTAATGTCGTAGGATACTCGCTGTGGGGCATCCAATATTCTATACCAGGCCCAGAATTCCAGATCCGCAAAACAAATAAGAAATAATACGAGTGTTTAACGCCAGAGTGAGTGTCAACCAATGGAGGAGAATGCTGACTCGCCCAAGAAATCCGCTTCATGTTGAAATCATTAGGTTCGGGTGGATGAGTGACTGGTAATTAGGAGCGTTCGCCTACTGATCGTCGTCCAAACTTCTTGATTGCCACCGACGCTGACCGGGGCTCGATGTAAGGCGTGTCCACCGATGCTTCTAGTATGGTGTCTGGTCACGAGTCTGCAGTATGTGCAGTCTTCGTCTCACATCGTCCTCAAAGCCGTCGTGGTGGTGTCGCAACAGGTTACTAAAGCCAAGAGACGTCTGTCTCCGCGAGGGTCTCGGCCTTGGTGGTGGTGCGGGGTGACTTACGTCGCTCGTTCGCACCTCGGGAATCGAATCGAGCGGATTTGAAATGTGTGCAGTGGAGATGGTGGGTGAGCCGGGTACACTGACAGCCGAGTTGTAGTCGGGCAAAGAGACACCTTCCAGGGTGCTCAAAGGACGTACGGGTGTCTTGACTGCCGTTGAGTAACTCGGCACCTTGTTCAACTCTTCAAACTCGAGATGCTCTGGCGTGTTGATACCCGAGTAGTTCTCGCCGCTGTGCGACCGAGACAGAGGGGCCGAGTGGGGAGGAGAATTGTGGTTGCTGTCGGTAGGAGCATGAGTAGAGTGTGGCGTTGTGGCACCGTCTCTCATCGCTGCGCCATTGAGGCTGTTGTATGAGTGATTCCTGTCGGACGCCGCCAGTGACACGTCCTGCAACCGCGAGCTCAGTGCCGCAGGCGGGACCGCTTGCATGCCCGCTAGATTGTGCAGGTTCTCGGCGGAACCAGCTCGGGATAGCGCATAGAATGGAGTATTGAAGCCAGACTGTATCGCTGGCGTCTGGAAGCCACTGTTGAGACCGTTCATGTCGACATCTTCGTAAAGCTGGTCGAGAATGTGCTCTCCGTACCCGGGGGGCGCGATGCCCACCATCCGTTGCGCGGGAGCTGGTGCAGCCTCTTGCGGCGACTGGCGAACCAGGTTGCCTTCTTCGTCCAAAGGCATGTTTGGGGAAATGAAAATGGTGACAGGCAGGGTCGCACGAAGCTTCAAGACTGTTAGTCACGCTAAAATACTCAAGATCAATTTCGGCTAGATGAAAACTCACCTCTGAAACATGGCCATCCGGGTTGTGCAGTGCAACAACCAACTTGAGCTTGTGGCGGATCTTGATGCCATGCACATTCGTGTCCTGCATGCATTTACCGAGCTTCTTGGGAAGATCAAGCTCCGTGTTCATGACCCAACCCTCCTGACCCGAGTCATCAATCATGTCGTTCCAGTGATCCTCATTGTTCACTGTCAGACTCCAGTGTTTCACTTCTCGCTCCCTCTTGTGTTCGCGAATAGTGTGGCCGTGGCTAGTTGTCAGAATAATCTCGTGCACTTCCATCAGCCTGCAGGTGATGTCGCCAATCTTTAGGCCCTTAAGTAAAGGTGTGAACCGGGTTTCAAGCGGAATAGAGGACCCAAATACAACGGCCTTCTGCGGTATGACGATGCTGTATTCGACCTTGTTCGGCCAAATGTTCTCGACGCTCATAGCATGCAGAAACTCCAACGCCGAGGACTCCAGTGTTCGAATAATGCGGACTCTTTTTTTGGCGTGCAGATCGTATGCCAGCTTTCCTCTTGCCACGGTCGCTTTCAAGTGGTATGTGATGCTGGCCTCTGGGAGGCCTTCGACGCTCTCGCAAAAGTCGCCCGGTAGTAGAAGTTCAAATGGCCATTCATAGTTGCCCTTGTCCAGTGTAATGGTCTTGCCCTTGCCTCCCACAAATGGCGCCCATCGGTGGTCGAAGAATACCTGGTTGCGATCGACTTTCTGGTTGGAAATGCCCGTAGGCGTAATGCGAGCATCGGTCCAGCTGTACACCGGGAAGAACATCGCATCAGTGACAAACGGGCAAAGAGGGGGGAAAAAAGAAGGTAGTAAAGGTAAGAAGAAAAAAGAATGGATAAAAAGCGGCTTACTTGAGTCTCTCGGTTCCTATCAGCCTGAGATGCACATCTTCAACCCGCAGCGGTGCTGGCAGGCAGAGCACAAGTGTTCCCTTTAGTAGTTGGCCAGAGGATTCATGATCGTTGCCGCGGAAGACAATAAAGTCGTTGTCGAGCCTTTTTGGGAGCGAGCACCCGCTTGTTAGCCTGGGCGGCCCAGAAACTAAGTGGTGACGCAACTTACCGAATGTCGAACAGCGTGTAGGCATTGCGTCCAGTGACATTAGCCAAAGGATTGAAATGAGGCATGTTGTAATGCATCTGGTCCACAGCAAGATGGAATCTTGCAAGATGCTGTGGCAGACTTGGGAAAATGATTTCTTGGACCAAGAGCCAGGAAAACAGGGCCTATGGAGGGGCAGGGACAATTGATTTTATTCAGGCGGCCGTCCGAATCATGAAATCAAAGTGGGGACGTGCTGGGGCGAAAAATGTAACTCGACGAGGAGATACCGGCTGGGCGAATAGCCTGTCCTGCCTGTGTAAGTGTGCGCTTCCGAAGCAGATGCGCGACGGAACGGGAGGGTGGGGCGTGCAGGCACGGGCGGCGTGTGGGTGGGCTCAGGCTTTTGATGGATTCTGATTCTGTCAAAAAGGCGGAACGAGGGACAAGAGAAGATGACGGTGAAATCGAGCGCCGTGTCGAGCACCGTGTCGACCGTGGGCGATGCGCTGCGATGCGATGCGGCAGGATGCACTCGGCAGGGTTGCAACCCGAATTGATGCAGGAAACAGTCCACTTGAAGCTCACAGAGAGATAGAATGGGTCGAGGGAGAGGAGAGATAATAGATGAGGTGGGCCAGAGCCTTCATAGTAGAGGATGGAGGCGAGAACGAACAAAGAAGGGGTGAAGTGTTCCAGGCGCAGCACGCCTTGGCCACAAGAGGAGATAATTAGTTTAGGAGGTATCAAGGCTCTCGTAATTGACAGAAAGGGCACCGGTACCGGGTGCGTATCAACACGCTGGACCAGACGTTTGTTTTTGGCAGCCAAGCATCTTTGTACATGTAGAAGTACTCAGTACTACTAGGTATAGACAGAGTGCCTGAATCGGTGGGACCTCCCGTTTCCATGCTTAGCCTGGGCCCCAAAGCATGCACGGCAGTCACTTCTGTACGTATCTTCTGAAATGGGTCCCGGTACATACTTTACTTGGTAGTACTGTGTACTTGGAGTACATACCAGTCGACGAGCAGGCCGACAGGGGTTCTGGGCCTGCTACCGATTCCAGCCGCATCAAAGTCAGGGTCTCTGATGATGTGCCCGTTTCGTTGGTTTGCCCTGCTGCTGTTATCACAGGCCAAGCACACAGGCACATCACCACGTCACATCACTTTGCGCTGCACACTTTGCCAAGCCTCAGTGCTTCTAATAGTATATTAATATATACTACCTACCGTATGCGAGTTACATCACGACAGAACCAGCACAGCCGAGACGGCTGATCAGAGGTATTCCTGATCAGGTCATCCTTCACATGCCCGAGACAGCCCTGCGTGTGTCATTGGCACGAGACGTCCTTTGATCGTCAAACCCCCCTTTGGCTCCTTGCACAGACTGATTAGCATTGTCAGAGAGTGCTGACATCGTTATCCAGCAGGGTGCGCGGATGCAGCAGTGTCCTCGAGCAGCCAGAGGAGCCCCTGCAAGAGGGGAGCGGCTGCGACTTGTCGATTCCCATCTCCGCCAATTGCGAGTACATCATAGCCGTGACCCACGCCGGCGTCGGTCGAGAATGATGCAACACGACCCCCGTATAACGGATGCGCTGATCTTGCTTGCCAACCTGATCGTGATTGCTGAGCCACAACAGGCTCTCGTCACAGTTGAGGCCATGGGCCTAATGAACATGACTGCACGCACTAAGCAAGACAGAGCCTTACCCTTGAATTGATCCCACAATCCATGTCAGGAATATTTTATACTCAAGTACTGCCTGAAAAGTGGCAGACAAAAGTAGGTTCTGGCAAATTTTTGCTGGCTTGGAACGGTCTCTTTGTTCCCGCGCCGCGTCCGCCGGCTACGCCGTGCCAGTAACCAGCTCAGCACACTATGAAATCGGTACCCAGTACCCAGCTTTGCGTTCGTTCGACGGCAGACAACCTCCAAAAGTCCTGTACTCTATACGCTTGCTGTTGGGCTTCCCATGCACGGCTCAAGCCCGCCACCCCTCCTTGGAATGATCTTCCATCGACCTTCCATTAAGATTCCATGCGAATCTTTTTTTTTTTTAAACGCTTGCGCCGTCATGCTTGCATGCGCCACAAGCTGGGCGTTCGTCCCAGAGGCATACTTTTTTAGTGATCGGGCAGGGACTCATGATTACTACAAAGGCCCGTTTTCACGGCTTTGCAGTGTAATACAGCAACACCTCCATGTACGCTGTCAGCAATAGCACAAGATGCTTTTTGTGGTTGGCTTCATCTACCAGGAACAACTCCTATTGCAGGATGTTACATGTCAACCTCCATACTGGCGACGTTACATAATGTCAACTGGGTTACAAGAACCACCCCCATCAGGGTACTCTCCATTATTGGGCTGTAGAAGGGTTGTGACCTGCCAAATCCGCGCATCCTGTGAAAACGAAGTCTTGGCAGCCGGTACTGCGATACTCCGATGTCTTGAAGGTCTTCAAACTTTCAACACCAGCACCTGCTGAACGCCATTGCGGCTGCAAAAGCAGCGTCATCTCGGCTCTTTTCGGAGAAGTGTCATTGCTTGCAACGTAAAGTCACTCTGGACCAGTGTTTAACTTTGTGATCTTCCAAATCCAAAAGCAAGCGGACGTATGCTGAGATGCAACACAGTCTACAGATGATCATCGTAGACAGCGGGATACCTGCCCTCGTACCAGGACCCACACTTTCCATCGCCTAGACTTTGGCCATGATCTGACAATAGTCCTAGTGGCATGATCCCGCCCTATACGTGAGCATCACAACGTCTTTGTTGCATATCAATCGTCTTATGCCGTCTGGATAACGGACTATATGAAGCTGTGTGCAACGTCTCAGCAGCCGCGGGGATAATCTTTCACCAACACCAGGGCCTGAATGCCGCCATGAGAGACCGTGATCCGGGACATCGCCTGATGCAGCGGCGTGCAAAGAAGCAACAAGTACTGGAACCGTGACCAGACCACACGATGCAAGATTGACTTCAAACAAAAGCCCTCGTGAACCCGCCTGGTGATTTGGCCATGTTTCGTACATGCGATGTGTGCTGCTTGATCGGCTTCCACCTGGCCACTAAATCAACAAGGGGACGAAAGTACAAACGGAAACAAGAAGCGCCGCGGACACGTTTGGAAGACTGAAGCGCCACATTAGGGAGCGGAGCGGCTCCGCCTTCTGTGACTCGTCCGGGAATGCGCCGATTAACCTGCGATTATTTCCCCGACCTAGCCTCTTGCCTTTAATTTTTTTTTCCCAGGCAGCCCAGGTCAAGGTCCTCGACGTACAAGGCTTGCCTCACTGCCTCACTCTTGGCAAAATCAACGCACAGCCGTAACAGATAGTGATCGTCCT
The DNA here is from genome assembly GCA_011317545.1 of Coniella vitis. NCBI lineage: Eukaryota > Fungi > Ascomycota > Sordariomycetes > Diaporthales > Schizoparmaceae > Coniella > Coniella vitis. The sequence continues at coordinate 910,785 of WUJK01000008.1, forward strand.
TCTTTCTGCCTCATTGGTGGCATTAATCATTGGTTGACACAGCCACTGCTCTATGAATATGCGCCATATCTCTGTTCGCGTCTCAAAGGGGAGAGACGCAATACAACGCTACAAGGCCAAGCTGTCAGAGTTGCAAAACCCTATCCACTAGACCCAGGCAAGGCAGGGGAAAGGGAAGAAAAACTGCAACAGGCTGGATACGATGAATCCTGACAATCTCTCTTCACCGTAAATCACACAATAGCAGCCACATGCAGTCACCGACACGCGCCGTGAACCCGTCGGCTGATAGCCAAGCCGGGTCCCAGATTTGCCGCATTCTTGGCTCACACCTCCAAACGATGAGGCCTACTGCCTGCATAGTATGTGTGGCTGATGCGCGTGCGCTAAAAAGTGCGGCTCAGGCCCAATCGATCCACCAGCGTTCTTATCAGTGCCGTAGCGCTCTCCACCGTTATCTCCTTACGATAACACGGGTCCAGAACTGCACATACTATGCACATCGTACTGTGTACATAGTATACATGGGATGTGAGGCCCTGTTACATAGCACAGATCTTGTCACAATGACCGAGCCCCAAGCGGCTCTTGTCAGCCTACCAACCTCCTTAGTATCTCGCATAAGGTGTGCATCGAGTCTGTTTACCGGCCCTGAACTTTGTCAATGAGCTTACTGTGGCTCACAAGTCGCTTTATCAGTCACGATCGCGACAAGGGGAAGGGTCACGGTCACTGAATGTGCGAAATTCCTTTCTGCATCGACAGCCATGTGTAAGAACCAACAAACTGCGCTGAGCCGTTGATGGTTCGCTAACGATCTGTTTTAGACTCGGATCAAATTAATAAGGCTGAAAGTCTGAAAGTACTTGCACACAGTAGTGGACTTTGACATCCATAGAATGAAGCGTGCAAGGATAAAAGCCCGGCAAGGGGGAACCCTGCGCCAGCCGAAAGGACATCAAAGGTCTTGACAGCAAGCATCACTCACTACATGGGACAATACGGCACGGCATCGTGAAACGCCGAGCTGGCCCAGTGCCAATAGAACATACTACATGGGCATGAACTATGCAAGGACAGATACAATAAAAAGCCCGTCCTAATTAGAAGTAAGTTCTGTTGAGATCGGGCTGACGGCAGATGTACAGAGTACTATGTTATGTTCTAGCGGCGGAGCTGCTTACTCACTCTGCCCTATACATAGTTCACAGGATAAGTGCTACGATGTACCATGTACTTTGATGTGCCGCCCCCGTTTCGCTAAAGACTAGAGATCTGGCAGCCCTGTCAGGGATCGGATCCTCCGATATGTTTCTGGTCCCTACCGTCGCCGAAGCCCGGCATCACAATTCGATAGTTGGACAAAATGTCCAGGACGTGGCTCCTTCCATCACCATCCTCATTGTCCAAAACCTCGGGTATCGAGCAGGTGCTTGTTTGAAAACAAAAGAAGAAAAAAAAAAAAAAACATTGCTCGGCCAGGCTGTTGCTGCTGTCGGGGGAATTTTTGCTTGTTTGGCTGGAGAAGATGCTTTTCGGACATGGAAAGCAATCTGTGGTCGCCAAGCAAAAGGGGTTTTTGGGTTTCTGAACCGGCGCATGTGTGTGCGTGTGTGTGTGTTTTTCCCCCTCTTTTGCGCCCTGGATGCGTCACCAAAAACGCTCTAATCGCAGAACTCGACATCATGGAATTTTACAGCGTCAGAATTCGGAAGCAAAAAAAGAAAAAATGATCACCAAAAAACACTTATTTGAGATATTACGTGCTGGGTACAGTACCTGGGGATGTACGAGATACTATGTACTCGTCATCAATCCATATCGTCAGTAGTGAACATAAAGAGGTTTTTTTTTTTTTTTTAAAAAAAAAAAGAGAGAGAGAAAAAGAGGCGTACTATCTGAACAGCAAGCAACAAGACAATACAAGGCTTCACTCTCCCTTTCTCTAGCTCGTATATTCGCTCGGATGCGATATGCGCAGAACGGCGTTTGTGGTTGGTCTGTTTGGCGAGACCTGGCGGATTTATTAGGTACAGGCGGGGGCCAGAATACTACGTAGTAGTACCTCTTTTGAATGCTGACGGGCACTAAACTCAAGGAAGTCCCACACTCAAGCAGGGGATCCACATATATCGACACTATTTTTCCTTGGCTACTGGGCAATTAGACAAATCAAAACGACGGCAAGGGAGCACGGCCACAAAGGGCAGAGAGGGGGGGGGGCCTCGACTGCTCGATTGCTCCATGCGTGCGTGCGCTTTGCGTGGGAGGTTGGTTGGTCGGTGACTACTATGTATGTATCCGGTCGAAACGGTGAAAGTAAGATAGTGGGTACCGCGCATGTTAATGCAACACGTGAAAAAGAGAGCGCGAGAGAGATAGAGAGAGCTGATGAGGCTGTAAGTACTGGGTACTGCTACTGCTACTGCAGAGTAAACCTAGGGCCAAGTCTGGTGACGGAAGCTGAAAAGCTCAAGCAGACCCGATCCACCTGTTTGTTTAGGGTCATCCCGCAGGCGATGGGGTCCGTCAGAGGCATGTCAAGGACGCTCGCTCTTGGCGTGGGATGTGTGCCATCAATATGTAGAGATAGGGAGAAAAAGCATCGGTGTGTGATTGGGGTCTTTGGTGGGGCTTTGCTTTGAGATAAGCCGCGCTGATAACACAATAGGCAATACGTATGAAGTGCATTATTATGGATATCTGATATCTGCGTACACAGTAGGGTAGGAGATGGCGTCGTCAAGGGCTTTACATGGAACAAGTGATACCAAAGCGCGGACGAAATAGAGTCCAACATGCCCAGTGATGCGTTTAAAGAAAAAAGAAGAAAAAAAAGGACTAGCGCGGGTGCCTTTTCATTGGTCCGTTCATTGCAGTCTCGATGTAGTCTAGCACGGTCGTCTCTCCCTTCCTTTTTTTTCTTCTTGTCTTCAATTCATGTGCCTCCCCGTCGCACACATGGCCCAACATCTCTCTCGGCGAGCCTCCGGCGGATGTCGCGGCATTTTTCGCGGCCATTTTCCAAAAAGTCCTCTACTGTTCTCGACCGCTCGGCGAGAAGTGGTCCACCGTTCATGCGCGCGCGCGAGAGGAGAAGATACAAGGAGAGAGAACCAGAAGGAAAAAAAAAAAAAGAGGAAAGGATCCAAGGGAGAAAAAAAAAAGTTCCATGTATACTGTACGGGAAGCGTGCAGGGTACATGGTGCAGGGGACGGATCGAGCCGCTGTTGCAACGCTGCTGAACTCAAAAAACAAACAAAAAGGGTACATAGAGATAGAGATATCTGCGGATGGAAAGGGGAGGGGGGACCTGAGACACAATAGCATGGTATTTTACATAATATACTAGGTACAAGGCCCAAAAGGCCCCAAGATTTGTGAGGAGAAACATGAGACCTTCCGGATTACATGCACACTTACATGCACGGAAAACAAGTAAAACAGGCCAAGAAAATGTATTAGAAAAACAAGGACAACAAGGTAGAAGAGGCGAGAGTCTAGCTACTATGTAGATAGACCCCATCCAAAACATAATCAGGTTTTGGTTTCGTTTCGGGCCGGAAGGGGAATGAGAAAGAAAGTCTCTCCTCCTTTGACCGGGGAAAAGGTCGTTTTTTTTCCTTCCTCAACAGTGTTTTACGTACTCGCCCAGCCACTTTTTCTGGGTCCACCTACAATCTTCGCAGAATGTCATCTACCCATACCCATATCCAGTGGGTCAAGCAAAGGGGGAGCGCCCGAGCCAAAAGTCCTCATAATAAAGTGCCGAAATCCTTATTTACACATTGTACTAAAGTATATCATGTCGTGATACATAGTAGCTGTAGCGAATCATGACAGCTACATACACCCAAGACCTCTACAGTATCTTTTCTGACGTACAGTTTTCGGGTCTCCCACAGCTTGCGTAGGGAGTAGTGGAGATCTTGCTTCTACCCTTTCTTCCGTCCCTCCCCCGTCCACCCGTGAGCTATGGTACACTTTGCGTAGAGTTGGGCATTGTTGATCCCCGCCTGTTTTGCAGCCTTATCGGACGTGGTCCGAGAACGTGTTCTAGTATATAGTATGATGGGAACGAACCAACAGATAGCATAAAGACTTTGGTATACCGCTAATTGCAGATTTTACATGTGAAAGCCGGAGGCAATGTTCCAAAGGTTATGTACTATGCATTCGTCTCGGGCTTGCTGTCATAGCAGGACAAGCAGCACGCAACCTGTACTATGTACAAGATACTCCTTGCTCACGATTTCGCAATACTATGTAATCTCAGCTTCCAACAGCATCAAAAACAACGTAACGAGTATTTCAATATGAGCAATACCCAGCCACATGTCAAGTCTCTGCAGGGATTCCCTGTACGGGCCTTTCCATGACACACATTCCCATACCAGGGAGAACGACTAGTAACAACAAAAGGCCAGGCTTCCAATGCCTGTCCCTTCCATTTCCCGTTCGTTCATCCTTAAGTAGCGGCCGGTGTTATGTCACCGACGTGAGCTGTCGAGTCCGATGGCCGGTTCCAAGTCCGGATGTGACCTGTCAAACAAGGAGTGATCGTCAGCCAAGCGCACCGGTCACGTAAGAGTAAAATCTCAAACCTCAGACATCAGTCCAAAGATAGAACAAAGAAATGCTCCAGGAAAGCCGAGACATCCAAGTGAGATTTTGGAGACGATCGACACGACAAGACCAGCCACATCAATAAAGCTGGAAAGAGAAGAAGAGATGAATGAATCAAGGAAAGACGTACCACTTCTACAGCTCGTCATGATGGCCTCTTCGGTAAACTCCAGCCACGCAAGCGGGTCTGCATCCACCACTTTTGTAAGCACAGGCGGGAGCATCGCCGTGCTAGCCCGCGGTTCCACCGGATGCGGCCCCGTAAACACCCTGCCTCCGGACTCTGTTTTATGATTGTCATTGTTATTGTCGTCTTCCGTATTGTTCTCGGACCGATTTGTGCCTGCCGTGTCGGCGCGGCTCAAGACACCTCCCACCCCGCCTGCCGTAAACCGGGATGCGATTGAGCCTCTATGCGCACCAACACCGCCTGCTGCTGCGCCGCCCCGCGGACGGTGCAGCATGCCAACCGAAAAGTCCCACAGACAGAGGCGGCGGTCCTCGCCCACGCTTCCGAAACGGTAGTTCTTGTCATCGCAGCGCCATGGATCGAAGGCAACCGATGTCACCCAGGAATGGTGGCCTTGGCAGCGGGCAATGAGGGCGGATTCCGGGACATGCCAGATCGATATCAAGTCGTCTTGACCGCCAGTGAGGACGTACTTGCCATCGGGAGACCAACAGACGCAAATGAGACCACCATAATAAGATCGAAAATGGTCGAGGAGCCTATGAGCCGTGTCAGTCCTGTTGTCCCATTTGCCACCATATCGCGACGTTGGATCTGGGCCATACTCTTCTCTCAGGTAGTCAATAATTCTCAAGGACCCATCTTCTGACACGACAGCGAGATGACGATTGTCTGGAGAAAAAGCAAAGGCATTTATACGCTGGTTGGATAGCTTCCATGCTGCCACTGGGTTTGACCTTTGGTTTTTGGAGTGGACCGACTTTTGCACCTGTAAGCCAGGCTTGGAGGTGGCTGCCGATGAAGTGCCATTCACACCGTCCGCCTCACCATTTTCCTGTTCTGCCGAGAAGATGGCATCCTCCTTTTCCTTGTCGTACACAACTAGGGAGCCATCCATGTGAGATGCGAGGAAGAGGCTTTCTGAGCCTGGTATCCATTTGATCTGCGATACTGGAGTGCCATTGATCACACCCTAAATATGCAAAGTCAATTGTGTTTCGTAAAGAGAGCATGGGCAACAGTAGTCTCACATTCTTATTCAGGCGAGAATACCGCTGGGAAGTCGCTTCCCACCAAATAATTTCACCAGTCGAAAACCCCATGATGACATCGATATGATTGTTGCTCTTGGTTATCTGATTTACATCATGGCACAAGCAATGGGCCTTGGTGAAGAGAATCTTGGTAAGGTAATCGGCCTGTACCAAATTAGCTGCGATTGTAGCAAAGAAGACCAACTGGCGTGACGGACCTTGTTTGGTGACGACATGTCCAACCATTGAAAGGCACGGTTGATATTCGCAAACGCGTATGCTCCATCCGCCGGTCGGTCCTGCATTCTTTTGGCGAGGGATTCATGAACAATGACTCTACTGATGAAGGAGGAATTACTCTTAGTCATGTTATTCTTGGGCTTCTTCTTCTTGCCAGCGTCTTTGGCATTGGGCGGCGCCAGCAGCGAGGTCCCTTCTCCGAAAGCAGGCGCAGACCCCAGAGACCGGGGAGCCTCGCTGGAAACGCCTCGATCCTCGCTCCCACTGAGAGTGGGGTCTCTGGACGTGTCTTCATTAGACTGCTCTGGAATGCTGGATTGGCCTAAACTCGTCACGGACATGCCTCGGTAGGCAAAGGGCGGCAGGCGAGCATCCAGGCTGAGCAAGGAGATCTTGGTCCCTGTTGTTGCTGGCTGCGGGCTAGTGGCCAGAGGATTTGGATTCACTATGGGTGCTTCTGAGGGATGCGGTGGAGGTGTGGCAAGATGCAAGTCTTCCTTGAGCACGTAGGTACCTGTAATGCGAAACGGAAGCATGAAGTTTCAGCGGCGGAAGAGACGGTAGGTGAAGGAGCAGCAGGAGAAGAGCAGCTCACCCTCACCGACCAGGAACTGATCCTCGGGATTCGAGAGGACGTTGTTGGTCTCGATCATGGGCGGGATATGACCCGCACCCAGAGCAGCATTGTAGGCGGCCTGGGATGGATACCGCGGAGGGGGCGGAAGGACGCTGAGAGCAGTAATCAGCGAGATGTTTGCCATGGTGGTGTCGAGAGCAGCAGCTTGGCTGGACTGCGAACACACAACATAAGGGGGGAAATTTATGGAGCCAATCTCACAACATGACGGCCGCTTTGCTCGCAACGGTGGTAGCTGGTCGTACTTATCAGCTCAATTAGCGAGGCGGAATGCTGTATAAGGTTGGCTGGCGGAGACGACCCATAAAAAGGGCCTGTCGTGGAGGGTGCGCCGGCTTGCTGGAATGGCTGTTAACCCCGAAAGACAGCCGAGAGGCTTCTGCTGCCGGATGCGCGGTCGTCAAATGGGTGCGGCGCCTGTTGGCCGTCGACTGTTGACGCCGCGCAGGATGAGGAGGAGGACTGCGTCTAGGGGATCCGGTGCGATTTCTAACGACGCACAAAGCAATGTGACTACCCAGCGAACTGAACAGCAGGTGCTGGCTGTACTTGGTGCTGCGGAGAGGTGGCGGTGGTGATGCTCGTGTTGGTGACGCTGTGCTGTTGGTGGAGATGACACAGAATAGGTGGGAGAAAAACGAAGGTCGAGCGTGTGAGATGCAAGGGCGGATTGGTATATGGAAAGGACCAATGGCTCTCGGCCCGTGGAGAGGAGGAGGACCAACGTGCCGGCGTGCTGGGACCTCACCCCTGCGCCAGAGGTTCAACCTGGGGTAACAAGCAGCTGTTCGTGGTAGTACAGAGCCTCTGAGGAACAAGAGTGGGGTCCAGCACCGGGTGCTTGGGTATTATTTGGGGGTTACCACAGGGGCTATACCACCTAAAGTGGCTGCTGCATCTGCCAACCCCGCAGAACCCGATTGCAGAGATCTAATACTCCTGCTTAACCACGAACCTCTCTGTTGTCTACCTGTTTTGAGTACCTAGCTGAGCCGCCCCCAAGTTACTGCAACTTTTCATTCTGATACGAACAGCGAATCGATCATTAGTCCTTTCACTAACGCTATTAGCCAGCTGCTGCTGCTGCTCGCTCGCGGCCTGTTCAGGGCCTAAGCATACCTTGTACCGTCAACCAACGACAACCTCCAGCCATACCGAGCATACCTCCTCTATCGAAAGAACCAAGACAACCTCAGGGGATAAACGATCTTCGCTTCTCCCCACGAGTCCGTGTTGTTTGGTCCGCAGCTGGGGCTGCATGGCGAGCTGTCAGTGTCATGCGTCAAATGCGGGCGCTGTGAGTGGTCAATGACATAGTACCCCTGCTCTGGGTACTGTAGCACTCACTTGACATGCCGCTGGAAGAGCTCCTTAGCTTGTTCGACTTGCGGAAATTGGCACAACAAGCACTAACTCCTGCGCGGCACCTGCGCCAGCCTCGCGACTTCAAGCCCAGCCCATCCTCGCAATTAGCCTCTCTCCCTCCACGCCGCAATCGCCCGTTCAGCGCCCCTTAATCACCAAAACGGTCTACCTGACTTTCGAAAGCATCGCTCGAGACCGGATCCTGCGTCCCAAGTACTCTGTTCGGCCTCTGCGATCCACTCAAGGTGGTGACAACGCTCGCAGAAGAACATCCTGCCAGCGAGGGCGCTGGCGCGTATTGGTCTTGAGACCAACAATTATTTGTTGGTGAGTAGCAGCGGGCCTTCCGGCACTGGGGACACCAGCTGCTACAATGGCTACAGGTGCGTCTGCCTTCCTGTCTTTCCAAGCAAGCGCGCGCGCTGACAGACTTCATTTCCCAGTACGAATATGCGTGTGCGGCGATGAGAGCACAGGCAAATCTAGCCTGATTGCCTCACTCGTCAAGGATGCCTTTGTTGCCAACAAAATCCAATCCGTCCTGCCACAAATCACGATCCCACCCACGATCGGCACCCCGGAAAATGTTACCACGACAATCGTCGACACATCCGCTCGACCACAAGACAGAAATACCCTGCGCAAAGAGATCCGGAAATCGAACGTGATACTGCTCGTCTACTCGGATCACTACAGCTACGAGCGTGTGGCTCTCTTTTGGATGCCATACTTCAGATCTCTCGGTGTCAACGTGCCAGTCGTCTTATGCGCCAACAAGTCGGACCTCACGGGAGACGGCAATACAGCGCAGATTGTGGACGATGAAATCCTTCCAGTCATGCATGAGTTTCGCGAAATCGATTCTTGCATCAGAACGAGCGCTCGGGAGCATAGGAACGTCAATGAGGTCTTTTTCCTCTGTCAAAAAGCAGTCACGCATCCTATTGCACCACTTTTTGACTACAAGGAGGGCAACCTGAAGCCAGCATGTGTCTCGGCGCTGAAGAGGATATTTTACTTGAGCGACAAGGACCAGGATGGCTACCTTGGAGATCAAGAGATGCACGAGTTCCAGGCCAAGTCTTTTGACAGACCCTTGTCTCCAGAAGATCTCGAGAACATTAAAGTCACAGTAAGCAAGATGTCTCCAGGAACAGATACGGCAAAAGGGGTGGATCTAGCAGGCTTCCTGCGTTTGAACAAGATGTACGCAGAGAAGGGCCGTCATGAGACAATATGGATCATTTTGCGAAAACATCACTACACGGACAGTCTCAGTCTCGAAGACAATTTCTTGCATCCAAAGTTCGATGTGCCGGAATATGCCTCGGCCGAGCTCAGTCCTGCGGGTTATCGATTCTTCGTGGACCTCTTCCTGCTCTTCGACAAGGACAACGACGGGGGTCTGAACGATGAAGAACTGGCGGCTCTTTTCAGACCCACTCCCGGCTTACCACAGTCCTGGATGGACGCTTCCTTTCCTTCATCTACGGTGCGCAACGAGGCTGGACACATCACGCTCCAGGGATGGCTGGCTCAATGGAGCATGACCACCTTTCTCGAACCAAAAACAACTCTAGAATACCTAGCATACCTCGGTTTCGAGGCTTCTAATCCCAAGGAATCGACGACTAGCGCTCTCAAGGTTACCAAAGCACGCAAGAGAAGACACCGTCCAGGGCGCGTCGAGCGTAACGTCGTTCTCTGCTACGTTCTTGGCGGCGCCGGCGCAGGCAAATCCTCGCTCCTCGACGCCTTCCTCAACCGGCCCTTTGACGCGCTGCACCGCCCAACCATCAAGCCCCGGCGCGCCGTCAATAGCGTGGAGCTGCATGGCGGCAAGCAATGCTACCTCATCCTCGAAGAACTTGGAGAGCTGGAGCCAGCCATCCTCGAGAACCGCGCGCGCCTTGACGCATGCGACTTGATTTGCTATACGTACGACTCCTCAGACCCGGATTCATTTTCCCATATTGTCAATTTACGCACCAGCATCCCGCAGCTTGATGATCTGCCTTCCATCTACGTGGCGCTCAAGGCGGACAAGGACAAGACGACGCAACGGTGCGAGGCACAGCCCGACGTCTACACATCTAGTCTCATGATGCCAACTCCGCTACACGTGAGCGTCACATGGAACAGTATCAGTGAGCTGTTTGTTTCGCTTGCTGAAGCGGCAACCAATCCTTCAACGGGCTTCCCCAAGAGTGAGGAGCCGCCGCCTGATATGACGAGTTTGTATGTTGCCCTGGGAGCGGCAGCTTGTGCCGGGTTAGCGGCGTTGATTATCTGGCGGAGGTCGACAAGTTCGGCTTGATAGCGCTTCCCAAAAAGAGCCACGTTCTTGGTATGCCTATCTGTCGTAAGAGCTACAAGTTATAATCGAAAGCTAAGAAGACATATGTATGTACGTCACACTATTAGAGATAGAGGAAGAGAAAGAGAGAGAGGGAGAGAGAGGGAGGGAGAGAGAAACGTTGATACCCACCTTATATAAATGTATGCGGAATAATATGACACCATCACAGACACCTTGCCTCTTTATTGCGAGAATATTGGCATCGTTACTATACTTCGATTGTCGATATTGATTTCCAAAATTTAATTCGCCTGGCGCGATATATTTCACATTGTGAATGTACGCTAGTATATATTTTGAAGACGCTATCAATCTATCCATCATCATGATATATTCATACAAAGAGCTACAATGTTGGGTTTCTTTCGATGGGCACTGGGTCCAGGCTCAGCGGCGCACATGGAGTCTCGGATCAATTTAGTGCCAGACTCACGACATACTTCTAATGCGTCATGGACGCCTCGAACAATCCCCTCAGCTGCTCTCTCTCTGTCTGCAGTTCGCGAGCCAAGTTGGGCGCCAAGTTAAGGACACGCTGCTGTGGGATAGTGCCTTCGACCAGTTCATCCAGATGCTCGGTGCCAAAGCCGAGTTGTTTGATACCAGCAGGCTGATCGCCCAGGTCAGCAAGAAACTTGCGAATGGCCTCGGCGAGCACTTCGCCTGCCGACTCGCGCTTGACGTTGCTAATATCGACGCCAAAGCACTCTGCGGCCTCGAGGTGGCGGTCCGGGTTGGAGGCGGCGGTGAAGCGGAAGACGGCAGGGGCGGTGACGGCGACGGAAACGCCATGGGGGATGATGGGCGTAGAAACCTGGTAGCCGGCGTGCTTGTAGCCTGGGTTTTGGCCAGAAATAGGATAAGACATGCCTGTTGAGTTGGACGCGCGACGGGATTGCTGGTCAGTCTTGCACTCTTGAGGAATTGGGCGGAACAGATGGACACTTACCGTGACACAGGTGGACACCAGCATTGCCAAAGCCAACTCCAGCAAGCGTGGCAGCTAGGAGCATGCGGCTTTGGGCCTCCATGTCGTCTGGGTTCTTGACAGCACGCGGAAGGTATTTGACACAGTCCTTGAGGGCCTTGATGGAGAAGATGTCGCTGATTGGGTTGGCACCCTGATAAGCAGGTCGTAAGATGGGATTGGTTGGGCGCGGGCTTCGTTCGTAGTAAGGAATAGCGGTCCAGCTTTCAAGCGAATGGCATAGGACGTCAAGACCAGAGCTGGCCTTGACGGCAGCAGGCATAGTGCGGGTGTTGAGCGGGTCACAGATACCCAGGGTGGGCTTCAGATTGCGATGTGCGACGCCCGTCTTTGCGCGCTTGGAAACAAGGTCGAAGATGGCAGTGCCGGTGGTTTCGGAACCAGTACCTGCAGTGGTAGGTACGGCAATAAGAGGTTTGAGCGGCTTGTCGATGGGCCTGCCCTTGCCAAGAGGAGCATTGACAAAGTCGAGGAAGTCGGCATCGGGATACGAGGTGTAGAGGTTCATGAGTTTGGCCGTGTCGATGACGGATCCGCCACCCACAGCCAGGAAGGCATCTGGAGCAAATGGCCTTGCCCAATCAATAGCTTCACGGATTCTGCAAACGGCAAAACAAATAATGGCCTATTGTTAGCCAAGAGCCAAGGTATCCAGAGAAAGGGGAGTAGAAGCGGGCTCAATGGGAAAGGAAGCCTGCGCACGAGCTGTCTTTTGGTTCTACACGGGTCTTGTTGAAGACCCTGAAGTTAATTCCCTCTGCGGTAAGAGCCTCTCGCACTTGCTCCATGGCGGTCAGCTTGTCAACAGTCTCGTCGGTGACAACGCAGACGCGTTTGGCGCCTAGGTTCTTGACATCCATGCCGACCTCGCGTGTGCAGCCAGGGCCGAAGCGGATGGAGGAGGCGGCCATTTCAAAGGCATAATCCTTGAGCTGGGCATCGTCCTGAGGCGTGGCGTAGCGGCGCACCGCAGCATGAGGCCGTCCTTGGTGGTGGTGATGATTTGGATTGGCATGGCATGGACACGACGGCGGGTGAGTGAATTGCACAGCGCGAAGCAAGTTGACGGCCCTCGTGGCGGCCTGCGGTGAGATTGCATCAGTAATCATTCAAACACGTAGGCGAGGCAGCATTGACTTGACTTACGCCGGGGATTACACGAATAGCCGGTGTCATGATGGCGGCGGAAGCATTGGCAGGTGGGAGAGGGAGGGCCGCGGGCGATGAGAGGTTAGAAAGGACGAAAAGACTGGAAGTTGGCGATGGCGATGGCGACGGTGAGGGTTATGGGATGATTGATACCTCTTAAGGAAAGTCCAGCCAGCTCACTGCCCAGCCTATAAATACCGTGTCTGTACCATGTACTATGTACGCCGTGTAAGCCGCCCTGGCCGCCAATTGCCCGTCTGATAGCGTGGGGAAGCTGCGGGGAAGAACCCCGCTTGGAGCTCAAGCCGGCCCGGGTTGCTGGAATCCCGGCTGCCGGCTGGCTTGCTGGAATGTGGAGCGGGCGGGGAAGGAGGAGGACGTGGCGGCTTATGTAAGTAACCTTGTCCCGTTGTTGCGTCTTCGTCTCCGCCGTCGAAGCCAGATGAGGTGCTCACTGCCCTCGTTCTATTCTACTAATCGCATGAAATTCGGTCTGGCTCAAGGCTATGCCAGCGACCAACCATATCGATCACCAATCCATTGCGTGGGCGAGTGGTGTTCCTCGCTGCCCAACACTCCATATCTGGCCAGCCCCGGCAAAGAGCCAAGATGAGTGGCTATGAATCATCTTTGATGGGCTGGATTCGGAAGGCAAAGGGATCGCATCTGCGAGCTGTCTGATGCCCACCATATCTCCTGGGCAGTTACAAGCGCTCTGCGAAGAGCATAAAAGGTGCCTCTGCCTCGGTGCCTTCCATCGTCTCCCTGCCTTCACGCATCATGGAAACGGTCTCAGTCGGTTGATCATGACTTCCCCTAGCCCTGCCCCGCCGACTCGCCAACGCCTTCGCGCCCTGCTGCCCGAGCTCAAGCTGGGCAACTGGCCTCCTGGACCTCTCAATGGCATCACCGACGTTGCCGGCGTGCTTACTCACACCACCACTCTGCAGCCACCATCCAACCATTCTATCAACACTGGCGTGACTGTGGTTCTGCCTCATAGGGACTGGTTCCAGCATGCAGTCTACGCCAACATGTTCCGCTTCAATGGGTCTGGCGAAATGACAGGCTCCCATTGGCTGCACGAGACGGGCCTTCTGCACTCTCCCATCGTTCTGACCAATTCATTCTCTGTTGGCGAGGCGTATCGTGGCGTTTACGACTATGCGATTCAACATCACAGTGGCGCCGACGGCTCTGTCGATTGGTTTCTTCTGCCTGTAGTGGCTGAGACCTTTGACGGCCATCTCAATGACATGACTACTTTTGCCGTCACTCCCGACCATGTTGTTCAAGGGATTCAAGATGCCAGCGCCAACCTCACGCCAGAAGGCTGTACTGGTGGCGGAACCGGCATGCTGTGTCAGGGCTTCAAGGGCGGCACTGGTACCAGCAGCCGCGTGGTACCTGGCTTGGGCTTGCCTACTGCTGACGGGACAGTACCGCAATGCGAGTACACTGTTGGTGCCCTGGTACAGGCAAACTATGGTCGACTACGTGATTTCCGCGTTGCTGGTGTCCCTGTCGGGCGTCTGATCATGGAGCGACGGCAAACAGATGGGGATGCTGCCGCTTTGAAGCAGCAGGCTAAGATTGATGCCGAGAAAGACAAGAAGGACGGAAGCATCATCATTATATTGGCCACTGATGCACCTCTCCATCCAACACAGCTCGAGCGCCTCGCCAAAAGAGCCACTGTTGGCCTGGCTCGTGTGGGCGGCTACGGACACAACCCCTCCGGAGACTTATTTCTTGCATTTTCCACGGCCAACAAAATACCAGTACAAACTGTTAGGGCTGGAGGCAGGAGTGTTGATCCCTTCCAGGCCCGAGCATTGGGCATTTCTGTGGTCGATGACCAAAGCATCAATGCTGTCTTTGAAGCAGCTGCTGATGCCACGGAAGAGGCCATCTACAATGCTATCTGCATGGCACAAACAACAACCGGACACAAGGGCTTGACGGTTGATGCTATTGACTTGCAGCAGTTGAAGTCGATTATGCATGACTATGCATAGATGCTCAAAGTCATGAGTAAGGAGAAGGCTTGTGTCTTCATGAAGACATGCGATTCTCGTGAGTAGTGCTTACAGATCCAGCACTTATTAGATGTATAGACGTGTGCTTGGCCTCTTCCGAGGAGTATCCAGCTCGAAAAGAATGCTATATCAGCGTTGAACACATACAGACCCAAAACAAACGTACTTTGGTGATCATGCTGACTATGCTTCCATTATCCCTTGTTCAGTCACGTTGTCTTCGTCGGTCGACATCCTAAAAGACTTTCCCACCTCTAGGAACCAAGGCCAGAGGCCATCATATCTGTCAAGCCGCTGGTGATTTGCATTGCCCCATTTGTCCCGGCAGGCGTCTTGACAGCTGGCACGTTACCCTAACAGAACGAATTCCAGTCAGCCAACACTGCGTTTCACCTCATTTTGTCACACTCACTGCTTCTGTGTTTCTTCTCTGCTTCTGCGCAAAGCAAGAAAAGACATGGCCTCCAGGGGATTTTGAACAAAAAAAGAATACACGACAGAGAATAAACGAGACAAACTCACCATGCCCTGATTCGTAGCGTCCGTACTCGCCAGTCCCAACGCACTCTTTTGCATCACAAACATGGCTGCCTGAGGTGCGTTCTGATTATACGTGAGGTGATCCAGCGTGATCTTATCCCCATGCTTGGCACAAATATCATCATCTGTATGACACAGCGACAAGACACGGTCACTCGTCACACCCGCCACAGCCGTTCCATTGAGAGGATCGCCAAAGAGCACAACTGACATGATGCGAGAGTCAGGATTCGTCGCCGTGGTTGCGGTCGTTGCGGTCGTGGTGGCGGTAGCAGTGTCGGTAGTCTTTGCTGCGTTGAGCATCGTCATGGCGTTGTGGACGACCTGCGCGCCCTGGCTATACCCCGACACGACGAGTTTTGTGTCCGGACACGCGGCGGCTGTCTTGGAGATGAAGGATGCCATGAGCGCTGAACCGGCGGGGGAGCCACCGGCGAGAAAGCCCGATACAGAGGCTGTATACGGCACGCCTTGAATTGCTAATGACGTGCTGCCGTTGACGTAGTTGCGGAGGGCAGTGAAGAAGGATGGCCCGGCAAAAAGACCTACGTTTCCTGTATGTTTTGAAGACACCGGTTAGGTATGTATGCATTTGTGTTCAAAGAGACCATTTCATCTCGCAGCGTGTGTGTCTGGCTCTTCTTCATCTCATTCTTGAATCCGAATGTTCCAGGAACAAGAATAGGAGAAGAAGCAAACACATGATGAGTGAAGACGACAGAAAAAAAAAAAAAACATACCTGGTTCATCCGTCCCACGAGCAAACAAAACCGCCATCCCAGGACACGACGTCGTCCCCGCTGCCGCCGCTGTTGTCCCCGTTGTGGGACTCGTACCCGTGCTCGTCACATTGTCGGCGTCCACCACCTCCGCAGCAACAGCAGCCTCCACACCAAGAGCATCTGCTGTCTCCGCTGCTGCTGTTGTCGTTGTTGTTGTTGTTGCTGCTGTTGCCGCAGCCTTTGCTGCAGTCGTAGTCGCCGCAGCAGAAGTCACTCCATCGGCCCCACCAGCAAGCCCCAGCATAGTCACCAAATCATTCTCCGTCGAGACATTTTGGACTTGGGCCACAACGGCGATGAAGTCTTGCACGAGGCTCGTCACGTCCGTCACGATGCTGGCGACGTCGTTGCCGATTGCTTCGGCTGTGGAGGTGATGTTGATGCCGCCGGCGGCACCGCCCAGGGCGTCCAGAAAGCCTCGTTCATCGTGCGTTGCAGGCCAGGGTTGTGGGGTTGGAGCTGCGATCGTGAGGCGCGATGTGATAAGGAGAAGGAGTTGTGATGAGGATATGTGAAGCCGCATTGCGGCGGTGACTTTCGTTTCTTTTCTGTTTTCCTCTTCTTTTTCCGAGGGAAAAAGAATATGGAGTATTTGCGTAAAGCAGGGGTAATAGCAAATCTTAACCCAGCAATACCGTCGAAATGAAGAGCAGTTAACAGGATAGTTCAGTATTAACAATGAAACCAACCAGTGGTCGTCGATGCGCACAGCGCTGTCTTAGATTCTGTTCCCAAAGCAGAAGAGAGGGAGAGAGAAAAGGAAAACACCAAGAAAAAGCCAAGACTTGCCCTCTACAGAAAGATGTCGAGATGGAACAAGAGACGGACTTGAACAATCAAAAGCCAGAGACAAACCAAGAAAGGGTATAACAACATTCACACACACACACACACTGACTACTGACTACTGACTACGTACGGCAAATTACCGAGGATTGTCTGCCGGCAAGTCCAACGGCTCCTGATACAAAAAGAAACATCTAAGCCTCCCTCTCCCATGGATAACCGGCTTCCTCGCCACCCTCTCCCCCCTCTTCACCTCCGGCATGCGTTCTTCACCTTGTTTCTTTTTGTGCAATACAGACTGGCACACCCGGCCAGCCTGTCGCAAGCTTGGCCAGAAAGGGACGAGGCTGTAAGAGGGAGCAGCTCATGTACTTGTGTGAGTCGTCTGTGCGGGCATAGCGAAGCAAAACATAGTAACCACATTGTTGAAACCGCATCTGGAAAAGACGTGTTTCATCTAAATCGAGTAGTCTCCATTCTTTACTCTTCTCTATAAGAAAAAAAAAAAAGCGGCTTGCTACAACTCGTGTAGGAACGACGAATGACGGGCGTTGGGCCGCCTTTCGTCTGAATTGTTTCGAATTCATCTCATTTTCTGCGGGACAAGTGGATAAGCTTGAATAAAGTTGCGTCTATCGCTCATACTTGCTAGTCTTTCTTGATGATGAACACTGGGAACATGATAATATGAGGTACATGGTGATGTATCTTGTCGATGCGTTACTGGACGCTGAGCACTGAATGTTGCCGAGGTGGTATTAACCCCCTCTGAATAGCCTCACTCAGCGCTCGAAAAGGTGACCATCGATACCCTCTAAGCATGCATGTAATATAATAGGTATTGTTCTGCAAGACAACAACTTCCCATTTCCAAATCCAAAAAAAAAAAAAAAAAAAAAAAAAAAAACAGCATCAACGATATAGTTGGTATCTCACAAGGCTGATTTAAACAACGTCAAGCCAATCAACCGCCAACAGCAAGCACAAGACCCTCCCCTTCTCTCATCCCACTCCCGCACATGTCCTCCCTAGCAAGAAATTTTACCTGAACGCGTTCTTGACTTCAGCGCGAGGCCACTCAACTGCAGCTTCACCACCATACACATCCGCAATGATTCTTCCAATTCTTTGGTCCACATCTCCATAGTAGCCCTCGCAAGCCTTGGTAACCAGCGCCGCCAATCCAGCATTCTCATCAAAATGTTTTTCCACGCGCTTCCGCAGCGACTCGATGCCCTTGCGTACCTCGCGCGGATCGTAGTGGCCCAGAACCTTTTCGAAAGTTGCCTTGTTGTTGGATGCTTGCATTGCAATCATGGCTGGCGACCTGCCGTTCTTGAGTTGGCCTTCAATATTCTCGATCTGGTCGAGCAGTTTGCCCAAAGGTCGGCGCATCACCGCGTCAAGGTAACGCGCAATGTGCTCGTCTTGTTCAGCTTGCGCAGCCGCCTTCCATCTTTCCAGAGTCTCAAGACCTTGTGTGTCGACCTCGTCAATGTAGTGGTGCATGTTCTCGATCAGCAGAATATGGTAGTTGAGTGCTTCCTTGTCCTCCGGATCAGCTCCGGCTCCGCTGGCAGTGACACCAAGCGCTGGATTCTCCCGTGCAATAATCTTGAGTGAGTCGAACATCGACTTGAGGATGTGATCGTATTCTTGGTCGACTGTCCGGCGGACATTCAAGTTAGGGTCTAGCCCCGCGAGCATATTTTCGACGGCCATGCTGAAGGGTGGGAAGACACGCATGAAGGAGATGACACCCTTGCGCTTGCTGATCTTAACCTTGGTGTCTTCAATTGCGCGAATCTGCTCCTCAACAAACCGCTTGAACTTGACAAGGAGATTGCCGTGTACCTTCTGCAATACCGTGTTGAGGAATTCCTGGTTTGTCTGCGCAATGTCTGCGAGTTTCCGCTCCAGACTGGCCATAACACCCACGCCTTGCCTATTCAGAAAATTAGCCTATGAAATGTACGCCGACCTTCAGAGCGGGGAGAAAACCTTACAGTGGACTTTGGACCAGAACCCAGTCTACCAGGTTGCCGAGATCTTTCTCTAGGAATGGGAAGATCACTTCCATCGACCGTGTTACTCTGCGAGCGAGATCGCGATCAGGTTCCATGAGTCTATGTCTCTTGAGATCGTTACCCCTGCGGGCCCGAGGCGGAATTGCCGCGACAGCTTCGGGAAAGTCGACTTGCTCCAAGGTCGTGGCGTGGAAGAAGTCAATAATGAAGTTTTGTTCCATCTCAACCAGTGGCAGCAAGTCGTCAAGCACACTGGCAAAGACTTCGTATGGTGAGCTGCGAGACAAGTCGACGGCGCTCTTGCCGCCCTCGCCCTTGTCGCCCAATGGAGACCGAATTCTGGCTAGCGTTTGGCTTCGCTTCACGGTCAGCTTCCTAGCAGCCGTAGCCATGCCTTCCTCCTTCTTCTCCTGTTCAGTGGTAAACAGAAGCCCTTCTTCTCCAGCAGCCTTTCGCGCGTTCCTCTTCCATGAATCCAAAGCATCCCGAAACTCCATCTTATACGTCGGGTGGCTTGCATCCTGGTATTCTTGAATCAACCTGTTCCAGTTGTCGAGGTCTACATCCCGGGCATACAGCATCAACGGATCGTACTTCCACAACATGTCTCGACCAGCATCGTGGTTGTGCGGGTCAATCTTCTTCTGCAGGGCGCCTTTCAGTGATCGTCTCACTTCTTCATAAGCCAAAGAGAATTCTCTCGCCATGAACCCAATCAGTCGCTGCATGAACATGGCACTTTCTTGCAAGTACATTTGTTTCTTTTCCTGGACAATACGCATCTTTGCGTAGTCGCCGTTGAAGTCAATCGCTTGGTCGCTGCTCGTGTCGCCAGATTTGATTGCGTCGGTACCACCCATGCTAGGGTCGATTTTGTGCATGGCTTTGTACAGGGTCACCAGGGCGTTTTCAACGTCGTCCAAGCCATCCAAGTCGTCCAGGGGTGCGACTGAAAGCGCTTGTAAGTCATTTGCGGTAATGGCACAAGTCTCAAGCAGAGATTCGAGTTCTTTCTTGAGAAGCTTCTGGTTGGCGGCCTGAACCTGTAGACCTTGTCCTTGTGCTTCAATGTAGGCAATGTCGTCTTGTAGAGTCTATATGTAGAGTGTTAGCCCAACTACGAATGCGTCGAACTGGTTGCCATGATACTCACAGACAGCTCGACGCCGTACAGGGTCAAGAGATTATCCAGCTCCTCGCACTCCTCAATCGCTGTGTCGATTCCCTTCTTGATGCCCTCAACTCGCTCATCCTCTTCTTGAAATCGAGCGAGCCAGCCACCGGCTTGTGCCTTGTTAAGTTCGCGGTCAAGGTCGATCTTCAATTCGTCAATATTTAGTGAGCGCATCTTATTCCCAGGCACCCAAGAGAAGTAGTCCAACCACTCAGTGAATTGTGAGGTCTTCTTGTCCAAGAATGAAGGATCGATGCCAAGAGTGGTAAGATACTTCAAATCGTTACCAACCACTACAGAACGTTTGCGCTCGTCCTGTGGCTCTGGTTCTGGTTCCTTCTTGGGCTGAAGTAACGGTGCCACATTGGCTTCAGGTTTCACAGATTTGGTGTCTTGTTGTACGGCCGAAGCCTGATCCGAATCTGGCTTCGAGACCTTCAACTCTGGAACCTCGGGCGTCAAGGGCCTCGATTCTGGTTTCTTTTCTGGCTCAGGCCGTGGAGGAGCAGGCACAACTGCTGTAATCCCATCAGGCCCATTCTTTTGTGCTTGAGCAGCCTTCAACAACTTCTCGCCGGCGCCTCCAGCACGAGGCTTGAAAACACTGGCGGCTGTAGCAGCCTTCCACAAAGCCCCTGCAAGTTCGTTCTTTGGCTTCCTTGCCCGGATCATAGGGCCCAGCCCAGGACGGTGCTCCTCCTCAGCAGACATTGGCGACTCAGTTGGCGTCTCCGATGGCGTAGAATTCGAGGGAGGATTTCTAGGGCTCGGGACTGTTGGAGCGTCTATGTCGGTACCGTTGAGATCACCAGGTTTGAGGGGAGCTGTGTCAAGTCGTGGCAAGGGCTCGGTGGGTTTACTGGCGAGCCCGCCACTGGGTGGACTAGCTTCACTAAGTTGCGATCGTATGGAAGGCTTTCTTGGTGACATGCGCTCAATGCTCCGAGGTGGTGGTGCAACAGGCGAGACTGGCTCAGTAGCCTCTCGTGAATTATCGCGCAATGGCTCTTGCGGTTGATCCCGGCGTGTAGCTAAACTGCTCAGCGGTGCAGGGACGAGACTGTCGTCTGGCGGCAAGCCAGTAGGGCGTGTGGGATCCATAGGAGGTCGTTTGCGCTCTGGTGGTGTGTTTTCCGTAGCAGAATTGGGCGTGGGAACAAGAGCAGGTGCCAGAGCTGCGGGATTGGGGGATTCTGGAACGTTTGTATATGCTGCAGTACCATTCGGACGTCCACGGGATCTCGGCCGCAGCGGATCTTCTGCACTCTTGTTTCCAAGAGAGACCGAATCTTGACTGCCATTATTGACCGCTAGCCGCTGGCGCAGGGGAGGCTCTTGACCTCTAAAGTTGCGCGCCGCATCGGAGCTAGGGGCAAGGCTGGCTGGCGGTGCCCGGTTGTTGGGTGGCATGGGACCCCGCGAGGGCGCGCGAGCATAGTCTGTAGTGGGGTTGGCGTTGCCATCGGGAGCAAGCCCAGGGCCGGAGGACGGGTTCGGTGGCTGACTGGGTGGTTGATTCGGTGCCTGGCTAAATGCAGGGAGGGTCACAGGTGGCCGGCCAGGCGAAGGTGGCACGGGAGGTCTAGCAGGCGAGGCTGCGGGCCTGACCCCGGCAGGAGAGGCTGGAGGTCTAGCTGGCGACCCTGGAAGGTGTGCAGGTGATGGCAGTGGTTGTGTGGGAGTCTGCTGGGCCGAAGGCGTTCGTCTCGTGGCTCCGCCAAGGACCTGGTCGAGCTCACGTTGGTCGAAATTGGAAAGCACAGGAACACGGCCACCAGTGTATTTGCCGTAAATCTTGATCAAGCTGGCAATGAAGAACTTCTTTTCTCTGTCTGTCTGTGCCTCCCAATAGTAGGACTTGCCAAGGGTGACAACAAACCCTTTGTCTCCCGCCCACCGGCGGAAATCCGGGGCCACATTTGGACCGGTGAAGGACTCGATCGCGGAGAGGTCGTCGAGGTTCCACGTCTTGCCTATCGAAAAAGTCCCATTCACGTTCTCCTTGGTCTTGTGCACGCGGACCCTGCCTGACTTTCTGACGGCGACAATGATCACACGCGGCTTCTCGGACTGCGGGTTTCTCGCCTCGGGGGGCGGGGGATTCATGGGGTTGGATGTGAACTCGAGGATTCGAAGATGGGTAATGTACGTCTCGAGGACTGTACGCTAGGTCATTAGCATGCGTGTGCGCGGATGCATGGAGGAGGGCGTGGGCACGCAGCAAAGAGCAGAGAAAGGGGGCCAGGGAGAGAGGGCGCACCAGAGCCATCGTCATCTCTCTTGCTGAAACAGCTTTCGATGATGCGTCGCTTCTCATCCTCGAACCGCTCCGCGCGGCTCATGGCCCCTGACGACGACATCACATTGGCTTCTCATGCATTGGCGTTGGGGCTCCGTAGAGGGGGGATCGTGGGCGAAGAGGGCTGCTTTGAGTGGCAGACGGTGATCGTGATCGGGAGGTGTCGAAGGCCGTCGTCGAGAGTTGGGGTTGTCGTGGATTGATGTGGGAAGGTTTTAGTACGCAAGTATAAGCATGAGGAAGTGCCTTGGCTTTGGTACGTAGTGGCTGTTACGAGTGCTCGGGTAAATACCATGTACATAGCACAGCACTGGGGAGCCTCACAACTGGCAGGCACCCTACAACGACTTCAGATGGGCCCCCTATAAAGTTTAGCGCAAGTGGCCTTAAATACCCAGGTACTTTGCAAAAGTGGGCAAGGACCTGAGTACCTGAGTACCTTCGCTTTTTTATACTTGAAGTTATTGACTGAAAAGAATGCTAGATAGTCAGTGCTTACCGGCCATTTCTATTCATTTTGGTAAATGTCTTCATGGCTCCTTTGCTTTTGTACTCTTTAGTGGCCCGTCTAAGCTCTATATGTGTTCTTACGTAGCTGTATCATCCGATGACATTACCATGTACTATGTATAGTACTGCCGCATATGGAAATCCAGTATCCAAGTCAACTCTCTGTATTGTTGTGCAAGTCTCATGTTACCACTCAACCTCCGTTATCTTTAATTTTCATTTGTTGCTATATAAACATGCGACAATTCACAAATCATACTAGGATACATTAGGTCAGAAAAAAGAAGAAGAAAATCCAAGCAAGCCCTCCCACAACGCAACAAGAGGCGACCTATGTCAACGTCACAGTGGTCCAGTTGGCCTTGTTTTCAACCATGCCCGCCATGTCTTCCGTGTCATCTCGTAAGATCATGTAGCCAGCCCTACGCATGGTCGTCTCACCATCGTGTCCCGCATGGAACACCCGTATAACAAGCCCAAAGAACTCGAACGACGGGGGCGGGTCTCCACGCACGTGTGAGTGACCTGGAGGCAATGCAATGCGCTGGAGTATCATAACGCGCATATCCCAGTCCCGATATGCCCCAGATTTGATGTACTTATTGTGGTCGAGGAAGCATTGCGCATTGGCAAGCCTCGAGTATGGCGTGCGCACCCAGCACAGGTGGGGTGAGTGTGGATTCCCAGGCCGATTTTGGCGGGCAATCAGAGGCACAAGAGGCCCATGGAGCCGGATCCAGGCATTGGTCACTTCGCCAAAGGGGTTGGCTGGTTCTTTCAGTGTCACAGACCATGCTTCCACGCTCGCGATATCGACAGGTGTCGCCTTTTTAGGGCGGAGCGGCGTGGTGCCGTCAAAGGAAGCCCAGCTCCAACTGGGACCTGTGTAGCAATCAAACGGCGACCAGCCGTTGGTGCTTGTCCAGGACAGTCCCCAGACAAGTGAATTACTCCAGAGCCCAGCCACATATTCCGGACCACCCAAACGGTCTTTGTAGGCTTTGGCAAGGCCGCTCATTGCTGGGAGCTTGTCCTTGAGTTTTGTTAATCTTCTTGATCCATACTCCATCACCAGTCGTTCCCAGCCTCTGAGTTCTTCTTCAAGGCCAAGTACTTGCTTCCGCAGTGGCACACGAATACAGTTATGCCCACCCGCGAAGCGAATCCCTTCCTCCGATATGATACCCTGTGCGCACTCGAAGGACATTTCTGTCGAGGAGTAGTGCAAGACTCGACGAGCAAGTATACGCTCTTGGAGGGCCCAACCACGGCTACTTAGCGTTTCGCGGTGATAAGGCGAAGACGCAAAGAAATGCCGGGTGTAGGAGTACAATAGGGCCGCGGTAACTCCAATCCTGCCATGTGGAAAATCAATGACTCTGTTTGTTCGAGCTTCGCGGTTGTGAAACATTCCACATGCAGAATCAGGAGACTGATCGGCGGACAGCACAACGTGGGCACGTGAATAAATGTTGGCCATCTGGCCCGATTCTCGAGCCCTTCCTCATTTGTTAGCTTGAAAGGGAACGTGTACCAGGAAAAGATTTTTTTTGTTAAAAAAAAGAGAATCAAGACTGGGATACGAGAGAAGAGTAACGAGAGGTGTGTCTTTGTGGGAGAAAGCAAATAATGTACCAGTCTTCAGTATCACCCTGACAAATACATAGGCAGTCAATCCATATATATCGCAGGCCCACATGCCGGGCTATCGTAACGGCATCGGAGAGTGTCTTGGGGAGGTCTTCCAGGCGAAAGCCAGCCTCTCTTGCTCTCAAGGTATCTCTCGACGTGACAAAGGGCAGCGATGAGCCCCACTACAAAAAAAAAGGTATACACACAGATGAGTAAAGTAAGTCTTTGTAAAGTCAAGTGAGGGTAAGTTGGTAGCACGATCTGAGCAGGCCAGCTGCATACTTACGCGGTAGGAGAGACAGGCATATCTCGCGGAGCGCCCGGAGCCATCAACCAACTTTATCATGTCGCCAGCTCTTCCGAGGTCAAGGACTCGGCTTGGTAAGACCGGCGGGACCTCATCTGTGGCGCAAGGACAATGGTGGTGCGCACAAGTACTGATCCAGCTAGCTGCCATGTCTAAACAGCGCAGGGATCCAGAATCTGGGTTAAACGGTTGTTGCGGGACAAAGCGTGCTGCAGGACTCGCTGGGCGTATGAAATGAGCGTTGAATTCGCAGGGCATATATCAAACGCAAATCTAACAATCACTCACAGACTTCGGCACTGAAACCAATGGCAGCGATCAAGTAGAATCCGCCATAAGAGTGTGGGTTGCGCGCCCACACAAGGAAGCCTTGCGGTCCGTCCCAGCACTTGGTCAAGAAAAGAGGCTCGTCTTTGGGCATCGGATGCAGATTCGCATCCCGCGGCTTCAATTGGTAGGTATAAACCCATCGTTGGATACCAGCCTGGACAAGCGAACAGAGAGGACAGGACCGGGAGGACTGATTCAGGGTCGTGAAACTTCGGAAGGACAGCCCACCAAATGCCCTTCGTGCTGCATTATCCTGGAGCAGATCCCGGTCATGAAATAGGACCTCTATACACTCTCTATCAACAGTCACCTTGTCGATCCTGAATAAAGTGCCAGGCACCGGCTGTAGGTTGAGTCGAGGAAGGGCGAAAAAGTCAATCGCGGCGCAGACGTCGCATAAGCCCATGCTCATCAAGTGGCGGCAGACGCGCCTGGAATCTTTCTTTCTATTAGTAGAAGCTTGAAAGTGGACGCAACGTACGCAACGTCAAGTTGTGACTCGGAGGACCTGCGTCTCAGAAAGGATTCTTGAACAGCAAAGAGGCAAAAGCTGCCTCTGTGTAGCAGGTGGCGGCGACACAAGATGCAGGAGTAAGCAGACGCTAAGGCTACTACTGTGCGATGGAAAGCGTGAAGAGGTCAGAGATCCCGCAATCGTGAATGCTGAACATCCCATGCCAATAAGTAATCAGTTTGTTAAGTATTTATTTGTACATGAATAATATGAGTTGCCTAGTACATTGTCAATCAGAGAAAACATTAGGAAAAATAGCGCTTGACGACCAACTACATACCATTTTTATGATTTATTCAGCTTGCAGACCAACACATTCTGGCCGTCTTGTGACCCATCATGCATTGGCATGCATGCTTCATAGTAATCCCCATATATGCATATGTGGCGAGTACATATTGCCACTAACAAGCAAATCGAGGATTCGGTGAATTTATCTGTTGACCAAACACCTCCAAAAAGACTCTTCGAGCCTACAGTGCAAGGCGGTTCAGTTGTGTAAGTGCAGGTAGGGCAGCCGCGCTCGAGCAAGCAGTCGTACTGCGAAGTTGACAGCATCGCATTCTGTTCTCTAATCGATCCGTGTTTTATCGTCGCTCATTGGTAATGATCATGTTTTTTCAATTTAGGGAGCTCCTCCTACTGGCTTCCGCCATACTCGACCGGCAAATCCATGCCTACTTTCCTGGCCGTCAAGCGCACTCTTTCTTCCTCGTCCATGCCCATGCCTGGATTATATCTCTCGAGTAGCGTGACGTAGGTCCGTTGTGCCCGAACGTAAGCGAGGTATTGCTCAGCCTGCGCGACGCCCAGCTCACCGGACGCGGGGGCTTGTGCCGGGTTGAAGTGGTCGCGCAGGCGTTGGTGGAGTGGCGACCGGGTTTGGGAGAGGGCGGGGCGCGGTGGCAGTTCGCGCAGAAACGAACGGTAAATGGATCGCAGTCTTGGCGCGGCGGAAGACATGATGCACAAAGTGTTGCTGGTTATGAGCAAGTCAACTGTGAAGGGGCGTTGGTGTGGGTGTTTGGACCTTTTGCAACAATTCGAGGTGGAACAAAAAGTTTATCGGGCTGCGCAGATATGCAAGAGCGCATCAACGAACGCCTACTAGAGGCCCTTTGCTGTACTATGAACTACGGTAGTACATAGCAGCTCAATGATGGTTTAAGCCTGCCGCAGACGCTAGAATGCCGGCCGGGATACCCTAGCCCGCCTATTTTCTGCTGCCGCGACCGCGTAAATTTCCCTTGCGGCAAGGCTACCAATACCACCACCACCACCACCACTTTCGCATCTTCCAACAGTCTGACAACCACCGTTTCTTCCCATTTGCACGCCTGCTGCCTTGGGAAGAATCGCATTGCACAGTCGAACATGTCCTCTCGCGGGATTGCTAGCCTGCTTGCCGTGCCATCAGCCTTGCGGCCGGTAGTACTGCAGGCCGCCCTGGTCCCACCCTCTACACTTTCTTGGCCAACAGCGCCCTCGTCGCAATCAAGATCATATGCAAGAAGAGCATCACCATCCAATTCTAAGCGCGTCACTTCTCCATCCTCGCCAAAGAAGAAGAAGAAGACCGCCAATTCCAGTGCCACTGCGAAATCGAAATCAAAACCCACACCAGCTGCTACCAAAAAAACCACACGCTCCATACCACCGCCGCCCGTGACATCAACATCAACATCGTCTTCTTCACCAACAGACGTCGAACTCTACGAAAAGCCCCCCCGTACACTCTCCTACCTCCCGACGCCGCCTGCTACCACACCCGCCAGCGCCGTACTCGCCGACGCGCCCTTGAACGCCGACATCACACGCTCCGCCAACCTTTTTCGTCACCCTAATTTCCTCTACTCGGCGCCGCGCTTCCTTTACCTACCCGTCAACACCCGTATACCGGAGATTTGTATTCTGGGACGGTCCAATGTGGGCAAATCGACATTGATTAATGCACTAGCAGGATATGGCGGCAAGAACGCTGGCACGGCGCATGGTGGCTCTGCCAGCCGCAAGGGCATCGCTATTACCAGCGCCAAGGCGGGCTGCACCAAAACAATGAATGCATACGGCTTTGGGCCACCGGCGAGCGTCAAGCCATTGACGAGGGAGGAGCAAGCACAGAAGAAGGAAGGTGGGCGCGCGCGCGCCGAACGCAGGAAGAAGGGTGCCGGCTCGATCAAGCCAGAGGCTATGCCGAAACACAGCTTGATCATGATGGACATGCCGGGATATGGTATGAATTCAAGAGAGGACTGGGGAGAGGAAATTCTGAAGTACATCAACCGGAGAGATATATTATCTGGCGCTGTACTACTGGTGGATGCCGTGGCTGGTCTGAAAGATGGAGATCGGATGGTGCTCGATGTCTTGCGGGAAGCCGGGCTCAGAACCAGTGTTGTTTTGACCAAGGCAGATAAACTGGTCACTGAACCTGATCTCCACTTATGGCAAACAAGCACGACGCTGCGCGAGGCATGCACCCATATCTTTGAGGAGCTCAGGCAAATCGAAAAGAAGGGCGAGTCGCAGTGGTTCGAGGGCGACGGCTGGACTCCCGAGATATTTGTGACGGGCGCAGGCGATCCTAAGATGGGTGGTATGGGTATCGACGGAGCGAGATTAGCGATATGCCGCCTTGCTGGGCTGATTGCGGAACCTGTACGCAAGGTCCAGATCCAGCAGCCCGAGATTGTGCCGTTTGATCAGCTTGTATTTGCTGCACCGTCGGTCATGCCCAAGTACAAGATCGAGTCTCAGCCTGTTGACCAGAGTCGCGAGCTGGAAACGCTGGGAAGGGGCAGGACGAGAACGCGAAAGAGGGAGAACGTGCCTGACCCTCTCAAAGCAATGGAGGCAATGATACACCGGGCGCCAAGGAAGAGAGACCTAAGCCGCGCATCGTTTTGATTCCGCTGCGCTTAACTTCAAAAGCCATCTCTTCCATTTAAAGCGAACATGACAGCGTGCGCACTGTCGTCTTTACTCAAGGTGTCGAACGGGAGAGAGTAGTGGGCTATTCTCCGTATAATCTTTCCGTAGTGTGGCCGCTCGAGGAGAATCTTACTTTCAGCGTGGCTTATACTTGTCTAGATCCCATTCAATCCTGACGCCTCTCCCGTTGACGACCCCTGGCTGTTCTCTCGCCCACAGGCACGCCACCGCCCTTGGCGAAGCGGTACCTGGGCCAAAAAACATCGCGTACGTTCTCCCAAAAGCCCAAATCGTACAGGTTATCCACTTGCTTGAGCGACGTGACCTGGGTCCACTCGCCTTCTCCCGGAATGTTTGTGCTGTCTGCTCTGGGCGGGCCATTTTCTGTGCGGATCATGATGGACTTCGTCTCGACGGGCCGTTTTGTCCAGGCTGGCTCGAAGCGTAGGTCCTTCTCGCGCGTGGGCGACATTCGGCGTCGGTAGGCGAGGCCGTCGTCGATGTCGAGCTTCCAGTCGGACCATTTGAGGGATTCATTCGTGGTGGTGCCAGCCCAGATCACTAAAATATTTGAATTTAGCATCACTGTAACGATACAATGAATTCCCGGTCTGGCATTGTCAAATGGATGCAAAGACGTTAGCCTGTCGAGACTTACTATATGTGTTGTACGCCCACAACCCCCAGACGAGCGGCGCAGTCAACATCGCTAGCAGTGTCACGGACCCCATGCCCACGTTACTCTGCAGCGCGAGCGACAAGATGATGAAGTAGGTGTTCCAGTCGTAGTTGACAGCAGCAGGCGGCCACATGGAAAAGTCTGGGTATCGCAGCTTGATAACCACGCTTAACAGGCTTATCCCTATGCAGGTTCCGTACGTCAGCAGCAGAGCGGTGCTAAGAAGCAGCAGGATGAACCAGTGGAGGTTGCCAGCGCCGACGCAGTTGTTGATAAAAATGCAGTGATGGTCGGCTTTGGCGATGCAGTGCTTGCAGATGCTGCAATGCTTGGAGCGAGCGGGCTTGAGCAGCTGGCAGGTTCGACAGTGTGAGCCTGGGTGGAATATGGCGAAATCGAAGGGATACTGGGCCATCTCCATAATGTGGTTCTCCGGGGTGATGTATCCGGGGTCTGCAGAGACGGAGAGCCAGAGGAAAACGTAGGGACAGATGATGGCGATGGCGGCTGTGAACTGCTGGGTGGCGTTGAGTAAGGGCCAGACGGTGGGCAGGTACATGAGCTCGCCGCCGACGAGAAGAGCAATGAAGAAGATGAGAACGGTGGGATGTCGCTCATACATCATGTAATTGGCAAAGCGTCGCATGGTTGTCGACAGACGTCCGCCGGTAATTCGCTGGTCGAGGACCAGGAAGACACTAGGCACTGTGTTCCACATGAAGCCATGGAGCCATGAAATTGGCGTGTTTCTGTAAATGTCTGGTTATTCTGGCGTCTTCTACTTATGGGAGGCAGGGAGATTTCTTGCCTGAGAGCTGGTAGTCTTCCGAAGAAGGCGACAAAGGTCATGAAGGAGATGATAAGAATCACTGCAACGAGCGCTTTGAGAGTGTCCATGGCTGCAGAGGACAGGCTTGCCGTGAGCCCTGGCAGTTTAGGGAAAAAAAGAAAAAGAGGAGAAACGGTGACTGATCTAAAGCTGCGTTATTGTGTTGGAAATAAGAGCAAAGAGCTATTCAAGGACGGTCTCGCGCAACCTGGCCATATATAACTGCCATCCAAGGCTAAAAATAAGAAGTGGAAGGAATTCCCAAGCTGCTCGGCCGCAGGGTGAGGCTGACGCGTTCGCTCCTCTGGCCTTCAGAGACAAGACACATGAAAGGCGCCAGGTATTACGGAGCCACTTAGTGAAAGGCAATAGCCGAGCCAAAATGGAGTTTGTTGTGTGTTCCAGGCCGACTTCCAGCAAGCGCTCCAGTGTCTAGGTAGGTTGTGTGTTGGCTGGTAATGACAGTTGGACAAGGCTCGGAGTCATCCGTAGATCCAGCCCAGTCACTGGACTTGCCTAGCAGCCCTGCCCTTGCCTCGCGGTCAGTGGACGTGGTGGACGTGCGCCACTATGGACGCCCCTGGAGCAGAGGCACCAAACAGCCATTGCCACTGCCACTGCCGTATTCCTCCTTGCTGCATGCTAGGCGCTAAGCACACAGTACAGCACTACCTAGGTATGCATGTACCCAAGTACATGCAACCTCCATAGTTCATATGCTTGTGGGACTGTGAATTTCCTATCAGAACGCGGTCTAGCATCTCTACCGTTCCCGTCATCACCACCAGCGCGTCGTGCACACGCAACCATACCGCCTGTTCTTCCTGTGATCTCTGGCTGTCAACAAAAAGCAACTCTTGTGCGACTCTTCGCGACATGGCCGGATGAAGCGGAGCAGACAATGGAACAGTCAGGCGTGCTCTAACGGAGGCCGGCTATCTTCGCACAAAGCTCGGCCAGAGGAGCACCAGAAACCGTTTTGTCAAAGAGCAGGCGCCACCTCACAAAGGCGCGGATCCTGCCTCCTGGCCAACGCCAAACCTAGACCATATATCTCTTGATCCTGACCGACAGTCCCCTTCTCCGACACAAACCAAACGCCGCCCGGGAAATCGACGTTTTCTATTGCACCTTCTTTCGGGTTAGGGTTAGGGCGGCCCTGGCCGGCCTTGATCAGACACCAAGATGCCCATCGTGCACGATGGTGTCGATGTGGATGCCCGAGCCCAAGGCGGAGGGGCCCACGGGCTATTTCACGGCCTTAGGTTTTGGATCTCGCATCGGGTGCCCATGCGAGAGACATTTGTCAAACTTGTTCAGGTCAGAAGACAACCAACCCCGTCCGCGACAGACACAACGGCCTCGCCCGAACCAGTACGCTGATTCTCTGCTTTAGAACAACGGCGGAGAGATTGTACGCTTGGAGAGGTTCTCCGACATGATGATTGCCGACCATGCTAGGAGAGGCGCAGGCGCACCCCCTGCCGGCTCCTATTCATGGAAATGGATCGAAAACTCTGTCAATAACGGAGCCCTCGAGGACAAAGACGCTTACCTAATCGGTCGACCAGCCGACATCTCAAGACAAGCTGGCGCCGCCGAGCCAGCCAAGTCGAGCCGGACTCCCTTCACCGAAAAGGACGATTTGATCTTGACCAAATGGGTCCTGAACAAGGGAACTTCGTCTGGCATGAATTCTACGCTCGGTAACGCAATCTACCAGGAACTCGAGAGAAGGGTAAGTCCTACTCAGCTCGACGTAAGATGCTCTAGCGATTAAGTAAATTTGATTTCTTCTTTAGCATCCCAATCATACCTGGCAGTCCTGGCGCAGTCGATGGGTCAAACATTTGCGCGACAGAAGTGGCGGGAGGGCAGCACCATATGAACAAGGCGAGACTCCATCTCCTCCGCCGCGCCGCGCAGTCAGGCCCGAAACACTGGACGAATCAGAACCATCAATCTCCGCAGCGCGTCCTTCAACCCGAGAATTGCCAGAACCAGAGTCAGCACCTTCTGAGCATCTAGTGCGACAGAAAAGAGTGCCTTTTACACCCGAGGAAGATGACATGCTCATAGCCCACGTCCGTCAGGCGAACCTCGAAGGCAGAGCAATCAAAGGCAACGAAATCTATAAAGAGTTTGCGACTCAGGTATGTCGCTGAGATCGAGTCCACCTTTCTTTGTCGCGTTGTTCTGATGAAGCAGTAGCACACTTCGCACACTTGGCAGTCGTGGCGTGATCGATGGGTAAAACACCTGAGCCATATACCTGCTGAACATGCCGATGCACCCGAACCGCCGGCCTCCAGGGCCTACCCCTATGACTCTCAGCTGAAATCAATAGCCATGGCTGCTCGTGCACTTTTCCGACAATCGAGCCCTATAGAGCCAGCCGCTTCAGGTGCACATGTTGCAGAGGCTACGCAGCAGCCGAATTCCAAGTCTGATGACGAACGTCTGCGAGCTCAAAATCAACGGCGTATGGAGCAGATTGCTGCTAAATTACTGCAGAGGACATGGAGGGGTTATGTTGCAAGAAGAGACTATGCCTTACTGATAGCCGCTCTTGTGCCTCTACAGTCCGCTATGCGTGGATACCTGCTGCGGTCGAGCGAGACTAGGGTCGTGGCCCTACAAGCCATCATGCGTGGGCGCTTGTTGCGGATGAAGATTGCCAAGGAGTTCCCCGCAGTCGTTTCGGCAGTAAATCGCGGCGATGCGGTCGAGGATACGATTGAGGTTATCACCGAAGACACGCGGGCGGTGGATGAGGACAACGAGCTTGAGAACATGACCGAGAATCTTTCCCAAGCCGAGCGAGGGGTGACTGATGAGAATCAGGTTGAGGATATGATCCAGGCATCTACCAAGGATAACCCGGCGATGGACGGGCACAATGGAGACGAGAATATGGATCAAGAGGCTACCGATTCAACGCCAGCGGTGTATGAAGACCATCAAAAAGATATGGCCCAGTATATCGAGGACCCGGACACAACAACAATTACAATGACGCAGCCAACTGACGCCGAGAAATCTCGATTCTACACCGACTTAAGCGACTATATCGAAGTCAGCGACTGCATGATTGATATGCAACCCGTTGTTTACGAACAGGTGATTGACCTGTGGGATCTTTTTCGGGCCGCAACTCAGATCCACAGCCATTCAGGAAACCGCGATTGGCAGAGAATCGCAGAGACCTTGGGATTCCGGGAGGATGCGCACCCTCACGCAGCACAGCAGCTGCATATGTGTTTTGATCGCAATCTGGCCGATTTTGAAGAGGCTATCCAAGCATATGATAATGCCAACGTGGTAGTGGAAGAGTTTGAGGAGCAAGCGCTCGTTGACAACCATACCGAAGTTTCCTCACCGGGTCTGCCAGACCAAGAT
This sequence comes from Coniella vitis, assembly GCA_011317545.1. NCBI lineage: Eukaryota > Fungi > Ascomycota > Sordariomycetes > Diaporthales > Schizoparmaceae > Coniella > Coniella vitis. The sequence continues at coordinate 944,152 of WUJK01000008.1, forward strand.
ATGATATTACATTCCAGAAATTCGCCGATTCACCAGCAATCTCCGACAGTTCGGTCGTCCCCACCCATCACAAGACGCAAGCGGTCTCGACAGCATGAAGAGCTCATCACTTCTGATTTGAGCTATCCGTCAAGCGGGCCTAAAAAGCGTCGCCCCCTTGATAATGGTAGCATCATTCCATCCACCCCAGAAGAAAAACTCAGACTCTCGGGAATCGACCGCATTAGTCATAGGGTACAAGATGTATCGTCTCCTTTGAAGTCTAGGATGGACGCTGCACAAGGACGGATCGCCGCCAACGCATCTGAGAGCTCGCATATGATTATGAGAAAGGGCATATCGGACGTTGAAGCATCGGCTGATATACGCGCGGAATCTCCACTACGAACGGGAATCCGCGTGCAACAAAGCAACACTAACAATGAGATGAACGTTCGCTCCTCGATTGAAGATCTTGAGGCTAGCCCATTAAGACAACGTCAGGCTAAAGTCGGTCACAAACAAGGCCCACAGTCACTGGACTCCCATCATCTGTTCAAAGCCAAGGAAAATGGCCGTCGGTTGCCTTCTACGTCAATGTTACAACACGTGGCCAGAGATAATCACGACAGCGTTGTCGTGGCTTCTCAGTCACCCAATCCGTTCTTTTCATATGCTCCTGCTCGAGCCACAGTGACAAAACGAATTCTGCCATCTCCGTATGTCCACAAACCAGTTTCCACTGCTGCTATCGCGACACCTGTTGTTGCGCCCAGGTCAAATCACTCAGCCTACACGCGTCCGCAAAATGGTATGAACAGTCTGGCATATTCCAACGCCCTTCCACGCAAAGCCACTGTAAACGGACAAAGCGGGAGTTCAAGACGAGCAGACACTCTTACTACAACGCCTGCGATGCCACGAACAATGCCGCGAGCTGCTGCATTCCCAGCTACACAGGGATCCCAACTTGGTAAAGCAAGAAGCAGTAGCAATGCAAAACCCGCCAAGCTTGACCTTGACTATATTTCAGATGTATACACACATTTCCAGCGCCTAGGCTATGCAGACAGCGATATTGTTGTGGCTTCTGATGATGCTAGCTGCGAGCCGCATTTAATGTCTGTTGTGCTCGAAAGCCTGGCCAAGGGCCGCGAAGTTCCGCAAAACCAACCTGGAATTTGGACAAAGGCTGATAAGGAGGAAATGAACATGATTCGAAACTACCAGCGGCGGATAGAGAAGGGCAAAGATATCGAAGGCCCCGGCATGAACGACCGGGCGCGGGTTAGAATATGGCAGGCCCGCAACCGACTAGAGGCAAAGCATGGCGAGAGTGGGCTTGAGAGGAGGAACCACTTTTTGGATGCGATGCAGCGTTAGCGAGCGATTGGCTCTCATGACTATTAGCTCATTGCTTGTACCATCACAAGAGAGTTCGCGGGATACTCTCAGCGGCAGTCGTATATAATTGGAAGATTCCAAACATGCCCATGGCATCTTATAGTTATGAAGGTTCAAAAGTCAGAGCACAAGGCCACCACAACCGCAGAGCACATGCTATAGAGCGCCGGATTAAGCAGTCGTTGATCTGCATATACACGTTTTCTCTACTTTGACGTCTCTTCCTCTGCCTCCTTGATCACCTCATACCCATAATGCCAGCCTCTACCTTGAATATCCTCCCTCACCTTGTAGTTTTCCTCAGCAATCCTCAATACATCCAAATCAATCTCCACATAACTGACGCCATCCTCATCCAGCCCAATCTCGGCCCGACTCTCCCCAGCACCTTGTCCTCCCTCTTGTACAGGCTTCACCCTTCCCAGAATCGGCATCGCCACCTGGCTACAACCTCCCTTGTTGCAAAACACGACCGCACACGTATTCTCAAAAGCGCGGGTCACGACGCAGCTTTCCAAAAACACCTTTTCCGAGTCCGGGTTGAGCGCCAGCCCAACCTCGTCCAGATCCGTGACCAGCCAAAACGAGGGAATCAGCACGATCTGCGCCCCATCTGCAATCAAGGCGCGGAAGGCCTCGGGGAAGGCCAAGTCCCAGCAGACCAGCAGGCCCGCGCGCACGGGCGTCTTGCCATCGGCGTGGAGCAGCGGCGTGTCAAAGGCCCTGTGCGGGTCGTGTTTTCCGGGGGACAAATGGGGCCGTTCCGGGTGCCAGAGGTTCTTCTTTTGGTAGGACCCCGCAATCTCGCCGGTGCCCGCCGAGACAAAATGCGCCATGTTGCGCAGCTCCTTGCCCGCGTTGTGGAGCGCTTCGCGCGAAGGGTGCGCAGCATCTGGGAGCGAGGGCCGGTGTTCTGAGGACGGGTGGGCTTCGCAGATTGTGCCGGGCACGATGGAGATGTGGAGTTCGCGGGCGAGGGACTGGTACTGGGGTAGGTACGCCTCGGAGGCGGCGCATGCCGAGACAAAGTCGGGGTGGTCGGGGACCCAGGAGGTGAGGTGGTACTCGGGCAGGATCGCAATGTGGCAGCCTGCTGCGGCGGCTTTGCGGATTTCCAACTCGGCTTTGGCGAAGTTTGCGGCTGGGTCGACGGGCTTATGGGGCAAGGATATTAGTTTGTGGGGGATTGGGGTTGCGTGAGGGGGTGAGAGCGTGTGAGAAGAGAGGAGATAACGGAATGAGATGGATTGAGAGGAGTGGAATGGAGTGAGATGTGAGATGGATAATAAGATGACATGTGAAGCTTTTCACAACAGGAGCGGCTCAGCCAAAGTCGTGCTCAGACTCGAGATTCATCCAGAGCTTATCGCAGCTGTGAGAAACGTGAGGCAGTTCGCGGTTCACACCCATCGCATTGCCTGATTTCCTCTAGCCTCATAATAACGAAAGTGAAGCTTTGATGATTATCCCAACTGACCTTGGGCTGCATTTGGATCAGCGCGATTTTATAAATGGGCGCCATCTTGACTGACGTATAAGGTCGACCGACCTTTTTGAAGCTGTATATGAACAATATAAAGGAACCAAAGAATAGTGTCAAGGAAGGACGGAGGTGATTGAGATATAAGTGGGTGTGATGTCAGTCAAATGACATGCAGCTTATATGCATAAGCTTGTACTATGTACTGGCTATGTACTATGTACTATGTAGGTGAAGGTTCGCCTGCGCGCGTCTACCGTAATCGCCATTGGTAAGAAGTTGACCGATAGCCGGAGCCGAGCGTCCGGAGGGTGGAGCCCGGGTTGGGCCGGCCAGCAACGGGGGTGGCTGTTTGGCTGTCAGGCTGTCAGGCTGTTTCTCGCCGGCCGAACATACCATCCTACTACCATGTACATAGTAGTGCAATGGCAATTTGCCTCTCACCTGGGAAAGGCAAAACAACGCCGTATGTCGTGCGGCACATGTTCTGTCCAGCGATATTGTCGAGGTAGAATACAAGAAATCACGAGTATCGCAGCGGCAGGAACAGCATCATCTATCATGTATGCAAAATAGTAAGATATTGAAGGCTTTATTTTGTGCTTAGATTCTATTCATTTCAATCATTGCCATTTAGCCAGCACTGCAAATATGCGGCCAATTGGACGCCATCACGAGTACAAGCTCAGTCAACATCGATGAAGATGGACCGGTCAAGCATTTCAACATCATCAGAGAACCGTGCCAAAGCTATATTGAAGTTAGCAGTCTGCGCAATCCATCAAGTCTGTAATGACAACTTACCCAAAGGTCCTCTTAATGCTGTGCACGTAATAGTTTTGCCAGTTCTCCTTGGTGACCTCCTCTTGGCCCACAGGCACGCCTGTCCAGTTGACTCGCATCACGGTCACGCTGTCGACGTCGTTCTGGTCGAATTCAATCTCCAACGTGCTGTGGTGACCTGCTGGCCATTGTTGCAGCCTCCAGCTCTGCACAATCTTCTTGTTCTCCTCGAGCTCCAAGTACTCGCCCGTCACGTTGCCACCAAAGATCTCAAACTTTCCACCCTTCTTGGCGCCTTCAAACACCTTAGGTGGTGCGCGCGTGAACGCTGCGATCCGTTGTGGGTCGGTGAAGGTTTTATAGAGCTCTTCCGCAGTGGTGCGGAACTCTTCCGAGTCCGTCACCGTTGTGGTATTGACCACAGAGCCAGCCTTGGACGTGGTGGTAGTAGAAGAAGCGTTGGTGGGCGTAGCAGACTTGTGGGGGTGGAACTTGGGAGTCGAGAAGCCACTGGAGGGGTTGGAGCCAGGGGCGTGTTGAATGTCCTTGCCGTGCTCTGCAATCAGGGCAGGCGACAGCTTGCGGAATTCCTTACGCAGCTGAGGAACAATCTTGGAGCGAACAAGGTCCTTGACAGGCTGCTTCTCTTTCGACTCGGAGTAGATGTCAATCTCAAACACAAACTCGTCCTCCTCGGTGTCATGTGCGACTTCGGGAACGGTAATTGTACCCGAGACGTCTTCAGCATCAGTGGTCGAGCCCGAATACTCGAGGACCAACTTGACATCGAAGATAGTTATGACCTTGCCCTTGCGCTGCGAGACGTCGACGTCGCCATCGGAGCTGACAATCTTGCTGATGGCGGCCTTGGTCTCGCCCTCTTCAGCGGCAATCTTGGTCAAGTTTTCCTCGAACCACTGCCTGGCCCAGGCCGAAACGTCCTTGTTGACCCAGTGCCAGTTGTTGGGGTTGTGGAGGACCATCTTGTTGATTGCTGTGTCGTGGCAATGGTTGGTGGGGTATTGAAGAAGCGTGGGGCGCTTTCAGCTCCAATCAATCTATATCCATGTCGAGGTCAGTCAACAATGCTTTACAACCGCAGTGAAGCGACGGCATAGGCAAACAAGCATGGATGGGTTGGCTTGATCAGAGACTGTGTAACAAGAAGCTTGGTCATCAAAGGAGAGAGTACAAAAAACCCTATGACTGGTGCCAGCTGTATATTTCATCACCTCAAGCAGATGGATATGGGAAGAAGGGGGGTTTCATAATTGAAGAGAGAAAAGATGCCAATGTACATACCCGTTGGAAGAAAGGTGAAGCGAGCTGTTTGCTGTGTGATGCCGGCCAGTCAAGGTCTGAGCAGAAGAGATTGAGGGTATCGTGGAGGGCTGGCTGTGGTGGTTGAGGTGGAGGGTTGATGGTTGAAAGAGGGCGACTTTGTGGTTTGGGAGAGCAGAAGCTGGAAGAAATCCAGACGATTCCATTTCCTTCTGCGAGGCTGCAAGCAAAGCAAACCCAAACTGCAAAGCCGACCACCCCTGCCCCACCTTTTGGCGCAGTCAAAGACTCAGCGGCCCCCCAGCACCGCCCGTCCGCGCTCGCCGCTGCCGTTTACCCTCAAAGACCGTCAGCCATGCTGGATGCCAGACAGACGGTCAGCACGGTTCCAAGCTCGAGCTGGCTTGCATCTTGCAAATTGTCGCAATCGCAAACTGCTCGGAATAGTTTGTGGTCGAGTTGGAGAAGGTGGAAAGAGATAGAAATTTTTGCTCGCACAGAAATTTAAGCGAAGCTCCCTTAGTGGGGCCACCGCCCGTAGCTGCCGCTATCAATAGAGCACAACGCCCAGACACACACGAGCCTCAGGTACACAACGGCCGAGTCCTCAATATCAAGGCCACAACAATCAAGCTTCCGAAAACTCCTCTCTTGGGGAAGCGATATCTTCTCACGGGGGGGCTGCCCATTCAACATATCCCCATATGCAAATAAGTTGGATAATAAGTATTTTACTACGCACTTTCCTTTCTGCTCATGTACTTGGTTAAAGCAATGTTTATGTAAGCAAACACTATATGCCCTAACCCTCAGAACGTCAAAACACAGTTCTTCCCAAGTTCAACCCCCGTAGGACGAGGTAGACGTCGACGTCGACGTCTCCTTGCAAGAGGTCTCGGTTGGCCAATAACTCCTTGAGAGACATCGATATATCAGGGACATGGCATCTTGTCTGCATAACATAGTGGACGCTTCTCGACTATCTTTTTTTTGGGGGGGGGGTCCGCAACGAGAAGATATCCTGCGCCCGTTTTAATGACCCCCGGCCCGGGGCCCCGAGTTGTGGGTTGGAGTCAGTTATCAAGAAATGTTGGAAGCGAAGGTTTAGGCCGTCGTCTTGAGGCAGGTCAGCTTCTCCCAAGTCTTGTTGGCTGACGAGAAGACAGGCACTGGACCACACTGCATTCGCAGAATGGGCCTTAGAATCTCGACACAACTGTGGCCTCGTATGATGAGATCGATGAGCACAAGGAATCCATTGTAGCGCCACTCCCTTACTCTCTAGAGTCAGGAACAGGCTCTCATTCAAGAAAGCTCATAGTGTATCATCCAGTTGTCACTGAATGAACGTTTCATAGAATAGTAATACTTCTTTCACCATCCACAAAGGAGCTGTTTCAGTGGGTAGCGCCGTTGAGCAAGTATCATGCCCCCAGTAATCATTCTCTCTCACTCTTGTCATATTTTTTACTCATATATTGCGACTACTGAAAACTTCTCGTTCTGAACCAGGAAACAGAGAGCACTATTTAGCATCCTCATCCTCCTATACATGACATTGTCGTGCCCAAGTTTGATCGTCTTCAATGTCATTCCCTTATCTGCATCTCTATTGTGTCTAACACTGAACAAGCCTGGTCTAACCGTAACCACCAACCAGGTCTCAATTCGTGTCGTCTTTTGCCATTCTTGAACTCGTACAGGATCTCACTCAGTTGCGAAGAGCTTATACTGTTGAAGGCATGTCAGCACGTGGCAGCGTGAATCATTGTTCGGGCGTGACTTGTGACGAGTTCAGAGTCAGCATCTTCGCGCCTCGCGAAAATCGTATGCCATAACAGAACCAAGATCTGCGGCAGCACCTCCTACTCGAATATCCTTTGAGTGTAGTGGGAACGGGCGCCACCGTCCATTGGAAAGTCGAACTTTGCAACAAGCCAGGAAGTTAAAGCTGAGAACGGATCCACTGATGGCGAACTTGCACTCCATTGCATGTGGCCGGATTGAAAGCAGTAATCAGGTAAGTGCAAGAAGAATTCTGGTAAAGGCGTCTGAAGTATGCAAACCTGGGATTGTTTGTGCCGCTAGTGGCACAAACAGCCCAAAGACGAACCATTTAAGCACGAGACAAAGTAAGGCGATCCCTCGGTACGAATCATTAATACGGACAGATTGAAATGCTTTTGACATTTGTGCGACCTACTGGACCGTTGCCCATAGATAGTTCAGCTTCCTAACAGCGCCAATTAATTAACAAATGACATGGAGTTCTCCCTGCGGTTGGCCTCAGTGCCCCATTTCTAGCTGTAACTCAAACGTGAGAACAATTTGCAATTGAAATGGGTTTTTATTGTAATCGATGACTGCCACAGAACACACAAGGATGCTTACCATGGGATTTGGACTTTGAATCCAGTCGAGCACCAATTCACAGTGCCAGGGCAAATGCCAATATTGATAAAGATCGGAAAGGAAGTTTGCTGGCACCGAGGCATCGATAGCCTCGCAGGAGTTTGTGTTTGCTTTACTTCTCTCCTCTACCCTGCTCCCAATCAATGTCTTCCTTCAAATCTCGCCCAAGTATCCGTCTGTTTCTCTTTTGGTTTTCTGCCCTTTCTCTCTTACTGTTGATGCACTTTCATCGCGTCCTCTTAATAAACTGCCTGGTAATTCTTTTGAAAGCTACGCATCATGCACCCGAGGAACAATAGCTGTACAGTCAAGCATATGCACAAAAGTACGCGCGGCAACCCACCCTCCGAAAGTTAATTTCAAGCATGAGCGTTCCGTGTAAGCTACACCACGCCACAATAATTATTTAATCGCGGGTATTGCAGTTCCAAATAGCAACACGAAACGCGCTTCGTCGCGCTCGCTTTGATGCATACATTGTATGTGCCCTCCTTGTCTCGCCCGAGAACAAAAGTAAGCGGCTGGCTGGCGTTGTGGATTGTGTTTATCTTATGGTGTGCCATTGGCATCTCGTTGACTTGATTATTTGAGCCAGAGCCGCGTTGGGCGTCTGCAATCTGTGTGATCTGCATGGATAGATGGGTGGCAAGTGACAAGTCCCGCAAAAATATACACCACTATCATACTATATCTGGAAACATGACTGTAACAATGCTGGATTCTTTTATTGTGGGGGGGGGGGGAACGGGTTAGATATAGAAACTTGGAGCCTCGTGGCGTCAGACTTGGTCAGTCTGTATGTGCTCCTGGAGTTGGGAGTACGAATATAGTGTTCATGCATGGCTGCTACGAGCTGGTCCGGAATTATCCAGAGTTTCGGACGCAGACTTGGGATTCTTAGGCCGGCCTCCGGACGAACAATGATCTCGAGTACAGTACAGTATTGCAGTTCTGATTTGATGTGGTATCGATCGCGGAATTGTGGGGATTCCCAACGTCGCTAACATACATATGCAGTTGGTTCTGTATTTTAAAAATAGAGCAGCGCGTCGATCGGTTGATGGGCAACAAATTACCCCCTCGACTCAGCTAGAAAGATCTTTTGCCACTGGCTACATAGTACATAGTACGCGTATGATGGGTTCCACAGATCCACACTGTCGGGGCGGTATACTCAAAACGTGGCTAGTCTGGCTGTCTGGGTATATGGATATGAATATTTGCGTGGCCCCAAAGGACTTGTGAGGTTGTCTAGTATCTGAGGAGATGCTGGGATGTAGATGTACGGGGCGTTTGAAAGACATTATCCCAGCATATCCAAACAGCTTGACACCGCCTCATGAGCTGAAGACCAAAAGGTACAATGACTGAGGTCGAAAATATCGCGAGTTCCCTCCTGCGCATGAAGCACGTGGACATGATGCTCAGGGGTGAGTATCCACGTTACGCACCAAGCCAAGTGTGTACAAGACTGTACATATGGGTTGGCAAATCTGCAGTTGGCGGCCATGTGGCTCTATTTCTGGGAATGGTCGTCGGTCCTCTCAATATCTATGGTTGGTCCCCATGTGCGCCAGTCGTGTTCGGAAACGATACTTTTTAGCGTAGGAACGTTCGAGCGGCGTTCAGCCTCGTCGTTGGCTTGCTCACCTAACGATTGAGTTCTTTGATTGGCTAGTATGTGCCACTATTTCTCGGCATGAGACATAATAGTAGCGCCATAGCTTCTTGTTTGATGTTGCCCATCGTTGGTTAGCAAGAGGGAAACAGGAATAGCAAGCAGCTGTCGAGGAAGTGGGATGCTAATTATGGACCGAAATCAGACAAGCCGCGCTGTTTTGGCCCTTGACGAAATAGTGGGGATTGGATGGTTACTCAGGTAGGCAGGACATCAGATAGAAACGCAGACGATGCCAAGGGGGCGAGGAACTTGCTACAACTGTGACAGGTTGACGGGCAGCCCTTTCTTCGTGGTTCAAGTTGTGCAGTCAGACGGTGCGTGCCGCGCTTGCATTGAGAGGACTTGGTGCCTGGCTTGCTTAGCTGTTAATAAGACCGTTGAGACTCTGCAGCAAAGTGAGCCAAACTCTTGCTCAGCAACATGAGCCGAGCGGTGACACTTGTGGTGAAGAATGGGTGGTGGTGGTGTTGCAGTTGAAGAAACGGCAGCGGGCATCGAGCCTGGGCCGTGCAGGTCTTCAGGTCAGTACGATGTACCCAGGCAGCCAGGGACCGGGGCAGGGGCAGGGGTAAGGTGATAAATGGGGAGTTCGCCCGGCTACGCCCATACAGGCTAGCGCAGCGTGCCGCAGGTACCAAGATACCACAGCCTGATCGGGGCCTGGCGAACGACATGTCGTCCTCTAAGCGCCCACCAACTCTCTTCTCCATCACTCGAGCACCCAGCAGCGAATGAGACGAGCCCATGGCCTGCATTTTGTCTCGTTGACGGTGGTCTAAGAATAGATCAGAGCATATGCATGGCGCTGTGGCCACATGTGTATCCTCCAATCATGGCTCCACGGCGAGGTAACCATGTAACCATGTGCACAGCAGACGAGCAGCCTCCCAGCTCGCTCCCACGGCTTTTCAGTAGCAAGCAGGAGTTCGCCTGGCCAGGAGGGCCAAGTGGCGTTGCATGGAGTGGCCAGGGTCCAGTGACAGGCTCACTCACACCTTGATCCAAGAGTCTGATCGAGCAACCGATCCGTTGACTGTTCTCCAGCAATTTCTGGCACCATCAGGCTGGCGACAAGCTGTGCGAGCTGGGCTCTCGGCCTCCTTCAAGCCCTTACACAGTAGAACGTGCTTGGTGCCCAGGTCGTGCATTAGCTGCTCAAGCCATCATGCTGTGACTAGATTGCCTGCTTACCACTTGGCGACTATTGTCCGCTGCCACTCCCGCCCAAGCGGCTGAAGGCGCCAGACCCTCATTCTCGACAGTTCTCCAGCATGATTCTTCACTCTTGCGACCAACAGATGCAGAAGAAGAGGTTGCAGCCGGACCAGCCGAGCCTCCCGACCTCGGGCCACCAGAGCATCGAGCACCACTGCAGCAGCCGTTCGTAGGTAGCCACATGCGGGTCGACTGGGACGAATCGGCCATCCTTGAAGAACGAGTAGGTCACACCTTGCGCGCAAGGGGGGCCGCTGCCAAGGGGCGGGGATCGTCGACGCGAGGCTCGAGCCATCAACCTCTCAGGCTCTCTTCCCCGTCTATCCCATTCACCAGTCCCTGTGTCGTCTCCTGCTTACGGGTCGGTGGTTTTCGCCCTCTCTTCGCAGCCTCTGCCGTCTTCGCCGACCATCGATCGAGTGCCTCATACACTTTTGCATTCCGCCATCTGTCCGCAGCTTCGTGTCTCTGGCGTGTGAGACGTCGACTCTCGGCCAACAAGCCGCTGGCAGATGACAGAGACTGTGCAGTCGAGAGGCCGAGGTCGACTGCGTGCGCCTGTCACAGTCAGTAACAATGACCGACGGTCGTGATGGTTCGCGTCTGCGCCAGAGACTCAACCCCTTGCTCACCTCGCTGGGTGGGTTCTCTCAGCACTCCAACACTCCTGTCTCTGCCATATCCTACAGCGCCACTTCCTATATAGCATCAAGTCCTGCCAGTGCTATTCAGCCATATAACCCGCAGCAATGGATCCCACCGCCCATGCCGGGTCCCGTGCCAGACCGCATTCAAGCCCGCCAGTTGGTTGCTCCCGACCCAAATGGTATTCTGCCTACTACTTTATAATCTATTCTTTTTACTTTTACTTCTACTGTGTGCTGGTCCATCTGAGCCCTGAATCGCCCTCACTAACATGTATTATCAAGCGCAAGGCTCACCACTCCCTCCACCGCCGTACTCACCTCCACGGAGTCAGCGACCAAATAGTATGACATTTGATGGCTCTCACCTGGCAAACATGTCCGCGGCAAGAGCGCCTTTGCCTGCTGTCCACCGTCCATCACCTGAGCCCACCACAAACCAAAACTTTCCGCCGCCACCCGGTGCCAGAGGATCATCACGAGACCGGAGATTTGGCTTCCCATCTTTGGGCAGAAGAAGAGAGCCCGAAGCGGTGGCCTCGCCTCAAAGCCTCACTCCAAGTCAACACACTAGCTTTACTCCGTCTCCTTCGCGCCCACATGGTCTTAGCATCCATATCCCGCAGGCACCGCCCTCGAGGCCCAGCCCGGACCCTCCGTCGCCTAGCGCTCCGCCTTCTGCTCGGCGAGCTGTGTCCACTGGTGCCATTGATACGCCTACATCGGCAAGATCACGCTCAGCATCACAGTCAAGATGGAACCAACAGGCCCAGGTACCTCCACCACCACCTGGCCCACCACCTCCACACTCCCGCTCGCAAAGTGCGAGTAGGACCTTCCCAACGACTAGCGAGCCTGTCCTCTCACCTCCCACGAGACGCCCGCCTCCAAGCGGCGTCGCTGCGTTGGGTCCTGTGCCACCAACACCTGCAAATTGGGCCGACGATGATCAACCCAGCAGGCAACAAGCACAGACGACCCACGAGCTTGCGCACCAAGTCCCCGCATCTTTCGATCACCAACTCGTGACGAGAACCAGTGAGCCCCAGGCACAGCCTTCCTCAGCTGTGAGTCCACATTCAGCGCTGAACAGGACAAATGCCACCCGTAGCGATAAGACTTTGCGTCAAAGGCGTAATGAAAGCAGAACGCGTGACCCTGATCTGGCGACTGAGGCCTCAATGGCAATGCTGGAGGACATTGTCATTCCTTCAGTTGCCCGTGATGTGGCCAAAAACTTGGCTGTTGGTAGAAAGACACCACAAAATGGAGATCAGGCACAAGTTACGCCAGGCAGTGGTGATCTTTCAGCGGAAGACAGGGATGATGAAGGGAGTGGGTCGACGCCACGGGCTACGGATACCAACAGAAGATCACCACCCAAGACAGGAGTCTCGACACCTCCCTTCTCGCCGCGACCTACCAACGTGCCGCCGCCTGGAGACCCTTCGTCGGTTGCGCCCAAGGCCCTGCCCACCCCGCCACCTCGCAGCCGCTCTGCATCTAGATCAACCCCAATGCTAGGACATGGCGCTGCAACGCCCTTATCGTCCAAGTCGTTTGCTACCACCACAAAAGAACAGGTTATTCGACAAAGTGCAGAACAGTTTTGCCACCGTGCCATTGAGAGATTCCAAGCGTTTGCTCACAAAGAAGCGGCCGCCACCGAAGACACAGAAAAGGTGCGACTCTTTGCAGAATTTATCGTCTCTGAATCCAGGATCAGGAGGGAGAAGTACGCGTCAGCGATTGGTGCCATGGGATCTGAGATCTTTGACCTCACGCGTGATCTTTTCCGGCCAATGACAACAACAAGAAGGGAATCAACAGCATCCCAGGCAAGTGAATGGACGCCGCAATCATCGGAGCCGACTAGGTCGCACCGTGGCTCGATCGGATCAGCACAACAAGGCGAGGCCGTTGATGCCGTTGAAGCAAGCACAACGCCCAATATCGTGCCAGCCTCTCCTAGCGGTTCCGCCACGGGTGGGAACTACAACTCTGCCTTTCGACCCTCTCTATCGCCCATCTTAAGCATGAGCGTTAGCAGCAGGCGTGACGATGACTCCCGCGGGCGACCAGCCAGCCGATGGTGGGAATCAACCTCGTCTGGCGAAGGCACAAAATGGGAGAGATCCAAGCGTGAGTCCAAGTACATGAGCGTGCCCAAAGAGGCCCGTGAGGCGTTGCAGTGGATGGACGATCCGCTCGAGGGATCGAACCGGGGCGATTCATCGAGCGAGTACCCGCCAGAGAAGCAAGGATGGCATGAATCGCCGGCAGAACAAAGCTATCACCAGACGTATAGCACACAGCCATTGAAGCCGTACCCATTTCAGCAGCCGGCCTCTTTGCCAAACACGCCCAATGCGAAGCACCTAGATGTGTCGAGGCTTGTCACTCTTCCGCCTCCATATCCCCGCCACCATCCTGCCGTCAACAACAACCATCCAGATCTAACCGATATCCGAGTCACCGTTCGCACCTTGGCTGACCTGTCCGAAGTGGACGCGACCAAGACGCGTTTCAACAACGACAGCCAAATCATGCACGACGAGGCTGAAGAGGCCGCCAAGAAACGCCGTATAGCCCTGAGCCAAAACCTGCAGCAGGAAATTGGGCTGGGCCGCATGTCATATGCAGAGGCAGCTGTCATCGAGGCTGACATGAATGCTAGCGAGAAGAAGGCCGCCAAGGAGCTGGAGAAGAAGGGATTCGAGCTCTTTCAGACCCAAGTCATAATCCCGCTCAACGAGCTCCTCACGACCCGCATCACCAAAGCAACCCAGCTCTTTGACGAACTGCGCTCCCGCCTCTTTGTCGAGACCCGCGAGCCCAACCCAAACATGCCGCAAGAGGAGGGCGACGAGCAGCCCGAATTGCTTGAGAAGCTGACCCTTTTGAAATGGATCTTCGAGACGCGTGAGGTGCTCCACCGCGCCGTGTACGACCTTCTCTCGGACCGCAACGACCGCTACCGCGAGATGGTCATGGCCCCTTACCGCCTCGCTGGCAACGAGGAAAAACTGGCGCACGCATCGGCCTTCTTTGCTGAAGACGCAAGCAAGCGCGCTTTGGGCTTTGCCAGTGAGGTGCTCCAGCGGACGGGCGAGTTCCGTGATGTCGTTGAAGAAAATGTTGTACGTGGTGTCGAGGTGCAGTCATCTGCGTTTTGGGACATTGCACCGCCCTTGTGTGGAGTTCTCGATGGGTTTCCGCTCGTCAACACGACGACGACGGCTGCAGCTGCTGCTGCTTCGTCCTCGATAGCATCCCCTGTTGCTGACAATGGTGGTTCAAGTGGTAGTGGTCGAAACGCCACTAGGGGCGGCGGCGGCGCCGCCGCCGTCGCCGCATCTCTGGCCCACTTCCGGATTCAGATCCCGCAGGCTGAGATTGTCGAGAACCCTTCGTACATTGAGCACCCGTTGCAGTACTTTTACAGTCTCCTCTTGCACGCGGAAAAAAGCACGTATCAGTTTATCGAGTCGCAGACCAATCTGTTCTGTCTGCTTCATGAGGTCAACGAGGCGGTGCTTGTTGCGCGGGCGCGCATGATGGAGGAAGAAGATGGCCAGGGGCAGGGCGGCAGCAGCAAGGAACAGGTTGAGGCTTTCAAGCATGAGGAGGGCCAGCGGCTCACGGATGAGCTGAAGGAGAAGGTCCGTATTGTGCAGGAGCAGTGGCGGAGTGCGTTCGGAGAGAGGGTTGGGCTTGTCAAGGAGAGGGTGGGCGAGTGGTTGTTGGAAACGGGCGGGTGGGATGAGAGTTTGGAGGATCGCGGGGTGGGATCGTTGTAATGGATAGCTTGTTTGCTTTCAAGATTGTTGACGATGTCGACCGGATGGCTGCAGATGGGCATTAGAAGGGAGCCGCGCAGAGGGAGAGAGGGCGAAGATACCCGTGCGAGAGCGATGATCACTTTGAGTTCTATCTGGAGGATGGATATGCTTTGCATTTAACATTCTAGGGGATGATTTCACTTCATGCTTATATATTCACAATTGCTCAGAGGGAGCACCGAGCATTTCGTTCACAACTCCTCCAGCAAGTTTCATTACCTTTTTCTTGTTCGCATTTTAGGAAGGCTGTTGTCAAGGTATTCATATCATTTTGTATCTACCATGGGGAGTTCGTTTTCATAGAAGAAGCAGTGCATATCGTGGAGTGACACACTCCTGCGCGTGGCGGGTGTCAAAAAGCTGTGTCTGAATGTATTCACTATAGAGACCGGATGGAAGTTTCCATCATAATTGCCACATCAAGTCGTTCGTATTCTCTTGCACAATTGTCTCTCATTGTCCTGAAGTACTCTTTTGGGTCTTCAATTCACCTGTCTTGTGTGGTTTCCGTATCTCGCGGGGCGTAAACCGCACGAAAAAGTCCGATTGCTTGACAAACCATGAGTTACAGATCTTCCAGTCGGTGTTTTGATCTTGGAACTCAATCTGTAGAAGCAATGATCAGCTGGGCAAATTCTGATTCCCTTATCACCTTCTCCCTTTTCAAGCCTTTTCTTTTCAAGAGCAGAGAAGGCGGGGGATACGTACATCAAATCTCCTCAACAAACTCGGCACCAGCTTGTAGATCTCCATCAAGCTGATGTTCTTGCCAATGCACGTCCGACTGCCCATGCCAAAATGCAGCATCGTTCCAGTCATCTCCTTGATGCGCGCTGCTTCCTTTTCCCTACCTTCTGCGCTCTCGGCATGGCTTTCATCGGGTAACCACCTCTCTGGCCGGAAAACATCCGCGTCCTCCCCAAAGACCTGCTTGTTTCGGTGGATTACCCACGCAGAGCAGCCTACAATCGTACCGCCGGGGATGAACAATTTGCCCGTCTTCTGCCCTTTTCTCCCATCAGCTGCAGTGGACTCGCCGGTGGTGGTCGTCGTCGCCGTGCTGCTGAGCGTGATTTCCACCCCCTGGGGAGGCACAACCCGCTCCAGCGGCAACCCAGCAGCAGGATGCATCCGAAAGGCCTCCTTGACGACGGCGTCCAGGTAGACAAGCTGCTGGCTCTCGCGCCAGGCCACCAGCCCGACCGTCTCGCCGCAATAATCGCCAAACAGGCCCCCTGCCGCCGCGTCGTCGAGCTCCGTGCGCAGGCGCCGGTACGCGTCCCGGTTGCGCAGCAGGTGGTAGAGCACCGCGGCGAGGCTGATGGCCGTCGTCTCGCTGCCCGCAAAGGCCATCGAGACGGCCATGGTCTGCACGAGCGTGCTGTCGCCCATGAAGGCCGGGTGGGCGTCGCGCGCGGCGAGGAACTTGGCGAGCAGGTCGGTGGTGGTGGTAGTGGTGGTGGTGGTGGGCAGGCGCTCGGCTATGCGGGCGCGGGCGAACTTGGCGACGGGAAAGGTGGCGTCTAGGAGGCCCCAGGAGGAGAGGGCGAGGTAGATTGGGTTTTTGAGGAAGAGCTTGTCGAGAAGGGGGATTTGGCCGATCTGGGGCATTGTAAATGTGAGCAAAGTCTGTTTGAATATGGCTTGCTTATACATTTGGGATATCCTCCACGTCCCCTCTTTTTTCTGCGCACCACCTCTCTTCGCTCTTCGCCCTTCATTGTATTGCTCGTGGCAACAAGATAGGCACTCCAGTGTAAAGGAGCAAACTTACCGGCGCAACATAATTAAACAACCACGTCAGATATGCCACAATCCCATCAATGTCCTCGTTCTTTTCCACAAACCCATGGCGCTTGCTGTACGTGATCTCGCCAATGACATCAAAGGCATAGAACTGCAGCCAGCGCGTGAGGTCGCAGCCTCGCGGGTGGCCCACAAACAGTTCCTGCGTGCGGTCGAGAAACAGCTTGGTGGTGCTGTCGACAAAGGGCTCGTACTGCACCAGCGTCGTCATGGAAAAGGCAGAGTTGACGCAGCGGCGGAACTGCTGGTGGAATTCGTTGTCGACGGTGCTAAAGAGGCTGGGCTGGGCACGGCCTTTGACGACGGGCTGTTGGACGACATAGAAGTCGGACTGGGGTGGTGATTTTTCACAACAAAAGGCATTAGTTGGCGGCTGTTGGCTGGACACTTGGATGAAAATGTAAACTTTCGAGCCCTTTGAATCCCTAGACATACCTTGACGAAGCCTTTGTTCAGTCCGTAGATGGTCTTCAACACAGCCGGGTCCGCAAAGATGAGACTGTTTGGTCCCAGCCGAACGACGTCTCCGTATTGCTTGTGCAGATTCATGTGGGTAATTTCTGGCCTCCGGCCCCAAACGTCCAAGAACCGCCACCAGTCGGTCAGCGAGGCCATCACGGGCCCGGGATACTTGTTGAGGCCATGGTAGTAGCGGTTGCGGACGAGCCAGGCGACGAGGACAAGACTGGGGATGAGGACATAGTGCTCGAGCACCGCTTGGGCAATCGTCTCGGTGATGCCGTGCATACTCTCTCGACTTTACGATCTCAAGGTGGCGCTAATGGCGATATTGTAGCGTGTTTTTGAACGCTGCAAAGAAGCCGGTCTCGTAGATCAAGCAAGTTTCAGGAGCTTACAGTTGAAAAGAATAGATTTGAAAGCCAAGAAAAGGCTGTTGAAACCTACAAGAGGGTTCAGAAAAGATGAATTGGAGCATATACGGTGGCTAAGTGTTGAACGAGCCGATAACAGATTCTGTATTCAAGATCTCAAGACTAAGACATGAAATCACATCAGTTCGAGAACACGATTGAAGAGTGTAGTTGCTATAATCACCAAGATCTGGAAATAGAAATGATTATCGGCTCCATACGATTCGACGCGAGAACGAGCGCAGGTGTCCAGCTGGGGTGGAGTAATACAAAACGGCATTTGTCGAGCGTTTAAGCCTCCATCGAGGGGCCGAGATCGTGATAATGTTAATACGGCAACTAGAACATTATTCCATGCTCCTTCAATCCTTAATGGGTCTGGTGCGTAGCTCAAGAGTCGAGATACACGGCTGTACATTCGGCCAGAGCACGGCAAAGAGGACACAAAGAAGGACAAGGCCTGAGATAGTTACCTTCTCCCTGATAGCACTGCCTTGTTTGAACTACCCCAGAGTCTCCACATAGTTGGTG
Organism: Coniella vitis; assembly: GCA_011317545.1. NCBI lineage: Eukaryota > Fungi > Ascomycota > Sordariomycetes > Diaporthales > Schizoparmaceae > Coniella > Coniella vitis. The sequence continues at coordinate 962,082 of WUJK01000008.1, forward strand.
TTGCCCTCAAGCTCAACATGACCTGGTTACGGGGGTGGAAAATGGTGGTGGTCCTTGCAGGGAAGAATAGGGGAATATATTAGTTCCGCATATGCCAATATCGTCATGTCTGACTTGACGGCGGCTCGGCAGTTTCTGGGCCGGTATGAGCCTCGTGAGTGGAAGCAAACACACCATGCTGTCGAAGGCTTAAAGGGGAAAAGATAATCCCGAATACAGCCACTTGATTTTCCCAAGACTTTCAAGTGGCTGAGTCAAGTGCAACTGGGGAAGCGAAAGAAAGAAGTGGTGCCATGATCCATCTGTAGATCGCTTGAGACGGTGTAGATAGTAGCCAGTGGATGGACGCTTTGAATCATGCTGGTCAGACGCTGTTCTACCTTGTCTGTTCATCCAATGTCGCCCTCTTGTTGACAATGATCCAAGGTATTTATTTCACGCCAATTAAAAGTGTCTACGTTCGGCGAACCGTCAGATCTTGAGCCTCAAACCGTCGATGTGTGCTTGCCACCATAGCCCTGACACATCGTGTTCGACATTCCAGCCCTATGCCCACTCAAACTCGTTCTTCAAGCCATCTACACCACTCTTGTCCCCGGTATCCAAGAAGCCACAGATCCTCCCTTGGGGATCCCACTTCCTTCGCACTTCCACCACCCGCTTCCCCTCGGCCTCGCCCCAGAACCGCGTCCTCCTCACCTGGAAATCGGCATCGCCCAGATAACTTCCTACCGCGTGCCTCTCCACTTGGCGCATCACCCTCGCCGTCCAGCCCAGCATCCGCTCGTCCTCCTTGGCCTCTTTCCACACCGTATACAGCGCAAAGTAATGGTCACTCTGCATGGACAAGGCCATGTCTGCGCTTTGCCCGTTCTTCGCCTGATAATGCTCGCGCCGTGACGTGGGGTTCATGCTAAAGTACAGCGCAAACGACTGCCGATTGGGCAGCGTGGTGAATGCCTGCTCCAAGACAGCGGGGACATCTGTTCCCTCGGCGTGGGAAATGTACGCATTGTCTGAGCAGTACCGGTGACCGGCGGGGTTGGCGGCCTCCTGCGGCGCGTACTGGCCGGGGAGGGAGGTGGGCGCTGCAAAAAAGCTCTCGGGAAGAGCGCCGGGCGGGCGAGACGGGTGGTCGTGGAGCGGGCGCAAGGCGGCTTCGCCTTGGGCCCTGTCCGGTTTGAAGGCGAGGAAGTTGGCAAAGACGACGGGGCCGTCGTATTGCGGCATGTACTGCCCGAGACAGACGATCTCCGTGTCTGGGTCGGCAGAGGGGGCGATCTGGTGGGTGGATTTGTGTGTGTGTTAGGAAATTTAAGTTGTGACTGAATGAGTCAAGGAGGAGGAGGAGGAGGAGGAGGAGGAGAGGGTTGCTCACATCGATTACCCACTGGAGGACCTTGCGGTATTCTGAGATGGGCCAAAAGTAGATGCTCTGGAACATTTGCCTCAGGGGCCGTGTTTTCAAATGGAACCTCGTGACGATTGCTGGAAATCCTGCAATGTTGTTAGTTTTTTTCTTTCTTCTTCTTCTCTCGCTCATTCTCATTCTCACAATCAATCTCACTCACTCAACCCCATCTCATCTGCATCATCGACCACAACACGACAAAAGAGTAGCCACGTGAATGCCACAGGGAGAAGAGAGAGAGAGAGAGAACTCACCCGGTCCAGCCCCCCTCGCAGCCCAAAATAAGTCCTCATTCTCCTTGTCACTGACATGGAGTTCCTCAGCCTGCGCCGTCACCACATCCAAACCCACCAGCGACTCACACGCCCAGCCCCAGTTCTTGCAGTTCCAGCCCATCCCGCCTTGCAAAAGAAACCCCCCAATCCCCACATCAGGGCAGTGGCCACCAGCAAACATGCGCCCATGCGTGGCCAGGAAGGCATTCACGCCGCGGCCTGTGGCAGAGGGCGGTGCCGAGAGGATTTGTGTTGCGGGGTCGTAGGCGAGCCCTTCATCGTTTGTCTCTTCTGCTGCTGCTGCTGCTGCTGCGGTTTTGGTCGCAGTGTCGATAGCATGATGCGCATCAAACTTGCCGTCCTTCAACCCTCCCAAGTCCAGCAGGATGGCATCATCACGCACGCTCCACCCAGCCCACGAGTGCCCGCCCGAGCGCACACTCACGCGACAGCCCTCCGCAACCGCCAGCCGGACAGCCTCGACGGCATGGCGGGCCGTCGTGGCGTGCACGACAGCGCGCGGGATACGGGTCTCGGTGGCGCGCCGGTGGTTGTGCGTGTGGGCCCAGCACGATTCGAGGAAGGTCTCGCGAGGGGTGGCATCGCGCCACTGGATAGGCAGGTCGGCCGAGGCTGTGAAGGTGGAGCAGGCCATTGGTAGAGTGAGTATATTGGCCTTTTTTCCCTTTCAAAAGTAGACAGATAGGCGTGTTAATGGCTTTGCGAGTCTGCGTGGCTGGAAACCAATGGGGATATTGTCCCAAGAGAGGGTGGAAGAGTTCAAAAAAGAGGCCTTTGGAAAATGAGAAGAAATTGCACTTGTGACCAGATGCAGAGTGATTTTGTTCTGCCTCCTGATTCCTTACAGAACAGCTTGAATATCACCTTGTCGCCTGCGAGATTGGATACGTCCCAACTCCTTTGCACTATCAAAACACTCGCTTGCTTTGTAAGAGCGCTATGTGGACTCTTTTGAAGCGTCACCAGCCTAGCAATTGCCACTCTACCGTTCTGATGTGAAAAGTATGTATAGCATTGCGTGTTCGTTATCGTAGACAACGCCGAGTCATTTTGAGCATTCCGCTTGCATGTTCACCCCCACATTCCGCTCTGGAAATCAAAACCATTGCCACTATGTATAGCATCAATGACTTACTATATATGTATATAGTATAGTAAATGTGTTACGTCTCCAGAATCTTATAGTGATGCCCAGGTGAACACGGCACCAGTCGAATAGCATATTAACCGTCCAAGGAGTCAGCAAAACACAGCTGCCGCATTGTTTTTTTTTTTTTTTTCATATAACTCAGATGACTATATATTCACAAGTTGATTCTGATCTCAACCATTTATCCACGCACTATCACACCCAAACAAATATGAACAGCTGCGGTCAACCTAGTAGGTCGGTCTAGTGGTGCAACTTTCTCAGTGGCTGACTTGCGCTCTCTTGTAATTTGTTTGCAGCCAGTCTACCTCTGTGGCTATTTGCGCATCGCTTTCAGTTTTCGCCTCTCCTTGGAAGGACATGCCAAGGTTAGCTGATGGATTCCACTGCCATGGTTGTCTGTGAGCTAGTATGTTATGACCCACGGTTATGCAGGTCACAGGAATAGGCCAGCGCAACCATATGCCAGCAAATCGGAACCTTAACGGACCGATGGGGATCTCTTATATAAGAATACAGAGCGGTATAATCAGGGTTAGGGTTGGATTACCTTAATAACTAAGATAGTTAGAGCGATAATAATCCAAATAATCTAAATAAGCTAACGCTCCTATCGCTCTAGGTAATCTAAGGATCTATACTTATTATAGATAGGAAATTATAAAGGGCTTACGTATAAGGGCTTAAAACGTAAGGGTTAATATACTATAATTAATTAAACTAAGGAGCAGAAGTCTAGCTATAAGGGAGCTGCGTATACGTAGCTCCCGAATAAATATATATCGGCTTATATCCTATATAACTAAGCCCTAATAACTAGGTACCTGCCTAACCTATAATATTACCCCCCTATTAAGACTAAGCTTAATCGAAATAACGACCTAAACCGCTACTCTCCCTACGATCCTAAGGTTTATATATAATCCCCTCTAGGTAGGGTTTTTAACTTAATAATACTTAAACGCTACTTTTACGAAGTATACGCGTTGCTTTTACTAGGTAATACCCTAAGTATCTAAACCCTACGGGTAAGGCTTTTAGACTTAGCTAACTATATTATTCTTAGTCCGTCCCTAATATATAATTAGACCGAATATATACCTTTATTATTAATTTAATACTTAACCGCCGCTTAGTTGCTACTCCTTAAGGCGTACGATTATATTATAAGTATCGAACTCGTCGATAAGGTCCGCTATATTAAGGTAGGTATACGCGATATCCTCCTTTAAACGAAAAATAGAAGTAGCTTATAAGCCGCTCCTTAATAGGTTTACCGCTATACTCTTATAAGGCTATAAATAATATCGTACGATATAGCCTAACTTACTATAGTTATAATATTTATAAGGTTTACCGTTAAATATACTAATATCTATATCTATTAGTTTACCGCTATATACTACTCCGCTTCTATTTATTCGCTGCTTAAGTATAGCTATTACGCTAATAAATATAGAGTCGGACGTTTATAATAGCTATATAAACTCTACTTAAGTTTATAGCTAAGCTATTAGGTTTAGCTATATACGAGAAGCGGCGTTTAAGCTAATAGCGAGTATAAGGATCTTTACTTTATCTAGCTAATCGGTATCTCCTACTTTAAAGAGTATTATATCCTAGCGATTTAGGTATTCTAATATAGCTTTAAAGCTGCTTTAATATAGTTTAATTAAGCATTAGCTAGCTTTCTACTTTTTATTCGGTTCCTCTAATATCTTTTATATAAGTTCTAGGAAAGACGCTAGGCTTACTATAATCCTACCGCTCGAAACCTACTCTATATATACGGTAAAGTACTTTATCTAGAGATCGCGAGAAATCGTATTATAGATAAAGTAGATTTAGGAGAGATCGTCGCCTATATAAGCGTTATATCGATAGATCTTACTATATACGTTAATAAGCTAAGTATCGAGTTTATTATAGCTTTTAAGCGGCTTTCGTATAAAGAGAAGTAGGCGGGAAAGAGACTTTATAATAGCGAGCGGAGGGGGAATAAAATTAGGTGAAAAATAGCGCGATAGGTACTTATATACTACTCTAGGGTATTATAATAAGGCGACGGATCTTTTGCTATTAAGGAGTTTAATTAAATATAAAGGGCTTATATATAAGGGCTTAAAACGTAAGGGTTAATATACTATAATTAATTAAATTAAGGAGTAGAAGTTTAGCTATAAGGGAGCTATATATATATAGCTCCCGAATAAATACGTATCGGCTTATATCCTATATAACTAAGCCCTAATAACCAGGCACCTGCTTAACCTATAATAGAAATAATAGAAGGATATAAGGATAGGAGTTTATAGCTTAATATTAGATAGTTTCCTTATAATCTTTAGTTATAAATCTAAGTATTATTTTATATAATAGGGTAATCCCTCTTAATTACTTATAATACTTAATATTACTCGATAATTATTATAAGCCTACGGGTAAATATACGGCTTCGGTATACTAGGGTATAAAGCCTTAGTTAGTATATTCCCTTCTCGTTTAGAGATTAATATTATATAAGCGCTAGATAAGAGCGTCTTTCGAGTAGCTTATAAGCCGTATAAAAGATTATCGGTAATAGGACCTATATCGACGGTAGACCTATAGAAAACTCTATCTATAGATAGATCTTAAATATAAGAGCTACTTAAGAATAGCTCTTACACCGCTATATAGATACTACCTTTACTTCTCTCCTTAAGTTAGTTAATAATAGAAATTAAGATCGAAATTATAAATACTCTCTCGATACCTATTTATATTTAACTAACTTCTTTTTTACCTACCCTATATATCTAACGGTATTTATATACTTATTTAGCGTATAGCCTTAGGATATTATACCCTTATAACGAGCAATTCGGGTAATTCCCTACCTAAGTAAATAATAATAATAATAATATAATAATAATTATATAATAAATAGTTACTTAAATAATAGAAGAGTAGCGGTATATTATTAAAGGAGCTATATAATAGTAGCGCGAAGATAGCGTACGAAAACTAGAAGCGCTTATAATATAATTTATATAAATCGAATAATCCCGTAGCTTATTATTATAAGAGCTATTAGTAAATATTAGTAATTTAACGGCCGAGCACCTTAACCTAATACCTAATAAACTAAAAGATACCTATACCCCTACCTCCTAAGATATAAAAGATACTAATATCGATATAGATAAGGCCCTAGAGAGTATAATTATACCTAAACGTAAGCCCCTTTCTTAGCTAGTAAACTTTAAGGGTATATATACTTAATTCCTAGCTTAGGAGCGTATTATAAGGTATAAACTCGTCCGAGATACCTATTTTATCGGGAATTATATAGATAAGTTTTAAAAAATCTATAAATACCTAGAGGGAGATATAAAGGTTATAATAAGGAGCTATTATATTATAGGAGGAGAGTATAATCTCTAGAAACCCTCCTTATTCCTATAATAGCTCCGCTACCGATATTATAATAAGAATTATATTATCGCTACTTCTTAAAGGCTCCGGAGCTTTATTTAAAAGAAAGGCTAACCCTTCCCTAACTTCTTCTCCTAATAAGAGAAGTTATTAATAGACTCCGGTAGTATAAAATAGCCGGACTTAGCTAAATTAATATACCTAAAGGGCGTTATTAATAGCGTATTATATATATAGCTTATTAGTATAGAAATACCGTTAATATATAACGATTAGGTAAAGAAAGCGTTTTATATCTCGGCTAAGCTAGAAAGCTATATCGTTATCCGAAACGGTAGCTATACTTTACCCTTAAGCTATTTATCCGGAGCTATAGTATAGCGCTTTAGAATAACCTAGTAAGTAGGAAGAAATAGATAGAAACTATAAAACCCTTATATAGATCCCGATAGGGATATAGCTATAACTAATATTAACGCTTTATAGGCTAATAAGTAGCGTATAAGGTAGGTTAATTTAGCGGAGATTAGGTATAGGAAAGAATAAGGATTTTATTATAAGTATAAATATTCGAATTATAGAATTACTTATTACCCCTTCCTACTTATACGCCCGCTTATTAGCTCCGGAGCTATATAGGAGACGGAAATTAATATCGCCGATACTAACCTTATCGACCTTAATAATACTACCGAGGAATAGGAGGAAAACTAGCTACTTTTATATAAAATCGCGTATAAGAGCTTATAGGTTTTAACTTTAGCTTATAAGAAGTAAAGCGTTAGATAAATAGAAATTATTTTATAATAAACCTATTCTATAATTTAACTCTATTTATCCTAATATTTATTAATTCTAGCTATAACTACTATTCTACTATAAGCGAGACGCTTATATATAAGTTAAGATTTCTATATATACCTATCCCGCTTAGGATCTTTTATTAATTACTAAAGGAGAGAATATTATATAAATAGCCTATTATCCGCTATATAACCTACTTTAATATAAACTTAAACGGGTATTTATATCGTATTTAGGCCTATATAATTCCTCGCCTTTAGTATAACCTTATTTTAGGAAAACCTTAGGTAAAGAGAGAGAGGGTAATATATATAGCTTATAAATACCGCTTAAATATTAGATAAGTAGGAGGATTAAAGGTTTAGGAATAAGGATATAATTCTAAGAACTTTAATTATATATTTATTAATACCTTTATTATCTAGAGTAAAGTCCGGTATATAAAACGCTTAAATACCGCTTAGATAGTATTTTTTAGTATTATAATAGCCGATATTACTAAAGCCCTATTACCGAAAATAGAATCCTCGGTTAATAAGAAACTCCCCTTAGAATATTATAAGTTCCGGAACCTCTTTAATAAGGATATAGCTTCTATACTACCGCTATATAGAGAAGGAGCGGATTATAAGATTCGGCTATATAAGAAGGCGGATAAATCTATTATAAACGCCCTATAAGGCCCGTTATACGGGATATTTAGAGAAGAACTTATTATATTAAGGAAGACTCTTACCGAGCTATTCGATATAGGCTATATTAGAGCTAATAGCTCCTTAATAGGAGCTCCTATAATTTTTATTAAGAAACTAAGGGGAGGCTTCCGTTTTTATATAGATTACCGTATACTTAATACTATTTCGGAAGCCGACCGCTATCCGCTCCCCCTTATTAAAGAGACCTTATCTAATATCGTAAATACTAAATATTTTACTAAGCTTAATATATAAATAGCGTTTTATAAGCTTTATATTAAGGAAGGAGATAAATAGAAGACCGCCTTTTATATAAGATATAGCCTCTTTAAGTAGCTAATAACCCCGTTTAGACTTATAAGCGCTCCCGCGATATTCTAGCGCTATATTAATAACGCTTTACGCCCCTATCTAAATATCTTCTATTTAGCTTATATTAATAATATTCTAGTATATACCGACGGTATAGCTAAAGATTACTAAGTAAAGGTAAAGCTAATATTATATACTTTCGAAGTAATAGGTTTAAATTTAGATATTACTAAATATAAATTCGGCGTAACCGAGATAAAATACCTAAGCTTTATTATCGAAGCAGGGGTAAGGATTTATATAAACCCTAAGAAGGTATATATTATATACGATTAGGAGGCTCTGAAGATAGTTAAGGGAGTCCGTAACTTCCTAGGATTTATAAACTTTTATCGTTAGTTTATTACTAATTATTCCGAAATCGTAGGGCCCCTTTTAGCCTTAATTAAGAAGGGGGTCCTATTTAGGTTTAGGGAGTAGGAAGAAGCTATATTCGAATAACTAAAGCGTTTCTTTATTAGTAAGCTTATATTCGCTTAATAGGATCCGGATAAGGAGATAGTATTAAAGGCGGATTATTCTAGCTATTTATTAGGCGGCTGCTTTTCCTAAAGGGATAAGTATAATATCCTTTATCCGGTAGTATATTACTCGCGCTACTTAAGCCTTATAGAGTATAATTACAAGATTTATAATAAGGAACTATTAGCCGTTATTAATTACTTAAAAGTATAGGATATAAAGCTTAGGGGTATTATATTACTATTTATAATTTACTCGGATTATAAGAACCTTAAATATTTTATAATATTATAGCGTCTTACCGAGAGGTAGGTCCGCTAGTCCGAGACGATAGCTTATTTTCGATACTATTTAGTTTACCGCACGGGAGTAGCTAGTAAGTATCTAAACGCCCTCTCGAGAAGGGAGTAGGATATACTATATAATATATCTAACGAGCGCCTTACCGGTAGGTAAATCTAGCTTTTACTATCGATAGAGGTAAGCTAAATTATAGTATATAATAAGCTATTCCTAATAGGTAATAAGGTTTTTATATAAGAGGAGCTTTAGCGCTTATAGGATAATACTACTTTATATAATAAGGTATACTCCTAGCTTATAGGTATAATCCGTAGGGGTAAATACTCTTTTTCCTCTTACTTATAAATATCCGAAGGTAAGTTTATTAAGGTATTTATAATAAAGTATTCGATCGATAAGAAAGGATTACTTAGGTTCTACGAATAGCTCTAATTACCGGATTAGGAACCCTTATATACTAAACTAATATAAAGTATCTACGATTCTACCCTATTTAGCTACCTAGGGAGGGATATTATTATTACGATAATAATAAGGGGCTATTTTTAGCTAGATATATACCGTAATATTCGGCGATTTATATAAAATTGCGACGTTTATAGATATAAGACGGTATAGAGATATTAGAAGAAGGGCCTTTTTAAGCCCCTATTAGTACCTAAGCGGGTATAAAGCGAGTTATCCGTAGACTTTATAATCGACCTCCTTTATAAGGATAATATAAGAGAGGCTTATTTAATAGTAATTATAAACCGATTAACGAAAGCTATTATACTCGAAGCTATATATAGTATAAGCGCGGAAGTATATATAGAGCGGTTCTTATACTATTATTAGCGGTTTTATAATTTCCCTAAGGTAATAGTTAATAACCGAGGCTCGAACTAGGTAGGAGGGTTTTAGCGCCGATTATATAAGCTTATAAAGATAAAGTAGCGCCTAAATACCGCCTTCTACCTATAGACGGATAAAGCTATAGAAAGGGTAAATTAAGAGGTTATAAACTACCTCCGAGTATTCGTTATATATATATAATTAGATTAGCCGATACTCCTACTTAGCGCTTAACTAGCTATTAATAATAAGGATATTAATATAATTAGCCTTAGCCTATTTTTTATCCTATACGGCTATTATATAAATCTAATCGAATAGGTAGAGCGTAGTATATTATTAGTATAAGCCCCTAGAGTTTAAGCCGAGAACTTTATCTAATAGCTTAAAGATATAACTACTTTCGCTTAAGCTATAATAATAGTTATATAATAACGAATAGAAGAATCTACGAATAAATTATAAATAGTTATAAAGCGGCTTATTAAGGGCGATAAGGTTTAGCTCTCTTTACGAAATATTATTACCGACCGCCTTTTAAAGAAATTAGCCTAGCTATATAAGAAGTATACTATAATATATATCGTTAGCCCTTATATAGTAGAATTAGATATCCCGCTAGGTATTTACCCTCGTTTCTATATAGATCTCCTAATTCGAGCTATATAAGACCCGCTCTTATCGTAGATATAGAGAGAATACCGGCTTAACCCTATTATAATTAAAAAGGGAAAGGAACCCGAATATTAAGTAGAAAGTATTATTAGAGTATATAATAAGCTATATAAAGGCTATACGAAAACGGATAAAGCGCTATAACGTAAAGTCCTAGTTAAATAAGTCGGATAGGATTAGCTAGATTAATAGCTATTATCCGAATTTAAAGATATAGTTATTCTTAAGGAGTTCGAGTAATATTATAGTAATATTATAAGTTATAATAGCCTAAAGTTATAGAAAAGAAGAGTAGGGAAATTAAATACTATAGATAAAAAGAAAACTATATATAAAACGCGCGCTAATATAGCTACCTATTTATCCTCGCTTACCTCCTCTTTACTATTAGAATTACTCTCTTTAGTTTTACTAGAATAAGGGTTATTATTAATACTATACTTTACTTTAATACTAACTAAGCCCTTACCCTTATTACCCCCCTTTATAAGCTTTACTAATAGATCGGTAATATCCTTTAGTATTACCGCTTAATAGCGTATAAGCTTATAGCTATAATACTAATATAAAATTAGTAGGATATAAATAGGGAAGGAGTAATAAGTATATACGCTATAGGTATACTTATTATTTAATAACCGGACCTTATTATAGCTAGCCTAAGTCTTACCTAATTTAGGTAGGTAATTATAGGTATAATATATAGCGAGAGTAGTAAGGGCCTAGGGGCGGAGAGTATCTAGAGTATATAAGTACGGGAAGGTATAAATAGGGAAGAAGTAGTATATATTAGGGTTAGAAGTATTATAGGCAAGGGAATAGTTAATTATAATAATAATAGTAGTATATATCTCGTCGGTTTAATAAAGGGGGGTATAGGAGTAGCCGGAGTTCTTACCTTTTTTATTTATCCTATAGAGGAAATAATAAGCGTTAGCTATAATAATTAGTAAGCTACGAAGAAATAGGAGAAGCGCTACTTATTAATACCGTAGAGGTAAAGGGAGAGGGGGTTTTTAAAAGCCCTTATAATATAGGGTAGGTATTATTCGTCCCTAATACCCTCGGGGAGGGTAATATAAGGTTAAAGCTACGGGTTAATAGCGATAATACTTTAAATAAGCTTATTAATAGCCTTATCGAGCTAAGCGGTAGTAGGGGCGAGGATAGTAGCGGTAGGAGTAGTAACGGGCGTAATAGGAGTAGCTATAGCTATAGCTACGGGTATTACCGCTATAAGAATAGCTATAGAGCTTATAATAATAGCGGGGGTAGCGGCGGTAGGTATAGCGGTAAGAGCTATATTAGCTTATTTAGAGTAAGTAGTAATATTTATACTATTAGTAGAGCTAAGTATAAGTAGAGGATAAATAGGGAAGGTATAATATTTACCTTATTATTATAGGAGTTAGTTTCGTATAACTTATAAGGGCTTTAGTTTTATTAAAAGGAAGGAATAACCCTTAGAATAGGGGTTAAGGGGGTATTTATACTTTTTTAAGGCTTTAAGAGTAAAGATATTATATTTATAACCGCCTATTAAATTAAAGGCGTTATTATTATTCTATTAACGAATAATAAGCGGTAGAATTTATAGATTCGCCGATAGCTAGGTTAAAGGGAGCTCTACGGATATAAGACTCCTTTTATATTTACTAGGTATAAGGATAAAGCTCCTTTAATAGGGTAAGCGGGCGTAGCGGCGTTATATTATTATACTTTTTTAGGTAGCTATTATATTATATATAGCTCTATAGGAGGGCGTTCGGCCTAAGCGGGGGGGTAATATTATAGGCCTACGGGTAAATATATAGCTTCGGTATACTAGGGTATAAAGCCTTAATTAGTATATTCCCTTCTTATTTAGAGACTAATATTATATAAGCGCTAGATAAGAGCGTCTTTCGAATAGCTTATAAGCTATATAAAAGACTATCGGTAATAGGACCCGTATTAATAGTAGACTTATAGAAAACTCTATCTATAGGTAGATCTTAAATATAAGAGCTATTTAAGAGTAGCTCTTACGCCGCTATATAGATACTACCTTTACTTCTCTCCTTAAGTTAGTTAATAATAGAAATTAGGATCGAAACTACGAATGCTCTCTCGATACCCGTTTATAATAATATACGAAGACTTAAAGGTAATACTTCCCTACCTGCTAATATATAACTTATAGGTACTTCTAGAATCCGGGATTTAGATAAGGATTATTATATTTTTATAACTCTTATTTAGGATAGTTTATATATACCTCTTAGGTAATATTAAGTATAGTAATAGCTCTTTAAACTCCTATACCGTTTACCTTAGGAGAAGGCTATCGCTAGGTTATAATTTAGGAAGATATAATACGCTAATTAATCGAACTTACCTAATAACTTATTATATTCTAATAGAATTAGGAGTAATAAAATCGTATTATCCGTAGGTAAGCTTAATAGCTTAAATAATACTAAGCTATAGCCGCTATACCCCTAACGCCTATTATTTAAAATACCGGTAATAGCTATAAGATAGATAAACCTATTATATATAACGGTAATTAAAAGATACTTTAAGGGTTCTTTACCTATTATAAGGCGTATTTCCTATATAATATAGTATAATTTACTACCGAACCTAATAAAATTATCCTAGCCGGAATACGATTCGAAAAAAATATATTTATCTAATATAAACCCTTACTTTATAACTATATTAAATACCTAGGTAACCTCGATTAACGTAAAATAACTATTAAGAATATATTCGATTTATTTATAGGATTCGAATATACCCTTAAGGAAATATTTAGCGATCCTAATAAAGAACGGATTATAATATAATAATTTATAGAATTTAAATAGAATAAATCTACTTTAGCTTATATAGTTTACTTTAAATAACTCTTAATATACCTCCCTTAAAAAGATAAGAACTTTATAGAATATTATTATAAAAGACTTAAGGATAAGGTTAAGGACGAAATCTCTAAGTAGGATTAGCCCGAAGATTTTATAATATTTAATAATAATATTATCTATATCGATAATTATCTTTACGAAAAACGTATAAAGAAAAGTAAGAAAGGAGGAAACTATATTATATAGAGGAATTATACTAATATAGGATAGCGGATTTAATAGATAACTAACTATAGCTTTTAATAATAAGGTATAATAATTAGTAGTATTATATACTTAGGCCCTATAAAGCTCGATATAGCTTAATATAAACCTATAAATAAGGAATACTTTAATTATAGTAAGATAGGCTATTTTATATAAGAATACCGATAACCTAAGAAACCTAGAGAATTTAAGAAAGTCCCCGAAGGACGATAAGTTAATATTATAATATATAAGACTATAGACTCTACTCCTAGCTAAAACTAGCTTCTAGAGTAAATATCGGATAACTCTAATTATAAACTCCTTAACTAGATTTTCTATTATAAGGATAATTATATAATATACCTTTCGGTAAAATAAGGCTTAGGATAATTCCCTTAGAAACCTTATAAGGAACGATAAATTATAGTTACCTAAAGGACGCCTCTCCTAATAGATATTTTATAAAATAATATTACGGAAATTACGGAATAATAGGAAACGCTTAATATCGGTTAGAATATTAGCGCTTAAACTATTAATAAAGAAATAAGCTTAGAATTAGAAAGCTTTATAAATAAAGATACCGATAAAGGAGATATATACTACCTTATCTATAGTATTATACTTAGGGAATTATTTAGGATAATAACCTATTAAGACGAAACCCCCTTTATATAGGAAAACGCGCGAATTAATTACCTTTACGAAAAATACTATTAGATTATATAATTTACCTATATTATATATAATTATAGATAATATTTTAAATATAAGGTAACTAATAAATAGTTCCTTATATATAAGGTAGGGTATAGTATTATCGCTTATAACGATAATAATAGCGATTATTATAAAATACTTAGAATAAGGGGAAACTATACTAATATCGGCCTTATATATAATACCCCCTACGGATATATTATACGATAAGTAAAATAGTACTAATATATAATACCTTAATATATACCTTATATATAAGAAAAAGCGCTCGATTAGTATAGAATATACGAATAGAAATAAAGGGAAAAGCTTATAAAACCCGTATATATAGAACCTATATATTATAGCTTTTATAAGCGCGCCGATTATATAGAATACCTAGCGGATAAAGCGTATACCTATTATAACCTTAAAGATAATTAGCCCGGAATATAAACTCCGTATACCGAAGAAGAAAATTAAACGCGCTTATAGTAATAGGCTATAGTATATATATAATATAGAATATAATAAGCTAAAGACCTAATATAGATAATAGCTTTTAAAGTATAGTAAGAATAGTAAAACCTAAAAGGTAAGGATTACTTATAATAGATAATAAGCGATTAGGACTTATAATAAAGTCCCTCTATATAATAAATAGCTCGATATATAAGTATTTAAAAATCGTAGTATAAATTAATAGTAAATATTATATAGTACTCCTAGATAGCGGAGTATAAGGAAACTTTATATCCTTAAGCGTTATTAATAGAGAATAGATACCTTAGAAGAAGAAGATAAAACCCTATAAACTTAGTATTATAGAAGGTATAGAAATCGCTTATAGCTAAGGTATTATCGATATAGAATCTAATTAATTACTAGTTATAATCTACGGATATATAATATTAATAAACTTCGATATTACGGATACTATATAATATAAGCTAATTTTAGGTATATTATAATTAAGAAAGGAAAATCCTTAAATCGATTAGATTAATAGCTATATTTTATAGGATAAAGCGGATACCTAAGAAGCAGTTATAATTAAAAGCGTAGGATCGGATTTAATTATTAAGTAATACCTAGATAATAGGGGCTTAAACGAATTTATATATACCTCTAAATCGAGAAGAGCTAAGATAATAGCTACCCTAGGATACGATAAACCTCGATAGCTTATAAAGAAGGATCTAGCGATAGTTAATACCTAATAGAATAAGGGATATAATAGATTAGAATACGATATAATAAGATTCTATAGATAATAGGATATATAATTATAATAAGTTTAAGAAGGAACTAAGTATATATAACGATATCTCCTTATAATAATAACTATATAAGATAAAGATATATTTAGAGATCTCTCCGGTATATTAGAAGAATATCGGAAGTTTATAAAACTATTTTAAGGAAAATTCGATAATAGTTTATTAAAGTATAGCTTATATAATTATAAGATTCTATTTAAAGAAGGAGAATAATTAAAGTTCTTTCCTATCTATAGATTAGATAAAGATAAACTTAAAGTACTTAGAGAATATATCGACGAAAATCTTAAGAAAGGCTATATTAAACCTTTATATTTATTAATAGGATATCTAATCCTATTTATACTAAAGAAAAATAGTAAACTATAATTATATATTAACTATCGGTAACTTAACGATATTATAATTAAGAATTAATACCCCTTACCTCTCTTTAAAGAACTTAGAGATAAACTTAAAGGAGCCTAATAATTTATAGCCCTCGATTTTAAAGAAGGATATATATATATTCGTATTAAACCCGGAGAAGAATAGAAAATAGCGTTTAGGATATACTACGGATATTTCGAATATCTTATTATACTATTCGGACTTACTAACGCCCCTATATTATTCTAGGAAATAATAAACTTTATCTTATACGAATACCTTAATTACTTTATAATCGCTTACTTAAACGATATCCTTATTTATTCGAAGATATTCGAAGAATATTAGAAGTATATTATAATAATCCTATAAATTCTATAAGATAATAAGATTTTAGTAAAACCTACTAAATATAATTAGAATACTTAAGAAGTTAACTACCTCGGATATATTATTATACTAGGGTATATATAAATATAGAAAGATAAAGTATAGGTAGTTAGGGATTAGCCTATACCTTAGAACGTTAAAGATATTAAAGCCTTTTTAAGCTATACTAACTTCTACTAATAATTTATTAAAAACTATAGTAATATTATAATACTACTTACGGAATTTACGAAAAAGGATATTACCTTCGATTAGAATAAACGGGTATAAAAAGCCTTTAATATAATTAAGGATATAGTTATATTAGAACTAATCCTAATCGAAGTAGATTAAGATAAAGTTTTTAAGATCGAGATAAATATATTAGATTATATATTCGGTAGATAACTCGGATAATAAAACGATAAAGGACGATTACGGATAATTAGTAACTTTAGTAAGAAACTAAATAGATTAGAGCTTAATTATAAAACGCCCGATTAGGAACTTATAGTAATAATAGAAGCCTTTAGGGAATAGCGATATTATCTTATCGGTATAAAATAATAAATTCTTATATATACGGATTATAAGAATCTTTAGGTATTTACCTCGATAAAATAGCTTAATAAACGATAAGTTAGATAGTACGAATTTCTATTAGAATTCGACTTTAAGATTATCTACCGTAAAGGTAAAGAAAATAAATAAGCAGATACTCTTAGTAAATAATTAGATTATAAGGACCGTAATAGTAAAGACTAAGATATTATAATAATCTTTAAGGAAGATTCGGAAGGTAACCTTATTATATTATCTATTATTAAGGAATTTAATATAATATTATATATTAAAGGAGAAATACCTAACCTCGATAGTATAACGATATTAGAATAAAACGATTATATTAGAAGTATCTATAGTATACTAGTATATAAATACTAAGGAATTAGAGCAACTTATAAAAGGATCTAACGCTATTAGAATCTACTAAACCTTAAGAAACGAGTTATAGATATCGTTAATAACTACGATATATATAAACGGAATAAGATAGAATAATATTATTATAGGCCTATAGGCCTACCTATAATATTGCCTTCGCCCGACGTACCTAATAAGTTAACTAGATCTTCTAAAATATATTTAGAAGATTATATACCTTTTGCCTTAACCGCCTAAGCGAAAGGTTCCGTATATCGGAGACGGCTATAGGAATACTAGTTAATTCCTAGAGCCTTATAGGGGCTAGCCCGTTATATATCTTCTAAATAAAATCCTAAGGTTATAAGTTCGAGCTACGGAGTGCTAAAAGTCTTAGATACCCCTTTTATATAAACTTCGGCTTATAAAGCAACGTCGCGGGTAAGCTTTAGGGGTCCGATATTATTAAAGGGAGAGAAGGGAGGTAATATTATAAGCCTATAAGCCTACCTATAATATTGCCTTCGCCCGACGTGCCTAATAAGTTAACTAGATCTTCTAAAACGTATTTAGAAGATTATATACCTTTTACCTTAACCGCTTAAGCGAAAGGTTCCGTATATCGGAGACGGCTATAGGAACGCTAGTTAATTCCTAAAGCCCTATAAGGGCTAGCCCGTTATAAATATAAACCTTACGGACTATTATAACCTCTACTAATACCTACGACTATTTAGTTATCTATTAGTTTAGACTTTATTATTAAGCTACCTCTCTTATAAGAACTCTTAACTTAGGTATAGTACGATAGTATCTTAGTAGTAGTTTATAGACTAAGTAAGTATATATACTTCCTACTATATAAAGAAAGTAGTATTATAGAAGAACTCGTATATATATTCCTCCGTATTATTATCGCTAACTACGGAATACCTTAGGAAATTATATTAGATAGAGATAGAAAATTTATATTAAAATTCTAGATCTCTCTTACTAAATACCTCGGAACGATATAATATATATCTATAGCATTTTATCCTTAGATAGACGGATAAATAGAATATATTAATTAGATTATAGAATAATATCTATAATACTATATTAACTACGAATAAAACGATTAGGTCGAACTTTTACTAATTATATAGTTTACTTATAATAATATAGATATAATAAGTATAAGAAAATTACTATTCTTCCTACTCTACGGATATAACCCTATAGTATACTACGAAATACTATTAGGTAGAAACGTAGAAATAGTAGATTAATACGTTAGAAGAATTAAGCAATTATACGAAGATACTCGACGTATACTTTAGGACGTTAAAGAATAAATAACGAAATACGCTAATTAGAAAAGGATTAAGGGATTAATCCTATAAAAGGGAGATAAAGTCTACCTTAACTATAAAAATATTAAAATTACTAAACCTAGCGATAAACTCGATTATAAAAAACTCGGACCTTATAAAATTATATAATAGATTTTACTAGTTAACTATAAACTCGAAATCCTATATATATGTTTATACCTAATCTTCTATATTTTACTTCTAGAACTAGTATTAGTAGATATAATACTCTTATATAATATAGATATTATCGAACTAGAATAAGTATAATATAAAGTTAAATAGATCCTCGACTTACGTAAACGTAGATATAGAAAATAATACTTTATTAAATAGAAAAATTACGATAATTCGGAAAATACTTAGGAACTACTAAAAAACGTATACCTAAACCTTATTAAAGAATATAAAAATAAAAAGCTATTATAACCTCGAATAGAAAAGGTATTATAAGGAATTAAACCCCGGACCTCTTAGTAAGAAACTAGGAGCTCTAATTATTAAGCTATAAAACTATTTATATCTTTAATTATAATAGCTACCTATAAGAATAACTAGACCCTTATTAAGGACCCCTAATAATAACTCTAAAAAAATTAGAGTTACGAACTACTAATAGTAGAAGGCCTTAAGCCGAAGAAATTAAATATAAATAAATCCGTAAACTCTAGAAAGGTATTAAAGTTTATTACCCTAAAACTACTAAACTCCTATAATTCGGTAATAATTTTAGATTCCGCGGAAATAACCGTATTTATACTAGACTCGGCTTCCTGCTCCTCCTAAGTATTAAGCGATTCTAATCCCGTATTTACTAGCTTTATACTCCTCTTTATTAGAGACTTACGCTAAATATAAAGACGCTTTAAGCGAGAAAGCGCCTCCCCTACCTTATAATAAGCCTTATAAAGCTCCTTATATATATTAGCCTCCTATATACGAAGTTTCTTCTCCTCCGATAAAATATAAGAAATTATATAGAGTTAGTATATTAATAAGGAAAATTATTATAGCTAGGACTTACGAATATTTATAGGAATACTATTCCTATTATACTATTTTCCTCGCTTTATATATATAGAATAGCGCGAAATACTATCTATTATACGGTATAACTACCCTTTAGAAGTATAGAGAGAATAAGGTATTATCTTAAAACTAAAAGTTTTAATAGAAAGATAAAGACGGTTATATTACTCGGTTTTCTTTAAATACGATTTCTAAATACCCGTAGATATAACGAATTAGGAAGGTATAATCCGGAGTAAGAATATTAGGTAGGATTATTTATAGAAATACTATAGGTCTTTAGGGATAAAAACCGATAGAAGGGAGATAATATTATAACCTATAGTTATATAGGTTATAGGAATAAGCTAGTATAATTATATATTAGTAAATCGGAACTTTAACGGACCGATAGGGATCTTTTATATAAGAATATAAAGCGGTATAATTAGGGTTAGGGTTAGATTATTTTAATAACTAAGATAATTAAAGCGATAATAATCTAAATAATCTAAATAAGCTAACGCTCTTATCGCTCTAGGTAATTTAAGGATCTATACTTACTATAGATAGGAAATAATAGAAGGATATAAGGATAGGAGTTTATAGCTTAATATTAGATAGTTTCTTTATAATCTTTAGTTATAAATCTAAATATTATTTTATATAATAGGGTAATCCCTCTTAATTACTTATAATACTTAATATTACTCGATAATATACGAAGACTTAAAGGTAATACTTCCCTATTATAACGGGCTAGCCCTTATAGGGCTCTAGGAATTAACTAATATTCCTATAGCCGTCTCCGATATACGGAACCTTTCGCTTAGGCGGTTAAGGCAAAAGGTATATAATCTTCTAAATACGTTTTAGAAGATCTAGTTAACTTATTAGGTATATCGGGCGAAGGCAATATTATAGGTAGGCCTATAATATTACCTCCCTTCCTCCTTTAATAACGTCGGACCCCTAAAGCTTACCCGTAACGTTGCTTTATAAGCCGAAGTTTATACGGAAGGGGTATCTAAGACTTTTAGTACTCCGTAGCTCGAACTTATAACCTTAGGATTTTATTCAGAAGATATATAACAGGCTGGCCCCTATAGGGCTCCAGGAATTAACTAGCGTTCCTACGGCCGTCTCCAACGTACGGAACCTTTCGCTTAGGCGGTTAAGGCAAAAGGTACGCAATCTTCTGAACACGTTTTAGAAGATCTAGTCAACTTATCAGGCACATCGGGCGAAGGCAATGTCACAGGTGGGCCTGTGACACCCACCTGCTAATATACAACTTATAGGTACTTCCAGAATCCGGGATTTAGGCAAGGATCATTATATAGTATTTGGGCTGGTTTGGAGCCAAATTCGGCTTAGCGCGGCCGGTGAAGAAGGAAGCAATAGAGCGAACCAATCAGAATCACAGGCCAAATTAATAAGTACATACATAGTATTATGTATAGAGCCGGAGGCGGGGGTTGACCAATCATGAGATAGGCTAGGCGTTATGAGGATATACACATAAATGACCATAACATGTAAAGCTGAAGGATTGAGGGCATGTTATCTGATTTCAGGGTTCACGGTAAGCGCAGTATTTGCGGAGTGTTACTCAACTACTATGTAGTCTTCTCGTGTGATTATTCGACTAGGCTCATTGATATACGAGCCGATCAATGACATTCCGCCACAGCATCGCTCTTCCACAAAAGTATGCGTAGTTGCCGTAATACTACAGTACGTGTACATAGTATATACATGGTAACACGGTATAATATACCAAGATCCATCATATACCCCATCGATGCGACGAAAAATAAGCCCAACAGTTGCATTCGGCTGTGCTGTGGGTGCTGCTGTTGGTGGGCAAAAGGACCCTGTATATGCAGGCTCAGCAAGTCCAGTGGACCAACTTATGGAGCTCATTCCTGGAACCATATTGCACCGGCTTGGTTGTTGGAAGAGCTGGTCGGCATCACCAACACGCGCTGTTGTTCGTCGGGGTTATTGTTCCTTCTTCCTTTCCCCCCTGTCTAACATCCAGTTGATAGGCAACCCTGGCTCCCAGGGGCTTCAACCGTCGAGTCTCTGAGTGCTTGTCTCTTGCTTACAGACAACCACAGACTCACTACGTTGGCAGCAGATTTGCTCCTCTCAACCATGGCGGCAACAATTCTCATCACCGGAGCCAACGGCCTCATTGGCTTCCGCATCCTCCACGACGCCCTTGCTGGCGGCCATAACGTGCACTTCACAGTCCGCTCAGAAGCAAAAGCAAGCCAAGTCACCTCGAATGCAGCCATCACGAAGCTGAGCCTCAACGAAGGCCAACTCAAGTCCTTTGTTGTCCCAGACCTCACCGCTGCAGGTGCCTTTGACGCCGCTCTTACGGGTGCCACACACATTATCCATGCCGCCTCGCCGGTTCCCATGCCGACCTTTGACCCCGTCACAGAGGTGTACGAGCCCACCCTCAACATAGCAGCCAGCCTCTTGCAGTCGGCGTTGCGATACCCAGACATCAAGCGTGTGGTGGTCACGTCGTCCATTGTGGCCAACACGGGCCTCGTCCCCGGTCCGCAGACCGTGTCGGCCTCTACACGCAGCACGCCCCCGAGCCCTGTCCCGCAGAAGTTTGACAGCTCGATGGAAGGCTATGTCATGGCCAAGATTGTCCAGATCCACAACACGGACGTCTTTGTCAAGACGCACAACCCGCACTTTACCATCTCGTATGTGATGCCAGGGTACACGTTCGGCCGCAACGAGTTGGTTCGCGATGCCGCCATGATGTCGACGCAGAACAGTTCCAACAACTTCTTGGTAATGTGTATGACAGGTACGTTTGCTTTTTCTTTTTCTTTTTCACTGGTTCGGAAAGTGGGCTCTTTTTTTTATGACGACGACGGTAAAAGTACAAAAAAAGAAAAAAAAAAAGAAAGAAAGAAAAAAGCCATGTGCTGACAAAAAGACCATCAGGCGTCGAGCTCCCCTTTCCCATCCACGACGTTGCAGCGCACATTGAAGATGTCTCTGCCACACACCTGCGGGTGGCCTTGGAGGAGAAATGCGTGGGCCAGGACTATGGCGTTGTCACCAAGGTGGACTATTCGACAGTCTTTGACATAGTCACCAAGGCGTTCCCCAAGGCCGTCGAAGAAGGCGTCTTCAAGAAGGGCGCCCTCTCTCCGCTACCCGTCGAGTACGATGCCGTCGAGACGGCCGAGCTGCTGGGAGGGCTCAAGAGCTTCGAGAGTGCTGTTGTCGATGTTGCTGCGCAGTATCTTGAGTTAGTGGGCAAGGAGAAGGCCTGAGATTGTCACCCAGATAAGGCGTTGGGTAGCCAAGGGACAAAGGTGATACCCAGAGGTCTTACCGGTGACAATTGGCATGTCTCAGCGTTTGGAAAAGGAGGCACTTATAACTCTCGGATGCATTGCTGCAGGTATAGTTAGCGGACATGGGCATGATTGATGTCCCGAGCGGCCGGATAGCACATCATTATGAACTTGATCAATGCTATGTGTTTGCAATGGTCATGCTGAATTGTGTATGCGATTTTGCATATGGAAAGCATCAATTGACACCAGAAGGATTCAAGCCAAGTCGAGATGCGCTTGTAATATCAGTAAGTCTACTAGGTTGATATTGTTAATTCCTTAGGCAAAGCCCCTGATTCGCTCATAAGTATACGTCTATCGACTGACAGAGGCTGTTGAGTCGGGGTTCCAGCTCATGGCCATGAAGAAGAACTGGTGCTGTTTACGCTGTTATTAGGCGCCCAATACGGAGGTCTGCAGTGCTCACTATCCTATATTTCATTTCTGATTTAAATTTTATCCAAATTCATCAAAATTTTCACTAAATCAAATTCGTACACTACTAGTATATAGCCTCTCCTTTCAGCACCGTCGGGAGCGCCCAAAAACACAGAATTTTTCTCACTCTCTCTTTTCACTCTCTCTTTTCACTCTTTCTTTTCACTCTTTCTTTTTACTCTTTTCTTTTCTCTTTTTTTTTCTATTCTATACTATAAAAAGTAGAAGAAAAAAGAGAAGAAAAAAAGAGAAGAAAAAAAGAGTAAAAAAAAAAAGAGTAAAAAAAAGAATAAAAAAAAAAGAGTAAAAAAAAGAGTAAAAAAAAGAGAGTAAAAAGGCTAGATATACTAATAGTATATTTACTAAATAGATAGTATATATAGCTGTAATTCCTGAAAAATTAAATTAGAAATGAAATATGGGATAGTGAGCACTGCAGACCTCCGTAGCCCAACTCCTGACTGCAAGGGAGGTTCCACTGCGCATAATCGAGTAATGTTTCTCAGCCATCCGCCTGGCGGCAAGACAGACTGTTATTTTCAACTTGTAGAGTTTGTAGGTGCTGAGGTGTCTCTTGTCAAGTGAGTAACAGAGGACGAAGAGAGTGCGCTGAACCAAATTCAGTGTTTTGAGTATTTCGAGCATTGGCTGCTGTCAATCATCATTCGATGTCTATCCCGAGATCGTGTCTACTGCTGCTCTGTCAAAGACATTCCGCCCAAGGTTTGGCAAGTTCTGCCGCCATGTGCGCGGGGACTCGTTTAGATAAAAAAAAATAAAAAGAAATTCTGTCCGGCGGCTGGCGACAGGTCAGAAAACACGCCACATGGGTTTGCATAAGATCAATGTAATGATTCGCTTTCAATTGAGATTCAATGTGGAGCATAAATATAGGCTTCCCAGCTTGCATATTAGCGCGCCAGCCATGGAATGTCTTCAGCGTCGCTGACGATGATGCGATGCACCTTTCAGCTTCAGTCCTTCTTCATTGCGAGATGCTCCGGGGCTGATATAACCAAAACACAAGTAGCTATAGATGAAGTACCTCTGTATATCCGTTCTCGTCCACCTCTTAATATTAAGTGAAGCCTTGTCAGAATCGGCCTATCGCCTCCTCGTCCCCCGGTATCAATTGCATACTTAGCGAGGTTACAAAGCTGTTTAAAGTTCTCTCAAGATCGAAGAACTTCAATATCTGAGTCTTGGTGAGAATATGCAGCGCAAACTATTCAATCCGAGGCAATGGAAGAAGAAGAAGACGACAAACAAGCCTGGGCCAGTTCTGCCTCACAATGACGGCCTCCTGCTCCGGAGAGATGCAAATGCTCAGCATGAATCAATCCAGGAGTAAGTTCAATTTCCGAAGAACAGGATGACTGCTTATTCTTCGGGTAGTATTCTGTCCCAGGTCTGGCTACTAATGTGTCGTCGTGGGCAAGTGTTGTGTTTGTGCCGGACGCTGCTCAGTCTTCTGAGGAGACCTGGAAAATGGGACCGTCGTTTTGGCCGGACGAGTTACCAGATAAATTCCGTATATACACATTTGACTATGAGTTGGGATGCACCAATCTCAAAGGTTTACTTCGAAGTGAAGGGGTCAAGGATATTGCCACGCGATTACTTCTCGACCTACAAAGCCTGACAGCTGAACTGGCTGAAGGTTCCCGTGGACCCATTTTCGTGGCCCATGGCTATGGCGGCTTAATTTGTGAACAGGTATGTGGTTCTCTTGCCCACAGAGGGCTCGTTGTTTCCCTGCAGAGAGCTGACTCGATTGTGTATACAACAGGCTTATCTCCTCAGCAATGAGCTCAAAGGCGAACGAGTCGAAATGGAGGGCCTCATCCTGTTTGGAACACCCCATGGACGCGCTGGGCTCGCACAATGGGCTCTGATTGCAGCCAAAAAGCTGCAAATTCGTTGCGCAGACACACCTAGCAAGCAAGACTGGTCAGGAGAGCTTCAGACAAACCTGGATCAAATCGCAGACATGCAAAGGACGTTCCGAATGCTCGATCCAGGGCTCAGGCTGTCCATCTATTATACCCTGGTGCCAAGAACGAAGAAGAACCTCGTCAGTACCCCGTATTCCCTTCTACAGTAGGGGGACATCCTCACATTGGGCTTGTGTGTGTTGACTGTACAACTGTCAGCGAATCTCTCCTGACTGGGCCACGCTCCCTGGTGCAGACGTCACACCGATCTACGCTCATCATTACCAAATGACCCAGTTCGAAACCAAAGAGTGCCTAGAATTCAAGAAGCTGGTTTCATTGCTCGATGGCAAACTGTCCTACCGTATCACACTGCCGGCTCTAAAAAGAATGTGGGAGACATCACGCCAAGGGCCCCCCGAATGCGTAGATGCTCACCAAGAGCCAACTGCGCAGCCGGCTTCAAAACTAGTCGAGGTTTTAGAACCGCAGATCCAGAGTACGCCGGATGACGTTTCAACTCCTGGCTTGGTATGACCCTCGGTTTTGGGCATCCGAGCGGATTCAAGGTCGACGCGCAGCTCGCGAGATACACAATCAAGCAATAGAAGTGAGTAGTGTCTCATGCTTGAATTCGTTCCTCGATCGGTATTGCTGGCTTTGATTTCACATGTATGTGAACGAACATCAGACCACAGCATATTGTTGAAATCCTTTGATCAATAACAAGCAAGAAAGGGATTTGGTCCATGAAGTCCTTCTTGTTGGACATGGAAATGCAATCAACCATAATCTCGGTATTTAGAAAGATTGTAATTCACAGATCCACTGACGCACCGGTTGGAATGCATAATTCTAGAATTGTGTTATAACCCATGAACATGCAGGTCATAGGAACAGGCCAGCGCAACTATATGCCAGCAAATCGGAACCTCAACGGACCGATAGGGATCTTTTATATAAGGAACACGGGTAATATAATTAGGGTTAGGGTAGAGCCTATAAGAGATTACTATTACCTATCGGATAGTTAATAGGCAACTATAGGTATTAATAGGCTTAGATAGGCTATATATTAATAAATAGGATAATAGAAGGATATAAGGATAATAAATTTCCTAGCTATTAAATAGTTTTCCTTATAATCTTTAGTTATAAATCTAAGTATTATTTTATATAATAGGGTAATCCCTCTTAATTACTTATAATACTTAATATTACTCGATAACGTACGAAGACTTAAAGGTAATACTTCCCTACCTATTAATATATAACTTATAGATACCTCTAGAATCCGGGATTTAGGTAAGGATTATTATATTTTTATAACTCTTATTTAGAATAGTTTATATATACCTCTTAGGTAATATTAAGTATAATAATAGCTCCTTAAACCCCTACCCCGTTTACCTTAGGAGAAGGATATTACTAGGTTATAATTTAGGAAGATATAATATACTAATTAATCGAATTTACCTAATAACTTATTATACTCTAGTAGAATTAGGAGTAATAGAATTATATTATCCGTAGGTAGGCTTAATAGCTTAAATAATATTAAGCTATAACCGCTACGCCCCTAACGCTTATTATTTAAAATACCGGTAATAGTTATAAGATAGATAAACCTATTATATATAACGGTAATTAAAAAACGTTTTAAGGGTTCCTTACCTATTATAAGGTATACTTCCTATATAATATAGCTTAATTTACTACTAAACCCGATAAAATTATCCTAGCTAATATACGATTCGAAAAAAACGCGCTTATTTAGTATAAACCCTTACTTTATAATTATATTAAATACCTAGATAACCTCGGTTAATATAAAATAATTACTAAGAATATATTCGATTTATTTATAGGATTCGAATATATCCTTAAGGAAATATTTAATAATCCTAATAAAGAATAGATTATAATATAATAATTTATAAAACTTAAATAGAATAAATCTACTTTAGCCTATATAATCTACTTTAAGTAATTCTTAATATACCTCCCTTAGGAAGATAAGAACCTTATAAAATATTATTATAAAGGACTTAAGGATAAGGTTAAGGACGAAATCTCTAAGTAGGATTAGTCTAAAGACTTTATAATATTTAGTAATAACGTTATCTATATCGATAACCGTTTTTATAAAAGATATATAAAGAAAAGTAAGAAAGAAGGAAGTTATATTATATAAAGAAATTATACTAATATAAGATAACGGATTTAATAGATAACTAACTATAGCTTCTAGTAATAAGGTATAATAACTAATAATATAATATACTTAGGCCTTATAAAGCTCGATATAGCTTAATATAAACCTATAAGTAAGGAATACTTTAACTATAGTAAGATAGGCTACTTTATATAAAAGTACTAATAACCTAAGAAACCTAGAGAATTTAAGAAAGTCCCCGAAGGACGTTAAGCTAATATTATAATATATAGGATTATAGATTCTACTCCTAGCTAAAACTAGCTTTTAGAGTAAATATCGGACGATTCTAATTATAGACTCCTTAACTAGACCTTCTATTATAAGGATAATTATATAATATACCTCTCGGTAAAGTAAAGCTTAGGATAATTCCCTCGGAAACCTTATAAGGAATAATAAATTATAGTTACTTAGAGGACGCCTCTCCTAACGAATAATAGTTTATTTAAAAGACTAGTAATAGAATAATAAGCCTAGCTTATTAAGGAATACCCCTACTAACGTAATATAAAAGGGTATAAACTACTTAATAAAACGGATAATTTATAGAGTAATATTACGGAAATTATAAAATAATAGGAAACGTTTAGTATTAGTTAGAATATTAATACCTAAACTATTAACGAAGAAATAAGCTTAGAATTAGAAAGCTTTATAAACAAAGATATTAATAAAGGAGATATATATTACCTTATCTATAGTATTATACTTAGAGAATTATTTAGGATAATAACCTATTAAGATAAAACCCCCCTTATATAGGAAGATATACAAATTAATTATCTTTATAAAAAGTATTATTAGATTATATAGTTTGCTTATATTATATATAATTATAAATAATACTTTAAATATAAGGTAATTAACGAATAATTCCCTATACGCGAGATAGGATATAGTATTATCGCTTACGATAATAATAATAGCGATTATTATAAAGTACTTAGAATAAGGGGAAATTACGCTAGTATTAGCCTTATATATAATACCCCCTACGGATATACTATACGATAAGTAAAATAATACTAATATATAATACCTTAATATATACCTTATATATAAGAAAAAGCGTTCGATTAGTATAAAATATATAAATAGAAATAAAGGGAAAAGCTTATAAAGCCTATATATATAGAATCTATATATTATAGCTTTTATAAGCGCGCCGATTATATAGAATACCTAGCGGATAAAGCGTATACCTATTATAACCTTAAGGATAATTAGCCCGGAGTATAAACTCTATATACCGAAGAAGAAAATTAAGTACGCTTATAGTAATAGGCCGTAGTATATATATAATACGGAATATAATAAGCTAAGAACTTAGTATAAATAATAGCCCTTAGAATATAATAAAAATAGTAAAACCTAAAAGGTAAAGATCGCTTATAAGGGATAATAAGTAATTAGGACTTATAATAAAATCCCTCTATATAATAGATAGCTTAATATATAAATATTTAAAAATCGTAGTACGAATTAATAATAAATATTATATAATACTCCTAGATAATAGAGTATAAGGAAACTTTATATCCCTAAGTATTATTAATAAAGAACGGATACCTTAGAAGAAGAAGATAAAACCCTATAAACTTAGTATTATAGAAGGTATAGAAATCGCTTATAATTAAGGTATTATCGATATAGAATCTAATTAATTACTAGTTATAATCTATAAACGTATAATACTAATAAACTTCGATATTATAGATATCGTATAATACGAGCTAATCTTAGGTATATTATAATTAAGAAAGGAAAATCCTCGAATCGATTAGATTAATAGCTATATTTTATAGGATAAAGCGGATACCTAAGAAGCGGTTATAATTAAAGGTATAGGATCGGATTTAGTTACTAAATAATACCTAGATAATAGGGGCTTAAACGAATTTATATATACCTCTAAATCGAGAAAAGCTAAGACGATAATTACCCTAAGATATAATAAACCTCGATAATTTATAGAGAAGGATCTAGCGATAATTAGTACCTATTAGGAGGTAGGTTATTACGAGGTAATAAAGTATAATATAGACGATAAGTTCTTAGCGTAAAAGCAGCTATATCGTATAGAAGATACTATAATAGTAGTATTCGTTAATAGAAACTAAACCTAAAGAGAAATCCCCTCTCTATTTACTAGTTTCCGAAGCTTCCGACGGCTCTTTATATCTTTAAGATTCTATAGCTGCCTGCCGAAAGCTGCCGGCAGGCCCTTATTCTAAGCCGTAGGGACTATATTACCGCTAGGCTTTCCTAGCGTTTAGGGTAGGGTTCTAATAATACTCCTCCCCTTATATAACTTCGTCCTCGAAGTTATTAAATATCGATTTACTAATAGGTTATTACTAATAGGTAACTAGCTGCGCTTTTCCTATATATAACCTGCGTTATCGTATATCTTCCTAGCGTTTATTCGCTACGTTATCTCTATATTAGATTAGAATATATCTTTTATAAACCTCGTTCTTAAAATAACTTTAATCTATAAACTTTTTTCTCTTATAGGATACTTCTTTATTATATTATCTCTACGTTTAAGTATTATATACTTATATATCTTTTAATCCTCTTTAGTATATCTAAAACCTATTATTCTCTTTTAAAACCTATAAAGCTTAAAGAACCTCTAAATAGCTCTTATTATACTTATTACTATATCTATTATATAAAATAATAAGTTTATAGCTCTATTATAGCGTTCCTTATATTTCTATTATACTTTTATTATACTTCCTATCTTTATTCTATAATAATAGCTAATAATAGAATAATAGTAAATAATTATAGCTATATCTAGTATTTAAATAGGTATATAGGCTATTTAGTAGTTAATAATAGCTTTAGACTTACGGCTATAAAAGCCCCTCTTTTTATACCCTCTTTCTCCTTTAACTTTTATTCCTTTAAGTAACTATTTAGTTTAAGTTTTATAAGTTATATCTTTAATACTAAGTATATAGCTTCTTTATATCCCTTTTATAGTATTTTCCCTTAAATAGGCTAGACTACTTTTATTAATTCGCTATATTTTCGCTAGGCTAATACTACTTTATAGTTTTAAATAGCCTAACTATTATAATAATAATTATTATAATTAGTAAGCGCCCCGCTCCTAACGATAACTAAGGGTAAGTAGTTTATAGCTCTTTCTCTACGTATTATCTACGTTAACGCTATATTTTAATAGTCCTAGTAAACGTACTTATACTACTAATATTGCCGCTTCGGGTACTATTATAGCCTTTTCCTCGAATTAAAGCGGCGTTACCGCTATAAATACGCCCGCTAATATACCTATTAGTATACCTGCGAATAGCCCTACTCCTACTACCTTTACTACTCCTCCCGCTATATATAACGCCCCCGCTACGGCTTCGGCGGGTATATATAATACGTATAATTAGTATATTCGGTACCTACGTTATCGGATAGAAGATAGTTATTATAACTATAAATATTATAACGTTATTAGTATATTAACTTACGTTATCCTTATATTTTTAATACTAACTTTATACTCTTAGGTAAAGGATTAAAATATTTATATTATAATACCGGTAAATATACTTATAATCGCGTAAGTTATTCTCCTTTTTAATATATTTATATTACGTTTTCTATATTAATTCCTTACTATAGCTTCCCTTTAATATTATTACTATCCTTAAAGAATAATTTCCCTTTTCCTAGGATTAGTTATAATATACTAATAAGTATATTCCTTTAAGTTATATTAATTTATTTACTAAGGCTAAGGGAGCCGGTCGGGATAGTATTAATACTATAGTTACGCTACTCGCTAATAGCGGTTAAAGTAATAAATAGTTAGCTTTATTTCGAAATTTAGTTAGCTTAATATACTATAATATAATCGCTGCTAAATATATTACTAATCGCCTAGACCCTCCTAGAGGCGGCGATAGTAATACGAACCTATAGGGTGGAAGTAGCGGTAATAATACTGCTAGCGGAGATAATAGTAGTAATACTACTAGTAGAGATAATAGCGGAAATACTAGAAATACTGGAACTAGTAGTAATTAATAACTCTTTACGAAATAGTAGTAAGTTCGCTACTAATTTATAATTTAGCGTTAAGGTATTAGATATAAATAGGTTAATTTTAACGTTTTAATATAAATAGACTTATAAAATATCGTATATTATCGTATATTTAATATATCTTACTTTTAGTTTATATTTAAGCTACGACTTTATAGTAATCTAGTATAATATATTATTTAAATTTATATTAAATTATTATTTAATAATTAATTATAATAATTATAACTTATAATAATAATAACTAAATAGTAATACTAAATATTAATTTAAACTTAAAGTATAAGCTAGACTTTTACTACGATATCGTATAGTATTTAAACTTTTAAATACTATAGTTTTAAAAACTATATAATCTATATAAAGGTTATATTCTTATAGTATACTTACTATTAAAATATACCTATTCTTAATTTAAATTAATAAAAGATAGATTAACTTTAACTATCTTAAAAACTATTTTATTAACGTAAAAGCTATATCTTTATAGGGTATCCGCTATATTTATAGTTATTTATAATAAATTAATAAACTAATTAACTAAAACGCTAAAAACCTTAATTTAAATAATTTATACTATATATATTAGTATAAAGTTCGATTTTTTACTTAAGGCTTTAACCTCCGAGTCTCTATAATAGACTTAGCGGTCCCGCTATATCTCCGCTGCGTTTACTTAGTATAGAAACTATACTAGCGTAAGAAGATCGGACTCGCGATTCCGTTCTTCTAGCGAGTTACCTCGTATAAATAGCGTAAAAGCGCTCCGTCCTATATACTTTACCGCTGCTTCTAAGCAACTTAGTAACCTATACGGGATAAAATAGATCCAAATCTTAAGTATACTATTACCTTCGACTTACGGAGGGATAGCGGCGTTATTACTACTTTTTCTATACTCTAAGACTATATAAAAGTAAGTTACTTATAAATATCTAATTATTAAAATCTTTTAAGGAGCCTACTAGATAGTAGTAGCTTACTAATTTATCTTACTTATAAACTGCGCTATTATTATAAAGCCGTATACCTTACGTAACGATATTATTATACTCTATCTTTAGTTCTTATTCTTCTTAAAATATAAACGATTATAAATCTTATAAAAGACCTACTCTTAACCTACGATTATATAGGGTATCCTAGCTCTTTTTAATAGTATATATCTCTTAATTTATCGATTTAGTTAATATTTAAACTTTTTTAACTTAAACGATAAATATACTTTTAAACTATATTTATATAAGGTTTATCGTTTCTTTTAATATATAACTGCTTTTAACTCGGGCGCTAAGCTTACTTTTATCTTACGTTTAGCGTACGTTTTAATATAATATCTCGGTTTTCTTAATATATAAACTCTTTTAACTCGGGCGTTAAGTTTATCGTACGTTAACTTTACTTTAAACCTACGCTTTCGTAGGGTATTATATTTTCTCTTAATATATCGAGTGCTTATCGTCTTATATTTAATAAAAGTCGATTATCTTATATAACGAAGTATATTTAAAAGAGTAGCTTTTAGATTATATAAAAGCAGTATAAATACTATATAGGTTAATAATATTAGATAACTTTCTAATATATAGTAATGCTCGAGGAATTAATTTAATAAGTATAATAATAAAGATTATCTGCGAATTTATTACGATAATACTAAGAAATTAAGCTAATAACGTTATATTACTTTTACCGGCTTATATTCCGAATTTAAGGTTTAGAATATTAGGAGGTAGGTTATTATAAGGTAATAAAGTATAATATAGATAACGAGTTCTTAGTATAAAAGCAGCTATATCGTATAGAAGATACTATAATAGTAGTATTCGTTAATAGAAACTAAACCTAAAGAGAAATCCCCTCTCTATTTACTAGTTTCCGAAGCTTCCGACGGCTCTTTATATCTTTAAGATTCTATAGCTGCTTGCCGAGAGCTGCCGGCAGGCCCTTATTCTAAGCCGTAGGGACTGCGTTACCGCTAGGCTTTCCTAGCGTTTAGGGTAGGGTTCTAATAGTACCTAATAGAATAAGGGATATAGTAGATTAGGATACGATATAATAGGATTCTATAGATAATAGGATATATTATCGCGATAAGTTTAAGAAGGAACTAAGTATATATAACGATATCTCCTTATAATAGCATCTATATAAGATAAAGATATATTTAGAAACCTCTCCGGTATATTAGAAGAGTATCGGAAGTTTATAAAACTATTTTAAGGAAAATTCGATAATAGCCTATTAGAATATAGCCTATATAACTATAAGATTCTACTTAAAGAAGGAGAATAATTAAAATTCTTTCCTATCTATAGATTAGATAAGGATAAACTTAAAGTATTTAGAGAATATATTAACGAAAACCTTAAAAAAGGCTATATTAGACCTTTATATTTACTAATAGGATACCTAATCCTATTTATATTAAAGAAAAACGGTAAACTATAACTATACGTTAATTATCGGTAATTTAATAATATTATAATTAAGAATCGGTACCTTTTACCCCTTTTTAAAGAACTTAGAGATAGATTTAAAGGAGCCTAATAGTTTATAGCCCTTAACCTTAAGGAAGGATATATATATATTCGTATTAAACCCGGAGAAGAATAGAAAATAGCGTTTAGAATATACTATAGATATTTCGAATATCTTATTATATTATTCGGACTTATTAACGCCCCTATATTATTCTAGGAAATAATAAACTTTATCTTATACGAATACCTTAATTATTTTATAATCGCTTACCTAAACGATATCCTTATTTACTTAAAGATATTCGAAGAGTATTAGAAGTATATTATAATAATCCTATAAATCCTCTAAAATAATAAGATTTTAGTAAAACCTACTAAATATAATTAGAATATTTAAGAAGTTAACTACCTCGGATATATTATTATATTAAAGTATATATAAATATAGAAAGATAAAGTATAAGTAGTTAAGGATTAGCTTATACCTTAGAGCGTTAAAAATATTAGAGCCTTCTTAAGCTATACTAATTTCTAATAATAATTTATTAAAAACTATAATAATATTATAATACTATTTATAAAACTTATAAAAAAGGATATTACCTTCGATTAGAACGAATAGGTATAAAAAGCCTTTAATATAATTAAGGATATAGTTATATTAGAACTAATCCTAATTAAAGTAGATTAAGATAAAGCTTTCGAGATCGAAATAGATATATTAGATTATATACTCGGTAGATAACTCGGATAATAAGATAATAAAGGATAACTACGGATAATTAGTAACTTTAATAAAAAACTAAACGGATTAGAATTTAACTATAAAACGCCCGATTAGGAACTTATAGTAATAATAAAAGCCTTTAAGGAATAACGATATTATCTTATCGGCGTAAAATAATAAATTCTTATATATACGGATTATAAGAATCTCTAGGTATTTACCTCGATAAAGCAGCTTAATAAACGATAAGTTAGATAATACGAATTTCTATTAGAATTCGACTTTAAGATTATCTACCGTAAAAGTAAAGAAAACGAATAAGTAAATACTCTTAGTAGACGGTTAGATTATAAGAATAGTAATAATAAAGATTAAGATATTATAGTAATCTTTAAGGAAGATTCGGAAGGTAGCCTTACTATACTATCTATTACTAAGGAATTTAACGTAATACTATATATCGAAGGAGAAATACCTAACCTCGATAGTATAATAATATTAGAGTAAAACGATTATATTAGAAGTATTTATAATATACTAGTATACGGATACTAAGGAATTAGAGTAACCTATAAAAGAATCCAATAATATTAGAATTTATTAAACCTTAAGAAATAAGTTATAGATATCGTTAATAACTATAATATATATAAACGGAATAGAATAAAATAATATAAACCTTATAAACTACTATAATCTCTATTAATACCTATAACTATTTAGTATAAACGGGTATCGAGAGAGCGTTCGTAGTTTCGATCCTAATTTCTATTATTAACTAACTTAAGGAGAGAAGTAAGAATAATATCTATATAGCGGCGCAAGAGCTACTCTTAAATAGCTTTTACGTTTAGGATCTACTTATAGATAGAGTTTTCTATAGGTCTACTATCGATATAAGTCCTATTATCGATAGTCTTTTATATAGCTTATAAGCTACTCGGAAGACGCTCTTATTTAGCGCTTATATAATACTAATCTCTAAACGAGAAGGGAATATACTAACTAAGGCTTTATACCTTAATATACCGAAGCTATATATTTACCTATAGGCTTATAATATTACCCCTCTACTTAGGCCGAACGCCCTCTTATAAAGCTATATATAGTATAATAGCTACCTAAAAAGTATAATAATATAACGCTATTATACCTACCTACCCTATTAAAGGAGCCTTATCCTTATACCTAGCGAGTATAAAAGGAGTCTTATATCTATAGAGCTCCCTTTAGCCTAGCTCTTAGCGAATCTATAAATTTTACTACCTATTATTCGTTAATAGAATAATAATAATACCCTTAACTTAATAGGCGGTTATAAATATAATATCTTTACTCTTAAAGCCTCGAAAAAGTATAAATACCCCCTTAACCCCTATTCTAAGGGTTATTCCTTCCTCTTAATTAAACTAAAGCCCTTATAAGTTATACGAAACTAACCCCTATAATAATAAAGTAAATATTACGCCTTCCCTATTTATCCTCTACTTATACTTAACTCTATTAATAATATAAATATTATTACTCGCTCTAAGTAAGCTAATATAGCTTCTACCGCTATATTTACTATTATTACCCCCGCTATTATTATAAGCTCTATAGCTATTCCTATAGCGGTAATATCTATAGCTATAACTATAGCTACTCCTATTACGCTTATTATTACTCCTACCGTTATTATCCTTACCCCTACCGCTACCTAGCTCGATAAGGCTATTAATAAGCTTATTTAGAATATTATCGCTATTAACCTATAGCTTTAACCTATAAAGGGCTTACGTATAAGGGCTTAAAACGTAAGGGTTAATATACTATAATTAATTAAACTAAGGAGCAGAAGTCTAGCTATAAGGGAGTTATATATATATAGCTCCCGAATAAATACGTATCGGCTTATATCCTACGTAACTAAGCCCTAATAACTAAGCACCTACTTAACCTATAATATTACCCCCCTATTAAGACTAAGCTTAGTCGAAATAATAACCTAAACCGCTACTTTCCCTATAATCCTAAGGTTTATATATAATCCCCTTTAGGTAGGGTTTTTAACTTAATAATATTTAAACGCTGCTTTTACGAAGTATATATATTACTTTTACTAGGTAATATCCTAAGTATCTAAACCCTATAGGTAAGGCTTTTAAACTTAGCTAATTACGCTATTCCTAATCCGTCCCTAATATATAATTAGACCGAATATATACCTTTACTATTAATTTAGTATTTAACCGCCGCTTAATTATTACTCCTCGAAGTATACGATTATATTATAAGTATCGAACTTATTAATAAGGTCCGCTATATCGAGGTAAGTATATATAATATCCTCCTTTAAACGAAAAACAGGAGTAGCTTATAAGCCGCTCCCTAGTAAGTTTACCGTAATACTCTTACGGGGCTATAAATAATATCGTATAATATAGCCTAATTTATTATAGTTATAATACTTACGAGGTTTATTATTAAGTATACTAATATCTATATCTATTAGTTCGCTGCTATATACTACTCCGCCTCTACTTATTCGCTACTTAAGTATAGCTATTACGCTAATAAATATAGAATCGGATATTTATAATAGCTATATAAACTCTATCTAAGTTTATAGCTAAGCTATTAGGTTTAGCCGTATACGAAAAGCGGCGTTTAAGCTAATAGCGAGTATAAGGATCTTTACTTTATCTAGCTAATCGGTATCTCCTACTTTAAAGAGTATTATATCCTAACGATTTAAATACTCTAATACAGCTTTAAAGCTGCTTTAATATAGTTTAATTAAACGTTAATTAGCTTTCTACTCTTTATTCGGTTCCTCTAGTATCTTTCGTATAAGTTCTAGGAAAAACGCTAAGCTTATTATAATCCTACCGCTCGAAACCTACTTTATATATATAGCGAAGTACTTTATCTAGAGATTGCGAGAAATCGTATTATAAATAAAATAGACTTAGGAGAGATTATCGCCTATATAAGCGCTATATCGATAGATCTTATTATATACGTTAATAAGCTAAGCGTCGAGTTTATTATAGCTTTTAAGCGGCTTTCGTATAGAGAGAAGTAGGCGGGAAAAAGACTCTATAATAGCGAGCGGAGGGGGAATAAAATTAGGTAAAAAATAGCGCGATAGGTATTCGTACGCTACTCTAGGGTATTATAATAAGGCGACGGATCTTTCGCTATTAAGGAGTTTAATTAAATATAAAGGGCTTATATATAAGGGCTTAAAACGTAAGGGTTAATATATTATAATTAATTAAACTAAGGAGTAGAAGTCTAGCTATAAGGGAGTTGCGTATATATAGCTCCCGAATAAATACGTATCGGCTTATATCCTACGTAATAAAGCCCTAATAACTAAGCACCTGCTTAACCTATAATATAACCTTATATTACCCTCCCTAAGGGTATTAGGGACGAATAATACCTACCCTATATTATAAGGGCTTTTAAAAACCCCCTCTCCCTTTATCTATATAATATTAATAAGTAATGCTTCCCCTACTTCTTTATAACTTACTAATTATTATAGCCGGCGCCCGTTATTTCCCTTATAAGATAAATAAGAAGGGTAAGAACTCCGGCTACTTTTATACCCCCCTTTATTAAATTAACGAGATATATACCGCTATTATTACTATAGTTAATTATTCCCTTATTTATAATACTTCCGACCCTAATATATACTATTTCTTCCCTATTTATACTTTCCCGTATTTATATACTCTAGATATTCTCTACCCCTAGGCCCTTACCGCTCTCGTTATATACCGTACCTATAATTACCTACCTAAATTAGGTAAGATTTAGGTTAGCTATAATAAGGTCCGGTTATTAAATAATAAATATACCTATAATATATATACCTATTACTCCTTCCCTATTTATATCCTACTAACTTTATATTAACGTTATAGCTATAAGCTTATATATTATTAAGCGGTAGTATTAAAGGATATTATTAATCTATTAGTAAAGCTTATAAAGGGGGGTAGTAAGGGTAAGGGCTTAGTTAGTATTAAAACGAAGCGTAATATTAATAATAACCCTTATTTTAATAAAACTAAGGAGAGTAATTCTAATAATAAGGAGGAGGTAAGTAAGGATAAGTAGGTAGTTATATTAATATATATTTTATATATAGTTTTCTTTTTATCTATAATATTTAATTTCCCCGCTCTTCTTTTCTATAACTTTAGGTTATTATAACTTATAGCGTTATTATAGCGTTACTCGAACTCCTTAAAAGTAATTATATCTTTAAATTCGGATAATAGTTATTAGTTTAACTAGTCTTATCCGACCTATTTAATTAGGATTTTATATTATAGCGTTTCGTCCGTTTTCGTATAGCCTTTATATAGCTTATTATATACTCTAATAATACTTTCTACTTAATACTCGGGTTCCTTTCCCTCTTTAATTATAATAGGGTTAGGCCGGTATTCCTTTTATACTTATAATAGGAGCGGGTTTTATATAGCTCGAATTAGGAGATCTATAT
Organism: Coniella vitis; assembly: GCA_011317545.1. Classification (NCBI taxonomy): domain Eukaryota; kingdom Fungi; phylum Ascomycota; class Sordariomycetes; order Diaporthales; family Schizoparmaceae; genus Coniella; species Coniella vitis. The sequence continues at coordinate 1,001,364 of WUJK01000008.1, forward strand.
AGAAATAAGGGTAAATACCCGGCAGGATATCTAATTCTATTATATAAGGGCTAACGATATATATTACGGTATATTTATCGTATAATTAGGCTAATTTCTTTAAAAGGTAATCGGTAGTAATATTTTATAGGGAGAGCTAAACCTTATTACTTTTAATAAGCCGCTCTATAATTATTTATAACTTATTTATAGATTCTTCTATTCGTTATTATATAATTACTATTATAGCTTAAGCAAAAGTAGTTATATCTTTAAGCTATTAGATAAAATTCTCGGCCTAAACTCTAAGCGCTTATACTAATAATATATTATACTTTACCTATTCGATTAAATCTATATAATAACTATATAGGATAAAAAATAGGCTAAGGCTAATTATATTAATATCCTTATTATTAATAGCTAATTAAGCGCCGGATAGGAATATCGGTTAATCTAATTATATATATATAATAAACGCTCGAAGATAGTTTATAACCTCTTAGTTTACTCTTTCTATAGCTTTATCCGTTTATAAATAGAAAGTAATACTTAAATACTATTCTATCTTTATAAGCTTATATAATTAGCGTTAAAACCCTTCTACCTAATTTAAGCCTTAATTACTAATTATTACTTTAGGGAAACTATAGAACTGCTAATAATAATATAAAAACTACTCTATATATACTTCCGCGCTTATATTATATATAGCTTTAAATATAATAGCTTTCGTTAATCGGTTTATAATTATTATTAAATAAGCCTTTCTTATATCGTCTTTATAAGGAAGGTCGATTATAAAGTCTATAGATAACTTGCTTTATACCCGTTTAGGTATTAATAGGGGCTTAAGAAGGCCCTTCCTCTAATATCTCTATACCGTCTTATATTTATAAACGTTATAATTTCGTATAAACCGCCGAATATTATAGTATATACCTAGCTAGAAATAGCCCCTTATTATTATTATAATAATAATATCCCTTCCTAGATAGCTAGATAGGGTAGAATTATAAATACTTTATATTAGTTTAGTATATAGGGGTTCTTAATCCGGTAATTAGAGCTATTTATAGAATTTAAATAATCCTTTCTTATTAATCGAATACTCCGCTATAAATACCTTAATAAGCTTACTTTTAGATATCCGTAGGTAAGGGGGAAAAGAATATTTACCCCTATAAACTATACTTATAAGCTAGGAATATACCTTATTATATAAAGTAGTATTATCCTATAAGCGTTAGAGCTCCTCTTATATAAAAACCTTACTACCTATTAATAATAGCTTATCGTATATTATAATTTAGCTTATCTCTATTAATAATAAAAGCTAGATTTATCTACCGGTAAAGCGTTTATTAGATATATTATATAGTATATCCTACTCCCTCTTTAAAAGGGCGTTTAAACGCTTACTAATTACTCCTATATAATAAACTAAATAGTATCGAAAATAAACTATCGTCTTAGACTAACGGACCTACCTTTCGGTAAAACGCTATAATATTATAAAATATTCGAAGTTCTTATAATCCGAATAAATCGTAAATAATAATATAATACCCCTAAGCTTTATATCCTATACTCTTAAATAATTAATAATAGCTAATAATTCCTTATTATAGATCTTATAATTATATTCTATAGGGCTTAGGTAATATAAGTAATATATTATTAAATAGAGGATATTATATTCGTCCCTTTAAGAAAAGTAGCCGCTTAATAAATAACTAGAATAATCCGCCTTTAATACTATCTACTTATCCGGATCCTATTAGGTAAGTATAGGCTTATTAATAAAGAAACGCTTTAGCTATTCGAATATAGCTTCTTCCTATTCCCTAAACCTAAATAAAACCCCCTTTTTAGTTAAAGCTAGGAGGGGCCCTATAATTTCGGAATAATTAGTAATAAACTAATAATAGAAGTTTATAAATCCTAAGAAGCTATAAACTCCCTTAACTATCTTCGGAGCCTCTTAATTATATATAGTATATACCTTCTCGGGGTTTATATAAATCCTTACCCCCGCTTTAATAATAAAGCCTAGGTATTTCGTCTTAATTATACCGAATTCGTACTTAGTAATATCTAAATTTAAACCTATTACTTCGAAAGTATATAATACTAGCTTTACCTTTACTTAGTAATCTTTAGTTATACTATCGGTATATATTAGAATATTATCGATATAAGCTAAATAGAAGATATCTAGGTAAGGGTATAGAATAATATTAATATAATATTAGAATATTATAAGAGTATTTATAAGTCTAAACAGGGTTATTAGTTATTCGAAAAGGCTATACCTTATATAAAAGGCGGTCTTTTACTTATCTCCTTTCTTAATATAAAGTTTATAAAACGCTATTTATATATCGAGCTTAATAAAATATTTAGTATTTATAATATTAAATAGGGTTTCTTTAATAAGGGGGAGCGGGTAGCGGTTAGCTTCCGAAATAGCGTTAAATATACGGTAATCTATATAAAAACGGAGGCCGCCCTTTAGTTTCTTAATAAAGATTATAAAAGCTCCTATTAAAAAGCTATTAGCTTTAATATAGCCTATATCGAATAACTCGGTAAGAATCTTCCTTAATATAATAAGTTCTTCTCTAGATATCCTATATAATAGGCCTTTAGTAGCGGCAGAACGTTGCTTCTTAGCAGCAGGAGCACTAGTGGGAGCAGAGGTAGGCGTAGGGCGTTTATTACTAGTATTGCCGGTGGTAGCGGTACGGGCGATGCCGATATCGTTATCGTTACTGCTACTGCTACTACTACTGCCATCGTCTACGTAGGCACGATTAGTATTACTACTAGTAATATAGTTACTATCGTCGTTAGCCTCGTCCTAGTAGGCCTCCTTATCGTCCTCCTTAGCGTTATTATTACTAGTATATATATTAGAGGTAGGCTCCTCGTTGCTAGAGGTATCTTCGGCCTATTCCTAGCTATCTTAGAGTAAGTCCACCTTATCTTTGCTATTAGTACTATCCTTAGCACCCTTAGCGTTACCCTCGCCCTTATCCTCGAGCTCGAGGATACTATCGAGGGCCTTCTATAGGAGGTCTTTACCGCCCTTACCTTTATTATAGATATAGTTATTATTATTAAATACGTTAGTAATCGGCTTTATAGCGCTATATAGGAGTACGCTATATATTACGGGGGCGGTACCCCTCTTAATAGCGGTAGCTTCTATTAGAAAATATACCTATTAGTAATAGTTAATTAGTAATACTAGAACTTAGCTTTAGTATAGTATACTATACTTATTATACTATTTATATAGGTATTTAGTAGGAAGGTTATACTACTTTATAGTAGCGCTAGATACGGTATTTATTTATAGGGAGCTTAAGCTAGTTTATATAGATTAATAGGAGTATTATACGCTTCTTAGCTATACGGGCGTTAATAGTATTCGTAATATAGCGCGCTTTAGTATATTTAGCTTTATAATAATTTAAAACGTTAGTAGACTACTATAAGTCCTAGTATTCGATTAGGAAAGGTAGATATACTTACTTCCTTTCTTAGGAGGTATTATAATAGTAGTAATAATAGCGGCTATACTTTAGAATATAGAGGGGAGTATAATACGGCGGTAGCGATAGCTAATAATATTACTATACTGCTATATTATAGATTAAGAAAGGAGGGGGGAGAAGGGGGGAGGAGGAGGGTATTTAGATAAGTTATAGTAGGCGTAGGAGAAATATAGCAAAGGGCGCTATACCCCTACTATTAATAATAATAGGGGTATAACTAGCTATAATAGCTATTATCTATAATTATAGATAAAGGGCTAGCTATTATTAGTAGAAGGATATATACTTTTACGGATTAATAATAATAGATACCTTAAGGTATATCTTTAGCGTATCTTAAGCTATTACTCTATACTATTATAGGGATATTTATACTATATTAGTAGCCTAGTAATTAGCTAGCTCTTTAGCGTAGCGCCCTTAGGCTACTATATTAGTAAGGTTATCGCTAGTATAGTCGACGTATAGTACGTATATAATACGGCTTCGGAACTAGTTTTAGCCGGTATCTAACGTTTAGTAATTATACGGTAATATACTAACCTAATAAAAACGTAGCTTTATACGGGTTATACTAATAGTATTATATAACTCTACTTTAAGACTAATCCCTAGAGTATTTAGCTTCTAGGATATAGCTAATACGCTATAAAGCAGCCTTCGGGCTAGGGTTATACTACGAATATATATACTAGGTAGGTGCGGATACGCTCCTTAGTAGTACGATAAGCAGTATACGCCGAGATACCCCTTAGGAGGTATGCTAGCGTAACTAGTCCGGCGTTAATTTAATTAAATAAATAAATAAATAAATATATAATAGGCCTTATAGGGCGTTTATAATAAACTTATCCGCCTTTTTATATAGCCGAATCTTATAATCCGCTCCCTCTTTATATAGCGGTAGTACGGAAGTTATATTCTTATTAAAGAGGTTCCGGAACTTATAATACTCTAAGGGGAGTTTTTCGTTAACCGAGGATTCTACTTTCGGTAATAAGGCTTTAGTAATATCGGCTATTATAATACTAAAAAACGCTACTTAAGCGGTATTTAAGCGTTTTATATACCGAATTTCGCTTTAGATAATAAGGGTATTAATAGATATATAGTTAAAGTTCTTAGGGTTATATCCTTATTCCTAAACCTCTAATCCTCTTATTTATCTAATATTTAAGCGGTATTTATAAGCTATATATATTACCCTCTCTTTTTCTACCTAAGGTTTTCCTAAAACGAGATTATATTAAAAGTAGGGGATTATATAAGCCTAAATACGATATAAATACCTATCTAGGTTTATATTAAGGTAGGTTATATAGCGGATAATAGGCTATTTATATAATATTCTCTTCCTTAACGATTAATAAAGGGTCTTAAGCGGGATAGGTATATACGGAAATCTTAATTTATATATAAGTATCTCGCTTATAATAGAATAATAGTTATAATTAGAATCGATAAATACTAGGATAAATAGAGTTAAATTATAGAATAGGTTTATTATAAAATAGTTCCTATTTATCTAATGCTTTACTTCTTATAAGCTAAAGTTAAAACCTATAAGCTCTTATATATAACTTTATATAAAAGTAGCTAGTTTTCCTTTTATTCCTCGGTAGTATTATTAAGGTTAATAAGGTTAATATCGGCGATATTAATATCCGTCTCCTATATAGCTCTTAAGCTAATAAGCGGGTATATAAGTAGGAAGGGGTAATAAGCGATTTTATAATTCGAATATTCGTACCTATAATAGAATCCCTACTCTTTCCTATACTTAATCTCCGCTTAATTAACCTACCTTATATATTACTTATTAGCCTATAGAATATTAATACTAATTATAGCTATATCCTTATTAGGATTTATATAAGGGTTTTATAGTTTTTATCTATTTCCTCCTACTTATTAGGTTATCCTAAAGTATTATATTATAGCTCCGGATAAATAGTTTAAAAGTAAAGTATAGCTATTATTTCGGATAGCGATATAGCTTTTTAGCTTAACCGAGATATAGAACGCTTTCTTTACCTAATTATTATATATCGACGGTATTTCTATATTAATAAGCTATATATATAATATACTATTAATAGCGCCCTTTAGGTATATTAACTTAGCTAAATCCGGCTATTCTATACCGCCGGAGTTTACTAATAACTTTTTCTATTAAGAGAAGAAGTTAAGGAAGGGTTAGCCTTTCTTTTAAGTAAAGCTCTTAAGCTTTTAAGAAATAGTAATAATATAATTCTTATCGTAATATCGGTAGTAGAGCTATTATAGGAATAAAGAGGGTTTCTAAAGGCTATATTCTCCTCCTATAATATAATAACTCCTTATTATAACCTTTATATCTCCCTCTAAGTACTTATAAATTTCTTAGAACTTATCTATATAATTCCCGATAAAATAGATATTTCGGATAAGTTTATACCTTATAATACGCTCCTAAGCTAGGAATTAAGTATATATACCCTTAAAGTTCGCTAGCTAAGAAAGGGGCTTATATTTAGGTATAATTATACTCTCTAGGGCCTTATCTATATTAATATCGGCGTTTTCTATATCTTAGGAGGTAGGGGTATAAATATCTTCTAATTTATTAGATACCGGGTTAGGATATTCGGCCGCTATATTATTAATATTTACTAATAGCTTTTATAATAATAAGCTATAGGATTATTCGATTTATATAAATTATACCGTAAGCGCTTTTAGGTTTTATACGCTATTTTCGTACTATTATTATACTACTCCTTTAATAATATACCGCTATTCTTCTATTATTTAAGTAATTATTTATTATATAATTATTATTATATTATTATTATCGTTATTCGCTTAGGTAGGGAGTTACCCGAATTACTTATTATAGGGATACGATATCCTAAAGCTATACGCTAAATAAGTATATAAATACCGTTAGATATATAGAGTAAGTAGAAAAAAGTTAGTTAAATATAAACGGGTATCGAGAGAGTATTTATAGTTTCGATCCTAATTTCTATTATTAATTAACTTAAGGAGAGAAGTAAGAATAATATCTATATAGCGGTATAAGAGCTACTCTTAAATAGCTCTTATATTTAGGATCTACCTATAGATAGAGTTTTCTATAGGTCTACCGTTAATACGGGTCCTATTATCGATAGTCTTTTATACGGCTTATAAGCTACTCGGAAGACGCTCTTATTTAGCGCTTATATAATACTAATCTCTAAACGAGAAGGGAATATATTAACTAAAGCTTTATACTCTAGTATACCGAAGCCGTATATTTACCTATAGGCTTATAATATTTAGTTATCTATTAATCTAGACTTTATTATTAAACTACCCCTCTTATAAGAACCTTTAACTTAGGTATAATACGATAATATCTTAATAGTAGTTTATAAACTAAGTAAGTATATATACTTCCTACTATATAAAGAAAGTAGTATTATAAAGGAGCTTATATATATATTCCTCTATATTATTATCGCTAATTATAGAATACTTTAGGAAATTATATTAGATAGAGATAGAAAATTTATATTAAAATTCTAGATCTTATTTACTAAATACCTCGGAACGATATAACGTATATCTATAGTATTTTATCCTTAGATAGATAGATAAATAGAATATATTAACTAGATTATAGAATAATATTTATAATATTATATTAATTATAAATAAGATAATTAGGTTAAACTCTTATTTATAATATAATTCGCTTATAATAATATAAATATAACGAGTATAGGAAAATTACTATTCTTCCTATTCTATAGATATAACCTTACGGTATATTACGAAATACTATTAGGTAGAAATATAGAAATAGCAGACTAATATACTAAAAGAATTAAGTAATTATATAAAGATATTCGATATATATTTTAGGATATTAAAGAATAAATAACGAAATACGCTAATTAGAAAAGGATTAAAGGATTAATCCTATAAAAAGGAGATAAAGTTTATTTTAACTATAAAAATATTAAAACTATTAAACCTAGCGATAAACTCGATTATAAAAAACTCGGACCTTATAAAATTATATAATAGATTTTACTAATTAACTATAAATTAGAAATCCTATATATACGCCTATACCTAATCTTCTATATTTTACTCCTAGAATTAGTATTAATAAATATAAAACTCTCGTATAATATAGATATTATCGAACTAGAATAAGTATAATACGAAGTTAAAGAGATTCTCGATTTATATAAATACGGACGCGGAAAATAATATCTTATTAAATAGAAAGGATATAATAATTTAGAAAATATATAGGAACCCCTAAAGAATATATACCTAGATCTTATTAAAGAATACGAAAATAAAAAGCTATTATAACCTTAGATAGAGAAGGTATTATAAGGAATCGAACCCCGAACCTCTTAATAAGAAATTAGGAACTCTAACTACTAAGCTATAAGATTACTCGTATCTTTAATTATAATAGCTATCTATAGGAATAACTAAACCCCTTATTAAGAGCTCTTATATTTAGACTCCTTAAGTCGAATCCGGATTAATTAATCGTAGCGTTAGGCGCTATTAATATATTCTAATCTATACCCTTAAACGAAGGATCCTATACGGATAGAATAGCCTTTTTAATAGCTATAGTTTAAATAGCCTCGGTAACTTACTTACGCTCCTCCTCTTCTAAACTAGCGTTTATTAACTTTATACCCTTCTTTTAAAGAAATTATTATTATTTCTTTAAATAAGATAATTTAGCTAAAGTCTTTATTAAACGGGTTTATATATCGGTAAATTCCCTCTAATATTTAAATAGATACTCCTCCTCCTCTAATTTATAATTATCTAAACGTATTAACTTATTATTAATCTTAGATATTAAGGAAAGAGTTAATACTAATATAATAAGAATTATTAAGAAAAACTACTTATATAAGGATATTAGTATTCGTAATATATTATAAGAATAATTTCGTTTAATATATTATATATAACTTTTTATACTATTAACTATCTTATATACTAACCCCTCCTTTAGGTATAACGAATAAGGTATAACTTTATAACCTTAGGTTTCGATATATATAAAACGATTTAAAGTAATAATACGCTTTTTAGATAAAGATAAGGACGGATTCGTAGTATATAATTTTATAATTCTAGAAGATATAACGAATTAGGAAAATATAATCCGAAGTAAGAATATTAGGTAGGATTACTTATAGGAATAAGGAATAATCTTTAGGGATAAAGATTTATAGAAGGGAGATAATATTATAACCTATAAATATATAGGTTATAGGAATAAGCTAGCGTAATTATATACTAGTAAATCGGAACCTTAACGGACCGATAGGGATCTCCTATATAAGGAATATAAGTAATATAATTAGGGTTAGGGTAGAGCTTATAAGAGATTATTATTATCTATCGGATAGTTAATAGGTAACTATAGGTATTAATAGGCTTAAATAGGCTATATATTAATAAATAGGATAATAGAAGGATATAAGGATAATAGATTTCCTAGCTATTAAATAGTTTTCCTTATAGTCTTTAGTTATAAATCTAAGTATTATTTTATATAATAGGGTAATCCCTCTTAATTACTTATAATACTTAATATTGCTCGATAACGTACGAAGACTTAAAGGTAATACTTCCCCACCTGCTAATATACAACTTATAGGTACCTCTAGAATCCGGGATTCAGGCAAGGATCATTACAAATTGCTTCCTAGGCATAGCGCCCAGTGTATAATTCCCAAATGCGGCATTGGAATTGTATAAGAAATACAAATGAACAAGGGCAATCCGTGGTGCGCATAGGCAGGCTCCTCGGACTTCTTCTTGTTGAATGGTATTATACGCAATTTTAGAAAGTGGATGCAAGCATATTTTGAGGAATCTTTTTCGAGGTTATAGCCTGGTTACGGCGGAATTACCTCCTTGCCTAGGTATATAAGGGGTAATGTTGCGATAACCGCCTTTCTTCTCGAAGAATACCCTCCGTTTGTACAAGGACAAGACTCCTTCATACTTCCGTAGTATAAGAAGGATATAAACGAAGCATTTCCACTTCAACCAGATATACACGAGGTGAGTAGTGTTGTATAGACCAGGGACAGAAGGCTTATTCTTCTGTGCTACAAAGTATAGACGCAACCTGTCGAATACTGTATAGTCATAGATTAGCCGTGTGCAATATAGTAACAAGGGTCTTCTATGATCCTGGCAATATAGTTATAGTAGCTTTTGACTCGAGCAATTCAAACCAATTGCGTGCTCATGGGGTTGCTGGATTCTTTTTCCATGCTGATGGTGCAATGGGTATCTCTCTCTTAGTGAATTGCTTTTCGCATCAGTAAATCCAATGATGAACCGTGCGATATGAGATATCAAGCAGACTATATTTGAAATTTGGAATATAGTCAAGTCAAGTTTCCTCATTCTGCAACCAATATGCGAGTTTTGAGTAGCAGCCAAGTTACTCGTCAGAAAACGAACTCGGCAGCTTACTATCTTCCAGCCCTTCAGAATCGAGACGAATGTCCACCCATCCAGCATATAGGCCAGACCGACTTTGATCAATGGTACCATTGGGTTGGAAAGAGAATCCAAGGGATAACACGTTCAACCATGAAACGCTAAATAGCCCAAACCTACGGGTTAAGGCTTCCGGCAACCACTGACGACTATTGTACAATATCGCTGCATGCGTTTCGTGCACCACAAGAAACACAGAATAGCACATCAAACAGTGAATAGGCTGGTTTTACTCTCAGAATGGCCGTATACACGAGATCCCACCACGGAGACTCGCATAGCATATAGCGAGAGGCTTAGCCACCAAGACGTCGTAAGGCTACGCCGCGTCATCTTCAACCGCGAAGAGCGGAAGCATGTATAGACTTCTTATTGAGTAGAATTGGTACAGGGAGCCTCCGCTTTCTATGCCAGTGGATAGCGTTTGTGGGCTCCAACATCGTGGCTTATAAACACTTATCCATAGACGTGCTCTACTGCTGATTATTCAATGTATTCTTGCACCTAGACGTCTATATAATATTAATTATTTCCTTTTTATGTTTCCACCTTTTCCCAAGGCCGCGATCCGTCAGGGCAATATTTATATCGCTCCATCTCGGGGTAGTCGCTTGACCAATTGACTGGACGGTAGCATGCACTCCTTTCACGCGACCACTCCAACAGAGCATTCCAGTCACGACACATCCGGACGGAGCCAATGCCGGCATTTGGATGCTCAGACTTGGCATTCGCATGTAAATGCCCAGTATAGAGCGGAGTATCGTCGGCATTGCATACAACCGTCTTGCGCAGCAGATTGAGGCAATGTATCAAGTGCTCATACTGCCATGACTGACTCTCTTCGGGCACACCATCGTGCGCTTCATTGACTGCAGTTCGAAGCACGCGCTGCCGAGTATCAGCCAACATTCCCTGCACGAGGTCCGGGCGTCCTGGAGAGAGAGAGATACTCACAACACAATGTAACTCGTGCGCAGCCGTCAAGATGTAGGTGCCTTTGGACTTATCCCAGGGCCAGCGCTGAGCGTGGGGCAAAGAGACTGCAGCAACGTAGTCGTCGTCAAGAGCCACGAAGCTCTGCCAGGGCTCCATGGTCCAGTTGTTCCACGCTGCATCCTGGATCGTTCGGCTTGTGTCGTCGAAAGGGTCATGGGCAACGTTTTCGGTGGGTATATTGCGCTTGAGGTTGGCTAAATGCGTGCGGACGCGGTTAGCATGGATTGTGATTGATGTTCAGTGTGATGGCCCGCGGCCTCGACATAACTTGGGGGCCTCTGTATTCAGTGCCAGTCAAGTTTAAGGTCTGTCATACCGTATCTGGTGGGTAGCTGATTGGCGAGATCCCAAGGTCTGAAATACTGATGATGAACAAGATATATGTTTGCAAGCAACGAAAGAGACAAGACAAGAGCCAAAGTGCACTGTGCGCCCATGAAGCGCTGCGATGGAAGCCGTGGACGATTCATTGGCAGGTCTTTGTTCTGTTTCTCGCCAGCACCGGTCTCTTCCTGGTGAACAGGGTCATACCGAACACGATTCATTGTGCTTGCTTGCGGTGGAAATGAGCCTGATGTCGAGAAACGTCGTGAAAGCGTCGGCAGAGCAGAGGGCAACGGCTATCGTGCACTCTGGAAAGCAATTGCAAAAAACAGCCGCCCATTATTTTCAAGACCTATTCGTTGATCACCACTGATACATGTTTCAATTCTAGGTCCCTTTTTGAATCTGCTGCTCCTCTAAAGTAACTCACAGTGGCCGGCGCCAGAGTCTGGTGAGTTCCCCATCTCATCTGCAACCTCGGGAAACCCGGATATGAAGCAGCTCTGAATGGTTGCATTCTAGCCCCCCATGCCCCTCCAACGCGATGCAAAACCCCGTCACCGACCAAAGGCTACTCCTGCCTTATCTGGGAAGGTCTGCGAAGGAACATTGACCCTATCGTCAGCGGCCCCCAAGATACAAAAGTACTTTGGGTTTCGTACAATCGACCCCTGGACCGAAAGACCAACAGCTTTGCGACGACCTCCCCTCTTTTATTGTTGGTATTCAGAAGACTTTTGTATTCAGACAGGTCCCACGCCTCCGTACAAACCACGCAACTTGCGGGTGATCATTATATCGCCCGGCTTTCTCTTCATACAGCAATGGCGTTGACTTTTACCAAAGAGGGCCGTGTGCCCTTTCAGATTCCGGAAACAGATATCTTGGGCTCGACATATTACAAGATCTTTGGAGACCTGTCGGCTGGTGCTCCGCCTATTGTGATTTTGCATGGCGGCCCTGGTGTTGGGCATGAGTACCTCCTGACCTTTGCCAGCCTTTGGCAGGATTATGGCATTCCCGTCATCTTCTACGACCAGGTAGGCTGTGCCTCGTCGACCCATCTCCCGCAGATGGCTGGCAACAAGGGATTCTGGCAAGAATCGTTGTTCGCTGCCGAGCTCCAGAACCTGCTCGATCACTTTGACCTTGGTAATCCCAATGGCCCGGGCTTCCATCTCCTTGGCCATAGCTTTGGCGGCAGGATTGCTGCAGCCTTTGCTACGAGCCGGCCTCCAGGTCTCCAGAGATTGGTACTGGCGAGTGCGCTGGCTAGTACCGAGCTCTCCATCCGAGGCAACGAGTTACGGAGGCACGAGCTGCCCACGGAAACGCGCGAGACGCTTGTAGGTGCTCCCTTCTGAGTCGTGCGGGTAGTAGTAGTACTGGCCCTCGCTTCATAGGAGCGACGAGAGACGTCGTCGGCAGAACAGTTCCTCTTTTCAGTTTTCGTCTTGGAGACTAATCATCCCCCCTTACTGAGATATACAGGAGAAATGCGTTGCAGAGCGTGACTTCAAGAGCCCTGGCTTCAAAGAGGCCTCGATGGCGTACAACAAAGCCTTCTTTTGCCGCGAGGAGCCGATGCCTGAGTTGATGCTGCCGGCGCTCCGCCACATGGGCGAGACGGCCGTCATGGAAACAATGTACGCTGTCACATACATGCCTCTTGCTTCTTGAGATTGGAGAGAGCATCCTACTGACTGACTGGTGCGCAGACTGGGTCCCTCGATTCATCTCAGTCCGGGCGAGGGCTCAATGGCCGATTGGACGTGCATCCCTCGCCTTCCACAGATCAATGTGCCCACCCTCGTTTACAACGCCGAGTTTGACACATCGCACGATATTTCCCAGGTGCCATTTTTTGAGCTCATCCCACGCGTACGCTGGATTACTTTTGCTAATGGGAGCCACATGTGCCATCTCGAGCGCAACCTCAAGGACAGAGTTCTTAAAGTGGTGGGCGATTTTCTCACGCAGGGTAGAGAGGCCTAGGAGAAGCCAGCCACACAATTTTGTATACTATATATAGACGAGTGGTATCTTCATATTCACAGCGATATGAGGCCGGGAGACTAGGAGCTAGAAATGTGAAAAGGCCTCTCACGGGTCTGGAACAATATTCACAGTCCAAATCAAGCCGTAGTCCTTGAGTCCATCCACAAAACGTATCCATTTATAAATTGACTGCAGGTATAGCCTGCTGTGTACTACGCAGCAACCACTTTGACAGGCTCTTGGTATTCCCCAAAGTGCGAGCAAGAGTTATTTAAAACTCAACAAGACATTCCGCCACCGCATCGTCACGCTCCACACCGTCAGCCTCCACAGCATCGCTACAAGCACGGCTCTTGATTGTCATGGCTGGACTTCGGACGTCAAGGGTGTGCCCTGCCGCTAATCATGTTAGTCTCTGACACTGGAAGACAGGCCAGGAAGGTTCCGGTCGAGGGAATGTATACCTTTCTGTTGAGAGATTGGGTGCGCCATGGTAGAAACCATCCAACCGGCAAGGATTGTGAAAGCTGCTGTCGAGGGCAACATTGTTGATCTGCTCAAGTACGACAAGTGGGTTGTTTGTTTGTCTGTGAGAAGAGGGGGCAGTAAGATGCTATGTGGTCTGATATTCAACATAAAAACAAATCATGTGAGCGACAAGCCTCGCGCTTTATAGTAAATCTTTTTTATGCTCATATAGCATTGGGAACATCAACAGTCCAAACCACCTGCCTCGAGAGACATGTTTCTGGTTCCCCTCCTTGGGAGCTTCACGGTCAACGATAGATGCCAGACAAAGACCCAACAGGCGGGCGGGGCATGGTATTGCAGTTTCCTTGCGTCAAGCTATCATGGATTCTTGAGAAGTTACAAGTCTGGCCCAATATGCAGTCAGCGTGCCGTTGCAGACATCGAGACATCATTATCGCCCCGCCCCTGGGAGATTCCAGTTGCAAGAGTTGCAGAGGCGGTAAAGCTCAGTGTTGGGCCTTTTGCGTTGCATTTGCCAGTGCTACTCTCGAGAGCATACTTTTTGTTTTCGTTGTTGGTGCAGTATACAGTGGAGCACGCTGTTTCTTATGTCAGAGATATCACCACAAACAAATGCCAACAGGAATAAATGCTTGCCACTCACGGTCCGAAACTCATCTCCGTGAGCCATGATACGAAACGCAGAAGACCAAGGACCACTGTGTACGGTGGAATCACATTCACAAGAGAAAAAGCTGTACGTACTGTCTCTGAAAGACAACCCCTCGGCGCTCGTTTGAGGCCCATTACGCTAAGACTCCCGAGTGCACCTTTGCAATCGCTTAGGACAATAGTATTGTGTTGTGAAAGGCGGCAAATCTCGGGCTTGCAGACCGGTCTGCAGAATTGGGACAACTCCAGCTCCCTCCTCTTACTACCAGGAGCGAAAAAAGTCTGAATGCAAAGAAACACTGGAGCTGGTTCGCCAAGATAACGGCGCGCAATCGCAATTGCTGATGCATGTAAGATTCCCAACGCCGGATATTTGCTGCTCTGCTGCACCAACATCAAGAGGGGCGGCGGCTGGCCCGGATAACTTTTGCCGTCCGCCACTGTCCCATCGCAGGATACAAGATGCAGTCAGCCGATTCTGCGAGGCTCCAAAATTACTTGACAGGGTCTGGTCGTCGCATCCGCGGCATGGTGTACAGGGTCTGCGGCCTCGTCGCTGTGTGTTCATGGTGCAAGCGATCCTGGAGAGGCACGCAAGGCACGGCCCCTTTTTCGATCCAAGATTTCCATATAAGTTGCCACAGAGCACTCGTCTGCCATAGCTCGAGACGGACATGTCACACGACCCACCCCAGATATAGCATTGAGATTTTTGTTCACTAGCTGCAAACGAAAAACCGTCGAAAGACATCAGACATGTCGGGGTGGTCCAAGAATGGATTGCTGGCGGCGTCGGGGAGTCTGCTAGGTTTAGCCTCCGTTTCCGTTGGGCTTCGACTCTACGCACGGAAGAAGCAGCTTGCAGCATTTTTAGCAGACGATGCCTTGGCAATTGCGGCTTGGGCAAGTCTTCCCTCGTGCCCACTATAAGCGTGTGTGCAGTGTTGTTAACCCAAGGACGATGGCGTTTAGGTGTGGTTTCTCGCATACTCGATCATAAACTTCATCAGTAAGTCCATGTTTGTCCAGCTTTGAAGAGCACGTGAAGCTCGGTTGGGCCAGCAGACAATGCTGATGCGAGTCTTTTTCTGTTTAGGTGTGGGCAAGAAAATCCTGGGATACAAATCATCCGATTTCACCGAAGCAGAGACTTTGGCAATGACCGAGCTCTCGCAGAAGGTAGACGACTTTCTCCCCGAGCTTCCCGTCCAAAAGGGCAAATAAAAGAAGGGAGATTACTGACTTTGGGCGCAGCTCGCGATTGCTAGAAGTGTTTTCGAAATTCTAGCCTTGGCCTGTATCAAACTGAGCGCCGTCTTCTTCTACCGCCGCATCTTTGCCAGTACATATACTGCTGACGGCAAGAAACAGTGGTTCAATGTGATCAACACGGTCACAGTCATCGTTGTCATCCTGTGGCTGATCACTTTCGAATTCCTGGCAGGATTCGAGTGCGGGACAGATATCGCTTCGCTCTGGAATGGCAATTACCTCAAGAACTGCACCATCACCTTCCCCTTTCTTTATGGTGAGGCCGTGTCCGACTTTCTCCTCGACGTCTGGATTCTGGCTCTCCCCATCCCTCGGATCTTACAGCTCCACACCACCGGACGGAGAAAGCTCGAGATCACGGGTGTCTTCCTCTTAGGATATATAGGTCTCGGCGCGTCCATTGCGCGCATGGTGGAGTACATTGTCGTCGAGAATGGCGGTCCCCTTCTCTACCTATATGGTGACACCGAAGGTATGTCCGGCTCCGTCCACCAGAGGGCTCCTCCCATCAATCCCACCCACGCCTTGGTAGAATCTTGCTGACAACACGATCGACATGGACTCCGCAGTGGATGACTCCAAGGCCGTTTTCTATGGCATTCTCGAGATCGGCATCTCGCTTGTGGCTGTCAACTTGCCGTCGTCCTGGCTCCTCTTGACACATGTCACACCAGACAAGGTCATTCGTAGCATCCGCAGTGTCATCTCCCTGGCATCGTTGCGTAGCGCCCGGGATGACGGTAACCAATCGAATGACGTGCCCAAGAAAGCTGGGTCCAATGCCAGTACACGACCCAGCGATGCATCTCTCAAACTGCGGTCGGATATTGAAGCACAGAACACCACGACATCTGCAGAACGAGGGGCTTCTGCTGTCGATAGAGAAGGCTTGCAGGGAGGGGTGCATGTACAGAGCGCAGTGTCTGTAAGTCATGACTAGAGAGGCGTGCTAAGAGGAAGTGCAGATGTCTTTTTTTATTATTTTTTTTATTAAAAAACAATTTAAAAAAAACTTCTCTTTTCTCAGCATTGAGGTCGGTGGTGACCTTTTCACTTTTGGCATGTTGATGTACTGTTATGCCTAGCCATCCCGTCATATGTATAAAAACCTGAGTTATAAACCATTTTCACTTGTAGGTATATTGTATTTCTTAGGCGTATATTAGCTTATCATGACAGTCTTAGAGCCGTGATTTTCTGAAGTGCTGTCGGAGTCCACATAAAACAACAGCCGTGCATTTTGCTTGGTAGTCTTTGTTGTTTTGTGAAAAGCCAAAGTTCTTTTTAGACAAGAATCTCCTATGGTTTTCGCCTGATATGGGATCTGGTAACTCGTCCTACGGTTTTGCAAGACCCACTTAGTTTCAATAGATACAAAAGCGAACTGTTTCAAAGACTAGATTAATACACATTCGAGACATTCGTAAAAGGAGTAGAATACGGATATTCAATTGTGGTATTTGTTTCACACGATAGTTGATGTTGGCGTGAAATGAATGATTGTAGATTACTTATCTCTTTTTATTCATGCTATTCCTCGGCATAGTTGTTCCCATTGTAGCCAATCGCAATGTACTAGGAGCAAAAATATGCTATTGCCATTGGCTAATGACATGCCTTATAAAGCTGAAAATGGATTAGGGTAGCCGACGACTGGTGTATTAAGTAGCGTAGCACCCTATAGGCGTTTCCTTTTTCTTTTTTTCTTATGGTGGTCGAGCATCACGATTCACTGATAACCTATCATAAGAGTGGGTGTTACTGTTCAAAATGTTATTCCAACAGGCGTGGGTACACCAATCCCAAGGCCATGCAACGGATAAAGCGCAGGCCGGAGACGAAGAGGATGAAGACGGGTCGGGACTTTGGACAGCATTGGCGCAGCGGCTTCATTTGAGGAGGTGGAAACCGTAGCCTAACCTCTTGGACCAAGAATGAATATAAACATATAAACATATATATATATATATATATATATTTTAAAAAAAAAAAGAAAAGAAAAGTGTATATATGCAATAGAAATCTCCTCGTCGCTTATAGGACTGGCGATAAGATAGGTGGCTTGAAAAGATGAAGCATGCCTTTATATCGTTAGCATTTTGTTTTCCCTTCTATAATTTGCAGAATATGAAGAACCTATTGGAAACAATGCGCCGAAAAGAGACGCAGAGAAAGAAGAGATGGATTACCAATACCAGAACCGGGGAGAGGATGTTCTTTTTCAGATCTTCGATTTTTTTGCTTCCAAGATGGGAATCACAACAAGAAAATTCGACCATGCAATCCGTACTCTTGGAGAATTTGTCCCTCACAATTGCCCAGGACTTCTTATTCGCAGCAACGCTCAACCAGCCACAGATCCTCGTGTTGAGTACCACGACCATCGTGGTCACTCTTCCGCTTTGTTCACAAAGACCGGTTGATTCGCTTGATCGGTTGTCTGCGTAGCCATAGTTGTTGATAGGCCAAGTCAGGTCATTACAAAGAGCATCTTTTTCTTCAATACATCACGATAGCCTGGCATCACCCGGAAGGAGGATCCAAAATTAAATCAAGCATCGCTTCATCCCAACTTTCTCATCCTATATCAACAAAAAGGTTCTCAGAATCACACACACGCTTTTGTACTCTCGACAATGACATTGCACCTCGTTCGATTCGTATCTCTCGGTCCTCTTCCTCACCATCGTAGCCCTGTCAATGGGACGCCCGACGATTGTAGTTGCCATCATCGATTTCTCCTTGATAGTTTCTCCTTCCATGCCCGTTTCATTGCTCATCCCGTACCGGCCTGAGCATGCAGGAACCTTCATTCAGGACAAGTACACGCCTTTTGTCAAGTTTGCTGTTCGTGATACCCAGTAGCTCCAAGTAACTACTCATGACGATTTTCCCATAAGAAACTTGGTTAGGCGCATACCCCCTATCGCTCGCGAAACTTGTTTAAATCTCTGGAGCGTTGTATCGTCGATGGTTGACCTCTATCATCACAAGAGGCCACCATGGCTGAGGTGTTCCGACAAGATTCGGTGCCCATTACCGTCATTGTTGGCTCTGAGTTTCTCACGCCGTATTCGCATCATGTGCCAATACAAAATCTGGCGTAGCCGACGCACAGCGGTGCTCATTCTGGGAACATTGGTGTGATTAGGACGAGATCTCTACTCCTCATCAGAGTAATCATCCTCCTGGTCGCGGATTGCCCTAAAGCGGCGGCTGGCAAGGTCTTCCTCAAGACCACCCTCTGACTCGGGATCAACATAGCCATCCCCGCCCATAAGACTGAGAAGCACAGGCAGGAAAATGAGAGCATGTGTCGCAGCGAAGAAGACGAGCGCCACCCAGATGCGGAAGTAGTAAATCTCAAAGATCTTGCTGCGGGTGAAGGCTAGAACAAAGACGCCAAGGAACTTGGTGATGGTGATGCCCGAGAAGACGGAGCCGCCCACGTTGGCTAAAGCGGTCCACGAGCGGGCGTCACGACCACGGAATCGATTTCTGGCGCGTTCCATAAACGTGTGGGATGGGAACATGAAGGCTCGGGCAATGTGAGCGCAAAACTCAACGGCAATGCCAACGCATATGATCAGGTTCACAAGCGAGACAGCATTCAGGCTAACACCAAAGACAGCCATGGCTCCAATGATATCCACAATCGTCATGACCACAGTAATGGCAACCGCCGCGCCCGTAAGCACTGAGCCAAGAAGGATGGAAGACACGACGAAGATGATACCGATGGCAGCGCACAAGAGGCCTGCGGTCAACCCAACAATCGAAACGTATTGGTCAAAGAAGATATAAAAGATGCTGTAGGGGAAGACTTCGGCACCAGATTTGGAGCTAAAGTCGGCGGCGATGCGACGGGCTGCAGTATAGGCGTTGATGAAGTCGTCTTGGCTGCGCAGAGGAGAGTGCATGGTGCGGAAGTGACTCGCTGGAATGCTCTGCTTCTCTTCATCAACGACAACAGCAGAGCTGTAGGATGCTTGGCCGCCCAATGGACAGCCATCTGTGGTGGGGGAAGCCAGGAACTTCTGAAGGTAGTGCACGAACTCCTCACCTTCTGGCATTCCCGACAATGTGATGTTCCACGCAGGGTCTCTTCCTTCAAAACAGGCAGAGCCCTTTTCGACGCAACAATCTTCAAATTGCGGATTAAGCCACAAAAAGAAGTCATCAATCCAGCTGGCAGTTGGAGAGGCAATATACGACACATCGGTCCGCTTGCGCTCTTGTTCAAGGATATTGGTCAGTGATAGTGAGTCACAAGTGGTAAATCTTGCGCAAATTTCCTGTTGGTACTTTCTTTTACTAGCATTGACATCCTTTGTAACGAAGTAGACCGGTGGGCCAGCATCAAAGTAGTCATAGAGATCGTTGAAGTACGGAATGAGGTAGGAGTCGTCCGGAATGGCAACTCGCTGGTCCAAGCCCAGTTTGACCTCGGGAATGAGCGCCACGCCCGCGGCAAAGAAGCCAAGGAAAATGGCGACGATTGCGACCTTGACTTTTCTTCCGAGCAGCGTTGGCGCATAATGCTTGATAATGAACTGCTGGAGGAAGCCCTCATCTGAAGTCTCGTACAACCGGGCACCCATATTGCCGTTACTGCCATCAAGATGGATACGGGCTGCCTTGATCTGAATACAAGGCATACAGTCCATCCTCGAGTCTTCGACGCGCTTCTGGTTGAATGATAGCAAGGAGATGAAAAGAGTCACTTGCAAAATTGCATTAATGAACACAGCCCCCGCGGCGTAGATTGCAAAATTGCGGACTGCAGGCATGCCGACAAAGGCTCCCAGTGCGAACGAGATGGTCTCTGTAATTGCAGACAGGAGAATGGATGGACCCATGCGTCCAAGAGCCTTTGCGATGCGTAGTTCAACGTCATCGTCTGGGTTACGAGCGTTGACTCGTTCGAATTCGTGCACAATGAGAAAGATATTGTCCACGCCAACAGCGAGCACAATGAAGGGAATGACGTCGACGATGATCAAAGTAGCCTTAAGGTTTGCCCATGAGAACAGACCAATGGATGCGCTGATGGACATCAGAACAATAACGATACCAGCCACGCCAAGCGAGAATTTGGATTCGACAATCGATACGGCCGGGTTCCTGAGCATATCGCGCAGCGACAGGGTCGTAGATCCGAGGGCAATTGATGCGTAGAGGAACATGATGATGTAGCTAATGACAATGATCTTGGCGTCCGTGTTGGTCGATTTGTTGAGCTCTTCTTCCAAGCTGATCTCGGTCGAAAAGGATAGCCGCAGGCCTCTTTCCTTGGCTTCCTCCTGCACATCAAGAAGTCGATGTTTCAAAGCCTGTTCCCAATCCATGGCACGTGCAACCTCTGGAGATCCTTCAGGATAATTGTTCACGACCCAAGTGACCGTCATGGCCGTGACATCGGTGACATCGCTGCCTTCCGAATAGCCTCCTAGAATCATCTCCGGGTCAAGAGGTTGTCCATATGCTGGGCGGCATTCGGCTGGTGCTTGAGCGCATGACCGTAATTTCTTTTGCCAGGAAGTCTTGCCGACGAGAGCCGGCTCATTGTCAAAGTATGCTGCCACTGACTGAACAACACACGCGGAGCCAGTAGGCTTAAGGCAAACGTCATCCAGTGTCATCCTATATGTTGGACTGTTCAGCTGCGTGATGCTCTTCTCGACGTCCATCCACCAAAGCAGGGTGTCGTAGCTCAGAACCGGGCCAGGACCAGTTGGAAGGGTATCGTTGACGAGGAAGACCTTCTCGGCACGGTAAAATGGGCCGAAGTGGGAATCGAAAAATTCCTTCTCCTGAGCTGCTGCAGAGCTTGGGGAAACCCAAAGCCGTGCCGGGTCCTTTTCGATTTCAAAGCGTACCCAGCCAGCGCTCAGTACAATGACAAAGCTGAGTGCGGTAACGATAGTGATGGCAGGGAATCGGGCAGCCACATGGCCCAGCTTGAAGAAGGCAGCGTCGCACCATGTGTTGATGCGATACGCGTAGACTGGTCGATCGAGCATGGCTCCATTGGAGACCAGACGTCCCTCATCGTCTTCATCATCACTAGCATCGATGCTAGCCTGAAGCAGGGTTCTTTCCTCTTGCAGCCGTGCAGCGCGCTTCCTGGACCAGACGTGCCCGGCAATGGACACGATCAAGGTCAAGAATAGGACACTGTAGACAAAGATTGAAGCGAAAGAAAGACACGGCAGCACGCCGACCCTGCAGGACCCCTTTTTCTCGACCGCTGGCAGCTCAGGACATACATCTGGACAGTCAACGCATGCGCATCGGAAGTTCGGATCTTCGTCGTTACACTTCTTGGGAACCATGGGCAGAGGGCCCATATTCTTTTCCGCATACTCTGTGGGGAAGTTGATTTGAAAGGGCGAGCCAAGCAGCTTCTCGTCGCCCAAGTATTTGAGGAACTGCGTATAGTTTTTTGCGCCACCGCCAATCAGTTTCATGGCGTCGCTGTTGCTAGGTCCAAACTTCACATCCTTGCAGCTGTCATAGAAGCCGGTGCCATATTCTTCTGATATCAATTGGTCTAGTTCGGTGGTCAGGACTTTGCCGTTTTTGGTCAGAGAATCGGTGACGTTGATGAAGAGTGACTGGTCAGGGGAGCACGTGAAAGTGCAAAAGATATTATAGAAGTTGTCTTTGCATGCCGGACACGAGGAGACAATGGTGTTGGCCGTGGATAGTTCGTCTCTCAGCGAGTTGACCTGATATCCAAGAACCACATTAGTACACAACCTTCAAAAGAGCGTCATCAATCCCGGAACGAGCGCCGGAGAGGACAGGATGAATAAACCGTACCTGGTCGCTTGTACAGCACACTGGGCCATCGTTCCACTTGGGGCCGCACAAGTCGACGAGTTGCTTTCGGAGAGCCTCATCTGGCTCTTCAGCCTTGCCGTTATCGACACATGGTAATTGTTTGCCAAAGAAACTTTTGGATCCACAATGGTCGCGAATGGCACAGCGGCCTGCCTCGTGTATTGGTGTGTATAATCCATCTGCCGCATGGGAGAAACCCGCCAGCAGCAAGGTCCCTGCAGAGACCAAAGCTGAGAATCGGGCCATGACAGCCGAATCAAAGGCCGCTCAGCGGCTCACGGGGAATTGGAGTTTCGAATCAGGCGAGTAGTTTCGGTGGTCACGGACGCGATGTACTTTCGGGTGGTTGGGGTTTGCGCTCGGGCGTGATAGAGTGCTGACTAGACGTAGAGCAGTAGGTGGGTAGAAGGTTGGTGCTGAGGGATCCGATGATGGTTCGCGCGAGTGAGCGTATGTAGATGGGTAGTCGCTATTGAGAATTGAAAGAATGGATGGTGTTGCCGTGGCAGTCGTGATAACATGATTGAAGGTGTGTTTGCATGGGGCTTGTGATAGCAACTGATGACGGTGTGAGCTATTTGCGTCATCCATGCATGCTGTCTGAGCGTGTTAGTGTAGTTCGTGTTCCGTGCGTGGCAGTACACTGCAGCCTAGAGTCAATGCTTATCTCTGGCCACATGTGGCAGTCACGGGCCGTTGCCCCTTTGTGCCGCGCGACAAGGAGGGGTCACCTGGAATGTACACAGTACAAGGTACTTTGCCTTAGCGCAGCCGATAAGTACCGTGGTACTTTACACCCTCACATAGTACATAGTAATCGATGAATAGCCTCAATTGATCATTTACAGTACCAAATTGTTGCTATTTCGGTCTTGCCCACGTATTTGTATTTATTTTCATTTACATGGTAACCCTGCCTGGCAAAGTATCAGTTATCTTTCCAAATACAAGTGCGAGACTCGACTTTGGTGTTTACAACATATGCCAGTCCATTCTCAACTCCACCTTGATCAAAGCCAGCGGCTCAGGAAATTCCTACCGCTTTACAGAGACCGCGACGCCATGCTTTGCACCAAGATGCACT
Organism: Coniella vitis; assembly: GCA_011317545.1. NCBI lineage: Eukaryota > Fungi > Ascomycota > Sordariomycetes > Diaporthales > Schizoparmaceae > Coniella > Coniella vitis. Next base: position 1,025,103 of record WUJK01000008.1, read on the forward strand.
CTTTAGTTCCAAGATGCTCAACATCTTGGTACCTTTGCCTCAATAGCCAGATACCACGATAGTTAGACCCATATGAAGCGTATATCGCTACGTCAAAAATCATCTTGCCCGTTGCAAGCCAGGAGCCTCTTCGTATCTCCTTGGAGATTGTTCCTCGTCCCACTCGTGTTCTCGCCGCCTGTATATTGCTCGTTGCTCCCTGTCATCTTCGCACAGCCATCAATAGGCGCTGATGCGGCACATTGTATCCAAAAAAAAAAAAAAGACGCTGCTACGGGCACGTGATGGCGGCACTACGTCCTGCCAGTGACAACGAACTGGCCAGTTTCGAGCCTTACGCGCCAGCCATCTCGCTTGAGCGCAGCACCCACCTCTTGCCGCAGCCTCGACACGCCATTAGCGCTGTGCTTCCCCAAGCCTGTGACGACGGTAAAGCCTTCTTCTCTGGCTTTCCTAGCCCGATCCTCGCCGAGGCCGCTCCACCACGACTGTGTGCGTTCCAGTGCGATGCGGACGCCCTCTGCAACAGGCACCCCGTGCAGGTCGATACTATCTGCAGTCGAGCTCTTGTCAACGAGAGCATAGTATTTGTGGACGTCGGCCGCTTTGGCAGCCTCGAGTTGCTCTCGCGCGCGTTCGGCTAGGACACTAGCGACAGGGCGAAAGTATTTGTCTGAGCCGCCGCGACGATAGGCCTGCTGCGCAGCTCTGAATGACTCGGCAGCCGAGTCGTAGGCAGCTGATGCCTCTGCGGATCGTTGGTTGTAATTTTTCTGCTTGGCCTCGACAGTCCGCCAACCGCTGGGAGACATACGAGTAGAGGCGGGCGCAGAGTGTATGGCTTTTGGTACCGGCCCGCCGGTGGTCGCAATGCGAGGCAGTGAGTTGCCTCGAGCTGGTGCCCTCAGGCTGGCTGAGGCTGGGACTGCTATGGTTGTGTCGTCCTCGGATAAGTCTGGAGGTGCTAGGCTGTAATTGACGTCTAATCGGTTCTTGCCCTTATCCTTGGGTGTTTCTGGGCGACCTACTTTATGGGTCAGTCGAAAGGCCAGCATGAGAAGTCTGCGGGTATCATACACTGACTCTTGTAGGCCACCATTCCATCCGGAACAAAGGCGCCTTCAATACCTTTTGGTCGAAGGCCATTTTCTTCAAGATACTGAATGTTGAGCAGTTCTTCACAGGCCTTGGTAAAGTCACCATTTGATTTTTTGAGTGCCATGCGCATGTCCATCTCGCTCAGGTCGGCAAAAATAGCTCCGAGTTCAGCCACCTTGCCATCATAATCGAGAGTTGCGACATTGATATCCTTGTGGAGTTCCAGAGAAGCGTACCGCTCCGATAAAGTGTCACTGCAGTCTGTTCGGGAGGAGAGGTCAGCCAAAAGCCTGGCTGAGCCCGTGACTGAGGCTGAGTTGTTGGTGGTGTCACTTGGTGGCCACTCGAGTCCAGCGAGGTCGTTGGCAAGGCATCCTATGTCCTGGTCCTCGTCGCTAGCAACACCACTGACGCTGAATCCCGAGGTTTCCTCTGACGCTGCGTTTTGCGCCAGGTCCTCGAGAATGCTGTGGACCTCATCGTAGCACTTGGTCAGGTCATAGTCACCGATGATGGCTATAATGAGAGTGTCGTCCAGTGAGGCGCGAAACTCGTCCTAGAAGAGACGTCAGAGATGGATCGGGTGTCGAAGCTGCGCTAGCGGGCGGACAGATAGAGCTTACAATCAGCCTGCTGGTGAGCGCCTCTGGATCTTCGCTGCCTTGTGCCGCGTCTTCCATTATCTTGGGACCGCAAGGACAGCGGATCGCGGGTAGGACGCAGATGGGGAGGATTCTTGACGGTGAGGTGGCTATGTTCTCTGGAGAAGGACTGGATCGTCAACATGACCAGCTGGCTGCTGTTGCTGCTCGAAATCATGGTTGGAAGCCGTTGGCCAGCGCCATGGTGGTTGAGCTGGGCTGGGCGCGCCCGACCAACGGGGAGGGAAAAGTGGTGATTCAGTCAGCAAAAGTACATTACAGTTGACCCCTGTTAGTGTTGTTGGGCCTCACGGTCTGTGCGCTCGGCCAGACTGGCCAGCCTTTCCAGCGGTGACGCCACGGCCTGGGGGTGCTTAATTAGGCCCTGCTAACACTGACCTACAGGTCCTGCACTATGTAACAGGGGCCCATCAGTCGCTAGACTTCTGTTGTCAGCCGCATCGCCCGATCCGGAGACGTTTTCGTCCTCTTTCACCATCATGTGGCCAACAAGTGCGCCGACATGGCCGATAACCCAACTTGATTCGAGGTTCGACTACGCATGAGGCCTGCCTGAAGCAGAAACAATACCGCTGTGTGACGAAAGAAAGGCATACAACCTTCCCAGAATTCAAATACACAACGCTGGCGGCGGCTATACTCGCGAATCAGCCAAGAATGCGTCCTGGACTGAACGACTGACTCTCTTGTTCGCTGACCATGACCACGTTTCCGTGGGTGATTGGGTCTTGGTTCTTGGCCAGTTAAGTGATCAGTCGCAAAAAGAGAGGCTGCCTGTCGGACGTCTTTGTCTCGCACCACCCAAAGTGTTCCTTGTGTTTTATGTATGCTAACATCCAAAAGGCGTCTTACCTACCTTTCTTGACTCTCCCAAGAGGCTCAGCGTAAACGATCATCCGTCTTGCAGCCCCAGCGGCGATTGCTTATTTATACGCACTGCATCCCCAGTCAGCAGGGCTCTCCGCGGATGCCGCGAAGACAGGATGCCATATTCCCGGAGCGGGTGCCCGCGGGGTCGACTGTCTGCGATTCTGGAAACTGCTTGCTCCAATGCAGGCAAGGGGCAGGCTCTCGTGAAGCCAGGGTCGGGCTCTTTGGTCCGCGGACTGTGTTGTATACCGGAGCATCCGGCACTTCTCCATCTGCCTGCTTCTACATAGCATTGCACTATGTAGTCTACAACAAGCCACTCGAGGTATTCAATCAAGGTGGCGATGTCTAGTCTGGATGAGCTTATATTCAGAATACACCCAAAGCACGAATTGCATGCCTCTATGATATTTAAGCTACAGGCATGTCCAGCAGGACCAATGCGCAGAAGATAGCCTCGGGAGATATCCTGTCTCTATATGATGACTGCTTTGCTTATACATCTTCCTGGCCGATTGTTACTCATCTCTGCCACACGCGCTGCCAGGATAACTTCAGATCATACTATATCGTAGCCCCAGGGACAGACTTCCAGCCATTCGCTCTTCTGAGACCCTTACAGCGGGCCAGCCCGGTAGTAGTGCATTCGGTCACTCGGTCTATGCCCTTAGTGCCGAAGACAGACTGCAAATCAGCAGCTCTGCGCCCTCTCCGGCAGACCTGACAAATCCTTTTCCAGACTGACACTATTCCCAGCCTGCTCGCTTGCCTGCTATCTTTCCTGCTTCTTGTTGGCTCTGGTGCAGAAGCTACCGCAGCTTCTACGTTGTTGTAGACACATTGCTTTACACCAACCGCGGCCGTTGTCTCACTCGCGGATCTGCTTCATTGGTGCCGCGCAGTCACTTGGGTTATTCTCGCGTAGTTTTGATTTATTGCTCGATCCCTTTCCAGAGCAAGACGCACGCCAAGGGCCGACGAAGAAAAAAAGAACACGGAAAAACAAGACATATCATCGCCAGAAGATCCCCACATATCAGATTCCCCCGATGGCAACCGATCTCACGCGTGGCTTCTGGGGCTACCCCGTGCCCATCAAAGGGTCAGTATCCAGCAGCCCGCGGCATCTTCTTCGTAACCTCTCGACTCACTCTCAACATCTGCTGACCATGGCTCCAGACCACACCATCCGTACAAGGCTGAGCACAAGTCCAACCCGGCTCTGCGAGGGTGGATCCTGGTGCCCGCCGTCTACGCCATGGAATACATCCGACCCGTACGCGAGCTTGTCTGGGCCAACGCTGGTTTCTCCTCTTTGCGCGACGTGCGGAGGGAAATCGAAGACTATGAGCCGTTGCATGACCCAACCGTTGTGCCCCTAGATCCAAAGTTCCTTCAGCCCGCCGGCAATGGTGCGTCTTGTTCCCACGGCGGTAGTGGAAGCAGCAGCAGCAACGACGACGACGACGACGACGACGGCATCCCAACTCCTTCGTCCCCCTCCCCCTTGCCCAAGCCTCTGTCTTCCAATACCTACCACTCGGCCTCGACATACCGCAGCCTCTTCCTCTCTGGCGAACTCACCCCCACCGACGTTGCAAAGGCCATCCTCCCCTTGATCCGGCGCGACATCGAGCCCAAAGGCGCGCACTACCTCTATTTCTTCGACAGCAAAGCCGAGCTCGTCCTCCAAGCCGCCGAGGCATCCACACAGCGCTACCGCGAAAAACGCTCGCTAGGCCCTCTAGACGGCGTCCCTTGCGCCGTCAAGGACGAGTACGACGTCGACGGCTACAAGAGCTGCCTGGGCTCCGCAAACGACTACACCGCCGTGCCGCGACCCGGGTTCTCCTCGGCAGCCGCCGACAGCATCGCCTCCTGGACCGTCCAGCGCCTCCAAGCCGCGGGCGTCGTCCTTGTCGGCAAAACAAGCATGCACGAATTCGGCCTCGACACAACGGGCAACCAGCCCGTCTACGGCACCCCGCGCAACCCCTTCCACGAAGGTTACTACACGGGCGGCTCCTCGTCCGGCACAGGCGGCGCTGTTGGCCTGGGCCTGATCCCCATCGGCCTGGGCTCCGACGGCGGCGGCAGTATCCGGATCCCCGCCAGCTACTGCAACGTCTTTGGGCTCAAGCCGACGCACAACCGCCTTTCCTTCCACCCGGGCGAGAACCACAGCAACTCGTGCGCTGTGCTAGGGCCCCTGGCGTGCGATATGGAGTCGCTCGCGCAGGTGTTCGAAGTGATTGCGGAGCCGCATCCAACGTCGCCGTTTGCGTCGCCGCTCGTCCCCAGGCTGCCGTCTGCGGCGGAGATGTTGGCGCTCACGCCATCGGGCAAACGGGGCGCCAAGAAGTTGGGGATTGTGAGTGCGTGGTTTGACGACTGCGCGCCGGCTGTGCGGGAGCTGTGTCGTGGGATGGTGGGCAGGCTGGTCGCGGAGCGCGGGTACGAGCTGGTTGAGATTGAGATTCCGTTCTTGAAGGCTGGGCAGAATGCCCATGCATTGACGGTGCTGACGGATGCGTCGACGCTGTTGCCCGAGTATGGAAACTTGACGTGGGGAAACCGGTATGGGCTTTTTTTCTTCTTCTTCTTCTTCCTTTTTGTTTCGTTATTCCCTCTCTGGATCTTCCATCTCATATACACTGCAAACAACACACTAACACACACTCCCAACAAAAAAAAAAAAACAGTATCCTCCTCGCCCTCGGTCGCACATCCCCCGCAACAGACTACCTCCTCGCGCAGAAACTCCGCCGCTGCCTCATGACACACCTTTCGCACCTCTGGAAGCAACACCCAGGCATGCTCATCGTCACCCCCACAACAGCCTGCACAGGCTGGCCCATTCGATCGTCCTCTTCCTCCCTCTCTAGCGAGCTACGCTACGGTCTCAGTGATGGAGACCGCACGATTGAGAGTATGCGCTATGTTTGGCTGGCGAATCTGTGCGGATTGCCGAGCATCAGTGTACCCGCTGGCTTTGCGAGTGCGCAAGGGGATGGAGACAGGGTCTGTGGCGGCGGTGAGGGTGCTGGAGAACAGGGAAAGGTGCCGGTGGGCTTGATGGCCACGGGCGAGTGGGCTGCTGAGAAGCTGCTGGTTGAGTTTGGCGTGGAGGCTGAGGCTGTGGGACGCGGTGCCACCCATGATAGAGGGAGTGCTCAGGGTAAGAACTCTGCGGGAGCGGGTGTGACGCCGGCGAGGTGGGTTGATGTGGTTGCGTTGGCGCAAGCGCAAAAGAGGAGTCGAGAGCGTGTGTTCTGAGCAAGTGAGCATATTCGACTTGCGATTTGTCTTGGGCTTTTTAAGTCTTGTTTGGTGGGAAGCTTTTGGCTGTTTCCTTTCAGTGTTGTGTTCAGACCGCTCAAGAGAAGATGTACAGATTACATCAATAGAGAACATGTTTAGACGAATGGAGACCCAAACTGGTTCCGTTGACCTGTGGTGATGCTGTTGGGGAGAAAAGAGATCACACCGGTAGACTCACTCCAAGTCCTTGTGGAACCTCAGAGAGATAAATTCATCGCAAGTTCAACCCAAGAAAAAAAAGAAACTGTGTATAAAACAAAAGCTACCAAGTGTCTATCTCGCTGGAGAGAAGAACACTACCGACAACAACTGTAACAGGCCGAGGCCATCACACAGAACCAGCACTCAGCTCACAACAACACTGTGGTCCCCACCCGCTACATCGCTCACCAGAACAGTATCAAACACAACCCCGGTCTTGCGCGCCCACGTTGTCTTGACTTTGTGTCCATCCACACTCACACTCGGCTGCACGCCCTGTTTCAGCACAGGAAGCGTCAAGCTTCCCACCGTGCCCGCCGGCGTGCTAATCGAAGCACTGTACCCGTTCCGACCTTTGACATTGTTTGTTTTCCACGAAGCAGCAAACTTGCCCAAACTTGTGACGAACCCACCCTCTGCAAAAGTCAGATCCCCAAATTGCGGCGCAAAGCTCCACGTGCTTCCCACACGGCCTGTAATGCTCAAGCCCAGGACGTACTCTGTCAGTGCCGAAGTTGGGCCTGACGACCACCCGTGCGAGTGCGAGACGTAGCTAAAGTCATTGTCGTATCCGCGTGCCCAGCGGTACCCAAACGTGCCGTTGGTCAGATAACCCTCGATGACGGTGGACTGCGAGCCGTTGGGATTGTTGAGATACCAGCCCCAGCTGCTGCGGATGACCTCTAATGCGCGCTCTGTCTGCCCGATGGTTAAGTGGGCTTGCAGCTCGAAGCTGCTGATAAAGGGAGAGATGTTGCCGGGTAGTTCGGGGCTCTCGGGCCCGATGGGCGTCCAGTTCTCGGTCAGGCGGGAGGAGATGCTCTGTGCGGTTGACGAGTCTGCGCCGACGAGTCCAAAGAGGATGGACATGCTGTTGGCGTCTTGAGGATGGAGGGTCGTTGCGGTGGCGTTGTCCTTGAAGGCGCCGTAAGAGTAGTCGAAGCAGTACTCCAGGGTGGCGTTTTGCAAGGAAGATGCACGGGATAGCCAGAGGGTGCTGTTGTCCGTGTCGCCAACCCAGCTTGCCAATGAAGAGCCGGTGTCAAGAGTGCGATAGAGAATCATTTGTGCTTCAGACATATTGAAACCCGTCTGCAGACGGGCCCAATCGCGCGTTCCGGTAACATTGAGGAGACCCGTGGAGAGAACTTTGCCATAGATAAAGTCCATGGCACGAAGATAGCCATCGTAGTTCTCCGCCAAAAAGGCCGTGTCGTTGGTGTAGAGGAGGTAATTGTAGGTTCCGATCATGGTCCACATGTGGTATGTGTCGCTGTTCTGTTGGAGGAGAGGCGGTCCGGCCTCTGGAAAAGAACCGTCGGCATTTTGGTTGTTGTACATGGTCTGCAGGGCGTTCTTGACGCTATCCAGGTCTCCTATCGAGACAAATGTTGAAGGCACAGCAATGCCCATGTCGCCGGGCCATACGGCTCGGTCACGCTTTGCGCCATCGACAATGATAGTGTCCCCGGGCCCCAGAGTGCCATTGTTTGCCCAGCCAGTGTGCAGGAAGGGCACCCGTCGGCCAAAATTGACAGGGACAGCATTCGTCTGCAAAGTGTACGCGCCGGAGTACCAGATGGAGTTGAGCAAGCTGTCGGAACTGTGGAAGTATCCTTGGTATGCCTTCAGATTGGACCAGGTGGGCTGGAAGCCAATTTCGATCTCTATTGTCGACAAGTCAACAGATGCAGTGTCGGTAATGAGGAACAGCGTCACATAGCGGAATCCGCCACGCAGTCGCTCGTCAGGCGCGACATAGCTGACTTCGCCTGGGCCGGTAAAATTGGCGTAGATGGCACCGTCAGGGCCGACAAACTCGCCGTTCGATGAGTCAGACCACTCGCCTATCCAGTTCTTGGCTTCAGTAAAGGCAATTCCTACAGCGCCTGAGCTGTTACCAGAGGCGGTGAATTCCAGGTGGATGATGCCGCCGACTTCCTTTCCAAAGTCGAAGACCAGTTGCGAACCATTGCTAGCAAGGGTAGCAGAGCCATGCCACGAGCCAATGATTTCACCACTACTCGCAGCTAGGACGGACTGAGGAGAGACGAGCCGTGAATCAGGGGCATAGATATTGTCTTCCCACACGCCTGGAAACGCGGTATCTGTGATGGTGCTGCAGGTCGTATCGCGCCAGCAGGCGTCGCCCAGGACGGGCCCAGCCGCTAGCAGGCCAAAGAGCAGTCCGAGTGCAATCATGTTTGCAGGTATGGCGCCCCTGACGATGATTCACCAAACCGATCCTCACAAGGAGGCCCAAACATGTGTTATATCCTTCCAGGGTGGCCATCGCCACAACATGTCACGCCCGCTTGACCGACTGTTGGTTCTGGGATCTGGCCAATGAGGGACGGGAGAGGTAGACGACAACAAAGAACAAACAGTATGCTTCGGTGCATTGTGAGGGCCGAGCCCATGCTAAATTATCCGGAATGGAAAGATTGGCGTCAGGAAAACAACCGTGCAGAGGTTTGCATATGAGCAAAGAGAAGCAACTTGTGAACGGCCAACATTGACGTCGCTTAGAGAGGAGAAAGAGAAACTCGGGGAGAATCCCTGTAATGCGGGGGAAGACAGACAATCCGGGGGTCCCGCATTCTCGCTCGATTTGAGCCGAGACGAATGTCAAGGTTGTTTCCGCGATACAGCCGCAAAGGAGACCCCCCCGACAACCTTCCCTCGGATATCCAGAGCGGGAATCCTCAAGGTCGAAGAAGGGCTTCAAACGCGCTGGGCTCACGGAGAATCTCGGTACGAGGCATTCTCCTGTTGTCGAGGGCACATGCTATAGAGCGACACATCTTCCTGACTGCTGGTATGTCACGTGGGAATAGTTATCATTGTCCTTGAATGTTACTCACGGGAACCGTGACCTGACCATTGTTTGTCGCGCATGTTGGCCTGAATAGACGTTGATGAGCAGCAAGAGACCAGTCGGCAGACTTGCCATGCCAGCCTTACAAGACGTTGGGAAAGATGTAGCGTGGTTGAGATCAATCAACATCCAATCTCTGAGGCCTGCATAGTAACTGGACCTCAGACTCACCCTCACCCGGTGACCCAGTGGAATAGACTGTCAAAAGCCAAGAGCCGCATGGTGCTGGGCAGACTGACCGCCTAGTGAACTAGAGATATAAATCTCTGCATTATGAGACGAAGGTGGATCCGAGTTTGTGACATGGCAAGATGCGATGTTACACAATCGACCTGTAGATCATGTGCGGCTTTCAGGCTTGTCCAACCCCAGCTGTTGTCTGGGCCTCGAGCTCGACAAACGGGTCTTTGTTGGCGTCACTACCCGCCCGTTGCGCCTTGTGTCACAGCCACAAGATGCGTACGCAAAGGTGGGTTGTCCTATGAGAGCTGGACTTCGTATCGCCGTCAAATGTGATTGCACGCGTTCATGACAGGTCCTAAGCATGTCTCGGGCTCCGTGGGAACGTTACAAGGAGGCTCAAGGTCCCCCAATCTAACAACACACTGTACCGTCAGTGTAGGTGAACAGTATCATTAGACATGGGCGTCGCATGGCAGCGTAGTATAGCCACTGCAGATACCGACTCGTTGTATCCCGAGTTTACATATCAAACGCGGCCGTTGCCACTATCGTGCTTGAACAAGGTTGTTGCTGCGTTTGATATTGCTTCGACCGTCATCGTCCTCTAAAGCTCCAGGACGTACGAGGGAATTCGTCGAATCTGCAACTCATGCTGAAAGGCCTGTACCGCCACTTCGGCAATATGATACAGCTGACCTGGCTGCAGATGTACGCCGCAGAGCATCACAAACAGTGAAGACTTGGTCAACATCTGTATGAAAGATCTCCGTCCCAGAAGTAGAACATCCCCAGTCTTTGCCGTAGCCAATCTCGGTTGCCACGGGCCGGAGCGCCAATGTGGGTCGCTGTCAAGACGGTTATCAATGCTGGAAAATATGGGAAGACAGATTCTGGCTTGTGCTCATCCTGGGTTGAGTGCTAGGTTGGTGGTATTTGTGGCACGAAGCAGCTGTCATCTCGGTTGGGGACATCAGACGGTGCTATGGCTCTCTTGAGGGATTACTATGTAGAGGTAGGTAATCTCGGTCCAGTAGCCTTGCCGTGCTCGATCGAGGCAACCTGATGGCCCAATGTGACGAGCTGAGACCTCATCTCTTTTGCTCAGCCAGACGATCTTGGGATTCTGGGCATGTCTTTCGTCATTGCTTCCCGCCCTGCAACCAAGTTTGTCAGCTTCAAGCAGTGCAGCAGATCGGTTGTCGACATACGAAGGCCTTGAAATGAGGCGCGCAGAAGTGGATCTCCCTGGGCTGTTGGCCAAGGACGGTACGATGGACGAGCAGGGCCGTGACGGACGAAGCATGACAGCCATTTGATTGTGGTGGTAGGCGATGGCCCTGAATGGAGTGGAGGAGCGAGGCACAGCGCTGTGGGCGCTACTATGTACTATGTAATGCAACCCTCTGGGGGGAGGCTTCTTGCAGTGGCAGAGTGGTTGTACAGCGTCCAGGATACGGGGGACCCTGCGGGTTGGGCGCCTATCAGAGACAATTTACGATACTATGGCATTTCATAGTATGCTATGCACTATGGAGGCATGTACTGAAGTAGGTCCTGCTGGCCTCTCAGTTCTAGGCTACTGATCAGCAATGGAGACAGACCCACTTCTGCCCCGGCCGTTCCTAGGGCAGCTCCTGGGCAGCTCTCTTCTAGAAGGGCGATGGGAGCCGAGCCAAAAATCCCATATGGGACGATAGTGCTGTTTACTGCAGCGCTGCCAGACGGCACGCCACATTCCCGTGGTTTCGCAGCACCTGATGGCTGCTGCCTTCATTCTTGCGACATCTATAACGGACCCCTGCCCTATTGCCAGTACAGCCAGCAAGTACCTACCATGCCTACCTAGGTACCGCAAGCTTTGAATGTATGCTTGTTTAGTGCTGCAGGTGTGCTTATAGTTCTTTTGCTGTGTGAAACCAGCCGAGTCTCCAACGAACCACATTGGACTTTCTTGTGCTACCCATGAACAAATTGGTCTCTGACGTAATTTGGCGTCGACATTATTTTTGGTTTGGTCTGTCTAGCCTTACGTCCAAAAAAAAAAAAAATACTCGAGGTCTTGGTCCCCAAGATGGTGAATGAGATTGCTTCCTCTCTATCTTCCCTCTTTGCTTGGCTGCAATGCCCTGCGCGGCATCTGTTGATCAAATACAGAACAGTCGAGAACAGACGGGGGTCCTTGTTGCCTGGCCCACCCGCTGAATCCACGCAGTCAGTGCAGTCAAGGCTTGTACCAGTCAATGGGCTCTACTAAGCCAGCGCATACGGCACAGCACCAAGCACTAGCACCAGCACCAGCATCAGCAGTCCAATCACTCAAAGCCACCCCCCTGAGCCTTGACAGCCGCCCCAGCTACAAAGTACATACATAGTAGTATCATCTCAACCATCACACGCCCCCCCTCAAAACCCCCAGCACGGAGGCCGGAGCACTTCAACATTGCGTTCGGTTAGCCCCGAGGCCACCACCAACCTGCCCACGCCTCCGCGAGATCCACTCGCATCGCTCATCTCCTGAATCGACCACCTCTTGTATCGCTCGCTGCTCGGCTCTGAACGACACTGGTCGACGCGGAGCCTGCCTCTGCCGCTGTGCCTGTCCATCACCACCGAGACCACCGTCTTCGTCCCGCCGTTTCCTGCCTCTGCCACACGCTCTCCGTCCAGCTCCTGCCTACTGGCCATCTCCACGGCCTCTGCCCTGCTTCTGTCCGCTGTTTGTCTGTCTGTCTCTCGCCGACACATCCAATCCGCGTCCTGCTCGCTCATCAGACCGATCCTCTCAGCCCTTGACAGTGACGCGACAAACCTTTTCCTCCCCGACGCTTGGAACTTCAGCCGACCGACCGGACCAGGGCAGACACCAGGGGGGAACTGCTGGCTGATGAAAGGCCTTGGGACGAGGCCTCTCCTCGACTCCAGATGATGGTGCGTTGCTGCCTCTCTCTGTGTGCTTGCTTGACCATTTGCGCGTCTCCTGTTGGACAACAAAGTGGTGGCGGCTTCTTGAAAGGATGCTGCTGCAATGCGGGGTCTGAATTAGACTGTCGTTGTTGTTGTTGTTGCTGGGTGCTGGTTTGGCCTGTAGCCGTATCCCATGGCCACCAAGTCGCCATGTGCTCCTCGAATTTCAACAATGCTACTCATTACGAAACAGAACTAACATAAAAAAAAACACTTTTCCAGACCTCATCTAGGCCTCGCGATGTTGACGGCAGCTTTGCAAGCCGGCGCCATCATGCCAACACGCTCTCTATCTCAGACCCGAGCCACCATGTCACCGAGGCAATAGGTACTCTCTACGGCTCCGACGATAACGATTCCGACACCGAGTCTCGCGAAAACCGCAAAAGCCGCCCATTAAGCTTCCTGTCCTATGGCGAGGATCAGCTGCCGAGTCGGACTAGAGAGAGCGACGATTCAGAAGACTCTTTGTCTCGTCCGCCCCTGCAACGCTCACACTCCGATGGCACCCTTTTGTCGCCCCATGACGCCAATGCGGGCTCTGGTGCAAAACAGTCAGGTGCCAGGCCGTCACGATTGTCGGTGAATAGAATGCCATCATATGAGGCGGCGCCCCTGTCACCCACTGGCTCCTTGCCGCCTCTTTCGCCAACGCCTTCGCTGCGGGACTTTCAGGCTGCAGAGGGGTCTATGCCAATGACAAATATTGATAACCCGAGGGACATTGCTCAGGAGTTGAGCAACCTGCAGGCATTACGACGCATGTCCATGGATGTAGGCAGCGACCCCGACTTGATGCCTTTTCAGGGCATAGTACCTATCCCCTCGATAGCGCCCTCTGGCGACGATGACGAGTCCGATCCTTCAAGACTACTATGGGTCCCTGCCAACGTGCACCCCGAGCTGGCCCCGGAACAATTCAAGAGCTTCCTCGAGCGAAGAGTTTCATCCATGAAGAGGCGCTCTGGAGAATCCGTTCTTTCCTCTGAAGGCAACGTCTCACGCAATGGCTCCTTTGGCGGTGCGAACCTGCGGCGTACCAAGTCAAAATTGTCCCGTCAGATTGATAACTCGGGCGGTCGTGGAGGCGAGGGATATGTCGATGGCGCCGAGAGACTGGAGCGGCAAAAGTCACTGCATGGCTACGCGACTCCCGAACTGAGTCTGGAAGAGCTGGTCAACGACCCGGCAAAGGCTGTCCAAAAACTCACCAGAGATGCATCGGAAGGCTCGTCAACCGATGTGATCTTGCCTGTAGCCCCGGGCATGGGCTTGCGGCGGTCGACACGAACGCAGTACCGGAAGGGAGGGAGCGTGCGTGGGGACCGTTCAACCTTTTCCAAACGCATGGCCCAGAGAGTCTCAGAATCAAGCGATGAACCGATGCCCGTCATGCCAAAGCTAGACACATCTCCTGGACATGGAGTATCCCGGGTTCAACCGGAACCAACATCAACAGCAGAGAACTTCTCGAGACCCAAGAAGTCCGTCAGGCGGCAGCAGGGCTTTTCACACGATTCGAACGACCCTGCAAATCTTAGCGGCGACTACCCAGCCGAACAGACCACTCGAAAAACCACCGCGCACCAAGAACAGCCTAGCCACGGCAGAAATACGTCGGATCCGGAAGAGCCACAGCGTACGGTCGAACATGCACCTTATATTGAGCAGACACCTCAGTTTGAGCAGCTGGACGCCTCGAGACAATACCCTGAGCGGTCATCTTCACAGTCTACACGAGCACAGCAGCCTCAAGAGGCACAGGCTCCCCCGGTGCCACAACACCGAGGAGAGCAACGAACGTATTCGCGGGACGCCAAGCGACCACCGCCTGGTCGGCAGGGCATTACGCCTGCACCTCTTGACAATGTTCCAGGCAACACGACACAGACCATGAACGACCTGGCATCTCCTGGATTGATGACCGGAATGAATACAAACCGAACCGACAATCTGACCGTGGTGCCGACCTTTACCGTGGAATCTGATCGGAAAAAGAGGGACAGCGACAGTGAGTCTACCAAGTCCAGCAGTGGCTGGAAATGGTTCAAGAGCGAGGATAAGAAGAAGAAGGAAAAGGACAAGGATCGAGACGAATTAGCCAGAAGATCGAAGTCACTCAAATCGGCCGAAAAGCCACACGAAAACGCTCGGCTGGACGTTCTACAAAATGCTGTGGAGAATGTTGTCGCAAAGGGAAGGGAGAGTCTGCTTTTAGATCGCGACAGCGTCGACAACAAATTTCAAGACGAACGCAGGAAGGACGGCATGCGGAAGTCTAGCGATGGCAAGAAGGAAAAGGATGGATTCTTCGGCTCCATCTTTGGCAACAAGAAGAAGTCGGACAGAGATTCTTCGAGCAGAAAGCAGCTGCGGCCTCCTTCGCCTGAAGCACCACCCCCAAGACAGCTCCGGCCCGATGTTGACTACCCATATACGAGATTCCCAATCCTGGAGGAGCGAGCCATCTATCGCATGGCACACATTAAGCTTGCCAATCCTAAACGGAACCTCCTTTCGCAAGTTCTGCTTAGCAACTTTATGTATTCGTACCTCGCCAAGATCCAAGCCATGCACCCGCAGCTTCAGGTGCCGGTATCGCCCCAACAGAAGCGCCTGGAGGAGGAGCGGCGGCGCAAGGAGCAGGAGGCGCAACAGGCCTACCTGGAACAGCAGATGCAACAGCAGTCGGCTCAAAACAGCATCGACCAGTACAACTTCGAGTACCACCGGGTTAGCAACTAATATTTCCTCTTGTTCCCATTCTATGCACAACAAACCATATTTCTTTTTTTTTAAAAAAAAGAAATCCGTCAGATCTTTCTTTATGTTTTTTTCCTCCTATCCATAACATCCATTTTCTTCTGTGCCACGCAACATATTATCATCTCGCAAGCTGGTCCTAACAATAATCCCAGCCTGCTGATCACTATGGTGACTCGGAGGGTGAATACGTCGATGAGAACGGTGAGCTGTACGACTATGACCAGGGCGATGCACATGGGGGATACCATGGCCAGAACGGCGACTACGGATACGGGCAAGATCCATACGAGCAGCAGCAGCACCATTACCAACAGCAGCAGCAGCAATACTACGACGGCCATGACCCGCAACGACATCAGGACGAAGAAGAAATGTGGTAATAAGCCTCGAGGCGAGTTGTCTGAACTGTGTACGAAGCAAGTCGAATCTAAAGAGTGATCGAAGGTTGAAAGGAAAGCGGCGGCAGGAAAGAAGAAAAAAAGAAGCAGGCAAGCAGGGACGAATTTCGAATCTACATATAGTACCTAGTCATCATATCTGCATACAGCATGGAGTTTTTGTGTGGTTGTTGTTGGTGGTGGTAGTGGTGGCGGCTTTGAGTTGCGCTGTCAGGACGGAGGAAAGCAGACACAAAGGAGCCAATGAGCGGGCGGCTCTTTGTCGTTTTTTCTCTTTGGCTTTGTCTGCCTTCGGTGTCAAGAGCGTCCACTCTGCATCCGTTCTTTTCATCTTATCCACATCCATATCGAGGTCGATTCTCTGCCAGTTCGTCACGTCCACTGATTGGGCTGAGGCAGTTCGGAGCGGAGCGAAGCAAAACAATTGGGCGTTTGTAAGACAGAGCGCGCATTCCTCAGGGAAAGGTTGTTGAGCTATAGTACAAGAAAGATAGCTTTGGATCAATAGTTGGTATTCAGCGTTGCAAAATGACTTGCAACTGTTCATGTCGTCCCCCAATAGACTGTATCAAACGGAAAACCATCGCAAGCCTAATAACGAGATGGTGGTCGTCGGCTGTTGTGATACGAAGTTGAAGTTGGCGTCCGTGCGTGGCAGACGACACGCCAAATTGATAAATACAATACTATGTACTATGTACTATGTATGCGCTAGTCTCAAACGGGCAGAGGCCTTGCTGCCTAGCTGGCAAAAAGTCAAGTCAGGCGCGCCTAGAGCTCGACGTGAGGTCGGCAGCCGGGGCTGGCCAGGGCAGGAGCTGGGCAGAAGCGGCAGCTTGCAACGCGAATAAGGAAACGACCTCACCAAAAGGAAGAAGGCAAGCGCGGCCCTGCACGCTACTTGGTTTTTCTTGCAACGAACCAGCTGCAACTGCTCTATCCTTTCTGGTCATCTCTTTCAGCCACTTCTCATCTTTTGATACCCAGACGCTTCCTTCGTCGCCGTCCCTCATCCACCATCCACGATTACGCTCACCCACGCTCGACCCACACTTTTTGCCTGGCGTGCCCATCTTCGCAAGACCCACGAACGTCGTCAACGAAGTGTCCCAAACGCAACTCAACAGTCCGCTTCTCTAAGCAGCACGCTGCATCTCGTACGCATCCGACCGCGACCTGATTCAAGGCCTCAACAGCTTCAAGTCACGGAGAGCCATACCCGACGCACCTTCGTCGCGCTCTCGCTCTCTATCTCTGCTTTTCTTGCTTGCTGCAGCCGTAACAGCACCCAGAAGCTCGCCTCGCGTGTCGACCCTCGACGCAGACTATCCTCCACCCTCCTACTACTTGCCCTCCTTTTATCCTCGCCGTCCTCCAGATTTTACTCTTCAGCCCTAGAATGGCCAACGTGAGCTCCCTCTGCCGCTTCTGAGTTATCCGAGTTGCGCGAACCTGCACATTGCCTGCCTGCCTTTTTGCCGTCTCCATCATCCCCATCCCTCTCAAGCCTACCCTGGTCTAGTGTGTTGGGTCTTCCATATCCAAACCACCAATCCTTTTCCTCGCCGGACTCGATTGCCCATACCGACAAGCATCCTCTCACTTGACGCCCCTCCACATTCTTCTGCTCTGTTTTCTCCTCCCTCTCCTCCCCAACTTGTCCCTTGTCAACATGGCTACAAACAACAAACACTTGGGCGCCTGGCGCAACCCTCTTCCTGCTAGGGCCAACGGCTCACAACCTCCTACCGAGCAGCAACCTCCACGCCACTACAGCAACCCTGGCGGCTACCTGCCAAACGGCGGCGTACCTCCCCAGGCCGTTCCAGCTCCTGGCGCTGTCCCTCTCCTGCCAAATCAGGGTCGCGTAATTGACACGGGCTCCGTTCGTATCCTTTGCGTTGCTGATGTTCGCGGTAAGCTTTCCCCATACTTGCCTGATGCAGCACCACCCTTGTGTTCCAACCGATTCATGACTTACTCGGCTGACTGGCCCCCTGCCCTGTCTCAACAGGTCACCTACGATCTTTGAACGAGCTTGCACGCAAGGCACAGGCCAACTACGTTATTCACACCGGCGATTTCGGTTTCTACGATGAGTCCTCGCTCGAGCGCATTGCAGAGAAGTGAGTTGGAACAATATACAAATACCCTCTAAAAGCAGGAGGCAAGGACGCATGACTGACGTTGGCTGTGGCGATCTTCTCTATTCACAGGACGCTCAAGCACGTTGCCCAGTACTCGCCTCTCATAACTGAAGAGGTGAAGAAAGGCATCGCAACTGGCGGCCCCGGTTCTGTCAAGCAGCGCTACAGACCCGAGCAGCTGCCCCTCTCCGAGCTGCCACTCTTCGTAACTCCCAACCAAGGCAATGCCACGTACGAGCTCGAGATTCCCGTCTACACTGTGTGGGGTGCTTGTGAAGATGTTCGAGTCTTGGAAAAGTTCCGATCTAGGGAGTACCGTGTCAAGAACCTCCACATCATTGACGAGGCGCAGTCCATGCTCCTGGAAGTGGCTGGTGTCAAGCTAAGGCTGCTGGGTCTGGGTGGTGCCGTCGTCATGCACAAGCTATTTGATAACGGTGAGGGCCGGACAACCATTGCTGGAGGCCAGGGTACTATGTGGACCACGTTGCTGCAGATGGGTGAGCTGGTTGATACCGCCAACAGAGTGTACGATCCGACCGAGACGCGAATTTTTGTTACTCACGCCTCTCCCGCTCGCGAGGGTATCTTGAACCAGCTGTCCGTTAACCTCAAGGCCGACTTCTCGATATCCGCTGGCTTGCACTTCCGGTACGGTAGTTCTTACAACGAATTCAGCGTCAACCCCACCCTCGACCACTACCGTGGAAAGCTGGCTGCCAGCAAAGCATCCTTCAACGATGTGTGGGAGACTGTCAAGGCCGAGGTGGAGCCTGCTATTCAGCACAACGAAGCACAGCAGAGCCTCCTCAAGAATGCGCTGAGCGTAGTCGAGAAGATGCCTTCCCAAGCAGCTGGCGGCAACCCCTTTGGCGGCGCGCATGGCGGACCTGCTGTGGGCCAGGTCGATGAGAGCGCCTTCAAGAACATGTGGAACTTCAACTTGGCTGATGCTGCTTTTGGTTGGCTGGTGCTGGAGATCCAGGATGGCCGAATTGGTACTGAAATGAAGGCCCAGGGCTTCAACTTCTCTCACCGTGGCGCAAAACAGCAACCCATTCCTGCTGCTGCTCCACCACCTGTTGCAGCCGCTCCTCCCTCTGCTCCCGCCCAGGCTCCTGCTCCAGCACCACAGCAGCGGCAGGCTTCCCAACAAGCGGCCAAGAACTCACCCGCTCCCGCCCAAGCAAAGCCAGCAACTCCAGCACCCGAGGCCAATACCAAAGAAAACGACAAGTCTCTTGGCGCCAATGGGAACGCCCACAGAGCCGATTCAGCAGCACCTTCTCCAGCGCCATCAAAGCCCAGCGACATTATCGGACTTTTTGTTATGAACACATCGTCCGTCTCGGATGACGATCTGCGAAAGCTGTTTGCGCAAGAAGATCAAGCCAAGGTTGTTGATGTTCTGAAGTGGGGTCAGGCCAACAAGGTGGTGCAATTCAAGACCACCGAGGACCGAGATGGCGCACTGGAGCGTTTGCCTGAGGAGAACAAAACCGGCGGCGACCGAACCAAGCCTGTATTCAAGCTCTTCACGCCTCGTGGCAGGGACTTTACCAGCCGAACTGGCAACGCAGGCACATGGGGTAGCAGTCGGGGCACCGCTTCATCCACCGGCCGTGGAAGTGGTTACCAGAGCAGTGGTGCTGGTGGTACGGCTTCTGACAGCGAAGGAGGAGCTGGCCGTCGCGGCGGTCGTGGTGGCCGAGGCCGCGGTGGCGAGCGCGGTGGACGCGGTCGTGGTAGAGGTGGCGGCGGTGGTCTCAAGGGTGAGGGTGGCAACGGCTCGCCCGCTACACCGGCTGCAGCGCCTGCTGCCGAGTCATGAACAGCTCACGCCGTATGAGCGAAGCTGCTTGGGACCTACAGTAAAGATAAAAGGAATACCAGTCCCGCGAATGACTTCATCCCAAGGTACGACGCGCAAATGCCAGTGCTTTGACGCCCCCCATGGCTTGCCTTTCGAGCACATTGATTTTAGTGAAATGATGGAGGGCTGTTACGTACAGCTTGACGGCATGAAATTCTCGGAACTGAAAATGATTGGTACTGGAATACAAGCCTTTCTCCTCGTGCACTTCTAGGTCGAAGAATGGGACTACTTCCAACTTTGTTTTATAGACATCCGAGGTATGTGGGGAGTGAGAGTCTGCTTTTGGGCAGAAGATTAACGTCAGGCTGGACATGCAGAGAGGACCTTTGTCCTTATTCACACAGAAAGAATGAAAGAAAGGAACTCGGTAATTTTGATTTTGAGAATACGGTTATTGGGGTGTGGCTTTGCTTGAATCCAGGTTTCGGAGTGAGAGGATAAAATTAAAATGATTTATTACGGCAGTACTCTTTTGTTTCGATGGTGCTGTAATCTGGTAAGAACGGCGTACCAAGGGACTCAGAAATACTGGGACTTGTGATATTCTCGAGGATGTCGGTATGAAGGTGAATGGGTGTCATCTTGATTTGAAGCGTCGGGCAGATTTGCAGGCGAGTCTAATCCTCTTTGACATTGACCCTCTAACTTTGGAGAGGGACCGGTCATGGAAGAGCCACTGATCAGTCGGCTGCTCATGAACACAACAACGTAGGCAATTCCCATCTCCTAATTACCATAAAACCATTTCCTCACTATCGTCTGGCTTTTAAGCTCGCACAGGCTTCATGCCCTTGTGTATAGCCGCCACACCACCCGTCAAGTCCTCCCACCCTTGACCACCAACTTCAAATCCCGCATTCACAATCATATCCCGAAATTCCCTTTGGCTGGGGAACCGCTCGATACTCTCAACCAAGTACTGGTAACTATCCCGATCGCCCGCAACTAGCTGCCCAATCAAGGGGATGGCGCCGAAACTCCATCGCTTATACACTGCATTGAACAAGGGGAAACGATCCGCCTTGGAAAACTCCAACACGGCAAGGACACCGCCTGGCTTCAGGACGCGGTAGGCTTCGGAGAGGGCCAAGGGGATGTTGGAAAAGTTGCGGATGCCAAAGGCCACAGTGTACAGGTCGACGGAATTATCCGGGACGCCTGCTGCGCGGAGATCCTCGGCGTTTGCTTCGAGGAAAGAGAGGGCGGCTTGTTGCGAGGCGGGGAGTTGGGCGATGCTGCGCTGGCGGCCGACGGCGAGCATAGAAGGGTTGATGTCAGAAATGGTCACGCGGACGTTGGGGTTGTTGTTGTGGATGTGGGCGTGGGCGAGGTGGCGGAAGGCTATGTCGCCTGTGCCACCGGCAATGTCGAGGATATGTTGCGCTGGAGGAGGCGCGGAGGGAGGGTGGGAGCCTGGATTGAGGGAAGAGACGTAGTGGTCTCTGTTTTCGGGAGGGGTAGTGGGAGATGGTTAGCTCAATAGGTTTCCTTTTTTTGCGCGTGCGTGGTTGCGTCTTCCGAGTATCACTGAAGACGGAAAAGACTCACTTCCACACACGGTGCCAACCAAAGGACATGAGATCATTCATGCGATCATATGTCTCGGCGACGCTGCTGAACACCTCTGCAACGCGCTGTGTCTTTTCGGCCTCGGTGACGGTCTGGAAGCCAAAGTGCGTCTCATGGTCGGGCCGGTTGGGCTGCGGGTGTGCTTGTGCGCCATTGCTTGTTCTTGTTGTTGTGTTTGCTGTTGACGACGTGTTTTTTGGCGGCGTGATGCCAGCTGTGGGAATGTTTCGCGCCGCGCTTGTTGTGGAAAAGAGTGCTGATGCTGGTGATGCTGGCGATGATGATGATGGCGTTTTGATCCTGTCGGAGCGCAGACACCGAGCTCCCGCTCGGAGGATGTTTCGTGGTGCAGACATGGTTCAGATCGGATGGAATACTCTGGAGAACTGGTTAGTATTGCCCTTCGTCTTGTGGCCGTTTTGTTGGGTCGTTTGTGTAAATTGCTGCTTGCCAATTGCATCCGCTGATCCGGTTGACGACGTCGTTCGAGATGGGCCGCAAGAGAAATGGAGATTTCCCATTTCTTTTCTCAGAACAGACAGGGATTAAGGTATGGAGAGCTAGGGGGCTACCCTTGTTTGCCGAAGCCGGCACCGAGAGATGGGAATTACCCTACCCTAAGTATGTACGTACCGATGCCGCTGCTTCTGCCAGCGGTCCCCATCTTCTGCCCACCTTATTAATCATGTAAACAACGTCGCGCGTGGGAATACATATATTTATAATATCGTTATTGCAAGTTAAACGTCTTGGCTGCCCTCTTGTTCGTGAGCCGTCTTCGCCTGCAGCATAGCCTGTGAGAATGACTTGATCCACCTGCGCGCGCAGTAGCCCATGACGGCGACGGTGAGGCCGATGAGCCCGAGGGTGAGGATGATGGCGAGATTGTTGTCAGACATGGCTACGGATGGGTCCCTTTGTTCTTGTCCTTTGGATTCCAGATTTCTGTGTAATTTCTCTTGTTGAAGAGATATTTCGACTCACGATTATGTGTGGATCGGTTCGGTGTGGTTCGCGCGAAGGGTTCGGTGTTGAGATTGCTTGTTTTGATGTTCTGTCTGAAGTGACGACGGAAAAGGGAAATGCAGTTGGTAGACGGAGGGGCTTCAGGCTGTGTGATCGGTTTCGTGGAGAGAGATTGAAGGAGAAGGAGTGTGCAGGTTCCTTGTATGCAATCCGTGGGGTGAAAGAGTTGCAACGGAGACAGTGACAAAAAGTACACAGCAACTGGTAGCAAGGTGAGCGATTCTGCCTAGCGAAATACCAACTGGACTTTGATAGGCCGGGTACATTTAAACTGGACTGTGATAACCTGCCAGATTTACGGCCCTTTGAGCATCTGACTCTGGTCGCTGGACATGCTCATGGAGGACAGAAAATACGCCTGCTCGTCCTCCTCCTTCTCGACGCTGGTGGTTACTTCATCGTGCAAGTCATTAACATGGTACTGCCAATATTTACCTCGCCCGGTAGAAACTCGCCTCCCCGGATACTTGGAATGCCGTACTTGTGTGTTATAACGGCTTATCCTCAAGACAAATCGCGCCGTGAACATCTTTCCACCCCTGTTGTCTTTTCAGTCTACACGTGCTTCAATCAAGGGTTTCGGGCTTGAAGACGATGTGGTTGAGGTACTTGTCCAATCTTCTCGGTCATGTCCACAGTTTATTGTTTAGGAACCAGTTTGTTAGTGTCCTTCATGACCAGAGGTACATAACTGTGGCGTTCACAGCAGGATTGCTTCTCAGCCGCCCACTACCTCCCCAAGTCACGCTCTTTATGTGACGTGATCCAGTCTGCGTCTATGCCGAATCGATATGCAATGCAGAAACGTTCCATTGCGTCGAAGACAGTTGTGAAGTTCTAGCTCTAACCACAAATATATCCCTGAGCCCGCTGCACAGCAGCCAGCCAGAGTCCAAGGCCTGTTCCATTCCTTTCCAACACGAGTCTTGCCTATTTCTTCAGACTATCTGCTCCTCCCTCGTAATCACTTACATCATACTCGTCCGGGTACCGTTCAATCAAATCCAGCAACTCCGCCATCTGCCTCTCCATATCTGGCGTCACTTGCTCATACACATCTTCAAACATGGCTCGAATGGGCGGCTTCTTCTCGCGCTCCGCCTCTTGAAACGCCTTGAGCAGCGTCCGCCGAATGCCTTCTCTCGCCTCCTTCTCCTTCTCCTCGTTCCACACCCCCGCCGTCTCCATCCACTTGCGCAGCCGCGAAATCGGGTTATCTCTCCTCTTCCACTCTTCAACCTCGACCCGGGCACGGTACGCAAACGAGTCATCGCTCGTACTGTGGTGCCCAATGCGGTACGTCATCGCTTCAATCAGCACCGGTCGTCCGCCATCCTGCAGCGCCATTGTGCGCGCACGCTTAGTCGCTTCACGAATCGCCCAAAGGTCATTGCCATCAACGCGCACCGTCTCGATACCGTACCCGACACCGCGCGAGGCAATGCCGTCACCCCGGTATTGTTCTAGCACGGGTGTCGAGATGCTGTAGCCATTGTTGCGGCATATGAAGATGACGGGGCACGAGCGCGTGGCGGCAATATTAAGTGCAGCATGAAAGTCGCCTTCGGAGGCGGCACCTTCCCCAAAATAGACGACGGCCACGCGCGGCGGGACAGATGTAGGGTTGTGGAGGTGTTGCATTTTCAATGCATAGGCGGCGCCGGCGGCGTGTGGGATTTGTGTCGCTAACGGCGACGAAATGGTATGCTAGGAAAATAAGAAGACAGGCTGTCAGCAAACCATTCATGGTGTGAAACAAGGGCATGATGGCCGTGGATTGCCCCATTCAACGTACAATATTCAGCTCTTTACTGCCATAATGCACCGGCATATTCCTGCCTTTGCCCGGGTCGTTCTTGTTGGCAAACAGCTGGCTCATAAAGTCCTTGGGCGTAAACCCTCTTTGCGCAAAGACACCCTGTTCACGGTACTGGCAGAACACAACGTCTTCTTTGGACAGAGCACTCGCCGATCCCACCGTCACAGCCTCCTCGCCAGCCGAAACCATATAGAAGCTGATACGACCTTGACGCTGTGAGTCGAACATGATAATATCCATGATGGACACAAGCAACATGTCGCGGTAGAGCTTGATAACCTCGTCGTGGGAAAGGTCGGGCTTAAAGGAGGGGTCGACGACATGGCCATTTTGATCGACGGCACGGTACGTTGGCATCGCATCGTGCGAGGCAGGTTGTTCGAAGGACAGAGTGTTGGTGAAGGCGGACTTGACGGCGCCTGGGAACTGGACGTACTTCGAATTGGGACGTTGGGAAAGAGAACTAGCAAGGCGGCGGTTGGCGGTAACAGCGGTGATAGCACGAGTGCAAACCGGCGAGAGAAAGGGCCGAGACCCTCGAAGGGGCGACGGGAGTGACGGAATGCTTCTTTTCATCTTGAACATATGCACCCATGTAATATGTAGCAACTGAGTACGCGGTGTGCCAGACCACAGGACTTCAAGAGAGGACTATCGAGAAGATCCCCGGCCAAAGCGGTAGTCAACAGCGTTGTGTTGTTGTTTGTCGACGCGGTGTGTTGCGGTTCAATTGAGCCGCGGCCTGCGATAGCCGACGTCATCCGTGGGCCGACAGAAACCGCAGCCCTTGTGCTGCAGGCCGGCAAAGTTCATGGTGCGACGCCAGGTTGCTGCCGAGTATATACTATGATGCATGGCGCTGTGATATTTCGAGCTTGGGACTTTCGTGCCAGTCTGCCACTGGGTTGAGAGGGAGGCCATGGTGTTTTGTCTGGTGGAAGACGCAGTCGTGCTCAAAGAGGAAATGGGACTCTTGAATGGGAGGACCCTCCGATTTCGGACCGAAAGCCCAGGTCACTACATAGTACGTACACAAAAACTGGGCATGCCCGTCCTGTGTTTTTTTTTTTTTTTTGGCTGTTGGCCAGGCTGATCAAGAGCAAGAAGCGCCGCCGAAATGAACAATAACATCACTTTAGTGTGAAGAAACTCGAATACGATATTGCACAAGTATATATGCCCGCGTGTTATATCTGTATGCCATACCGTCGGCGTCTCGTGCCATCTATACGAGCACCTTCGCTTTGCTACGGTTCGTGCCGACGGCACGGCAAAGAGAATATAAGAATATTTTTAATAATAAAATTTATTCTTTATAGCTTTTAGAAAAACTAAGAATAAGATTATATTAATATATTCTATTATTATATTAAAGAAAATTTAAAACTTAAATTTAATATATTTAAGATATTTATATATAAAACTAAATTTTAAAATATTATAAATTATATTATTATTAATTAGATTAATAATAATACTTTTCTATATATTTATTATTTAAATTATTTATTTCGTTTATAAGTATATCTATATATATATATATATATATATATATAGATTTTTATTTTATATTTATATTTAATAAGATATATTAAGTTTCTCTTTATATATAATATTATTTTATATATAAAAAGAAATTTAATATATAATTTTATAAGTTTTATTAATTTATAATATTATTTCTTTATTTTATATCTTTTTATCTTTTTATCTTTTTTTTTCTTTTTTTTCTTTATCTCTTTATCTTTTTATCTCTTTATATTTTATTCTTTTATTTCTTTATCTCTTTATCTTTTTATCTCTTTATATTTTATTCTTTTATCTTTTTATCTTTTTTTCTTTTTTTTTCTTTATCTCTTTATCTTTTTATTTCTTTATATTTTATTCTTTTATTCTTTATTCTTTTATTCTTTTATTCTTTTATTCTTTTATTCTTTTATTCTTTATATCTTTATATCTTTATATTTTTATATCTTTATATCTTTATATCTTTATATTTTTATATTATTATATTTTTATTTAATTATATATTCTTTTATTTATTTAATTTTCTATTTAATAAGTTATATTTTTTAATTAATTAATTAATTTATATATTTATATCTTAATTACTTTTTCCGATATTATATTTCTTAATTTATATAGTTAGCTATTATACGATTTATCTTTAAATTTATTAAATTATTAAATTATTTATTTATATATTTAATTTATTATTTACTTTTATATTCTTTTATTTATAAATTTATTTATTTATTTATTTCTTAATTTATTTAATTTTTAATTTATCTATTTTATAATTTATTTATTTCTTAATTTCTTAAATTATTTATTTCTCGATATATTAATTATTTTATTAATTTATAATTTTAATAATAGTTTTATATATTTATTTATATATCTTTTAATTTATTTATAATTTATTTTAATTATTAATATCTTTCTTTTATATTTTAATTATTAATCTTTTTATTTATTTATTTTAGTATTTATTAAGTTATATAATTATTATAATAATATTAAATAATATTTAATCTTAAGAGTAATAATATAAATAATATATATTATAAAGCTTAATTATAAATATTATAAATATAACTTAAGCTATTTTAATCTTTATAATATATATATTATATAATTATAATCTTTTCTTAATATAATATTTTTTAATATATAATAATATTAATAAATAGTTTTTAATAAATAAACTTCTAATATATCCTTTAAAATCTCTCTTTATTTACTTATTTCTTTCTTTTTAAATATATTTACTTATTTATTTATTAATTTATTTATTTCTTAATTATTTAATTTCTTTATTTATTTTAATTTTTAATTTTTTAATTTTTTTATTTATTTATTTATTTATCTATCTATTTATCTATTTATTTATTTATTTATTTATTTATTTACCTATTTATCTATTTATCTATTTATCTATTTATCTATTTATCTATTTATCTATTTATCTATTTATCTATTTATCTATTTATCTATTTATCTATTTATCTATTTATCTATTTATCTATTTATCTATTTATCTATTTATCTATTTATCTATTTATCTATTTATCTATTTATCTATTTATCTATTTATCTATTTAACTCTTTAACTCTTTATTATATAAATAATAATATAATATTATATTTAATATTTAAAATAATAATAATAAAGTATATATATTATAAAGTTTAATTATAAATATAATATATTATTATAAGTTAAATAAGTATTTAATTATTAGGATTTAATTATATAAATATAAACCGATATATATATATTTAGAAGATATTTATA
Organism: Coniella vitis; assembly: GCA_011317545.1. Lineage (NCBI taxonomy): Eukaryota > Fungi > Ascomycota > Sordariomycetes > Diaporthales > Schizoparmaceae > Coniella > Coniella vitis. The sequence goes on from WUJK01000008.1 coordinate 1,052,179, forward strand.
TATAATCTTTTTATTATTAAACTTTTAATCTTTTATTTAATTAATTATAATATATTAACTCTTATATTTTAAGCTCTTATATATATATTCTTTATATTTAATTAAATTTTTTATTAATAAAAAGTTTATTACTTTATTATTATACTTTAAAATAACTTATAAATATCTTTTATATTATTATATTTATTTAATATTCTTCTATTTTTACTTTATTATTATAATAGTTCTTTATTTCTTATTATTCTTTACTTTAAAGCTATTTAAAAGCTATAATAAATTTTATACCTAATATATTAATATATCTAATAAATTCTATTAATATAATACTTATTTAAATAATAATTTCTTTTAAAGTTAATTTATTTATAATATTATTTCTTATAATATTTAGATAAAATAATTTATTATATATATAAAATAGGTTTTAAATAATAAAATTATAGCTAATTAGTATAATATAATTAGCTAAGTTTAAAAACTTAATTTATAAGCTTTAAATATTTTTAGTATTAATATATATTTATAGTTTCTTTATATTATAATATAATATAATTTATATTTATACCTTTCTTTTCTTATAATATATTATAATAATAAATAATACTTTTATAAGCTTTATTTATAGGTTAAATTCTATAATATATATTATATATAATATTTTATATCTTTATTCTTTAGTTTTTATTTTTTATTCTTTTATTTTTTTATTTTTTTATTTTTTATTCTTTTATTCTTTTATTCTTTTATTCTTTTATTCTTTTATTCTTTTATTCTTTTATTCTTTTATATAAAGCTTATATAATAATACTAAGCTATACTTAACTTTTAAAGTAATAATAATAAATATTATATATTATAAAGCTAAATTATATATTATATAGATATAATTTAAATTATATTAATCTCGATAATATATATATAATATATTTATAACTTTCTCTTTATTTCTTTATTTATTTATTTATTTATTTATTTATTTATTTATTTATTTATTTATTTAGTTATTTATTTATTTATTTAATTATTTATTTATTTATTTATTTATTTATTTATTTATTTATTTATTTTTTAGAAAGGTAGCGAGAAAAGTAAGTAAAAGGGTAGGTATAAGGGTAGCTAGAAGGGTAGCTAGAAGAGTAGCTAGAAGGGTAGCTTAGAAAGGTGGCTTAGAAAGGTAGCTTAGAAAGGTGGCTTAGAAAGGTGGCTTGGAAAGGTGGCTTGGAAAGGTAGCTTGGAAAGGTAGCCCAGAAACGTACTAACAGTTAAGTGCATATAAATGTTGCAATTTATAGCTAATATAGGTGGCGCTATTAACAATTAGTTAGGGCTGCTGCAGGTTTTACGGGCCGTTTTGGTTGTATGCACTAACGCCTTGACCGGACTTTGTGGATACTGAGCTGTAGTATATAGATTAGGACTATATACATAGTATACTAATATTTGAAGAACTTTAGGTAAGCATGTAGCTACTTGGGTACTTGACATCTTGGGATGCAGGGTCCCGGGAACACTCATGCAAACAATCAACTGCCCCACAGCCACTAGCTCCAGTTTCTGGCGGGCGCTTGCACATGGTGAGGCTGGCCCCATGCCGTCATTACTTAGTAGTGGGATCTGAGACTGAAATGACGGGAGGAACGTGGAGGTATTGCAAACGATGGAAACAGAAAACAGCAGAGCAACGGATGGAGTTGGGTTGCGTTCAATGCTGCGTCGATTGTTGGCATATCTACTGTCCACAGGCTTGGATGCCGGTCATTTCGCTCCAGACAGCGCTAGACCAGCGAGCCATCACGCCAGCAAGCTGTAACAGGGATCGCGTGATTGGGAGCCCCAGAAGACAACCGGCCGCGACGAGCCAATCTCACTGGTGGCAGCCCTGCCGCCCACTGCCGCCCGCTAATGTGGTTTTCTGCGTGGAGGGGGCCGCGGGCCTGACCCTTCTAAACGAGGGGGGTCCCTGGTGCTCGTTGGTGGGCTTCTGGGAGCTGGCACCGGGAGTGTGCAGCGCACCGCTGAAAGGCACCATGCTGCGGACCTCGTCTCGATCGACTCAGCAGCAACAGCAGCCCCCCCGTTCAACCAACGACGACAGTCCATCCATCCCATCCATCCCATCCATCTCCATCCCAGGTAACGCGTCGACTCGGTTGTCTCTTCCCGGAAAAGAAAATCCCTTGTCGCCATCCCTCATGGCGGCCTAACTCATGGCAGACCGAAGCAACACGCACGGCCACTGGAACTCTCGCTCGTCGCCATTGCTCGCCGCCACCGCACAGTCATTCGCAGCATCGTCACCGCCGCCGCCGCCGCTATCACCACCCCTCCCAATCTCATCAAATACCCAGGCGCGCCCTCTTAAATCCGACGTTGCCTCGATTTCAACACCGACGACCTCTTCCTCATCTCCCTCCTCCCTCAGCCACCAAACAGCTCCGCCACTCCATTCCCACTCTCTCCGCGACTCGGCGCCAGTGACTGCCTCGAATTTGAATCTTGACACGACTTCCTCGCATACAAACACAAACACAAGCCCAGCACCAGCGCTTGCGTCCACTCGAAGAACATCAACCGCATCTGGTACAACCGCAGACTCACGAAGCGCGTCCTGCAGAGCCCGCTCCCCGTCCCCGTCGAGCCCGTCCGCGTCCTCGCCATCCGCCGCTGCTTCCGACAGAACAAGGTACTTATTTGAACATACTGCAATGTTTTCCACTTGATCTGCACGAACAAAAGCCCTCTTTCTTTAGCACATACGCGCTCTGTCTGGTTCGTCAGCTCTTGCGGTTTGTCGGTTGTGGTGGCGGTGTTACTGCTGCTGCTGCTGTTGTCGTGTTGAGCCAAGTTGTCCAGCTCCAACAGATGCAAGAGCGTAGCCAAAAAGCAAAGCGTGTATGCCCCTTCCCCTTCAGCACCGATTGGCATACTCGCACCTGGCTCCTTCCCTCCTTGCCCCCCCCCCCCTATTGTGTCCTGTCCGTGACCACAGTATCGATATTGCTCGCCCGTCTCAAGTGCCATCGGCGCCTGCATGTGGCCCCTCCCCCGCCTAATCCAACGTTGAACCTTTCATTCCTGCCCTCTGGCATCCACCGGCTCCAGCGCTTCACTAGCCTAGCTTAGGAGCGTCTAGCGACCTCATAAGTGGTGATTGATCCTTCTGCCGTGGTGCTGCGTCTAGGGCCCGGGAGCTGGTTCGAGCTGGTCGTTTTCCCCCTCCCCAAGCTCAACCTTCCGTCATCAGTAGCGCTGCTGCTAGGATCGGGGATTTTGGGGCAGCGTCAACCTCTCCAAACCCACAACCGCAAACCGCACAAGCCCAAAGCGCCTTCTACTTATTCACCAACTTCATCCTAACCGACAAAGCACCGCTTTCTCTACACCACTCCCAACATCCAGTGATCGGTCCGCAGACGACAGCCTCCACTTTTAGGCATCGACACGACTTTCAGTGCTGCTGCTGCTGCTGCTGCCGCCGCCGCCGCCGCCGCCGCAAGCTATTGTTGTGTGGTTCTTGTCTACTATCAGAGGAAGCGAGCCCAGCAATCATCCATCAGCCCCGATTGTCATTCATCTATTTCTACACTTTCTACTCTCCCGTCACTCTTTGGATTTTCTCCTCCCGTCACCAGCCCTTCCCATACGTTCGTCCCCATATACCAAGGCAATTACTCTCTGCCTGACCGCCAGACGCCCATTTCTGCAACGAAACAATGAGACTGGCCCCAGTATTTACTCATGTCTCCAAATAGGCCCACCACACGCTCCTCTGCTCGCCAGGCCGCCAGGTCCGCTCGTCCTGCTGGTGCACCCTCTGGTCCCTCGTTGGACTCCCCTTCCGCTCCCGCATCCGCCGCCGGAACATCCTCAAAGAAGCGCAAACCAAGCGACAACCACACAGTCCCAGACGGTTCTGCCGAGCACGCCTCTTCTGGACGCCGTGCTAAGCGAGCAAGGGCGTCAGAACAACCTCAACCACCCGTCGCTGTTCCAGTAGCACCTGCCACCACTCAGGTCCAACCGCCCACGTACTCATTTCGGAAGAGGAAAGGCAAACAAGCTACGACTATGTCAAGCCCAGAGTGAGTAACCCCCTCTACCGTTTCTGCCCTTGCGTGTTGCTGACACTTGCTAACTTGAAATGCTCTCAGATCTGCTGCAGGTCCATCTATACCACCCTTAGACAATGTACCTTCTGCCTCGTCGAGCCGAAAGTCTAGCCGGAACAAGAAGAATGCGTCATCAGGTGCGTTTCTCGAAAGCAATAGGATATAACGAAAAAAAAAAAGGACTTTGGGACTATCATGTATCTAACCCTTATTTGTGTGCTTCAGCTGGCCCTTCCGGTTCTTCTTCTTCCAGGCGGTCCCGAAAGAAGCCCAACAACAACCCTGACGAGGACACGCCCATGACGGGTACCGACGACAACGAAAAGACGGCGGCTTCTCACGAATCCCCACCGAACCAAGACTACCATGGTGAGGATAGTGATGGCCAGGAAGACGAGCTGCACAGGCGCTACGCCGAAGACGACGATGGCGACGACGGTGAGGACGATGATGTTTTTGGCGGTTTCGGCCCGCCCGGGGGCCTGTCATCCACCTTGGCCGCGTTGTCGAACATCATGTCGGGAATGAATGCTCGTCTCAGGGACATTCTGTCGAACCTGCGTCAAAAGGAGGATCCTACACTGCATCTGGTGGCGCTAAATGAGTTGTCCGAGATTCTATTGATTTCCAATGAGGATAACCTCCAGGGCCACTTTTCGACAGATTCGTTTGTTCGCGAGCTGGTGTCCCTCATGAAGCCCGACGACTTTACCGAAGCCAATCCCGAGACCATGTTGCTGGCATGTCGTTGTCTGGCAAATCTGATGGAAGCCCTCCCTTCAAGCGTGACAAACGTTGTCTACGCGGGTGCCGTGCCTGTCTTGTGTGAAAAGCTGCGGGACATACAGTTTATTGATCTGGCTGAGCAGGCCTTGAGTACGCTTGAAAAGGTTTCGGTCGAGTATCCTGCTTCCATTGTCAAGGAGGGCGGGCTTGCAGCGTGTCTGGAGTACCTCGATTTCTTCCCAATGAGCACCCAACGCACCGCCGTGACAACTGCTGCAAACTGTTGCCGTAATCTGCCTCACGACTACTTCAACGTTGTCAAGGATGCCATGCGGATCCTGCGAGATGTCCTCAAGAACAGCGACCAGCGGGTTGTGGAACAGGCTTCCATCTGCGTGTCTCGTATCGTTGAAACTTGGCGTCACAACCCCAGCAAGCTTGAAGCCTTGGTGAGCGAGGATCTTTTGTCCTCCATCCTGCGGCTGCTTCTTCCCGGCAGCACGAACCTCATTGGACCCAGCATTCACACCCAGTTTCTGCGTGTCCTGGCTTCCACCGCCAAAGCAAGCCCTTCACTCTCTGTGGAATTGATGAAGATGAACGTGGTAGAAACGCTATATCAGGTCTTGACAGGCGTCTCGCCGCCTAATGGGACGGACGACGTTGCATCAAAGCTTGACAGTGTTCTCATCATGCAAGCACTCATTCATCGACCGCGTGAACAGATTATTGAGGCACTCAATGTTGTCTGTGAGCTGCTGCCGCGGGTGCCTCCTGGAGCACCTGACCCCACCAAGGGCGGGTTCACTGAACCAATTGCTGGTGAAGCCAACACGGCGGGCTCATCGTCGTCGTCATCGTCGCGCCGTAGAAGCGCAGATGACAAACGCGTCCAGCTGCTGGAAGGCTGCAAGGCCGAGGTGCGGCGCTTTGCATTGATTCTCTTTCCCACCTTGACCGACGCCTTCTCAAGCACGGTCAACTTAACAGTCCGCCAAAAGGTCTTGTTAGCCCAGCTTAAGATGTTGCACAACTTGGACGTTGACATCCTCACGGAAGCCTTGGCACCAGTGCCATATGCTTCTTTTCTGGCATCGATCATCTCACAAAAGGATGACTTGTCCCTCGTTGCCGGCGCTCTCCAGGCTACTGACCTCCTCATGACTCGACTTGGAAGCATCTATCAATATCAACTCTATCGTGAAGGTGTCATTACTGAGATTGCCAAGCTTGCCAATGAGACCGAGCCAGACGCCAAGACAGTGAATAGCGGACTAGAGCGCGTGTCCCGCCGACCCTCGCATGGCTCTGCGGAACAATCCTCTGACGACGACGAAGACGAGGAGGTGTCTAATGGAGACGACGACGCTCATCAAGGTCAAGGTGAGGATGACGAGGACGATGAAGGATCACACCATTCTTCAGACGACGACGAGCACGATGAAGACAATGAAGATGACGAGGATGAGGAAGAAAATGAGCATGAAGAAGCCCCTCCTCGGGTCTTGTTAGGATCTCCTGGTAGCTCGAGCGGATCGACTATGTCTCTTGACGCTCCACCACCTCCACCTTTCACAGCAACCCAGCTCTTGCGATCCAAAATACACAAGGCGGCGGCCGATTTCTTGGTCAGGCACGAGACGGAGAAGAACGCAAAGCACATGAAAAAGAAAGCCTCCAAGATCTTGGATGATATGTCCCAGCTGGCGCAGGACATTGAAGCTTTTTACCTGCGACCTACTTCCTCACCCAGTGTCGCCAATGAGAGCGGCAAGAGGCTGTTCACCAAGTTGGCCGGTTACTTCGACTCGGATCTATTTGAAAGCGCCACGAGTGCAGAGTTACTAGACTCCGGCATCGTTCGCGTCCTTGAGCAGGTGTTTAGCAATCCCGATGAAGACCTGGCAATGGCAGCACAGGCAGCCTTTATCGAGGTTTTCATGGGTTACACCGTCAAACCCAATCCCAAGACGGCCACTGCTGATTCTCCAGCCACACCTTTTGGTATGATGGTACACAAACTTCAGGATCTGTTGAGCCGGTCGGAGCACTTTGAAGTTTTTACTGTTTCAAACAGCTCCCATGGAGACAACCATCGCAGCAACCCCGCGTCGATGCTGGCGAAGCAGATTCGGCTCAAGCTTACTGCGGATGAGGATTCTGATATACCCAGGGTTTACCGAAACATCATGGTATCCATTCATGCGATAGCAACGTTCAAGTCTCTTGAAGACTATCTGCGACCGCGCATCAGCCTTTCTGAGCGTCCTCGGCCCTCCCGAGCCGGTCGTGATAGCCTCTCAAGAGCACTGGCAGCCATGGCAGGCGGTGCTTTCCCATTTGGTTCAGGTGTGCCTGGGGCATCCGCCCGCCTGCCTTCACGATTGCCGCCCCCTATGGGTGCTGCAGCCGCCACCACTCCTCCTCCACCACCTCCGCCACCCCCAGCCCAACCTGCTGCATCCAGCTCCCGCGCTTCGCGCAAGGCAACCACACGCTCCAACCCATCCACAGATGCACCAAGCACTCCCGATACCGTGGCAGCATCCGCTCCTGGAGCCAAGGTCGTTTTGCGACGCTCTGCTAGACGTAATCCAACCGCCGCAGATTCGCCACAGCCGAGCCGACCGCCGCCTGAGGAGGATGATGATCTAGAAGACGCGCTAGAATGCGCGGATGAAAAACACATCGAGGAAGAGGGAGACTCGGGCGACCCCGGTGCGTTGGATGCCATTGTTGATGACCTCGACGAAGACATGGATGACGCTCCTACACCAGACCCTTCTGCTGTGAACCTGGAGGTCTCTGGCAACAAGATTACTGCCCGCAAAGAAGATGGTACTCGTGTTCCTACGCCGTCATCCAGTGGCGCTGGCAGCACTTTGGCCCAACGTTCTAGCGCACTTGCCAACGCTTTGATGAACTCGCCTTCATCGTCTTCGTCCCGGCCCATGTCCTATGCCGCGGCCATCCAGGCTATCCCTCAGGACTGGCACCTCGAGTTCAGTCACCAAGGCAAGGTGGTGAGCAACGAGACAACCATCTACCGTGCCGTGCAGAAATTGGGCTCAGATGATCTTTTAATTCGCAATGTTTGGGCGCAAACCCACGAAATCAAAATTCGACGTGTTCCAGGTCCTCCGTCAGCAGAGACTTTGTCCTTTAGTTCCACGTCCAATGAAGAGACAGAGTCCGGCGATGGCCACGCGCCCGCTTCTCTAGCCAAGCACCCAACAACCGCATCGATTTTGCGGCTTCTCAAAATCCTGCACAATCTCAATGCCAACATTGATGACGTGATTGTGGAAAACAAGGCTACCTTGAAGCTAAACAGAGAGCCATTGTCGCAATTCGTCAATACCAAACTGACAGCAAAGCTCAACCGGCAGTTGGAGGAGCCCCTGATCGTGGCAAGCAACTGTCTGCCAAGCTGGAGCGAGGATCTGGCTCGCCTACACCCATTCCTCTTCCCCTTTGAGACGCGTCATTTGTTTTTGCAATCGACATCGTTCGGATATGCTCGGTCGATGAACCGATGGCAAAACACACAGGCACAAGATGACTCCCGACGGCATCGTGACGACCGACCCTTCTTGGGACGGCTTCAACGACAAAAGGTGCGCATCTCGCGCTCCAAAATCCTCGAGTCAGCCCTCAAGGTTATGGATCTCTATGGCAGCTCGCAGAGCATTCTTGAGGTTGAATACTTTGAAGAAGTCGGTACCGGTCTTGGTCCGACGCTGGAGTTCTACTCTACTGTTTCCAAAGAATTCGCGACCAAGAAGCTCAAGATGTGGCGCGATTCTGATGGAGCGCATGGCGAAGCAGATGAGTACGTGTCTGCGCCCAACGGACTCTTCCCCCGCCCATATGGCGAGGATGGATTCTTGAATTCGAGCGGTGAGCGCGTCCTGCAGCTCTTTCGGACCCTTGGCAAATTTGTGGCCAGATCAATGATTGATTCTCGCATCATTGACATCAACCTGAATCCCATCTTCTTCCGCATTGGCGACGAGTCTTCGGGTATCAGACCCTCTCTCGGTGCTATGAAGCTCGTGGACCCAGTGCTTGCTCGTTCATTGGTTTTGGTCAAGAAATTCGCAATGGCGAAGAAAGAGATTGCCGAGGATCCAAATCGCAACGCCACGCAAAAGGTCAATGACATCCATGCCATCACCGTTGACCATGGCGTCCGCATCGAGGACTTGTCGCTCGACTTTACGTTGCCTGGCTATGCCGATATCGAGCTTGTGCCTGGCGGATCTCAGATTATGTTGACCATTGACAATGTGGATCAGTACCTTGAGAGAGTGGTCGACATGACCTTGGGAAGTGGTGTGCGTCGTCAAGTAGACGCATTCCGTACTGGATTCTCCCAAGTCTTTCCTTACCAGGCCCTCAGTGCGTTTACGCCTGAGGAGCTCTGCACCCTCTTTGGTCGAGTCGACGAAGACTGGTCTCTTGCTAGTAAGTCTCTTATTCCTGTATTCCAAGACTTCATTGCTTGACATGATACTGACCTGGATTGCAGCTCTTATGGATTCTATCAAGGCAGATCATGGATTCAACATGGACAGCAAGAGCGTGAGAAACTTGTTGCAAACAATGTCCGAATTTACGCCAGCTCAACGACGAGACTTCCTTCAGTTCACCACCGGCAGTCCCAAGTTGCCAATTGGAGGTCAGTAAATCAATACTATACTTTGCGTCATGGAAATACACTAGAAAGCTGACAATAAAAACAGGTTTCAAGAGCTTGACCCCCATGTTTACGGTCGTTTGCAAGCCCAGTGAGGGCCCCTACAGTTCGGACGACTATCTGCCCAGCGTCATGACCTGTGTCAACTATCTGAAGCTACCCGACTACTCGGACGTCAACATCTTGAAAAAGCAGCTCTTTACTGCCATGAAGGAAGGACAGGGTGCTTTCCATCTCTCTTAATGAAAGCACGAAAATTTTCAACTTCAGAAGCATTGTTCGTGGACGCCTCTGCTCGATTTTTTTTTTTTTTGTTTCGCCGTCACGCTCGTGAATTGTAGAGCTTGGCATGTTCTCTCTTCACTTTCTTCCATTTCCTCACGCCCGGAGTTTGGTTGATGCCTCCTTACTAGGTTGGACCGGAAAGGGCTATTCTTGTTACGCTAGTTGTGGATCAGAGGGAAAACCGATGGCTTGCATGTAAGGGAGGGAGCACAAGTGGCGGTTGCCTTGAGGTTTTTGATCTGTTTGTTTTCTCCACTGCGTTGACAACTGCCCGTGCGTAGTGGAAGTATCCCCTTTTCCGTGACAGCAGGGCAAGGAGGTGTATATCGCGAATAAATTGGCCAACACACGGGTCCTATTGCAATGATGCAGACATGTTACGATATTAGTGTTCTTCTGTCATTACTCTAGGACAGTGGGCACGTAAAGTAGAGACTGAGCGCTGGCGAGGGCCAGATTAGCGTTGGTAAAAGCGCAGTATAAATACGAATTATCGTGATCAAAAGCAGACCTCCGCTTTGGATAAAGTCATGCAAAACTTGAAATCAATCGAGCTGAGTGAGTGGCTTCGAAGGCTGGTACCTAGGTACAAGCACAGCCTTGAGCACGTGGCATGCAGCCGGAAAAGGTGGGTACTTTCACCCTTAGCGCGACTTCGAGGAAGTGTCCCCGGGGCCAGGAATACTAAGTACAGGGATCGTAATGTATCATGGACAAGGGACGCGTTCTAGTCGCGTCTTGCTTTCTTGTTTATATGTACTAACCCGCCTGCGTACCTTCTCTCTTCCTGATTGATGCGCTAGGACTCCACCTTTACGCATCGTCATGCTCCCGTAATTGGAAACCGAGACCCTGCCATCTTCTCGACTCCTTGCTCGGGACGTGTCTCTCTACGTTGTCTGTCTTGCTCAGCGAGGCAGCCGTCTATCCTGGCAACCAAATCCTTGAATTGCCCAGGCAGTTACATCTTCGTCAACCAAGCTTACACCTTTTGAAGAACATACTCGGGCCTTTATCTGACACATTTCATTCCACGAATCGGGATTATCTAACGGCTACGGGAGGGTATATGCAGGCGGACAGGTTGTGTTATTTGTGCTCTAGAGGTCAACACGACGTTACAATCTACGCGGACGTTGCCAAATTGAAGAAGACAAGAAAAGCGTGAGGAGAACTGGTTTGTCCGTCATTACACATTACGAGAACCGAGAAGCGCGGCGCAAACCCGAAGCAAACCAAATACAGCGAAAGAGATGGTGTCGACAACGCGCTCTGCGCTGAGGAGGTCTCGCGGGGCCGATAACGGCACGGGTCATGATGCGGACGTCTCGCGCGTTGATTCCTCGTTCTCAAGTGAAGCCTGGGACGCACACAACGAAGGCGCATCGACATTGGCGAATATGAACGAGGCAGAGGACGACGAGGATTACAACGACAAGACTAGTACTAAGCCCAAGGCAAGTCGAACGGGTGGCAAAGGCGCGGCATCCGCACCAGCAGACAAGGGCAAAGGCAAAGGTAAAGCCAAGGATAGCCAAAAGGTCTATCGGAAGGCTTCGCCTGCACCTGAGCTGAGACAGGTGACATTCTCTGCGGTGCGCAAGACGGTGCGGCAGAAAAAGGCCACGACGACGACCAAAGGGGCAAAGACTAGACATAGTCTCCCGGCATCCTTTGGGACTACCAAGCGAGCAGTGCAATCGTCGTCTTCGAGTAGAGCGACAAGACAGTCTACGCTCACGCAGATTGGCTGGATACCAAGTACTTTTCCCGATGAGGATGATGAGGATGACAGCAGGTTCGACGTGAGATCACTGATGGATTTCACAAATCTAAGCGACCGTGAAGGGGAGGGTGCTGGCGAGGCAATTACCGTCACTCAGGGCCGCGAAGTATCACCCGAGCCATTAGCAGCAAAGCTAGAGGCCAAGAAACAGAGGCTTAAAGACGACGCAGAGAGTAAGTCCAATCGAGGACGCAAGAGGAAGAAGACTACAGGTCCCACGAGAATATCGCGGGGAGCAGACGGTGAAAGTGAAGCCGAAGACTTCGGGTCAAGTTCGAATTTCTACACTCAGACATTGACGCAGATGCCTTCTTGGAGACAGAGTGACGAGGGCGATGGTAGCCTGGCAGGCATTGTGTTTGATGAGATTGATGATGCACTCACAGGAAGTGGCCACAACTTGGGTACTGCCGACTTCACCACACATGCCAACGATGTACGAAACAATTGTAATTCCTCGCCTCCGTCACGAAAGAGGAAGCGACCTTTACCGTCAACCACCAACGATGATGCAAACCACAAATTCGAAGAAGAAAGCTCTCTGTCACTATCAAATAAGCAAACGGCGTCGCGCAACCCGACAACACCTAGCGCCCAGCGTACATGTCAGACTGAGGTGCCAAATTCTCAACCGTCGCCATTTACACCGGATGGACAGTCCTTGCTCCGCACACCAACAGTCCCACCGACGCCATACTTACCGGATTCTAATGTCCAAGAACGCTTTTTATCACCATTCAGCCGCGAACGGGAAGGCGTGGACCGCACACCGTCGAAGCAAACATCATTGGATGTGGATGCTCCCCTGCCAAGTGCGAGCACCCGGGTGCCACGAATGCTTCACAGAGAGAGGAGCGCGATTGCAGATACCTATTCAACAGTCAATGGCGGGTTGGACTCCGGCGACTCGGTGCCTGCAACGCCGGCCGGGAAATCCAAGGGCCATGTGAGCCAGAGCCGGCGGCCCAATCGAACACCATTGAAAGAGATTACTTTTGCCGACGTCAGTGTTGAACTGGGCGAGCTACATGAGCCTCGAAATTCAGGCGAGAATGAGCCACCAGAGTCTTCACCCGTAAAAAAAGCCGATATTATCATAGATTCCGAGGACGACTTTCAGATTTTCGCCGAAAATGATGGGTCAATTAGTGCTCCTGGCTCAGCAATTCGGTCTTTTCAGCCGTTTCCTTCGGAGACTCATACGCCCACGCGAACCTATCGCTCTTCTATTCTGACTGCACAGCAAGTTGGAATTGCGCAGGGCGGGAGCGCCGGTGGCGCTGTGCAGCCAAGTGTTGCCCAGCACATCATGTCATCCCAGCTCACACATGGAAGTCCGGTAAATGAAAATGATCCAAATGGTGCAAATTCTCGTCTCGAACTTCGTCTATCAGACAGGGCCTCGTCACAGACTCCAACAAGGAAGATCCCTTTCAGGTCGCCTGCTGCGAGGACTCAGTCCAGCGAAGTGGCATCTAGGACCCGTCGTTTTCCTTCACAAAAGGCTACAGAACCCACGGCAGCCTCGCCTGCTGTTCCACATCGATGTTCCACGCCTGAGCCTGTTGCTGAAGAAGACGAATCTGAGCCTGAAACACCCAGCCGTCTACCTCGACAGGCCAACAGTTCTCTCGCCATTGACAGGGAGACTCCCGTGACCTCGCCCCAGAGGACGTCGCCACTCGTACCGCAAGTCTCTCAAATGGGCTACTACAAGTCCCAAGCCTTTGAATCGCAACGCGTTCCTTTTGAGATGATACGGAAAATGGCACCACAAACAGATCGCTCAGACGTCATTGTGTCTATCGACCTTGATAATGTCAAGCGGATTGTGGACGGCGTCAAAACGTATGAATTCCGCGACTTTCGCCTGCACCAGGTTGCACGTATTTGGATCTACATCACTCGCCCTGTCTACCAACTCAAATACATGGCAATCATCAGCGGATATAAATTGCCTGGTGAAATTCCCAAGGACGACAGGGGTATTGGGAACAAGGAGTTCAATGAAGGGAAAGGAGCGAAGTATGCGTATGAGCTGCAGCAGGTGTATCAGTTAAACAATCCAGTCTCGTTGGAACGCATGAAGGATAATGGATGGGTCGAGCAAGCCCCCGAGAAGTACGAATTCGTCCCGCCTGCGGTGCTGGGTGAATTGATGGGCAATTTGCGGTGTGCACTTTTTGAAGAGCATGATGAGCACGAACTTCAGCGCGACCGAGATATCGACGATCTGGATGAAGGTGCACCGGAAAATGGCCCAAAGACAGTCGAAGCGGGAGCGGACAAGGGGAAGGAGGAAGAAGATGTGTCGGTCAGTCAGGAGCTGGCAGAGCAGCTACGGAGCGACATCAAAGGTGCAACGCAGCTGATCTTGAATCCGATCTCCTCGCCAACTGGCCAGGATCCTGCTCACCAGGAGATCGAAGATGAAGTGACAGGCATGGTGCCAATGAGCCAGAATTCAAGGGCAGACGGGTGCAGCACAATTGTCCGTTCTGCAACATTCACCTCCTCACCGAAACAGGTTGCCGTTGCCGAGGACTCACAGCCGACACCAAGCCCTTCACTGAAGGACGACCATTATCAGCACCAGGTCGAAGTAGCAAACAGCCCCCAAACAAACGAACTCTCGCGCTCGCAGACTTGGTCTCGCCGCCTGAACAGCACCACAGTCCGTCCATCACAGGCGACAACTGCGAGTACAGGAAGCCAATCTCAAGAACTGCCACTGCAATACCAGGAGCAGCCCACTTCGACTTCCAGAAGCCAGAGCAACAGTGGAAATGGGCCTTCTCGTCGTCACCGCCAAGGGCATGGAGCATCGAATTATACTTCGGCCCGCCTGCCAGAGGACGTGATGGTAGTAACTGAAAGCAGTCCTATTCGGCGGACGGCAGAGGAGACCAGCGCTGGTAAGAAGAGCGACGGTGATACGCAGTCGACGTTGGGACTGAGCATGTTGCGCTCTTCCCAGGCTCTGGGCTTGCTGGCCGGTATGGGAGATGAGCAAGACAGTCTTATGGATGATTCACGGATTCGGTTGCCGCCTTCGCAAGAGGATATTGTTTGGGATTCGGAGGACGAGTCATAGTTCTCCTTGGTGCTGCTGGGCTTGAGCTGGCTTGTGGTGCATAACTTGTCGTGGCGTATCTGTGCTATCGTCCTCATGCTCTCGGGATAGTGGTCTTAGCATTTCTCTTGATAGGCTCGCTATGGCTATACATAGTACTCGGTGCTGGACGCCATCCTGTACGGATTGAATGACCGCCCCTACATTGGTAGATCTCGGACTACAACGCTTGCTGTTATCATCCTGGGCCCTGCCCGCCATGTACTCTAGAATGTTCGACGCAGTCCGTTTGTAAACAAGCTTGTGAGCTTCTAATTCTAGTATCGATCGTTGGTACCGTGTACTATGTATATAGTAAGAAAAATCATTCTATCTTGGTACATAGTACCTGGCAAGAATCAGGATCTCAGAGATCAACGGTTGGCGATTGTTTTGTTTGGCTTATAGACCCACGAATCAGATTGTTATGACGCTGGTTGGGGATTGGCTGCTTTGCGCGCTCTGCAGGGCTCGGCGGGCGCCGGAGGTACAAGACGCCAGGCTCGGTTAGCACAGGGCAAGTACGATGCCAAGTACTGCACACAGTACATCGCACTTACCCACGTATGCGCGTGGGACTACAATGACCTCATTGCCAAACCCCGACCAGGCAGTTCTGTCACAGCAACCAGGACAACACAGCAAGAACGAAGCACAGCCCTTTTGCACTTCCTGGTTTTTGTGTGGGTGGAATAAAGCGATGATATTGGGGGTTAATTTGACTCTGGGCACAATCATCTTCTTGCTTTCTATCCCACTCCGCTGTTTGACTGGCAATCTGTATTCTACCACTCTGATATTTCATCCTGGCAAGAAATCAGTAATTGATTGATTGATTCAACATAGGCTGACTTGTCGAGTAGCTTCGATTGAGATCGAGTTCTTGTTTCTGTCTTCGAGGGTTTTCGTGACCTTTTATTTACTGGCCGTCGACTATCGCTCTCTCGTTCGCCAGCTTCGATGCAGCCCGTCCCGAGCGTGTCGTAAATAGAACACTCTCAATCCTTCTTCATCGACAACGAACGGAGCCAAATCAACCCCCATTGTCACTCACAATCACCATGTCTGAACAGCGAGACGACTTTGACCAAGAATCACAACGCAGATCCTACACCAAGCCACACTCGGGCAAACACCCCATTCCCACTATCCAAGGTTACCGCGAGCATCGACGCCATCTCCAGGACCAGGCGCAGCAAACCCAAGAAGCCCAGGAAGGGCCCGAGGATCAGTCCAAGACCAAGCGCGCGTTCAATTCCGCCAAGCGGATCTTCAAGGGCGAGGATGAGGCCCAGAATCGCCATGAGCCGTACCCTGCTGCGAACCGTCATTATCTCGTGAGGCCGGACCAGGATCCACGTCAACTACAGAATCAGGACCAAAGCCAAGTCCCAGGCTACCAAGGACATGGAGATAGCGGTGTGGAGGGCTTGGAGGGTGAGGGTCAAAGCGATGCGAACAAGCGAGCTGATCTTGGAGGACCCAATGCTGTGGATGACGCGCTGGAGCAGAATACTCAACAGGAGCAGCAACAGCAAGAGCAACCAGGGCAACAACAGCAACAACAAGGGCAACAGGATGATAAAGGCAGAAACGCCCAAGAAAAATCCGCCACTGAACATGTTGCATCCATGCAAGATCCGAAAGCCAAGCGCAAGGTCATGAAAAAGGCCTCAAGACAGACTGGTGGACGCGAGGTCACAGATCCAGTTACGCACTTACCGCTCGTCATCCACGACCAAACAGACAAGGACCTCAAGTCGGCACCCCAGAACGAGCCAGAGCCTGGCGAACACCACACCACCGCCACTGGACCTCAAGGGGCAAGCAAAACTCCGGAGCAACTCAAAGAGGAGCAGGCCATGCTGCAGAGAGGTTTCAATGGCATCCAGAGACTCTTTCCGGGCCCTGAATCAGAAACCCTCAAGAAAAGGCTCGCAGAAACATACGAGCGGACACTGGCGATTGGTTTGGCTGTGATCAGTGTTGCAGCTGCTGGACCCTTTGTGGCGTCGTCTTGGCTTAGCCAGGATGGCTGGATTCCCCCTTTATCAACCATAATTGGCATAACTATTCTCATTGCCATCGCATTCGTCACAGTTTGGGGTTTGAGTCACTGGCTGTCAAAGAAAGTTACAGACATATTTGAAGACGAGACGTGGGACGCGTCGCGGCGTGAGGAAAAGGCCATCCTGGATAGCGACACCGAGCTCCCCGAATCCGTACAATGGCTCAACAGTTTTCTTGCTTCGATTTGGCCGCTTATCAACCCCGATCTCTTCTCCTCGTTAATCGATGAGATTGAAGATATTATGCAAGCCTCCTTGCCCAAAGTGGTCAAAATGGTGAGCATAGACGACATGGGCCAAGGTAATCAGAGTCTGCGCATTCTGGGCGTCAGGTGGCTGCCCTCGGGCGCTGCCAGTCAGAGCGTCGGGCCCGGTGGGCAGTTGGAGCGTCCAGACAAGACTGGCCAGCATTCAGACCGCACAGATCCCGAAAACGCGCAGGCGCATGGGACAGAAGAGGACAGAGAAAAGAACCTGGAGAATGGTGGTGCGAATGAAGAGGACGATGACAAGAAGGGCGGCCAAACGAAACAGGACGAACAAACCCAGATTGCGATACGCGAGGGCATGGAAGCTGAAGAAGGCGACTTTGTCAATCTGGAGCTTGCTCTGGCGTACCGTAGCCGTACATCGAGCAAGAGCATCAGGGAGAAGTCCAAAAATGCTCATCTGTACCTCAAGTTTTACACTGTGGGAGGCGTGGCTGTTCCTGTCTGGGTTGAGCTCAGAGGGTTCATTGCTACGCTGCGTGTGAGGATGCAACTGACTGTAAGTTTCTTTTCTGTAAGCCGCACACCATGAATATAAATACTAACAATAAGTCTGATTAGCCTGACCCTCCATTCGTCAGTTTGTGTACCTTGACCTTCTTGGGCCAACCGAAAGCATCAATGGCCTGTGTACCACTATCCAGGCACGCGCCGAATCTCATGGATGTTCCGATGATTTCTTCTTTCGTTCAATCTGCCATTGACGCTGCGCTAGCCGAATACGTGGCGCCCAAGAGCTTGACCTTGAACCTTAAGGATATGCTTATGGGAGAAGACTTCAAGAAGGACACAATCAGTCGTGGCATTGTTCTCATTTATATAAAGGCTGCTCATGGCATCAAACAAGGCGATGCTGGAATCGGGCCCCGGCAAGGCTCTAGCGATGCATACTGCACCGTGAGCTGGGGCAAGTTTGGCAAAACAGTCTGCTCCACACGCATCATCACAGGCTCTCAAGACCCCGAATGGCATGAGTATGCAAGCATACTAGTGACGTCTGAGGAACTGAACGCCGAAGAGAGGCTACGGTTGCAAATATGGGATTCTGACAAGTGGACCGCCGATGATGACCTTGGGCGCGTGGAAGTAGACTTGAAGGAGCTGATGCACAACCCAGACACTCAGAACAAGATGAAAGACCGCGAAGACCGATTTACTGGTCAAGACCCCGAAGAGAGAATGCCAGGCTCGCTGGAGTGGTCTGTAGGATACTTCTCCAAGGTCAAGATTACAGAACAACAGCTCCAGAAGCAAACAGTCAACAGAGATATTCGCACAAGAGACCAGCTACGGCAGCACATTTCCGACATGACCGCCAATAAGTTGCGAGAAGCTGGTAAGAGCGACGATGACGATGAACTGCACCAGCAACGCGCCCAGGATTATGCCGAAATGGAGGGCAACATGATTGCATCCGCACCACCTAGCCAGGAGTATGTTTCCGGGATTCTGTCCGTCCAGATACACAATATTACCAGTCTTGAAATTCAAAAGCTTCAGAAACCGAACAAGGACGGCGATGAAAGCGATGCCGATAGCGAGGCTGAAACGGGCGACGACATGCCGGATAGCTATTGCACCATTATCCTCAACCACAAGAAGATCTATCGAACGCGCACGAAGCCCAAGAACTCCAAGCCGTTCTTCAATGCCGGCACTGAGCGATTCATTCGCGACTGGCGAACAACGGACATCATTATTGCAGTGCGTGACGCGCGCAGCCGCGAAGACGACCCCCTCATCGGCATTGTCTTTTTGCCGCTCAACAAGGTATTTGCCGAGAAGAGCCAGGTCGTTGATGTATATCCTCTCGTCGGAGGCATTGGATATGGACGCGTGAGAGTCAGCATGGTCTGGCGCAGCGTACAGCTCAAATTGCCGCGAAATTTCCTCGGCTGGGACTACGGAACGCTCGAAGTTCGAGGTTCAGTACGTGTCAAAACCTCTTCGAGCCTGCCTGAGACGCTACTTGGAAGCAAGATCAAGCTGCATACAGACCTCGGCAAGATCAAAGTGTACAGTAATGGCGATAGCACATGGTCTCTTGGCAAGCGTGATGACCGGTCAGACGAAAGCGCCTTCCTCCCCGTCCGCAAGCGGTACGCCTCGCCGCTTGTCCTCGAGTTCCGCGAGAGCACGCTCGGCACGCACAAGACCAGTGCATTTGCAGTGTTTTGGCTGCAGGAACTGGTCGATGAGGAGGCTGAGACACGCACACTATCCGTGTGGCAGGGCTCATCGGAGCGGCTTGCGCGGGCACGAGAGAATTGCGACTACAATGGACTCGACGAGGGCGAGCAGCCGCTAGGTGAGGTGGAACTAGATCTCAAGTTTTGGCGGGGTCTGTCTGGATACCATAAGCGCTTCGCATCAAACAGCAGGACGGGCAATATGAGAGATGTGATGGAGTGTTTGGACACCATCACCGATGAAAATCTCACAGAAGGCGAATACGAGGATGAAGATGACGATGACTCGTCTGACGAAGGCGAAAGCAAAAACGGCGAAAGCGCAAACGTGATCAGACGAGGAAGCGGTGACAAGGAAGCCAAGAAGAAGCTCAAGGTGCACACCAACGATGATTCCTCGGACGGCGAATACTCTTCTAATGACGAAGCCAATGGAACCGGCAAGGGCCGCTCCAGCCTCTCACTCAACACCTTTAAGAAATTGGGCAAGGCACCCAAAAAGATTTTGCATAACCCTGTTGATGGAACGCTAAGCGCAGCACTGGACCTGGTCGCCCCAGGCCACAACGATGAAGACGATGGATCGCGCGGCGTGTGGAACAGTCTACGCGACTACAAGGACCATCACAAGGAGCTGCACCGCAAGCATAGGGGCATTATGCAATGGCGAGCTGCGCGTGAGATTAACCATGTAGCGGGCAAGCTGAACAACCTGAAGGGTGATGTCAGTGGGCTGTTTCATCATGGGGATAAGGATGTTGGCGCTGAGACGGAAGTTTGATGCATTTTGTTTGTGAGATGGAGGAAAGGACATGACTTTGCTCTCAATCATCAGTCTAAGCGAAGGTAGCCTCCATGTGTTGGTGTTTGTATCTAAGTACTTGGCTAGGCATAGAAGACCAACAAAAGTCCCTGGTGGATCTTGCGTACTTTGTTTTCTTCTTTTCGTGCCAGGCAATCTACTCTGAAATCAAGGTGATCATGCTTGGATACGAGTTCTGTATGTCAAACAAAGCTGAGCTGCGAGCGACATTGAAGCAGCCGATTGAGAGTATCAGAAGGAAAATATGGCTTCACAGGAAGAAATATACAAGAAGATCAGATAGTCAAGTAATCCCCATGGAGTCAACAAAAGCAGCAACTGGCAAGTGGTGATAAGATTCCCAAAGATACTCGAGTCTGCTTCATCTACACAAGTCCAACGCGCATCAATTAATTGAAAAGGTTTCATTGATCTCATATGCGCGTTATGCTACCTGTTTAATCTGGAAGTGTGGCCATGTGGCCATGAAGCCGACACATCGCAGGAAGCTCCATCAATGCTTTTGGGTTGTTTCCCCCCTCTCGCACCAGCAGCGCTAGATCAGAAGAAGTAACAAAGCAGAGTCTCCTATCGCTCAGCTGCTTTGCCCTATCAACGGCCTCCACTCTTGCCCTACGCAGGACTCGGCCCCTTGAGATGCTGTTGACGAAATGAGCTTCAGAAAGCTTGGTGTGAGGTGTACGAGGTGAGCGCCTTATCGAGAATGGAGTGTGGAAAATGCATGCATACTCTTACAACACCATTTGTGCCCTTCATTTGCTCTTGAGTGCAAAATCAAGCGAGTCATTGTGAATCTCAGACGAAGGCCTATCCCAGTATCTGCTGTGGCCTTCCAGGCACAGACCGACTGTTTAGTGATGAAGAAAGATACAAGAACAACTTGCTCAAGTGTCCGTTTCAGCAGTATGCATGCTTGAAAGAGCTAGGGTGCCGTTGTCTGGCGTTGCTCTTCCGATGTCCTTGGCGTATCCTGTGAGGTGGGTGGTATATCGAATATTGGCCCCGTGTATACATCAATGCGCCGTTCTGTCAAGATCGACCAACTAGGTGAATGGCTCTGGTCAGTAGGCATAGCCGCTTCCGCTAGGAACGTAATCTTCAAAGTACGGGTGGTTGCAGGCCATCTTGGCAGAGAGACGGCCAGCCGGGTCATACACCAACATGGCTTCTAGCAGGTCTAGACCATGGGCATCCAGGTTCTGGCACAGCGGCTTGTCGTCGCGAGTCCACTTAGGGAAGGAGGACTTGAAATCGGGATAGCTCGTGACACCAGGCCAAATCTCTTCGTTTGGAGTGCCAAGAACCCTGTGAGCTATGATTAGCAAACTGTGTACTGTCTCAGAGGGGCCCAAGGGTTGCTGTGCCTCACCTAAAGATCTTGAAAATTTCATCAATCTCCGAGTCACCAGGAAACAGGGCCTTGCGCGTGCACATCTCAGCAAAGATACAGCCTACAGACCACATATCGACACCAGTCGAGTACTGTCTGCCACCGAGCAGAATCTCGGGGGCTCGGTACCACAGCGTCACGACCTCGTGGGTGTAGGTGCGCAGGGGCACACCAAAGGCACGGGCCAGACCAAAATCGGCAAGCTTCAGGTTGCCTTCCTTGTCAATCAGCAAGTTCTGCGGCTTAAGGTCGCGGTGCAGGACGCGATGGGAGTGACAGAAGCGGACGCCATGGCAGAGCTGATTCATGAACTTCTTGATGATCTGAGAGCCCAGACCCAAGTTTGCAAGTTCGTCACTTGTGCCCGCGGGCAGGGCGCGGCCTCTGCCGCCATCAGACACAGGCAGAGCCTCCATGTACTTCTTGAGGTCGAGATCAAGGAATTCGCAGACGAGGTAGAGCTTGTGACTGTCGGCATGAACAATGTTAAGCAAGCGGACGATGTTGGGGTCTCTCATCTCCTTGAGCAGCGAGATCTCGCGGATGGCGGTCGAGGGGACGCCCTCATCTTCGGCTTCGAGTCTGATCTTCTTGAGGGCAACGATACGATTGTCGTGAAGGCGGTCGAGCGCCTTGTAGACGACACCATATGTACCTGTGATGTCAAGGGTTCGTCAACAATGGTGGCTGTTTACTGTATAGGGTGCCACGAGGGCGGAAGCCAAGAGAGAGCGACGCACCCTCTCCGATCTTTTCCAGTCTTTGATAGTTTTCCATTGTGCAGCCGGCAAGCCTGTCGCAGTTGTTGTTAGCTTGCTGTTGGTAGGAATGAATTGGTTTGGCAGATGAGTGATGTAATGCGAAAACGGAATCCCAGGTGAAGAGGGCAAGTCACGGCGGTGTGTGTGGTTGCAACTACGCTGACCTGAGACAAATCAAGATGGCAAAGGGGAGCAGACCAAGAGCGATGGACAGCGTACCTTGAATTGCCCTGCCAAAGAGCTGCCAATCCTCTCTTCTACTCCTCGAGCGTGCCGTGATGTCGGTGCCCCTCTTGCTGCAAAATGCCCCTCGATGGCGCTGGTTGCGGGTTCGATAACAACTGTAGAGTCGCTCCTCAAAGATTCATCACAGGAATGTAACGGGACCGGAGGGGGGGCTGAAGAAAGGTACACTGGTCCAGTGACGACGAGGCAGGCTAAGCCAAGGCAATTGCTGTTGGTTGTTGAGGGAGTGAACAGGATGAAAGAGTGCAGACACAGCCCAAACGCGGTTGATGGGAAAGTCGTTTGGTTTACTTTACTGGCAGACGCGTCGTTGGGACGACATGGTTGGGCGGTACTTGGTGCGAGCTAGCCACTGCCGCTTAGTGCACCGTAGGCGCCCCTGCGCCCCTGTACTGCCTAGCAGCCTGGCAGCCTAGGTACATGAATAATATGCAGTTGCAGTTGCCCCTGGCACCCCTTGTCTCCAGGGCGATGGCTGCTGCATTCTGACTGTCTGACCCTAACCCGAACCGGCAGACATCACTTTACAAAGTACTAGTATACATAGTAAATCGATATCATGTCAAGTAATCACTGTTCAAGGGCTTCGCCTTTTGCAATCCAACACGATATTTGAACATTTCTCATCTGTTCTTCTGCATCGTGAGACATATCCTCTGAGATAGAATCATTCTGAGACTGGATACTGTATCAAAAGCCAATAAAGCGCGCCAATCTACAACTCAGTGCGAGCCAACCGAAAATTTCACCCAGAAGACGACAAAGCCGCATCACCAAAGGAGGCAAGGAAAGCACTGGCCAGAGGAAGGAGATAGAGAGCTTCTTGCGAATACTGCGAGCTGCTGCTAGCCTCAATCTATACAGTATTTCTATACAGTATTCGGCAACATGACGATCGATCTCACGACGCTGGACGCCCATGAGCAGCCATCAGACCACATGAGGGCGATCTGGAAAGGCTATTCACGCACAGAGAAGGCAGACCTGCTGAACAGCAGCGATATTGACGATCTTCTGGTCCCGGAAAAGGCCGCCGAGTTCTGCAAGGCAGGAAGCATACCTGCGGACAGGCTCAAGGCGGCCTTTGCTCATCTCACCGGAGACGACCAAGATTCATTCAAGGTTGAACAGGATGCTGATATATACTATCATCCTATTCTTCCAGGCCTGCTGGTAGTGCCGAATCTCTTGCCACCAAACATTCAGAAGACTCTACTCAGTCGGCTTATCCACCGTGATCTCAGCCAGCCTCACCACCAGACGAATATGCACCTCCACTATGAGTTACCATATCCCCCGAAGAAAGACAACGACGGGCCAGAAGAAGAAGAAGACAACAACAAATCTTCTTTTGCATCTTTCTTCAGCTATCCTCCCGACACGGAAACCAAATTCATCCCGAAAGACCCAACCGTGCACAAAGCCCTTTCCGTCAAACAGGTACTGGAACGTAAACTGCACTGGGTCACGCTGGGCGGACAGTACGACTGGACCAACCGCGTCTACCCAGGCGAGAAGCCGCCCGTCTTCCCACCCGACATCTCTGGCCTTCTCGAGACTTTGTTCCCGGAGACGTTGGCGCAAGCGGCCATAGTCAACTTTTACACCCCTGGAGACACCATGATGATGCACCGTGATGTATCTGAAGAGACAGACAAGGGGCTCGTGAGCTTGAGCATGGGCTGCGACGCACTTTTCAGTGAGTAGCTCTCCATGATATGGTCTAAAAGGGTTTCTCCTTCGTTCTTTCTGACACCTAGAAAAGTGATTGCCCCAAACAACTTTGCAAAAGCAGCCCCAAAAGACCAACCTGCTGCCGCCAGTGGCAAGGACAAGGAGTACCTCCTTCTCCGCATTCGTTCCGGGGACGCCATCTACATGACGCAAGAGTCCCGCTATGCCTGGCATGGCGTACCCAAGGTTCTCAAGGGCACTTGTCCCGAATATCTCGAGAATTGGCCAGCTGAGCATGACGGCTCTGAGAACAGCGAGGGCAGCAAGTATGTCGAGTGGGCGGGCTGGATGAAGAACAAGCGAATCAACTTGAATGTTCGTCAGATGAGGGACTGAGTCCTGTATCTTTGTTCCAAAGGATGAAGTGGTCAGCGTGCGCTGTGTATCGTGGCAAGATGAGGTGGCTGTCCTCTCGCGCATCAAGACAGACCACAATGAGTAGCTGGCCCTCGGCCGAGGCGCAGCCGCCTGGCAGCCGTCTCCAGATCGTTGTACGACTCGGGTCTAGCGAATATTTTGCAACTGGCGCGCGAGAAAGACGCGTCCTCACCGCTCCGAGGAGCTTGTGGATCCTGGAAGCCGTCGTCGTTTACTTGTGTACATTGGTCTTGAGCCCAGCGATTCCCGATTGCAGCCACATGTCAACACCACAGTTGCACACGACACGCCATGTTTCTCAACGCTGCTACCACAGATCTCACCAGATTAATCCCAAATCAGGGGCCTAGTCGGACTTGAACAGCTCGCCGTCTTCGAAGCACATGCGACTAAGAACAAGAGAAAAAGAAATGTCACAATAATGATGATAAAAAGAAGCAAGCAAATGGGCAAATCGCAATACAGATGGCTAGCTCGTTTAAGGGGACCCTGAGGTCTTGGCATGGAAGAAAGCCTCCAAGATCCAGAGCAAGCCATCTATCGATCTACTTCAAGAGAAACCCACTCATACTGTCTGGTTGCATAGCCAAGAGGACAAGAAAATACCTTTAAGGTCCAAAGGAGGCTACAAGACAGAAAATATCGCTGCTGAAAAAAGAAAAGAAAAGGGAAAGGGAGAAAAAGGAAAAGAGCACAGCGATATCAAACAGACCGAATATGGCCCAATGTGCCGGTAGGTGAGGAAAATATGTACACACCTCGAGGCATAAGCCTTGCGGTCCATGCATGGGTGTTTGATGATATATTTGCGTGCGATATATTTCTCACAGCCGTTCAGAGGCCATTGATAAATGATTAGCATGTCACAAACATACAACCTGGAACCTGAGCGCCACAAAGTTCGAGGGCAGCTCGCCTCCGTTGGGCGCCATGTTCCACCCACACACTCTCTACTTTCGCTACGCCAATTGCTCTTCGACCTCTTTCTGACTGCGGTCAATTCAAAGTATTGTTAGTCTAGATTTGTTCTTCGCCATTTACATGCTCCCATCTTCAATGTTTCCGGGAGTTGAGAACACGGAATGGAAATGTTCTCTGGCGATATATATTGAACCCTACCTCTATGTATGTAAAGGTACAATCGCAAACTTCCCGCTCAAGTCAGCCACCGGGAAACGATCCGTTGGAAAGAAACCCAGTCTACAAACTCTGTGAGTTCCCATAATACAATACACCGATGAGAGATAACATGGACATCTACGCGCCTCTAATTCCTGATTTTTCTTCATGTCTCTTTTTTCACACACTCCTTTCCCGCAGTGGCTTATGCAAACCCGCCTCTTTCATCTTAGACTGTTTCCCCCCCGGCCGCCATCTGTTGAGGATGAAATGCATATGGCCACCTGATGATCTGGTTGAACGTTGCACCGATCGATCCGCGGCACCGCCGACGGCGCGTCTTGTTCCTTGTCTGTCTTACGACGATGAGAAGAGCGCCTTGCGACGGATTTTCTCGCACTTGCGATTGGGGAATGAAGCAAGTAACACGATAATTATCATTACTTATGGCATTTGGTAGCATGCTCGTCTGTCTGTTCATCATTCAGCCAGCCACCCGCATATTCGCTACTCACCCGGGCCCACTGATTTGATCGCCGAAGCTGGACTCTGGACGGCCTGTGGAATCCTTCCATTGTTCTGGTGAATCATGGAACGTGCAAGATACAACATTTGTCGGAAAGGGAGCAGGAAAGGCACGCTCATGACGCCGAAAACACAGGACTCATACGTAGGAAGTGAAAACAAAGAGCTCGGCCCCAGAGTCCAGACAGGTTTCCAAGGCTGTATGACCCAATGATCTCTCTCCATGTAGTCGAGTTGACCTGCCAGGTTTAAAGATGTCCATAACTGCACATGTGGACATGCATCGGTGCTAAATCGTTTTATAATGTGCATTTGGCAACGTGTATGGACAGGTTCAGAGCAGTGAACCTGTCCAAACTACCAATTGCTTTTTTGTCATGGCCAACATAGTATCTGTGCCTTTGAAATCGCAAGTAAACTTGGCTGTGATGGTTTGGATCGATGATTTCCCACACTGGAGCATCCTCCTCCTCCTCCTCCTCCTCCTCCATGTTAGATAGAGCCTTTCTTTTTCTATTCGCACTGCTGGTTCAAAGTTACGTCAAGGACCTTTTACACAATTAACAGCTGTCTCAGAACCCACGTCCACGAACCGCAGCCCGAAGGGTAATAATGGTACAGATCAACTTGAGGAAGCCTCTACTAGGAACGCTTGAGGTTTGATAGTCACGGCGCCCGCAAAAACCAAGCCATCGAAATAGCATGTTTCAATCCCAAGAAAACTGCACAAGCAGATACAATTCTGCTTCAATTTGCATGTTACTTTTCGGCCCCCCCTTCTGCTCTTGACATAATTAGCTCACATTGTGCTCACTACGTATGGACTGACTGTCGAGCAAACCAGTTATTGGAAAAAAAAAAAAAAAAAAAAAAAAAAAAAAAACTCGCCCTTCTTGAAAAACACAAAAACCGGTTTACCACACATCCTAACAATAAAATAGTGAATTGACAGCTGCGTGTAAAACGTGCGTTCCGCGCGTAATGCACGCACGCCATGAATTCAAAACCTCGCGTATCGATGTTGCGCCCTTCCGTCAGCGGGAACTCGGAGTTACTACGGTGGTAGCAATGCACAACCACACCACACCA
The DNA here is from genome assembly GCA_011317545.1 of Coniella vitis. Lineage (NCBI taxonomy): Eukaryota > Fungi > Ascomycota > Sordariomycetes > Diaporthales > Schizoparmaceae > Coniella > Coniella vitis. The sequence continues at coordinate 1,079,488 of WUJK01000008.1, forward strand.
CACCCCCAGCCCCCCCCCCCCAAAAAAAATACCACAGACTGACTTCAAATTCCAGTCATCACTGGCACGCAGAAAAATAACTTAAAAAAGAAAAACAGAGACTACTAAAATATACCAACGAACCCCAAGCTGAACTTGCCCCATCTGGCCCGACTTTGGAAAAAGAAACACATAAAAAAATAAGAAGAATCCTTCAGGATTCCAACACAATACGACGTGGGGGGTTTATTTTGCGATTTTATCGATATCGAATGAGAGAGACCTACGTAGCACTGCCACTGTGGGCATGAATTCTGATGTATACGTGCGTGCTATGTAGTATTTGCAGATATAATCTTTCTGGTTGGGTCAGTTGGGGGTCAGTTGGTGATGACAGCCAGCCAGCCAGCCAGACAGACAGACAGACATTGCTTGATCCGAGGCCGCAGCGGCACATGGGCATGGACGGAGTAATCAAATTGTAACCTGGGGTCCGATTCCAAAATGTACAGGACCACATGCCTTGTCTGCATAGTATGTCGTCCGAAGGAAAAAAAAAAAAAAAAAAGAAAAAAAAAAAGGTCTTTGCTTCTATTCTCAATATGGAAATACAATCAAGATGAAATTGTATTTCGAGAAATTTCTAAATCAGTAATCTTGCTTTGCGCATCGCTGCTCTATTTTAGGAAACCTGGGGTATGCATAAGTAAAACCACCGTCAAAGCAAAACAAAATAAACAGGAAAAAGGGATATATACACATATAGTTTCCGCCTCAGCATTTGGCTGCGTAATGACTGTTTGAGATAAAACAACAACATAAATGCGCACAGACGGAGGTCCACCGGCTTGTTTTCTATTTACTTTTTTTTTTCGTCCTTCTCCGAAAAGGGAAAGAAAAAGAAACAAGCCCCAAACCCCCCCCCCTCTAAAAAAGAAAAGGAAAAAAAAAAAAGAAGGAAACAGCACACGCATCTGCACATAGTGATTGACAAACAGGCATGCACACCAGCCGCGCGGCTGTCTACATCTGTAAGTGCCCAGGCACTCACTCACTGTGTTTGATTGGGGTGGCGTAAGTAGCAAAGCAAAGGCAAAGTAAAGCTCGTCTGATAGTCCATCTGGGTATCCGGGAAGGGGGAAATTAGGGGGAGCCTTTTTTTTGTCTTTATTCTAATGTTCACATATCTATCTGTGTCTGTCTGTTTTGTGTACATACGTACGTAGACTTGCTGGCGCGCTTATTGATATTGAGCGTCTTGACAAACGGCGAATACCAGACGATTGGAAAATACTCAAGTATACATAGTAAGTAGTACTTACCTTACTAGGCTACTTCACTACTGCCACTGCCGCGGGAGGATTGAGTATGGCAAGCTAAAAGAGTTAAACAAGAAAGCAGCGCTTCCAAAAACTGCGCAATCGGGAAAAGAAACATATTATACTTACATGATGCCATATCATGCACTTTTACTTTCACCAACAAACCCGTGTCTATTTTCAAGAATCCAAGTAGACAGACGTACGCGATTCGAATAAAAAAGAGGGGTTCAACATTTGCATTCTGTCCATACAAAACAGACTTGGAGAGCAACGCTCACGCTTTCCCCAGGAACAAACTTCAAGCAACACCTACCTTTGATAATACATCGTATATAGCACTCAATCAACTATATATACTTTGCTCAGTCGTTGCGGCCCAATGAAAACCTTGCGAGGCATGGGATGTTACGCTTGGATCTTGCATCCCTAGTCCCCAGCTAGCCGCAGTTTCTTCCATGTTTATGTACAGTACTATATAATTTTTAATTTTACAAGAAATGCATGAAGCCGAAGAAAATGTCAAGAATCCAAATTTGGTATTACTGCCACTTATTCTGATACAATCAACGACGTTGGCACGTCTGCCATCCGGTTCTAGAATGAAATGACAACCTTGACATTGTTTGGAGAACATGACTTCAATCCTCCCGTGTAAGCTATGCGTGTGCTGCGAGAAAACATTATTGAGATTGTCACACTACGTTGGTAAAAAGTCAACAACATGCGCCAAAAAAGAAAAGGGTATTGGGCCACCACCACAGAGTGGCTCAGTTAAGACATGCTGCTACTATGTAGACCAGACTTTTTCTTTTATTCGGGCATATACTATGCAGCATGCTGGCAACCCTCCCCAGGAGCAACCGATGCATCGGCAAGTCCTTTGCAGACACGAGCGGCCTCAGCTAGGGAGAATTCCTATTCTGCAGCTGATGCCTGTGCGTACATAGTACTATGTATGTTGTGGTTGTGTGTGCTACTCTGTATGTTAGCTATGGATTTTATGCAGGGTGGGTAACATCGGGTGTACGTCGCTGCGCCGAACAAACAAAAGAGAAGAAAAAAAGGATCCTCATCTCGACGCTTCCTTACGAGCTTCAGCTTGCGGGCGGATATTGATTGCTGCTCCCGTGAAATCAACCCAGTCTGACTGCCAGGATGGTGTACAGCTCACACCCACCACCGGCTTTCTGCTCTTCTCCATAATCATCATGGAGGGCTGCCTCTCCTCGAGGGCGACGTTTCAACGCTCATCCGCTATGGTAGGCCTCACCAAGATGCTGCTTGAAATGGGCTGCAAAAGGCCTAGCCTACCTAGACGTGGCGTGCTGAGTGCATCTCCCGCAGCGCGCAGCCCAGCGGCCAAAGCCGTTCGTCCTTCGCAGCAACCGATCCGAGTACATTGCCGCCGCGTTCGGCGCCCCATGTCGGCCTCGACCTTTGCCCGAGGCAATTCAAAGTGCGTGGCATCCTGTCTTCTGTGTTGCTGATTGCGCCAAGACCCCAAATCCCATCAGCCAAAGCTTTTGCCGTCAAATCTCTGTCGCCGTGTTGCATACCACAGCAGCATGGTTAGGCCGAGGTCCCACAAGTCGACGATGCTGCTACCAGTCAACATGAACCGCGCTCTTGTAATCTCTCATACTTGCTTTGCGTACGCGAATTGATGGTTGCTGCGGAGGAATAAGCCCACCCACAATGACACGCGACGAGGATTCGCAGCTCGTGATCTTTCTGGGCAGGATGAAATGGAAAGTGCAGGGACGGGCACCATCCCACGAAGGCAAGACCTCCTGGTGTCCTCTGTTTCAGGTAGGCCACGAGCCAATCCCGACAATGACAGGCTGTGAGTTTCGGCGTGCTCTCCGACAGAATACAGGGGACCCATCCGTCTTACCAACCTGTGCCCTGCCCATAGTACTAGGTACACATGTACTATAGTCTACGTTGGAGTGCAACGTCGGTGGGCCCGGTGCCAGTTGTGGATAAAGACCCATTTACAGGGAGGGCATGCGGGAGCCACACAGCACAACATGCTCTTGCAGCTGCCATGTCACTTTGCCAGATCGGTCGTGCACGAGAGTGGGGCCCAAAGGCGACGCCAGAAGAAGAGAGAGAGAGAGAGACAGAGAGAGGGCAACACTGCACGATGTGGCTGCAGATGACAATCAATTGCTTTTCCTTGTCTTTTCTGTGCAGTCAGGCGATATGTGGCGCAGATCCAACAGGTCTTTGGCTCAGAAGAGCAAGAGAAAGCAGACACAGCAGTGGTGGTCGGCGGCTTCCAAGCAACGCAAGGCAAGGTAGGTAGATCGATGGGCCGATGGGATGGATTTCCTGTGCCCATGTCGATCGAGTGTGGACAAGATTGAAGCTTATCAAGGCCCACCGCTAGGACTGCTCTGACGATTGGTGCAGAGGCACTCCAACGACATGTTTCATAGGGGAGGGGGAGCAAATATGCAAGTACATACTAGTAGATTGCTGCTATTTCCAGTCGTACCCGGTCCCCGCAAGCCAGATTGATGAGCCATATTGGTAGAACGGTCGGGGTAGCAAGACAAAGACTTTGCATAGAAGAGAGCGAATACCTCTTGGTGCATCCACTCACCGTACGAAGACTCTAGGTATGTCGAAACTGGTCAGTAGGAAACAGGTCAATGTAACAGCAAAATGGCTCGGCCACTTTTCCACATGCACAACTAGGCTTGTGGCACGGCGCACAACACATACATGACGGTTCTGATGAGCTGGACAAAGTTCTGCCAGTGGCACGAGCCAAGGTGTCCGAGCTGTCGTCTGCTGTGTCATAGTATAATAATCGGGTCGTGGACAAAAGCCCCAAGGCTGCACAGACCCAAAAGTGTAGGACGGGCTGGGTTCTACCAGCCGGCTGGTACCGAGCTACTGCGGTTCTGGCGCCAAAAGGGAAGGATGGCGCACCCACACAATCGGTGATAGCTTCGAAGCCAGACCTCAGCTGAACCCAGTGTGTCGGACACGTGGTCGGCAACAACCGAGCGTACTACCTACAACAGAGATGATGGTAGAAGAAGAGACTGGTTAGCGAGACCACTCCATGGTACGCATTCAGCGTCCAGCAGTTGGCTGTCGACCTTTTTTTCTTTCTTTCTTTGGTGCCAAGCCGGCCTCTGCGAGTTGTTACTGGAGCACAAGTCTGCTTTGTTGGTCGCAGCAGCTCTAATGCCAACTTCGCAGCACACCGCATGCGGCAACCTTGTATTACTTGTACTATGTACAGGTGAAGCTCTGACCGGGATATTGATAAACTGGCAGTGGCACAACTGCAATGGTGGACGACAACGTAGTCTGTTTGTCCTATAATCCAGAGGGAGGAGCGGGTATTTGTTTCGTTTCCAGCAAGAGAATGCGCCCTGCTGTGCGGGCGGGCTGTTTGATAACGAAGGGAGTGAGCAGCTCATCAAGGCAATCTTCTGCATCCCAGAACAGCAGAACTAGATGCAGGGGGGGGGGACTTGCATTAGCCGCCTAAGGGCAGAAGTTGCCTGCTACACTGTAGCATTCTGAAGCAAACGACGTGCAGCATCGGCACGGGCGAGGCCTTGAGACTGTGGCAAAAGTAGGCTCACTCAACCATCAAGCCCGCGAAACAAAGTGGCAAGGGCAAACTTGGAGAGCAGTCGCAGCAGCGGCATCAAGGCGAGGTTGTCGATGTCTGACAGGCGTATGAGGCTTGGAACCTGGCAACATGAAACGAAAAGCCGTGGGTATGCCGTCTGCGCCTCCAGAAACCTCGTTATAACCAGCTGTGGCCGCCGGTATGCAGCCAGACGAGGGAGGCAGGAGGCAGCGCGGCTAATCCAGAGAGACCCTGTTGGCAGATGAGACGACGAGGCGCCACGCGGCTGCTTGCAGACGCCCAGAAGGGCAATTGATGACTGTTGCTGGCTGGCGCTTTGAGGTCGTTGCAGATGGCTTGCACAACCAGCCTGGCTGGGTTTGGCTGTGGCTGTGGCTGGTGCGCGTCTGCTGTTTGTTTGTTTGTTGATGTTGCCGCCGTGGGTCGAGCATTGGGCGGCCATTGTGTGCAGGTACTTGCTTGCTCTAAGGGAAGGCACCCGTCGAGGCACCAACCAACCAGGAGGGAAAGAAGTGCCCCTGTCGTTCTTTTGGCGCTAGGCGGGTACGTAGACAGGCAGAGCAGTCGGGACGCACTAGCCCGTTTTCAGACTAGCTGGCAACGGACGCATTCGGCAGGGGCTCGCGGGTGGGGCGCGGGCTCCAGCGTTTCATGTGTCGGCAGCGCGCTACCTCTTGTTGCCATGCGTCGAGTGTCTTTCTTTCATCCCACCCCATCGTGCGCGCACAGCCAGACAACAGTGGGCAAAGTGGCTGGCCTGAGGACGGGACAAACAGACCGAGTGATCTGCTAGCAGTTCGTCTGGTCTTGTGAGCTTAGCTGCCCTATGTTGCATGTCAAATTGTGTGGCACTTCAAGCACAGAAACTCGTGATGGTACGGTTACAGCTGTGCTTGGCACTCCCCAGAGAGAAAGTTTGAGCGCCCGGTGCGCATAGAGCGACGGGCTCCGAATAGAGTGTGCTAATATGATATTCGCACATGCAGGATCTACAATACTACCTACACAAAACCCCAATGCTACTACTGCGTACTGCACAGAAAACCCTTGGGTATACGAACCCTTGCATGCGAGGATTCGTACACGCAAATGAGAGGGTTGCAGCGTCCCTCGATGAATAAATCCCCGCAATGCTTCTTGCCTCCTCCCTGGGGAAGCTTCCGTTGGTTGTTGGTGCTCCCCCAGGCTGGGCGAGCCGTGATGGCATGCTGGCATGCTGGCAAGCTGGCAAGACAGCACAGTTTACCAAGCAAGGACAAATAGGTCCGCCCTCTCCTTTGGGGCATCGACTGGAATGCACGTCTGGCGATGGCCTCGCCCGTTTGCTGCTACCGTGCCGTCATCCCTGGGCACAAAGTGCGAGGCAGTGGCTAGAACGTGTTAGGGGGAACCGTTAGCGCTTCTATAGTGGCCGCCTCCCTTACTCTTCCGACTGCCTTGCTTGCGGTCGTGCTATGCTGGCAGCCAGCGTCTCTAATGTCGGTTGGCGATGCAAAGGACTTTGGGATGTCTGCAGCAAACTACTGCCGTCAGCCAGCCAGAGCCGGCAGAATCAACTTGTAAAAATTATTGACACAATGTTTTGGGCCTCGAGCCCAGTCCGGTCCGTCCAGTCCAGCCCTGGGCTCGCTTGCATCTCTGGTATACATACATAGTAGTAATGAGTTGGACTGACAGAATGAATAAATCCTTATGGCATCTGCAGCTTACTTTCCGCAGATTGTTTGCAGCACGCCTAATAAACACGCTCGTTTCACCTCGTCCGATCAGCAAAGCAAGCTGCCAGCTTCCTGGCCAGTCTGTTTAGATTTGTCCTCTTCACCCAACTTGTCCAGTCTACGGCAAAAGGGCTGCTGTCATCATCATCATAACAATACCGATACAGCATTTTACCATGTACTACATGCATACCTAGTACAGACCAAAAAAAAAAAACAGTCGAAACCCGTCTCGTGGCCTTGGATCCAACCAGCAGCTCTGCTTGGACTACGCCAAGAGGCTTGCCTACCCACCCCCCGTTCGGTGTCCTCCAGCCGCGTCTCTTGTCGAGCCGCCAGGAGCGAATCATCAGCGCCCCCCGCTGGGATCGATCCGCGCTGTACTTCAGTACATAGTACAGGGCCAACATAGTAAGTACAAGGCCCCTGGCTTCCCACCATTTTGCCCAGGCTTGCCAATCGCCTGGCTTGCCCACCACTGAAGCAGCAGAGCACAGCGTCTGCTCCAACGAACCGCCAGGCGCTTCAGTAATCTCTAGACGCCAGCCGACCAAGCCTGGCAAGTGAGAACTGGGGAGAGTGAGCGCCCAAAAATAATTCCAGACTCACGGCGACAAGGTGCATATCCACGATCCCACACCAGAAAGGCGCCTTGACCCACTCCGACCCTGCATCTGCGAGTTTTCATTTTCGAGATTGCCCAAACAGGACGCAGCGCCGTTGCAGAGACTCGTGTATGCATGTGTGCGAGTTTTGTTCTTAAGAGGAGGGATTGACGAAGAGAGCAGAGCAAACAGAGCTTCTCTCGGGACTCGCTTCATTCTCTCTTTCTTTCTCATTTTTGTGTGTTGTATTCCACCACCATACCAGCTTGAGGCTGCGGATTTTGTGGTGCTAATTGTTCTCATTGTCTCTTTGCTTTTTTGCATTCTCATTCCATTGTCCCAAGTACATTCAAAACACCCACACTCTCTCACTCTCTATCCGGTCAACTGGGCCTTTCCGTCCCCGTGTCGCCAACTCAGGCAAAACACAAACAAACAGAGAGAGAGAGAGAGAGACATCCGCTGGATCGGATTCTGCCGACGCGACACTCATTGTCTTGTCCTTCCTTCTTCGAATCGACCGACTCCCAGCCCAAGCCAGGCCCAGCCCAGCCCAGTCCAGCCAAGCACAGCACAGCACAGCAGCACAGCATAGCACAAAGACTAAGCCTGAGCACTTTGCCTAATAAACGCTACGTGACTCGTTACAAATCGTGCTCTTGCTCTTGACAAGTCCAAGAGTTGCAGCACAACCCCAGATTACCTCGCGAGACCTTGCTTAGCTGGCATCGCAGCGCCCGACGAGTCAAGCCTCCTAATCTAGCTCAACGGTTACGGAGCCGGCACTCCCACTTTTTTTCCCCCATCTTTTTCTTTAAGAGAGAGAAGACGAAAGCGAGAGCAACAAGAACGAGAACAACAAACACAGCAAGCGCAAACCACCACAAAGTTGCTCATCAAAGTTTCTTGTCGAGAAAACACGAATCCGCTGCTGCTGCGCCCTCTGCTTGTGGACCAGCGCCGCCGTCGAGACGTTTTCATCGCTGCAAGACCCGCTTTCGGAAGCCGTTCTCAGCCACTCACAGGCTTGCAACTGCCCAATTCGCCGCCCACTGTCCAGCTCTAGCAGCGTGGCTCATACAATTGACGGGCGTTCTCCCACCAAAAAGCAGCAACTCTGATTTCCCTCCTCGCCTCGGCTGTCAGCTTAACGAAGCGAAGCGAAGCAAGTCTGGGTTTTTGTTTTTGACCAGGCAGTCCAGCAACTTACCAGGTTAGTCTATTGATTTCCATTGTTGCATCACCGTCATTATGCACCGGGCGCCTGCCTGCCTGCCTGCCTGGCTGTCTGTCGGGAAAGCGACCGCACTTTGTGGCCTCCACGCCCAAACCCCAAACAGCGTCCCCCGCAGGCAGAGGTAGGCAGTAGTCACCTGCTTGCCCTGCCGGCGTGGCCTCGAGGGGCGGTCAGTCCGTCCATCACCCGTCCAGGCAGAACAGGCCACTCTCTCACCTGCCTGTATTTGTGTGTTTGTGCGTGGTTGCCCGTTTGCCCAACACCAGCATTGCTCCCCCGTCAGGCTCAGAAGCCCAGGCTTCTGTTGCTCGTGGCCCCCCTTCGTGCATGGAGCAGCAGCCCGTCTCGAGCACGCTGAGCCAGTCGATCTGCTTGCGGTCGCGGCGAACCGGGCCCAAGCGGTCTCGCCTCATGCATACATGGTACACCAGCCCAAGTCGTCAGGTTCTTGTGCGCACACCACAGCCAGCCGACCGAGCGCTATGCACTCGATTCGACTCGAGTGCTAGCAAGCCAGAACGGTCGATCGCTGACTAGGCCCAGCAGCCACCTCCACATCCCTTGGCCAAGTGGCTCGGTACCTTTTGCACGCGCTTTTTCTTCTTCCTTCTCTGCTTGGCCACCAGCGCCACCCCTGCTTGCCAAGCCGTGTACTCAGGTACGGCGGTACTTGGTCGCTGCCACCTGCACACCTCTGCACCCTCGGAAACCGCACTCCCTGCCCGCCAGGGCATCCCTGCACCCCTGCCCCCGCCCAGGCTCAGCCTCGTGGGCCATTGACTTGCACGTCACCTTCTGACGAAGAAGCCATTGACGCCCCCCTGCCGACAAGCTCAGGAGGCCATCTATACCATACTATGTACCCAAAAGTGCCCCACCAGGCCCAAACCACTCGCTACATAGTACACCCCGCGTAACGATACAGTATAGTCGAGTTCGAGTCGTCTCGATTCGTTCGTTACTTAACTGCCTCGACCCCAGTCGGCTTCTTCTGGTTGCTGTTGTCGTTGCGCATTGTCCTCTTGTCACTGCATCCCATCCATCCATCATTTGCATCCTGCATTCATATACTTGGGGGCCCCTCTTGCACCATCCTCCTTCAGCCTCGGAAGCCCTGTCATTCTTTGTTCCTGTCAAGCCTAGCAATACCATCACCCACCACAGCCTTCCGCCCATATCAGACGAACTTCTTGCTGCGGCCCTCTTCCCAAAGGCATCCATCATAATACAGCAACAGCACACTGCTGCAATATAGCCGAGCCATACCTCGAGGCATTATACGGATACGGGAACCTGACTCGCTGACACACTCTGCTCCCCGCCTAGCAGTCCACTCTCTTGCGGCTGAGATAGCATCCCATTCACGTTGACTTTTTCCATCTTCGCCGGTCGAGTGGAAAAACCCCAAGGGTTGTATCAAAGCTCACCAAGACTGAGAAAAAAGGGGACCTACTCATCTCACTTGTCTCGCTTCTGAGCACTCGCTACACCATCTCTCTTCTTCTTTCATTACACACACACACACACACAACAGCCCACCATGGCATCACAACAGTACTACGCGGCTCCAAGCCCGGCCGACCTCAACGCCAAGGCCCTGGACGAGTTCATTTATGAAAGAGTCACAGACGATATGATTCGCTACCTCGCACAGGCCGCCCGCAATGTCATTCGCTGCGATGAGAGCATGATGCCTCCTTCGCCAACAACAACGACAGCACCAGCAGTCTCCAGCCAGCCCCTCAACAGCTCCAGACTCCCCGTCACCCCTCCCAGGACACCCTCACCCGTTGCTTCGGGAGACAAGTTCCTGCCCTCGCTGGAGGAGTTCATCTACAACCTTGTTTGGTCCTCAAACGTCCAGGTCCCCACTTTGATGTCGACCCTGGTATACCTGAACCGTCTCAGGTCTCGTCTGCAACCCGAGGCCAAGGGCCTGCGATGCACGGCTCACCGCATCTTCTTGGCAGCTCTCATCCTGACTGCCAAGTACCTCAATGACAGTTCGCCCAAGAACAAGCACTGGGCCCGGTACACGGAGATCTGGGACGACGCCAGTGGACCCCGCAGAGACCACAAGGGCCGTGAGCGCCCCGCTGACTTTTTGTTTTCGCGCACCGAGGTCAACCTGATGGAGAAGCAGCTGCTCATGCTGCTCGAGTGGGAGCTCCGCATCACCAGGGAAGACCTTTACCGCGAGTTGGACCCCTTTCTGGAGCCCGTCCGCCAAAAGATGTCTGCTCAGTACGAGAAGCAGCGCCAACGCATGGAGGCCAAGGCCCTCAAGGCTGAGGAAGCGCGCCGCAGGGAAGAGGAAGCCCGCATGGCCGAGCTGTGGAGACGCGCAGCAGTCGAGCAGGCTGCCACTGCCACAGAGACGACCGCCTCTTCCTATGTCAGCGTCACCTCCGAGAGTCTCCGCCACAAGTACTCGCACTCGCGCTCGTCCTCGCGTGACACGCGCTACACTGCTGACTCGATGCCTGGGCTCGACAGCAGCAGCTCCATTGGTGGCCGCAGCATCAGCGGCTCTCCTACGTACGGATACGCTGCTTCTCTCGACGGTAGCATCGGCGCCACCACGCCACCTACCGAGATTGAGATTCACGACCCTTACTTTTTGCACAACTCGATGGCCTACGCAGACAGCGCGTATGACCCTCCTGTGGAAATCATTGTAGCCCAGCAGCAGCAACAGCAGCAAAAGAAGGTGCCCTACTACCACAACCAGGAGCTTCCTGCTCTTCCCCAGATGCCTCAGCTCGTCAAGCAAAAGTCTCTTTTGCCGTATGAGATTAGCCCTGATGAGCTGCGCGAGCTCGATACGGGCGCTCCTGGCGCCAAGAGAAGCCGTGTCCGCGGCATGTTTGGACGCATCTTCAGCTCTGGCTCGGGTGTTGTCGCGCGATAAAAGAAGCCAAAAGACGAACACAAAAAATCATCTTTTGTTTGACTCTTTTTCCATTCTTTGTTTTTTTTCTCTCTCTCCTGCAACACTCATCACTGGAGCATGATCTTTGACGACGATTCACAAGAAATACAGCGCGGCGTTCCACAACATGACTAGGCAGGATTTTTTTGCGGTGGTACACACATCTGGATAAGGGGGCGGGCGGGTTTTGAGATTTCTTGGAGTTTTACACACACAACACACACGTCGTGTTTGGGGCATCGGAGTATGGTATGGCGGTATCGCCACAACAAGACATTTTGCGATAATTTCCTAATCATTGGTTGTTTTGTTTTTGCATCTTTTTTTACTACGAAGCATGGGCATCACTGCTGGGGAGATTGGTGATGATCCCAACTCAAAAAATCCGGAGTTCTCAACTGGAATGATGGACGGCGATTGGCAGGCGGTCAGGGTTATTCTCTCTTTGGGGGTGTTGTTGATTTTATTTACACATATCCATACTCTCTGGGGGTTTGGGCCGGACATGATACAGTGGAGGAAGAATGCGCATTGAGCGTTCAATGATACCATCTCATTTGCATGTCATAGGAATCAAGAACACAAGATACTTTACATAGGTGGCGATAGCAAGCAAAATGCGAAAGACAGCAAATGCAAGAAGCGAGTGTAACGCAAACATACTATGTGTTCAAACCCCCACCATTGATGTTGGATGGCAAACCCAAAAAGCAACACGTATGCGCCTTTCTTGGTGGATCTGGTGATTTTCCGCCTCACATGTCGTGTTCATCGGTGCTTTCTTGTGGCTGTGAGCCAAGTGTGGTGGGGGGTGGTGGCCCCAAGTACTTGGGTACTTGGACAGTGGGTACGTAGCTTTTCAGTGGGGATTTCTTGCCGCAGCAAAGGTGTAAGTACCATGTATTATTTATCGGCAGGCTGAATGCAGGATATTCACGGACGGACGGACGGACTGACTGGCTGACTGACGGACTTGACTGAAAGACTAAAACGCTGAGAGGGTTGGAATGGGTGGAAAATGATTGAACGACAAAAGGCCAAAATGGGCTTCATGCTATGACTTGCGGCTGGGTTGGTGGTGTTTTGTGACCTTGCAAGCAAGAGGCACGCGTGTGTCGTGTGTAAATAAATCACGCTCACGCTCACGCTCACGCTCACGAGACAAAAAAGTTCACAACAACCATACCCAGTTTAACGACAATGATACCGTACAATAACGAAACCCAGAAAGAGCCCCTCTTTGGATTGTGGCAATGACTTGATCTGCAACCGCTCAAAACAATACTACATGGCAAACAACACTCCACGGTATTCTTTCTTTTTTTTTTTTTCTTTTTTTCGCTACTTGAATTTCGGGAATCTCTCTCCCCCTCCCCCCTGCCCCCCAAACTAATGATTGATATCCACGCAATCGCCCTATCTGTTCTCCCTGTGGCTTATTGACAACTCTCCATCCTATTACTTGTGTGTACTTTACCCGGCAAAGGGGAGACCCGAACAGCGAACAGCCTCGTGCCGCGCCGCCCGTTCCATGTTTCTTTGGAGCAACAAGAAAGCTAAATGGAGGCTATATCCTCCTATCCGAACGGGTGGTGCCGGGCTACGGATAAGGGTAGCGTGAAGTATAAAGTATACGAATTCGAAAGTATGATGCTATCTTTATGATGTACCTGGCTGAAAGGGGGCCTGAAGAAAAGCATGTCAGAATCAAGCTTATCTTTGTGATATACTTCACTTCAAACTATGTAATTGGCAGTGTTTTTTTTTTTTTTTTTTTTTTTAGTGAAAACTGTCTCGGCTAGGAATACTAGAACTGGTATCGCTGGCTCAAGTGCCACGAGGGGATGTTGGGTTGCAAAGGTTCGTTTTGATCTCGAAAGAGTTTATTAAGTACTTACTTCCGGATGATGTAAGTACCGTATACCTTTTTGTTCTTTCTCTAGATACCAAGGAAATTTTGGTTCCAGGCCGTCGCGGGTGACTTGTTGACTTTTTTGAGATTCGGTTTTGCATACTACGAGGAGGAAGAAAAGGTGAAGCGAACTTGTTTTGGTGCCGTGTCGTAGCTTACGCTGCTATTCATTGATGCCTATGTTAAGGCAGCAAGCAGTAGTGCCACATGAGAGTTCACAACTCACTTTGCTTATTACTTTATGCTGAAAGCATCTCCCATTGTCATCATTGTCATTGGCGTGTGTGTGTGTGTACGGAAGGGTCCATTTTGATGCGGCCAGCGACCGACCAGCAGACTCCTCATCCCCCAACCTAACCCCGACAAACAGATAATCATGCGTCACTCACTGGTCAGCAAGATCCCGAAAACGGGAAAAGAGTAAAAAAGAGAAAGAAAAGGAAAAAGAAAAGAAAAGAACAGGGCAGCAAGTTACGTTCTCCTTGATGACTGGGTTGCCATTATGCTATACGCTGGTACGGGGATTGCTGCTGACGGGGGGTTAGGGTGAAAAAGTTACTTGGGCAAGGTTCAAAGTAAGCATAAAAGGTTTGGGGCCCAGGTCACAAGATCACATTATTAATCACAGATAGGTCAAAGGTTAGGAACCCCATAAGCTGTGCAGCGCTGTGCAAGTAGTAAAGTACCTTTTCAAGACGGGGTAAATAAGAGAGGGCTCCGACGGACAAAAATAAGAGCATACACCTTTTTGGTTGAAGGTTTGGTATACGCTCTTCTTGTCAGCTGGGTTCGGGCCAAGCCTAGTCTCTCGGGGTTATTTCTTTTCGGTATGCTAATGTGCAAAACAATGCTCACCACATTCTTGAGTGAGGTGGTATTCAAGAAGTCGGCGCTTATCTACATGGTATCTATCTGCACCTTTTGAATATGTACAATTCTTATTGTGCTATCCAGTTTAGCCTACGGCCTGACAGCATAAGCCGGGCTGTGCAGACCGTCGGTGCGGACTTGCGGAGTGGGGGAGCGAGCAAATCAGTCCTCGTCTTTTGGGATTCTCAGCGGAAGGGCCCGAGGCAAAAATGCCACGCGTAGGGTGTGGGTGTACGTATCACAAATCCCTCTTTCAAGACACTTTATACGCATAATAAAGAGGCATGTACTATGTATGTGATGGTTTGGGAGTGTTGCATTCTAGAACTTGCATTGTCAGATTGTCAAGAGGGGAATTCTCGCCGCCTCGCCCCCCTTCGATGGCGAGAAGGGTCCAATATATTGCGGCGGCCTCGCTCACCCCACGGGCGAGGGGGGTGGCCTGGTGGCGCAGCAGCTGCTTGTTTTGTTGTCAGCGCAGCCTTTTCCATAAGCTGGAGCTGAACTTGTCCGTTGATGAATATTCTGATTGGGTGGCTCTACGCGTATACTATATACTGGAGGACGCGTAGAACGGAGGGTCTCTTTATCTCTTGGCAGCTGAGCGAGCAATGAAATGTATACCAATGTATGATACTGCCATGGAGTCGTTGCATAGCGCATAGTAATGGCATAGTAAACGGCGGACACATCCTCTTAGCTACGATGTATTCTTTCTTTGTCTGCATGCCAGATCGCCAAACCATATCTAAGGTTATCGCAAGAACAGCATACAACATACAACATACTACCACGTATACACAGGTGCTATCAAGCGAGCGTCAATCTTCCCTGCAAGCCACGAGGCAAATCGCCAGCTAATACGAACCCCAGATTTTGTAGGGCGAGCTGGCATGACTCGCAGGGCAGCCAGCCAGCCCATGAATGAACGGCCCTGCTATGGAGACTTGCTTGTTGGTGTTGCCGGCCAGCCTTGCTACCACTGTCGTCACCCTATACATGGCATTCGTTCGTTCTCGCACTCCACTTAGACTCCGCTGTACGAAAACAAAAACAACCGACTCTGACCTGGGCCGTGGACACAATGAATAAACCGTGCATGGGCATTCTCGGAGCCTCCCCATCTGGATGCCATTCTTGCCATTGTCACCCAGATAGATTACTCAGTCGCTTTGCCCAACAAGTCCAAGTCAGTCCCAAGACACGCCACGCATATATGGGGAAAAAAAACATCCAAGGCAGGAAAAGAAAGCCAAGGCAGAATATTGTGCTATTATGGCGAGATATACCTCCAAGCTGCTTGCTAAATGTCATGGCCGGCAGCTTATCAGTGGGGAAGCGAACTGTCGGTGAACCCGGTCAATGGCCCCCGCAATTTTTAAATAAAAGAAAGAGAGGCCAGAGAGGAGAAAAAGAAGAAGAGAGAGAGAGAGAGAGGAGGTGTTATCCAGCCAAAAAGATTACCTATCGCCGGGTTCTATGGACCGGTTTTGCGACCGATAGGAAATTGGATGACATGCCGAGGAACAAAGACAGTCATGCTACTTAGTCTACGGATGGATGCCAGGGCCAGATATAAAAACCTGCTCTGGAAAACGGCGTGACGAGGTCGAGTGGTGATGACTGGCTAGGTTTCTCTAGGTTTCTCCTCCTCCTCGCTGTGTTTTCTTCTGACATTCGACGCCCGAGTCCCTCGCACAGCAAGAGCCAAGCAAGCAAGCAAGCAAGCGAGCAAGCAAGCGAGCATAATAATAATAATAATAATAATAAAAAAGTCGACTGCCGATTCAGACAAAAGATGAAGCAAGCCCTTGCCACTCTCTTGGCTCTGGCCACCACAGCCTCCCTGGCGGCCCCCAGCAGCGTCATACGACAGGGAAAGACGCAGCCACTTGCTCTGGCCTCGCGCGGCTTCAACGCGTCGTCGTCGTCGTCGTCGTCAACCGCAGGCACAAAGATCATCCTGGACAATGACTGGAGCACGGCAGGCTTCATCCCGTACCTCATGGCCCTGAACGCGGGCTGGGACGTGCTGGGCCTGATCGGCGACACGTCCAACTCGTGGGCGCTGCAGACGAGTCTGCACGGTCTGGCCACCCTCGAGGTGGGCAACTTGTCGTCGTGCATCCCCGTGTACAAGGGCTCCGACTATCCTCTCATCCTGACCCCAGAGCTCTTCCAGACCTGGGAAGACTTGCACGGCGACTTGGCCTGGGTACGTTTGTTATGCACACCGGTTCTTTCCTTTCTTTTACGCGAGAAACTCGGTTGGGGGGGGGTGTGATTGTGTTTGGAAATGCAAAAGCAACCCTCAAGTGAATCCAACAGAAGAAGGCAGGGGGGAGAGAGGAAAGAAGAAGAAGAAAAAGAAGAAGAAAAAGGGATGAAAAAGAAATACTGACAAGACGTGTGAAATGACTAGCAAGGCGCCTTTGCCCCAGAGAACCTCACCTACGAGGCCCTCGGCAACGACCCGACCTCTGGCAACCCCGAGCGCGTCTCGCGGGCTGCCTTTTACGAGGGCTACCCGAACGGCACCCTCGCCGGCAACCACGCGGCCGCGTGGATGGTCGAGCAGGTCCGCAGGTACCCCGGCGAGGTGGTCATCTACAGCGGCGGCGCCCTCACAAACGTTGCCCTGGCCGTCAAGCTCGACCCCGAGTTTGCGTCCCTGGCAAAGGGGCTCGTCGTGATGGGCGGCTACATTGACGTGACGCTGTTGCAAACCTCGGGCTCGGTGCTGCAGGCTGATCTCAACTCTGATGTACGTATTCGGGGGAGAGGAAGAAGAAGAAGAAGAAGAAGAAGAAGAAGAAGAAGAAGAAGAAGAAGAAGATGCTAATGTGCACGCGCGCAGATTAACCTCAAGATCGACCCCGAGGGCGCAAAGGCTGCCCTTACCGCTGACTTTCCCCTCATCAGTAAGTGGATATTGCCTGGATGTGAAGTTTTTGGAATATGACAGCAACTGGCGACTGACTGAATCTTGTTTTCTTTCTTTTCACAAACTTGTAGCCATCGTGGGTAACGCTGCCAACCAAGTCTTTCCCACCCAAGAATACCTGGATGAGGTCTACGAGGTCAAGAACGGCTACACATCGCTTTTCCACGAGTACTATGGAACCTCGGTAAGACTGCCTCGCACAGTCTTCTTTGTCTCTCTCTCTGTCTGCATCAACGATGAACAGACACGGGCATTGGCAGCGGCGGCGCTCAGCCTTGCCACGAAAAGGAACGCGTTGCTAACCATTTGCTTTCCTACAGTTCCCCTTTTGGGATGAGACAGCCATGTTCTCCGTGTTGGAGCCCGGCAACATTGTCAACTCGACAACTTGTGTGTCGTTTTTTTTCTTTCTTCTTTCCCTCTTCCATTTTGGTCTTAATCCTCCCTCTTCCTCGTAGAAAACTGACTCTTTACTTGCCAAAAAAAACAATCAGTCTACTTGGACGTCGACACTGCCTACAGCAGTCCTTACTATGGCAACATCATTGGCTACCAAGAAGCCCTCAAGCCGCGCGCGCAGAACCTGCAAAAGGTCGAGTTCGTCTATGAAGTCGACGGTGACAAGCTCAAGTCGACCATAAAGGAGTCGCTGCAGTACCCCAAGACCTGTGCGGACCTGGCATAGGGGTCTCCCCGGGGGGGTGGGTGTGTGTGTGTGACTGTGTGTGAGTCGGTGGTTGTATTTTTTTTATGAATTTGAATGATCCTGACGAAAAAGGAAAATGGGACATGACCGCTTTTTCGTACATATATACGCATACATAATAAGGCAAAGATACACCTTGGTGCAGAAATGGCCGTTGGGGAATTTGCCAATAAGTAATGCATAATTTGGAATGTCTCATGATCGACGAGTGAGATGAAAGGAGAAAGTATATTATGATACGACACAGACACAAACAAAAGGAGCGTGATTGATGCTTTGACTGAACAAACTCCGAATTTGTGAGCTCTTTTATGTGTTCGGGCATAGACTTGACAGAGCAGATATTCTTGATTGCATGATGCGTACGTTGCCTGTTGTCCACCAAGAAACCACATTCCATGTCAGTTCAAAGAAAGCAGATCGCATGGGAACTTTGTAAAGCCCTTCTAGCGAGGAAGCCCACCCGTGTCTTTTGCACGCAAGGATTCCGAACTGTGCCAAACAAACCAAACAGTGCCCATTGGCAGCTGGATCCCAAGCCGATCGATGATCACCGAGCGACAGCCGGGCAAAACTATCAACTACGTACGGATGGGGCATCGACGAAGGATTCTTTTTTTCTTTCTTTGTACACCATTGGCATCCTTCAGGCCGGGCCCTTTTGGAAGATTCCAGAGCATGAGTGAGTATCCTTTTCGAACCAGCCTGGTATGCTGTCCCAAAGGAAGGAAGGAAAACAAGACGACAACCGGAACTTGTCGAGCCATTCCACTAGATTTTCTAATAGAACCGAGCGCTCGGTACTACCACGTGCAACTCGGCATCTCTAGCGCAAGCCACAGGATGGATGCACTCCACTGGGGCTGGTTCAACGGGCGGTATGTGTATAGTACGTACTATATACATACAGAGAAGTAGCCTAGCAAGTACTTGCATGCCGCATGGCTGAAACGAGGCATTGTAGACCTTCTCTCTCTCTCTCTCTCTCTCTCTCTCTCTCTCTCTTTCTCTTTTTCGTTGGCGCTGACCATAGACGAGCAGAGTTGCGAAAACAAAAGAAGAGACCGAGGCTCTGTTGGCGCAACGCAACGCAACGCAACGCAACGCACCCGCCAATCCACAACACGCCGCTACTTGATACTTTGGTGCTTCGACGTGGGTGGGCAGAAACGGGCCAAGAGGAGGGCCAAAATACGTCCATCCCACGTTTTACCCCGCGGGGAAATAGGGCGGCGCACTGGCTTTGATCGGCCAGTGGGACAGCGACGATGCCGAGCCCGCCGTTATCCTTTGTTGAGTGAGCGAGCGAGGACTTAGTGTACTTAACTGTACTTGGCAGGGAATTCTCTCCATAAATCCGCTCCCAGTCCCGCTTTCTTTGACTTTCTTGGAGAGAAATAGCTTCCATTGTGTTCATATCGCCTGAACCTTTTTACGCTTTTCTTCTTCTTCTTCACTGGCCTTCTCTTCTAACACCGCCCATCGATGATCTCGGTTCCTCTGCTCCAAGCTTTGATGCAGGTATCTGGACATCGAGCCAATATCCGGTCATAGAGCTGCCACACAACACGCCTGCGCTCGGGAAACTCCAGCATGGCGAGCCCAGAGCTACCCGCCAAGTACAAGGCCGCCGTCTACGACGAGCCCGGCACCATCTCCACCCGGATTGTTGAGCTGGACATGCCCGAGCCGGCGCATGGCGACGTCCTCATTCAACTGTAAGCGTCCCAGGCCGTCTTGCGAGGAACAAAAAAAAAAAGAAAAAGAAAAGAACTACAAACCTGTCTGTCCTGCAGCAGGCTAACCAGACCCGAATCAAACCGTGTAGCACCCACTCGGGAGTCTGCGGCAGTGACTTGGCGCTCATGACAAACAGCTGGCGCCATATGCCTCTGCCAACCGCCGCAGGTCAGGTGAGCTTACTAAGCCCGTCCAGAAAGGCTATCCTTCTTTCGTCTTCTCTCTCTCGCGGCGACTGAAGCTGACCCTGATGTGAACATTCCCCAAGGTTGGCGGCCACGAAGGCATCGGTCACATTGTCAAGCTGGGGCCTGGAGCAGAGAATGCAGGCGTCCAGGTGGGAGATCGAGTAGGCATCAAATGGCTTGCGGGCATTTGCGGAAGCTGTCGTACGAGCATCGCACCACCGTTCTTTTCTTCTTCTTTTTTTCCCCTTCTTTTTTGGTTGCATCAGATTGACCGTTTCCACACATCTCTGCAAGACCATAGGACGGACCAACTGACTGATATGCAATACCACTGCCCCAACAGAACCGTGTTTGAATGGTTATGATGCAGCTTGCGTTAGGCAAAAAGTGTCGGGCTTCTATGTGAGTCGGCTGTTCTTTTCTTTCTTTCTTTTCCCCCGGCAACCTTGAGGACAGTTGCTGATCAGATTCTACATCGGCAGTGGCCAGGGACCTTCCAACAATACGTGACTAGTCCAGCCAACTATGTCACGCCCATCCCCGATGGACTAGACTCGGAAGCAGCTGCTCCTCTGTGAGTCCCTCCAACCCCCCCCACAACCGTGGACCAGCGTCTTGGGCGGGAAAGTTGTTGGTGAAAACCCCGTTGACTGACGACCTATGTACTCTAGGTTATGCGCAGGTGTCACTGTTTATAGTGCTCTACGAAAGACGGAGCTAAAGAGTGGCCAGTGGGTGGTTCTCATGGGAGCCGGTGGTGGTGCGTATTCTCACAGACATAAAAACCCTAGCACCTTTCTCAATCCCCCTTTCCCCCAAAGACGGAATGAATTCCTGAAGAGAAGCTTGTCCTGACTCCTGAATCCGACTCCTGACCTCTCTCTCTCTCTCTCTCTCTCTGGCCTTTATAAACAGGCCTAGGTCACCTCGCCACACAGATTGCAGCACGCGGAATCGGCCTCAGGGTCATTGGCATCGACCACGGAAGCAAGCGAGACCTCGTCTTGGAGTCTGGCGCCGAGCACTTTCTCGACTTCAGCGCCACCAAGGACATCGCCAAGGAGGTCGCTGACCTCACGGATGGACTGGGCGTCCACGGCGTGGTGGTCCTGACTAATGCCAATGGTGCTTATGCCGCGTACGTCTTTTTACCCTTTTTTCCTAACGAGGGGTGGTATTTCAACGTTTGTATTTGGGGGGGTACGATGCACAGGGCAATACTACGCAAGAAAGAGAAAGAGGCAAAAAAAAAAAAAAAGAAAAGAAAAGAAAAGAAAAGACAATCCAGCTAACAACAACAACCGCCCGTGTGCGCCATCTCAACAGAGCCGTGGACCTCGTGCGCGTCGGCGGCACAATTGCCTGTGTCGGCATCCCCGAGGGCGACATGGTCCCCATTGCAACGGCCTTCCCGCAGATCCTCATTGGAAAGGCGCTGCGGATCATGGGCGTGGCGGTCGGGAACCGCCAAGAAGCCATTGAGACGCTCGACTTGGCTGCGCGGGGCATCATCAAGACGCACTATGCCACGGACAAGCTGGAGAATCTCACCCAGATATTCCAGGATATGCATGATGGCAAGCTGAAGGGACGCGTGGTGTTGAAGTTGCAGTAATTTTCAGGACGGAGAGGCTTTTTTTTCCTTGTCACGATTTTGATGATGTATGGTTTTGGTTCTTTTTTGGGGGGGGGGGGGTGAAGTGGTAGCATCTTGTGACAAACAGATGCTGCGACTCATAGCACCGAATGGCATTACGAATATATTTCGGTCTTTTCTATATTACAATTCAATTTTGGGTGCCGGTTGGGGGGGAAAGGGGGATAAATTAGTTAATTCCGAAGACAGAAGAATACAATGTCTCGTGCATGCGCTAACTTCGTGCGCGTGCAAGTAAATACAAGCCAAAAGAGTCCCGGTAAACTTGATTGCTTTCAATCAGAGACACAGTATTTGCTAAACCAGCTCATTGACAATTGTCATGAACAATGAATGAATGCCTCTTCTCCGCAAATACTACTGCAGTTGTGTCCAAAGTTGGACAAGCACATCTCAACAGGCGCTGCAAAGGAATTCATAACGGTGTTATATGGCATGCAAGACCAATCACCACTTACTTACTGGCTATCGCACTGCCCTATGAGTCATCTTATTTTTGGCCGTGCCCTCACCACGCTTTGCTGCAGCGGCTGTCTATCAGATCCAATGATGAGTGAGTACTATGTATCGGTACGGCTGTCAGCTGTGCATGGAGTGTGTGTGGAGTAGAGAACCTTGGATTTCCTAGCAAGACCACGTTTTGATATGGAACGAAAAGTACTTAAACCTATCTGAGTGCGGCGCCTCGAGCCTCCTTTCGAAAAGTTAACTTGACCCAGAATATATATACATATATATATATATCATCAGATCCAGACACATATTGCTGAAATCAACCCACCTAGAATCGCCATTCCATCGTTTTGACAAAGACCCTGTGTAATGATCCTTACCTGAATCCCGGATTCTGGAAGTACCTATAAGTTGTATATTAGCAGGTGGGGAAGTATTACCTTTAAGTCTTCGTACGTTATCGAGTAATATTAAGTATTATAAGTAATTAAGAGGGACTACCCTATTATATAAAATAATACTTAGATTTATAACTAAAGATTATAAGGAAATTATCTAATATTAAGCTATAAACTCCTATCCTTATATCCTTCCGTTATAATACTTATTAATATATAGCTTATTAATATTTACTAATACTTACTAATATTCTAGTAAGTAGTAGTAATCTCTAGTAATCTAATATAATACTTTAGACCCTAAGCCTAGTTATATTACTCTATATTCTTATATAAGAGATCCCTATCGGTTTATTAAGGTTCCGATTTACTAGTATATAATTACGCTAGCCTATTTCTATAACCTATATATTTATAGGTTATAATATTATCTCCCTTTTATTAATCTTTATCCCTAAAGACCTATAATATCTCCGTAAGTAATCCTACCTAATATTCTTACTTCGAATTATACCTTCCTAATTCGTTATATTATTAAGAATTATAAAATCGCGTTATATAAATTCTAGATCTTCGTCTTTATCTAAAAAGCGTTTTACTTATATCGAACGTTTTTATTATATTAAGACTAATAGCTTTAAAGTTATACCCTATTCTTTCTATCTTAAGGAGGGCCTAGTATATAAGATAGTTAACGGAGTTAAGAGCTATATATAGTATACGAAACGTAGTTATTCTTATAATAAGTATTACGTTCCGGTATCTTCTTATAGGTATAGTTTCTTCCTAAATTACTTATATATTATACTAACCTTTAATAGTATCCCGGATTACCGATAAGCTTTCTTAGCTCGATAATTATAAATTAGAAGAAGAGGAGCGGATATTAAAATATTAAGAGAAGTTAGCTAAACTTTAAGCCGAAGCTTAGGCTTATTTAAACGAATCTCTTACTTACTTAGCACGCCTAAAGAAATAGCGTAGGTTTCTATAAGAGAAGGGCGTAAAGCTAGTAAATATTAGGTTAGAAGAGGAAGAATAAGAGCGTATTACCGAGATTATTTAAACTATTTCGTCTAAGGAGGCTATATTATCTATATAGGATCCCTTATTTAAGGGTACGGATTAGAATATATTAGTAGCGCTTAACGCTATAATTAATTAATCGGGATTTAACCTAGGTTCTTTATATATTAGAGGTTCTTAATCCTTAATAAGGGGTTTAATTATTTCTATAGGTAGTTATTATAATTAAAGATATAAATAGTCTTATAGCTTAGTAATTAGAGTTCCTAGTTTCTTATTAGGAGGTCCGCGGTTCGATTTCCTATAATACCTTCTCTATCTAAGGCTATAATAGCTTTTTATTTTCGTATTCTTTAATAAGGTCTAGGTATACGTTCTTTAGTAATTCTTAAGTATTTTCCGAATTATCGTAATTTTTCTACTTAATAAGATATTATTTTCCGTATCCGTATTTACGTAAGTCGAGAATCTATTTAACTTCGTATTATATTTATTCTAGTTTAATAATATCTATATTATACGAGAGTTCTATATCTACTAGTATTAGTTCGAAGAGTAAAATATAAAAGATTAGGTATAAACGTATATATAGGATTTCGAGTTTATAGTTAATTAGTAAAATTTATTATATAATTTTATAAGGTCCGAGTTTTTTATAATCGAGTTTATTACTAGGTTTAATAGTTTTAATATTTTTATAGTTAAGGTAGACTTTATCTCCCTTCTATAAGATTAATCCCTTAATCTTTTTCTAATTAGTATATTTCGTTATTTATTCTTTAATATCCTAAAGTATATATCGAATATCTTTATATAATTACTTAATTCTTCTAGTATATTAATCTACTGTTTCTACGTTTCTACCTAATAGTATTTCGTAGTATACCGTAGGGTTATATCTATAGAGTAGGAAGAATAATAATTTTCCTATACTCGTTATATCTATATTATTATAGGCGAATTATACTATAGGTAAGAGTTCGACCTAATTATTCTATTTATAGTTAATATAATATTATAGATATTATTCTATAATCTAGTTAGTATATTTTATTTATCCGTTTATCTAAGGATAAAATACTATAGATATATATTATATTATTCTAAGGTATTTAGTAAGTAAGATTTAGAATTTTAATATAAATTTTCTATCTCTATCTAATATAATTTCCTAAGGTATTCTATAGTTAGCGATAATAATATAGAGGAATATATATATAAGTTCTTCTATAATATTACTTTCTTTATATAATAGGAAGTATATATATTTACTTAATCTATAAACTATTATTAAGATACTATTATATTATACCTAAATTAAGGGTTTTTATAAAAGGGGTAGCTTAATAATAAAGTTTAAACTAATAGATAACTAAATAATTATAGGTATTTATAATAATCCTTGCCTGAATCCCGGATTCTGGAAGTACCTATAAGTTATATATTAGTAGGTAGGGAAGTATTACCTTTAAGTCTTTATATATTATCGAGCAATATTAAGTATTATAAGTAATTAAGAGGGATTACCCTATTATATAAAATAATACTTAGATTTATAACTAAAGATTATAAGGAGAACTATCTAATAGCTAGGAAATCTATCGTCCTTATATCCTTCCGTTATTATATTTATTAATATATAGCTTATCTAAGCCTATTAATGCCTATAGTTACCTACTAACTATCCGATAGGTAATAGTAATCTCTTATAGGCTTTACCCTAACCCTAATTATATTATCTATATTTCTTATATAAGAGATCCCTATCGGTCCGTTAAGGTTCCGATTTACTAATATATAGTTACGCTAGCCTATTCCTATAACCTATATATTTATAGGTTATAATATTATCTCCCTTCTATCGGTCTTTATCCCTAAAGACCTATAGTATTTCCGTAAGTAGTCCTGCCTAATATTCTTACTTCGGATTATACCTTCCTAATTCGTTATATCTTCTAGAGTTATAAAATCGTATACTACGAATCCGTCTTTATCTTTATTTAAAAAGCGTATTACTACTTTAAATCGTTTTATATATATCGAAACCTAAGGTTACGAAGTTATACCTTATTCGTTATACCTAAAGGAGGGGTTAGTATATAAGATAGTTAATAGTATAAAAAGTTATATATAGTATACTAAACGAAATCGTTCTTATAATACGTTACGAGTACCGGTATCTTCGTATAAGTAGTTTTTCTTAATAGTTCTTACTATACTAGTATTAACTCTTTCCTTAGTATTTAAGATTAATAACGAGTTAATACGTTTAGATAATCGTAAGTTAGAGGAGGAGGAGCGTCTGCTTAAGCGTTAGAGGGAACTTACCGATATATAAGCCTATCTAATAAAGACTTTAGCTAGGTTATCTCGTCTAAAGAAATAATAACGGTTTCTTTAGGAAAAGGGTATAAAGTTAGTAAATACTAGTTTAGAAGAGGAGGAGCGTAAGCGGGTTACCGAGGCTATTTAAACCGTAGCTACTAAGGAGGCCGTTTTATCTATATAGGATCCTTCGTTTAAGGGTATAGATTAGAATACGTTAGCGGCGCTTAACGCTACGATTAATTAATCTAGGTTCGACTTAAGGAGTCCGAGTATAGGTAGTTCTTAATAAGGGGTCTAGTTATTCCTATAGGTAGCTATTATAGTTAAAGATATAAGTAGTCTTATAGCTTAGTAGTTAAAGCTCCTAGTTTCTTACTAGGAGGTCCGGGGTTCGATTCCCTATAATACCTTCTCTATCTAAGGCTATAATAGCTTTTTATTTTCGTATTCTTTAATAAGGTCTAGGTATATATTTTTTAGTAGTTCCTATATATTTTCCGAATTATTATAGTTTTTCTATTTAATAAGGTATTATTTTCCGCGTCCGCGTTTATATAAATCGAGAATCTATTCGACTTTATATTATACTTATTCTAGTTTAATAATATCTATATTGTATAAGAGTTCTATATCTACTAGTGCTAGTTCTAGAAGTAAAATATAGAAGACTAGGTATAAACGTATATATAGGATTTCCAATTTATAGTTAACTAGTGAAATTTATTATATAATTTTATAAGGTCCGAGTTTTTTATAATCGAGTTTATCGCTAGGTTTAGTAGTTTTAATATTTTTATAGTTAAGGTAAACTTTATCTCCCTTTTATAGGATTAATCCCTTAATCCTTTTCTAATTAGCGTATTTTATTATTTATTCTTTAATATCCTAAAGTATATATCGAGTATCTTCGTATAATTACTTAATTCTTCTAGCGTATTAGTCTACTATTTCTACGTTTCTACCTAATAGTATTTCGTAGTATATTATAGGGTTATATCTATAGAGTAGGAAGAATAGTAATTTTCCTATACTTATCGTATCTACGCTATTATAAGCGAATTATACGGTTAGTAAAAGTTCGACCTAATTATCTTATTCGTAATTAACGTAGTATCGTAGATATTATTCTATAATCTAGTTAGTACGTTCTATTTATCCGTCTATCTAAGGATAAAATACTATAGATATATATTATATTATTCCGAGGTATTTAGTAAATAAGATCTAGAATTTCGATACGAATTTTCTATCCTTATCTAATATAATTTCCTAAGGTATTCCGTAGTTAGCGATAATAATACGGAGGAATATATATATAAGTTCTTCTACGGTACTACTTTCCTTATATAGTAGGAAGTATATATACTTACTTAATCTACAAACTATTACTAAGATACTATCGTATTATACCTAAGTTAAGGGTTCTCGTAAGAGAGGTAGCTTAGTAATAAAGTTTAGACTAATAGATAACTAAATAGTTATAGGTATTAGTAGAGGTTATAGTAATCCGTAAGGTTTATATCGTTCTATCTTATTCCGTTTATATATATCGTAGCTATTAACGATATCTATAACTCGTTTCTTAAGGTTTAGTAGGTTTTAATAGCGTTGGATCCTTTTATAAGTTGCTCTAATTCCTTAGTATCTATATACTAGTACGCTATAGATATTTCTAATATAGTCGTTTTATTCTAATATCGTTATACTATCGAGGTTAGGTATTCCTCCTTCGATATATAGTATTACGTTAAGTTCCTTAGTAATAGATAGTATAGTAAGGTTACCTTCCGAATCTTCCTTAAAGATTGCTATAATATCTTAGTCTTTACTATTACTATCCTTATAATCTAACCGTCTACTAAGAGCGTCTATTCGTTCGTTTTCCTTACCTTTATAGTAAATAATCTTAAAGTCGAATTCTAATAGGAATTCGTATTATCTAACTTATTATTTATTAAGCTGCTTTATTAAAGTAAATACCTAAAGATTCTTATAATCCGTATATATAAGAATTTATTATTTTGCGCCGATAAGATAGTATCGCTATTCCCTAAAGGCTTCTATTATTGCTATAAGTTCTTAATCGGGCATTCTATAGTTAAGTTCTAGTCTATTTAGTTTCTTACTAAAATTACTAATTATTCGTAATCGTCCTTTATCGTCTTATTATCCGAGTTATCTACCGAGTATATAATCTAATATATCTATCTCGATCTCGAAAACTTTATCTTAATCTACTTCGATTAGGATTAGTTCTAATATAACTACGTTTTTAATTATATTAAAGGCTTTCTATACCTATTCGTTCTAGTTAAAGGTAATATCCTTTTTCGTAAGTTCTATAAATAGTATTATAATACTATTATAGTTTTTAATAAATTATCGGTAGAAGTTAGTATAGCCTAAGAAGGCTCTAACGTCCTTAACGTTCTAAGGTATAGGCTAATCCCTAACTACCTATACTTTATCTTTCTATATTCGTATATACCCTAGTATAATAGTATATCCGAGGTAGTTAACTTCTTAAGTATTCTAGTTATATTTAGTAGGTTCTATTAAAATTTTATTATCTTAGAGGATTTATAGGATTATTATAATATATTTCTAATATTCTTCGAATATCTTTAAGTAAATAAGGATATCGTCTAGGTAAGCGATTATAAAATAGTCGAGGTATTTACGTAAAATAAAGTTTATTATTTCCTAGAATAATATAGGGGCGTTAGTAAGTCCGAATAGTATAATAAGATATTCGAAATATCCGTAGCGTATTCTAAACGCTATTTTCTATTCTTCTCCGGGTTTAATACGAATATATATATATCCTTCTTTAAGGTCGAGGGCTATAAACTATTAGGCTCCTCTAAATCTATCTCTAAGTTCTTTAAAGAGAGATAAGGGGTACCGATTCTTAATTATAATATCGTTAAGTTACCGATAGTTAACGTATAATTATAGTTTACTATTTTTCTTTAGTATAAATAGGATTAGGTATCCTGCTAGTAAATATAAAGGTCTAATATAGCCTTTTTTAAGATTTTCGTCGATATATTCTCTAAGTACTTTAAGTTTATCCTTATCTAATCTATAGATAGGAAAGAACTTTAGTTATTCTCCTTCCTTAAACGGGATCTTATAGTTATATAGGCTATACTTTAGTAGGCTATTATCGAATTTTCCTTAAAATAGTTTTATAAACTTCCGATACTCTTCTAGTATACCGGAGAGGTCTCTAAACGTATCTTCGTCTTATATAGTTACTATTATAAGGAGATATCGTTATATATACTTAGTTCCTTCTTAAACTTACCGCGATAATATATCCTATTATCTATAGAATCCTATTATATCGTATCCTAATCTACTATATCCCTTTTTCTATTAGGTATTAACTATTATTAGATCCTTCTCTATAAGCTATTAAGGTTTATTATATCCTAGGGTAGCTATCGTCTTAGCTTTTCTCGATTTAAAGGTATATATAAATTCGTTTAAGCCCTTATTACCTAGGTATCGCTTAGTAACTAAATCCGATCCTATACCTTTAATTATAACCGTTTCTTAGGTATCCGCTTTATCCTATAAAATATAGCTATTAATCTAATCGATTCGAGGATTTTCCTTTCTTAACTATAATATACCTAAGATTAGCTCGTATTATATAATATCCGTAATATCGAAGTTTATTAGTATTATATATCCGTAGATTATAACTAATAATTAATTAAATTCTATATCGATAATACCTTAGCTATAAGCGACTTTTATACCTTCTATAATACTAAGTTTATAGGGTTCTATCTTCTTCTTCTAAGGTATCTATTCTCTATTAATAATGCTTAGGGATATAAAGTTTCCTTATACTCTATTATTTAGGAGTATTATATAATATCTATCGTTAATTCGTATTACGATTTTTAAATATTCGTATATCGAGCTATCTATCGTATATAGGGACTTTGCTATAAGTCCTAATCGCTTATTATCCCTTATAAGCGATCCTTACCTTTTAGGTTCTACTATTCTTATTATACTTTATAAGCTATTATCTATATTAAGTCTTTAGCTTATTATATTCCGTATCGTATATATACTACGGCCTATCGCTATAGGTATACTTAATTTTCTTCTTCGGTATATAGAGTTTATACTCCGGGCTAATTATCCTTAAGGTTATAATAGGTATATGCTTTATCCGCTAGGTATTCTATATAATCGGCGCGCTTATAGAAGCTATAGTACGTAGGTTCTACGTATATAGGCTTTACGAGCTTTTCCCTTTATTTCTATTCGTATATTCTATATTAGTCGAGCGCTTTTTCTTACGTATAAGGTATATACTAGGGTATTATATATTAGTATTATTTTACTTATTGCGTAGTATATTCGTAGGGGGTATTATATATAAGGCTAATACTAGCGTAATTTCCCCTTATTCTAAGTACTTTATAATAGTTACTATTATCGTTATTATAGGCGATAATACTATACCCTATTTTACGTATAGGGAACTATTCGTTAGTTACCTTATATTTAAAATATTATTTATAATTATATATAATATAGGTAAACTATACGATCTAGTAGTATTTTTCGTAGAGGTAATTAATTTATATATCTTCCTATATAAGGGGGGTTTTATCTTAATAGGTTATTATCCTAAATAATTCTCTAAGTATAATACTATAGATAAGGTAGTATACATCTCCTTCGTCGGTATCTCCGTCTATAAAGCTTTCTAGTTCTAAGCTTATTTCTTCGTTAATAGTTTAGGTATTAATACTCTAACCGATACTAAGCGTTTCCTATTATTCCGTAATTTCCGTAATATTACTTTATAAAATATCTATTAGGAGAGATATTCTCTAGGTAACTATAATTTATCGTTCCTTATAAGGTTTCTAAGGGAATTATCCTAAGCCTTACTTTACCGAGAGGTACGTTATATAATTATCCTTATAATAGAAGGTTTAGTTAAGGAGTTTATAATCGGGGTTATCCGATATTTACTCTAAAAGCTAGTTTTAGCTAGGAGTAGAGTCTATAGTTTTACGTATTATAATATTAGCTTATCGTCCTTCGGGGACTTTCTTAAATTCTCTAGGTTTCTTAGGTTATCGGTATTCTCGTATAAAGTAGCCTATCTTATTATAGTTAAAGTATTCCTTATTAATAGGTTTCCTTTAAGCTACGTCGAGCTCTATAGGGCCTAAGTATATAGTACCGCTAACTACCGTACCTTATTACTAGAAGCTATAGTTAGTTATCTATTAAATCCGCCGTCCTATATTAGCGTAATTCCTTTATATAGTATAGCTTCCTCCTTTCTTACTTTTCTCTATACGTTTTTCGTAGAGACGGTTATCGATATAGATAGCGTTATTACTAAATATTATAAAGTCTTTAGGCTAATCCTGCTTAGAGATTTCGTCCTTAACCTTATCCTTAAGTCCTCTATAGTAGTATTCTATAAGATTCTTATCTTCCTAAGGGAGGCGTATTAAAAGTTACTTAAAGCGGATTATATAGGCTAAAGTAGACTTATTCTACTTAAGTTCTATAAGTTATTATATTATAATCCGTTCTTCGTTAGGATTATTAAATATTTCCTTAAGGATACGTTCGAATCCTACGAATAAATCGAATATATTCTTAGTAATCGTTTTATGTTAATCGAGGTTACCTAGGTATTTAATATAGTTACGAAGTAAGGGTTCGTATTAGATAAGTATATCCTTTTCGAGCTATATTCCGGCTAGGATAACCTTATCGGGTTCGGTAGTAAACTAGGCTATATTATATAGGAAGTATACCTTATAATAGGTAAGGAACCCTTAAAGCGTCTTCTAGTTACCGTTATATATAGTAGGTTTATCTATCTTATAGCCGTTACCGGTATTTTAAATAATAGGCGCTAGGGGTATAGCGGCCGTAGCTTAGTATTATTCGATTTACTAAGCCTACTTATAGATAATACGACTCTATTATTCCTAATTCTACTAGAGTATAGAGAGTTATTAGGTAAGTTCGATTAATTAGTATATTATATCTTCCTAAGTTATAACCTAGCGATATCCTTCGCCTAAAGTAGATAGGGTAGGAGTTTAAGGAGCTATTATTATACTTAATATTACCTAAAAGGTATACGTAGACCGTCCTAAATAAGAGTTATAAAAATATAATAATCCTTACCTAAATCCCGGATTCTGGAAGTACCTATAAGTTATATATTAGTAGGTAGGGAAGTATTACCTTTAAGTCTTTATACGTTATCGAGCAATATTAAGTATTATAAGTAATTAAGAGGGATTACCCTATTATATAAAATAATACTTAGATTTATAACTAAAGATTATAAGGAGAACTATCTAATAGTTAGGAAATCTATCGTCCTTATATCCTTCCGTTATTATATTTATTAATATATAGCCTATTTAAGCCTATTAATACCTATAGTTACCTATTAACTATCCGATAGGTAATAGTGATCTCTTATAGGCTTTACCCTAACCCTAATTATATTATCCGTATTTCTTATATAAGAGATCCCTATCGGTCCGTTAAGGTTCCGATTTGC
Organism: Coniella vitis; assembly: GCA_011317545.1. NCBI lineage: Eukaryota > Fungi > Ascomycota > Sordariomycetes > Diaporthales > Schizoparmaceae > Coniella > Coniella vitis. Next base: position 1,111,699 of record WUJK01000008.1, read on the forward strand.
TAGCATATAATTGCGCTGGCCTATTCCTATAACCTGCATATTCATGGGTTATAACAGTATTAGTAAAGGTTATAATAGTCTATAAGGTTTATACCGTTCTATCTTATTCCGTTTATATATATCGTAGTTATTAACGATATTTATAACTCGTTTCTTAAAGTTTAATAGGTTTTAATAACGTTAGATCCTTTTATAAGTTACTCTAATTCCTTAGTATTTATATATTAGTATACTATAAATACTTCTAATATAGTTATTTTATTCTAATATTATTATATTATCGAGGTTAGGTATTTCTCCTTCGATATATAGTATTATATTAAGTTCCTTAATAATAGATAATATAATAAAGTTACCTTTCGAATCTTCCCTAAAGATTATTATAATATCCTAGTCTTTACTATTATTATCCTTATAATCTAACTATCTGCTAAGAGCGTTTATTCGTTTATTTTCTTTACCTTTACGATAGATAATTTTAAAGTCGAATTCTAATAGAAAATTATATTATCTAACTTATTATTTATTAAGCTACTTTATTAAGGTAAAGGTCTAAAGGTTCTTATAATCCGTATATATAAGAATTTATTATTTTATACCGATAAGATAATATCGCTATTCTCTAAAGGCTTCTATTATTATTATAAATTCTTAATCGGGTATTCTATAGTTAAGTTCTAATCCGTTTAGCTTTTTATTAAAATTACTAATTATCTATAATTATCCTTTATCGTCTTCTTATCCGAGTTATCTACCGAGTATATAATCTAATATATTTATCTCGATCTCGAAAACTTTATCTTAGTTTACTTCGATTAGGATTAGTTTTAATATAATTATATTCTTAATTATACTAAAGGCCTTTTATACCTATTCGTTCTAATTAAAGGTAATATCCTTTTTTATAAGTTCTATAAATAGTATTATAATATTATTAAAGTTCTTAATAAATTATCGGTAGAAGTTAATATAGCTTAAAAAGGCTTTAATATCTTTAATATTCTAGGGTATAAGCTAATCCCTAACTATTTATACTTTATCTTTCTATATTTATATATACCTTAGTATAATAGTATATCCGAGGTAATTAACTTCTTAAGTATTCTAATTATATTTAATAGATTTTATTAAAATTTTATTATTTTAGAGGATTTATAGGATTATTATAATATATATTTAGTATTATTCGAATATCTTTAAGTAAATAAGGATATTATTTAAGTAAGCGATTATAAAATAATTAAGGTATTTATATAAGATAAAGTTTATTATTTCCTAGAATAATATAGGGGTATTAATAAATCCGAATAATATAATAAGATATTCGAAATATCTATAATATATTCTAAACGCTATTTTTTATTCTTTACCGAGTTTAATATAAATATATATATATCCTTCCTTAAAGTCGAGGGTTATAAACTATTAAGCTCCTTTAAATTTATCTTTAAGTTCTTTAAAGAGAGGTAAAGGGTACCGATTCTTAATTATAATATTATTAAATTACTAATAATTAATATATAATTATAATTTATCGTTTTTCTTTAGTATAAATAGGATTAGGTATCCTATTAATAAATATAAGGGTCTAATATAACCTTTCTTAAGGTTTTCGTCGATATATTTTCTAAATACTTTAAGTTTATCCTTATCTAATCTATAAATAGGAAAGAACTTTAGTTATTCTCCTTCTTTAAATAGGATCTTATAGTTATATAAGCTATACTCTAATAAGCTATTATCGAATTTTCCTTAAAATAGTTTCGTAAACTTCCGATACTCTTTTAGTATACCGGAGAGGTTTCTAAATATATTTTCGTCTTATATAGTTACTATTATAAGGAGATATCGTTATATATACTTAGTTCCTTCTTAAACTTATTATAATAATATATCCTATTATCTATAGAATCCTATTATATCGTATTCTAATCTACTATATCCCTTATTTCCCTAGGTATTAATTATTATTAGATCCTTCTCTATAAGCTATTAAGGTTTATTATATCCTAGGGTAGCTATTATCTTAGCTTTTCTCGATTTAAAGGTATATATAAATCGTTTAAGCTCTTATTATCTAGGTATTACTTAATAACTAAATCCGATCCTATACCTTTAATTATAATTACTTCTTAGGTATCCGCTTTATCCTATAAAATATAACTATTAGTTTAATCGATTCGAGGATTTTCCTTTCTTAATTATAATATATTTAAAATCAGCTTATATTATACGGTATCTATAATATCGAAGTTTATTAGTATTATACGTTTATAGATTATAATTAGTAATTAATTAGATTCTATATTAATAATACCTTAGTTATAAGTAATTTCTATACCTTTTATAATACTAAGTTTATAAGGTTTTATTTTCTTCTTCTAAAATATTTATTCTCTATTAATAACGTTTAGGAATATAAAGTTTCCTTATACTCCGCTATCTAGGAGTATTATATAGTATTTACTATTAATTTATATTACGATTTTTAAATATTTATATATCGAGCTATCTATTATATAAAGGGATTTTATTATAAGTCCTAATCGCTTATTATCCCTTATAGGCGATCCTTACTTTTTAGGTTTTACTATTTTTTTTATATTCTAAGGGCTACTATTTATACTAAATTCTTAGCTTATTATATTCCGTATTATATATATATTACGGCTTATTACTATAAGCGCGCTTAGTTTTCTTCTTCCGTATAAGGAGTTTATACTTCGGGCTAATTATCCTTAAGGTTATAATAGGTATATACTTTATCCGCTAGGTATTCTATATAATCGGCGCGCTTATAAAAGCTATAATATATAGGTTCTATATATACGGGCTTTATAAGCTTTTCCCTTTATTTCTATTCGTATATTTTATATTAATCGAGCGCTTTTTCTTACGTATAGAGTATATATTAGGGTATTATATACTAGTATTATCTTATTTATCGTATAATATATTTATAAGGGGTATTATATATAAGGCTAATACTAGCGTAGTTTCCCCTTATTCTAAGTACTTTATAATAATCGCTATTATTATCGTTATAAGCGATAATAATATACCCTATCTTATATAGAAGGAATTATTTATTAATTACCTTATACTTAAAGTATTATCTATAATTATATATAATATAAATAAACTATATAATCTAGTAATATTCTTTATAGAGATAATTAATTTATATATCTTCCTATATAAGGGGGGTTTTATCTTAATAGGTTATTATCCTAAATAATTCTCTAAGTATAATATTATAAATAAAGTAGTATATATCTCCTTTATCGATATCTTCGTTTATAAAGCTTTCTAATTCCGAGCTTATTTCTTTATTAATAGTTTAGATATTAATATCCTAATTAATATTAAGTATCTCCTATTATTCTATAATTTCCGTAATATTACTTTATATAGTTTTCGTTTCGTTAGGTAGCTTATACCCTTTTATATCGCGATAATAGGGGTATTCTTTAATAAGCTATACTTACTATTTTATTACTAATCTTTCGAATAAACCGTTATTTATAAGGAGGGGTATCCTTTAGGTAACTATAATTTATCGTTCTTTATAAGATTTCTAAGGGAATTATCCTAAGCTTTATTTTACTAAAAGGTATATTATATAATTATCCTTATAATAAAAGGTTTAGTTAAAGAGTCTATAATCGGAGTTATCCGATATTTATTTTAAAAGCTAGTTTTAGCTAGGAGTAGAGTCTATAATCTTATATATTATAATATTAGCTTATCGTCCTTCGGGGATTTTCTTAAATTCTCTAGGTTTCTTAGGTTATCGGTATTCTTATATAAAGTAGCCTATCCTATTATAATTAAAATATTCCTTACTTATAGGTTTCCTTTAAGCTATATCGAGCTTTATAAGGCCTAAGTATATTATACCGTTAGTTATTATTCCGTAGTAATTATTTTATCGGGGTATAAAGCGTTAAGGTAGCTATTAATATCGTTTTCCGGTATTAGCCCGGGGTATAAAGTTAGTAATAGGTCTTTACCTTCCTTACCGTTCCTAATTCCTTTCCTAATTATAGTTATCGATAGCTATTATTATTACTACGAATTCTATAAATATCTCTAATCGGGGTATCTTATATAATTCGTCTTTAATAGATTCTTTAAGTTTATTATAATAGGCTATTATAAGGGATTCCTTATCCTAATAGAGATATAATATAATTTATCTAAAGAATACTATATAATACGATATTAATTTAGTTTACTTAAGTTAGGAGATCTTATATTCTATATTATGCTTTTCGTTAGGGTTTTTAAAGGTTTCCTTAAATATCTAAGTAAAGGTTTCGAATAATATAAAGAGTTCGTTAATCTTATCTTCTCTAATCTCCTCTATATCGAATTCTAGGAAGTTCCGTAGGATAGGTTTAAACTATATAAGTATATCGCTTTTAAGCCTATTAGCTATAAATTCTACTTTCTTAGCTTTAATAGGGAATTACTATTAATAATACTAGAAGTAAGCTTTAAGGGCTATAATAAAAGGTTAAATATCGTCTTCTTATCTATAATAAACCTTAAGCTACTTTATTTTAAAAGGCTTATTAGGAGTTCTACTAATATTTCCTTAAGCCTCGAGTTCTATAATATATATAATAAGTATATTAATAGTAATTAAGAATTACTAGTTAATATTCTAGGTTTAGTTAACTGTTAAGGGGGTTAGAACTATTAATATTATAGTTAAATACTATATTTAATATTACCTAAGAGGTATATATAGACCGTTCTAAATAAGAATTATAAAAATATAATAATCCTTACCTAAATCCCGGATTCTAGAAGTACCTATATATTATATATTAGTAGGTAGGGAAGTATTACCTTTAAGTCTTTATATATTATCGAGCAATATTAAGTATTATAAGTAATTAAGAGGGATTACCCTATTATATAAAATAATACTTAGATTTATAACTAAAGATTATAAGGAAACTATTTAATATTAAACTATAAACTCCTATCCTTATATCCTTCCGTTATAGTGCTTATTAATATATAGCTTATTAATGCTTATTAGTACTTACTAATATTCTGGTAAGTAGTAGTAATCTCTAGTGATCTAATATAGCACTTTGGACCCTAACCCTGGTTGTGCTACTCTGTATTCTTATATAAGAGATCCCTATCGGTCCGTTAAGGTTCCGATTTGCTGGTATATGGTTGCGCTGGCCTGTTCCTGTGACCTGCATGTTCATGGGTTATAACACCCTGCCTGATCCAGGAAATCCTCCCGGCTTCTTTTGCTTTTCCTTTTGCTTTTTCCCTTTTTTTCCCCCCCCAAACCCCAAAATGCCCCTTCAGATCGTCCCTACCAAGGACGGAGACATGCTCCGGCAAGCGACCATTGAGCGCGAAGCCTACAAGCCCGCTCCCGCCAGCGAGATCCTCTTCCCCAGCGCCCAGCTCGCGCCCAATGTGCTCGACATTCGTGCAGAGGATCTGCGAGCGGAGCTCCAGGACGCACATGTGGTCTCGTACAAGGTCGTCGACACGGACATTGAGGGTGATGCGTCGCAGCAGGCGATTGCGTTTGCGACCTGGTAAGTTCTCGGACTTTTTGCTGTAGGATAACGGAGATTTTGAAGTTGCCGATTTTGAGCAGCAACGTTCTGAGTGTTCCGCCTATTATTATTTCTCTCTTTCTCTCTTTTTTTCTTTTTTTCTTTTTTTTTTTCTGGAAGGGGGGGGGGGATGTCCTTGCGAGTCTTCAGTAGACCCATACCACTCGTCCTTCAGCCAATTACTCGTCTGGTTATCACAAGATTCATGACCAACCCCATCTAAAATACCTGTTGAGAGCCGTGTACGTACAAAAAGGCTCACACGAAAGACCAAGGTTCATCCACGACCAAGACCACCCCGTCGTTCCAAAACAACCAAGACCATTGCCTCAGGGAGCCAACCAAGAGGCATGCGCGCTTCTCTACGGCGGCCTCGCAAAGATGAAGGCGAAATACATAGGCAACAAGCCCCATATTTGTAAGTCCATGCACACCGGAAGTGTCGTGTAGCCCAACACACACACACACACACACACACAAGTATCTCGCAGAATTCTGTTGCTTTCTCCAGGGCAAACTGTTTCAATCCCCTCCCACGAGCATGCATCAAACATCCTGCTCGTGGGATGGGGCGGCCCTGCAAAACTCGGCGACTGACTTGCTGTGAATCAAAATGTAGACCTGCAATCAGTCCGCACTGATCCCAACCAGCAGCGCCGCGGTGCAGGTTCGCTGCTGGTCAAGAAGTGCATCGAGGACTCGGAACGCAGGAAGCTGCCGATTTACCTGGATTCATCTGTGCCGGGCCACAGGTTGTATCTCAGTCATGGTTTCCACGATGTGGGAGAATGCGTGACGGACTTTGGCAAATGGGGTTTGGAAGAGCCGCACTGGAATTGGGCCATGATCAGAGAGCCATGATTGGAATACCAGTTGGGTCTGAGTGAGCGTGGAGTAGGATGATTGATGAACTCAGGTTTGGTGTGGTCGTGCTTTAGCCACGTATGGATTTTCTTTTTTTGGTAGTATGTGGCGGCTGGATGAATGAAAAAAAAAGGAGGCGGGGGGTTTTTTACGGAAGAAGAAAATATGATGAGAAAGAATCTATGCGCGTTGCTATCAGTGGACGGCATAGAACACAGATGCCTTCTGGTACGATGCGCATATTCGGTCTTCCTCGCCATGTACTCTGTCCATAAGTCCTCTGCATGTTTGTCATAAAATACCGTATCTCACTCGTTTGCAGACTTGAATCTGTTGTCAGTCACGATTGTATTTTGCGCACCGGGTAGTTAGCTTTTGTATTTCCGCCAGGAAGTTGATGAAACCGACACCTTCCAGTTCAAGTGCCTCACTATACCATTGCAGCGTTTGCTTGTACTATGTAGAGCTCGAACATGTTGGTGGGACTTTGAGGGCGCTTCCAAATGGCCCGACCAATTGCCATTGGCCAATGACTTGATCCATCTAGAAGCCGGTCAATACTCGCTCACTTGAACTTAGATAATTCTCGTTCCCATTTCACTTTAGCAGAGGTCATCGAATAGTGGTGTGTGCGCGCGCGAGAGAGTTCTGGACACTGGAAGCAATCTCCAGCACACAGTGGCTCTGCGCTTTTGTGAAAGGCCTCAGAGCGGCAGAAGAGTGATTGCCGATGTAGTGAGATCTAAGCATGAGACGACAGAGCTGCACGCGCCCTCAGAGAGCTTACGCTTGTGAATAGTATGATCGAAGCCAACAACACTTGTTGAAGTGAGCGAATCAGATCGTGCCCGTGAGAATAATCCAAGTGATATTACCAGACACAAGTCTTATTCTTTGGCAGGCTGAATATATACCCAAAGCTCGGCCGATGAAGATAAAAGGTAATGAAAAGTTGAAGGGCAAGGAGGAGGCTCTCGTTACTACAAGAGGAGAAATGGATATCATCTCAGAAGTAAGTCGATGACTTTGAGTTGAGGGGAGGCAGACCTCGCAATAGTGTTTTGATACCATGGAGAGACCGCAAGAGGATAAAGGGGGGGATAGATACGGGCGTGACCACTCGGGGGTATGGAGTGAGGTCAGGTAAGGCAGGGGTGGTTGAGGTGAATGTAGGATCTGATTGGCCAGCCGCATGCCTTCTGCCTCCCCGGAGCTGGCATTCGTATAAAAGCCATGCTCCCCCCAGAACTCTATTTCCCTTACCTTCTCCATTTCATCCAACAAATTTTCATTCCATCGAGTCTCCCCCCAAAATCATTCCGCAACTTCAACAAGATCCATTGACCATCTAGTCAAAAGAATTGAAGCTCACTATAGCCTTTTGCATTACCCACCTGCCCAAGGCAGACTCCAGCTGGACATCCCGCTACCACATTGAGCCCAGCCAGCCCAAATTCACTTTCTTGTCAAACCATGGCACACAGAAGGTCTCGTCACGACCACTTGGACATGATATCCTCGCCTGTCAATCTCAGTGATCGTCGTTCTGTTCACCATCATAAACATCTGTCATCGACCATGACCAGGTCCAATTCAAGACACTCGAATCCCCTGTACTACCCTTCCAATGGTAGCAAGCTTTCGATTGAGAATGCACATGGCAGCATTTTGTCTCTGGAACATTCTTCATCAAGTACATCTCAGTCACGCCCACGAGCATGTCTATCGGTGGAGGGAGCCTGTGAAGCCCATGTGGCTCCCAATGACCAGTCTCCTATGCCTCTGCTTCTCAGCCACAATGCGACCAACAGGCATCTTCTGCAAGAAGAAAGTTTGGAGATGTCTGTACAGCGCTTCCATCAACGCGGCGTCGTGCCGGCAATGCCACCTAGGACGCCACAGATGGGCCGACTCAGGACTCCGGAGCTCGAACCTCTCAAGCAAGACCACCAATTTTGTGATTGTTGTCCGGACGCAAGAATATATTGGGAGGGGCGTGCCAAGATGGACTCCCAACGTAGGTTCATGCATCATTGCCTCATCAGCGCTGTGTTGTTGTCGTTGGTATGAGACGAGGTCGTGAGAGATGACTAAGCAATGCTGACCTAATCATCATAAGTTGAGGCTGCAGTGGCTCATATCCGCAGAACGTCCAGCCATCCTCCCATCCCCCATCATAGAAGACGGGACGGAGGCAGGAGGAAGGATCTGGCCAGATTCGATAGAGAAGGCCATGGAATGGACGCTGTTGTTATGTGGCAATCCCGGGCGTAGCTGGCTGGTGGGTTCAGAGCGTTTCTGCAGAGCGGCTGCAAGGACTCAAGTTGTACAGATAGTTTGCTTGTCGAGGAAATCTTGCCGTCTTTGATCGCTATTCCAGACATGCACGAACTCGCTTCGTTTCATAATCGGCATAGTGTGAATTTCAGACACATTGCAGCCCTGTTTGACAGAAATTCGCGACCATGATGGCGTGTTTGTAGAGTCTCGGAGCCGGGTGTGCCGTTCTGGGAATCTTGACGCCTTGGTTGCAACTGGAGAACGGGCCGAGCATAGAGAAAAGGGGTGCTGAGCCGACCCGAATGAGGCTCCTCAGTCGAGCAAAGAACAGGCTTGCTTGTTGGAAGCTGAGTTGGCACGAGAAGAGCGGACAGCGAGCGGGTGGAGGTGCAGAGTGGGCGTTGGACCTGGCCAAGTCGGATTGCAGCACTTTAGGCAGCAATGCGCTGTGCTTATGTAACGTGCTTACGTACTCTCGTGCACGAATGTCCAGATCCCACGCACTTCAATGCTGTCTACTTGTTCATCCTCGGCGCTGCTCGTCGATTCGACACAGCAGCCATGACTTCGAATTGCTTCTTTCGTATTCGGCCTCTGCTTCCCAAGGCCAAGTCCCGATCAGACCTGACTGTTGCCATTCTTCTTCAGAAGGCATATTGTCATTCTGTTGGTCCGCGCCAATGGCACGTTCGGGTCGACCGTCATCAACCTTGTGCGAGCCTTACATGCGGATGGGCGGACCAGACACTGTACAATGGAAGGTGTAAAGCTCTATCGCGTGTAAAGAAATCCACGCGAGCACATCAGCGGGTGTGACCATGCACTGAATGGGCGCACCATGTGCGCCGTCCGAAATGTGCACCGCCAGAGCTTGTTCCCCTTGCCTACATGGACATCAACTTTGATCTCATTCGCCATGCTCTCAAAACTCTTCTCCTTGAATTCGCGCCCGATTCGATCGAGCTTTCTAAACGGTTGTGTAAAAAAAGGCTAAGCCGGTCAGATGCCGGCTCCATGTCCATGTTTGCTTCAACTCCCATCCTCAGCGGCTTAGTGGGACAGGAACTCGGGAGGAAAACAGCAGTCATTGCGTTTTGTATAAATTCGCAGTCTTTTCTTTTGAAAGCAACCAGATGAAATTGTAAAAAGTCAACCCTCCACACAATATCGACTGCAACATGCGGCTACCATTCGGCATCATAGCCTTCATGGGCGCTTGCACCTCTGGCCACGCTGCGTCGGTTCGAACTTCTCCGCATATGGATCGAGATCTGGTTCCGGGAGCCTACATCGTTGAATTCTCAGAGACTCATGTCCGTCGTTCCGACCAACTCAACACCATGATGGTCCCTGCTAACTTGTCGCAAGGACACAACATCATTTCACGCTGGCCTGGCTGAAAACGGCGTCAATGTGGATGTGAGAATGATCATGAATCACTCCGTATTCCGCGGAGCCTCGTTCACGATCACCGACCAAAATAGCGAGGAGCAGCATTCATCACTGATCGCAACCATGCCAGCCGTCAGTAACATGTGGCCCGTGAAAAAGTATCATATTCCGAACCTTGCTAGAATGAATACGCTGCCAAACCCCAATGGATCGATCGAACTGTTGTCTGAAGATGGGACCATTGGTAATGGAGACCAATACGCACCGCATGTAATGACACAAGTCGACCAACTTCATGCCAAAGGCTGTAAGTTTACGTACGAGCCGCGGAGCCCTCCTGAAGAGCAATCGCACTATCCTTGTCCCTGGATTCATTCGTATTGTTCAGCCCTGTGAGTGTGTCTTTGCTTGAGCTCATCCTAAGTCTTGTAGGGTCTGGTCAAGGCATACGGGTTGGAATTGTGGACAGTGGCGTCGACTATAAGCATCCCGCTCTCGGAGGATGCTTTGGCAAGGACTGTCTCGTTGCATACGGCTATGACTTGGTTGGAGACAATTGGAACGGCCTCAACACTCCCACACCAGATCCGGATCCATACGACAGTTGCATAGGCCATGGGACCCACGTAAGCGGCATTATTGCAGCTCAAACCAACACAATGAACTTCACGGGCGTCGCGCCAGGGGTCAAGCTCGGAATGTACAAAGTATTCAGCTGCGACAGCTCTGCTACTACAGACGACGTGCTCATTTCAGCCTTTGGCAGAGCTTTTGACGACGGCAGCGACATCATTACAGCATCTATCGGCAGTCTGGTGGGCTGGAGTGAGGCGCCCTGGGGAAAGGTCGTTAGTCGTATTATCGAGGTCAGTCGCTTCGTCATGTTCGAGTTTGCGGATCAGAGATGACGGGCACCTTTCTCTTGCCATATTGTGCCGTCATCCGAGCCTTTCCAGTAACCATTGCCCTAGGCGACGGATTTGAAGTTTGCATGCTGATCATTCGGTCACAGGAAGGCGTTCCATGTACGCTTGCGGCTGGGAATGATGGCTTCGACGGCTTATTCACGCCAAGCGATGCTGCGGATGGAGATGGTGTCACGGCTGTGGGCTCTTTTGACAATATCGTGACTCCGTACTTGCTTCCAAAGGGTACATTTGTCTATGGCTTCCCCAGTCGAAGGGGTGTAAACTCGTCCGGATTCGCTTGGCTACCGGGCGTCCCTGCCGTCTCAAATGCTACTATGCCTCTCAGAGCTTTGAGCAGGAACGCATCCATTCACGATGATGCTTGCTCAAGCCTCCCATTAGATGTGGGTGATCTGAGTGCTTACATTGTCCTCATCCGATTAGGGGGTTGTAGTCCTTCCACAAAGGCTCGAAATGTCCAGGCCGCCAAGGCTCATGCCATTTTGTTCTATGCGGATACTTACGACAAGTAAGCAACGGCCGCTTCCAAAGCTTTTGCAGTCCGGCTAACATAGAGAAGCTTCGTCGCCATTGACCTGAGTTATTCCGGCATGAGCATCAACATGACGGCAACAATAACACCCACACAAGGAGCCAACTTTCTCGAGCTTCTCAACCAGGGCGCCGATGTTCACATCAACTTTACTGACCCGCGTCATGCCGACCTCGCCTTGATACAAATCCCCAACAATCTCACTGGTGGCTTTGCCAGCACATATACGAGCTGGGGCCCGACTTGGGAGTTGGCTTTCTACCCCACTGCTGCGGCTCCCGGTGGCAACATCTTGTCTACTTTCCTTATGAGCCAGGGTGGATATGCCGTTTTCTCAGGAACATCAATGTGAGTACAAGGCACTCATCCTCGTTCTGCACTGCGACAGGGCTCCGCGCCCTTGCTCCTTCACAAACTGTGTGGAACCGTATCTGATAGCTCTCAGGGCAACACCGTTCGTGGCTGGTGTTTATGCGCTCATCATGCAAGTTCGAGGAGACAAGCGCAACCCTCGAGAACTTCGCAATCTGATCTCCAGTACTGCCAAGGCGAACCTCTGGAATGATGGTACCGGCACTCTTGAAGGGCTCGCACCGACGGCACAACAAGGCGCTGGGCTTGTACAAGCGTACCAGGCTGCCTTTGTCAACACATTCGTGGGATCTACAGGCGTTTCGTTCAACGATACAGACAACCTACCTCCCAATGTGACGTTTGCGTTCCAGAATACCGCAAACGAGACTGCCACGTACAACATCTCGCACGTTCCGGCGATTGGGATGTACACACTCTCAAGCTCGAGTTCTGCCCCTGAGACGCTGCCCAACCGTATCTTTGCTGCTGCTGCAGCGGTAGAACTTTTGCCGAGTGCCGTAAGCCTGCAGGCTGGCGAGCGCACTACGGTCACTGTCAGTTTGTTGTCGCCATCCGAGGAGATGATTGACCATGACCTCCTGCCAGTGTACGGGGGTTATATCGTTATCAATGGATCTCAGGATGAGAATCTGTCCGTTCCTTACTTCGGAGTGGCTGGAAGCATGAACGGAGCTGTTGTCCTCAATCCTTATGGCGGAGTCACTGTAGAGTCCGACAGTGGCGCAACAACGGCCGCGGTCAACCAGACATATACGGTTCCATATCCCACAGTCAACAACACCGCTAATCTGGCATCATACTTTGGCTATCCGTGGGCCACAGCAAGCCTCAATCTCGGAACTCGAACGCTTCGCGCAGATGTCGTGCCGATACAGGCCAACTACTCCGGCACCACCACGGTCGTAGCGGGAAGGACCATTGCAGGCAGCGTGTGGGGGTATCCGCTGGAGTACGTTGGCCGAGGAGCGGTAAATATAGCCTTCACCGGGCTTCTCGCTGGCGGGAGCGTGGTTCCCGAGGGAGAATACGCGTTGAACGTGAGGGCGCTGAGTATTTTTGGCGACCCGCAGAATGCTCTGGATTGGCAAGGCATGACGACGACTTCTTTTTACCTAAAGTACGAAATGGCATAACCCTGCAGAGGTTCATGGAGTATGGGTGAGTGAACCAAGGGCCAATGCATTAGGACCGAAGCAAGTTGCTAGTCTGTCTTATTGTTCTCAATGAGAGTAAAGTCACGGTTGGCTGAGGGGGATCGCATTCTGTCATCTGGTCGACGAGCGAGTGTTCTTAGTATCTATCGGCACCTTCAAAAGAATGGGGTACGATATTCTCAATATCACATTGGTATAAGGCAGAATTGTTGTGTCGAGAAACCAGAATTGAGAATTTGATTTTTTCCGTTCTAAAGCTGACTAGCACAGACTATTTACTTCTTCTTGATCATCAGGCCTAAGCTTCCCCCGCCGTGAACCTGAAAACTTTGGCTTCATGAGGTATCACTTCGGCAGAGAAAGCAGGTTCCTCCAGCAAAGCATAGTCCTTGTGAGCCCACAGATCGCGCACAATGTACGACTTCCACTCGACGTCAAGATATTTCTGCAAATACAAACTCATGAGCGCCGTCTGCGGCCCTCGGTTGAGAAAAGCCACAGCCACACTCCCGTCGGCCAGCGGCCGCGCCCAATACTGGAGGTCGCCATCCTCCTCCTCATACACCACCGTGGCCGGCTGGCCCAGCACATCTTGGTTGATCGCAATCACTTCCGTGTTCGTCAAGGTCTCGAGGTCGTAATCAGACAAGCCGCGCACGTCTGTCCCAATCAAGAGCGGGCTCGCCACCATGCACCACATGCTGAAGTGCGCTCTGTACTCAACATTGCTTGCGCCAGCGCCCACGAGCTGGCGACTCTGGCCATCGAGTCCCACAATCAGCATATCGTAGTCGTTCCACCCCCCGGGCCCAGCGTACTGCGCCAAGCTCGCGTTGGTGCCTTGGTCGAGCATGTCGAGGACGTCGAAATAGTAGTCCTCGCGATTGCCCGGGTACCTGAAGTCGTCGCTGATGTCCTGCCCGATGCGCCAGTGGTTGGCTCCCGCATCCCGCGCCCACTCCCAAACATCCGACCATCCACAGTCGCACGCGTGCAAAACCACATCGCGGCCCGTGGCCCGCAGCCCCAGCGCAATACGGCGCACATCGCCCCGGACAAGCTCAGCCGGCGCGTCTGGGCCTCGTGAGCAGCACGCGTCATACTTGAGGTGGTCCACGCCCCACGCCGCGAAAGACGCTGCGTCGGCGTCCTCGTCGCCTTCCAGGGTGCCTGTGAACCCAGCGCAGGTGGTCTCGCCCGGCCCGCTGTATATGCCGAGCTTCAGGCCCCGCGCGTGCGCGTAGTCGGCGAGAAAGCCGATGCCGTGGGGGAACTTGGCGGGGTCGGCCTCGAGGGCGCCGGGGTGGTCGGAGCGGTTGCCGGGGTAGCGCTGCCAGCCGTCGTCGAGGTTGATGTACTCGTAGCCTGCGGCGTGCAGGCCGCTGGACACAAAGAAGTCGATGGTGGAGAGGACGATGGACTCGTTGATGTGCGGGCCGAAAAAGTTCCAGCTGGACCAGCCCATGGGCGGGGTCAGCGCGAGCCCGTTGGGTGGCAGCGGATCATCTGCGGAGGCAGAGGCGTTGGCGGACGGCGTGTCTGCAGCTACGGCGTCTGAGGAGGACCAGAGGACCGTGGACGCTGCAAAGGAGAGCAAACACAAGGGTCTCATGGTGGCTGTGAGGCGGCGGTGTGGACTTGCTTGATCGCAAGATGTGCCGAGCGCTATCGTCTTGGATGAACGAGCAATCCTGCAGTGCACTCTCCTCTCGGAATCTGTGGTCCAGTGGCTGTTTATATGCCTCCGGCTTTGCTCATATTTGGCATTAGCCAGACCCTGGGATGCCTCCAACGGCAGTTGTCACACCGTAAACTGAATGCAGCTATTCCTGCATCAGGCCAGAGGCTTGGACTTGGCCGCTTTGGATTATCTAGGCTCAATCATCTGGCTTGGCATGGCTGATCCTCATCACCGGTAAAATCGCTTTGATGGCACAGACGCGAAAGACAAACTTTACCCTTCACGAGCCCAGGACCAAGCGAGACGCAGAGCCTGCAATAGCAACACCTACCTTGCTGTGTCGGTGAGCACTGCTTTGTGCAGTTGGCAGAAGTCTGGGAGCACATACATGGCTGATTCGTGACAATCCGTGACAATCCGTGGCCACCAACCGTCGCGACGGAGTCAAACCAGAAGCATCTCCTTTCCAGCCACTACTTTAAATTTCAGGCCGTCACACAACCTAGCTCGATTATATGAAGTGGCGTGCGATCAGCTGTCTAAGCCCAACCCACGGACGCATAAAAAAGCCCAGCTCCAATAAGTTGTGCGACCTGCGCGGTCCAATGCTGAGCCATGCACGTGATGTCGCCTGCGACTTGGCGCTTCCTGCGGTTGAATCGATCTGCTGTCACCGCCCTTTGCCCTTTCTCCAAGGGATTTTGCACGCAGATAGTGCCTTCTCTGGAATCCGAGGGCACGGTGCAAGAACATGAAGAACCCCAGCGTCAAGGTTTGCGAGGATGAAGAAGGCGCAGGCGGAGGAGGCCACTCGGTCACCACCACCTAGGGGTTCAGCAGAAAGGGAACAAACAACATCGTCCCAAAAGCCCAAGAACTCTGAACTTGAGCCTCTTACCCTCGACAAGTGACCGGAGTATCCGCGACGAGAAGAGAGAAGGAAGCCCATGACCGTGTCAAAATCCATTGCCTTGCCTGCAAGCAAACAAGACACCGGATCAGACCTTTCTTCATCATGCAACCAATTCTCGCAGCCTTCTTCGGCCTCGCTGCTGCCATCACAGTCACAGATACCTTAGCTCCAGTCATTGTCACGGAAACAATGCCTCCAGTCATCGCCACAGTTTCCGTGACAGCCTCCCCTTTGATCCCTTCCGACGCGCCACAGTACACCGACACCGCCGTCTTCACCTCTGCGGTGCTCAACAGCACAAATGTCTTCCGGGGCGCCTACGGTGCGGGCCCTCTAGGATGGGACCAGACTCTGGCTGATTTTGCGTCTGGGTATCTCGGTTCCATGGGAATTCTTTCGCCGACTAACGGCACTGAGTGCAACTTTTCTCACTCGGGTGGGCCGTATGGCGAGAACATGGCGCTGGGTTGTGATGATGTTACGGGTTGTGTGGACTTGTGTAAGTTCTCTGATGTGGCGCTCTCACCGATTTAGGCGGCGAGGAATGAGCATTCTCTGCTGTTCATCCGAGCACTTGTTCCTATATACTTGGCCCTTTCCTGCTTCTCAAGCTCTTCGATCCGTCTGCTCATTGCTGAATTCTGTGATAGGGGCGGCTGAGGTCAACGTGTACAATTACAATCACCCAGGCTTCAGCGAACAGACAGGCCATTTCACGCAACTCGTCTGGAAGAATACGACAACCGTCAGGTGCGGCAGTCGGCTCTGTGGCACGAGAGGCTGGTTTCTGCTCTGTGAGTACTGGCCGCGTGGCAACATTGCAGGCCAGTTCCGGGCACAGGTTGGCCGGCAGGGCAACGCATCGAACCGGGCTAATGATACAGTGCCATCGACGGGACGACTATGGTGTGTAGTCTGGCCAGACCTTTGTGGCTTTTCCGTGGGCTAATTTGACAAATCTGTTTCTGCCTGTAGGACTCCGATATACCGACACCACCATATGGCGACATTGCCTCGTGGGCCTGGCCTGGTATATCCTGGAGAGCCTTGATCCATACTAGGAGCACACCGTTGAACAATAACAAGACGATCGACTATCAGAAAAGCCCAAATGTTCATTCTTGGACGATTTTAATGTCCTGCAAGGTTACTGTCAACATTCTTTTTTATCTTGCGTAGTGGCACTTTTGGGATTCATCTTGAGAATATCACGGCTAGCAAAAGCAACACTGTAGCTGCGAATATTCATTCTATTGCTCAAGCTACCTGTCTCTGACTGATACTGAGTGTAAAGGGTTATGCGAAGGTCACTCATTGGTCACATTGGAAGGTGCCAAGATGGATCCATAACAAGTAGGTGTATTTGAGAGAACTTGTGAAATCAAACAGTTCTCCTTTGGCTGATACTCTTACTTCGTTTGGGCAAGATATACTCAACCGTTTCAAGAACAGTAGTATGAAAATAGGTCACTCGAGATGCCCAGTATCCCCTTCTTCGACCCTTTCACCATCAGCAACAGCTCTTGCCTCAATACATTGAATCGGTATGACAAAATTATGACAATATTTGAGATTCGACGTACATGCCCAGAGCACTGTGCTTCTGAATTACATAGTCCGTGTTGGAAAGTTATTGTAGAGGCCAAAACGTGGCCATGTTTGTGAGTCGATCGATGGAGCATTTCCAGGATACTTGTGTGAGCGACTGACTATACTTGCCAGGAATACGCATAAGTAACCAGCTCAGCTAATTAGTTGTCCTAGCTCACTCAGACCCACGGACGTGCTGTCTTCACGTATATCGCAGTGATTTAATTAAATTGCCTCTATGAAATAGGTTAAAAATCTCATTCTTTCGTCAACGCTAAGTCAGTTTCATACAACCAACCCCGCACGAAACCAAAGCATGTATACCATATCCCTTCCTTCACCTTGACTTGTTATTCGAAGCTGCTTTGAACACCTGGAAGGATGGATGGCGCCAGGTAATAAACGGAAGACTCCAAGTTGTACCTCAAAAGAAGCGAACGGATTTGATGCCTCGCGAAAACAAGTCCAATGATATATTAAAAAAAATAAAAAAATAAAAAAAGAAAGAAAGAAAGAAAGAAAGAAAAAAGAAAGAAGGCTAAAAGCATACCAACAATCACATGCAAACAAAAAGAAATTAAGAACTGTACGAGTCAAAACAATGATCAATCGGCACAAGTCGAGCCTTGTATGTGTTATTTTCCAGCTATATACACGAGAAGAGCATAGAGTATGTACGTCGTCCCCCTCGTTTAAAAAAAAAAAAAAGAAATGCCACACTTGTCCTTGTTTCTGCCATCACAAGTCTCTCCTACCCTACCATCCCAAGAAGCGAACCATCTTGCTACCGCTGTTCCAATGCTCAGGGATAAATGCCATGTCTGTTTTCTTTTTCTTGCCCCCCCAAGGAAGAAGCGAAAGCCAAAAGAGACAAATACACTTGGTTCCATGATTTCCTAATGGACGCGCTCCGTGCGAGAGTTCTGTTTCTCAAAGAACAGACTCTTTAAGCAGTGAAGGTGGAGTTGATGTCACCAAACTTGATGTTGCTGTAGATGACGCTGGCGGTGGCGTTGGTGGACTCAATGTCGCTGGGGACACCAGAGGTGGTAGCGCAGCTTCCACGAGCAGCGCCAGTCTCGGTGGAGTCAACGGGGTAGGTAGAGTCGAGCCAGAGCATGTTGGAGTAGTGCTAATGAAGAAGGTCAGTCAGAGAAAAATGGGTTCCCCCGTCTTTGGAAGGGGAAAGTATTCTTCGGGTTTTTGTCTTTTGTACTCACGTCGTCCCACAAGCTCATGACGAGGACCATGCCGCCGGCCAGGGCCTCGCTCATGGCGTCGAAGCCACCGCGCTGGGTAAAGTAGTCGGTGGTGTTGGTGGCCTCCTTCTGGGCCGTGCAGTAGTCGGGGGTGATGCTGTTGCCAGTGGCGCCGGTCATGGTGGAGGAAGGGTTGGCAATGGTCACGCCGTCCTGGACGTAGAAACGCTTGATTTCAGAGAGGGAGCCGCTGGTCTCGATGAACTGCGTCACGACCGTGAAGACCTTGCTGGTGTCGACGCCCGCAGCGCCCGCACCGTAGAAGTCGGTGACACCCTGGCGGTAGGGGTTGAAGTCGCAGCCATCAGGGTCGCAGGTACCGGCGTAGCGGTCGGTAGAGTAACTGGAGTCGTGTTAGCGAAAATTCTCGGCTTTGCGCCAGAGTTGGTTGGGAGTCGACAGGGGCTACACAAGGAAGAAAAGAAGAAAGAAAATGATAACTCACGTTCCACCGCACGTCTCGTCGCCGTTGCAAATGGCGTAGGTGCTGTTCTCGCAAGGGTGAGGCGTCAGGGCTGTGCTGACGACGTTGGACTCGAAGATGTCTGCGGAACAAGTGGGTTAGCGTCAGATGCGGCGCAGGGGGGCCAGTGTGACGTACCCATCTCAGCGCAGCAGGCGCCCAGGTTTCCCACGCCAGAGTTGGCATCGTTAGTGGAAGGAGTCCAGCCCTCGACGTTGCCCTAGACGACCGTGTTTGTTAGCATTGGATGTGGTTGAGGTGGAGTGAAGGATAGCACGCGGAAGGTGTGGCGCGTGTGGCGCGTGTGGCACGCCCGTGTGTAAGTGCCACACACTGCGCCACATGCCGCGCCACAATTGGGCGACGTCTGGTAAATCGTACTCGAAATCGGGTGCAGAGGGAAAATGAGGAAAGCTTACCTGACCACCAACGAACTTGAGGTCACGAGGGCACTGCGAGTCGCAGTAACCAGTTCCGTAGGCGGCGCCAGCCTTGTTGCCAGAGTACTTGGCCATGCCACCGTCGGCGTCCATGGAGACAAAGTAGAGGGCACCGTTCAGACCGCACTGATTGATTGTTTGTTAGTATTATTAGGCAACGCACTCAGGGAGACTTGCGCATGCCAAGTGAGCAGACTCACAGGCAGGTTGGAGACGTCCACGTCAAAGGTGAACTCCTTGCCGAGAAGGTCGAACATCTGGTACTCGGATTCGGAAGCCATGAGGAACAGACGGCTACCAACGTTGGTGTCGGTGCTGGTCGTGACAAAGTTGAGGGTCAGCGCATCGTCAGACGAGGTAACACCGTACGTGCTCTCGTAATCGGCGCCGTCAACGCAGCAGTTGGTAGCGCAGGTCTCGTCGTCCTAGTTTTGATATAATGAGTACAACTTTATCCACCCGTTTTGTGCAAAACGCTCTTGCGAATAAGCGTCGTGAGTGACATGAATGCACGAACCGAACAATAGTCTGCGTTCCAGGTATTGCCTGTATAGCAATTCGTGTAGCCTGATACATCGTGAGTCCAGCGCCAGTTGGCGTCAATGACGACCGAGCCGGAGGTGTTGGTGCAGCCGGAGGAAGTGCACTGAGACCAGGACAGAGCAGGCTTAGTCTCTGTAGTCATGGTACAGGCCTGTTGCGCGCGGGCAGCCGCGGCAAACATGGCAGAAAGAAGGGCAGCTCGCTGAGCCATTGTTGCGAAGAAAAATGAAGGTGGAAAGTTGGGTTTTTGATCAACAAAAAGAGCGAATGGTAAAAGAGAGAGATGAAGAAGGAAAAAGAAGGAATGTGAATGATAGCTGCAAAGTCTCAGACTTGTCGATGCCGATGGTGATGGAGAGAGGGCTTTCTGTTGGAACCGAGTTGGCGAAGGCTCGATACTTATACAAAGTAGGGCCTCCACGCAACCTGCTCGAAGCGCCACTGACAGCCACTGCTTGCATGGCCATCATGGTGTGGTTCTTGTGATGGTCTACAAGGGGCAGAGGAGGGTGGGTTTGCCGCTCGCTCTTTGCCGGCGCGCGGGTGTTGATTCTCGCTGAACTGCACTCCCACTGTAATCTTGCGGGGCTGGAGTGCTCGCTTGGTTTGCGCTGGAACCCGGGCTTGGCTGGGCCGGGGGCCATGTTGCTGGGACCTGGGTCCTTCGTATAGAGGGTATGGGGGAATGACGCTGTCGTCCATAGTAAACGAACGTTTCTAGCCGCCATGTGTCGTCTGATATGCAGAGCCAGGCGGCACCGGGTGGATTGAGGCTCTCGCCATGCGACTCGGTTGCGGAGGCGTGCTAATATCTGGGCGGCTCTTACTACAGCAGGGGAGGGGGCCCTGGCAACTTGGCCCCCAGGGCCCCCAGAAGCCCACAATGCACCACCCCCCACCCCAGCCGTTGGGCCCCTGGCCCCTATGCTGCAATGGGCCATAGGCGCGACTCCCGGTCCCTGCACCCCCGCTCATTGGTGGGAATAGCGTCTGCATCCATTTGTTTGGAACGCTTGTGGTTTCGTTTTTTCCATGGGGCGCTGCCAGACTGCCAGGTACAGTACGCGGCACAGGTACATACGCTTTCCAGATGGCCTGGTGCCGGTGCTATGGAAGAAACCTTATTTTGTACTTGGCAGCACTGCGCAGCGCATTGAAACCACGTCCTTTTTTAAACGATCCCCCTGAGCAATCATGGTCGTTGTGCAGCACGACAGCCGCTGCGGCTCCCTTGGAATAATGTACATAGTAGATCAAGGACATATCATAGTACTATGACACGAGTCGGTCCTTGGCCCTGTCTGTTACTCTGCCGATTCCCGAGAGTGTCATGCACACACTCCCTGACGGATTTGGATGTGGCTGACCGAGGTGCAGCTCTACCCGAATTCCGAGATGCTCAACTCAGGGTTGGCATGGCGGATGTCGTTGCACTTGTACTTACTTATGTACTTTTGCATAGTATCGTGGAACAAACAGCATCTCAGATCGTCTAGTATTTTACCATCTTGCCTACTGATCCCGTCCACGTCCCTGGGCCCCGTTGAGAGGCTGCTGCTGCCCCGCTCCCCTATGCGCCACCATGGGGGGGATTTGATCCGCATGAGTGCCTCAAGAATGAACCGTAATTGCAGTATAACGCACACCTGTATTATATGAGGATCCGATTGGATTATACCATCACAATGAAACGAAACGAATTCCTGCACTTCATGGGCAAAGGAAGTGCAGTGGCCCGCGAAGAAGAAGAAGAAGAAGAAGGGGGAATTGGGATCGTCAGAACAGAACCTCCCATCATCCCAACCCTACTGACAGGCAAAATTTTATGCATACCATTTTCTTTTTCTTTTTTTTCTCTCTTTTTTTGAGGGGGCGGTCTTCCCTGCGAAATCTTGGGGATACCATTCGCGGATCATCCCCATTCCTGGGTGAGTGTGAGTGTGAACGGCGCGGTTTGCCAAGTCTCGATGTAGTAACTGTAGATCTTTGCACCAAAAGAGTAAACTCTATAATAAACATGGAGTTTCACCCCTCAAAAAAGAAAAGAAAGAGGAACAAAACTACAAACAGGAAACCATCAAAGTACACCAGACATCATAAGCAAGTAATCAACAACCCTGATGTAATTTTCGTACGCGCCAACCCCCCCCCCTCTCACCAAAAAACAAACCCATAAACCCCTTGCTCGCAACCGCGGAGTGCTACTCAATGACGGGAGAATACAAGAAGAAAAAACCCCGACAGGTTCGCATCGCAGAAAATCCTCGTCACTCGGGTATCCCTTTACAAAAGATGCCGTACTTTCAAGCATATAATAATGACCAACCTTGCATACACACATAGTAGATTTCAGGGGGTTCACCATCTGGGCGTTTGTTCCTTTGTTCCTTACTCGCTTATTCTCGCCGCCTCCACTCCCCCGAAACATGCCTTGGCTTCTGGGGCAACTCCCTCTCCCCCACCCCCCCTATGGAGAATTCCGTTTATACTATGAACAACTAAGATCTGCATATCATATACCTCATTCACACACTCATAAGGTGATTACTATGTACATGGTAGACACGGGGGTTGTCTTTTGGAGAAAATCTCAGGGATTGAGCCTGCATCCATCGGCTCGCTTGAGCCGTTGAACCGACGAGCCATGGCCTGGTGCAAAAAGGAGAACAAGAAGAAGAAGAAGACGAAAAGTATCACCAGAGAATAATCAGAACAGGTCATTCGCACTGAAAGACGAATTGGACGAGGCTCCAACCGCGCGCAAGGCGAGACTCTGCTGGACCACGGCAAATCTACCCTTACATAGTCTATGGTGGCGTTTAAGCATACCTTGCAAGTTTATCACGAGGCTCAGGGGGGTTGCATCACGTATGGGTACATGGAATTGGTGAGTAGATGGGGAGTGAGCTGTCAAACACACAAATCGACCGTCCGACCTGACAGACTAAGCACGAAGAGCAAACACACCAAGGCCAAATCTTGACACTTCCCATATTCTAACTCTTCTTTTTTTTTCAAACTGTGGCTGAACAAGCAGGCTTTACTTAGACCGCAGATCTGATGCTGTTTTTCAACTTTAGACAGCATACGCAACTTTCCACGGACTAGATTAATGCCACTGTATACAATATGCGGTGCGAAATCAAGAAGACAACCAACCCACAATGACACGAGTAACCATTCTCTTGTATTATACTAGCCACTCATGAGTGAGGATCCTGATCAAAGCCTTTGTGAAAATGAAATACAGCCCTTGACATAACCTGAGTGCCATTATCCGCAATGCCGGTCTCCATTCCCCCTTTTGTTTTTCCTTCGTCACGACATAGTAGTACCCGCCTCATCGTTGTTGCCCTTATCAACACACTCGGGTTCGCCAACCTCCATCTTAGGGATCGCAATATTCCCAAGGCACCCGCGGATAAAATTACAAACATCATCCATGCCTCGCCTCGATGAGATCCAATGCCGCGGGTGTGTTAATCCAGTCGCATTTTCACGGAAAGAAACATTGAGTCCCATCTCCCGCAACATCCTGTACATCTGCCGACCACACTCAACAGGTACCTTGTCGTCATCATACGCATGCAGAATGAGTACGTCGCACAAGCTTTCGCCCCGATCGCGTCTCTGTGGAAAAGAGACAGCAGCGTCTAGGACGGGTGTACTGTCATCGTTGCCTGGCATTGTACCACGGAAATGTTTTGTTGAGGACCGATACGCTGGTGGCAGGTATACTTCACGGGCGGCCTGCAACAAGTGGTATTGCATTGTCTCCAATGGCTCGTCTGGTCCGGCGGCGGCTGCTGCATTTCGCGCTGACTTTGTTGCCTCCTCTGCGATCAATGGTTCATTGAACATCCAGCCGCCAAACCCGAAGACGCCAGCAAAATCTCCCTTGCCGTCCACAAGGAGGATTGCTATGGCCAAGGAGAGCCCTTGGTCGAAGCCTCCGAGGAAGATCTTCCGACGCGGAACAAAGGTTTCCTCTCTTTTGATGAGCGACATGATTGTGTCCATGCTTTCGACCATCTGGCGTTGGCTGGTCTCTGAATAGTCGTTGGATGGGTCGTGTAAGAACCATTCTTTGCCCATCGCTCGGCCGCACTCGGGTGTGGCGGCCCCGGTCTGAAAGGAGGCTTCAGGTATGACCCAGCGTGTGCTCGGTAACTCGCTGCGAATACAGTTCCCTCGAGGTCCCTTCTTGCTTAGCGGCGTTCTTATGAAGCGGCGTATGAACTCTTTGCCTGCTAATCCGTCAGGCATCTGTTCTGGGATAGGACTTCCGGAGGCCGGGAGACTCGAGGAACCCAGTGACTCACCTGTGCTGCCCTGGCCGTGCAGCATGATGACAGTGTATTGATGCGAATTTGTAGGCAGAGGATCAACAACAACCACTGCGGTCCGAGGTGAATTACCGCGTGGCATCTCGAAGCGGGAAGTATCATGCCGGTGGTTTCTTTCAGGAATGGCACGATACGCCCATTCGCATCGGTGCAGAGAGGTTGATCGTGCTGTGGAGCTGCAAAAAGAAAAACAAGTACTGTGGTGCCACCAATAATACTGAGTAGTTCACAAGAGACATCAATCTTGACGGATCACAGCACCTGGTCTCACGGCAACTACTCCTCTGTTGCTCTACCATCACATAAGCGCTCAAGCAGGAGATGGAAAGGACGATGGAGTTCAAGCAAATCGCGACAGGTGCATGTTGTGCCATAGCTGAGAAACTGCCACAGCTTCAGCTCTGCCAAAGTACAAATAGCTGCGGAAAGGGAAGGAAGAATTGGCGGGTTGCCCATGATGACCCATCACGGCACAAAGCTTGATTGAGAGCGTCGGTCATAATCTATCATGGAGTCGTATGCTTCATGCATCTTCATCTGCATTCCCATTCTCGGTCTCTTCTTCGGATCCGGAACTGGAATCACTGTCCTCAGTAGGATCAGGCATGAGTATGCTGTTAAGAAATGTGACCTTCATTCTCGTCAGTAAAGCATGCAGACCCTCGAATCCATCGTCCACAGGTACTTACGTATCCAACCATGGCCTGCACGATTGCCACAATCTGCTCCTGGCTATCGGGAGCCGTAAACACGCTGTCGGGAATCTTTTTGCCGATTGTGAAATTTCGCAGTTTCAGCAACTCGATATCCCTATGATCGGCTTCGTAATTCTGTTTTTCCAAGAGCAACGTCAGTCGGCCTGTCCGGCGTGTTATACAGTGTTCGTCGAGCAGCAAACTTCACCTTTGGCTTCTTCTTCAACGCATTATCCTTGTTGTGTTTGGCAAAAGCCTTCACACACCCTTCAGCATCCCCTTTCTTGGTCCCTGCAAGAAACGTCCGGCGAAAGCCCTCCTCGCTCAGTGCTCGCCGCCATCGCTGCGGATGTTCATCAATGCTCGCTCGAAGCCTGGCCAGTCTGTCCGCCTCTGGCATCCACGTTCCGCCTCCAACAAAGCACGACCCAGGTTCGCAATGCACATAATAGCATGCATATGGTCCTTTGCGGCCAGTACGCGAGAAGGAAGCGCTGTAGTATGGCTTGTACGGTGTTGGGTCCTTGCTGAAGCGAACATCACGGTATATGCGGAAGACAACGTCTTTGATGGGAAGCTCGGGGATGGTCGGGTCGACAGCAATGATCTTTTCTGTCAGTGATTCGACATAGCTGTTCCAGTCTTTGAGGGAGCGGCGGTATTCATCATCGGTAGCTGCGAGGCATGTCAGCGCTCCTCAACTAGAGCAGGAGGAGAAACAAAGAACAGAATGGAGGGCGCAACTGACACTTGAGCCAAGAACGCTTGTTATTCGCCTTGAGGTCTTTGAGGAACAGCAGCGTGTTGTGGTGCAACTTCTCGTCTTCATAGGCCACGCCTCCCGCGTCCCGCATCTTCTTGTGCGGTATGATGGTGACTCTCGGCGGTGCATCCTCATCCAGCTCATCCTCGTCATCGTCTCCTCCGTTCTTTCCGTCTGATTCTTCATCGACATAGCCATCACCGTCGTCGTCGTCTTCCTCATCCTTACTCGTTGCTACCTGCAGCCTCGCTTTCTTGCCTTTGGGCCGATCAACTGCGCGGTCCTTCTTTGGTGGCCTCCCTCGTTTCCTCTTGACGGGTCCACTACTCTTGTGCGCCTGATCATCAAACTCACCATCCAAGCTACCGAATTCGTCCACGTCCGAGTCGACCTCAAAGTACTTGCTTTTCTGCCCTGGACCGCCTAGCCGGCCTGAGCGGCGACGGGTAGTTGTTGACTCGACAGGACCATGGCCGGACCGTTTTGATGGTGCCATTGTAGGAGCTCTTTTTGGAATGCAAGTGCCGAAATGGAAGATTTTCGAACGCCCCAGGTGATTGATTACCAATGAAGGGGTCTCGTGTGGGATTTTAGCGCGCGACCACTTGCGTAATGTGGCATTGGAATTCGATGAGGTCATCTTTTCGAGGTGCACCGCGACGCGTCGCGTCTTAATGAGGAAAGCGCGTCATCACGTGCCATCCAGACAATGAACCCTTGAACATGGCAGCATTGAAGAAAAGCTTACTGTTGGGCTATGAAAACAGGATGAAGACAACAGATAAAGCATATGGAGTTTCCATACATATCCATATAAGCAGTCTCGACTTTGATTTAGTCAGTCTTGTCATTGCAATTGATACGGTATGAGCCCCCAAACGGTCCTTTATTGGACTTACGTACGGCTGAACACCACAGTGAGCAAGTACTTCAGGGAGGATTTTTGCTTTCACATACTATGTATATATATATGGACCGGCCTTGATATTTAAAAAGGATGTATTGATATTAACCAAGTACCCAGATAAGCCATCCTACATATGGCGTGGTTACTTGTGCATCCCTTACAGCCACACTCACTAGACACATTTGTCCTTTTCCTCTCGAGTTGATCAGCGTCGAGCATTCCAATCCAATCTCCATTTTTTGTAAATCCTCAATCATCCCAACAGCTGATCGTGTACCGGCACAGTACAGTTTCACGTGCCTTCTCCAGCGGCGTAGCCAGCAATACGTCTGACAAAGCATCTGTACACTATGTATCTGACGGCGTCAATCCAGCCACTGTTCAGCGCATTGCAGCCTTTACTCTACCACGTGGGCAGCCTGGACCGGCGGGAGAGGCGCGATCACTGGGCCGGGGCCAGCGAGAACCGCATAAGCCCGCGTGGACTGGGGTGGATAGATGGGCAAGATGGTGGCGTTGCCAGGCCCGACGCGCCACGCAGTCGCGGTAGACAGTGTCCTCCAATCATGGTGCTCCTTCCGGCCGTACGTGGACGAGAACGTGAACGTGGACGCGGACGCGGACGTCACGCGAGGCAGCTCGATGGTATGACGGTGCGGGTGGCGGTAGCGGGTCTTTGCAGGCTCGATGGTTTGGGGAGTCGGGGGAGGGTAAAAGGTCTTCTTCGTCTTGAGCGGGCACGACGGGTCCTCCGATATCACTCGCCCATCCACGGTAATCGGGGTAAAGTCGGAACACCAGACCCCGATTTTGGCGGAGTCTTCTTGGCGTTTGATAAAGTCGGCAGTCACGCCGGGCCACACCGAGCTGTAGGTTGACGTGGAGGGAAACGGGTATCGAGGGTCAACGGTCTGCGGAGTTGGGTGAGGGTACGGGGACTCCAGAGGGTCGATGGTCTGAGGCGTCGGGTGAAGGGTCTTGGGCGTTTGGGGTGGACACCACGGCGCCAACGTGATCACCCGACCCTCATAGGTCTTGGGCGCAAAGGGTCTACAATAGCCCGCGAGCGAAAAGTCCTGGCGCTTGGCGGCACGAGGGGCCGCATCAGGAGTCTCCTCGGGCCCCATGGGGTCCCATTGCAGCGGCCACGATGCTTTGCTGGCACGTGCATCGGGGGCAAATTGAGCGCCGTTGGGGTCCCAGGTTACGGGCCATGTGGCGGCGGGCTCCGAAGGGGCGGCTGACCTCGGGCTCATCATCTGGCCCGGGGCAGCGCGGGGTGCGAGAGGCCGCGCCGGAGGCAGGTTGGGTGGGTGGAGTCGAGTGCCGGCCCACGGCTTGTGCTTGCGGTGGGTGGGCAGCCGCGTTGGGGCGGATGGCTGCTGTTGAAGCTCGTGGGACTGGGGTGGCTGGAGGTCGGCACACAGCGTAATGACTACCGAGGAATTGTATTCACAGTACTCATCCCAGCGGTTCGCTAGATGAATGGATGGATGGACAGATGCCAGAGTTTAGCTTTCATTCAGTCCGTTCAATAAGGGCTGGTTTTCAGTGCACTGGTTCCAGGCGTTGGGGGGCTACCACCAGGTGGGCAGGGAGCAGGAAGTCTTGATCACGTACGTTTGTCCAGGGTGTGGTTGATGCATTCTGGGTTTGAGTGGCCCAGGGTCACGACATGCCCGCCAAAGGGGTACGTCTCAGTAGTGTAGAAACTGAACAAGTTGCCAGGAGCCTTCGAGTTGGAGGCGTTGCGCTTTGCGGCGCCATCGCCAACTGTGTAGTAGCTGTAGTCAAAGTTGACCGAGCCCTTCTTTGTACTGTAGATTTCCCACATCAGGCTGTTTCCCAGCACCTGGCTGACGTCCTGTCCGGGAGACAGCGCAAAGACGTCGGGGGAACCCAAGACATCGTAGCGGCTGTACAAAGTAGCCGTGACAGGGCAGTGGTTGACGAGAGTTGCAGAGGAGGGGCGGTGTTCCCAGGCTCGCTCAGCAGGCGCTGCCGAGACGCGAGACGCCGCCATGACGACGGCGCCAGCGGCGACGAGAACAGTATGCATTGTGCGTGTATGGCCTATCGAACTTGGACAACGACTGGAAGGGCTTTGCAAAAAGTCGGGATGTAGGCGGGAGACGAGTTGTCCAGAGACGAGGACTTTGGTGGAAAGGCAGCCGAGGTGTCGCAAAGGCATAGATGGGCCCATCATGTCCACAGCCCGGGCTTTATACACCCTGAGAAGCGATAAAACCAACACACATGCTAACAAAAACTCTGCAGAACCCCTCAGCGGGACTTGCGATAGTAAATGGCCGCCAGTCTGATTTCGTCCCTTCTTGAGGGGCAAGTAGCCGCGTGACATGCCGCAAACGGGGCGATTTGCAGTGAAGATATGACGGTTCCCGTTTCCCGCCTTGCTTCAAGCCTCTCCAGGCGGATGTATGTTATGCAAGAGGTGTTGCACATGTGTTGGGCGCCGGACAAAAAAACGTCAATTACGACACCACCGCAGAAAGTGGCGTGTCAGGCGTGAGGCACCGCGGAACCAAGCTGCCCTGGCGAACGAAAGGAGAGGAGCCCTATTTATTCTCGGCCTGGTCCTCGGCATCTGTGGCTCGATATCCTGCTGGGGCTCGTCTTCCAACGCCGAGCACAAAATCGTTGCCTACTACACTTGTCTCTGTCCAGCTAGCGACCGCAGAAAACAGGCCTCCATTTCAACCGCCAATCTAGCCGAAAGCATGTTCTTCAAGGCGAACTAGATCAGGTATCACGAGTCCGTTCACTTCGATAGGCCACAAGTGGTCTTCTGGCTGGCAGGTGATCCGGGACCAACTGGACAAAGATTTCCACATCGTACACAACGGATACAATGGTTCATCTTTCGTTCACAGAAAAGTTTCGACCTTTTCCCAAAGAACGCTGGTGACGAAGCCAGGTTGAATTTGAGTCATAGCAAGTCACGCCATGTCTGAATTGGAATTGTATTCGTTCATCGGCAAGCAGCTGATTTGAGGGGGATTGAAAGCCTGGAAGTTGTCAATGCGTTGATTTACGACGTATTGAGGATAAAATCGGACCCGACTATCTCTTGGACACAAGTACCTACCTAGGTTGCAAATTGTAATCGTCGCCACAGGGTAGTCATAGATACGCAAAGCAGTAAAAAACGAAATAACGAATGTACGAGGCATTTCAGTCTGCTAGGAAGAAGAGGTGATGTTATTTGTTGAATAGTGGAGAAAAAGGAAAAGTGTGCCACAAGAAAACGGCAAAAGATGATGCGGTGAATGTGGATCGAACACATGACCTTCAGATTTAAGAACTGAATTTACTTCAGTCTGACGCTCTCCCAACTGAGCTATCCCCGCTGTTAAGATTTGTATTTTTATTGCATCCTATATCCCAGCATCTCTCTATCACTATCCCTCGTTTGCCAGTCAACAGACACGATTACATGTGAGCTTCAAAGAATGCCTGAACCTCAGATCTGAAGTCCATCTTTCGGCCGCAAATCCAGATTAGATAACCTTATCTACTAATAGTAATGATGAATGATCCGAGACCCTTTTCTACAAGTAGTGGTGATGCAATCGGGAAAATCCAAAATGTCAAAGCCCGCCAAGCAGACCCGGGAACCTTTTTAGGCGGGGCTTAATAGCGTTTTCTTCTGCCTCTTTGATGAGTCCTTTCATCACTCCCACTAACCATCTCCCCTGCCAAGCTTAACACCGGTTCGAAGATGTGACGACGGGGTGTTTTTTTTTTGTTTCTTTGGTTGATTGTGCCAAGGTAAACCAGCCCCGATCCATTTCCTCTTTATTCAGCATCGTCGTCATGGATCGGCTTTTGGTAGTGCCTTGTCTTGCACGACGACGGCCATTCATCTATTGTACTTACCCTTTTATTTAAAGGCACGTGTCGCTCGGTAGATGTGCGTACAAATGTGTGTGTGTGTAGAAGAAAAGCAAATATGTCAAATCTTTTATAACGTGCCAAAAAAGTCCAGTTCTACAGTTTTGTTTGCCCCATGAGTATTTACCGCAAAATACAAATACACATACAGCCAGCCGTTTCTCGATACCTTATTAGTGCGCCGACTTGCCTCCCAGTTCCCCTGCGCAACAAGCCTGCAGCAGCAGCAGCAGCAGCAGCATCATCATCATCATCATCATCATCATCATCATCATCAAGACACTTTTCGTTGTGTCCGAAAGTAAATATGCCGTCTTCCAAGGGAAAGCCCACGGATCCCGAGCTGCGCGAGCAACTCAAGGAGGGTACGTATGCCTTCTATTAAGCAACGTGGATTGGATTTGCTTCTCCGACTGACTGTGCGATATTTAGAGATCAAGCAGGAACCTAACAAGTCAGGCGCAGGAGAAGGCCAGTGGGCTGCATGGAAGGTAAGGCTTGCTGCTGCCCATGAGCGTGTTACGAGCACCGACGCAGCCCTCAGTGGGGCTGTGGGTGCTGGAAGCAAAGATGGTCAACTGACCTACTCCGCATCTAGGCTTCCAAGCTATCCAAAGAATATGAGAAGCACGGTGGAGACTATGAGAACGAAGCTGGGTCCAAAAACGAGCCCAAGAAGGGCGCGCCACAGCCCAAGAGTCAGAGCAAGAAGAAGGCAGAGACGGAAGAATGACCGGCACGGCAACCATATATGGTGGATCGCAATCCCTGGCAAGAACCAATACCAATGCAATTTGAGAATTCTATAATACGGCTAGTTGTGTAAGCGCGATGGTCATTCATAATAAGCGTAAATCATGTAAAAGTCCGACGAGTCACCCAATGTTACAGAAATCATCGTCCTCGTCTTAGATACCACGGGGCACTCATCTTGTCACTCTAAAAGTATGAAGCTGCACCGTTGCAATATTACTGTTCCGCCGGCCAGACCTCCATCATATCGAGCCATTCGAGAGCGAACGCCGTCATGATCTTGGCCCAATCTCTTGTCGTCGCCATGTCCAGATGTTCGCCGTCGTCCTTTATGGTATGCCATACCCACGGAAATGGCGTGGGTATCAAGTGCAAAATATCGACGCCGCGAGCCATGAATGGGACATGGTCGTCGCCTACGTGGGCCTTGATAAATTGCTGGGCCATCTTGTCCGCATCCGGGAGGAACGGTTTTGCTGGCTTTGCCTCCAACAGACCCATATCTCGCATGCGCTTCTCAATCGTCGCCATTGCGCGATATGCCCAGTGTGTCGGCAGAAAATAGGACGGAATATGCGGATCTGAGGTACCGAGGAGGTCGAGGAGGACAAAGAGGCTGATCTGGTCGAGTCGGTTCTGGAAATTGGCCTGGGCCATGGTTGGCGCCTTTTCCCACGTCTCTGCGAGGGCCCTGGAGCATTTTTGTTTTCCGTTAGCACCGGCACAAATCCTTGCTGATAGACAAGTTTGCGTTGGTTGTTTTTGCCAACTCACCTTGCGCCGTATAAAGAGTCCGTGTCAGTCCAGGACACGAATGCTTCCTCTCCATCCAAAAGCACAATCTGGACACCCATATCCATGGGCGGCGTGCCGCCAAGTTCACCGAGCGCGACCATCTCGTCATGCATCTGCGTGAGGTACTGGTCGATGCTGCGCGCAACGTGCATCAGCACAGCGCACGGCACGGCGCTGTCGGTTGCGCCAATGAAGCCCGCGGGCGTCATCTTGGAGTCGAAATGAGCGACAAGCGTCAAGAGGTTCGCCTGGCCGGGGCGGGTCCACGGCGGCTCCCGCTTGAAGATGATGTTGCGGAAGGGGATCTCCTGCGAGCCAGTCGCAGGAGTCTTGGACGTCGAGTTGTTCCATTCGATGGACCACTTGGGCAGCTCGCGCTGGAAAAAGTCGACAAAGTGCTGCTGGACCTTCATGGAGCCCTCCGAGTTGGGCACGCGGGGGATAAGGATGGGGGCGAGCAGCGAGCCATTGTCAATGTCAAAGTCGGCGCCAGGGCCGGGCACAGCGCGCAGAAAGCTGTCCGAGAGCGGCTTGTAGGCGGAGGTGGCGGTGGCAGCCAGGAGGAGGAGCAGGCACAGAGCCAACATGGAGCGGGGCTGGCGCGTGCGGCGCAAAAGGCTCATGGTGTGGGCGGATGTCGATGGTCCGCGCGTGGCGTCATGCTCATGCTGCCGTCTAGAGCAGAGCGAGCAGAGCGAGCAGAGCAAGCGGGTGCGGCGAGGAACGAACAAACAATGGCGATGGGAACAAAATGAAGGACAAGGGACACGAGGTTGCGTCAAGTTGAAGGCCACCTCAACCGCAACACAAAGCGTCGGAGAGTTCCAGGCCCCCCTCCCCTTCCCGGCTCTGCTGCCACCTATCCCTCCCTGCCTTCTGGACTGCCCTGGCAGCGCCCTGAACGCGCCCTTTCGGGGCACGGCTAAAGGTGGGGACTGCGCCTAGTTAGCTGCATCTGCCCTGCCGGCCTGCCGGCCTACCTGCCTGCTTGCCTGCATTATGGCAAGCTGCTAGGCCTGTAGGCGCAGCTGCTAGGGGCTCTTTCGTGGCTGGTTGCAACTACTTAACTGCACCTGGCACAGGAGTTGGGAATGGCTTCACCCTGATCAAATCACTAGGTGAGAATTCCGGTCAAGCACTGCCGAAATACGTTGACCTCCAACCTCGACTGAGCTGATCTCGCAGAAACTGTAAAAGCCACCATCCCAGTGTCCAGAGGTCAGCATCTTAATCTCTCAACATGCAAAGAGATGGAAAACAAGGGGACAAAAAGAAAAAGCACCATCTTACCAGGCATATATCAGCCGCCAGCGTAATTCTCACGTTCCGCTCACTCAATTCCACAAACCTCGCATTCATCCGTCGCGTGATAATCCCAAACTTATCGAGAGGTCTCATCACCACCACCACTGCAACCCCCCCTTCAGATAGACCAGCCTCATCCAGCGTGAGTGACAATGGAATGCATTGCAAGCCACTATACTACCTATACATAGTATACATGGTATTACTTACTCACGTTGTAAACCCACTGACGAAACCCAAACATCAACCGTAAAAGCGGGCAGTGGAGTTGGGGAGGCAGATCCCCAAGGAGTTTTCTTTAAGACATCAATAACACATCAATAACAAGGACTATATATGATGAAGAATCAATCCCCTATTTAAGAAAAAAAATGATTTTTAAAAAAAAATAGGGTCAAAAGCTTTTCCTTCACTGGACCTTTGCACTATGTACTATACTCCCCACGTAAATGTAGTACACAGTGTTCTCAGATCATCTGACCATTACCCTAAGGAACAAGGCCCCCCTTTAGGTTGGGCGATGTTTGACGATCCATTGATGCATCCCTTAGGGTGTGCATACATAGTATACTATGTACAGAGTACATAGCAGCATGTCTTGTGGCTAGGTATGTATATAGTATGTCCGAGGGAACGGAAAAAAAGAAAAATCAACGGGCACAGGGCCACACAGATGCTCAAATGCAGCTTAACATCAGATGGGATTTTGTTAAGTCTCCCTTCTGCACACGCCTCATGTTGCTAGTCGGATATGTTTTCCGTCAATCAGTTTAGTCGACTCGAGGTCCCAATTCTGCCATCCGGCCGAGCGGGGCCTTGACAGTTAGCCCAATCTTCGGCGGGGAATTCCGCTATGGTTGGACATGGAATTTTTGCCAGAATTCCCATTTTTTCATTCTCGCTCTTGAGACCCATATTTTGGGTGGGGCTTCTTGCGAGCGAGCTTTTGGGCCTCGATGTCCCAGCCAACAGCCTTCCAACCTTCCAAGGTTTTCTGGTCTCTTTCCTTTTTTTTTTGGGGGGGGGGGGGTGGATTGGGGAGATGTCCATGATGAACATAGCCTGAAGATTCCAAGCACGCAAATTATTATACATAGTAACAGACGCTCCACGGATGGGCAACTGATATGAAGTAACTTGTACAAGGGACAGTATGAGCAGACATCTCAAAGGTATAAAAGTATAGTCTTGTCTTGGTTAATACCCCCGAAATACCAAACCACGCTAACAGGGGGGGGAAAGTATAAGAGAAAAGAGGAATTTACAAATCCCATGTACAAGCATGAGAAAAAATTGTACGAGCTCCCTGACTAAAAAAAAAACCAGATCCGCTTTAAGAGAAACACGAAAGGAAAAGAAGAACAAGAAAGAAAGTCCAAGAAACGCAGGGGATTGAGGGAAAGAAGAATGCTTCCTTTTGGACTTTGGTACAGAGATAGAATTACACAGCATAATGTGATATACCACGTAAGCAAGACTTGAAAAACAAATGCATGTGCGTGTATACGTACAAGAAGAGATGTGAGCCACAGTCTACAACCCATAATTCATCGAGTTCGCAGACAGATCAATGTTCAGCCGGTCCCAATCCCAGAGGGGATCAAGATACGTACCCGTGAGCGGATCCCCAGGTTGTAGTGTGGCGAGGCCCGTAGTTTCGTCGGACGCCAGTCCGGGCACGGTGGGACCAGCAGCGGCTGCGGCAGTGGTCACCGGCATCCCAGTACCGCCCAGACCGATGCCATAGTCGACGTATTGCCAGTTTGTTGATCCAACGGTGTCAGCAGGTGGTGGGGCCACTGACATGGGCGCAGGATGGTAACCCTGCGTGGCTACCGCAACCGCATACGAGGGTGGCTCTTGTTCCTCGGTTGTGCCACTCGGCGTCGATTCAACGGCCAAAGAGGAAGATGTCTTGAGCTTCTTGGACGAGACCTCTCGGTCGACGCCCAGCATCTGCTTTTCCGCAGCCGTGAAGGGCAGAGTAGCAGTAAGCTTGACGAGCAGCTGCGCAGAGATGCGCGCCGACTCGGACATGTCGGCGGCGCCGTCCATGAGTTCTTGCGCTGTGCGGATCGCGCGGATACACTCGGACCGTTTGGGCAAAGTGCAATCCACATCATGGGCGATGGCAGAGCACATGACAGTGGCCGCATCGAACATGAAGAAGATGACAAAAAAGTACTTGATATTCTGCGGGAAGATCAAGTCGTAGAATCGTTCACATGCCTTCATGAGGTCCAAACACGTATCGACGCCTTTGAGTCGCAGACTGATGCCGAGCTGCGTCTTCATAATCTCTGGGTCGGCCGTATTGAGCAGAAAGGGTTTGAGCGGCGTGAGAAGGTACGAGTAGGCGATGCTGTTGATTTGGCAGCGCATAAAGGGTAGATAGGGGTATTTTTCATCCCAACGCTTGTCTGGGCGGTGGTCACGAAGAGCTGCTGGAAAGGTACCCATCCACTTCTCTAGCGCTTCCTCCGTGTCAAGCACAAGCTTGACGGACTTGTCGGTGCCCATTTTCTGAAACAGATGGAAAACGTACAGACCAAGCTGTGCTTGGAGAGCGACCGAGGCGAGCGGTCCTGGTATTTCGTGTTCATCGACACATTCGAGTCGTCCATCGGGAATCTCGAGCAAGTGATCGTCCTGGTCAATCAGAAGCGGCCGAGACAAGAAGCACGACATTTGCCTGGACTCTTGTCAGTATGTAGTGAAGTGGATGGGTTGATTTTTGACTAGCAAAACCGACTCACCAGTCCCAAGTCCACAGAATACACCACATCCTCTTTCGCAGCTCGCGCTCAAAGTTTGGAAGCCCCTCCATTGGCTTGTGCATGCCTGTTTGTAAGAAGTAAATTTAGTATGGCTGATGAGGGAGGGGCGAGGCCAAGGTAGAATGAATAGCGTAGTTGGGTCCAGAGTCAAAGATTTCATTGGCAAAAAAAAAAAAAGGAAACCCTCCGGTCTGAAAAAGATCAGAAACCTACCAATTTCCTGTGCTTCGCGGACCGCTACACTAAGCGCATGCCAGGCATCAATCATGGATGCTTCTGCCTTATACCATGAGGCTTCGAGAAAGAGCTGCTGTACCTGAATGACACCTCCTAGACCACGTGGAATGGATGCGCTCAGCTTTTGCGCTGCGGCGTGGAAACGATTCGTCATGGACTGTGCCTTTTCGCCGAGTTCGAATTCGAGCCGCTGTCGCAGCGATTCCTCCAGAAATTGGGCCGATACAGCGCAAACTCGCAGTAATAGACATGTAAGTTCTGGCGCAAGTCGGCGACCCGCAGCCCTTGCCTCCCACCATTCTGCAACTTGTCCGCGGAATTGTTCGGGAAAGAGAGCGTAGTACTGATAGTTGGCGTTTCCTAGGAAGTTCTGAACGAGAACATCTTGATGCTGTTAGCTGATTGATTGTTCACGAGAAGTTGGAAAATCCGGAACCCGGCGTACCAGTGTAAGGCTTGGGCAGGATAACTTTGAGCGCAGCCTCTGCTTCTTTGTTTTGCGCAAGCTGCGGGCTGCGGTTTCGACTATTGCTGGAAGACTAGAAGCTTCGTGAGCTATGCTGTTCGTATTGGGAGGCGTGGCACCGTACATCAGGGACATACGTCTGCACCGTGTTGCGCAAAGGCAAAGAAATCGTGACTAGGCATGTAGCCTAACTTGGCGAGTCCATCGGATAAATCGTGATCAGGGTTATCATCCGAGTTTGACAGATCTGATACGAAGCTCTCTTCTTTCCGCTTGTTCGACAGCCTGTGATGGCGGTGGATTGAATATGTCAGATGGATTGTCATGGATGAGTCGAGTCAGTCCTTTCAAAGAACTTTGGGGGCAAGCAGGCGCCGCGCATACCTAGCAGCCGCGGTGGAGGAGCTGGCGTCTGTTGTTTGCAGCTTTCTCGATGCAAATTCACAAAGATGAGGGACCTTTCTAGCCTGGCAGTGATTGCAAGGCCATTCGCGCGAGCACTGTCGGTGGAAATGAGTAGAAGCGTTAGTTAGTCCACCAAGGCGAAGGTAGAGGCGGGCGCATTGGAGCGCGTTGGAGCGCCTCCAGCCTACCTTTTGCTTCCGGCGCTGGCACTCGAGACACGACGTTGCCGAGCGCCCGCTCTTCGCCTTATCCCCACTAGTAGCGTTACTGTTCATAATTATATGTGCTCCAAACCAGACAAGACTCTGACCTGTTGCTAGTCAAACAAACAAAGAGCTCGAAGGGGGGACAAGAGAGAGGGCGTGAGAAGGGGGGACGGCTAGGAGACGCAGAGTGAAGCACAACTGCTGCACGGTTTGGGGGCAATCAAGGAAGCATACAAGCATGGGAAAGCTGGAAAGGTATGCTAGATAGGTTAAGGTTTGCGCTTTGCTCATCGAGACTTGGGAAATCCCACCCTTGGATTTGAGCTTCGGGGGCTTGCCACGATAGCGTGAAGACTCGTGGTAAGGGGTTCCTGGTCCCGCAGCGTCGGCTGCAAGTGTAACGCCATGGGGGTCTAGTTCAGCCTTTGAGCTTGGCTTGCCTTGCAACAACCGTCCGCACCCCATGGCGTGGGTCAACTGGTCTGAACACAGCAGCGGCTACGGGCCGGATTGGGGGCATTGTTGGACCTGGACTAGCAGCCGAGGGGCCATCGCGGGCCTGCTGGAGAATGACGCAGCTCCTTGGACCACTCATTCAGCTGGGGGGGGGGGACGAAAGTGATGGGATGCGATGCAGTCTATCAGAACGGCAGCGCGGGAGGAGAACCTCTTCTTGAGAACGGACGACTCTTCCTCTGAGAAGAAGCACTCGATCGACCTCCAGCTTTATTCTCTCTCCCCCCACCCAATTCCAACTCTTTGTAGATATGTTAGAGAGCACGCAAAAGTAAACTTAGTCGCCGCAGCACAAGCAAGCACTTGCTTTCTTGCGATCTTTGGATCCGACAATATGTATAAACAAACACATACAAGACCTTTGTGTCTTGTATCGAGAGAAAGAGAAACTCACGGCAACAGCCTACCATGTCCATCTACCACACACACACACACACACACACACACACACACACACACACACACCTTCGCCCCCCTCCCCCCGGCCCCAAAAGAACAAGTCGCAAGACCCCTTGCATGGATACAAAGTTTCTGGAGCAATTTGATGATTGCCATACATCCAGCCCCGTCACCGACTGGGCGGGACGAGGCTTGGGCAGGAACAGGATTGTGGCTTGCCTTTGATGACCTTCGCGTGCAAAAATGTGACGCTGCAATTCCTCATAGCTCGTTTGCCCAGCGGATAAGGGCGGTACGCTCTGGGCACTATTCGCAAAATGTCCCGTGCTGCCTACCAATTACAGCCTGAGAAGCCAGGGGTGCACGACGGCCCCGTCCACTATGTAGATAGAAGACTCGCTCTTGCTGTCATGATTGGCCGCATCAGACAGCAAGGAACTCGGATGGCTAGGGGGATCAGCAAAGTCGCCGGGCAGATTATGACAGTAAGTGTTGGGAACTGCGAGTGAAAAGTGACCGTGATAGCAATGTGACAAATGAAGACATGGACGACACGAAGATGGTGGGCTCGCTTAGCCAAGTTCGCTTAGGCAAAAATGTCTGCAAAACGGAACGAAGCGAGACCTCGCGAATCTGTCTTTGGCAGCCATGATGATCTCGCTCGTAGCGCGGGAGCCACAAAGAGCCACAGTTCCAAGTGGGGCGGGCTCCTGACACTTTCAGGAACGCGCATGGCAGTGGAGACGAGACGGGCGCGCTGAAGTGATAAGCGTGATTTTCTGCACGCGCAAAGGGACACGGAGAAGGGGTATGGTCATTGCGGCTGGTGGAGTGTGCTGCTGCGAGACAGCGCGGACAATGTCTCGGCTTTTTTTTTTTTTGGTGGTTGTCCCGGCAGCCCGGGCATTACCCGCACACTGACACGCATAGAGAGAGAGAGAGAGAGATAGTGAGAGACAGAGAGAGTGAGAATGAGTGCATCAAAGAAAAGGATGGGAAATGCTGGGCTGGGCCGCATATCTCCCAGCAGGCGAGATTGACAATTTCAGGGAGAGAAAGCCAAAATCGTGGAGCCCTAACGAATCAGTGGGCAACGAAAATTCGTACGCAGGCGCAACCGAGGCATCTTGTGGCTCTCATGACGAAGGATCGGTGGCCGGCGCGGCAGGGCACTGTGTACTCAATCGCTGCAGTATCCGGCGAGGGGCCGCTGGCGACGGCCATCGGTGCGCTGCCCTCGAACGGCTCCCGGCCTGGGACTCTGACGGGTGGAGCTGGGTTCTCAAGGTGGCTTAGAGGCCGGTCAACGAGATCTGATGGTTGTATGGGAGAGAAGGCGAGTCGTGCGTCAGCGAAGGCTTGAGAATGGCCTGACGCCGGGAGCGAGAGGGTCAGAGGGTGTGTCGCCGTTATCGAGTCGCGCCGCGCCGCTCCCAAAATGGTTCCCCTCCCAGCTGTTGTCGTCCCTTGTTTGCGCGGATCTGCATAAGGCCAAGCCAAGATTCAAAGCAACATCCCAGTGTGCTGGCCATCGGGCCGTGTTTCTGTTGCCTTTTGATATCAACATCGCCTGCTTGCTCGCCTCGCCTCGCTCAGATGATCGTGTTCGTTGCTGAGCCGAGCTCGGACAGGCAGACGTAAGGGTGGATGGATGGATGGATGGATGGATGGCTGGACGATCTTACGTCTCGACTGGGAAATTCGGCGCCTGTGAGCAGAGCTGAAAAAGGGGACACAGAACTGAGGCAGTGGCGGCGCGGCGAGGTAACGTTGTTCTGGCGATGCTGGCAACGGGTGAGGCAAGGCTGGTCTGGTCTGGTCGTAGGCGACAATGCAAGTGGAAAGCCCTGCGCACCGTTGATCAGTGAGTTTGTTTGGCGTTGCTCCAGCGGGCCCAGCGGGTGCGGATAGGCGCTGTAGGCGCGAAACTCTGGGGATCAGAGCGCTGTTGCAGAAGCAGAAGGCAAGCAGCAGCAGCAGCAGCAGCAGCAGCAACGACCAAACCTTCTCCCGGATTCCGTTCACCTGCAAGCTCTCTTTTCTTTCTAGTCGGGTTCACCTCCAACCTTGCAGGAAAATGAACCCCCCCCCGCGGGCGTGGCAACCCATTTATCCAAAATCGGCCCCGACTCCCAACTGCAGGCGCTGCCGCACAAGGCTGACGGACCCCATTCCGCATGCTGCCCCCCAGATGGGGGCCTCCAAGCCCCATCGTTAGCCGTCTGCCTAGGCGATGCATCCCGGCCAATCGTACGATGTTTGTGAGCACCATCTGCTGCGGGCCACCTCACTCTCAGATCGGTCATGCCTGGCACCTGCCCATGTCTTGTCGCTTCCTGAGACTGCTCTACAGCGCATCGCCCCTCCGACTCCTTTCGGCGTTTCTTTCGGAACTCATCCACAGACAGCAAGCAAGAGGCGTCACGGCACCGTCACTCACTGGTCGAGGACGACTTACTCTTCCTCGCCGCCGTGCCTGCCGAGACTTGCACGGCGCGGTTGGCGCCCCTCGAAAAGCACTGGACCGCTCTTCTTCTCGACGCTTGCTGTTCTGCCAATGTCAACCGTACCAGCTTCTGGGTGGGTGGTGGCTAGGGCTTGCTTCACTGGGGTTGCTCTGCGGCGGACGACTGGCTGATTGACAGGCGTCCCAACTTGTCGTGCCCCTCTCCATGCCGCCCACGAACGAGTGCCCGAAGCCCGTCGGGGCACATTCTCTCTGGTCCGCCCTGTGTTTCTCGGCCACACCATCCGCTCCCCTTGCAAGTAAAAGGCCACCACCCCACACCGGCCTTGCCCTAGCCTCTATGCCATCCGCACTGCCAGCTGTACAGAGCACATTTGCAATTCAGGGTACCCTGACGCCAAGTGGTTGGTGGACCCTTCTGCTGTCACATCCCGTCGCACGGGTTTTCCCGTCATTGTGGGGGAAACCTGTCTGCCTGTGCGTCTCACATCTTGCAACCGTTCATAGTGTGCTGAGCAATGGTCACACCCGGCCCCATGATCGTCGATCTGTGGAACTCTCCACCTGCTGCATTAGCTGGTCGTACAAGCGCCGGTCTCGAAGACTACTCAGAGAACTACCAAGTACATGGGACCACGTCCAGATGCTTAACACGACGTTGAAGCAAAGTCACAGCTCGCTCCTTCAATGATTGCTCGGATTTCCCCTTCCAAGCTGTACAATCTATCCTGTATAGATGGACACGTCAACAAGACCTTGATCATTACGCATCCAAGCCCTCTCGCATCCTGGAGGTCAGTTACAGAAGATACCGTTTCCAGTGCCCGCTTCTTGTCGACGAAAATGGGTGCCCAGAGGCCCTGAAAAATATATATATATATATTAGCCGAATCCAATGCGCTGGGTCACATTGCCGTGCCAGATCTACACTGGCATGGCCTTCAAGACAGTAAGTACTTGACATACGCTGTGTCCAATCATGGACAATAAGGAACTCGACTTCCAGTGCCGCCCCTCAATACGCATTCCGTTCCGTCTTGTTGTTCAAAGAGACCTTCACTTTCGTCGCGGAGGAGGAGCCCGAAGAGTCATGGCTGCGTCCCGGTTGGCCTCACGATTCCAATGGCGGGGCACCCACCAGATGGAGACTTGAACACCCCATCCAACCTGGAGCTGGTTGAGCAGGCCGAGGATTTCGTTCCACAGATCCCAGTCTCGCACACGGGAGTTCTCAGAGGCCACCCAGCCCTTACGTATCCATGTGTACACCCTGTACGCGCGCAAAAATGCATCAGCAAAGTCAACTCTATGCCATTAGCAGGCGAGGCCGGCTTACCACTCTGTCAGGCCCCGCATCAAAGCCTCGGAATCTGACTTGAGGATAAGGCACTGCATCTTGTGCTTCCCGGGAAGAAGTTGCTGCTTCAAGATGCGCAATGCAATCCTCAGAGCGGCGGCGCAGGCCTCGAGCTCGCTCCTGGCCAGACTCATGAAGTGGCCTTTGACAGGTAGCAGCGCACGGCCATTTATATTGAGCTCGTTGTTTGGGCCAACAAAAACAGCAAATCCCGAGCGTGGGCCAGGATAGGCATACATTTCTGATTTGTAGGCACCAGCGATACCCATGACAAGAGAGTCGACGTGGTAGAGTGGGGTCGGGAAGCCTGTTTCGGGGTCGGAATAGCACTCATAAATGAATGTATCGCCAGGTGAGCGCTCAATCCTGTCTAGAAATACACTCCAGTCAATACTACATCCCATGTACTGAGAGGGACGCTGAAAGCCTCGACATGGTCAGGATTTGGAATGAGCCTGGTCTGTCTGGATGAATTTTGGGGGTGGTGATTGGCCCATCAAAGTAAATTTGACCAAAACAAATACAGCTTACAGTGATTTGCCTTCCTCGCAGTGGGATCCGTCATTGGATCATAGGTGATGATAGGCGTGTACAGCAGTGCCCTAAAGTTGTTAGATAAGCTTCTGCATGGAGCATCTCTCCATTCCCCCAACAGCTAGCACAAAGTATGGTTGCAAACACTCACATTGCGTGCTTGTGGCTTTGCGTACACAACGCACACCTTTGAGCTACCTTGGCGATGTTTCCAACGGCGGGATCGGTGGTGAGGCTGGCAACTGGTAGAGGGTCCCGATGGCGAGGATGCGCGCTGTGTAAGTGTTAAGACAAACACAACAAGATGGGCGGGCGTGCTCGGTCAGTTGCTCGGTTCGGTCTTGGTTGTAACCCCTGCGTACCGCCGAATAGAGATAGTGAGTATTATAGCATAAACAGGTTGGAAATATGCAATTAACTGACTGCAGAGCTTGACTGCTGGGCATCCCGGTGCTGGTAAGAGACTGGCATAAATGACGGTGAAGTC
The DNA here is from genome assembly GCA_011317545.1 of Coniella vitis. Lineage (NCBI taxonomy): Eukaryota > Fungi > Ascomycota > Sordariomycetes > Diaporthales > Schizoparmaceae > Coniella > Coniella vitis. The sequence goes on from WUJK01000008.1 coordinate 1,155,038, forward strand.
GATTTATCGGTGGAGAGGCAATCGATAGGATCAGGTAAGAAGAGGTTCAGCGAGCAAAGAGACTGGCATAAAAGACAACCGACGAGTATCAGGCCCTTGGAGTCAAGGACGAGCTCAATGCCTTCTAAGTGCAGCCTGTTGTGATTATTGAAGGAGATGGTCCTGTGCAAATTGTTGCCAATCGTGCTTAGAATGGCAGGAAATTCAAGCGAAGCAGGATAAGAGAAAAAGAGGAGAGAGCAGCGGTAGGATGATTGCATGTGCAGGCAGTGCCTAGATAGGAAGTAGATGGGTTGCAAGATAGGCCGATAAATCGGTTAAATGACTGTGAGGAAGGAAAAACATAAGGACAGAGGCGAACCAGAAGGGGGGGGGGGCATAAGAATACAAACGCGTCAAAGACGCGTCAAGGTGGAATCACTTCCAAGCTTCCTCGAGACTCTACACTTACTGCCCACCTACCTACCCAAGTACCTAAACAACCCTCAGAACCCCACAGGTACCTACCGACAGTACCCCAAAGATGGTCTACATTAGAATGCAGGAGCCAGTCAACTACCTGTCGACAGCCCTACTCTGGACCTTCCTCCTTGCAACCCGTCTTGTCCAGGCACCAGTCCTGGGTGGGCAAAAGCCCTCACTCACCCTCACGCATTCCATGATAATTGCCCTCCTAGGCAGATACCCAGATAGGTTTGCCCATATCATGAGCTGTTCAGAATTCTATTGAGCCAATGTTGAATCTCCACATTAATTTACATATGCACTTAATGGAGGTAAAGGGCAGACTAAAGTATCCAAACGAATTCGACTACGACTTTCGATCTACAAGAGAAAACGACCCAAGCGATTCGGGAAAATAGTTTCAAAAGCACTGTTACAAAGATTCCTAGGCAAGTCTCCCGAGCCCTATTGAAAATATATTACGCGCCATTCTGTATTCATTTGGTCTTTTCCCCTTCCTCTCAGCTTCATGACTTGACTTCATGACCGATAGCAACCAAAGCCAACGTGCGTTCATGGGTGCCTCTCGCAAATAATCTAGTCCAACGACGTGATCGATGTGCGCCCTATTGATCCTTGTCCTCTTGGCTTATCGATAATATTCGAGTACACCTCCAAGCCATGGCCCATTGTCTTGACAAGTTCAAAAATATGCTCGCCTTTGAATGTCTTGGCCCATATGCGCAAGACAGCGGACGCAAGCTGGCGCAGTTTGGCCGAATCGTTGAGTGAGGCATCGTTTCTGCCCTGGTGATGGTGATGGTGCGCTGACTGGAGCGGCTCCGTAGACGCAGCAGCCAGCGAAGGATCGATGGGCACGGCGTACTCGGTCTCGTCGACAATTGTCTTGATGGATGCCAGGATGGACTTTTCTTCGGGTGTCAAGGCTTGGTTCGGGCCCATCGAAGCGAGCGTAATGAGCCATTTGGCAAGCAAAACAGCACATTCTAAATTGCACACTGCAGGAGTGCTCGTCAGTGGGTGGCCACCCAAAGAATCATCATCATCACCAGCATCATCGCCATCATCGACAACAACAATACTACCAAAACTGCCATGACAATCACCACCGCCTAGAGGCGAAAAGGAAATATTGTGCTCACGAGAATGCTGCATGCTCCACTCTAGTGATTTTGTTCTGGCAATGTAGTTAATACCAGCCTTGACGAGCATCGCAAGTGCATGCACTGCTTGGAGAATGGCCTTGTTCAGACGCGAGCCTCGGGGAAGCAAAGGCATGTTGTTGAAGATGTTGGCAGCAATATACGGGTCACGGCTCTCAAGAGCACGTGCTGGGCTCAGGTCCGTGTGCAGTCGTATATGCGCAAGTCTAGACAAGGCCGTAGCATCAAAAGCCACTGGCCCGCCGGGGCTTGCATCATTGCCCATTTGCTGGGCAGCCTGACTTATTCTCATGCGATGTTCCTCAAAGCCCGCTTGCCAGCTCCGCAGGGCCTGTGTAACTTGTTCGACATCCTGCTCCCGTAGGCCGCCATTGTCGTACGGTATAATGTTGGCAAAGGGGCTCTGCGGCGAGACAAAGGAGGTCTGCTTGACAAAATAGATATGCTGTATCAGTGCATGTATCATGACATAATTACCCAATGTTGATAGGGTGTTTGAGGAACCGCCATTCTGTCGGCCAAGTAGCCTCGTCAAGGCATCTTGAAAGGGTATTTCGACATGTGGTATCGATTGTCGTGCTTCTCGCCATTGCCACGCGTTCTCTGACCTCCAGAGCTTTGAAGGACTCGGCAAATTCATGCTAATTTCAGAAGTCACTAGAACGGGCGGGCTGTTGTAAGCGATGCTACACAAATTAAAGTAGCAATAAGCGATTAGCATTGTTCGAATGCTGCCCTCATATCTCACCCACGTTTCCCAGTCGTTGATCTGTTGATGTTCACGGACGAGTCCCTCGTCGCGTATGAGAAGGGCAAGCTGACTTTGCAAGGACAAGGCATCCTGCAAGATGGCCTTGGCCCCCCAGAGCCCGACCGAGAAAAGCAATAAAAGTGCTTGGATCGTCTCTAACCGCGACTGAGGGTTGTTGGGAGAACTGTATGAACATTAGCCTAAAGTGAAGCTGTAAAGAAAGCATTGATATCACATACTATGGCTCGCGGTGAGTCTCTTGCGTTATTGGGCGGTCGGAGTGCACCGAGGTGAATGAGTGTCGGAAGCCAGAGCTAGGCGATGCTCTTGTCGAGTGAGGACTGTAGGCCGCAGGAGTGGGAAGCAACGTGTGCACCTCATGGCTATGCCGTCTTCGAATCTGCTCGACTGCAACAGACTTGGCGGCGTACCAAAGTGCATTGCCTCTGTGACTCTCAAAACGGTACTGTGCCCCTACAGAAGCAATCGCAAGCAGTAGCTCTGGAGCCATCTCCGTCGGCGACAATGTTGGGATGTGTAAAAAGGGGAGATGCTCTTGGAAGCCGCCAATATAACCCTCGAGGTATCTCGTTAGAGTATGTCGTGATGGAAAGACAAAGTCCGTGGGTAGAACACTTGAAAATTCGTCTAAACGATTCTTGATGGTTCCGTGATCACCGGCTGAGATCCTCCATGCTGGTGCCTTCATTCCGTCCTCTTGCATTCTATTGATCCCATCCGCTGAGCTTTCTGGGGCGAGAGACGGGAATCTGGATGGAAAGGAAGACCCCGAGCCACGAGGCCACACACTAAAGGTCTGGTCAGAATCCACTGCGGCCGGCAAAAAATGCGACTGTGAGCTGATGTCGTCCATGAAAAGGTCATAGCTCTCAAAAGGCGTATGCTGAGGTCCTGAAGTGATGGGGAAAGGAGCTGCCGTGACCGGAAAAGAGGCCGAGGTTATCGGAAAGGCTGCTGAGCTGACTGCAAAGGGTGCAGATGTGACGGGAAATGGTGTAGAGTAGACTGCAGGATCCGGCTCGCGGCCACGATCACCATATGGCGGCAGACCATCGGCTCTACCCAAACCGGGTTGCGCTTGGTTCATGTCGGGCATCATGGCTTGCATGGGGTTTATATCCCCACCAGAGGCAAGGTGAGTCGCCGCATCTGAAAGGAGGTCAAGATTACAAGCTGTAGCTGGTCTCGGTGCTATACGGGAATCCGGAGGCAGAGTGGAGACTACTGCCGACATTGTAACATCAGGTGCAGAGCCAAAGGATGGCTGGCCGTGCTGTGATGGCACGCCGAGCATTTCGGTATCAGGCTGGCTCTTTGTGGGACTGACTTGCATGGTGGCCGTAGAGGTTCTTCTCTGCCGTGCGGTCGAGCCTGCAACGCCATCCTTGTTTCCATCGCTGAGATGCACAAGTTTCTCGTGGCGGACGAGCAGATCTCTGATGTCCATGTAAGCATGTTTCGATGGTGGCAATGGCGCAAGGCAAGGCGACGTGGAAAGGTGACAAGACGGATGAACCTGGTGATGACAATACTGTATGTTTGTCAAAGAGACCACCAGATAAGGTCTAAGGGATCTATGGTCGGAAACGGTTGTTCCGACCCTAGGCGTGCTGTGGAGAAGAGCCAAGGGACAGCAGGCATCTTTATATCTCAATAATGAATTTGGGGTAGCTTTAACAAGAGAAAAGGAAATGCAATCTAACTTTGAAGACCGTGAGGGGCTTCTAGCAAGAACGCCTTGCAGCGTCAGGGGATAAAGGCACATGAGAGGGGGGAAAAGGGAAAAAAAGAAAAGCAAGAAAAGTACAAGGCCAAGCACGATACTCACCTTCTGCCAAAACTCTTTCCACAGTTTTCCCAGTTGCAAGCAAACGGTTTCTCCTTGGTGTGCGTCCTTTCATGTCTTTGGACGTGTTCCACCCTCCTACATTGATGCACACACACAAGTAAGCCAAATTCAACGTCTTTAGAGATAAGGGACCTGAAGCTCACCGGAACCATTTGTTACAATAACGACAAGGCAGAGTCTTGGGCTTGGGTTGTTTGATATCCACTACACCATCCACGCCACCCGGGGCACCTGCCCCCTGTGGAGACTGAACAGACATCATTTTGAAAAATTGGGTACGGGTGTGTGTTCACAAGACGCGATCTCACCCGGTCGAACTGAGGTGATCAGGGCGGAGGAAAGGCTGAGACAAAGAGATCGCCAAAATGACAACAACCCAAGAGCAGAGAGTTGTCACAGAGGTGTAGGTGTTTGAATAAGCGTGTGCTCTGGGATTGCATAACAGTGGAGATTGGATTGCTATCGTTCTGATCCTTATTTGGCCATTAGAGCATAGAGTAATCTGGACTCCGAGGTTGCAAAACCGGAAAGGGTACAAGCGCAACAGAGGGGTTCAAAGACGGGATAGCGCCAAGGCACAAGTGTTGGCGACTAACACAGCTTCAAAGCTTGACCGGGTGCCGAGGGAGGACGAGGGCGGTTTGCAGGGTTCAAGTCGATATTGAGTACTCGGTGACTGCAGAAAGATCGACACTGCGGTCTGTATAAGCAAGGAAGATCAGCGCCTGCAAAGAAAGCGAGCGAGTAGATCACCATGTGCGCGTGTCCGAACATGGGGCAGAGAGCGCATTGGAATTCTTCAAATCTCCAGGGAATATGAAGACGGGTGCCAGATGAAACTGTGATGACTGTGCCGAACTTGGAGTAATGGCCAAATTGCTGGGTAAGATAGAGCGGGGAAATGGGGCAATACGCCTTGTAAGTTCAATTCTTCGGCAGTGGTCTCCAGGTAGCCACACCTTGTGGTTGTTCCGAGAGACGCGCCCGCGTGGCCTGAATCTGGCAAGGATAGGACGAGTATGTCTCAGTTGAGGCAAGATGCGGGCTACGGCGCACGCCGGTCCACGAGCTCAAATGAAAATGAGCACAATATGAGGGCCTAGGCAAAGTGGAAAATCTGCGTGCTAACAATAACAACAAGAAATACACAAGGGGACGAACCAGGGACTTGGTTTGAAGCTTCTTCGGGGACTGAGGCGCGAGGAAAGACCAAGTCTTACAATGGTCGCGCGACGTCTAAACAAACTGCTACATGAATAGGGAATCAGAAATCCGGACGCTACAGCGTGTAAACTCCATCAGAAGACACAAGTAAATTGGGGGAAGGGAAATGAGCAGAGACATACAGTGTACTATGCGCGATGTAATTATGATCTTGTTCCTTATTAGCTCCTCGGAGACCCCTCTCAGCTTGCCTTCTCCAACAGGTTGAGGCAGGCCTTGGAGGATTGAACTCAGTGTTGCTGGTCCGTTGTCGAGGAGACGCGCTTGACTCGACGAAGTAGAGGCGCTGGTTTCGGGTTGCGCATCCGCCTGGCTGTACCCGAACAAGATCTGGGGGGGGGACTACGATTGGGGGGCGACAAACACTTGGCTAGGCTTGGGCGCGGGATGGCGTGGTTGGTGTTATTATGGAGAAGCAGATAGGAGATGTAGATCAGGTGAGAAGGCCCAGAGGGCTGAGTGTAGGCTGAGGCAGCCACTGGAACAACAGCGGGAGAAAGGCGGGGTCAGCAACCAAGGGCCAAGCAAGAAGCGAAGGGAAAGAAGATGTTGAAGACCAGAGAGGAGGGAGAGAAAGAACTGAGAGACAAACAAGTAGCGCGGCTAGCCGCGTGATCAGGCTCCAAGCTAACAAGAATGAAGGCTGCTGCAGAGTTGACCGTGCTACAGAAATCCGAACAAAGACGGGGCAGCAGCAAGAAAGGCTGGGTGCTTGGAGTCGCAAAAGTTTGGATGGACGCTGAACGGATAAGTTTGCAACGCAGCGCAGCGCAACCATAAGGCCGGCTAAGTCGATTGTCTGAGTAGAGGTGCTGCAGCGACGCTGGCGCTGGAGCCGGGGATTGGTGGTGCTAGGCGTGGAGAAGCTTTGAGAATCGAGGTGCTGGCGGAGCGTCAGAGGTGGAGCGTCGAGGGCAGAATGTCGTCGTGCTCCGCAGTAGAGCTGCAGATTGGAAAGAGAGTGGAGGGAAAGAGGTGGGTGAGAATGCGGAGGTGGAGACGGCAGCTTGGGCGGGAGAACATGTGAGTGGGCAGCGCTCGGGCTGCCCCAGGTCTGGCCTTCCAGTTTGCTTCCCAGGGTGCGGGGCAATGCAGACCGGGGCATTCGGGGGTGGGGGGGTTTGTGGGTCCCACCTGCTCACCTGCCCACTTACGTTGGGAGGGTATGTTTGGACGAAGTGCTATCTGTACTATGTACTATGGATCATAGTACCTGCTACCTGGCAGGCCTAGGTACACGGTACATAGTAGTGTCACGACCAAGTTTGCGGCTTCTTGGCAGTTGCCAGCTAGCGCGGACCTGCCCGCGAAAGACCACACAAGGCTTCGATTGCTCGTGCACTCAATGTAATATGCACGTGACATAGACGTTCATGCCTCTTAATGAATGCCGTCGGTGGAATGAATAAAACATTTTGCATCTTGAGAGCCCCAACGGCCTGCCCCCGATTAGTCGTTCGGGTGTCATGATCAGGCGACATGGTCTTTGGTTCAAACTCCGGGGTACGTACCCAGCTGCAGTGTGCTGGTTGGCCCTTCGGATCCGAAGCGGATGGACGAAAATAGCAGGAAACAACACTGCCAGGTCCATACTTGCAGTAGAATTGTGATGAACGGGGTCCCGACTGGCGGGCGAACAATGCCACCGAATCCGACCACATACAACTATGTAGTACGGCTTGACGGACCATCTTGGGGCGAAATAACAGCACAGGGCAACATTGGAAAGAGGGGTTGCACTTGCCCGCCTCGGCATTCAGACATCAGTGTCACAGGTCCAAGGCTCCAGTGAAAATTCGCATGACCCATGTCGTCGATCTGCGGATGCACGGCCCCAAGCCAAGCAGATGCGAGCACTGCACTTTGGAGCCAATCACTGCGACCATGTAGCTCGGTGTGCTTTGTCATTGTTTTCTGAGCCGCAGATCCGGCGGCTCGAATGTCATCATCACTGCTGGAAGTCTTGGGATTCCATCTGAACACTAATGCCGGCCCGTACCTCAGCCCTGCGTGGGGAAGCCTCAAGCGTGATGGATGGCAGGATGGTTCAGGGGACATTGCTCGAAAATGACGGCAAGCCAAAGTTGGAGAAAGACAAGAGAAACCCCAGATTCTCTCCAGATGAAATCCGGGGAAATGTCCATCCCCCACACCCCCCTCCCGGCTGGTCGGTCAGTGGTGAGTTGGAGTCGGAAGAAATGCGGAGAAGCAACAAGACGACAACGACATCCCTCCCGTCGGCTTGTTACAACGCTGGCTCCGTCGGATTGCATTTGAAGCCTTTTGTCTAGTTCTGTACAAAATCTCCAGTAGGGAACAGAAAACACGTCTCGAGGCTGTATGACTATTTCCCTCCGAGGCTTCGCTGGCCAGCAAATTTGAAGGCTGAAGCTGTAGGGCTTCAAAGTATAGATTGAATAGTTATTCTACCACTGTGGTTTCGAAGTAGGACTTGGTTTTGGAAAGGTACCTTGCAATCCCAAAATATCCTTGCCCATGGTGTTCAAGCAAAACACAATTCACTTGACATGCCAAACCAAATGTGTTGAAATCTTTTATGAAACACATTCGGCATGACTGGCGTTCGAATATGTATCAATACCTAAAATATAGGCATCTTTCCCAGTACCCTTCAACGCGATGAAACTCGCCGGTACATATCGATCTTGTCAGGACAGGGGACGTTATAGAGCGATAAGGCTGCGCCCAGCCCTACTCGGCGGAACGATTCTGAAAACAAGAAATATGCAGACCACCACCTGGAAGACAAGAATACAATAGCAAAATTTGCGGAATCGTAATCCATGCTACTGTTCCTTTCGTTATGTGGTGCAGAACTCGCAAGTTATCTCGTCGACATTGGGTGCGAACATACCTCGGCCCCACGCCTTGAATGTACCATGACTGCATTTATAAATTATTTTATTGTATAGTGATAACAGTTATATTTGACTTTAAGTTATTGTCTTGAATTTAACTTTGGTCCATCATACGAAGATGATCATATCCTCCTCACGAGGATAGTCCCTAACGTTACTCTACAGGAAATTTTATATTTCTTTTTAGCAGAGTCTTCGTGCAAAAGTAACGCCTCTTCGCTTCTACTTTGTTTGACCTCGACACCGGACCTACTTTCTTTTTTTCGTTCAAAGCATATGTCTCGTGTCATCCAGCCTTATAGACCCAGGAAACAAAGTAAAGCGTCTTTGGCAGGTATACACTTTCTGGCGGAAGAAGACCCCATCTATGATATGCTTTGGCAATCACTTGGAGCATATTTACACATGTGCCACTATTCTGCTATCAGCCTGTGTGTTCCATGGATTACGATTAAAACATCAACTGAACTCTCTGGAAGTAGAGTATTTTTGAGAGGTGTCATATGATTATTTGGGCGGCAGAGTGAATTCTTTGTTTTCTTTTTCAGACCTCAAACAGCAGCCCTCCATTCCCGGGTGTTTAAGTAAATTGCAATCGTGTGCCTGAAAGCTTGCAGAGTATGAGCTGGGAGATTCTTGATCCAAGGTGTTCTCGAGGCGGATACGGGAGAGCTCCATACCAAAAGTATTTGAACGCCACTATTCAGTGCGGAGAGCGAAATGATCTATTGTATTGAGGCAGATTTTCGGGAGGAAGACACGGAGTAGTTGAAGAGCTCGTTGGATGATTCCAAACCAGAAACCTATAGCTCATTCTAGAGCATTTTCATCAAAACTCGACTATGAGAGGAGGTGAAAATTGATCTGTTTGAGGCTCTCATACTTGGGCTACGCACGTGAGTCATGAAAGAAGGTATATTACTTCAGTATGTTTACATTCATGAATGTTGCGTATCCAATCACCAGAGTAAATTGTTTCTAGCTATGCTCATGTTGAGTAATAACAAGGCGTGAGTATGATTGTAGGAAGGTTGCCAGGTATAGCCTTGTCTGCAGCTCGATGTTCGAAACCCATTGCCGCAATGAAACGGATAAAAGCACATTCTCAGCTGCAAATCCCAAACAACTCTTTCAGTTTAAATATACACAACGGAAGAAGATTAAAGCAACAGCCTATGGCCATAATATGACTATTTGGTACCAGCAATTGACGACAACACCCGATCATGATCTGATAATTTTCACTGTACTTTGGACTATGGCTTCCAAAGCAGCATATATAAAGAACTATCAGCGCGCCACTCTAGCGACTAGTCAATATGCTTGCCTCGCTGCCTATAGTCTAGAAATCGACTATCCTGCTATGCAATGACCTCGCGCAAGATCGAAAGGCGTAACATTCATGGCTACTCGAGATCTAGCATCGATATAATCTTTTGGGGTTAGACTTGATGTAGGTATATGTAAATACAAATTATGCACCTGTCCCAGTATGTAAATGATGAACAAGTCTGTCCACACAACACTGACTGACAGGACAGCGTGACCTTGTAAGAGTACACATCGTTTTACACACTGGCCACTGAAGACGTCAACTGACTTGATGTTACATTCTGCGTGGCCGAGCACACTGCCTAGCGTGTGACAAGCAAACCAGTAATAACGTGAAGCCCTGCGAGTTGATGTTCGGCCCTTTTTCTTTCCCTCTTCACATAGTACAATGGACGGGGAACGTTTTCCCCAAATATCCTGCCATGAAAGGTTAGAAGAATGAAAAGAGACCAACCCTGTCCAATGAATGACCTGAAGATGGATGAGCTCCTCCTTGTTTTTGCCCTCGAAGTTGTGTTGGATAAGATTTTGATCACCTCTACTATTACTGGCAACTAGTCACAGTAAACCACAAGCAGACACTACGCATAATTTCTATTGGTTTCTAGCATGTGAGTCCAGTGCGAGATTAGAGAGGGGTGATCTTATCTCCTTCGGGCCACAGACGAGGGCATTGCAGTATTAAGGTAGTCACAAGTATTACCCATGACCTTCTTGGCAACTGGTCGAGGAGAGCCAGGGAGGCAAAGTTGGGATGACAGTGGTTGTTCAAAGTCTTCTTTACTAATACGAACACTTCGAAGGCCGGATCGAGTATGTATAGCAGTTGTGCATAGGGGAGGAACAATAGGATCACTGAGCCCTCGGGATACGAAGGAGGGACTTGTTCCTTGTTCATAAATACAGGACTTAATTAATAATTGCAGGATTTCCGGTGACAAGGGAGAGACCTGGCAAACTCACAGGGAACTAAATAAATTGCCAAAATGTCAAGGCAACTGCCGATATATGGGTGTGTGTGCCAACATAGTCAGTCAGCGAGGCACATAGACTACGGAACCGAGGCTAAGCCATGCCCCTACAAAGACGTAACAGAATTAAGAAAGTCCTTTTTCGCGAGACCTTGAACCGCTTTTTCTTCTCTTGTGCAGAAACGCGGGGTGCAGAAGACGATCATCATTCGGTACTGCCAAATTCCAAGCAAGCCAGCCGTCCATCAGCCATGTAACGTCAGCTGCAGGTTGCTGATTGGAAAAGAGCCAAGCCAACACCTTGTTTTTCTTATGTGCATCTCAGCCCAGGTCAAAAACCAAAAAAAGAAATAATAATGATCTGTTCCTCGTGCCGTTGCTAGTCGGCATTGTGACGCATACGTCTTTTTATTTTCCGGCTCGTGAACGTTTACCGAGCTACCAGTCTGTGCAGGACTCGCTCGCTTCTTGCCCCGGGAAAGGCTGGGCTTCAAAGTGCCACACGCTATTTTTACCGGATCGTGGGGCCGAAGGTAACTCTGCGTACCGAGCTTTTGCATTATGTAGAAGTACAGCATTATCTAGCACAATTTGCGAACATGTGGCATTTTGCCCCGCTGTTTGGTCCAAGTCACAGGGGCAGTGTACGTGTGAGCTGACAGGGAGGCAAAACAGACAGGCAAAGAGCAGACAGGACCACCCATTCGGGTGGTGGATTCCGTAATCAAGTACTTTCCAATCTTCGAAAGTGTGCAAAGCTCCTGAGGGCGGACCTGGGATGGCCCCACAACTTTTCTCTACCATCCTTACTAGACTGAAATGTATTGCCTTTCTGGGTCATGGTAGGGGCTTTTTCGCTATGAAATACTTGCCTATTAGATCCACATACGAGACGAATACGTATGTAAGCCCACAGATACTATGTATACATAGTAAATAATATACTAAAGTATCAGCATGGTCTGTGATATCAGACGTTGGATGGGATAGCAAACTATGGATCGCCCCTGGCCAACCTGCAATCTTATACCAAGTCACTAGTGACAGGCGGTTGCAGGTCTGGTGGGCGTCTGCTGTACGGATGTGCTTACAGCACTATGCAGTTGGCGCTCTCTGCAGCGGAATAGTGGAGAGCTGGGTACTAGAACAACCACTGCAGAAGGTTGGTAGCCGCTGTGGTTGGGCTTAGCTGTTAGGGCTGTCAGGGCCTGCCCAGGTGCTGCTACTATATATACATAGTAAGTAACGCATTACTGAGTACGTACTCCACGCCCCCAAGTAAACCCCCCCCCCCAGTGAACCCACCCCAGGATCTTCAAGGCAGCACAGGTCAGCACCCATTGGGACCCCACTCAGCACATAAAGCCCGAGCCCCTTGTTATACGGAGGTCTGCAGCGCTTACTGTCCTATATTTCATTCCTGAATTAATTTTGGGGTAGGGTGGGTTTTTTGCGGAGATATACTTACGCCCGTAGGCTATTTTCAGACCTAGCGCCTCGTATAGACTATATACTAGCCCTAATATATCTTCGAGTTAATTACTAGGTCTTTATCTATTAATATTAATACTAGTATATAATTTATACTTTATTACTTAATAAATCTATATACTTAGTTAGTAGTTTTATAAGTAAAGTTTATCGATAAGGCTATTAAATATTATAATACTATATAGCGCTTTACTATATATAGCTCTATTAATAAGGCTATTATAGATTTCCTATATCTAGTAACTTACTATATATAATATAATAGTCTATACTTTTATCTCTATAACCTTATAACTCTCTGCCTTACTTTAACGTCTCTTCCTTCTCCTTTATAACTTACTTTAATTCTTTCCCTCCTTTCTTTTATACCTACCCTCCCTCTATCTATTATACTATTATATTTTCGCCCCTTAAGGTACTAATTATACCTTTAAGCCTTCTTTCTATAATATATACTTTACCTTATACCCTAAGATACTAATATCGCTAAAATCCTTATATTATCTCTATAACTAAGATCTAGGTATACCTCCTAAGATATAACTAAAATAAGGGAAGAAGGCGGCGAAGGCTATAGATAGTAACGCCTCCTCGAACTCCTCGAATATATATACCTCCTAGTCCGCCTCCGCCGCTCCCTCTATATCTACGCCGGGCTCCTCGGCTAGTATAAGCACTTCTTCTAGCTATACTACCTAATATAGCGATAAAGTCCAGCTTATCTTCGTATAAGGATTTTTTAACCTCTCTAAAGATCCTTTATAGCTTATACCTATACCTAACTTAAAGTAATACCCTAAACGCCTTAAGATAGAGATAAAAGCGGCCCTTACGAAAACCCTATCTTTATTATAAAAGTATAACCTTCCTTTTAATTATAACTTCCTACCGCTTTATAAGATTAAATTATTAGGCTAAAAACCCCTATACCTATTATAATAGGATATTCGAGCTAATACTTTAGAATTCGTTAATTATAAATTATATAAGCTAATAACTAAGGAAATTAAATCGAATACTAATTTTATTAATAAGACCTACCTACTCCTTACTCTATACTACCCTTTAATATCGGTTATAATACCGAATAAAATCCTTAGAGAGATATTAGGTCTTAAGGAGGTTCGGTATATTTATATATATTAGATCTATCTTAGTAAATATAAAAATACCTTCGAGATATATTACTTATAACTACCTATTTAGTTAATATTATAAGGTATTAACTTCCTCCCTTTCGTTATATCCTAGGTACTTATATTATATCGAATACTATAAGGATAAGTTAGTATTATAGGGTATTAACTTATCCCTATAATATCTAAATTATAGTCCTTTAATAATACCGGGTAATATATAATACGCCGATAATAAGTTCGTACCTTATAATACTAACTCTTCTTATAATCTAACCTTAAATCCTTATTAACTACCTATCGATTCCTCTAGCCTTTAAATACTTTAAGCCCCTAATCCGGGCGAAGACTTATAAGTTCTAGAACTACGCTATAACCCTAGCCGATACTATAAAGTAGTATATTAAGCTAATCGAAGTATTCGATAATACGATATTATATACTATCTATTAGATTATAATCGACGATACTTTAGCTCCTATCCGGTTAATTTATAATAGCGACCTAGGCTTACCTAATCCTAGTTATATTAATATTAATATTACTATAAATATAATAATCCTTTAATACCTCTATTATTATCCGATAGATCTTATAAATATAATAACTAAGCGGTATAATACCTCTAAACCGTCCCGCGAATATCCTTAGGGCTTCTTTTACGATAATCTTTTTAGAGGTATAGCCTTATATATTTACTATACTAAATAGCGGTATAACTCTAATTTTATTAATATTAAAAAACTTTCTCTCGACCTATAAAAGATACTACTAAATAGTATTAAAGCTATTATATTAAGAGCTAAAGCTACTACCGCTATATATAAAAGGTTCCTAGCCGATAATACCGATATAATACCTAACTATTTAGCTACGGATATTATACTTATTATAATAGAGGTACTTATACGCTATATAAACGCTATTATATCTTAAAAGCTCGATAATTAGAAGGCTAATACTAGTATATTATATAACCGCCTTTAGAAATAAACCGGCTTTCTCGCGCTTACTACTAAGTATAATAACCTTAATAAGGGTAATAAATAGGGCCGAGGTTATAATCGGTATTAGTAAATATTAAACGCTATAATAAGCCTTTAGCCTATCGACCTATAAGGCGTATAGCGTATACTTAGCGAGATCTACCGCCGGGCCTTACTCCTATAACCTATTATTACCTTAGTTAAAAAGGAAGACGTACTAAACTAATTCTATTTGCTATTACTAAATAGTAATAGTATAGAATAATATATTATAAGTCTCGAATATAATAGTAACCTTTTAAAAGTAGCTCTAGATAAGGCTAAGGTATAGTAAGATATACCTATTATATTATAGGCTTAGCGCGCCGAGCTTATATAGTATTATATAGTATATAGTCTTTTCCCTTCTTAACTACCTCTCTAGATTAATTTTAAGTAGGCGATTATAGATCTCGGTATATATTATACTAGCCGAGATAGCGATAACCGTTATAATAATTTACGGATTTCTCGCCGAAAGAACGAAGATAAATCTCCTACCTTCCCCTTTACTTTAAAAGCCTTTTAAGTTATCGGTATAATACTATTAGGATATTATTTAATTTAAAGGATATTATATTAATAACTACTTTAGTAGATATCGATTACTTAGCTTATATAACGAAGAGTACTATTTATAATACGCTTTTTATAAATAAGGTTAGTACGGGGAAAACCTTAACTTTTATTATAAAACGATATATCTTTATTAAAGCTTATATCCGATAATTTAAAGAACTTTAGTTTAAAGAGTATAACGAGACGGAATTAGTACTTATTATACCGATATTACTAATAATCCTAGTAAACCTAATTAAGTAATATTTAGAGGAGATTACTAAATACTTCCCTCCTAATACCTTCTACCTCTAGGTATTTTATAGATCCGTCTTTAATACCTTATATAATATATAGCTATAATAGGCCGTTATATCTCGGTAATAGCTTTAGGTGGAAATAGAGCTAGCTATATCTAAGGTATCGACGTTTATAATAAGTATATTATCCCTATATTAGTACCTTAAGGTACGAAGTTAGTAATAATAGTTTTCCTATATTAATACCTTAGGGTACTAATATATACTATAAACTATATATTATTAACTTCGTACCTTAAGGTATTAATATACTCTATATACTCTATACTATTATACTTCGTACCTTAGGGTATTATTATTACCTCTCTTATACTTACTAATATATATTACCTTTAGAATATAAGGAAGGTATAAATCTTTTTATATTCTATAACCGTATTACGCCTTCTCTAACGGGATTAAGCCTTAGCCTTTATTAAGGATAGATTTAAGCTTCCTTACCGCTAAGGATTATAGGAAGCTAATACCTAAGATATTATACCTAGCTATAATACTAATTACCTTATTCTTATCCGTAGTACTATTAATATAGCTTATACCGGGCCTACCTAAGATAAAGGTAAGGGTAAAGCTAAAGGTAAAGCTAATATATAGCTATTATTAGATAATACCCTAATTATAGCTTAGTCCGAGTAAGAAGTTAATAACTAGGACCTTAAGGAAGCTATTAAGCGTAAAGTAGTATTTAATAATAGCCCCGATAACCCCGATAATAAAGATAACTAGGTCTTAGAAGCTCGAGATATACCCGAGTATATACGAACTCGCCTTATTAAGGAGTAGACTAAGGCGGGAAAGCCGACTTTATTCGAACGTAACGGCGAGATTATTCTAATAATCGCGAAGTTCTTCTATCGATACCGTATATAGGAATTTCCGCCTAGATTCTACTTTTAATATATAATCCTCGACGAATATTATATTATCCGTAATCGCTTAATAGGCTAGGCTAGGGTAATTAGGCTTATCCTTTATAATATATAAAACCGCCCTAACTTAATTTAGAACCTATCCTTACTAATTATAATCTCTATTATACTTATTATTAATTAATAATCTAATTATTATAGCTTAGCTAATCTATTCTAAGAGAATATAGGCTTAGAATATAATATTAACTAGGAGAAGTTATCCCTAGGCGTAGAGCTATAATTAAATAACTAGGGTTTCCTAGCCTTTCTTCCCGAGGAAATACCTAGCGAATATAAGTAATAACTTATATAAGCAATTATAAAGTATAAATAGAGGTAGTAGGTATTCGCGCCTAAATATTAGGCCTTATATAACTTAACGGAGGATAAGTAGTATACTATTATCCGCGATATATTAGCCTATATCGGTATACGCCGGGGAATAGATATAATTACCCGCTTACCCGATTATATAAATAGGGACCTATAGCTAATCTATCCTTACGATAATATTCCCCCTTATTAGATTTAGATATATAAACTATCCTATAATCTATTTAAAGATTAGGTAAACGAGTATATAAACGCTTATTTTAAGGACCTTTATATAAAAGCGCTTAATAATACCTAAGAGTATAATATTCGGATCGCCCCTAATAAGAATATATCTATAATTATAAAGGATAACCCTATAAAGATATCCGTTCGTCTTAATAGTAAACTAATATATATCCTAACGATTATATCGATAGATTAGCTTAGCTATATTACTATAATTAGGAATAATCTAATTAGTAAGAGGTCGGATTAAAAGGCCCTTATTAATCTTATTAAAGCCGGTAAAGTTAAGAGCGGAGCTATATTAGTATATAAGGTTATTATATAGAATATCCGCGATCGGGCTATAAATACCCTTATATTTAGCGTAGGCTATACCGAGGTAATCCTTTAGGGTATTAGAGATAATAGTCTTACCTACCTTTAACTTTTTAGGTTTAGAGATAACCTATATTCGTTTATTATATTTAACCGCTATTATACTCTTTTCCGGGTCTTATATAAGTCCCCTATTAATACCTATATTCTCGATATTATAGCTAAGTATACCGCTAATTATAAGCGAACGTTAGTTATAATAGCTACTCCCTAGGAGTAGCTATAAGTATTATATATATAATCGATTTAGTATTATAAGGTATAAAGGTTTTCTTTCTAACTTTATACCTTATAATACTAACCTCTCTATTTAATTAATTCTTATTAATAATTATTATACCTTAGGGTATTAACCTGCTTTATTTAGGACTTATACTAATAAATTATAATAATATTCTCGTTATAATCCTCGAAAAAGCTTTACTAACTATCCTTTCTATTTACTCTATTATAATATCGTTTAAAAAATCAGCCGCCCTCTTTAAGTTTAATAACTTAAAGGCTATTACTAATATAATAGTCCTTAATTAACGCTATAGCTCGGCTAGCCTAAACCTCTACTATTATTATAACCTTAGAATTTAGGTATAATACCTATAGAACTTTAGTACTACTAGATAAATATATAATCGAATTATATATATAGGTTAGTAAAAGGAAGTTATATAGATTATCCTATATATAAAAGATACGGTCTACGACTTTTTATAATATAAGGCCTATATTAAGGAAGCCGTATCCTTAGTTATAAAGCTATAGTTTCTACCTTAGCTTAAGCCCTTTAGAAAGCTTTATAAGCTATTAGCTTATAAAGTACTACGGGTTTTCTAGGCTATACCGTTTAACTGCTTTATATAGGAGATTATCTATATTATTATAATTTAGGATTTTAATTCGGTAGAGATTCGGGCCTTTATTTAGTTTTACTATCTTCTCGCCCTCCTAATCCTCTAAGTCGGCGATAAGCCTAGTATTATAGTTAATTATCTCTTACCGCTACTCTATAAGAATCTAGATATTTTATTATATCTATAGCTTAACGGTCTCGAATAGGAGAAGTAAATACCTTCTAGCGTCGAGTACTTAACGTAGGATATAATAGGTATTATTATTACTACTATTAAGAGCGGAGAGAATAATAGTAATAATAGTTAGGTATATTAAGAGCGCTCTAAGAGACTATTATTAGAGTTTAGTAGTAGCCGGAAGAGGAAGTATATCCGAAATAAGCTGGATAAATCTAGCCCTATTCCGAAGGCGAAGAAAGTCCGACCCTTAAAGATTACCGAGGAAGGTTATATATCTTAGGATAGTAAGTCTAATAATAGTAAGTATAATAAGGATATTAATATTAATAGTAATATTTAAGAACTTATAATATATAAGGGTAATATCGCGAAGAGGCTTATTACCTTTAGAGATATTTTTTCTTAGTTAAGTAAGCTTATCTATAGGCTATTCTTAGTAGTTTATTATATCCGCTCTTTTCTAGGTAGAGTATTTAGTTTAAATAATAAATTATAAATTATATTAAGTAAGTAATAGGTCCCTTATTAAGAATATAAGAAAATTTTTTAGTATAGCTATATCTAATATAATATTATTTACTAGATATAAAAGCTTAATTATTTCGATTTTAAGACTTTAATTAAAATATACTATATACTAACTATCTTATTATTTTAACTGCTATTATAGGTAGTTAGTATAGTGCTAGCTATTAATAATAGCGGCTTTTACCGAAACTTAAATCGTCGGTATTTATTTATTAAAGCCGCTTATCTAATATAGGATTAATATCTATATAGATATAATTTTAATAGTTAACTAATAGTAAGCCTAATTATCTTATCTAATAATAATAATAAAACGCTATAAATACCTATTATAAAGCCGAGGTTAATAATCGGGGATAGTTCGTAGCCTATTAGGTTTATCTCTAATAATAGCCTTATTAATCCCTCGCTAATAGGCTTATATAACTCGACTCTTAGGATATCTAGCTAGGTTAATCTTAACTAAGTATATATTAGTATTAGGGCTATATTAACGAATAGTATCTAGCGAAATAGTCCCTTTACTTAATAAAGATAATTAATTCGAATCGGGCTTAGTTTTATAACTAGAATATAACTTCGAACTATAATTAAATATAATCGAGCTAGTAAGCTAGTAATAAATATAAAGTACCTTAACCTTAACCGGAGTTATTAGGTTATTCTATTCCCTATACTACTTTCGGTTAATTATCCGAATTAAGCGGCCTTAATTAAGGATATATTCGAATTAGGATATATTTCTACTAGAGAATATAACTTTAAGGACTTCCGATTTATATATTCCTATACTTATAGTAATAATAGCTATATTAATAAACTATACTTCGATCTAAACAACCCGATCTTATTTAAGGACCTAAAGGGATATATTAAACCTAAGAGGGGGAACGGCGATATATATAACTTAGTATTTATAAATACTATTACTAAGAACGTTATCGATATTCTAGATATCGATATAAATAAGCCTAAAATACCTATATAGAAGCTATAGGGTTATCCTATTAAGGCTAAGAAGAAGGCGAAGAAGGATAAATCGGTAGATTAGAAACCTAAAGTAATAAAAAAAGAGGTTATTATAAAGTAAGAAAAGGTAAAGGAGGAAAAGGTAAAGGAAGAAGTAAAGTTAGAAGTATAGAAGGATAAGTTTAATATAGATAATTAGGATTCTATAGCTAGGTTAGATAATAGGCTATTAGGTTTACCGGATTCTTTCGCGCTCTTCTTAGATAAGGATATTATCCCCGAGATACCTTTATAGGATATACCTATATTTAATTCGGAGATATACGGAAGTTTAAGAGCGGATTATAAATCGGATAATATTATAACGGTAATATTAATACTAAAGAGGAAGAGAAATACGCCTTTAGGCCCGCTACTTATTACTCGGGCGGTATTATATAGGAAGAGCTAGAATTAAGATTAGAGAGTAATAGAAAATAATAAATAATAATACTATTACCCTATCTAAATATATATACTTACTATATTCTTATATACTTTAAAATAAATAGCCTCGGACGTATTTAATATAAAATATAACTTATAAATAATCCCTTTATTCCCCTCCTCCCCCCCCCCCCGATTTATTATCGGATTTATAAATTAATAAGGGTACCTTTTACTTAAGTATTCTAAAAGTTTTTAATAACCTTTAGTATAGCTATAACCCGCTCGTACCTAATATTATACTTATTATTATTAATAGGGATATTTACTACCTTTAACTTAATAAGTATATTAAGCCTTATAATATTAATAAGCGTATATTAGGGTATTTACTTATAACGCGCTTTAGCGCCTTTATATAGGATATAAGCCCCTCCTTATATATTAGGTTAATTTAAATAGGTAATAAGCTCTTTATAGCGCGATTAGCGATAAGCGTATCTGGAATAAGGGAAGTAACGATAATAAGGATTAACGGTATTAATAGCTACCTATTATATACGGGCTTATATTCGGCTCGAGATTAGTCCTAGCCCTATAGGATAGATAACCTAGGGTAGATTCTAATTTATAATTAGCTCTTATTATCTTATATAATAGTATTACTAAAAACCTACCTATATAGCGGCGCTATTATTACCGGCTAGGTTATTTAGCGCGGCTTAATTATTAATAGGTATACCGCCGATAGGTACGATAACGCCGCCGGCTAGGTTATTTAATATAGCCTAGTTATTAATAAGTACGCTACCGGCTAGGTTATTTAACGCGGCCTAGTTATTAATAGGTATGCTACCGGCTAAGTTATTTAGTATAGCTTAGTTATTTATATTAATAGTACGAGTAGGTAGGTTAATATATAAAATAGAGATAGAAAGCTAATAGCTATTAATCTTAATAATAGAATAGGATAAATATTTAGTTATTTATAGAGATATCGAACCTATTACCCTTCCTCCTTCGATATTATCTTTTTAAATAAATATAGGAATAGTTTTCTTAATATTCTTTTAGGTACTAATTTCTTTAATCTCGGGATTTATAGTTCCGACGAAATAGGTACGGAATCTTTATTCGAAATCTATCTAATCTCTTATTATTAATCCTTTAAATTAAGTATATCCCGCTAGGTATTTTACCCCTATTACTCCTATTCTTTAATATTTACGCTTTATTCTAGCTATACTTATTAGCTAAGATTTACTCCGATACTTTTCTTACGGAAAATATATATCTAATAATAAATATCCTCCTTATTATTTAACTCTATAGTATCTATTACGGTATAGATTAGTATAGGATTAAGACCTATTTCTCGAAGGGCGTCTTAGAACCCTTATTAGCTATTAGTAGCTTTCGGTAATTCCGATAATAATAATTCGGCTCTAGATATATAGTAAAGATTAAGTTAATATTAAAGATACCGATATAATATAAAATATAGTAATCGAATATCTTCGGTAGCTATAGATAAGAAGTTTTATATAATTTTAAAGTAAAGTTCGTAGATAGGTTATAGGAGGTATTCGTTATATTCTACTCTATCGATCTTAACTAAAGCCTTTAATTATTATAAATAACTTCTCGAGTATTTAACCTAATAATTAATTACCTTTCCCTTTTATAGTAACCTGAAAAGAATATTAGGTTTCCCTTCCTAAATATACCGCCGGTTATACTATTTACGGATAAAATAGCTATTCTACTCCTTAATAAAGGAAGAGTATTCCTAGCGAATTTATAGTATAAAGGTATAGAAAAGGGCAATATAATCGGTAATATAATCCTATAACTATAAGCCTTTATATTAAAAGCAATTAAAGTAGTTTTAAGAGATAAATATATTAATAAATAAACTTCTTTATATTATTAAATTTAAATATACTTATTAAAAGAGCGTTTAACCTTTACTAAGCTATATCTAGTAGGATTCGATTCTCTAATTCTTTATACTCTTATTAAAGCGTTAAATATTATCGAGTATTAATAGTATATTTAGATTATAAATTAATAGTTCCTAGTTAATAGATAATTCTAACGCCTCCGGTTTATCCTAAGTAATATCGCCCTTAGCTATCCGTTTAGGTTTAACCTTATATTTTAATTTACTTATATAGGAAAGCTACTAATATATTATAGCTATAAGCGATATTTCTCCTCTACGGTCGGAACGGATAGTTATTAATATAAATCCTAAGGTATTAATCGAGTTAATATATTATATTAGGATTAACTATTCGGTTAGTCCCGATTAATTATAGAAAAGCTATAGAATAAAACGCGAGTATATATCGATTATAGTATAGATCTTAAAGCTAAACTTTTAAAGCTTATAATATCTATCTATAAACTAGATATAATTCGGACCTAATATTATAAAGCCGCTATAACGCTTTCGGAGTTACTAATACCGCTTATCTATCTATTCGGGAAACTATTACTTAAATTCTACGAAAGCTTAATATATTAAGATATTAATACCTATATAGGAATATAAATAGTTATAAAGCCTATATCGACTTAATCGAGGAAAAAGTTAGATAGGTTTAGCCCTAAGGTTTACTTTATTATTTAACCGGGCGTTACCTTAAGGCTAGTTAATATCCGAGTTATACTAATTAATTACGGAATATTCCTTAAAGTAATATCGGAGTTCTTCCTTCCGTTTATCGATTTTAAGGTTAGATAATCGATACTATAAGTCGATACTTTTATAAAGCCGTTTAATATTAGTAATAGAAGTAGTAAATCCTTCTTTCTTAAGTAAATATTTAAGTTATTTATTAGTTAGTTTAAGGTTAAAAAAGTAGGTATAAATCCGATCCCGTAAAGCCGGGGAATCCTATATATAGGTCTACTAAATAGGGATATCCTAAGCTTTTATATAACGATAAAGAGTTTACCGGCTAATACGAATATTATAATAATCTCGAAGTATCGTAAGGAGCTCCGGTATTAATACTCCGAGGGAATATTATTAGGTAATCTAGTTATAGATAGAGTCTAGATTATAAGGGGTATAATCTATAAGTATAATTAGATATAGGGAAGGGAGGCTAAAGGCTCTATTAGTTTAATTAACGGTTAGGTAAGCTTTACTATAATATTAAAAAATTCTTAGGAGAATACCTGCTACGATAATAGTAAAGGGGTATTAAAAATACGTTTTCTATAGCCCTAGGATAAACTAAATAATTTTCATTTTATATACTAGTAGGGTGCTTATAGGAAGAATACTTAAAATCTAACTCAAATTAATTCAGGAATGAAATATGGGATAGTGAGCGCTGCAGACCTCCGTATTGTTGAGCCGTCAAATCTCCGGCACTGGCAGGCATCATTTTTGGCATGCTTCCTCCCCTGAAATCTCACGGCTCCGCGAATCACAGCCGTGCGTTTCAGAATAGCTTCGGTAGAGGCTGCCGCCTTGTCGACTTTGGGACTAACCTGGGGTGCCAGTACGCGTTCGCCCCCAGTCCAGCATCCTCTTCTGGGCCTCGCATCCAGCACATCGCTAATGCACATCTGCAGCTTTCCCGACGCCACACGCCGGCCCCCATCCTTCCATCCGCTCCTATTCATCATCATGGAGAGCACAGAGCTCGCCCAAGAGTCAGATGTCGCACTTGCGGGCGCCGCACCAGCGGAGGTCGGCGTGCTGGTGACGAGCGAGGCTCAACGCACAAGCAGAAGCCAGACGGCACGCGCTCGGTGGCCCAATGTGTCTGGGTCAGCCTCGGCGCTTTCTGGGGTCGCGAACCACCAGAGCACCCTCTCTGTCAAACTAGAGTCAAGTGGCCCACCTCGGGCCAGAGACCAGTGCAGCTGCTTTGCCCTCTGGCCGTGAAGCAGGATCATGAGCAAAAGCAAAAGAGTCCAAGAAGAAAGAAGGAAGGGCAGAGGTTCCCGGCCTGTCAGCCCAAAGACGATCCCTCACCGTCGGGCGGGAGATCGGCTCGTCGCTCTTGTGCCCGTCAGGGAAGGTGGCTTGCCCTTCTCCCATGTCACGATGCTTCCTGGCTTCCTCCGTGCCTGCGTGTGGCTAAATACAACAACAGCTTGGGGCGTGCCGCATCCCTTGCTACATACCTTGCTACATACCTTGTTCGCATTGGCCCGCGCCCCCCCCCCCTCATACAACTGTGAGCATCCACTCGGTATGGTATGCCATGCCACGCCAGCCATGATGTTCTTCTTCTTTTTTGAGCTACAAGCCCCGTTGTTGGAATGAGAGCCTCTCGTTGCCCGCGCCGCGGTGCCTTGTTTATAACTGGCCCGGTGTTCGTCTCATATTGCGTGTTTCGAGCTGTCCCCATATCCCTTAGTTGGATGTTTCCTTTCCCTTGTTTCCTTCTCGGCTACCTTCTCCTCCAGTGTTGAATGAAGTCTGTCGGCTGAGCCATGCGTTCCTTCATAACATTTTTGGTGGCATTTGCCTCTCTTTTCTTCGCCGTGCAAGCAGAATGGTGGCTGCAAGACATTGCGCACCAGGGCCTGGCTCCCTACGCTTCCTCTGGCTATGCTGTTTTTCGTAACGTCAAGGACTATGGTGCCAAGGGTGCGTGTTCGAATGCCAATTGCTTGCCAAGAATCTGTATATGGTCCATTGAGCAATTTGACTGACTCTTGTGAATAACAACAGGTGACGGTGTGACTGACGATACTGCTGCCATCAACGAGGCCATATCCGCAGGGACACGGTGTGGACAAGGATGTGTACGTCTTTTCGTGCGGCTGTGGTTGACTGTGGTCGAGTCATAATTCTTGTCCTGACCTGACCATCTTGGAAATAGGAATCCACGACGGCGTCACCTGCCATCGTCTACTTCCCGTCTGGCACCTATCTCATCTCCTCGTCCCTCTTCCCCGACTACTTCACCCAGCTCATTGGTGATGCGACCGACCCGCCCACCCTCAAGGCCTCGGCCGGTATGACTGGCTTTGGCCTCATTGACGCCAATCCGTACTACAGCTCGGATCTGAACTGGGTGGCGACCAATGTCTTCTACACCTCGGTGCGCAACTTGATCATCGACACCACAAATGTTGCTGCCACGACTGCCTGCACTGGCATGCACTGGCCCGTGTCCCAAGCTACATCGCTGCAAAATGTCGTCTTCAACATGCCCACCACCGCTGGCGTCGTCCACGTCGGTATCTTCATGGAGTCTGGTAGCGGTGGTTTCATTTCCGACGTGACCTTCAATGGTGGCAACTACGGTGCGCAGTTCGGCAACCAGCAGTACACCATGCGCAACCTCGAGTTCAACAACCAGGCCACAGCCGCCATCCAGATGCTCTGGGACTGGGACTGGACTTTTATGAACTTGACCGTCAACAACGCCCCCCTGGGTATCGACATGTCGGCCGGCGGGTCGTCCGACCAAGAAGTTGGATCCGTCATCGTCATTGACAGCACCTTCTCCAATGTTCCCGTGGCTATCAAGACAGCCTATGACACGGCTTCCACCTCCGTCACCAACGGCAGTCTGGTTATCGAGAACGTCGTCTTCTCCAACTCCGCGATCGCTGTCCAAGACGATGAGGGTACCGTTCTCGCAGGTGACGGCACTGTCTCTGCCTATGTCCAGGGACACACTTACACGCTGACCAGTGGGCCTACCGATACCATGGGCACCATCACCGCCAACAGCCGCCCTGCTGCTCTTCTTGGATCTGGCTCCAACTACTACACCCAGTCCAAGCCTCAGTACGAGTCCTTGACGTCCGCAGACTTTGTGAGCGTGCGCACTGAGGGCGCCGTTGGAGACGGAGCGGCCGATGATACGGCCGCCATCCAGTCAGCAATCAACAGTGCCACCAGCGCAGGCAAGGTTGTCTTCTTCGACTACGGCCTGTACCGCATCACCAGCACCATCTCCATTCCTGCCGGAACCAAGATTGTGGGAGAGACTTTCCCTGTGCTGATGGCTGCGGGCGCTTACTTTGAGGACATTGACGCTCCTCAGGTCATGTTGCAGGTTGGCACAGCAGGCGAGTCCGGCACGGTGGCCTTTAGTGACTTCATTGTGTCCACCCAGGGAGCCACGGCCGGTGCTATTTTGATTGAGTACAATCTTCAGGCTCCCGCTGGCTCTCCAAGTGGTTTCTGGGATGTCCACGCCCGAATTGGCGGCTTCGATGGCAGCCAGCTGCAGGTTGCCCAGTGTCTCAAGGACCCCGGTAGCTCTACTGTCGTTACATCTTGCATTGCTGCTTACATGGCGCTGCATGCCACTGCTCAGTCGGGCGGTCTGTATTTGGAGAACACATGGTTTTGGTAAGTTCGATATGACGATTAAAACTCCCCCAACACCCAAAAAAAAAAAAAAAACAGAACAAAAAACAAGGAGACAAGAGCCTAGACTAACGGGCTTGAACCTCGACAGGGCTGCTGACCACGATATCGACGATGCGTCTGACACTCAAATTACTGTCTACTCTGGCCGCGGGATATTCATTGAATCGACCACTGGCCCCTTCTGGCTCGTCGGCACCGCTTCCGAACATCATGTTCTCTACCAGTACCAGTTTGCCGACACGACGAATATATTTGCTTCGCAGCTCCAGACGGAGACGCCTTACTACCAGCCTCTGCCGACCGCACTGGTTCCTTTCACCGCAAACGCAACGCTCCAGGATCCGACATTTGATTGTGACGGCGTCACTGGCAACTGCGACGAGGCCTGGGGTCTGCGCATCCTTTCGTCTTCGGACATCTTCGTGTATGGTGCTAACCACTACTCTTGGTTCAACAACTATGAGCAGGGTACGTCTTCTTCTTCTTGTCTTGAGAGCTAGAGTGTCGCAGCACGGGGAAGAGAATGTCTGGACTAACAGTACTATCATCTATAGATTGCTCTACCTTTGCTACCGGCGAGAACTGCCAGGCGCGTATCATCAGACTGCAGGGCACTCTTTCCAACATCAACATGTATTCTGTCAATACTATTGGCTCGACAAGCATGATTGACAATGCTGGCACCGAAGTGGCCAACTGGGAAGACAACAAGGGCGTTTACCAGTCCAACATCATTTCCTTCAGGACTGGTTAAAACACATTCACAAACTTTTATACCCAATTTTCATTTTTCTAGCGATCTATTTCGATATTGAAGCCTTCTTCTCCATTCCACGTCGTCCGTTGTGTAGAGGCAAGAAGAAAAAGCGAGGAAGAAACGCTTGAATTACTTGCATATGTTTATCATACAAGAGTAAAAAGTACACAATGGACATACAAAATCTGAAAGAGGGGGTTTGAGTTTGATCTTGCTTAACTTGTTATGATTATCTTTGTACTTCTTTTGAAATGTATATACTTAGATTCCCTTCCTCTTCGCCATGAATGTGGTGCACAATACTATATAAGTATCACGCGGGATATTTGCCTTGGATGGGGATTTCCCCATGCGGCTGAGCAACACAACAACCTCTTGCGTACTACTATGATTTGATTGTCCTGATATACTACTACGATCGTTACCACTCTCCGTCGTTTGGATGGTTTGAGTCCGTGTTGCTATTATTATTGCCCCGGGAACGCTCGACTGCTTACACAAAAAGAAACATTAACATGACCAACAACAACAACCACAACCACAACAACCGCACCACCCAAGAAATAAAATATCAAAAAGCCGCCCCCCGCCCCCCCCCCCTTCTCCCCCTCCAGAAAAGACACTGCTTACTCACTCCAACATGCCACTCGAATATGCAATGTAAATCTCAACGGCGTCACTCTGCTTAATAGTGGGAGGCGGCATGGGCTGGGCAGGCTGGCAGCCCGCATATCCCATCCCGATGATCATAAACACACAAAAATCAAAATTTCCCATCCTAGATTCCTTCCAGCCATCCTGCCATCCTGTGGCGCGGGGACTGCGGCAGGGGCCGCTGTGGAGTTAGTTCTTTTTTTTCTTTTCTGCACACAAAATGTCGTACCATGTCTGTCTTTTGTTTTTGTTACTTTTTCTTTTCATTCCAGGGGAAGTTGGCATGGCCAAGTCAGAAATGGGTTAATCCTAGGGAAGATCAATCAAAATGATCGACTTCCCTTGCGTCACATAGTACCTTGCCGTGTCGATATAGAAGTACCTACTGTGCATGTACATATCAGTATACACATGTACTTATAAATAAAACTCTTTTCAGACTGGGAAGCACAACCAGATTATGTACTATAATCGGTACATCGCACCTACTGCTACTATCTACCAGTGTAGAGTATCCCCGAATGCAACTCATCACATCTCATGCACAACCAACAGCCAAATACCATACGCAATATTGAGAGCCATACAAACCGTTGAGGCATAACCACCCAAGTTATACAGGCTTGTCAAAACATTCATAACATACATTGGTGGTACAATTCCGTCTCTACCTGTGAGGTATCATAAACGCGGTTCCAGGCAAATATTAGCCTCAAGCGCGACCCAAGAACAATCAAGTAATCCACAAAGGCAACAACACAATAGCTCTCGTCCCAAGCTCTCATGGCGACTCAAAAGCCTACGCCATGATCCGCTCTGTATGTCCTCCTAACGCCGTCATGAGGGTATTATCCGCATAAGGCATATGCAGCCTTCATCCGTCCATGACACGAAAACACTAAATAAATCGAATCGACTTTTTTCGGTGCCGCACTCCGCCCACGAAGCCCACTCCAATAAGCCAATAAGAGAACTATAACTAGCTTAGGAAAACACCTCCTCTCCGTGAACCATCATCAAGGATAGCTCACAGCTCCGTGATCAGCTCCAGAAGGCTGCAAATATTGGGTGCCATGACGCGGTTAGCCGTCATGACGTCGTGCAGGCGAGCCAGGACGGGACGAAATAGCCGCTCGTTCCAGCCCTTTGCTCTGTCGTCCACGCCATGTCTTTCCTGCTCCTTCAGCAATTCGTCCTGAGACTCCGTCTTGACCACATTGCGTGCGATGTTGCGCAGAACCAATACAGCGCTGAGAGGTATACCGGCCGGTTGAACAATGTTAGGGTTCCGCTCGTCCCGGGCAGTCAATGTTTCTTCATTCGTGAGGGAATATGACTTGGCAGGTACTGTATGAGCGCGCTTTGTCCGTTTAGACGCATGTGCACCTGGGCTCGACGCAGTGGCTGCCGATGTGCTCTCGGAGTCGTTGCTTGCCGAGTGAAAGCCGTTTGAAGGCTCGAGAACTTGCTCCACTGCCATGAGATGGGTCTTGATGTGATTAACAAAGGCGTCTGGACGCATTCTGGTCGGCGTACGGAACTTTGTGCAATCTGCCCAAAGGCACTTGGCTTCCCAGCCTTCCGGGATGCGCTGAGCTTCTTCGAGGCTTGGTGCGCCAAGGTGGACATTGATGATATGCATAAACATTTTTCTTGCGTCGGCATACCAGTGATTGCATTTCTGGTGCTCTGCATCGCTCAACGTCCACAGGCAACGAGAATATTCTTTGCCCTCATTTTCGGGGTCGACTGGCCGCGAACGAGCGCGAATACCCTTGATGATGAATTTCTGGTTTTCTCCCTTAGGTCCCCTAATGATCTGTGCCCCGGCCGTTGTCCAGACATGGTTAACGTTGCGTATGAAATCTGCTGGAGAGATCATAGCCTTGCCCAATTGAGTGACCCTGCTGCTGAAGGATGATTGATAAGCCGTCCAAATGGCGATCTGTGTGATGCTTGCTTCGGCATCTTCCTCGAACAGAGATCGAAGCCACATATAACATCTCTCCGGCTCATCCATTGCCAGCAGGCGCTCCAATAAGTCATCTGGCAACGTCGCAACCTCTTCGCTGTAGGGGATTCTAACCTCTGGTTCAAGCGTCTGCGTATGAGTGATTCGCCGTGCACCGTGCGATAGCAGCCGTGCTAAATGCTTAACGAGGCTTTCTGACAGAACAAGTTTGCTGTGGCGGAAGTCGAGCAGCGATTCTAGATTGGCGACCACAGCAGTGTATTGATAAAGGAAGTCTAGACATGCGTCTACCAATTCATCATCGTTGAGCATCAACCAGTCGATAATCATCTCCAAGGTATGCATAGGAATAGCACCCAGTCTGTTGGTCTCGGACAGGTTCATTGAAATTCTGGCAAGTGCCCGGAGTGAGGTTAGAATGCATCCCCGATCGGTTGAGTGAAGCTGCACCAACAGCATTCGGTATAGAGGATCGCGAGGTCCTAGAATCAGGGTTGGCGTCAGTTGCTCTGCAATATCGAGAGCAATGTGCTTCAACTCCACGGTTGACTCGCTCGTTGGCAAACGGAGAATAATGCAGAGCAAGTCTCTCAAGGGTGCAAACTGAGCCATGTAGTTGGAGTTTTCGGGCAACATGACCATGTTGCGAATAGCCATGGCAGCTTCGGTTACAATGACCATCTTGTCCGCAAAAGCAGAGGGCTGAACGTGATCTTGCGGGGAATGAGGAGACAGCTTTGATATGCGTTCCAGGATGTCCGGTGTGCCATTGATGCCGTCAAGTTCATCAAACTTGTCGCCGTCGGAATCTGGGTTGTAGCACACGGTCCACTTGACATTGTAGAATAATCCTCCCACTTGAAGGGCTGCATGAACAAGACCTTCAGCCAGGCCAGGAAACCCTTCAAACTTGTATCGATCACCTCGTTCGTACGATATCTTCATAAGATGATGTACAGCGAAGGCTTCCTCTTCTGGTAAGCCTGAGCGGAGTGCGCAGAGGCAACGCGCGTAGATGTTTGGTCCATCGAAAGGAGAAGGCTGAATGAGCACGCCTAGATAACGGAGAAGATACTGTCAGACTGGTACTTGCATGGCCCAAAGGTAGCAACTTACTGCTAGGAAGCGGTGCTTGTCGCGACAGGTTCTGAACAGGCACTGGCTGCTTCTTGAGGAACTTGGCGGGCGCGTTAGCTGGTGTCTCAACCGGACGCGTGGGCTGTGCCTCTGGGGGCCAGGCGGGCGCCACTGAGTTTGCGACTGTCATTGATTGGTACTCGAAGTTCTGAGGGGCGAAGTTCAAAGACGCTCCGCTGCGTGCAATATGCGATTGCGCAACTTCGCCATGGCTCAAGTGGTGGGTCGACGCACGGCTTAAGCTATGAGGTAGGTGGCCGTTGCTTTGCGAATGAGGCAGGGCAGGAGGACCCTGGGCAGTCTGTGAGTGAGCAGCTGGGATATTGGAGGTGTGTTGTGCCGAAGAGTGACGTGAAGGCCGCGTTGAGCCAGTGTCTGGCTGGAAGATAACTCTCTGGGGCGGATCATGCCTGAGACCGCGAGCTGCTCTCCCTGAGCTGGGCGTGCCTTCTGGCTTGGTCTCTCTGGCAGGTGTGCCGTCGTCGCCCGATGGTTGGGGGGAATTTTGCGCTGTGGAACGATCGCGGTGTCGGTAGTTCTCGAGGGTGCGCGTCAAAAGGTTGCCGCCCTTTGCCGAGACTTCCTCGAGGATCTCGGGCGGAGGAGGCGTCTTGTTGTGAATGGTCCTGATTTCATAGGCTGCCAGATTCTTGTAGTAGACCGTCTTGAGACTGAAGGCAACAGCTCCAACATTATGCGAGTAGATGCCAAGGTCTTGAGATACCTTGCGCCAGAGCAGCTTTTCCTCCGTAATCTTGTCATAGCCGCCATTCTCTACCACATAGTTGAAGACCTTGAGGAGGTCAATGTGGGCGTTACCGACTTTTGGTTCGGCATCAAATTTGGTGCCTCGCTCGTTGTGAAAGTCTCTGAGTTTGTTGATGAAGTCTTCGTACTCGGGCGTGCGGTCAATTGTATGTTCAGCGGTTACCGGGGCAGGCTTGGTGGGCGCCATGGTTATCGCTAAGGCCCGCGACAGACAGGCGCGATTGGTTTGGAAGTGCAGGGGAGAGTGGGAGGGACAGGCCGATGGCACGACGAAGAAGGGGTTGGCATTCAGCAGGCAACCAAGGAAGAGGTTGGTGTGGGTGATTTGTGGCTGTTGCCAGTGCCACGCAAAAACTCGCAGCAACCCTTGCGACGCGTTGTAGATGGAACGGCGACGTGAAGTAGTGCTGGTCTGGATGGAGTTGCAGGGACAGAAATGCGCCGGCAGCAAAAGGTCCAGCTGGGGGAATTTTGGAGCTAAGGACGCACAGACCAGCTGAAGTCAGGCTGCATGGCTCGTGCTTTCCTTCCCCGGTGGACTGCCAGATTGCCAGGGTAACCCCAGCAAGCCATAATTCCTGCAGTCACCTCCCTCCCTCCTTCCAACAACCGTGAAGGAGGGCATCTGATATACAGCCATGTCTGGTAAAAATGGCAGGCGCAGTGCAGTCAACATTGAGATTCGAGGAGAGGAGGACGAGTATGAGCTCCTCTCCTGCCTGTCCAGGTGACTTTTCTTCTTCTTTGGCTCTCATTCTACGTGCAGCTCTGTATGCTTTGCACTGCAAAGCTTGGGAAGTTGTGGAATTTTCCTACGGCCTGCACATCATAAAATAAAGAAGTTTTCGAAACACCAGTTCTTTGAACGACAAACAGTAGTAATTATTCAGCTTCAAGTCCTTTTTTCTCCAGTCCCGGCTAAAGATCACGAGTACAACTACCAAGACGACTGCACTCTGTTTGCAACTCTCACAAGCATCAATCGGTATCATTGTGCAATGTCGAGCCAATAAAGCACGTAATCACTACAGCTGATTCTGATTGATACAGTTAGTTTGTGACAAGTCTCTGGAGAGCATGCAGGATGGAAACAAAAAACAGCAAGGCCGGCCACAATCTGCGATTGCTTCAAGTCACAGTAGAGTCTGCGTCCCAGCCCATCGCCCGAGATGCTACACTTCGACTCCGGACGCAGTCGGCCCCCGCCAGCAGCCACTTTATGGAGATTCATATTGACGGCAGGATCATGGTTGGTGGTTCTTCCCCAGTGCCCAATCCAGTTGTCTTTTTCCCTGACTGATGCGCGTTCGCATTGCAGGCACAATGGAATCTGAGTCTACTCGCGAATCAACTTTCGAATGCCGCTCGGGAGTTGTCCTGCAAGTTTCGAAGTAGCGCCAAGGAAAAGGTGCTCCAGTTGATGTTGCCAATGCCGGTACCTTCAGAAGCTGAAGACACGCAATCTTCGTCCTTTCCATCTGTCCAGACATATCCGGTGAGTGGTGACTGGCACTTTGACTTTGGGACTACCTAGGTAACTAACATCTCGAAGAGCAACTGCCTCAAAATCATACGGCTTCATCTCCATACACACCAAGACTTCCATACTGCGGTTGCTTACCTTTCGAAAGAGGCTGGCCTCACCCACAAAACCATGCCTGACTCGTCCTCTCGGGGCTCTCCTTTCCCGAGAGCATTGTCAGCAATGAGCGTGTTCAGAGGCACAGCGGACGTCGTGACCTCGACCCTCTCTAGCTCACAAGAGAAACCACCTCATTTTGTACCAGCTACAAGTCAAAAGACTCACTCAGGCAAGGTACATGAAGCACGAATGCTAGCCCTCAACGGCGCCGCTAGCCGGTCGTCAAGCGTAGTGCAGAACAGAGCAACCTTCAATCCAACCCCGCGCTTGATCTCTCGGCGGCTGTCAACCTACGTACCGTATGCGTCCTCTTATGACACACAGTCGAGTCCTATTACCACAAAGAGGTCCGGCTCTCTCAGGAAATATTCAGTTTTTGAGAATCAAATTACGAGACCATCAACTGCTGTTCAATACCCTGATGTCAGGGAAGATCCAAATCATAACCCTGCGCAGATGCGAAGCCAAGCACCAGGCCACCAATTCTTTCAAACCAACGCTCGCGTGTCGCCTGTGAGTCACGGAAACATTTCCATGCCTCAAAGCTCGCAGGAAAGGCCGCTGCTTGGAACACTGGAAGCCTATCAATCTCACAGGATCAGCTACAATCCTTCGCAAGAGACGTCGGCCTCAACTCAAGTTGTTGATGAAGGCTTTCATGACTCAGCAATCTCTGGGACTGCTAGCAATAAGGTGGACCAAATGCAACTGAAGAGCCAATTTCGTACGACTCTCGGTGAAGCCTCTCAGGATCAAGAAGCACTGGGATGGTCCGCGGCAAGCAGTGCAAGCGTGGCTCTCGATCATGAACTACCCGCAACGGCGCATTCGATGTGGGCTGGCATTCAATCATGCCAGCTGAATGATCCAGAACCATCCCTCTACAGAGGTCAACATCCCGAGAGCTCATCAAGAAACCTGAATATGAGGAGTGAAGACTATACCTTGCCACGGACCTCATTTGGGCATTCTGCACCACCAACAGCTCCATCACACCCTCCTACTGGGTCTTTTGCATCATCTTCGGCAACTACTGACTCACTAACTCGCTTGTCTCCTCAAAAGCACTCCAGTCCAGGCGAGAATAGTACGAAGATCACTAACCTCAACGGGCGTGGCAACAGTAATGGCACTGTTAAGGTCAAAGAAGGAGACACTTCTAGGCTTTCAACAAATGAGGTAGCCGACGTCAGAGCGACAAATACTACAAATAAGCGACCGGCTTCTAGGCAAGCGCGGCCCCAGTCTAAAGCAAAGAGGCCTCGGAAGGCGAACCAAAGCGCGCAAGTGTACCAAACAAAACCTTCTCGACCTCTCACGAGAGCCTCGAAAAGATCCGAAGGAGTTCTTACAACCAATGTGCAGGAAGAGAGAGGTTCTCGAACTCTGAATGGAGCACAACCTCCTTCGACTGATGTTGTTCTGGCACAAGTGATTCAGTCTCCTGCTCAGGTTGACGAAAACGACGGACGAAGAGCTCCTCCAGCACCTCAGTCTGACATTGTGGCCGCAACTCCTCTTGATATTCAGAGAGCAGCTCAAGATAGGCTGGAAACCGAAGCTGAACCAGGCCACGCAGGCCAGGGCGGCCACCTCGTTGCTAGTTCTGCCTGCATGCGTTGCCGCCGTAAGCACCAAAGATGCAATGGCTTCAGACCGACCTGTGAATCCTGTACCAAGAGCGGCGTCTCGGTATGCGTGTATCCTGACGAAGTATCGAAAACAAATCACCGACAGTATCTCCGCCCTAGTCATCCAGAATTTGTCGCTCCGGATGAAACCGCTGGAATGCCAGCGGAAGATGCTGTCAATTCGCAGTCTCATTTGCAGCATGCAAGGCATAACGAAGGTATCCGAAAGGATGGCTCACCGGCAGTAGCAACCGTAGACTGCGGTACGAGCACTGATTCAAGAATGACGGACACATGTGTCCAAACAGACGCCCCCAAAAGATTACAGATGGATCTACTTGAATGGCGACGCTTGGTTGAGCGCGGTATGGCGCTGGAGGCGGCCCACCTATCAAAGGCCATCGACAACCTCAAGGACATTTCTGATTCCTCTGTCGATGAACAAGTGAAGCTACTAAGAGCAGCTCAACACGGTGGCCAGTTCGTGCGAGATCTTCTGAACTTGTTTCGACGCCAAGTTACCATATCTTGACACGAAGATAATGGCATTCCTTGGCTCTTTAATACGAGGCTACATACACCAACAATTGTTGCTTCTTCTGAGACGGGTCGCAAACCAATACTCATCAAGACATGGATATTGCATCTTTTTCCTTTTCAAATGTTTCGTTTTTGATTTGGAAGACTGACCTTGTGGGCCACCAGCGACGTAATATACAGCATCGCCTCGCCGGCTTCGTCCTAACAGTCACTTTCAGGCTGATTTGCAATTATATGTTGATTAGGAAGGTGCCCTGGAGACTACTTGAATTTACTGCAATACCGTGAATGTCCATCTGCAGCCAAAGTTTTGGGTGTGCTAGGTCGATTAGTTTTTCCCCTCAGCATTGTCCTTGACAATCTTGTCTTCGGGCGAGAATTTTAGACTGATGGAGTTAACGCAGTGCCTCTCATCGGTGGGTGTTGGGAAACCCTCTCCCTTGAAGACATGGCCCAAATGACCTCCACAGTTAGCACACATGATCTCGATGCGCTTCGTGAATAATGAATTGTCTTCTTGGCGCACGACAGCTCCGGGGATGCTGTCAAAGTAGGCAGGCCAGCCACATCCACTGCTAAATTTGTGCGACGCTTTGTACAACGGGGCCTCGCAGCCAGCACAGGTATAGACGCCTTCAGAAGGATAGTGCTTGTCGTATGTGCCGGACCCGGGAGGCTCGGTACCCTTTTGACGAAGAATTCGGAATTGATCTGAACAAAAAAGTTAGCAAAACGGAGATTCACACCTATTTCGTCGTGAAAGCACGGAAATGATGGACTTACCTCTGTTCAGCACTGCTCGCCACTCATCATCCGTACGCTGGTCGGGGAACGACATGCTGGAGGAGTTATCTGCGGCTTTTGAACCAAAAAGACTGCCGAGAATGGGAATTGAGGACATGGATTTAAGGGGAGTGGCTCGTTGAGTCGATGCCTGTAGGAGAGGAATCTGTTGTGTAGCACGAACTCGAGAGAGGCTTGAGATCGTATAGAGTGTTCGCAAAACACTGGAAATATGGAAGCGCATGAAGACTGTCAACGGAGGTGTTTCGGGAGCAAGGCTTCGTCTGTGAAGACCGGATTCTTATAGAGGGCGGCTTTGGGGCAGGGAGAACTAAGATATTTGACCCTGAGAAGATGTCCAACGTGAAGAAATTCAGACAGTTTTAATGAGATGAATCCTTGAGTCACTGACAAATACAGCACTCTTCTTAAGGGCTGTGTTGAATACGTGCCATTATGCAACCTCGGTGGCGGCAATAACCCCCCGCCGCCTCCCGGTCATTGTCTCGAGAGCCGACGTCAGAGATTCACAGCAGACAAGCCACTATGGCGGCTCGGCCTGTGGCGCACTGGAGGCCCCTGCCAATGCTGTTGCTTTCCTGATTGGCTTCGGCTGAGTCAGGCAGCAGAAGTGCGCCTGCAGTCCATCAATCAATTGATTAGTGGGCCACCGAGGGTAAAGACACGCTGGTTCACTACTACGCCTTGCTACCCAACTTGCAACCTGCCAACGTCCATTTGCTTGACCTGCCCGTCGACTTTCCGCCTATTGCCGCCGCCTTCAGCTCGTCCCTTTGACACTGCGCTTCTTCTGGGCAGATCTTCAGCCAGCTCTTGCTCGACGATCCACTGTCCCTATAATCCGCCCTTCCGCCCCGGTTTCAGCACTCGACTTTCCCAGTTCCAAGTCCCACGTATTCAGGTTTCCGGTTTCGAGGTTGACGGCGCTCTTTATATCCACAGTACAAGCAGACATCAAGATGTCGCGGCGACCACCGAATCCCGCCGCTGACCGGGCAGCAAAGAACCAGGCGACAATCAAGTCGCTACTCAAGCTGGAGCCTAACAAGATGTGCGCCGATTGCAAGAGGAACAAACGTACGTTGTGCAATTAGCTGCTCAGTGTGGTGTATAGTCGGGCGTTAGGCTAATTGATGACACCCTCAGATCCTCGTTGGGCAAGCTGGAATCTTGGTGTCTTCATCTGTATCCGCTGCTCTGGAATCCACCGAAGCATGGGCGTTCACATCAGCCGTGTCAAGTCTGTCGACCTGGACTCGTGGACTGATGAGCAAATGAATAGCATCCTTAACTGGGGTAATGCGCGCGCCAATAAGTACTGGGAATCCAAGCTGGCCACCGGCCACGTACCCTCCGAAGCCAAAATAGAAAACTTTATCCGCACCAAATACGAGCTCAAGAGATGGGTCATGGATGGGCCGATGCCCGATCCCGCTACACTAGACGCAGACGGAGACGACGATGTCCCTCTCAGCTTGGTTAAGGAGAAGCAGACGCTCGAGAGGAAGGAATCTCTTCGAAAGCAGTCCCAAGGCCAGCCGTCGATCGCATCCCCTCCACCGCCTGCTGTCGACTTGATAGGCGGCGATGAACCAATTCCACGAGCGAGCACTGCTGGTCCAGTGGGCGGAACCATTCCTCCCAAAGCGCAACCCGCTCCCCCAAAGGCAACTCCCTCAAACAGCTCGCTGCTTGGACTAGACTTTCTCGGGTCAGAACCATCTCCGCCTCCTCGACCTGCTAGCACCACTGGATCTGGTGGAGTTGGTGGCCAGTCACGACCAGACCTGAAGCAGTCGATTCTCTCTCTTTATGCTACTGCTCCGCGACCACAACAGCCATCGCACTCCCACACAAACTCCTTTGGGTCTATGCACTCCCCTACAGTCACAGCAGCACCCCAAATGACTCAGCAGTCTGCTCCTCCGTCCGCCGTCAACAAGATGAACGATGCCTTCAGCAACTTGAGCTTCTCCAACTTTTCCAGCCCCAAGAGTGCTTCCAGTTCCGCTTTCTCTGGTCTCGGTGGCATTAGCGGTATGCCGAGCAGCAAGTCGCCCCCGCTACAACAATCGTCTGCATTTGGGGGTCTCGGTGGTGGAAGCTTTTTCGACTCTAAGCCCACGGCTGCAGCTTCAACCCAGCCTGCAGCAGTCCCGGCCAGCAGTAGCTTTGGTGGATTCGGTGGATTTGGCTCATCTGTTGCTCCTGCCAAACCTGCTGCACCTGCTTCTTCGGCCATGGATGACTTGTTTGACTTTTCCTCGTCCTCTGCGGCTCCTGCCCCTACTAGCGCCGCGCCTGCGACGACCAGTTCCGTCTTTAACTTATCTCAACCTAAATCGCCTCCCGCGCCTGCAGCGAGCGCCCCCATAGCGGCTCTCACAGCCAGCAATACGATGGCCGGCTCAGATGTATGGGGAGGAAATGCTTGGGCGGACGCGGCTCCCAAGGCAGCCACTCCTCAGCCTGTTCAGTCTTCTTCCAACGACTTTGGTGGCTGGGGAAGTATGAGCGGTGGCTTCTTTGCCAATACATCCATTGTCCCTGGGGCATCTACCGGCTTTGTCACGCAACCAAAGGTGGCGGCTGACGAAGAATTTGGTGGGTGGACCAGTAGCACGGGAACGACGAGCGGGAACACAACCTCAAAGGGTGCCTCTGGAAGTGAAGACTTGTTCTCGAACGTTTGGCAGTGAAGTAAGACATGACTGACTGTATCACGCGGAACTGTGGGCCTCACGATCAGCCCTTCTTACACAATCAAAGGGACGTTGAAAGGCAAAGTGGCTATCGTTGCTCAGTGTGGGTACATGCGTGAATGCGCACTCGATGTCTCAATCGAAGTGAATGGATCAGAAAAAGAGCATCAGATCAACGTTGTAGACGAAAGCGCGCTAGAGAGATGATAGTATTCACCCGTTCGTTACCCCAGTAAATTGACCCATGATGTTCTGCATAAACCACCCGGGGAGATAAACCTCAAATTGACGCCATTGCTATGCCTGTCTGCCCATCCGTGTGTCCCGTCCGTCTGCTTGTATATTCATTTCGCTTGTATCTTGACCAACAGCTGCCAACGCAGTTCTGGGCTGGAATCTCAAAGGGCATCGACAGCAAGTTCCCCCTTCCAGATATGTCCAGAAAGGGTTCCGCCAGCCCGTCTCGGCTTGCCCTGGTGAATAGAATGTTGGGGCTAACGTATTGCCCGTTTTAGCTTCTGGTCCCACCGCAGAATAATCATGGCTTGACCCTCAAATGCACTTTTGTGCCCACACGTGGCTGATAATGTATGCTGATCCTTCTTCGTCATTCCTTCAATCAGGTCCCAGCTCGTCCGGTGTTGGTAAGTTAGGCTTGGCACCTTTCTTGTCTCTTCTTCGGTGCTGCCCTTTTCCTTCTATCGTTACTCGTCCGTGTTTGTCGAGTCTCTCTGTCGGTCTGTTTGTTTGTGTATATAGTGTGTATGAGCACAGCCACCCGATGGATTCTTTGATTTCGTATCTGGTCGAACATCATTTACCGATTTCCGCGACCTTGATTTTCTAATAGCCAGCTCAAAAGAAGAGTTTCCAGGCATAATAGAGGAATAAGATACAACCGATTAGTATAGCGGACAACTTGAAGATGGCAATACGGTTGCCTGCGGCAGCCATGCGTCCGAGACGACTTGCGGAACCGGTAAGGGAGGAGCGCATCGAGGAAAAGGTGTCGGACTATGTTACATTTCGATTTAGCCTAAGACGGGTTTCTAAGACTCCAGGCAAGAAAGAGCGCATTCTATCTGTATTGATTTGAGGCCCGAGGTTTCCCAAGAGAACGTACAGTATTGTCAATGACAGCTTGGTCTCTTGCATTGTCGTAAATGTCAATGGTGACGCCGCGCAGTGCAGAGACCTTTGCGGATAACTCGTCCAGGCGCGAGTTGTTTTGGCGCTCGCGTTCGTAGGCTTCTGACATGTTGGGCACGTGTTTGTCCTTTTGGAAGGGTGAAGGGCAAGGGAGGGGGGGAGGGCGGTTTATCCAAGAGCGTGGCGGATCGTATCGTCTTGGCTGCGACTGTCGGGGATGCGGTGGCCTTAGCGCTCGTGGAGAGGATATGGATGGAAAGTCAAGGCAAAAGGCCTGGTCTGCTGTGGGTATCGGGCAACGTCGTGAGCCGGTCTTGAGGGCGGTGATGGTCGAAAGCAGATGCTTGTTGGACAATAGGAGCGGTTTTTCTTCTCTGGTCTTGTCGTTATGGGTGGAATGCGTGTGGTAGGTGGTTGTTTGTGTGTTGAATAGCAGGTGGTTGGGGGGGAGGATAAGGGGCGCTAAAGAGAGGATGAGACACGAGTTGACGAGTATGACGATGCAGGCTGGGCGTGGTTGATGGAACCTAAGATGGCCTACAGCCGCGGACTTTTTGAGGCACGATTACATAGTACAGGGCCTGAAAAGCCTAGTACAAGGAACAAGTACACTGTACCTACTTACTATAGAGTTACTGCAGCGCCCACGTGCCATGCCCCAGCATGCACAGCCCCTTCTTGGTACTGGCAGCGGGTTAGCATTGCGCTTCTGTGACAGAGGAATCTGTGGCCAGAGGAACACGAATTATTAGCCTTGTCCAGCTGGTTTGAAGGGGCTGTGTTGCCTGGGCCTTGTGGCGATCTGTAAATGGGCAATATTCTTCATCGTACACATCGGTACTTATGCATTATGAGGTCGTTCGGGAGGCCAGTTCGACAGGGCTACGAAGCATCAAGTAGGTGCGGCAAAGTCCCCGCTACAGGGCCAAGCAGGGCCAAGCAGGGCCAAGCAGGGCCTATCTTATCGAAACATTATGTAGCAGCAGCTGGGCGCTGAGGCAGTGGGTCATCTGCTTACTATGTACATTAGTAGTAAGTACAAAGTAGCCGTGCAGACTGCCAGCCCTGCAAACGTGCCTGCAGCTGCTCGGTTAGTGGCCGTTGGGTCTCCAATACGCTCCCAACCTCGCCTTTAAACCCACTTGCCCGCACCTGCCCGTGCTGCAGCAATACAACAGGCAAGCACAACAGCCGTAATCCGGACTGACGTTGTTGTTTCCATCTCTCAAGGTCGTCTCTCTTCACCCCGGATTTCTTGAAGAACGCACTTCGTCTAGATTCCGGAACCCAGTGTCGCCAAAAATGGGCATCAACAACCCTCTTCCCTCGTCGCTGGCTTGTAAGTCGGGCCCCTCATCCAGCAGCACCCCGCTTTGAAACCGCGTCACCCTAAGCTGCCGTCGTCAGCGAGCGCTGTCGAGCGCAACGTCGCGACATGAGGTTAGACTAACACCCAACCCGTCCAGCCGAGTGCAAGAAGTGCGGCAAGATCCTCACCTCCTTCGTCGACCCTCGTCAAGCATTTTCCCCCGACAAGGTCATCCCGCCCTCCGTCCTTGCCAATGCGCAGGTAGGTCACGTCTCTTGCAATTCATCCTCTCTGGGCCGCCTTTGGTGGATCAGCTTCTTTGAAGTTTATGTGCGCCAAAGGTTCTCTGTACTATAGACTAACCGTACAATCTCTTGTACCTTTCAGGGTCTCGCTATCCTCACCGTCATCAAAGCCGGATTCCTTGGTTCTGCCCGTTTCGGTTCCGGCCTCGTCGTCGCCCGCCTCGCCGACGGATCTTGGTCCGCTCCATCCGCGATCGCAACCGGTGGCGCAGGATTCGGTGGCCAGATTGGCTTCGAATTGACCGACTTCGTCTTCATTCTCAACGACGCTTCTGCGGTCCGCACATTCTCTACTGCTGGATCGATCACTCTGGGTGGAAACGTCTCGCTTGCAGCGGGGCCCGTGGGTCGCAATGCCGAGGCTGCCGGAGCGGCCAGTCTGAAGGGTGTCGCGGGCATCTTCAGCTACAGCAAGACCAAGGGACTGTTTGCGGGTGTCAGTCTGGAAGGCTCGGCTATAATAGAGCGCAAGGATGCCAACGCGAAGCTATATGGCCGGCAGATTTCTGCGCGCGAGCTTTTGGAGGGCCGGGAGCGACCGCCGCCAGCTGCTGCGCCTCTGCTCAACGTTCTGAATTCAAGAGCATTCAGCGGCACGCGATCTGGCACCTACGACGACTCCATGTACAATGACGTCCCTGTGTACGGTGACACGTACAACGACAATAGCCATGCCCACAGCCGCGGACAGTCATACGGAGGAAGCAGCGGCCAAGGCGAGTTTGGCGCCCCCCGCAGAGCCAATACTTGGCAGGACGAGGTTTACGATAACCCTCGATCATTCGGCTCCGGCTCGCGATCCAGTACTTTACAGGACGTCACCGTCCCTCGCGAATACTACTCGCCTGAAGATCGCAAGGTCGGACCTGGAAGACCCGCCGCGCCGAAGCCAAACTTTCAAAGCAAGCAAGCTCTTATGAAGAAGAACGAGGCCGTTGCGCTCTTCACATTCGAGGCGGAGCAGCCAGGCGATTTGGGCTTCAAGAAGGGCGACATCATTACCGTACTGAAGAAGACGGACAGTGACAATGATTGGTGGTGCGTGTTTGGTGTTGATAAACCTCTTCCCCCCCCCCCCCCGGCCCCCAAAAGCTCTTCTCAACTGAGTGACTGGATCTTGTTGACTGATTGATTCGTAGGACTGGTATGATTGGTACAAAACACGGCAACTTCCCTAGCAACTACGTCAAGATGAAGGAGTGAGCCACCGTCAAAGGTTGCTTGAAGCACTCAATACTTGACTCGATGTACACTGAATCGCTACCCCGGAAAGCCTTCGGCCACGTCTTTGCATTGCTGGGATGAGCATGTCAAGGCTGCAGTTCAACGACTTTCAGGTATACCGTCGCCGGTGCTCCTCTACTGCGAGCATGGTGATAATGACTGAGAAGCAAGCCCCTAGCCAGCCGTTACCGATCCCTCCAGCAAAGAAGCGAGATTCGCAAAGTTCTCGAATATCGCACATCCTCTTATTCTCACCCTCTCGTTGCGCCCGCTTCTTGCCTAATTCTCCGACCTCGATTATACCAAAATTGCGTCTACAGTGTCTGGCGTTTAGGTAGCATCTGTTTTGATTTGGCCTTTCTTTTTGGGTTATGATTGACCTTTGATATTGCCTGTATTCTTACTATCTCTTCATCTCCCCCTTGTTATGTCGATGGATGTTCTAGGCGGCTTTATCGTCTTTCTCATTCTCAATAGATAGATGCAATAGCATATAGTGCAATAAATACAGAATCTTATTAGCATGACCTTTTTCGTCGTCACAGTCCATATGTGAATTATTGACGCCTTGAGTTGTTTGACAGAGGACTTTCGCGCGGGTGAGTGACCGCGTCCATACATGGAAAGGCCGAAGTGGCGCATTTGCAAGACTTCAGGGTAGATTGCCTATGGACCAGACAATGTTGAGTAGGCACTTATCACAGCTTATGTTGCCAAGCGACGTTGCAAGCCAAAGTATGGACAGGAGACTTGGATGGACTTGGATGGCATACTGAGAGTTGGCAAATGGCTCGCGAGAAGCCCACAAACAGCATCACCGTTCTCATGTGCGATTGAAGTCCCCATCAAACCTGTGCCTCATTCTGGCCCATATTTTCCTTGACTTTAGCCCACAATTCCCAACTTGGACCTCTTCTGCTCCATCTTACCAATTCTCAGCGCTTGTCTCTTCGATACCGGCGTTTCCATTGCCACTCATTCACCCCCAATACCCATCTTAGCAAGTGAAAGTACTTGTGCGTCACTTATTTGAACGACAGCAAGAGATGTCACTGACAACGTGCTGTGGCTCTATCGAGATATATGCATATCCTCGACCACGGCTTCTCATATATGTGATGGGCTCCTGAAGTGATACTACACGACTGATTATCACATTTGGCAAGTTAGACACAAGTGTATATGCTCTTGTGTGAAGGATCTTTCGTAGGCAGGAAAAGAATCCAGAAAGGGTGATAACTCAGAAGTTCCTGTGACCATCAGTCGTAGCATTCACACCGCAATGCTTTTTCTTTGTGGAATACTAATGAAATGGGATAGGCTTCTCTTATTCCTCGTATCGTTATTGGAAAGGTACTTTGCTATGCTGCGTGTGACCAAGGAGTCTTCCTCTTCTCTTTTCAGTTTTGCCAACATCAAATCGCACGCACGAACATTCAACACAGCTCATCTCCCCCGCAAAAGATATCTCGCCACAGAAGCCTACGTCCAAATACCGCCACAATGTACATGTCAGGCTCGGAACGATCAGAATCTCCCGATCTCAGGCCGATAGGCGAAATGACGGATTTCCAGCGCGGCATGTACATCAGTGCCCGCCAGAGCACAGCACTCGAGCGCAAAGTCTGGAAGCGAACAGGCCTGTTCGCGTGCATCCTCGTCCTCTTTTGGGTCCTGCTGCCCGTCATCCTCATGGCCCTCGGCGCGACGCTCATCTGCCGGTTTGCGATTCCCGGCGGCCGCAGCATGTCTGGGGCCGAGGCCCTCTCCCGCTGCAATGTCCTGGGCGCCTACGAGATCGGCATCACATATACACTCAGCAACATGGCCATTGGCGTCGTGGGCGGCTTCTTTGCCCGCATTCTCGCCAAGCGCGGCTCCCGGCGCCTCCAGGACCACGTGCGCCGCCACCACATGAGCGCCCACGAGAAGCGCGAGTACCATGTCCGGCGTCGGATGCGCGAGCGCGAGCGGCAGCACCAGCGGGAGGCAGATGCCGAGATTGGCTGGCTCCGTCGGCGGCAGGATGC
The DNA here is from genome assembly GCA_011317545.1 of Coniella vitis. Classification (NCBI taxonomy): domain Eukaryota; kingdom Fungi; phylum Ascomycota; class Sordariomycetes; order Diaporthales; family Schizoparmaceae; genus Coniella; species Coniella vitis. The sequence continues at coordinate 1,200,006 of WUJK01000008.1, forward strand.
TATTGACGAGGCCAGAGATCACTACTACGCCAAATATAAGGGATACGAGGCCAGCGACGATATGTTTGGCGCCTTCTCGGGCTCGGAGAGCTCGATAGAGCCTCCAGTCCCGGCTCATATTCTGCCAGAGACGCATGTGCCAGATCTCCCAGGACCGGCGGCACCTCCGCCGCCACAAGTGGGTATCAACCCAGCTCGGCAGGCTGAACCTCCCCCTCCACCACCTCCTTTTATTCCTCCCAGCCAACAACGACAGCATAGCCCCCCAATAGACATTGCAAACCGCAGAACGAGGCATCCAGAGTTTAATTCAAGCATACCTCCGCCCAGGGACCAAGGTCGCGGCCCCGAGCCAAATCGGCAGAGAAATGGTGATCCACGTGGATGGGAAGATCCATACTTTGATAGTGTAAGTTGTGAAAACCTCACTGGGCAAACCCCCTCCATCTCTGATAAACACTCGATACTCACCAGGGCTCAATCTAGCGTCCGAGTCGGGGCCAGCGCAACAATGACCGTAACAGGGTGCCTCCGCCAATGGATTGGTCGTGAAACAAAGGTCTTTGCTCATCCTCTCTTGCAGTTTCTATAATGTGTCCAGTTCGGTCTTTTCCTACATTGACTAGGATTCTGCTAGATTTGTTTGTAAAAGTACTGCCTCCAATAGGATAGTGACAGGTAATCAGAGCATATTCCAGTCCTAGATGTTGCTCATTGCTTTAATGATTGATGAGATAGCTTTGAGCGTATTTAGCAAGCAGCATTGAACTTTCGTTGCTATAATATTGATAGTTACTAATCTAAAGGACTCAAGCCATATAAAAAAGGCACAATTTGTCTCTGAATATTCTTGAGCAGCTTATACTAGGAACCAACATCATTAATTGTTATATAGTGATTTAGAAGCGATCTTTGTTTACCAACGGCTACTTAAGAGACTTTATTCGCGAACCCCCAGTCCTTATATTTCAAGTGATATACAATACGCTTGATTTGTTTACATTTAACAAGTATCGTATGTTCATAATGTTCTTATTGCGGATCTGCTGTATCAACGCGTGGGAACGTGTACACAAGAGAAATAAAGTACTCATGCTAAAGATATAAAAGTATCAAGACTTATGCGCGTGACGTATATATTATTACTTTATCTCTCTATAGCTTGTTATTGAACAATACTCGGGGCCAGTAACAGAAACTAGATCACGGCAGCTTTGTTAAGGCTTTTGATTAATTAGGAGGACTATGATTCTGTTTAATACGTCTTGGAAGGTGGGTGCGCTGTTTGGCAGGGCGTAAGTAGTATTTGTTCATCCGCACCATGTAGCATGTAGTCATTAACGACTCGTAGATATTCAGTCACTCAATCTACAAAGTCTTTGGTTACCTTTGGATTGGTGGATGGCAATGTTGACTATCTAGTATTAAAGACTCATCAAGTCGGCAAAGAATACGCCACTTGTTGTCTATTTCAGGGGCATCAACTAGACGTATAAGCCCTTCATTGACATCTTTCTCGATGAAAAAGACGCAGACTGAGCTCAACCAAATGGCTTTCCTTTCCAGATCTCAGGTATGACTCGAGTTTTGCACTTTCTTGGTAGTCCCAGCTAGCAGTGATTGCCAGAACTCAAGTACACGACTCCCAAAACAGAGGTATAGATTGCTCATGGCTCGCGAAAATCCTGTAACAAGATTTGACCTGTAATAATGGCCACGTCCACAAGCTAAGTCTGTCACAGAATCGAGACTCTTCACTCATGGGAGTGGGCAAGTTGACAAAGTTGACACAACTTGTCCCAAAAACAGTGCAACGCATAAATCCTTTTGTCCTGAGCCCAAGACCAAAAAGTGGCTCCTCTCGAGGCCTGGACTTTGAACGTCGTACAATCAATCCTCACACGCAATATCATATTGCTGCCCGCTACTCTGGAAGTGCTCAACAATTACGAACTTTCTCTCCAAGAAAAAGATTCTGTAAGAATCTCCAGACGCAAAGCTTTTTGCTCTGCGAAAGGAATAATGGCAATCAATCTGCCTATGAAACTGTAAGGCACTTTTTTTTGTCCTTGTGTCCTTGTGCCCTTTGTCCCCCCCCTTCTCTTTCTCTTATCGTCTTTGCACAACAAAACAAACAAAACTCACACTTACACACACGGATGGGGGCCCCGCAGACGTAAACGCAAAATCCCCTGGTGGGCCATCATCACCGCCAGCGCGATCGCAGCGGCCGGCGTCGTCCTCAGCGGGTACATCCTGCCGCGCTTCCTGGCGCGCTTCATCTGCGCCGTCGCGAACCCGGTCGACTGGGCCTCGTGCGTGGCGGCGGGCGCCGTGGCGCTGGGCATGATGCTCTACGGCGCCATGGCCGCGTGGGGCCTCGGCCAGCTCAAGATGAGGAGCCAGCTGACGCAGGACCTAGACGCGGCGAACGGGCCGTCCGCCGCGGGCTCGTTGGAGCAGCAGCAGCAGCCATCGCCGCTGCCGCTGCCGCACTTTTTCGGCGGCGATGACAGAGGAGGAGCAGCCATATCTGAGGTGGGGAGCGCAAGTGTGTGTGATGTAGAAAGCTTCTATACAGGAAGAAGGTGAAAATTGGGAAGAAAGTGGGGGGGGGGTGTGTTTGGGAGAGGTTGCGAAAGGCGTCACATAATATTGCAAAGCTGCGCTGCTGTGGGTACATCTTTTCCAAAAAGAGATAGAGGGGGATCGGAGGGCTTTTCTATCTGCCACGGGGGACGAACTCAACGAACACTTTGGCTTTTGCAAATGGCCTTGGTATCTCCAGGTTTTGCGTTGGATGTTGTCCTAGCAGATGAAACCCCCAGCAGCAGCGGCATACTTGGTCAGGAGAAGTAGTAGTAGTAGTGGAATGGGAACACTTCACACACTTGGTGACCGACTGTGCCGCCTTGACGACACCTGAGGGATGAGGCTTCTCGACAAATACGCAAAAGGTGGTGTTTGTGTGTGTGTGTGAACAGGGTAGAGGGAAGTAGGCGGCAGGAGAAACCGAGCTTGCCGTTGGTAATCGGGTGGTGCTCTCAGAGACACGAGCCTCTTGGGGCTGTCAACGTACGCGACGAAGTAAGTCAAGCCCTTTCCGGACGGCGAGAGATAGTTATACTCTGCACGTGTGTGGTGGGATGAAAAGTGTACGAAGAGGGGCACGCCACAAGGGACCACTAGGTCAGGCCCACCGTTGGTGATCTCGCCGCTGACCAAGAGATATCCCAGAGTACATGATCAGTCCATCTCGCCACCGCTTTCTCCCAAGGGTCGTTGGACGGAACAATCAATGCCTTGAGGAAAACCCCCTTTTCCGCAGACTCCATTTGAAAGACAACACTCTGAATCCTACGGCATTTTCCGTGCGGTACCGCCGCCCATGCAGGGCGCGTACTACATAGTATGGCCTACTATGTATGAGAGGAGATGCCATCACTTGGTGCGGGAATAAACGAGTAGATTCGATGGCACCATGTCCACAATCTTCGCGGTGAGAGACTGGTTCGTGGCATGCATGGCTGCGGTGTATCATCAGACTTCAGTCGGAGTGCCTCCTGAGTCGTGATGCTCCAGCGTTGCGTTGCGCCACTTGGTCGAGTGCCGGCATTCCGAACTTGTCACATGGACACAAGCGCCCCATGCTGTCATGTCGAGGACTCTTCTGGCTGCTCTGCCGCTCTCTTCTTCCCTCGGTGAAGATGAACTGCCAGCTGCTGCTGATGAGGATGGCTGTCCCACTCCAAGGTCCTCGGCATTCTGTCCACTCTATCCACTCTGTCCACTCTGCCTTAACCCTTTGTATATGCCCTGTTTATTTCCTCAAGGACTAGTCCCAACGTGGTAAATCATCCATGATACCGCCTGGGAGATGGCATATCATGGAGCCCAAGGAGACCCCCCGCCCCTCCAGCAACCAGGATCAGCGGATGTGGCGTGGATAGGAGAGCCAGGGAAATGCCTCTTGATGATAATAATCTCGAGCATAACGCCACCGGGGGTCATGAGCATTTGCCGTTGCCTCGCCAGCAGGAAGAAACCTTGTACCGTGCCCCCCCTTTCGCTCGAGACGCCGAGACGCACCGTACGGGGAGTTGGTTGTACGATGCTGCTATGGAGGTCGGTGAGCGAGGTCTTGTCTAATCTCAACACGAATTAATAACGTAGCAACAAATCTACGGCGAGCAATTTCTCCGCAAGGAATAAAACTAGAAGAAAACAAAAAAAGGGTTTTTGGCCTGTGAATTACCGCGTTTCAGCCACTGCGGTGCCACACAGCCAAAGCCCCCACCCCTGTTTAATGTCATCTTCAACAGCCAATCATATTGGTGGATAGTGGGCGAGGACCCATAGTAATCTAGACCTTGATGGCCAAAGCATATCACAGGGCCCTTTAATAGTACATAGTACAAAGTACATAGTACCTCCTAGAGACCAGGGCCGAATGGAAGGTGGGGAACCGAACGGAACGGGTGAAGGACGTTGTCTTGCTCTTTTTTTTTTTCTGGGCGGGCGGGAGGGGGGAGCGTGAGCGCCAGCCCCTCCTCGAGGTCGGCTTGTCGTCAGGATAGACTCGGTTTGGGGAAGCCCGTTCCATGTTGGCTGGAAAAAAAAGCCAAGAGATCTCAGCGGGCAGCCAAGAGATCTTTGCCGAAAGCCAAGACATGCCTGAGGCGTCTGCTGTGCGCGCAGTCAGGCAGTCCAGCGGTCTCGGCAGGTGCCATGCATCATCGCTTGGCAGTCATGATCCATTATCTGGGGTAATAAGAAGGCCCCGACTGCTGTGCACTATCATAGTAAGCAGTATATCACAGGGACACACTCGAGTCGCAGCAGCAGCAACGATAGTCGTCTGGCCATGGCGGGATACTGGACTATAGTGTGTACTTTACTATAGCAGTGAAAAAAGGTTATCTCGCTTGTGGAGATGCTGCTGCTCCTACTATGTACAGGATATACTATTACTATGTAGAAGTACATAGTAGTATCGGCTCGGCTCCTAGGTGCTGACAAAGTACAGTATATACCACGGTACTCGCACATGGTACGCTTACTATGTATTAGCCAGTGACTTGTCTCTGCCCCCGGCATATATGTTGAAAGTACAGGCCAAAGACCATCAGATGATCCTCTGTGGATGAATGTGCCTGTCTTTGCGGATCGAATCGACGCACCCGTGAGTTTGTTTGAAAGCCAAGTCTGTTTGGGCACTAATCACAGAGATTCCCACGGTTCGCCCAAGGCCTCGTCCCCGGATGGGTGTCGAGGCCTTGTCCCTGACAATCTGCCCTGTATAGAGACGAAATGACCGATGGTTTCACGTAGACAACAAGACCAAGGAGCAGTCCCAACCAAAGTGAGAGAAGGTGTGTGTGCGTGCGTGTAAATTTGTGATGATGATTATGATTGCGATGATGATGATGATGATGATAGTAATTCTCTCGGCGAGTACTATTATGATTACCTGCTCATCTTGTTCTAGAATTCCACCAATCCCAAAGGCCTGCTTTCTGAAACGCCAGCGGAAACTCTGTTGCTTGGATCATTTCCTACATAGCGTCGACTAGTCCTAGAGTAGCAGCCGTTGACCCCATCGCTGGGGTCTTTTGGGCGTCAACGTTGCTGACGTGTGTGTGTGTGTGTGTGTGCCGGCAAGACAATGAAGAAGCAGAGAAGTAATCAAGTCCTTCTAACAGCTTCGGTGTGTGGGGCGGGCGGCGGCGGCGAAGGTTTTCATGCATATCAAAGCGGAGCCTCGCCACCAATCACCAAGACCTCCCCCCTGATGGCTTCGGTTCATTTCCGGATCAACAACAACGCACAAGGTTCCCACCCATCTTTGGGTATGCTATGCGTACTATAGACTGGCCTCTTGATATTCGACCCTTTTTCAGGTGGATGAAAGGTGGAGAACGCAAGGCCAAGCAAAAGAGCCAAGCAAAAGCCAAGTGCAAACAAGCACCACGATATGCTGCCGTGCTGTTGTTGTTGTTGTTGTTGCCCAGCAGCAAGGCTTGGGTAAGGTGCCGAGGGAAACGTCAGCACGCACAGCCCCCTTGCTCGGCTGTTTGGCGTGGCATTGGGCAGTGCAATGCTACTATGTATGCTTTTGCTGCTCCCCCACGTGCGTGGTGGCACAAAACAAACGGACAAAACGCTCGTTTCCCAAAACATTCTTACCAGTCACAAAACCCACCACGAGATGTCATGGTACACACGCCACGATAAAGCCTGCAAGGGTTCAACAAACAGCTTTTCCCCTGTTGCGAGGTGGCCCGTTGAGGTGGGGGGGTGGGGAGGGGGACCGGCTTGCTAGGAAGTACATGGCCTCATCTCAGTCCTGCTCCTGCAATACTATGTATTATTATTATATTGGAGGACGGACAGCATTGATATACAGAATAGTAGCACACCACACATCCTAGGAGTAACACGGTATATAGTATACTATGTAGTAAACAATTCCAAGCGCCCCGTCGTCGCTTGTGGATGTGACGGGCGGCGAGCGCCGGTTCCATATCGAAAGTACATGGCAGAAGTACTATGTCTCACAGCATACATAGTAAAGTACCTCAGTAGAAGTATACATGGTACTTACATACTATGAGCACTATGTATCGCAGCCCGCCGCCCTTCACCTGTTGGCGGCTCCACAGGCGCACAGCCGTCACCGTAGATTGGGGAGTCGGGAACTCGACAAATGTCGAGGGGCCGCCTTTTGGCTTTCCCCGCCGCAGTGGATTGATGGCAGCACAGCTTGCTAGCAACACCCAGCACTGCGGGACTGTCAGAGTACATGGCAGCGGTCACATGAGAGCCCAGGTACTGTGAGAAACGACGAGAGAAGCGCCACAACGGACTTCTAGTGCCGTGGTCATCTCCGGCACTTCATGGGGGACCCAGAGCGAGGCCAGCCTTGCCCCACGGGAGCAGGACATGGCCCCCCCATCGGGAAGTATCCTGATCCTGCATTCTGGATCCTGGACTTCTGGATTCTGGATTCTGGGGACCCAGAGAAAGAAGGCCAGAAAGAAGCAAGCAAGCAAAAAAACAGACGATCTGGCTGGAGATGTCGTCGGGAGAGGAGCCATGAGCTTCCTGCATAAAAAGGGCGTGAGTTTCCCTTCCTTCATCTCGACTTTTCCTTCCTTCTTCATCCCCATTCACATCACAGTCATTCACTCTTGAGTAGATTCTCAACACACTCTTTTTCTCAATCTTCTGATTTTTGAATTGCCAGGCTGACCTAGTTTCACCTCGCAATTACCAACATTCTTTTCCCCAACCAACCAACCAACCAACCTTTCAACATGCAGCTGCAACTCTCTCTCGGCGCCCTGGCTGGCGCCATGGTCGTCATGGCCAGCCCGGCCCCCGCTCCCACGCCCGCCCCCAGCCCCAAGGAGGTCGACTCGGCCCTCAAGGAGCGCGCCGCCGCCTGCACCTTCTCGGGCACCGCCGGCTACTCGTCCGCCTCCAAGTCCAAGGCCGACTGCTCCACCATTGTCCTCGACGCCCTGACCGTCCCCGCTGGCGAGACCCTCGACCTGACGGGCCTCACCAAGGGCACCACGGTCAAGTTTGTCGGCACCACCAAGTGGGACTTCAAAGAGTGGGACGGCCCTCTGTTCGCCGTCTCCGGCACCGACATCACCGTCACCGCCGAGGACAGCGCCGTGCTCGACGGCCAGGGTGCCAAGTGGTGGGACGGCAAGGGTGACGACGGTATCGCCAAGCCCAAGTTCTTCCAGGCCCACGACCTGACCGACTCGACCATTGAGAACATCTACATCCTCAACCCCCCTCACCAGGTCTTCTCCATCAACGACGCCGAGACCCTGGCCATCACCGACGTCACCATTGACGGCACCGACGGCAACACCGACAGCCTGGCTGCCAACACCGACTGCTTCGACATTGGCTCCTCCTCCGGTGTCACCATCTCCGGCGCCACCTGCTACAACCAGGACGACTGTGTCGCCATCAACTCGGGCACCAACATCGTCTTCACCGGCGGTCTCTGCTCCGGTGGCCACGGTCTGTCCATTGGCTCCGTCGGCGGCCGCTCCGACAACACCGTCGAGGACGTCACCTTCGAGTCCTCCACCGTCGAGAGCTCCCAGAACGGTGTCCGCATCAAGACCATCTCGGGCGACAGCGGCACCGTCAAGAGCATCACCTACAAGGACATCACCCTCAAGGACATCACCAAGTACGGTATCTACGTCACCCAGGCCTACAACGGCGACTCCGCCACCACTGGTGTCCCCATCACCGAGTTCGAGCTCGACGGTGTCTCTGGTAGCGTTGAGAGCGATGCTTACTCCGTCTGGATCGACTGTGGCTCGTCCAGCTCCTGCTCCAGCTGGACCTGGACTGACGTCGACGTCACCGGTGGAAAGGGCACCAAGTGCACCAACGAGCCCTCCGCTGCCTCCAGCTTGTGCTAAACGATCTCGGATGATTAATTGGACTCATGGACAAGAAAGCCGCGGGCTGGAGAGGACGCTTGAATGGGTTTCCTCTCCAGTCTGAACCCACTCCTCTGCATTGTACATATTTAGCTTAGACATTCTGTATAGAGCCAAATCTCCAATGGCTCCCGCCGTTGGAGCCAAGGCAAATACCAACACAAGTTGTTACCAAACTCCAAATGCCCTTCCGAAAAGTGACTTCGAAATGTTCATGAACAGAGTGTCTTACTTACAGATTGCCAGCCACGAAAGCCATGGATGGAGGACGAGATAACTGCCGAGAATCGATAAGCCGCATGCAAAAACATTATAAGTAGTAAGTAATACTTACTTCATAGTAGTACCCGAGTACTTTCTAGCATCGACACTAAAAATTCAAGCTTAATAGGTATCTTCTCGAATGCGCCTCTAGTGGGGTCCCGCTTTGGTGCTACGTCAACTCACCTGCCTCTTATACTATAGTAGTGAGGGTTCTTCAAGATACGGTCAACCAATTGAACGTTAACTGACCGCACGTGATATATAGTAAGTTCGTACGTTCTGAAGGTTGGTTGATTAACTAGCTAGAAGGGTAACTATCTCGGGGGCTTTAGTATTATAGATATATAGTAGGTATATGCCGTGCCGGCTATACCGGTAGGCAGACGCCGGCAGGTACGGATCTATAATTACCCCTTTTCTTATATTAATCGTCCTAATTAATCCCTTTCTAAAAAAACCTTACGAATATATCTTCGTTTATAGTAATCCTTACTAAACTTAAGTATTTTAAAGGTATCCTATAAAATCTATTACTACTTAATATCCTAGATTAAAATATACCGAATCCGGTGCTTTTAGCTATTATATCGTTATAAGCTTAATAGGTTTTTATCGCGTTTTTAAGCGATTTAGCTTAAATTGCCGTTACTCGCTTAACTAACTATTACTAGCTTAATTCGGCTAGCTTTAGCCGTTATTATTTAATTATTATTTAGGCTAGCGTTTATAGCAATTTATATACGGTCCTTTTCGAATATCGTTTTATTTATATATTATAGGCTACGAATAGGGTAGCTATCCGTATTATAAGTAGGGAATAAATTAGTACCGTTATACTTAAACGGTAGTATTATACTACCTAGGCTATATAAACCGTATATATTATTAGCGTAGTAACTTATAATAGCCTAGGGATTATTATAATACGGCTTATACTTATATACTTTCTATCGTATATATAAAACCTAGTTACTAAGCGCGTATACTCTTAATAAAGCCTTTTTTTCCTATAAGATTACTTATATAGCTATATATACGGCTATTAAACTATTCGTATATCTATATACTAGAGGAGCTTTATAGTACTTTGCTAATTTATAGTCGATTGCTATCTCCTCCTCCTCCGTTAAATTATATATATATATAGCTATTTCGATAGTAATAGCGGGCTCGTTTAAGTTAGGTATAATACCGAAGAGTAGAAAGAACGGTAAGTAACTAGACGGTTATAGCGTCCGATTATATATTCGTATAGCGCGCTTTACGACTATATTAGGGTCTATTATATAGACTATCTAATTATATATTATACCGTACTTTAGTAGGTTATTTACCTTTTCGACTTTCTTATTACCTTATAAGTATACTAGTATAATAGGGTAAACCTTATTATTATAATATTTATATTATTATTAAGCTTTTATACCGGTAAAGTAATTAGCGTTATCCGAGATAAGCTCCTTAGGTATATTAAATATCTATATAATACGCTCTAATAGTAATAGCGTAGCTTTAAATTATATATTCGCTATTACCTTAGCTTTAATCTATCCTATCGTATATTTTATAGTTATAAGGATTAATATACTATTAATAGCTATAAAGTTAATTACCTAGCGCGTTAGTAGCGGTAAGGGTAATATAGGTTATAGGTTTAATAGTATAGGATTAAGCTTTTTTATTAACTAGTAATAAGGGTATTCGGTTACTATTTATTATACGATTAAAACTAATTTAGGGTATTAGAACTCGTATATTAGTAAGCGTACTATTATACCTACGGTTATATAACCGTAGCTCTTATAAACGTTATACGCTATTTTAATAAGCTTACTCTTATTTACTATAAGTAATATTACTTAGCTTTATATAGCTAGTCCTTACGGGTATAAAGGGTCTCCTAATAGCCTTATATAACGTATTAATCTATATAAACGTCCGCGATATACTATAAAGTATTCTTTTATCTATTATTTATTTATATTAGGTAGTTATAGGCCTTATAATATTAAATACTCTAATATTACTTATAGATTTAACCGATTTATCTTATAAAGGTATTTTAAGGTATATATAGGCTTCGAATCGTTTATCTCGAGGGTATTCGGAGGGTTTAAATCGGAATATTCTTTATTAAGGTATATTATAGTAGTATCGTCGCCGCTAATAGGTAGTTTAGAGAGGTAATTAGCTATTATATTCGCTTTATCTAGCCTATAAACGATACGAATACTATAGTATTTTATAGCGTCGAGAAAACGTATTATTCGTAGTAGTTATTCGATCTTTATTTATAACGTTTTTAAGGAGTTATAATCTATTACTACTATTACCTCGCTTCCTTAAATCTAATATTTCTAGTATTAAAGCGCTAATAAGATTATAAGTAGTTCGTATTCTTATACCGAGTAATATAATTACGTTAGTATTAGTTTATACGAGAAATAAGTAACGGGGTAAAGAGTTAATTTACCGTTCGAATCTAAGTATAGCTATATAAAATAAGCGCTTATATAGCCCTAGCTAGAGTTAATATCTATTATCGATAGTAGGCGCTAGTTAAACGGCTTAACTATTAGTACGGATATAATAGCCGTTCTAATATCTTACTATTCCGCCTTTACTTTAGCGGAGAGTATAACGGCTTTATTTTTAGCCCTTAATATTAGTACCGATAAATATCTAGACTATTTAAAATACTAAAGAATTAATAATCTAAAGTAGCTTACCGTACTTATAAATATACGGACTTCTATAATTATAATTAGTATTAATCGGTCTTATATAATTATAACCTTAGCGGGGTCTAGTTATATACCGTTTAGGCTAATTAGGAAGCTTAAAAAGATTCCTATCGTAACGAATAGCTCGGTCTTTAAAGTATTAAGTAATATACCGTATTCCTCTAAACGGGCGAATACTAGTTTAATATATTTATAAAGTTATATAGGGGTATCGGCTTATATTATAATATCGTCTAATAGTCTTAATATAAAATCTCTAAAAGGTTTTAGAATCTCCTTTATTAATACTTAAAATATAGCTAGGGAGTTCGTTAAGCTTATAAGTATTACGATCTATTCGTATAGATTATTCGGTATCTAGAACGCCGTTTTCTTATAATCTTTCTCCTTAATTAGTATATACTAAAAGCTTATTATAGGCTTATAGGTAAATATACGGCTTCGGTATACTAGGGTACGAAGCTTTAGTTAGTATATTCCCTTCTCGTTTAGAGACTAGTATTATATAAGCGCTAAATAAGAGCGTCTTCCGAGTAGCTTATAAGCCGTATAAAAGACTATCGGTAATAGGACCCGTATCGACGGTAGACCTATAGAAAACTCTATCTATAGGTAGATTTTAAATATAAGAGCTACTTAAGAGTAGCTCTTATACCGCTATATAAATACTACCCTTACTTCTCTCCTTAAGTTAATTAATAATAGAAATTAGGATCGAAACTATAAATACTCTTTCGATACCTATTTATATTTAACTAACTTCTTTTCTACCTACCTTATATATCTAACGGTATTTATATACTTATTTAGCGTATAGCCTTAGGATATTATACCCCTATAACGAGTAATTCGGGTAACTCCCTATCTAAGTAAATAACGATAATAATAATATAATAATAACTATATAATAAATAATTACTTAAATAATAGAAGAATAGCGGTATATTATTAAAAGAGTAGTATAATAATAATATAAAGATAATATACGAAACTTAGAAACGCTTATAATATAATTTATATAAATCGAATAATCTTATAGCTTATTATTATAAGAGCTATTAATAAGTATTAATAATCTAGCAGCCGAATACCTTAACCCGGTATTTAATAAACTAGAAGATACTTATACCCCTACCTCTTAAGATATAGAAGATATTAATATCGATATAAATAAGGCCTTAGAGAGTATAATTATACCTAAATATAAGCCCCTTTCTTAGCTAGCGAACTTTAAGGGTATATATACTTAATTCCTAGCTTAGGAGTATATTATAAGGTATAAACTCGTTTAAAATATTTATTTTATCGGGAATTATATAAATAAGTTCTAAGAAATCTATAAATACTTAAAGGAAGATATAAAGGTTATAATAAGGAGCTATTATATTATAGGAGGAGAGTATAGCCTTTAGAAACCCTCCTTATTCCTATAATAGCTCTGCTACCGATATTATAATAAGAATTATATTATTACTACTTTTTAAAAGCTCTAGAGCTTTATTTAAAAGAAAAGCTAACCCTTCCCTAACTTCTTCTCTTAATAAGAGAAGTTACTAATAAACTCCGGCGGTATAGAATAGCTAAACTTAACTAAATTAATATACCTAAAGGGCGCTATTAATAGTATATTATATATATAGCTTATTAGTATAAAAATACTATCGATATATAACGATTAGGTAAAGAAAGTATTCTATATCTCGGCTAAGCTAGAAAGCTATATTATTATTTAAAACGGTAGTTACGCTTTACCCTTAAGCTATTTATCCGGAGCTATAATATAACGCTTTAGAATAACCTAATAAGCGGGAGGAAATAGATAGAAATTATAAAACCCTTATACGGATCCCGATAAGGATATAGCTATAACTAATATTAATACTTTATAAGCTAATAAATAGCGTATAAGGTAGGTTAATTAAGTAGAGATTAAGTATAGGAAAGAGTAGGGACTTTATTATAGGTATAAATATTCGAATTATAGAATTACTTATTACCCCTTCCTATTTATACGCTTACCTATTAGCTTAGAAGCTATATAGGAGACGGAAATTAATATCGCTAATATTAACCTTATTAACCTTAATAATATTACCGAGGAATAGGAGGAAAACTAGCTACTCCTATATAGAATCGTATATAAGAGCTTATAGGTTTCGACTTTAGCTTATAAAAAGTAAAGTATTAGATAAATAGAAACTATTTTATAATAAACCTATTTTATAATTTAACTCTATTTATCCTAATACTTATTAATTCTAGCTATAACTATTATTCTATTATAAGCGAGATACTTATATATAAGTTAAGACTTTTATATATACTTATCCCGTTTAAAACCCTTTATTAATCGTTAAGGGAGAGAATATTATATAAATAGCCCGTTATCCGCTATATAACCTACCTTAATATAGATTTAGACGGGTATTTATATTATATTTAAGCTTATATAATCCCCCGCCTTTAATATAACCTCGTTTTAGGAAAACCTTAGGTAGAAAGAGAGAGGGTAATATATATAGCTTATAAATACTATTTAAATATTAAACGAGTAGAAGGATTAGAGGTTTAGGAATAAGGATATAATCCTAAGAACTTTAACTATATATTTATTAATACCCTTATTATCTAGAGTAAAGTCCGGCGTATAAAATATTTAAATATCGCTTAGATAGCGTTTTTTAGTATTATAATAGCTAATATTATCAAAGCCCTATTATTAAAAATAGAATCCTCGGTTAATAAGAAACTCCCCCTAAAGTATTATAAGTTCCGGAACCTCTTTAATAAGGATATAGCTTCCGTACTACCGCTATATAAAAAGGGAGCGGATTATAAGATTCGGCTATATAAGAAGGCGGATAGGTTTATTATAAACGCTTTATAGGGCCTATTATACGGGATATTTAGAGAAGAATTTATTATATTAAGGAAGACTCTTACTAAGCTATTCGATATAAGCTATATTAGAGCTAATAGCTTTTTAATAGGAGTTTTTATAATCTTTATTAAGAAATTAAAGGGTAGCTTTTATTTTTATATAAACTATTATACGTTTAACGCTATTTCGGAAGCCGATTATTACCCGCTCCCCTTTATTAAAAAGATCCTATCTAATATTATAAATACTAAATATTTTACTAAGCTCGATATATAAATAGCGTTTTATAAGCTTTATATTAAGGAAGGAGATAAATAGAAAACCGCCTTTTATATAAGGTATAGCTTCTTCGAATAGCTAATAACCCCGTTCGAACTTATAAGCGCTCCTATAATATTTTAACGCTATATTAATAACGCTTTACGCCCTTATTTAGATATCTTCTATTTAGCTTATATCGATAATATTCTAATATATACCGATAATATAGCTAAAAACTATCGAGTAAAGGTAAAGCTAATATTATACGCTTTCGAAGTAATAGGTTTAAATTTAAATATTATTAAATACGAATTCGGCGTAACCGAGATAAAATACTTAAGCTTTATTATTAAAATAAGGGTAGGGATTTATATAAACCCCGAGAAAGTATACGTTATATACGATTAAAAAGCTCCGAAGATAATTAAGGGAGTTTATAGCTTTTTAGGATTTATAAACTTCTATTATTAATTTATCGCTAATTATTCCGAAATCGTAGGGCCCTTTTTAGCTTTAACTAAGAAAGGAGTCCTATTTAAGTTCGGGGAATAGGAAAAAGCTATATTCGAGTAGCTAAAGTATCTCTTTATTAGTAAGCTTATATTCGCTTAATAGGATCCGGATAAGGAGATAGTATTAAAGGCGGATTATTCTAGCTATTTATTAGGTAGCTACCTTTCTTAAAGGGATAAGTATAATATCCTCCGCTTAATAATATACTATTTATATCGCTTAAGCCCTATAAAGAGTAATTATAAGATCTATAATAAGGAACTATTAGTTATTATTAATTATTTAAGAGTATAGGATATAAAGCTTAAGGGTATTATATTATTATTTACGATTTACTTAGATTATAAGAACCTTAAATATTTTATAATATTATAATATTTTACCGAGAGATAGGTTTATTAATCCGAGATAATAGCTTATTTTCGATATTATTTAGTTTATTATATAGGAGTAGTTAGTAAGTATTTAAATACCCTTTCGAGGAGGAAGTAGGATATACTATTATTATAAGCCTACGGGTAAATATACGGCTTCGGTATACTAGGGTACGAAGCCTTAGTTAGTATATTCCCTTCTCGTCTAGAGACTAGTATTATATAAGCGCTAAATAAGAGCGTCTTCCGAGTAGCTTATAAGCTATATAAAAGACTATCGGTAATAGGACCCGTATCGACGGTAGACCTATAGAAAACTCTACTTATAGGTAGATCCTAAACGTAAGAGCTACTTAAGAGCAGCTCTTACGCCGCTATATAGATATTATACTTACTTCTCTCTTTAAGTTAGTTAATAATAGAAATTAGGATCGAAACTATAAACGCTCTCTCGATATCCGTTTATATTTAATTAACTTCTTTCCTACCTATCCTATATATCTAACGGTATTTATATATTTATTTAGCGTATAGCTTTAGGGTATTATACCCCTATAACGAGTAATTCGGGTAACTCCCTACCTAAGCGAATAATAATAATAATAATATAATAATAACTATATAATAAATAGTTATTTAAATAATAGAAGAGTAGTAGTATATTATTAAAGGAGTAATATAATAATAGCGTAAAGATAGTATACGAAACCTAGAAATACTTATAATATAACTTATAAGAATCGAATAATCCTATAGCCTATTATTATAAGAGCTATTAATAAGTATTAATAACCTAATAGCTAAATATTCTAACCTAATATCTAACGAATTAGAAGATACTTATACCCCTACCTCTTAAGATATAGAAGATACCGATATTAATATAGATAAAGCCCTAGAGAGTATAATCGTACCTAAATATAAGCCCCTTTCTTAGCTAGCGAACTTTAAGGGTATATATATTTAATTCCTAGCTTAGGAGCGGGCTATAAGGTATAAACTCGTCCGAAATACCTATTTTATCGGGAATTATATAAATAAGTTCTAAGAAATCTATAAATACCTAGAGGGAGATATAAAGGTTATAATAAGGAGCTATTATATTATAGGAGGAGAGTATAGCTTTTAGAAACCCTCCTTATTCCTATAATAGCTCTGCTATCGATATTATAACGAGAATTATATTATTACTACTTCTTAAAGGCTCCGGAGCTTTACTTAGAAGAAAGGCTAACCCTTCCCTAACTTCTTCTCCTAATAGGAGAAGTTATTAATAGACTCCGGCGGTATAAAATAGCCGGATTTAGCTAAATTAATATACCTAAAAAGCGCTATTAATAGCGTATTATATATATAGCTTATTAGTATAGAAATACCGTCGATATATAACGATTAGGTAAAGAAAGTATTCTATATTTTAGCTAAGCTAGAAAGCTATATCGCTATCCGAGATAATAGTTATACTTCGCCCTTAAGCTATTTATCCGGAGCTACGGTATAGCGCTTTAGAATAACTTAGTAAATAGGAGGAAACGGATAAAAACCGTAAAACCCTTATATAAATCCTAATAGGGATATAGCTATAATTAGTATTAACGCTTTATAGGCTAATAAGTAGCGTATAAGGTAGGTTAATTAAGCGGAGATTAAGTATAGGAAAGAGTAGGGATTCTATTATAGGTATAGATATTCGAATTATAAAATCGCTTATTACCCCTTCCTACCTGTATACCCGTTTAATAGCTTAGGAGCTATATAGGAAACGGAAATTAATATCGCCGATACTAACCTTATCGACCTTAATAATACTACCGAGGAATAGGAGGAAAACTAGCTACTCTTATATAGAATCGTATATAAGAGCTTATAGGTTTCGATTTTAGCTTATAAGAAGTAAAGTATTAGATAAATAGAAACTATTTTATAATAGACCTATTCTATAATTTAACTCTATTTATCCTAATATTTATTAATTCTAATTATAACTATTATTCTATTATAAGCGAAACGCTTATATATAAGTTAAGATTTCCGTATATACTTATCCCGCTTAAGACCCTTTATTAATCGTTAAAGGAGAGAATATTATATAAATAGCCTATTATCCGCTATATAACCTACCTTAATATAAACCTAGATAGGTATTTATATCGTATTTAAGCTTATATAATCCCCCGCCTTTAATATAACCTTATTTTAGGAAAACTTTAGGTAGAAAGAAAGAGGGTAATATATATAGCTTATAAGTATTACTTAAATATTAAACGAATAGGAGGATTAAAGGTTTAGGAATAAGGATATAACCCTAAGAACTTTAACTATATATCTATTAATACCCTTACTATTTAGAGTAAAGTTTAGTATATAAAACGCTTAAGTACCGCTTAGGTAGCGCTCTTTAGTATTATAATAGCCGATATTATTAAGGCTTTATTATTAAAAGTAGAATCCTTAGTTAATAAGAAACTCCTTTTAGAGTATTATAAGTTCCGGAACCTTTTTAATAAGGATATAGCTTCCGTACTACCGCTATATAGAGAGGGAGCGGATTACGAGATTCGGCTATATAAGAAGGCAGATAGGTTTATTATAAACGCCCTATAGGGCCCGTTATACGGGATATCTAGAGAAGAGCTTATTATACTAAGGAGGATTCTTACCGAGCTATTCGATATAAGCTATATTAAAGCTAATAGCTCCTTAATAGGAGCTCCTATAATCTTTATTAAGAAACTAAAGGGCGGCCTTTATTTTTATATAGATTATTATACGCTTAACGCTATTTCGGAAGCCGATTATTACCCGCTTCCCTTTATTAAAGAAACCCTATTTAATATTATAAACGCTAAATATTTTACTAAGCTTAATATATAAATAGCGTTTTATAAGCTTTATATTAAGGAAGGAGATAAGTAGAAGACTACTTTTTATATAAGGTATAGCCTTTTCGAATAACTAATAACCCCGTTCGGACTTATAAGCGCTCCTATAACGTTCTAACGCTATATTAATAACGCTTTATACCCTTACCTAAATATCTTCTATTTAGCTTATATAGATAATATTCTAATATATACCGACGGTATAACTAAAGACTACCGAGTAAAGGTAAAGCTAGTATTATATACTCTTAAAGTAATAGGTTTAAATTTTGATATTACTAAATACGAATTCGGTATAACCGAGACGAAGTACCTAGGCTTTATTATTAAAATAGGGGTAGGGATTTATATAAACCCCGAGAAGGTATATATTATATACGATTAGGAGGCTCCGAAAACGGTTAAAGGAGTCTATAGCTTCCTAGGATTTATAAACTTCTATCGTTAGTTTATCGCTAATTATTCCGAAATCGTAGGGCCTTTCCTAGCCTTAACTAAGAAGGGGGTTTTATTTAGGTTCGGGGAGTAGGAAGAAGCTATATTTAAATAGCTAAAGTATCTCTTTATTAGTAAGCCTATATTCGCTTAATAGGATCCGGATAAGGAGATAATATTAAAAGCGGATTATTCTAGTTATTTATTAAGCGGTTACCTCTTTTAAAGGGATAAGTATAATATCCTCCGCCCGGTAGTATATTACTCGTACTACTTAAGCCCTATAAAGTATAACTATAAGATCTATAATAAGGAATTACTAGCTATTATTAATTATTTAAGAGTATAGGATACGGAGCTTAGGGGTATTATATTACTATTTATAATTTATTCGGATTATAAAAACCTCGAATATTTTATAATATTATAATATTTTACCGAAAGGTAGGTCCGCTAGTCCGAGATAATAGCTTATTTTCGATACTATTTAGTTTATTATATAGGAGTAATTAGTAAGCGTTTAAATACCCTTTTAAGGAGGGAGTAGGATATATTATATAATATATCTAACGAACGCCTTGTTAGTAGGTAAATCTAGCTTTTACTATTAATAGAGATAAGCTAAGTTATAGTATACGATAAGTTATTATTAATAGGTAGTAAGGTTTTCGTATAAGAGGAGCTCTAACGCCTATAGGATAATACTACCTTATATAATAAGGTATACTCCTAGCTTATAGGTATAGTTTATAGGAGTAAACGTTCTTTTCCCCCTTACCTACGGATATCCGAAGGTAAGCCTATTAAGGTATCGATAGCGGAGTATTCGATCGATAAAAAAGGATTACTTAGGTTCCGCGAATAGCTTTAGTTATTAGATTAAGAACCCCTATATACTAAACTAATATAGAGTATTTATAATTCTACCCTATCTAGCTACCTAAAGAGGGATATTATTATTATAATAATAATAAGGGGCTATTTCTAGCTAGGTATATACTATAGTATTTAGCGGTTTATATAAAATTATAACGTTTATAGATATAAGACGGTATAGAGATATTAGAGGAAGGGCCTTCTTAAGCCCCTATTAATACCTAAACGGGTATAGAGCGAGTTATCTATAAACTTTATAATCGACCTCCCCTATAAGGATGATATAAGAGAGGCTTATTTAATAGTAATTACGGACCGATTAACGAAAGCTATTATACTTAAAGCTATATATAATATAAGCGCGGAAGTATATATAAAGCGGTTCTTATATTATTACTAGTAGTTCTATAGTTTCCCTAAGGTAATAGTTAGTAACCGAGGTTCGAATTAGGTAAAAGGGTTTTAGCGCCGATTATATAAGCTTATAAAGATAAAGTAGTGCTTAAGTACCGCTTTCTACCTATAAATAGATAAAGCTATAGAAAGGGTAAATTAAGAGGTTATAAACTACCTCTAAGTATTCGTTATATATATATAATTAGATTAGCCGATACTCTTACCCGGCGTTTAACTAGCTATTAATAATAGGAATATTAATATAATTAGCCTTAGCCTATTCTTTATCTTATACGGCTATTATATAGATTTAATCGAATAGGTAGAGTATAATATATTATTAGTATAAGCGCTTAGAGTTTAAGCCGAGAATTTCGTCTAACGGCTTAAAAACGTAACTATTTTCGCTTAAGCTATAATAATAATCGTATAGTAACGAATAGAAGAATCTACGAATAAGTTATAAGTAGTTATAGAGCGGCTTATTAAGGGTAATAAGGTTTAGCTCTCCCTACGAAATATTATTACCGACTACCCTTTAAAGAAGTTAGCCTAGCTATATAAGAAGTATACCGTAATATATATCGTTAGCCCTTATATAATAGAATTAGACGTCCCGCTAAGTATTTACCCTTATTTCTATATAGATCTCCTAATTCGAATTATATAAAACCCGCTCCCGTTATAGGTATAGAGAGAATACCGGCCTAACCCTATTATAATTAAAGAGGGAAAGGAACCCGAGTATTAGGTAGAAAGTATTATTAGAGTATATAATAAGCTATATAAAGGCTATACGAAAATAAACGGAATATTATAATATAAAGTCTTAGTTAAATAGGTCGGATAGAATTAATTAGATTAATAGCCGTTATCCGAATTTAAAGATATAATTACTCTTAAAGAGTTCGAGTAATACTATAGTAGCGTTATAAGTTATAATAGCCTAAAATTATAGAGAAGAAGAGCGGGGAAATTAAGTATTATAAATAAAAAGAAAACTATATATAAAACGCGCGCTAATATAGCTACTTACTTATCCTTACTTACCTCCTCCTTACTATTAGAATTACTCTCCTTAGTTTTATTAGAATAAGGGTTATCGTTAATATTATGCTTCGTTTTAATACTAACTAAGCCCTTACCCTTATTACCCCCTTTTATAAGCTTTATTAATAGATCGGTAATATCCTCTAGCGTTACCGCCTAATAGTATATAAACTTATAGCTATAGCGCTAATATAAAGTTAATAGGATATAAATAGGGAAGGAATAAGCGGTATATACGCTATAGGTATATTTATTATTTAATAACCGGACCTTATTATAGCTAGCTTAAGTCTTACTTAACTTAAGTAGGTAATCGCGGGTATAGTATACGGTAAGAGCGGCGAGGGCCTAGGGGTAGAGAGTATTTAGAGTATATAAGTATAGGAAGGCGTAAGTAGGGAAGGAATAGTATATACTAAGGTCGGAAGTATTATAAGTAAGGGAATAATTAACTATAATAATAATAGCGGTATATATCTTATCGGTTTAATAAAGGGGGGTATAAGAGTAATCGGAGTTCTTACCCTTTTTATTCGTCTTATAGGGGAAATAATAAGCGCCGGCTATAATAGTTAATAAGCTACGAAGAAGTAGGGTAAATGCTACTTATTAATATTATAAAGGTAAAGGGAAAGGGGGTTCTTAAAAGCCCTTATAATATAGGGTAGGTATTATTTATCCCTAATACCCTTGGGGAGGGTAATATAAGGTTAGAGCTATAAGTTAATAGCGATAACGCTCTAAATAAGCTTATTAATAGCCTTATCGAGCTAAATAATAGTAAGGGTAAGGATAATAGCGGTAGGAGTAATAGTAGGTATAATAGGAATAGCTATAGCGGTAGCTATAAGTATTATCGCTATAGGAATAGCTATAAAGCCTATAGTAATAATAGGGGTAGCGGTAGTAGATATAGCGGTAGGAGCTATATTAGCTTACTTAAAGCGAATAGTAATATTTATATTATTAATAGAGTTAAGTATAAGTAGAGGACGAATAAGGAAAGCGTAATACTTACCTTATTATTATAGGGGTTAGTTTTATATAACTTATAAGGGCTTTAGTTTAATTAAGAGGAAGGAATAACCCCTAAAATAGGGGTTAAGGGGGTATTTATACTTTTTCGAAGCTTTAAAGAGTAAAGATATTATATTTATAACTACCTATTAAGTTAAGGGTATTACTATTATTCTATTAACGAATAATAAGTAGTAAAACTTATAAACTCGCTAAGAGTTAGATTAAAGGAAGCTCCGCGGATATAAAACTCCTTTTATACTCGCTAAGTATAAGGACGAGGCTCCTTTAATAGGGTAGGCAGGTATAGTAGTATTATATCGTTATACTTTTTAGGTAGCTATTATATTATATACGGCTCTATAAGAGGGTATTCGGCCTAAGCGGGGGGGTAATATTATAGGCTTATAGGTAAATATATAGCTTCGGTATACTAGGGTATAAAGCCTTAGTTAATATATTCCCTTCTCGTTTAAAGACTAGTATTATATAAACGCTAAATAAAAGCGTCTTCCGAGTAGTTTATAAGCTATATAAAAGACTATCGGTAATAGGACCCGTATCGACGGTAGACCTATAGAAAACTCTGCCTACGGGTAGATCTTAAACGTAAGAGCTACTTAAGAGCAGCTCTCGCGCCGCTATATAGATATTATACTTACTTCTCTCCTTAAGTTAGTTAATAATAGAAATTGGGATCGAAACTGCGAACGCTCTCTCGATATCCGTTTATATAGTAATATTATAGGCCTACCAAGCTGTAATATTGCCTTCGCCCGATATGCCTAATAAGTTAACTAGATCTTCTAAAACGTATTTAGAAGATTGCGTACCTTTTACCTTAACTGCCTAAGCGAAAGGTTCCGTACGTCGGAGACGGCCGTAGGAACGCTAGTTAATTCCTAGAGCCCTACAGGGGCTAGCCCGTTATAACTATATAATATATCTAATAAACGCCTTACCGGTAAGTAAATCTAGCTTTTACTATCGATAAAGATAAGCTAAGTTATAATATATAATAAACTACTATTAATAAATAATAAGGTTTTTATATAAGAGGAGCTCTAACGCTTATAGGATAACGCTACCTTATATAATAAGGTATACTCTTAGCTTATAAATATAGTTTATAGGGGTAAACGCTTTTTTCCCCCTTACCTACGGATATCCGAAGGTAAGCCTATTAAGGTATTTATAGCGGAGTATTCGATCGATAAGAAAGGATTATTTAGGTTCTACGAATAGCTTTAATTACCGGATTAAGAACCTTTATATACTAAACTAATATAAAGTATCTATAATTCTACCCTATCTAACTACCTAAGGAGGGATATTATTATTATAATAATAATAAGAGGTTACTTCTAGCTAGGTATATACTATAATATTCGGCGGTTTATATAAAATTATAATATTTATAGATATAAGACGGTATAGAGATATTAAAGGAAGGGCTTTCTTAAGCCTTTATTAATACCTAAGCGGGTATAAAGCGAATTATTTATAGATTTTATAATCGACCTCCCTTATAAGGATAATATAAGAGAGGCTTACTTAATAGTAATTATAGATTAACTAACGAAAGCTATTATATTCGAAGCTATATATAATATAAGCGCGGAAGTATATATAGAGCGGTTTTTATATTATTACTAGCGGTTTTATAGTTTCTCTAAGGTAATAATTAGTAACTAAGGCTCGAACTAGGTAGGAGGGTTTTAGCGCCGATTATATAAGCTTATAAAGATAAAATAGCGCCTAAATATTACTTTCTACCTATAAACGGATAAAGCTATAAAAAGGGTAAATTAAAAGGTTATAGATTATCTCTAAGTATTCGTTATATATATATAATTAGATTAGCTAATACTCTTATTTAGCGTTTAACTAGCTATTAATAATAAGGATATTAATATAATTAGCCTTAGCTTATTTTTTATCTTATATAGCTATTATATAGATCTAATCGAATAAGTAGAATATAATATATTACTAGCGTAAGCGCCTAAAGTTTAAGCCGAGAACTTTATTTAACGGTTTAAAAATATAACTACTTTCGCTTAAGCTATAATAATAGTTATATAATAACGAATAGAAGAATCTACGAATAAATTATAAGTAATTATAAAGTAGCTTATTAAAGGCGATAAGGTTTAGCTCTCCCTACGAAATATTACTATCGACCGCCCTTTAAAGAAGTTAGCCTAATTATACGAGAAGTATATTATAATATATATTATTAGCCCTTATATAGTAGAATTAGATATCCCGCCGGGTATTTACCTTTATTTCTATATAAATCTCCTAATTTAAGCTATATAAGACCTATTCCTATTATAGGTATAGAGAGAATACCGGCCTAACCCTATTATAATTAAAGAAGGAAAGGAACCCGAATATTAGGTACAAAGTATTATTAGAGTATATAATAAGCTATATAAAGGCTATACGAAAACGGACGAAACGCTATAATATAAAGTCCTAATTAAATAGGTCGGATAGGATTAGCCGGATTAATAACTATTATCCGAATTTAAAGATATAATTACTCTTAAGGAGTTCGAATAATACTACGGTAGCGTTATAAGTTATAATAGCCTAAAGTTATAGAAAAGAAGAGCGGGGAAATTAAGTATTATAGATAAAAAGAAAACTATATATAAAATATATACTAATATAGCTACCTACTTATCCTTACTTACCTCCTCCTTATTATTAGAATTACTCTCCTTAATTTTACTAGAATAAGGGTCGTTATTAATACTATACTTCGCTTTAATACTAACTAAGCCCTTACCCTTATTACCCCCCTTTATAAGCTTTACTAATAGGTCGATAATATCTTCTAATATTACTACTTAATAATATATAAGCTTATAACTATAATATTAATATAAAGTTAATAGGATATAAATAGGGAAGGAGTAATAGGTATATATATTATAGGTATATTTATTATTTAATAACCGGACCTTATTATAGCTAGCCTAAATCTTACCTAACTTAGGTAAGTAATTATAGGTATAATATATAGTAAGAGCGGTAAAAGCCTAAGGGCGGAGAATATCTAAAGTATATAAATATAGAAAAGTATAAATAGGGAAGGAGTAATATATATTAGGGTCGGAAATATTATAAATAAGGGAATAGTTAATTATAATAATAATAGTAATATATATCTTATCGGTTTAATAAAGGGGGGTATAAGAATAGCCGGAGTTCTTACCCTTCTTATTTATCCTATAGAGGAAATAACGGGCGCCGGCTATAATAATTAATAAGCTATAAAGAAGTAGGGGAAATATTACTTATTAATATTATAAAAATAGAAGAAAAGGGGGTTTTTAAAAGCTTTTATAATATAGGGTAGGTATTATTCGTCCTTAATACCCTTAGGGAAGGTAATATAAGGTTAAAGCTATAGGTTAATAGTAATAAAGCTTTAAATAAGCTTATTAATAACCTTATTAAGCTAAGTAATAATAGGGGTAAGGATAGTAATAGTAGGAATAGTAGCGGGCGTAGTAGGAGTAATTATAGCTATAATTATAGGTATTACCGCTATAGGAATAGCTATAAAGCCTATAATAATAACGGGGGCGGTAATAATAGGTATAGCGGTAAGAGCTATATTAGCTTACTTAGAGTAAATAGTAATATTTATACTATTAGTAGAGCTAAGTATAAGTAAAGGACGAATAGGGAAGGCGTAATATTTACTTTATTATTATAAGGGTTAGTTTTATATAACTTATAAGGGCTTTAGTTTAATTAAAAGGAAGGAATAACCCCTAAAATAGGGGTTAAGGGGGTATTTATACTTTTTCGAAGCTTTAAGAGTAAAGATATTATATTTATAACTATTTACTAAATTAAGGGTATTATTATTATTCTATTAACAAATAATAAGCGGTAGAATTTATAAACTCGCCGAGAGCTAAGTTAAAGGGAGCTTTATAAATATAAGACTCTTTTTATACTCGCTAGGTATAAGGATAAGGCTTCTTTAATAGGGTAGGCGGGTATAACGGCGTTATATTATTATACTTTTTAGGTAGCTATTATATTATATATAGCTTTATAAGAGGGCGTTCGGCCTAAATAGGGGGGTAATATTATAAGCTTATAGATAAATATACGGCTTCGGTATACTAGGGTATAAAGCCTTAATTAGTATATTCCCTTCTCGTTTAGAGATTAGTATTATATAAGCGCTAAATAAGAGTATCTTCCGAGTAGCTTATAAGCTGTATAAAAGATTATCGGTAATAGGACTCGTATCGACGGTAGACCTATAGAAAACTCTATCTATAGGTAGATTTTAAATATAAGAGCTACTTAAGAGTAGCTCGCGCCGCTATATAGATACTACCCTTACTTCTCTCCTTAAGTTAGTTAATAATAGAAATTAGGATCGAAACTGCGAACGCTCTCTCGATACCTGTTTATAAAGCTATCTTTTAAATTAATAAAAGCGTAGTAAGCGTAGCCGGCTACTTTTTAGATCTAATCTATAGTATTCGGTAGAGGATATATATATTTAATAGTAATATTATTTAATAGTTTAAAATCGTAGTAAAAGCGCTATATAACGTACGGGTCGTTCTTATCTATTCGTACCGTTTAACTAAATACCTTTTTAGATACTAAATAGGCTAATACGGCTTATAGCGACTTACATTTTCGGATTAGACGGCCTTAATAAGCCTTAATAAAGTCGCGGATAGCTTATTCCTATATAGGGCTAAACCTATATAGTATTAAGCGAATAGGTAGATAATTACCCGTATTAATCTTATAGTATACTTTTAATAATTTTTAAATAACCTCCGTTTTACGTTTAAAGGTATCGAATAACCTTAGGAATAGTATCTCGTATTCTCGTAGATATATATTAATTTATATATTATCTATAAGTATAGCTTTACCCTATTTAACCGATTTATAAATATCTGTTTAATATATATATATTATACCGTCCTCTTAAGCTATAAATACAGCGTTCTAATAAGTAAATATAGTATAAAACGCTTTAGGTATTAATTCGTCCGGCTATAGCGTAGGACGGCCTTCGAAGGTATTTAATATAACGGTCTCTCGTTTACGTTTATAGATATCGCCTTTATAGGATAATACCTACTTATAGAATACTAATTTACCTAATATAAGGTTACTTAGGAAGGTATTATTTATAACTACGCTATAGGCTATTAAGAATAACTCGGACTATTTGCTTAATATAATAGTTTAAAACTAACCCGGTATAATTATATTATAACTAATTAAAGGGCTATAACCGCTTATACCTTTTATCGTTCTAGGTCGGGTAGAAGGGTAGGATTATAATTAATCTATAAGGGATTAAAAGGTATAGTACGTTATTAAGCTATAATCGAAGAATATAATATATTCGTACCTATTAGGCAGATATACGATAAATAGGTTATATAAATCTCCTATCCCCTTTTAGTATAGTTTATCTCGAAAGGGTAAAGGTTTTCCGCCGATACCTATATCTATATAGTAAGTATTACGGCGCCCCTATTCGTCGACGTCCTCGAGGGCTTATTCCTTAAGAATAAAACGGAGGTTATCGTCTATATAGTTATTATAGTTATTAGCTATATAACTAGTAGGATCGACGACGCTATTATTATCGTTATCGTCCTAGTAAATAGCTATATATACGTAAAGGATGCTACTATAGGTATAGCTACTATAGCCGCTATAGCTACTACGGCTTCTATATATACTTACGCTATTAGGCTTATATATAAAAAACTCTTAAACCTTTCGAAAGCTTCGGTTATAATCCTCTTTATATAAAGTACCTTTAAGAGTAATTATCTTACTAATAGGCTTACTAGCGGTAGGCTATTTAATAGGCTTTAAGTAGTCCTTAGCCTAATAGCCGATTTTATTATAATTATAGTATTTATTATTACGGTTATATATAGCGCTAGTAAAATAAACGCTATAATATTTATCTTTATCTATTTAAATACTATAATAGCTATAAACGAACGCTATATTAGCTATAAAAGTATAGGTATAAGTATTAGTATTAGTAATACTAGTATTAGCTATAAATATATTATTTATATCCTTAAAGTAAGGGTTTAAGATAGCTAAGATATATACGGTCTTATTAGTAGGCTTTATAGCGATTAAACGTATACTAAGCGTATTATAAATATCGCTTTCGGCTGCTTTCGAAGTATATAGCTTAGTATATATAGCTATACGCTTAATTAGGTTTATAGCTATAAGGCTATCTATTATATCGAGTAACTTAATATATATACTAGGTATTATTATCTATAGCTTTATAACTAATATAGTATATATCGCGTCTA
Source organism: Coniella vitis (assembly GCA_011317545.1). NCBI lineage: Eukaryota > Fungi > Ascomycota > Sordariomycetes > Diaporthales > Schizoparmaceae > Coniella > Coniella vitis. Next base: position 1,228,532 of record WUJK01000008.1, read on the forward strand.
ACTATCTATTATATAGTAATATTCGGTAGAATACGCTATATAGATACTAGGCGAATATATAATAATCCTTACTATACTACGGTAATATAGTTATAAATATCGATAAAAGCGAGTTAATAATATAATAATCGGTTAGGGTTTAAATAATAGCTTCGATAAATAGTACCTATAAAGGGCTAGGATATATCTTAATAAACTCTCGGACTAATTAGAAGTTATTAGAGAGCTTTAAAGTAATATAGCGTACCTATATATTATAAGGTATTAAGTTTAAGATTAGTAAACTCTAAATATAAGCTAATTTCTCGAAAACGGTATTATTAGCCTTATTAAGCTTTAATTAAATAGGTATAATAACCTTATTCTTAAAGGAGATATATTCGTCCTCCTTATTATCTAATATATTACCTTCGAAGAGTATATAAAGCTAAATATTCTTAATAGCTCGTTTATTAATAGTTAAGCGGTCCTAATTAGGTATACCTTAAAGTAGCTATTCGAGGTTAAGATAACTAGATTTAAAATAGATAACTTTAGGCTTATTATAGCGAATCGGCTCTATTAAGGGATTAATAAGCTATCCGTAAGTATTATTATAATTATTATTTAAACGTTTATATATCTTATAAAGAGGGGTAATAAATTTATATATAATATTATATAAGCGGTTACTAATATTAGGATAGTTATATATATCCTAGCTATTAGTAGTATAAAGCGTAAGTTTATATAGTATTAATTATCCCTCGGTTTAAGGTTACTTACCTTTTAGTTTAGTAATTATCTCTAAAATCTACTTATTACTCTCTAATAGGGTCTTTAATATCTTTTCGATATAATTAAAACGCTAGTTATACTATTCGTATAAATAGTCGGTTTTTTCGTTTAGTTCTTTAATTAAGCGTAGAATTAGGCGTTCGGAGGGTCCGGCCGGAGAGGATTCTCGAGTAGGATTAGTAAACTCGAGGTCCTCTAGTAATTCGTTATGTAATATAGCTAAATTAGCGATAGACGAGTTACTAATATTATTATTAATATTTTTCGTAATAAGGAAACGAGTTTAAAGAGATAAGGGTTATCCTCTTTAAAAATAATTATTTTTAAGGGTTCTTTAAGATACGATTAACTAATTAAACGTTAACTAACCGTACGTAATATATAGTAAGTTCGTATATTCTAAAGGTTAGTTAATTAACTAGCTAGAAGGGTAACTATCTCGGGGGCTTTAGTATTGTGGATATATAGTGGGCATATGCCGTGCCGGCTGTGCCGGCAGGCAGACGCCGGCAGGCACGGATCCACAGTAGTACAGCCGCATAATGATGCAGCTTGGCGGTCGTGCTTGGCTATTTTCGTTGCCGCCTAGTGGAAATCGGCCAAAGCCGGACGCCGTCAAAGGCGGACTGCGACAAGACGTCAACTCTGTCCATCTCTCAGCCATTATGAACCGGCGCCCAGCTGTTTACCGTCCCTCCAATTCCAACATCTGACTTCATTTCAGCAGGCCCTCTCACCAAATAACGTCAGACACAGAGTAGAAGCAAAGGCCAGGTTCTTGGGACCTTGTTAGTATGCTCACACGGAATTGATTGAACTTTGTGCAAGAGATTGAGCTCGTTGCGCCGCCCATGTTCATGCGCAGAAATGCCGAGTCAATACCACCCAGAAAGGGCGCCGCTGCTCAGGGTTGTCTCTCCAGTGCCGGAGGACGATACCGCAGATGGGATGCGTGCCACAGAGTTACATGGCGTGGCAGATGATTGCGCAGGAGAGGGCGAGGAAGAGCTGTTTTGCTCGGTCGACTTCATCTTCAAATTCTCGGCAACCCTGCTCTCCTTCTTTGTCATGGGCCTCATCATTTCGACGCCAGGGGTGATTCTGCCGCACCTCGAGGCACACTACCACCTCAGTGATATTCAAGCGTCCATGGTCTTTGTCGTGGTTCCTGCCGGTTACCTCGTTGGTGCACGTCTCAACAATCCCATCCACCGCCGTCTGGGCCGCAGAGGTATTGCGACAATTGCGCCGATTTGTCAGATCATCTTCACAGGGACGGCTGCGACGTTCCATAGCCCCCGACCTACAAGTTTCTTCTTGTTCCTCGCAGCGATTGCCGTTGGTAACGTTGGAACTGGACTGCTGGATGGCTCATGGTGCGCCTGGGCAGGAGGACTGGGCGGTCAGAGGACAAACACGGTGCAAGGTCTTTTGCATGGAAGCTTCTCAACCGGTGCCGGGATAGGTCCATTATTGGCCGCGACAATGTTTTCGACGCGCGGCACCCCGTGGTGGGCGTGGTATTATGTTCTCTTGGGAGCTGTGGTCACCCAAGGCCTCGTGACATGTTTGGCTTTTCGCCGCGATGACGGCAAAAAGTACCGTCTCGAACTCGACACAGCCAAGGGAAACGATGTTGGCGGGCAGGAACCACGGCAGCAGGAAAGCCCAAGGAGCATCTTCTCATATGCCGGTGTGTGGACATGTGCTGCGTACTTTCTGGCCTACGTCGGCACCGAGGCAGCAATATCTGGCTGGGTTGTCACCTTTATGCTTCGTGCCCGCCACGCGTCGCCATATCTCGCCAGTCTGTCCTCTTCTGGCTTCTGGGTGGGAATGGCAGCCGGACGCTTCCTCCTCGGCTCCCTGACGGACAGGCTCGGGCTGCGGAGGGCGACGACCGCCTACTTGGTTATTGCCATACTTGCTCAGGTGGTCTTGGCTGCCGTCCAGAAAGCAGAGGTCGCAATGACCACGGTGACCGTTGTTGGTTTCTTCCTCGGGCCCATTTACCCGTCGGGAATCGTGGCCATTGCCCAGATACTTCCCAAGGAGCTTCACGTCGAGGCTGTATCGTTTGTGTGCTCTGTCGGACAGGTAGGAGCTGCATCGCTGCCTTTTGTCCTAGGCTCGCTCAGTCAATGGCTTGGCATTCGTGTCTTTGAGCCTTTTGTCTTGGCGACGCTTGCGATAACATTATTTTGCTGGTCATCGTTCCCGGTTCCTGTGAGATCCAGAGGTCCGAGTACAACCAGTATGTAATCCACTACTATGTACGCCAAGGTACTTTGAGTAATGCCTAAAAGTTATGGTTTCGGTCAGGGGGTACAGATATACGATAATTTTACCACTTGATGGGCTATCATCTCGCGCAGTCTTGAGTAGTAAGACGGCTTGGTACATGGTCCTCGATAAAGCACATTGGTCAGAGCTGTCACCCTGGGGAAAATGAAAAGGGGGTTTAAGACCATTCGCTAAGGCCAAGACGGTAATTGAGACGTGATTGCGTCGAGCTTGTTCCTGCTGTCGTTTTCATGGCTTGAACACATTTGCGTGATCTCCTAGATTGCTGCCCTCGGCGCCAAGCTGGACTGACTCGGCGAAAGAGTTGCACCAGCCCACATCGCCAATTCGGGGACGAGTGCAGCTCGCTCCGTCTCCGCTGCCAAGGCCAGTTAATCATTACAACCTGCGATGTTTAGTTTGTTAAACTTTATCAGAGGTAGGCATCGTGAGAATCTTCGCTGTATAAGACGCACTCCGATTCCATTTCCCTGTCGTTGCACAAGTCTGCTTTGCTATGTGTGACCAGGCCACCAACCACCTACTCGTTCTTTTTGGCGATGAGACAGGTAGTCGTTCGTCCCCTTTCACTTCTTCACATACCGGTTCAGCCGCACAAGATTTGAATTACCATGTCTGTCCGGAAAGCAGTAACGGCACTGGCACTGAGCTGCCCAGGCTATGCTCAGTCTTATGTGCTGTCGAACCCAGAGTTGGCCAATTTTACCATTATCGACGAGAGCTTCAAGGACATCTTGGGATCGAATGCGTCGATTGAGCTCATTCACAATGCAACCGAGGCTCTGTTTCACGAGGGACCGGCATACAATGCGACGGGCGACACCTTGTACGTCAGCTCGAACAGAATCACACTTTCAGCGGGCCAAGTCGACGCCAGCACCTCGAACCAGACAATTAAGCTGTCTGTGCTCAAGGGAGTCTCGTCAGAGGACCTCTCGGCCATCAGTGTCGAGCAGCTATCAACATCGTCAATCCATATGCCCAATGGAGGCGCAGCTCATCTGGGCGGGTCGGGAATTCTGTGGACGGCTCAGGGAACCAAGAATGCAACTGCGGGCATTTACTCGATCCCAGACCCTCTCAACCAGCCCAATCACTCCTTTCCTGTCGTGACGAGCTTCTTTGGCAACCAATTCAATTCTCCCAACGATGTGGCAGTTAACTTGGCCGACAATGGCACCATCTGGTTCACGGACCCCAACTATGGCTCTGCACAGGGACTGCGAAATGCGCCGCAGTTGCCACCGCAGGTGTACCGGTATGACCCGTTGAGCAACTCGACACGTGTGGTGGCCGATGGCTTCCAGGAGCCCAATGGACTGGCGTTCAGCCCTGCAGGGGACATTCTTTATGGTGAGTGGAAAGTTGCTTTGCTTTCTTCAGCATCCCTCCTGCAATCCTTCGAGCAGGCACATACAGGGGTTCTTGTGTGTTTGTTTGTTTATTTGTGTTTGTCTGTCTCTGTGCGAAAATGGTGCTGATCATGGCAAAACCGCAACAATGGCAGTCACGGATGCGTCCAAGTCTGATACGAACCCTACTGGGACGGCAACCATCTACGCCTTCGACGTGGTTACATCTCCCGGTACTTTTGTCACAAACAGGCGGGTATTCGCCTATGCGCCGAGCGGCATCCCCGACGGGCTGAAGGTCGACTCAAAGGGAAACGTGTGGTCGGGCACAGGCGTCGGAGTGGTTGTCTGGAATGCCGCAGGCACGCTTTTGGGAGAGATATCTGTCCTGGGAGGCGTGAGCAACTTTGGCTTTGGCGCCGACGAGAGCACGGTGTTTGTGCTGGACGAGGAGTTGCTGTGGAGGGTCAAGCTCGCCTGAGCTGGCCCTACTCGGAATTCGAATTCTGGGGGTTGCATCAAGCACGTGTCGAGCACAATCGAACAGGTCTTGTTAAATCCATGTATGCCTCACAGGCGAAATGGAAGAAGTTGCTTGGTCTTGGGGAAACAGCGCGCGTTCAACTGGGAAGTTGATCAACTTGAAAAGTCTCAAGTTTTATCGAATGATGGAGCGCCGCCTGGTCTGTTGCCTGCCTAACTCGTTTTATGTTGAGTACCATGTTAGGTGGACAAAGGTCCAGAAGGGAAGGTCACTCACTGACAGATTAGGAAACGGCTGCCGGGCGGGCTGCACGTGTATTTGTGCTTACGGAGTACAATAGTGCAGGTACGATGCAGGCAGTGCCTGTACAAACCGAGCAACATGGCGGGGTTTCCAAGTATCCAAACTATTCAAGTAACTAGGTACTTAAGTAGCAATACCAGAGCCGATCTATTCATGCTTGATACTACTGATCATTCAGCGGCTTATTTACAATATACCAAAGGCACTCCTGGATAATTCATCTCTAATCAATGAGGCAGAAATGGACATACCGACCTGCGCGCAGATACTACGTAAGGGATACACTACTTATAAGTACCTAAACTACGACCGGTGAAACCCCGGATCTTACATAGTATAGGGCGCCGCGCCTTACCAGGGGACAGCTGCCAGGGGTTTTGCGGATGCAGTGCCAGGAGTGCTACGCTGTTACGTAGACTCTACAGTGTCCGGAAGCGCAGTAGCGCGTGCTGTGCGTGTACTACCTTCGTGTTTGTCTGACATAGCGTCCCTCGATGTTTGGAGTTGGACTCGAATTATGTGGGCTGTGTTTCTCCTCGTGTTTTGTGGCTCAAGATACCCACATCATATGCGTCTGTGTACCATTTCGGACTGAGTGCATCACCTTCGCAGCTTCAAGAAGCACCTTGGCCGGGGCGCGGCTGGGCTCCCAGCTCCCGGGCTCCCTCGCTCCTAGCCAGCCCTGCCGGCACGAGTGCCAACAGCGCGCAATCCCCCAACGGGGCCCTCAGATCCGCAAAGGACCCCTAAACCCGCACCGCCTCCCCACGTCGGAGGTTTCAACCCCTGAACCGCCTACTGTACTTCAGATGCCGCTGCAGATTCCCCGGCCAACTATGCCATTTCGCTCTTCCGTCCAACCATTCAACCATCCAAACAGCCATATGCTTCCTGTCACGACGGCTGGACCGGGCGACGAACTGCTTTGCATTACCTGGCGGCAGCATTTTTCTTGTCTCTTGGACAATTCTGTGCCTGCCACCGCTACCACCGCTGGCAACGCTGCTACCGTCTCCTCCATTCCTCGACGCCAACGCTCACCGAGGATGAGTAGCTGCTCGCTCACTTCCTAGCTGTCTTGTCTCTGCGCACACGCTTTTGGCTCCCTTTGCTTCACTATTCCTCGGCGCTGCCAATGAAGAGAGTCAGGATCCAATCCGCCCACGGAATCCTCATCCCCGGTGGCCTGGCCAACTCGCCGCGACGAGCCATGTGGCGTTCGCGCCAGCAGATGCTGACCACCTTGGTCGGTGCCCTGGTCCTCTATGGGCTGCTGTCCACCACCAGGAACATCCTCCGCGGCGCTGACATTCTTCCCGACATCCTGCCTTCTTCACCCACACCGCCGCAGCCCGCTGCCGCTGCTGCTGCAGCGCTCGACACTCAATGGGGGCCCGCGCCCGCCTCCGTTGTCTCTGTGAGCACAGGTGCAAACTGCCCTGAGTATGGCCGCTATGCCTCTCAGAAACACGGCCCCTTCACCGGCGGCCGGTACAACCTGCCCTACCAAAGGCCCGATCCGTCCTGTCGCAAGATTGTCGTTTCCGAGGTCGAGGACATCATTGAACAGATGAACAAGACCATCCGTGATCCCGACCTCTTCCGACTATTTGAGAACTGCTTTCCAAACACACTCGACACTTCGGTCACATGGACGGGAGTCTCGAGCACCAACGCGAATGAAGAGGTGGGCACAACCCTGTTTCACTCCCTTTTCCTGCAGCCGTGGCTCAGGTATTCTGCAAGAGATTAAGGCGCTGACTAGCTTTCGACCTGCCTCTAGCTCACCTTCATCACCACTGGTGACATCCACGCCATGTGGCTGCGCGACTCGGCAAACCAACTCCAGAGCTACGTCAGCCTCCTCAGGCCGGTACAAGCGCCACAAGCTGCCCGCTCGAAAGATGCGCCCGCTAGCACGACCCCTTCGTCCAAACTTGCCTCCATCTTCCGCGGCGCCATCAACCTGCAAGCCCGTTATATTCTCAAGTCGCCGCACTGCAATGCTTTCCATGCGCCCGTCGAATCCGAGATGGCACCAGGCAACGACGGCAGCAAGCATGACCTTGTGTGGCCGCATTACGACACAAAAGTTGTCTTTGAGTGCAAGTACGAGCTGGACAGTCTGGCCGCCTTCCTACAGCTGAGCTGGGATTATTTCAGCCAAACCAGCGACATTGACTACTTTATCAACGCGAGCCACTCTGCCCTCACTGCTAAAAAGAAGAAGAGCGCGCGGACCATCAAAAGCGGCCTGGCCGACGCTGACAGCTGGAAGGATGCCATTATCACGATCCTCGACACGGCTGAGGAAATGCGTATGGCAACGTACAAGGATAATGGAATGGTACAAGACAGCCCGTACCGGTTCGAACGGCATTCTACAGTGCCCACCGAGACCATGGCGAACAGAGGAAATGGGAGCCCTGTCAAGGGCGGGACTGGATTGATCCGAAGCGCTTTCCGACCTAGTGATGATGCCACCACCTACCAACTGTTGATCCCGGCGAATATGATGCTCGCAAAGTATTTAGAGCAATGCGCAGACATAATGGCCAAGATCGAAAAGGAAGAGGATCGGCTCGCTGTGGTAGTCGCGAGCCAGAGCGTCGTGGTTGTTGCGCAAGACGATGACGACGACGCAAGCGGCGAAAGCGTGTCAGAGCGGATGCGCCGTATTGCCAAGGAGATTCGGAAAGGCATCGACAAGCATGCCAGGGTGAAGCACCCGGACTTTGGTGAAATACTTGCCTATGAGGTCGACGGATACGCATCTCACAACATGATGGTAAGTGGCAAGCTCTCGGCAGCTTGCTTGCATTCTTGGAAGCTACCAAATGTGCGTTTCGACTAATGTTACGCGTTAGGACGATGCAAATCTCCCGTCTCTTCTTTCTAGCCCATTGACAGGCTACCTCAGTCGCACAGATCCCCTCTACCGTGCCACACGTAAATTCATCCTCTCTACCGCCAACCCGTACTACGACCATGGCCCAGTCATCAGCGGTACGGGCGGGCCTCATATTGGACCTGGAATGGTGTGGCCCATGTCCCTTATTGTCGGCATTATGACCTCGGATGACGATGACGAAATCAAGGACATGCTGTCCCAGATTCTCTCCTCCACGGGTAGTCTGGGCCTCATTCACGAAAGCATCAATGTCCACAGCCAGTCAGTCTGGACACGAAGCTGGTTTTCATGGGCAAATGGCCTCTTTGGCCAAATGCTGCTCGATTTGAAGGAGAGGAAGCCGCATATACTCAAGACCAACTTTCAAAGCAACGACAAGAAATAATCTTACTAAGACAACAGTTACATTTCGATTTGGCCTAGTTGTCCAAGACATACCCTCATGTTTCGTGTTAAATCGAATTTCAGAAGGTGACCCTGACCAAACCCACGACATGTCCTACGCACAGCCAGCCAGCCAGACGCGAAGAAGAGGGAGACAGAGCACCCCGAGGCTAGTTTGTCGCGACTGGTACACGTGCTATTGCTATACTGTGGTCAAGCCGTTTCCTCCTCGTTGCGGAAGCGCGCTTGCCTCTTATCGATTCCTCCTGGCGCTATTTGAGAGCGCCTTGTTATGCTGAACAACTCCCGCTCGCAATCCTCTGCGGCGGCGCAATAGTGACCCCATCACTGGCAGCGGCAATGGTAAGTGTGACACCGTTGACGCCCTGAAAAGTGCAGGTGCCCGTACCGCTCTGGGTGATTGCATTGACCGACAAGGTATTTGCTGGGTGTGGGTTTCCACAGGTCAGCAAAATGCGTCTAGGCCTCGGAGCAGGAGAGCGTACCGGGAAGTGCGAGGAGGAGAAAGACCGCTTAACGTACAGACTTGAAAGGTGCTCCCATCAAGAGGAGCACTCATAATAAAAGAGGCGCTCGCGCCGTGGAAAGTCAGCTGCATGAGTGCACCATTTCCTGTGCCCGATGTTGCGTTACGGTATACAAAGTGTGAGTGTGGTGATGCAATGATTGGTGTGGCAACACCTAGACTTGCAATGCTTAAGCAAAGAATGAGGGTGATGATGGATATCATGGTGACTAGGGTAGCATAGAGTAATTGATCCAGATTTGGAATATGGAATGATGAGCAGATTAAGCAATTGCGTGATGGATCCGTAGGCTTTGGTAAATGGCACGGGACATATAACGGTGAAAGGGAAAAAAATGATTTGAAAAGAAACGAAGTTGCCGAGTTTGCAAGACAGATATTCTAGAAAATATCCAAAAGTAAGAGTAAGTTTGCATGCGATGTTATATACCTATACAGCTTCACCGGACTCACTCATTCCATGGCCCCTTTTCCTCTGTTAGAGTCGTTGGTCCTCCACATGCATGCATGGCATTGCATGCATTCACAAAAAATCACATGAAGAGAGAGCCACGACTCGCTCACTTGCCCCCATTGCCCACGCACAAACTCACTCACTCGCCCACTCTCAACTTACAAAACATGCATCTTCTAAAGTAGCCCCCCATTTACCATAAGAGACTGTATTGTTTTTCTTCTCCCTCACCTCCCCTGCCCTATTTGTCTCATGTATATACGATGTCCTCTTGAGCAAGAGGCAAACTAGGCAAAGCCTTTGGTGGTGCTATCTCTATATTTGCGTCTCTTCCCGATTCCAAACTGTAGCATATATATGCACACGAAAAAACATGAAACTTCGGATTCTCAACGTTCCAGAGTCTTGTCAATGCAATCATGGCTCGTCATTTGTACGGGACTTTTTGTTGTGATATATGTGTGTATATATGTGCGTTATTTATACACGACGCTTTGCTTTTTTGTCTTACCAGCAGCATTTTTGCACATAAGAAGCTTTTCTGTACTCGCCAACCTAATATTGAAAAAGATCCCCCCCCCAAACCACGCATCCTTCCTTATTTTGTTCACTGCAAGAGAAACATCCTAGGTACAAACACTTGAAACGCGATCAATGTAATTCGATATAGAAAGTGTGCCGTGTTATGTTGCAATTCATTTCTATTCCGTTAAATTATTCTTTCGAATGTTCAAACACCGCGCGCTAGGATGTTACCAAGTTAACCATAAGTGCTCAAAGTACTGCCCCACCCCCCGGCTCCCAAAATTGGCTACTATTCATGTGAGGGAACCAAGAAATACCCCCTCGCCCAGGGCCAAACCCAGACGTCAGAAGTCTCCCGTTTCTCTCTCTCTATGCAGATGCAGCGTTTGACTGATCAACGTCAAGTAAGACAGACTCTCAACCCAGAAAGCACATGAAACAAAAGGAAAATGACAAGGAAAACCCATGTCCCCCTTAACTCAAGTCAAACCCAGCCCCGGAGCTGACAGCATACAACAACTTGTCCCTGAGTAGTTGCGCCGAGTCATAGGTCGGCAATTTGAGCAGATTTACACATGTGCTTGCGCTGGGCAGCCGTGTGGTATCCCTCCCGCCGTCGCGAATGCTAAACCGTGGACTGAGCTGACTGAAACCAAGCAGCGGTGCGCGCGGCGTTGACGTCACGTACTTGAGAACATCGCGGCGCTGCGAGTCTTCCAAGCTGCGCATTACCTCCCAGAACATTTGTATGGTGGGGTGCTCTAGGCCGTCGTCACCAATCTCGTAGAGACCCGAATAGATTGTGTTGCGCCGCAGGTCTTCAATGTCAATTTCGGTCGAATCGCCACCCACAAGCCGCTGTAGCTCAGACTGGTTGAACATGCTCAACCAGGCCGGTTCGATGATGGTGCCCAGGCCATTTAGAAACGCGCGTGTCACCAGGAAAGGTTGCGCGACAAGCCGGTGACGAGCCACGTAGTTGACGTAGAGCAGTTTGTTTTCATTTGTCACGGTAACCTTGTCACCGTCGGGCATCAAATAGCGGGTGACGATTCGCGTGGGCTCGTTAGGTAGCGAGACTTGATCTTCAATGGTAAAGTCAAGCCCAAGCTCGGAAACATCGCCAGGATAGTTCTTGAGCCTCATCATGCCCTTGTAAAGTTCTTCGTCAAACTCTCGAAGGTCATTGATGTTCGCACGGTAGCCAGAATCGGATGCCGCCGCCGCCCATTTGAGCAAGAAAAATCCAGCAAAGACAACGTCGAGGAGGATACCTTCATAAAGACATTTGCCAATGATTCGGCCGAGGAACTCGTACTGTGCAAGAAGATCCGTTATATCCTCTCTCCACTGCTCCGAGTCCGGCCTCAGGCCACATTGGCGAAGCTTTTCTTGGCGCTGATCCAAGGCACATGGGTTTGGATACAAGGCGTTGTTGCTATTCGCGACGAACAGGCTAAGGTCTTCAGTAAAAGCCTCTTTGGTGATGCTTGTTAAGAATTCTTTGGTCACGCCTCCGCCATCAATACCCGCCTCTGGGATATCAAACTGATCGACAAAGGTGATCTGTATCGGCTCTTTCAAACCATCCTTCAGCTGGTAGAATTGGGCAAAAGCATCTTCAAAAACTCTGCCACGACGGACCTTGGCGTGGTGCCTTTCGAGCCTATCTCGGGCTCTGCTAGGGTCGTGTAATTCATGCAAAATTTGCATCCGCCATTGATCGGCTTCTATCATTCCATTTCTGCGTCTTGTTTTGTCCACTATGACAAGCTTGCGGAAAATCTTAACCCGAATATCGAATGGAATGATAAAAGGCATGTTGCGCAGGATCTCGAGCTTGGGGCCGACCGCGGCAAGCAGTCGTTTGCGTTGTTCTTTTTTGTGAGCGGCCCTTAGGCGCTCAATGCGAAGAGCTTGAGATGCGTATCCTGTTGTTAAGCGCCCCAGCCCACCATGGGCCACGTCTTCGTCTTCGTCCTCGTCGTCCTCGTCCATATCCACATCCTCGTCTACTCCTTCTTCGTTGAGTTGGCGTTGTCGCTCGACTTCCAGAACAACATTGTCCATGAAATTATGCATGTCGAATCTAGACGTCATCAACCAGTGTTCTCGTGGCAAGAATTGCCGACGCGAGTCTCGCTCATAAACCATGCGCATGGCTGTGGTGACTGTGCTTCTAAAAGTATCGAAACCTACGCCGGAAATGACATTGTATGTATCTTGTTTGTTTTTCTTGCTCTGTGATGTTGATGTGGCGGCTGAGTTTCGAAGGCCGGTCGTGCTGTGTGTTGTTGCAGAACTTTGCGTAGCTCTGGAAGCGTGCTCTTGCAGGTCGCTCTCGTTGTAGTACAATGTAAAAGCAAGGTTCTTCAGAAAGAGGGAGAGCCCCCTGAGTTCGGACAGCGTCAACATGCACTGACGCAACCGTGAGGTCGGACTGGCGTCAAAGACTGCTGAAGTCCATGGAAAAGCAAAGTCTTCATCGTCAGTAAGCCTGAGAACAAAGATGTAAAGTTCAAGAAACAATAATATGGTCCGCCATTCACGGTCCCACACTGTATCGTCCCTAAGGGCGCTCATCTGTTTGGAGTCTTGTCGTTGGAGCAACGCCAGAGTGCTCCCGCGCTCGTCGGACTGGATAAATGCAAAGATCTTGGTCCTAACCATGGCATCCCAGAAGAATTTGACCGAATTTGAGGAGCCAGACTTGGTTGGGATATTCGCCAGATAGAGCTTCATGCGAATGTCATCACTAAGGGACGGGAAGCAGCCGATCAGTGTGAGGATATAAGCTGCGAGGAGGCTTGCCTCCTTGAACTCTTCCTCGGACGATCCCGCAAAATTCCTAGAGGAATGTCAGCCACAATTATTGTACTACCAAATCAGCATTGTTCATTTAGACTTACGTTGTGAACTTTTCCAGAATGTGCGATATCTCGTCTCGTTCGACCAGAGAACTTACAGCCCTGTCTATGAAAGGGGGGAATTGCTTTTTTGAGTCGGCAGAGATATCGGTTGAACCTGTTGGCCGTTGACCAATATGGTGCTTCTTCAACTCTATATGCAAACTGGAAAGCTGAATGTACATGGCATTCAGATACGAGGATCCCAAAGACATATCCTGCCTGCAGTTGCCCAAAGCGATGAAGTGTGCAAGCAGCCACAACCGAGCATCGGACGGCGAGGACGATGCCAAGCCTGTCGTGTACGCTTCACCAATAGCTGCTGACACCTTTTCCAGATCAATCTGTCCCGCAAATGTAGCAACATGTGCCTCAAATAGCTCCAGATCTGGTTGTGTAAGAAAGCCCAACGCAAACGCTTTTGAGGCTTGAAACCCATGATCTTTGCTCATGGGAACGAGGATGGCCTTCTTTAGTAGTTCAAGACTCACTCCATCCTCAAAGTTCACATTGCGAAAGTATTTCCCAGCGATAGTATAAAATGTGTCGAGATTATCCTCGAAAGCGTTGTAGTTCGATTCGCATATTGAGATCAGGGTAGTGAGTATCGAGGGTTGCACATTGTCGTTCCTGAGATTGTCAGAATCTAGTAACGGCCGACACCAGCGCGGCTGGACAAGACAAGGGTAGACACTTACACTTTCAAGACAACAAGCAATTGTGATACCAGTCGTCGTAGCTGGGGAAGCGTCGCTTTCGCAAGAGCCGAGCAACTAGACTGTTCCAGATCGACGCTGAAGAGCTCGAGTCGTTGCCTGTCATCGGGCCGGGAAGGGTCAAGCGAGGTGACAATGGTGTGGAGCGCCTGAAGCGATCTGGCTTGAGGGTCAAGGGCCGAGAGGTCAAGATAGAGGTTGTCGAATGCCCCTCGCCGCTCATCTCGTAAGTTCCTTCTTACACAATGCCCTCGCCAAGTGCGTTGTATTGATTCTGCAGCTTTCAACTTTGTGCGCTCGTGCTGCCGCTGCCGGCGTTCGGCTTGGGCCTCGGCAACGGTCTTGGAGGCATTTGACGAGGCCGAGGGCGTCCAGGAAGTGGCGGCGAAGGGGTTGAGATTCTTCTGGCCGCTCATGTTGACGTTCCTCGGCCGCCGAGAGCTTCCGGAGAAAGTAGGAAAAGACATGGCGGCGGCGAGTAGGGCGTCTTCTCTCACGGCCCCCAGCACATCGAAGCCAGACAGGCTGCAGTCGTCACTTCAGGGACGACACACAAGAAAGCAAGGGGCTGTATCCCACAGGCGATGGAATTTACTTCGTGAGGCTATGACGGAACGCTGCGCTGGAATACTGGAGCAGACGAAGATCGGAGTGTCAGGGCTGAGCAAGAGATGTGGCTGAATGTTGTCGCGATGCTGTTGGAAAGGCACGACGAGGCAACACTGACAACGAAGCTAACGCCTACGTATTACAGCCTGACTGGACAGCCTTGAGGCATAGGCGGCACATGCGCCGTAGCTGCCGGGGGTTCTGGAAAGTTCATAGCCTTTCACTAGGAAGAAGGCTTTAGTAAGCATCAGCTAGTGGCACATGGCCACGGCTCTTAGTCCCCTGGAGCTGGATGTACCCGGCACTACCTATGTATGCACTTCAAGTAGTGATACCGAAGTAGTATCGCTATGTACTACCTTGGTAGACATACGTAGTATAGAGAATCAACCCCGCATCTGCCCCTCTAGGCAGCTAGTTCGATAAGCAATGATAAGGAACCACCTCAGTGAGTTGAACTGCAGCCTACTATGTACATGGTACCAAGTACCGGGCACTAAGGGTATGTTGCTTCTTCATAACTTGCACATCTATGAGAATGTTCTTAAGTCTTGTGGCCATTAAGCCCTGGAGACACTCTTGTGCGAAGAGTTTCTACCAAGACATACATAGTATCATATGGCTTGACTGTACCTAAGTACCCATTGCTGAAATCTTTCACTACAAATATGGTGTTGATTACTTTGAGAGAATACTATGTATAAGCTAACTGTGACTGCTGCTATGTACTGTGAGACAATACACTCCCGCGTTCAAATCCAATCACCACAAGTACTTGCTTGCTGGTTCTGGCAGAAAGAACCAGGCTTGCAGGGTGGGCACGGACGTTCTTAGTGCCTGACTGCTGTCCCAGAACCTGCCGCCCACCAGCCAGCCTGCCCCCGGCAAGTCCGCCTTGCTTTACTCACGCACTAGCAGTGTCGCGGCTGCCAGGAACTTTGCAGCGCAAGAAAAAAAACTTCTTCAGAAAAGATCAACAGAGCACTCTTACTTTCCTTCTTCCTTCTGCTTCCTCCAACCCAACAAACAACCTTACCCCCAAACACCCACCACCCTCAGGTTCGAGTGAGCTTCAGATTCACAGCGTACGGCCCTCATAGTCGTACATGAGTTCTGTTCTCACCAACTATTTCCATCAGAAAAATCACACCAAAAAAATTTGAAAACCAGCGCAAAAATCCCTCCAGGTTCAGTCCTCGGAAACCCAATACCAACCACCTTCTTGCACCTTGCAGCAGCCGCACCCACGCGCCGCCAACTCCTTCGCCCTCCATCATCAGATACAGACGTCGCGCTGATCGCTGCCCGGTCTGTTCCTCGTGATTCTCCTCAGCATCAATTACGCCGTCGATCCCGAGTTCGAGAGCTCTCGCAATCACACGGTTTCCTTTGACGCTACTTGTTTGCTTTGTTGCATATTTGCAGTCACTAGCAAACCTCCGCCCCCAACTCATTCCTAGTCACTGGTTCCTTTGTTGCTCGCAACACGAACCATACAAGTACCCAACCTCCTAGGTGAGTTTATGCGCTAGGTTGTCGAAACAACCACACCATTGCCGTCACATTGCCATTTGCGCCGTGCCCATTGTCAGGACAGTATCTACAGGTGGCTGTGAACCCGTCTTGATCATTCCCTTCGTTACGCAGCTTGACGAGCCGTGGCAGAGTCTCCTTATCGCCAGCGCTTCATTCCCGTCCAGAACCCACAACTAACTGCTGTCATCTACATCGCTACAGTCTCGCGAAGCGCATTCACAAAAAATCACAATGTCTGCTCCCGTTCCCGCCGGTGCTGTCGACCAGCTCGCCGCTGATCTCGGCAACGCGTCCCTCAACGGCGCCGACAAGGCTCCTTCCAACATCAACACCGCCGTTGCTCCTAGCGAGGCCACTGGTGAAGATGCTGGTCCTACTCCCAGCTCTGCTGCCCCCAACCATGCCTCGTCCGCCTCGCTCTACGTTGGCGAGCTCGACCCCTCCGTTACCGAGGCTATGCTCTTCGAGCTCTTCTCGCAGATTGGCCCTGTTGCCTCCATCCGTGTTTGCCGTGATGCTGTCACCCGCCGCTCCCTGGGCTATGCCTACGTCAACTACAACACGACCAGCGATGGTGAGAAGGCTCTGGAGGAGCTGAATTACACCATTATCAAGGGCCGCCCCTGCCGCATCATGTGGTCTCAGCGCGACCCTGCTCTGCGCAAGACCGGTGCTGGCAATGTCTTTATCAAGAACCTCGATGTCGCCATCGACAACAAGGCTCTGCACGACACCTTTGCTGCCTTTGGCAACATCCTTAGCTGCAAGGTCGCCCAGGACGAGAACGGAAATTCCAAGGGATACGGTTTTGTCCACTACGAGACCGACGAGGCTGCGTCTCAGGCCATCAAGCACGTTAACGGCATGCTTCTGAACGAGAAGAAGGTCTATGTTGGCCACCACATCCCCAAGAAGGACCGTCAGAGCAAGTTCGAGGAGATGAAGGCCAACTTTACCAATGTTTACGTCAAGAACATCAACCCTGATACGACTGATGACGAGTTCCGTGAGCTTTTTGCCAAGTATGGAGACATCACTTCCTCTTCCCTGGCCCGCGACCAGGAGAGTGGCAAGAACCGTGGCTTTGGTTTCGTCAACTTCACTTCCCACGAGGCTGCTGCCAAGGCTGTTGAGGAGCTGAACGGTAACGATTTCAAGGGCCAGGACCTCTACGTTGGCCGTGCGCAAAAGAAGCACGAGCGTGAGGAAGAGCTGCGCAGATCTTATGAGGCTGCCCGCCAGGAGAAGGCCAACAAGTACCAAGGCGTCAACCTCTACGTCAAGAACCTGTCGGACGACGTTGATGATGAGAAGCTGCGCACCATGTTCTCCGAGTACGGTCCCATCACATCCGCCAAGGTCATGCGTGACACTTACGTTGAGGGCGAGGAGCCTTCCGAGGAGAAGGACAAGGAGAACAAGAAGGAGGACGAGGAGACTCCTGCTTCTGAGGAGGAGGGGGCTGCTGGCGAGCAGAAGTCCGACAAGAAGGGCGAAAAGAAGTTTGGCAAGAGCAAGGGCTTCGGCTTCGTTTGCTTTAGCAACCCAGATGATGCCACCAAGGCTGTTGCTGACATGAACCAGCGCATGATCAACGGCAAGCCTTTGTACGTTGCTCTTGCCCAGCGCAAGGATGTGCGCAAGTCTCAGCTCGAGGCTAGCATCCAAGCCCGCAACCAGCTCCGCATGCAGCAGGCCGCTGCTGGCATGCCTGGCGTGCCCGGCCAATTCATGCAGCCCCCAGTCTTTTACGGTCAGCAGCCTGGCTTCCCTGGCGCTGCTGGTCGCGGTGGCATGCCTTACCTTGGCGGTATGCCCATGCCTGGCGGCCAGACTGGCGGCCGTCAAGGCCAATTCCCCAACGCCTACCCCGGCCAGGCCGGTGGCCGCGGCGGCATGCCTCCTCAGATGCCTCCCAACATGTACATGCCCGGACAGTTCCCCCCCAATGCCTACAACCAGCCCAACAACCCTCAGTTCATTGCTGCTCTCCAGCAAGTTCAGCACCAAGCTGCTGCTCTCGCTGGTGGCCGTGGCCAGCCTGGACGCGGTCCTGTCCAAGGCATGGGAGGTATTCCTGGAAACGTTGCTGGTGGCATTCCCGGACGTGGTAACATGGGCAACCGATTCCCCAGCGGTCCACAAGGACGCGGTGGTCCCGCCCCCCAAATGGGTGGTCCCTCGGACCTGAGCGCAAGTGCTCTGCTGCAGAACCAGTTGGCCAACGCTCCCCCTCCAGCCCAGAAGCAGCTGCTTGGTGAGGCAATCTTCCCCAAGATTCAGGCTCTGCAACCTGAGCTGGCCGGCAAGATCACTGGTATGCTCCTCGAGATGGACAACCAGGAGCTCGTCAACCTGTAAGTTTTTCGTCTTGACACTCTGATTCACTGCGACAGCTCACTCATTATTCCCTTCTTAGTATCGATGACGACAATGCACTTCGTGCCAAGGTCGACGAAGCCATGACTGTCTACGACGAGTACGTCAAGAATCAGGGAGGCGAGGACGCCGAGAAGAAGGAGGATAAGACCGAGACCAAGGCCTAGAGGGCCCACGTTCGTGCTCACTAGAGCCACGACTCGGAGCATTGGAGCGCGGTGTTATCCTCGGGGGTTTCCAACACGCCTTCGTTACCATGGATTACGATATTAGATCCGACAAACGAAGTATCGCCGGCAGTCTTAGTCTGGTATCATTTGCCGCTCGGAGGGCACGTATTTTACGACATTCTTTGTGTGCCAATGTTGGTGTTCACAGGACCACGTCTACATAGGGCGTCATTTGGTCTGTTTTACTTGGTTCTTGCAGCATTATGCTCACCATGTACATCTTTCTTTTTTTCTTTCTTTCTCTTCGCAAAGGATGGTTTGGCTGCGAAGGGAACGAACGATTTGTCCGTGCTGGGCCAAGCATATGCCTTATTTGGTCCCGTTTGTGTTTTCCTCGGCTAGGGTTCAGGCGTTATAGGGTTTAAAAACGGGTCAAGGCTGGCTGTTCTCAGCTCCCGTTTGACATGACATTTGGCGGCAGAGCTCAAAATACCCCCCTGTCGTCGTGGCACAGCTCAGAATGCTGGGGCCTGTGCGACTCAGGTCCGTTCATCAAGGGAAAAATATGGAGGGAGTGACAACAATGGTGTCCTTCTGGTGAGGCGGCAATGATGGTTACGGGATGACACAGTCTTAGGCTGCTCAATAGACCCGGAAAAAGTGTTATTATTTCATTTAATGATCCTATGCTCGTGATATTTCTGCAAAGCTTGTGTAAACATGTATACAGGTCCGAATTACCCAACAAGACGACGGTCCTACCATGTAAATGCCAAATGAATGCAATGTAATAACTCTGAACACCTAGACCGCCAAACATATGGAACACCACGACACAAATAGGCTGAGCCTCCGTAGTGGAAAAGAAGACCGGTGAAAGCAAATCAATACCACTTCTTCGCATCTTCGCTTCCCCTCCCCGGTTGATTCAGAAGACAAAGAAAGGACCAAATCACTCCATATGACACCTTCCACACAATAGTGTCCCCCAAAACAAATTCCATATAACCATCAGTCAATCAGTCAGTGACACACCAATTTAGTTCAATCAAGAAGTGCCTGTTCCCAAGGCCAATATTGTGCCGTGTTGTGCTTGATATCTACCACAAACAGAGAAAAAGTTAGTCTGATACAAGCTCGTTCGGGTAAGTGAATCAACACCCGAGTCGGCAACGAATGCACTGATACTAAGAGAACAGAGAGAATAACTCACCTCAACGCCGGAGTACAATTTATCCTCCTGCCCAAGCCGTGCCCAAAGAGGAAGATGGCCGCCATCATCGCCACAGGACTATCGGCGTCATTTTGAGCTGTTACACGGCGTGAATCGACTTGCTGTCATACGCAACTTGCATCGCTGAGTCGAGCATCTAGAACTAAATGCCTGGGCAATGCTCTTACCCCCCAGTAAGGCCACGAGGTTCTTTTTGAAAAGAGTCAGACCACCACTCAAGGCTCAAAATAGTCTCCGCCTGGCCTCCTCATCAGCCTGTGCCTGGCTGTCTATGAGCCTGTCGCGCTCCCTTGCGCCAGCGCCGCTACCACTCCCATAGAGCATCTCCATCAACTTGCCCTTTTGACGACTGCGCACGCCCTCAAGGTAGACGCCGACGTCTTCGAGTCCGCGAATCTGCTCGTCAATGGTGAGCGTGGAACTATTGACGCTGCGGACAAGTGGCGAAACGAGTTTACGTCGCAGCGCCTCGAGGTTGGCCTTGAGCGCGAGTAATTTGTGGTTATGCTCCACGAGAATGCCCTTGTTGCGGACCGTCTTTTCGCGCACATTTTGCAACAATTGGCGGTTGCGCTCATACTTGGCCACGTCGCTTGCCTTTGGACCTAGGATGCGTGTCCACAGCGATGAGAGCAGGTCAGCATGCAACTCATCCTGGACGCTGCTCTCACGAACGACGGTGCGGGCGAGGTTCAGAAACTGGTGGTCTATTGCTTCGAAAAGTCCAAAAAGCGCAAGTGAGTACTGCAGTTCGTCACTGATGGCTTGCTCGAGCACGCTGAGAAACTCGTTAAAGGTCCGCTGAAGGGCCTGGCGCGTACGCTGCGGGTTGGACATGCCAAAGATGCTGGTTGCAATGGTTCCGAGGCGGGTTGGGTGACCAGTCGAAGTCTCTAGGACGCCGGCCGTGGCGAGCAAGGTGTGGATGTTGTCAAAAGCGGAGGCGAGAGGCGCCGAAGGGAGATTGGAGACTTGGGAGAGCTCGCGGCGGGCCCAATCCATGACTATGAGGATGCTGTTCCGTAGTGGTCAGTTGGGACTGGAGGTCGCGGCAAAAAGACGGGAACGGCGGACAAAGAAAGAAAGGGGTATAAGTACCCGTCAACGTCTCCATCGACATTCGCAAAGAACTTGGTCAATTCAATGGCCAATGTTTTGAGGCTGTCGCTTAGTTCGTCCAACGCCTTGACAATGATTGGCGCACTAGTGAGGTTACTTGAACGGACGCTCTCGCCTAGGTCCCATACGGCTACACCTGTAGCCTGCAAGTCACCGACCTGAGCCACGCCATGCTCCGAATAGTAGATGAGCGGCTCGAAACTTCGCGCGATACCCGCAACCTTGACCAGATCTGGTACAGGCCTTCCATATGCAGGCTCAAAAAGAGCGCGCGCAGCAGCAAGCGACACAAAAGCAACGAATACCGATAACAGCAGGGAGCCCCAGGTCTTGGTAACGGCGCGGTAAGCATTGCGCACGGCATTGATGACGGCATCAATGGGCTCTGAACGCTGCTGGACCTCGGCTCGGACGGCGAAGCGAATGTCTGCGTGAGCGAGTGCACCATGTTAGTTCCATGTCGCGTCATGCCTCTACATGCTGATTCCCCTGAGAGAAGAGTACGACCAAGAAAGTGGAGACGTGCAGTTTTCAGGATCGTCTTTCTGTGGTAGGGCGGCGAGCGTCGCCTTCATTTCCTCCATCGAGGGCTCCTCGCTCTTGATACGGACGTCTGTCTGGTCGCAAGCGCGGCCACCAGCGCCGTCTATGTACGGTCTATAGTGATCTGGCTCGGGGCTGCGCTCCTTGTCGGGGCTCATGCTGCCTGTGGGCAGGCGCGTGCGGATTGCGGCGGCGAGTGTGTCGTCGTCGTCATCGTAGTCGTCCTCGGCGCTGTCGTACTCGGGACTCGAGAATTCGCGACCTCGATAAGCTATCGAGGGCGGCAGGCCGTCATAGCCCAAAAGGTTATCACCCTTGCGCCAGAAGCCGCTCGACCGGTCTCCGTTGCCCAGGCGCCTCCAGGCTGGAGGACTGTATCCACCCGCACCAGCGCGCGAAGCTGTTGAGCTTTCCATGTCGCTGAGGACGTCGATGTCGCTCTTGAGGTAACAGCTGAGGGTCGAGGGGTAGCCGAAGGGCGGTGCTGGCGATGTCCGGCGTGAGGGGTCCAGCTCGAAGACCAAGTCTTGCAGCGAGGCGTCGAGGTGATCCAGCGGGTCGAAGGGCATCTCTTTGTCTGTCACCAAGGTTGGGGTGGTCTTGCGATGACCTTGACCTCGTGTGTTTGTTTCGCGCGGTGGGTTTGGTGGTGCGCAGTGCGATGCGCCCGTCTCTGGCAAGATGAGGAGCGTCTTGGAGGGCGGGGCGGGGTAAGCCTTGAATCAGGGAGGGGTGATCGCGCAGTTCGATGGGATCGGGGGTGCGCATGCGATTCCAGTATGAGAGATTGGCCAGGTATGCCAGGTAGTGGTTGGCTTCGGTGATGCGTTGGGCGTCGGCGTCGGCTGGCGCAAATTCGCGATCGTGATAGAGGCGGGAAACGTCTGGGACGGCGGTCGTGGTCGTCGCAGCGGAGAGGGAGCGCAGAGGCAGGCGCAAGGGCGGAAGATAAAGCGCGAGGAAGACGAGGAACAGGGTGAAGATAGCAAGAAAGGTGCTTGGGGCGATTGTGATTGTGAAGAGGCTCACGTTGTTGTGGACGGTGAGAAGTGATTGCATTGGGTTCAGAGATGGGAAGCACGGCGATAAAGAGGGGACAAGAGGGAAAGGGAGAAGAGGGGGGGGGTGGTGATTGTAGTTAGTGGGGGGGATTGGCAGTAGCAGAAGCAGGTGGCAGGTGCCAGCCCGTAGTGCGCCGCCAGGTGCGGGGGATGTTTTGGTGTGTTTGATGAAGTAGGCACGAACGACGGGTGGGCGAATGGGAAGGCCCTGTTGGGGGTCCAGAAATGTACCGAAGTCTCTTGGTACCAACCACTTGCACTGGCCCGGACGCTTTGCGCTTCTTCTTTTCTCTTCTCCTTCTTCTTGTTGTCGTTGTTGTTCTTGTTGATGGTTCTACTTCTTTGGAAGCTTGTCTCTTTTGGCGCGTGCGTGCGTGCGTGCGAGTATCAGTCAGGCCAGGAACAAGTGAACGTGCGCTGAGTGGACAGAGGCGGTGAACTGCCGCGTTTTTGTTGTCGAGTGGGACTCTTCTTGGATGTACTATGCTCGGGAATGTACTTGGGAGGCAGTACTATGGTGTGCTATCGTGCGTTGGCCAACAAGGTGGAATGTGCAAGAGTCAGTATCGCTGCTCCAGATTGAGTCACAAGGAGATTTCGATGGCTTTGTGGGCAGTGGGCACACAGAAGAAGTTGATGGGCAGAGCAAATAGGTACACTTTCATGCGGACAAGATTCAGAGCCCGGCAGCAGAAATTCATCATACAGAAGAGAAGGAAAGACTGATACATAGTATTATACACCGGACATAGTATCATAGGATGTAAGCCTGGCAAAAATCAGAGAGGCTGGCACGGCTGGGGCTGCGAGCAGCCCTGGGTAATTGGCTGGGGCTCTGACAACGGCGGGGCCGGCCCATCCGCCCTAATTGAAAGCTGGCCAACCAGCATGAAGAACAGGAGGCAGGTGTGCTTAGATAATGACGACTTCGAGTCGAATCGCGTACCTATGTACTGCCATAGCGGCTGCCATCTCGGCTGCCATCTCTTATGCCTATCACAGCCTCTCAAATCCACCTCGCATAATTCGCACATGCAAGCACTTTAAGAGTCCAGTACTAGGTACTTGCATTACAGTATCCACTCTCACCGCCGCCCACATGACCGTGCTAAGTACATGGGGACGGCATCGCACTACTAATATAGCAGTACATAGTATAGTAGTATTTCTATGTATACATAGTAAGATAGGACAACATAATGCAACAGCTCATCGACGGTGAAAGGAGATTCATCTTTGCTATGTTAAATATCTATAATTTGATGCTCTTGCTGACTGGCAGTGATTATGTAAGTAGCAGCCGCTCTGGATCAAGACCCCTAGACTTTACCTGACTACTATGCAGGGGGCCCCACCCTGATGACTCTTTGGATGGCCGCAGCCTAGAGTCGTATCCAAAGACTCATCAAGTTGCTAGAATCCAGCCATGGCCAAAACACCTACGCACAATACAGCGTACGCACCATAACCTGACGTCTTCGAACATCCACAACTGGATTGTTAGATTATTTATTTCCTTACATCTCATTTCTCCCTCACACACTACAGTTCTCCATCTGCGTGGCAATCTCAGCCCAATCTGAACTTCTCAAAAAGGTCGTACCTCGGACGGGGCGGCTTTTCATGTTTTTCGCAGCATGCTCGACACTCTCCCAGATGATATTCTATACATAATCCTCTCCTACCTCGATACCGCACAGTCCATCAGAGCTCTCATATTGACCAACAAGCGTCTGCAAAATGTCATCAAGTCTGACGACCATGGCTGGTCTGTCTTTGTCCGCTCCCGTTTTCCATTTATTTCAGCCCAGTCGCTCTCTCCATCGACCTCAACAACTTCATGGCGCCATCTTGCCGACTCGTTGACATGGCAAAGCCGCGCCTGGGACCGCAGGTCGCTGTCTTTCCAAGCCATGATGCCCACGCCGCCACAAAGGACAGGTCAGCGAGAAGCGAGACGGCGCCAAGAGACCCCGTTCCATGCTATCGTGGACGCGTACCTAGACCTTGCCACCCAGGAAGAGCTTGTCGTTTGGGGAGCCGGCCAGGATCTCATCGCGCGGAGACGTCGAGGCAGACTGCAGGACAAGTCTCCTCAAAAGACGGTGTGGCACCGGCTGGACGGCAAAGACTTGGGTTATGTCGCGGGGCCCGACGATTACAGGGCTCTAGCGATTGTTGGGAATGCATGCGGCACAGCAGTCGGTATGGGCATTCTGGTAGGCCAAGACAATGGCCATTTGGCTCTTCGAAGTGTAGATGAGGCTAGCTTCGGAGAGAAGCTCGCAGACTTTCATCCTCAACACCGTGGTGTTGAGGCTGAAGGTACTTGGGCTCAAGAGACTATCAACTCCATTGATGTCCTTCACGGCAGGAATGTCATGGCGTCGACGTCCAGGTTTGGAATCTCTCTGTATGATTTACCGGACAGCCCCAACCAAGACGTCGCGCCCTCAGCACACTTCAGCCTTCCCAACGAGGGCATCGGTCGCTCTCGACCGACCCTGTTTCAAGCCAAATGGATGGGCGAAAACATACTCGCGTTTGGTCTTTCGGGCTCCAACTCTCCATTACGATACATCAATACCACGCCAGCAGGCTTCACCGAACCCACAGTCGTGAAAAATGCCGATCTTGAAGAGCGATTTGGCATATGTTATACTTCCAACAGCCTCTGTCATGGCTCCCTTACACCCATCGACGCATCTTCCGTCCTGGGCGGCGGCGCGAACCTTCTTCTCAGCTCATGGCGCGACGGCACAATCCGCCTACAAGACCTGCGCACGCCTTCGCCCCTTGACCTTCTGTACTGCGATAATTTCGAGCCTTGGACCACCCTTGGCTCCCTCCTGCCCTTTGGTACCTCGCATTTTGTCGCTGCCGGCGGACACGGCGCCGTGGTGAAAATATTCGATTTCCGCTGGTCGCGTCCTTATCACCATACAAACGCACTCCCATGTAGTCCCGATGCGCCCCTCCCACGAACCCACCAGCCTTTCATCCGCGCTCCCATGGATCCCGGCCCCAGCGCCACAGTCTGCCGCTCCTCCTTCCTTTCCTCGTCGCCGGGCTTGCTGGCAAAAGAAACCGCAAGCTGTCGCTGGCACAAACTCTCGCGTACTCTGTATCATCGGCCCAATGGCACCTTCTTCCTCTCCAACTCGCTGCCGTACGGAGGTTATGATACAGGGGTGTGGAGCCTCGCCCGCGCTTCAGCCTCGCTGTCGCCCAATTTCTACCTAGGCATCTCGGGCGGCGTCGTCGAGGCGAGCCTATCGGTTGCTTCATCGTGGTCTACAACGTGGCCGGACTTGGAGGTGGATCCACACTTTGGGTATCGCCTTGAACCGCCCAATGACACAGTAAATGAAGACGAGAGTCATATTCAGACTACCACTAGTGCTGTTCATCGCCTTCGGCCCCCTGCAAATGCCGGTCTAATGAGCCATGACCAAAGCAATATGGGAGCGCAATACACGCGCTATTGCCTCTCCACAGCAGCGTTCATGGAAAAGGGTGACGGGCTCCTCGACAAGAATTATGATCGAAATGTGCGCCTGCCTCCGGTCCGAGGCAAAGAGTGGATAGGGAAGCTCCGACTCAAACACGAGGCGGCCAAGGAAGGTATTCCTAGAGAGCTGGTGCGGCGCCATCGGCTTGATCCGAGGCTACATATTCCGGCGGACTACGAGGATGTCACACTTGTTGCTAGTGGTAGTTGTGCTCGGCAGGACGAAGAGGGTGCGAAGGCTGAGTGATGAATGCAGGTGCTCCGGCGGGGAGTTGCCTCTGTCCGCAGCTGGGGTTTCGCGTAGGGACCGGTGGGGTCAATCACTGGCAGGTAGATTATGAGGCGACTCACGATGCTTATAGCTCGTCGGTTTTGGTTTGAGCATCAAATACATGTTTTATTATTTGCAGGCGTTGATCGGGGTTAAGCTGTTAGGAGGAAAAGATTTAGGGTCAAAGGAAGATTAGATGAGAGCAAAGGGGGAAAAGACAACATCAAAAGGACAGGCTCTTTTAGTCCACCAAAGACAGGCAGATGCTTACATTTATCACAAAACAGAGGCACTGAGCCTAAAACGGTATGAGGATATAGGGGGATGGCTCCTGAGGGCATAAGAAAAGCGCGGCATGGCGGCAAGACTCATTTCGAAAGCAGAACAAATACACCATTTTTTTCAATACCAAGCAGTGGACTCAGCATCTTTGAGTGCCGATCTACAAAGTCTCAAGGTAACCCATTCATCAATCAAATGTTTAGACTTGTATATATGCACAAAGGCCATACCCAGCTTAACTTGCTCTTCTACATGCTATACAGCCCATCCTCTACCTTGTTTCTCGCTTCCAGTTCATAGCTTGCTCTGCGACGGTGAAATGAGCGCAAGCTTCTCCTTGAGCGCGTCCTCGGCCTCGACGCTGATGCGCTCCACGAGGTCCTTGCAAGTAGGGATGTCGTGGATCAATCCAATAACCTGACCAGCAGTCCAGACCTATATATACACACCAAAACAAATAACATATGTGTCAGTAACCACAAAGTCGAACAGAGAAGAAGAGGACGAAGAAAAAGAAAAGTTAGGAAACAAAAGAAGGGAAGACTCGAGCGGTGTAGCCATCAACAGAAGAGACAAAGGGGGAAAAGGGAGGGAAAGAACTTACACCATACTCTGGGTCACCGTTAATAAATACCTGCCTGCCCCTCTGCCCACTAACAAACGGCGCAATCTCTGCAAACTCGCCCGTAGTGCTCTCGCGTTCTACCTTAAGCGCCTGGTCCGTCACTTTGTTGCGGTACAGACGCGTCGTGTTCTTCCAACGGCGGAGGACGAGCGCCGTGTCCGTTTCCTGCGCCTTGACGATTTCTTGCTTGATGTTGTCGTGGATGGGGGATTCGACGGTGCACATAAAGCGGGTGCCCATCTACGATTTATTCATTATTGTTGTTAGCGGAAATGATAAAGAGGCGAATGAACAAGAGACCGCCTTGCCCCCCCCCATTCTATCAGAAAGAGGAGAGAGACTAGGAAATGCAACGTACATTCACACCGCATGCGCCTAGACACAGTGCTGCAGCTAGTCCTTGGCCGTCGGCAAAGCCGCCTGAGGCGATAAATGGGACCTTGAGGGTTTGTCTGGCGCGGGAGAGGAGAATGAAGTTTGTAATGTCGGATTCACCGACGTGGCTGGAACATTCACGGTGATCAGCCAATTCCATATTCCCAGGAAAGGTTTAAAAGAAGGCTTCTCCAAATGACTGGAACATAAAGTAGCAAGATTGCTCGAGCCGCAGTAGATAGAAAACGCCACCCACGTTGACAATCCACGACATTGCAAAAGAGCAGCGGCAAGACGACCGGCTAACCGTACGACCATGTGTAGGCAGGTAGCCCGGCCAAGAGGCGTCTCACCGCAGAAATGCTCATTCAATATCATGTGTCAACGGCAGGCTGCGTTCGGGGGCGGGCCCTTCTCCCTATTCTCCATCACACAGCATTCCGAACCACGGATACGAAAAGCATTCAAACGTGCATACACGTTTTCAATGCAGCACGGCTGTTTACAGTCGTCCAAGCTTAATGGACCTTCTCTTTCATTGCATCACGAGAGGCTGGATACGAAGAGAGGGTAAAGAGGGAGAAAAGCAAAGGGTGGAAAGGGGTAGAAGCATGGAAAACAAGGATACAACTCACCCAGCACACTCGAAGCCATCAATGCTCAGGAAGTCAACACCGAGCTTGACGGCGCTCTGGGCATGGCGGATGGTAGTGCACTTGTGCAACACGATGCAGCCAGCGGCCTTGAGCTTGGAAATGACCGGGCCAGGGCTGTTCCCGGCCGTCTCGACGATACGGACGCCTTCGTCGATAACGGCCTGGGCGTAGGCGCCGTAGTCGGGCGGGTTGATGGAGGGCAATAGGGTGATGTTGACGGCAAAAGGATTCTTTGTCAGTGTGCGGCACTTTTGGATCTCCTTGCGCAGGTCGGCGGGCGTGGGGAAAATGAGGGCGGTGATGATGCCTAGACCGCCAGCATTGGAAACTGCGGAGGCCAGTTCAGCGTATCCGACGTGCTAGCCACTATGTGTTAGCTTCTCTTAAGAGTCAGATTAATCAAAAAAAAGAAGAAAAAAAAGAAGAAAAAAAAAGAGAGAAAAAACAGGAGCAAAGTGTTGATTTGCTGCTTGGTATGTGGTGTTTGAGCGAGCATCGAGTCGGCCAAATGATAGGAAGCCATGCAGCAACCAGCGCCGCTAAAGCAAAGAGGAGCATACCATCATGCCTCCTTGTACCACGGGGACTGTGAACAATAGTCAGCATAATGTTGATCTTCTTGCTTTGTGTGTGAGAACTATGCAGTGGGATGAGACGCACCTTTGATCCCCAACCGCCGGGTGAGCTCCGTGTTCCAGGCCATTTTGGTTTCGGTGGCTGTGATTTTCCAGAAGATAAGCAAACAGAACAATGGAATGAAAAATGACGAAGTATTCAGAGAAGCAATAGCAATAGTGATGGTCTAATCTAGTCTAGACAGTCAAGAGCGGCTGAAAGGATAGCAACGGCTGCGTGTGTCGGCAAGATTGGAGAGCACGAGTTCTATGGCGAGGTCCTGCTCGACTTGAGGAAGGAGGTCAGCCACGTTTGCGAGCCGAGGTTCAGGGTGGGGCTGCCCCGGGCCACCGAGGGCTCTACCGGGTTTACAGCCGCAATGGCAGTCCCAGGATCCGGGGTAAGTACTTTGTACCATGGACAAACCTAGTGGTGGGGGCAAAGTACCTAGCTAACTCTTCGACAACCGGTGTCGGTTACTAACTGTTACGACGGTCCCATTCCACCCAACAGGCACCAGCAGTATCAGCATGGTCAACTTGCCA
This sequence comes from Coniella vitis, assembly GCA_011317545.1. Classification (NCBI taxonomy): domain Eukaryota; kingdom Fungi; phylum Ascomycota; class Sordariomycetes; order Diaporthales; family Schizoparmaceae; genus Coniella; species Coniella vitis. The sequence goes on from WUJK01000008.1 coordinate 1,257,726, forward strand.
GAGATTCAATGCAACAAACAGAACCCTCTATTGCTTCGGTACTGGGCTTGGACTTTCCTTCGCTGGACAGTATGCCATATCTAGGCAGTATCAAAAGACCACCTGGATCCCACCAGCCACAATCCTGGTATTCGAGCAACAAGAGTCCACCAGAGAGAGCATCCCCGAATAATTGTCAGATCAGACTCTGGCACGAGAAATTTGGGCAGCCAGACGTTTATAAAGAACTATGGAGCAACAACGCGAGTGCGCTAAGCTCAGAGGAATAGATATGCACGGTTTTGTGGCTAGGAAGTGCTGTAGAATGGTAAATGAGGGGGAGAAGAACACGGTGAATTCACCCAGAATTGCTGTTCTACATTGACTCAATCTCATGCAGTTGACTTCATTGCCTGTAAGTAGCTGGGAATGGATATCACGGGCGTTCACGAGTTGCTAACGTGTTCGGCAGACTGCTTTCGATCCTGCAATTCAACGCCACAACGTACTCGAAACTCTTGACCCGGCAAGAAGAAAAGGCTCTTTTTCAATCCGACAGCACAGTTCTGGTATAGCAGGGGTCGCACGTGGCGGCTCACTGAACAGTCTCCGACGGACGATGGGTGGACCTGGCATCAGTCACCGCTCACCGAAAACGCACCGGCCCACGAGCCCCGAGCATTCTGATTGAGCATCGTACGTAAGGCTGAAATGCAGAGTCTCGGGAGAGGAAAGGGTTCATGTCGGGCACAGATGCTGGAGTTTCAGATGTCCACAAACCTTCTCCGCGCCGGCAGGTGTAGGTAGTTCCTGGGGTTATTGGCCAGCCAAGTAGTCAACAAGACCGGACTGTACATGACCACTGCACAATCGTGAGCTTGATGGTCTTGGCGTCAACATGGTGCATTGCATGCCTATCGAGTCAAGTGTAGAAAGTGGCTGCGGGACAACATGAAGTGGAAGAGGATTTGGCGATTCGGAAGGGTATACGGCCAAGTTAAAACCCATAATGATCAAATGTTGACTTGCTGCAGTTCAACGGCTCCCTTATCACATGCCACTAATCATGCTTACCCTTTAAAGATTCATCAAGGTTTCGTTGCTGGTGGTGTGTCAGAACAAAGCGATGGGCAGCCGTTCAGAGCATACACACAGTACCTCATGCTACAACTCCATGCGGCAGTAGTTGAGCTTGGCATAGCATGCCACAGGATCCGGTCTGAAAGGTGAGAAACTTGTCTGTTGGACATGGGATTTTCTGGCTGTCCGTGTCAGCGCTGGTATCTCTCCTGGCATCCATATGTACGTCGGCGCACATTGCCGCGCAGACAGGTACCCAGGTACCTTAAATGAGCCTGACAAGATCACCAGGTGCAAGTGCAGTTGAGGCCTCATTGACCGCACCTGCCATATCGAACAGTACTACGTACTCTGTATACCGCGCACAACGAGCCACAACGCATCCTATTGCAGGAAGGTGCCGTCAACATTTTCACCCTACACCAAGTAAATCACCATGGACGAAGCGAAGTCTCAACTTGACAAAACATTGCACAAAGTGCAAACCACCACCCTGGTTGAACACGACCGCAACATTACCACACGACCATCTGCCCAGTTGGCCAAAACAAACCTAGCGCCAGCCATTCGATTCACGTCCGTCCGTCGCTTTGATTCAGTTTCCCAAAAAGAAAAGCAACATGCTCAAGTCTTTCAAGGAGATGAAGTACCGGCCGAAAAAAAAAAACGACGAATGACTCGATAAATACCCATGCAAGCCTCGGCCAATTGATCAGCCTCTCGATACGCGTACGGTTAGTCCTTCATCCACGCTGCGTGGGGGGGGGGGCGCGACTGACCTGGCATTGCATAGCACACAGTAGCATGACCATGAGCTCGTTCCCAAACACTACACCCTGCCCTCGGCCTTCATTCGTCTCACCGAACGGCGCACCGTCACCCATTGTGTCTACTATGTATTTGCGGGCGACGCATGGCCAGTGACACAACATGCCCGAGCTTTCTGGCAGAAGAGGAGTTCGAGGCGGCCACGACATATGTCAAGGCGGGATGCTACGCACGTCTGTACTGTGACTAGTACTACATACTTTGTAGTACCGACAAATAACACTATGACCCTTCGCGCACCACCAAGGAGAAGGGACGAGGCTCATGCAAAAAGGCTAGGGTCTGGTCGTGTCTCACGGCAAGAAAAAGCAGCGCGCACACCTGGACAGTTGTCAGGCTTGCGCGGAGCAAGGTCGAGCCTCCCGTGTCCAATCGGCTTGCTGTAGGCGCCACTGCCGCTGCAAGCCTCGACATTCCATTCTCAACGGCTCCAGGGCTCGTCCTGCCATGCTTGCAAGATTACACGACAATGACGACTCGTGTGGTCGTCTTATTAGAGACCTCGCTCGCCGAATCCTGCCCAACTCCAGGCTGACTGACTCCTATCTATACTTGGCATGTGCGAGTGCAACCAGTTCTTGCCAGTGCACACCTTTTGGAGACCCCCTCCCCCATCGTCACCAAAGGACTGTGTATAGTATAGTCGCCTGGTCCCTATCGCAGCCGCTCCGCCCATCGGCTGGCGCTGAACGGATACACATGGCTCGAATTGGCGCATGTGTACACGTGCGCGGCTGAGCTTCAAAGTCTGGCGTCTTGATAGACGCATCCATCATCACCTTGCCATTGGAAGCTAATACATAGGGCGAGCATGTGGGCGCTGCTTTCCCGCAATCTCAATTTTTGCGTGGGTCCCCATGCAAGTCACGATCGACGTACGTGAAAGCAGCAACTTAAGTTACACCGCCTCAACTTGCAACAGAAACCATAGTAGCGCGACCAAAAGCAACCTTTGACAACGGCGACTTGACAACATCCAATCCTCTACACGAGAAACATTGACAATGCGCCCTCACCAAGAAACGGTTCTTGAATTCGGCGGTGTTCTCCGCATCCCCCTAATCAAACAAAAAAAAAAAAAACGCAGCACCGCTCCGAATACGCATATTGGCATTGGCCGTGTCCTGCAGAAACGATATGTTACGACATGATGCCGGCGTCCACAGACCTTGCTTGCAAAGGCCAGACAATTGCACTGTTTAACACGCCTGCAGCGACTCTGTTGTTTTTAGCGAGCTCACGGTGGCAAGGGTGCTTTTGCTGCCTGATCAAAGCATCCTCCCGTTTGCCAAGTCATCTCTACCATGTACCATATAGTTGTGTTTTGCTGTTGCACGGACTAAGCTGAGCGCATGGTATCCTGCCGGTCAAGTCGCCCAGTTCTCTGACGCATACGAAGCATATCGCTGTACTTCGTGTCAAATAGCCAGCGCTGCAAAGAAATGAACGCTAATTGGAGGGTGCAGGCCCAATATTGGACCAAAGCAATATCTGACCATGCCTAATGCTGGAGGATGGCAGCCTTCCCTCATCTTGTATTCAGGTTTCTCGGGGGCGAGGAAAATCGTTTTTGTTTTTGATCCGGACATTTTTTCTCAGACGGTTTCTTTTGGCACTAGGAGCTCTCAAACACCTCCAAACGGGGACGCCCCATACACTGCATACAGGATTGCAGAGGGGAGAAAAAGAAGAAAAAAAGCAAACACTCGCAGCATCGGCAACGCACCTCAGTGAGGCGGTCAGGAAGGAGACCGCCGGCAAGTTGCCAACCGGAATATACCGGCCAGAAGAGCATCGAAGAGATCCGGCAAGCCAAGATGAAATTTTTTGTTTGTTCCCCAGGTTCAAGACCAAACGAGGGAGGTCCGAAGTGGGCCTGGCGAGAACAGCCCGATCCCCGATTTTGTCTCGGGCGTGCAGGTTAACGGCGACTAAACTTTTCACTGCTGCTGCTGCTGCTACTACTGCTGCGCTGTTGGTGGTCGTCTGGTGGTGGTAGTGGCGGTGGTGTTGCGTTGAGTTCAAAACGCCTGCCACTGTGCTGCTTGCTTCAAGTCTTGCATGCTCAAGTTGCATATGCCACCGTTGAGTTTGAAAGCCACTGATAGCAATATCGTGCGCTCAAAGCATGCATGTGAAGTGTCACAAGATCTGAACCTAACGTGCCCCAGCTCTCAGAATGCAACTCACCCACCACATTGGCATACTTGACCATTCTTTCCTGCAGCAATTGACAGACGTCGAATGGCAGGCAAATGGAGCGCCCGGCTTGACACTACGGCCCAATCCTTACAGTATTTGCAACCTACTATGTACAGATGACACGCACTTGGTACGTACATCAAAGACCGCAGACCTGGAATACTATGTAGATATGTCGTGACATAGCTTCTCTATCCCTTGCGTGGCATTGGCACCCGGAAACCGCAGCAGCCTGCTACTACCATGTATGTACCTACTCACCTGGACCCGAGCGAACTTATCTAGGTACTAACTGTTCGTGGGAACTAGACACACGCCAGAGTTTTGTTTGCAAAGTCTGGTACCTCTGTATACCCTATTTGTTGCTGCCAGAGACTTCCCACATTGCACCAAAAAGCTCTCCCTGCTTTCTTCGGTTCCCGTTTGCTCCTTTTGCCTAATGGGGAAACGAATGGTCCCACACAGGGCAACCGAGGCCACTTGCTGCCACCATAAATGTTGGATCACTATGTACATAGTACCCTTACCGACCGTGCATTAATACTTGGTGGCAGCAGCATGTCATGGTACTTGTATGTATGGCAGAGAGAGAGATGAAGAGGGAAAAGGAACAACAGAAACAGCGACATTCTTTTGCCCTCTCCTTTACTCTCATGCACGGTACACATCTTGCCTCCTAGTTTGTATCTTAGACATCCCTGCGAGTGAGCGCCATCGCCTTTTCCCTCTTCTCTTCTTTTGCTGATTCTGCTACTGGGGTTAGCTGCGTGTCAAATACCGGCCTCGTCCCGTCTGTTGGCCCACGATGGATGCACTCTCCCGAGGCTACCAATAATTCTCCTGCTGTCTTGCCGTCAGTCCTGCAACATTGGCGCAAACACCCCGCCCAACACAGCGGTTTCTAATATCAAACAGGTGCAAAAGGATTGAGCCACCCCTTTTCTGGCTCGTCTTATGCTTGAAGACCTAGACAGCCCTGCTTCAATGATATAAACCCAGGTCGTGTTTTGCAAGCTGCATCACTTGTCTGCTAGTCATCACAAGTATAAAGAGAAGACATCGACTGCCACAGACCGTTTTTCATCTAGGCATATATCCTCTCAGCAACACTCCAACTCGGCCTCAGCTACTCTTGACTCTTCCGCTACGAATTCCACTTCAAAAGTCTTCATCTCTTCGAAGCAGTCTTCGCGAACCACCAAGCCTTTCAGGTTGAATACTATAACCCTACCAAACGTCTTCCTCTTCTGAGCTCATACTTGTCTTACCCAACGCCCTGATTTCCTCTTTCCCCTCCCAACCGCTCAACACACAAAAAGACTACACTGCCCCTCACCATGTCTTCTTCTTCGTCACGACACAGCAACTCTCGCCAGAGCAGCAGCAGCGTAGGAGAGAGCACAGCCTGGCAAGATAAACTTGAGGGTAAGTAGACAATGGTCCGTGACCTCGAAAAGAGACGCTGACCGCTTGGTATAGGAGCATGCCGTGAATATGGAATGACCACTCCAATTTTCCAGATTGTGTCGGACCGAAGAGGTAGGTTCTGTGTCTCCTTCTCCCAAGCACTGGGTTCAGTGTCGCTTTCTGTCTGTTATTCTTGTAATGCTTCCCTCGGCAAAAGGCAAGCAGAATCCTGCAAAATGAGACAAACCATGGCAGGATTCTGCTGCCCAGGCTCACTGTGTATAATACGAATGCAAAGGGTGCCCCATGACAGGCCCCCATCACACAAGTCTTATACTTGCCAGGTATCCGGATCTATTTTGCACTTATATGCAACACATTCGTCTTTTACTTTTCCATCTACTCACCATGAAACTAACGGCGTCTTGCGTGCATAGGTGGTCGTACAGCCTGGTCTAGCCGGGTAACAATTAGCGGACAAACGGTCTCGGCGCGCTTTTGGTACGACGGCAAAAATCTCAACAACGCCAAGGAGGATGCAGCCGAGATGGCACTCTCTTGCATTCAAGCGTCAGCAGCGGCAGCTTCGTCACCCGCGAGCAGCCGCCATGCCTGGTAGAATTTCAGGTCAAAACAAGCCCACTCACAAGGACGTCTTGCCTACTTGCCGAGACAAAGTGTTGCAAAATGAGGCCTTGCATATTGAGCCAGGAGAAGTGAAGCCACGTCGATGCTGTGTACTACTGTCTCTCTTGCGCTAGCCAAACAAACAATCATCACGTGGTCGTCCACACGGACATGTCACGAGCCATAAGGGAGACAAGCCACTGAATCCCGACAAACCCCTCAATGAATACAAAGAGCGCTTATAACACACTCGGGCGACGAAGCGAGATAACGGGCAAGTTAACAACAATGACCAGCATCTTCGCTTGGTCAAGCCACCTTCAAAGAAATCACTCACGTGCTTCACACAGTTTCCAACAATTCTAGGAGCTGATCCAACGACTCGCCAACCCCTGGCTTCGGCTTATCAACATTCTAAGGTCATTTCTGTTTCTGTTTTCTTTCCTGCTGCGCCACTTGTATCTCAACCCTAAGCGAGATGGAAATGCAGGGTCTACAAAGGTGTCGGAGTTGGGCAGAGAAAATATCTTCTTGTTGTCTTAAAAGGGTTTGCTTAACATGGGAATTTTGTCATCTCCTTGGAGTTTGTGTATAGCCACATGGCAAAGGGAAAGTACAACCGAGCATCCTGTTAATGCGGTCAGGATTGTATCGGCTGTGTTCGAAATTGGCGCGTAATGTTTCTAGCTTACAAGGTTGTTTCGGCTTTTCATTTACGTGCTTATCTTGTTGTTTTTATTCTCAAAAAAAGGCTTTTATAATATAATTTGTTTACAAAGAGACCACTCCCCTCCATTTGTGTTTCTCTTATTCCTTGTATTCCCTATCGCTGTGGCACGATGCTTTTATTGCTCTTGATTCCTTTTATCTCTCACACACTATCTACGTAACCCGGCAGCCAGGTTGTCATCAAAAACCCATAATAGTGCTACTATGTACTGGTACTGTGCCACCCCGCAGGGGTTTTTTTTTTGGGATTCTTGTAGGCTGGGCCCAGGAGGCACTTCAGAAGGAGAACCGTTACAGTATTTCCTCGAGTCAAGAGTTGCCCGAGGATTGCATAGTATATAGCGGCGCCATGTGCATGGTAATAAAATTGCACGGATTCAAAACGGAGCTAAGTATACTGCGTTGGAATATATGGTCGTTGGGTTGACATTTGGTTGACAATCTTTTGGAAACTCGCAATAAAGAAAGTACCTTGATGTACATAGTACTTGTATGATATGGAGTCTACGAATTACCCAAGGTGCTTCCGCCTGATCATATACTGATACTCTAGATACCGTGAACTCAATCGATACCCTATTCGCAAGGACAGTCCGTTAGTATCAACGTATCATATAGCCCTATATAAAATGACAGGTATGCATCTGTGTCTCCTTTTACTTGACCACGATTAGGCTGGTGTATGCGTATAGTACAGGCAGCCCCAAAAGGCCACATGATGAATGGCGTTGGAATGCAGATAGGAAAATGGGAAGTCTTACACTCGAAACCTACATCAGTAGCTGGCTTGTCCGCCGAGTATCACTTTGTCAAAGTCAAAGCATCCAAGTTCTGTGGTGCTGCCCTTGAGATCGTACTGCACCTCGAATGATCAGATAGTGAGTGGGTGGTTGAGTACAATCCAGACTCGTCCCCCCTCCCCCTTCCACTCGGGCCGGGGACTGGGGTTCACGAGTGAGCCAACCGTGAGTATGCATATGGATATGTACACAGTAGCTGGCATTTTGACTAAAGGGCGTTGTTGTTGTTGTCTTGTATTTGACAACATATTCACTGGCAAAAAGGCGGAAAGATGTGCCGCGTTTTCCCTCACCTGGCTCTGTTTGCTGGCTAGACTTGTAAGGTCCTGGGGGCAAATGCTGGTCCGAGGCTTTCACATCGGGTTTCCGACCGGTGGGGCTACAAGGACGTAATGCGTTTGTTGTTGAGGACTTGGTGCAACCATTCGCACCGGCCCCCTCTTGCTCCCAAAGGAAAGACGAATAGTTTGGTGCTCTTCGGTTAATTCTCGCAGTAGGGCAGGTCTCGCCCTGCTTTTGTTTTTGTTAGTTGAACATGGGCGCAGCGAAGAACCGCCATGCAAGAAACCTAAATTGGCCAAGGACGCAAAAGGTACAGAAAAAGCCCCCCCCCCAGCTGTCAAGGACTTTAGCCCACGTCCCGGTGTAGTATTTCCGGGACAGCACGGTTCAAATGTGCATTATTAGGCAAGCGCTATAGCCTTGGGCGCGTGGAACCTTAAAGTGCCATGACAGCAGGTGAATGGTGGTGGTGTGGACGGTGTCGCGTGGCAGAGTCTCCGACGCTCTTCCAAGGGGCCGGGTATTGCATTTTGGTAAGATTGGGTGGGGCCACATCCGGAATGCGACTGACTGCTCGTTGAGCTGAAGCAGGCGAACAAGCGAGAATTGCAGGTCGCAACGTGGTGATGCCACTTTGGCTGTTTCAGGCAAAACGGGCAAGAGATGGGAGATTGCGTCTCCCCTCCCCGTTGGCTACTACTTTGCACCGGTGAAGGTGATGTGTCATGCCATCAGAAGTGCGGCAAGCTGGGCAATGTCTTTTGGCACATGCTGCGTATGGCAAGTAGTAGTACAGCCGACATCCGCTGCGTCTTTGTTCGGTGTAGCGGCTTGTCCTTCTCCTTCGCGAGCACACCAACCAGCCTGCAGATTGGCAATAGGGCTGATGCCCTCCTTGCTCTGAGGTAGTCGCGGTACTGTTCATCCAAGTGACCTTACATGCAACCATCGTAGCAAGTCGGGGCGGTCTCTCCGTGTTTGTGAGCTCGCAGGAAAGGTTACGGCTTGTGCATTCGGAAATTCATTGCAGCAGCCTAATCGGTAAGTCGAGGCGTAGATTACCCGCCGGTCACGTCAGCGGGCGACATAAGTTCCTGCACGCATCAAGTCCAGTTACATAGTATGTCGAACATCTCCGTCACGAAGGCGTGAAAGCTTGTCGAGTGGAAGTCGAAGTTGTTGGCAATATCAAATGGCGTCGGGTGGGTCGGCGTGGAGAGCGGACAGTACTAACAGCAGTTAGATAGGTACAATGTAGTGTGTATGCAAGTAGTGGAAGGGAGATCCCTGTGCCAAATCTTGGATCACGTGCCAGCAAATTTTGGGGAGCCGCCAATGCCCATGGCTCTGGCAAGCTCCGACTTTGCGACATTGACGATCTGGCGACTTGAATCTTGCTTCGCTAATCTTGCCGGCCAACCAAGGTCGCCAGTCCGTCACAAATGCCTCCAAGACTCAGCATATGGGGCTCACTGCGGTCCCTTCCCTCGCGGATGGGACCGCCAGCATCGCAGCTGCAGCCATCGAGAATAGCCGCGGTGACGCGACACTACACCGACGATGCGAACCCGTCAAACCCCCAGCACTCCGCCACTGGGTCGTCGATACCGCACATACCAGCCTCCATGTTTAGGCCAGGAGAGCAACCTCCTTCTCAAACACCCAGCACCGAGGAGGATGTGCAGATGCGCGACCTGACACCCAACGAGACTGCCATCAGCCAGTTGCAGCAGGCTGCGTTCGGCCTCAAATTCGAGGAGCCCCCCATGCCACTGGACAAGCTGCAGCACGCAAAATACCACATGAAATACCGTTACGATGAGGGCATTACGCAAATCACCCGTCTGCTCATGCGCGATGGCAAGCTGGGCAAAGCGCAAAACGTCCGTTCTGATCTCACATGCATACAATTCTGCCGCGATTGGCCCTCTTTGGCCCAATATAGCTGACATTCAGTAGGATATGGCCATGATCCTTAACTTCCTCCGAACTTCACCGCCGCCGAAGATCAACCCCCAACGGCCTCTCCTGCCTGGCTCCCCGCCACCAGAGCACCTGCCCCTGAATCCGAACCTCTACCTCATGCTTGCCGTTGACTCTGTGGCACCGCTGATTCGCATCCGTGGATATGCGGGTTTGGCTGGTGGAGGTAAAGCCCTCGAAGTCCCTATGCCAATCACTAGGCGAGCGAGAAGACGCATGGCCTGGTCGTGGATCATGGAGACTGTCGACAAACGGCCGTCGATGGGATCAGGCAAGAGAATGCTTGCACACAGGATTGCAGAGGAGATTATATCAGTCGTTGAAGGCTCTTCATCCGTGTGGGACAAGAGGCAGATGCTGCACAAGCTAGGCACGACAGTGAGAGCAAACTTGAACTCTACACAGCTCATTAAGTTCAAGAGGTAGCGAACTATACTATTGAGGAAGTCCTGCCAATGGCTAGGATTTGTGCTGGTTCAAGAATGTGCTAGTGCTGGTAGCACAGCACCATCCGACTCATGGCGCCCTGATACGATTGGCCTGCTCTTAATATGTTGCATGTTGCTTTGTTCTCCATGTGGACATCAATAAAGATTCCGATATTGGAGCCATGGAGACTATATGGTTGTACTTTGTACGCGCTGGGAGCAAAAAGGCTAGTGGCATTTGTAATACTGTACCTCTGCACAAGTATGCAGTCTGCTGTACGGCAATCTTGGCTATGAGGCGCAGCGAGACGGAAAGCTTGCTAGCGAGTCGACTCTACTGGCGTAGTCGCTTGGCAAAGAATCGTGAGTAGCAGAGCGTGACGCATGTGATGCACATGCGGTGGGCCATCGGCCAGCTTCTGATGCATAGTGTACATAGCACAATAGAATTTAAGTGCACGTATCAAAAAATCAGCCTTTCTATAAGTATGCGGAGTGTGAGAAACAGTATTCTGCCATCCGAACAGCTTAGGAGGATAATAATGGTGGACAGTTGACCTACTAGCGTCTTCGTCATCAATCCCAGAAAGTCTAGACCACTGTAAAGGACCTGACACGCATGGATAAAGGTGCTGCGGGAGCGCTCCGAAATGGCGGGGTAGCAGGCGCCCCAGGACCCAGAACGGACGAACGTGGGGCCTGGGTGAGCGTGCCAGTCGTGCGTTCCAAGGGTGGTGTGCAAGTAACTGGTGGGGAGGAGTCAATATGCATGTGGTTCGATGCTCTTCTGTTGGACCTGAAGGAGATACACCATATACTTGATTGCTGCGAGTTCTCATGAGCCAGGCTGACGCCGGTATTTTCTTTTTTCGAACGCGACCGTCGAAGTCTAAGCGGGGGCTCGTGGCTACTTACATCGTACCCAGTACAGCGGTCAACGTAGTAAGCCGACGCTGCCCAAGCGGAGCTAGTGCCCTGTAAGGGTCAATTTACAGGGACAGCTTGGGCGTCCAGCGTCGTTTCCCGAGCACAGACCAAGCTCTACCTAGGCAGTCTGGCAGTTATGTAGGTTCACCCTGCCCGCCATAACTGACCCTGCACCGGCCCTCTCATCTCTCCTCCTTCAACAACAGCCACCAGAAACGACACCACCACCAGCACAGAGTACGTCGATAGCCGCTGGTGCCCGTCCCACTTTACTGACCTATTCCTATCCTCACCGGTCAGATAATCCTAGCTCTGCGGCCAAGCGCAGGATAACCCACTCTTACAAACTGCCAAGCGTCTGCTGCATCACCGCAATAGTTCCTGTCCTATTCATCCCCGAGCAATACCTCGTCTCCCTCGCGAACGCACAAACCGCACGTCGACGTTTTCGCCGGTGCAACGAGAACGGCAACTCGACATACCCCTCACTTGGATTCTGCCCTGCAGAGTCACCTGCTGCGCTCAACTCTTGGCATCCTCTGATTATAGCCTACACTTTCTGGCGGATTCGTTTTCCTAGCCTAAGGTTGTTTCCCACTCAACAACCACAAGCAGGACAAGCGCCACAGGTCAGTGACAGATAAGGCGCTTTGTCTACATTATTGGAGCAGTGCTGAGTCTCCAAAGATTCTTCAAACAAATGTCATGCTGACAATTGATCGAGACAATCCCAGGACACGCAAAGCGCGACCATGATTTGAGGGTCACTGTTGCAAACCTCGCTCTCGCCCTCAACAGTTCACGCCGTAATTTTATCTACACACGATGCTCTGTACTCCCCAACCGGACCACGAATCGCACACTCAACGGCCCTGCATTATCCCTCGCTAGCTGCGTGATTGTCGTGGCAAATCGATACCCAGAAGACGTCTTCAAGATCATCAAAACATCGAACCTTGAGACAGAACTTTAGTAACTCTGCATTACACCATCCGCGTTTTTCTTCTCCGCCCGTGTTGTACTTTTGCACATCTTTTGGATCGCAATCACAAACGACGCGGCAGACACAGTCACTTCCATTCGGACCGAATCTCAATCACTCTGAATTGAGAAGGAAGGCATCATGAGTGGTCCGTACGGAAGACCAAACGCCGCTTTTGGCGCCAAGGCTCAGCCTAGGAAGACTATGAGTATGGAGGCTGCTTTGGAGGAAGAGCGTCTTGAGGTCGAGCAGTTGATTGCGGCGAGAAACGCTGCCCCTCGCCCCTTAAGCGCTCTCAGCAATGCTCGGTCTGCTTCTCCATACACACCTCGTTCCCCTGTTAGAAGCATGCTGGACATTGGTAGGTCCTCACGCATTTATTTCCCTGCCTGTTAAAGGATTAGCCATGTGAGTCGCAGCTGACTTGCTCATCAGGTCAACCGGGTCCTTCAAGTTCCTCGAGAATCATCACCCAGGCACCAGTCCGGAGCATGCTTGATATGGACAGCCCTCCGCCTTCGGCAGGCCCTATCAAGGGCGTTTTCAGTACTCCGTCGTCGCCTGTACTCTCGTCAGCCAGGATAGCCCGGGCTTCGAACACCTCGCATCCTAGGCACATGTCTGATGCAGCGGTCCAGCCTGTGGGCTTTGGCCCTAGGTCATCGGGCAACCGTGACTTGACCTCCCAATTCAAATTTGGCGACATTGTGACGAGTCAAGGTCAAGTTCTTCCCAAGCGTGTCTACCAAGGCAGTAAAAAGGATGTCCAAGCCCAATCGGCCATGTCGCATCTTGTTCGTGGCAATGACGTGTCGGCTATCCCCCTCCCTGGTGATAGAGGACGACACTCGATAGCTGGACCGTCAATGCGTCCAGGAAGCAAGTCGCGATCCCCCCACACCCGTCTAGGCACACGTTCGGACTCGCCCGGCAACCACCTGATGAATACTAGAACTATAAGTCCAGCGGGTCGGGCTCTGCTTCATGAAACATATCCTGAATTGGACATGACCAATGCGTACCGAAAGCTCTCTGATCTGAACCGTCTCCGCGCTGGCGGTGTTCTCGCGAATTCCGTCGGGCGAAAGAAATCAGACGACCAGCCCGGTGGAGGCAGACTAGTCAAAGACTACCTCAGTCCTGATGGCGATGAATTGCTTGACGATAGTAGCGATGATCAAGGATATTCGTCTCAGGAAGAGGCGCAGAGAGGCCGTAAGGCGGCTAGAGACTCCGATAAGCCTTTGCAAACTGCTGGGGTCAAGCAGATCAAGAGCTTGCTAGCTGCCGCCGAAGAAGAGCGTAAGTTGTGTGCCACATTCCGCCTCGTCCCCTTGACGCCGGGCAATAGGGACAGTTTGTGCTGATTGATCTTCGTTCCGTGTGACAGGTATCAGCGTTGAGAAGCAGATGCCACAATACAAATACAGATCTCTATTCGATGACCCCGCCATCACTATCACGAAACCATCTGGCGAAGCTCTCAAGGAGTCGAAATCCAAGCAGGTCCATCCCGCTACCAACTTTGACGAAGGCCCACCTTCAGAGACCAGGACTCCGATGGACTCTGACGATGAGGCGGATCTGGTAGACATTAAACGTGCACAGAAACTATCCTTCTCTCAGACTGCCATTATGAATACACAAAATGCAGCCCGTGCAGTCCGCATCATCTTTCGCGGAGACTACAGTCAAGTTTGTCAGACGGCAAAGGAAGATGGCCGGGACCTGCGCAAGTACATTGTCGCCACTGATTTGAGCGACGAGTCGACCCACGCTCTGGAATGGGCAGTGGGTACTGTGTTGCGCGACGGCGATACCTTGATTTGCCTCTACTGTGTGGATGAGGAGAGTGGCATCGCACCCCGCGACGGCTCGCAGGTGCCGGACGAGCGCAGGGCTATGCGAGAGCAAGGAGCAGCGCTGAACACCATGGCATCGAGCAAGGTCCCAGTTACTCCCGGTGGTAGTACCGTTGATTTGCACAAGTCTTCGCGCAGCCACAGTGCCGAATCGTCCTGTGGGCCTGCGCGATCCAAGGCCGAGTCGGAACGCCACATGGCTGTCCAAGACATCACCGAAAGGGTCAAGAAATTTCTCCGGAAGACTAGACTTCAAGTCCGGGTAATTGTTGAAGTCCTGCACTGCAAGAACCCCAAGCATCAGATCTTGGAGATCATTGATGTTGTCAGTCCCACTCTTGTTATTCTGGGCAGCCGCGGACAAAGCGCTCTCAAGGGGTAAGTTGAAGCCTTTACAGGACTTGCTGTATTTGACCTTGGAGATATGCTAACATGGCTTTTACATAGTGTTATTCTGGGCTCATTTTCCAACTACTTGGTCACCAAGAGCTCCGTTCCTGTGATGGTGGCTAGAAAGCGCCTTAGGAAGCAGTCCAAGTATAAGAAGATGGCTGTCACCCAGGTCAACAATATTAATAATCCTACAGCAAAGAGCCTTGCCAATGCCAAAGTTGACTAGAGTGTTAACAGAGGCGATTGACCAAGGTACGTCTTGTTCAATGGGTCCTTGGCCGTACGCCATCCGTGGGCTTTGATATCATACGTTTACTTGGCGTCTGCTTTTCAGCAGCCATAAACTGCTATGATTTATATTTATCGGGAACTTGCACTGCAGAATGCGAATAGATGACAAAATTAGTTTGAGAAAGCGGAGGTTGTGGTGATGGGTCTTTTTGTGTTTGGAGGCATGTTGAGAATGCTTGAACAGCCGCTTTGTTTGAGCATGCACTATTGATAAACTCAATTGCCAAACATTGCCCCTCGATCCTATTGGATATGATCGCTCATCGTTTGCAGCTGTTAAACTTGCTTATTTCAATTTCCTGCTCGTGGTTGCGGACCGAGCGGATCAGCTGTGATCGCATCATTATGATGGGAGATAAAACCAGTGGTTCTATTCTTTTTTTTTTCTTTTGGGAGGAACCGAGGGGGCGGGGGGGTTTGAAGACCGTGTTCATAGCTCAGGTGGGAAAAGAGCGTTGTGAGGGCTTGGATTACGTGGAATCGCCTTTTTTTTCCTCTTGGGATAAACACATTCAGCGGGCAGCATCTTCGCCATGGATAAGACAAACATGTGTGTCGATACAAGCGACGCCCATGAACTTCTTGCTGATACATATACCAATGCTTTTATTCTCATTACCCCCCCCCCATCCCGTGCTTGGTGGTGATCAGTTGAGTATCGCGGTATCTCTTTGTATCCAGATTGTGAAGATTGACCGCTGACCAGATGGGATCGATTCATCCTTTGCATGGTCTTTGTGGCTATTGACTATGAAGCAAGATCAAGGCAAGTCCACTGCCTATTGTAAGGTTTAACAATGCCATTGTGTGCGCGAAAACCTGCCTCTGAAGCTTGCATGCCGTAGTTTAGTCCAAAAATAACTTCAGATACAAAAGCATAATACCTGTTCAGTGTTGAGCAATAATACCTGACAATGTCAATGTTCATTCTTTAACCAAACCCACAACAGAGCGTTAGTCGATCTGCCTATCCCTCATGGATTTGCAACAATACTTAAAGCACGGTGATCCTCCTCCCATCTAAACTCTTGGATGCAGAACTCAAGCACCGGCACTTCTTTGCACTTGATTTTCTTGTTCCCTCCTCCTACCATTCCAAGTGGATCCATTCTTCCAAGGTAAAGACGCAAGTTTCCTTGGTGTAGATAGGGGTTGTTCACACACTGGTTTTGTGGCCCTGGCTACGACAAATCACAACTTCAACTTTACACTGCCACCTAACCACTCGGCAATTATGGCTCGTCCCATGAGAATCTGCACGCCTGCTGGGCTCTGCCATTTGCAAGGGGTGTCCCACAAGCAGCACAACATGTCTCACGGGTCGTCCAGCTTTTCGCACTCGCACAACCCTGTGTCTACTTCTTATCCGTCGTCCTTTTCATCTTCCATGTCGTGGCCGACACACTACCCTACCACTACCTACAGCGCCATTGGCGGGGTGAGTACCGGCAATGGCACTATGATCATGCCGGACACGAGCAATATGCGCACGACAACAAGCCTCACGGCCGTGGACATATTCTTAATCGTGGGAGGCGTTGCTTTGGTTGCTTTGGGCGCTCTGGTCTTCGTCTTTCGCAAGAAAATTAAACGATGCGTGAATCGTTGCGTGGGCTCGTGTGGTTGTTGCTTGGGGCGGCCCAGGAACCCGAATAACCGCAGTGTCGAATCGTCAGCCAGCTATGTCGACATTGAGCTAAACAATCTTACACCAGGAACTACCGCTGGTGCCTGTTCCTGCAGCCCCAGGATGGGAGGCTCCCGTGCCATGTTCCGTCGTATCTTGCCTTCTCGCAGTGGTCGCAACGACGAGCCAATGACTTGCAGCGTATGTGGCGGCCGTGTTGCCACGCCCGGTGCTGCTGGCCCCCATGGCAACGACACATTTGCAGGTGTCCGTCTGGACGCGACGGGTCGGCGCGCCACTATTGGCTCTGCCGCCTTCTCTACGTCGCTAGCGGTCCCGGCCCCTGTGATTCGCGTTGGTGCTCGTGAGGGTCCTGTGAGTATTGCTGGTGTGACACCTCCGCGGCCGCGGCCGGGAGTCTTGCCCCCCCACAGCACGGTTCTAGCTGGGAGCAGCAGCGACGGCGCTGTGTCTGGCGTCGAGCAGCCTCAACCGGACAGTCCGCTTCCTCGCTGGCCGTTCCTCCACCAAGAGAGGGAGGAGCACGGCTCTGACTTGGAGCTGCTTGGGCTTGGAGGCCATCCTGTCGAGGTCACATTCGTCCTGGATGACGATGACTCGGATGATCAAGATGTTGTTGCCTTTGGTGAGTCTGCTTCTGGCTTGTCGCAGTCGCCGTCCAAGCGGGCCGTTGAGCCAGGTTCTGCTATCTGAGTAGAGAGTTATTCCGAGGGACACGCTACTTCTGACGCGGGATGATGATGAAAGAGATAGAAGGGAGCGTTCAGAAGGTTATGATATCATAGTGAGTGAGTACTAGCGTTGATTCCCCCCCCCCCCTTTTCGTTTCTTGCTTTCGTGTTTGGAATTGACTGGTTGCGGGTTGAGAAGACTCGACGAGGAGCAGGTAAGTAGAGCCAGATGAATAAATCCAGTGGTTTGCTTGCGATATAAGATTTGCTTTTTCTTTTCAGTTTTCAGAATGTGACATGTGGTGATGGTGGGAGCTGGGAAGGCCGCTGCGTAGATTTTACCTTAATAAGAGGGTGAGCAGATGATGCTATTGATAATCAGAATCCAGAACGGAAACTCAGGTAGGGTTAGGGTTAGCGCTGCCCCTGCATATCACCCATGCAGCCTCTGGACTCTTACTATGTATTGTTGTAGTTGTATTCTTAACGTCGCTGTCTAACTACCTTAATGTAGCGCCTCCCGAAGGGCATAGTTTTACAGAGAGGGACGAGTGGAGTAGCCACTTTTTCGCTTGACAAAGGAAAGTGTACATTAACGTACAGAATTGTTTTCGCTTATATAAATTTCGATCCACTTTTATCCACCAATCAGATTTCTTTATTCCCAGTACCGGAGAGTCCATTTTACCTCCCTAGTTTTAGTACAATATTACTAAATCCAGCCCTGGAAATAAATAATAGGAAAAACTCTAAGAGAAAACCTATTATAATTGGGTACTATTTTTGAAGCTATTCCCTAAATAGTAATGCCCCGGTATATTGCTGACGGGCAGTACTCTAGTTGCGTGGGGTAGAAGTTTTTGTTTGTTTTGGGGGGGTGGAAAGGCCCCATCGTACTGTTATCGACGGTACGCGCCGGGTTAAAAAAGCCACTAGCAGGATTCGAACCTACAACCTGAAAACAGGTAACCAGGTGTTTTAACCACTACACCATAGTGGGTTACTATGTATTGCAATGCCGCCACCCCTCAAACCAAGCCAATGGGAGACCTTGCATGGACTGGGAATTTGGCCAAAGACTGTCCTTTGGATCCGCCAACCAAGGTTACTATCTCACACTGTGACTATGCAAGGCTCTGGAATTCCTGAAGCATGCTATCTGCTGTAAATCAATGGAGACCACCAAAACCCACCCCTGGTGCGCCAAGACCGCGCCTAGAAGGTCTAGGCATGGGCGCGGTCTCAGTGCCGTCGCGTCGCCCAATCTTCAGCAGGCCTCTGGACGCTTCCTGGTCCATACTTGGCCAACGCCGTGTTCCCTGACCTCCATTTGTTCTGCTGACCATCGCCAGTAACCAAAGCAAAGCAGTCCAGACCCTCTTCGTCCAAACCAGCACATCTTGGACGTTGTGTCCCATCAAGCTGTCCATCCATCAAAGCTCGCTACGGCCCGTGCCATGAGGCCCGTGCCTAGCTCGACGCGGTGAAGACGAGAGTGAGAGGGACAAACTTCGAACCATGGCAAGCGGAGCTTTGCCAACAACCAAGACGAGGCTGAGAAAGGACAGTAGAGCCTCGTTTCGCCCGAGACGCCCTGGCCAGCCGTTGTGGAGAGGCAGATGGGATAGCCAACGCATACTAGCTCGAGGGCGAGGCCGCTTGGCATTGTACCTCTTTGTCCTCCTGGTCGTGGTCCTGTGGGTGCCTCTGCCAGGCCTGGGCGCTCTGCGACGGTTTTTGCTGGGGATTCTGTTGTTTCCATTTCCTGCGTCAAGCAGGCCAAGGCCCGGGAGAGATGTGCTGAAGTACATTGATCCCTTGATAGGGACGACAAATGGAGGTGCGCGAGCTTGCAACAGGCCTTTTCTCGGGCATATCATGCTGATTTCTGGTGTCTAGGACATGTATTTCCAGGTGCCAGTATGCCCTATGGTGAGCATCTTCTTGTTTGCGTGTAGCCAGCAGGCATTTTTGCGCCATTACTGACAAATTCACAAGGCATGGCAAAACCAGTCGCCGACTCGGATAATAGACGAGAAAACGCTGCGGGCTACGTACAGGATACGAGCTTCATCAAGGGCTTCTCTCAACTGCATGATTCAGGTGATTTGAACACTCGATGGGCATCTCTTCCGTTTTCCTGCCAGATTCACTAATGTTGTATGCTTACAGGAACGGGCGGGGTGGGTTGCTTGCTTGCTTGCGTGCGGCCTTGGCTTGGAGCCGGAAGCCCCCTTCTATCACTCGTCAAGAGCTGACAATGTCCGCAGAACCCTTCGCTGGGGAACTTCCCTTTATTCGTCCACCCAGGGTGTCCGCTCGACGACATCACCATGTGTGGCTATAGTGTCAGCAGCCGAGCTGTGATGCGCTGGCCCTACTCGGCGCGGGCCAAACCAGGCTACTTTTCACTGCGGCTCAAGAACTCGGTCGCTGCAGAAATGACAGCCTCGGAGCATGCCTCGCTCTACCGCTTCTCCTTCCCCGACGGAGACGACTCGGAAAACGGACAGGACATTCCGGTCGAATACAGCCCGCTGATCCTGGTGGACCTGCAAGACCAGGACAATAGCCGCCACAATGGAGGGGTGCGCGTGGACCCGAAGACGGGCCGCATCACTGGCGACGGCGACTTCCGTCCTTCGTTTGGAACGGGTGTGTACGAGGCCTACTTTTGTGCCGATTTCAAGGGGGCCAAGATCCGCCGGTCGGGCGTCTTTGTGGGCGACACGCCGCACGAGGGTCGACAGAGCCTGGAGAAGGATCCCGAAGGCAAGTTCAATGTGCCATCGGGCACAGCGGGTGGGTGGGTTCAGTTCGAGCGGCCGCCCGGCGGTCATATCCTAGCGCGGGTGGGCATGTCGTTCATTTCGAGGGACCAGGCGTGTGACAACGCCGAAAAGGAAATCCCCAACATGGACTTTGCCAAGACTGTCGAAAAGGTCGAGGATGCGTGGGCGGCCAAGATGTCGGTCATTGAAGTCAATGAGGCTGACATTGACCCGGCGCTGCTGGTCACGTTTTGGTCCGGCCTTTACAGGACGATGCTCTCTCCGCAGGATTATACGGGCGAGAACCAGCTGTGGGAGTCCAAGGAACCCTACTTTGACTCGTACGTACTATCGGATACAAGTTGCTCGCTCCACCAAGATTGGACGACGTGGGGGGCTAATGATGAAATCCTTCAGGTTCTACTGCATCTGGGACTCCTTTAGAGCCCAACATCCGCTGTTGTCCATCATTGATCCGGTAGCGCAGACGAGAATGGTGCGCACATTGATTGACATTTACCGGTTTCTTGGTATGTGACTGACCAGCATGCCGATCAACTCAAAAATTCTAATGCTTGAGACAGGCAAGCTACCGGACTGTCGGATGAGTTTCTCAAAGGGCTTCACACAAGGTGGGAGTAACGCCGATGTGGTTATTGGCGATGCCTTCTTGAAGGGAATTTCTGATGGCGTCGACTGGGCCACGGCGTACGAAGCGGTAGTGTCTGACGCGGAAGGTGAGAAACAACATCCCAAACATGGGCCCTCTCCGACGTCAAGTCTCCACTGACAGGACGATTTTCTCTTTTCTCCAGTCGAACCCAAGAAATGGAACACCGAGGGCCGAGGCAATCTGGTGAGCTACCACGAGCTCGGCTACATTCCCTGGGATGACATCGACCGCAATGGCACAGGCCGCAACACGCGCAGCATTTCGCGCACAGTCGAGTACGCCTACGACGACTTTTCCATCGCCCTCCTCGCCAAGGGGCTGGGCAAAGACGCCGACTACCGCAAATACATGCAGCGCAGCACCAATTGGAGGAACCTCTGGAACCCGCACCAAGCCGACAGCTACATCCAAGGGCCCGACGAGATTCGCTGGAGCAAGTTCAGAGGCTTCCTCCAACCGCGTCTCCTCGACGGGTCCTTTGTCCACCACGACACGCGGCTCTGCAGCCCCGTGCATGAGATGCACAAGTGCTACCTCGACACGCACTGGGGCACCTACGAAGGCAGCCCGTGGCTGTACTCGTTCTACGTCCCGCAGGACATGGCGTCGCTCGTTGAAAGCATGGGCGGGAAACGGGCCTTTACCGAGCGGCTGCAGTACTTCCACGAAGCGGGCATCATTTACATGGGCAACGAGCAGTCGTTTCTGCCCGTGTTTCAGTTCCACTATGCCGGGCGGCCGGGGCTGAGCTCGTACTGGGCGCACCGGTACATTCCTTCGCTCTTCAACACGACGTTTGGCGGCATTCCCGGCAACGACGACTGCGCCATGGGTGCCTTCTCGGGCTTTGCCATGATGGGCTTCTTCCCTGTTGCCGGGCAGGATGTGTATCTGCTTACGCCGCCGTTCTACAGCGAGGTCAAGATCCGGGCGCGGAACGGCGGGTGGGCCGTGATTCGGATCCTCAACTTTGACCCGACGTATCAGGCAAAGTACATCCAGCATGCCACGCTGGATGGCAAGCCGTACACGCGGAGCTGGATCACGCATGACTTCTTTGTCCAGGGCGGCGTGCTCGAGTATGTGGTGGGCATTGGCGAGAGCACGTGGGGCACCAAGGAGGAAGACTTTCCGCCTAGTTGGCCGTGGCCGCGCGTGGCCCAATAACAGAGCTATTCGAGGAAAAGGAAAGATGCATACAAGGGATATTTAACAAGATGGGGGGTTTTTAAAGGATGATGGATGGGCAATTCCGCGCACAAAATCGGTTTGCCAGATTCAATCCTTTCATGTCCATCTATTGCGTATCTGACCAACACATTGACCATAAAAGCACTACAATTGTGATTGCTGGATATTTCCCCTGACGAACAGAACAGAACGCGAAAACATGGAGATCAAGTAAGTACCTTGCAAGGCGACTCTATAAATCCCAGATATCGCTTTTGATTTGTACAAGTTCAACCAGGAATAGTGATTGGTCTCCCAGCACAAAAAAATGGATTACTACTCAAGTCTTTCTCTCCTTTAACTTGTACTGTACAAAATGTTCCACTTATTATGCACCGCCATCCTTTTACAAAGTGTGTGTGTATGCAACCTTGGGACTGTTCCACCATCTGCACCAATCTCACCAATTGACCACCACCACCAAAATGGAGGCCGCGCCGAAAACATACCAACGACACAGGAAAAGTATTAGATAGAGTGAAAAAGAAAAGAAGAAAAAAAAAAAACAGGAAGAGAGACACAAAGCCCACCGCCCAAGGACGAAAGCAATGTGGAATCTTTCCCAAGGGAGGTCAAGTCGACCACTGCGAAAATACACACAAGAAAGAGGCTTTGGTGAGAAGGGCGAGAGAGAGAGAGAGAGAGAGCGAGGAAGAGAAGGACAGACAAAGACGAGAAGGATCTGCGTCGTGGTTAACCACCAGTCATCATATCCATCCATCCACCTACTCACCCACCCGAAAGCTCACAGTGACAGTGCGCAGCGTCGAGATGCTGCGACCACGCATTACAATGCCATTCCCTTTCAGAACAGGTACGCCAGGATCGAGAACAGGATGGCACCCAGCGAAGTGAAGGCCTGGGTGGCTGTGCTCTGGACATAGCCCGTGGCCGAAGCGGTAGTGTTGTTGGTGGCAATGGTGGCTGAGGCGGAGGCGGCGGCGGCGTTGGAGGCGCTCGAAGCGACTGAAGACCCTCCTGCTGCTGCTGCTGCATTGGAACCTGATGCCGCCTGCGCAGTCGAAACTGAGGCGGTGACGGTGGACACGGTGTTTGTGTTGGGTGCGGCAGCATTGCCTGGCGCCGTGGTGGCCGTGTTGGCGGCAGCGGCAGCGGCAGCGTTGTTGGATACAGTGTTTATGTTGGCGGGAGCATTGTTATTGTTGTTGTTGTTGTTGTTGTTGTTGTTATTGGCAGCGGCATTGTTGTTGTTGTTGTTGTTGTTGTTGGCGGGAGCATTGTTATTGTTGGTGGCGGCGTTGTTGTTATTATTGTTGGTAGCGGCATTGTTATTGTTGTTGTTGTTGGCGAGAGCATTGTTATTGTTGTTGTTATTGTTGTTGTTATTGTTGTTGTTGTTATTGTTGTTGGCCACGGTGTTGGCTGTATTCGTAGGAGCGGCACCGTTATTAGATATAGTCTTTATGTTGGCGGGAGGGTTGTTGTTATTGTTGTTGTTGTTGTTATTGTTGTTGTTGCTATTGGCAGCAGCATTGTTATTATTGTTGTTGTTAGAGGAAACCGCAGCGGCGTTGTTGTTGTTCTTGTTTCCATTGCCCGTGTTGATGATTGCAGGAGGCACAAGTGTCGCAATGGGCTGGAAGCCTGCTGGTGCAGCAGTGGCAACGGCACCGCCCTGGTTGACTGTAATGGGCTGCCAGTTAGAGGTGACGCAGGTGGTCAGGATCTTGGTCCAGGTTGACACGGGCTTGGTGAGGGTGACGAAGTTGCCGTCATTCTGTTGCGAGACTGTGGTTGTGCACAGAGCCGGGGGGATGGTCACTTTGGTCTCGTAGGACGTGCTCGAGGCCGACTGCTGGATGACGGTGCTGTACACGTTGTTTGTGGGGCAGTACGAGATGATCTGGACGAGGTTGTAGATGGTCGCCGTCACAAACGTCTGCGTGGTGATGCCCCCGACCAGAGTCGCCACGGAGCCAAGTCCCGAGGTCGACGTTCCAATAGGGGACGGGACGCAGGTGCGCAAATCACGGATGCCGGGCGTGTATCCCGGCACTGGAGTCACGACCAGGGTTGGGGTAGCGTTGCGGGCCATGCTGTACTCGAAGACTGGTGTCGGGCTGGGCACAGCGCCGAGGACGGAGATCTGTTGTTTGTTGGCCCCTGTCAGCAAGCATGGTCACGATCGCGGTTGCCGCGCAAGAGGGACTGAACACTTACGGTGTTGACTCCGAGGACCTGTGTTCCTGTCGGGGTTCCAACAACACAAGCGTAGCATGGCGCACCTGCGACAGGCAGATTACTGATGGGGCAGAGATAGACGCTGACGGGTACGGTGGTCGCGGCGGCGGTCGCGGCGGCGGTCACGGCGGCGGTCTGACGCTTCTCCACCCTCGTGGCGTCGATGGCCACCGTCTCGTACCCGACAATGACACCTGCAAGGCTGGTTGTCCCCGTCGCCGTCGTATTTGACGAGGTTGTGGTCGTCCGAGAGCTGCTGGCCGTCAACCCCCTGGTCGTCGAGGTGCCATTGGTCAACAGAGCGGCGGGTACCGAGGAGCCAGAAGTAGTCGTCGTCGAGCTGGAGAGTCTGGAGGCGGCGGGGGAGGTGGAACCGCTGGTAGTAGACAGCGTCGAGTTGGTTTGGGCGGTAGGCGCCGAGGGCGAAGGCGACAACGGGCTGGTAGTGACAACGATCAGCAAGGGGGTGCTGCGCGTTGAAGTAGTGGTTGACGAGGTCCTGATTGTGGTCAAGGAGCTGGTTGTGGTCAAGGAGGAGGTGGTAGTGTTGCTGAACAACACCGAGATGCTACTCGTGGAGCCCCCACTGCTCGTGCCGGTTTCAAGCAACACTGAGGTGCTCGTCGAGGTCTGCGCCGCCACCGCACGGCCCAGGGCCAGGACGGCCAAGATGTGACTGAGCCGCAGCATAGTGTTGTGCTGTGCTGGGACACGCGAGGAGAATGAAATGAAAGAAGGGGGCAATTAGGGCGCTCTGGGGAGAAGAAGAAAAAGGAGAAGGGGCCGACAATGAAAAGATGGCGCCGACAGAAGTGGCAAGCTTGCGAACACAAGGAGGCAAAAACAACGAAAACGACTGTGGGTTCTTGCGGCGACCGATCCGATGGGGAGCGCAGAGGGAAGAGAGAGCGCTGGTGTCCAAACCATAGCTGATGTGGTGCCAGGAGAAGACGAGTCTTGTGACTTTATAGACGGCCGGCCAAACAACAAGACTACATACGACACCGCCGAGAAGGGGCCCAACAAGGACGACCACCACAGCAACATCATCATCATCAACAACAACACCTGCCTCCTGGGTGGCCTTGGGGCCATGACTTCTCATGGGGACGAATTCGGAAAGCAGAGGCCCTCGACCGGCATGTGGCGGGAATGAGAGCAGTCGGCATGCGCAAGGCTGTCATTGGTAGCTCTTTGCGGTGTGATGATTGGCCTTCCGTTGTCTCAGCCTGGCTGGAATGCACTGCCAGTGCGCAGAAGGACGGCCAATCCGAGAGGGCCATTATTGGTTTGCTCCCATGCAAGCTCGCTGGCTGGCTCGTCATCAGCATGCAACATCCACATCTTTTCGTCTGGCAGTGCTGGGCGAGGGGGCACTGTAGAGTCCATTTCTTGCGTTGCTCTGGCGACTGCGACCATGGCGAAAGGCAAGAGGCAAAAGAAGAGACGGCAGTGTGTTGTGCAGAGTGCTGTCTAGGGTGGGGAGCCATGGACCTCGGAGAGGACAATCTCCATTCCCAATCACCTTTGTTTACTTTGCTGGCGCAGCTTTCCATCCTTCATGGGCTTTCTGATCTACAGGACAGAACGGAAGCATTTCATCTGGGCAGCTCTCCACATTGCGTGCTTTCGCAAGCGTCACAAACAGTCAAGCAGACTTCATTTCGAGCCATACCCGTCGCGCCCGTAACCGTCGCGCCCGGAGGCTGGTAGAGACGCTTCCGTCCCTCCAAAATGTACTCAAAAAGGCGAGACAATTTTGGAGAGCCGCATCCAAGGCGAGTGGTGAGAGAAGCCTAGTATGTTGTGGCATGCTGGTTGGCCTATCCGCTCTATCCGCCACTCTACTCCTAGCCGCACACATGGTAAGCACGATGAGCAAGGGAAGGAGAAATGCCACTCCTCTTCTCGCCGCTGCCGCTGCCTTGTGACAAGCCGGTCCAGCTCAGTGGCCTTTTCCGACGGTCTCGACGGCGGGACGTTGCCGGGTGCACTGAGATGGGCCATTCACATTCTCCTTCTTTTGCTGGAGTCGTTCTGGAGCGCAGGTACTGTGTAGCACCATACACGCACATATACTCTACACTGGATATTCTCACGACTCGGCATCGAGCTGAGTCCTCAGACTTGGCAAACCTGCCAAGCCGTTGCACATGGTGGAATGTGGGACTTTTGTCATCGAAAGGGAATGAACAATTTCAGAGCCTTGTGACTTGCAGTCTAGCCACAGTCATCATGGCGCTTTTCCGTCTCCCGCCCAGAGCCAGGCAAATCAATCTAGTTGTTGCATTGTTATTGTTTACTGTGGCGTTGTTGGTTGTTGATGTGAGCAGCAGCTCTCTTATCCGAGCGGCTTAGCGTGTGGAATGGCACCTGTCCCGCGGGCCGGCCCCGCACCGCCCGCCAAGTGTGTGTGCCGCCGGCTTGGCGCTAGGAGGATTCTGAAAACGGGGGCCAGGGTTTCATCCAAAGGCCTGTGGTACTACGTACAGGGACACGCAGCGCCCCAAGCGCCATGTACTATGTATACCAGCCACCACTGCCACCTAGGAGCTACTTCCACGCCTGGGCGGTTAGTAAACTGCATGCTTCGATTTGCGGAGGGCACCTGTCGCGTCCGGTTGTTAAGCTCGACGATATCTTGGCAACACGGCTTTCCCCTCTCCTCGACGATGCTCTCAATCTCCAACACCGCCACGTCCACGCCTTGTCCTTCTGCGGCGTCAAGTCTCGACCGCTCCCTCTGCTACTATGTACACAGTACACCCCCAGACCCCCATGGCTTGCATCGTGCCAGCAGCGTCAGCAGCACCGCCGGTGTTACGGTGGGGCTCTGGGGGGCTCAGCTTTCGGCCCAATTGGGGATAGCATCATGCAATGCGATGCGACGCTGCTGCGGTGGCTCTGCTCGCTACTGCAGATGAGGATGAGCATCCATCAGCAAACGCCCAGCCTTTTCTTCGATCCGCAATGTTGAGCCAGCCCTGTCCAACTCCTCCACATCATCTTTCTTCCACAATTGCCGAACCTACTGCTGCAACTGTACTTCCACCTCTCGTCACCCTCTCTCTCCCCTTGCCTGCTTCCTTCTGCGGCGAAATGAGCGGCCTTGTCCGGCTTTGATTCCCACTGAAGGACGCTGGATATCGCGGGTGGCAGCCTTGGGGCAACGGCGGTGTGGCTGCGGTTCCTTGGGAGCAAGAATGGCGAACCACTTCGGAAGACACACGACTTGGGGTCAACATGTGCCCGTTCGCAAATTCCTCAATGCGTACATTGATGGAGATGTCAACCACCCTGAGGACTTGCGCAAATGGCGTTGCGGCGATGATGGCTGGACGCAAACCGCCCCAGTGCCAGACCCGTAAGTCTACAGCCGCCCCCACGAACCTGATTGTCACAAGGGACCAGAAGACTGATTCAAGATGGCAGCAATGACTATGTGACATACGTCAAGACGTTGGTCCCAAAATGGCCCCATCTCGAGCTGCTGTCCGATTTTATGGATGCTGGCACGGCACCTATGCGTTGGAACCCAAAATTCCCCGGCGGTTATCCAGATGACCGTACCGAGAAACGTAGGTGCATTCTCTGACACCTGGTATGGCACAATGAACATTGATCCGATCCACTCACATCTGGAGTAATAGAGAAGCAAAGGCTGGAGCGCATGGCGAGAACAAACGTGACTATCTTGGACTACGCGGACGCTGGCCAGCCTCCCACCCCTTACAGCTGCACTTCTTCCAAAGGACTGAAAAAACGCATTCAGGAGCTCGAAACTGAGGACAGCAAAGACACCAAATTCAGATTAATCGTCTCGGAGGATCTCTCACGAGAAGTGATTGAGATTCTGGGCTCTACCTATGATGTGGACCCGTCCTTTTTCAGAGAGCATCTTTCAGATAATATCTGGTATAATCTCAGTAGGTCCTTCGACCTGACGGGGTCACTATGGCTATCACACATCAGTCTGTTGGACGGCTCCCACTTTGCTAACCGAGTTTCACAGAGGACTGGTGGCGTGATCCCCCAAATCTCGATATCGTCGCGAGGGGCCAGAATTGGTTCCAGATGCGCTTCTCACGGCCCAGGTGGTTCAATGACCAGGAAGCTTATAAGAGAGGATCAACAGAGGTGGATCATTTCAATGTGTTCCGGCAATTACAGGGCGACTTTAGCCATAGCGGGTTGTGGGATACTGACAAGGACGCGAATGGTGAAAAGGACACGAAAATTGGTCATATTCGAACGAGAGCGACATTCTGGATTCAGGACTCGACTCTCAAACAACGACCCCAACCCCATCGTCAAGGCGCACCCGAACCCCGAAAACCAGTCGTCGCTATACTGTTGCTCGACCCAACCATCAAGGAAGGCCACCCTCTCTGGCGGCTATACCGCAACTGGAACCGCGTGCCCTCATTATCCGAAGTCGCTTCGATCCCACCAGGCCCCCCACCGGTCAATAAAAACTCATTCTTTGATTACTTCATCTATTGGGCCTCACGTCCTGGCCCGTCCGACTTTGGCTCAATGCATGGCCACCAGGGAAGCCACTCGCCCATATGCATCCCGTTGCAGGCCCTCATGCACATAATCTGTAACGAGTGGCTCACAGTCGTCGACTACATCAAAACACGCCTCAACCAGGTTGACTGGGAGATCGCCTTCCCATCACAATTCCTGACGAAGGACGAGCAGATCGAAAAGGCACTCGGGAAACTACACTACTGGCGCAGGGTGGTACCCGTCTACCGTGCCATGTTGGCCGACACGTTTCTGCGGGTCTTTCGTGAAGCCAAACACCCGGACCGCATGAATCCGGAGCGGCATGCCGCGATGATGAATATGCATGCTGAGGGAACGATCGTGCCCGAGGTGAATGGTCACGTTCAAGGACACGAAATGCGCGCCCGCTTCGACATGTCGACTGCGCCATCACCAGCGTCGCATATGCACGAAACCGGCCCGGCGCCCAGCACTCAAACAAAAACGGCAGGACATACGAGCGCACTCGACAGCATCCTAGATCTAGACTGCATCAAGGCCTACCGGCACGACTACACACTCATCCTGAACTACATGGAGGAGTATCAGACGCGCATCGACCGACTAACGGGTGTGGTGACGGCCGTCATTAGCATCCAGGACTCGAGGCGCGGCTACAAGGATAACAAGAACCTGCAATGGCTGACTTGGCTGGCCACACTCTTCATCCCGCTCAGCTTCGTTGCCACAATGCTTTCCATGACGACTGATCCCCTGTACCAGCTGCAAGATGCCGCCATCTTGTGGGCAGAAGTCTCCATCCCCAGCGGCCTCCTCATCATGTCGTTTGTGCTGCTCATTAGCATAGCGCAATGCCGACGCGCCGTCCGGGCTTTCTTTGCGGGGTTTCCCTGGTTCGGGAAATGGCTCCCTTTTACGCAGAAGAGTCACTCGCAATAACGGCCATGAACCAAGTATAGCAAAGGAAAATGACAGTCCGTCTGCGTCGAGAGGATGAAGAGAAGAAAGGGACAAAAGAAAACCCCCCGAAAAGGACCCTACAAAATTCAAAAGTGCTTGAAGCACAAGAGTTGGTACAACTCATGACGATACGAACTTGATGACTATTTGCATTCATCAGCATTGAATTACTGGAGAAAGTTGAAGGCAGATTGTATCAGACCTTGATTTGTTGTGCGCCAATCCTATTGACAAAAATGATCAGAGTGATACAGCGCATTGGGCCATGATCTTTGTATGTCTTGACTTGTCAAACGACAGATACTTTAGTAGGTAGCGAGCTGATTATACTCCAAGCATGACAACATACCCTTTATTTGTACAGCATAGCTGTAGCGCAATGCACAAAACTATGTATGAAATGGCACACATGTTACGGTAAGTAGTAATTAATCGGACCCTCTGAAGTTATGTACATATATGTACTTGTCAAGACCTTCTTTGCAACAGCATTTTGTTTAGGTGAAGTAGAAAAGTATATTATGGAAATGTAGGGTATCAAATCCCATCGGTACTGGACCTCTGCCTTTAATTTAATATGGCGACTTTTACGCAGAATATATTCTTTCCTGCCCTTTGTCCCTTTGACCAGTGAACAACCGAGCCCCCATCTGCACAACGCCTGCCCAGCCGAAAAGTAAATGTCTGGACATCCGGCCTGCGAATGCCTGTACATAAGGAGGCGAAGAAAGGAAAAAGAACAACGCTTGATGACAAAAGGGCCGATGAGAAAACTTATGTACGTGAAGAATAAAATAACTGAAGGAGGCAAAGAAAAAGAGGGGGAAAAAAGAAAAAAGGCCATGGGCTGGGCTGGGCTGTACAAGAACAAAGTACGTCTTACCCATCCAGCACATACCCAAATTAATATGAACATAAAGCCCAAAGAAAATCGAAAATCCCCCAAAACGGGAAACAGAAACCAGATATTCCATTGTTGCGGGCTCGCTCCCCGGTCTACACACTGCCGCGTCCGGTCACCACCTCCTTCAGCCTCCGACAAAGATCCCGCAGTACCCGAACTCAAGAAAGAGTGCTACTCCTGGCCCAGAGTCCCGTGCTCTCACCCTGCTGGCACGTCGTACCCGCCGGCAGGGCCTGCATAGTCGTCCAGGCGCCCGAAGCGCACTGCTGGTAGTCCGAGCCAACGCAATTGAACATGCCCTCGTCAGTACAGGTGCCAGATTTGGTCGAAACCCCGCTGCTGGGCGAAGTGGTGCTGGTGCTGGTGCTGGTTGAGATTGGGGCTGATGATGTCGCCGTGGTGGTGGTGACGACCGCTGTCGTTGTAGCTTTGGCCGAGGTTGTCGAGGTAGTCGTCGCGACGGCTGAGGTTTTTGATTCGGAGGTTGACGAGGGAGAGATGGATGACGAAGATGACTGGGTCGAGGATGTTGAAAAAGATTTGGTGGTGGGCTGGCTGGTCGACAGGCTCGAGCTCGACTCGCTTACGGTTGACGACGTCACAAGAGAAGAGGACGAAGAAAGGCCGGCCGTTGACAGGGTCCGAGAAGAAGTAATTGCCACCGATGAGGCAGTAGGTGTGACAGAAATGATTGGATCAGTTGAAACAGTCAATGTGGATGCCTCGACTGTTGTTGTCGTGTAGGGCACAGTCGTCGAAAAGACACCAGAGCTAGTCAACGTTGCGCTGCTCTCAGATGATGCAACCGAGTTGGTCGAGGCCGATGCCGAGTGCATGCCAGGCGTCACGGGCGAGACGTATACACTGAGTGTCAGAGTGGAAGGTCCGCTGCCCGAATTTGTTGTAGTCGCTGCCTCTGAAGTCGCGGTGGATGAGGAACCGTCGAGCATAGCAGCCGAGGCCGAGGTGGCCAAGACAGCAACGCTGGTGGAGGAAGCGGTCTGGCTCTTGCGAAGAGACCCAGACCGAGCGACTGCGGCAGCGGCCGTCGGCGATAGCAGTGGAGAGCCAGTTCCTGTCGCGATACCAGCTGCCACTGTCGTGGTATTTGAGGCCACTCCAGCGGTAGCAATTGGCAGAGATGAGTTGCTTTGTGTCTGGCTTAGCGGAACGCAGTTGGTGCCAATAGTTACGCTGGCGAAGTCTGCAGTGGTGCCGGTAAGGAGCTTCTCGACGATGGAACCGGGTGCAGGGTAGAGGGGGTCGACATCTGGGCCAATCTTGCACGAGTTGATGGACTCAAGATTGGCAACAAAGAGCTCGGGATAGTCGGAGGAAGCAGCAGCAGCAGAAGCAGCGGCCGCGCGACGCTCAACAAGGGACCGCCTGCGAGAAGCAGGGCTGGCTGTGACGGTGATGGGTGCGCAGTTCATGTAATACTCTGGCTGGCCGGCCTCCTTTGAGATCCAAGTCCAAGCAAAGCTGTATTTTCCTGGGGTGAGATCAGCGGGCACGGTCCAGTCATAAGTGGCCAGATCGGTGCCGTCAGTAGTTGGGCAGCCACTTTCAATGGAGAGGATAACGCGCCAGCTTGTCTGAGCGCTCGGTTGCATGTCGTTGGTGATGGCGAGCTGACACGAGCCGCCTCCATGGACGGCAGAGCCATTGAAAGAGAGTGTCTGGACAGAACCCGCAGCGTAGGTATTGTCGATGTTGGCCTGGGAGTACCAGGTCGCTGGGTCGCTGGTGACTTTGCATGGATAGTTTGCACCCGAGCTATCGAGAGGCGAGTTATCGATGGCGGGATTGGCGTACGCGCCATACGGGACGGGCGTGTTCATGATCAGGTGGCCGAATGCCACTGGACAGGCGGCGAAAAGCGAGAAGAGAACGAGGAACATGGCGGGTATGCTGTTGATGAAGTACATTCTGAAAGTCGTTTTCTGTTCCGTCCTCTGTTCCTGCTGCGATAGCGAAAGTGTGCTGTGGTGGCGAGACCGGCTCTGGTAGGTTAAGAATTGATAGGATGGCTGAGAGACTTGGGGGCGCCTTGTGCAAGTGTCTGAAGACAGATGCCTCGTTTGGGTAGAGGCCAAAGAAAGCAGGTCGAGGAGTGGCTGAGATGCAGACAGGGGGGGACAGAGCAGCTGGGCGGGAGGGCCATTAAAATATCGTCTTGGAAATGCGTCCACCTTTGCCGTCGAGTTGAGTGATGCTTCAACAAAGAGTGAAGGGGCTAGAACCAGTGGTTCAGTGCCCACTGGGCTGCATGGCCTGACAAAGCTCTTGTTGTGTGGTCTGCCATTTCGACGTGTTGTTCTCCTTGTTCTTTGGCGGAGGCTGTTTGAAAGCCCATTGTTTGCAGTCGCGCCGGTCCGTGTAAGTTGATTGGCTGAGAGCAGCCGCCATTAGGCGACAGGGGCAGTACATACTATGTAGTAGTTGCAGCCGTAGCGAATCAATGTTGGACAGAGGGCCCTAGAAGCCGTTGGTGGCATGCTACTGTGCCAAGTGCTAAGTCATCCACTACCGCCCTGCAGCAAGACCGACGATTGGCTTGCAGATGCTTGCAGATGCTTGCATTGCCGTTTCAAAAGTCGAGCGCGCCCAACCAGAATTCCCCACGGCCATGATCACAGCGGCTTGACTTGGCTCTGAAAGTAAGTACGAATTAGCTGTCTTCATAATTCCACGTCCAATGAATGACCTTTGTGTTTTCATGCTTTCTGGGATGCTGACCAACCGGGCAGAGGTCAGTATTATCTGTTGTTGAAGTTTCGAGTGCTTGCAAAACAGTATTCGCATCACGATGGTTACGTGCTGTACTAGAGCAGACACGTCGTGGTCAGTCTTTGCAGACAAAGCAAGGCGCTTGCTCACAGACGTCAGTACTATGGCGATGGGTGATGCAAAACCTTGACTCACCAAGCGAGGTTGCCTGTTTGGGTTGTCGGGGACCTTCTGCAACGTCACTCCATCCCATGAGCAGAAACCTGGCTCTTCCAGCGTCTGCTTGTCGACGCCATCGGCACGCTCTCGGCCTCCCAGCTGGCCCCCACTGAGACGCGTGTGGCTTGTTCCTGTTTCCCATTCTTTCGGCCATCACCAACGTCGTCTTGACTCTGCGTACATAGTATAGGGTCATCATAGAAAGGCGAGGCTGACGGTGGCACAGTTTGAAAAGGCATGGCTGCTGCCTTGTGGCATCGGTTGGGCAAACATGGCAGCGGGTGTTGGCGAGTCTCCACCGCTCGGGCCGTGTCCGATGAAGCTGAAAAGTCGAAGGGCTGCCGCCAGCCGATGGCGTACGAATGTGTGCCGCGTACGGAGTGTGCGAAGCTACTGATAGTACATAGTACGTATGCGCAAATAAGGTTTGTCGGAATCATAGCACATACTGCTCACATGTGCATAGTACTGAGACTGCGGCTGTGGCTGTGTGTTTGCGCCGTGTGGCAAGACGAGTTTGCGTGGTGGAGAGCAGGGTCCGGATCAGGCGGCATCGTCGGGACATGCTGTATTATACAGTACGTTTTGTTCCACTGAGAGGGGTACACATTGGGTGTATTGTACCTGTCAGCAACGGTCAGATAGCCGTATCTTACAGCTTGGGCAGAACTACCAGATAGCTTACTGAAGCCTACCACTAAGGCAGCCGGGCAGCCGGGCAGCTGCGACGACTCCGTGTCGGCCCCTGCCCCAAAATAGAACGTGCTACAAGTCATGAGTCAGGGTGCCCGGTCTTGCAAGTGCCCAACCCGCTCCTGCTTGGTCCCACGGGGGGTTGGGAAAAGAAAAAGAAGAGGGAAGACCTTCGAGACGGTTCAGCAACATAGTCCCCAGCGGTTCCATGCAGATGGCCTCACCTTCTGGCTGGCTCGACATTGGTGTGGTGCTGCCGTATTGGAAGCCAATACTGCTTATTACATACTACGTACACGTCTACTAGGAGTTACATAGTACTAGTAATTAGCAGCACTGAGAAACTGACTAGATTCCCCGGGCCGCCACTCTCCCAGACACGCGGAACCCTGCGCTGACGTCGCTGCCGCGCGTTCATCTCAAGAGAGGGAGATGACAACGGCAAAGTCAAAGATTTGGTGCGCCTTTGTAGAAGATGCAGTTGATATTTTGTAGGCATCTGGCATGATAGACTCCAATCTCTTTCCTCTGTCATGGGCGTACGTACTATGCATGGTACTCTGTATACTATACTGTAACTCTGTACTGCCATTTCTCACCTCATCATCCTGCTGTAGCGCTCGCTGCCAAGGTTCTCAAACACTTGCGCGCAGCAATCCCAATCCCCATCCCAATCCCAGCCCCTTGCCCCATATGCCCACATCCCAGATGGCTCATCGCCCCTGCACCCCGGCGCCTGCGCCTTCCCGCACAACTCAACTGCCAACTGCCACTACTACTACTATGTACGTACTGCCACTGTCCTTGACGTCGTCGCCTGGCCAGGCTCTGCTACCTGCTACATAGTACTTGCTACGCCCTGCCCTGCCCTGCGGCCGGTCTGTGGGGCCTTCGTTTGACGTACATAATCATGCCTGGTGCCACCAAAAACCCAAGCGTCTCACGATTTCTCCTTTGAGGTGCTTATTGTCCTCTTTTCTCGACAGCGACCTGCCGCCTCTTGCCTCGTGGCCTCCTTTTAGAATCCAGTCGTTCGCCGCTACTCCTGAGAGGACTCTATTTCTTGAATATATTGCATTGGCCCTCTTGCATTCGTCGCCTCTGTTGTTGGCCATTTGTTCGCTTGTTTGCCGATATACAGAGAATTAGATTGACCTTTGTCTGTGGATTTCTCGGGCTGCAACACCGACTCTCACACCAGACTCCCGCACACAACACAGGCCCACTTACACATTCTTTCGCCATGAGGATTGAGCACGTATCGGTGCTTGCCGCCTGCGGTCCGGCGACAGTAGCCGCGGCCGCCGGTGTCGTGCCCATAAGCATCACGCACACGCGCGGCTCCAATCCGTTGCGCAAGCGTACGACGAGCACATACACCGAAGTCATCACAAATAACATCTCCTACGGCGGATACTACGCCACCGTGTCTGTCGGCACCCCGGCTCAGAGCCAGCAGGTTGTTCTCGATACCGGCTCCTCCGACACTTGGTTTCTCAGTTCTGATTCATCCGCTTGCACGGAATCAACATCATCCGGCGGTTTTGGCGGATACAAGAGGCGCCGGCAGACTGATTCGACCTGTGTATCGACCTGTGAGTGCTCAGACTCGGCCAATCTTTTCTTCTTTTTCTCTTTGCTAAACTATATGCACACATACATGTTCTTGGTTGCACTGATGAACCCTTGCTGACGAAACGACATGCACAGTTGATTATTCCAGCTCATCAACGTTTAAAAACCTTTCCAAGACATTCGACATTGAGTATGTCGACGGCAGTGGCGTGGACGGCTATTACTTCACCGACACTTTGCGTGTTGGTGGTGCCACAATCACGTCGCTTGAAATGGGGCTGGCTGAGACGTCCAACGACCTGACATATGGCATCATGGGTGTCGGTTTTGAGGCTGATGAGGCCGCGCAAACCTTGTACCCCAATGTTATTGACAAATTCTTCACCGAGGGTTTGATAGCTTCCAGAGCGTTCAGCTTGTATCTGGTGAGTCGACTCTCGTCCACAATTTCCTTGTATCCCAGAACGTTCCTGTTTTTGTAGCTGACATTCCTGTCCAGGACGATCTCCAATCCTCCAGTGGCACAATATTGTTTGGCGGCATCGATGAGGACAAGTTTACAGGCAAACTCATTGCGGTTCCCATCCTCAAAGATTCATCCGCAGACAACTATACCTCCTTCCTCGTCACTCTTTCGTCTGTGGTTTCAGTCACCAGTAACGGGACCATGTCCAACAACTACACCACCGCATCCGAGGCCGTGGTGCTCGACTCCGGCACGACCCTGACGTACCTACCCGAAGACATGGCCACATCCATTTTCGATACCTTCAACGCCACGTACGACGACAGCGCAGGCTACGCCAGCGTTGACTGTTCCCTCGCGGACGAAACCAGCCTCTCTCTCCAGTTCCAGTTTGGCGGCACCGACGGACCGGCCATCACGGTTGCTATGAGCGAGCTGGTTTTGCAAGATGGCTCAGGCATGAGCTTTGGCGAGGGCTCGGGTGGCAGCTCGACCGAGAGCACCTGCGCATTTGGCATTTCCAAGTCCTCGGACACGTATTTGCTTGGCGATACCTTCCTGCGCAGCGCCTATGTCGTCTACGACCTTGATTCCAAGGAGGTCGCTCTGGCTCAGTCCAACTTCAACGCTACTTCGTCCAGCATCATTGCCATGACGAGTGGCAGTAGCATACCCGATGTGTCGAGCACGGCGACTGCGGTCACCTCATCCTCATCCGGCAACAGCGGCGACGAAAAGCACAAGTCCAGCGCCGTGTCCATGACTATTATGCCGTGGTTGTCTCTAGCCCTAGGGACAGCCGTGGGTGCTATTGTTCTGCTTGCCTAGTTGTTGTCCAAGACTTGGCCTGGCATTCTGAAGATTACCCACTTAAATGTCCATATATTTCCAACATTTCCACTTTGTTCTGTTCCGCATATGACCCAGCGTTTCTGGTTTGATTGTTTTTTTTTTTATCTTATTTTTTGGGTGTTCTTCATGATATCTCTTGGGGACGAGCGTTGTCTTTATGTACCTGTACCACAAGGGAATAAGGATCTACCAGCGATATCATCATACGGCGGATTTGCGTGTTTTGCATTTGGCAAATATTCATGTTGTATAGAGAAAAAGGAAGCCATACCACAGCATCGCAAGGACATGTCCCCAGACGAGATTCTTCTATACCCAATATATGATGATGGTTGATGTCAACGGCGAATTCTGTAGGCTGCCAGGGGCTTTCTGTTACTTTTGTGCGTGGATGCCTAGATACTTGCGCCTACTATGTAATCAGACGATAAAAACATGAGCCTGAATGTTGCCATCAAAGCAGGAACTACCTAGGTACAAATAAACCGCCCCTGCGAGATGGAAAGAACTCTGCGTGCAACGCGCGCCTACCCCAGGTACTGTACAGTCAGCTATGAATATATACATATATACCTGAGCCTGTGCCAGTTCGCAACACTGTTTACCCACAACGTCATTTCAACAGAACAGTGTCAACAAAGCCGCCCCGTCACGGTCGTCCTCGCGGGCCGAATATTACTATACAGTCTTGGGATCGCCATCAACAAGAGCTGCCACAAACGCACCGCTATTCGCCAAGTAAAATCATCTCTGTTTGTCATCTCCAGCGCCGACCTGCGAGCCATCACGAGGGCCGCCCTTCATGCATCTTTGAGGTCAGCAAGTGTCTAGTTACTCGACGATGGCGCTACAATACGAGACGGGCGTGGGTACGTTGATCCGGACGCCACCAGGCGACTAGTCATCGATCGTCAATTGGGATCACTCCAGGCCTCCCGTGGCGCGTTACCGCAGCATAGAGTCGACTGGAGGTCGGCTCCGAGTCATTGATGATTCGCCAATGGACCACAATCTCCCGGTTGGCTTCGGCAGTTTGCTTGCCAGACACCTCG
This sequence comes from Coniella vitis, assembly GCA_011317545.1. Lineage (NCBI taxonomy): Eukaryota > Fungi > Ascomycota > Sordariomycetes > Diaporthales > Schizoparmaceae > Coniella > Coniella vitis. The sequence continues at coordinate 1,295,684 of WUJK01000008.1, forward strand.
GCACAGACGTCTTTGACCAAGCGCAATGGGATGCCAACAGAGTCATCGGCGTAGCTGCTCCAGGAGAGGCTCCAACCGTGGAGTGCCGTGCCGCATTCAACAAACAAGGCACCGTCTGCATGGTAGCAGCACCTGTACAAGCTGGCCAGATTACTAGTGACACCAGCTACCACGCCGATGTCTCAAACCTGATAGGACTTGCAGCTCAACTCCACAGACACCATGGAAACGGCAGTTCAATTCAATATATCGTCCAGTCCGGCATGCTTTCTCACCCAATGGCGAGGAAGGCTGTCCAGGAGGCTTTCCAGGCCGCGGGCAAAACGTTCCATGAGACACGGCAGACACCCACAGAAGCCAGTAATCCTCCCGCCGTCGCACGCGACCACAACACCTACCTGACGACCCTGGACGCAGTTGCGCCCGGGTGCCGGCGAACACCCGGTCCGCCCTGGCCAGCCATTTGGAAGGCTTTTTGCCAAGACAACCCATTCGTATCTGTGGTTGACGCGCTGCGGACCGACGCCTCTCGTAGCTTCTGCAATCTCGGCACTCTCGCCAGCTATACAGTTTATGTCATGCCCGGGAAGCAGGAACCAGTCGGCCTAGAAGATTACCAAAGCGTGGTTATTGCAAATTTCGTGGCTAATTCCAGCCCACCATATTGCTACTTGGAGGACAATGTACAACCTCGAGTGAATGGTCATTCCATTCCCCTTGTGAACGCCCATGGCCATGCTAGTCGGGGGAGACATGATCAACCGAACGGTCATGGTTCTGAGGGACGAGTGAATGGGCATTACATTCCCCTTGTGAACGGCCATGGCCATGGAGTCAACGCCCAGCCGCCTGTGGATGGTAATGGTCCTCGGCAAAATACTCAACCTCATATGAATGCTCATGGTCGGGCCCCTACGAATAGTCACGCCAGCGCCCTTGTGAACGGCCATGGCTATGGAGATAACGCCCAGCCCCCTATGAATGGTCATGGGTCTCAGGGCAACGTTCAACCTCGTTTGAATGGCCATGGCCATGGAGACAACGCCCGGCCCCCTGTGAATGGTCATAGCTGGAGCTGAGCTGAAAACTGAGATTATAGCGATTTGTGGATTTTTTGTTCAGAACGGACAAGCTTAGAACTGAGTGGCTATAGATTCATAGCTCCTGGCCGTGAGAAGCGATGGTTTCAGCGATTATGTAAATACTCTTGCTAGTTATATCTCTAGTCGGAGAGGATCCTGTGCTGTCACTTCGGGGTCTACTCAGTATCAAGGCTGTTATTACGGAAACGCCAGATGTGTGTGAGAGTTGATTGTCGCTTGTCCTCCTTCTGTACATACAGCGTGATGTAACTCGAGTGTTAGTGAGGGACCGTACAACATACCTCTCATTCTTTTTTTATGCGTAGTATGTTCTATTGTTGCTCTCTGAAGCCATTCTGTCGTATTGATAGAAATAGGGTGGTGATTGGGACGAGCACTCCCAGTTATGGTTATTCGAATGATGCTCAACGGGGCTTACATATTAGAGCTGAGTATGGCTTGGTAAATCTCTAGCCTCAAGAATTCCATTCATTATGGAAGTTCAACTTTCATTATATAACTCTTTCCAAAAGAATCGAAAAAAGAAAAGTTCATTATGCGTGAAGCCCAGTCGTGCCAACAAAACAAACACATTACCATTTGAAATGGTAAAGCACACCATCTATTATTCAATTCTCCAGAACAGACAATGATTTCCCGTTGAACCTTTTTTCCCTTTTTTTTGCCATATAAATGAATCCAAGTGACCTTTTTCTCACTCTTTGAGTTCTGGAGCCAGCGCATATAAATCTACCAACGCCTTGACCGCCTCGGGGTCACACAACTCGGCCCAATACGCCAGATAATCACGCAGCTTCCACAGCTTGGCACTGCCCGTCCGCCGGTACTCTGCAATCTCGTCGGCCGCAATCCTATGCCTGGTTGCCTTTTCCCGCTCGGCGACCTCGCGGTCCTGCAGCCACTGGTACTCTTCTGCCAGGCCGCGGGCCAGCACCGCGGTCCGCGTCAGCTTCCTGCGCCGTACGAGGTAGCCCAGCGCCGCGCAGTTTTCCAGATCGAGGTTGTGTGCCTCGGCCGGGGTGTGGCCCATGACGCGCAGGACAGACTTGTTTGAGCGGTTGTGCAAGATGAGGATGGCGCAGTTGCCGCTTTCTTCGTCGTCTTCTTCTTCTTCTTCTTGCTCATCATCATCATCATCGTCATCACAAGATCCGTCAACCTCGTCGCGACCCTCACGCGGGCTCTTGCCGTGGCCAAAGATGTCGTCGAGGACGCTGCGCACGCGACGATCCACATCGACGTACGTCTCGCGCATGGGGCCCTCGTCGACACGGTCCTGCGCGCCATCGACGCGCAGCCTCACATCCACATTGAGCTTCTTCTTGAGGTCCTTGAACAGCTTGACGATGTTGGGCGTGACGTCCCGGCGGTCGGACTGGTGGTTGTGGTCGTAGCCCTTCCACTCGCGCAGGCCCTCCTTGACATGGAGCGTCATTTGGCGCGGCGGCGGCGACGGGCCACCATCATGCACAGCCGCGGCGGTGCAGCTCCGCAGCTCGGCCATGGCGTACATGGCCGTCTGGATGCAGCGGCGCAGGGGCGAGGTGTACACGGTCGTCGGCCGCGGCGCGCCGTGCTGCGCAATGAGGTCGCGCAGCATCTGGCCGACGTGCTGCGCGTCGCGGACGCCCTCGGCGGTCAGCCGCGGGTCAAAGGTGGTGCGCAGGCGGCCGAGGAAGCGCCACGAGATGGGCTTGGAGTACTCGGACGAGAGGGCATTGTGCTGGGCCTTGCCGTGGCGGATGGTGTAGAGGAATTTCTGCTTTGGGTGGTGGTGGTGGTGGTTGCCATTGCCATTGCCATTGTCGTCTTGTCCTTGTGCCGCGTACAAGATGTCATTGACGCTCGCGAAGCCGCCTGGCGGGACGAGGTTCTGCTTGTCGCGCGTGACCTCGCCGGAAGGGTTCTTGATGCTGGCGAGGGGAGAGGAGAGGAAGTGATTGTACGAGTATTCGTATTTGCCTAGGATAGACATGGCCTTTTTCTTTTTTCTTTTTTCTTCTTTTTTTGGTTGAAAAGTAGACTCGGTGGGGATTTGTGTATTCAAGTACGAAGCAGGACAGAGCAGGACAGAACAAGACACATGGAACTGATTAAACAACCGAGTTGGTGGTATGGATCAAGGGTGCGTTTGACGTGACGATATTCGCAGCCGACAGGTATCGCTGGTATATATATATCCAGTTTCATGCTCACACACAAGTGAGCAGGTAAAGCTTGATATATATGAGGAAGGATAGAGCTCTCCCCTTCTCAATAGGAAGGTTTTTTGTTTTGTTGGTTTTGGTTCTGGTCAGAGTGGCAGTTTGATCTCTCCAAAACAGAAACAATCCAATCACACACAAACCAAAAAAAAAAGGACTCGTCAATGCTCGGTACTTTTGCGGAATGCCACTTTCCAAAACCCCGGTCTGCATACAAACACGCAGGTCTTTCTGTCGAAATTTTGATTGGTATTCCCCTGCTTGATGAACCAAAGGGCCAAAAAGGAAGACGGCGGCGGTCTGCTCATTCACCCAAGGTCGCTCTTTTGGGGAGAAAAGAGTCGGGGAGGGGGGTTGTGTGTGTGTGTGTGTGTGTGTGTGTGTGTGTGTGTGTGTACCAGAGCGTCGGTACCGCTTGCAGCCCTCCAGAAGGGACTCGGTGAGCCTCAACGAGGGTGGTGAGGCTGGTTGGCAAGCCGAGAGGGTGGGATTGTGGCCTCTAAGGGAAGAAGGAGAAGAAGAAGTGCTTTGCGAGGGTTGTTGGACGAGCCTTTGACGAGCAATGCTCAGTGCAAAGGGGGGATGGAGCTGCTATAAAATAGGATTCACGGTGGCTTCAACACACAAGATATCCTGGGCGAGGAGCGGTGACGACGGCGACGACAAGGGGAAAGGAAACGGGCAGTGGTTCTGGAGGGGCCGATGCGCCATGATTATATAGATAGGATTCAATATATATATATATATATATCTATATTTACAGCGACGACATGTCTTGTACGAGGCCGTTTCGGCTGTCGTCCGAAGAAGCATACTATCTAAGCTTCAAGGCCATGAAAGACAAAGGCCAAGCCTTACTATCATCTCGTGATGTGGAGGATAAGGTGCAGCCGCATCGCCGGATGCAGTCGTCGAGCGGACTGCGCAGGCGCCAAGGTGGATTGTTAGCCCAGACCCCGTCACAGAAGCGAAGGATTAGCGCCACGCTATCGCTTGAACCGGTGTATAAGTCAGTCAAGGGCAAAAGGAGTGGTGGTGGTGGTGGAGGTGGACAGACGAAGCAGCCCAGGCTGAGGGTGCGGTGTGGTGCGGGTGAGATTGTGTGATGATGGTGCCTGGACAACCAAAGACCACCATGCAAGTACAGGCCAGGCCAGGCCAGCCCAGCCTTGCCTTGTGCTGCTCGCAAAGTGGAAGCCCGCCACGGCATGGTTGCTGACAGGGCGCGCTCGGGTCATGCGTGTCAGTCATGCAAGTGAGACTGTGAGAGTGAGCCCATGGTGTCACTGTAGCACAGCTCCAGCGCCGTGCGCCCGGCAGCCTCCAAGCAATGATTGCCATGGCCTGCGCCGTTTGTGCCAAAGACGCCAACCAGCGGAGCAGCAGCATTGCCGACGGGCTCTCACGGCCGGGGCGCACCGCACGCGGCCTCGCTGGTCATGAGATGGGCTTTTGCGTGCTTCGGCGACGACACAGCCAGAACCCAGCACCGTCCATGGTCAATGCTGTGCTGTGCTGTGCTGTGCTGTGCTGTGCTGTGTCGAGGGTATCATCAGGCTTATTCTGCACTCTTACCACGTACATGGATGGCGACCGACCCCGGGCACGGCAAGAGTCGGTGAATGGGCCATGGCCCTTGGATGCCACCGGTTGGTCAGACACGCTCTGTGGTGCACCCAGCAGAGTGTCTGGTAACCAGCAGAAACAATAGCCGAGGCACATGGCGAACCAAACGGTCGGAAGACGAAGTGACAGTGTCCATGATACGCAAGAATCTCTGCTGGCTGGCGGGCGGGCGATAGTTGGATGCTGGGGGACCCGTCGGGAGTTTGCCCACTTATTTCCAATCTTATATTGTCGTACTATGTCGTCTACTATGGAATAAGTACTGTCGCTGTCGATAGGAGATGCTTCGGCTCGCTGGAACTGGGTAGAGTCGGCTTCTTCCGTCGCCCTTGTATGGTGTCTCCGGGCGGACCGCGTTGGCCCCGACCAAGTATCTGCCGCACACCACTGGTAGAGGCGTGAAGCAAGGCCTGCGCAACTGGAACTGGAACTGTAACTGGAGCTGGCTCTGGCGCCCGCAGTACACATATCCAGAGCCCAGAAGGGCTGCAAGTGAAGAAAATAGAGTGTGCACAAAGCTGAGTCATCAGTGGAGACTGGCTGAACAAAAGAGAGGTTATATATCTGACGAGTATTTGAATGGCGCCGAAGCCATTGTTCTGCTTATGTAAAGCTCATTGCTGGGCTGACATAATGGCTTCGGGTTAGGGTTGAATGTCATTGTCACACAGGTGTACGCTCCGCCTTCTTGATCGACATGCCATCTATTCACGGTGGGCCAGATCAAGATCACCGAGGAGCATCAGATGCAGAATCTGTGAGCCCCTCCTCTTTTTGCAACCTTTGCTCCCAAGACCATGTAGGCATCTCCCCATGGAAAAGATCCAGCCCCTGCGGACGACCAACCTGCTGATAGTACTATCGTAGCCCAGTGGCAGCCCACCGCCCTGTTCGCGATAGGGCCATACATCGTAGAGTGGTATTCTGGCCCTGACCAAACGGGGCCCGCAGTAAGAGCTCACACTATGGTGACAGCACATGTGCAGAGTGGACGTCCCTTGCACTGGTCTAGCTCGGTGTGAGAGACCCTGAATTCCCAAGTCGAGTTGTCTCTCGGCAAGAAAGGCGGGGAGAGCGGGTGGGTTGTGTATATGCAAGGCAGGGCCCGGGAGATGGACGGTCTGCACTCTGCTTCTCGATGCCGCGAGGATGGGATTGTGACCCACCCTCGACCCAGATCCCAGATGCCTCCGATGCGCTTTGCCAGCCAACCAGATATCCGCGCCAGTGTGCGATGGCTGTGACGCTGCGCTGTTGTGTCGACAGCATTGTCTTCTGTGCTTGACTAGCAGAGAGAGCATGCAAATCAGACGCCACGTGAGCACACCCACTCCTTTCGTTTGGATTCCAGACCGGGAGCCTAACCTCACTCACCCTTCGGATCAGTATTTGTGCATGGCTAGCATTCTTGACGGACAGCTTCCAGTTCCGACCAACCATCCCGCCGCTGTGGCTTGTCGTGATTGGCTTATTGTACAGACACGTCCGTCCATTCTTTTTGTTATCTTGGTCCCTGAGCCGCATTGCATGCTCTTGACTCTCTTGAAGATATCGCATATCATCAGGCGAACAGAGAGCCTCCCAGCAATATTCGCCTACAGCCCAGTGGACAAGGCTCGATCGGTCCACATCTTCCTGTCTTGAGATCGTGACGAGACCGTCACGCAGATGGCAACCCTCTCAGGGCCAGAACCAAATGTCGACATCCTACCCCTCTCCGCAAATACTCTCTGTGGTACCTGGGCGGAATCCCATGATCACGATGACGAAGAAGTGACACTCTTGCGACGTAACATACTAAACTTGGAGCCTGGGGTACACTACAAGTTATTACACGCAGATGAGCAGCCAGGGATCCCTTGGGAGACTGTTATCATGGCTTCTTGCCAGATTGATGCCTCGCTTGTGTGTGGAGCGCCCAGATAAACAAGTGTTCAAGTAAACCTACAACTTGCGAGTGTCTTTCAATATCACGGTATGTTGCGTCGAGACGATGGTAGGGCCGAGGCCAGATTCAGAATCATAACTTCCAAGATATTCGCATTTTCTGGTGGTAAAAACGAAGCTGGGTATATCTTACTGATTGCTCATATTTCTCTGCGTCGGTGAACTCTTGTGAAGCCCTGTCTTGCCTTTGGTTGGCCGGGATTATTGGGTCTATGATAATGCGACTAACGTTCATCTAGATCGAATGGCATGTCAAAAGTGGTGCAATCTATCTCCATGGTTTGAGAATTCCACATTCGAAGTGATCTGACCAACCCTTGATGGCGCCTTTCCATATCCAGCGATATGTGTGAATCAGACCTCTTGGGTGAAACCGTTTCTGAGCACCAATTTGTCTAGTCAACTCTTTTACACTCCATGTATTCAGATCCAATTCAGAATGCGGAGAGAACAAGACCTCATGTATTACAACGTCTACTCGGAAGAATCAAACCAACCCGCCCCAAGGAAGACTTCCTCAGAACCCGCTCACATTAGAACAACAGAGTGATCCCCTTCTGCTATAAACAATTCCATCTGGCTTGATCTTTTTTTTTTATCATACAAGCACGTGCGTCTTTCCTCAGGTTGGACTTCGGGCAGTGATTGGTTGCGTGGCCATGGCCCATGGTCACGATATACCAAGATTTCTACTTGGTATTCCACGGCCTTAAATCATCCCTTATTGAACACAGACTGGGGTTGCTCCTCTATCACCACCATATCTCAAATTATACCAAGTCCACGCTTGTTATGATCGAGTGACCGCCAAACCTGTCCTGCGCCTGGGGCCTTATTTGACCAAAGTCGTCGTCGTCGTCAACTTGCACGAGCCCTAACCCTGAAAAGTGTCAGTCAGTGCGCCGCCACCTGCCTCGGGGGGCGCCGGCCTAGCACATACTGCATATGGTCCCAAGTACACGCCCATTGGACGAGCAGACCGCATGCGGCTAAAAATTATGCGGGGTGAGGGGCGATTAGATAGGCAGCCAGGCAGGCCAGCCTGCTAGCAAGGCGCAGAGGACGCAAGGCTTACAGGCCCGGCATGGCGGGGTTGGCCGGGCATATGCAAATCTTCCCGCGAATAGCCTCCAAATTTATCCATGGTTTTTTTGGGGGGGTTTTTTCTCTCTCTTTCTTTTTTCCCCTTCCTTTCCATTCTTCCCTGCCCAAACTTTTTCTTTGCTTTCCAGATACGAGTAAACATCTCCACCGCCGTCACCTCCCTGGAACATTCCTGCCAGAACGTGCTTTCTTGTACCTGCGTTCCTGCGCTGCGAGTACCCGAGACATTTTCCTCGCCCCCCGACGAGCGACATCCCATTTTCCTGCGACCACCCGCACAGTCAGTCACCAGACGTTGACTACATCAGAATCCTCCAAGATGGTCGAGAAGCTCTACGTTACATACAATGATGTGAGTCGTCACTGCCCAACCAGTTGCCTGCTTTCAACCCCTACAAACGGCCCAAAAAGAGTAAAAAGAAAGGGGGAAAAAAAGGGAAAAAAGAAAAAAAAGAAAAAAAAAAAGGCGGCCGTGTCGCACTTGTATCGCCGCCCACATGCACATGCGCCCTTGCCATCGTCAGCAACCAGTTTTGCCTTTGCTTTTTGCCGAGCGTCGCCTGGTCCCCGTTTGCCCCCCTCCCCCCGTCCTCCCAAGTGCGCCATCATGTGCTGCGGTTTTCAGCTTCCTGTGTTGCCAGACTTGTTGACCGGTTGCTGACACGCGTTCCCGGCCTTTCCCCGCCGTCTCTCAGGTCCACAACCTCTGCAAGGAGTCGGCAGAGCACATCCTCGCCAACTTCCAGCCCCAGCTCATGATTGCGATTGGCGGCGGCGGCTACGTGCCCGCGCGCATCCTGCGCTCCTTTCTCAAGCAGCCCGGCAGCCCCAACATCCCCATCCAGGCCATTGGCCTGTCGCTGTACGAGCAGCTCGCCACCGACAACGTCGTGGAGGAGCCCGGCAAGAAGGTCACGCGCACGCAGTGGCTCGACCTGACCAGCCTGGGCGAGATGAAGAACCTGATTGGCAAGAAGATTCTGATTGTGGACGAGGTCGACGACACGCGCACCACGCTCGAGTATGCCGTCAAGGAGCTGGAGAAGGACGTGGAGCTGGCGCGGCAGAAGCTGGGCGTGGATGGCAAGACCGAGTTTAGCATCTTTGTGCTGCACGTGAGTTTTTTTTGTTTTTTGTTGTTGTTTTTTTGCACCCAAAAGCAGAAAAAAAGAGAGCAAAGTATCTTTTGCAAAGAGACGACGAACTTTTTGTCAAACTGACTAGATGCAACACGACCGCAGAACAAGCAAAAGGATAAGAAGGGCACCCTGCCCCAGGACATGATGGACAGCGGTCGATACCTGGCTGCGCGTACCGTGGGCGACGAATGGATCTGCTACCCATGGGAGGCTGCCGACATCGAGGAGCACGACGAGCTTGCACGACAAGCCAAGGCCAACAAGGCCAACGGCAGCGCTTGAGAATGAGACGGCAAGGTATTCCAGGAAAAAAAAGAAAAAAAAAAATTGACTGCGTTTGACCGTCTCGTTACTTGTTGCATTGTCCGCCGATTTGCAGACAACTGCTCTCAAAGCACGAGTTGCCTCGTCACCCTTCGCAACTACCAGCATGGCCGTTGCACCGATGTTGCATACCTAGTCTGTCCGCCACGGCCGGCAACTTTCTTCAGCCTTTTGGTTTGAACGGTGCTGCGTCTCTGAATCAACCCAGCAGACGCACCTTCGGCAACTCGTTATGAAATGAGTTCGTTGCGGCTGGGCTCGAGTTGAAAAAAGACATTTAGACTTGTAAAATCGCGGCAAATATACATGGGGAAAAAAGAAAAGGTTATGCCCGGAGTTTTTGTGGGATTTAAAATTACTGCTTCTTTGTTTCAGATATCCGAGAGTCGTCAAAAATAACATGTTGCTCCCTTTGTATGTCAATGGTTCAGTACGTGAAGCTTCATCCTATCCGGTCTTTTTCGGATGTCGTTTGGAGGGAACACTTACTATGTAGCAACATTCATGGATGCTACAATCTGAAAATGGCCGCCAGTGTACTCTCGTGGACCCGCTCGTTACCATGAACTCCTGGACTGTACATCTATACCAAGAAATCATGACGGATACATCAGCCTCAGCCTGTCTTGCCCCCATGGAGAACAACCAACCACACACTCGGTGAGAAGCCCTTCAACAAAATTGGTGATATGACCGGCGCAATTTCGGACCCATTGTCGCTCGGCTTAAAAGGGAACAAACCCCCATGCTTTCTTTCCCCCTTCTGATCTGAGAACCTGTTGCATTATTGAGAAAAAAAAAAAAAAAAAAAAAAAAAAAAAAAAAAGAGACCACCCAGCAACTCTCAACCCAGCAGTCCAGATTATATCATACTTCTCGGCTTTCCACGGGGCACTCTCACTGCGGAAGTGGTTCTACTGCCCCTCTGCGGGCCGCGTTCCGCTCTGGAGCCTCGCCGTTGACCCAGCCCGCCCCATAGAAACTCGGGGGCACTCCTGCACTAAGTAGATATTGGCCCGGCCCCACACACAAAGACATCATCCCACTCCAGCAGGCCGCCTCTCCATCCCCCTTCTGTTCTCTTCTGGTGTTTGTCCATGGGAAGCAGAGTGAAGTAAGTGGTTTTTGATGTGTTTTGGTTCGTTTGTTCGTTCGTGAAGGAGCGGGTGGGTGGGGTGACTTTTGTTGGTGGTCTGGGGGGGGGGGGGGAGGAGGGGCCTTGCTGGGAAGCCGTAGCCTTGTAGCAAGCACGACGTTTGATGGGTTGGGGGCGAGGGAGGGTTTTTCCCCTTGACTGTGCTTTGCTCATGTACCGTTGCTTACCGAAGATTGCCGCTGCTCCCAAGTGCAACACTCATTCATACCCTAGAGGGTCAGTTTTTTCTTTCTTTCTGGTTTTTGTTTGCGGCTCCACAGGAAAGAAGGCTGGGTGCAGGTTTGGCGGTAGATATTTGGCTGGGGTTGATGAAGTAATCGTCTAATAATATCCGTTCGTGTGTGTGTTCTGGTAGGCGGGAGGGAGGGTCTTGACGGATGGCCTGGCCAATGAATGGGGGGGTGGACTGATACTTTTGCTCTCGTCCTGGGAGAAGATTGATTGTCGTTTCTTGTTGACAGTGGATCTTATCTCAACCTGGCTTGTAAAACTGGCGACAAAGGGTGATGTATACATATATATATATATATATATATATATATATATATATATGGAAAATATAGATATATAATAAAGTCCTCCCCATGTCCTTGACTGTTCCTCCGAGAAAACCTCAGCCTGTACAGCAATAGAGACTCTACCCAGCCCCTTCCGTTTTCCCCTTTCCCATCCTCTCACCAACATCATCCAATCTTTCCTGTCCAGTCTACCATACATACCACAATCAAACATGCTCCTCCAAAAAGACCAGATAGACGGTGCCGCGACGCCGGTAAACAGTCACGGCCACCACCACCACCACCGCAATGGACACAACGACAACGACAACGACAGCAGCAGCAGCAGCAGACACCGTGAAGATGTTGTTCTCTGCTCCGTCTTTCACTTTGCTGAGCCACAGCGGGCCATCAAGAGGTTGCAAGCCAGATTCCCGCGTGTCAGGTTCATCTGGCACACTTTACGAGACCGTATGGGCGTGGATCATGATGGGGTCATTTCCAAAGGTACGTACGTGTTGAGTAGATACCCGTAGCACCCCTTTTGTTTTGTTAAACAAAGAAAAAAAAAAAAGCGAAGAGAGCATAGGAAGAAAAGGCAAAAACCTACCAAGGCAAAGAAAGCGGCTAATCAAGCAATAACACCTCCCCCAACAACAGCCGACTACCGCGCCGCAACGATATACCTCACCTTCAACTCCTCCCCGCCTTCCCTCGCCCACATGCCCAACCTCCGCTTCATCCAACTTCTCACCTCAGGCCATGACCACCTTCGGGGGACCCCCTTGCTCTCCAACCCGTCCATCCCCGTCGCAACCTGCGCAGGCGTGAGTGCCCGCCCCATTGCGCAATACGTCGCCATGCAGATCCTCTCGTGGGCGCACCAGTACCCGCGGGTGCTCAGCGCCATGCAGAAGAGGAGATGGCTTGGTCCAGAGACAATAGAGGTTCAAGACAGTGGAGATGATCCCGAGGAAGAGGCGGGGTACCCCGTGTCTCATGTGCTTGCTGGGAAGAGAATTGGGATCTGGGGGTATGGAAGTATTGGGAGGCAAGGTATGTTCTGTTTTTTCTCATCCTTTTGTTGGCTTGATCGAGTGGCTTGCAGTTCCGCCACTCAACTAGGTTGCTGTCTCATAATCCTCGATCCTGGCTGACTGACCTTGATCCTCTCCTTTTATCTCAGTGGCCCGTATCCTCGCCGCAATGGGCATGCATATCATCGCTTGCACATCGAGCCCCAAACCGACGGCCGCGGCGCGCAGACTACACACACAGAGTTTTCTTTCCGCACACGACTCGACCGCGGCGGCCGGTATGGGTGATGCAGAAGGCCAGCTGCCTCTCGAGTGGCACTCGGGCGGCACCCGCCAAGACTTGCACAAGTTCCTCGCGGCCGACTTGGATATTCTCGCCATCTTCACGCCACTGACGGCCACCACGCGCCAGTCGCTTGGTAAGGCCGAGTTTGACGTCCTCTCCCGCAGCAGCAGCAGCAGCAGCAAAACAAAGGGACGAACCGCACCGTTTCTGGTCAATGTGTCGCGCGGGCCCATCATTGTACAAGACGAGATGGTCGCTGCGCTCAAGGACGGACGACTGTCGGCTGCGGCGCTCGATGTCACGGACCCAGAGCCGCTGCCGGCTGAGCACGAGTTGTGGCGTTTACCGAATGTGAGCATCACGCCGCACATGAGCTGGTGCTTTGAAAGTTATGTGGAAGAGTGCGTGGAACATGTGCTGGCGGAGAACTTGGCGAGGTTGGACAAGGGGATGAAATTGGTGAACCAGATACAGTGAAGAGTGTGTGAGCTGCTGGTGATATTGATGTGCTTTTGGCTCGTCAACAGTTGTATTTGAAGCGGCTTACATTTTTGAATTCATATGATACCCTTAGCGACCACAATGACACAGTCTACGGTGCGTCGGCGTTTCTTTATCTCTATAGGAATGGTAGGGACGATAGAGGATCCGCGGCTGAAGAAAAACAAGCAAACCGAACTCCCCAAAGAGGCGGTGCGGTCTGGGTGGACTGTAACCAGGAATGTCAGTGTGGCAGGCTGCTAATGAGCAACCCCTTTGTCCTCACAAGAAAACTCATTTGAACCAACAAAGCAACAGACGGAAATTAACAAGGCCAAGAATAAGCATTGACGAGGCATATTACCATTAAAGATAAACATCCTAACCTCCCAAAGTACCTTCGCGCATATGTTTCTCTTTGAGCCTCTTCTCTTGCTTCATGAACTCCCTAATGCCGACTGGCACGTGCTTGTACAGTTCGTCGTCCCAAAAGTCCTTTGCGATTTTAGTGCCATCTTGTGATACCGGGGAAGTTGCACCGACGTTCCAGGTCGTCGCAGAGCCACCGCCGTCTTCGTCCATGCTAAGTGCAGCGCCACCGTCTGATGCCGGCTTAGCGGCAGCAGTAGCCTCACTATCGTCCTTTGTTGCTGCTGTTGTTTGTATTATTCTCGCCGACTTCGTATCCGCTGATGAGCCCTCGGCGGTCTTGTTCGCAGCCAATTTCTTTTCAACCTCGGCATTCGCCAGAGCCCACTCCTCCATTTCGTCACGATATAGGTCCCACACACAGTTGACACATCCGCTCATGCAGCAGTTGTCCGGCTCGTCGGGCTTGGGAGGGACCATGACGCCCGCCACAATGGTGCTCTTGGACCTGATTTGGGCGAGTCGCTCAGCGCGTTCGGTGGGGCCAGCGAGGCGTGACCCGAAAATTACTTTGGCCTTGTCTTCAGTGCTTGTTGCCGTGGGAGGAGGGGTAGGAACAGGAGGAGAAGCCATCGCGATCGACGATGAGGGCGCCGTTGGTGATGGTGATGGCTCGGAAGGATTGCTGCTTACCAGAGACTTGGAGGCGGCTTCCTGCGCTGTGGCTTTGGGGCTGGCGGCAGCGGATGCCGTGGGCGCCGTGGCAGCCGTGGCCGTAGCGGCGGGCTCGGACTTTGGCTTGGGCTTGCGGCCGCGCTTGGCAGGCTCTTTCGCGGAGGAAGCCTCAGCCTCGGCCTCGGCAGCTTGTCGCAGGTTCTCCTTGACCGAGGTGGCAGGCTCCTCGGGCTTGACCTTGGGGATGGGCTGGCCCGAGTTGAGGATGGCCTCGTAGAAGCGGCCGATGGGCATGGCCTGCTCACGCGAGGGCTCGAGAGGGCCCGAAGGGTGCGGGTTCTTGGAGGAGAGGGCGGCATAGCCGCGGCGGGCGAGGGCGCGCAGGGGGCGCTGGTTGCGCAGGAGGCTGCGAACGGGAGTCGACATGGCGGGATGGTAGTGTCCGCAAAGGAGGGTATATACACTGGCTGTGGCGTGCTGTATGCAATGCGCTGCCTTCGGGCGACAAAGGAGAGGCTGTGGTGGGTGGCAGAGGCGAGGGCGCGTGTTTGGGCGGGGAGGAGACGAGATTGGCACGACGTCAAAAAAATTACGGCAGCCAACACTGGGAAACAGGGATTGCACCTAGTGTGGCAGGAGCCGCATGATGTCGTTAGTGCCCGGCTGCCCGGATAGCAGGCGCGGTTGCACCCGGCTAAGGCCGAGTTATGGGTGTGCGTCATTGCCGCGATGGGCGCGTGTGGATTAGTCAATATGGATGCATTCTTGTCATGTGATGACACTTGCTATACTGTACAAAAGTACTTTACCTCTACGGCCTTGTTATACTGTACATCGCTGGATCCCGTGCTTCTACCATGATATGGTATGCTGTCTTGACCCAGAAAACAGATATAGGACACACTGAGTTTGACCATTTCTGGGCCGCTTCCTGGACTATGTACAGTTGCAATGTCCGTATAGTATACCTGTGTTCTTTCCATATTACCCAGGTATTAATTGCGGAAGGTCTGAATGGAATATTTGTCCGGCCCTACGATTCCATGTAGCAATGTGCAAGTCCGTTGCCGGCAACCGCTGTCGCCGGGTTAGGTCAGCGCCTGCCGCAGGGTTCAGCCTCTTTGGCGCGGGCGGTGACACCCCTGTCGCCTCACCCGCTCACCCGCCCGGCGCCGGGTTCTGGGTCAGCAGCGCCGTGCTATAGTGGGTCCTGGTTGCCAATTGCGCCAAAGACGCGTCGCAAACACCGCCTCGGCCCTTCGTCCTTCGTCACCTTGACCCTCTCTGTACTTTCGCAATCGCAGCCCCTTCACGCGCCAAGCTGTGCGCTACAACTGCAGCTTCCGAACTACATAGATTCACCGTGGAAATGACAGTCTGATCTGCGATCATCCACCAAGTCTCAGCAATGGATGCTTCCGCGGCCAAGAGGCGCAAAACATCGCCCACCGCGTCCGTCCCCGTCCCCGACGAGTCCACGACCCCTCCTGGGCTTCCACCGCTCGAATCGCAGTCGCAACAAGCTCGACAACAGTCCGCCGAACCCTCTGCGTCCCGGCAGTCTGCCCAGCCTCATTCGTCCAGCTCGCCTTCTCAACGCGCCTCTGGGGCTGCTGCCGCGCGCAGAAGAGAAGCCTCGGCCTCACAGCGCTCAGACAGTCTTCCTGCGTCCCAGCCGAGCAGTCGCGGCCACGATGCAGCGAGCTCTGCAAGAGAAGCGCACAGTGATCCTGCTCGACGGCGCCTCGGGTCAAGATCCTCTCGATCTCCGTCAACTGCAGCCACTGCGACTGCACCCACACCACCACCGCAGCCCCGCCCTCTCCCACCGCCGGGTCCCGAGATTGAAGACGATATTGCGAACCCATCCGTAAGGCGCAGTTCTCGTCTCTCACCTACAGGTACTGCCGACGCGGCTCTTCAGGCGCCGGAAGAAGAGCCCGAGCTGCCGCCTACGCCCCAGCGCCCCGACCCTGTTGTCAGCACGCCGCCTTCCGGTATTCACAACACGCCGTCCAAGCGACGTCGCGATGCAGGTGACAGACAGACTGTACAACAGCCACAACCACAGCCACAGCCACAAGCACTGGGCTCGCCTTCGAAACGTACCCTGTCAAAAGAGGTTGCGCTAAGACAGCTATCGCCAAGAAAGGAGCCGCCCAGGGCGCGCAGCCCTCAGAAAGGCCTTGCAAGCGGCGGTGCGAGCCATTCGAAGGAGGCACTCGTCTCTGCTAATTCCCCGGCCAAAGAAGCTACAGCAGAGGCTCCGCCGACCAAACCACCAAGCGCGTTCACAGCTGGGACGAACCCAAGGCGCAGTGTCCGCCTTCGAGGTGCCGACTGGGAGAAGCAGCAAGAGAGACATGCGCTCTTGCGCGAGCTGGAGCAGTTGGAGAAGGACGTGGACCTGGCACGTAGGGAAATCGACAACGCTGCCAGCGGAGCGTCTACAGCAGCCGACAAGGATGCTTTGCTCGATCTGCTCACACGATCCGTGTTGCCCGCTGCCAAAGATGCGGAGCCTGAGCCTGGCGCGGACTGGTTGGACGCGGCCATGAACCCCATGGCGATCCTCGGTTTCAATGGTTCGTCGTCCGTCAAGCTACCGCCTGTCATTCCGCTGTCGACTTTTAGCAAAGAAGAGCTAAACCCGCCGCCGCCCAAGTCTCACCACCCACTTCCCATGACTGCAACCGAAGAACTGCCCTTCCTACAAGTCTTTACCCCACTCAAATACACATCGACCATGACCGTCCTCCCACCACCTCCATCATCCCCGCAGACAGACAACGACCAGCAGCAGCAGCAGCAGCAGCAGAAGCACCCAGACCAACAACCCCTACTGCAAAAACAGTTCATTACTATCCGCTCCGCGAACCCCCCAGGTCTCTTCACCGCACACATGGAGATGACGACAAACACGCGCACCCTTGCCGTCGCGGCGCTCGCAGTTCCGAGGCTCGACCCAGCAGCTGCGCCTGAACTTGCGCCCTTTCTCGAGCGTGCTTCGGCCTCTTCCTCAGCCGCGCAGGCGCCCTACCACCCGGCACTTACGCGGAATCCCAACATCATCTGCTGGGCAATGGCCGAATGGTACCGTGTTGCGCTCAAGCGCGCCAAATTCTGGCATGTTCTTGACACCCAGCTCGGTCAATCGGCACAAGCAAAGTCGGGACTCGTGGAGGTTGTCCTTGCAATGAGGGCACGCAAGAAGCGGAAGCGTCGACAGAGGGAGGCAGCTATCGAAGGGGAAGGTGCGGAGCAGCAGGACAGCGACGTGGACGGCCTCGACACCTTGGACGCCATGAAAGCAAGCAAGCGAGATCTCCTGCCGCATATGGGACGCACGAGCATGGATATCACGGTGCCATATCTCCCTGCAGACGCAAGTGAGAAGGAGGATGGGCAAGCGGCAGTGTCTGAATTGCGCGTCGATTGGACCATGGAGTTTGATTGGACGGGTGAGGCGAGTAGTAAACTCGGTGTGCAGGTTGGCGTTCCGATAAAGTGTACGTTTTTGCCAGTCTTTGGAAACCTCTTTTCTCATCCCTTCACTCGTCTCTTGCCCATCTCTTGCCAACCGCCATTCTTTCCGAAAGTTGCTCATCAAAGGCTAACTGGCTGTCGCCATGGACAGGGCAAGCGGTTGATACCCGCAAGAGCATCGTTGGTATACCCAAGCTGTTTGATCGCCTGTTGCAAGGGGGTGAGGATCCCTTGGTGGCTGTCAAGACGGTTGTTGCGCTGTTGGCAGGCGAGCCATAATTGTCAAAAGTGTGTAGCTTTTCTGTGAATGGCAGTGTGGGAATGTATGGCTTGAATAAGGGGGAAAAAAAAAAAGAAAAAAAAAAGATTTATATGTATAGCTTACTGGCTGCATAGGGCTACTGCGCTTCACCCTTTATTGTACAGGGTACTCGATGCGTACATGCATGTAGCTTTGACGATGAGCTGTGGTTAGAAAGCGTTGGAAGAACAAGGACGGCATGGACTATACGGTCTGCCCTGGTATGGTACCGAGTGATTTTGTCTTTGTCGAATCGAAAGCAGTACACTCATCTAACATGGTACGTAGCCTTATACTATCACACAGCGCTGAGCATGAGTTTGAGGTGGCTAGAACTTAGAAGGGCTCCATATTCCTCTCATGACTGGTCTCAGCAATATAAATGTGTCTGTAAAATAGTAGAGTCTTATCGGTGGCTTGTTATGGACCGCACCAGAACGCACATGCAAACCCCATGTATGTTCAAATTCCAAAGAGTCAAGCTTTGTATTCTTATCCGTCAAGTCGACCAAGCCGATGATGCGTTTCCTCCTCTACATTCCATCGATTATGATCAAGATCCAGCAAGGCAATCATTGGGCTGACAATGCAATATCATTGAGGTATGTCGATCCTCCTCCTCCTCCTCCTGTTCATGTCTTTTTGCTAGAAGATTTGTGGTCTGTTGCAAAACCAACATCCCTTTCTGCTTTCTCATATGCGTCCCCTTGCCCCTCGTCCTCACCTGCTGGTCTTCAAGCCATACATACTGCCTCTCTGCTTTCGGTCTAAGCTTGGTTATTTATTTCCTTTTTAATCCGCTCAGTCCACCGTGACGCCCATCTTGCGCAGCTCCGTCTTTGCCTGTTCGATTTCGCCCATGAGCTCCTTGTGTGCCTCGGGGCAGTCGTTGAAGGTCAGCACGCCCCAGCCGAGGCGGACGAGAAGGTAAGCGCCGAAGGAAACGAGAGCCCAAAAGGGGAGCTGTTTGTGTTGGTCAGGCATGTCAGTCCTATGTTATTCTTCCTCTTGTTTTTGTTGGAGGGAACAGCCTTCCGTGTGGGCTGAGTTCAGTCGCACGTAAGAGGGAAAGGAGGGAGAGAAGGGGCAATGCGGTTCGGTTGTGGATATCGGTTGGCAACGGGTTCAGATCGCTTCGCGTGGACAATCCAGACTGATGCACCGCGAGGCGCGGATCGGGCACAACTCACCACAGGGACAATCTCGGTCTGGACAACCGAGGGCAGGGGGATGAGTTGCAGGTAGAGGGAGAGGTAAAGCTGAAGAAGAAAGGAACAAGCCAAGCGTTAGTCAACCCATTGATTCTCAGCTGTAGGCCCTGAGGAGATGCGCGTGTATGTATGCGACATACAGAGCTCACGAGGAGCGCAATGGAAACAGTCTGCTGTGCGCGCGTCATCGTTGCTTGCTTGCTTGCTTGTTTTGGTTCGTTCGTTCGTTCGTTCGTTTGTTTGTTCGTCTCCGTCGACTTGTCGGGGGGGGTGTGAGCTGCGCGATGAGTCGAGAGGTATGCCAAGAGAGCTGTTGTCCTCTGGAATTAGTCGTTATTAAGAGTTGAGTCAAAAAGTTAAACTGGGCAAAGGAGCGACGCGAAGATGCAAGTGTAGTTTTAGAAGTTGACCACTACTACCACTACTACTACAGGAGGCAGATGTGGTTGTTTGTCGCTTGCTCCTGGACCTGCAAGGGTGCCTGCTCGGTGCAGAGGACACGCATGATCAGCTGCTTGCTGCGAGCGGTGGGGCACGCGTATTCTCACGCGGGGCTTGACTAACTTGACAGGAACCTGGAACCACTCAGCGGGCCGTGGTGATAATTGGTTATCATTATAGTCTTCAAAACAGCCTCAACACGTGCAGTTTTTAGAGAAATTTGATAGAACTCTGATTGAAATTTTCTACTTGAATATACGCAGCATAAGTGTTCTGGATAAGATGCGCAGCAAATGCTCTATAATCTGTCATCACTATTCAACTCTGCCTTCAACGGAAGCCGACTAGCATTCTCAAGATGGATTGTTCTGGAAAGGATTGTAATTGATTATGATTATGGACTATTCTATGATTTGTACATTTTCCCCCTCATGTGGTTGAATTCTTACTCAGCCATGTATCATTTTTATACTTGGTTATCATTTCTCATTTCCATGCGCGCTCGCAAACCCAGTTTAGCTGACATTATGCTGCGTTATTTCGGACGAAAGTGCAAACTTTGTAACGTTTCTGCGTGATGGCACGAGGATAGACAGGCAAGTTCTAATGCGTTATCCGTCCTCCACGGCGCTGGCGCAGCAGCTAGCGGCGCAATTATAACATCGTTCTATGCCTCCTTGGTAATCGGATTCTCCTCGTCGCTCGTGCTCGCACTGCCGCTTGAGACGTTGTTGTCATCCTCTTCATCAGCACCAGCATAGGCATATCGACTGCTCGCCCTGATTTTGGCACCAAACGTCCAAAACAAGAACGGAATACCGCAGCAAGCCAGCGCAATGAAGAACAAAATCATGCTTGCCCACTGGTAGCCACACGTGGCGTACATTTGCTCGGTAAAGAGCACTACCGCTGCGCCCCAAAAACTGCGAATAAAGGTCTTGGCCGCGAGAGCGCTGGCCGCTTGGTGCTGGTAGCTGTCGACGAGGTAGTTGTTGGCGGAGTTGTACAAGAAGATGAAGCCAAACCCGACAGGAAAGCCGCCAATGGCCGGGCCGATCCAGTGCACATGTGGGTATGACGTCCACGAGAAAATGAGGAGGCCAATAGGAATGAACCAGCAGCTGCACATCATGGGGATGAGACGATACTCTGCTGGGGGCTTGCCATTGAAGCGAGCCGTAACCTTGAGGTAGTGCTTGTTCACAAGCGGAGCGCAAAATGCAGAGGCTACCACGCCGAGGGCCAGCGGTATCTATGCGAAATCGGTCAGTCATTCATCAAACTGGTAGAAATTCTGATACCAGAGGCAAGACTTACAAACATGAGACCTGTACTGCCAGCACTCCACCCCTTACCCTCCTGGTAAATAATTGGAAAGGCCACGAAGAACATGTAAAGCAGACCGTAGAGGACCGACATGTAAACCGAGATCAGGAAGACAATCAGTTCCAGAAAAAGCAGCTGCAGTGGCCGGACTAGGAAGACCGTCAACCTCTCAGAGAACGGACGGAGGTCTAGATCCTGTTCAGTAACATGCAAGTCGGATCCAGTTTCTTTGCGCAGTTTTTCTGCACGCCGGGCTAGGATGATTGGAGCATAGGTCTCTGGAACCGTAAAGGTAATGAGGATCCAGACAATGAAGGCCAGAATCAACTGGATCCAGTACAGCCATCGCCAACCAGCAGCGTCACTGAGGTATCCGCCAACCAGGGGCCCAACAGCCGGTCCGATGAAGGGGGCAGCAGAAAAGGCCGCCATGGGAACACCCCGCTCCTCGTTGCGCCATAGATCTGCCAGCGTACCGCCAACAAGCGTCATGGGCGCAGAGAACGCGATTCCGTCGATGGCGCGGCAGACAAGAAGCGTGCCAATATTCTTGGCCAGAGCCTCAGGGATAATAAAGACTACAGCCAGGAGTAAAGTACTGCCATATATGATGCGACGCCCATATATTTCAGACAACGGCGCAAAAATCATGGGGCCAACACCAAAGCCCACAACGAAGACGGTAATTGTGAGCAGCGCAACCTCGTGGCTGACGTCGAACGTCTCAGCGACACCCGTCAGGTCCGCGGTAATGACCGCAGAGGCAAATGCGACAACAAAGCATGTGATGGCAACAACCATGGTGCAGTACCATTTGTACAGCTTGGACCAGTTCTTTGGATTTCCTGGGTCGTCAGGTATGAAGGTCACGAGCTTGTATTCCTTCATCTCGCCATCTGGGCCAACCACAGTGGGGCCCTCAATAGCACCGGCTTGGGTTTCGGTGGTGAATTCGTGGAAGTTTGCATTGGCAGATAGCGTCCTGTAAGGCAGAGCTTCCGGGTCGAGCTCAGGATCACGCGTCATCTCTTTGGAGGGTTGTTGGGTAGATGGGCGACTCGAAGAGCCGGGGCGGGGGTACTGGTGGGCCGAGTCGTGTTGATCGTGTTCGGGGATAATGGCCTGGTAGGCAGCTCCTGTACCTGGAGAATTGTCGTTACCTGTGCCGGGCAAGGTAGAGGAGGACTTGCGTCCCATATCCTCTTTTACTGATTGCGATTCGTGGTCCATAGCAACAGGTTGAAGAACGCTATGGTAGTCTCCGAGACGCACGGCTGGGGCAGAAGGACGTTGCTTGAGGATTCCACAACATTATGCCCTGCCCACCCCCTTACTGCAAGTTTTTCGTTTTGCATTTATAGCTGGACACTATGGCAAAGTCTTGTTGGTGTACATCAATACAACGACATCTCGCGCTTTCGAGGGCTTACCTCAAACGCGATGCGCGAGGCGTTGCCAAGACGGATGTGAAGAGTGGACCTAGCGGCGCAAAAGGAATCGCTCAGGCGCCCCCAGTCTGAGGGTCCGGATTCCATAGTAAAGCAGCTGAGCATGCGTGTTGCGGGCTCGCAATTGTTCATAGCATCAACCGCTCCAAGATGTATTGGTCTGGGTGGTGATTGGTTGCTGTTCGCGGTTTGGCTGGCCATTGCGGCATCGTGACGCGCGAGGCGAAGGGCGGGTGACGAACTTTGGCTGGGCAAGCGATACTCACGGCTGCCAAGTCGTTGTTCCCTGTCGTTTCACGACTGTGGTACTGGCATAGAGCCATAGCAGTCTATGAACAAGCAAAACCCCCATTGTCACGTCGCCCTACGTGCCCGGTGCCATGCTTGCGCAATCATATAATCAACCTGCATATGTCTTGTCAGAAGAGTGCTTTTCGGTCCAAATAATAGCAATGGGTAATTCCACACTCATTTCTCCACACGTGTTTGCCTTGGGATATGGAGAAGATGGAGTCGTTTGGTTGATCGGCTGTGCATCCCCAGAAGACTGCAATTTCGGCCCACCGCGTGCGTGTTCTGGTCACACACCAGAGTGGATCGTGGGGGAGGGAGGAAACCTTGTTGCGCGTTCGCTCAAGCGCGAGCTCAGCTGTGGCAGCATGCAAGAGACACAACAGGTCTGCTATCATACAATGACAGATCTTATCGAAAGTTTCATCAGGCCTGAGCGGTCTGACGGTGGGCGGTAGAAAGTGGCCAGACTGGCTTAGCGCATCTACTACGTACTCGGTTGCATGGGTACTTGGGAGCATAAGCACGACGGTGAAGCGCGAGAGGCCGAGACGCTGGGAAGGAATGCATCGAGTTCAGACGACGAGCTGGCTCGTCAGTCTTGGTTGGGCGTACGGCCAATGTAGAACGGCGCAGGCTCGTTTGAGCAGTAGGTAGGGAAGAGCCTTGTGAATAATGATTGCATGCTCTTCCAGCGTTCTGGGACGTTGTTTCACGTGAATCAAGCATAACCGAGCCATTATTCTGCGGGGAAGCCGTCCTGTACGATCTGCCTGGGGCAAAGAGCAAAGCTGCTGAATGGCTGCGTTCAATCGCGCAGCGAAAGGAGCGAAAAATGTTCATCCTTGTCACCGTGTGTCTATCAGCACATACACGGCTCGATAAGCTTGATAAGTCTGATAAGCCCGATAAGTCTGATAAGCCCAATAAGTCTGATAAGCAGCAACCCACCACCGGAAATCTAGAAAGAGCGTCCAACAGCAAATACCAAAGTACACAGATTTCGCGAAGGGCTCCTGCTAAGCACAGCCATCTGTGGTACGTCACGTGCGTCATTCAGTGAACGAGATTAACAGTGATGCTGCCACAAGATTGGCAAGAGCGAAAGGGCCAAAGACAACAAGCACATTGATACTTGGGTACTTACTTGGTGAATGCAGGTACCCGTCATCACATTTCTTGTGCCGCACAAGAGTCCTGACGCCGGACCCCTTTGAGTCTCGTGACTGTACGTAGTAACCGTTTCTACAACGATCCATTGTGGGCTTAGATTCAGGCTCCCCCGAAACGACATCTCAAACGCAATTGTATTGAGATTCCAGGGCCGTTGAAGACTAATAAGCCGTGAGGCCCAAGTGCCGGGGTTATATTGTATAACAGCTACTAGCGCGAGGCGGGTCTTCCCGTATAATTAAGCATTTTGGCAGTCTGCAACGGCTGTTAAACCACTCCCGGGATCTACTAAGTACGTTCTCTTGCGTTTCCAAAGTTGATTCTGAATTTCCAAGGCCGAAAAGCCTTGCACAGCGATATCCTATGTGGATCGGAAGGGATCAAGTTTGCATAATTCTGTGGACTGTCAGCTTGATCCTCCTCAATCATATGTAGGATTTGGATCCCTGGAAGCACAGCTTACGCATCTCGTCTGGCTAGAGCCGGTAGGCTGTCAACGTTCACCGTCTCGTGTCAGCCCTGAGAAAACTATCAATACTTTTGCTGTGTATGTGCCTAGGTAACTCTCTCGTTAATACTATGGCAAACCTCGCTTACGGTTGCAGTGGGCTTTAGCCTGAGCAATAAGAGCACATGCAGGCCATTGTCGTAAGGACAATGGTGGGCAGTCCGGGGGTGGGGGGTCACGGTTCTTCCTTCAGCTGAAAGACCAAGATTTCCACTATTCGCCAGCAACCAGGAAAAAAAAGGGCTGCACTCGACAGCAACAAACGATCCTCTGCTCATGCTTCTTTTCGTCCGATAAAGCTCCTTGCCAACAATAACTTCCTCAGACGATTGGATACAATCGCAAAATACTCCTGTTTGCAGCCGCATCCCCTTTAAACGCGGTACTGTCACACCAGCGTCGACAGCGCACTCTTCCTTTACCCCACCCCGATATGTACATGCGCAACCTCATCACCGCTGCAGCGGCCTTGTCCGTCGCCTACGCCCAAACCACGACCACCAGTGCCGCAGCCACAGCCACGACCGACCTCGTCGTTCTCGTCAGCGAGCTGCCATCGTGCGCGTTGAACTGTCTGAGCACAGCAGCAACTTCCATTGGCTGCGACGCCGCAGACCTGACATGCCTCTGCGGGAAGGCGACTCAGTTTGCAACCGCTATTGGACCTTGCATCCTGTCCAGCAGCTGTTCCACCGATGAACAGGATGGTCGGTCTGCCCTTATTGTTGTTGAAATTTGTTGAAGAAGAGAAAAAGAAAAAGAAAAGGATCCTGTCGCCCTAAGCCCTCTGTTGCGGACTGACACTGACTTGCGCTACTTTACAACAGACATGCTCACCGTTGCGGAGGATATCTGCGGCGAGATTAGCACGGAACCGGCATCCGAAGTTGCTGCCGCTTCGAGTTATGTGGCTGCAGAGATCGCGAGCGAGAGTGCCTCGGCCACTGGAGCCAGTGCTGCGGCTTCTACAACTGCAACGTCCTCGTCGTCGTCGTCGTCGTCGTCTTCTACAGCCAGCGGTAACCTTGCCACAAAGACAGGTGCACCTGTTGCTGGGTTGGGCATCTTCGGCGCTGCCGCTGCTCTTGCTGCTCTGGCCCTGTAGGTCACAGACGGGCTGTGAGCTGTGGCGGAGAAGGACCGTGATGAATAACATGGAACGTTATCAATACAATGGAGCTTGTAGCGATACGTTGCGGCTCAGTGGACAAATGCTATTACATGATTACGTTCAAGAGACTTGGGATCTTGCATGATTTCAGCTGACAATTATGGCCTTTTATGATGGAACGGCAGTAAATGTAAGTGCGGGTCGCAATCATGGCATGGACCTGACTTTTTGTTTTTACAATAATATATCATTGACTTTTGCTGGGTGCACAGAGAGGATTACTTAGAACAATTCCCATTCTTTCTCGAGAGTGTTTGTACAATCTGCCCATGCCTAAAATGCTTGACGTATACACATGACCGAGGCCCATCTTTTGTTGCGTACAATGTGTCTTTCTTGTTTTTGACTGCCTTTACAGCGCAAAGAATCCAAACAAACCAGCCCCCAGTGCGACAGCAAACGCCATCTTGCTTCCTTGGGCGGAATCCGCACCCATTGCTGCTGCGCTGCTTGAACTTGTGCTCGAGGCAGACGCGCTACCCGACGCACCCGACGAAGTGGCTGAGCTCGTCCCACTAGACTGAGCCACCGTTGTCGACGACTCGGCCGAAACGGGCCCACCAGGATTCACTGAGCCGCTGATCGCAGTCGTGCCGGTCGCCGAGACGACGACGCCCGTCGCTGTGTCTGTAGTCGTAGTAAGAGCTGTCCCAGAGCCGACAGAGACGGAAGAGGACGCAGCCGTCAGGGTCACGGACCCAGAGCCTGTGGTTCCTGAGGAGATGATGACGGTGTTTGTGTTTGTGACAGTATCGGTGGCGCTTGCGCTTGATGTGACAGAGGAAAGGGGCGGGACGATATCGCTGCTTTGTGATGCTGGAGCCGGGGCGGGGTTGGCAACGGCGAGCGAGGCGGCGGCGGCGGCGAGGAGAAGAGTGGACCTCATGTTGGGTAATTGTTGCTGGCAACGAGTGGTTGAATGGATGGTTCCGTTTGTTCGTGGTGCGAAGATATTGACAGACGGACAACTTGTATCCTCGAGCACAAGGGTAAGAGTGAAGGGACAGGCTTTGCTTCTAAGTAAACGACGAATAAAAGTGACTCAGACTGAGAAGGACATTGGGCCAAGATCTTGCTCCAGTGACGGGATCCTTCACGTTATGTATTCGTAGCCTCTTCCTCTCAGAGGGTCTCTGCTGTGCTGGCTGACCCTTCTCGGGCACGCCATGCCACGCCACTTTTCTCTGCCTCGCGTCACTCTTGTTGAGTCAAAATGGCAGGCTACAAATCATTCTTGCGTGGAATCAGCTCGACCATTGCGAGCCTTACATGGAAGCGAGCGCCAAAAAGCAAGGCCCCAGGCCCCATGGCCTCATTTTGCACCTTCCAGAAGCCGTTTGGTGCGGACGTGAACACGACACGGCGCGATATCTCGAATGGGCGAGGGGCGGTCTATCAATTGACATCTGGATGGATCGCATGGTGGATCGGACGGGGCGCTCTACGTCACAGCACAGTAAAAGTACCAAATGGTATTGACTGTATTAGCACCGAAACTAGCGGAGCCAGGACAGTGCTATAGTTGAAACTGCCGAAGGCCTAGCGATAACGACGCCCGTCTGATAGGAAATCTGGGGAAGGCGCGGGATAGGCAGTGAATAGCGGGGCGTAGCCAGCTTGGTCGATCCCTGCCAAGCCAAGGTTTGTGTGGTGGCCGCCTGATCCGGCCTCCTTGTTGTCATGTCTAGGCCCCGTTGTTTTGTTTCTGGTTCTTTCCCCATGCAAATAAATGCCTTGGGGGTTACAGGACAGCAAGCTGATGAACTGCCTCATCTGCTTATTCGTTCCGCTGCTGCGTTGCATGAGAGTGGGTCAAGAGCTGATCGGTTCGGGCGCTGCAGTGCATCGCGTTTTCTGTAACAATCTTGGAAGTGTTAAACGCCAGTGTAACGCCAGCCCTCTTCCCCATAGTGAAGATACCGAAAAGGCCTTGCTCTAGATATGACATGATGATGCGGGCGTCTTGTGTCAGTGTGCAACGGTTGGCTTGCTTGTGTTGTTTTTAGTCAGAGAATCTGCAGATGGCTTAGAAGAGGGATATACCCGCAGGCCCGGTAGGTGTACATAGTAGCAGAGAGGCCCACCAAGTACAGGCGGATGAGGGTTTCTGCCTCGTTTTCTCAGAGTGAGCGCGTGACTTGCTGCCCAAATGTTGTTGATTTTGTTCGTGTGCATGCCTTACACAGTGATTGGTGCCAATGATCATCAGACAAAACAACAAGCGCCTTGCTGAGTGTCCGCGAACGGTTCAATTTCGCTCTTGAAGGCTCAACAGAAGCCATCATGCTTGCATTTCCATCCACATGAGATCGGAGTTTTGCCCAGTTTGCCATCTTCGTATTCCCACGCCGCTGCAGCTGGAATCCTGATCTGCGGTATGCTGATCCTCAACATCAATCCAAAACGTACAGCCAAGAGCTGAGTGGCTGAGAGGCCTAGTGTCTGATCATAGAGCACGCGACCTCCGTTAGAGGTGAGTATTATGCATACCATCATGCCTTTTTAGGTATTTGCTTCCAGCCAGTCAGACTTCTCGTCACGGCCCAACACTCACGGTGTGATGCATCCGTTTTCGCCGTGTGTAATTGGGTAGTTTTTAATAATATATTTGGTAATAGGTCGTTAGGAGACATCATTCAAACGTGTAAATCTGCAAGCCGAGTCCCTTCATGGACGCAATACTGGTCACGCTATCGGTACTCAAGATATATTCGAGCCTCTTCATGGAAAAGTTCCCTCAGGCAGGAATATCCTCAACTTCTCATCCAACCACTCCAAATCCACCTTGCTGGTCCCCGGCCCCCCAGCCCTGTGTCCGATTAGCAAAGCCATTATGGAGCAGTAGCCACGAACCCGCCAACCGTCTCAGTAGATATACAAGGGTAACCATCAAGAGAGAGAGAGAGAGATACTGACCAGTGACCCCATATCGAAGGGAAAGCGATACACTTGCCCACCCCTTCTCTCATGTTCGCAACCTCGAACTCTGAGTCTTCGGGCGGGAAGTATAGGTCTGTCTTGCTGGGGAGAACCAGCGTTTTGGCCTTGATGGCTTGCATGGACGCCTCAAAGTCTCCATTGTAGGGCTCCTGCGCAGAGCAATCGCCGGCCTGCCAGGTATGCAGCATGACAAGCATATTCTCAGGGTCTGCCTCGCCAGAGTTTTCCCAAAAACGTCTTAGTAGAGCTTATTTTGCGTAGACAAATTGGGGGAAAATGCATCGATGGGGGCAAAGCATAGAAGAAAATAGAACAAACCTTTGGATAATGCCCATGTCTCCCAGAAATCAACCATAAACTCCTCCAGCCCGTTGAACCCCAACTTCTCATACACTTTTTCGCGATAAAATGCCTGGCTGAACCCCCAACCGGCATACACCCGCCCCAGAGCCTTCAGCCCATTCTCCCTCTCCTCGGCAGTCCACGCCCTGTATCCCTCTCCTTCACTGCCCTCACCTGCTCCTCGCTTCTTCTTCGCCTCACCCGCACAAACACCCCCCGAGCTAGCCCCCTTGGCCGCCAACAACGCACTCTTGACCCCTTCCAAAAAGACGCGATTATGCACACTTGTCTTGGCCGCTCCACAGAATGGGATCCCCAAGTCCATGAAATCAGGGTACTGCGTCAGCCACTGGTATGTCTGCCCGGCGCCCATACTCCAGCCCAGCACGGCGCGCGCATGCGTTATTCCCAGTCCTTGCGTGACGAGTTCGTACTGTGCTGTGACATTGTCGCTGAAGGTGATGTCTGGGAAGGGCTGTCGCCGTGCTTTGCCTGGCGGCTGGGTATCAGAACCAGAACCGGAACCAGATGCGGGCGTTGAGCCTGGCCCAACGACATGGGGCATGTTCGAAGGACTCGACGATTGCCCATTGCCAAAGAGCGCCGGCACGACGATAAAGTACGTCTCGGGACTGAGCGCCTTGTCAAGGCCAATGAGCCACTCGTTATCCGAGATGAGGCCAGAGTACCAGGTTGGGTAGATGATGGCGGGCAGCGCGGGGTCGCCGTAGGTCTTGTAGGCGAGAAAGGCCTGTGGGAGAACCTGGCCTGAGACGAGGGGGAAGTCGCCGAGGGGGTATGTTTTGATTTCCGGGTCGGTGGACATGGTCGCGTGTCTTGCTGCTTTCTTTGCTTGCACAGTGACGAAGAGTCTAGATTTTAATCATCACAACAGCGACCTTGTTGGAGCCTACGTTCGTGCGGCGGTAGTGAAATCGCATGTATGCCTATCTGGGTAGGTAGTCCAAGGCTTCTGTCTACTGGCGTTGGCCGCTTCTAAGCGCTCCGTCGAGGTGCGGGGCTTCAGCGATAAGACAACCTGAATCCCATCGGTTTCTGTTCTGTGGCAGCACTACGATAAGACGTCCGGCGAGAAACGAAAGTGGGCGTTGGCTGAATGCATGATGCAGCTGAAGTTCAAATACTATAGTACATTTGTAGTATGTAGTCGAGTTGAGAAGCGCACAATAAAATACTTGCAGACTTAAACAATCGAGGTGGATGGATGTTTCTTCCCAACCCCATCGAGTGAGCCTCCCAATTTCTCAACGACTCTCAGTTGAAGGCCGATTGTGCTCAAAGTGATGGCAGCCTGCAATGGAGAATCCCTAATGCATATCTAATGAGTCGACATGAACGCTGGTCGTGAAAGGCAATTTAGACACTTAGGACACACACCGGCGCGTATCAGTATAATGGATCAAGTCATCAATCACTACATCACTGTATAACGCGGATTTGACGCAACCTTAGCTCCTTAGCGGCGGGATGACAAGCCGACTTCAAGTGCCCGTTTCCGTTGCAATGAGACCGAAATCCGCCTGCTGCGCGGCCTACCACACACGTCTCGCTGTGTATCAAGAAGCGGAGGCACACATAAATATGGAACATCCAAGCCCAACCGTTAGCGCTCTGGTCACAGTTGTCGACGCAAATACAAACCTGTAAACGAGACGGCTCTGCGGCATTATGAAGCTCATTGTGGCTGGTGGGACTGGCTTCACGGCTGCCGAGGTCATCAAGCAAGCCGTGCAGCTGGACGAGATCACTTCGCTCATTGTCCTGGCTCGCAAGGCAGTGCCTCTGCCTGGCGGTCCTGGTGCGTCAAAGGTCGAGACAGTCATTATCAAGGACTACGAAGAGTACTCCGATGAGGCCAAGGCCAGTTTTACAGGGGCAGATGCATGCATCTGGTAAGAGAGAAAGAAGTTGTCGCGACCAAACCAAGCCCGTCTCATGATAGCAGGCAACTGACGATAGAGTCCAGGACGGTAGCCATTACGCCCATGAAGGCGAGGAGCCTCGACCCAGTTGAGGTGCAGCGAGTCTGCCAGACATGCACTCTGGCTGGACTTCAGGCCATATGGGATGCCAAACCTTCCAACCCATTCCGTTTCCTATACATGAGCGCAGACGGGCTGCCACAGAATACCAGCCAGCGGCCCTACTTCTTGCCCGATTACAAATTGATGAGGGCAAGTCTCGTCACATCTCCCAGGCGTTTGCAGCAACTTGTGTCAGCGAGCTCATGATTGTCGGGGCACAGGTCGAAACGGAAAACTTGGTGCGCGAGTTTGCGGCAAAGCATGCAAACGACGGATTCGAGCTCTGCATCGCACAGCCAGGCTTGATCACGGCTGAAGGCATGCTGTGGCAAGCAGTGCGCTTGGTAAACGTGATACCTGGACTGAGCAGCGTGGCCATGAATATCACACGCAGCCAGCTGACGGCGGCGATGCTGAATCAAATCATCGAGGGCTTCGACAAGCGAGTGCTGAAGAACGTGGAACTAGCGCGGATTGGTCAGACGGTCCTGAAGGCGAGAAAGACGTCGGGCTAATTTGCGGAGTGCGGAGAACAGTTGTCTGTGTTGTATTGCCCGGTTGATATTCCCAGCTGTGTGGCGGCCTTTGTTTTGTTTTGTTTGTTTTGTTTTTGGCTTTTGGGTGGCCTTATCAACAAGATTGAAATGGCTACGTTTCAGGAATTTTGCAGGCGAGCGCCCTATCCCTGTCTGCCCACCTGGTGGGTTCCGTGGCGGGGTCGCAACGGGCCACTGTTGTCACAAAGGCCAGGCGCTATCCCTGGGGCCGCCGGGACGGTAGTTGCCTAAGCTGCACCCTGGCGGCCTGTCATTTGCGCTTACATGGTAGAGTTAGGCGGGTATAGTAGCCTGAGTGGGGACATGAGATGCCAAATCAGCAGTACCTAGGTATCTATACCACAGTCGGTACGTACTTTGCAGGAATGTCGAGAGCTCTGTTGAAATGGCTTCTTTCTCAAACCACACTACATAGTATACAAATATAATGCAAGTAGTACTTTTCGTGCTATCCAAACAGCTTGCAAGGAGAGAGAGCTTACCTAGGTATCCACAGTATAGCCTCACTTAACGGCTTCAGAACAGGTGCTCGGTCGCATTGGGAAATTGGCCGCGAGCATGGAACCCTCCTAGCATGTCAAGCTCCACAGTGGCATGCCTGCTCTCCCCGTGTGTACAGTAACCTGTAGGGAAAGAACTCTCCAGCGCACCCGAAGACCAGCCTGGAGCCTGGGGCAAGATGAGATGAGCAATCAATTTTCTTCAGCATCCAGTTTAAATTGCCAAAGCCTGGTCGTTCGCGCCGTGGCACCCCTCGCTTTGGGTGATAGTACGCGCCGTCAGTCCGCTCGTCTCTTCACCTCGAGGCGCTGCTCACTGCGGACGCATCCGTCCAGTTCTGCTTCCTCGCCGCGGGCGATGTCATAGCCCGCCGTTCTCGCGCCAGCAGCACGTCGTTGACTCTAGCTTGCCGCTCCCAGGCTCGAAAGTTGCTCCAAGGACACAGACTTTCCGATAAGCTTCACACCACTCGACAGGAGCTGCGATGGAGGAACACAAGCCACTGGGTGCCAAGTCTGGCCTTCCACGGCCCATGTCGCGTCTACCTGCGCCCAAATCTGCGAATACAATTCGACGCACTCCCTCCAAGACGGGTCTGTCTGGACTTATACCGCCAGCAGCAGGCCCAGCAGCCACAAGCGAATGCAGCGAAACTAGAGCCCCTCGGCTACGTCCAGCGGCATCGAAAGAACGTCTTTCATCCGCTCCATCCTTGAGCAGAAGCACATTTGGCGGTATTCCCGCCCCAGCAGCCACAACAGCCGCGAAACCTGCAACTTCGTCGATCCCTGGCGCTGCCAGGACCCTCCCCAGACCGAGACCAGTTTCCAGCCTTCCAACTGCGCATTGCCAGCCCTCGGTCCCACGGCCATCCGCTCTCAACAACGGCTTTTCACGACTACCTCGAGATCAGCTGGG
Source organism: Coniella vitis (assembly GCA_011317545.1). NCBI lineage: Eukaryota > Fungi > Ascomycota > Sordariomycetes > Diaporthales > Schizoparmaceae > Coniella > Coniella vitis. The sequence continues at coordinate 1,328,290 of WUJK01000008.1, forward strand.
CAGTCTCCCTGAACAAGAGCCTCTTCGCGATCGCCAACCCTCCTACGCCTCCTCCTCCTCCTCGTCGAAGCTCCCCGGTTTAAGAAAGAGACCCTCATCACAATGGATCTCTGCCACGCAGTTGACACGAAACCGAACGCCGAGCATCACAAATACAACGAGTGACGATGTAGCGGGCGACGCACAATCCCAGACCAGCCCTGTGGACGAGCCTGCAGCCGGTGGTGACAACAAGCCACGCCCTTCTCTGGCGGAAAGAACCATGGAAACACTATCACATCTGTCTCCTGCTCCAGCCCTTCGACCCCGGACCTCAAGTTCCAATTTCTTCGAACTTGACCCATTTGGAGCCAATTCAAGACCAGCTAGTAGGCGCGCCTCGCGACCACCCTCCAGCCTGCGCTCCGAAAGCTCCAATCCTTCCCAGCGACGGGCGCTTAGTAGGCCTGGGTCCAGCTGCGGTCCTGGTCACAACAATGGTCAGAACGTGACTCTACATAGTCCCTTGGGCCCGCATTCGTCTACAGTTGACGATGCGTCTGCACGAGGCAGAACAATGGGAACACGCATGAGAACACCCTCCAAAACAGGAGCTTCCGGGAACTTGCGCAGTCAACTGGCGACACCCTCAGCCTTGCGGTTGCCTCGGTCTAGAACACCAAGTGTCGACAACTCGAACGCTGACCCAACGTCTCCTACCGGTTTCAAGGGAGCTACAGGTCGTCCTCTGCAGCTCAGGCCTTCGCCAAACGCCGTGTTCAAGAAGTCATCTGCTCCCACTCTTAAGAAACCGGTCGCGCCGTCATTGACACCAAGAAAAGGCTCCATCACTTCTCAAAAGTCGTCGACCACGGCATCGGGAGAAGATGCGACGTTTTCTGTATCATCGCCCAAGTCTACCCAGACAGCCCTTTCTGGGGCCGAATCACCGCCCCAGTTCAAGAAATCGTCAGCGGTGCTTCGAGAGCAAATTGCCAGGGCAAAGGCAGCCAAGCGTGTAGCGAACCAGCAGAAACCCGCACAGGAACGTGATGCTTCGTATGATGGAGAGCCCGAAACGCCAGTGATTCCTACAGATAACACCTTCGATTTCGGTCTGACAGATGACCCTTTCAATAGCAAGCGTGACGCATCTTCAGCGTCCAAGGTCCTGCAATCGCGTGTTGCCGCGGCCAGGACGAGCGGCAGACTCAACATTGCTGCTCTAGGACTGAAAGAGATACCGGCTGAAGTCAAGAATATGTACCGCCTGGAGTCGATTGGGACGCACGATGGCAGTTGGGCTGAGAGCGTAGACCTCACAAGATTTGTGGCTGCGGATAACGAGTTGGAAATGATTGACGAAAGCTTGTTCCCCGATGCCGCTCTGGAAGAGCTTGCCGAGGATGATGACTTTGAGGGTCTATTGTTCGGAGGCTTGGAAACCCTTGACCTACACGGTAACATGCTCATCAGCTTGCCGCCGGGTCTGAGGCGGCTAACGTTGCTAACGTCTCTGAATCTCGTGAGTACAATGATACGTAGAGATGTATCACAGCAAACTAACGGATGAAACAGTCCTCCAACCGACTTGCCAACAATTGTCTGGATACCATTTCCCAAATTAGTCCCCTCAGAGATCTCAAGCTTGGTGGCAATCTGCTCTGGGGCACCCTGGAACCAGGCTTTGGCCGCCTTGCCAACCTGGAGATACTCGATCTGCATGGGAATAACCTCCAGAATCTGCCGACCGCTTTTGCTGAGCTTCAACGTCTTCGGATTCTCAACTTGGCCGAAAACAATTTCGAGACTCTACCATTCCATATCCTCACCTTGCTACCGCTGAGGGAGCTCAATGCGCGCAAGAACAAGTTATCTGGCGTTTTGATTGAAGATGGAGTTGATACCATGTCTACACTACAAACTCTTGATGTTTCATCAAACCAGCTTACCGCCATAAACCGACCCAACAGTGCCCTTGCAATGCCGGCACTCACGCAGTTGTGCGTTTCGATGAACCGCATTCAGGCATTGCCAGACGTTTCGTCCTGGCTCGAACTGACGACGCTCTCTGCGGATGAAAATAGCATCAATGCTTTGCCTGACGGGTTTGCAAACCTGGAGATGCTCAGACATGCAGACTTTTCGAGCAACGATATTCGCACAATCCCCGCAGAGATCGCACGCATGGATCGCCTTACTATGCTCCGCCTGAGCGGCAATCCACTGCGAGACAAAAAGTTTGTGTCGGCCACTATCGAAGAGTTGAAAGAAATGCTAGAGGCGCGATTGCAACCCCCCTCTGCGGCATTGGATGGCAGCTTTGACGATGGAAAAGGGCTGATTGCTGAGGCTATCACCAGTGACGAGGCCAACGTATTGGAGACCTCTTTTGAGCCGTCTTCGAGGTGTCAATCTGGTTGGGGTCACGATGATGACGATAGAACTGATACGGACTACTTCGCTACGCCGCCTACCTCGATGCCTGGATCGCCTCCGCATGCGCAGACCACGCCTAGTGTTCCCTCGTGGTTTGCGCCAACGAGCTAATAAAACGTTCAAAGAATTATCAAAGAAGATTCAAACAGAGCAGCATATATACATATATATATATATATATATATATATATTCACCCAAGGACATCCATTGGTCTGGAGCGGCCGCTAAACTGCGACCTCGTTTCCAAATCGCTTGAACCCCGAACTAATCATTCGGGGACATGTCTCGGGCGGTATCTCTCTCTCCACGTAACAAACGCCATTGCTAGCTTTTGAATATTCAATACACACACAGACACACACACACACACAAAGCTTTGTCCCGACTCTGCCCAACAGACCTTTGTACGTTCACATGGTAGACTGAGCCTATAAAAGTGAGCGTCTGCCTTCATCACGGTATTGTAGCACCAGGGGTGAACGAGGCTAACAGGGGCTATCAAGCTGCAATGTCACCTCATCTAAACCGAAGACAGTTTAACCTCATTTTGCCCCTTCCCCGCCAATTTCCCCACATTCTCCAGTGCGCGCAAATAGGATAGCATAGCCGTTGAGCCGAGGCACTACTATGTAGAGTATTACTATGCAATGATGTACTAAACAGGGAAGCTCACCGCAGCTTGGACAAGTCCAAAAGTCAACCAACAAGCAACAGCGACAGCTACGCGCACAAGAAGAAAAAGAAGAAAAACCCACAATCTCGGTCCAGACTGTACCGGATCTCTGCCAAGGCGAATGAAGCTAATGCCTGCGTTGCATGGGTGTGGGATTCTTGGCTAGCTACGGAAGAACTTGTGGACGGTGGGAAAACTCTCAGCCACGTTTGTGGTCCTTTTTTACGTTGAATCCTGTGGTGGTCTTTCTTTTCCTTTTGCCTGTGCCTTGCGCATACTATACGTTCGTCTGAAGTTGTATGCTTGTATTCATTCCCGTGTGGGGTTGATGCTCGCTAAGTACATGCGATGGAATGGTGCCACTGGCACCCAGGATCCTGCATCTAGCTGGAGAGAAAGGAAGAAAGAAAGAGAAAGGAAGAAAGAAAGAGAAAGGAAGAAAGAAAGAGAAAGGAAGAAAGAAAGAGAGAAGAGACTCCGATCGTCCAATCATATTGTCTTGTCTTGTATTTGAATGATGGCAAGGATGAGATGAGAGATGGGCATATGGGCATGGGCATGGGGGACTGTGGGTTGGCTCGGTTGTACGAATGGCTGGATTGCCTGATATCATATGACATATGACGATGATGAAGACTTCTTCATACATATAAAAAGGGCCCTTTGGTGTCTCTTCTCTTTCCACAGAGACGGCCGAGTTCTCCTGCTCTCGTGTCGAGCCCGCCAACTGACGTGAACTGGCGCGCACACGACGACGACACCTTTTCCTGGCTCCCTCCTTCGTGCCTGATGAGCGAGTGAGCACACTCATAATTGGAGTCAAGTCATATCGTGTTTATCACTATGCTCGTCTCCAAGACGCTTGCGCTGGGGTGGGCGTTTGCTGCTGCCGGTCTATGCCAGGCACAGAATACCACTGAGTGGCCTCTCCACACAGATGGGTTGACAGACTTGGTACAATGGTATGTTGTTGCTGCCGTGCTCTCTCCTCTTGTCGTTGGTGGGCATAGTGTCTGATGTTGCAAAATGTGTTGTGGTGATATAGGGATCATTATAGTTTTATTGTCAATGGAGAGAGACTCTTTGTCTTTTCCGGAGAGGTATGTCAGCTTCTCACACGAGAGATGGAGATATGTATACTGATCTTGCTCTGCTTCAGTTCCACTATTGGCGAATTCCAGTGTGCGTATCGTGAAGGATCCGATCTGTGTCACGCAGTGAGACGACTGTAGCTGATCACTGTATAGTCCCGAGCTCTGGCAAGACTTGCTGGAAAAGGTCAAGGCCGCTGGGTGAGTTTCTCCATACTTGAGATCTCTGGTTTGGTTCCGGTGTACGAGCATCGACTCACATGTTTTCTAGTTTCAATGCCTTCTCGATCTATGGACACTGGGGCTACCACGCCCCCTCCGCCACGACAGTCGATTTCACTACTGGCGCACACAATTTTACTAGCATTTTCGACATTGCAAAGCAGCTGGGCCTCTATGTTCTCGTCCGTCCGGGGTACGCAACTCCAACGTCCATGGACTCTCGCCATGTGCCGCTATGGAGTCCGCGATACTGACATGGCATGCTTTCCCTAGGCCCTATGTCAACGCCGAAAGCTCAGGAGGAGGCTTCCCCTTGTGGGTGACAACGGGAGCCTACGGCACCCTCCGCAACGACGATCCCCGCTACACAGAAGCCTGGACCCCGTACTGGACCAATATCTCGCAGGCCATTGCGCCGCACCTCATCACCAAGGGCGGCAACGTGATCCTCTTCCAGGTCGAGAACGAGCTGGGCGAGCAGTGGACCGACATTGACGCGAGAACGCCCGATGTGCCCGTCGACAACTACATGGCGCTTCTCGAAGCGAGCGCGCGCGCGAACGGCATCGACATCCCGCTGACGCACAATGACCCCAACATGAACTCGTACAGCTGGAGCAAGGATTTCAGCAATGCCACGGGCAACGTGGATGTCGTTGGCCTGGACAGCTACCCGAGCTGCTGGTCGTGCGACTTGTCGGTGTGCACGACGACGAACGGGCCGTATGTTGCGTACGAGACGGTTGACTATGACGAGTACTTTGCGAGTTTCTCGCCGACGCAGCCCAACTACTTGCCCGAGTTCCAGGGTGGAAGGTGAGTGGAGGATTCTGGTCATCTGGTGCTCTTTCCTAGCATCAAGATTCTGCAAAATGGCTGAACCAACCGCAACAATCCAGCTACAACCCCTGGGGCGGGCCGGAAGGCGGCTGTCCCCAAGACCTCAGCGTCGACTTTGTCAACATGTTCTACCGCAACCTCATTTACCAGCGCGTCACGGCCGTCTCGCTCTACATGTTCTACGGCGGCACCAACTGGGGCTGGCTGGCGGCGCCTGTTGTGGCCACGAGCTACGACTACTCGTCCCCCGTCAGCGAGAACCGCATCATTGGCGACAAGTACTACGAAACCAAGCTCCTGACCATGTTTACGCGCGTGGCCAGGGACCTCGCCCACACGGACAATGTCTGGAGCGGACCGGGGCTCGCGAGCAGCGCGGCCATCAACACGTCGGCGCTGTACAATGACGCGTCGGGCGCGCGCTTCTATGTTGTCATGCACGGCGAGTCGACGTCGAGCGCGGTCGACTCGTTTACGCTGGCGGTGAACACCTCGAGCGGCGCGCTGACGGTGCCGCAGTATGGAGGCGCCATCACCATCAACGGCCACCAGGCCAAGATCCTGCCGACAGACTTCAGGTTTGGCAGCAAGAATCTGCTGTATTCGACGGCTGAGGTGCTCACGTACTCGGTGATTGACGGCAAGGAGGTGCTTGCTGTGTGGGTGCCCGCTGGCGAGGCTGGCGAGCTTGTCATTGAGGGTGTTGGCTCCGCCAAGCTGGCCAAATCGTCGCTGTCGTCCAACAGCTCGTCCTCGTCGACGACTGCGGTCAGCATTGTTCCCGGCAACTCGAGCGTCGCCATCAACTTTGCGCAGACTTCTGGGCAGACGATTGTGGATCTGGCTGATGGGTCGCGTGTGGTGATTCTCGATCGCAACGCCGCCTATCTCTTCTGGGCGCCCAGCCTTGGAAACGACCCCAGGTACCCTGAGAATGACACAGGTAAGCAGCCCTCTGATGCGACATCTGGTTCTTGGTACACCCTTCATATACACTGACGCTCGTGGAAACACGCAGTCCTCGTCCAGGGCCCGTACCTCGTCCGCTCCGCGAGCATCTCCCACTCGACGCTCGCACTCACAGGCGACATCGACAACTCGACCGAGCCGCTGACCATCTTTGCGCCCTCGGCTGTCTCGTCCGTCACCTGGAACGGCAACAAGCTCGACCTTGTGTCCAAGGACGGCAACGTTTTCACTGCGCACGTTCACGGCCCCAGGGCGTTTGCGCTGCCTTCTTTGGGCCCCTGGAAGTGGCACGACAGCTTGCCCGAGATCCAGGCAAACTACACCACATCTGCAACGACTTGGATCAGTGCGTGTCCTCTTGCCTCTTCTTCCGGACTTCTGAGAGAGCGATTATCAGCTGACTCATCCTAACTACAGCCGCCAACATCGCAAACAGCAGCAACCCAACCCCGCCGGCCTCAAACAACCCCGTGCTCTACGTCGACGAGTACCACATTCACGTCGGCACGCACATCTACCGCGCCACATTCCCGAGTGCCTCGCAAACAGGCGTCTACCTCGACATCACAGGCGGCGACGCCTTTGGTTTCTCAGCCTGGCTCAACGGCGATTTCATTGGTTCGTTCCTCGGCGGCGCAAACACGGCTACGGGCAACCTGACGTTCTCCTTTGAGAATGCCACACTGGCTGCTGCTGCTGCTGGCAGCGAGAACATGCTCGTCGTTGTGATGGACAACTCGGGTCACGACGAAACAACCGGCGCCATCACCCCACGTGGCATCTACAACGCCACTCTTGTCGGCCCCGAGGACACGGCCTTCACCGAGTGGAAGATTGCCGGCACAGCCGGTCGCGAAAGCAACATCGACCCCATCCGCGGTCCCTACAACGAAGGCGGGCTGTGGGCTGAGCGCGTGGGCACGCATTTGCCAGGCTACCCCGAGGACGCAAGCTGGACTCGTGTCGACTCCTCCGCCGCCGCCGCCGCAGAAGCCGCCCCAAAGTCTAGCTCGTCAGAGGCGGCGAGGCTCGTTGTCCCCGGCGCGGGCATCCGCGTCTTCCGCAGCGTCGTTCCCCTTTCTGTCCCCGCCGGTCTCGACGTCTCCATCTCCTTCCTCTTCTCTTCGCCTGGCAACGGCAGCACGAGCAGCACCTTTGCGTCCGCGTACACGAACGAGCTGCGCGCGCTGCTGTTTGTCAATGGGTACCAGTACGGACGCTTCAACCCCTACATTGGCAACCAGGTCAACTTCCCCGTGCCGCCGGGAATCCTGAACTACAACGGGGACAACACGGTCACGGTGACGGTGTGGAGCCAGAGTGCGCAGGGAGTTGAAGTTGGTGTGGCTTGGGACCTTGAGTATGTGCATACGTCGGGCTATGATATGTCGTTTGATGCTGGCTATTTGCGGCCTGGCTGGACAGAGGAGAGGTTGGCCTTTGCATAGATGGCCGTTGGGCCTTGTGGATGGTTGAATATTGCTGAGAAGAATGCTTCGTACTAATCTGTCTCCTGTTCATACTGCTCGTTTCTTATGCTGCTCCCTCCCGTCTTGATATGCTCGATGCCGTCTTTTCAACTTGCAACCTCATGGACTTCAACATCTTCCATCCTCATCATCATCATCATCAGTAAGCCAGCCCAGAGTCAGACGCCTCTCCCAACACACGTCCCAGGACCACAAGCACATCCCTCAGCACGCCCTCCAACCGATCAACAAACTCTTCCACATCCATCGTCGCATCCTCTGCCTTGCTTCCCACCTTGTCCTCCTTCTCCCTCTTCCCCTTCTTCTTCTTCTTCTTCCCATCCGTCGTTTTCCCAGCAAGTCGACCGACAAACTCCGCCTCACGCCGCAAGATCGCCCTTTCCGCCGCCCCCAGCATCATCTTCGAAGCCGAGTGCGAGTACTGCTGCTGCTGCTGCTGCTGCTGCTGCGGCGCGTTCGAGATGGTGGGGTCCGCGCGCGATACCAAGTGGCTGTGGACTTCGCCGAGCGCCTCGCGGCGGCCTGCATTGTGGGATGCCATGGCGCAGCTTCGAAGGAGGGGGCGCAGAGCGGTGATGCTACCTACACTGGCGGGTGTGGGTGTGGATGTGGATGTGGTCGTCGTCGTCATTGGCGCCCTGCCGGCTGTGCTCCAGGGCAGAGGCGGCGGCGGCGGCGGCGGCGGCGGAGAGAGGTACGTGCCAAGACGTGTCTGGAGCACCGAGAGCTCCGCCAGGGCTTTCTGCACGCGCAGAACGGCGTCTTGCTTGTACTTTTCCTGCTCATTGACATCGACATTGACATTGACATTGACACCGGCGCTGGCGTTGGCGTTGGTGTTGGTAGTGGTGGTGGTGGTGGCATTGCCTGCTGCGTTGCGTGCCTCGCTTGCCAGCCCGAAATGGGCGTCCTCTTGTGCCTCTAGCACCGTGCCCATCGTAGCTGCTCTCCTCTTCCTCGTCATCATCATCATCATCGTCATCACTACGCCGTTTGACTCGAGAGCATACACACCTTCTCCCCGGTCCGTCTCTTTTGCGTTCGCTGGTTCCCCTCCAGAGACAAACGCCCGGTACACGACGGCACCAGGACACGCAACAAGGCGCCCTCCCTCATCCTCACCACCTCGTCCACTCCCGCCTTCTGCGCTGCCGCTGCCGCTGCCGCCACTGGCAATTTCAGAGAGATAGTGCCGCCACGAAGTCCACTTGCGTGGTGGTACGTGGGGCGCGGGATGGCTTGGGAGCATGGGGTAGGGATGCGAGCGAAGGGCGGGCGGCCCAGGGCGGCGGAATGGTGGGCTTGGGAGAGGGGGCGGCGTCGCTGGGGGCGAGACGGTCGAGACGGTCGAGACGGAGTGGAGGCGGGAGCGGGTTGACGGTGCGGTTTGGGAAGCACTCGTGCTGGTGGTGGTGGTGTTGTTGGGGGGATTCTGAGTGGTGTAGGTGTTGGTGCCGTGAGGACTGGAGCACGCCATGGTGCTTTGACGGTGGTGGTGGTGTGGTCGTGGTTTTTGAGAGGCGGGTTGATAAGTCGATGTTTGGTTATCTTGGTGGATGAGGACTCTCGCGGTCTTGGAAAGGGACCAAGCAGCACAGATGTTCTTGGAAATTATCGTGCGAGGAGTAAAGAGTGACCTTTCTCGGACAGAGTGCATATAAAGTAGACAGCCAGCGAGACGTGCATATTGATTTGAATATCTGGTTATAAATCTTCACTCCTAAGCTAACAGCTCTCTTGTTCCCAGCTGATGATGGAAACACCACTGTCAGCCAAGGTCAGCAGGATACGCAACGTCTTTGTTCTGCCCTTGATATGTCCGTTCGCTTCTACCACATTGCCTTGCAACTGCATCTTCCCTTGTTGTATTCTGATACACTCCTGCATAATACAAGTCTCTTCTCTTTCATCATAGGCAGTGCCCAATACAACCACTTGATCCTGCTAATGCCGGCTTTACTCACCGTAACCTGAGACGAAAAAGGCAAAGCCAGAAGCAAGGAAAATGTTGACCAAATCCTAGGGCTTCTACCGCCCCACACTCCCCGTCTCGCTCTCCTGCTCCTCAACAGTCTTTCTTTGTTGCCTCTTGGACCTGGCAGCACGTCTGTCCTCCGTCGCCTCACGTGAAGCCCGCAGCTTTCCAAACACACCCCGGCGACGCGCCCGCCTCGCCTCGCCCAGCAGCGACGCAGCAAGCCACAGACCGCCCAGGACCGCCGCGACAATGGTATACTTGAGCCTGAGTGAGCTGCTGGCGTTGGAGATCTTGAGACCCAGGCCGCCATTCACGATGCCCAGGACGATGATGATACGGCCATTCCACAGATGCAGGTGCGAAACGAGCACGCGGCGCTGCGTCAGCTTGAACTGGCGATGATGAATGAAGCCTAGGAAAGGCTGCACAATAACGAGAACGAATACCACGATGCCGATGATGGGATGATAGCTCGTGTAGCTGTTTGTCAGCTGTTTGAGGGGGAGCGGCAACATTAGCACGAGCGTTATTGTTGGTCTTGCCGAGACATCAGGTCCACTCACCAGCGACAGGGAATTGCTCGTCCCTGACGTGTAGACGCCCCCGGCGATAATGAATCCAAAAATAGCAGCAGCCAGAAACAAGAGCGAAGCAACCGACTGCGTCATGACATGGATGCGAAAGGCATAACGGCCACTCAAGGTGGTCATGACGACGGCACCGAGTGGAAACACAACGACGAACGCCACGCATGCGAGGATGCCATGTATAGCACGCTGGCCTTGGGCTGTGTAGACGCTGCCAGTCTGCGAAGAGCTTCCAAAGGGATCGAAGCTATCTCCATTGCCGTTTCCGTCGCCGCCGCCAAAACCACCGCCGCCACCGCCTCCGAACTGGGCAAGAGTTGAGTCGGACAAGGCAAGGACGGCTGTCATGAGACGCAACACAGTCAGCTCTGGACTTCCAATATGAAAGAAAGTTGGCTGCTTTGCTCACCTAGCACCAGCCACATAATCTTGTACAAAGTCTCCATGGTTTCGCAGCCAAGGAGCAGCATGAAAATCGCAGGGCAGACAATGGCAACACTGTCAGTGATGCGAGAGAATCGAACATCTTCAAGAACAGACTATCCGCTGTTAGCAGGCCTTGACTGGCAATATACATCTTTTAAAGCCGTATCTCCTTGGACCAGCTCCAAGTCACGCATCACCGAGCCCGGGGCGTGCAGCAGCTAGGCTTCGGACATGCTGTGGGGGATGTTGGGCGCAGCAAAGGTTTGGATCTCCGAGCGTAGAGTAGCCCAAGCTCGCGCCTAACCAAAGTAGTGTAACGCAGCTGTCAATCATTATCGCCAAGATGGTGGCGCCAGCGGAGCAAGACGGTGGCGTCCATTGTTTGAGCTTTGCTGGTCCAGAGGGCTTTGAAGGGCTGCAGCAGTCGTGGCTTGCTTTGCCTCGGACTAAAGTCGGGGGTGGCCTGTCAAGAGGCAGTATTGGCCGTCATCTCTGAATGCGAAGTTGATGACTGATACGTGTCGGGATTGGGATGCGCAAGATCCTATGTATACGGCCATTGTGCGGATGTTGTTTGGGTGGTGAGGTGGGCGGAGGAGTTGTGGGATGAGTTGGCGGTGGATGCATCCAGTTGTCGCCATGGCGTAGCGCAGGTTCCAGGTGCTGATAGTGGTTCCAGTCAGTGGGGTGGGAGGTTCTCAACTAGCGCCAGCACCCACTGAACTGAGCTGTACGGCACCGTGCCAGCGTGCCTTACAGGGCCCGGACGAGGCTGACAGACTCCTGTACCTGTCTTTTCACAGCCAACTGAGCATCTGCGCTTCCAACAGATCTGGTTGACGACCCGAGTGGTCGTCTCAGTATCAGGCTGCATAACCTGACTGGTCTTGTCGCATGATTGAGAGAAGCCACGAACGCGCAATCATCGTACAGTGCCAGGCGCCCATTGTTCGGGTGCTTTACTATGTACCACCGGCCTACCGAGACTCACAGGACTCTATCTGTTATCAGTTAGGCTCCATCCCAACATTCCCCTTCCCTATTTTGGGGCCTAGGCCAGGACGAGAGCGGCAAGACCCAGCACGTCCAAAGTACCAAGTACAACGTGATTCTGTATACGGCAGCTGCGTTCCAGCTGCCTATATTCGTAGTAGTACTATATGCTCCTTCCCGCTGAAGAAAACGACACAAACCCAGCTCCACCAAACTTGGACCAAGACCTCGAGACGGCCCATGGACTCTGATTCCCTCCTATGCACACGAGTTGTGCGGCGGCGACAAACTCATTACGGTGACAAGAGGTGGGCGCCTCCACTCTTTGAGCTTGTCCGGCTCGGCCGTCGGGTTCACCCTTGTCTGCATCTCACCTCGTTGCCTCGACCACGAGCCGCCCGTGGCACCTCCATTGAAATGAAGCCTCTCCGAGTCACCGCCATCTCGTCAGTATCATGGCGTCCCTGTGGCTTGCGCAGGCCTTGATCGTCGCCCTGTCGCTCCTCCATTCGCCTGTTACTGCCACCGATATCCTACAGTCCCATTTCCTCTACGACTGGGGCTTCTACGGGCTGTGGCCAAGGACCTGGTTCAAATCTTCCGACCTCGTTGCTCCCCGCCTCAACTTCCTCGCTTGGGACGAAGCCTGCGCAGATGGGCTCTACCTCTTCTCGCCTCGCGGAAGCTTTGTCAGTCTTCCCAGCCCAGTCATCCTCGACGCTAGAGGCCATCTGGTGTGGTCCGCGAGCGAACCATTCGGCGATGGCAAGGACGTAACCGATGTCGAGATCCAAATGTACCGTGGCAAACCGTACATGACCTTCTGGACCGGCCAGAACGGTGCCACCCATCGATATGGTATGGGGAGATACTATATGGTAAATATCCTGACAGGATTCGCGCCTGTCACTCAAGCTTTCCATCTACCCAGCTAAAAAATTCAGCCTTTTAACGCAATCGCAGCTGGATGAGGCATACCAAGTCGTCAAGGTGGTGGAAGCGGTTGAGACCAGAGGCCAGAACCTCCGAGGCGACATGCACGAGTTCCACATCACTCCGCAGGATACCGCTCTCCTCACCGTCTACCATCCCCAGCCAGCCGATCTCTCTCCTCTAGGTGGTCCCAGAGATGGTTGGATCTTGGACAGCATCTTCCAGGAAGTCGACTTGGAGACGGGAGACTTGATTTTCGAGTGGCGCGCCTCCGAGCATATGCCTTTGCAAGATTCAATGCGATCGTATGTCGGCTCTGACCTTGGCAATAGTCCAAACACAGCCTTTGATTACTCTCACGTCAACAGCGTCGACAAGGACCATCTCGGGAACTACATCATCTCCGCGAGGCACGCTCACCAGATCCTGTGTATCAGTCCTGACGGCGACACGCTCTGGATCCTGGGCGGCAAGTCCAACATGTTCCAGGACCTCTCCAATGGTCGCGCCACTGACTTCTCTTGGCAACATCACGCGCGATGGCACGGAAACAACACCCTCACCCTCTTCGACAATGCCATGACCGACACCGGCGGGAGGAAACATGCTGGAGACCACAGCCGTGGGCTGGTCCTCGCCCTGGATATCCAAGCCATGACCGCCACCCTAGTACGCGATTATTTTGACCCCAAACATCCGAAACAGGTCAAGAGTCAGGGCTCCATGCAAATGACCGATCGCAATGCAAATGTGCTTGTGGACTACGGCTTCTACCCGGCCGTCACTGAGTTTTCCAAAGAAGGCAAAGTTCTATGCGACGTGAGATTGGCACCCTGGCTGATCTGGAAGACTGGCTGGGTGACTAGTTACCGAGGCTTCAAGACCTCAGAATGGATTGGCCGCCCAAGGGACAATCCCGTCACTTCTCTGTCGCCTTCCGAGGGGATCATTTATGTCAGCTGGAACGGCGCCACAGAGGTTGCGAGTTGGGTTCTGCAAGGTTCCGACCAGAGCGGCCTCAGAAACGACAACTTCAAAGACCTTGTCGTACGAGCTAAAGACGGATTCGAATCGAGCTTTGTCATTGCCAATGACATGCCTCAGTACCTGCGAATTGCGGCTGTTGGTCAAAACGGCGAGATATTGAAAGCATCGGAGGGTGTTGATCGCTTTGTGGGCAATGTGGAGGAACGGTCCCGATTTTTACATGGCTTGCTCATTACATTAGGCGTGTCATTGGGAAGCCTCTTTGCAGTCGTGCTTGTCCGACGAAAGCTGCAGCGTACATCGAGATCAAGATTCTTGCGACAACGCATCATATTCGACATTGTCGCCAAGGTTCGGACAGTCCTCTCACAGGCAAGCGGGTGGAGCAAGGTGAAGGAACCAGAGTACAGCGAATTACAGACATACGACGACGAAGCCTGGCAGAATGACCGGCATTCTGGCAACTAGTGAACATTGGATCACGAAGCAACACGATAGATACCCCGTGATAAAATGGCCATCACATCATCACTGCAAATACTGTCTGCCCACTATTGTGCAGTCGATCGGCTTACGATGAGATGTCATAATCCTGGAAAGTCTTGACCCTGAAGGCTCAAGGTAAGTGCTGATCCTTGTTGACTGTGTGCCAGAACAAGCCATCTGACTACCTGTTCTATGGGTATCATCAAGTTTCGATGTTGTACAGTCTCAAAACACAAATGTCCACGCTTCCATCTTTCCCAAAACGCCATGCAATCACACGATATTCTTACACCCATGCGACAAGCCTCACTTGTCTAAACTATGTTTGCAACACTCGGTCCCTTCACTCAAAACGCCATACAACACTCAAACCATCGTAAACGGACATTCGCCTGTATCACAATGCCTGGAATCGTCGAAGCCCACATTAGCTTCTCCCACGCGCGAAACAAAGGAACGCAAACACACACACGACCCAGATCCGTACCGACTATGCATGGGGCCACAGGGATACTACTCACATACAATGCCTCAGCCGACAGCGTGATATCGCCATTGACCGTCCCTTTGAGTTCAACTTCGACATTCAGGTGCATATCCAGCCGGACCGCAAACCCCTTCTCACTCCGCTCTTGCCAGCGAGCCTCATCGCGCCGCCGCATCTGCCAATGATCCGTCATGCGCAAATCGCGGGGCCCATCAAGCGTCTTCCAGCTCGCCGGCGCCAGCGATGCGTCTGTGGGTCCATAGGCGCTGCGGCGGTCGACCATACGCCACTGTGTCGAGGCGGGAAGGCCGTGAAGTGCGTTCAGGGTGGTTTTCTTGTGTGGACTTATCGTGGATGCCCCATTTTCTTTTTGTAGAAAATGAAGCTGTGCTACTTGCGGTTGATTGGCGGATTGCCCCCAGATCGTTGGCTGGGGCAAGGCGTTGCTATTCGAATCACCTCCTCTACGACCATCCTCGTTTTGCTTGAACAAGGAAGGCGGAGGAAGTGAAGCGCCGCCCACGGGAGGTGATGGTCGTAGTAGGCCGTCCTTGGGCGTGGCGGGGCTTTCTGGTTCTGTAGCTGTTGACGGCGTATCCGGTCTCTCTTGGCTATCCGCGCCAGGGCTGCTCAGTAATGCTGAGAGCCTGGTCTGGGTGATTGCTGTATCAAGATCCTGAGGGCTCTGTTTTGCGTCATCATCGTCATAATCATGATCGCGGCCTTCCACTCGTTTCTTCGCGGTTTCGCCAAGGTGTCTGGGCCCGTTTGCGTCCGTCTCGTCGCCAAAACCATCAACAGTAGCCCCACCAAGATACCCTCCCCCTGAGCGCGCGCCAAATGATGTTTCCAACGGCGGCAGAAGAGGCGTTAACGGTGTGCGGGGTGTCTTGGGTAACGTGCGTGGGACAGGAGGCAGAGGCGAAATGGGCCCTCCACCGGGGTTGGTTTCAATGTAGGCGATTTGCGCGGGCGGGAGGGAGCGGTCGACGGGGACGGGGATCCAGTTGAATTCGGGCTTCCAGAGGCGCTGGACCGAGGCGAAGGCTTCTTTGGGGACCCATATTGTTGTTTTGTTGGTGGTGGTGGTGGTGTTGCTGTTTTCGGGTAGGTATGAGGACGAGGATGCCATTTGGAAAAAGGGTTCTCGTGTTGGAGAAGACAGAGGAGAGTGAAGTCTGTAGCTGGGGGTGAAACAGTGGTTCTTGTCGTGGAGAGGTTGGGGGAGAGTAACAACACGGCGAGATGGTGTTATTGATGCATTGAGAGCTTTTGCGCTGGCCCTGCCAATGGATATTCAAAAACTTGTGTGAGCAATGAGCTCCACGAGACGGCTCGCCAGGTCCGGTCGCTGAATCAATCCGCACGGCTGTCTTATATAGAAATGGATAGTGACTTTGCAAGGCAGGCAGGCTGCTTGGGCCGGCCCAAGCAGCCAAGCCTTTCCTCATCGATTCACGACTGATTGCGCATGCAACAGGCCCTTTTTTCGGTTTAGGGGGGGGGGGGGATAATGCGAATTCTGTGTCTCTTGATTCTTAAACGTCAGTGGCAAGAACTCTGGTAGCCATAACGCGCATCCATTCTCGTCTTGAATGAGCCCCGTTCGTTGGTGTCTGGACCCTGAACCCGCCTCCTCCACCGGCGAGCGCACCTGTGGAAAAAAGAGGGAATGGTTACTACACCCTCTCTCTCTCTCTCTCTCTCTCTCTCTCTCTCTCTCTCTCTGCGAACTGTCAAAAGTCCCCAGGGTTCCCTTTTTCTGGTGACGCTATGGTACTGTCGTAGTGCCACTTGCAAAGTGTGGGTGTGTAGCGTAGTGGAAAGAAGACGAGAATGGACTTATTGCTTTACTTACTTGCTTTGCTTTGCTGGTTTTGAAAAAAAGAAAAAAAAAAACCTGGGGAAAGAAGTTGTGAGCCGCCGCGGGGGGGAGGACCAAGGCCGATTTGATCAGTGAGTGAGTGAGTGGAGTAGAGTTGATCACCAGCGCCCGCTTGCAGATTCTTGAGAAAAGAAACAAAGGGGGGGGGAGATAAAATGAAGCAGAAAAAGGAAGACAAGGGCAGGCAAACGGTGTCATTTGCAAAAGCAAAGATGACAGCATCGCCAAGCCTATACAACGATTTATGAAATCATGGTCGGTCTTTTTTTTATATTATGATATATATATATTTTTTAATCCCCCGTGAGAACGAAACGAATGGGAAGGATTGTACAAAAACTATTTCTACGGAGACAAGAAAAAAAGAAGAAGAAAAAACAAGAACCGTTCAAGAGATAAAAAGAGAATCAAGAAAGACCCAGTGGCTTGCGCAACGTCAGGCCATTTGGACGATCTGGCACAGTCCGGGTTTCACCTTGTGGGTTGGGTTGAGCAGAGCACCCGTGGGGAACATCGTGAGATGCCGCACTAACAAAGGAGAGTAGTCTGTCTCTGCGTGCTATGATTTGGTGGGGAGAGAGTTGTGTTTTTGATGATGATGATGATGATGATGATGATGATGATGATGATGGAGCATTAACAATTTTTAATTTTTTTCTTCTTCATACTTTCTATCCATGTTTTGGACACCTCTTCTTGGCTTTTGTCATCGTCTGTTGTTTTTGGTGGCTGTACAAGATTGTACTGACTGTATGGCTCACACATATAAACGGTGTTGTTGGCACCAGGGTTCCAAAAGATAAGCCACTCACTCGGACGTAAGAATGACCTTGGATGTCTGTACCCAAGTGAAGCAGCAGTGCCGGGCTTCACTTCACCTATGACAGAGACGGAGTGCGATACCAGAACTGTGATACCTTGATCTCAAACTTGACCGAGGATCCAGATGTCGACGGTCGAACATAAGAAAGCAGCCCAAACAAGCTGCTGCTTGGAGAAATTCTTCCGTGCCATTCTGAGGCCACCAACGACTACAAACAGTCTTAACATGCCACAGAGCCCCGAGGTATATATGAAGTTTACGATGTCTGCGCAACTGACTGTTTATATTGACAGCTGCAGAGCGTCTACAGAAGTGGACTCGCCAAGCGATCCCAAATAACCCAAGACAATCGATTGCTCCTACCAATAGACAAAAATAACAGCCACTGAGCCCCTTCAATAGAAGAGTCGCCATCCAAACCAAACAAGGAGATGCTCAAATCAAAATCAGGTCGCAGGCTCAGAGGTCTCCGTGGGTACATTGGTCGCCGTTGGAACCGGGGCCGTCGCCGTCGCAGTGTAGACGACATCGCCCCACAAGTCGACCGCCGGAGCAAAGGCTGACGAGACATTGTACCCCGTGAGACCATTATACACAATCAGAGACAACGGCAGCTTCCTGGGCCCGCAATTGAAGAGCCCGGTCACGCCCGTGACGGTCGTATTGGCGTGGAAGCGCGCAGTGCCGAGGGCTTCGACCACGACCGAGACCACATCGTCGTTGCCCACGCTGTGACACCGTGTTTCAGTATCGAGAGGGAAAGGGGAAAAAAAAACTCATTTGCTGGATTCAGGAAAGGGGTTGGGAAAGGAGAGAGAGAGAGAGAGAGAGAGAGAGAATGAACGCCTTGCCTTGAGAAGCCAAGGAAAGGGAAGGGGGCTTACATTGCATAGTCGTGAGGTATGCCATCGTCGCGTCTGGCCACGGCGAAAACGCAGCTCTGGAACCCGGTCAGAGGCTCATAGTTGTTGGTGTCGAACTGCCATACTTCGTAGTAGCCATGGTTGTATCGGAGATTCTCGAGGACGTGCTCGCAGTCTTCGATGGCGATCGAAGCAGGCGCGGCCAACGGCTCGAGGCTCCAGGAGGCATCCGAGCAGTTGCGCACAGAATCTGTGAGTTTAAAGTGCTCCGAGTACGTGCGCTTGGGGAGGAAGTCCGAGACGGTATTGTGTCGGGCCATGACGGCCGCGCTGATTCCGAGAAGATGGCAGTAGAGGAGGATCAAGATGCGAAGAGCCATGATTGCTTTGAATTCTTTCTTTTCTTTTTCTTTTTTTCTTCTTCTTCTTTATCGATGGCTCAGTTGCTGTCGTACGCTCTAGATCAGCGGGACTGCTCAGAGGTGGGCGAGGAACACACAATAGTGCAAACGGCAAAATGGCTTCTTATACTCATGCAGAGCAGCTCACAAGACGATTTCTCCGAAACGATTCGCGTGTTTGCTCCCATGTACCACCTCGGGCAAGGCAGACCGACGCTTCGCGAGCCATAGTGGTACAGTATGGCCGTGATGTAACCATCAGCCAGCAAGACACGGCCAAGTAATGCAAAGGGCGCTGAAGTCGTGTTCGACATTGGAGAGGAAATGGTCAGACAATGATTGAACTGCATGAGTACGACAATTGCCATGTGGCGTTGATGACAGTGCTGCAGACTGACAGCAGCGGAACAACACAGCTGGTGACACGCTTGATCGTTCCATCTTGTTCATAGCCTGACTGTCTCCGGAAGTTCCATTGCCTGGTCACATGTGTAGTCAAGGACGATCGTACGGGTTGCTGGCCTGGTTCATGAGTTTCAGGTGCTTCAGACATTGCTTCTATTTTTCCATCGTAAAACACGTTTGCGTGGTTATTTACTCCCTGCACAAAATTGAAATCATCTTTCCATAATTGCGGAAGATCTATGAGACTGTTTGGAGAGCCATGTCCGTGCGAACTTTTGCTTTGTTTTGTATCATTCTAGCTTTGAAGAACTAACGGCCGAATTCTGATAGATGTAGGCTCACCTAGCCTTATTCAATATCTTTTTTGGGGGGGGGGGGGGACAACATAATAGTGCTCGCTCGGGATTCCGATTTTCACAAAGGGAAAGCTTAAATTTGATCAAATAAACTGCATATACTTTACTAGGTAGGAACTCTGAATTAAGTCTTGCGGATCATAACTCTTTTTAAGATGCGAACTACGGTGGACGATTCAGTACTACAACATATATCTTCGCTTATCTTGTGAGCAGAGGCACCCAAGTACCTCAAAAGATTCAAGTCGAGGTCGTCTTCCTCATCAGTCACAATCCGTAACATTAAAACTCAGGATGGCAGACTACTCCGCCAGTGCTGAGCATCAAGCAAGACAATGCCTGCCTTGCAACATCCGATACAACACAAGCTATCGATATTTATACATTGGGCTGTGGGAAAACCATCACCCGCCCACATCTCACAAGCTTTTCACTCTCTCAAAACAAAACAAACCGCTCGGTCGACTCTTATGTGCACACAGGCGAGGTTGTGGGAGCAGCCACGGCATTGTCAGGGTTGGTCTGGCTACAGCCGTCCACGAGCCCCAGGAGATAATCGTCCTCAGCAGCCTTGTAGGCGGCACCGCAGTTCGGGTCGCTGTTGTTGCCCAATCGCGTCAGTCGTGTCTCATCGTAAATAAAGGGAACGGCCAAGTGAAATGAAAGAGGGGCAGCCTACCTGGCACCGTCCGTAGAGTCCTCAAAATAGGAGCAGATATCGTGGGTGAAGCAATCCTGCGTGTAGACATTGCCCAGCGCGACGCCGTCGCAGCCAGCACCACATCTGCCATTGCAGGAGTAGCTATAGATGGCGATGAGCCCAAGTTAGCCACGACAGAGATACTCCCAAGCAAGCAAGCCATCGGTGAGAAGAGGAAAGGTGGGGGGGGAAAGGGCAGGCAGTATATTCCATGCAAAAGGAGACGTACTCTCCGTCCACAGCGTTTTCACCGTAGTTGGACCCGACAACGCCGCTGAATGTGCACGTTTCTCCGGCCGAGTTGGTCCAAGTGGCCGTTGCAGTTGCACCAACTTTGACGCACGTCACGCTTCTCTTGTCGAGAGGCGAGGCTGGGGAACTGGGCATGGCCATGGCGACGGCCGCCAGGGCGAGCAAGCTGGTCAGGTACTTTGCGGCCATTTTGGGGGTTCCTTGTGGGAAGTCTGGTCGAAACAAATCGTTGTGAAGAGGGATCAACCTGGGGACTCGTTCTCTGCCTCCATCCAGACAGACAGCCGTCCGTCAACGAACGGGGCGGCTCTCATCTGCTATTAATATAGAAACCAGCCGCCCGGAAGAAATACCGTCCCTCCACCAAGCGAATACATGGTAAACCCGTTTATAATCATACAGTTACAGTGGCCTTGTCCACTTTTGCATGCCCAGTACAGAGGTACATCATATATCTTGAAGGAGCTTCCTGATGGGTTGTCATTTCGTAGGGTTTGTTTTATTCCACTCGCTCCTCCTTTCGGCCTAGCAGAGGCCCTGATTGGCCCGGTAAAATGTACACCGGTACATGCCGTCCTTCTCTGCGGTGCTGGTTACATGGCGTGGAGGCTATTTCTTGTTTCTTGTTTCTTCTTATTTTTTTCCCCTCGCTCTTTCTGTTCAGTTCGGATCGGACGGCTGTTCATTTACACTTTGGTTGTTAACAGAAGATCAAGCAATATCGCTTTAGTAGGACCAATCTTAGAGAGGGGCCCGATTCAGGGCGGCCGGAAAGTTAGCATAGTTCCGTGCAGGCCGATTTGTCGTAGATGGCCCCAGGTACAAGCAATACCGTTTAATGGAATAAGATGGGAATAACACATTTGTTGGCTTGGCTCGGCTCGCCAGCTGACGACGCGATTCTTTCTGAATGCAAGGGACATGCGCATTTCCTTCCTTCATCATCATCATCATCATCATCATCATCATCATCATCATCAATAATCCTGCCTTTTCCATGCACGAACGTGCCCTTTGTCAGGAAAAACCGCCTCCCACGGCCACGCAGGCGTTCACGATTTCTTGAACGGGATTCACGCCGTCTCAACCACCCCTAGCCCCATGAAAAGCTTACCGCTTCCAGACGCGTGTGGTGATACCGAGCACGATGGCCAAACGGGTCTATATTGCTGCTTTTGGTGTCTTCCCCTGGGCTGTTTGCATGTCGCCATCGGCTGCTGGCTTGGTTGCGGTCACGCTCTCAAGCCTGCTTGCGGTCTAGCCTGTGGAGAAATTCGCGGAGTTTTCGAGAGGTCGCAAGAGATGGAAAGCATGCTGAAAGACGTGATGCAGATATGCAAGAAAACGAGGTTGAGTCTTTTTCTCTCTCTCTTCTTCTTTTCTTGTACTCGTATAAGAATAAAAAAAAGGATTGGAGCGGCCGTAGAGCCGGCAGTTTTTTGTTAGCATCCTTCGGTAGGTGGGCGCGTTATAGTATTGCGGAGATTTGTGCCCTTGTTCAGGCCTGGTAGATTCGTGATATCGACTCGTTGCTGTTGGTCTAGCCGGGCAAGGGAGCGTGATGCCTGTTCTCACGCGTCACCTTGAACGAAAGAGGGCTGATTGTGCTGGTGGTCTTCGAGACGAACGGTCGTTGCATGCGATCCGATCAATCTTAGTAGAGAGCGATGGCACAGGTCATCGAACTGCAGCAGCATCCAACTGGTAAACGATCAGATCAAGCAACGTTCCCAACAGGGGGCTTGGCATCGATGCCCATGGTGGCCTGCTATGTGAAAGCGGTGTCCAAACCACGTTTCTCATCACGTGGTCTTGTTGACGGTAAGAGCACGCTTGCTCGTTCGTGTGATCGAATGAAACGAAATTGCTTGGTCTGGACGGTTTTGTATCTTCCAGCAGCTTGATACAAGTTCGACTAGGCAGCGGAGACGGTTGTGGACTTTCTCTTTCAACACCCTCACCTGCAGCTCCTGCAAGCAGCCTCCCACTGCAGGCATGCATAACGACACATGCGCATCGAGCATGCGACAACCACAGTCCTCGCTCCAACTTACTCGACAAGGTTAGCTCAGAAGCCGGTCCTCCTTGAGGCTGGAAGTAGCAAGCCGAGTTGTGCGATGATTATGATTTCCCATGCGCAGATAGATGTAGGACTTCCCATCGAATGTGCTTGCTCTTGGGAAAGGCACGACGCAACAAAAGTGGTTGTGATTGCTGGGTGGAGTGGCTTTTTCGAGAATCATATATGCATTGATATTCAGACTGTGTGGCCCTTCAGCGCGCAAGAGATTCTTGCACATTTGAAGCGTGCGTGGGGGAGGAATCGTTGCTGTTATAGGTTGGCAGGCAAGTTGTGCTCTTCCTTGCCACGAATCATCCCATCCTCGACGGGCGTTCCAACCACGACAAGGGAAGTTCTCTCGTGCTGCCGCTTATGTGCCCAGAGTCTCCTCTGATCGGCACGGATGACATGCCCTCGAATGGCATGATAGATTAAACGCCGCGAGCTGCAAACATGTGCATCTGCAAAGAATGCCCTCTTGCTTCCAGAAAACAACACCTTGGATCGTGCGGGCCGCCCCCGACACACACACCCCAAACCGCCAACCCTTTTTTTGTGCGTCTGTCGTCGCCCAGCGCCCTCTGCTCCCTTCTCCTGCGCCCGCAACTTGTCCGCCTACTGGGCACAGTCGTCCCGAAACAGTTCTGCCCCCGCCCAGTGCAAAAATAACGGCACGTCCGTCACCGAGTCGTGATGCAGAGGATCCACCCACCGATTCCCCCTCTTCTCCCTCCTGCACCTGTGCATGCTCATCTGCCTGCGTCACGTAGGCCGGCGCGCCCCCAAGTCAGGAAGGACTCAGACGGCTAATCCGAGTCTTGGTACAAGTGGGCCGACGACGACGACGACGACGACCCCGCGCGCGCCCGATCTGGCCGCAGCACCGCAGAAGGGTTCAGCCAGGGGAGGCTCAGGAGGATGGAGGTGTGCCTGACGTGGGAATAATCGCAGCAGCGTCTGCCTCGCCTGCGCCATAGGCTTCCACGGAGCGGCAAGCAGCGCAATCGCCAAGTTGCCCCAACCCCCAAGCCCCCTTCCCCTGCGCTGTCGCCGGACGAGCGTGAATGCGATCCGCGCTGGGGAATCCGCAGCGTATGCGCACGAGGTAGAGGTAAGGCCGTCAGACTTTTTGTCCTGGAGCGCGGCGGGGGAAGAGGAGTTCTTGTGTGCCCGCCGTAACCCGGACAAAGGCGGGTCTCCGGGAGCGGGTTCGGCAAAAGCGGGGCCGGCTCGGCGGCACAGAGTGGACTGAGTGGCTGGAGTTGCCTGTACCCTTGTACCTCGTTGCGCGACAAAGGGCCGAACCGCAGGGCCCGTGCAGGAACCCCCCATTCGCAGGCAGACGGCGCCGAAGGGGACTGTGTACATAGTACCCAGTAACACTATGGTAGTGCTCTGCTGACGTCACGGAGGTTTCCCCTGCCCAGACTGCCAGGCTTGCCAGCCTTGTTGACCTCATCGCCTGTTTGGACAGGCTTCTTGACGACTTGGTTTCGAAGCCGAAGTTGCCGGGAGCGAAGCTTTGCATTCTGAAGCTATTAATACACCCTTTTTGGTCGTTTTGGTCTTTCTTTCCTCCTGGTCAGTCTTGAGGTGCTCGTATTCATCATTTGGTCAACATCTTGAAGTGGAAATATCCTGCCCGCTCTCTTCCCTCACGTCGTTGCGAACAGCGTATAGATTCCAGAAACTAGACCGCGATTGCCCTCGAGTGCTGCCGAACAAGAAACAGAATCAAGGATATCCATATTGGTCTGCAGCAAGCACACCAGAGCCGACTGCGAATCAACTTGCTCATTGGGGGCAGGAAACCCTCGTCCATTTACTCTAGTTCCTCGTCTTTCTTATCACACACACAATCATGTCGAAGGCATCGAAACAAAATGAGCTGCCCAACTATGGGCTCGCAGACTACACCAAGTTCTTTGGCGCCGGTGCCCTTGCTGCAACACTCACACATGGCGTACGTATCACGCACGCACGCGCCCTCAATCCCACCAAAACACAGGCTGGCTGCTGTGCTAACACCGAACAAAAAAAAACATAACAGGCAGCAACACCCATCGACGTAGTCAAGACCCGCATCCAAGTCGATGATGCCATGAAGGGCCTCAACATGATCAAAGCAGGCCGCACCATCGTCGCCAAAGAAGGCGCCTCGGCCCTCCTCACCGGCTTTGGCCCAACCGCCGTGGGGTACCTTGTGCAAGGAGGTGGCAAGTTTGCCGGCTACGAGTACTTCAAGAAGCGCTTCATCGAAGCCTCGGGCTCCACAGAGCGCGCCACAGAGCGCCGCACCGCCATCTACCTCGGCGCCAGCGCAACGGCCGAGTTCTTTGCAGACATTGCCCTGTGCCCGCTCGAGGCAACGCGGATCCGCCTTGTTTCGCAGCGCGGGTATGCGACTGGCCTCGCCACGGGCTTCATGCGCATGGCGCGCGAGGAAGGCTTCCGCGGCTTCTACTCGGGCTTTGTCCCGCTGCTCTTCAAGCAGGTTCCGTATGCTGTGGGGCAGTTCTCGGTGCACGAAGCCGTCAATGAGATGATTTTCCGTGCCCTGGGCCCCGAGCGCAAGGCCAACCTGTCGCACTTGCAGCAGACGGGCGTGGAGCTGACCTCGGGCCTCGTGGCGGGTGCTGCCGCGGCGGTTCTCTCGCACCCGGCTGATACGCTGCTGTCGGCCATCAACAAGGGCGCCGGGGACAAGAGCCAGAGCACGACGGGGCGCATGTTTTCGCTGGCGCGCGAGTTTGGACCCAAGCGGCTGCTGCTCACCGGGCTGGGGCCCCGTGTCGTGATGACATGTGGACTGGTCGCCGGTCAGTTTGTGATTTATGCTCAGTGCAAGACGCTGGTCGGCGCGCCGCCCAGTATTGAGATTCACAAGGAGGCATC
This sequence comes from Coniella vitis, assembly GCA_011317545.1. Taxonomy (NCBI): domain Eukaryota; kingdom Fungi; phylum Ascomycota; class Sordariomycetes; order Diaporthales; family Schizoparmaceae; genus Coniella; species Coniella vitis. The sequence goes on from WUJK01000008.1 coordinate 1,353,513, forward strand.
GCTATAATGACGTATGAATTACTGGGGAACATTTTTAATACGACAAAGGAACTAGAGGAAGAGAAGGATACAACGAGCAGGATGTCCTGTTCTGGAAAGAATTCTGAACGATCAAAGAGAGGAAGAGGTCCTTTTTCAAAACCTAATACTGCGATGTGATTTTTCGGTTTCTATTCGTACGGCGTTTGATAGAATGGGGTTCGCCCAAGGAAGAAGGGGGAAAGACGGGGGTTATGATTGATATTCAAATAGCCAAAAATAAAATATGCTTAGATTTTAAAAAGGATTGCGCACCTAAATGCCACTTCTCCATTCCCCTCCCGCTTTGCACCTTGCGAGAATCCGAGAATCCTCCACCACCAAACACACAAAACATCCATAAAAGTCCTTATCCATTGGGCGGAAATAATGCCCAGGGAGCCAAGACCCCAATCCTTCTCATCCTGCCCAATCGGTTCCTTTTCTATTCAATGATTGGCCCCAACCGCTTTTGTCCCCCCTGGGGCCTGGCTGAGCATTGGAGAAGAAAAAAAAAAGAGCTAATCCGGTAATATGTGCGATACGATGCAAATCGGTTTCTGTTCTGTTTTGTTTGTTTTTTTGGGGGGGGGGGGCGCAATTTCCGGATAAAGCTAGGGTACATAAGCCTGCAGGCCACCAAATCCCCCTTCCTCCCGCGCCTCCCCAAAATGAAGCCTTCTTGGCAACAGAACGTGTGAAATCTGTACATGGTAAGTACTTTTTGAAAGCAGAGCAAAACTGACGGACCCCATTCCGGGTGGGCCGGAGGGTGGGGTGGGGGCAGACGCAGACACAGACGCAGGCGCAGGCGCAATAGGCAAAGCAACTGTACTGGTCTTGTATACATCGTAAAACCGGGCTGTGGTAGGGGAAAGCGAAGCGCGGCTGCGTCTGAATGCGAGAGGGAGGGGATCCGCTTACACACAATTTATACGTATAGCAGGCGCTACCGTTTATCTATTATGGTAGCATCACCTGGTAGATTGATGCAGTCAACAAGGGGGGAGAGAGAGCGAGAGAGAGAGAGAGAGGACACTAGAAAGTAAGCGAGCGAGGAGGAGAAGATAGAGAGAGAGAGAGAGTAGTACCGTACAAGGGCTCTTGTTCAGCTGGCTGGGGTTGGCTCAGCTTACCCTCTGTTGTATTATTTTGAACACTGGCTGTGCTCGGGGCGTTTTGATTATTCCGTGGTCATCAGTCATCATTGACCGCAGCAAACCCATGGCTGTGAGTGAGGTTATGAACCTCTCAGCCTTCCAACAGGTCATGTATGCCTGACGCAGCTTGCCAGCCCAGCCCTACAGGACAGAGAAGACAAAAAAAAAAGGGGGGGGGGGTAGAAAGAGACGCACGAAGAGGCATGCTTGACAGAGAGAATCAGCCACGAGAGCGGGTCCTTGCATTTCGATCCTCCAGCCGGCCATCTCGCCACTGGGCGGCAGTGGTGAATTGACCAGGAATTGGCGCAGAACCGTCCAGACCACGACGGATCGGGGGCCAAAGGTTTCGAGTATGGAGCGCTACATAGCTGATAGTATCCAAACATCACACATCAATAGAAATTGCGGAGATGGAAGAAAAGAGAAGCTTATACCCGCCTTTGGGAACCAGTATCCACATATTGTGATCCTTCGAATGCGACCGTTTGGCTGGGGTGGCATCAGCACTCACTCGCTCGTTCTTCTTGATGGGGCCGTCCGTCCCTGGTCTGTTATTTTTCAACTTGGTTCTCGGTTTCAATGGGTGCCATTGCCTTTGGTATGCGGTCTTTCCTTTTGCTCACTTGTTCATGTTCGTCTCGAGAACGTTGTTGGCACTTTTACTGTCCTCTTTCTTCTTTTCTCAATATCGAATCGAGTTCCTTTTCTAGAAATCGATACCCCTCCGCTCTGGTCTCCACCGACACAAAGTGCACAAGCATCGACAGACAACTAACTGCCTTTTCGAACACACTGGACCACAGCCTTACTATATAGACTGCTTGCGCGCCACAGCATCGTATCAACAGACAGACCATTGAGACTCAAAGCGGACTCTTTCTGCATTGGCTTCTGAAATGATATTAACAAGAGGGATGGCGTCGTGGACGCGCAGTGCTGCCATGCTGGCGGGGGTCATACGAGATGCAGACGCAGCAGCCCCATTGGAACCCAGAGCAACGACGACGCCTTACGCCGTCTTTGTCTTTCCCGCCGACGACACAGAGACCTTTTTCTACAGGGACCAGGTGGAGGTGACGTATACTAGCAATGCGCCGTCTTCGTACATGGTTGTGAACTGCAACCAGGGAGTTGGAACTGGTATGTGCCTTTTTTTTGATAGTTTCGTGGTTCGGGATCGTTGGTTGCAGGCTGGGGGGTGGGAACTGGGAGATCAAGAGAAGAATACAAAGAGCAGAGAAGAAGAAAAAAAAGAAAAAGCAAAAAAGGATTGCAGAAAGAGAGAAGGAAACCCACGAATAGCACTAACCAACCACTCTCACACCAGTCATGCAAAACCAAGAAGCTCCTGGGGGGAATGCCACTGTAGGCGTCACGCTGCAGCTGGCCGATGGTGACTCCTACTCAAGTAGCAGCGACCTAAGCTGCTGGTTCCAGTTGCGCAATTCATCTGGCTATGCGCACTATGCTGTGGGCGCAAACTCAAAAGCGTGGAACTATATTCACACAACACGCAGCGGCGGCCCGGTAAGCGACTCTGACCCGGCAGAGAACTCATGACCCAGCCACTTTTACTTACTTTGTCGGGACCATCACGTAGGCCACTTTCGCAATCTCATCATCATCATCATCATCCACCTCTTCTTCTACGACATCGTCCACGGCGACGAGCATCTCGACATCCTCGGCAACTCTAGCAGCGACTACCACCGCCTCTTCCTCGTCGTCAAATGAGTCCAAGGTTTCGGCAGCATCTGATGGCGCACAGCCAACAGCGACCAGCGCCTCGTCCACAGCCGCTTCCTCCACAAGCAGCAGCTCTAAAGGCATCTCTGGCACTGTTGGTGTCGCGGTGGGCGTGTCTGTTGGTGCCCTTGTCGTTCTCGTCCCGCTCGCCATCTGGGCCTTTGTCCACCGACAGCGGAAACAGCGCCGCCTCGACCAAGTACGGCGCCGCCTCGAGTCTGGCAGGGACGTGCCACCCGGGCCGGGGCCGCATCAATACTTTGAGTCCGACCCTGGCGCTGTGGAGGCGGCCGCTTCGGGATCAGACACCATGTACGGGTACTACGCATCCAAGGATCACTCGCTCGCACTATCATCCATGCCGGCCGCGCCAATGACAACGAGCAACACAAGGTCTCCGGTTCGCGCGCTCTACTCAGAAGCAGGGGGCAAAGGAACAGAGGTGCATCAATATTCGGGCGAGGTGTACGAACTGTGCGGGACCGAGGGGATGCAGCATCTCACCAAGAACGGACCCGGATATAGCTCCCGTCGTGCAGCGCAGAACGCGCCGGGCGAGCTCGAGTCGCCTCAGCCGACCGAGGTGGAATAGGCAAGTGGTGGTAATGGACGGGGTACCGGTGGACTGCGACGGCCTAAAACCGCAGTAATCATGGAGCGAGAAGCGCATGGGCAGGCAACCTTCGCCCAGTCCGGCCGCTTTGGTGGTTTCCATTTCTCGTTCTTCTTGGATCAGATCAGGCGACGAGCAGAGTTCCAAGGATAAGAGGAAAGGGTGTGCGCTTATTCTCGCACCTATCAGGTTCAACAACTGCCCTGTGACGAGTCTTGTCCATCGCCGCACCTCGGGATCGTGCGAGAGCATGGAGAAACCAGCGGGGTGTCGAAAACAGGCTTCCAGGCTATGTATGTAGTGCTTGTGGCTTGCCCTCACCGTCCGTGCCATATCGGGAAGTGATCGTTGTATATGCTCGCATAGGATAGGGTGTTGCTGACACCGCGTTTGCCCGCTTGCGCTTTATGAAGCTGCCCGTTCCCTTCGCCCACTCATCTCCAAAACCGCTCCAGACCAATGAGCGGCGTCTGCTCCTCCACCTGGGACCAAACAACTGAACCAGTCGTGGAGCCGTTTCTGCTTCCCTCTTCCCTAGAATGTTGCCCCACCCGCATTCCTCTTGACACTACGGCTGCAACAATGTGACCGGCTTTAAACAAAAAAAAAGTAGCCCGCCCGCAAGCAGCGCTGACCTGGTGCTGGACCAGCGCAGCCTTGCGCGCCATTGTATCGCGACAACGAGGAGCAATTGGAGGATCCAAAAAAGCCCGCAGTGGTTGCTGGGTATGACTGCAGCCCAGACAGGGCTTTTCGGAGACACGAAAAGACATTTCCAGATTGGGCAACTCCCTATCCTCCCAAATCGCAGTATTGGGGCACGACCACAATACAGCACGGCCATAAGACGGCGTCGTGGACATGTTCACCGCCGCCCAATATGCAAGTCCAGGCTCTTTGGCTCTGTGACCCCCCGTCTTTCCATCTCTTTTGCTCGTCAACGACGACTTGTGGTGCACAATCCTGACATGATGCTAGCCGCTCTTTGCGCCGTCTTGGGCCTCGCAACGCTGGCCGCAAGCCCAGCCTCGGCGCTCGCATTCCCAGGGGCCGTGGGCTTCGGCGCCGTCGCAACGGGCGGCACCGGTGGCACAAGCTATGTCGTGACGAACCTTGGAGACTCCGGGACGGGCTCCTTCCGGGATGCCGTCAGCGAGTCGAACCGCATCATCACATTCGACGTCAGCGGCTACATTGTCCTGGAATCAGCCGTCTCGCTCGCCTCGGACTTGACCATCAATGGGTCAACGGCACCATCTCCTGGCATCGGCATCATGGCCGGGGAGGTCTCAGCCAGTGGCTCGAGCAACCTGATCATTGTCGGCATGCGCTTCCGGCAGGGCAGCGATGATCCCGACACAGGCAAGAGCGCCTTCAACATGGGGGATGCTGCCAACGTGATCCTGGACCACTGCTCGTTTGCCTACGGCCAGTGGGACTCCGTCGACGCAGTAGGCGCCGTCAACATTACCCTGTCGAACAGCATCATTGCGTTTCCCATCTACCAGCAGTTTGGCGCCCACGTCGAGACAGGCCCGGCCACGTACTTTGGCAATCTGTGGGTGAGCGCGCATAACCGCCAGCCGCTGGCAAAGTCAAACACGCAGTACATCAACAACGTCGTGTACAACTACCAAGCGGCGTACACAACGGCCGATACGAGTGGCTCCTTCTACCACGATATCATGTACAACTACTTCATCACGGGGCCGAGTACCTCGAGCGCTAGTGATCGATACTGTAAGTGATTCCATTTCCACGAGCATGAGGGGCAAAAATGCTCACTGGCGGACCCGACTAGACCAGATTCAAAGCAACCAGTACGCATATGCGATTGGCAACTACGGCGACGCGAGCAACGACGGCGTCCTGAACGGCGCCCAGGAGAACCAGATCGGCGACGCCACGGTCCTCAGTGCGCCGTGGTCCTCGACGTCAACGTCCATTGTCCAGTGGACGGCTGCGCAAGCCGTGACCAATGTGCTCGCCAGTGCTGGAGCGCTGCCCCACGACGAGGTGGATGCGCTGGCTATATCGCAGGTCGAGTCCTACGGGACAGAAGGTCAGCTGTACGGGGATCAGTCCGATACTGGTCTGTCGAACGGAGGGTACGGAACGTTGTGAGCATCGTCAGAGAGCGCTGGACGCGGAATCGAAGCTCGCACTCGTAGCTTCACCTGGGAGTCGGGACATCGAGCCAAATGGGACTGCTGATGTATGGTTCGCGACAATCTGCCCAGTCAGGAATCCTTGAGCTTGATACGTATCGATGTATGTCGAAGATGTAAATGTCTGACTTGTGTGTTTGTAAACACCAAAACAAAAGCATCGAGTCCATTGTTGCGAGGCCGCAAAGCAATGGTATCCAGCCTTAGTCAGCCGATAAGAGATAAGCCCGAGGCCCACCGTGAGGCCCGAGCTTCCCAAGCATGCACGCGTATATTTTCTCGCCAGATGAACCGCGCGTGAAATTCCTGGCCATTGTTTTACCCTGTAGCGTTTTCCTACTCACGATCATCTGTTCCCCTCGTGCCCCTCCCTCGTCTGCGCCATCTCAGCCTCATGGCATGGCCAACCTCGCTCTCAACTTTTCATTTCCGTGCCCTTCCTCGCCCACTCCTGTCACTCACCCATGTTTATCTGCTGGTGGGCAGCGATGCAGACTTGGCCAGCTAGAGTCTGCACTTCCCAAGCAAAGGACACTGCAACGCGCCGCTGCTACTCACTTGACACCTCTTTAAGCAAAGCAAAGGGCGCACCCAGGGGCAGCATGGTACTTGCGGAGCAAAGGAAGAAGAACTGATAGCCAAAGCAAAGGTAGCGTTGCAGAGTCCGCTTTTCATCAAAGTGGCGTTTTCGGAGCAAGGGAAGCCCGTTCCTGGTTACTCCTCCAGCGACGATGCCTCTTCAGCAGCAAAGACAGCATTTGCAGACTCACTTGGGGAGTGTCGCTTCTTCCAAGGACATCCTGAACTGTTCAAGTGATTACTACGTCCTTAGCGGCGGTGCTGTGTCCAACAGCTCTGTTGATTGGATATTGCTTGTGAAAAGAGCCACACATGCATCTCCAACATGTCCGGCCTTTAGTGGCAGTACGTGATCAGCAAAGCAAGGAACAAAGTATCCCGCTGCGCAATTGCAAAAGGAAGTATAGAAGCAAACGAAAACCCTCAAAAGGCCGCACTGGCTTGATGGAAACTTCAAGAAGCCTGGGAATGCCTTTCGAAGAGATCTCACCCTCATCCAAATGCGTGGGTAGAACCTCATAGCACCACAATGACTGGCAGATCTTTTCAAAAAGTTGAACAAGACTTTGTTGCAAAGAACACACATCTATCCTCTTGTTACCAAACGGTACACACTCCTCAATCTCAATTTTCCGTCTCTTGCCGGACTCGGTCGGCAGCCCAGAGGGTTTCTCTCACTTTTACCCTGTCGATCTTGAGTAGGATATGCTACTACGGTTCCCCTCTAACCCAGGTTGACCGTATGTAGGATACGAGACAAGATTAAGATGACGAAGAGGGGGTGCCTTTTGGTTCCTTCGTTTTGTTATCCGCAACGTCATTTGAGTACGGGACTTCCTCGTCTGGCTTTCCAGGCGCTGTGGAAGATTTCGTAATTATTCTGTTGCGAAATCCTCTTTCCATTGCCAACCCATTAGTACCTAGGTAGTGTCTTCAATATACTCATTCCATCTTTTGCACAAGACTTGGAAAGTATCAAGCCTGACCCAGTCTTCAGACTATACACAAGCAAATTGTGCGATATTCCATTTGGTTTTGATATCTCCTATGTTCAGAAACTAGGAGGGCACTTCAACCCACTCGGTCCCGTGGACAGGACGTTACCTGGTGGATGCTTGAGCAAAAAAAGTCGACATGATCCTCCATACCTACGCCTTGCGCTTCCCGAACATCCTCACTAAAAAGCAATATTCCCTTTCCCATCTGTTCGAATGTCGTCCGTTAGTGGCTAGGCATGCGCTTGGTTTCTAAAGGGACAGTAGACTTACTCTCACAGTGTCATGTCGCGGAACGCGATGCACTTTTGGAAGCACGAGAGACGATATGTTCGGATCGACCCACCCCTTCAAATCATAGATGCCAATTTGGTGCTCCTCTCGGAGCGTGCAACATGCAACGTCATTGTGCTCGTCTTTTCGGCACATTGCCTGGGAAGTAAAAAAAAGCAGCTTCGTCGATAAAGGAGAAGAAGAAAAAGAAAAAGAAAAAGAAAAGCGTGCGTTCCTCACACAAGTCGAAAGGTTGGGATGGAGAGGGTCCCGGTGTGACAGGGTTGGCCAATTGCGCAGTCAAACCCGCTCTTTTTTGGTCTTTCTTGCATGCCCCGTTGTTCGCTTCCCCAGGCCGCGCTATTTGGACAGCAACAAATAGCGATCGAGGAGGCCCTGGAGCTCAATGCGCTCTTGATCGGTGCGCTTGTAGCCTTGGATCTTGTTGATGTGCCTGACCGCAACTATGTCGAGACCACGGAGCTGGTACAGCTCTTCGAAACCTGCGGCATCGCTCAAGCGTCGTGGGCCTTTGTGGGCTAGGTACTCCTGCAGGGCCGCTTCACGCTCGGAAAGATGGTTGGTTGTAGACTTCGAGATAACAACAATCAACTCCTTGAGAGGAACAGAGCCAAGAAGCTTGAAGGCCTCAGCAGCATCGGGACCGGACCAGTGGACGCTGAGACTCCTCAGGTTGTGAGCCATGCTCTTGTTTCTGGTCAGAAAATGCTCTGTTTCAAATGTTAGTGGTCTGAATCAAGCATTCGAGGAGAGCAAAAGATGTGTTACTTACTCAACTGACAGGTGCAGTTCAATACGAACGAGTTCGTGGAACCGTACCAGGCTGGCAGAACCTCGTCTCGCAACGCCTTGCACACACGACTGAGCGGGAGATCAATTTTGGCAACGACATATCCCTTCATCGGCATGTCGAACATTGGGATGCAGTAGCAGCCCTCGACTCTTCGAGCCATGTAGAGTAACCGGTCGCGCCTGTAGTCGAAGAGCTCTGAAAAGTAATACCGGTAGACACGGTTGCGGAGCTCCGCAGGCAGTTTCATGAAGGGGAGGTTCATTTTAGACGAAGGCTCGTCTGCCGTAAGAATTTGTGTTAGTACCTGATAGCGTATTGGCTGCGCGCAATTGAAAAGCACCGTTGAAGGATCATGCAAGAAGGGAACTGAGAAACGAAGTTTTGGGCACAAGAAGACCGACCGACCCCATTAAGGCTCTTTTGGGGCAGCAAGGGGTTAGGGGGGAAAAAAAGCAGCCTTGCGTTTACTCACTCGCCATGGCCAACAGCTCCGCGCAATCACCAATCAGAGAAGTGCACTCCTTGATCGTGGTAGGGTCAGGGCTGGTCTGGATTGCCTGGGCCAGCTGGGCAATGGTGTCAGTGCAGGTTGTCCGCATATGCTCAGAGACACGCATCAGTCTACCAAGAGCGCTTGGATCAGGGGTTCCTTTTTTGTGGTGCCAAAGCCGCTCCAAAAGGGCCATGAAAGGCTGTGGCAGCTTGTATTTCTTTTCCAGACCTCTGACTGTGACTTCAATCCAGTCGTATTGACGCGGCATGGTGAGGTAGTCTGATGGGAGATTTCCGTCAGTTCCAGGAGACAATGGCAAGACAGCCTTTGCTGGATCGATGAATCGACGACCCTGAGGAGGCCGACGACTATGTTTGTTGGTGGGGGCTTGTGTGCACTGGACTGGATTAGAGTCCTCCGAGTGGACTTGGTGGTCGAGATTGTGGTCGTCGGCGTCGAGAGAGGTTTAGTCGAGTCGGAGAGACAATTACGAAGGGAAGTGGGTCAAAGAGAAGAAGAAATGCTTGTTCTGCGGCGGTAGTAAGGGGAGATTGGGTGCTGTGTCGTTGGAAGGCTGGAAAGGTTGTGGGGGGTAAGGTCGACGTTTGAAAGGGTTTCAATGTTGATGTAAGGCTGGCAGCTGGAAGGGAGGAGGTGCGCAAGCCGGCCCCTGTCCTAGGGTAGTTGATAGCTTCCTAGCTTCCCTGCTGAACTTGAGGATTAAGAAGTCAAAACTGCAGACAGTCTGGACCCTGGCAGCACTCTGCTTGCACGAGTGCGCACAAAGGCACCCAGCCAACTACAACTAGGAAACAATTCGTAGCTTTGCTCAACCGACCTCGGAAGTTATAAAGGCTAAGAAACAATCCAGAATGTCAATATGCAAATGGGGAAATGGGTGGTCCCAATGGATGTGCTTTTGTGTGGAATCCCAAGAGGTTGAGTGGTTATGCTGCCACGGCGATGGTGAAGGAATCTGAAACTCGGCACTTTCTACCTGGCATGCCAACTTGCGACCTAGATAATAGTGACCTGGGACTGGATGGTAGACTTATTGAAGTGAGATACTCTCGCCATTGAGTCTCGCATGTTCAAATAGTACCAAAGGATGAAGAATCTCGATTAATCATGAAGGAAACAGAGAAAGCCAAGGCGCGCAGACTGAACTTATCCACGCCAGCAAGTGGAAACTAAGTATCAGTTCAGCTGGAGTAGTGAATTGTATCGTATGGTGAGAATCTCAATCAAAGTTGCGAGGCTCCCCGGCTGACAAGCGGACCACGCTGAGGCGGCCTTTCGTCACGCGACGCGTTATGAAGCTGTACAGTTGCCGAATTGGGTAATTTCCTGACGATCCCGCTGGTGCTCCTATACAACACGCTTATCACCAAGTCTCGGCCCGAGTGTGTATTCGGTATTTCCGACAAGCATAAATCTATAAATCAGGAGCCGAGTCTACCACCGTTATTCTTCTAAAGTAACAACGAATTGTACAATACATCATCAAGAACGCGAGCATGTCTAGTTTGTCTCCACCAAGCAGAATTTCGGTGGGCAAATAATGCTAGATTACTAGTTCCATCTAAGCCATGGTGCCTTCAAGAAAGTCTCATATCTAAACTATAAGTGAGCGCAGTTCCCATCAAATATCTGAGCCCTTTTCCATTCATGAAATCCAAGGTTCTGGCTGGAAAGCTCTGGGTGATGAAATTCATACAGCAGCCTACCGTCAAGCTCAGGGGCGTCGTTACGTAGGTAGCGAACGATTAGATGGCGTGTTTGTGACGTGCTTGACACAACGCCTGAACTTTTGCCGTGGACAGTCACCGACCGGCCTTAAGAGACCAAAGCACATTCCAGGATTTGCACTAGAATGCAGGTATGTCTCCATGTTCATATTAGCTCTATGTTGCTGCACGGTCCTTGGCGCAAATACGGCGTACTATGGTATATATGAGTGCATATGCCGCTCCGGCATAACTTCCTGATACAATACTAGGATTTCCCAACCTGTCCTTGCCAAGGGCTTCTTCACTCATCATAATCGCCTTCGGCATCCTGTTCGCTCTCAACACGCCTCTCTTCACTGGATTCTCGGCCGTTGGCAGCAGCAGGTGACTCGCTCCGCTCACGTCTTGGAGAGCTGTTGTCACGGTGCGACACGTCTTCCTCCTCCTCCAGTCTCTCCTCCTCGTGCTCCTTGTCCGGGTTCCACTGAGGCATCTGCTGGAATTTATCCATTCTAGATTTAAACTCCTCGTTAGGGTCCTCGGGCGTCAGTTCAATAGCATCGGCGGGCTTCTCTTGGTGGCGATCCGCATTGTAGATACGGCGCGGTGGCTCCATCCTGTTGCGCTGCATCGTAGGGTAGTACCACGCTTTCTTGGCCTTGGGATCGACCGCAAAGGCAATCTCCTCGCTGTACTTGGTTTCATGGCTTCCTTCGCTTTCCACGGTCGCCAAGAAAGAGCGAGCCCAACGGAAGGGGTATGATGGCTTGTCGCTTGCATTGAGGCTCTCATTCTCCCGGTCCGTGTTGCGCAGGTCGAATTTGCCACGGAACTTTTCCGAGACACTCAGTGTTTCGGGCAGATACAATTCGTAATGGTTTTGGTTGAGCGGCTTGGGGTTGTTCTCCGGATCCTCAAGATGTGCCACCAATCGCTCCTGGTATGCCGCTTCTTCCTCGTCGCTCTTGCCAACGTACCGCAGGATGCTGTTCAACAGCCGCTTGTCGTAGTCCTTGCTGTTGGAAACGGGAGGGTGTGCAAATTTGTAGGTGACATATGTGCCAGAGTCGGGGAAGGCCTCAAGGTCTGGCAGCACTTGAAAGGCTTCGACCACCCTGAGACCCTTGTTTCGACCCACTGACAGCTTGCTTGGATGTCTGACGCGGTTCTTATCCTTGAGATTCTCCAGCGCTGCGTCAAAGCCCTTCTCAATCTTGCGCTTGATGGCGGCTGGCGAGCCGGCCTCGGGCTCAGGGGACTTCCTCTTAGGCGGACGTGGCGCATTGTTCTTGGACGGCTGGCGCAGCGGACTGGCTCTGTTGGTATTCGCGTTGGAGATGTACTCGGTTCGGCGCAAGAAGGAGACGGAAGTGCCAGAGACCTGGGGCTTTCCGAGTGTGGCAAGTGGGCGTAAGAGGATGCGATCATGGGGGTGGACCTGAGGTGGTTGGGAGGGCGCTTGGATGGCTATACAGTTATTAGCACAGGCCTTCGATTATAGCACGTCTTGACACGTGAAAAGATTAGAGCAGTAGAACGTACAACTCTCATCACCGTCAAAGATACCTGGCATGCCTACAAGGTCAATAGGCATTCCCAGCTCTGCATCTGCCTCGATGTTCAACGGCTGTTCTCTCGCAAGACGGGAGGCAAAGCCAGGTGTTGTGTATTGGCCGCTCGCCAAGCCTGTGTTCGGAATATCCAGAAGCTTGGGAGGATTGGGTGGTGGTGGGAGGGCATTCGAGAATCGAATTCTTGCGATGAAGTCTTGGTGGTAGCCACGCTCGCCATTGCGAGAGGGCTGGGACGACATTTTGTCGGTCTTCAAGGAGAATGATTATTCTTGGCGAGCGCGGTATTTATCTGATGGTGAACGCTTGATAGGCGCAGACACGAGGGTGGTGGTGGTGGTATTGTCGCAGGGTGGGTTGCTGTTGATGTAAACGGGAAAAGGTCAAGGTTGAGGTTCAAGTTCGCGGTTGCGCGCTACCCTGCAATAAGCAAGACAGCTTGTCAAGGCTGCTAGCTGTGCACTCCGTCAGTCCAGCCGTGGGCCCACCCCCCTACTCAACTATTATGTACTCCGACTGTCCCAGATCTTTCCGCTCACCACATTCACTAGAGCCTTCTATTGCAACTCAGGTTCTTATTGTTGTGCATTGCCTCCAAATATGTAATGCATGCAGAAATTTGTGTTTTGTTTCCTTGAGTGCATGCACTATAGGTGCTGGAAGGGGTTTCAGCTAGTGTGCCGCCTTGTCTATTGAAAGTATTTTATTATTCTACATAATACGTATTTAGTATGAAAGCAACTCGGGTGCTTCAAGGCTGCAGCCCGAGTCACAAACGCCATACGCAGAGAACAGAAACGCCGGAAGCATATAGTATAGGCTGCTCCTGCTTAATGCGCCAACCGCACCAGTCCAGAGACAGAAACCACTGTCTAGCTTGCAACCCTTGATGCAGATGCAGATTAAACCGATTGTATTTTGAAGTCGTCAGCTCGCCATAGAATCATAACACTTTGGGGCTGGTTTTCCCAGAGCTCCTGTTCTTGTCGTCATTGGTACCGTAATCGGTATCGTCAGGCTTTTGGCCCGCTCCCATTCTTAATCGCTGCTCCTAGTGTACCGGGTCTTGCCGAAAGAGAAGGGAACATAGCGGTATTTGATCATGTGCTGAATCTGCTTGCGCACTGCGGAATGGTGTCAGAGCTCCAAGTCTTTTGTTTTCGGTATGCAATTTCAGATCACTTACTCGTCAAGAAGAACAATATGAACCAGTACATGACCAGGACAGGCCAAAAGACGGGGACATTGAATATTTCGAACCAGCTGCAGAAGAAGGCAATCAGGATGACCCTGGTAGCCGACTCCCAGAACTTGAACTCAGGAAGGCGGCGGATGAAAGGTCGGAACTCCTCATCTTGCTTGGTGGGGAGCGAGCCGACAGCACCGTCTTCCATGTCATTGTCGAGGGCTTCGTTGGAGGGGTCGAACTTGGGCTGGAGGAAAGCCAGGAAGAGGTTGAGCAAGTATATGCCAAGGGCATATGCAACTAAGAGCATGTTAGCCATTTTGCCGGTAGCAAGATGAACAGACGCGCAACGGAGCGAGCAACGTGAACGAAAGGGGGGGGGGGGGCTTACCAATGTACCAGCCTTGCGCAACGAAAATGCGAGCGAAGAAGAGAATAAGCGCAATACCAGTTCCAACCCATCTATAAGCCACGTATGGAGTCGATTGATCCAGCAAAGCCTGGTACCGCCTCTGCAGCCGGGAAGTCTGGGCCGTCACAGCGGAGAAGGGCGTCTGCTCTGGCTCGGGGGCGTCCATGACGGGCAACGGAAGAGGCAATTCGCGATGTCGGGGCAAGCTGCGCGGCTTCGACTCGGAGGGATGCGCAAGGATAGAGAAAAACTACCTGCAGCCTATATTAAGCAGAAACAGCAGGCTAGGGGCGTTGGGCGGTCAGTGGAGGAGAATAGCTCGCACGGATGGCGTGAGGCATGTATCGTGGAAGAAACCGATGGTTCTAGGGTTGAGAAAGATGTCTAGATTGCGCCGGCAGAGACGCGAAATCTGTCTCGACCTTTGGAAGCTTGGCTATGCCCAGCTGGTACTAACCCCGACAGCTTAGCGGCAGTGCTGAATGATAATCCCTGGTTGCCTCGCAGCTGGCTGGCCCGATGGCAAGACCAGTGCCCCTGAGGCAGATGGCTTAGTAACCCGGCTTATGTACGCAGAAGTGTGGCTAGTGCATCTTCAGATGCAACATAGGTGACGACACTCAGAATTGCGGGCGCGCGCACCTGGCCTCGGCACGGCAAGCATCGGGGTTTCGTTACGGCTTCCCTGGAACGAGGGAGCTCCACGACTTGCTGCTTTACATAGTATTATCTCACAAGTGGGTTTGTGAGAACATCTTGCCTGATTCATAACAATCGGCAGTGCTATGAAGATTTTGAAAGTTGTCTCTGTTCTTTTCCAAGTCTAACCTAACCCCTTGGTGTGTTGATTCTCGATTGCTTTCAGCTTCGTGGTTAACTGCTTCCTATATCGCTTTTCCCACTGTCGGCCATTCTTCTCATCCGGTGATTCTAAAACAACTCGCACTCTTTCAAGTCTTCGCGATGCAGTCGCTCAGATGTTTGCGGCCGCTTGCCTCGAAATTTCAGGCCCAGACCCTTCCTCGCATCTCACGCGGCTTCTCAGTATCTGCCGGAAAGAGCTATGAGTATATCCAGGTCTCAGAGCCCAGGCCGGGGGTTGGGCAAGGTGAGTCTCTCGGATATGGTGCCTTGTGAAGACGGCAGAAGAAAATGCTGAAACGATTCATCTCCCAATTTGCAATAGTGACGCTCAACCGTCCCAAGGCTCTGAATGCATTGTGCACGCCACTGATCACTGAGCTCAATGAGGCTCTGCTCAAGTTCAATGCTTCGGAAGGCACCTCGGTTATTATTCTCACGGGCTCAGAGAAGGCATTTGCCGCGGGTGCCGACATCAAAGAAATGGCGCCCTTGACCTTTTCGCAGGCCTACCTTACATCATTTATAGAGTCGTGGTCGAATCTAACGACGCAGGTGAAGAAGCCCATAATTGCGGCAGTGTCAGGCCATGCGCTAGGCGGAGGCTGCGAGCTTTCCATGATGTGCGATATCATCTACTGCACAGACAAGGCCAACTTTGGCCAGCCCGAAATCAAGCTTGGTACCGTCCCAGGCGCAGGGGGGAGTCAGCGCCTCACCCGGGCGATTGGCAAGTCTCGCGCTATGGAGCTCATCCTCACCGGCAAGCCCTTCTCCGGACGAGAAGCCTACGAGTGGGGCGTGGCCGCCAGAACGTTTGCAACCTACGAGGAGCTCATGGAGAACACACTCAAGACGGCCGAAACGATTGCTGGGTATTCCAAGGTTGCAGTGCAGGCTGGCAAGGAGGTGGTCAACAAGAGCCAAGATCTGGGGTTGAGGGACGGCGTAGAGTATGAGCGGCGCGTGTTCCACAGCCTTTTTGGCAGCGAAGACCAGAAGATTGGCATGAAGGCGTTTGCAGAGAAAGCCAAAGCTGAGTGGAAACACAACTAAGAGTTATATATCAGCCACGCAAAATGTCAATATTGCCTTTGCAGGCGGCATCATGGATCGACATACAACGTGCACCCTGACGTCCGCGCCCAAAACATTTGTACATAATCCTTTGACTTGTTTGGACTATGGACGGTGGATCCCGTCACCTGCCGCGGCCAAGCAGGTTGCAATCATAAGCGCCGCCACCAAGTCGGTAAGTGCATACATAGTACATGAGTTGGGGGGCCCATAAGAGAAGTCGGCAAATCGACTCACTTGCGTGCGAGAGAGAAAAAGATGGTTCGTAAGATCTGGAGACCCGAAAGCCACCACGCGGTGTGTGTCTCTGGTGTCTACTATGTACATCACAAGGACCACTTGTAACGATGTATACTTACAGTACCTGGGCACCGGACACCCAAGTACTTTATCAGATACTATGTACCTACCAGCCTACCGAGGTCCTTCCTTTTTCCCGCCTCGGGCGCTTACTCGTACTCTTGGTGTCTAAGCTTGTACCCAGGCCAGCCCTGTTCAGCCCTATATCCACTGTAGCATCAACCCACGTACCCGTAATGAACAGTGCTACGCTACCCAGACCTGCCTGACCAGCAGCGCTGTCATACATAGTAGTAACTGCTATAACCACAATGCCCCTCTGTACAATGTGCACCACCTAAACTCCGTCAACTGGTTACTGCTACAACCCTGCTGCCCACTTACAATCCCGGTCTCACCTTTGGGTCAGTCTCTTCCGCTCTCGCTCGCTCAAAGCAAAGCACGACGCAAGCGTAAAAGCGTCCCAGGACGGCGGACATTGGGCCGGGTCGTCCTCGCCAACTTTTGGCATACTTCTAGCCTGAACGTTGCCCATCCTCCCATCCTGGGACGGACAGACTGTTGTCCCTTTGGGCCTTTGCTGCGACTCGTGCCCCCGATCATGGATTCCGCTAGACCGGTCATGGACTTGGAAAAAGAGCTGGCTTGCTCGGTCAGTTGATGATGCTTTCCCGTATATTCCCATCGTACTCGCTCATTCATTCTATTATTGATTCATTCGTCTGCAGCGTGACTCTTCTGCTGACCTCGAGTACTGCTCCGTTTTGACTTTCTAGATCTGCACAGAACTGCTTTACCATCCTCTGACTCTCCTCGACTGTCTACACACCTTTTGCGGTGCCTGTTTGAAAGAATGGTTCAACTGGCAGGCCGCGGCCGCGCGTACCAGCCCGGACCCGCCAGTGCCCGGCGCCGCCATCTTCACATGCCCCTCATGCCGCGCCACCGTCCGCGACACGAGGCACAACTCGACCGTGCAGTCACTGCTCGATATGTTCCTTGTCGCGCACCCCGAGAAGGCAAAGCCCCAGAGCGAAAAGGATGAGATGGATGCACGCTACAAGCCAGGGCAAAAGGTGCTGCCCGAGGTCAAGATCCCGCGGCGCACGGCAGAACAGACGCGGCTAGAAGAGCAGGAACGGCTGTTGATCAATGAGGTGCGTGAGATGAGCCTCCGTGAGGCTGTGACTGGTGGTAGTGGCGGCGGGGCCGGCGGCCCATCAACTTCCAGGACGAGAAGACGCATCGAAGACAGCGATTCGAGGAGCAGAACGGCACGCCGGAGGGCACCAAGGGCGACAAGCAGTACACGCGATCACAGCTCACGCGGTGGAGACCAAGTGCAAGAGCGAAGTTCTCGTAGACGGGAGTTGGGGGCGGATGCAAGACGGCGGACGGATCCGGCAGCGCGGTTGTCAAGGGAGGCTGCCGAATCACCTTCTGTGCTCAGCCGAAACAGCAGCAGTGCCTCAAGACGGACGCGGGACGATTCTCTTGAGAGGCAGAGGCGGCAAATTGAGCACCAGTCATCGCTACGATCGCTCATCAGCTCGTCAGATGCGGCGGATATCGACATGGAGCGAGAAGTGGAGGAGTTTGCTCGGCAGATCCAAGAAGAAGGGCTGCTCGATGGACTGGATCTCGACAATATCGATCTCACAAATAACGACGAGCTAAGTCGGAGGATCACAGAGGCGTACCGACGGCGACAGCGGGACAGGGAAAGACAGCGGCGGGAGGCGCGGGAGCGGAGCCGTGCCATTACGAGACTATCATACAGTAACGGAATGGGAGGGGGCTCTCATTCGCATGAGAGGAATGCATCAGACTCTATGAGACCTACAGAACGTCATTCAAGGACGCCGAGTGCAACTAGTCAATCAGACGAGCGCAGCAGACCGCCGCCGTCCTCGAGGTCGAGCTTTCTCGAGGTCCAGGAGCAACAAAGACGGCGCCGGCGGAACGGCAGCCACAGCCGAGACAGGAGCGCTACCGTGCCAATCGCGCCAATGCAAGCGGAAACGCGAATGGGATCCCGGTCGCAAACAGACTTGGAAACTAGGGCACACAGTCTTACTTCCTCGTCCCGGAGGCCCATTTTGCCAGAGGAGGCACGCAGTATCAGCACTTCCGACGTGCCAAGTAGTAGTCCTCGTTTCGTCGAGTCGCCGCCAACCACTTCCCTTCCATTCAGTGCGCGCATGAATAGCCTCGGCGTCGCTCAGTCACAAGAACGCATCAGCACGCCTCCTGAGACAAGCAAAAGAGCGTCCCGGCCAAAGCCAAAGGGTCTTGTTGTCCAGCCACCGGAAGACCTGGCTACTGCAGCAGTTCGAGATATGGCGGGCCTCGTGGTATCAGCAACAGCAGGCCCGTCTTCATTCAACAAGCAACGATCACCACTGTTTGAAGAGCCAAAGATCTCATGCAACCGATGCGGCAAGGATAATATACAATATGAGCTCCATTACAACTGTGCGGATTGCCACGAGGGCCAGTGGAACATATGCCTGGGTTGCTATAGGTCAGGCAAAGGCTGTCTCCACTGGTTTGGGTTTGGATATGGCGGATTCAGCAAGTGGGAAAGATTACGCAAGTTTCAACCAACTATCGCGGAGCCACACAAGCTGCTGGCTAGTCGTTTCATTGCCCCATCGACTATGATACGCTCTTCTGACAGCAACAGCACCACCAGAAAGGTCTGGTCAAGTGAAGATCCTTACGAACGGTTACAGAGCGGCACATTTTGCGCCCTGTGTCTTGCGTGGGCCAATGACTGCTATTGGCGGTGCGAGGTGTGCAATGAAGGTGACTGGGGCTTTTGCAACGACTGTGTTAATCAAGGTCGCTCATGCACACACGCTCTTCTGCCTCTGGTGCACCAGCAGGACGCCCAGCAACCTGCGTCTCCACCACCCAGTCCACACTCATCCTGGCATCCATCATCGGCAACGATGATGGTCGGCCTCAATGCGACGAGCATCGGTCCATTCAAGGTTCTCACATTCATTACCACCTGCGACGTGTGCCGAAACCCTATTGCGCCAACACAAAGCCGATTCCATTGCTTTGACTGCGTGAGCTCAATCGTGCCATATTCTCGACCAGGCGACTACGACATTTGCGAGGGTTGTTACAACAATCTCGTCAGCGACGGGGCCATTAGCCGAGAGAATGGCTCTGCTGGATGGCGACGCTGTCTGCAAGGCCACCGCATGGTGGTTGTCGACTTCCAGGAGGGCAAAGGCGGGCAGAGACGGTACGTTGTGCGCGATCTGGTGGGCGGGCGGAGACTCAAGATGGAAGATGTTGAGAGTGATGCGTCGCTACAGCGATGGACGTGGCCGCAGGGCGACAGTGAATGCGGGCGCCTCGTGACCAAGGACGTCTGCGAGACGGCGACGCAAGGGCCAGCGTCTAGCCAGTCATACCCGCCTGATGGGGGCTTTGGCTGGAAGGCTGTCGCCGGCTGGGCATGGTATCCAGCTGAAGAGGCTGGTGATGAGCTGCTGTTTCCCAAAGGGGCTGAAATCACAGAAATTGAGGATGCCAATGGGGAGTGGTACCACGGGGTTTATATGGGGAACAAGGGCTTGTTCCCTGCCCCCTATGTGACTGTCCTTCACTAGCGATGGGTTTCTTTTGTATACTGACTGTTGTAGTCAGCTTTGACGATGGTGAACGAAGAGAAGACTTACGAAGCTAGCCTAATCACAGATATATGTTATTATACGAGATTGCAGAACAGGGCATAGGGTACATAGTATTGGGTGGCTGGAGTTGGGGTAGGGTCATTAATGAGGACGTGAGACTCAAAAGATATTTCCTTCTCTGGTGGATCAAAGCCAGATTAAGACTCTCAAATGGATGTTTCAAACTGTACCCAGCCTAATCTTGGTTTGAGACGAGCTTATATTCTTTCCAATCCCCTATGTTGAAGCTGCCATGCATGGATGCATGTACTTGCTATGTACTCAAGTACTTTCACATGGCGGGGTGCTTGTGCTTATCGATAACACTTTTTAGTGGGGTCCAACAGGTCTGCAGACGGCAAAAGTACTATAGGACCCTGGACTTTCAACTCCTTCTACACCTTGTCTCCTTCACGCCTTGACATTTTCCTATCCGTGAACAACGCTTTCTTCCCCTCTTCTACCTGACTTGTCAGTGTTATTGTCATCCTGACTCATTCAGGAACTCATTTCAGCCCATCTGCCATCTCGCTCCTTCTTGCATCTTGAATCCATTAATTTTCTCCAACCAGCTGCTGCGGGTTGCAGAGACTCGAATCGATCCACTCGCCTGCTCTTGCCATTGATACCTTTTCCTCTTGACGCGCCTTGTCTGCGCGCGATCACATAATCCCCACACTCACCACTATCGCTGTTCACGGACAGATCCATAGAGGTAGGCTGTCCTTGTCGTCGGAGCAATAGGGTTGCTTCGATTCTACACAATGGCGAGCCCACCCGCCACCTCGAATCAGCCGGCCAACTTCTTGCCGTCGGTCCGAGCAGCCTCAGAAAAGAAGATGGGCATGCTGCACCACATCTCACCTACCAATCATGGCTGGCATGGAGACGTGAGGAAAAGGTCTGTTCCCCTCGTGTTTCTATCTGAAAGCAAAAGGAGCCCACAAGATTAATGGTTTCCAGGTACACTGACTTCCTGGTCAACGAGATCCGCAAGGATGGCCAGGTTCTCCACCTCCTTGATTATAATGTGGTTCAGCGACCTGGTGATGAGGTATGCAGCTTTTTATCTTTTGCTTTTTCGCATGAGAGCTGACTTTCGTACAGATGTCAACTCCCTCACACAAGCAGGGCACCTCCACGTCCGCCAAAGGGGGGGATGCTGCGGTTCCCACTGTCACTGCAGAAGACGAGAAGGCCCTACGAGAGCTTCTGGGCGATGCCACAGCCTTACAAGTCAAGGAGTTGTTTCAACGCGTCATCGCGTCTGGCATGACGCGTCTGGATCCGAAAGCGAATAGCATCAAGTTTCCGTCCATGGAACGCGAGATTCGAGGCCGCGTTCATCATGTATGTGGACCGCGTCTTTCCAAGCGCGTATAGTTTCATTACTAACAGGCGCAGGAAATTCGTCGAATCTTCCAATCGAGAATTGATACCGAGACTGATGGTGATGGCGTTATTGTCGCCGTCCCTGCCCACCCGCATTCAGTCAGGCAACCTCGCGGTAGAGGCGGCGGCGGCGGCGGCAAAAACAGTCGCAGTAATCAAATTTCCTTCAAGAAACAGGGAGGTGATTACCTGCACTTCACTCTCTTCAAGGAAAACAAAGACACCATGGAGGCTGTGAACCATATCGCACGGATTGTCAAAACCAGGTCCACGAACTTTGGCTTCGCCGGCACCAAAGATCGTCGTGCTGCCACCGTTCAGCGTGTCAGCGTCTTTCGCATTCACCACGAGAATCTTGACGTTATCAACGGACAGTTCCCAGGACTGAAGATGGGCGACTACAAGTATAGCCCATATCCCATCCAGCTAGGTGATCACGGCGGTAATGAATTCAACATCACCATCAAGAATGTCGAAGTCAGCCACGGCGCGGAGTGCTCGCTTGAACGTCGCGTCCAGCTCACGAAGCAAGCTGTCGAAACCGCTGTGATTGAGATCACAAAACATGGCTTCATCAATTACTTTGGTTTGCAGCGGTTCGGCACCCACGCACTAGGCACCCACGAGCTCGGCAAGCTCATCCTTATGGAACGCTTCTCCGATGCCATCGATGGCATTCTGCACGTTGACGATGATTTCAAAACTCAAGTTATCGCGGGCGCTGTGGTGGAAACGCCCGCCAACCGTGACGAACTCAACCGAGTCCGAGCCATTGTTCATTTTCGGCGCTCCGATACAAGCGCTGCGCTGCGTGTCTTGCCCAAACGCTTCTCGGCTGAAACTAGCATTATTCAGCACCTGGATAAACAGCCGCATGACTTCCAAGGTGCACTCCGGACGATTTCGCGTGGTATGCGCAGCTTGTACCTTCATGCCTACCAGTCGTATGTCTGGAACCACGTCGCTTCGTATCGATGGGCCAAGTACGGCTCCAAGGTCATTGCGGGGGATCTCATCCTGATCAGCCTCACAAATGGCGGTGACGGCGACGGCGACGATGAGTCAGAGTTTCAAAAAGCCCGTGCTCTTTCCGCCGAGGAGGCAGATAGCGGCAAGTATACCATATTCGATGTAGTCTTGCCCGGACCTGGTTTCGATGTCATTTACCCGGCAAATGATGTGGGCGAATTCTACGTCGAATTCATGGCTCGTCCAGAGAACGGACAATTGGATCCCCACAACATGAGGCGCTCTAAGAAAGACTTCACCGTAAGTGGCAACTACCGTCCTGTGGTCAGCCGCCTCAAAGGAGAGACACAGTGGGAGGTTCGCACCTACGTCAACGAAAACGACCAAATGGTTCCAACAGACCTTGACCTCATCGAGATGAGGAAGGCTGCAGCAGCAGCAAAAGCAGGAACCATGAAGGAAGACGTTGCCGTTGCCGAGAGTAGCGCGCCCACAACTGGCAATGGAGTCAAGACTACGGAAAGACGCCGGCAGAGGGACGACCCTGAGGTCGGACTTCGCACCGGCGAAGGCTGGACTCTGGCATCTGAGAATGACAGTTCTAAGAGGATCAAGCTGGACACTGAGTCGCGGCCAGACACCCCCGAGTCTCTTGATACGCGCGACCCGCATGGTGGCGGTGCTCCGCTGTGGACCGATTGTGTGAAACCTGTTCGCAACCCCTTAGTTGCCGCTCTCGCTGCATCTGCTACAGACGCTGATGGCTCGTCCTCGGACGACGACACTGGAAAGACGGAGACTTCGATCGAAGAAGTCCCGGCCAGTGTTCCCGCAACTGCAGGGGTCAATACTTTGCCTCCCAAAGAGGCTATTCAAGTTAAGCCCACGACAAACAACCTTCTACAGGACGCTTCCCGCCCTCCTCGGGATGCCTTCCATGCATTCACCCAACCCGATCTCAGTGGACACACAGAGGATGAGATTCAGATTGCCGTCGTGTTGCGATTCAGCTTGAGCACGAGCGCCTATGCTACCGTTGTCCTGCGGGAACTTATGGCTGAAATTGTACCAGAGGAGCCTGGCAGCCCTCTATATCCCAAATGATACCAAGCCCAGGGAAAGGGGTTGAAAAGACAGATGGGTCCTTTCCATTTCGCCGACTGCTATCAGCTTTGCAAGATGTGACAAACAAAGCATCTTTGTGACGAATAACAGCACATCGGCGCACTCACCATGATGATGCTGCGGCGCATTACCATCTCAATCTACCCTTGCTTGATCAAGGCCTGTCTTTTCCCGCCAAGTGCAGTTCCAATTCTATTTCTGATTTGGAATATAGTTCACTATCTGTTTGGAGACTCAGCAATACCTGTACCACAAGGTCCACCTCATTTGACCGGCTTGGATCCTGTCTTGCCATTTCTTTTTCCGTCTGTTCCTCACAATGGATCTTTCCGAGCTGCATATAAGCGACACTTGTACAATATGGCCCTTGGCCTTGGACAAATAGGAGGCAATTCTCTTACTTCTGTATTTGGGGAGACGAGTGAGGCATTTGCATTGTCAGATGATACCTGTTTCAGAACTTTCCTGTTGTTGTTTTTTTTTTCTTTTTTTTTTCCGGCTGCTTCCTGTACCTGCCACATCTTCATTTCTGTCTTGAAAGCTCAGATTATCATCATGCATCCACAAACTCGTTCTTGTAGTTTGGATGATGATGATGGCTGATGGTGTTTGTTTCTAAACGCCATTCATCTCAATTTCCTGTACTCAGGGACACAGTTGGACATCTTTACTCTGTCTGGTGTCCCTTTGGAACTGGGCAACAGTTCTTCCACCATTTTCCTTCACTCATCTGCATTCTGCTGTTCGTTCCTTGGCCATTTGGATCTGATCCTTGTCCAGGTTGGGACTCATGAGTTCTTGGAAAACTGTTTGGAATGCTCCCGATAGCCACGCTCCACTCTCCTCTTGAGCTTGAGCTATTCTGGATGGAACAAGAGAAAGGCTGGAGTAGGATCTTGGGTTTTTTTTACTCCTGTCAACCCATATGATGCCCGCGCATTTGTCAAGGTGGAGGAGAAATGGGAAATGATCTCGACGATTCCCCCCCCCCCCCCATCCTGCTTGGAGATGAATTGGAGAGAAAGGACATTTTGTGTGGGATGGCACGGTTTGGTTTTGTTTTCGGGCATGTTTCGCAAATACCCCTTTCTTTTGTATGATGTTTTTATACGTCGTGGGAAGAAGCGAAGCATGTGTTGGGGAGGGTATGTGAGGAAAACTGCACACAAGCCAAAGTCGGCTGGACAAGACAACTACCTACGCAGCTACAAAGGCGATTGTAGTCAGCATCAGCACTGTATTGTACATAATTCATGGGTAAACAAGATCGTCTTGTTACAACATCTTGACTTTATAAGCCATCACCAAAAGCAAGCAGACATCACAAGATTTAGGTGATATGGATGGAATAGAGCCCTAATGACTTAAAGTTCTCATGTCTCAACCTTTAGCCTTGAGCACAGAATTGAATGTCAATATAAGCAGAATTCCTTCGTAAACATTGGGTAATGTATTTCGATTTTCATGTTCTTGAGTCCGACTGTCCCAATGCCCAAGCCAAAATAAACCACGTCCGTATGCACCATACGCCGTAAGTACGTCCCTTTACGGACGTAAAAACACAGTCCAAGTTCAATCCCAAAAATTCATATCATGCCAAGTGCTGAATCTCAAGACAGGGCAGAGCAAACTGATTCCACACTCATGTCCAAATTGCTTACCTTACTTGCCTGCTTGCCTGCCAATACACTTGCCTGCTTACAACGCTACAAAGCGGCAACGAAAATGAATCCATGGTCCAAGAATCCAGCACATCTCTGGCTTTGACTCGTTTGTGCTGTTTGCTTGTCATTCCCCCTCCCTCCAGAAGAGAAAAAGGGAAAAAAAGAAGAAAAAAAAAAAGTAAATCCCGACCTTTCCACGTTGTTCGTGGAGTGTTGTTGATGAGGTTCGAGAGGCGGCTTCCTGGCCTATCGTTGTGACTTGTGTACACGCGCGTACTAATGTGCGCACGCGAGAGCCAGAGCGAGAATATGCGCTGAGAGCTTTGTACTTTTTGACGGCCGTCTTCTTCTCATCTATCGCTCGCGAGAATGTCCCTGGTCCGTCTCTCTCCCAAAGATTTGTACATTTTGTCCCCACTGCCCAAGGGCAAAATCACTCCAACTTGGGTCATTTTCTCATGGTGCCACGGTGCTACGATGACAGTAAGCAACGAGCCAGGGTAACCATGAACTCCTCCTCAAGCGTGCTCGAGTACTCTATCTCGAGTTCTTGGGATCGTCCCAGCCCCAGACTTGTGATAGGTATTTGCCCATGTTGACTCGTTTAGTCTTGAGCTCAATCATCCAAGGGTGCTCTAGCATCTTCCAGGGCATGCCTCGGCGTTTCGCGTCTTTCTCGAGACTATACGAATGAGTTAGTTTAACACAGCCAAAGAGCAAGAATGCGCGAACCCGGGAAAACAAAAAAGGTGTACTTACCAGCTCTCAATAAAGTGTTTGAAATTGTCGCTCCAGAATATGCCAGCATCTGGTTCATCTTTCAGCTTGGGAATGGGTTGTTGCACGATATAGGTCAGGAGATCAATCAGACCAGCCCTTGGTTGCATCTCCGTGCCATCTGCCGGGAAGGGGAAACGATGCTGTGCCACCTCGAGTAAAGTAACACCCGTAGACCACACGTCCGAGGTGATGGTATATGTCTGGCCTGTTATACGCTCAGGAGCCATGTAGTAACTGGTTCCAATGAATGTGTTGGCTTCGCCCTTCGTTCCAAAATCTCCAGAGACACCAAAGTCGCATAGCTTGACCTCGCCATTGCGGCAGAGAAGTATATTGGAGGGCTTGATGTCACGGTGCAGGATGCGCTTGGCTTCAAGGTAAGTGAGACCCTGGAGCACGCCTTCGGCAATTTTGCCAAGAACTTTTTCGCCCGTCCGTCCACCCAACCGCTTGACTTCCTTGTAAATGCTGTCCAGGGATCCTCCCTCGCAAAATTCCATGGCAATGGAGATGGTCGCGGTCGAAGGCTCGAGGAAACCGCCATAGTATCTGCAAATGTGATCCGAAGCGCAGCCCTTGTTGAAGTTTATTTCTCGTAGAATTTGTTTCTTGACGTCCGGGTCTGGGTTGGTTGTTATGACCTAGGAGCCGGAACGTTAGGGTACTTGAACAAGAAAAGGGTCCTCCTTGAATGAGTACTCGTTGGCTTACCTTGAGAGCAAAAATGGTCTTGCCTCCCTTGAGCTGACAGCGTGTGACAGCGCCGCCTGCTCCTTCGCCCAGTCCGCCGAGCTCTATGATTCGGTTCTCCTGGCTTGCAATTCTCCAGCCCTCGTCATCGAGATCCTCCACATCCAGGTTTCTGAATCTCTCCAGTGTGACCTCATCCATTGCTCTTTCCAAGCCGTGCATACTGTCCTGTCGTGACATGTCGAGGCCGCCTTCGCTCGCGTTCGAGTACATGGACCCGGCGGCGCTCTGAGGGTCCGGGGTGCCGTGTTTACCACCCAGGCCATATTGTGACACAAAGGAGAGATTCGAGTACTGGGAACCGGCCGAGGTGGGGTTGCTTCCACGGCCGCCAAAGCTGTCGGTGCGACTGTGTGCGGCGCTAATCTCGCTGCCGCTGCTAGCACTCTGGCCTGGAGGTATGATGGAGCGACCAGGCTGCTGCTCGGGTGGGGGGCCGACGCTGCCTTTGGGAGTTGCGATGTTGAGTGTGGGCAAGGCGGGTCTGGATGGTTTCTTGGGCTGTGGAGGACCCCCAACCGGGTTGCCAACGGGTTTCACGGCCGAGTTTGTCGGTATGGCAAGACCAAGTCTGGGTGTGCGTGCACCACCGCCCCGTGCACCGGGTATGGCGGGGCGAAGGAGGGGTGCTGGGGCGTTCATGATGGGCACAGGATTGGCTGACTGCATTGCGGTGGGTATATCTAGAGATCGGAGCTGCTTTTGGGCATTGGAGTCAATGAACCGTACCTTGCGAGTAGGGAATATACGGTGCAAAGTGGGTGGTTCAGCCAACTGGAGGCAGCTCTTCGTTGAAGACAGATAACAAGCCGGGTAAAGGGACGGAAAAAGGAGGGAGACGACTTACAGGTGCACCCGCTTGGTCACCGCTGTTGCTTGCCTGATCGTACATCATGCGGCAAGCAACAAGCAACAACAATAGTAACAACGAGTCGAGAGCTGAACGGGCAGTGGTTGGTGGGTCGGTACAGGACGAGCGACGAGGCTGAGAACAAGCGTCCGCCAGACCGTTGGACAAGCCGCGTGTGTCTTTGTCTTTCGGCTAGTTGGGCGTTAGCGGCGAGCTGCTGCCGACGAACGACGGCGATCTCTGGGCAGTGGAAAGTGGGTGGTGCGGCCTGGATTGCCTGGATTTGCCTGGGTGGGCGGTTTGGAAAGACGGGATGACAGAGCGAGCGAGGAGGGTTGCGGCGGTTTGCGTAGGCTGAGACGGGAGGAACACGCGTCGGAAGCCCCAGCAAGGAAAGCTTGTTGCCGGCAGATTTCGAGAAAGCTTGTTTGCGGGTGGCCACGCCAGGGCAAAGTGGTGTGGAATGGACCTCGAGAGGACTGGCGAGGAGAGGATGGGATGGAATGGGAAGTTGGGCAGTGAACGATGAGATGGGGTCGTCGGGGCCGTGGCTTGGTTTTAGCAAAAAGGCAAAGCAGCGGCATGAAGTGCTAGAGATTGGGGGGCTTGGCTGCAGCAGCATGCTACCTTCCTGCTGCAAGCCAGGGGTCACCCCTCCAAGCCACCCTGCCAGACTGCCAGGCCGCCCTACCCATTCTGCCTGTACTATTACGAAGCCAGCCAGCCCAGCAAACCGGGCACTAGCACTATGTAATAGTACACCGCACTATAACGTAGTAAGGCAAGAGCAGCAGTGTCATCAGCAATGGCAGCCGAAGCCCAGGGAGCTTGGACGCTAAACCCGCGGTGGCCCCCCGCTGAGGCAAAAGGGTTCAGTGTGCGTGTGTGGCCGCGTATTGCAGGGGTACTAGGCGGGGACCAAATTGGAGCCAGCCTGCTTCAGAACCAGTTGAACACGGCTCCAGTGCGGCCACAGCGGCTGCTCCATTATGCGCAATCATGCTCAGGGCACATTTGGTGCTGGCATTTGGTCTTGTCTGGATCTGCTTGGCTCACCTGTCCATGAGAGGCAGTCCGTTGCTGCTAGACTTGTTGCGACACGGCACGACATGCCGCACGACGACACGACCCGAGACGGACCGAGTGGGGGAAATCTTCCGTCGCATGACCCGAGGTGCGGACCCGAAAATGCAAACGCCCATATACATACAGGGAGAGAGAGAAAAGGGAGGATTCAACATTAGGGGCGAAGCCGTAGCCGCAGCCTCGCACAGATCCACCTGTCAATCCACCTGGCCGTCCCAAAAGCTGACTGCGCCGGCAAGCTGGCAACAGCTGGTCCAAGCTGATCACGTTTGGCAAGCTCTCTAGCTTCAGCTCTGCCATGTCGTACCCATGTACTGCCCCTTCATTGCTGAATCAACGACCATCGTGCATCGCTTTGGCGAAAACCGTTGGTCGCCCGTCCGGACAGGAGGCGGAAATATCATATGTGACGAGCGTGATGGCTGGTCCACGGCCCTGCATGAGAGCAGAAGCGATCGACTTGCTTGCCTCGGCTCTGGTCTCCACTGTTGAGGTGTTCCCCGTTGATGCCGTAATTCTCGGTAGCGTGCTGCTGTGCTGTGCTGTACATGGTACATCTTCGCCAGGGCCTATTGCATTCGTCCAGGCCATCCTGGCCCCTTTCCGTGACACCTTGCAACAGGGGCTCGGCTCACTAGCCAGCAATGCCTATTGCCTAGGTACTATAGCACTCCTGTTGGTTTCGGCTGGAGTGGCAGTGGGTGTGCGCTACTGCCGACTTTAGGCGCGCGTCTGCCCTACACTGCATCCGGGTGGACCCTGCTCTCTGCTAGCGGCGCTTAGCCCACTGCGCACTGCAACCGCATTGGCTCTGCCGGGCCCGCTGAACAGGGTGGGCAAATCTTTTTGGTCGCGATCCCTGTCGAAACTTTTCTCTCAACCACCAACGCCTCTTTTCACTTGGCCAAAATTTCACAGAGACAGTCCCCAACGCACACGCAACGGCACAAGCGAGATCCAACGTCAGGCGCCAGCCACAGTCTATCCAGCGTCTGAGTTTCTGGTCAGAGATGCCAGCTAGGACGAAAGGGGCAGCCCCAGAGGCTGTCACAGACAGCTCAGCGTCTGCTTCAGGGTCTGAGATAGATGCAATCTCTCAGACCAGCGAGAACGCCAGTCAAGAGGATGAGAGCGACCAGGAAAGCGATTCCGATTCGCTCGACAGCGCTGCTCCACGCAAGAGAAGGAGGCTGTCCCCAGAGGCCGATAAGGCTGCTGAAGTCGACGGAGATGAGCAAGATGAGGACAGCGACGACGATGAGAATGGCCGAGACACAGTCTCCAAACCGCCCGTCGTCTCCTTCATCAGCGCCCCCTCGCGCATCAAGAAGAAAAATGCAGCCAGTGGTGCGCCCCTCACGATGCAGAAACCGGCTGCGCAACCCATTGCTACGCCCGTCGATGCACTTGCAGATGCGGCCACCACGGCGCCGACCGATCCAAACACCACCTTTGAGTCGCTCGGCGTGCACCCTTGGCTGGTCCGGTCTCTGACCAACATGGCCATCCGCAGACCAACCGGCATCCAGAAGGGCTGTATCCCCGAGATCCTCAAGGGCAAGGACTGCATCGGTGGCAGTCGAACTGGTTCCGGAAAGACGGTTGCCTTTGCCGTGCCTATCTTGCAGAAATGGGCTGAAGACCCCTCGGCCATCTTTGCCGTCGTCTTGACCCCTACTCGGTATGTTTCGCACCGTCTCATTGACCCATTCGTCAAGAGGCCAAACATGAGCCGTCACCGGATCCATCACTAACACGCCAACAGCGAACTCGCTCTTCAAATGTACGAGCAATTCAAAGCAATTTCTTCCCCACAGACCCTCAAAGCCGTCCTCATCACAGGCGGCGCCGACATGCGCGCCCAGGCTATTGCCCTCGCCGAGCGCCCGCACGTCGTCATCGCCACGCCAGGCCGTCTGGCAGACCACATCCGGACCTCGGGCGAAGACACCATCTGCGGCCTGCGCCGCGTCAAATTCGTCGTCTTTGACGAAGCAGACCGCCTGCTCGCCGCCGGACCAGGCAGCATGCTGCCCGACATTGCCGAATGCCTCGACGTCCTCCCGCCCTCAGAAGACCGCCAAACGCTGCTTTTCACCGCAACAGTCACGCCCGAAGTCCGCCTCGCAAAGGACAAGCCCCGCGCTCCAGGCAAGCCCCCGGTATTCGTCTGCGAGGTCGACACCCAAGTCATGGCGATTCCCCCAGGGCTCCGGCAAATGTACCTCCAAGTCCCCGTCACCCACCGGGAGCACTACCTCCATGTCTTCCTGCAAACCCCGTCCAACGAGTCCAAGTCTATCATCATTTTCACAAATCGCACCGCCACAGCAAACTACCTCCACCACTTACTCCACCTCCTCGACCACAAAGTCACCTCCCTCCACTCCCAACTGCCCCAACGCCAACGCATCGATAACCTCTCCCGCTTCCGCGCAGCCGCAGCCCGCATCCTCGTCGCCACCGACGTCGCGGCCCGCGGTCTCGACATCCCCGAGGTCAGCACGGTGATCAACTACGACATCCCACGCGACCCAGACGTCTACATTCACCGTGTAGGTCGTACCGCACGTGCGGGCCGGAAAGGTGACTCTGTGACATTTGTAGGCCAGCGGGATGTGGAGCTCGTCCAGGCGATTGAGGCGCGTGTGGGTCGGGAGATGATTAAATGGGAGGAGGAAGGTGTTAATCTCGAGACGCGCGTCGTGCGTGACGCGCTCAAGGTCGTGGGTGAAAAGAGCCGCGAGGCGCTGTTGGACATTGAAGAGAGGCGCGAGGTGGGGAGCAAGAGGAAGCGTGGCAAGGTCAAGCTCAGGGCGGCTGTTTGAGAAGGACAAGAGTCCCGCTGAGGAGACCAGAGCTATTTTGTTGCCGGTTTTGCGCATATTATTTGGACATTGGGTAGCATGCTCATCCAGCATTAGACCTAAGCTGTCTGCTCCCCGAGCGCTGGCTCTAACGATATGTCTTCCGTGATCGATATCGATAATTGGGAAGCATGAGATGAGCTCAACAGCGCGTGGTAGGTCTGGCCATTTGTTTTAATTGCATTCGTACATATATTCATGAACATGCACAACGCTATTAAATTGCATATATACCTGCTGGTAGGCCAAGACCACTGTAACAATTCGCCCAAGTCTATGGAGAATATATTGCCATGTCTAGCTATTCAATCACACCGCCGTCAAAGATACGTATCCAGCAGATCATACAATTGCACGTCTCCCGGGACATATCTACCATTAAACTGACTCAAGATTCATCACTCTCCACAGGCGTCTCGCTATGCTCCTTCGAGGTGTCTCTCGCTTCCGTGATCTGCGCACTGTGGTCATGCGCCACCAGATTTGGATAAGGGTATTTCGCAAGCAGGGACCGCAGGACGATTGCCATAACCAGTGCAATAACCATGAAAACCATCGTGACGGCAAAGCCTGTACGATGTTCGTTTGTAGAGCCGCTTGGGAAGAGAAAAGAGCCATCTGGTGGGGTGGTAGTGCCTGTAATTAGCAGAATACGATACAGCAAGCTGAACTCTGCCTACAGGAAGTATGAAGAAAATAAAAAGGAATACAGGTAGTTGCTGAGTCTGTATCAACGGGTAAGAAAAAACGCGACACTCACAAATCGAGGCACTGTTTCCAAGAGCATTGACGATCGCTTGAGCAATCGCTCGCTTTTCTGACGGGTGAGGGACTGTACGCAAATGTCTCATTAGTTCAACGCACCAGCAACTTCATGGTGCGTTTCCATTAGATTCACTCACTCGAATTTGATACGTATATACTGACGAGAGGGCCTGCAGAGACGAACGAAGAGTCAAATCACCGTTGCGTGACATTGTAGCTCGTAAAGCGACACTCACATGCGGCGTAAACACCTGCAACGCCAAAGCAAAGAAGCACATATCGTCCCGTTTTGTCCAAGACACCCAAAATGATTGCAAAGCTGACGACAGAGAGGGCGGATGCTGCCACAATGTGCCAAGCACGCTCTTGGAAGTGATCTGAAGAGAAACAAAAGGCAAGGATGGCTACAAAGGCGCAGACGTAGATGGGTGCGGTATAGTATTGAACTTCGAAGCCCGTATAGCCGAGAGACTGGAAGGTGTGCAAAACGCGAAGTCATATCAGCAGCTTGACCTCAAAGTACCTTGTGAACTCATTGAAGCGGATGCGTCAAAAGAAACGTACCTTGACAAGTTCGGGAATGAAGTACTGGATTGTCTGGGCCCCAGTTGTCGCCATGTAAGTCAATACAAAAGCCCATGTACGCCAATCAGTCAGGGCCATCTTGAGGGCTTCCATGTGACCAATGTCTTTGCCCGTCTGTGCATCACCGAGGTTAT
Organism: Coniella vitis; assembly: GCA_011317545.1. Lineage (NCBI taxonomy): Eukaryota > Fungi > Ascomycota > Sordariomycetes > Diaporthales > Schizoparmaceae > Coniella > Coniella vitis. The sequence continues at coordinate 1,386,171 of WUJK01000008.1, forward strand.
CCCGAGTCAATCTGGCGCTCGCCATGGCCTTTTCTTCAGGCGTGAGCCATCGCGTCGTCGAGGGGAAATCAGGCAGGGCGGAGAAAGCAAGGATGGACACCAGGCATGTGCCGGCGCCCTCAATCAAAAACAGCCAACGCCAGCCGGCCAGCCCGCGAGCACCGTCCAAGCTTTGTAGGAGACCACCGGCAATCAGACCGCCAAACATGCCCGAGAGGGCGACAGCTGTGTAGTAGATGCTGTAGCGGCGGCCGAGTTCGGATCTCTTGTACCAGGCCGACAACAGAAAGAGCACCCCGGGAGCAAAGCTGGCCTCGAGAACGCCGAGGAGGAAGCGTAAGCCGGCGAGACTATGCGATGTTTGTACCGCGGCAACGCACATGGAGACGCCACCCCAAATAAACATGATACTCTAACGTGTGCAAGTAGGGTAAGTCGCAGTCTATGCCGTCGTAGGAGTCCATGGACCTTGAAAAGAACGTACCGGCAGGTAAATACTTGGGCGCACTCTGGTGAGGAGCATATTGGAAGGGGTCTCAAACAGCACATAGCCAATGAAGAAGACGAGAAGGGCAGTGCTGTATTCCTGGCTGGACATGTTGAGGTCGTCACCCATGCCACCCTAGAGTGAGAGTAATATTGTCAGGCCCGGGCACAACGGTGAGCACAAGGAAATCTACTGGCAACAAATGGCTGACCGTGTATGCATTTCCAATGTTGCTGCGGTCGAGCTAGAGGTGTGCCACGGCATATCAGCGCGGGTCATGTAATTTGATACACCTTGGCATGAATGGCGACTTACGTAGCTGAAGAGGTACATGATCCAGACAGTGGGAATTAACCGCATATCGATTTTGCGGACGACAGCGCGCTCCGCATCTGCCGAAATAGCTGTGGAAGTCCCATCAGGACGGTCTTCGACGTGAGAAGGCGCCGGCTCGTTGGTCGCTTTGCTCACCGTTCGATCCATCGTCAAAGCTGGGCTGGAAGGAGGAGGGGGGGAAAGCGAAGGTAAGGATGATGATGGTGGGCAATTTGCGTGGAAATCTTGAGAGCCCGCAGCATTGCAACCAGGTCAGGAACACGCCACTATATTAATCTTTTGTTGAAGAGGAACTGCATGTAGTCAAGCCTGGATGGCATGCATATTTTGCTTGGGTCGGTCTGCAGGATGCTGGGATGGCAGATAGGCTCTTCACCCCGCATATGCACGCCTCTGAGTCGCGAGTGGGCAGCGCAATGTCCTCAGGCGTGACACCCATCCCAAAGTTGTTGGCAGCGCCGGCTGGGGCAAAGGAGGCGTGCGACCCCTTCCCAGAGTTGATCAGGAGCAAGCTCAAGCTCAAGCGCCTGTCGCCCACCGTCCACCGCCCTGCCGCCGCCCACGCGGTGGGGGCAAGTAGTGGGTTGTGCTCCTGCTTCCGGGAGCGCACCGCAAACGTGCAAGTGCAACCGCCCACCCGCGCCTTCCTCTCAGGCAAATTCCTTTCAGGCTACCATCGTGGCAGCGTGGCAGCAGCGTAGCAGGGCAGCTGCAAAGCTACCAGAGTATGCACCCAGGCACTCGTCACCCGCCGCGCAAGCCAAGCCAGGCTCTTGTCCATCCCTGGGTGACCCTCGAGACGGGGTCACCCCATTAGTTTGACACTTTCAAGATCCGAGATCACCGACCCCAGATTACCAAACCCAGATGCACAGAACTGGAGGGACCACAGACCCGCCCCCAGTGCCAGTGGACACTACGCGAGCCGCCAACAGGTCCACCTGGACAATCCCCATACTATTTGCCTTCTACATAGTCGAGTCGCGGGGAAATGCCCCGCCTCCAGCTCTTTGCAACACCGTCATTTTACCGTCACTGCATTGTGAGCAGCCATCGACCCCTCTGCCCAGCGCCCATGTCGCCTACTATAGCAGTCGAGTCACGAGTCTCAGCACGGGCACCCATCCGTTGAGCCCCTGACGCGTATACCCTTACTACACAGCCGAGCTATCCCAGGTTCTCGGCGAAGGAGTGGCTGCCAACATGTGCCACCGACCCAGCAGACTGGGTACGCGATGGCGGGTAGAGTCGTTCAATAATTCAGTCGGTCTGTCACTAAGCAGCTAGCCGTTGTTGGCCTGGACCGTCCACGGGGCTATGCCTCCAGCACTTTGGATCGCTGTGGCTGAGTATTAGCAAGGACAACACATCTTCCACACAGTATGCGACCGAGGCCAGTGACTGTCCGTCTTGACATTTCATCTCGCAAGCTATTTCTGGAAGAACGCATGATTGTTTACATGCAAGATCACGATCTGTTTCAATCAGAGTAGCTCGCGCCGTCCAAGACATCTCTATTGGCGAGACTGTGCCAGACTTCGAGAGCGCTCAATGTGTTTCTTCAGCAACGGTTGCCAGCCCGCACATATTTGAATACACACACGTCGCATTTGTTTCAACATGGGCATGTACCAGAGCGGAGCAGTACCGAGACTGGGAACCGTCTGGACCCAGTTGGGTGAAACGCGTCGAGCGTCGGGATGGTCTGCTGCGAATAGTAACAGTTGCGACTGAGGTTACACATTGTCAGGCGGTCTATGTCAGGGGCCCATGGCACTGTCCTTCAAGCTAACAAGAGAAGCGAGTATGGTCTGGATCCTAGAGCCCCGATTCAGGCGGTGGCACAAATCTCACGACTATTGTGGAACGAAAAGATGATGCGACATGTGAAAAGGGACGCAAAAGGGGTGAGTTAATGAACAAGAATTGTCAATTTACGTTCACACTTCAGACCCAAACTAATCTAATATATGACAGACTGAGAAGTTCGCCAAGAACTCAGCGAGTCACTCCATCTTGCTCGAACGAACACGCATGATTAGTTTCACGTATAGGTAAACGTGCGAGTTCGCTGTGTCAAATGTCTGATACGAGGTTCACCACATGCAGTGGAGTCCGCCTTGGGGCTCACGAGATGAGACGAAAAGCCTTTAACTCAGTACTTGGCAGGCTCGGCTCAGCCTTGCATCTATTCCCAGATGCGTTTCCTTGTGCGCCCATTTCTGAAGACTAAATTGGTAAGGGTTCAACATCTGGATCATAGTACGTTAGCCTCCAAGCACAAGCCAGACATGTTGGATTTCTCGTATGTACGACGCATAGTGGAGGATAAAGCCCAAAAGGCCCGCTAGGATGTCACGGCATTCTATGGCCAAGTCTGGCTTGTGAAAGGCTGTACATGGTCTCAGAATGTGTTACTCATCTCAACGTCGGCTGCTAAAGTCTTACACCACAACCTACCCAACCCAGTACTACAAGAAAGCCCGGTTAGGCAAGTCTATCCTGCTTCCGGTGACAATGGTGGCTCAAATGGTAAGCATGCATAGAATGCCGTGTGCGTGACACCCGAGCTCGGCTTGGGGGAAATGCTGTGCTGGACTGAAAGTACTGGAAACACAAAACAAGCGGACTGGCCATATGCATAGAAGCCTATCAAATTTGAGTTCACGTATGCAAAATGACAACTTCAGGACAGGAACGAACACAACGCAAGCATAAGGGCATCGGGTGTCTGTACAGGTTCCATCATGCGCACCGGCCTTTTCCCATTGTCAAGGTCAGCTTCCAATGATGTAGCGCACTGTATTTGACCGTGAAGACGATATACTCGGTATGCCCACTTACATGCGCTTTCCTCTGTTGCGGATAAGTGTCAGACGCACTGGTGTTGATTGGTCTGACCCAAGCAGTCTTTCTTATCCGAGTACCCATCCTGTGGAAAAACTTGGCTTACTCACGGGTTGACGAAGAACAAATGGGTGACACTCACCGACAAGCCCCCCGCCGAGCAGGGCCCGCGTTACACGAGGCGCAGCATTCCACATTCACGAATTGCATCTGGGCCTTGGCTTTGAGGGATTTTGACCAAGGCACACAAAAGCACTGTGCTCTGCCAATGCCGCTTTTTGCTACTACTCCTACTCCTACTCCTACCTATGTGGTATCGTGCTTACTGCCCAGGTGGCTTGTTTGTCCGACCGACTGTGGGTTGCGGTTGCCTGTACCTCATGACGAGAGCCTTGGACTGTTCTGCCTCTGCCTCTGCCGGCGCCTGCGCATAAAGGAATGACGGTAGAAAACACAGGCCTTTGAAGGGGTCCTCGAACATAGGCCCATACTCTATTCTACTTTTGTAACGGGCAGGCCCTTGCATTGCTTAACAGAATGAAGGGAGTGGAACAGCCCATCCGGGGTTGGCCGGCTAATTGTCGCCGGTCTTTCACTTCCCACTGACGGACGGTACTTGTGTGGCGTGAATCAGTGAGTGGAAACATGTCTTTTTTCCCCTCCGTCCTTTTGGACTCACTTTTCTGTAAAAGAAACACATGGTGTTGTTGTTGTAGGCCGCAAGTACCGATTCTTGAATACCAAGTATCCTGCCTCATTCACCCAACCGACAGGCGAGCAAATGAGATGACTGGGGCGTTGATGCGCATCGGTCGTGATTCAAATTAACATGGCTGCCTATTGTTATTTACTACTACTGCTTCTGCTTACTGCTACACCTTACAAAAAGAACCGCCCCCTCCCCAGCCAAAAGAGAAAAAGTCGGTTTCGTCAATTCAATACTCGTCAATTTGCGAGGCTGCGTGTCACGTTGCGTTGGCGTTGCAGCTCGTTTCAACAAGGGGGGGGGGAAGCAGAAATGCAGAACAAACCACTACTTATATTCGGCTGCAAAGGTACCGAAATCGCTTGGCATGAATGATGCGAATTAGGAATCCCTCGTTACATTTGTACGTGTCTTTGTTTCTTTTCTTTTTTTTTTATGTGTGTCTCTCACAAATAGTCGTACTGTACAAAAAGTACACATGTACTATGTACCGGAACCAAAAAAGACCGCCTTGTTGGTTGTGTCAGCCCTACAGGTGGAGATGCTGTCAACCTGTTCCACCAATGCCCAATGCCAAAAAAGCCACTTGGGGGCCCGAGCGCAAAGATGTACAGAAATGCTTTGCATGCCATGGTTTACAGATCTGTATGTACGGAGAGCAGGGACACCAGTCGGGCCCGTGCGAGCTTTTTTCCTTCATACTACATTTTACATAGTAGTTATGCCCAGAATTTCCAATTGCGCAATTTCGCAATCTCGCAATCTCGCAGAGTCTCGTCAAGACGAGAAAAAACGAATTGAATAAGAAAAGAAAAAGAAGAAAGAGAGAGGGAGAGAGGGAGAGAGGGAGAGAGAGAAAAGAAAAGAAAAGATGAAAAAAAAAAAAAATGGCTCGGATGCTCGTGTGCGCACTGCGCGATATTATTGATATACTGCATGACATATAGTACGACTTCATTCTCGATTCTTTTTCTTTTCTTTTCTTTTCTTTTTTCTTTCATTTAAAGAGAAAAAGACTAAATCAGAAAAAGACATCCCATGTTGCTTATTTGGGAGAATGGTTTTGCTCCCACTAATGTAACTACATAGTAGTCGCGATTCAGACTTATAGTTGGTTCTCAATCTACATGCATAATATACACAGGAAGAGACACCTCTACTTTTGTTGTCGTGAAATGAAGTGCCGCATGGAAAGAGTCGGAATGCATTCCAGTCCCATGCCGTGGAGATCGCGCACTGACTTCAACCACCATGACCACGGGTAAATAACTCAGCAGAAATAAGGAAGCATGAGCTATTGTAACGCAAACTTGCACGTCAATTTGTCATTTTGAGAAAAACAATCCATGAATTCATCAGATGATGGATGACTTTACATGGTCGTAATACTACTTACTACTAGTGCACGTACAGTACAGACATGATCTCGGGGGAAAAGAAGGATCCCGACTCATCCCGTCCGCAAGTAATTCGGGCAGAGTGCGGCAATGGGGGGGAGTTGGGAGGAAAAAGGGAGCAGGGGCAATCTTGTTCAATTCCATGGGATCTAAAATTCATCCGTAATCCCGTCCGCGGATTCCTCGCTGACTAGGTAACTTGGTATGATAGTGCTATGTAAGTAAGTAAACCCCTCTCCCCCCCAAAAACCGTCACCGGAGAGAAACTTCGGCATGTTTGCCCGAGGCCGAGGCCGATGCGAGGGCGACCCTGTCGGCCTGTGGGAAGCAAAACTGCACTGCCTGGGTGCCGACTGAGTTCGGTATTCCTGGGTGGTATTTCTTGCCATCACATGCACAATCCTTCTCTTGTCTTTGATTTGAACTCCTGGAAAGGATATGTGGAATTCTGTACGTTTCCAATTTCGACGATGAGTACGAGCGGGCGCGGGCGCGGGCGCGGGCTGATGGCAGCCCAAGGAGCTTGTGGATTTGTTATTAGTAGGATTTTGGCCTGTGGCTGGTGGGCGGAGCCGCGGAGACAGCGGCAAGCAAGTAAAAAGGGCCCCTGCCTTCCGGGAGCACAAGTACCATGTACCCTTTCGGAAGTAGGCCAAGGCTTTGGAGGGCAAGTTCCTCGTCTATCAGATCTGTGAGGCGCAGCCCCCATCAGGCTTTGTAGACTTCTAGTACAAGTACGTGGCTTGTCGAATACGCTGCCCCGGCGCTCCAGCTCGTCTGCCTGGCAAAAGCCTATAACCTCATTTCTGCCAGTCATGCACATACTATGTACATGCTCGTAGCATAGAACTTGCTTGACCTGGCCAGCTACGTAGCTATGCAGGTCTGCGAAACCCTTCAGCAAAAACATACAAAACCTTCGGGGCGTAATTGAGAAACAGGAAATTGCTCTCGTGGCCTGACAGATATTCCTGTTCTGATGCCTGCCTTTTTCAAAGTGTTCCCGAGTGGCCGACCGAAACAAATGGGGCGTTGACCGAGATCCGTTATCTGGGGGTGGGGCGGTTGGCTGTCAACTCGGTCATTCAAGAATTTTTTTTTTTCTTTCTCTCTTTCTTCTTGGTTCCAAACAAGAAAAAAAACAAGCAAACAAACCCATATCCAATGTGACAGTCCGGGTGCCGCCGGCCGCGAGGGGCATAGTAGCAAGGACAACGGCACTAGGTCGGTTGCTCAACCAAGGCCCAAGGCCAGTAGTAAAACGAGTAGAAAGTAGCCTCTCGTCGCGTCGCGTCGCGTCGGCCGGCCGAAGGTTGGCATCTTAAAGAGTCGGAGGGTCTTCTGTCACGAGCGAGACATTTTTTCCCCTCCGAAAAACTCACGATGTTGGGTCTTGTTGGGCTAGGTGGGCGTTTGTCAAAGTATATATGTACGTATAGATGTACATATTCTGCAATGCGCTGCCACGTCTGCTATCAAGATGCAGTGCCAGATTTCGAGATTTCACACCTACACGTACGTAGGAAGTACATACATATGCATATGCACACAGTATGTAGGCATTCATGGATTTTTCCCTGGCTTTTGGCGGTAGATGGGCGGTAAGTAAAAAAAAACAAAGGTGTGGTGGATCCCCAAGCAAGTACTCTAGCACAAAAATGCAACATTCCCAGATCCACTGAGGAAAAAGAAAGAAAAAAGGTACTCGACTGCAGCGATAGTGTGCATACATGTGGAGATGAGGAAAATTTTGGTCAAAGCTTTTCGTTTTTTCCTTCTCCTTTGGCATTGTCTTTTTTTCCTTTCTTAAAAAGTGGATATTCGTTCTTCTGTGAAGGGGACGCTGTAGAGGTCCGGGACTAACAGGTGATGGTGAAGTTCATGCGGGCTTGCGACTGAAAAATCGTACATGATACAGTGGAAATGTTGCATTGGGAAGCAAGAGTTGGGCTTGAACGTGCTGGCCGCCTGTGTTTCGGTGCGATGAGGAACGCTGCCGAGCCGACGCCGCTGGTTGGCTAGCAGCCAAGTAGATGAGTCGACCAGAGAATGGTGTTGTTCTCCATCCTATGTATTATGCAGTCGGCAATGTACACAGCGCCCTGCAGTCAGTCAGTCAGTCAGTCAGTCAGTCAGCGAGGACATGAATGAAAATTTTCAGGGCAGCGCCCGTGCAATGCAGATCTCTTCTCTCGATGCGTCCCTGCCCAGGGGTCTCAACGGGCGTTTGTCGTTTTGTTTAAAGATGGGTCGGCTACGGGGCGGAGATTGGCCGCAAAGGTGCTTTATTGCTCGCTGCAGGGCTGGGCCATGTCGAGATTTCTGGGAGGCCTGAAAAGACATGTTCGACATGCCTGCACGCATCAGACAGCATACTAGTGTACTATATGATCCGGAGAAGAGACTTGACATGTCCGTGGATGTTGCGCAAAACTGTAAGAATTGGTTGATTAGGAATCCATAGGCTTCCCAGGGTGCTCTGATTGGCTGGGCTGGGGGAGAGGGCAGAGATTGATAATCAAGATAGGCTTGGATGATGCCTGGGCAACGGGACTTGAGTTCCCAGCGGGTCATGGTATACTGATAAGTACATGCCTATGTAGACCCTTGTGGAACGTTCTGAATGCGCCCATGTCTGGTATACTATGATAGTAAGCAGAGACCCTTGGCGGATAACTGTACGTTGCGCAATTCATCCCATGATCCAGGTTGCCAGGACGGGGCCGTGTAAGGTTGCCTTAAAGTCTCCCCAATCGCAGTACTGTGTACAACCCGAGAGGGCCTGCCATCGCCAATCCTGCAGGAGCACGTACAATTGGATTTGTCGAGCCCAACGAGGCTATGATGAGACACTGTCCGTCGACTCATCCTGAGCAACGATTGTATGCATGCAGTAGAGCTGTATTATTCTTGTCCGACCACATACCATGTACACATGTTCGATAACGCTCGCCGGGACGACTCAGATGCGGAGTTACGGCGGGCAACGAACTCCGGCTTCGACCTTGTCGGATAGTGACCGTGAGCGCGAGATTGGCCCGTCCCGTTGGCGCGACTTTGCGCAGTGTTCATAGTGAGTTGTGCACTAGGTGCTTTGTAACTGTGTCTTCGCAACGACGTATGAATCATAGCAGATCAACGGCGCTAGCGGATCAAGACCTGAGGAAGGGGGGTTTTGCCTTTTTTGTTTTCCCGCTTGTCAGAAACTCGAGGATTCGTCATAGGAAAAGTTTGGTGACACACCATGGTAGCTTTGACAGCATTGGCCGACCGACACGCCCTGATTATGTATATAATGCACCCAGTACATGGTAGCTGGCCGAAGGCCCGTCGGATTGGTCGGGCGTACCGTAAGGACCGGACGCCCACCTTCGTATACATAGCACATGGCATGACTATGGATGTAGAGCTCGCATTGCAGCGCCAGGAGCGGAACGGACACGTATACGACCTCCCACAGCCGCCAGCCAGGCTGGGCAGAGAGGCAGAGTCATACCGCCTCGTGCTCGAATGGCGCCTGCATACAGCACATACGTAGCCCTCATCGTCTGCGTGTGGACTGAGACGCACCGGCTGGCTGGATGGCTGAATGGACTTCTGGCTTTACCGCTTGTGCTGGAATCTGGCACCCTGGTGCAAGGGCTTTCCTTTCGTGCCTCTTGTCGCAAAGTCCACGGGGCCGGACAGAGCCTGAGAGCCAAGGCAAGGCAGCTGCCCCGGACTGCAAAGAGCCGCCTGGGCAGCAGACAGCTTTGTGTTGCGAGGGAGATAAAACTGTCGCAAAGTACCCCTGCCGTAGTAAACGAGTGGCTGCGGTACGTCCTCCCGTCGCCCTTATGACCGGCCGGGGCCAACTCAAAACCCCGAACGGGAACAGGGCGCTGGGCACTTCGCAACTTGCTCGGGTTTGTCAGCCCCTTGCGCGCGCCCTGACCGCCGAGTGACAAGGTACGCCAAGCACAGACAGGGGCCTTCCCTGCGCTGCCTCGCAAACCCTGCAAGGATGGCCTGCCCCGCTGACTGTGGATTTCTAACAGCGCAGGCCGAGTTGGGCCCCATGAACTGGCACAGCGCAGCACAGTACGCACACGCGGTACACGACAGGGCCGCAGCAGCCAGAGAAAGCAAAAAAGACGGTCAGCGTCCAACGTTGATAAAAGCATCGTGTGCCCCCCATCCGATCCGTCTTCTGGCTCGCCTCGAACTGACCTATACTTGACCTGAGCTCAACTCGGCCACCAAAGCAAACACTTGAAGATACATCCTGCAGCAACAACAGCCCTACTTGCACAACAACAACAACAACAACAGCATCAACAACAACATTACCGCAGCATATGCAGCACACTCCACTGCCGCCATCTCGTCACCAGCAACACGCACGCACGCAACCACCCGCCGTGCGCACCTCACCAGCTAGCGACTGCGGCACATCAACTGTGACTCCTGCCCACCAGCAACAACCCCTGCCCCACCCGCTTATCGGTGCATTGACTCACCACCAGCGCCTCCACCGACCGCAATTAAGCAAGACAAGGGAAAAGAACGTGATCCAACCAGAACATACAAGAGCCCCAACCCCCAGCCCGCCTTCACAATGTCGACTTCTTTTGCACCGTCCACACCCTCACCCATCTTCTCATCCCCAGCTTCCCCCTTCAAGAAGCAAAGGATGTCCATCACCCAGACCTACTACCTCGCCCACAAGGCCCGGGCTAAGCTCTCCCACGAGGCTGCCATGCCTGACCACAACCTGCGCCTGCTCGTCGGCCATGCAAACCTCCTCGACGGCCTGATGCTGGAGCTGGCCGATGCCGAGCGTGAGCAAGAGTCGTGGTTCAACAACTCGGTCCGCAGCGCCTCCCACCCAGAAAAGGCCGCCGCCGAGGAGGACAGACACATCCAGTGGGCTGATGCCATCCCAGAAGAGGAGGACGAGGACGAGAACGACTACGACGATTCTGCTTCCTCTTCCGATGACGGCAGCGACATCTCTGACGATGAGGAGGACGATGAGGACATTGAGATGGCAGACGCTCAGCCCCTGCGCCGCGTGCCATCCCACAAGGCACCAGCCAGCCCGCGGATGCAAGTGGTCGAGATCGACATGGAAGACTACGAGGAAGACGAGGAGGAGGAGGACTACGCACAACTGACCCTCACCCGCTCGCCATCTCACCACTCGAGCGTTTCCTCCCCACCAGAACTGGAGCATGACTCGGACGACTCTTCGGAAGACGAGTCCATGCCACCCTCACCACCAACCGCACTGCTACCAACATTTACTGCTCGTGACAAAAACAACCAGCGCCACCACCACCACAGCACAACCATCTCCAAGCAGCAGAAGCATTCAGAAAACCAATCAGACGCAGCAGCAGCAGCAGCAGAAGAAGATGAAGAGCTGTATGACGACTCATTTCACTACATGCCAACACGCAACCCCGCAAGGCTCGTGAGCACAATATCAGTCTACTAGACTGACATGCAAATCGCGCCCGCACTTTCAGCCAGCCCCCACATTGGGGGCCTGTTGTTGACCAAGCAAACTCCCAACACTCTCTCCCACCACCACTACTACTTCTTTCTGCATTTGGCATATTTCGAAATGGGTCTAGCGACGATCGGTTTATTTTGATACCAACTCTGCATAGCATTGGCGTTCTTTGGATTTTCATTTTCATTACAGCATGGTGATACCACAGTTTACGGGGCATTCACATTTTTGGGATTCATTGGGAAACAGGCACATGAATGACATTACACGTCACCACTCATAGGAACGAGAAAGAGAGATAAGAAGATGATGGAAATAATCCCAGGTCGCTTGTTTTTTTGGGGGGGGGGGGGCGATGCGGACAACTGGATCCGGCTATCTGACGCCCCGGCTTGATCGGAGGCTGCAGGTCAAGCGACATGGCTGGGGGAAGGAGGGATCGCACTGCAGCACATCAGGCATATCACATTGAAATACATAGCAAAGCCCAAGAGATAACCAAAAACATGGAAAAATACATAACAATTTGCCTCAACTATATGCAGTGCCTCAATTCCTCAATAAATGCATCATGTGAAAGGTTCAAATCTACACATTTATCTGTATCTCTGGTTAATTATCGTCGTACATCGTCATCAGTATCGTCATCAAAAACGAAACAACTAAGGTGTATCCATCTACCACCAAAATCTCGATTGCAAAGCCCAGAGCCAGAGGCCAAAAAAACAAAAAACAAAGCGAAAGCCAAAAAACTCAAAGGCGAAAAAAGACAGGGGGAAAAAAAAGAGACGATCGGAGACACGACTTGCGACTCCGATTGCGTCAAACTTGGCCGCAGCTCCCGAGGTCGGAGGCTCTCCTAGCCGACACCTCTGGTTTGGAAACGAGTCCACTGCTACGTACGCAGGAAACTGTTTGTTCTTGTCTTTTCTACTATGTACGCTGTTGGGCCTGTTTTCCCTTTTGACTTCGCGCCGTTCCTTGTTCCGCCGTGTGCCGAGGCGAAAGGCGAAGAATGGATGGGATTGTCATGAATGAATCGCTAGTATCAGGGACGTATCCCAGACCCGCTGGATAGTAGTGCTCGTACTATACTCATAGTCTACTATATACTGTAGCTACTATTCGTAGTACCTCTGTACTTTGTACCTTTTTTGCGGGGTGTTTTTTTCTTCTCCTTTAGTCGTCGTCATAGTACTCGTTCGTCCAAAACCCGCTCGTTACACACCTCTGATGAAGCAATTCACCTTCCTGAGGAGAGAGGCCAAGCTTTTGTGGCAGCGATACCAAAAAGTGTTGTGTAACTTATGTTTCGCCCTCTCTTTTCACCCTCCCCTTCTCCCCCTTCCCTGTACTCGTACTTGGGATCGTCTGAACATGTTCAATCAAGTGGTGCCCGAGGTACTTGCTCTTCGTGTTTAAGCATACACATACCTCGGTAAGTACAAAGTAAGCTATAGTAGCGAGTTTTTTTTTTTTTTTTTTTTTTTTTTTTTTTTTTTTTTTTTTTTTTTTTTCCTTTCTTGAAAACTAGTCATGGTTCCCCGCCTGTTCATCTCGTCTGGTGTGTATTTCTCCCGTGTTTTGCTTGAGAGGAGAAATGGTTCCTTGTGTTTGTCCAAAAGCCAGGCTGCCAAGACGAAAAATAGTTTAAAAAAATTCAAAATTAAAAGGACGAATGAATTTGGATACCACGTCACAAGGAGTTGCGTTTTGCCTTGGTTGGGCTGGGCTTGGCTTTTGTCGCTTGAGCTTTATTATGGACTAAGTATCATCCGTCCGGTTCCTGAACGGCCGAGTATCCATCCCGTTAAAGTGTAATGCTTACTATGACATCTGGGCCGTGGGCGGGAAATTATCATCTGCTCAACATGTTGGTTAGTTTGTGTGAGGGACTATTGGTCCCTTGGATTACTAATATAGGAAACCAACATTTGATTCTCGTATATCTGTGTTTCTGTGATATAGTGGATATGTCAGCCGAGCTTGTCAGTTGGTCACTCGGGCGGGCTATTGTATCTTTGGGTAAATCACATGGCTGTTTTCCAAAGAAATCACGGTCCAAATCAGGCCTCACTATTTGTTAGCCCGTAGGACCCGTAAGATGAGCCCCCCCCCAAAATCCATGCCACTGATGAGCGCAATATTCCATCGCAGTGTTGGTGGTGGTGGTGGTTGTGGTTTTTGTTGGCATTATTTATAACCCTGACCAACAATAATAATTCACATCATCAAGGTTACCAACAGAATGCAATCTACTATACAATGTATACACACTTATCAAATATCCTCCAAAATACTACCCCGTACTCGCTACCGCATACCGGGCCCCCGCTTCCGTAGTAGCTCCATGATGGCCGAGGTATCCAAGGGCGACAGAAACCCTTACCATCATTTTATGCACTCATCAGTAATTTACCAAGAAAGAAAAGAAAAATACTTATGTACATAGTCACAGCAGATTCAAATATATCAAGGAAGCATACCTGGGATCCCACAATACTAAGCATTTACTATATACACAAGTAAAGTTTGCGAGATACCCTCAGGGCGGGACCGATCCCGTCATCGGCTTGCGTTTTCCCCCCCCATTGAAAAATCCAAGATAAAGATCACCTCGTGCACCGTGCACCCCCTCATTCTTTTTCCTTTGGGGCCATGCCCGATACTTTCCATCCATTGTGTGATATCGCGATTATGTGATCGACAATGTGCCGGTGATCGTGGGTCCTCATAAAGCTTGCTGCTGCTGCTGCTGCTGCTACTGCCGCCGCCGCCGCCGCCGCCAACAACACCACCACCACGACAATTAATTGTGCATGGGAGCATTGACCATCACGGGTCTCCCAGAGAGACTAGTTGAGCATGTTAAATACTGTACTAAATAATGCAAGTAATTTATATGTACGCGGTGTGCTATGCAACTGCAAGTCAGTCAGTTCTCTCCCCCCCCCCCTTCTCCTCTTCCCCATTTCTGCATCGGAATGCACCAGCCAGCCACCTTTGTTTAATCTGCACGGCGTGTCAAACTTTTTTTCCCCCTTCTTTCCTTGGCCAGGGACATCTACACAGTACAGTGCGATGACTGCGTCACTTGGGGCTGCTGTTTTGAAACGAAAAAGCAGGGTAAAGAACACCTCTGTCTTCGCTTCATAGAGCACATACTACGGTAGTAACGCACACAAAGTACAGTACCTGGATACTATAGTACTGTACAGCGCATCCGCAGGTGTGGGGGGGGAGGCATTGGTTGGCGAAGGCTATATCGCAGATGCGACGGAATGTGAGCCCAGCCAGCCCCCTGTTTGACTTTGGGGGGGGCTCCCAGAAACGAAAAGATCTGCAGAGACTCTCCTCTACTAACATAGTATTATCCGGCTGCGCTCTCTCTCTCTGTGTGTGTGGTTACATTGTAGGCGCATATCCCAGGCTCAATGCAGCGAGATTGGGTTGGAAATGTTTCACCTCAATCTGCGAAGCTTTTCTGGTCCTGCTGGTCAAATCAATGGTGCCATTTCCATTGGGGCTAAGTCATGGCAGCTGCCAGGTCACCTGTTATTGTCCTCAGATGGCTTAGTACATAGTAGCGCCCTTTCAGGTCCGACACCGTCCAAAATGCCCTTCTGACCGCTCCAGCCGGGCTGTGGCAGAGGACCAGATGCCATAGCACACACACTGTTTGTACTACGGACCAGGCGTTTGTACAACACACATATGTGCAATACTGTGTGTGTGTGTGTGTGAAGGCCCCATGCCACCATATAGCTAGCAGCATACTATGTAGTGGTGCTGCAATGGAAAATGAAGTGACCTGCTGAGTCAGGTAGCGTCCTCATTTGCAGAAAGGCGGTAGACAAATCTTCAACTGTCCGAAAAGTCCACCGCCGGTCCTGCAACGCCGGCAGTTTGCCTGCACGGAGCATCGTCCGATACAAGATCCATTTTCGGTCCAGAGGGGTCGATCATGAAGGAGTCGGAGTTGGAGTCGATGCGTACAGGAGGCTGGTGCGGTGTGTATCAAACCTCTGCCTGGCAATGTACATAGTATCTCCACTACTATGTACACTGGTGCGATTAGACCATGCGGTGAGCAGAGCAAAAAGTGGGAGCCTCCATGCACGCAACATGGCGGTCGGCTCCTGGCCCGCCACCGCTTCCCAGATCTGCCCCACTTCACGATGGCGTCTCTCTTCACACCGTTGGAAAAAAGACCCAGTCTGGTGTGGGAGCAGGCAAGGACCCATACTGTGCCAAAATGCAGGCAGCGCAAACAGTCCTGCTTGAAGGTCTCATTGTATACATCTCGGAGAACAGCGATACTACTGTGTATGTAGCGTCAAGCGAAGCTTTGTTTGTTGTGTCTGATGTTGAGGGGGGCCCAGGCCTGATGATGAAGCAGACAATCGTAAAGCCAAACAAGTGGGGTGCGCAGCAAGAAAAACGCATCTCATCTGGCATCTGGTTCACGATGGCGATTTGCGCAGACTCGGGCGCGCGGTGTGGCCTGTTCGCTGGCACTCTTGGCGTCTGGACGGGGCTCACTGTGGCCTCCGCTCTCGCGTATGGGGACAACGCATTCATGTCGAGGTGATGCGGCGATGCGGCGACATGGTCCTCGGTCAAGACCGAGTCCTGTCCTCTCCTGGCCTGGCCACTTCTGCCCCCCCTCTTTCCTGCTTTCCTGCCCAGGCGACGGAGTATTTGGATCTGGATGCGTGCGAGCTCGGGCCCTACCTTGTTGCTGCGTGCAGATGGCACTGTGTAGGGAGTACTGCATGTCTGTGGAGCTGAGGATCAAGTCGGAGCAGAGTGAATGCATGAGAGTTGTCGAGGCGGTCGGTCTTCAGGTACGGGATACGTCGGCAGCCGAAACTCCGTGCCGGGGATGGGTGTCTCGGTAGATGATCCACTTTGGCCCGAGCCTTTGCCCGGCGTGCTTTTTGATTAGATACTCAAGTCATATACCTGGATGCGCGTTAGCTTTCTACTGTTTCTCTCTCTCTTTCGCGCTCTCTCTTGACTTGCTTCACACACTAGTCGTCTCCAAGACTTGCCCATATTCAGGTGCAGTCAACGCTGAGGTACAGATACTGGACTCTGCTAACCGAGAAGAAATGGGCACCTGCGTCGCAATGCTAAGATGTTGATGTCACGGGTTTCGAGGATATGCTTTCGCACCAAACCAAAGTTCAGTTTGGAGCATGGATGACCCAAATCGTTGCTACCTCTCGACTTGAGACGGGCAGAGCTTTCCCGCGTTCGAGCTCCCTGCTGTCGATAGCTCTTTCCTCCCCAGCTGCTCCCCTCCCCAGTCCTCGAGGAAACTGCATGCCTCGAACAACGGCGCTGGAGGCAACTACAACCCAATGGCTCATTCCCTAGGTATAGGTACCCTATGCCTCAGCAGCACGTGCACGACAGTAAAGTGGGCTCCGACGAGGTCGAACCCTGCATTGACAGCAAACGAGCGCTGTGTCTGCGCCTGCAGGCCACCTTTGCCCGGACGTTCTACCTCTTTGGCGCCTTTACGTCGCACCAGTCCGCTACGACTACACAAGCCACGCCCCTCCAGACTCGGCTCCAGACATTAACCATGCCACCCGAATTCTACATTGACGACCCAATTGAGTTGGATGATGGACGAACGCTCGTTTGCCGCCGCCATAGATGGGTAGTCTGCGGCAAGTGCTGTGTCGATTACAGCTTCATGCAAGATATTGACCGCTCGAGTGGCATTGAGTTGGATGATGAACCCCCGCACTGGCTGCGTTTGAATCAGCAGTTGGAGGACGATGGCGGCGAGAGCAAGGACGACAACGATGTTGACGGCAACGACGATGACGATGAGCAACTCCCTAGTCTGATTCCTTCACAGGGCGAAGGGCAAACCTCCGCATCCAATGTTGCCATCTCAATATTGCCCAGCCCTCGACGCGGCGTTGGACGTGTGCAGGCTACCGAGTTCGTCTCGGCCTCCACGCCCGAGACTCTGTTTGTCGGTCGCAGGACGTACGCGCACTTTACGCGCTATGTCGACCGCCAAGACGCGGGCAGAGTCCTCATCTTCACGGACGGCGCATGCCTCAACAACGGCCAACAGAATCCCCGCGCCGGTTGGGCTTTTGTCCACGGCCCGCGTGCTGCCAATGATGCTCCATCAGTCGGCGATGCGCGTACCGTGTATGGTCGCCTCGAAAACACGGGTCCATTCGGTAACCCGGGCAAGCAAACCAGTAACCGGGCAGAATTGCGTGCAGTGATTGCCGCCCTGAAGTTCCGATCCTGGCCTGGCGAGGGCTTTCATACCATGGTCATTGCCACTGATAGTACATACATTGTTGACGGCGCCACCGGATGGGTCAGAGGCTGGGTCCTCAATGGATGGAAGACGCGAACCGGCGAAGAAGTCAAAAACAGGGATCTGTGGGAGTGTCTGCTCGGTCGGCTGGAAGACTTGGCAAGCAGAAACCTCGATCACCCAGACAAGCCGTTCAAGGTCCAATTTTGGAAAATTCCCAGGGCATGGAACACGATTGCGGATACAGCAGCCAAGCAAGGGGCACAACAGCCCGAAGTAGATTGTCAAGTTGAGTTTCTTGGGATATGAGTTATGGCATGGACCACGTCGATACGTGCAGCTGTTTGACAAAAACGTATTGAATTAACTGCATACGGGGAAAGGCTGTCTAGCTAGCTGTCTGGGAACTCTTCAAAAATAAATCAATAACTCGAAAAATGTTGGGCAAGGCTCGAGGGTTCTATGTCTTCTTGCAACAGTTGTCACCAGCGGCCGAGAGGCAGATCAAGAGGAATAAAGGGACAATATCCTCCTGCTAAACCTCCGATGTTCGAGATAATCTACTATATGTTTTTCATGGAATGTAGCAAAGTCGTTTTTAAGCACTTTGTGAGAAATTCATGCCACAATATAACTCCCTGGTTACAAACTCCAAGAGATGCTATTGCTGGCACCACTGGCCGTCGCAGTTTAAAGAATTAAACGATAGAATTTAATAAATGTTGATATTTTCCCAATTTTGGCCATCGAAATATATACCTGAGAATATTTACTCTCCATCTAGAAATTTTGTCAAGAAGTATCTAAATCCTTTCTCATGTCTCCAAAAATGCATGCGCGCCCTAACGTCTCCCACTGTTGGCGTGTTCATGACGCGGCGATGGCGGAAACTCCTCGCCAACAGCATACTCAAAGGGATTCTCCTCCAAGCTTTCCCTATCACCACGATGTCTGGTATGCGCCGTAGCAGGAGTAGTCGTGGTGGTGGTGGTGGCAGCAGCAGCAGCAGCATGTTCCCGCTTCGCTCTTCGCTTCTCTTCCTTCAATACAGTATCACTGCCAAGACTTTCAAACTGTGTATCACTCGTTTCTCCATTGTAATCCTCCTCCTCTTCTTCTCCAGCCTCAGTGCTACTCCCATCGCTCGTCGTCGTCGAAGCGTGGCGGTCTGCACTCACAGCTCCACCCTCGGCATCACCAGCGCCGCGGCCCTTTTCCGCATCATCCTGCGCATCGGGGTCCTTCTTCACGCCTGTAGGTGCGAACTTGCTGCGGATGCGGATGCGCTCGCCGTACTTGTAGAAACAGAATGGAATGAGCGCGAGGATGGCGCCCACGCCGCCAATCAGCGAGCCGCCGGGCCCGACGCCGAGGGCGGTAAACATTTGATCGGTGAAGAGGGGCGCTGCGGCGCCGCAGGCTGAGCGGGCGACTGTGTTGGCGGCGATGGCGCTGGCGGCGAACATGAGGTATGTGTCGACGAGGTCTGTGGGCGTGGCGAACGAGTATCAGCAAGACAGTCACTTTTCTGTAAGAAAAAGAAAAAGGCATTTTATCGCCGGACCACAAAAAAACAAAAAAAAAAAAAAAAAAAAAAAAAAAAAAAGGAACAAAGTATTAAATAGTACTTTACAGAGGAACAGAAAAAGCGACTCACAATTCAAAAAGGACACAAAAATGGTCAACATGGCAGCCGCCAGGAAGACACCAGCAATCGTCGGCACAATCCAATGGACATAGTTGAAGTTGGCCGACCAGGCATACCAGAACATGGCCAGGGCGAGCACCGGGCCGCCGAACAGCGCGGTGCGCAGTCTGTCTTCTGCGCGAATCGCTATGCCTTGCTTGATCTTTTTGGCCTGGTATTTGGTGTCCCAGAGGATGATCAGCGCGCCGAGCGCGGCGCCGACAATGAGGCCGATCAAGGGCAGCTCGCCCACGCCTGCGTTCCATCCGCGCTTTTCCTCGAATACAATGGCTGTGGAGGATATGTTAGTACTGGAACAGACGCGCTCTCGAAAGGTTCATTGTCAAGTGGGCAAAAAAGGTTACTCACGGTAAATGGCAAAAAGCATGTACAGCAGCAAGTAGACCACCGACATGTAGATGGCACATAGCAACGAAATAGTGTCAAACAGAATAATCCAGGGTCTCGTCAATGCGACCTTGTAGATAGACACCAGAGAAGTGTTGGTGACCTCAATGGGCGCCTTGACGTCCTCGTAGCCTGGAATCTGCGCCTTTCGAATGCGCCTTGCCTTGTGGCGCAGGATAACGGGCCCATACGTCTCAGGGATTGTAAAGAGAAGGATCGCGGTAAACCCGGCAAGGAAGAGCAGCACGTAGAAGCTCCATCTCCAGCCTTCAATTCCCTTTTTGAGCTGGAGAAAGCCAGAGATGACGGGTCCCAGAGCAGGGCCCGCCCAAACCATCAGAGAGAAGCCCGCCATCGCGACACCTCGGTCGAGTGGCGACCACAGATCGGCGAGGACACCGGGAGCATTGCTGAGCGGCGCAGCGACAAAGGTACCCGCCAAGAACCGGCCAACAAGCAAACTGCCAAAATTGGGGGGAAACGCACAGAGGAAGTTGAAGGCAATGTACGCCGTGAAGGTGATGTAGAAGATGGGCCGCCGGCCGTAGTGTTCGCTGAGAGGCGCAAAGAGCAGCGGCCCGGCACAGTAGCCCAGCAGGAACAATGTGATTGTTAGGCCAGCAGCCTCGGTAGAGACGCCAAAATATTCTTCGATGCTCGGCAGACAGCCTGACGGACTGGCCGAGGCAAAGGTCGCGTTGACGACCAGAAAGACGGCACACACTGTGATGTACACTCGTCGTCTAAACGTCCAGTTGAGAGGATTCTCAATGTCATCTTCGTCAAAGGTCAGGTGGCCATCATCGTTCAGTGTAGGCGGATGCTCAGCCGAGTGTATGATATTCTTGCTTCGATATGGCTTGGCTGTCGGCCGGGACAGGATCCTCTTTATCCCGACCATGGCACGTCGGGCACGCAATTTCTGCCGACAAAGTAGACGGCCCGTTCAAGAGGTCGCTCACGAGGCGGAAAGGGCGTGCAGAATGAACAACCTGGCGTATGATTTGAATATTCTAGCGAGGTAGATGTGCCTCGAAAAGAGCAAGCAAACCAGTGAGGCTGTCTTGGCGACCATCTCCATGGCAGCCTCTGGGCCATAGTTTTCTTTCTATACGAGTTTTGCACCACGGCTAGTGCTGCCGACTCGCTGGCCGACATGATGGCGAGCCCACTGGGATTAGAAATGCATCAAGGGAACGTCACGGGCGTAGACTCTGTAATTACGTCAAGCGCCGCGTTTTAGAAAGATTTCTCGGATTTAATTCTGCGGACAAGGCCCACTGTTGCATCCGGGTGGGAGAGGGGAATAACGGGCGAGATCTGATTCGCCCCAGATCATCACAGACTCTGGGGCGACTGGAGCTTTGCGCTGGACAATCTGTGCGTGGGTGGATAGCAAATGTAAGCGTCAGGACTAGAAGTAGAAGGATTCCAGCCCATCCGGAGGGAACTGACAGGCCGTAGGTATACTAACATAGTAGAGGGCTGGCTCACTCTAGCTTCGATGTTGAGGGTCATGGACGGTCGGAGGGTCGCAGGGCTTGGGCTCTTGCTGGCGTGCCATGTCCGATCCTCACGGATGCCGGAGATGATGGCATGCGAAGGGCGTTTTTCGGACGGATACTGCCCGTGGCGGACGCGGCCCTCATTGTCACGCAGACGAGGTCCTTTTTATGGATCACAGCTAATGGAATCTCCCGAAACCAGTGTCCAGACTTTGGGGCATCGACGTCATTTCACGCGGGTGGCCCTGATGCATTCTTGGCTTCCCTCGTGGTGTGCCTGACAAGCACGGCTGAGTGTCTGTCCTGTAATCGCGCGGTGAGCCCTGGATGCGCAGCGTACGTAGTAGCCATCCATCGTTTCGCCAAGTCACGGTCTCGTGCGCAATTGACTGCGGGCGCCACGACTCGGTCCCGTCTGTTTGATTTTCGGCATATCTGGCGGCACTTTAGCGTCGACCCTCGACTATGAATATCCAGACTTGTTATGACGCACGGCTGCATCCACCGAGGCTGCGTCCTTGTCAATTGGTTGCGCGCCGTCACTTTTCGTTGACTACGCTAGGGCTGGGTATGTTCGCCAGATGAGATCAGAAAATCTTGCAGCACTTCCTCAGTTGCATTCTTTAGTGGCGTATTGTTTCGGCTTGCAGGATTGACGGTGGTTGAGATGAACCCAAAAAAAAAGCCACCGAAGCAGCCAATCAAAAATGTTGGCTCCCATGCAAGAAACTGCCGGTTAGCGGCATCGATTACTTAAGCCACGCTAAAGCTTGCCGTGGCTCTTCCATCTCGGCGACTTTCCCGGCTGCCGGCAAGCCACGACGTGCGCCTCTTACGACGGCACCCGCGACAACCGCAGCCCGCCGCTGTACCAAATCTTTCTACTCTCCCCACAGTAAGTGGTTCTGTCATGACTACTTGGGCGCCTCTCAGGTGCTGGTCATGGACGACGACTATGTCCGCGCCCGGGAGGACCTAGACAAGGCTCGCAGGCTGCGCTTCAAGCGCCGCAAAGAACGGCGTACCCAAGCAACGAGAACCACAACACAACACAATGAAGCCGAGACCGAAGGCAAAACCGAAGCAGAGAAGCTACACACTGCCAGTTCGCAGACCGAGGCGGCGGTGAATGCGCCTGCACATGCCAAAAAGCGCCATTCAGCTGAAAATGCGTCTGGCAACTCGCGACCGCGCAAGCGTCAGCGCGATGATACGCATTCTCACACAAAGGAGTCCCGGCGACATGATCAGCCTGTCCCAGATCCCTTGGACGCTTCACCCTTTGCAAACCCCGGCGTAGCCTTCTCTGAGTCACTGTACGATGCCTTGGCCGATAGCCAAGGTGCCGCTTACTGGGAAAAGGTCTACGGCCAGCCCATTCACACATACCCGCGCGTGCGACGCAACCCTGGAACGGGAGAGTACGAGCAGATGGAGTGGGACGACTATTGTGTCTACGTGCAGCGCGAAATGTTCAAAAGAACCCACGCTGGCTTCATCGAGGAGCAGCAACGACGCGCCAATATGGCCAGAGAAGCCACAGCACAGGGAAAAGAGAAGATGAGAAGAGACACGGAGGAAGAACAGCGCGCTGAAGAAGAGGCCCGATTGGAGCGGGAGATTGAGCGCAGCCTGCGACGCGCCCAAGAGCGCAAAAAGGCACAAGCCCAGCTGCGCATGTTTGACAACTACAGCAAACGCTGGGAGCAGTGGGATGGTGAGCAGTCCAGCATTCCCTGGCCCACCGCGACGGGCCATCTCTCCCACATCACTGAAAGATCCATTCGATCCTTCTTTGTCCGGGGCCTGGACCTGAAGACCATCGGCGGCAGCGAGTTTGCTGCTAGACTCAAGACGCAGCGTGTACGATGGCACCCTGACAAGATGCAACAGAGATTGGGCGGCAAGGACAAGGTGGACAAGGGCGTCATGGCGAATATTACGTTGATTTTCCAAGTTATCGATACCCTCTGGGAAGATACCCGCAAGGCTAAATGAAGACAGCCTTGGCACTGCTAGAACATTACGTATCAATCAAAAGTAGGCAATTATCGAGTCAATTCTGTATATCCATTGATCCTCTACTCGTGTTGACTCTCATATCACCAGAAAGAAAGAGAAAGCCCAAGAATAAAGCCGAAACTCGGAGTAAGGAGCAAGATCAGTCGCTTCGATCAACAGAGTCATAGCATTACTCCTTATCCACTTCTTCCTTTCGCACGCCTTCAACTCTTGGTATTAGTTCCTCCACCAATTTGATCCAATGTGGCAAAATGGCCGTCTTGCGCAAATACTCTTTGCGTGGAACCTGACGAAGCCGTGACACTAAGAAGTCCGAAGTGGGCGCAGATGCCACGAGCCCAGGGCGCTCTTGGACTTCAGCTTCAGTAAACCCTTGCTGCTTGAGCCTTCGTAAACCCTTGCTGCTTTTTCTGTTCTATTTGATGATCTGCGAGCTGGGGTATGGCCAAGCCCAGCAGCGGCGTTCGCACGACATCTTGAGCTGTACCGGCCTGTGTTTCCGAGGCTGCTTCAGTAGCCTTCTGATGAAAGTTTCGTGACATGACAATCGCGTGCTTATGGAGCAGGTGGGCTCTGAGGTTATCCGTTCTTCCGCCCTTGAAGGTCATTTTGCAGAGATGACACTCCAATCTCTCATTACCATGGGTCTTCATATGGCGCTTCATATTAGAAGCCCGACTTTTTGTACTGGACATGCTGAAGGACCTGTACGTGCATCCTGGGTGCGGACACCCATCTGGTCTGTGATATTGACAGTTCAGTAAGTGCTTGTTCTCTTTTCTTTTTGTTCTTTTTGTCTTTACCAACAGTGAATTAGGGATCACCGCGACCTACACTTCTGGTTTTGCGGCACTGTCCTTGTCCTTGCTTGATTTTGTGCTGCGCTTCGTTGACTTCTCCCCATACTCTTGACGAAGATCCTCTGCGACGATATGCATCAGAGAAGATTCCTGAAGCTCTGTAGTGTCGTCACGGAATTGAGGCTCATGCTGGCGAGAATTTTTCAAAGTTCTTAGCTCCTCAGTAGACTTTTCGCGCTCAAACATACTTGACTCTAATCTTCTGGCAACATCGGATATTCCGACTGAGTAATCTGGTCGTCATCCGTCTGAATAATCTGGTCGTCATCCGTCTGAGTAATCTGGTCGTCATCTGGCTCTGCAATCATGGACAGATTTTCGCTTCGGTCTCCGTTCCAGTGCGCAAACTCCAAGTTACCTAAGGCGAAGGGGGATACTGCTTGATTAATTCTAGGATCTATCTCGCCGTCAGGATCAAGAAGGTGAAAAGGTGGGGTATCCACTTCTTGGATCAAAAGCGGCGCGAAAATCGTCCGTCCAGATGGCATGTCAGGTGCTGGTTTCGACATATGGCCAAGATCGGAATCCTGTTCGAAATTGTCCGACTCCGACTGGTCATCATAGTCACAAGCCACTGGCAAACTGCCCAAGGAGATTTCCTCGAGATGGCTTGCAAGATGTGCGATGACTGCCAATTTGCCCGACCTTATCGCACGCTTGCACAGAGGGCATTCCATCGAGGGCCAATCAGGCTCCAGTCGGTGATCCAGCGCCAGGTGGGCGACCCAGTCATTGCGCGTGGGAAAAGTCAGATCAGAGACGGAGCACTCTGCCTCCAGACACATCCAGGGCTGAAGATCTTCATACACATGCCGTTTCCAGGCTGCATTGTTGTTTATGTTCACATGTTTCCCGCAACACACGCACTCGAAGCCTTTGCCCTCTTTTGCCTCCCGCGGAAGCGGCGGCATGCGCACTCTCGTGTCCTTTGTTGCAGATTCGGTGCCGTATGACATGACAGTATCTGCATATGAAGAGGCTGTTGTCGGCAATGAAGATCCGATTCCAGAATCGTGAAAATTGGTGCTGGCATTTTCCAATGTGAGTGGGCCTGTTTCCCCATCTGCTGGCAAGAACCCTTTGCCTTTGTCAAGTATTTCGTGGGAATTACTCCGTGCCTTCTCGCATCTGAGATAGCGGGCATAATTTGCCTTGCCGAGACGGTCAGTGAGTGCAGGACCAGCCTGAGGAAATCTGTTATTAATTTTGTCACTGTACAGCTGATATGGGCTCCAGCTATTCAGAGACTCCCAACGTGTTATGGACTCTAGCGAGCCCTGTAGGAGAGGCTGGTCGAGAAGGGGCTCAAAGTCAAGAAGACATGTTGTGTCTGTTTTGAGCTCCTCGAGTACCCTTGACAAAGAGTCATTGCTTGTTGTTGAGGTCGACGACTCCGAGACGTCGCTTTCATCATCAGTTGCCGTCAGGACAAAGTCGTTCAAGCGCTTGATGGACTCTTCGCACGACGTCGGAAGTACCATGCCAGTGATACTGGGCAATCCTAGTCATTTGTCAGATTTCTCTTCACATCGTTCGGTTGTCTACTAATGCGTGTTTGACGACATGGATTCTGGCGACCCGCTGGCAAGATGGATGAAAAACAAGTCGAGGAAAGCAGGAAGGGAAACATACGTGTTGTGAGTACTTGGCTTATCCTCACAAGCAGCTTTCGCACCCCTTGTCGAAGAATTCCAGGCGCAGTGGCTAACAAGTCGTCCAGACTTCCGTCCGTGACTCCATTCTCATCCGCCCATATCTTGAGAAGACTGTAACTCTGGGTAAGGCTGATACTGGCCTCTTGGTTCACGGAATCGTTTTTCTTGATTTTCAAAAAGGCGACAAAGAGTTTGATGCACTCTGCACATATCGAAGCCATTCCAAAGCGGGCCTCAAAATCAGGTTCTTCTCCATCGTCCGTACAGGTCTCCTCAAGGAATCTGTTGATGGTGGCAGCAGAGTCCACAACCTCTTGCGAGCGTAGCGAGTCCATGCTGGGGAGAGGTTATACAAAACAGAGAAAAAGGCAAACTCGACAAACGGTCTTGTTCGTGTCTCCCAGTCTTTTGGAGAGCTTCGAGATCAGGATCCGGTGCTCTTTGGTCATTGATCTTGACGATAATGATTGTGTTTTGTCTGAAATCAGCAGATTTGACGGGCTACACCAGAGCCTGAAAACTCACGGTAGGTGAGGGATTTGCAATAGTGAGGCGGCGAAGAAGGCTGTGCACCTATGAAGGACAAAATTCAGGCTTGCTACATGTGTGTGGCAGCAGCAGCTCAGCCACCGCCCAACGGCCCAGGCCTAACGTGTCTTGCGCTGATGCACTGCATATTCTGATGCATAGTCACCTAGAGAGAGCCAAAAGGGTAATAGTCTTCCACACCTGCAGTGTGATACGACTATGCAGCTTTTCTCGGGTCCTATGCCTTTTGTTTTTCCACTTCAGACACTCAACCTGCCTGCGTGTGCAGGGCTTGACAAGCACAGCCTGACTCTTCGCTGTCACACTTTCACCTAATAGCTCTTTGGATCCGTGTCTTTGCCAGACCACAGAACCGTCCGAACTCAGAGAAAGGTTGTAGCTTTTCTTCGGAGGCGAGCCATCAAAACCACCGAGGAACACCATGGACCCTCTCTCCTCGACTTGTGCAGCGCTTCAGCTGCTGGGCTCCGCTGCAAGCGCCGTCAAGATATTAAGGTTGCTCTACAAGCAGTTCAAAAAGTTTCGCCATCTTTCCGACGAGATCGGGCGGATATTTACGCAGGTGGACTGCCAGAGACGCATTTACCACACTAAAATGCATTTGCTACTTCAATACGGTGGGCAACACGAAGACGTTATTGAGAGGATGCTTGACGAAGACGCGCATCCTCAGTGGACAAGCGCAGAGCTCTATGCCGAATTAGAGAAGTTCTTTGGCGATAGCTTGAGTACAATTTGGAGCATCGTTGAACAAATTGACGCGGTGCTGGCCAGTCTCTTAGGCCAAACCCGTGATTTCGACACATTGATGAAGTCGAGGCACAAAGTAAGTCAATTTTCGATTGCAGGACAGAAATCAATATTACCACGCTCATCACCCAGACACAGTCACAACCCAGTTCTGCTCAACCTTGGGCTCCTCAGCTTCATATTCTAATCCATTGTGTAAACTCTAGGGCGAATCGATGAAAGACGCATGCCGCCGCTTGCGCGAGAAAGTGAAGACCACTTGCAACATATCTAAAATTGACAGCCAAGTCAAGGAATTCCGAGATCTCAACCAGGATTTGATAAATTGGGTTCATTTTCTCCCTATAGTCCCCAATAATTCTCTTCCTCGCTTCATGCCACAAGGCTACCTACCGGCTTTCTTGAGCATGGATATATCAGGCTATCAAATCATACACGCACTGAGCTTCTCACCTCGCAACACAAAAGGGCTGCAGCGGCTAATGAACACTTGACAGTCTCATACGAGGAATTGTCGAGGTCGAGGCCAACAAATCAAGTCTACCACTGCCTATGCTCCCTTCCGGCGCCCCAGGGCTTCCCCAAGAGTATGGCTCTATTGCCAGAATCAAACGAGCATCAAAAGACTTGTATAAAGTCCTTGACAAAGCATGGCTCGATTCTTTGGATCCTGAATCATTCGAACTGTCCAAACACAACGTGAAACTCCTCCTTGATGCTCAAGCGGAGCAAGAGGTGCAACTGGGCGTCGCGATTACATGCCATGGCCAGTGTCTGAAGGAGCAGTATGCCCAAGACTCCCTTCCCATCTCAGGGAACATTCATGTTTACTAATGGCGGCTATAGATCATCTCCGCGATCAGCCGCGGTGAAACTTCACGTCCGGTCCTGTCTCATCGATTTCATCGAGTCGACCACGCCAACGCAGTCAGATGGCAACGACAATGGCCGCCAAAAGAGACCCAGAGTCCGGTTTGCAGACATGGCAACGGACCCCGTCTGCACTTCCAAGGTGGAAACCACCACAAGCTTCGCCCAAAAGGTTGCTCTGCCTCCTGATCTCGGCCAAAATGGAAATATATGCACTGTATTCCACGCAAAAAGTCCACAACGTGAGCGCAAGCCAAAGTGCCTCGGATATCTGGACAGCCGAGGCGGCGGCGACGACGACGACGCCAAAAGCCCCAAGCACAGACACAAGTTCTTCCCCGTCCGCGCTGGACCATCAGGGCTGGCCTTCACAACACCCGCCTCTCTCTGTGCATCGATGCGGCAGCTCCTCAGCCAACCTGTACCAAACCCCCTGACTGTCGTCGAGCAACTCAAGCTGGCTCGCTCCTTGGTCATGGCGGCGCTCAAGTTCCACTCTACCCCGTGGCTTCAAGACTGTTTCTCTCTCCAGGACGTCTCCTTCTTTCACTCAGACGATCGCACCATCGCCGAGTGTCTCCAAACAGCCCATCTCACGATCGACCTCGTGCACCAGCCCCTCGACTCCGATTCTGCAATTGTCACGAGTGACATGAGCGGCACCGATGAAGAAGTCGACAACGTGATTGAGACCGTAAAACTAACCCACGGGGTGCATAACCTGACACTCTGGAGCTTGGGGACTGTGCTACTACAGATTGGGAGCTGGTCCATCATTGAATCTTCAGCCGACGTGGCGCAAGTGCGGCGGCTCGCGCAGAATAATTGCAAACTCGGAAGAAGATATAGGGAGTTGACAGAACAGTGTCTAGAATGCAATTTTGCATTTGGTTATGACTTGTCCAAGCTACGGTTGCAACAGGCTGTCTATGAAACTGTCGCTGAGGGACTGTCGGCCATGATCAAATCTCTAAGCATCGGAGACGAGCCAGAATAAGCCTTTCGTGGTGTGTGTATAAAGTCCTTGTCCTCAGGAAAAATGTATCTTTTTGAAACAATCATGAGTTGCAGAATTGCCGTTTCCATCATCTATCCATGAGAATCCGCTGTTTATATAACGCTCACTTGTCGCACGCAAAACTCAATTATATCCAAGACAAACGTAAACGCCTTGCTTGATGCTCGAGTGTTCTTTTTCTTTTTCTCTACCCCATGTCCTTGGTCAGGGAACGCTGCTAGCAATTCAAAACAAGTATATACATG
Source organism: Coniella vitis (assembly GCA_011317545.1). Lineage (NCBI taxonomy): Eukaryota > Fungi > Ascomycota > Sordariomycetes > Diaporthales > Schizoparmaceae > Coniella > Coniella vitis. The sequence goes on from WUJK01000008.1 coordinate 1,415,308, forward strand.
AAACCAAACAGGCACAGTAGCCAAATCAGCTACACAATATCCATAACCGACAAAGATATTCTACGCAGAGAATCCGATTGTTTCTCTGTTGTCATCAATGACACGACCATATCTGTGATTTTGGTCAGTAACGTGAATCGGGCAATCGATGATGAAGGCAAAAATGCTGGTGTAGAGACACTCACTCTAACAATAACCTGAAGAACCAAGCCTCCATATCCTCCTTCCGCAACACCTTATTGGCCCAGTCTCTCTGCTGCAGCGCCAGTCGCTCGGCTTCCTTCTTACCGAGGTCCCCGTCTCCAAAGAAGCGCACTGCCTCGAGCCACTCTTCGCCGTGCAGACTGAACGGGATGTAATGGGCCCACGCCTTGAGCCACTCGGTGTGCCATTCGCGGAAAATGGCAAACTTGTAAATCAAGCTTCGACTCTTGAGAAAGGCATAGAATCGACCAGAAAAGGCATTGCCGTCCATGTCGAGCAAGTACTTGTACTGCCACGCGTCCTGCTGCTCCACTCTGCTCGAAACTTGAAAGAACTCTAGCTGCGCATCGCAGTCGCCGGGGTCGCACTGTCCCACGTGCGAGAACTGCACGCTGATGATATCCTTGTAGTCGGCGCGAGGGACCTCCCTCACTTCCCAGTCTGGACGGAAATCGTCACCCCGGTTGAGGTAGATCTTGGCCTTGTCCGCCGCGTTGAGCTTCTGCACGAGCCGCTGTCTGTGTTGCCGCCGCCAACCGCCGTTGCGGGAGAATCCGCCCGTGGTGGAGCCTCGCCAGTAGAGCTCATCCCGTTTGATGGCCCAAATCATGTCCTTGTCCTCCTCGTACGGCACTTTGTCAGACCAGTACCAAGGAGATGGGTACAGGATGTCGTTATAAGACGAGATCTTGCTCTGCGAAAAGATGGGGAACAGGTCGTGCACAATATTGAATGCGTTGGGCCTGTCGAAGAAGCCGTATGTCGAGCTCAGACTCGGGCTGTAGCAGATGTCTGCCATGGCCGTCTCGTTGTAGACGAATCCCAGTTCGCTGAGACCATAGCGCTCAACATCGTCCACGCGATCGGCTTCCTCCAGTGCGCGTGCGGGACTCTCTGCCGGACATGACATGCGCGAGTGTGTCCAGACAGGTTGGTGCGCAAAGACATTGAAGCGCGTCAGCTTGGTTTCGGTGAAGTAAGTGCCATCGTTGAGGTCGCGTGGTTTCGTAAATGTGTTTTGCGGCGCCGTCGCCGCATTCGCCGCCTTCATGTTCTCGTCCTTGGCCTGGGCCACCAGCCGTTCCATGTCGTCGTACGGCACCACAACGCGCGGTTCATCGTGGATGTTGAATGCTAGATCCATGTCTGGCAGGTGTTCGATGAACGGCTTCATCATTGACTCGGTCGAATCGCGCTGCCAATCGCTGCCACCTTGTATATGTGTAATCTTGCCGCCCCGTATCTGTATTCCTAGGAGCGCATTGTCCCATCCCAATGCCTCAGACGCGCGTGCGCGGATAGTAGACGGTTTGAGGCCCCAAAACGGTGTGATGAGTTCGTGGATCAGGTCAAACTCGTCGACGAGCTGGATGCCCTTGCTTGTAGCAAATTCGTACCACTTGTCAAAATGTGGAGGAGGGTGGATTCCATAACGTCGGCGATATTCGTGCACCGCCGCGGCGAGACTCCTTGACTGGCGGGACTTGGTCTCTTCGAGTTGCTTTTCTGCGTCCTTGATGAGGTGCCATATGGGATGGGAGCCGCCGGGGGCAGGCTTGAACCTGGTCCGCGGCGCATCGTGGTCGATGTCGGCAGGAGCACGCAGGGGCTCCGACGCGACCACCTCTGTCTTGGGGCCGGTAGGCGGTGGCTTGTTTTTGAGATTGGGCAGAAGGGCGGCTGGTCGTCGAGTCGGCCCGAGCTGGAGGATGGAATACGCGAAGAAGCACAAGAGCACGATAGCTCCAAGAGTCAGAGTCTGTCGTGGCCGCATCTTCCATTACTGACTGAGCTCGTCGCAGTTCGAGTCTCGGGTGCGCATCGATGTCGTCTCGCGGCCTCGCGAGCAGGGCCAGGTCCCAAAGCGGGGACGGTCCAAAAGGCGACTGAAGACGTAGCAGGCAAGACTGCTTTGCAGCTTAGCCTTTAGTTCTGCGCAAGGAGGAATTGTCTGTGCATGTAGACGCAGGGAGGGGCATTGACACGTCTAGCCAATGAAGACTGGTCGCTTGCGCAAAAAAGTGGCGAGAGCAAAAGAAGGAGGAAGAACTAGCATGTAAGGGTGATGGGAAGCGCACATGCAGACATGGGATTGCCAAGGCGTCTAGTACAGGAAAGGGAGCCCTTGAGGAGGGTCTGCTAGTTATCTATCTACCTGTCAATCTCCGCTATCAAACAGAGACCCACGGGTACCTGCCAAACAGCCTTGCGACAGGACACGCCAGCCCATGAACAATGCTACAAGACGGAAGGACTGACCCAGATCTTTGGGAAGCAACGCTGATGACGATGCAGAGTAAAAAGACGAAGGATTGCAAGTAATTGACCTAACATGCGCTGATTCACTTGCTTGCTCGTTGGCAAGGTCAGCTGCCAATTGGAGCTTGACAGCATGTCGTCTGGTACTTTGGCATTTCCAAGTAGCATCACGTTTGCAGAGCAGGAGAAATCACACATTAGGGAGACTGATCAACAGTAGGCACAATGCAAAGCATGGCGAGGACTGATGCTGAGATTGTGATCCGCTCAAGATCAAGATCATTCATAACAGATCATATCGAGGTATCTCTAGACGCCAAGGGGTGATCATCACCAAGCATCTTGCGGCCTAAGTAAGGTTTACCCCATTTTGTGCCTTCCACCAACGCCATCCTATGCAACAAGACCCCATTTTAAGTTTGCCCCAACTACTTTACTACACCGTGTGGGGTGCTTAGTAGAAGAAACCAATGATCTTGCCGGAGACGTGCTTGCGACGGGCCTCCTCGTGGTCCATGATACCGGCAGAGGTGGTCAGGATAACGTAGCCGAACTGACGCGAGGGCAGCAGGCGGACAGTCCACTTCTCAAGGTCGGCGAGCTTGACGTTGTAGCGGGGGGAGATGACACCGGTCTTGTTGAGACTGCAGGCGGGGACGGTCAGTGGACATGTCAAGGTGGATCAAGGTGCGTATATCGAGCTTGTACATACCGGCCGATGAGCTGGACAACGATCTTGCCGGAGCGGTGGTCGTCAACCTCCTCGAACTCGCCAATGTAGCCTAAAGACAAGAATGTCAGCATGTTGCGTAAGACTAAACGTTGGACCACATGGGAAAATTCAGAGAAACGTGTAAGATCTCCGCAGGTTGATCTATCGGCAACTTAAAAGACTGGAGTCGTAGGAGATTTGAGACCGTCGTCTAGTTATCATGCCGAATTGGAGAGGGGGAATCCTGCGGTGGGCGTGGCGGGCGCAAACAAAAGTCAAAACACAATCAACAGGATCAGAGCTGCATACCGTGCTTCTGCATGACCTGCAGGAACTTGACAATGACCTTGGAGGAAGGACGGATGAGAACCTGGCGCTTGCCAGCCTTCTCGGCGTTGTTGATGTTCTTCAGAGCATCGTTGAGGACGGAGGTGCGGACCATCTTGGCGGTATTGAGTGGTTGGACTCGAGGAAAGAGATTCTCAAATCGTGAGTGAGATGAGGTATCTGCCAGCACAAAAAGACGTGTCAAGTTAGCCCTCGGAGGCTCCAAGAGCGTGGAGAGTGCCCTCAGAAGAGGGTTCTACCCGCTCAGCGTCGTGGGAGAGAAGCGTATCGAGGAGGACGCGTCCGTCATGGTCGCATCGTGAAGTCGTTTGCGGCCGTTGCAGCGACTGGAACATCCAAGCCTCGATTGCTCTCCCCGGCCTTCGCGAAGGGGTGTCCCTCTTCCGTAGAGAGTCGATTCAGGTCAGCGTGAGACACGACAGAACTAACATACCTCGTGATTGATGGTCGTTTGGAGGGTTGGTGGAGGATGAGGAAAAGAGAGGTGGTGATGATGATAAGACAGTTTCAGCAAAGTGAACTTTTCTCTAGGCGCCAAAGGCCCAAAGGTGGAGTCGCTGCAGCAAAGTCCGTTTTGTGGGAACAAGCCCTAGCAAGCCGCACAGTCCAAAATGTGGGCCGTGCACTGCGACTTGGGACTGATTTTGCGATTGCAACCGCACGCTTTTTACCTTCGTCACCCGCTACAACCACCAACCCCAAAACACCCCCAAAACAGTCAATTTTCATTTCCCTTTACCGCCATCTCTTCGAGGATCGCTTCGACACTTACTTGACAAAACCACCATCAAGATGGTAAGAATTGCTTTGCCGCCCTGTCTTTCAGCCTCCGGTCTGTGCATCCGGCCGAGCTCGTATTATTGCCAGCCAGAATTTTGACTGGGAATGTGTGTGCTGGGGCCGCAGCGCTGCATATGATCGATTTGGCGCGAGCAAATTGGGATCCCGTTGCTAACAAGTCTTCTCTCCCCTTCTATAGTCGGACGTAGAAGAGAACAACACCCCCGAAGTCGCCGAGGAGGTCGAAGTTTCGGCTGATGCCGCCTCCAAGGGCCAGATGTCCGTTCTGGACGCCCTCAAGGGAGTCCTGAAGCTTGCCCTGATGCACGACGGTCTTGCCCGTGGCCTCCGTGAGGCCTCCAAGGCCCTCGACCGTCGCCAGGCCCACATGTGTGTCCTCAACGAGTCCTGCGAGGAGGATGCCTACAAGAAGCTTGTCATTGCTCTCTGCAACGAGCACAAGATCCCTCTGATCAAGGTGCCCGATGGAAAGCAGCTCGGCGAGTGGGCTGGTCTCTGTTAGTATACCCCGATGATTGAGGAGAGAATGCCTGGGTGGCACACTGTTTGCAAACGTGCTTTGTGGGCAGATTGTGCTAACTGTTCTTCGTTACTAGGCGTCCTTGACCGTGAGGGCAACGCCCGCAAGGTTGTCAACTGCTCTTGCGTCGTCGTTAAGGACTGGGGTGAGGAGTCCCAGGAGCGTTCCATCCTCCTCAACTACTTCCAGACCGAGCAGTAAGCACGTCGCCATTGAGCGTCGTGTCATGATCGAGGGGCGGCGGGGCGTTTCTTTTATCGCATTTTCATAATGATGGTGGATGGACACTTGTGTTGGGCTATCTCAGCAATCGGTTGCATCAACAATCATTTCGGATGACTCGAGCTTCTTCGGTTGGCAATGGATCGGATGGGAAAAGTTATGGAAACATAAGCCCCCTCAACAATGGGGGGCTATGAAAAAATAAGGAAAAAATGGATTCGCACAAGGACTCTGTCCTCTGGCCAAATTTGATGGTTCCCCGCCGTGGTGTTGCTCTGTGTGAATTGGTGCGAGCCAGTACTGCTATACCTCTGCTATTTGCGCTCACTTCTCCACCATGATAATGTGGTAACCGAAATCTGTCTTGACCCAGTTGTACTTGGGCTTGTCAACAGTGCTTGGTTCCAGATCCCATGCACAGTCTTTGAACTTTTGGTCGAATGGTGCGTCCTTGGTCACCTCGCCCAGTGATCCACCTAAAAACAGGAACACTCGTGGTCAATTGCACGCGTTATATACGTGTATGAAGGTCATTGAGCATGCAGCCAGAACATAACTCACCCTGCTTTGCCTTGTCCTCTGAGTAATTCCGTGCTACTTCAGCAAAACTGACTCCTTCACCAAGCTTGGCCAGAGCCTCGTCCATCTTGGACTTCTTTTCACTTGAGTACACACAAAGTATCAGTTCTGACCAATACCATATTCATACATGGCCATACCATCCCTTTCTTCGACCCGGTGAAGAATGAATAAGCCCTGCCACTTACCACAGAATATGCCTAATCTTGATTTTCAGCCCATTCTTCTTGCCAGACGAGCCGGCTGCTTCCTTGTCACCCTTGCCTTTGCCTCCTTTGCCTCCAGCTCCGCCGCCGCTGGCATTCTTGTCGCCTCCTTTGCTCTTGCCCATTGTAGGAATACAGTTACCTCCTCTGTAATGGGGAAGAAGTCCTGTTGCCAAAGGGTCGTCCAAGTGGTGTGAGTTGGGGGATTTGGACATCCTTGATCCAACTGTTCTGCAGCAAAAGTGTTCCCTCCATGTTTCCTCCCCATGTCCTCTCAATTGCCCCACTACTGTCATCCTCGGATCCCTGTCGCCTGGCAGCTGTCTGACGGCTCTCTTGACAATCCTGCCAGCTGGCAGTGGTGGGTATAAGCGTGCTCTTGTGCAACAACAGAAGCCGGTGCCCAGCATTTGCTAGGCTTTCAGACTGTTTGCTCGCCCAGCCCTCCACCGTCCCCCCCCCCCGGAAAAAGGGCCCGGAGAAGACTTCATCGCATAGTCATGGAAGAGCCTGTGGCGAATATGCACTGAGGCATACCATACCCTATACCAACCCAATTGCTACAAGGGATCTTGTCACGGGTTGGGCTGTCACGCAGTGGGAAAGAGCGGCTTGGTCCTTTTTGGGATTATACAATTGTGACTATGTAATTCTAGCGGGAACAGATATGGGTACTTTCCAATCTTGCATTTCAGTGCCGCTCACAGGCAATAGTGACGGTCGGTTGCTGGGCTGGATAGTCAGCTAAATCGAGGTCTCACCTGGCAGGATCATCAGCTGTTGGTGATTGCAAGACAGAATTTTGAACACAAGGGGGTTGAGCCGTTGGCAAAGGGTGGTGTCCTTAGCCTGAGACCTATTTGCAATTCATATAGAAGTCGGAAGGCAACAAAATCGAAAAAAGACTGAATTGCCCATCCACCGCCGAAAGCATTCTTGCATTTGACCACTAAGTGTGTCAGGAAAACTATACTACCAAGATGTCACAAACATAGTCAAACGAGTCTAGTAACCACGATGAATAAGACGGAAGTGATCTTCTGCGAGCATTGGGTTCAACAAGAGACGCAGAGTGAGCGAGCACACGGAAACAGAGCATTCCTCTTATTGCATCATAGAGGAAAAAAGACTTTGGGCAAACCAAGATTGAGAAACAAATGCATGAATATTCAATTTCACGTGCATGCTATGCTGTCTATAACCGAGAACCCTGCTTGAAGGAAAGAAATATCTTCAACGAATATGTACATGTCCCCCGAGCCTGCGAAGAAGAGTGCCAAGCCCGGAGTGCTCCCTCCATTTACTTCCTCAGCCATTTGTTGTCAAGTCGCTTAGTCGGAAAGGTCGAAGCTGGAGGGGCCAGTGTAGCTCTGCTGAGTGCTGGCACCGGTCTGGGTCATGGCCAGGTCGGTGGCGGGAATGGTGTAGGTGCCAGTGGTGTTGGTCGAGGGAGACACGGGCTGCGAGACAGTGAGGACGAGGCCGCCGGTCGAAGGCTTGGTGACAGTCCAGCCACGGGACGAGTCGACGCAAGTGCCGTCAGAGACGGCAGGCAGAGTGCCGTCGCTGGTGGTCTGCTTGCTGCACTCCACTCCGGTAGTCTCCATGGTGCCGGGCTGGAGGACGAGGAAGTCGTAACTGTAACGACCATGTTAGGATGGCGAGAAGACGAATGGGAAATTACGTGCACGCTACTTACGAGCACTCGCCGCTGTGAGGAATGCAAGCAGCAGTGAAGTTGGAAACCTTGAAGCTGACGTCGGCGGCGACGGTCATGGCAGAGGCCAGAGCAACAACGGCGGTAGAGAACTGCATTTTGATGGATTGGAAGGTGGTTGGGAGTTTGGGATGGTTGTTGGAGTGGTTGATTGTGAGGCTGAGAGTTGCTGTTGTGGTTTGGATGTTGTGATGATGAAGTATCGAGAAAGAATTGCAACATCGGGCTGGTTGGACTCGATATTTATATTCTTTTCGCTCTTCAAGCCGGCCAGCTCGACGCCTCCACGGCAACATGGAAAAGCAACCGCGATGCAACATGCCGACCAAGGGTAAGGGTCTCTGTGCGCAGAAGGCAGTTATGCTTACATCATGGGCAGGCGAAAGTGGGCTCGCCGACTCTCCGGGCGGCCCGAAATGCAACGTCTTGCAGTCTCCAGCAAAGAATACGAGCTCTTGGCCCGTCGACAACAACACGATTGTGTGGGGTCGCGTGCTGGCCGGGTGCTGGCAGGGTGCGCAGCAATGCCGTTTCAGTAACCTTAACGAGAAGCGGTCTTGGCATATGTCAACCTTTCCCCGGGACTTGGAGAAGGGTCCATAAAAGTTCCATAAATAATGGCTCTCCCCTGAGAGTCGCCAGACAAAACACAAACTCTAAAAAGTGAACCACACCCTTTCGCACTGCCACCCCCCTCGGTCTGCACCTGCTTTGCGCGCCGTTGGTCAACAAAACGCTGTAACATTACATCCCGCAATGCACCCCTATTCCCTGGATAGGGCTACAGATGACTCCATTCTTGGAGGTTTTATGCTTACCTAGTAGTAGGTATCTGGAGGCAATGTGCGTCATGCAAACAAGAGCTCGAATACGGAATCATCCACTTCCACCGCTCATCGCGGAATCTGAGTGCATCGCTTGTTTTCTTTTTTTTTTTTTTTTTTTTTTTTTTAAATTGGGCATCGAGACATGACTTGCCGCATAGTGCTGTACTATGATGTCCTGCAACATTCTTTTCTCCAAGTCGCCAAGAAATTAGTCAGCGGGCTTTTGCCCACAACTTGCTTCCTGAAGCATACCTAGGTACTTAGTACGTTCGAGGCGGACTACGGTTCGATTTTGGGTTTTTGGCATGGGCCACACAACGATCTTTCTTTCGCATGACTCTCCACCCTCATTCCTCGCTGCACCCACAGACACCACACGGCGATTCCCGTCCGGGTGGGTTAGCGGCAGTTTTTCCTGGGGGCTTTCTAGTTGCTTCCGAGAATAGGGACAGCCATGCCAAGCCCCTGCTGTCACTGGTACGAATCTCATGACCATCCCTTTGCCCACTTGCATATAGATACGAATGCAAGGTTCAAGTCGACAAGAGCCAACGAGCAAACTACTTGTTAATCAGACCAACCTTCGCGCCCTCGCCGCTCGACACAGTTGAACGATATCCTTCCTACCGTTATCACCAAAACCAACCCAATTTCACCTCTAGCAGGCCCGTTGGAAGGCTGAAGGCTACAGCAAGTCCAAAGCACCTGGGTGGTCCAATCAAAATGCAATCCTTGACACAAGGCTGTACTAGTGCTGAGCTTATTGCACATCCCCACTTGCTGAATAGGGCAACTGTCAGCCTTCTACCATTAGCTTCCCTTCACACAAATAATGATAAGAGAACCTGATCAAACATGCCACTGTTCGACAGTTGTAACATCACGACACCCCCAACCCCCTTAAAAGGATTGAATGGCTTCTCAGAATATGTTTCTTATTGCGTATGGAACACTGCATCAATTTTTGCTGTGCGGCACGGTAGAAACTGCGTACGCAATTGCGAAGAGTTGCATCACAAGCCAACAGCATCGCGCCTTGCTGAGACTCTTCCAATAATAACAACCCACCAAGGGATTATATCTTTCCAAGAACATGCCAGCCATTTTACCTTGGTTGGTGGACTTGACTGAGAGTTGACAATGAAGGAAAAAGACGAAGAAAAAGATTCGTACCAGCTTAAACGTGTTGGTACCGTGCTAGCACACTTGACATTGCCCGACAACAAAGCATGGTACGCTTTCCAGCACAATTTGAAATACAGTACATTTTTGGAAACATTCAGAACACATACCCATCAAATGATTTCAAGTTTCACCGGAGCAAAAAATCGTGACGGTCGGTTGTCGTCTGTCAGCACGCACCCTTACGATAAAGGGAGTTTAACGCGAAAGTCGCAAGTATGTTACAACACGTGATAATGAAGCAGTTACCTCACTCGAGCAGTGGAAAAGAGGGCATAAAATACCATACAGCGGTTGACTCTGTAGCTTCTAGGACTAGGTCTGCAATCTTTTTTTTCATAACTAGTTGCGAGATCGCAGTGATGAAAACGCCGGGCGCCCTCTTCTTCTTGGAGCCATATCATGCCACCATCAATATCTGAACCACTTGGTCCTATTCAAGCTTACATATCCGACAGATATTGCGGGAAATGTGCCTTTGAATCCTTGGCCTATGAGTACAGGGCGCTCGGATGCTTAATCTTTCTCGACCCGCCTGGATCAGCTTAGAAATCGTGTCTGTAACAGCGAGGTACATCAGGGTCTTGAGTCAATATGGTACCTTGCTTAGCCCATAGGTAGTGCATTATCTAATCATCGTGAAACGTGCTTCTTCGCGGCATTGGACTTGGAACGTGAGCTTTGATGTTATCCTATTAACTTGTCATATTTTTAAACCCCCCCTCAAATATTCCCAATCATTTAGTATTGCTTCAGTAACAAATACACATGTGATGCGACGAACCATCCGCCATGATACTATATTGATAGCTCCATCTGACTCCTATATGCAGCTACTTCGGCTCTTGGAGTGGATATGGTTATCTAGTCCAAGTATAGAACCTCGAACTCACCAAAGCAATTTACAAAGTTGCTGTTTGGTTCTCCACTGTATCATATCAATTCGCAGAAATCTCATACCACAAACTAATCGAGCGTTTCGACGATAAACAGACGATGAGGGTATCTTGTTATGGCTATCTCAAACATAGCCAAGAGCGCTCAAAGGCAAAGTTCTGTTCGTGGGCGCCTGCCAAAAGGCAATATTGTGGCACCTTATGGTCTTGCTGAACCTCTTACCAACGTCGGCTGGGATGAGCCATCATCTTTACGCCAACCAACACCTCTCCGCCGCAAAGGCCGGAAGCTCGATTATTGGAGCATAAGCCAATTGTCGGGTAATGGGGGCTGAGATGGAATTCCATCAGCGAGGGCGTGCCCTAGCCGAACCACCAGGGCCAGTCTGTGAGGCAGACAAAATCAGGGAAACGGGCTTCGCAAGAGCTTCGCTTAAGCAGCAGTGGTCCCAGCAGCTCCCTCCTCGACTTCCTCCTCGACTTCCTCCTCCTGCTCCTCCTCTGGTGCGCTCTGGGCGAGGTTATACTCCGTCTTGAGCTCTGCCACAACCCGAAGCAGCCCGTTCCTGTATTCCGCATCAAACACCTTGTTGTCCCGCCCAGCAGCCTCAACGTCCACCCTAGCAACCCTCACAACTGCCGCAGCAAGCGCCTCCAGCTCATCCACACTAACCAGCTCCTTCTCCACACCGTCCTTGTGCGCCTCCACCTGCTGCTTCGTATATCCCCGCAAGAACTCGACCATGGTGTCATCTTGGCCGCCCTTGGCCGCCCGCAGCCATGGGTCGCGTTCCTCGTTCCACTGGCCTGCGTCCCCGTCCCACGCCTCGTCGATGTTGTACCCGTAGAACGCATCAAACGTCTTTTTCGCCTTCAGGAACCGCGCAGTGAGCATGCTGTTGACGGCCTTTTCGCGCGCGTACTTGGGCGCGTTGCGCTTGGCGTCGGCCTCGCGCTGCTCGGCGGTGCGTGGCTCGAATTTGATGTTGGACAGCAGGGAGCGCGAAAAGTTGCGCTGGTGGCTTGTCGTGTGGGTCTCGAGCGGCTCGGCGAGGTCAAAATTGAAGTCCATTGTGTAGTCTTTTCCTCTCTTAGGTGGTGGTTGTTGTTGTTGCTGCTGTTCTTCTTTTTCGCAACTTGTCTTCTCAAGTATTGGTCTTGCTTGAGACTCGAGGACGGAACAGCGCGAGGGCCCCTAGGTCGAAGACGGCAGCGAATTGGCGTCAGATTGTCGGTAGGAGGAATGTAGGTTGAGTTTGATGGCGGGGCGAGGGGGTGGAAGAAGGGAAAAGTAACCAGCAGAGAGGAGAGGATCGGTCTCGTGCAATGGATGCGTTGTACACTCAACTGGACGACGCGGGGTGCGTAGCAATTTAAGGGTCTCCCCCCCCCCCATACAAGCATGTGGTTGCTTGCCAGCTCACTGATTAAAAAAGTACCCCACCCACTATCGCCCACCTGTAATTGCACTGGCCTCCTGAATGCGCTACACGGGGCCTCGCGGGCCCAATTTATCTCGGGGCCATATTATGGTATGCAATTTCTTGGGGATCACAGAGATGCTGATCTTCCATGTTTTGTTATTTTGCAATATCATGGACATGGACCACAGCTTTTATCATAATGCATTTATTGAATGAATCCCTTGAAAGCAATTGCTGGCAGGCCAGGTGTGCATTGTTCGATTAAAGGCAATACAATTTCCTTGATAAAGAATACGCGTTCAAACTCTTCCAATTTGGCTGTATAAAAACAATTGTCTAAGCAAGTACATAGTTTGCTAATCTTGACGCGCGCCTACAAGCAATAATACTTGAAAAAAAGAAAAAAGTCCACGCGAGCGATGACACAAGGGAGCAGGTGCTAAAAGAAAAAAAAGAGGGAAAAAAAAGCGTATCCTGCCACAGAAATCCCAGATGAAGATGAGAACCAGGCCGCCTATCATCTAAAGCCCTACTCCTCTTGCTCCTCGTCTACTTCGGTAGTCGGCGAAAGATCTGTGTCCAAATCCGACAGTTTTCTGCGCTGTGGCGTAGTGCTGCCGCTTGTATCATACCTGTCCTTGTCGCGTAAATTGGCTTTGGACTCCCTGCTTCGCCGCCATAGATCGCGCTCGAAGCGTTCAGCTTTGCGGGCCACAGTCCAATCGTCAAACCTGACCTGACCCTCAGTGTGCCTGATTTGATCACGCTCGAGCTTTTCATAGAGATTCCAGTCGTCGAGCTGTGAAGGCTTGGGCACGACGGCAACTTCTGCCATGGGGACCTGGTTGGGCAGGCGCTCGAGGGTGAGTCGAAGGGTGTATATGTCGTTGGCTAGATTGAGTTTGATGCCCCAAGTATGTACTACGTATCTGAATCTTGTGAGTAATGGGTGGCTATGGGAGTTTGCATTCAACGGACACTTACAAGCCGTCATAACGCACACCCGCTGCTGGGGCGTGCACGCTTCGCAGACGAAATCCACGAAGGACGCGGAACTTGCGCCCAACCTGCGAGATAAGGTTCACGTGCATCTCGTCAATGCGCCCCTCTTTGATATAGATGGATTTCCCATCCGGCAAGTCTTCTTCGCGACCAGTGAGAAGCGCTAGAGCCGCAATCCCATAGAGATTTTTCGTGGCGTGCTCAGAAGCCGCGCCAACTATGCCATCCCGGTGGGCGCAGCCTATGTTCAACCACCACCTAACGAGACGTCAGTTCTAGAATCATTGGGTCCTACTGAGCCTATCACTCACTGGCCCGCTTTGAAAGCATTATCTTTCTCAACTTCGGAAACTTCAATGGCCTTCTTGGGCACCCAGACGCCCAATCCTTCGCTCGCGGTTGCCGACCAGATAACGTCTCGTAGATTGCCAGCCATTAGTTTGTTGAAGCGATACGTGTCAATCGCATGATATTCCGATTTGTACCTTGATTGCCTACAAGTTCCATCCCATCAGCTTTCCGAAACTGTACTGCTAGCGTCCCCGGAGAGTAATGGTGTGTTATATAGAGAAGATCTCTCAATCATTGACCTCATCTCTCTGGGTTGCAGCAAGGGGTTCAATAATCATCAGGACACACCAATGTTTCTGTAGCGTCGAGGCAGCTTCAATCTCACTTCCCAGGCCTGTCTCAATCACCCTGCCTCCAAGAGGCACTGCGGTCATCTCCTTGTCGTAGGCGACCAGCATGTCAGCCAACAGCCTGTCCAGTCTAGCTCGCTGTATGGCGGAGAACGAGACCTTCAACAACGTGGTGGGCCCGCCATCGGACGACTCCGATTGCCTGAGCTGCGACGGCGCCTCCTCGTCGAGCTTATCGACAATCATCATGTCCAGCACAAAGTTGAGGTCTTCGAGCTCTTGCACAACCAGCTTGCGGCCCTTATGGAGCGCGGACCGCACGTCGTCCGACAGATGCAAGAGCTTCCTCACATTCCACCCGCCATCAGTGATCCAGATACTGGTATCGCTGCTACGCGATGCGAGAGACGAATCGGTGGGCCGCCTGGTGAAGGCATCTAATATTGGATATCCATAGTCAGCATTATTATCAAACACAAGCACTTATTGGGGCGGCAAAACGATGCAGACTGACTGGCCGGGCCTTCTGCGCTTCCATCGTGTATATTGGAGATGGGGAGTCGAATTCTACGGAGCTGTACAGACTCTTCCAGTAGGAATGTCAATATAATTGACTATTTATAGTGTGTTAATAGGATGACCGTTATTCTCGTAACGTACCCCACAAGAGTTCGATGTGCAGAAGCATCACGGCGGCGTTGGGCACTTGTCTACCAAGCCCCTGCGGCGGTGGACGCTAAAGGTCTCGGCCAGACTGTGAACCAATTTATGAAATAAAGCAGTGAGCCATGGCGTCTGCCATTGCGTCTCGGGCGCCAGAGACAGTTTGTGTGAAACACCCAAGTCAGGTGTCGTGCTGTGTCGGTTGAGCGCATCAAGCCTCGCCTTTCATTGACTGTGCCATGCTTAGTTGTCTGCCTACTGGTCGTCTCGAGGTCAAACGATTTGGCAGCTGCGGTACTTGGTCTCGATGATAGCTTCGGCAGATAAGCTGTAAGATGTAGAAGAGTGGTCGGGTTTCTATGCCGAGCATGTCATGATGCCTGTTGCATGCTTGCAGACTCAATAAGTAGAAGAAACACTAATACATCAATGTGTATGTGAGCTTTGCTCGTCCAATGAAAGGGATAGCTTGTCGCGCACGCCACCACGATGGATTTCTAAGCAGGCCCCGAGGTCAATAATGCTAAGCTTGCATTTGATATCAGAGGGGCACCAAAGCCACAAAACAGCCACCTTATCAATCGGTATTTCAGTACCCAGCCCACGCCACGTCCCTACGGACGCACAAGGCTCAAACCTGAAAATCCAGGACACAGACCTGATGTTTTACTTGGAAGATACCAGACCACCCTGTTTTGATTAGTATATCACCGTGTCCTCATCGGCCTCCACTATCTCATCATGATCCCGCTCCTCATGAATGTTGGTTTGGGGTTCTTGGGAAGGGGTCGGGGAGTCTCTCTGATCATTAGCGGCAGCAGCAGTGAACTCAGCTTTGGCATCAACACCAGATGGCTCGCTTTCAATTACCAGCTCACCAGATGTAGTTTCGAGATCCGAGACGGAAGACAGTGCCCCCAAATCCTGCAGTCTCTGTCCCTTTTGCCTCCTGAATTGCTGCAGCTCATCCTCGATCGTAGCTTGGACGTCACGGATCTGCTCTTTGATTGTCTCTTCCTGGTCTGGCGTAAGTTCCCACGGTCGGTAATACTGCGTCCTCGTGTTAACGTTGTCACACAGAGTACATCCAGCTGTGGCGTGTCCACCTACCAATTTTGGCCTGCTTCTGGTCTGCAAGCTGTGTGCCATGGCGAGCATATTGGAATGACGGGTCCGCATCTATGCCACATTGATTAGCCTTGGAGCATTGCGGCATATTGGAGCGAGGACCTCAAGTCCCCTGTGAAACCAAGACATACTACTTGCTCATCAAACCGGACCTGCTCGATCTTCCGGATCCGGTCGAGCTCTTGGAGCCTCCTTGAGCGGCGCTCGTCGTCCTCGGATCTTTGCTTGGCGGCCTTTTCCTGCTGTTTCTTTTCAATCTCATGACGCTTTCGTTGCTGTGAATTGGTCGTGCTTTGACTTAGTGTGCTGAGCAATCCGCCAAAAAGGCGCCGGCCACGCTTCTTTTCTTCCTCCTTATTGAGGAGGCTTTCCCTTCGTTGTCTATCCCTGTCGCCCACAATGGTGTCGGACTGTTTCCTTGATATTTCTGACTCACGTTGATGTCGTGGCTGCAAGAGCGGCGAATGGCCGCGCCGTCTCGATTGGTATGTATGGCTTTTCGTCTCTGGTGATCGAGTCGGCGGACTGCGGCGCCCAGAATTGGAATGTCGCCTGTCTTCCCTTGGCGATAGCGAACGGCGGTATGAGTCCTCCAGCATGCTCGTTTCCGAGCCAGACCTCACACTTTCTGGAAGACCCTCAACCCCAGCCCCAGCCTTGTTCGGCTGGTGAGCGCCCTCGATCGCGCCTATATCGTCGACGAAAACGTCTTGCGCAGCAGGCACAGAATCCCTGCCACCTTCAGATTTGTGCGCAATGTGTGTGTCCTGGTTGTCCGTCTCGTCAATGAGGGCGTTCGGGTCTGGCGCTTCGTCAACCTTCATGCGCTTACTCGGCGCATCACCATTTGTCTTATGCCCTGCATCTGAGGAGCCGTCCACAGATTTCCGCTTCAGGTGACTCATATTGAACTCGTATCCTTGTCGTTCCTAGAAAGCCGATCATTTAGAAGATGTAGCCTCTATCAACTGTGGTTCCAACTTACGTTCGTCTCCTCGGTGGGCACGGCCCGGTTGCGTCAGGCGCCAGATGAGGCTCGTAAGGCAGGCTTGGAAGAAAGGTTTTCGCTCTGTGAAACTTTGTCTGATAGCAAGAGTTTCCATATATCTATAGAGAGAGAAATCAGAGCTGAACTGATAAGCTGTACGCGACAAGGCTTCCAAAATAGCGACGTCGTTGTAGGGCGGTTGAAAGTAAGTTCACGGCGATCGGTAAGCTTTTGAACAGAAGTCCCTCCACAGCCCGACATTTAAAGCAGGCATGTCCCCACACTCCACCTGCCAACAGGGGTTGCGCATCCGGGTCTAGCGGCTACCTGCAGGGAAGAGCTCTCTGTGTGGGCAGGCACTGTCATCGCATATGTGTTAGATGATACAGTATGAGCAAATGGAAATTTCTGGAGCGCCTAGCAAGAGCTGATGAATCGGGAAGTCTATTTGTATTCGTGATTCTCAGACAACCGCGTATCCGTACATCTCCTTCTCTCCCGGGAAGATCTTTTCGCAACCTCAATCTCTGCCCTCGTTATCTTCCAGCAGGCTGCGATACCTTACAGCCATCGGAAATCTATCTCTTCAGATCCTCAAAAAACACCATACCTCAGGTTCGCCCGATATAACGACCGCCCACCACAACCGCCATCCACGATGTCGCGCCATCACCCAGATCTCGTCATGTGTCGCAAACAATCCGGCATCGCCATCGGCCGCCTCTGCGACAAGTGTGACGGCAAGTGTCCAGTATGCGACTCGTATGTGCGACCCACGACCCTTGTGCGCATCTGCGACGAGTGCAGCTTCGGCAATTACCAAAACAAGTGTGTCGTGTGCGGTGGCGAAGGCATCTCGGATGCTTTCTACTGCTTCGAGTGCACACGCCTCGAAAAGGATCGGGATGGATGCCCTAAGATTATAAATCTGGGTAGTTCAAGGACAGACGTGAGTTCCCCGCTCTTCTCACTGTTGTCTTGTTCAAAACTGTGTGGGCATTTGCTAACTACGGTTGGATGGTGTTGTACAGTTATTTTATCAAAAGAAAACAAATCGGACATATTAGCTCTCGTGCAGCCCGGGTCTGGGCATCTCCCTATCTTCTCAGCATGGTCGATACTGGTTTGGCGTTATGGTTGTCTTGTTCATATTTGGGACGAGGTTTATATCCGGAGCTTGGTTTTGGCATGGGAATGGCCAAATATTCTTGAGAGAGACAATACAATCTGTACGACGATAATTGCAATGGGGGCACTATAGAGCCATCTACAAAAGGAAAAAGCGAAAGACTTGGTCGAACAAGATTGTAGTGCTCGAGCACATACGAAGGTTGTGTCATGGGCAGCACGGTGTAAAGTGGCAGAGGATATGTTTATTCCAACATACAAATACAGCACCTGGCGTTTTAAGTACCTATACGGTGGTCATTCTAGCCAAGTCACCGTCAATGTATCTTCATTACGGAGAAATAGGGAGCGGCTTCTTCTGGTGGTATCCAATGTGTCGTAAGTGAGATGGACCTCTCACTATATCATATGTAGCTGACTCTCACGCCCATTCCAGCAGTTGCCTTGACCTTGCTCCAGCTCGTCGCCATTACACGAGCTATCCGCTCACGCATATTCTTCCTCCCAAACATTAAGACCAAACCTAATATGAACGCAAGCAAGCGCATTAATAGCATGGGATCAGTCCGCAGCGTTGCGTTCATGCGCTCGAGTATAGCACGCATATTCGCAAGCGTGGCTGCCGCTCTAGCCCCAAAGGATGCCGGGACCACAGCCTTGCTCTTATTTGGAGAGCCTCCTCCACCAGCTGCCGATCTTGTCACTGATGACTTGGCTTTCGGTGTTCGAGGCCTCTCCCCCGCTTGTCCGCGACTGCGTCTGCTCCGCCCACTCGTTGACCCCGCTACACTGGCATCAATGCCATAGTCTACCTCGCTGCCTTCTCGCTTCGCGCGTTCCTCGTCAAGTCGGCGCTTCTCATTCGCCTCGTTCTCGGCACGCAATCGTCGCGCTTCTTCAGTGTCTTGTTTGAGTTGCTCCACCTGCCGCTGCTTCTCCTCGCGCTCCTCCCGCTCGGCCTGCTGGTGGTCCTCTTGCAGGCTCTGGAGGGCCTGAAGGAATGCCTCGCGTCTCTCTTCGTCAAGCACGGGGCTGGCGCTGATGAAATCCCGTGCATAGTCCCACTCGCTGTTGCGTACGAGGATATGGAGCGTATATAATTCGAGGATCTTGACGCGGGCGTTCAGATCGCGGGGTGTGTCTGCCCCACTGCGAAGTTTAGATGGAGACCTGTGTCTGGAATGGCTGCGGAGTGATGATGGTGAAAAGTGCTGAGAAAGGTCCAGGTCCAGGCTGGATGAAGCGGCGAGGAAATTCTCGAGCCGTTTCTGGTTGACATTTTGCGTTATTGCGTGCGTCAAGAGGAGCGTCACTCTAGCAAGATGTGTTAGTTGGGTGCGCTTTGGTGGTACAGCGAGCAAATGAGAGCGGGGACTTTACAGATTGATAACGACATCTGGGTCAACGTCCCCTTCTACTCCATGGTAACCGTTGAGCACGACTTCCTCCCAGACATCGCCATCCCGAACTTTAGCACACGTTGCTCTCCATTCCTGCGTCCCAAAGGCTTCCTTTCCTTCGTCCGGCTCCAGGGCAACAATGGCGTTGAGAATCGCAATGTATAGCGTCCACACCTTGACTCTCGTATTGCGCGAGGCTTTGGCTACTGGCGGCGGTTCGGCATGGTTACTGTCACTCTCAGAAGCCGGCTGGGGCGGCGTGATGAGTGGTAGAATGGTGGTCAATGCCTCTGGCAGCCGCCGTGTGAGGAACAGTGTGGAGGACTGGCGGTAAGTCTTGGAGACGTAGGATGCAGAGCGGCGCGCCTGTGTGGGTGAGGTGAGGGAGGATATTGACGAGGACAGAGCCTGATGAGAAGACGAGAGCTCCTCGGGGATGCTTTGGCTCATGGTTGTGCTGTAGGACCCGGTTGTAGAGGGCGCGGTCATTGCTGTTGGTGCTGGTGCTGGGGAGGTTGCGGCGAATCGCGATGATATTTCGGTAAGACCCGGCAAGGTGTTGAAGCCGGCCTCTTGGGTCCAGGTGGCTTCAAAGAGGGTCGGGCTCGGGGGTGGTTCAAAGGCGCAGAGCTGATCACGTAGAGCGAGTGCGTCTTCTGAGCGAGTGCATGTTGTCCAAGGTCGGCATGAAGCTCAGCATGGGTGCCGGAAGTTGGATTCATCAACGGCATGTGCTCATAACCAACTCAGCTTTTCGGTCATATCAATTGGGAATTGAACCTCGGCCCCACGCTAGCGAGTGGAATGTCATCCGTTTCAGGCCCGCTAAACGCGGCTCGCACCCAGTGGCACCCCTACATGCCCTGAAATCATTCCACCAGCGGGTGCCTATTTGCCTTTCACCCTTGTCGGAGCCCCGTTTACCCCGGACTTCAAGGGCCTGGGAAATCCGGAAATGCTCACCGGTAATTTTGATGCAACTCCCAGGTCGTTCTTTAATCACGAGTCCATGAACCCATGTTCATTGCCAGCCCAGTAATTGAGAGCGTATGTGCTTGATTTGCATTTAATACCAGTAAGGAACCAAGTGTGTCGTCTCTACTTTGAGCTACATATGCCAGTGCGCAGATTGTGCAGAGAGCAGCCGTAGAACCAAACTCGACCTCTTGGTAGCATAGACATTGGGCAAAGAGAGCGATTTGGTTTGCTCTTACTAGCGTTAATCTAGTTCTTAAGCAGTCATGAGGAAATCAGACGATTGTAAACGTACTATCTTGCTGGGGGACAGACTCAGATGTCGTAGGTGAGCCCCATAGAATCCAACGGCTATATGGTATGGACGCATCGTCTGGCGAGCGTCAGAACTCGCCTTCTCAATCTTGCAACTTTCTGATACCAGGCGTGGCCTGGCTGGTCTGTCGGAAACTGCATACTCCATCTCCAGACTCAGTCTTCGAATTCCACAGCATTCATTAAAATGCTTCATATTCAAGTCCCGCGTGACATCGACTTTGAGCAGTTCGAACTAGCCAGAACTCCTACCGGCAAGCACATATTTGCATACACAGCGTCTTGAAAACAGGCTACTTCCAGTCAACAGAATCACCGAAGCAAAGGCGATGTGGAATGTTTGCGCCACAATTTCTCTGTAAAACAACGCTCAAGCTGCGAGATGATTTTGACGAGGCTCGACTGGTATTTCTTACACTGACCAACGAGATGATACACGTAATAACACATACACTTCATTCCTACAACTCCCAACCAGCGGAGCGACCCCAGATTGTAATATATCCTTGGTTTCTGTCGATGTTTCCCTACAGAGACGGCATCGACTGTTCCACGCTCTGGTAGAGATTCGGCTGCAATGCGTCCTTGAGCTCTTCCTTAGTCAACCACTTGAAGTCTGTGACACCGTACTCGTTGTGTGCCAGGTCGACTTGGCCAGCCATTATCCTTCCCTTTAGATAAAATACATTCCTTCCGAGAGCCTTCAGTACGCGCCCGTCTGCGTTGTTCTCGTCGGTCTTGTAAATTGGCTTGCGGTGCTCGTGAGCAATGGGGTGTCGTCCAACCATCCACGTGTTCATGTTGACACCTGCAGTGCTTTCCAGGGCTCGAGCAGCAGTCTGACAGACCGACATCATCAGCATATTTTGTAGAGTCATTGGGGTGGGGACAGAAAACACGTAACCCCTGGCAAAAAAAAGAAAAACAACATACCTCATGGAGACCCTCATCCGGTCTGACTTCATCTTGGGGGAATGACCACCTCTCGTGCGCATCCTTGACAACCAAGTACAGCGTCCTGTCCAGCTTCCGATCCAGTCTCTTGACATCTCCCGTCTTGTCTGCCTCGGTCTGCCGAGGCAGCGGCCTCTCGATCCGCAATCGGTCCTCAAAACTCAGTGCCTCACCATCTTCACTGACTCGGCTCTCAGCCTCCGTGTAGAGCTTCTCGCGGATATTGTCCGGGTTCGCAAGCTCCTTGCCCTGCTCAAGCAACGCCTCGTCGTCCCACGCATCACGGCCCTTGCGCGTCACACGGCCAATTTCGCGTGCCATAACATGGCTACGCTCGCCAAACTTGATGGCAAAGTCGATGCTGCTAGGAAGACCCTCGCGGAAGTAGAACTGCCGCGCAAAGGGCGTGCTGAGACGCTCGTTAAGTCGTTTCTGGTACAGGTAAAAG
This sequence comes from Coniella vitis, assembly GCA_011317545.1. Taxonomy (NCBI): domain Eukaryota; kingdom Fungi; phylum Ascomycota; class Sordariomycetes; order Diaporthales; family Schizoparmaceae; genus Coniella; species Coniella vitis. The sequence continues at coordinate 1,436,847 of WUJK01000008.1, forward strand.
GCCTGCTCAAAGGGAGTCTGCTCGCGTGTCAGAATCGGCGGCCGGCTGAGGATGATGCCAGCACGCAAGCGGTAGAGAGATTTGGGGCGGGCGAGGTTCGAGGTTGGTTGGCTCGCGCCAGCGATGGCGGCTGCGGTTGCCTCGTCGCCGAGAGGGGAGGCGGAGCCGACGGTTGGTGGCACAATGTGGGAGGAGGCAGAGGAGGAACTCGTGTTGGAACTCGCAGGCGTGTCGGCAGAGTATGGCCGTCTGGATGCTGGGGTGAGACGCTGGCTGAGGGTTGCGCACCTGTTGCACAGTGGAGGAGCCGCTATATCTGCGCATTTCAGTCTGGTTAGCTCTAGGATGCATTTGCCCTGGAGGGACCGATTGAAGAGCCACACGTTCATAAAAGGGGAAAGGTGAACTTGCTCCTCAGCAATGGCACAACGGCCCTTGACCCTCTACTTGAAGCAGCCATGATGTGGAGTGGGTAGTGTTGTGGTGGTTCAACCCCTCCGATTGTCGACCCTTACGGAAAGCACTGCAGACACCTTGCGAGCTTTGGCGCGTGAATGTATCGCAACTTTTTCGGCGGGACGTCAAAAAGATACCTAGGTACAATTAGCTGCGCCAAGCCTTACCTCATCGAGCCTGTACAGGCTGCTGATTGGCTGCATTCTCAAGCGAGCCCGGCAAGGCAAGGATCGAGACCCCCCTCAAGTACAAAATTTCGGTCGTTTCCCTTTTCCTCTTCTCTCCTTCTTCTTCCTTTTACAAACTATAGGCATGAAATCCTTATCCCAAGACCTTGTCCCCATCTCCTCCAGGACGTCTTGTCATTTACGAGTGCCCAGAGTGAACCCCAGATCAGTCTGATTTCGCTAGCGGCGCCTGCTGCCCATTCGAGTTCTTCGAGGGGCCAACCTCCCACCGGGCTCACGTTAGATAGATGGCTGTCACAAAAAGTCCCTCCAGATTCATTTGCGCGTCTGAACCTTGTCCTGCATGCATGCAAGAGCAGCCCCGCGATCCTGAACCGTCCATCACACAGATCTGTGGCGTTCGGACTTGCGCGCTTCATTCTTGGTTTTTTCCGTCTTGAATTTCGTCCGACAAATCGACTTGCCGATTGTTCTGACTTGATTTTCGGGCTAATCTATTTAGGGCGCACAATTAGGTTGTGTCCCGTCACGGGTCGTAAAAATCGACGCGTCTATCGAGTTAGAAGCTACGAGCCTTATGTAGCAACTTTGCTGCGCATGTTCTAGGGACGATGAAATATTTTCATTAAACCAAGAACCAAGAAACCAAGAAGATATCTATCAATACTACCTATCCTCCCCCTGCGAGCCACCCATTTAGATTCAAGCTCTCGATACGTGACGCCCAATTCCATCTCCCAACTCCGCCGAAATGTGAAAGCAAGAAAGAGGATCGCTCTCCGCCAATCGATGAATCGCGCCCAATATGCTATGGCTGCGTCGTCGACCGAAAAAGCAGATGCAACAAACCAGATGTCGAATAAAGAAAGACACCGGTCGCATGCGGAATGTTGCCCCAGGGGTATCTTTCCAGGTTGCCAAACTCCGTGAATGAACGCCGTCCGTTTGCTCGTTGCTGAAGCATACTTATGGATCATTTTGTGAAAAAAAAAAACAATCGTAACATCAAGGCTTTAGTTCTGCGACCGCACGAGCGACCTCCGTTGTCGCAATCTTTTCCCAATGTCGTTTTGCGTCATCATTGACCGCAGATGGGTCGGAAACCTCTTCGTAAATTTTGTGGGAGACGGCACGGTTAATGTTCTCATACTGTTCACGGGAAAGCTGGCTGGACTTCCAATGCGGTTTGAGTGCAGCGCGCACCACCTGGCTAATGTCTTCTTTGACCTCGAGTGGCAGCGTTTTTCGGGTCGGTGACGAGTCTTCTGAGCGAGATAGTCGAACTTCAAGCTGCCGCCGAGGACGTGGTTGCCTTATTTCAGGTGACGCGTTACGCTTTTGAGGACGACTTTCCGAATCGCTAGATTCCCCATTCGATCTTGTTGGTGAGTAGTTGGCCGGGGGGTATATGGGCTCGATATGCGAGCTGAGAGAAAGCACGGGGGACCGCGAGGCGGACCGAGCTGTGGCGTTGGTAGGAGAGGGCGCGGGTGGCGGGGTCAGAGACAGTGCTCGTGGACTATTTCGCGCCGAAGCGGATGGTGAGGCACCAGGCGAGGACGGATCGATTGCAGACGGAAGACCAAAGAGACCACGAACAGTCTCGTCATCAGAAGGACCGCTCTGTTCGACTTCTTTGAGAAGAGAGGAGAGGAAAGAGGGAGCCTCCTCTGCTGCAGGCGGAGAGTGAACCACCGATGAAGCTCTGACCCTCTCGTTGCCCTGGTAGCCCCCTGCTGCCGGAGTAGCTCTGGACGATCCAGCGTCTCCATGAGTCGGTATACGCCGGGTGCGAGGACGTTTTAGCGGGCGAGATGGCTCAGCTACAGGCTCAACCGGAGATGCGGTGACGGACCGAGATTTCCTCTTCCGACTAGCTGGTGTCGATGCGCGAGCCTTCTCAAAAGCGCGCCATGCTTCCCTCTCTTCTCGACTTTCTGGTACACTCTGGCCTGCTTGTTGGGCTGCCGGTGCAATTTGCTGCTCCACGACATCCTGGATGTTGCGAGCAAAGACATCTCGAGCACCGAGTCTGCTGGCTATGTTGAGGCGTTGTTGCCACCGTTGCCACTCTGACCGTTCTCGTTCGCGAACCTGCTGGGACCGGCGATATGCTCGCAGACCGTCGTCCTCGTCATCGTTCGAGTCCAGGTCGATGCCCAAAGCTCCATGGACGTGGCTCGAGAACTGGCCCCAAGCACCGAGCCACTGGTCCGTCCGAGCACGGGTTCTTTCATTTCGCATGCTGGCCTGTGTGCGAGGGAAAAAGTTGCGGCGGCGGCGACGGCCAGCCAGGCCCGCGGTGCGGGAAGCTAAAGCCTCGTACTGTTGCAGTGCGACGCCATTGCGATCCGCACATTCCATGCAGAACCAAGCACCATCAGGGACTTCGTCCAGGCCAATGCAGTGTGTATGGTAGGGTGTATCACACGCATCGCACAGTAACAAGATGTCTTCGTGCTCGGCAGTGTTGCAGACTGGACAAGGTACGACAGCCTCCTCTTGCTCTGGGTTCTCATCCAGCCATGCTAGTGGATCGAATTCGGCGACTTGCTTCTTGTCTTCGACTTTGTAGGTGTTTAGGAGGGTTCCTTTTCAAATTATATAAGAAAAAATATCAGCTTCGTTTAGTCCCTGTGAAGGTGTGTAGAGACGTCGAGGTTCATCAAAGCTTTACTCACCTCCAATCTTGTCATAGACCTCGACAACGTGGAATGCCTGGCGGCAGATGGGGCAACTGTTTGCCTTGCCGGTCCATGCTTTCAAGCAGCTGTCGTGCAAGATATGGCCGCAAACTTGTATAACAGCAACATTGTCGTCGTTCTCTAGGTGGAACTCCTCGGGGGCCGTTTGCTCTTTTGGTGTGATGTTGGTGGTGGGCGTGGATGAATTCGTGGGTGATGAAGTAGCGGCAGCCAAGGGGAGCGAGTTGACGTTGTCGGTGGGTGTCGTAGGTGCAGATACAGGCGCTACAGCACCATCGGCATCAACAGTGGGCAATGTGTCACTGCCATTTGGGCGCTGCAATTGTGGCAAGGGTATCGCACTGTCTAGGTTCTCTAGACAAACAATGCACTGATCTGCCATTACAAAATGCAAGATCGAATGACGAAGGGGATGGCAAGATGATAACCGGCTGAGCAAGGCATGAAAGCAGAAATGCTGATGGGATGTGAAAGTGGGTTTCTTTTGGAGGGGGCAAAAGCCTATGCTCTCAGCTGCTTGTCATTGTCGTGGCGGGCGAATGGGACGGGGTGGGTTGGGCTGGTAAGGTAGTAAGCTAGTTGGCTGGCTTGGCTTTAGCAGGTGTTGGTGCACCGGTGCTACAGACGCAATGGGGCCTGGTGGACGGCCGTTGAGATTTGGGGGCGCAGTAAGGTGAGGGGTGCTGGAAGCTTGTGGTTGTAGTGAGCGAGAAAAAGGGTGCTCGGGTCCCCGTTCTAGCGGGTCAGTTTCTCGTCACAGGCTGTCGTTTTCTGCTTGGCACTGTTGCTTTGCTTTGGGAAAAGGAAGAACGGGGGAGAAGCGAGTCTGCAAGCAGTTTGGGGAATTTGAGGGCGCAATGGCCGACCCCATTACCTAAGACAGTGCGCTATAGGATGTGCATGGTGACATGCTTCGCGGCTTCAGGGTCAAGATGCAGTCCGAAAGTGCTCTCTGCCCTTGCCATCCAATTGGAGTGGCCACGGGGACTGGGGTGAAATGCACAGTGCTGCGACCGAGTGACCACTAGGGATGGCCGCCATATGTCCCTTTTCGATGAATAAGATTTTGGTTGAATAGTCGTCCACCCTGGTGCCTTCATAGCTGGAGTAACCTGGCGATGGTCACACGACGCACGTACTATGTACAGTCATCATGTCTATGCTCCTTCGTCCCCAGACAATTCAAAGTCACAGCTCTACGTGATTAGGGCACTCGTAGTGAATATGTTGCAAGGATCCACAGTGGCAGATAGGCAGATAGATCAATTAGTGTACGTACAATTACCTGAGCGAACACCCAGTGGGTGGTTCGACTTGTTCAACCCTCCCGTTGTTGCCCACATTCTGGTATATTCACAACACGCGTGCAAACACATTGGACCAGGAACGAAGGGATCTGCCACAGATCGAGCTATTACAAATGTGAGAATTTACAGCGTCATCGTACTGAATCACCGCCAAGGGCCGTGGAGCGCCGCCAGGAAGGTTGTATCGTACACAGCCAGGCAGCCAAGCAGCTACATAGTCCCGGCTGTCGAGGCGAGACACTGGACCCCCTCTCTTGCCACCCCCCGGGTGCCACTCTCCGTTCTTGAACCTCCTTACTCCCGTGACCCATCCGCCGAGCATCAGCTGCAGGTCTGAAAAATGGCAGAAGTACGCCTTGGACCGATTTGGGCTTAAGCTGAATTGAGTTGGTGACGTTTCTCAAGTTGCAATACGCCAGAGTTCAAATTTGTATCATACTGATAGTGGTCGTGCATAAGTATCACCAAAATGCAAATGCGACTAGTCAAACTTGCGTTTCCTGCCAAGCGCTAACAATGGTAAATTGAGCAGGTCGAATTTGCCAGGCAGCAAACTAATTGTTCAGAGCCGAGGCGGGCTGATGCTGGAGGGGTTCTCGTGCAGCATTCTGGACGATTGTAAGTGCCAATTGCATCTGTCGTGCTTTCGACAGCAGATGCTTGCAACGCACGCGGCGTGGATGGTCTTTTTCGATCTCCTTATGCATCACACGCCAGCCACTGGGGAACAGCTTGAAGTGTTCTTTCATGGAATCAATTTCTAGCTGATTCCTTGCCCTCTCACGAAGTGGTATCCGTATCGAAGGCCATCATTTCCTTGGTCGATGTGTATAGCATGCCCTGCTAAGGAGAAAACCATTTTATTCCCTGACACCACGAAATGTTGTGAAAAGCAAGCAAGACCATGATAACACCACCCAAGCTGCACCCGTTCCGTCATCCCATTCGCTTTTCAAGCCCCTTATACCTCGGCAATCTCGCGCAATCTTCGGAGAGTAGAGCGCATGGCGGCAGCGGCAGGAGTGGCGACGGTGTAGGCACCACCGCTGTTTGTGCGTATTAGCATATTGACCGGCTAAGCCTGTCCTTGAATATAGATATACTTACGCAACAGTGCGCTTGCAGGACTTGCAGTCCCAGATACCAACGGAGTGACGCTTGACGCTGGTCTTGCCGCAGAAAGTGCAGACGTACTTGGCGTGCTGGGTAATTTCCATCTTCTTGACGGACTTACGGAGCGAAGCACCGTATCTTTAGATCTCCATGTCAGTACTTTGTTCATACGATCAATGCCAGCTGCCATGTCCATGTGGCCGCCATTCGTGAACGAGCCCTTTGCTCTCGATCGTGGAAGATGTGTCGGGTATTCGAGTCGATGTGGCATTCGGACATGAATGACAGACGCAGGACATGGCTTGGCCGGGCTCGAAAATCAGCTGGGATCGTCTGGTTGTCCGTACCTAGTACCGTACTTGCCGGTCACTTGATGAAGTCATTGTCAGCTAGATCCCAATGTGCAAATTTGAACTTATTCCTGAGACAGATAAGAGCCAGCAGCGAAGCAGCAACACAAGCATGGCGAGCAAAGATGTCGTAGCATATCGTCTTCGGGTGAGTTTCGAATCCTGTTTGACCTCAGGCCTCTCCCTCTGCACTTCGCTTATTGACCAATTTCGTCCTTTGTTGATCGACTATGAATGGAAGTTCGCAGTTTGTGGTTCTGAAATTCGAGTGCTAAAATGCCTTGCGCTCGTGTTGTGCTCCGTGCGCAACTCTTACTCAATCTGTCTTGAAGAAAACGGGAAGCTTTGTAGGAGTTCTCGCTGACGTACCGCCGACCTTCTTGGTTCGCTAATTCCAAAAGTGTTAGCAACAGCTGATGAGCATTTTGACAGAGGTCCGACATACCTTGGCCATTGTAGTTGATTGTGAGGGTCGACTTTACTGGGTGCGAAAAGTTGACTTGTCGGAGGGCGAAGTGTCGTAGTGGAGGGCGACTCGCAGTGTTGGAATTTCGCGGTGTTGGGTCAGATTGTGCGGGCTGCGATTTTTTGGCTTAGTCCGGCCTGAGGCAGGACAGGACCCGCTCAATTTGCGGGTACGGCTGACAAAGACATCATCAGCTGAGTGGCCGCCAGCTGCACGCCAGCTGCTCGGATGCTAGGCTCCATTTCTTTCAACCAAGGACGTGTGGTCCCAGGTACTGCGGTAGTAAAGTCTGACAGTAAAGCCCCAGCTGCCTCCGTCGTATTTGCAAAGGCTTCATTTAGCAATACAATACTGGTTCACTTCTCTCACTGATACTGCACCATAACACATATTGAGGCGCTATCTTCTTGCAGCGCAACTATATAGTAGGATGGCTGTACTATGTATTGTGCAAGGCATGCGGAAAGCTGGGCCGAGGCAATGCTTGCTCCGCTTGAAATGTTGCCAATTGACATCACCGAGTTTAGATATGAAGAAAACCCGCATTTATTGATTCCTTCCTCTATAGGGGCAGTCAGTGATTCCTGCTCGGGCCATATCCCAGTCTGCTTCGGATTAACCTCTCTTTGTAACCGCACATACGTTTCTTGGGTCGTACTGTCGGTGTCGATAAGGCCCTGGGCTTGCTCCCAGCTTTTCGCTTACCGAATCAAACTGTCATACATATAGAGCCGCTTGGTGCAATTGCTACTCAGGCCGACTGTTGAAAATGACACTCAAAAACCACGATCGTCAATACGATCTGATTGTGTTTGGAGCTACTGGTGAGCAGTCCGTTGTCAAGTTGGAACAATATCATACAAAGAAACCACCTGACAAGCAGCTAGGTTATACTGGAAAGTATACAACGCAATGTATCGTCAGAGACTTGCCCACCGATCTGAGATGGGCAATTGCTGGCCGATCTAGAGTGAAGCTCGAGAACCTGTTTGAGGAATTGAAGTCCTTGAACCCTGACCGTCGACAACCTGGTCAGTGACCGTGACCTATAACTCGCCTCGAGGCATACCTTGACTGACAGTTACTGGTTCCAAAGATATTGAGATTTGCGAGCTCAATGACGACGATCTGTCCTCGCTGGCCAAGAAGACGTTTGTCTTAATTACCACAGTTGGTCCGTATGGCCAGTACGGCGAGCACGTTAGTCAAGTATTGTAGCAAAGCCGTTCCAGACTTGTCACTGATACTGTCCTTAGGCTTTCAAGGCTTGCGCAGAAAACGGCACGCACTATTTGGATGTGACGGGCGAAGTACCCTTCGTAGCAAAGATGATCAACAAGTACGAGGATGTTGCCAAACGGACGGGCAGCATGCTGTTTCCTGAAACGGGTGTCGAGTCTGCGCCTGCGGATCTCCTCACTTGGTCCGTGGCAAAACACAGCCGGGAACATTTCGGCGGTGCAAAGCTGGGTGAGACTGTGGTGTCCATCCACAAGCTCAAGTAAGTCTTGCAAACACAGCATTCAAGCTCAGAGACATATATACTCACATTGTGATAGCTCATCACCATCTGGAGGTACTCTGGCCACCCTCATTTCCTTTTTTGACATGTTCAGCCTGAAGGAAATCGGTGCGGCTCTTGCACCTTATGCCCTGTCTCCGGTCCCCAACCCGCAGGCGAAGCACCAGAAAGAATCTTTGTGGTCGATGATTACTGGTCTACGGGTCGTCCCAGAGCTTGGCTTGCAGACCAGCTTCATGGGCGCAACTACCGACCGGGCCATTGTCCACCGAACGTGGGGGCTCTTTCAACAAATTCCTTCTCGAAAAGATCAGTTCTACGGCCCACAGTTCCGCTATTCACAGCACATGAAGGCGCGGAACTGGTTGATGGGCGTTGCAATGCATTGGGGAATTATTGTCGCTGCTACCCTTCTGACTGCCCTTCCGCCCTTGCGGAAGGTGCTGAAGCGCTTCGTATACGAACCGGGCCAAGGACCGGACGTTGAAGAAGCAAAGAAGGAAGAGTTGGAATACCGCGCCATTGGAGTCCCAGATGGCGTGGACGGCAAGCTGGCGTACGGTCAGGCGTCCTTTCGTGGCAGCTTGTATCATTGTAAGTATCCCGTGCCTCTTGCCTTGGTCATCCTGGCAGGACAGGTAGTTACTAACGACCACCCAGTTACCGGAGTGATTCTGGCCAATGCCGCGCTGACTATCCTCCAAGACGAGCTCGACCTAGGCGGCGGTGTCTTCACGCCTGCTTGCTTGGGGCAGGGTATTGTGGACAGGCTTAATGCGTCGGGATTTCGTTTTGAGACTGAGACGCGGAACAGGTGATTGATCACTACCCAGGTAGCTACTATCACTTGCTTCCTGATACGTGATGCGGCTCGATGCGCCTGGTTTTCGTTCTGGCTTGCTCTTCACTGTTGATGGCCATATCTTCTGTGGTACCTTCTCTTGGTTTCAAGGGCTGAATCTATCCAGGTGAGACATGGCCAGCGTGCCCTCAATGGCGAATGGAGGTTTCCTAGCTGCGCATCAACATAGCTATGTAGGATGCGAACAATATAATTTCACACCGTGTCGGGGACTGGAGCAGTTGGATGGCGAAAACGTGGCCAGGTTCATTTATGGTTCATGCATCCACGAAAAGCCGGTTTTGGAATATAGAGGCTACCTGGGGTAGTCCATGCGTGGTCTGGTGGCAGTTGGGACAGGAAAGGGGCAGGTGGAACTGGCTTCAAGGGACATTTGGGCACCGATATTGGAGCATTGCGAATGCTGTGAAACGCCTCATATACTTATAATGAGTGCTTTGCTATGTATCTACAAAGCAGTGCACATGTTACGATTCTTTGTTGGTCTTGTAACAGCGTCCCGATATGTGTACTATGTAGCACTGCACTGCAGCTTGCCTAAGAAGTCTACTGAATCATTCATGTACTTGGACCGTGGGCTTATCACATCGACAATGGATGTATAAGTACTTACCGAGGTACTTTGTGTACTTGGGTTTTGCCAACCAACGTGTTCCTGTTCTGCTGACGGGCCCCCGGGTGCAGTTTGGGGTGTTTTCAAACGTCATTGAGCATTGGTGAGCTTCCTTCTGCCCTCACCCACGGCCGCTTCCATTCTTGACAATTCGGCGCCAGAAGTTCACGGCCCGGGATTGACCATCAGTCCAGCACTCTTGAGCAATGGCTCTAGTATCGACAGCGCAATTATCTCGGTAGCCTTTGCACCCACGATCCACTTGCGCCCGCCGCGCGGACTGACAGCCCCTTTCCGACCTGCTGCCAGCCCACTCTTAGCCAAACACCCCCCCCCAGCATATTACAATTCCGCGAACGACCCTCATTTTTCTGGTCCCAGCCTGCACCTGTCCATTGTCCCAGTTCAGTCCCTCTCCTGGCCCTGGCTTTCACAGAAGGGCCCCGTCTCCTTCCCCTCAGACCTCGTCTCCTCCCCACCAGCTCGTCTTCGACAGGCGACGCGTTACTCCTCTTCTCGCCATTCTTTCCGCCTTTCCTCTTTCTCTCCCAAAATGTCGACCGCTGAAACATCGCCGCTCCTCCCGACTGCCGACAACAGTCGCCTCAAACCCTCGCGGACCGTCACCTTCAACCCAAATCCAGTCACCAAAACGATCGAGCCCGACGGTGACGACTCGCCGCCCGAGACCATGGCCAGTACCTCCGGCTCTGCAGCAGCCTCGACCGCGCTCTCAAAGATGCGCCGCAGACACAGCTCTGGCGGCGGTGCCACCATCATAAACGCCCTGCCCGCCAACCCAGCAGCCAAAATTGGCCCGCAGCGCTCGACAAAAAATGCGCAAAAGCTGAAACTCCTGCCCAACCCCGAACTAGAGGAGGACGGACCGGACGAGGAGAGCGGACGAGACGTGTACTCGCAGTATACACGCATCAAGGACCCCACGGCACGAAGAGATGCGGCGCGCTTGGGTAAGGCCGACCGGACACGGCTTCCCAGAGTGACAGCGTACTGCACGGCCAACAAGTACGACATGGACGGCTTGATGAGGTCATTGAAAGGGTCCCGAGGCAAGACAAAGGGCGCAAACCCCAAGCTGATTGACGAGTGCATATACACACCGTATTCATACAATAGCAAACAGGTGGAGCTAGGAAACACACATCGCCAGTTAAGTGTCCATTCCAGTCCAGTGCACCCCTACGAGAGGAGGCATTCGACGGGCGAGTTTTCCACAGCTACTCCTGCGGCCGCTGGCTATCCACAGCAAGATCTGATAGATTTGCGACATGAAAACCAGATCAGGGAAGAAGGAAGCTACGACAGCAACCCAGACTCGTTTGGCCCAGAACGGGGCGATGAAGGAACACTGGTTGAAGCTGCCGACTTTGATATTGAGGTACATACGCCAGAGGTGTTTCTCTTCGAGTACGGCGTCGTGGTAATATGGGGCATGACACTGCAACAAGAAACTCGCTTCCTCAAGGAGATATCAAAATTCGAATTAGAAAAGCTGGGACCCGATGACGTCGAGGTGGAATATTTCAACTTTTACTATACGCGCGAGTACCAGGCACGCATCTACAACGACTTCATCGCCCTGCGCGACAAGAACAACTACCGCGTCAAGCTGGCCATTTCCCACGCCCTGGCACAGAGCACCAAGACATCCCTGTTTGAGGATTTGATGGATAGCACTATCGACGCATGCAAGGACATCCCCACCGAGATTGCGTTGACGGGCAAGATTGCCCTTAGTCGCAAGCAAATCCACATGCAAATCGGCGAGCTCTTTATACTCAAGCTCAACATCCATCTTGGCGGCTCGATTCTCGACACACCCGAGCTGTTTTGGGTCGAGCCTCAGCTGGAGCCTGTGTACCAGGCTGTCAGAAAGTACCTTGAGATGGACTCTCGAGTCAATGTGTTGACGGACCGAATGGATGTGATTGGTGATTTGTTGGCTATGCTCAAGAGTGAGCTCAGTCATGGCCATGGAGAGAAGCTGGAGTGGATTGGTAGGTTGCCCCTCCTTGAAGGTTTTCATCTTGCCTGTGGCTTGCAAATTATGCTGACGTCTACGATTGAAGTGATTGTTCTCATTGCCGCCGAGATTATTGTGGCCGCGATAAACATTTTCGTCGACATGTACTGGGTCGACTAAACTACGTTTAGCATATTTGGAAAACAAGTCACCTCGATGACATGGGCTGAAATGGGTAAGATGGAAAGCTTCGACACATTTTGGAGTCGTGAGAAAGTAGCAGGGAAGGACGTATGCCGGCATCTGCTCGGCACAGTTCAGAGGAACTCGAAATGGGGATTGAGCGATACATATTGCAGCGTAAACATGCATCTGGCGGCGAAGGAGGGATTCAGGATCAAGATTATGAAAAACTAGTCGAGCATTTCACGCAAGCGTTCATTTTATTTGAGGCTCGCACGGGTAAGAAACAGACAACAATGGCACCTTCAAGTCCACGTATACCAAAGAGTTATAGCATAGCCTGGTCGAACCGCATGCTCTAGAAGCTATGGAGTCAATAGCCTTTTGAGAGGCTTGCAACAGCACTCGATGATTAGGCGCCTTCTTTTTCATTTCTGTATGATCACCCAAATTGCGAACGACTTTTTTTTAAAGCCTCTGGACCGCGTCTTCATATTTGATGCTGTGAAAGACATGCGCAAAACAAAACCACCAAAAAACCAAGTGAGGCTCCAGGGGAAAAATCACCGAATGTATTAAAATGAAGAGGTATTCTCTGTGCCAAGCTCTTGTCTCCCTAACGATCCTCCACACCCTTAACGCCGACACGCCTGATCAAGCGAAGTTGTTTAAATGGGTCAGAAAGTGCTTGTCTACTCGTCGTGCTCCATGTCGACATCGTCATCAGGCACAGGCGTATCCTCTACCTGTGACTCCGCTCCCGTTGCTGCCGCCGTTGCAGGAGCAGCTGCAGCGGATTCCTCGGATTTGGCCTCGCTTTCAGGCTTCTCCGCAGTGGCCTCCTTCTCCTTTGGTTTATACTCGTCCTGTTGGCTCTGGGAAAGTGCGCTCCAGCGCCGAGCCAGTTCTTCGGAGACACGCAGGTCATTTCCTAAGGACTCCAACAGCGCAGGACGGTTCTCGGCAGCGTATAGCTCAAATGAGCGACCCATCTTCTTTGCAGTCTTGTCGGTCGTGCTGCTGCTGCTCTCGCCGCTCACACCATTGGCGCGCTGTGCGGACCCTTCTTTCGTTGGTTGACTGCCGGAAGCGGCATCGCCGCCAGCGCCGGTGGCGTTCTGCGAAAAGGCCTCGGATGAAGGAGAGAGGTTGTGCACGCTCTGGTTGATGAAGGTTGGGGGCGGGCCAGGAGCGCCAGACTCCAGCGCGGCGACGATTGAGGGCTTGCGATGGCCGCGCTTACTCCGCAGAGGCTTATCCTGGGGCTGTTGGCGGTCGGTAAGAAGATGATTAGTACCAGAAGCAGAAGCAGAACCAGCAGCAGATCGCAAAGGCTTAGGTTTCTTATGTCGTGACCGGTGTCCAGTAGTAGAGGTGGTGGTGGTAGCAGACGGTGACGCGCGCAGGGGAGGGGCAGGAGCGGGTGAGAGTGTATCAGCAGGGAGACGAGCAGGAGAGCCATTGTGTTGGTATGCTTCATCACGTACTGTCGGCGGCGGGCTCGGGCTGCCGTCGGAATCTTCGACGTTTGTGCTGGTGCGCTTGGCTAGCTGGTCCAGCAAAAAGGCGCGCTCAAGACGGAGCTTCTCGACACCGCGGCGCAGACGCACCAGGCGGAGGCGTGCGGCCTCGTTGTCTTCCTCGACCTCGTTTGTGCGACGCTTGAGCTGAATGCATTTGCGGCGATAGGCCTCCTCGACTGAGGGAGGGAGAGGAGGCGGTATTGCTATTGCGGAATCGCCATGGTTAGCCCTGCGGCCCAGTTTGGAAACCATTTTGAAGTAAGGTCAATGGCGCGTTGACGATGGTAACAAGCGTGCGAAGGACCTCGAGGAAACGGAGCCTTTTGGCAGAGGGCGAAGGGCGGGCGGCAGGTGGAACCCGCATGGACAATGGAAGGGAAATTGTGGAGTGGATGAACGCTCGCTCGAGGTGTAAGTGTCTGGACTCACCAGGTGTGGGTGCCATCGTGGTCTGTGGCTGTTGTCGGTGGTGAAAGGAATTGTTGGTGGGAAGGAAGTGAGTGGATGGTAAACTGATCCGGCTCGTATCGACTGGGAAAAGAATGGTGGATGTCAGTGACGGCTTGCACGAACGGAAGTAAGCAAGAAGGTTGGCTGGATGGTTAGATGGCTGCTGCTGCTGCTGGCAGGCGCGCTGCTGGGTAACGCGATGCTGCTGGACTGAGATGCCCGTCACTGCAAGGGCACCGAGCATGGGGCGTGTATATAGCCATGTTAGCTGGTCCAGAAACCCCCAAGCCCCTAACTGGCGGGGGCCAGCCCGGGCAGGCAGGCAGGCAAACAGGGGCTGCCCGTAGTGCAGCGGCAGAGTGGCAGCGGCTGAACATTTTTGAAAGCTACCCCACGTACCCGAAAACACGTCCACTTCCCAACGCCCACCGCCAGCGCCCTCATCCATCCCTATTACGAGCACGAGGAACAGCGCCCAATATCCCCGTCCAACCATCCTCGTGGCAGACCCTCCAACATGTCGCTCAGCATCCCCAACGCGCCAAATGCTGGCCTGTTCAAACAGGGTTACAACAAGTACGTTGCGTCCAATGCTCCTGTCCTCTTTTCGCGCATCCCCGTGGTGCTGTTCTACGCTGTGATTGTGTGAAAGGGGCGACAGCAACTGTGACCCCTCGGGCTTTGACTAACCTGCTGTGATGGGTTCAGCTACGACTCTGAAGATGGCGCTGTCCTCCGCAACATTGATGCATGCCGCGCCATATCCTCGACCGTCCAGACTTCCTTGGGCCCATATGGCCGCAACAAGATCGTTATTAACCACCTCCAGAAGATGATCCTTACCTCCGATGCTGCCACCATTCTCCGCGAGCTCGACGTCGTTCACCCGGCTGCCAAGCTCCTCGTCATGGCCAGTCAACAGCAGGATGCAGAGATGGGCGACGCCACGAACCTGGTCATCGTCTTGGCCGGCGAGCTGCTCAAGAAGGCTGAGGACCTGCTCCGCATGGGCCTCAAAACATCCGATATCGTCACGGGCTACGAACGTGCTCAGAAGATTGCACTCGAGGCCCTGGAAGAGCTGGAGTGCGACAAGGTTGGAGACTTGAGATCACAAGCAGAGATGAGCAAGGCCCTGCGGACGGTCATTGCAGCTAAGCAGAACGGCAACGAGGAGTTCCTTGCTGATTTGGTCGCCGAGGCCATCCTCGCCGTCCTCCCCAAGAACCCAATTGCTTTCAATGTCGACAACATCAGGGTAGTCAAGATCATGGGTGGAAGCCTGGAACAGAGCCGTGTCGTCAAGGGCATGGTCTTTCCTAAGGAGCCAAACGGCACCGTCAAGAAGGCCAAGAAGGCCAAGGTTGGTGTCTTCTCCTGCGCCATCGACATTGCCCAGACCGAGACCAAAGGAACTGTTCTGCTGCACAATGCCAAGGAGATGCTCGATTTCACAAAGGGTGAGGAGTCGCAACTCGAGGCTGCCATCAAGGAGCTGTACGACGTTGGTCTGCGCGTTGTGATTGCCGGCTCGACTGTGGGTGAGCTGGCCATGCACTACCTCAACCGCTACGGCATCCTCGTCATCAAGATTCTTAGCAAGTTTGACCTCCGGCGAGTATGCAGGGTCGTCGGTGCCACACCCTTGGCAAGACTGGGCGCGCCTATGCCGGATGAGATGGGCAGTGTTGACGTTGTCGAAACCCTTGAGATAGGTGGAGACCGTGTCACAGTGTTCAGACAAGAAGACGAGGTTACACGGACAGCGACTATTGTTCTGAGAGGTGCTACGCAGAACCACCTCGATGACATTGAGCGGGCTGTTGACGATGGTGTTAATGTCGTCAAGGCCATCACCAAGGACGCCAGACTGGTTCCAGGTGCTGGTGCCACAGAGATGCAGCTGGTGGAGAAAATATCAGCAGAGGGTGAAAAGACGCCAGGTCTTGCTCAGTACTCTATCAAGAAGTACGGCGAAGCTTTCGAGGTCGTTCCCAGGACCATTGCCGAGAGCGCTGGACTCGACGCGACGGCAGTACTTGCCGACCTGTACCGCGCGCATCACAAGGATGACTGGGCCACCGGTGTAGACATTGAGGTACGTTGCTCGCCATCTTTGTGCACCACTTGGTTGATGCTAACAGCTGGGTTTCTAGAACGAGAGCGGAAATGGTATCTTGGATGCACAGGACGCTGGCATCTTGGACCTCATGGCTACCAAGGCTTGGGCAATCAAGTTGGCGACTGAGGCTGCCCGGACTGTTCTTGCTGTTGACCAAATTATTGTTGCAAGACAAGCTGGTGGCCCCAAGCCTCCAGGACCGAACCCGGTGAGTCATAATTCTCAGCAGGCGCTTTCACTTTTGCCAGACACATTATTCTGACACTGACGATTATTCCAGAACTGGGATGAGGACTGAGCGATGTCTGTAGGAGGAGCGGATATGATGGCCAAACTAGATACTGTATACCCACCACAGCATACACTCATGGACAGGAAGCTTTGCGAATTCAGAGGCCAAGGAATACCAAACTACCGTCTGAAACAAGCTTGCTCTACGGTCCCTGTGTGATACATCCGTCATTGAGGTTCGTATACGGCACAAGTTCCACAAGGTGTCGGCTAGTGTGATATGCATGTCTACAGGCCTCAGATCGAGGGTCCTCCACGATTTCCCGTTATTGATTATGGACCTTTGCAATACGCTCTCGTTTCCTCCAGTCATGAGCCTTCCTATCCTTTTCCAACATGACAGCTGTGAAGGCTGGAGCCGCCACAGCTTCCTCTGATGACACAGTGAGGCGTCCACGCCGGCCTCGTCAGCATCTCGGTCAAGCTTTTAAGCTCAGCACAAAAGCGTTGATCTAAGTATTTTGTATGTACTAAAGTCAATATTCTACTCAATATAGGGACTTGCGAGACTTGGATTTCTGAGTTTGTAGAAGTAGGCGTTGAACATAGTGTAGGTTACTCTGCTGAATAAGCGAAATAGATAGGCCCTATCACCACCTCCGCAGTAGAAGGTTGTGTATACGTAGAGTAAAATTTGGTTAGAATACACGAAGTTTGCTCTTGAGGGCTGTGGAACGTCTGATGGCGTCGTAGTAGGGGCCTACCAAGACGGCCTATAGCTACCCGTAACCACGATCTATTGTTGGCATGTTGTAACTCGCAACAGAGCAGATACGAAACAACAGACGGGCCACTGATGGAAATGCGTGAGCACATGTTTATAGGTTCGCAGTGTATGCAGCCATCTTCACGACCACAGTTACGCATGCCGTTGCCCTCTCCATAAGATTTGTTATCCTTGGAAGCAGACAATCGGACGTTTCGCCTGCTCCCGTTGGTATCTAGCACTTCTGGCTACAACGCCAGCTGAAGAATTGCGCCTGGAACAAATGCCCAGCCTTGGGGCAGAAGGAACGACAGGTGTTTGAAGAGAAACCACAATGAGTTCAGATTGGGTTCTGTCATTTGCATCTACATGGCCACAGCAATGCGGCCCAACCCAAGACAGAATATGTATATATATAATGTCACATTTACCTAGATACGTGCACATCAGCAGTCTATTTCGGACAAAATAAGACGGGAAAGGGTGGGCTGCATTAAATGGCCTGCATTGTCCGCGAAGTATGTGCTGTTGGTGATATTCATAGCAAGTATACTATGTACTCCAGATACGTGACAAGCGCTTAGGCAGCCTGACGTGATGTTTTCCATGTAATTCGAAAACACAAGTCACAGTCGCACAAAATATCTGCATGCTCATTGGGTATGTGAGAAAAAAGTGAAATTAAGAGGCCTCTTTTTTGTCATTGGGGTACTTGTAGTGATTTGTCCAACGGCATTAGGGTCGTGCCATCCCCCCCTTTCACGACTATATAGCAGATATATGTGTTTGCAGCTCAAAGTGCATTCGTGAATGTTCGCTCTTTGAGTTTGAGTATCTACTGTAATATATTGAGAGAGAGAACGCAGACAATGAATCTATGGCTCCCACGTTCTGATATTACCCAGCATTTCCACACGACCCTTCTGGGCGTATATTTAAGTTGTAATCATCTCAATCGTTATCATGTATATGTATATAGTAATGATTTAGATTCAACACCGTTGCCCGTCGGGTATGTAGATGTATTTGTCCTTTACACACGCGTTGGCCGCGGTCGACCATCATGATATGGAATTATCCTGTCAGTAGTACTTACCACAACTCAAGAAAAGACGAAGAGGTCCAAAAGAACCCCCTGGTATATTATGGGTTCATGCCAAAGTCGATGAAAATTGAAATTGAATATTAACCCACTAACATCCTAATCGCGAAGATCACGTTCTTCCCAAGCACAACATGCAATGACAGACAGTCTTTTGGCCCACCGCCCCCCTCCCTTCTTCCCGGAATCCTTCTTGTTTTTGCCCACTTCTTCTCCAGTGCCTTTTCTCATGTGATGGTGAAATGTGATGTCACCGTAGAAGCTACAGTAACATTTCTCAGAAGGCCCCCCTCCCCCCTCCTTCCTCTCAATGGTGTCGATCCTTCTCAGAATCCTGTGCGAAGAACAACGGGGGCGGGGTTACATTGCTCTTCCCCCTGGGTCTTCTTGCTTTTCTACCATCTATGACAAACTGAATGAAGCTCGTCTAAACTGGCAACCAGGTGAGTCAAGACCAAGCCATATAAAGAGATCTTGAAACGGGGAGTAATAGGGCCGGGCTCAACGGCTGAAAATGTCCGTATGGGAGTATTAGGGCGGAGGCGCAAGCTTCCTCTTCCACTTTTACCAATTTTCTGTTCTCTCTGTCTCTTTTCTGCTCTCTTGAGTTCGCCTATTTTCTTTTTGGGCTGACAGGACCTGACAGTATTTGGCTGATGACTGTCTTTTTGGATGTGCTTTTGAAACGATGTAACCCCATTGCTCACGGGTAACTTTCCCCTTGTAGTAGACTTTATTTTTTTTGGGAAAAAAAAAACCATATAGGACACATTATTAGTAACGATACTGTCTGCAAGAGGCGGAGATGAAAAGGAATCCCAGGTGAGCAGATGTCTAGTTTTTTGCGCGCATACTAGAATACAATACAAAGGAAAGATGCACCATTCCCACCCAGACAGAAAGATAATTTCAATTCCAGACCGCGATAGAGAAAAAAAATAAACCCGCAAAATGAACAATAAAAATAAAAGGGTATATGGGGCGAACAGCCAAGACTGACAGATGACACACAGACTTCAGGCATACACAGCAATATAAATGTATATGTGGATTACAATATACGCTCCGAGATATCGTTGGCATATTGGATTCTATAGCAGTATTTTTGGGATTGCCTGCAAGACTATCAAAAATTATGGCGTTGTCCTAACCTAAAGCTACCCCAACGTGATCTCCAGAGAATGCACACAAAATCAGCTACCTAGTTTTGCGTAGGGACATATTCCCCTGCTCAGAAATGGCTGCTCTCTATAAGCCAGTTCCGGCACCAAAACGCCAGGTGAGCATGAGCAGAGAAAGAAAACGGCCTATCACAGAAAACCCCAAGACACCAAAAAGAAAATCCCGCCAGAACATTCTCGATGCGGCAATATACCTACCTACCTACAAGTCAAACAATACAGGAGCTAACGAACCAGAGTAAGCAATTCGATTTCCCAGATTCTCCCTCTTTACCCATGTTCGTCCAAGTTTCTTTGCTGCCGAGCCGTAGGAAATCACGCGCATGCTGACCCCTCCTCTCAGGTTCTCTCGGTCCCGAGAATGCGATACACAGCAAAACTAACCGCAGATAATAAGTAAAGAGGATGATAGAAACCCCCGCCCCCGGGGTGTCTCGGAGGATTCATGGTATGATAATGGTTGCGGGAGGAAAGAAGAGGAGGGGTCACTTTCCAAGGCCACCGATGATTCGTCAGGCTTCGACTCGCAGACTTTGCAAAAGCTTGGAAAAAAGAAGAAAAAAGACATTGCTTTGTCGTTAATACGGCTGGGTACCCTGTATACTATGTATGTGTACCATGGTCAGCTCTTCGCCCTATTGTATAAATGGCAGCAAGTGGCGGTACTGTGTCTGTTTCGGCATCGGCTCAACAAACCAAGTCACTCAGGCTTCGAGGGGCGGAATAGCCGCCTATAAATCCCCAATATAATAATCGTCACTCTGCCAATGAGTGTGCATTACACCAGAATGGCTTGTTTGGGCTTGACATGGTTCGTTGCAGACTACTAGAGCAAGACGAACGTGTACATGGTAAAGGGGTCAAGATAGATTTCAGTACCATCGTATCTGGATAGTACGATCTTCACAATGTCTGGATTTTTTGTGGAATGATGGGAAGTAGAAGTCCAACGGCTGTACCTTGTAGTCCTTGATGGCTTCTAGAACCGCTAGCCTCTCAGCCACTCGTTAGTTGCGTTAATTCTTCTCTCCTGAGCCATGAGCCAAAAGAGTACATAGTACAAGATGACAAAGGCGGCTTTAAGAAATGGGGGGCCCGTGGAAAGTCCGGGACGCATCATCGCGATCATAGATAGCAGCGCGCGCGTGCGCGCGTCCGGAACATCATGAACTATCGTACTTGCGACTTGTCACCTGATGATCAGTTGTCTCTGCATGTTTTGAGTGCGATCAACAAAAGCATATCTGAACATCTTGCCAAGTATTAGATGCAGATCGAATGAGGGAGCACGGCCCCCAGCTCGAGTGACCAGTGGCCAGTGGCCAGTGGCTGATGCTGGTTGGTGGTTCCACGCCTACAAGGTTTTCTCTTCTCTCTTAGCTCAAGGGGCTATCTTTCTTTTTGTGGTGGTGGTCAACTGGGGTCAAATGGGGGGTTTTCTTTTTTTTTTCCCTTTGTTGCGCTGCCATGGGATGGAAGCCGTCGTATTTGGAAGAGCGCGGGGCTTGCACGCGTCATTCGCAGCGGACACTAGCAATTTAGCGATGGCTTCTAGTTGCTAGTGCCAGCAGCCAACACTGCATGGTCTTTTCTTGGCAGGGTATGTTTTTCTCGCCTTCGCAATTTCGCAACATTATCAAAGCACATGGCTACCAGTATTGGGGGTTGGCCAGATGCTGTAGATGCCCGCCGAGCAGAGCCAAGCCAGCACAACGCGTCCGCTGCGGCGTCGTAATTCCTCAGCCGCTAGACAAAAACGACATGCTCCTGTTTGGCAGTTGGCACGGCGCGTAGCCAAATTGGTAGCCGATCGGGTGTAGCGCCAATCTGGCAGTCGCGCAAGGTTTTGATTCGCCTGCGGCCACGTGCCACGTGGTTGGGCGGTCTACGAACACACTACTAAGTACACAGTACGTACCTCACTAGGCGCTCTCCGCAGTAATCAAACAAAACCATAAGGGGGTCGTAAAAGTGGAAAAAGGGATCTCCAACTCTCAGTTAGGGTATTGCTATGTACTATATATGATGGTGTACTATGATATGTCGGATGCGGGTCGCTCGGACCCGAAGCCTTCTCTCGCTCGCCCTAGGTACGGGATCTTCTCGGATGTCTTGTTCATAGTCATGCTCTTTCGGTTGGATGGTTTGTCAGGAAGAAGGATTATGTGTAACGTGTAGAAATCAAAACCGAACCTCGCACCTTTGCGCACAGCTCAACGGTCCGAAGCGCCGTTGTCCCTCGACTAATCCGGAAGAGGGAGGCGGACAGCCCCAGTTGGAGGAGGGTGCCGCCATTTCGGCACAGAGGAACACTACTTGAATCGGAGGATATTCATTGCTCTCATGTCGGTGGCGATGGATGAAAGAAACGGGGCGCAGGAGGCGAGCATTGGGGTCCGTCGAGGAACGGTTGTCTTGTCGAGTCGATTCGAGAATGCAGGCATGTGATAGCTTCGTACATGCTATGCAGAGTCTTCTGGGGACCTTTGGGCCTCATCTCTTGTGGCGTTGATTGCGAGAATTTGAATTGAGATGGCCGTTTGGTAAAGCAACAAGATTAAGGAAGGAAAAAAGGCAATGACGGTTCGCGGCTATTGAGGACACAAGTCTGAGTATGATACCATGTAGAGCTGAGAGGTACATCATACCTAGGTATCTAAGTATACATAGTACGCACTGGACGGTTGACGGGGTCTGGCTTCAGAAAAGCCCGTTCTCCCACCCCTGCCACACTACTCACGTAGCTGAAGGTACAATGCGACTTCGTACATCGCATGGCGGCATGACTAGACCCTAACCCTAGCACCAAACTGGCGATAGCCTCAAAGCTAATCAGTGTCGCCATCGTGGGGGCAAGGGCTTGCATCTGCCAGCCAGGCGTCGCCATGCCCACTTGCCACGTGTGAGGGCCCAGTCGCTACCAGCCGTGCGGGCGACGTTCGCTGCCCATTGTCCAGAAGCAGTTGGCAGGCTATCGGCTGGCCACCATCGCCGTCAATGGTCTGCAGTAGCTCACGCCTGGTCGAGGCTGGAAAGTGCGCCCTTCCAGAATGTAGCCGATGGATAGATCCCCATCAGATCACCAATTGAAGGGCCGTCTCGGAATCGCCATTGCCACGCAGTCTGACCTGCAGCCTGTGTACACCCGCAACCCCCACCCGCTTCCCTTCCAGCCCATCCTCCGTAAGCTCTGAGGGAGGAGTGACATGCGCGCTAGTGGACACCAGAAATTGGTCGCTGCTGAGAGCTCTATGACGTTGTTGTCGCCGTTGCTACAAATTGTCGTGTCAATCAAGGCCTTCCATCATTCGATTCCATGCCTTTTGTTTGCCTATAGCGGTCTGGCCGCGGTGCGTTTCGCCCCAGGGCATCTATTATGTGGAATGGATAGCATTCGTCCGGTGTAGGCCAGAATGAATGGCCCATCTCTGATTTATAGGAAACATTATAAGTGGCACATACCTCAGGCAGTCTGCGGTGCTCTACCAGACAACATTATGATTTGCTACAGCATTTTGTCGTTATCGCTGGGCATCCAACCACCCTTTGGCAGCCAGCTGTGAGCTGTGTGAGGTCCTTTGGACAATAAGCAGCATACATAGTACAAGGGCCCATTACTTTGTGTATGATTGCTTGTAGGTCCACCAACTCCCCGCCCTCCCCCAAACTGGGCTCGGACGCCCAAAGAGTCAGATCATGATGCTGCTAAGAAAAGAAACTCACCTGTGATCCCGGCCTGCCGGTCTGCAAGACGGTCGGGAGGCTCTGGTGCACAGGGACCTGCCTGCCACATAAACTCCATCTTGCTGAACAGTCGTTTTGAAATGCTGGGACGATGTCATCGTACAGATGGAGAGTTAAAGAGCTACCATATATCGAATAGAAGTCGAATCCCTGTTGCATTGCTGGTCTGTCTGGTCCTGGTACTATGGCCCATCATGCAATATAGATAGTGCACGGACAGCGAATGCAATGATATCCTGGTAATCTTACGTTCTCATCGCGAGAGAGACCAGCAAAAAAGACCTGCAGTAGCCTAGGTGCCCTTTCCCAGTGCTGACATTTGCACTCCTATATAGTAGTGTGCTATAATATGCATCGAGCCCATAAACACGTACTATGCAGAGTCACTATGCAGCTCACCACATCTTTCTACGACCATGATCTACACGGACATCTGACCCCTGCACATGAATATGGTCAAGGTCAGCCTGCTCGCTCGTATCTAAGTAGCTAACGACCTGTGGAATCTTGAGAAGCATCGAGCCTGCCCTTTTTGCTATGGTACGCCAACGACAAATCAAGTACAAGTGATCCTTTCGCCTTGTTATGTACCTTAGTACGTACAAAGTACTCCGTAATAATAAAGCACACTCCACGTTGGATTCGGCTACGTCTAGCCAAGGGAGCCCTGGCGCCATGTGCATTACTTATCCACTGTCCCACTGGGGGATCGACGGGCGTCTCCTGGCAGGGCCGGGGGGCTGCACATAATCACTATTAGAGAGCTTCTCCATACGCCACCTGGCTTAGTGCCTACTATGTACTCAGCTACGAAGTACTTACATAGTACGTACAAGCACCGGTAATCTGTACATAGTAGAGTTCAACGCCAGTCTGAATCACAGACGAAGAGCAAGATGATAAAAGGCATACAGTGTACACTGTAGGGCGACCAACTGATATTTTCTAGGTATCCGAACGCTGACGAACAATTCTGGCAGGCGTGCATGTCTCTATCTCTCTGCTTCATATACGATGCGTGTACGATCAAAAAAGTATAACACGATGAGATATGAGTACTTGGGTACCTGCGTTGTACTCGCTGATAAACAGCACCTAGGGCTTTTGTCTCACCGTCCTGGGAATTGGCGACTTTTCACGTCTCGCAACCCCAGCTGGAATTGTGATTGCCACCTCTACAGGTGTCTCGTGAACCAATTCTCGTAAAGTTCATGCTTTTGCTGTGACTGGGAAAATACTTGACTGCTACTGATCGTGTTGGAAAACAAAGGGCAAGGCAGGGGAAAGCAAATACCATGTAATGACCAGATTGTAAAATTGAACCGACGTCCGGATCCCTGAATGGCCCCCGGACTAATTGGCGCAGCTCTGCAGCATCAACTGCATGTCTCATTTTATTTTTCTTGCACCCGCATATCTTTTGCCGGCAGGCTGGGCTCTGATGCGTGTGGGTGTCTCAGGTCGTCACTGTCGCTCTCTCTCTCTTGCCGCGCGTGTTGTGGCGCCCCGTAACGGCCCTCTTTTGCTCGTGCTCTGCCTCTGGCAGTTCTTTTTTCTTCTCTCCAACATCCTGATCCCTGGTTTTCTGCTTGCAGCCCTGTCTTGCAGCACACACAAGATTGTCGCGTTTGGGATAATTCGTTCCTGATGCTGTTACTTGTCGATCGATCACAAGGCCCGCTGCGTCCTTGATTGTCCCGCAGTTGTTGCTGGCGCGGCCCCTCTTACCGACAACCGCGGATTGTGCCATCCCAGAGCTTGAACCCCGCTCCACACAGCCAGAAGGAGCGAAATCCAGACACACACTTACAATACGGCATAGTACGGTTCAAAACGAAGTCTGCGCGAACCTGAGCAACAAACAGGACGCGAGCCCAGCAGGCAAGAGACTGAGAATCAAGAGGTTTAACCTACCTACCTACAATATCCACGCCTGAAACACGGCGGCCGTGACGACCCTTGGAGCCGCGGCGGCCCGCCCTGCGCATCAAGTTTCGAGCTTAATAACAACCAGACAACCACCACCAGCAAAGCACCAGACCTGATCCTCACGACCGACAACGGCTGCGCCGACGATTCATCCCCAGCCTCGCCCACACTGTCGAGAGATATCGGGAGGAAAAGAAGCAAGCAAAATAAAATAAGAAAAAAGCCAAGAGATTGCGTCCGGGGCACTGCGCAACGTCAGCCTTGGCTGCTAATACATAGTAGCCACCCAAAGACCCCCCCGCCGTCCCCGCTTGCCGCTTTCACCACTGCCACCAGCAGGAGAAGCCTCGATATTTCACATCCAGCGCTCGTGACGCCAAGGAGTTGAGATTTCCCTCACTTTTACTTCTAGCTTTCGCTTCGCAGTCTCGGGTCGTTGTGAAGCACAGGCGACACTTACGCTTGTCCAGTAGAGTTTGACGTTTCCTAGTCAGTGCAAGGTACGGAAGCATCAGGCCTTTTGCCATCTCAGTGACAGGCAGAAGCTTAATCAAAACTCCATACCGCGGTCCCAGGTGCCCACCAAACCAGCCTTTTCTTCTTCTTTGCCGTGGACTCGGCGCAGGGAGCAGAGCTGGTACCACCCCTCTGAAACAGCAGCCCACCCCGGGTCTTGCCAGGTGCCTTGTGCGACAGTTGGAGGGGAAGTTTTACGCTCCTCGTCCTTCAAGTGGTCACGCCTGCAATCCAAAATCTTCGTCCCATCGACTTACCGGCTTGGGTACTTCTTGCAGCACTTGGGCCTCGCTTCTGTTGCTCACGAGGCTTGATATTGCCAGCTATATCTTGTACGTCGCCTACAAAGCGTGAAATACATCTTGCACGCAGGGCTCAAGAAGCTCGCACGCAGGGCCTCCAAAAAATCACTTTGTGAGTACCTTTCTCTATTGGTGCTAGCACCCAAGCACCCTAAGTAGAGCCCCCCCCCCCTCCTCCAAAGAAAGCCCGCGGCCGTACGTGGGCTCAGCAGTCTGCCAGGATCTGCCCAAGCCCTGTCAGAATTGCTGGGCCTCCTGGGAAGAAGCTGTGCGAAAGCCTGGGGACCCCTTGCTCACGGCGCCTAGGCCTCACTGCAACCCATTCCGCGGTATCCACTGTACATAGTACTTGCTTGCTCGCTGCCCTGGCTGGTGCCCACTGGGTCCCGCGCCACTCTTACGCGATTCATTTCAGGACCAGGTACGAAGTAGGCCTGGCCTAGCCTGGCTTGCTAGGGCTCTCATCGATCAATCACTGTAATAAGCCTGCCTCTTGCTTTTTTGTCCGTCCGCAACAGCGCTGCGCCCGTTCCCGCCCACCTCGCCCTGTTCCCGCTCCGTAACACTCAAGATTTCGGGCCCATATGTTGCATCGATCCCAGGAGAACAAACAGGGTCTTGCCAAAGAGCAGCGGGTCGCCCAAGCACAGCTCGACACCTCGAGACAGCGCGGCAAAGGATTCGCTTCCGCCTGGGGGGGAGCCGAACCGATAGCATCCTCCCGCCGGCCTGCGAAACCAGCGCCAAAACCCACAAAGCAACAAAACCACCACCCGCCCGCCTCTCAGCCCATCGTCGACCGCACCACGCCTTCCTTCCCTGAAAAGGGTGAGTCTTACTTGTTTGCTTACTCCTCGCCTTGCCAACCTTGCCTTTGCTCTGTTCCTTTTCTTCTGCTCTCGGCGCTTGCCTTCATCTTGCCCAGCAGCTGCGATTAGCCTGTCGCACAGCACCTGTTGCTTGCCTTGGGCGGCAGCGCCTGCTGTTCCTGTGAGAAACAGGATAGATAGACAGGGACAAGAGCCACGCGTAGAGGGAGTGTGTGTGGAATGCTTTCTGTGCGCTACACCGCAGCCACACGGCAACCTCTTGACCCCATTTCTGACGGCCCTCGACGCCCGCCAGCCGTCTACACTCGAAACTAACGGGCCATCCTTGTCTCCTTCAAAGGACATTCCATAGCGGCCGGAACTTTACGAGCCCCAGCGTCACAACGGTCGTCTCTGTCCACCAGCTCGAACCGATCCCACGAAGCCGCACGACGTGCGAATACCTCTTCGAATTTTGGCATGATGAATGCCGACAGAAGCCGCACACGGCGGGAGCGTACGTTTGTGGGGAGCGAGTGTGCCGTCTGCGAAGAGCCTCTCGAGCACACCCTCCGCGGAGAAAAGATACTGCAATTCTCATGCTCCCACGTTTCGCACGAGGCTTGCTTCTACGAGTTCATCCGCGAGTTTGAATCGCAGAACTGCCCAACATGCAATGCTCAGCTCCACCTCGACACGAGTAGGGGCGGCAACGTCCTGGACATTGGTGCGTATTTACACCAGAGTGATAGGTGCGAGGGCTCCGACTAACAGCACCTATTTGTCTGATTTAGAGAAAATCAGCAGCATGGTGCGATCAGTTTCGGTTGGTGACACGAATCGGGCAGCACCTGCAACATCGACAACAACACCAACCACTCAAGCACAACCGACTCCCTGGGAGGACCACAATGGACGACCTCCAAGCAGAGACTCTACGGGTAGAAATGGGTCCGTGCAAATTGTCTCGCGAGGCAGTCTACGAGACCAAGCCTCGGACCGATTCGTTGGGCGTAGCGGCCATGCGCGAAACGACAGCGATGCGACTGGCGTGACTGGAGTGGCTTCATCAGGTGGCTACCCAGAGACAACACAGAGCGGTCCGCCACGACGGCACGAATATGATCTGCAAGCTATGGAGGCCTCCTTGGCCAGTCCCAGGGGCATCGCCAGAAATCCTATTCCAGCGCCGACCGTTACAGTCCGATCCGAATTTCCAACAATCAACCGATCGAGGCAGCAGCAGACACTCACATGCCTCATTACGGTCGAGGTGACGGACAACAAATGGCGCCCCGATCCCGATGACCTTCAGGCAGCCCCTCCGCTCCCACAACAAAGAATAGAAGATCAATTCCCGCAGCGGCCACCGTCCCCGGCGCGGAGTGCGCCTCGTTTCTACCCTTACGAAGCACCAGAGGTTCTGGAAGAAATGACCGAGACTTTGCGCAGCCGGGTCGACAACTGGCATGGTCTAGATTTCAGCCGGTACGTAGACTTACATCTGGCATTATCACTAGATCTGGGCCATGAATGACTGACAAGTTGCAGATTCGGCAAGCTACGCCTTTACGGAACGCTCCGCGTTGGAAAGGACAAGGTTTCCTGGCAAGAACTTGAGTGTTTTCTTTTTGCCGAAATGCTTATCTGTGTCAAGGAGAAAAAGAGCTCAAATCAATCTGCGCAGTGGGACGACGGTACACCTCGCAGAACTACACGGTGCACACTCAAGGGTTCGATTCTCATCAAAAAGCACCTCAACGAGGTATCCGAGACCGGCCACATGGATGAGAATATCCTGACGCTTAGCTTGTCCGTTGCCGAGTTACCTCAGTTCCACCTACGATTCGAGAACCGCAACCAGCTCAAACTTTGGCATCAAGCTCTGCTGGATCTCAACGCTGTCGAAACAAGCCCGCTTCGAAGTCCCGATTTTGAGCGTGGGGACTACCCTGGAGAGGATGAGGAGGAATGGCGGAGAGACTCTACGAAGCCTCAACGCGTCTCGTCAGTAGCATCTTCCTGGGGAGGAGCAAGATCCGCCACGACAGCACCGACTGAGTATACGAATTTTGCCAGAAGTCCCCTTTTGCCGTCCGTTCACGTTCCTATCGATGTTGTCGTGGTCGTGCCCATCTCATCATCCATGCAAGGCGTCAAGATCAACTTGGTGCGGGATGCCTTGCGCTTCATGGTCTACACTCTGGGCGAAAGAGACCGCATGGGCTTGGTGACGTTTGGCTCCGGGGGCGGAGGCGTGCCCATTGTGGGTATGACAACCAAGGCATGGCCAGGTTGGAGCAACATTCTCTCTTCCATCAAGCCTGTCGGTCAAAAGAGCCACCGCGCCGACGTCGTGGAGGGTGCCAACGTCGCCATGGATCTCCTGATGCAGCGGAAATACAACAACCCTGTTGCGACCATTATGCTTATCAGCGATGCATCCACGTCCGACGCCGACAGCGTTGATTTTGTCGTTTCGAGAGCCGAAGCTGCCAAGTGAGTTCTTTCTAGCGGAAGCTTGTATGGAAATCCAAGTCACTAACCAAGAAACACAGAATCACCATCCATTCCTTCGGTCTGGGTATGACGCATAAACCAGACACTATGATTGAGCTTTCCACCCGTACCAAGGCGTCATACACCTACGTCAAGGACTGGATGATGCTCCGTGAGTGTCTGGCTGGATGTCTCGGCTCTATGCAGTCGCTTTCTCACCAGAACGTCAAGCTCAAGCTGAAGCTGCCCGAGGGCTCCCCCGCAAAGTTCCATAAGATCAGCGGCGCCCTACAGATTACCAAGCGTGCCACAGGACGCGACGCCGAGGCTTCTTTGGGCGACTTGCGCTTTGGCGACAAGCGCGATATTCTCGTGCAGCTTGTGATTCTGCCCGACAGCTCGACCCAAGAACAGTTGCCTCAGGATGCATGGGAAACCGTTGTAGCTGGTCTCGAGGCTCTCGGTGGCCCGGTAGAGCAAGAAGACCAGCGCACAGTATCCGTGGAGGAGGTTCCACTCATTCAAGCAGACCTCACCTGGGGCGACATTCTGCGTGACGGCGCTGCCATCCATCTTCCAAGGCCGTCCTTGCTTGCCATTACAATGTTACCAGCGTCGTCCAACAAGAAATCCTGGAATGGCTCGCCACCGATTCCCCCACACCCACATATTGTGCAACGGCGGATGGAGCTGCTTACCTCCGACATGCTGATCCGCGCCCTTACGCTCGTGAGCAGGGGACAGCACGACAGGGCACACACGCTCCTCAATGAAACACGTTCCATACTCAAGGGCCTCGGCAAGGGCGGCCTGCCGCCTGTACCTGCGAAATCCACCCCGTCGACACCCCTTAATGTTCCGAACGACGCATCTCCAACCCCGACTACACTTACCCCTGACCGAAAACACTCACCATCCCCTACAACCAATGGCTCTGCAGCCGCAGGTGGTTCTGGTGCACTCAACGGCTTCCAGCCGTCTGCGATTCCGCGCAGCCGTTCGCATGACGCGATTGGCCTGGGTGGCATGGGTCCTACCGCTGGTGTTGACGCCACAACTGTGTCAGCACTTGATGCCGAGCTGGACTCTGCCCTTGAGTGGATCAACCACCCCGCCGTGTTTGGCCGGGATAGCAGAAAGGCCGTCCTGCAGGCTATTGGTGTCATCAGTAGCCAGCGGGCCTTCACGTTCCGGACACCGATTGAGGGCTTGTGGGCAGGACGTGTCAGCGGTGTCAAGAGGCTGACAGAGAAGAGTAGAGAGTGGAGAGACGAAGGAGGCGGTGCTGAGGGTATCATGGAGGAGGCATGATCCATCTCACACCACTATACGTCCTTCTCATGTCCTGCTCACTTTTGGACCGAACTCTATCTCTGTCCTTGGTAATGTCTTGTCGTCTTTTGGTCCTTTACTTCCAATGGGGCTCACGTTGCGTATGATGATTGCGTTAGCGGCATATGTATCTGCCTGTATGCACACTCACATTAATGTCTGCCTGTGTATGTGTGTGTGTGTGTGTTTTCCATGTGTCTCTCAGAGATCGTCATCGGAAACCAGCGATTGTTATTCTTTCCATTTTCGGGCGCGGACTGTATGGGACATCTGGAACGGCTTTGTTTCGGAACATGATTGAGCCCCTCCTATTTTCCTTTGATGTTTGCCATTTTCCAGTCTCTTGGTCATTTTTCTTTTGTTCTACTTTGGAGAAAAAAGATACCACTTTATACCTTCTTGCTGAGCTCACATTATCAGCTAGCTGTGTTATATATTAAATACAATGTTCTGAATTGCTATGTTCTTGTTAAGCCTTGGATCTACTCTGGATGTGTAAATGTGATGAGCCTTGTCAGATCTGGCCTTTTTGGGCCAGACAGGATATTCAACTTTTCCCAATGGTCCCTTGGCTGGTATATAGTGCATAGTATATAGTATACTATGTACATGCCATGTACTATGTAGTAAGTATGGCATCAGCTAGCTGCCTGGGCATTGCTTTTGTTCATGATTACTTCTTCTTCGCTGACTAGGCTAAGCCATTGCTTGTTGTTCTTATATAACCTACCTAGGTACCTCGTATCTCTCTTCACAGTGCTTTTGTCAATGCAATGTCAGTGCAAGTGCCCGGTAGCACAGCCCCAAGATGATGGATCAAAATGCTGTCAGATGTGTCTACAAAGTAACTCTGCTTGTATGTCCAAATGTGCATAGGCCCAAAAATAGAAGCACCAAAAAAGAACAAGAATCAAACGGAAGAAAAACCCTTCGTGCTTCGGCTAACTAAAAATCTGAGACTCGTATGCAGCCAAACCGCGTACAGCCTGTGCTTCTGTGGTGCTGTTTTCGTATACCATAGTATACTATGTAGTAGCTTTTTCTTTGGGCGACTGCGCCTCAAGAGAGTGGGGAGAAGGATGGAGAAAGTTGTTATCTTGATTTCCAAGGTTCTTTAAGTTTTTCGGGGGGTGGCATACTCGAGGCTGTTATGGACCTTGCTAGTGGGAGAGAAATGGTCATGTAGAGATAAGAAAGGAAGGCAAAGTCATAGAAGAGGAGAGGAGGAAAAACATATACCAGATTGCGCAACGACAAGCAGGTAGTAGATGGCAGTATAGCAGAATAAATTCTCCTGCCAGTGGCCCAGGCTTTAGGGGTTTTACAGTACCTAGGTACTCAGCTATAGGGCTGTGACTGTGGGCGGATAATCGGGATATAAAGCGCTAATTTTCAGTGGGCCCCAGTTGCTGTGCGCCCTGGAAACTCCCATTTGGGGCCAGTCAGCACTATCTGCCCAGTCACTGGCAGTTCGTACCTTGCTGGAAGTACCAGAGTACTACAGTACCTGGCAGTCGTGGCTACCTGTCCTGTGAGCTACGGTTACTGCTTGCTTGGGTTGCTTTGCCGGGTTGCACAGAGTAGCAAAAAGTAGGATGATCAGCAGCCGCCAAGCCTGAGGCAGTGCCACGCCTCATCAACGTCGAATGCCAAACTTCCTTTGGGCACTTTACTGCTACTGGCTGCTGCTGTCGCTGTCCAACATTCCCAAACACAACGTCGCCAAGCTGACATTCCCAGCGCCAAAACAGCTCCCTCGACGAGCCCTTCACACCTCTCTCGCGCACACGCATTGTGCCCCATTCAGCTGCTATCCTTTTTCTGAATCATTGAAGCCTCGACCGTCTCCACCCAATCCGACGCGGCAACAAGTCCGACCAGAGAGAGCAAAGCGACCTACCTCCCAATGCCGCGCAACGTCATTTCGTAGCCCCCTTTCGAACCAAAGCCAATCACCCCGGCATCTTGAACACCCCTCCCCCCCCCCAAATGGCTGGCAGACCTCCGTATGGAGGATCCTCCCACCACGATGATCTCCTGCTCGACCTCGACGACCAGCCCGTCTACGGCGGCGGCCAGCGCTCTGCCCTGACCGACGACGACCTCCTGCGCTCCGACGCCTACGACCACGACGAGACGGCCCAGTACCAACAACAATACCACCTGCCCCAGCAGCAACAGCAACGGCAACAACCACTACACGTAGAGCCCCGCCCCTCCGTCTCCTACGACGACTTTATCGGTGCAGGCCGACCCCAGACAGCGCAAAATGCCAATCTAAGCTCTCCGCACGCGGCGTCCTCGGGCCTGGGCGGCGCAGGCGCAGCAGGGCTTGGGTCAGGGGCCCCCTACTACGCCGATACCACAGGTGGAGCCAGAGCCTACTCCCAGTCCTCGGACCTTAACAACTACCAGCGCTACGCCGACGAGTACTCGGATGACTACGCAGAAGACGGGACCTCGTACTACCAGCATGGGGGAGGAGGCACACCGGCCGCAATGCAAGGTGGCTTCGCAGCAGACGCGCGACAAACCGCCCGCAACAGAAACAGCATTCTCAGTATGGGCGGCGGTCTCTTGGGCCGGGCAAAGAACATGCTGGGTATGAATGAGGGCTACTCCGAGATGGACCTGCCCTTGACGGAGCCCGGTGGTACATCTCAACATCCGTCGCAACACGGGGCTGCTGGCGCCGCTGCCGCTGGTGGTGCTGGTGGTCACGGCGGCGGAGGCAAGTTCGATATGAGCACCTTCAGGTTTGGATTTGGTCGCGGCAAACCAGACCCTTCGACCTTGGGTCCGCGCATCATCCATCTCAACAACCCGCCTGCCAATCAGGTCAACAAGTACGTCGACAACCAGGTGTCCACAGCAAAGTACAACGTTGCGACCTTCCTCCCCAAGTTCCTCTTTGAGCAATTCTCTAAATATGCCAACATCTTCTTCCTCTTCACGTCGGCCTTGCAGCAGATACCGAATCTGTCCCCGACGAATCAATATACGACCATCGGACCCCTCGTTGTGGTCTTGTTGATATCGGCAGGCAAGGAGTTGGTGGAGGATTATCGGCGGAAACAGGCAGACCGTGCACTCAACATGTCCAAGGCACGTGTGCTCAGGGGCTCCAACTTTGACGAGGCAAAATGGGTCAACGTGGCTGTGGGCGATATTGTGCGTGTCGAGTCGGAAGAGTCCTTCCCAGCAGACTTGGTTCTGCTCGCCAGTTCGGAGCCAGAGGGTCTTTGCTATATTGAGACGGCGAATCTGGATGGAGAGACGAACCTCAAGATCAAGCAGGCCCTCCCAGAGACGGCTGCTCTGGTCAGTTCGAGTGATTTGGGTCGCCTTGGAGGCAAGATCAAGTCTGAGCAGCCCAACAGTAGCTTGTACACATACGAGGCCGCATTGACCATGCAGGCGGGAGCTGGGGAAAAGGAACTCGCTCTGAATCCCGAGCAGCTTCTACTGCGTGGAGCGACGTTGCGGAATACCCCTTGGGTCCACGCTGTTGTTGTTTTTACCGGCCACGAGACGAAGCTTATGCGCAACGCCACTGCGGCGCCAATCAAGCGTACCAAGGTCGAGAAGCAAATGAACTTGCTTGTCTTGTTGCTTGTGGGCACCCTGCTGATCCTCAGTGTCGTATGTACTGTTGGCGATCTTATCATGAGGAGTGTCAGAGGCAGTTCCCTCGTTTATCTGGACCTGACGCATCTCAACACGGTTGGCGCCGTCGCGAAGCAATTCGCCTCGGACATGGTCACGTATTGGGTCCTGTTCTCAGCGCTAGTGCCCATCTCCTTGTTTGTTACGGTCGAACTTGTCAAGTACTGGCATGGCATTCTCATCAATGATGATCTGGACATCTACCACGACAAAACCGACACGCCTGCCAACTGCAGAACATCGAGCTTGGTCGAGGAACTGGGCATGGTTGAGTACGTTTTCTCGGACAAGACAGGCACGTTGACCTGTAATATGATGGAGTTCAAGCAGTGCACAATTGGGGGCATCATGTACGCGGACGACATACCCGAAGATCGAAGAGCTACCATTGAGGACGGCGTCGAGGTGGGCATCCACGATTTCAAGAAGCTTCGCGAAAACACGGCATCCCACGAGACGGCGCACACCATTGAGCACTTCCTCGCACTGCTCTCCACATGCCACACTGTCATTCCGGAACGCGGCAGCTCGGGGAAGATCAAGTACCAGGCTGCCTCCCCAGACGAGGGAGCTCTTGTCGAAGGTGCGGCAATGCTGGGGTACAATTTCGTTGCGCGCAAGCCCCACGCTGTCATCATCGAGGTTGGGGGCAAGGAATATGAGTATCAGCTTCTGGCCGTTTGCGAATTCAATTCCACAAGGAAAAGGATGTCTACCATCTACCGGTGCCCGGACGGCAAGGTCCGATGTTATTGCAAAGGTGCCGATACTGTCATTTTGGAGCGCCTCAACGACCAGAACCCCCACGTGGAGGCAACATTGCGGCATTTGGAAGAGTACGCATCCGAGGGTCTGCGGACGCTCTGTCTAGCTATGCGGGAAATCCCAGAACGCGAATTCCAAGAATGGTATGCCATCTTCGACAAGGCGTCCACCACTGTCGGTGGAAACCGTGCCGACGAGTTGGACAAGGCGTCGGAGCTGATTGAGAAGGACTTTTACCTTTTGGGAGCTACAGCTATTGAAGATCGCTTGCAAGACGGTGTTCCCGAGACAATCCACACTCTGCAACAGGCTGGTATCAAGGTCTGGGTTCTGACTGGCGATCGACAGGAAACGGCCATCAATATTGGCATGAGTTGCAAGCTTCTCAGCGAGGACATGATGTTGTTGATTGTCAACGAAGAGTCCGCGGCTGCCACCAGAGACAATATTCAAAAGAAGCTGGACGCCATCCGGACCCAGGGCGATGGTACAATCGAGACGGAGACGTTGGCGCTCGTCATTGACGGCAAATCTTTAACGTATGCGCTGGAGAAGGATATGGAGAAGATGTTCCTCGACCTCGCCATCATGTGCAAGGCTGTCATCTGCTGTCGTGTCTCGCCGCTGCAAAAGGCGCTCGTCGTAAAGCTGGTCAAGAAGCATCGGAAGCAGTCCATCCTCCTCGCAATTGGCGACGGAGCAAACGATGTGTCCATGATTCAGGCAGCGCACA
Source organism: Coniella vitis (assembly GCA_011317545.1). NCBI lineage: Eukaryota > Fungi > Ascomycota > Sordariomycetes > Diaporthales > Schizoparmaceae > Coniella > Coniella vitis. The sequence goes on from WUJK01000008.1 coordinate 1,472,266, forward strand.
TTGGTGTTGGAATTAGTGGTCTTGAAGGTCTTCAAGCAGCTCGCAGCGCAGATGTTTCGATTGCGCAATTCCGCTATCTGCGCAAGTTGTTGCTTGTTCATGGCGCGTGGAGTTATCACAGAGTGAGCAAGACGATCTTGTTCTCCTTCTACAAGAACATTACTTTGTACCTGACACAATTCTGGGTAAGTTTCAGCAATGACAAACCTTTCTTCCTTCTGGTTTTCTGTACGCGCCACTAAGCCATGAGCAATAGTACACTTTCCAAAACGTCTTTTCTGGTCAGATTATCTATGAATCGTGGACACTCTCCTTGTACAACGTCATCTTCACTGTGTTGCCACCTCTTGCGATGGGTATTCTGGACCAGTTCGTCTCTGCTCGCTTGCTCGACCGCTACCCGCAGCTCTATTCCCTCGGGCAGACTAATCAATTCTTCCGACTGCGCGTCTTTCTCGCCTGGATCGCCAACGCTGTCTACCACTCGCTCATGATCTACGTCTGGGGCGAGCTTCTCTGGCCGTATGATCTCGCCCAGGGCGACGGCAAGATAGCAGGCCACTGGGTCTGGGGTACGGCCATGTACGGTGCGGTCCTGCTCACGGTGCTGGGCAAGGCAGGGTTGATTACCAACAACTGGACAAAGTACCACGTCATTGCGATCCCTGGATCCATGGCGCTCTTCCTCGTCTTCGTCGCGGCATACGGAACCGTGGCACCCCTCTTGGGCTTCTCGGAAGAGTATCACGGCCTCGTACCCCGGCTGTTCTCGTCGCCCATCTTTTGGCTCCAGATGCTCTGCCTGCCTATTCTCTGTTTGGTACGCGACGTGGCGTGGAAGTATGCCAAGAGAATGTATCGGCCACAGACCTATCACCATATTCAAGAGATTCAAAAGTACAATATTCAAGATTACAGACCTCGGTATGTTTGCATCTTCTTGCTTTGCTCGTTTCCTCACGGCGGTGCTCGCCCGAGCTTTTACCATGCCCTTCTTTTTCCCACTTGCCCATTTGCTAGATACACGCAAAACTAACCCAGCACGCCTTCCAAAACACAGCATGGAACAATTCCAAAAAGCGATTCGTAAAGTCCGACAGGTGCAGCGTATGCGCAAACAGCGAGGCTATGCATTCTCGCAAGCGGACGAATCACAAACGCGCGTACTACAGGCGTACGATACGACGCAAAACAGAGGAAGATATGGAGAGATGGCTTCTTCGAGACCGGGCGGACAACAAGACGGAGGGCAACATCAACCAGCATGGTAACATGCACCATGCGTGTTTTTGTTTGTTTGGTGTTTTGTGTGAGTATTGTGTAGGTTTTTATGTGTCCTTGTTTGGGTTGCCTGCTGTTCTGACTGCCTTGAATGGTGGGCAAGACAAGGTTAATGAAGCAAAACAATACAAGAATGAGGAAAACGATCGACAGGGGGGGAAACAGGGCTGCCTAAGGGAAGAAGAGAAAAAAAGGATACCAAAAATCCAAAATCTGCAGAAAAGGAAAGGAAGCAACGGATTCAGATCCCCCTCCCTTTTTTCTTGTATTATGTTGGAGTTGCTTTTATTTAATGTAAATCAAATGATTGATGCGGATGAATAGGATGAGAGCAGAGCACCCCGCAAATGGGGGGTTGACGATACAAATACATACATAAAGGAATACAATGGCAATGTGAAATGTGCAATGTGCAATGCAATCAAAGACCAGAAAAGCAAAAGGAGATTTCTTTTTAAGTCCGACTCTTTGTTTTTGGTGGTGGTGTTTTGTCTCCCGGTTTTGTTCTTGTGGTCCTGGGAAAAGTTGCTGCTATGGCGGGTATCTCGGAGCTTGTCCCCCGTCTATGGACTCCAGATCCAAATCCAAATCCAAATCCAAATAAAAAAAAGTCAACAAAACGATACAGATCCTATTTGTCTATTTATTTATATTCATACAAGTATGAATTTGTGTTTCATCACCGTGACATTTGTAGATTGCGAGGCTGCAGGGCATTCATTGCAGAATGTTCCAGGCGGATACCGTATCCCGTTTCCCCTCATTAACAAGCAGCACTCTGTCCGAAGGATGGTGCGAAGGGAGTCAAGTTGATGAGCAAAGAGGATAAAAATCCTCGAGTTTTCCATCTTTGGAAGAGCAAAGTAGGTCTCAATAGCTGACAGAAACAAATAAAACAGAAGGGGGAAAGGAAGAAGGTATACATACACACACACAAAAAGAAAGGGTCAAAAACATGCAACACCGGGTATTCGCTAATGGTCACCCACTTAACTACTAATCCGGCCCTTAGTGGCTTATTTAGGGGAGAGCGGACGGGATCCCAAGTTTTCCACTAGGTATGGTCGCATGTGATTGAGGTACGACATTTTCATCATTATCTATCAAAAATTTGAAACGCAAAAAAAGACATTTGGGTTCGATCCAAAAAGGAAAAGAAAAAGAGAACGAAAAAAAAAAAAACAAAAAAAAAAAACAGTTGACGGGGGCAAGAAAAGGCTGTTTGAGAGCATTCCTTTTGATACCCGAGGACTTGTGCGCTGCTTACTCAGCAGGTTGTGCTTTACATACTGTGTGTACTACTGTATGTAGCTTCAAGCATAAGTAGGTGCCCGTCCGTTTTGTTCGTATTGGTACTACTAATAAAGTATGCCTCATTTCCCACCAACCCAAGACGGGCAGTTGTAGAAACGAATTGTACACAATAGGCACACGGGTCTGGCAGATGAGCAACTCACGGCATTGAAAGATGTGTGACATGCGCCTTCAAGAAGATACAAGCGAGCAAGAACGAAAGAAAGAAAGAAAGGATGTTCAGCACATGTACACGCCCTCCATTGTAACCACGGCCACGATTTCGGTTCAAACATAAGAAAGATCAGTTGCTATGGATAAGCAGTGGGAAGGAAGGGCGTAAGATCTTTCTCTCACGCCAGGATGCAACAAGATGAGGCTATAGATTTCGCCATTCATGCTAAGGGCCTCTGTATGACCTTGGCAGGGCTTGGGTTCGTCCAAAAGACATGTCGTGTCCATTACATTGTAATGATAAGCAATATGTATTTTTGCCAAGAGTAGATCCGGTGGTCTCGTGAAGGATTATGTACTTTGTGTGTACCATATGGATGATGATCGGATTCCACCCGGTACTTACATGCACATGGCGCATTAGCACCATGCTACGTGCTTTTGTTTCATTACGATCCAGATTGCGGTATGCTGTGGAATGCAATTTTTGGTCATGTTCATTTTGAGAGATTGCTATTCGCGGTGGATTATTCCTCCACCAACCAGTGTTGTGATTGTTCTATTAAATGGTTGGATTGGTATTTTTTCTTTTTGAAGGAAAAATATCATTAGCCTAGTGAGTTGATCCAAATTTCCTAATTATCTTGTCCTCCTCGACCCCACATTGCTCCCATGGGTTAGGTGAATGTCAACCTCCCAGTTGCGTGCGCGCGAGAGAGAGAGACAGAGAGAGAAAGAAAGAGAAGAGAAAGAAGGAGAGAGAGACCACGAAGTCCCGAGAGAAAGCCAAAGAACGAGGGGAAATTCATGCTTCCCGCGTCAACCGTAGAAATACTATGAAGCGCCCTCCAGGAAGGGGAGGGGAAAAAAAAGATGGGATGACTTGAGATCGATATCTTGGTGAAAACCGATCCCTCATAGCAGACAATGATGGCCATGGGATTTTCAAGGCGGGGCAAGGGGGCAAGAAGGGGGCGGGGAGGTAAAACTATGCGTGCGCCTTGTATTTTTGGGGGGGGGTTCATCATCCACTTCTTCTGGCAGTGGGCTATTTGCAGGACAACTTTGTATTTGCCTTGTGCAACTGTCTGGTCGAATACTTTTTGCCAGAGTGGTGAGCGTCGCAGGCGTGTTTTTTTTTTTTTTTTTTTTTTTTTTTTTTTTTTTTTTTTTTTTTTTTTTTTTTGGCAACGACTACTATGTACCATGTACTAGTATGGGAGGGACACCAAACAACAGCATGCCTGCATGTCACTCGGTAAGTACCACAGTACTTATGGGAGAAGGAGCGTCTGACCGTTTCGCTGCCCCCAGCCTCCCCAGGCCCCCAACCCACTCGGAAGAAAAAAAGACGGTCGCTGGACTTGATATGGGGGGTTTCGTGATTGTGGCGCTCCTTCTTTTTATTGGTTTGCACTGTAAGCTGGCATCGCTGTGCGACACTGCCCCAAGCATAAGCACAGCAGAGGAAGAAAGTACTGAGTACATAGTGCAGGAAAGAATGAACTCCCTGCTTATCTTTCAACACTACATCTATTCCATATACCATGAGCATATAACCAAACAATTGCGGCCAGAAATCCAAGCACTGGCACCAGAGGAAGGGAGAAAAAAAAGAGAAAAGAAAAAGACGCCATGTCCCCAAACCATCGGGGCAGTGGGACTCACGTGCGGGTGAGTGAGGCTTCCTTTTCCCCCCTTTGTCTGCCAAGGCCCTTATCGACCTGTACGAATACAGAGAAAGAGATGCGGCTCAGGCACTAACCGTCGGTCTTTTGCACGCCAGCACGCACCCCTCCCACTGGCCCCCCTCCCCAAAACTTATCTCGTCCTCCCGCTCCCCTCCATTGGCGCTTGTTCAATGGTTATTTATTAGTTAGTTAGCTCTAAAAAAAAAAAAAAAAGGGTTCGGGGAGAGGACCCCTTTTTTTGCAGATCGGTTCTCGAAGCCCAAGTACCAAAGTCATTGGTACACTACCCAGCACGGGATAGAGGGGAGAAAGAAAGAAAGAGAACGGCTCATATGCAGCCGTACCCGGCGAAAAAGGTATAATGAAAATGAAAACAGGAAAAAGAGAAAAGACAGATACTATGGTAGGTACAGTAGTCTCAAGCATATATGTTTTTTTTATAAAAAAAATAAAATAAATTAGAGCACACGAAAAGGAGTGTCGGAGAATATTTCCCCCAACAACCATAGCGTCCAAAGAATAAAACAAGACAAACCCAATTCCCGGTCGCTTTAAGTAGCACCATTTCCCAAAGAAAGAAAATTAGAAACTTCTAATGACATCAACAGTAAACAGAGCAAGAGGCCTTGGGGGTGGGGGGGGGGAACGGGAGTCACTTGATGCCGACGATCTCTGGCGGTGGGGATTGGGGACATGTGGTTTCTTTTTAAATTTTGGAGGTTTCGTTGGTCCGCTTGTCTTCTTGGAGAAATGGGTTGGTTGGTGTCTCTGACAACATGCAAGTCAAGAAATAGTCTGGTAGCGAAATGATTCTAGACTTGTTGTGATAGAACCGAACCCCCTTGCAACAACCCCAAACTGGTTCATAGGAAAAGTCGGCTATTTGAATGATGATACCTTCGTACAGAGATCGCCCGCCTCTCCTGTTTGGAACACAGATCTGGGTTGGTTCACTCATCTGACCATCAGCCGCAGCCGTGTTGTGTGCGGGGCGTGAGATGGCACAGCCAAAAGACAAGTCCGAATAAGTTGGAATCCAGGCAGAAGAATCATCTCTCAGTATCGCAAGTAGCCTGTCAATACCGAAATTGGTGGTGGTGGTGGTACCCTGTAATATCAAATACGACTACTACTACTACTTGACAAAACATAATAAAGAAACATCTCTCGTTTCACAATCAACACTTGCACTACTATCTCGGGCAAAGGTTTCACAAGATACAAAGTCACTTACATGTCTTCATTGCATAAACGCTCCACCTTCCCAACCCGGGCTTCCACGATAACTTTGCTGCATGGGCAAAAGGAGTTGTGCCCCATAACGAACATCCGGAATGCACATACCGGAGGCCCAAGCCCGCGCCGGTAGACGGGGCCAGAGGGGCTCGCCGCATCGTGCCCCGGTCACAAACAGGCTCGGAGAGCAGGTGGATACATGGGAGCCAGTCTATTGACATTGGCTGGTTTATACGGACCCCTTCAGGCCTCTGACACGGATGGCCGCCAATCGGAACATCGAGGTCGACTGCACAAGGCCTCAAAAGAATCAACACAGCAATACTATGTTTGTGTGGGCGCTCGCCAAGCCGCTCTGCTGTCCACTGTTTCGCTATGCATGCGATACCAACGGCCCAGTTGGACGTCCAGGCCCGTCTGCCCACAAAAGTGTTTTGAAATGCCCCAAACTCAGTCGAAACTGTAGCAAATGAGCGCGCCACATTCATCGTCATTGTAGTCATCTCGAGATTATATTCAAACAACCCAGCCCGTGTACTGTGTAGACTGTGGGCAAATAATCAACAAGAAGAATATGCAAACCGTTTTCCCAGCCCGGTGCCCTGTAAATGTCCACAAATGGTATATCCTCGCCATAAAACTGCCATGACAATGCTTTTCGTTTAAAGATAAGAAAAAGAAAGAAAAAATCAAGTCGCCACCCGCTAAGAATCCACAACGCTCAATGGTCACCGTCATGCATATCCGCTGTGCGCCTCTATCCATCCACAAGGGAATGGTGCGGCGCTTTTCACCTCATGCATTTCGCAAAAACAGGTCCCCGTCACACTAGTCATAGCCAGCCGCGTGCTTGTGCCTCACGCATTGTCATGACTCGACTTCCAATATTTGGTTGTTCGATAGACGCTGCATCGAGTGCAGCTAGGAAAATAATACGTCGCGCGGTTGCTGCCCCGCTTGTTTTCCACCTACTGCGGCTGCAGGCTCTGATAGGACCATCGTGCTCGGGCCGAACTTGATGTATCAAATAGCCACCAGCTGCAAGGCCATTCAATCGCGAGTCGATGAGTCGCACAGACAAATGTGCCGCCGCTCTAGGCCTCTGCAACTGACTGTGTACAGCCAGCAAGTTGTCGCCCCCAAGGCCGTGTCAAGAGACCATGAGCCCTTGCATTATCGACCGTTCGTTCCCATCATGGGCTGTATTGGTGTGACAAGTTCAATGGACTTGGGTCGAGAGTAGGTTGTTGGGTTACGCGATGGAAGTGGGCGCTCCGAGTGTTGGGAAGTCATCGTGTAACCATAACTCTCATATGTTGACGAGTATACCGTCGAGGAGGGGCGACTGCCATAGGAAGTGCCTGGGCTTGTTGCGCCGCGCGTCGTGAAGGGCCACACTGTCGAGTGGTAGGAACCCGACGGAGAGGGCGGACTGGGCTCCCGAATGCTTAAAGAACGAAGGGCAGAGATGGCCGACGTGTGATGGCTGGCTGATTGAGGAGGAGTTGGAGGGGAAATGAGCATCGAGTGGGGTCGTGACGGTGAAGCTCGAGGGATGATGTCCCTCGGTTCTGGGTCTCCAGCAGCATAAAATGGGTAGTTGGGACTCGTCTGCGTTCGGTACGATACGCTTCTCGGTGTCGCACTAGATGGAGAAAGGTCGGGGTGATCTTCGGCACGGCATCTACTTGGGCAGTCAGCACAATGAAGGCAAGTCAACCGTTGGGGTGGGAAACTCGACGCACGCTTCCGAACAATATATCGCCTTCTCGTCCTGTGGTACAAATTGCTTCTCACAAGTCATACTAAGAAAACCCTGTTAGCACTCAACATCGTACACATCCAGGCCATGTGGTAGTTCGCTATGCACATACCAGAAAAGAGGGAAGCTCTCCCGTTCATCGGACAACCAGTGGTCGTCTTCCATCTCACGCTCCCTCTCACGCGGGTTCTTGCCCAACTTTGTACCAAACTGAGATGTGCCCCGGCGGGTCATGGCTGGGCGCGAGGCCTTGTGTCTGGATGATGGATCTGTCACGCCAACGGCCTTTCGCACATCTGTATAGGAGGTGTTGGTCGAGCCATGACCAGACTTCCTCCGATGATGATACATGGCTTATCAGAAGTCTCAAGATCACAAGACACTGTCAGTTGGTTGCTCTTTGGAGTGGTGATAGCGTCGAGTCACACTGCCCGCTGGTTGGATGCTTCCTGCAAGGGTCCTATCACAGCACGTGGGGGAAACAGTGGGGTCCGATATCCGGTAGAATCCAACGGGGGCTTGTCTGGTACAAGCAATGTCCTTAAGGAATAGATAGATATCCGGGATTGGGTGACGATGGCCTCCTGTGGTTGGAAAGGTACCCTGAGATAACGAAAGAGGACTGGCCCTGGTGGTGGTATATGGAGAAACGTGCGAGAGAGGTGCTTAAAAAAGACGGCGAGAGAGGTGCTTAAAAAAGACGGCGAAGCTCAGCAACGGATGAAGAGCGTGGAGGGTGTGATGATATAGATGTGGATGGATAAAAGGGGACAAGAGAGACCGGGGGCGGTAGACTATAAAATAGAGACAAAAATTTGTACGGTGCCTGCGATGACTCTTGCGCAAAGGCAGAGGACAATGTCGCGTCGCGATTGCGCAAGGTAGAGCGTGGGTTTCATGTACCCTTTTCCCTCGTATGAACCGGGATGGCAGGACCCTGTCCCTTGTATGTCTGGTCCCGTGGAGGTGACTAATGCACCGGGAACAACGGCCTGCCTTGCAAGCCCTTGACAGCAAGTCTGGGACAGTGGGACGAGGCCGGGATGAGGCACAAGCCTAATTCGGTTCTGAGATGATGCGTGCTCGCTAGCGCCAGGGCAGGCGGCCGTGGCTTGTCTGGTCTCGTCTGTGGGCAAAGGTCAAAGGTCCTTCCGTCTAGCCAGGCCGAAGGCGGCGCTCTGGAGTTCGGCTTTTGGAGACGCTGCAGGGATCCGCGGCCGAAGCGGCTTGCTGCTGTGGTATAAGTTGACGGCAAAGTCAACGCAAGGCGTGACTGCTGCACTATGGACGAGAGCTCCGGAGCGCAGAGTTACGCAACGGCAGACTGTGGCGTCTTGTCACTGGGGACGCGAGCGAGAACCTCGAGGGCTGGAGTGACGACGACGGCGGTCGTGCTACCTTGGGCGTCGGCAAGGGCAGGCGAAAGGACACAAGAGTGTGGGGTTGAAGCACCGTGATGGATATGGACTGCTTTTTCTTTTGCCGTGCGTGGGGCAACGGTTACTACAGGTCTTCGATGCTGCTGCTGTTGTGGTTGCTGCAAGATCGGACGGTTCTAAGAGTTGTTAAACGTGCCGGGAATTGGTCAAACACCAGGAACAAAGAATGTGTGAACGAAGAGAGGCTCAGGAAGCGAGAGCGAGAGCAAAGAACCAGAACAAAAGCAGTGAGCGGGGGAGCGAGTCCTGAAATGGGAGCACAACCGCTTGGGGAGTGCAATTTGTAGGAGGGGTTGCAGGATAGCAGAAGAGCGAGAGAAGGCAGCGGCTAGATTGACAAACGCGAGCGAGAGAGGTAGAGAAAAGAGAGCAAGCGGGTTTGTCTGGATGCGATGTGAAAAGGAAGCGAGACAAGACGAGCAAGAAAGAGGTCAAATGCACATGTACGTACGAATTACGGATGTACAGCCAAGTACCAGCCTGCAAACGGGGCACTGGTGGATACTTAGTTCTACTTGGTGGGCCAGGCCCCCGTGTGACTCTGCGCAGCCATGCTCCCACGCTGAGGGGAAGCACTGGCGCACAAAGTGGGGAGGAGCCAGGACACAACTGGCTCCTGGTGATGAGGTGAGCACTGGCACCGTCGCCGCCCCGACAAGGGGTCCGTTTTTTCTTCTTTTGAGGAGGAACCGCTTCGGCCCAGGCCTGACGGTTTAGGTACTTGTAGAATGTACAAAGCGCCGCTAAACTATGCCCATACATAACACTGTTCTTGCCTGTCGTTAAGCGTACCCAGTACTTTCAAAACACTGTACCGCGCAGCGATGTGATCAGTATCTAGTACTTTGCAAGCCAGAAACGGAGCCAACCTTCTACCGCACGCCCAAAAGTTGGAAGTAACGGTGAGCTGCCTCACCCCGTCACCCCCGCGGTGCAAATGTACATGGTACTGGCAGCGTACGATGTGCTATTGCTATGGGCGACACCGTCCCTGCCTCCTGAAGAACCCAAGCCTGGATCCGCTGGGAAGGATCGAGTCTAGACGCTTCTTCCTCTGCCCACGAATGGCCCCTGCTACAGTGCTGAGCGTTTGGCTCACAATGCGGGACGCATTGCGCATCAATCTCATCACCAAGTGCAGCCGCCCCAGGCACGAGTCTTGAACAGAAAATTTCTGCTAACCCTAGCCTCACCAACGGGCCTTGATCTGATGATACTAAGCGACACCACGAGACTGGATTCATCAGCTTGGGGCCCTGGCACCACGGGACAGAGTAGGCCGACCGGAGCATTTCCACGAAAGACGACGATCACCAGCTCCAGTACTATGTACTATAGTATCGTGCTGCAATGGCCTCCACACAGTGACTGGTGGCTAATAGTCCACACTTAACAACACCAAACAACATCCATCTCTCAGACAACTGGCAGCCACATCACGGCATGGCACGGCACCCACCGCACAGTAGGCAGTGCGCAGTACGCAATGTGCGGTCTCGAAAGGCCTGGCTCGACCTGATATGCTGTTCACTGGAAGGCTCGGAAGCATCTGCATTGCGTTATCCGTCCACAAGGTGGCAGTAGGATGTACTTTGTACAGTGCAGTGCTGGGAGGAAATGCTATTGCCAGCGTCAATGCGCAACCAACGAATGACAGGGCCACATCGTGGCACAAGGCGGTACTAGGGATGTACAAAGCAGGTGCGCTGGCCAAAGGCTGCGCAGAATGTACACATGTGCTTGGCTATTGCTGACTTGCATTAGGTAATGAGAACTTCCCCACGTCGGCCCAGCGCCTGGCAGCCTGGTTAGGTTGGCAGGCTGTGAGAATCTTTTTCTGTTGCAGTGGCAATGACGCCACGCCATGCTCCGCGTAAACCATACCTTGTGCCATTCACGAGGGGGCATGGCAAAGCCCTACCCACCCGTCAAGCGTCCTCTTGCAGCAGGAAAGAGGGCCCGGAAAGCCCCCACCCACTGGGCGAGACGGTCGAGACCTCAGATCCTTACTATGCACTATATTACAGCTACTGACAAGAGATTCTGACGCAAGCCAGCTGCCCGACGCCCATGCTTACAATGCGGGGCATCGTGTCGTCGTGTCTGGGTTAGCACAACTGCACACAGCACAGCAAAAAGCATGAAACATTACCATGTACGCTTATTATGTCGGTGAACACGGCGTCTTTTCAACACGGCGGCCCGTCTGCAGCGCTCCGCTCCGTGACGTACCTCAAACTCGGCCCCTTCGGGACGCTTGGCAGCGAGCGGGGTGTGGCTCGTTGCACAATCCGCAGCGGTCATAGGCACAACTACAGACCACTAATACATCAAGTGCAGGTTTCACCGTGACAAGTCGAAAGGAGCCCAGTCAGGTGACTCGTGCGAAGACCAGAGCTTCTCAGACAACAGTCCGGCACTCATTGTATGGAATCGCTTGGCTCAATAGACAACCGCATCCCCTAGCCTAGCAGTCCTGGGCAACCTCGTTTGGTGCGAGCCTCTTTTTCCCCATTCAAAAGCAAATGAATCGATCCGTTCGATCCGGGAAAGACGACGGATCACTAACGGAATTGTGGCTGGATTCGTCACCACGGCATCGGGCTCTGACTAAACTTTTGTTCCTGGCTTTTGCTGTGCGAGACTTGCGAAGACCCCAAAAGCTTTTGACAGCTCTTGCTCCCCCGCGAGCCCTGAAAGCGGCCCTGGGGAAGCAAGGGCGCTCCTTGCAAAGCCAGCGGCCGACCTGCACGCCTGCACAACGCTGATCTACGATCGGCGCACCTTATACACGGCTTGTGGTCAGAGATGATCCCCGACCGTGGTTCCAAAGATAGAAGCATTTCGGGAGGCTCGGAGAATTGTTCACGCCCTGCAACCAGGACACTGCTAAAGTATGTACTGTGCAAGACCTAGAGCACATGGAAGTAAATCGAGAGCGAACTTGCAATATGCTGTTCTTTGGTGTAAATCGATAATGTCCTTCACATGTCGAAAAGCTCGTGCGGTGAGTAATCTGTGGCGGAGTTGATGACACACAGATGGATTGCTATGTCGTCGAATTGACGCAATTCCAAGCAATTTTGTCCAACCTACTAATGGTACTATGTACACGCACGCCTACTCTGCCGCGCCTTCGTTGATAACAGCGCATACTTATCAACAGTATATAGTACAGACCGTCTTTTGTATTTGAACATTGCACAGCGCATAACCCCTAGTTTAGCATTGTACATGTGGTCCAATCCTGTCTGCGGAATTCCTTCTTGGTTTTCGCTGGCGTCAGGGCATCTGGCGCTAGGATGACCATCAGGGTCCTGAGGGTCCAAAAAAGGCTGCACCTGGATGGGCGATCTTGTCCAAGCTGTGCCGGTAGCACGCTGGCACGGTGAGAATTCCCATCTCCATTTGCTTGGCAGCATTAGTTTTTTGGTGAGCAATGGAATGCGGCGTTCTGAATCCGGAAAGAGGAACCTCTTTTTGGTTCAGCTGCAAAGTACTAACTCTTGTCGAGATTGAGTACAATAGTACTATGTAGTACTATGTACACTAGTGGGCGTGGGGGCTCACCTCGCTTCCCTTGTGAATTGCCCTGTGTCATTACTATGTACATACTAAGTAGTGTCCGCCAGCTCCCAGCTTGAGTTACACATTGGTGGTCACATACCATGCATCTGCGCAGTAACACCTTCTTTGACTCGCTGCATCATCATGTTTACGCCCAGGTACGAGCTCAAAAACCCTCATACTATCAAAAACTGCAATGCGAGCTGACTGGTTGGACGGTGATTACTGCAAGCTGAGTCCAGTCGAGTCACTACTGCTTTTTTAGTCCACCGCAGCGCCGGCTCCTGCCCCGGATGACCCTTTTGCAGTATCCCGTCGCTCGACGGGGCGGTGGAGACGAGAGGAAGGACCGACAGACACACACTCTCATTCTAGCCATTCCTTCCACTTCTTCCTTCTTCACAGAATAAAGGCGCGGCCGGTCCATCCCACGCGGGCGGGTCTTTCCTGCCCTATGTCGCGGAAGCGGAAACGAGGCCTGGCCCGCGAGCAAGAACCATCAACGTCGACTCTTTTTTAAATTTTTTTTTTTCTTTGGGTGGTGCTCCCATCTCGCTACACCACTGTGCCCACTGCCCCTCCAACCCCCCTGCCAACTCTTTTTGTAGGCTGCAGATCTTCACAGCAGGCATGCAGCCGCCGGCAGGGCAGACGGGGCTGTTTGAGCGTTGCATTCCGAATGGAGCATCACAGAGTGAGCGTGGATGGGCCTGGTTTTGACACAAACCCGCCCAGCGCCAGCAAAGGCTTCACCGGTGAAGACGCGGGCTCCACAACGGCACTTTGCGTGCCAAGGGGGGTAGAACACAATTTGAGATAGCAAAACCTTTTCTTCCTGCACTTAATTTTCCTCCCAAACAGAATGTTACCGTTCAGACCATCAAGGCAACCATCGACTGCCGACTCGTGGCCCTTTGGCACCGTGTGGCGTCTCGAGCGGCTGTCTGCTGTCCCTTCACATCAGTACTTGGACACTGGCGCCGAGTGCGAAAGGACACGTAGACCGTCAAGCTCACAAGGGGCATGGTCCTCTTCGGCAAAGGTTTGTCTGGGGAGCAGTGACTGTTCGCCGCAAAATGCTCCCCTTCTGTGGTAACTCGGCCGACGGCTTGCCTTTTCCCGCGCTTCGATGACCGTCCAAGAGTGCACCGTGTGCGAGATGCGGCCGGTCCATGCGTACCGCTACTACTCGGAACAGTACTTTGGAGATGAATCGCAGGCAGAAACCGTTTCTTCGCCCACGTTGCTCATGCGGCGTTTGGCTTCTCGAGCTGTTGCCTAACGCAAGAGAAAAGAGAAGACGCAAAAACCATTCCATTTCTACAGGCAAAAATACTTGATGTTGCTGTTTCCTCTTCACCACGGCAAAGATCGGATGGGGAATAGGCCCATGCTATACAGTATGTGGCCTGTGGTTGTGGATGAAGCAAGCAGAGCGGATATCGGTGCACCTGCAAGATCACGACGGTCGAGTCTCTTGCCTAAAATTACACCCTCTTCTCTTCCAGACTGGTCTTTGATTTTCTTTGGTCTGTGTGTGAGGGGTAGGTGGATGTTGGGCTGTCTCGACACCCTGCTCCTAGACAGGGTGATTTCGCCCTCACCGACACCCAACGCTCTTCATGGTGCAACTGCGAGAGATATCCCGCTTAGAAGGGGGGGGGGGTGGGAAGTGATTGCACGTTGCCCACATGGCTCCTTTTCCCCTGGAGGAATCTCGTTTCAGCACCAGTTGAAAGAGCCAAATCCATTCCGTGGAGGCCAAAGGAAAAAAATTTTCTTCTTTTTTTTGTTGGTGGTGTTTCACTCCTTCGCCTCCCCTAACGGGCTGTGTTGATTCATCACCAATGCCCGGCTTCAACCGGTTGGTGCTCCTGGTGTTTGTGGGGAATCCTGGGAGCCTGCAGGGACCCTTGGGAGCAAGGCGAGGCAGGGGAAGAATGCTATGTACTATGTATGCATAGCCACATGCACATATACATAGTATGGGCTGTGACTTGGGGGTCGAGGCCTTCAGGCGAGCAAGTAGAAACGGTTAGGATACGGATCGTTTCCTTATCTCCCCCCTCCCTCGGGACGGGCAAGGAAGCGCTGATGGACGTCATGCCGACTGCAACGCTCCAAGAATCTTGGAAACCAAAGGGTCTGCAATGGCATGACGGGGGGCGTTCAAAATGCACCGTCGTATCAAAACTCCTAGCGACAGGAGCCTGGCTGGCCTCTGATGGTCTGTTATGTTATCGACTCGGGTTGAACAGCACCACCAACCACCTCTCAAAGAAGCCGTACACTCTCGACTACAGGACACCATTTCGTCTTCACCACGACATCTTGGGCAGTGGTTCGGGTCAAACTGCCCCTCTACCGGCTGCAGGTACGCCGAATAGGTGCTTGGTTGTACAAGTGTGTCTTGATTGTACGCCCACCTTTGACGGGGGGGGGGGGCAAGTGAAGTGGTTGGTCTCCATACTGGTCTCGACCACAGAGCACTCACACCTTGGCACGTAAGCCCACTTGGTCTCTGGCCAATATTTCCTTATCACGATACGGAAGGAGCGTAACAGTCCAATCAGACCCTGAATCGCTTCAAAGCTCAACTGTCAAGGCCTGCATGTCGGTAGATTAGGGTCGCTCGGTTGCTGCAAGTCCTCGAGGCCGTCAAGTACTTACCCAAGTATCGGGTAAATTCACACGAAAATCAAGTCCTGTCATCGTTCCATACGAGTCTTATCATACGGTTCGTCTGATGAGGAAATAGCGTAGCATTCTACGCGCAAAAGTCCAATGCAGGTAGGTAATGTAAGAGGACTGGTCCGGTCCAGGCGCGCATGAAGTCTACCACATCTGGGTTGTGGACGGTCATTTCCTGGATTCCTGACGTACACAGAAGCAAAGTACTTACATGATGCGAATCATCGTGCAACCTGCATTGCATGGGAACAGGCACTACAACACACACGTACGTACATGGCTAATGCATGCCATCTTTTCCGCGAGCAAAGCGCATTTACGTCTGTACTATGTATACATGGTATTTGTCCCAGCCATCGTTGCTACTCTGTCAAGTGCGTGCGGTATTATCAGGCTCTTGGATCCAAAGTACATGTATGTTGCACATGAGCCGACGGTCATTCCTTTCCTTCTTGGGTTGTTTTGAACGGGGGGACCCTCGTGCTGGAGGAGAAGGCCATGATAATGGCGCATAATTGTGCGAGATCTGATGGGTTGGTTGCCTTTGTTTGAATCTATGCGGTAGATTTGCGTAAACTTTAACTAACTTTGGGCGAGTTGGGGGAAATTGTGCTCCCTGGCGCTATGATATATGGCTCATGTACAGCAAAGAAGTCAGTGTGCCCTTCCCACTTGAGCCATTTACTTGGGCGTCCCGGATGGTTCTCACGGGGGAAGCGCGGGCGACGGAACTCGGGTGAATCATCATGTATGTTGTTCTTTTTTGAGACCTTCACCGTTGCTACTCACACATACTTAATACAAGTGGCCAACCCTATCTGTACAATTTCCATGCGGACTTTGATGAACCGTTGGGGATTTCCTTTTGGTAGTGTTAGCGCTTTGTCTCTGAACGCACAGGTATAGTTTGTTCTTTTTTGGGGCCAAGTGGGATAAGGGAGACTCTGCTCTCGGCTACGATCTGTTTCCGGGTACGAGTGATGTATATCTGTCGTAAGAATTCGGAAAGTATCGAATTCTTTGTTTCACCTTTTGCATCTACATCTACGACTTGGTCAGAAAGAGATGGTGTTTGATTTGGGAAAATGGTGCAAACATATCGTGATTATGATGGGGTTTTCTTTTGACATGTATACACAACGCAAAGCTTGTCATTGATTTTTTTTCTTCTTCTTCCCTTTCTACCGCGTTACCCATACCATGAGCCAGCGTTGTCTGATCTCCATAACTATTCAGTCACGTTTGGATATCTATTTATGCCTGGAGCATAACCTACAGTTACTGGTACCAGTCATTTGACCGGTTTCCTTTTGCAGAGTGGGGAGGAAATGGAGATAAGATGCTCTCATTGACCAGAGCTATCGTAGCAGTGTAGCTTTTATATAGCAAGCATACTTATAAACACTACTTGAGTAGTTCTTTTGATAAGAACGTGATACTATGTATATTCCGCTAGCCAAAGTCGCTAATGCACGAAGCCATCTTCATTCTTCGCTTTTTCCTTCTGTAGAACTTATAGACCTACATAGTGCTTACGTACCGCCGGCCTTGGCCTGGGGTCACGATCCATGATGCTTTGAATATTCTACCATTTTATCTTTTCATAGAGTAGTATGTGTGTACTATGTAGTGCATAATCGTCTTGGCCTCTAGCTTGGGCAGGGGGTGAAGGGAAGGGAAGGAGGACACAGGACTACCCTATCACCCCATATATAAGTGATCGATGACGTTGCTTTGCGAAACATGGGTCAGATAGATAAAAAGATGGGTTGCTATGCAGATCATTTTACATTTCGTGTCCGGCTCGCTGAGTGGCGACTGGATTCGAGCCAGAGGTACTTGTGTTTGTTGTGTGTGATATGTGGGTTGATTACGTTTCTATTCGACGACTTATGGGGAAGTTGTGCGGGGATTTGATGGGTCAAGGGGATTGAACAAGAGGATGGATATGTATACGGATGGGCTTGTTGGAAAATTGCGTGCTTGTTGGAGGCAGTGTGTTTGTTGTGTATACTACAAACTCGATCGCTCAAAGATTGGGAGAATATAATAACCCTCAGACTGAATAAGAGTTTTCAAGCCTGTTTCTTGCTGTTGCTTCGAGAGTCAACGACGTTTAGCGATTCGTGGGTTCAACTACGGATTGCAACATCTACACTGTTCTAACTCTTATTATACTTTAACGTGTCAGTAGTATTGAAGGAGTAGGTTTGGTGGACGACCCGGTGGATTATTATACGGCGTGAATACCATCCAGATAGTCTCACAGCACTTGAGAGGAGCTCGCTCCTGACTCTTGCTGTAGAATAATGATGTTTTGTCCAGATTATCCATCTTCAAGGCCAGACAAAGGACTGGGCAATAAGTTCGGGGATTCTTGAACAGTCATGTGTGTCTGTTTATATTCATGTAGGTCTGTACAAAGTAGAGTGCATGGGTTCAGGACGTTGAGAGCTTCGGACCCCAGTAAGTTGTCCAGACGGCACATTGATTATGTTTTTCTCCTTCATGGATGGAAACCAACGCTCACGATCGAGAGGACAAAATCCCGATCAAGGTGTCTGAGGTGGCGAGGATATCAGGGATCAATAAAAATCTGTGCTTGTAGAAAAGTGATGCTAATGTTTGGTTTATCTTCAAACAACCCAGCAAGTACCCAAGTGCCTCGGTACATACTAACCAGAGAGAGGCTCAGGGTTCGGGTTTTGTACCTGACGCTCGAGGAAGTTCAGAGAGAAACGCGGTCCACGCGCGTCACCCTTCCCGCAACCGACAAATACCCACCACCAGTTCACGAAAAAAAAAAAAAAAAAAGCAAACACCATGCCGCCAGAGCTTCTTGTTGAAGCAGCAGCAGAAGAAGAAGAAGACTACGCCTCGTCCGAGGACTCAGACTTTGCGCCAGATGATGCGCCCGAGCACGAAGGCGACTTAGGCTCGTCGGACGACGAGGAGCACGAAGAAGGCGCCGCAACCAAGAAAGCCACTACAGATTCTGCAACAGGCAAAAAGAGAAAACATGAGGGCCACGAGGAGCAGCAAGGCGCAGAGGGTGACGCGGGGTTTGAAAACTCTGGCGACGAAGCGATTATAGAAAAGGGCAAGAAAAAGAAGAGCAAGAGGCGGGGGAAAGGCGGCGGGGGCCCGGACGAGGATGATGAACAGGCTGATGGCGGTGAGGGCGGATTGATCAAGACGCGGAGCATGCGCGCGGTGGAGTAAGTGGTTCTTTTTTGTGCCTGGCTTTGCCCTCCTTAGCAGCCTGCCTGGGAACATATGACTGATGACGAGCGCCCTTGTCTGGGCGTGTTTAGAAAAGCAGAGCGCAAAGCACAAGCAGCTACGGGACCTGTGACGGTGGACGTCGAAGCACTCTGGGCGTCCATGACAGCGGCGCCAATCATCCCCTCAACGCGAGAACCTGCGCAGCCAGATGAGAGCCAGGTGGCAGGTGCCGAGCCAGAGGGGCAGGGCAACGCATTACCAGATGGCGCGACCAAGGATGCGGCGCCCGACGAAATGATCAAGATCAAGCGGACGTACAATTTTGCAGGCAAAGTACATACGGAGGAGAAGCTGGTTGCGCGCGATTCGGCAGAAGCAAGACTGTACTTGGCATCCAAGACGAGCGCAGGCCCGAATGCAGACGGCGAGGATCAAGAAACCGATGCGGCAGATGATCAGGCGGATAAGCGTATGCCCCGCAAGGCCTTCCGATCCGCGTTTGAGCCTGTGCTGCTCACTGACAGCCAGCAGCGGACGGACTTGAATCTGGGGATTGCGATGCGCCTGCAGGCACGCGAAAAGGCGAAGAAACTCAACACGGTCGAGAAGTCACGCATGGACTGGGCTGGGTTCGTTGACAAGGAGGGAATCAAGGACGAGCTGGCGCTGGCGGGCCGGGCCAAAGGATCCTATGCAGAGAGGCAGGATTTCCTGGCGCGGACGGAAGCGCGGCGCGACGACGACGCGCGACGAGTCAGATTGGCGGGCAAGACATGAGATGGTGGTTCTGCATTGGCCAACTACAGCAAGCACATATTGGCTACATTTCTGGAATTACTGGCATGGAATTGGCGTTGGGGTTTCCGGTGTATGATGACAGCTGACGTCTTCTAGAAAGATACCCTTGCTACCGTTTTATAACGAGTGCAATCATTTGTTCCTTCTTCCTCCCACCATGCGAATCTTCAGAGCTTGGACTCGGCCCGTGGTGGAAGCAATTGAAGCTCTTGGTACGGCAGCCCCAGGAATTTGTATACATAGTTGAACCTGTCGTCCAGAGGTTAGAAGAAGAAGAAGAAGAAGGGTTCCATGGCGCGTCACGACACAGGCATGGACAGACCAAAGTCGAACACATACCTGTCACTGCCGAAAAAGGGCTCCGCCTTGCCCTCATCGTCGGTCACCCACAGCCACGGCGCGCCATAGGCTCCCTTGTCGAGAGCCTCCTGCGTCGCCGTGGCAAGCATATCCTTGACACGCTGCTCCTGTGCAGCCGCCAAGATGGCAGAGCACTCGGTCGGCGAGAATTGTCCAAAGGCGGCCAGCACACTGGCGAGCACCTCTGGCTGCGTCAAGTTGCGGTTGGGCGGGGTCCAGAAGTTGTGGAAGAAGTGCTCGATCAGCGCGTAATACGTCTCGACGGGATATTGGCGCTTGACGTGGTGCAGACACCGAAGAGGCTATTTTTTGGGGGTTAATACAACGTTGTGTTAGACAGTGGGCCTCTGTTTGTGGACTTTTTTTCTCTTTCTTTTTTCCGTTGTGGCTCTGGTGCCTTGCACCTTTGAAAAAGAGAGAGGAGGTGGCTATCACTGACGAGGATGGTAAGGCCCATTGGCATGATGTCCCTGGGGGGACGGGTGTCTGGTCTTTTGAAGTGGGCCACCGCCCGTTGAGCCTCATACTTCCAGCCAAACGCTGCCTTGGCTGGGACTGTCCATGGCGGTTTGTTGCCTTGCAAGATCTCTTGGTTAGATGATGTCGTGCAACGACAGCCTCAACAGAGACGCAGCACTGGAAGCGTACCAAAGGAGGTTTCATGAATTACACTACACACCTGTTTTGGAGTTCACGGCGCCCAAAAGTATGGGATGGAACCTGGGCACTGCTCTGTGAGCTTCCAAGCCTGCAGCAAATACTTGCTCGGAACTCTGCAACTCGGCGAGTGCTGGCCCGAGGCGACGTACTCACTCTACCTGGACTTGATGGGCCTTGAGCGTCTCGAGGTTCTCGGTCAAGTATGCAAACCCGAGATAGCTGTAGAGAGATGCTTTACGGGCGGGGCCGTTCGCGGATGCAGTGTCAGCTGTTGTATGCTTTGTACGCGCCGCCGCTTTGTGGCTTGATGCTTTGACTGACCAATATCAAAGTAAACGTCGATGCGACCACCCATCTTGACGTGGCGCGCTGGGGCAGAATTCAGTTTGTAATCTTGTCAAAGAGACTCGTCCAACATCCACTATGTACATAGTATGTAGAATAGAAGAGAAAGCCACATTATCAACATGCCAGCAAGACGATCAAAGCAGCAACCCCGATTGGAGCATTGGGGGCCATGGCAGGATAAAAGTGCCTCGGCTCATCCCACGGCGCTTCACTTACTATGTACATAGTACGGATCAGTAATCTCAGACCAGGGTACATGGGTACATAGCATTTGTACCAAACGGTCCCGACTTCATAAGTCCAACACCATATATATGAAATATATATATATATATATACATAGATACCGCCGAGTCATAGCACCAGACAGGTTCAAGACAGAACTATCGAGCAGGTCGACAATCCACGCATATAGACTCGTCATAAATAAGCTTCACCCATGGCCTCGAGCATGCCCGTAGCTCTCGTCGTGGGCGCTTCAAGGGGCATCGGCCGCCAAATAGCCGTTGACCTGGCCAAGAACAGTTATACCGGTAAACGATCTCTCGTTTTTGTCCCTTTTTGACTTCGTCCCATGCCTCTTTGGCTCCCTCAGGCAAGGCGGGAGAGCAGAGTCAGGAAACCACCATTACCCACGAGCCAGAACTTGCAACTTGGCTGACACTCCAAGTTGTGTTTGTTCCATACACGCAGTGGTCGTCGCCGCCAAATCCACCAGCGATGCCTACGCCCCAGCGACTGCGTTTCCCCCGGATCCAAACTCTCCGCAATCCACCATCAGCACTGTAGAGCGCGAGATCCGCGAGGCAGGCGGCGAGGCAACTGCCATTGCCGTTGACGTGAGAGACCCAGCCAGCGTTCAACAGCTGGTTGACAAGACCATCGCGGTGAGTCTCCCTGTTCATCATTAAGTCCCCATGGGAGGTTTGCTTGGCTCGTCCGGTGGCTGCGATTAGAAGCGAGCTATCTCATGTCAAGAAAGGTGAAAAACATAATCCAACAGAGTTGAGCATCCTCAAAAGCTAGATGGGTGTCAACCTGTCAAATTGTCAAAGAGAAGCGGGAGCAATTCGCTGACCACGACCCGGGACTTCTTTATACTATCCAGCAATACCACCGTCTCGACGTCCTCATCTACAACGCAGGCGCCATCTGGTGGGCGTCTGTCCAAGACACACCCGTGAAGCGCTTCCAGCTGATGCAGCGCGTAAATGTCGAAGGACTCTACGCTGCTGTGCAGGCTTCCCTGCCGCACCTCCTCCAGCAGCCCGAGCCGCTCCCGCAAAAGCAGAGCGGCAATCCTGGGCGGCAACCTCGCGACGAAACCCACCAAGCAGGAAAAAAGCGTGGCGGCCGCATCGTCATTGTCAGCCCGCCCATCTACAGCCGGTTCTTCCGCGGCAAGACGGCCTATGCGATGGGCAAAGTGGGCATGAGCGTGTTGACGATGGGACTGGGGATGGATTTTGAGAGGCAAGGGGTGGTGAGGGATGGGGAGGGCGGGTGTGCGGTGACGAGCATATGGCCTGCTGTTGTGAGTTTCGATCACTGTTACTTTGCTGCTTTTTTCTTCTTTTTCTTCTTCTTCTTCTTCTTCTTCTTCTCTCCACATCGTACATCCTTACTTTCCTTCCACTGAAAGCATTCCATGGTATATTTGAGAATTGGATGAGATGAAATGGGAAAGGGATGTGACTTACAAAACACACACGAAATCACTCACACACCCACTCACTCAACTCATTCACTCACCTGAACAATCACTCACTCACTCAACTCCCCCCCCCCCTTTTCCCCACCCTCATTGACACCAACCAATCCCCCAAGACCGCCAATCACTGACACCAAACAAACACCCCCAGGCCATCCAATCCGCCGCCACCGCCCAATTCACCACCGCCGACCCCTCCCAACTGCTCGACCTCCGCCAGCCCACCATCTTCGCCGACGCCATCCTCGCCATCCTGCGCGCGCCCGCGCCCCTCGTCAACGGCCGTCTGCTCATCGACGAGGACTTTCTCCGCGCGAGCGGACATCCTGCCGGTGGTGTTGTCGACTTTGCGCGGTACTCTGTGCTTGTGTCGCCAGAGGACACGAACGGCGGTGCGGGCAGGAGGCAGCCCCGGAGAATGATGCCGCTTGAGCTGCCTGACTTGTCGGTGCGGGAGCAGGACGATGAGGGAAAGAGGTATGATAGTGCCAAGGCGAGGGCCAAGTTGTGAGAGAGAAAAAGAAGAAAGAAAAGAGGGAAAAAAAAAAGAAAAGCGGTGGTGTTCCATGATCGGTGTCGTGACTCTGATACTACAGCAAACCCAGTAAACGTATCAAACGAGGATAATGGATAGCATTGTAGCACTCGTGTGTATAAGGTGCTGTTCTCCAGGTCTCGACATCGACTCACGGTATGGTATGTACAATACTAGAATGTCAACAGAAACCATTGCTTACTTGAGGTTCATCTCCGTGAAGAGCAACTAGAGGAGGTTATATCTATGCCTTGGAGCGCAAATACTTGGAAACACAAATTACGTGCACACATGTAGTTGGTCGGAATGATATTATGAAATTACCCGTCTAGGTCAGACTCAACAGCACCATGTCGATGACGAGAAACACAAGACGAACAACAACGGGAAAAAAAGACCACGGCGACACGAGAAGATTGAGTACTTGATAGCAACCCCGAGTTCGGAAAACCAGAAAATCAAATCCAAATTATCGCTAAACACCCAAACACCTTCCCTTTGCGAGCCCTCTCTGCAGCATCCGACGCTCATGAACAAACCCCACAAGAATTCTATACCTGAAGGAGATATGAAAACGTGCAAACTTTTGATGCTGGCCAAAAGATCCGGACGCTCAGATACAGACAAGAAAAAAAAAAAAAAAAACAGATATGCAACTATATACATATGTGCAAATCATCGCCTCCTCCTGCTTTGCTAGAACAAAAAGAAGAAACAATCAATCATGCCCTATCCGTAGTAGGACGGCTGCTACCCTCCTGGCTTTCCGGCCGCTCTCCTTGACGGCCTTGTTCTTCTTCTGCTGTAGTTGTAGCAGTAGCAGCATCACGGCCATCGCCATCATCGGCTTCCTGTTTCTTGAGTCCCTTGCCAAGGATGTCAACTACAACATGCGTCAAGCTTTTCGCGCGGTTCCGGAACCCGGGCCTCTTGGACACCTCGATCGGCGAGTCACCTTCAAACCCGCCATCAGCTGTGCGGCTGCGCTCAATAGCACTCATAATGGCCCCTCCACCAGCAGCGCCGTCTTGCTGGCCCTGCTCGAGAATGTTTTGCGGGACAAAAAGGCTGTTCCGCAGGCCGCCCCGACTAAGTCGCCGCTGCGAAGGAGGGCGAGTTGCTGATGGTGACTCTTGCAGTAGAGTCGATGGGACAAGCCCTCTCACGGCCGAGTCCAACGGCGAGGGCGAGAAGATGTGGCTGGTAAAGTGATGGTTAGACTGGCTCCGCGGCCGGGAATGAGAGGCAGAAGGCCGTGGTGTCTGCGGGTTGGAATTGGGTGAGATGTTGAGCACAGGCAACTCTTGTGAAGGCGTGCCTGGGTGCGTGCCGGGCTCCGAGTATATGGGTGTTGCGCTCGAGAGTGTGACTGCCGACTCGGACGAAATAGCTTGCTGTATACCAGGATGCACAGGCGGGTCCTGCTGCATGAGTGTTGGCCGTAGTGGCGGCGTTCGTGGGCTCTCGTCGGTCATAGGAAGGTATGTCTTGGAAAGCCCCCCCGCAGCACCTCCTTGAGACCTGGGTGTTGGAACGCCCGTTTCAGCGAGAACTGCCAGTGGCTTGTTGACAGCATCCATGAAGCTCACTCGCGATGAGCGTCTGCTCGCGCTCGTGCCGCTATTGCGGCGTCTCTGCACTCTAGGGGAATGGCCAAGAGGTGGCACTGCTGATGTGTCTTGCTCCGAGAGACGAATCGTTTCTTCAATGTCTTCTTCGTCGGATAGCGTTTCTTCCTCGTCGTCTTCTTCTGCAGGCGGCCGGCCGCTTGTGATAAGAAACACGCCGAAAAAGGTGAGGAAGCAGCCACCCATGAATTTCAATGCTTGTTCTGCCGTGGTGCGTTCAAAGTCGCGATATAGGACTGCGCTTCCGATGATGACGCATAGAGTAAACGAGACGAACTGGATCGGGATGACTTGCGTCGAGTCGAATCGTTGCAGCGCCTTGTTCACGTAGCGAACCTGCATGATGGCGGTTCCCAGCAGGATTGTTATGAGAACATACGTGACGGGCGTTGTGAAGGCTCGCAGCAGCGTCGAGGAGAGCATAGAGGCCACGCCTTTGGTGGAGAGAGCGGTATAACCACCTAGAAAGCTTGGTCAGTGGGCTGCGCCTGGATATGTCAGTATAAATGGGAGCATCGCATTGACATACCAAATAAGCCCACCAGGCTGAGATCAATCAAGATGGAGCGATTTCCATATCTTGGGCTCATCCACATGAGGAGCACAATGAGCCCCCAGGTCAAGCCCATATATATCTCGAAGCCCATCGTCGTGATATGTACCCACACATCGTGTGGAGCCAGCTTAGTTTCCTTGGTGCTTGCGCTCAAGACAACCGTTACTGCACCGCCAACGGCAATGACCACGCCCCAAAAGTCGCGTTTTCTGAACTGTTCCTTGAAAAAGATGGGCGCAATCACGCAGTTGGAGATGAGAGCGACAACACCCAGGGGAGAAACGATCGAGGCTGGCGCAAAGCCGTAGGCTAAAAAGTTGCCCATTTCGCCCACGGTAATGAGGACTTGGCCGGTCCACCAGTATGGCGACTTGAGGTAGTGGGAGGACTTCTTGGGCATCTCGTCGTCGTCTGAAATCTCCGACCAGCGCGAGTCTTCGGAGCGGAAGGAGCGCATCAATGGTTCTGCCTCGCCCAAGACATTGTCCTCGTAGCCTTCGTAGGTTGTGGAGCCGCCCTCGAGTGGCTCGTCGAGAGAGCCATAGCCTCGAGACGATGCGCCATTCTTTGCATTTCGCAGCGCTTGTCTCGCGCGCTCACGAGCCTCTTTGCGCTCGCGGTGCAGGCGGATATGGGCGTAGCGCTGGACATTGAGGGCCAGAGCAATGAGGATGTTGCCCACTATGGCAGTGGTGATGCCAATGATGGACGAGAAGTTCTTGGGAGTGTCGCCAGAAGAGCCATTTCCTCCACCCCCACCACCAGTAGTGCCGTTTCCGCCTCCACTGTTGTCATCAAATAGGTATATCTCGGACGTATAGGACGGAATCAAATGGGCGACGGATCGAGCAGAGAGGGAGGGCGAGACGGGGAGGTACATGGCGGCGCGAGGGCCGTCAGATTGCGATCAGCCGGACTCTCGAGCAAGAAGACGGAGATATGGACGGTAGCATGGATATAGGCGGCAGCCAGTGTCGTCGATGTAGGTGCGAGGGTTGTCGAGCAAGGTCGCAGAAGCGGGCTGCGTGATTACAAGACAGTGGGTGTGAGTGGTGATGATGCACGTCGGCAAAGGGCACTTCGGCTGGTCCCAAGGAAAGCAGGTCAGTACATGGCAAGTGCGGCCGCAGCAAACACCAAGATCCACCCACTACCGCAGCCCGGAGCCGAACAAGCGAGCGCGAGGGTCACGAACGGGCAATCAGCAAGCCCAGGCCAGCACCAGCGCAATAGTGGGGGTCGCAACCTCGACAAGAATCGAGCACGCGCAGGCGAAAATAGCAAGAGAAATGAAATGGACCAAACGCACGCACGCACACAAGCACGCAGGGCCAGAGAACGCCCGAGACTGCGATCAAATCCGGGCTCAGAACCGAAGAAGAATCGCCGTGAGCTATGCAGGAAAGGAGCGCCATCTATTTGCTGCAGCCCGACGTCAGCGTCGTCAATGCCAGTCAAGTTTGTCACTTTTTCATGTCTGCTGGCTTACAAAGTCATGTCCGCTGGCTTACAAAGTGCAGTGCGGTGCTAGTGGCCCGTCTCGTCCCCCTGAAGCCACGGGCGCCAGGGGGCATCCGGCATGCCGAGCTGGCCCGCTGAACAGCCTGGATACCCTAGCAAATATACAAGACCCTGAAACCCGAAACCCTGAACGGCTTACCGGCCATCCGCCCTGCCGACTTAGGCATTCAGCCACTACATAGTAATGAGTCGGTGGGAGTACAGCGCAGCCAGTGGTGCTGCTAGGGCGCCAACAGTCATCTAGTAGGTCCTAAATAGCACTCTTATACTTTAGCCAGCCAAGTGGACAACCAAGAGGCAGTAATAGTAGCCTTCTCACGCCTCGGACTGCAGCATGCACGCTTGAAGAAAAGAAAGGCCTACTTACGTAGTACAAGCACCCAAAGGATAATGGGTTTAGGTTAAGATTGACTCTATCTCGCCAACTCGAAAAGCAATAGCATTTATTCATCTATATGAATCACTAGTCTCGGCCGAGGTTCATCGTATACTACGTAGCAGTGTAATCAATTGATGCCAAATGTCCGCTACGGAAAGAGCCGTTGCACCCAATTTTGTGAAGGTAGAGTACAGACGCCAGCAGCCCGCGCAGCACTGAGTTGAGTTGCCGTGGGCTTCTGGAACCCTCGCGGCGCCATCAGAACCCTCAGTAGAGTGGGGTCAGCCTCGACTTACATCAGTTGATAGCACTATTTTGTACTAACACCATCATCGTCATTCGCGCCACCTATTCTTCAAAACAAAAGAAACACCACACACAACATGCCCGATGACGAGCAGCCTCAACCACCCAACAAGAATCCCTTCATCCGCTTCAAGCAGCACGTCGACGACCGCATCGGCACAGGCCTGTTGGTACTCACCGGCCGCCAACCAAAACTCCCACCCATGGCCGGGCCCCAGTACAGTAACCTTGCCGCACAGGACGTCCGTTCGTCCTCCATGTTGAACATGAATAGCCCCAACAACACAACCTACTGGGAAAAGTGGGCCGTCGCCTCACCTTATGCGCCCTATAACCTCCAACACCTGCCACAGCCCGTGCCCAAGGACCTGCCCTCAGATGTTGCCGCCGATCACTTTGGCTTCGAGGATGCTCTCGAGGACCTTCTCGCCACCACACAAGGTCTACCCATGATGGACCTCCGCCAGCAGGCAGCGTACAAGAGCGCCGTCTGCAACGCCTTCAAGTCCTGGAAGGAGCCGCCTGTCGTCTGGGCGGAACGAGTTGCGGCCCGTGGATTGTGGTCAAGGGCGGCGGTACTCCCCACGAGCACAGAAGGAAAGCAAAATGCAGATTGCTCACAGCAGCAGCTTCACCGGCCCGAGTCGGTGGATGAGTGGCTAGCGGAACGCACAAAGCGGGCGGAAGCCCGCCATGAACCAGTCTCGGACGACATGGGGAGCTCCCTAGTTGCGATGCTGAACGAGTGGATGAGAGACGCCACAGACCACCTGGACAGAGATATTACATTGAATCTGGCAACTATGATACGTCAAGCCGCTAGAGATTTGGGCAAGAATCCAGATAGCCCCGACACAGAAGAGTGGGTGCGGGACTTTATGAAGAAGCTCGACAAGGATTTCATCTTCAACCCGGCAGGTGTGCTGCGGCAGATGGAGCAGGTGGCGGAGGAGGTGAGCAAGGAATCAGCCGAGGCTGCGCGGGAGCTCGAGGCCTTGTACCATATCGAACGCGCGAAGGTGCTCGCCCAAGAAAAGGAAGAAAGTGCGAAGGAAGCGGAGCAAGCAGAAAACAAGGAGGAAGAGGAGGGTCCTTGGAGTGATAATGATCTTTTTGCTGCTATTGAGGGCGCCATCGCCGAGGCAGATCGTTCTTTTGGCAATTTTGCAAAGGCCATCACAGACACAGCTGCAAAGAGCGAGAAGGCAAACACAGATGAAAGCACAGGCACCAAATCTCCGTCTTGGTCTTCTTGGCCGCCTGTAGGATGGGAGAAAGCAGCGGCACAGATACAAGACAAGAACGAGCGTGGGGACCAGAAGAACGAGGAGGTCATTGAGACCAGCGGGCCTTATGGCGGCAAGACGATCCGGTCCACCACGCAGCATGTCGACGCATTTGGATACGTCCACCAAAAGATTGAGGTTAAGACGCTGGACAGGGACGGCAATGAGGTTAGTCGTGAGTCGCGGTATAGCGTACAGCCTGCGAGCACAGGGCGTCAGGGCATTGCATCACCGGATGACAGTCATCAGAATGTGGATCAAGAACGCGCTGGGAAGCATTCCTCTGGCTGGTTCTGGCGATAAAGAGCTGAAAGGAGGCTTTCATGGAATTATGGTCAAGATAGTATAATCGTTTCTCATCTCCACTCTTTTTTCCGTCAAATGAAGGAATTTCTCTCCTTGCATCATCTCCCATACAAATTTTCAGAAAGGATCTATGTACTGTTAAATAATGGAGAAATTGAAAATGTGCTTGTTGATTGATCTAATATAGTAACATGCGACCGATACCATTGAATCCATTCAAGGACGTTGCAACGGAGCATGCTGATTTCATCTTGGCGAATTGTCCATTTGCAGAATCACTATGCAAAAAAGAACCATCTATACTATGTATAATGGAACGGCAGAGTTAACCCAGATAGTTTAGGCGGATGAAGTCTCTTCTGTACTCGAAGATTTTTAAGATGCAAATATTACAACACCTTGGTAGGAAGCAAGCAGACAATAAGCCTGATCCATTTATTCAGACATCTACATTTTGTTCGTCATCATGCCGCTGCCAACATCCAGGTCCAACTTATTCCTTCTTGGGATATGTACTTGGGTGCCCATGCTTCTTCGCATGTGACTTGACCTGCCCGTTAATCACAGCCATAACAATCAACCATATCGGTGCCATGATCCACATCATGAGCGTGTCGACGAGCACATTATTCCTCGTCGCACTGCCCAGCGAGCCCCAGCGCATCAAGTGGCCCAGCAGCGCCACCGTAACATAATACTCGCCTCTTTCTAGTCCAGCGATCGCCTTGCGCGCTACTTCATCCGGCGTCTGCTGCGGGTCGTCCTTTTCCAGCTCAATCGTCACGTCAGGCTTCACGCGCTGCTCGTGCTCGAACCCAGGTGAGAGAATGGTGCCTGGCATGACGACATGAACTTTGACGGGCTGGTCCGGGTAAAGGAGGGCTTCTTGGGTAAGTGTATCTGCGAGGCCGCGAAGAGCCCATTTGGAGGGGTTGTAGGTGGTGTAGCCGACGACGCCGTACAGCGCGAGGACAGAGGCGGTGAAGATGAGGTGTTTAGGTTGACGGTCAGTGCTGTTCTTGTTTGAGGGATCCCACCAGGTGCGCAGGATGGCGTGGGCCATCTCGGAGGAGCCCCAAAAGTTGATGTCCATTTCACGGCGCATCTCGGGCATGACGCGGTCGTCGTGGAAGAGCATTGGGGTGCTCGTGCCTGCGATGCACCAAACAATGTCGGGGGCACGGCCTTGGTTCCAGGTTGTGACTTGGTCGATGACTACGCGTGCATAGTCGGGCTGGGAGACGTCGCAGGGAATGGAGTGGAAGCGTTGCTGCGAGGAGGATTTTGCAGCGGCCTGTTGGTTTGTAGGGAAGGAAGGCGAGCGTGTCAGCATACATACTAGGCAGTATCACCTCCATCACCGCCGCAACCACATAACCCAGCTGACGGAAATCAACACCAGGATAGCTGATCGAGATGGGATGAAGGATCAAGAACCGCTTCAGGAGGTTGACCCACCGCAACTTGCTTGAGGGCTGTGTTGAGCTTGTCTGCACTGCGCGAGAGAATGACAACGTTGGCTCCCTTGGCCGCTAATTGGCATGCCACGCTCAATCCCATGCCCTCGGATCCTCCTGTGATCAAGACGGTCTGGTTGGCTTCACTATTAGCGACTGTAGTGTGCACCATCACCTCGAGAAACAACGCATACCTTGCCCTCAACGCGCATTTGATTCCTTGAAAAGAGACCCATTGTGGAAGTGAGGGCGGCGGCTGCCAAGAGGGCGGTGGCTGCAATGGAGACCTGTGACTTGGAGAGGGACTGGATGTGATCCATATCAGAGAAAAGGAATGGCGAAGAATGAACAATAGCGGTGGTGGTGAGCCTGGGCCGTCGGTGGAATGGACCGACGGAAGAGGTCACAATCGAATAGAAAGTGCGTAGGATAGCAGTGGGCGTTAACCTTGAGAGTCTCGATTCTCTAGGTACTTGAGCTGTCGCTAATATGCGAGATACTGGCTTAGATACACGGTGCCGTTTTTTGTAATAATATCAAAAGAAGACAAGACCATAAGAGAAGACCGAGATCGAGTTTATGAAGCGCGGTTCGTTACTTGCGGGCTAGTTGCGTGTGTGTGAAGGGTACATGGGAAGTGGTACTTTCCACAGCCTGCACTGCACCTTCAGGGGTCAACCAACTAAGCGTCGTTATCGATAACGCTTTCAGTGGATCCTCTGCCCATCACTCAGCCAAATCCTGGGAAATTTTTTGGAACGGGCAACCTTCGACAATCTGCAGGCGTGATAACCACCGCCGTCTGCTAGACAATTACTCTCCTGCCATTTGCCTCAACCTCTCTTCTTTCTTACAGGCACTGACACGCACGCGCACACACACACACACCGCCCTCATCATAACCCTATGCCCCAGGAGACCACACTGCTTTTCGGCAAATAATTACTTGGATTTACAACCAACCATGGCTAAAAAGAGAAAGGCGTCCCGCGCCTCGGCGCCCTCAGGCCCCAAGGACGTCAACCCCGCCGATGCGCGCCTCACCATCCGCAATTACGAGGACATTGCCGACGACCAGGAACAGTACTTTCTCGACAAGGACAAAATCATGCTCGAGGATGAAGCGCGAGTGTCCAAGCGACCTCGCACAACAGCAGACGACCGCATAGACGAGTTCCTCGAGGCCTCGGACGAAGAGATCCTCCGCCAGGACGATGACGACGACAGCGAGTCTGAAGAGGACGACGAGTATCAGGAGTTGCAAAGAACCGCAAAGGCTCTCGCCAAAAAGAACAAGAAGAAGAGCAAGGCCGGCGGTGAGGACGAGGAGGAGCATGACGGGGACGAGGATGGCGGCGACGAGGGCTACTGGGGCGACTCGAAAAAAGAGTACTATAATGCCGATGCTATAGAGACTGAGGCCGATGCTCTCGAGGAAGAAGCTGAAGCCAAGCGGCTGCAAAAGAAGAAGGTCGCCGACATGGACGAGGCCGATTTCATATTCGACGAGGACGAGTGGGCTGCACCAGCAACTGCAGAAGAGGCTGCCGATGATGGGGTCGACGTTGTGACCGAGGAGCTCAAGGAGATCGAAGTGACGGAGGATATGGGCGCCAATGAGAGATACCGGCTGCTGCAGACAAGGTATCCCGAGTTTGTGCCCCTGGTTGAGGAGTTTCAGAGGCTGCAGCCAGAACTAGCACGTGCACAACAGGCTGCGCGCGGAAAGCCGACAGAGTCCCTTGAAGTCGCCAAGCACTGGACTCTGGGATGCTATGTTGCTGCGCTGGCAAGCTACTTTGCCATGTTGACGTCTCCATCGCGGGATGCCAGTGAGCCACAAGTCTCGCTGAGCCCAGCTGAATTGCGCGACCATGAAGTCATGGTGACCTTGGTACAATGCAGGGAGGCGTGGCAGCAAATCAGAGATATCAAGCCAGTGCAGGTCGCAACTGCAGACATCGGCTTCGACTCAGCCGAAGACGACATCTTGGAGGACGACGAACAGGCAGTCATGATGACCAAGAAGACTAAGAAGAAGGCCGACATTAATGGCGACAGCAAGAAGAAGAAGAAGAGCAGCAAGGCAGACAAGGAGAGGCTGGCCAAGATGAAGGCAGTGGAAGCATCTCTAGCCGACTTGGAGGATCTGGTGACGACGAAGCCAAAGAAGGCCAAGAAAGCCAAAACGGCGGCGCCAGTCCAGGACAATCACTCCGACTTTGGCGAAGAGGACGCCCTCGACGCGCGGACTGCTGCCGATAAGGTGGCCAAGAAGAAGAGCTTGCGCTTCTACACGTCCCAGATTGTGCAAAAAGCCAGCCGTCGCGCGGATGCCGGCCGTGATGCCGGTGGTGACTTGGATATCCCCTATCGCGAGCGTCTTCGCGACCGTGCTGCGCGCCTCAATGCCGAGGCCGAACGCAGAGGCAAGAAGGATTCCAAGCACGGCGCTGAGTTGGGCGACGATGATGCAAGCAGTGGCGACGAGCAGGTGGCCAAGCAAGTGCGTGACAATGAGGATGACTATTATGACATGATTGCACACCGAAGCAAAGCCAAGAAGGACGACAAGGCTGCGCGCAAGGAGGCACTGGCAGCTGCCAGCATAGCAGACCGCGTGGTGGAGGTGGAGACGGTGGGCGAGGACGGCAAGCGCAAGATCAACTATCAGATAGAGAAAAACAAGGGACTGGCGCCCAAGAGAAAGAAGGACGTGCGCAACCCCAGAGTCAAGAAGAGGAAGAAGTACGAAGAAAAGCAAAAGAAGCTCAGGAGCATGAAGGCCGTCTACAAGGGCGGCGAGGGACCAGGCGGATACCAGGGAGAAACAACGGGTATCAAGACCGGCCTCATCAAGAGTGTCAAACTGTAGAAGACAACCTGCATCAAATTCATCTGGCGTATCTTGGGAAAAAAGAAACCCATCAGCAAGCCAAAGTGCATCTGGTTCTGTGATTGGCATTTCAACCATTCTCTGATGCATGTTGTCGTTACTGGTTTTGCAGCATTTGGCCGAAATTAGGCGGCCGCGGCGCCGATTCGGCCGGGGTCCAGCAGTGCACCTCAAATGCCAGCATGTGAGCTTCTGACTACGTTGATTGCCGCCGAATTTCCATTAACCACACTCTACGCTTTAAACCAAGTGCACCGGCAACACGACCAATTAACCAAGCATAACATTCCTGCCCACTTCTTTGCAAAATCATGACAATCCAATAAGCTTCCAGCAATACCAACAATGACCGCCAAACTCCCCGACATCGACCTCTCCCTCCTTACCTCGTCCGCCCAAATCTTCTCCTCGACCGGCCCAAACAATTCCACCACTGCTGCCACCTCCTCGACCGGCCAAAATGTCACCTCCTACAACTACACCCTCCCGCAGATCCGCGCCCTGCACAAGCAGATCCATCTGGCTATCGATGACAAGAAGTCGCGTCTGCGCACCCAAGTCGGCGGCAGCTACCGCGAGCTGCTCGGCACCGCCGACGCGATTGTGCGCATGCGCGGTGAAATGGACGAAGTCCAGAGTATATTAGGCACCATGGGCGCACGATGCGGGCGCGGAGTCGTAGGCGCAAAAGCCAATGGACTGGCGCGGCTCACAGGGGAGCGCGAGGCTGTTGCGCTGCTCGGTGGTGGTGATACGGCGGGAATTGTGAAGAAGGATCTCGCGGGCGTGGCAAGGGCAAAGCTTTTGGCTGGCTGTGTGCTTGCATTGAACCTCCTTTTGAAGGACTTTAACAAGAAGCCGGTGGTTCAGACTCACAGCAGCCACAATCAACATCACAACTCCGCCCAAAGCCAAAACCAACCACAGGCACATGAAGGCGAGCAGCTCGTCGTGGCAGCAAAAGTGTTTGTCCTGGGACGTCTCCTCGCCGAAAGCTTTGAGGAGAACAAGCCAGACGTCCGCATCAAAAGCACAGTGGCAGCATCAGTCCAAAGCCTCAACAAGCTGCGGAAACGGCTCTGGAAGCGCATCGACAAGGTTCTCGAGATGGTGGGCGAAACGACGAACCGCAACCTCGTGCTCAGTGCGCTGCGTGCATACAGCCTGTCCACCAGCTCCGGCGCTCGAGACATTATCCAGCACTTTCTTGACGTTCGCGGCCGCGCCATGGCCTCTGTGTTTGAGATGGATGAGCCCAAGAGCACGACTGGCCATGTTGTCAAAGGACTAAAACTCTACACCAAAACGATTCTCGATGTACAGTACCTCGTGCCCAATAAGCTCACAGAGGCCCTCGTACATCTGAACAGGGAGAAACTCCTGTCTGACCCATGGCTGCGCCAAATGGAAGGCCTACGGCTTGACATTTACGAACGCTGGTGCAGCGACTCCATACAGACTTATAAGCCATCCATCAACCACGCCGATCTTGACGGCAAGCATGCTGTCAGCATGCTGACGAGCTGGTCCACCCAGGGCAGCGAGGTACTCCTTGCAGGGCTAGCCAAGTCGCTCGAGCGCACGACCGAATTCAAGGTGCTAACGGAGATGCGCACCGAGGTTCTGCAGCTATGGATCCGCGACGGCGGCAAAGTCCGCGGCTTTGATCCGTCCATCATGCTCGACCGACTGCGCCAGACGATCAATGCGCACGTTATGAGTGTGATCGATACTAAAGTCCATAAGCTCCGCCTTGTCGGCTCCGAGGTGGCGGCCACGCTCGAGGTGTGGCAGAGCGGTGTGACGGATGCGCAACAACGGCTATGGGCCGTGGGCGGCAGCTCGTCACTCGATATTAATCTACACCATGGGGCGGGTCCCTTTGCACAGGACGTGATTGGACGGCTCTACGGGCGCAATGATGCTGTTGCCCGAGCGGTTACAGGTTATAAGTCGTGGGCGTTGGTAATTGACGATGTGGAGGAGGTGGTGGAGCGCCTCAAGCGACAGCGGTGGGACAATGATGTGGACGAAATCGAGGACGAAGAAACGATTGATGAGCGACAGCAGGCTCTTAGCCGGGACGATCCTAACAAGTTGCAAGAGCGGCTCAATGTTGCGCTGGAAAGGGCCTTCAAGGACCTCGACAAGCACCTTGTTGACTTATGGAACGTCGCCAATGACAGCAACGCGAATCGAGGAGACAAGAGTGGCGCCATCCCAATGTATCTCTTGCGAATCCTCCGAGACATTCGCGCCCGACTGCCCAAGCTGGAATCCATCCAGAGCTTTGGGCTCGAAATGGTGCCGTCGCTCCAGGATAAAATTGCAAGGGCTGTTGCTATCGCGCCGATAGATGCTTTTGCGAGCAGCGTGCTGGTGCGTACGACCGTTGTAGGCCGCAGTCTCTGGGATGGCAGTCCAGAACTGCCTACTTCACCTTCTCCTGGTATTTTCAGGTTGCTGCGGAACCTGAGCGTCGCGATGAGCGATGCTGGCATGGATCTCTGGAGTCCAGCAGCTGTCTCTAGCTTGAAAAAAATTGCAGGCAAAGAGCTTTCGGGTCGCTGGGCTGCGGCCTTGGAGGCACAAATCGCTCGTCCTGAACCTGTGAAAGAGAATGAGACGTCTGAGAAGGAAGTGAGCCCGGCCGTGAACGAAGCCGAAGAAATAAAGGTGATGGAAGTTGGAGATGATGAGAACGAAGAGGCTCTAAAAGAAGTCGATAAGCTTACTGCCGATGGCAAAGCTGATGAGGACGGTGGAAAAGAAGCAGAGGTTCCGGTGGGAGATGCGGAGGTCACGCAGGATGCACAGGAGGCTATTCAGCCAGGTGAGTCCTCGGAGATTGTCA
This sequence comes from Coniella vitis, assembly GCA_011317545.1. Lineage (NCBI taxonomy): Eukaryota > Fungi > Ascomycota > Sordariomycetes > Diaporthales > Schizoparmaceae > Coniella > Coniella vitis. The sequence goes on from WUJK01000008.1 coordinate 1,508,226, forward strand.
AGCAGCGAAAAGACATGCTGCTGCAATGGCTCTTTGATATTGCGATATTGAAGTGTTCTATTGCGGTCGATGACATGCGGGAGCTAGAAGAGACAGTGTGGATGAAAGCAGAGCTGAACGACGTCTTGATACGCCAACGACTGCACAAGTCTTCGCAAGAGTACTGGAAGAGAAGCAGCCTGCTTTTCGGTCTCTTAAGCTAGGAGTATCGTTGGTGAGTATGTAGATACATTCGTTGCATGCTGTATATATGCAGTTGTTGTTATGCAGAGATCAATATATACATATATACATATATATATGAAAGAAATCCGAACTCATCCAACGCCAACAGGTATGCAATGCTGTGAGAACGTCGAAGCAACGATGCATGCCGTTACCGCCTTATAGCTTGTGGCGTTTCTCTCTCCTCGCCAGCCTCTTGAATTCCCTCTGTGGCACTCCAGCTACGAACCTCTCGAGACCATCAAACACCTCCTTGGTGTTTTGCGTGTCCAGAATGTCTCTCTCTGGCTGCCTAATCAGTTTCTTGATGCCAATGAGACTGTCGCCATCGAGGTGATCGCCCAGGCGTTCATTGACCTCGTTCAGCACCAATGCTCGGAACTTGGCATCGTCCGAGCCAGTGTCAAAGATGGCATTGACGAAGCCCGCTTCCTTGAGCTCAGCAGCAGGAATCCGCTTACTCATGATGAGGGCTTCATTGGCCTTGGCATAGCCGAGCCGTAACACTAGAGCACGCGAAGCTCCACCCTCTGCAACAAGGCCAATGGAGCTGAAAGGTGTCAAGAGGAAGGTATGGGGAGCGCAGTAGATGAAGTCTGCATGTGCGACCAGGGCGGCAGAAAGACCGAGGACGGGGCCGTTAAGGCCGACCACGAGAATCTTGGGGTGGGTGTAAAAGGCATGGGCAATGTTGAGGTTGTAGGACACAAAGGAGCGCATCCAGTGCTGGCGCACGTCCGAAGCATCGTCTGGGTTATCGCGGCTAATGGAAACGTCGGCGCCGCTGGAATGCAAAATATGTGAGTCAATGACCAATGTGAAACGCAGCGTTCGGGGAACACTTTTTTTTTTTCCCACCTTTTTTCTTCAAAAACAAAAGTCAAGCATGATAGGAGTAGGGCGAACGGCTTACGCAGAAAAGTAACGCCCCTTGGCCAGCAAGACGGTTACATAGACCTCATCGTGAGTGGCCACCTCGCGCAACTTCTTGGCTATATCATAGTATTGCTGCTGGGTCAGGGCGTTGAGTTTTGCTTGGTTGTCGATGGTGAGAATGGCAACTCGGCCTTTATACTCGATTGTGGTCACAGAGTCTGCCATGTTGGCGGGAATGTCAGGCAGAGGTTGAGGAGGATGGGGCTGCAAGGCTGGGTGAGGATACAACAAAGTATCCAGATGACCCAACCATGAAGCTCTCAGGGACTGCGTGTGGTCGGGCCGGGTTGTTTGGGGTTGGATGCAGGCAGGGTAGAAGTTTGACGTTACCATAGTACACTCTTCTGCCCCGGGAAAGACCCCCTGAGTAAACGGCTTGCCGCATGCTTGCCCAGCGCTGGCCAGGCCTGGGAAGAAGCCGCCAGCAGCAAGCCTATGGCTGGCAGTGGGTGTGACCTGCTTGGAGGCAGTGGGTGCAGCCATCCCCGCGATTGTGGGCATTATGCCTCGGCAGTCGTCGGGCAGGGGTTGCTGTGAGGGGACCCTGGACTGCTATGTACTTGGTAGACCGTATACAACCTACCATGTACCGGGCCGCATGGCGTTGTGCTAGACAGTACGTGCAACCACCATCATGGCACGTACTATTTACTACCCTGCAGCAGTCTCCAAGTGGCCCGAGTGGTTTCCCAACTAGGCAATAAGCTACCGACAGGCCCCTGCTGTTGCTCTTTCACAAAGGCTCCCAAACTGTGGGGCATCTTTTGGACCGGCTCGGTTTGTATTCCGGAATGTCTCACCTTTTTTTTCCTTCTCCCACGCCTGCCTTCGCCATAACTCGCAAACTCCGACCACCACCGCCCTATTACCACCTGGCCAACGTCCACGGGCAGACGGGCATTCTGCTGGCCTCCGTTAGGAATGCCGGCCTGGACATGACGTGCCGCTCGACGTCTGTCGCTTCAGCGCAGAGTCTAGACGAGCTGGCCCTGCTGCCATTACGTATAGCCAAGTCGCCGTCCAGTAGGGAACATGAGGCCATCACCGGTTGTTCCCTCGGCGCCCTGCAGTGCAACTTCTCGGTGCATTCGCCCAAGCAAACCACAACGTCATGCTGCACCATCTCAGATCTGTGTCTCTGTTCGCTGCTGGGCCCGCTTGGCGCCAGATCCAATCTGTCATAGTCACCACCATCAGGACCGGCAGCTCCACCGGCGGCACCACCACCACCACCACCACCACGACGAACACGATGTTCTCCTCCTCCTCCTCCAGCAGCGGCGGGGCAGATGACTGGTAAAGACAGCAGAGGGAGAAGGCGAACCAGGAGCATACAGAGCGTACGTCTCGCTGTCACTGTCTGCTGTCGCCTGGGACTCGCAATACTCTCGTCTGGCGCATCCGTACACGCTCCTGCTCGCTCTCTCCTGCCCCCTCAGGTCGCCGATCAGTCCCGGTGTCTACGGCTCCGTCTCGTCTTCCCATAATCCACTGTCTCACAGGCGACTCGAGAATGACTTCAACTAGCCACAATGCCATGTGCTTAATGGCTGGCCGTCAACAGAGGGAGGAATGGGTTGGACATGCTGATCGTCAACTTTCTGGGAGCACGCGTTCCCCTTTTGGCAGTTTTTGTCCTGCGGAACGCTCTCCCACTTGAGTTGCGTGTCTTAAAGCGTCTCGATGGGATTTCCCAAGCGCAATGTCACAGTAAGGGGTCATCAAGTGACCAGCCCGCCAAACTATGTACCTCTCGACAGCAAAGACAGCCGGCCACCCGCTCTCAACACTTCGCTTGTACCATCATGCTTGAGGCCGCGGTCCGCCATCTTTCACTGGGTGGCTCATCTCCGGCTTTCATGGCTCTTTCAAACGGCCCCCTCCTTTGCCCTCGCCTCGTCTTCAACCGGGGCCAAGGGGACCAGAAAAAGGCCGTTGGGTTCTCTGGGCTCTTTGCGAGTGCGTGCGAGTGCGTGCGAGCGTATGTGTATGCACATTGCCAGCTCCTCCCCGGATCATCGTGACCCGCCTACTTCGACATCCACCCAAGACGTAAATGTCTCTCTCCGCCATGTCCTCTCCCTCGCGTCCGAAGTAGATCCCGGTACTCCATATTTATATCTTGTCCAGCCTGTCTCCTCCGCAAAGAGTGTTCGTGTATCAGACATCGGCCCTATTCATCTGCCGCAGACCGTTTCGTTGATACACCTGGTGGGAAAACAATAACTGCGAACATTGCAAATGTCGGGCGACACCAAGAAGAAGATGGCACCTGGGCGTACCATATCCATGGCCTCTTTGAGGACCAGGACTTCTGACAATGACAGCACCTACTCTGCCCAAGCAGGCCTCCACCACCATCATCACCGCGGCGCCCTGGGGCTGGCAGAAGAGCTCCAGCACCAGCTCTCTTGTCTGCCGCCGGTCGACACAGGAAAGCACGCCTATCTTTTCCTGTTGGCATGTTTTGTGCTCTCTGCATTGGTCTGGAGTGAGTAGCATTGCTTGACGCCCACGAATAGAAAGAGACAAGAAAAAACGAAGAGTGTCCAAACCAATGAAAACCTACACAATCACCTATCTCTACATCGAGCAACCACTATAACGAGCTACAGTTGACTAACTATTCACGACTCGTGTCTCTGCACCCACGCATCAGGTTATGGATTCTGTTTTGGTATTCTCAGCGACTACTACGCGCGGACAGAGCCGTTCAAAGGCTCATCCGCAATTGCCAACATTGGCACTTGCTGCTCCGGCTTGATGTACCTCGGCGCCCTTCCCGCTCTGGTTCTGAATCGCATGTATCCACGCTGGGCCAGATACTCACCATTAGTGGGACTGGTCATCCTTTGCGGCGGCCTCTGCGTAAGTGCTTGGGCTACGAGTGTCACTGAGCTCATCATTACCCAGGGTGTCGTGTATGGCATCGGCGGAGCCATCGCATACACGCCATGCACAATGTACATTGACGAATGGTTCGTGAAGCGCAAAGGACTCGCTTACGGTATCATGTGGTCCGGAACAAGTCTAGCTGGTGTTGTGCTCCCCCTCATCCTCGAACGTCTGCTCGAGTCTTATGGCTACCGAACAACCATCATTATCTGGGCTGTTGCGCTCTTTGGCATTACGGCACCCTTGGCTTGGTATATCAAGCCACGCATTCCACCGTTTCCTGTTCGCTCCCTGCGCGCCTTTAACCTCCGCTTCGCGCTTTCACGCCGGTTTATCCTATACCAGCTCTCAAACACAATTGAGGCTATTGGGTTTTACATTCCCGGTATCTACGTGCCAATCTACGCGGGCGACATCCTCGGCGCGTCCGAGTTCGCATCGTCGGTCTGCATCCTCATCTTCAACACGTCTGCCGTGGTTGGCTGCATTGCCATTGGGTGGCTGATTGACCGATTCCACGTGACGACATGTGTCATGGTCTCGACCATTGGTGCAACATTGGGAACCTTTCTCCTTTGGGGCTGCGCCGAAAGCATGACCATGGTCTACATTTTCTGTGTGAGCTACGGCCTGTCAGCAGGCAGCTACAGTACCACCTGGACTGGCGTTATGCGAGAAGTCAGCGGCAAAGATATGATGTCGACGCCCAGTACGAGCTCGAGCGACCCAGAAAACTCAATTTCGGACATGGACGTCAGGGCTGGTTACACGGAAGGTGTAGACCCCGTCATGGTGTTTGTGCTACTGGCGGCCGGGAGAGGTATCGGCAATGTGGTTTCAGGGCCCATGAGCCAAGCCATGTACCATGCCATGCCGTGGAAGGGAGAGGCTGGCATGGCGTACGGGAGTGGCTTTGGCAGCCTGATTGTCTTCACTGGCTTGACTGCCCTGGGATCGGGGATCTGCTTCCTGGGCAGGCGGATTGGCTGGTGTTAGCCGAGAGCGTTGCCAGATGGGGAGGAGCAAGTGCTCGTGAGACTGTAGCAGTGCCGCAGTAGTGGCACACCGGGGCCAGGGGGGCGAGGGCCGAGGGCGGATCCGATGGAATGAGTATCAACATCTATCTTTCTATGTTCTTTTCTCTTCCTTCATTTTTATTCGACACGATTCAATATTCATCAGAGACTGAGTGACGGTTGGAAAGGAAACAAACACGTCGACGGAGTTATTTCTTTCCCATATCATTTTGACACGAATCTTCTACTGCCTAGGTATCTACTGGTGTGTGTAAGTAGTCCAGAAGTACGGGGGAAAAGCGAACACATCCCGTTCATGTTTTGATATCCTACCTTCATTTATGATAACTTAGATCAGAGTACATGCGGGTTCTTCGTTTGCATCTTTGGGCCATTTGATAGAATAATTAGAGAACAACGTTCTGCCGGGACCAATCCCTGACTGATTCTTGGTAATTCTCACCTTTTCAAACAATGCTTTTGTTATCTGGCTGATACCACTGCATGGTGGTTTACTATTTTTCACAATGGAATATCAATATGTCTGTTCTTGTGTGCTTTGGCGTGAGGGTAGTCGTCAAAGTACACATGCGCGGAAGGTCTTCAACAACATGAAGTGTACTACCAATACATCTCATCGGGAATAAATTTCAAATGCAGACAACGGTTCCTCGTCCGTTATCGAAATCTCGATCTTATTTTTTTTTCTTCTGAAAAATTCGCTTTCTTCTCTTCGACCTTCAACTGAGACACTTTGGCAACTGAGACACTTGATATGTTTTTTTGAGCATGTACTTTGCAGAAAAGCTACGTACCAGACACCAAAATTCCTTATCTTAGTGATTGCCTATCCTGTTGTTTCAGATTCCTGCCTTTTTTTGTCCGCTCCCTTTTCAGATGCCAAAAACCGTTGAGGCTAACAAGAAATTCCTGATAAGTCATTTATCATTATTTTTGGTTTCGATCCCAAAATACCAAGCCAAAAAAAACTACATGTGTACACACTTGCAGTTGTACATGTCATGTCTTTACTATATATTTTGCCTCTGTCATTGTACTGCACACCATGCACACAAGAGTACCTGTAAGATGGACTGAAACACTGGCCCAAAAACCTTGGGAAGAGAGAGACAGAGAGATCAAGATTATAGTTTTTTTTTATCCTGCGAGTTGCGAGTCTATCGTGTGTGTTTGCGCGTGTATCTGCGCATGTTTGTTTGTTTGTTTGTTTGTTTGATATGTTTGATTCTCTCTTCTCCCTTTTTTTGTCTTTTTTGACGACGAGAAGTCGTTGGGTGTAACCTAAACCCCCAGCCGTTGTCAAACATGCGCCTCTCGGGTTCTTGTGTATCAAGGCCCTTCTGATGTGTGTCCATTGTGGTAGAACGTTTTCTCCAAAATCCTACCACTTAAGTACAAATTTGTTACACACGGAGAGGACTCCAAAATTGAAGGGGGAAAAAAGAGAGAGAGAGACAGGGAGGAAAGGTCCTTGAGACCTGATAACTGCTCACTGCGAGACTGAAAGATGCCATCCAAAAGTACCCAGAAACAAAAAACGCCCATACTGTGTGCAACAAAATCATGCAACATGTGTGATTAGAGAGACGAGTCCCACATAACGGAAAATGTGATAGATTTTGGCCACCCTTTTCCTTTTGGTGCATGTGTAGCAGCCCAGCCCAAACCACCAACCAGCCACCCGCCGATATCCAGTTCAGATGCAAAGAAAGATTTTGTAACCAAGCTCCCAGACAAGTGCATTTTTGAGTAAAAGAATGAGACCAAGGAAATATCATATACGCGGATCGAAGCAGATCCCCCAACAAGAAGAGACAAGACACACACACACGTACTCCATCCGTTAACCAAGAAAAGCACAGAAAGGGAAAGAAAGCGGGAAAGGAAAAAGTGGCAAACAAAGAAAAGAACACAGTGTAGGAGAATCGAGTCACCTAATTCGACCACTCTGACTGGTTCCTCTCCAAGACGGGTCTCTGCTCCCATTGATCGCCGTCAATGCTCAGCTCGTCACCATCGTCCTCTTGAGCGCTCCCTAGCGCCCGCTCCCTGTTGTTGTTGTTGTTGTTGTTGTTGTTGTTGCTGCTACGCCTCCTGACACCATTTGCACCACCATAGCCTTCCTGTTCTTCGTCACTGCTACAATATTCATCACGTCCATAGATGAAAAATTGCGCAAAGATACCCATATCGAGGAACAGCGTGCCCAGGCTCCCTGCCAGCCACGACAGGTTGACCAGGATATACCGTCCGTATACACGGCCCGCTTCGCCCGGGGCGCAATTCCCAACACCAATATCGCCTCCCTTGTTGTTGTTACCACTCTTGTCCCAACAGCGCGGGTCGAAGGCGAAAATGGACAGCACATAGGTCAGATTCCCTAGGCAAGCAAAGAGGAAGAACAGCATGCTGACGCCTTCTGTGCTCTTTCGACGATAGTTGAGTAGGAGCTGTGGCAGGCGCGAGCCGAGGTAGAGCACGGCGCAGAGCCAGCCAAAGATTTGGCCCCAGAGGTCAAAGTGCAGGTCGTTGTTGCTGTCGTTGGGATCGTGTGGTGGGCTTGGGCTCTCACTATCGCTACTAGGTACATAGTTGCGGCTGAGCAGCCAGCCAGCTATGCCGGCAGCTATAACCATGAGGACGGCGAGACTGTTCCAGAGCACGGTCTGGATGGCTGTCGAGGGCGGCGGAGGAGTGCTGGCCGGGTCAAGGAGGGGCATTACGGGGTTGACGTGGATGAGGCGGTCGGACCAATCGGAGCCGCGGCGGGGACGGTCGGCGGTTAGGAGTCTGGTGTATTCGTCTGGAGGGTGCTCATTGGCAACGGCAACGGCCATGCCATCGTGACCATTGGCACTATGCTTGGTCGCGTTGCGCTGAGCCGTCGTGGAGGTAGTAGTGTTGGTGGTGATGGCGCTGTCAGAGGGCGGAACGACCTCATCCTTCCAGGTGAAGCCGCGATAGTAGAAGCATTGGGCGAGCAGAACAATGTCGGCAATAGTGTAGTAGACGGCCAGGATAATCATGGTGGGTAGGACTCCCTGCATGACGGCACCGAGAATGTTGAAGACATCGCCGAGCAGCCAGACAATGACAAATTGGAGCGACAAGCCATCGGCCGAGGAGCGGCGAAAGTTTTCGATAATCTGCGGCGAAAAGACGACAACCCAACAGGCGATGGATATGGACCTGAAAGAAAGAAACCAGAGAGTTCGTTAGGATCAACCAATCCCATAGCTCGAGAGAGTGTGTGCATGTGTGTCTTTTTCTTTTTTGCTGGTACATACCCACAAATCCCAGAGATCGCCTCGACGTCGAGGTTCAGCAAGCCTGGCGGAGGCGCCATGACGGTGCGACCAGACGACCAAGACCTACAGTGGTAGTCGCAGTCGTAGGCGTAGGTGTAGTTTCAGTTTGCGAATCGTGTTCTTGGGATGGATGTTGTACGCTTCGAGAGCGCTTGGAGAGTAAAACAATCCGTGCACAATAGCAAGCAAGAAATTGAGACAAGGACGCCCCTCAGGAGCGGGAGCCGTTCTGCGTATCGTCCAAGAAATCAGAATTTGGAAAACAGACAATGAAAGTTGGCGCTTGCAGTATGGGTGACTAAAGTGCCTGGCCAACAGCAGGAATTTTCATACGCCGAAGCCTTGCTTGGTTCAGTGACGCTCCTTTGCAATTTGCATCATGGATCCTCTTTCGCTTCAGCTCCGAGCCCGGAGGCCGGACGCTCTAGGCCGCAAGCCCGCAGGCGCCGCTCCCCTGGGACGCAACCGAGACTGGGATAAATCTGGGGTAGAAGACGCGGGGAAGGCGGGTGGATGGCACCTACTGCAAACATTTCAGGGCTCGAGAACAAGGCTGCATGCAGCGGCCACCTTCAGAGCTACATAATACTGCCTTTTCTTGCTCCATGGTGGTGGGTTTACACTGCAGCAGCCCCCATTACGACCCTTTACGACCCTTGATAAGATGAGGCCCGTCCTGCCCGCCGGGCTTCCATAATGTGTCGGCCCGGGCAGATCGTCAACTTCATTTTCAGCTTAAGCTCAGAAGCAAAGTAGCACGCAGCACACTGTCTCTGATTGCGTGCATTACCATGGTACCATCTAACTGCCGGCTCAACAGAATGTGGAGGCCTTCCCAGTTCTGGGGCTTTTCTTGAAAAGCAGCCTCTTTTAGACTCGAGCAACTGACGTCACCATGAACATTGAACTGAACTCCCAGGCTCCCTACATAGTGGCATCGCTCAGCTGTTCGCCAATCGGCAGCCAAGGCAACATTTTGGACAGAGGGAGCTAGGGGAGCCCAAAATACAGATCAGCCACTGTTCCAATGGTCTTTTTTGGCTGGAACATGGGAGCGATAGATGCTTATGCAGCCAGAAACCCATCTTTCTTTCTTTCTCCTACACCCTCTTCTGTCAAGAGACAGAGACGTATGGAACTTGCATTGCCGGTGCCGAATCGGCGATAAGCTTCTAGAAGTACTTACCTGGGAGCCAGGGAGCCTCGGTCCAATTGGCACAGCAGCAGGGCGTTTTTGATTTATCAGCGCGTGGGGGGGGGGCGCTGGACGGGTTTGCCCCTCAGGACCCCTCCACAACCCCCACCATGGCGTCCATGACGATAACTCATAAACAGAAACAGTCCCTGGCCGCCCTCGCGTCCCAGAACCTCGGCTTCCGATAGCTTGATACATCGTCCAGTTAGTCTGCCAGCTGCTTGTAGTCTGGAATCACGCCTCTCTGTACCACACACCCTCGCTCTAGCAGTCAGCTGGTCACTCCCCCCCTGTCGTTCCCTCGAGAAGTGTCTTGTACCGCTCCCGCCGTCACCTATCGCCGATTGAGCCACCACAACCCCCAAGAATGTCGACAATACCCAACCTACCCACCGTGGAGGACGACGTCTCAATGCTCTCCTCCAAGTTTGGTCGCGAAATCGCAAACTACTTTTCCGGCTCTCCGCTGAACCGCGTAGGCTTCTTGCGTGCCGACCATCCTTTTCTACGCTCGGCCTTTTCGCATCCCACTACGCGCTTCCTCCTCCTCAACGAGCTTTCCCCTCTGGTCGACGAGTCCCAAAAGAGATTAGGCTATGTCAGCTACGCGGATGTAAAGGGTTTCACCGGCCCAGACCCTTTTGAGAAGACGGAGGAGGAGCTCATCAAGGATTTCAATTCGGACGATGAGCGGCCGCTCATTCTGCTATTGGGTATTGACGAGGGTAACAAGCTCAAGGCGCCCAGCGCAAGCGACGTCTTTTCTTACAAAGAGTTCAAGGGCCGACCCTACTTCGCAATCGATGTTTCGCCGCGTGGAAAGCTTGCTCCTGCGGCAAGCAAGATCATCGATGAGGTTAAGGCCAAGGGATTTTCATTCTCCGTGAACCAGAGGCAGATGAACTTGGTCTATGGTGAAGGTAAGCTTGTGACTCACATACTAGCCTATATCTATGGCACAATCTAGACATTCTGACTGACTTGGCCTTTGTTGGACAGCGGCTGTGTATGCTCAAGCTAGATCCATGCTCGACTGGAACACGCGGAATCCTTTTTGCGCGCAGTGCGGCTCCAAGACGCTGTCGGTCAATGCAGGAGGCAAGCGGACCTGCCCACCCACAGATATCGCTGGCGGGGTCCTCAAGGAGCGGGTTTCCTGTGCGTCACGGCAAGGCATTTCCAATATTTGCTTCCCAAGGACAGACCCTACCATTATTGTGGCCGTCGTGTCAGCAGACGGAACAAGGATCCTGCTGGGCAGGAACAAGCGCTTCCCTCCACACTGGTACAGCACACTAGCCGGCTTCCTCGAGCCTGGTGAGTCGATAGAAGAAGCTGTCCGCCGTGAGGTGTGGGAGGAAAGTGGTGTTAAGCTGAGCAGGGTCGTCATTCACAGCTCCCAGCCATGGCCATTCCCTGCTAATCTGATGATTGGCGCCATTGGGCAAGCCGCTCCTGGCGACGGCGAAAAGATAGATCTGGGCAACGACCCTGAGCTGGAAGACGCCAAGTGGTTCACCATCGAAGAGGTAAAGGAGGCACTTGAGAAGGGCGTGTCAGGCCTGGGCGAGGCGGCGCCCGAGGGCTGGAAGGAGGGCAACCTGAGACTGCCACCTCAAACAGCCATTGCGAACCGTCTCATGACGGCTGTTGTTGAGGGGTTCGTAGGCGCTGCGCCCAAGATTTGAGCTAACGCCATGAAGCCTGGTTATAGGATTTGTAGCTTGATGAGCAGGACCTAGCTCTTGTTGTTCTCTTTAAAGTATATACAACATATAAAATGTAGAATATGCAGCGTTACATAGATCATATACCAGATACAGTGGTTCCTTTCCGTGGCCAACAAGTCTGCAAAATCCCGTGAAACCACGTTTGTCCAGAAAAACAGAGGCATCGCGAAATGTGGCGTGCGCCGCGTCGCGTGGCGCTGATGTATCGACGGTGTGGCTTGAGCTCTTTGTGATCTTATTAATCAAAAGTAAAGCTAGTCCATGACAGGATTAGCGTATCTCCACCCTGCCAGCAATAAAATCCTCCAACTTGCGGCGCCTCAAACAATTTACGACCTTTTTCTTTTCTCTTCTTCTCATCAGTAGGGGTGTTCTCTACACCGTCATGTGAAGAGAACACCTTAACATACTGGAGGCTCCGCTACGGCGGCTTGCTGAGGGTCTTCCAACAAATTCTCTATGGATTTTCTTCCGTTCCCGGCCTCCTCAAGTAACGTATATTACCGATCACCTAACTGCCAGGCACGTCGTTCCTAGGTCCCTGGCGGTGGAATGGTCGCGACATTCGCGCGCATCTCGTGTTGCAGAATTTTTCTGTGAGCGCAATTTTTGTAGAACCATCTCTGAAACTTGTATGCATGTCTTGGAGCAGCCAAGTCTGCATCTACCTGCAAACGATCGCGACGCTGAGCAAATATTCTCGCGGACAATAAACCATCCAAGCCCTCTTGCGCTGTTTGTGAAACGAGCCATTAGAGTGACGGCTCTAGACACTAGCGTTGAAAAAGTTGCGCTGAGAAAAGCACGTCGAGCGGTCGACGGGGCTGGTTTCTATGTACATAGCACACTGCCAAGGGCCCAAACAGAGTTTTCTTCTCTGGCTCAACAAGATGTGCAGTCGAGAGAGCACAAAGAGAGTCAGTGCCATCCTCTACGAGAATAGACATGTAGTCTTGCTACAAATTTACCAAATGTATGCAAACAAACTGCTTTCAAAGCGATACTTCAACACTTGCAAGGCGTGATGTTCATCGAGCAAAATAGCTGCTTGTTGCGGTTGGGCCAAGTCACGTGACCCACCAGACGGCGCTGTGGGGCGATTCGAACTTTTTGCGGCCCCAAATCTACCAGCGACTATCGCCTCTTTCCCCTTCCTGCTAAACCGACAACGACAACAGCACAGATCTGTTGCCCTCAAGACGCAATAATCCTCACCATTAGAACCTAGAGATTTCTACTGGAAGACCGTCAAAATGTCGAAGATCACGGTCGCCGGAGTGCGTCAGAACGTCGCTGAGCTCCTTGAGTACTGTCAGTCCATGCCCCGTCCACACCCGCCGTCTCCCAGGCACCACCGCAATGCCAATCCAGTCCGCCTACTCGTCCGGCGGCCAACAGGAGAAGGTAAACAGTGTGCTGACAATCTATAAACAGCTCTCGAGACCAAGAAGCGCAACTTCCTCGAGACCGTCGAGCTCCAGATCGGCCTCAAGAACTATGACCCCCAGCGTGACAAGCGTTTCTCTGGCACCGTCAAGCTGCCTTCGGTTCCCCGCCCCAACATGGCCATCTGCATTCTCGGTGACCAGCACGATATCGACCGTGCCAAGCACGGCGGTGTTGACGCCATGTCCGCCGACGACTTGAAGAAGCTGAACAAGAACAAGAAGCTCATCAAGAAGCTTGCTCGCAAGTACGATGCCTTCATTGCTTCCGAGAGCTTGATCAAGCAGATCCCCCGTCTCTTGGGTCCTGGTCTGTCCAAGGGTAAGTCAATTGATGCACAATATCCTCGAAATGTATTGGTCAAGAATCGTTGCTGACACTCTTGTCCTATCACACAGCCGGCAAGTTCCCCACCCCCGTCTCCCACGCCGACAACTTGTCCGACAAGATCACCGAGGTCAAGTCCACCATCAAGTTCCAGCTGAAGAAGGTTCTCTGCATGGGTGTCGCCGTCGGTAACGTTGGCATGACCCAGGAGCAGCTGGTCGGAAACATCATGCTGGCCATCAACTACCTCGTCTCTCTGCTGAAGAAGGGCTGGCAGAACGTTGGTAGCCTGACCATCAAGGCTACCATGTCTCCTCCCAAGCGCCTGTACTAAGCGGCGAGTTTGGTTTTGAAGGTCTTGAAACAGTGTCTTTGCAACTTTAGGAAGACGGTCAGATTAGCCTCTTTGTAGTTTTGTGTAGTCTCCTAGCTAGACACAAAACTACAGGAATGCCACATGGAGAGACTTGACAGTCTCGAGGTTGTTTCAGCCCACTGCAGTATTCCCATTCTCCAGTTTCCTTGGTGATTGACTAGTAGTCTGTGCATTCCGTGCGTGCTCGACCGGTGCATGCTGGTTTCTGTTTAGCTGCTTGGCTCTCACTACGAATGCTCTTGTCTAAAGTGGAGAGGACATGCGTCAGGATTCCTTCGGAAGACGTCGCTGCCTCGTCCCAGCGGTTCAGTGTGAGCGAGTGATCCAAGGACTGCTGGATACATGGTATTGCCCGCGAATGATGGAAATAAGTCCCGACGCTACTTGTATCCTCAGTGGAGTGACCAAGGCTTGTTGCTGTGTGTGCTGATCTGTGTAAGGGTCCACATTGTTTATGTGCTGTATGTGTGCGCCAGGATCTATCTATATGCGCCTTGTTTTGATTCAATCTCGCCCGCCGGGGGGGGGGTTGGCTTGTGACAGCCAGTCCCAGGCAGGGGACTTGGGCAAAGGGCGTGCAATTCCACCGCGCAGTAGGAGTTGGCGTGGCTTGCATCAAGAGAAAAACTGCTGATAAGCTTTGTGTGCCACCCTATACATATACAGTCTTGAGGGAATACTCCGAGGTGAGAGAGCAAGAGAAATCTTGTCTTGATTTTGGGAGGGGAAGGAGAAACACGGGCGATAGGATGATGGCAGGAGGGAGTGTTTTTTTTCTCTTTTTCTCTTCTTAATTTTTTTTTTGCCCTTTTTCGCCTTTCCTTTAGAAGTGATGTTGTTCAAGTCCTTTTCATTGTGGTCTGCGCCTGAAGCATACGGCTGACCTGAAGCACACCACTCAAGGCTCTTCTGTAGCTGAAGCTGAGTGGGAAGCAGGAAGCGAGAAGGGTACAAGACGGGAAAATCAGCCTGGTTGTGTTTGAAATTCTGGCAGTATGAATGAGCCTTCGTTTCATGGTAGGGTGCGAGAATTCCCGGTTGTGCCTACCTATAATACCAAGAGCGAGCGCCCTTCTTGGCCTCTGTCCAACGGAGAATGGTGACGAACCGTGCTGGGACTTCTCTTTTCAGAACAGGTTATTTGAAAGCCACAGGAGGATAGGGACTCTAGTAATCCATCCAAAACCCCATAAAGTGTATAGCTCGATGCTCTTATCACTCGGCTTTTTTGTCCTGGACTGTTCCGCGCACTGACTCGGCTGGTCCAGCACTCGGAAACGTCAAGGTCCTGTCTTGATGGAACACACCAACGGAACAAACGCGGACTAAACGATTTTCTATCAAGGGGGCCCCAGTGTCAGCCCAGAAAGAAGAAGAAAGAGGCGAAGCGAAGGGGGGGGGGGAGAGAGAGAGAGAGAGCCACAGAAAGAGAGAGGGTGTTGGCGCGCCGGTATCACAATGACGAGACGCCAACTCTTCTTCTAATGTGTACATTCGTGTGAAATGCTAGCGAAAGGCTAGCCAAAGACTGTCCAAAAAAACGCTCTTTGAGGTGCTGCGTTAGTCTTGAAGTGACGCAGAGTCTGAAACGGCTGAGAGATGCCAGAGGGCGGATGATTTGTGCGCGCCGTGAACGAGATGATGGTCAAAAGGCAATGCGGCACAGGCACAGGCACTGATGCTGCTTTTGCTCCTGGAAAACAGTTTGGGAACTTGCTTTTCCATCACATCATTTAGGATCAGAGTGTCGTCTGGAGGAAACAGAGAGCAAAAGAAAAGTAAAAGGCATGGTCGCAACAGAGAAGTATCGACTAGAACACCGCCTTGTCCATAGATAGTATCCCGGTCACTCAGGGGAGAAACGAGCGCGGGTGAAGAACCGGCATGTGGCTGCATGAGATCTTGATCAAATAGTCTCGCGTTTTTGCTTTGCTTTTTTCCGAGTCCGTCAGCGCCATGAACCGATGCGAAATGGGTGGGCTACCTTTGCAGAGTCGAAGCCTATCTAGACTGCCGACTCAGCAGAATCTAGCCGCAAAAAGATGCTTTGCACCGTACACGTTGCTTTTGGAAAGACAGCTATTGACATTCGACTCTCCCCCGTTCCAGATACCGCAGGCCTCCAAAGGTCTTGGCCCCTTGCTGACATTGCATTCTCGCAGTCATCGCACCAACCGGCGGCCAGGGCAACGAGCTTCTGGCGGCTGTACCAACAGCAACAAGTTACCTGAAGAGGGAAGTCTGTGCGTGTCTAGGGATCCTCAACATCCCGGGTGCACGGTGTGACAGGTTAGGGGCTTAGCCGCGAACTGGATCTGTGCGTTGAAACGTTGGTGAGCCCGGGTCTTTGAGCGCTGTGCCTGGGGGTGGCCACGACTACTATGTACCCGATCGACAGCGCCAACCAATGGCCCTGGGTGCGACTCGAAACACTGAACAGCAGTGACAGACTCAACTACCGGCATACTACCTACCAAGTATGCACATGCGGGCCAGTCTATTGTGTAATCAACGGAGTCTTGAACCAATCAAGTCACAAGAAACAGGCCGTCTGTATGGTTCTTGTCCACACACACATTATTACTAAGTACTTTTACATGACTCCTGCAAGTCCAGAGCAACAGCTCTTTGCCTACTACCACATCAATCAGTCACGCGTGAGCCGAACTGCAAAACCTCCAGACTTGGGACGGCATCATCGCATCATCAGAATGTGTGAGCCACATTTAGCTCAACGTCCGTGGCATGCCCGTCTGCTGCACCCTGTGTTCGTTGCAGCTCCGCGAGCCCACGTCCCATTCAAGGGTCCCCCCAAGGGCCAGAGTCGAGGGCTCCCCAGCCAGGACGTGGACTTGCTTCTGGCTCTTACCTCTGACCGGGGTGGCGCCTTCAGAGAAGCTCATCTGAATTCGCCGCCCCCCAGGGACGTTCAGGATCTCACATCCGCGGGGGGACGGCTGTCTTGTCGAAACTGCCCCATCTACGAACGGCCGTCCGTGTGGCAAGTGGCAGAGGACTCCACAGCAAAGGCAGCAGACGCATATGAACTCTTGCCCAGTCACTTTCGACTGGGCCTTTTGCTCGGCCTGAGATGGCTGTCTATCAACACGTGCCGTACGTTACGCAGCAGGCTGCAGTTGTGCCAGGCAAATAGACTTTGCCATCCAGATTCCAGCCTTCCATCTTGTTCAAGCCCGTCTCGAGATGCGCTGCCATCGATTGTGATCACATGGGATTCCGCGCGACCCTGAACCCGTCCGTCTTGCAACCACTTTGATTGATGTCCGATCGATTTAGGCTTTGACTGCGAGCACACAGCCTCTCGCATCTTGTTGGGAGAGGGAGCCGCTGCCATCTCATATCCCATCACCGCAAGCCGTAGTACGAGTTGCTACAACCTCGGCATCGGGTTCGCAGCCATTGTCCAGCTAACAAGCAACTAGCCAACACCATGCAGATTCCCTCAGCGTCCGTCATCGCTGCATGGCCTGCTCCGAATTACATTGACCCTGTGACAAGAGGACCGGTTGCCCTCATTGTCATCTCGGCTTTGCTGTCACTGGTTACGCTGCTCCTTGTTGTTCGCGTCTACACCCGCCTGCGCATCTCCAAAGGCTTTGGCGCGGATGATGTCTTCATCCTGTTGGCCTATGTGAGTCCTGCTTTCCGTGCTGATGCCGTCAAGGGGCCACAACCGAGCAAGATCGCCACTAACGTTCCAACAGATCCCAACCGCTGGGTTCGGTGCTGTCGCCTTCCTGGCCCAGTTGAAGTTCGATTGGGGCAGACATGTCTGGGACGTTTCTTTTGAAGCCATCACGCCTAGCTTGCAAATGAGGTGAGCGTGAGACTCTGATGGTTCTGCCGTCCGTACCGATAGACTCTGGCAGTCTGTGGCTGACGGTCTCGTACAGCTTGATCTCGCAGCTGCTGTTTGACCTAGCCACCACCTTGACCAAGCTGTCAATGCTTTCGTTGATTTACAGGGTCGTCTCTATCAACGATGGTCCGTACAAGTACGTTGTAGCCTTTGTTACAGCACTGGTGAGCCTGGACGGGCTCGTTTTCTTCGTACTAGTCGCTTTCCAATGCAAGTAAGTGGGCAAACCATATTTACCCTTTCCCGTTCAGCCACAAGAACGCTGACACGCAAGGCGAACAGCCCAATCTCTGCATACTGGACGCTGTCCGTCGAGCCGCAAAACTGCATCAACCAGGCCAAGCACCTGCTCGCGGCCGGATGCATCAACACGCTCACCGATTTCCTTCTCGTCGTCCTGCCCATACCGTATGTGTACCGCCTTCAGTTGCCTCGGAACCAAAGGATCACCATAGCGAGCTTGTTTGCCGGAGGCATCTTTGTGACCCTTACTGGCGCGGCCAGAACAGTAGTCACCTTCATCAGCTTTGATAGCCCAGAGTCTGATTTGACATGGAATGCTATCCCCGTCGTTATTGTCAGCGCCCTGGAGCTTTATATTGGCATTGTAAGTTCTATGCTTTCCTTCGTTTCCTGGGCACGTCACACACAATTGTCTGTATGCTGACTCGGGTCCCCAAGATATGCGCTTCTCTTCCCTCTGTCAAGCCATTCTTTGCACGATATCTGCCCCAAGTAATGGGCCGTTCCTCCCAATGGCTACCGAGCAATGCGAACGCCCCTCCCATGATGGCTATAGATGCCTCTTCCCGCAAAGTCCTCGACAAGCAAGGATTCTGGCGGGTTTCCAGCAACGAATCAGAAGTCATAGACCAAGACGCTTGGGAACACAACGAAAGAGACGTCCGTTCTACCAAGTCACCGCCGCGGCTCGTGATGCGAACAAGAGAGCAGCCACAGCCGCAGCCGCAGCAACAGCAACAGCAACAAGAACAACAGCAGCAGTCTGCAGAGCCTGTAGCGCCGTGGACACCCATAAGCACACCAACACCAACACGTCCGCCCAGGACACCATCCACCCTGCGACCTTTTTCCTTCCTGGCAGAGCCCATGCCATACCTCCCTTCGTTTTCCAGGCTGGGGTCCGGTACCCCAACACCAAGCGTGTCGACAGTTGCGACATCGATCCTCGAGGCTACACACCAGCGGAGCAACAGCACCAGCAGCAGCACCAGCAGCACCAGCACCAACACGCCGCCCAATCTAAACAAGCCGTTGCCCATAGTGCGAGCGTCGGCGGAGCTAGACGCCTGGGAGAGGCCCGAGTATCTTGATCCGCGGCGGGCGGCTCCCGCGGCCGTGACGAGTATCTACAAGTTTGTGCCGCACCAGGACGGGAGTATCAGCGTGCAAAGGGTTGCTGGGAATGAGGGTGGTTCTGAGGATTACAGCCCAGCTCTTTAAGTCGCCCGCCCTCTCAAAAGAAAAGTTTCATCAGTCAAGACGTTCTCTGATGTATCCATTCTGTTGTAATACATGTATATCATGTGCATTATCACGTCGCTATATCGACATCCACTCTTTATAATAATATCAATATAGTTTGAAGTATTTTTGAAGTTTGACTGCATCCTCCCTCTCCTACACATGTCGAAACAGAGTTCAAAGCCAGAGGTGCCAGACGATGAACATGATTTGCTGCTGGAAGAGTACTTCACCAGCATGATATGGGAATGGTCGATCCATAGATATCTACGCAGGTACACCGGTACTCAGAGAACTTGGACAACGTCCTAGAAGGACGCCAGACTGCCAAGAGTGAAGGCGAAGAAGGCAGTCCTACCATCAAGCATCATGATGCTTCACAATAAATATAGTGGAACGATTATTTGACCTTTTCGAAACTGGTTCAGTAACCAGTCATAACACCACAAAACCTTTACAGCCCCCCCAAGAACTTTGACAAGCGCATCCCATTCGAACCCCCCCCCCCCCAAATCAGGCTGTCAAAGGCGACACGACACGCTCCTCCAAAACCTCGTTCTGAGCCGCTCGACGAAAGACGGTCAGCATGACAGCTCAGCTCAGTGTAACATTGTCTTGGTCGCGCGTCTCGGTTTCTTTGACATGTCTCGCAATACAGAAAAGCAAAGTTGCTGCCAGCCTGACTGACCTTTAGCGTCTGCTCAACAAAAAAGAAAGAAGAAAAAGAAAGATGAGCCATGGCCGCATTGCGCTCAGACTGGATACTATGCAGCTTTGCTTTTAAGTCTGGCTGGGGACAGACACACACATACACACACACAGATTGGTGCAACGCTGGCCACCGCACCCCCCGCGCCAACGCAAGAGGCCTGCCTTTCAAGTTCACCTGTGCATCTTGACCGCCTCCTCGATGCTTAAGGGTCGGACACGGACAATATAGTTGGGTTAAGTGAGTTAGGGATATATGTATATATATATATATATGGGTACATTCATGGCAACAATCCTTCCACTAGAACCAGCCACATGGTGCATTCAACCCCAAGAGGGACCGTATTTCCATACATCGTCTACTTACATACCCCAGATTTATTCTCTCCATCCAAGCTTTTTCTTTTCTCGCAACACACGCCAAGATGGCATCCAAAGGCAAAAATGTCGGCACGCTGACGGCCAACAAGCCCCAGAGCGCAGAACAAGAAGCGGACAAGTTCCGCAATGACCTGCGCAAGATTTCCCAGGAGCTTCAGAGGATCTGTGACGAGAGAGGGCTGCAACAGTATGGCGAGCTCTTTGACCGCAGTCGAGACATGGAGAAGAAGATGGAAGCCCAGGATCGGGTGATCACGGAACTGCAGCACGGCCGAGAGGCCCTCGAGAAGAAGTACGACGACCTCGTCGCTGGGATCATGAAGAAGGGCGCTGAGAGCAGCAGCAAGCACAAAGAGCTGGAGGAAGAGATTCAGAAGCTCGCCCAGGAGAACAAACAACTGGAAAAGGACAGAATCGATGACAAGATGAACCTGAGGACCAAAGATATTGAGCTTGGAGAAACGCACAAAAGAGTCGAGGATCTGGAACAACAAAGCCAGAAAGACCACGAGGAGCTCTCTAGATTACGAGAGCAACTACTGCAATCTCAGAAAACGTTGAAGGACTTGCAAGGAAACGTAGGCATCCTCCAAAGCGACCGCTCCGAGCAGAAGGAACTGAATGACCTGTGAGCCCCCCCAACATGAGACTGTTGGCATTCGAGGGAGGCATACGGCCCGCCCCACTGACATGATTTCCTTTTGCAGAAGAAGAAAATTCCAAGAGCTATCCACGCGATCCTACCAGCTTGTGCAAAGATACTTTGCCCAAGAAATTCCAAGTGAAAATGTGCGTTTGGCCCGAGCTGAAGGGCCTGCGATCTCCCTTGCTGATGATGGCCTTCTAGATTCGAGCCATCGTCCTCCCAAAGGCCGCCCCTCCCGAGTTACGAAGGATATTCGATGTCGTTGCAGACTCGGCAGCTGCTCCGGCGTTACGTTGCGCTTTTGCAGAGGCCATCATTGCGCAGCAACTCCACCGCCACATCTTCAAAAACTTCTTTCACCCGCAGGGCCCTTCCGAAGTGCTCGAGTTCCAAGGTTTTCTGACGCCACTCGAACAGATGTGGCACAGATTCCCCCTCGAAGCAGACCATATCCGCTGCTTGATAGCCAAGGTTTGGTACCAGCTGGCTCCGACTCATACGATAGCCAAAGAAGCGGCAACTCGCGTTCACAAGATTCTCAAGCACTGGATCGGAAACCAAGAGGCCCAGAAGCAGTTCGAGCAACAACTCTGCGACTTCTTTTCGGACAGCACCGAAGTGTGGCGGAAATCGCAACGTATTCTGAAGCAAGTGGTGTCAGAAGTAAACACCCACTCGAAATGGAGCGACCAAAACGACAGTCGGCTTGAATACGGTGCCGTGCAATCCGTGGCAGAAGAACGCGGACTCCGGCACTCCATCCCGTTTGCCTTGTCCAGCCCCATAGCTGTTTTGTTTCCTCGGATTGAGATAGACTCCCGGGCCGAGAGAGACCGTGAGGTTTTGTTTCGCGGGTTTGCTTTGTTTCCCACGCAATCAGCCTTTGCTGCTGCATTGGACAAGCGCGAGAGCACCCACATCAACTCAGCATCGACATTGACGCCCACCCGTCCAAGACCGAGTGAGCTCAGTCAGGCAGGAGACCCGACCACCCTCAGGACCTCACCACCACGACGATAACATGGCTTGTAAGGGGACTGGCGAGACTGCAGTGTCAAAGTAAAAGGCCTTCAACATATGTGGCGTAGAGACACAAGTTCTTTCGAATTTAGCACAAGTAAAATACGTTTTGATGTTTCCTGCAAGTTGACGCGTTTTGGTTTTGTTATACCAGCAAAGACAAATACACGTAATTATATGACTTTCTTTCTATTAGCGAACATGGGGTTTCAATGTATCTGAACGCCATCCGGCCTCATCATCGTTCCTTTGACTCGAGTCCCCAAACCTACATGTTTGCGCGATGTAGTGAACTTTCTCGGAATCCTTGGGAATGTTGCCGCTGAGGGTCAGTGGGTGTTGGCAGAAAAGCCAAAAGGTAACGACGTGGGGAGGATAAAGATGATTCTCAGCCAGCATTGGGCCCAAGATATTCTAGAGAACACAGTTTGGATTGGGAGGCCCTAATCAACAAAAGATCTACACTACTCTGCCGTCCAATTTGGTGAGCACTAAGCCAATGAGACTGGGGTCACTGATCAGTTGGGAACGCAAAAAGTCGAGCTGCGTATGACGCTTCTTGGCTTCCTTCTAAGCCTGACAGCTAAATCATGATGGCTACACCACACCACACCGAGGGTCTTGTTCTTTTGTGCCGTGTTCTTTACGATTCATCTGTTCCATCCCAACTGTTTGTAACAAGCATGTAATTACCAGATATACAGTAGAAACCCTTCTCCCCCCCCCCCCCCCAAAAAGGGTCAAGGCCCATAAAACATAAAAGTTAGGACACATGCCCAATGTACCACAGGCTGAAGATCGAAGAGGCCCATAGAAGCCTAACCATGACCTAGTTCGAATCAGTGCCGAGGTAGCACAAGTTCATGCCCAGGTACGACTCCAAAGAGAGCAGATAAGCCTCCGGGCCACACTCGCCCTCGTTAAGGTTTTTTGGCCACCGAGCCCTGGCGGCTGCTACGGCTGAAGCGATACCAAGCATGAAAAAAAATGAGGCTTCCGCACTGATGAGCAGTGAGGAGTTGGGCATGAACTTGTTTCAGTTACTTTGCGGCGATACGTACACTTGCATCCATCGTCTTTGGAATGATAAAAAGAGCTGTTGCCGCCCTGCCATGTGCAGCTCTTTTTACGATCCAGCTCTGCTCTTCACCATGCATATCAACCCTCACATCGGTTACGGCGCAGACTTTTGACGAGTTGGAAGATCAAGAGGTTTGAATAAGAATGTCATCGTTATGAGCTCGCTGAAAAAACAACAAGGAAAGCAACGCTAGAACAAGAAATCCAACGCAAAAAAGAAGTCACATGACTACACGCCTCGTTCTCCCATCACGCCGGGACCCAAGAAATAAATAGCAACGCAAATCCCCGTACCCAACCCTGTTTAGTCGTAACTGTAGTCTTTGTGACTGTCCTGTCATCCAGCAGGTTGCCCTTCTTGAAAAATTGTATGGCCTTCCGTATCCCATCTTCCTCAACACGCAACAGCGCTCGATCGCGCCATCTACTCAGACATGCCGATAGCACATCATGGGCTATGTAGACAACCTTCTATCAAGGTCAGAACGATGCACCTAGGTAACCGTCAATCCCCATTTCAAGTCCGGATGGGCCTCTGGCTGGTGGATTCTCCTGGTGCGTGATGGACGGTATTTCCTGGGTGGACGCTGCTCTGGCCGGGGAACCCATAGCGCGCAATGAAGCGCGTATCCAGGTCTGCAGGGCCTGCACACGTGGCTCCATGTCCTAGTCCGGGAGGGTAGTGCTCCGTAAGTTTTGCGCTTGCAAAACCATACGAAATGACACCATCTAGTTTATCGTTCTCTAGAGATTCAGGCGGTTAGGAACATTCATCTTTGTAACGCAATCTACATGACGTGCAGAGACTTACCAAAGTCTTGAAAATCCAATAATCACTCCTAAGCCAAAGCCATTCATTCACTCGGCACGTTGCAGAAGTGCAAGGTTTTGTGGCTGTTGCATGATTGTGCCCTTGACAGCAGCCATATAGTCCACGTGGATCTTTCCAAGGGCGTCCAGGCTGTCCTTGAGGCGGTTGATATGCATCATCACCATGGGGTCGTCAAGACGGTCCAATCCAGGCAGAGCGGTTTGGAAATTGGCATGGACAGTGGACCAGGTCTGTCGGAGCTTGGTAGGCTCATCAATCTTGGCAGGCTCCTGTGGCTCCATTCTTGGGCTGGCCTTGCGTGTCTTTGGGGATTTGCGGCTGCTAGCAAGCTTGCTGCTAGCGTCGCTCTTGCGTTTCCTAGACTTGAGAGCGTCCTTGCGGCTATCCTCATCAGGCGAAGGAGGCGATGCGTTGTGAACGCGCTGCATGTGGTCCTGAAGGTTCCATTTGCGGGGAAATCCGTTTCCTGGTTGCGCACGGTCGCATCCCTTAAAGGTGCATGGGTATGGCTTAGTGCCGTGGCCATGCATACCATGGGCTTCTCTCTCATGGCGCAGCAAGCAGGCCGTGGACGAGAATGGCAACTCCTTGCAACTCTCCATCTTGCAGCGGTATGGCTTCAAGTGAGAGTCAACAAACTTGCTGTGGTCCAGTGTCAGTATATCCCTTCGTCACTGTCTCGACTGATCTCACTTACTCGTAGTTGCACTTGAGCTTCTCTGGCTTGTGGCAGCAACCGGCTTGTCCTTCCCATGGGCAGTGGTAGAGACCATCCGGATGAAGGAACGCATTCTTATAGTAAGGGTGATCCCTAGCGCTCTCACCTTCTCCCCCCTGTTGGGCTCCGGTCCAGTCATTCAGTTGAACCTGATCCTCAACCGGAACAGTTGGCATGGAGCCCACCATGGGCTGCACAACAGGGCTCACCAGGCTGAAATTGTCCATGACTGGGATGCTAGGCGAGTTGGAAGAAACGCTGGTAATGGGAGAGCTCTGCAAAAGCAGCCAGCTGTCGTCTCTTGGGGTTGCGACCTCGCTAAAGTTGTCCCAAGTTTCTGTTGGTGAGCCTCCAGACACGCTTGTCTCGAAGTTCAAGGGCAGAGCACTGGGATCCACGTGCTGAGCAGTAGCGAAGCCATTGAGATTCAAGGTTGAGAGAGGGTTTCCAACCATCCCGCTGTACGGCATTTGGACCTGTTCGATCAGGTACTGGGTAGGGTCCATGGCGCGAGCACTACCTGGAAGTCCATCCGTGTATGTGGAAGCATTACCTGTCATGTCAAAGCTTGTGCCCTGGTGGGCTCTCTGAGACACTGAAGCCTGAATTCTTGATTGGCTTCTGCTGCAAGCAGATCCAGTGTTCCTGTGGCTAGACGTGGAAGCCTTGGACGAGCTTCGGCGCATTGGCTCAGCCTTGTGAGTCTGTTCATGGCCAACTGCGGGCGCAGCTGGCCTCCAGAAAGTCTGAAAATCCACGGCCTCTCCTGCAGTGTATGGAGACAGTGGGAAAGGGTACTCCTCGGAATCTCCTTGGTGTGCAAAGAAGTTCTGTGACCCTTCTACTGTCGTAGTGTCCCACGCTGATCCAGCAGGATCAGCTAATGGTCCTGTTTGAGAAAAAGAAAAACCAGTGGTAGATAATGGCATAACTGGGGAGTAACTGTAGTCGCTGCATTCAAGGTCAGTGTCCAGTGTCTCCACGACCTCTCCGAAGAGTCCTTGCGTTTGTGTAAAAGCAAAATTCAAGTATAGGATGAAAAAAAGTTTCCAGTTGGTACAACTTTGTCCTGTGGCAATGGGTTAGTGACTACAAACGAGCAATCATCATATGGGGAGGTTACAGACCAAAATGGGATTGAGCCACAGATAAGAGACCTGAGAAACAACCCTTGATACAATCCAGAGCCAGGCATGAATCGGGGACAAGAGAGTTCAATTGAAGAGCAAGCCGTCCAGATCTGGAATGTGTCGTGCATTCAGCTCCAAGGTAGTCAAAAAAAAGCATGGTCCAAAGGCCAAACGTAGAAAGGTTGCAGGACCAACGTCCTGGTGTTGAGTCCAGTGTCCGAGCTGGTTCGATAGGCAAGATCTGCGCATCCAAGGACTCCAACATATCTCGTACATGATTATATCCAGGAAATAGGCGCAGTAAGAACCGATCCTGGCAGGGGAAGCAAGCCGAAATGTCGTGTCGAGACCGTATAGGCCAATTATCCGGGACCCAATGATCAACCAGAACCTTCAGACATTATAAAAAACGCAGGAACCAAAAGGAAAATCCAGAAATCCAGAATAATAACAGCGGTGAGCCGTGTCGACATGTGGCAAAAGCAAACGGCAAACCAGCATCCAGGCTCAAGACATCCAATGGCAGTTGTTGGCAAGCGTCCATGAAGTTCGAGTCACTCACCTAGACACTCCAAAGTGCCAATATTCAGATAACATTCTGATAATCCGCTCGGGAGGCCCCCGTAAATATGATTTGTCCAATGGTCCAAGTTATGGGGCATGCACATCAACGGGTTTCTTTAGAAGTCCATAAACCCACGTAATCCAGAAACTCAGGTCCTCCTTTGCAGACAGGGTCGACTCCATGATATGATGCCAGTTCAGGTGTCCAGGACAAAGTCGAATGCGCAAATAAAAGCTCAAAAACACACGCAAAAAAAAAGTCAGAACAGACGAAGGAAATAGGTTGTCATAGTATACCTTCTAGTAGTAGCAGTAGTAGTCTGCATTCTCCTGTTGGGTTCCATTTTGAATCCAGATTGGTCCGAGCGGCTTGCAGAATCCATGTGGGAAACAGTCCTGGGCAAAAAGAGTCCTTTGAGAGCGGGTGCTCAAATACCTTCACCTCGATGAAGAGTATCAAAACACTTGACAAATTGATCAGGTGTGAGTCCTTGAGTGGCACAACAGCAAAAGTTGTGGTAGATTTCTGAGGCAGCAGAAGCAGCCGCGAGAGCAGCAACAACAACAGCAGCAGAGCGAGTCCTTGAGGGCAAGAAAACAAGGGAAGTGTCCAGCAGTAGAACGGCCTGTTCTGTTTTCTCTCTTTCCTGAGAGATTGTTGACAAGTAGTGAGAGTCCTGGGGCAATGGGCCGTTAGAGAATGAGAAGAGAAGAGGCTCTTCGTGGAACTGGGAGCAAGGTAGTGGAGCAGCAGTAGCACTGTGGAAAAAAGAGCAGAGGCCAGGAAGAGTGAGCAAGTGGATAGATAAGGTGGCGAAGACACACGGGAGATCAACAGGGGAAGTCCAGGCTGGGGTGTGTGGGAGTCGCGTTGGGCTGAAATGGTTCCTTGCGGGTTGCGTGAGAGATGCGGTGATGACGATGGTCTGAAGGAAGAGAAGGGAGCACGGGTGAAGGTTGGGCACTGAGAGGGAGGCGTTGGGTTTTAACTTGCAGTGGCCTGGCGGGCAGCCACAACTGGACGTCCAGCGCCTGGAAATTGATGGTATCCACTGTGATGCGCTGGCACGCGCTAACTGGACGCGCCAGCCTCTAGCACGCAGTGAATACCCCGCCCGCGGCCGGGGGGCCCTGCAGCAGGCAAGCAATGACTGTGCAAGCTGGCCCTCCTTCGTGAAGTTGGTGCTTCTCAGCGCTCAAATGGCCGCGTTCCCTCCTGCTTTTTGAGCCCATCACGAGCCCGCCATCTTCAGTCGTGCCTCTGTCAGATATGCTCTCGCCAGCCTCCTTCTCACCAGCTGGACATGTGCACCTGCACCCTGCGGCGGGCTGTCACACTGGTCGCAGGACGACAAGCGGCAGTGTGTGAGCTGGCACGCAAAGCCTGCAACTGCCATTCGCTTTCTCTGCATTGTGGTGTGCCATGGCGAGCGTCATTCGAAGCACCAGGGCAGCACACCTGCCTTGCTTGCAAACCTTCAGAAGCATCGCGCCGCGTTTCCTGTGCCCTTCCAGCCAATCACTGCCATGGGCAAGGCCTCCGACTGGCCTGCCTTTGAGTCCTGCGCAGCCAACGCATGCATCCATGCAATCCAAATCCATCAATCAGAAGTAGAACAGACGGACTTCCTGTCCTGGCAGAGGAGGTGCCTGCACGCTTGATTCCTCTGACACGACGGGACGCTCGGCTTTGTTCTCGCTTCTCTGCTCATCAAGCAGAACGTTCCAACCATCTCCTTCATTCGCGCTGAACAGGGCCGGAGCATCCTCCTCCTCGCGCAAACGTTGCCTTTGGTACCATGCTCGGTGATGAGCGTTCGTATCGACGAAAAAGGACCCCACAATGGCTCCATAAGCATGGTGTTTTGCTGTGAAGGCGCTTAGTACTCTGGGCACGCAATGTCTTTCTTCATTAAAGCTGTCCGCCTCACATTTGAGACGTTGTCACCATCTCCTGTCGATCCTCGCTGTACGAAGATGGCTGGTCATCTCAGCTGCAACGCTACGCATGCCTAGGGACCACGTCCCAATCTCGCGTCGCCGTCGGTCCCAATCAATACAGGGCAGGGATATGTGCGAGCCCACAACTCACTCTATCATATTAGTACTATGTACATGGTACTGTCAACTCTTCAGTCATTTACTAGCATGGCGGGCAGGATGGCGAATCAGCAAGCAAAACCTACCTGGTGGCTCTCTTTCGTTGTGCTAGTGGTTTGGCGCACAGAGACGTGTATGCGCAAGTCCGACCGCCCAAGATGGTGTTTTTGTTCGACAATCGTGATCCTGAGACGCAGGCCAGGATCAGTCTCCCAGAGCACTGTCGTTCCCTCCTATGGGTTGAATACAATTACCTCCCTTCGTGCCATGCACAGCTCTGCTGATGAGTCAACTGCCCTGGGCTTGAAGCTGCCGTTGACAGAAGCGAATCAGCCAGTCGTTCCTGGAGACGATAAGCCGGCTGCAATCCATGTGCCCTCGCTCGGTGGGCCAATTGACACTTGATTGATTGCTTCAGCAGCTATTTTTGAAGCCTGCGGTCCCTGAAAATCAAGGGCCGAGACATCGTTCTCGGTTGCTTCTGGGAAAGCCTGCTAAATTTGTCGCAAGCCGCGATGCGTTGCTGAAGGTTCGCTCAGCTGACTAATAAGTACACCAACCATGATTCAAGGCTCCCAGTCGATGAGCTTCCAAGGTTCCGAGAAAGGCACTGACGACACTGCTGCAATCTCGTACATGCCTCTTTTAGTCGCACCCTGGACTCAGCTACGATAAGCGCTTCCAAGATGACTCATGGTCGGCTGATTGCAAAATCCCTCTTGTCACAAAACGAGCCCTCCGATGTTATCCAACATTCTTAATCGCTTCAGCTGCGACCGAACGTCGTCGATCTGAAGGCTTTGTTGGCCCGCCGGAGCAGGGCTTTCTAACGTGTAAGTGAAACCGGACAAGTATCATCGGAAGAGGAAGAGGTGTGCATGCTACTGAGGGCTTTCCCAGGCGTGGCCTTTCCTGACGTATCCTGGTCGGCATGCTCTGTGACTTTGTGCTAACAGCGTCCCAGGATGAATTGCCCCTAAAAGTGATCAGCGAGCCTCAAGCAAACGGCATTAAATCTCTGGCGTCTTGGAGCTGCATTGGCTCGGGCATGAACGATGGGCATATACGTGCTATCTCGAACAGCATAAGCAGCGCCCGGCATTCATTGGTAATCGGTATCCAGACGCCCACAATCGCCTTCAAGTCACGCTCTCACTATTATGTCTTGTTGCGCCATTTTGTGAGCCATAAATTTGGTACACCACGGCTCGCGCGGAGATGAAATCTCGGTCACTGCGCCCGTCGAGTGGCAATACCGAACAAGACGGGACCATCGCAATATAGCTCTCAGTGATTGGGCGGAAGCAAAGGCTGGACCTGGCCCGAATATCTGCAATCTGCTCAAGAATCTGTCGACTGATCAAGTACAGCAGCCTGTCCAAGACACAGCTCTAGTGTGGCTCTCGCCGTTCTGGAAGACGGCAATTCTGACGTGCAATCAACATACACGCTTGAGAAAATCACAAACGTGACAAGTCAGAAGCTGTGAAGCGGTGTCCTTGACTTCATTCAAACAATACAACAGGCCCCTGCGGAAGCTGTTCATTCCGATCATTGTTCTGTCACGATTCAGATGCGATTCATTTCCCAGTTGCCAACAGTGAGGCTGATCGACAATTTGAACTAAACTGAAATATTTCACAGTACGGGACGGAGTCATGGAAAGCGCTGGCTTGGAAACACAAGGCTGCGCTGCTGTGACCCTTGCAGTAAATGCAGTGCCTAGATGCTTTCCAGCCACTCCATGTACGGCCTTATTGCACATCTCGAGGACGGCCTGAGTTGGGCGAGGCTAACAGAACAAGATCATTCATATGGCGATGCAGAATGTATCATACGGTAATTTAGGCTCGGCTTTATCATTGTTCATTGTCAAAGAGTATGAATCTCTCCAGTCCGGCGGTAGGACGACAGCACCGCATGAGGCATTGTTTGGAAGCCCCGCAGCCCCCACCGGGCTTACTTGCAAAGTCAAAAGACACACCGCCGAGAACTTTTCAGTGGAAGGGACGTCCTAATTGCAGTTTTCTTGCAAAAGTTTTTTCTTTTCTTTTCTCTTCGTTCGTGTTGGCTTATCCACCGCTTTGACGACTGGGTTTCTAAAAGGCCGAAATGTTCCACAGGGACACTTCAGAATAACACGGCATGTGTTGCCGCTCCCGAACACTCAGTGGACTCGAGTGCAAGACCGTTCACTTACCGCCTCCATACGGTCCTATATTCTGTGCAACCGCACACAGCCCAAAAGGTAAAATAAAAAAAGAATGTTGCCTGAATAGCAATACTCTCGCCTGTCGCGCCATGGCAGCACAGCGAGCGTATCAGCCGGCTTCCTTTGGACCATGAGAGCATTGCCGGTATGAGATGACAGGCGGGTCTGGCATCAATGCCTTCGTTGGGCTGCATTTGTGCAGCTTCCCTGCCTAACGTCACCGGTGCGCTGTCACCGTACCCAAGGATCCATGGTTTCCCCTGCAAGAAATGTCAGGATTCCCCATTCCTGGCGAGGAAACGCACAATCCATGTTCGGGCCACGATGCAGCGTCGCATTACGGCCCAACCACTCAATCGCCTTTTGCCCGCCAAAAGTTTACACACTTTTGACCATGGTTAACATTGGCACTTACTATGTACAAGAAAAAGACTGTGCGAGGACACCAAACGCCAGCTGTGCTGGTCCTGGGTTCTCCCTGCACCTGGCGAGCCACTTGTCCATCTCCGTGGTCCCTTCAGACGCGCAATCTTCCCGGTTACGGTACTTACTATGTGGAGGGTAATCAATGTTCTGGTTGGCTTGAAGTGCTAAGTATCATACGGCCAGCATCTGGCTGTTGCTTTTCCCCCCCATCTTCCCCCCATCCCACGGTCTCGCCCGACTTGATTGCAAGAATCCTTTCCTATCTGCTACGCTGCCTGGCTGCTTCACACGGAATTACTTGCAGAGGCGGTTGGACAAGTCGCTGTTCGCTATTTCTGGTCGTGTGGATCCCGGTGGCGATTTATCAAACCATTTGTGTCGATTGTTGCCAGCATTGGGGAACCTTCCGCAGCCCTGTCCGCAAGGTTGATATCGAGCGAGCCACTGCTCGCCTTGGGAAGCCTTTGCTCGCGGCCTCTCGGTAGTTAAAAGCGACCCTCGGCTTCTACGACCCGTCGAACTGGCACCTTGCCAACCAATCTCAAGTCGCCTGATCGACTGAAAGCTCAAGAGGTAATCCATCGCCCTAAAGCATTGCACTGCTAGGACAATTGCCGTATCGCAATATCTTTTCGTACGGACATCTGGGGAACACAGACTCAGCAATACGAGTTATCGCCCCTTCCGGACTAAGCACCTGGATATCTCGCACCTGTCTTGGACACCACCACAAATTCTTGGGATATACACTTCCACCGTGGATTGCCTTGAGAGCCCACTCAAAGTTGGCCAAAGGAAACCAGGAATAACATTGGCCACAGAGAGGACTAGTCCGTGGACTTCAATTCCTCGGACGCATACCAGCTTATTACTTCCTTTTGGATTGGTTCCGTGGCCCAAGGGTGGTGGTCTAATCCGCGGATATTTTCTTCTGTGCGTTGTTGCTGCTTCCCACGGGCCATTTGGGAAGTCATTCTCCGTCCTGCCTTGATTTGCTGGATACACCCGCGGGTTCGAGTTACCGACTGAGTGATAAGGATGGCGCAATCGGAGTTTTCTTACAGGAATGCCAAGGGTCCATGGGGCACAGCAAGGTGCGAAATGAGAGACTTATTCCTCGGATGGATGAGCATCCGCTAATGCGCAGGCAAAGTCCTATTGTGTACCAGGACCACGTTCCCGGCAGAGCACCTTATGACCATACATACAGGCCGCAGAGGTGAGGCGAGAAGCTCCTTGCTGGACTTTTTTTTTGGTTGTTGAGGGCTTCATAATAACATTCTGTGCAAAGTGTAACATACAATGCGAGCAACCCAACCTATAGCCTTCAGGGCAGCACGGCAACAACGTCAACCAGACACGGCCGAACAGAAACAACCTACCCCATTACATCGAGCTACACCTCGCCCAGGCCTTTGGCAGTAACATATGGGCATACAGCCCCATCAACACAGGCCTTTGCGCCTTACAAGAGCCCGAGTCCGCAGCATTGGGACCACCAAGGGCGGTTCTCACCTGTGGACTCTATGGATGATATTGTGGTCTCGCCAAGCCTGTCTGACTACTCCATGGGCGACAGCAGCGGTACCACGCCGCCGGGAAAGCACAGGGCTTCAAGCGGCAAGCGCTCGCAGCGAAAGCCATCCAATCGCGACGAATTTGACGGCCCGCACCAGTTCTTGCAACGGCCACCTCCAGAATACATTGCGATGCAGGAAAGGGAGCTACCGCATCTGCCTACCAACCTTCTCGTGCAGGAACAGGACAGCGTACTCTCACAGGTAAACGACCGTCTTTCGCAATGCGCCTTCGATTTTGTTGCCAAATACCAGTTTCCTATCCCCCTCACTCAGGATATGCGGCCGGTGGAGCGGCCTCAAGACCGGGAGTGGACTGAGTGGGTATATCTCCTCAAGCGTCTAGCAACGAAGCGAAGAATCCCTGCACGTGTTCTATACAATGGTCAGATCAAGCAGTTTGTGACCATCCTCGAGAACAGTCTGGAAATGAGACATGCAGCCAAGCATCAAAGTCGGCCGCTCAAGGACGACAGAAACATCTTGCAACTCATTAGCGCAGGGATACAAGTGGCCAAGATACTAAAGGATGCTCAGGCCATGGACTACCTGGACAGACTTTACATCGCAACAGAGCAGCAGATACAGGAGAGGGCCAAGGCGGCTGCTGTAAGGTTCAGCCGAGCTTGAAGAAGCTTTGGAACAATTACACAGCTGCCCTGCCTCTTTGCCCAGCCTGTGTAGGCTGTTTGTAATTGCTCTTGCAACATACTGCGTTGGAATCCAAACTAAGGCAATGATCGATGAGGTCGATTTCAGCACTATGGCTGCGAAGGAGCCTGGTTTAGTCCTTTGGAGGAACGATGCGTCATCAGACGAATGAAGGTCAATTCAAAGACTTGCCCGCTTGAAGCATGACCTAGTCCTACTCAGCGTCGTACGCCAGGCCTGATCCTTACGTCAATTTCGTTCTGTTGCGTTCCGGGTCGACCATGGAGCAACACAGACCGGGGCCCGGGGCTAATAATAATAATGATGATGATGAAGCACGAAATTCTACGAAAAAAGACGAACGCATCAAGGAATTAAAAGATTAAAGGTGGTTGAAAGAGTGGGACAATGGCACCAAGAGGCCGAGCACCGCAACGGCCTTTCCTCTCTCTCACATACGCACACGCATCCACCATTGCAGGCACCCGAGTCATTGCGAGTACACTTGCTTGTGTAGTACCTCTCTGATGACGGCCGGCCATCTCTGTGGCATCCATCTGGCTGATGGTCCATCTTGGCAAATGCTACGACACGAGCAAAGAGGAGGGGTCTTTGCAGTTGAAGGAGGAAGTCGACTCGCTGCACGCCGTTACCGAGTTCGAGACATTAGTGTCATGCGCGTCACCGCCTCGTTACAATGGTTGCCTTCGTCATATGATCGTGTATTGGTATTTGTATTCGAGAATTATATTTGTAGAGAAAGGCTGTTATGAATGTCAACATCACTTACATGGTACGGCGCTGCTGCACAGCCCAATGTGATACATCATGCTCTACCTCAACATGCCATTCTGACCTCTCGAAATACTTCGTCTTGTCTACACCTGTCACTGGAGCCCCTCCTCGCGGAGCAAGGCAACCAGCGCCGCCCTCAACATATATTTAGGGTGCGCATGCAAGCCATGATGTGGCCAAGCAACGCGCTGCGCCGTACTTTTTCCACGATAGTAACTGACTACTCACATACACACAAAGATAAGCCTGATAGAATGTCGGAAACGTGCATCTCAGTACGCTGCAGGCTCCCGTGTCTAGAGTAACTCTCCCCTCATCGAGCCTCTGGGAAGTGCTTCCGATATTACTGCTTGCAGCGGCCACCGTCCGCTCTGCACCGACCGGCCAAATTGGTTACGCTCTGTTACACGCATATTGGCCGGGAAGCGTGCCGGTTGGCTATGGAAATAAGCAATACTGGCTTTTTCAGTGTTTCAGATCTTTGGTCGTCTTTCTGCTGATGTTTGCTGCTACAAGGCTGACGTCTGCTCACTCACTGGTGCTGCATATGAGGGCAGTCTTGGCCGATTGGCAGTCACCAGACGATTCTCAAGGCCTGACCTAGAAGGAACTGATTCGTAGCGAAGAGTACATACAGTAACCGAATTATCACCCACAATTGTTATTCAATTTTGGGAGGAGAGGGGGTGAGTTGTTGGTTGATTGATGGGGGGCTCCTCGACGATAGAATGCATATCCCGATATCGTAAGGCAAGTACGAGCGTGTCCTTCTTCCTTGCGCCATAGTACATATTACTATGTACCATGTACTATAGTAAGGAGGGTTGTCGAGGAAGGTGTCCACCCATCTCTGTCACCCTTCGGCCGGCCAGCATCCCGATTGGGGCCTGCTTCGGTGGCGCGCAGTAATGTGATTGGTCACGCTGGCAGTTTCGGTCGCCCAAAACAGTCTAGCGCTATTTGCGGCCCCTGCTTTTCCCCTAAGACCTGCTCCTCCTGGCTTCTGCTTCATCTGCGTGTACTGCCGCCCGGCTCGCATTGGCTGGCTGGCTGGCTTAATAGCCACCAGCGTCCAAGCAGCTGATTGTGTCTCTGCTTCCTTGAATTGGCCCCTCTCAGACGCCGCTCAGATTCGACTCTGCTGTGCCGGCACATGAGTTGTTTTGCTTTTTCTCGCTCCGTCTCCTTCGACATCTCGTCCTTTGGCAGTCCAACTTTGGGCCAGGCCGTTCCATCGTTCGGTCGATTGTCCTTCATCCCGCCTCCAAGAGAAGCAAGCATACAAGCAAGCAAGCAACAAACGATTTCCGAGCCAGCAGCACGTACGCAGCAAGCCGACGTCGACGAGAATTCACGCAATTTTGTTCTTTGATTTTGATTTTGGACCGCCTTGGTCGCATCTGCGGAGAGCGGCTTCCCGCAGCGACTTTTTTGGGGCTATTGAAATTGCAGTGCAGCACGACCGCAGGCACGAGACCGCAGACGTACAGACTCTAAAGAGGCAAACCGCCACAGGAGTGTGAGCCAGGCCCCACGCACACAGGAGTACAGTCGAAGAAAGGAGAGGGGCAGGGGAAAAAAGAAAACACAAAACAGGCACGACGAGAGGGGCGTGTGCGCTGCCCTAGCCGTCCGTTGCCTATAACCAACCACTCAGGTGTACACTCGCCCTAGCATGTAAGCAGCAAGCGACGAGGACAGCAACCTCGGACCAATCTCTATACAATACAGTGCAAAAGGGTTGAGACACACAAGAGTGAGCATAACTCTGCTCGGTATCCTTCCCACCACACTGGACGCCAACAGAATCCGACAGCCTTCACCTCCCCGCCGGCCAGGTCACCTGGACCCTCACGCATTCATGGCGGCGCTGCTCCTTTCGGAAGCCTCTCCTGGCTCGGGGTTTTCTATCCCTCTGGACGAGGATGAAGAGACCCAGTCCTGGCGCTTTCTCGATACCCTCAGTGCGGGAGCTGCATCCTTCGACGGCGGCTCCGGTGAAATGCTCTTCACTGCGGGTAGTCCGTCTATTGTCAGTCAAGGGTCGTGGAACATTGTTCACAATGGCGGCCAGCCCATGAGAGCACTTACCACGCCATCTCCTGTCATGTCGCAGAGCGCCAACATCCTGTCGACGTCCTCTTTCTCGGGAGTTTCGGCCTTTGGAATTGCGCCCCCTCCTCAAATTGATAGTGGCGGTCGCGACATGGGGTTTGACTTTCCAAATATGGCTCTAGACTCTCAGCAGCAGCAGCAGCAACATCAGCATCAGCAGCAGCATCAGCATCAGCATCAGCAGCAACAACAACAACAACAATTTGTTACGCAAACACTCCTCAACGAGCCAGTGTCATCTTTCGCCCCACAGAATTTTGTCTTTGATCTCCAGGATATGCTGATGTCCGGGTTCGATCCAAGCTTCGGCGCCAGCTTCATGTTGCAGGACACCGGCTCCTTGCAAACGCTACACCAGGAAACTTCCTTGACGCAACGCCTCGATATTCCCATGTCAATGCAAAGTGCCAACAACGTGCAGCCATGGGATCCCACCATGATTCAGCAGAACAGTCACTTCGTCGGGGAGCAATTAGCCACTCCACCCCCGAGATCCGATAACTCGTCCATTTCACTCAGCCCAAGAAGTCCACCATCGCCACCAATCAAACAGGAACACTGCCATGCCACAAAGAGAATCAGCTCCGCTTCTATCCATAGATATCCGAAAAAGACCTCAGGTGTTCAGAAGATACAGAAAAAGAAGACAACCTCACCTACTCGCACATCGCCCGATAACTCAGACACCAGGCTCAAGGATGGCATCCTTATGTTCTGCAACCAAACGGTTGACACGTGGGGAAAGCCTAACTTCGCCGACATGGAGAATATCGAACGGTCCTCACAGAAGGGACGCAAGGGTGCGCTGTCGGAAGAGGTCCGCGCCAATGCCCTCAAGGTCCGTCAAACAGGTGCATGCTTCTGTTGTCACATCCGCAAGGTGAAGTGCAATGACCAGCGGCCGTGCAAGAATTGCGTCAAGGTATGCACGCAGGTGCCCGAGGTTGTCTGCTGGAAGTTTCCGGACTTTGCCGAGATCTTGCTCCCAGATTTTCTGCGCACCCACTTGCAGCGCGAGGAGACAGCCCGCTTCATTGAGGAGAACGTTGCTTCATTCACTATGAACGGAATCAACAAGCCCTGTCGTATAAGCTTGTCGTCAGGAGTGCATTTTACGACCAAGCTTGTTGTCATGGCGAAATTCTTTACTGCCAGAGACGTCATGTCGGACATAAATACACACTGGTACCACTTCATCGGTAACTCAGGGTTAGAATTGGAGAGATTGCAAGCTGCACCCATTGGTCTTGAGATCTTGGATGGCGCGGCGGGCGCGTCCAAGCGAAGTGAGCTGAGGCGCAAGATCGAGGCGTATGCCGATAGTCTCGTCTTGGAGCCAGATTACGCGAAGCAGGTGACCGGCACAGTCCGCAAGACTCCAATACCATTCGAAATCCTTAGCATTGTCCAACAGTATGCTACGAAGTCAAAAGCGGTCATTGTGCGTAGGGCATTGTCCATTCTAGGCATGCACTATGTCATGACGCGCCAGCTACTCATAACACAACAGAGCATTGCGAATTTGCAGCAGATGGATCTCCCGATCTCCACTGGCATGTTCTTGACGTCGCGGCTTTTAAATCGACAGATCAAAATGGTGCTTGACGACATTATGCAGCAAGAAATCAATGTGCTTTTTGACGATTTCACCAAGCGTCTGAAGGGCAAGAGCCGCAAACAATGGGCGCCATGTTTTGCGGCCTTCCTCGTCTTCTGCCTTCTGATGGAGGCTATCGAGATGGCTGCTGACACGTTTGCCATTACGCACAGCGAAATCGAGCTTCGCAGTGGAAGGCCACCCGATTTCATGCGGGCACGCGCACTTGAACTGAACAAGGTAATCGAAAACATGCCGTTTAAGCAGTTTGCTATCCAGTTCCACAACATCTTTCAGACGCACTCGCGCGAGGCAACAGCAAAAGCATTCAATCCTCTCTTTGGCGAAGGGTTGAATGAGTTAGCCGCAGACGATCCGGCGGCACTCGAAATGATACTCGCCTTGCGAAATCTCATTGCTATGGAGTGTAAGTAGCCTTCCCAGCCCTGTTTGGACCTGTGGTACATAAAAGTATGTATGCAATTTTGGTACTGACAATACGCTTGTAGGGAGTCAATTGGACTGGCTCACCTTTGATCCTATCTTGCCTAACGTTGAAGATCACCCGTTCCCAGTCGAGACGGAAGAGCACTACGCGGGCCGCCTGGTGTCGAAGTTCCTGCTATCATTTGAACGTCCTAACTATATTTTTGCTTCTGCGTAAAGGTCGTGCGTGCATTGAACGGTGGATAATTGCTATGTATACTGCTTTTATGGCTACTCTGTGACAATTTTTAAAGACACTGGCTTGGGTTATAAATGCTACGGCATGGAGCTAGCGCTCGGACTTTGCAAGATGGCTGCTTGTTTTGCGCGGCAATTTTGATACCCCAAAAAAAGACTTTTTGAATAAGAGACATCAAACCCCAGACAACAAAATTCATGTACAGTGGAGATACATACAGCTCAGATACAACTTTGCCCATCATGGCTAAATCCATGAGTGAGGTGGGGGTTTCAAAGTTCTCTGCGCTCAAAGGCATCTACATACTATATATGCACAGGCTCATCTCCGCTCTTGTCTGCGTTTGACGGACGAGACACAACATAGTACTTGAAATGCTATTTAAAGGTTTGTAGGGCAAAGCCATGGTTTTCCCCAGCTTCATAGATCGACGATCTCGGCGAACGGTGTGGAATATGGCGTCTTCATGAGGCGGAAAGCAACGCAAAGCTCAAGCCGAAGCGAACTTTGGTGCAGAACTCCGCCTCCGATTTATCTAGGACCTGTCGATTGGAAGATTGACATCATGAGAGAATTTTGATGGCTCCTTGGAGTAATCGAACTGCCGCAGCAATCAACCCTGAATTCACCGGAGCGAACAGGGGATCGCTGGGCACAGATCCAAACACGTTTATTGTGCCAAACGCGCAGTTTGTAGAAGAGAGTAGGCAAAGATACACCGTGGGCCAAGGCGCGAATGTCCCACGATGGAAATGACAGCTTGTAAGCCGTCTTTCCCCAGGCGAGGGGAGACAAGACCGAACCGTCTTCTCCTCATGAGCTGCACGCAATGACCGGGTGCCAAAGCCGACCTTCGTCTCGTCCTTCGGCACGAAAGGATGTGTGTCCGTTTTAGTCCCACTGTTGCACTTGAATCTACACCAGCAGGGTGGATAGGACGGGCTGTCTAGGCCCTGGTGTTGTTCTCCCACGAGACCAATGAAAGAAGTAGCCGTCTTGTGCATGGTGAGAGACGCAGCGGCAGGCATTTTGTGGGTTTTGAAAGAGTGTGCACAAGCCTGTCAAGGCAAATGTGAGGGCGGCAGACAAATGAGCAAGCCTGTGGTGGGAGATGAGGACCACACGACAGAAGGGGGAGAGAGCGAGAAAGGGA
Organism: Coniella vitis; assembly: GCA_011317545.1. Taxonomy (NCBI): domain Eukaryota; kingdom Fungi; phylum Ascomycota; class Sordariomycetes; order Diaporthales; family Schizoparmaceae; genus Coniella; species Coniella vitis. Next base: position 1,547,459 of record WUJK01000008.1, read on the forward strand.
AAAGGGAGGGGAAACCGAGCCAAGAGCGCATCGGCGTGCGAGACAAGCAGAATCGTCGCGTCCAGCTCGCTCTCGGAACTCGCTCACCGTTGTAGTGCTTATTGAAACTGCAAATCCAAACCTGATTTGCAAGCCATGCCTGTGTGCTCGCGACCCAGCAGCACGTTTGGAAGCGCAGAGGTTGGCAGCCGAGTGCGGGTTGTAAGGAGTTTGAGTTGGGAAGAAGATGAAGTGTTAAAGAGTTTGAAGGTTGAAAAATTTATGCGCTTGAAGTAGGAAAACATATGGCAGGGGGCGTGTGGGCAGGGATTGAGCTGCCCCACAGCTCCGCCAATTCTGAGCCAATCAAACGATGGCTGGTATCATTCACGGACTAAATATATGCCGTGCCTCCGGGCCCCACCCAAACTTCCGAATCACTGTTGAGCCGCGATGGCTTGCCGGCTGGCTTCTTCCTTTCTTCTTCTCTCTTCATACACTATTCAATCGCAGGACTAATCAACCGATTTTGAAGCGATCACCTCGATACGCGGTCATATTTACCTGCCAGATGATACTGGATTCTGTCTGTCACCATTTCTGCATTTGCAGCCCGACGACCGCTTCTTGCCATGCTGTTGCTACGCGGGAAGACAGCGTTTCCGACAGATGAAGCTATTGTTCTCTCTTGTCTCCAGCAGAGAACGTCTTGTGTCTAGATAGATTCTTCTGCCAACTTGTCGATGCAGCTGACGATGGACTGCATCGTCTGACATCGATATGGAGGCTCGCAAGTGCTCGTCCGCGCAAGTTGGATGGTCGAATTTGGCCATTATTGGTGACCTTACGATGTCGAGTCCACTTATTCAAGATGTGATGAAGTCTGTTGCTGGGGGACAATATCGACTTCCGGTCGCCCGCATGGTGCCCTCTCCTTCTTACGGACCTCATACCTGCCCGCGTGCTCGCAACGTGCCTCGTTGCCCCTGGAAGCTGTCTGGGCGGGCGACTGACGACATGCAAGGCTCCTACGGGGGGGATTGGCTGAGAATGTTGTTCCTGTTATGCATGGCAGGCCAGGCTGGCTCATGCCGTGCTACTGCGCTTAGCCACTCACGCAACCGGTGCCTGATGGCCATGAGGTTGCGCGTAGGTTCTCCGTCTCTTTTGTATATGCCGCCTATAGCCATGCTCTCGCCAGATTACTCGCGAGCATCCCCCAACCCCCACCAGCTCTGACGGATTAGTGACATTCGAGCAATCAGAAACAGCCGATCAAGGTCCAAGTGTGCGGTGGCACATTGAGGGTCAGCTGAGTTCGGGGCCTGGCTGTTCAGTGGTGTCAACGTTGCAACTCGGTGAATATTGCCTAGGGAAGGGGTGGCAGCTTGAAATGGCCGGAAGATGCCAATCATCAATCACCACGGGCATCGTGGGTCACCAATCACACCGAATGTCGTCAGCAAGACGCAACCATCACAGACACGCCAATGGACTCGTTTCGATCCATTCCCGTGATCTATTGTGAATCTTCCAGTCTTTGACCGTCCATCTTGTGCTCGTCCGTTTTGCAGTATGGCATGTCTCTAGGGTCCTGGACAACATGAGGGCCACCTCACCGGCCCGTCGAAGTGGCACTAGATCGTCTCGCCTCATGAGGATAGGAACTCCGTGCAAAGGGACAAGGAGGGGTAAACAAGCTCGTCAAATGAAGCCTTGCGTGGCCCCTCATCTGTCTATAAATTGGACTTGAGCTCTTCAACGATGAGTTGTTGCCAATGTCCCAGCTACTGCAACACGGGTAAAGAGGCTTGACCAAGCCGACATTCCATTGCAAGAGACGCCAGGCCCTCCACCACATACTACTTACAAGTCCCAAACAACTTTCTTTCTTCAATATCCGCTCACCGTCTCTCGATCACTGAAGCCTGGCCTCAGTTTGTGGCAACAGCACTCCTCGCCATTACATTCAACCAGCGAAAGTAGAGTACAGGGATTTTGTTTCCCAAGCTGCACCCCGTTGCAACAATGAAGTCGTTCTTGCATTCACCCAGGCCCAGCTCTTCGGAGCAGCCCAAGACAGACCCGAAGCCGGACCCGAAGCCGGACCCTCACCCCATCGACCCCTGTAAGTGCTCAAATCACATGAGTGCAGCAGACTGCAAGAGAGCGACAGCAGACTCGCGGTGCACAGTCCCGCAAGGAAATCGTGGCTGCTGCTCCGAGGCTCTGCCGCTCACTGAGTTGAAGTGGAAGATGTTTCATCCCCCCCCCCCCTTTTCTTTTGTCGTTGTCAGCTGACGATGAAACCTGCCACCAGTGTATGGATACTGACGTGCAGATATGGGTTCATGGCACTGTCATTGGGAAAAGTAACCGACAAGGGGGCAGACCGGTCAAGCAAATCCCGTGGGGATGCCTGTCAATGCGCACGGCAATGTGGGCTGCGGCTTACTGTTTCCATCCATGATCCATTGCAGATGTCAGGTCTATTACTATGTACCTGTTGGGCACTGGTTGCGCCGGAGCCCTATCTTTGTTACAACGGCGGAGGACACCATGATTCCGACTGATTTCATGTGCTTCTGATGGCTTTTTGCTGCCATGCTGTGTGTTGCGCTGGCTGTGATTGTTGTTCGTTTGTCTGATTCAATTGTCGCTCATCGTCAGCTTTATTATCAAAGTACTGTTTGGTGTCTTGTCGTGTGTACAGCGCGTGGCAAGTGGTTTCAATATTCCCAATTCTCCCTATTCCTAGCTTCGGGCATTTCTCATCACAACGCTATGAAAGTCATTCCATCCGTTGCTGAACCGGCGCTTCCCGTTCGAGTCATCTTCACCTCTGTGTGTATGCCACCCTTTTTGAAATATGCCACCCACCCCGTCGCTGTCCTTCGGCCCGTTCGATCCAGACATGGCCATTGTCCAGGCCAGCATGGCCATCCAGCCGACGGGGTCACTGTCTGAAGACGTGGCCAAGATAAGGCGGTATGTCTATCAAAGATCTGCCGCCGATGAGGCCCAGTGCCACAAACCCAAAAGCCGTACCTTATGACTATAGGACGGTAGACTAGCTGGCACGTTGTGGATAGCTGACTCTGTAACTGTAACAACATACGTAAGTAACAGCCCTCCGTGCCTTCGTGGACCGCGCAGTAAGCCGATGCGCGGTGCTTCTTGTGGGACGAGTGAGTGCGATCTAATGGACGATAGATCGGGATGGTGGTACAACATGGCGGAGATTTGCTGGCGTTTGAATGCCTACATGAGTTGTCTTCAAAGGTACGTCCGAGTTACCTCGGAAGACCAATGCCTCTTGTGTACACATACCGCTGTATGCTTCTTGAATCCAACGAGCAGGGAGTACCAAGTTCACCGGTTACCATACCCGTCCACTCCCCTGCCGGTCCCTAGTGATGTATGTTCCATGCAAGGAACTCGGTGAAAACGGTCATGGGAGCCTCGGATGACGGCATGCTCGTAGTGTCTGTTGTGGTGGCTTCCATTTCTTCTCTTGTCCTTCTTTTTGCACTCCATCCCGTCCTTGAACCTGACACAGTACTATTTCCCGGTGCGGGACTGAAGGGAGCCAAGAAACGCCTCTTGCCCTTCGCTACAGCGACGACGATGCGGGCGGGCAAAACTCCCAACTAACCCGCCAGACGTCCGCTTCCCACTGCCTCGTGCCAGGCAGCCTTCCCGCAATGGCGTCCCGGCCCTGCCGCCAAATTGACCCAGTAGGACTTTCCACTGGTCTAGAGTCCAACTGGTGCAATGTACTTCTTGTCTCGCTGCCTACATGTGATGGAGGCGGCTCTGTTGCTGTCGCTACCGCCCTCCTGGAGGAGCGGGCCGGTATGGGGGGTACCAGTGATTGCTGCTGTCTCTGCGGTCTCCCCTGCGCCATCTCTTCATCCTCTCCGCCGTCCCAGTCCAGCTCATACTCGTCCTCCTGCCTCTGTCGGTTACTTTCCCAGTCAGGCCACCCATCAGCGGCCGCCCCAACTTCCAGAGGAGACAAACACAGCCTACGCCAAGGAGGGCGCGCCAATGGAGCAAGGCTATCCACGCTCGCATTTTCTGCATTCGATTCAAATTCTGTGTCTGACAAAAGTGGCGAGACTGCCGTCATCCGTGGTGTCGTGGCCGTTGGGGTCATTGTTGCCTCAGCTCCTGGCCCCACGTTCCTCACCATTTCCACACCCGGAGACGGCACGCAAAACCCCCTGCCACACTCGTGTGTAGCGATACCTTGTCCCTGTTGTTGTCCGCGCTCGCTGGGCTGCTGCGCATCTCCAGAGCCTAGCCGCGGTGGCTCAATGATCCCATGCGGCCACTCGACCACGTGCAAATCAAACAAGAGTCTGTACAACCGACGGCAGAATTCCACGCGCAGCCCCTCGGGCACCCCGACCGCGGCCCAAATACCCGCGTGCCCCGTTGTGTATGCTTCGAGAGGCGCAGTGACGAGAAGGGTACCCAGTCCGTGGTGTGCAAACGTATGCAGAACGAGGTAGTCGGCCAGAGCCTCGTTCGTGCTAGGACGCGTTTTCTGTTGTCGTGTGCCGTCGTTCCCGTCGTTGTCGTCATCGTCGTCGTTGTCCTTCTCATTATTGTTCTTATCTTCTCGCGCACCTGATGTCGTCGTCCCCCTCCTCCCCCTCCTCCTTCTCCTTCTCCTTCTTCTCCTCCTCCTGCTGCTGCTGCTATCTTTATCGTTATCGTCGTTTCTTCTTCGGGTCAACATGCAAAAGGCGGCTTCGAGATTTTCCCGGAGGCGTTCCTCAGTATTGATGCGGACAAGGACGTGGATATACCACATGTAGCCTTTCACGATACCTAGCTCGGCCGCCGCCGAGCTGGCCACAGGTGTGTCTGTATCCATGATGGCAATACTGATTTGGTTAATGGCGGCTAACCCAACAACTGTTTTTTGTTTCCTTGATGCGTTGCGCAGGTTGGCCGGCGGCGATGGAAAGGATTTGTCGCTGCGTCAAGCACAGTATCAACAGAGTTTTGCGTGGCTTGTACCTGACTGTAAGGAAAATAAACAGCTACACTTTCGCCCTTTTTGTAGATACTCTAAATAAACTAAAGGGACCAGTGACTTGATGATATCAATGATGTGCTCACTCTACTCTGGGGGGGGGGGGCTCAAAAGCCCAATTAATCACTGAAGACTGCTCGCGCCTGAAATGAGTGACTCTTGACCGCTCAGTAACCCCATACGACAGAGTTCGAGTAAAATGGTAAGCCAACAAAAGCTTGAAACGCTCTAGTGACGGTCTTGGTTGCTTCACTGTTTGTACGTCGCTGGGTGACTGTGTTAAGTCTGTAAGCTTCGTTGTTCTTATATAATTAGCTCAGTCTATCACCCTCTATTCTCGCATGTGGTATCACAATTCCGCGAATACTTGAGCAATATATTGGGCAAAAGTGACGTTCTCCTACACAGCGAGCAGTCAGGCTATGATACCCGAAATAGGTCACTACTTTTCAGTGTCCTTCAACGAAAATGCTGCTAATCCATGCTCTGCAATAACTGTTAGCATTTGCTAACAGTGTCCCATGGTGGCTTGAAGGCTGCTGTAAGAGTTTGACACAGTCACTCAGAAAAAGCGACTCAAATCTTTCAGTCATTATGGACAATGCCCCGCTCACACGTGTACTTATGTGCTACAAGGACGCACAGTGGACACTATTGGCGTAGCGTGTCATCACTTCTGCTTGCGACAATTGGTGACATAATCACACTTCGACTTCTGAGTTGCGAGCCTGAGCAATCATTAACAACAAGTCTTGATTTGCGCCTAGACCTGCTAATGAAGCGATATCGCCTTCAATCTTGTCTGTAGAATCTCCAGCTCCAGCAAGAGCCCTTGCACAGTCTTGTCGCCTTCTGCATCCTTTCTGAGCTTCACCTCAAGTTTTGCTGCCGCAGCCAACAGCGGATCAACATACCGCTGCTCGACCGCTGCGGCCGTTGCATCAGGAACCACATCTTTGCAAGTATCAGATGAAAACAAAAAGTAGGCAAAATTTGCCGCCTGCAGCAGAAACGCCGAGTTATCCACCCAATACTCCAACAACGCCTCCGGGCCAGCTTGCTGAAGTGTTTCAACCAGGTTAGGGAAGATGTGATATTGCAGCTGCTCGATACATTGTGTGCTGGAGAAGACGTTATTCGACCTCGGCGTTTGTGCTGCAATGAGTTCCTCGCGCAGCCAAGTTAGTGCACAAGCCTTGAGATTTGCAAAAACGCAATTCTCCAATAAGTCTTCCAGGATCTTCAGGCGGTCGGTATCATCCGGATCGTCGTGTAACACGGCCCCGGCGAGAGTGACTGCGGCATTTCGAACATACACAGAAGGATGAAAGACGGCGCAGAGGGTGAGTGCGTGATGATAGGCCATAAATGCCGCTTCGGTTCCGGGTTCCGTGAGAAGCTGGTTCTCCTGGAGCCACAAGCCGAGCACGAGAATCGACTCTACGTTCGCTGGATTGCGAAGTATCTGCTCTTGTGCATTTTCACCGAGATAGTTTTCAAGTAGTGTGTGGTGGTCCGGGAAGATGTGCATCTCTGGTTGTGGTTGGTGTGCATCAAAAACTGTGGACGAGAAGACCCAGTATGCCAGGAGACAGATGGTGCCACCGGTGGAAATGCCAATGTCTTCGGCGCTTTGGACGTCCTCAGTGTCCCGCAGAGGCTGTCTATTTACTGGCCCACTGCAGATATCTTGGATGAAGGATCGAGATGAAGACAGACCAAGATCCCGGGTAAGTGCCTGAACTCGCGTTAGCATGGCGGCTTTCCCATAGATCTGGTGGCTCTACTTACTACAAGCTTTCCAACCATGGTGTCTCTATTAGCAAGTTCCTCGTCCTCTCTGAATGCCTGGGTGGCCGTTATGCGGCCCGGGACAATCTTGTCGGGGCTGTAGAACTCCAAAAGTCGCCTGGACCACTGCATATCGTTCGCGTTGACGTAGGACTCGAGTATGCAGCTCGTGAAAGATAACAACAGGCGGCGCTGAATCTCAGTCTCCTTGGAGGGCTCGACCTCGCGCTCAGCCTCAGGATCCGGTGCGTTCTTTGAGGAGTCTCCGTGCTGGTCTGGATTGGCCACCTCAATGCTGGACTTGCGCGTAGGCAAGGGTGGGCGGGGTGGTTGGCCTGACAAAGCAGAGAGCGAGTGGACGAGGTTGATGACGGAAGCAGTCATCTCTTGGTTTGGCTGATATGTCTTGTAGACGGTAAGGAGGCTGGTAGCGAGGAAGCGCGAGGGGTACTTGGTCTTGATGCGTTTGTGAAGGATGGCAAGCATTCCTAGCAGGATGATGAAGCGGCGTGTGGCTTCTTGCGGCGAGTTGGCTGAAGAAGCCCTTGCAGTCTCCGCTTCTCCGTCTCCATCGTCCTCGGCGTCGCCTTCATCAGCACCCGTATCCTGCAACCCTTCCATGGTCTCCAACACCTTGATGATAGTCTCTCTTGGGTTACCCAGCCTCGCCACAGTCTCGAGACATAGCTCGCAGCCCTGAAGAGGCACAAGCATGTCGACGAGGTCCCATCCGATCTCCTGGGTCAGGCTGGCATCCTGCAACACGTCATTGAGGGTGGGCAGGATCTCTGGCGACAAGAACCTCTCGATAATGGTGAGATAAGTGAACTTGTCTGTGGCGGGGGGTCGCGATTCGACGAGAGCATCGATTGCCTGGGAAGAGGCTGCCATGGCGAGCGCAGATGAGGCCGAAGAGAAGCAAGAGGCTGAGGAGAGGAAGTTGGAGGTTGGAAGTTAGTGAAAGAGATAAGGTGGGAGCTAAGATGGGCATGCTCAGACAGAGAGTTGGTAAAAGGTCTAGGCGGCCTTGGCTAACGGGCTGTAGGGCAGTAGGGCAGTAGGGCAGCGGCTCCCCGCTGGATCCGCGTTTGATAGGCATAAAATAGCAGCAGAAGGGCGGGGTCAGGGGTGCGTGGCAAGGGGAATTTGGAGCTGGGAGAGTACTATGCAGCAGAGTAGCTCTGCAACAGCTCCCCCACTTGGTTGGCACCTGCTTAGTGTTACATAGTAATTGATCGCATTGGCGCTAGGCCTGCCAGTGACGCCATTCCCAGCGCGCACGCCCTGCAAAAGTATAGGTACTGGGCAAGGAAGAAGCCGCCCAACGGTCCCGCCTGCACAGTTGTACATAGTACACTCACACACATAAGCAAACTCCCCGCACCAGGTTTTTAACCTCACTCTTGTTCTTTTTCTTCTTCCTCCCCCACTTCATCGTCGTCCTCGCGATAGCGGCGGCTACTGGAGCCGATGCTCCTCATTCTGTCCCAGTGCACCCGCTTTTGCATCCGCTGCATCCAGCTCCAGTGACCCCAAGGATCCTCAGCCAACCTCTGCATCTCGACGACGTCTTGGTCCTTGCTGCCCACTGCTGCCAGCCCGGATTCAATGGCAAGGCGTGCATACCTCACCGCGTTCCAAGGCTCGCCCACCCCGTTCCACTCGATGGCCGCATACACGTACGCCTCGTGGATCAGCCCATCCAGCCTCTCCTGCTGATACAGGCTCACAAGCAAATCTGCCATATGCGGTGTGGCGGCCGACGTGGGGGTGTGATCCTCGAGCTGCCTGCGAATGTTGAGAAGCTGTTTCAAGCGGTCGTCGGAGGCGTCCGTCAGCTCGGATCGCTGGCTACAGAGCGAGCAGCTGCATTGAAAGCCCCAGGTGCCATGCAGTTTCTTCTGGCGCCTGGCGCGACGGCGCAGAGGGCTACACAGACATGGTGTTAGCATAACGTGACTGACTTTCATCCCTCGGATTCAGACAGCGGCATCGTTTAGCCTTACTCTATGTACGTCAAGCTGATTTCCTCGCCAATGGCTATTGGCCGTGTTGCATAGACGTGCTGCACTAAAGTGATTGGATCGAACCAGTAGTCTGCATTGGGACGACAGTCATGATTGAAGCGCGACACTGTCCTCTTGTCAGTATGAATACGGAGGGCCGTCGAAATGCAGGAGACACTCACATTCGGGAAAGACGACAAAAAGGCTGTACTCATTTTCATCCGACAACTCAATGTCAAACGCATTCGTCTTGAGAATCTTGTCTACCCTCTCGTCATGGCTCGTCGCTCCATCATGCGTTGAGAGGTTGAGAAACCTCCCCTTTAGCTTGTCTGGGAGGTGGTCCACCACTTCCGTTTGTAGCTTCTTGACATCCGGGTACGGCAGATTTTCAAGAGCGCTATAATCAATGACGACGGCTGGAGTGAAAGACATCAAGTGATCGCCGCGGTAGACCGGTCTTTTAGCCACGACACCCATACCTTTGCTGGGAATATGTACAAAGTCCAACGGCGACACTGTTGGGTCTGGGTCCTGGTTTTCGCGCACCAGCACATTCGCATCTGTGAATACCGGAAGATTCGCTACATATTCGGCCCGCTCAGGGCTCGAAAGCATGCCAATGCCACGGCCGCCTCCAAAGGTCGAGGACACGAATACGCAATACTCGTCCGTCCCATTGGCAACAATACATGAAGATGCATGCGTCCATGCTGAGTGGGCAGCGGCATACGCAGAGCTTGTAGGCTGGTACCCCGTGAGATTTTCGTTAACAGAGCATGTCGGAGCCGAGAACAGAGATGACCAATTGCGCGCAGGAAAATTGCAGTGGCCTAGTGCCTCGATTAAGGGATCTGCGATGCCATAAGCTAGCGCGGCTTGTACAAGCCACAAAATCATTGTGAAAGTGGACTCCATCGCGCGGACGCCAGCTGGTAGGGGTGAGTGAAGCGTCTTAATGTAGTTGAGATGATTCCTACGGAAAGGAAGAACGTACGCAGTCACGACTCGCGCGTTTTGATCACACCGCATGGCACCCGCAATTTAAAAGATGAAAGAAAATCACACACTCTGGCTGGAAACATATGCTGCAGCACGCATCGCACATATGGGGACGGCCAGAAGGAAATCTGAGCACGCGGCAGACCATTGAAGAAAGGCAAACGGCAAGATATACAACATTGTGCTTATTTATTGAAGACTGTTAGTACGACTCGCTGCGCCCCTGGTTCCTACAGCACTGTTTGTGCACCCACCCAATCCTTTCAGCGTCAGCATTATTCGCGTTGAGGGAACAAGCAGGCTTCGCCTGCTGTGCGTGGAACCATGCCAGCGAGACTCGACCCCTGCCCCGGCCGGTGCACTGCTTGCCGAAGACAAATTGGCTGCGACTCTCCATATGAGTCTATGATGACCATCGACAGTCCAAGGAGTGCACGAGGGAGTCATGCAGACACGGATGCATTGGAAAAGTGCGTAAAGGTCAGAGTGCGGCAGGCCATCTGAAGTTGTACCACAAACGACTACCTACAGTAGGTGATCATCTCGTTCCATATTGTCACTCAAGAGTGGTCGCTTGCAGTGAAACCACAGCATAAAGAATAAGCTTATGTGCAGTTGGGTACAGGTAGGATTGCACCATAGGGCTTAATCAAGCTTAAATAGAAACCCAAATTTAGGCCTTTCGCAACCATCATAATCGGGCCCAAGGGTACTGCAGTTTACCGACGGGGGGGCGCGGTCTTTAGCAGACTGCGTAATGTACCATACTTACTATGTATGCTTCTCCATCATAGGACGCCCACATCGTTTGCAGTACAAGTACAGCCTTCGGATTCGCCGCTCGCTTCCAAGAGCTATGCAAGGTTCCATAACAAGGCCTTGAAAACGATGTGGCATTACTGCTTTTAGCAGCGCCCCGATTCAGTGGTAGCTACAGACTGTTGAAGCGGCCATGGCAGAATGCTGATAAGGAACTCAAGCCAGCTGATCTAGACCGTGACGTCGGTAACTTCTTCGAAGTTATTTACCGGGCACTGCAGGGACAGCTGCTGGTTCCAAATAAGAGCTAATGGCTGCAAAAGCACGAAACCGCAAGTCAGAGTACAGGAAGCATTATCTGGCATTATCTTTGCTCGGTACCATAAGAAACTGGCTGACTCGTACGAACAGACACTCCCATAGATCCTGTCGTCCATTGTCAACAGGATGCACGAAGTTGGCAGCTCGTAGTTGACTTTGCGTACGGCTTGAACCAAACCAAGTTTCAATCATAATACACACACAGCATTGAAATGGCTGCAACAACGCCCATGTCGATCTTTCGTCTAAATGGCCCGCCAGCGGTGTGATTGCATCAAGTGACGCATTGAAGCCGCCTCGACTGCTTCGCCATTGGTGTTCCTATAGCATCAGGCATCGTACGACACTATGTATAATAAGCCTTGCTAATTGGTGACCAAGCCGGGTCCATTAAGTTTTGCAGGCATTTTCGCTTTTTCCAAAGTTGCTTTGTTGCTGTCGTCGTTGTGAACTTACTGTGGCCTGGACCCAGGAACTAGAACTTTATCAGGGTTGACATGATGCTGACAGCCAGACTCTGGCACAACCGGGGCCTGTGTTTCAATACGGCTAGATTCAATCTTGTTGCATGTGACTGGAGTCCTGTCCAGTGCTTATACGAAGATGATGTACAGCTTACATAGCACATATGGTAATTTGTCTGTAATCATTGTGGAGCGGTGTCGGCTTACTGAGTACCGCGCAGGACATACGGATTTAGGCGACGATGGCTTCATTCCGTAGTGCTCCGCTCCGCCACGATTCTCTGGCTAAGTCTGCTTGCCGTCTTGGCAAGACTTGCCAAGCACAACGTCGATTTTTTGTCAAGGTTTCTGTTATGCACGATTAGCTACCCTAGTGTGGAGCTTGGAGTATCTGTCAGGATTTGGCATGATGCAAACACCCGAAAGGAGAGGATTGTATTCCACATTGTCAAGCTGGCAATTGCTTGGCGGGTTATAGGCCCAGGCTCGGTGCGCGATATGACTTTCCTTGTTCGTGGGATGGGCGGGATGTGCTGGAGATGCGCTGGATATAAAGAGGTGCTTGTCAACTGGCAGAGTGCACTTGATGAGCACACCGAAAGCATCCTGCGATCCAGACGCCTTACAGGTCTTCAGAAGAACATCAGCGCAAAAGACAATCAGCATATTCACTTCATATATCACATACATAATGAAGTACGGTCTGGCTTCCCTTCTCGGCACCGCCACTCTTCTAGGCTCGGTTCTCGGAGACGGTGGGTGGTTTCATCTTCTCAACCTCCCCTACGATCGAAGATTAGACATTCTAACAAACAACAGCCGTCCCATTCGAAAGACTCGACAAAAATGACTCTGTAAGCCAAGCCATCACTGATTCTACGCATATGCATATCATACCGACATTCACCTTCCTTGACAGCCCATAGGCGTGGACTACTGACGTGTCCCAGCTGCTCTTGATTCTCGATCTACAGGAAGGTCTCTACAACCTCGGTCGAGACTTTGACCCGACCCTTTATCGCGACAACATGATTGCGCATGCTGCTATCGGCCAGGCCTTTGATATTCCAGTCGTGATGACAACCTCCGCGCAGACGGGTATGTTTTTCCTTTTTCCAGTCTAACGAAACGCTATCGTTATTTTGCCCAAAATCCATGCGCCATCTTATTTCCATCATCTGACTTTCCAATGGTTACTTCTAGGCCCCAATGGTCCTCTCCCTCAGGAGATTCTTGATATGTACCCTGATGCGCCGTTGATTAAGCGTCAAGGCGAAGTGGATGCGTGGGATAACCCCGACTTTCGCGCGGCGGTGCAAGCGGCGAACAAGTCGCAAATCATCGTGGCAGGCCTTGTCACGGATGTCTGTGAGTGTTCTCGTTCCCCCCTCCCCCCATCATTTTCTCTTCATCTTTACAACACTCGATTTGTGATTCGCCAAAGACCTCCTCCATGAACACGTTCATTTTTCTCTCAAGCGTCTGCGACTGCATCATGAATCCCATCACAACAACAACAACAACAACACTATTCACTTGGACAAAATGAGAGCAGAATGAAGCCCCGGATATTCCCCCTCTTTTTGGGCTCCAGCCGACTTGATTCCAAATCACTTACTAATCCACGTTTTTCTTCTTCCTCCCCACAAGGCACCACCTTCCTCGCCCTCTCTTTGCGCGCCGAAGGCTACTCCGTCTGGGCCAACATTGAAGCCTCGGGAACAACAACGCCCCTGATTCGAGACATCTCCAACGACCGCATGCTGCAGGCGGGTGTCAAGGTTGTTTCGCTGTTCTCCATCATCTGCGACTTGATGCGCGACTGGCGCGACACGCCTGGTGCGGCCGAGCTGCTCCCGTGGTTCGACCGGTACTACCCTGCGTACGGCATGGTGGCGCGGGCGCATCGGGCTGCGATCGAGAACGGAACGCTGATTGCTGGCGAGACTTCTCTGCCGACTTAAGAATCCTCGATGATAGATGGAGGATCAATCGGAAGGAAGGTGGTGCATGCTGTTCATGATGTGTGGTGGGAACACAGTATTGGACATCTCACTGCCGAGTCTGTTAGCAAGTGCTTGGGGTCCGGGGTTGAGAAAGTGGTGGTTTCTTTCTTCTTCATTATCAAGTCGCCGACACACATTCTTTTGCAGCATCTTTATTTGAAAGAGCTCATCGAGCCAGTGCACTACTATACTAGTTGGTAAGAGTGGATCTTAGAATGCTTAATAACTCCAGCTCATTGTATACCAAAGCCATTCATGTTTGAGTCTGTGCTCCAGTGACTTCTGAAAGATGCTCACGTATTTGGAAATCATGCGAGCAATTAACCTTGAATTGATGGGTTCGATATCTAGTCGTCTTTGAACCTACTTTTCTCCAACAGCCAAAGATGTATCCATTTACAGTAAAGTAGCGGCTATTCATTTTCTGACTACGACTGGAAGGTGGGGCATTACGCATAAGGTCGTGTACTTTGACCATAGGCATAACGTCGTCTAATTTGTAAGAATTCAAGCACGCGCACAGACTGGATCGAATCGGCTTGATCCCATCGATACTCTGGGTTTTACCATGAGAGAAAAGGTCACTTTGACCATCGCGTCCACCCGGCTACCATCAGAGAGTCGTTGGAAATATAACAAAAACACGTCCGTCGTACGTTACACTAGACGTCCCCATTTCTGACTCTATGGATTCCCAGCACACAAATGCACGCTGATTGGCCCAGTACTAACATAGTAAGCTTAGATGATTACCAAAGCCTTTGGCGTGGTCGGGTGCATCCCGATGGAACGGCGGCACGGCAGGGGCGGGTACTACTGGATAGCGGGCCGAGACAGCCCACAAGCACGCGGACAAGCCCCGAACCAGGCCTGAAAAGCCGAGGTGGGTCCCCAGCGTCCTGTGACTACTATGTGCATAGTATGCGGTGGTAGTGATGATGATGTCACGCGCCCTTGCGCTGCAGGTACAGCGCTGTTCTACCGGCCTTAGCTCGCGTCCTAGAACACGATGGCGTCCTGAGCACTCCCTTGGAACTTGAGGAGGCACGCAATTGCTGTTTTTGTGAGTGGCCTTCTGCTTGCTTGTTTGCTATCTGATTTCACTGGTGGTCACACTTGCCATCTTTGGCCAAGAGGGTGGAACAGTGACATACTTAGACTACCTAGGTACCTAGTTGCCCAGGTATGGAAGTACTACATTAGGTAGTACCATGGTACACTCGGCCCCCTCCGTGCACCTGCATTTTTGCTCTTGCTCTTTCCAGAATTCCTCCTTCTAGTGACTTTTGATCCTCCACGCTCACTTGGCCAGTCGTTGTCTTCAGGGCAAGGCCACACTGCTTGCTGCTTGCCAAAGCCCTCCAAGCCACGACCACCACCACGACCACCACCACCACCACCGCACTGGGGCTTTGCACCGTTCTAACCATGCCCCCGCCAGTAGAGGGCGAGGTCCATTTCGAGACAGCCCTCCAGGAAACTGGACAACCAGCAACCGTCGTCCGCGACGGCCGGGGACAGCTGCTGTACCCAGGTTTTGTCCCACCCGCTCCACAGTCGCCCGGCACGCCCAGTGCTTTGCAGACATCTTCACCAGCATCATCGCCTTCTACAATCACTCCTGCTCGCTCAGCACCCGCGACGCGCCCGAAACTTACGGGGAAATCTGCAAGCGACGCCCCCCAGCCACTCAGGAGGCAATCGTCTGCTATACCGCTGCCTTCCATCAAGAGGGCCGGCACCAATGCCTCGCAGCTCCAGCACGCTCTGTGGACAAGATCCTACGACACAAATGACTCTTCGAGCAGCGATTCCTCGTCTGATGAGGACGACCAGGGTGGCCCAAGCGACGGTGTTGCGCGGACCGACCATGCTGCTGGGCACAAGCTCCCGCGCCCTCAGAAGGGGGACCGGTTCCGGGTGGCCAATGACAAGTACACGACAAAGGGCAAGGTCTCCAAACGAGACGGGCGGCTCGCCATCTCCATCAAGGACATTAGCAATGACAATTACCTGCCCAAGGCCCTAGGTGCCGCCATTTCAAAGGTGGTGCCGCTGAAGCAGGGTGAAATCACGGCAAAACCAGGGTCAGGAGAATCACACGCGACCCCCTTTGAGACTACCGATGCGTTTTTGACTCCAGAGAGCTTTCGATGCCCACGGCTGAACATTGTCATCATGGTTATTGGAAGTCGTGGTGACGCACAGCCCTTCTTGAAGATTGGCAAGGTGCTCAAGGAGAAATACGGACATCGAGTCCGGATAGCCACGCACCCAGCTTTCCGCGAGTTTGTAGAGCAAGACTCTGGCCTCGAGTTCTTCTCAGTCGGTGGCGACCCGTCGGAGTTGATGGCATTCATGGTCAAGAACCCTGGCCTCATACCTACCATTGATACGCTACGGGCCGGCGATATTGGGCGCAGACGAGCAGCCATGAACGAGATGTTTGGCGGCTTTTGGCGCGCCTGTGTCAACGCGACCGATGACGAAAAGGATGTGCGAAACCTACGAATGATGGGCGAGATGCCACCATTTGTCGCCGATGCCATTATCGCGAATCCGGCCTCCTTTGCACACGTTCACTGCGCCGAGGCGCTCGGCATACCGCTTATTCTGTCCTTCACCTTTCCCTACACGCCAACCCGAGCGTTCCCGCATCCCATGGCCAATGTCAAGAGGAGTAACGTCGACCCCGGATACACCAACTTCATCAGCTATCCTCTTGTCGAGATGATGATATGGCAAGGTCTCGGTGATCTTGTTAACGACCTGCGCGTCAAGACTCTTTGGCTGGACCCTGTATCGACGCTTTGGGCACCCGGATCACTCTATCGAATGAACGTTCCCTTTGCATACCTGTGGAGTCCCTCTCTGGTTCCAAAACCTGCAGACTGGGGTGACGAGATTGATATTTGTGGCTTCGCTTTCCTCGACCTCGCTTCGTCCTTTACGCCACCTAATCCCTTGGAAAAGTTTCTCAGCGCAGGAGCGATGCCTATCTATATTGGCTTTGGCTCGATTGTTGTGGATGATGCAAATAGTTTTACAAAGATGATTTTTGAAGGTATGTCCAAAGTGAAGAAGCGGGAACCAAACGCACCATTCCTTTTTTTTTTTTTTTTTTTTTTTTTTTTTTTTTTCCCTCCAAGGCCACCGCAAAGCAGCTTAGCTGAAACTCTGATTTTTAAATAGCGGTTAAACTTGCTGGAGTGCGTGCTTTGGTCAGCAAAGGCTGGGGTGGGCTTGGTGGTGACGAGTTGGATGTGCCCGACAACGTCTTCCTGCTCGACAATACACCTCACGACTGGTTGTTTCCAAGAGTCCGAGCATGTGTAATTCATGGCGGAGCGGGTACCACGGCGATTGCCCTCAAATGCGGGAAGCCTACCATGGTTGTCCCTTTTTTTGGAGACCAATTCTTCTGGGGCAACATGATCGCACGGGCAAAGGCTGGTCCGGAGCCAGTGCCTCACAAGCAACTGTCTGTTGAGAAGCTGGCCGAAGGAATCCAGTTTTGTTTGACCAAGGAGGCGCAGGAGAATGCGCAGACTCTTTCCAGAGATATTGCGGAAGAAGGAGATGGCGCAGACAATATGTGTGCATTCTTCCACACACACCTGCCGCTCTCTGGCAAGCATTCGATGCGCTGCTCCATTTTTGAGGATCGTGTGGCCGTGTGGCACATGAAAGGCACAAGTCTGCGGCTCAGCGCATTAGCTGCCGATATCCTAGTAGCTCGAGGTTATGTGCAATGGCGGAGACTGCGACTTATCAGGCACTGCGAGTGGAACGACTTTGCAGGGCCGGGCGAGCCAGTCACTGGTGTCCTTGGGTCTGTGGCCACCTCTCTGGGCGAAACTTTTGGCGGCATAGCAAGTGTCCCTGCGCAGATTGCCAAGCACTCAAACAAGAAGCGACGGAAGCAGCAACGAAAGAGTGTCGAGAACGAAGGAAAGGCGTCGGCATCCAAGCAAAAGCAAGGGGATCGGAAGCAGGCTGAGCTTGCTGCTGGCTCTCGAGAGGACTCGAAAGTGGGAAAGGGTCCCTCCGACAAGCTTCCTGTGCCCAGTGGAGATGGCCCCCACGATCCTGATGCCGCCAACGACGCCGCCTCGGGCACCACCCTACGAAACCAGTCGCCCCAAGCACAAGAAACCAAGCGTGACACGTATGTGAGCGACGTGTCGCGTGGCGCGCTCAAGTCGGCCCGCGCTTTGGCAAGTGCTCCAATCGATCTATCCATTGCTCTTGCACAAGGTTTCCACAATGCACCTCGACTCTATGGCGATGACACTGTACGCCGTCCGCCTCGCGTTACGGGAATCAAGTCGGGACTGCGAGCTGCTAGGTCAGAGTTCACGTATGGCTTTTATGATGCATGGACAGGTGTGGTCCGGCTTCCTGTGCGTGGCGCCAAGAAGAATGGTGCAAAGGGATTCGCAAAAGGCGTTGGAATGGGTCTGGGTGGCTTGGTTCTCAAAGAGCTGGCAGCCGTCACTGGTCCTTTTGGCTACACGCTCAAAGGCCTCAAGAAACAAGCCGAGCGGCGCAAGCAGCCGTACAAGCAAATCCGCCGGGCCAGAATCCTGCAGGGCCAGAGAGAAAGCAAGGACCTCTGCGAGCAAGAGCGCAGGAACCGCGTCTACGAGGTGGAGAGAAGCTGGCGGGTGCTGCGGAATCTCATGGAAACTGTGGAGAAGCAAGGCAAAGAAAAGGGCATCCTGAGGGTGCAGCTTAGCATTCGGAGACACCTCGTGGGGGAGGCTTATGAGAGCGTTCAGATGGCAGAATCCGTGCTTGAGGCTGTTTGCAGGGGCGAGGACATTAAGGATGTCATGGAGGGATATAGAAGGTCTGAGAGTGCTGAAGTGGCGTGATACCCCTGGAATATTGAAGATTTACACTAACGATAATACTAATACTATGTAATTGATGCATTTGGACAAGATATCAAGGGTTCCTTTTCCCCCAACGGCACCACTGCAAAGATATATGTCCAATATACTGCCTTTCATTTCTGATGAAACCGCCTACAGCATGGGGTTCACTTGAAAGCAGACTGAACCTCACTATCATATGCCTATGTACCAGTCACATGATGGGCTTTGGATTAAATGAGCCAGGACTGCTTCGCTAGGAGGATTGTTTGGAATGGGAGCTGTAGCTATATATATGTATATAGAAATGAAAAGGTCTGGCACCAGGGTTTGTTTGGATGTTCCCTGTAACTCGACCCTGCGTATAAAAACTCTGGTTAGCAACTGGATAGATACTGTATAATGAATTGTTATTGTTAAGAGTACGTATGCTCTTTTCGCTGCTGCAACCAGGAAGACGAGTTGGATGAAGGAGAAAGCCGTGCTTGTCATTTTCCGGATAGGGGGGTGGCGATATCTTGATATTGCCATGAGAAGATCTTCCTGGAAAGACCTAACACAACATGTCCCACGCCAGTGAGTGGCTATAGTGAGGTGTAACTGCCGTGGCCGTAAACATCTTTCCCCCCCCCCCCTCCCCCTTCCCAGTTGACCAGGCTGAGCCTGGAATACTGGTGCCTAATGGCGTTCAGATCGAATGCGGTATAGGCTGTAGGCTATGGGACAGGGGCCCAAAGGTGCACAAACACAGAACCATAAGTACATCGTACGCTCTAACCCTCTTATGTTCCTTTTTTGATAATGCGCCCAAGTTTGTGGGTTTACCGGGATGAACTTTCTTCACCTAGGGGAGGGACTTGTTCTGCTGGGCGTATCTAGATCCTCACTGATGCATTGCTTCGCAGGTTTCCTAACTTTATACCGCCCTTTAACGTGTGCCGCCCTTCTATCTCCTGTTTCTGCCCCGGATGAACACGGTTGCAACCCCACGCCAAAGAGGAGAGAGCCTATTAATAGAAAAAAATCAAAAGAAACAACGAGATCCAAAGCAAAGCATTCATCCCACGCTCCAGAATTGCCTTCTACGGGCAACACAATACTACCCAACCTTGTCTGGATCCTACTGATCCACCCACACCGGCCCATTTCACGGTTGGCATTTAGCCCTGGGCTGGGATTCTCAGCGACCAATGTGTACAAGTGCATATCGTACACGGCCACACCCAGAAATGTTCAAGCAAGAGCTTGAGCTCAACCCTTGGCCTGATTAACTAACTGGTTGGATTAATTGACTAGGTTCGTGTACTATAGAATCTCAACTATACACCCAAGTTACTATGATAAACCCACGCCTTTGTGTTCCCACACTCGCAAGAGTCCAAAAGGGCCCCAGAGAGCCCAAAAGTACCTGCTCTTGCTGACTGACCCTCATGTTCCTGCTTCCTTCTCGTTGTTTTCTTCGGGTTACTTCTTGGTTTGCCTGCTTGCTTGCTCTCGTTGGAGCTGAGAAGGGGGGGGGGGTGGGTGTGTGTGTCTTCTCATCAAGCAGATCATTATATACCCAGACAATACAGCTAGCAACGTAAGCAGGAGAAAAGAACAAAAAAAAGAAAAGAAAAAGCAAGAACCAGGAGCGAGAACTGCACGCACCCATACGCAGAATATTGCTTGAATCCCGTTTCCTTTTTTTTTTTTTCTCCCTTCTCCTCCTCCTCTCTCACTTCTTTTGCTTACCTCTTTTTGTTTCCTCCCCCCCCTCTCCTATTGTCCTCTTCTCGTAGCTCCTTTTTTTCTGTCTTGTTGTTATTGTTAGTGACGATGATGATGATGTTGGCTTGGCCTCACCTCTATGCTTAGCTGTCCGCTTTCATAGAACAGTTGCCCATTACTATCCTCCTCCTTCACTTGTTGAAGTGACTTTGAACCAGAGTCAGAAAACCATATTTCAAAAAAAAAAACAAAAACGACAAACAAGGACAATCACTACCAAACCCCCCCCCCCCCAAAAAAAAAAGAAGAAAAAAAGACAACCCTATGACTTACCCCTTTGACTCTCCCTCAAAGACTCCTCCTCCTTTCCCCCAAGATCCAAACCAGCAACACACACCACCAGAACCAAAAGTCCGCCTTTTGGCTCCTGGCCAAACCGGTGTTTCCATGGCAGCAGGCTCAGGCTCCCAACAAGCCACCCAGAATGGCGGCAGTGGTGGTGGTGACATGTTTTCGGAAAAAGAGATCTACGACGCGCAGACATACTCGGGTCTCGAGGTGATTGAAAGCAACAACAACAACAATAACAACGAGGCCCCCGTCCCCGTTTACCAGCAGTATGCCTACCCCGAAGCAGTAGTAGTCGCAGGACCAGGACCAGGAGCAGGAATGATAGGAGGTGGTGGTGTCGCGCCGCCGCCGCCGCCGCCGTCGTTGGTGCATTCAGCGTCGTCTTATTCGGCAGAGTATCACTACCAACAGCAACACCAACACCAAAATCAACACCAAAACCTCTATAACGGACACAGCCCAGGTGCTGTCGCTGCAGCCGCATACCAGTACCATGCCATGGGCGGTCCGCCCAACAACAACAACAATACGAACAACAACGCCGGATACGCATATCATAATGGCGGAAACCCCTTTGAGGCGCCCAAAACAGGCTCACGCAGCAGCAGTAGTAGCAGCAATGGTGGCGGCCGCGGCAGCAGCAGTAACCCAAGAAGAGCCGACAAGATATGCGGTTTGCGCAAAAAAGCGTTTTGGGTGGTATTCGCCGTCGTTGTCTTTGCGCTTCTGGCTGCTATTGCAATTGGTCTCGGCTTGGGATTGAGCCAGCGGAATGTTTCGAGGTATGTCTTGTCTTCACCATGACAAATTTGCTGATATATGCAAATATATAACATCGATGGACAAGTTGCCGATGAAACTAACCAACTCATGCAACCCGCAGCACAATCACACACCCCTCAAAATCATCATCCTCCACGTCCTCCTCATCCTTCTCCATCACCTCTATTAGCTCTCCAACAACAAGTTCCTCCTCCTTGTCGTCATCTTCGTCCACATCCACCACCACGACCACCACCGCCACCACAGGCTCCCTCGCCCCAACAGCAACAGCAACAGCCGATGCTACTACCGACATAGTTTGCCCCTCGGCAAACCTTACTCTGTATTCTGTTACTCTAAACTCGTCTTCGTCGTCGTCCACCAGCACCACGAGCTCCAGCAAAAACTACCTTGTCCTCTGCGGCCGCGACTATAACAGCGGTGGTGGTGCCGTCGACTTGACGCAACTCAATACCACCACCTTCGAGGACTGTCTCAACGAGTGCGGGCTGGCAACGGGCTGTATTGCCGTCGGCTGGGGTAATTATTATGGCACAAACACGTGCTGGCTCAAGAGCAACATCGGCACACCCAACGAGAGCCAGAACTGGTACGCAGCTATCGAATACGACGACTAGCAGGGGGCTATAGGATAGACGTGCGGGTATTTTCAGGATTACTTGTATGTTGATGCAAGATTTTGTGTATTTATGTATGAGGCAGCGTGCCTTGGTTTCGCTTCTACCACACCATTTGCTCTCTAGCTGTAATGTCAATCTGTCATCTTAACGGGCTCTGAAGCCTATGAACTTTGACCACCAGAACCGGGACTACTGAATGGATTGAAAAACAAGCTGAACGTTTGCAGGTTTCAACACAATGGGAAAAAAGAAACAGAAAAGAAAAAATAACCATGACCAGAGAAGTCCCGAAAATCATCCGCAAAACTGTCAAGTTTGTGACCAGCCCTCTTCTTGCCCCTAAACCTGAGCTATGCAAACCGCAAGATTTTGTGTGTGGAAAAAAAAAAAGAGGAAACCAATCAAATCAACAAAATCCCAGAACATCAAACCAAGAGACTGAGGAACTTCACCTTCTCCACACCAGAACCAACCAGGCCGCGATGCGGTAACCGGCAATGATTCCAATCATGATGCCCACATTCTTGCCCAAGTAGCCCGTGCGGTAGCCATACTGGGCCAGCACACCCTCGCCGGCAATCTTGCATTGGTCTGCAAGGCTCGTCTGATACATGCAATGGCAGTCGCTCCCGCATGAATATGTCCGACCAGAGAACTCATTGACCATCATGCCCTCAAAGACGTACTTTTGATAATCCCAGTAGCTGAAGACGTACTTGTAGAAGACGTTGAGCACGGTCGGCTCGACCATGAAACCATTTACACACATCCACAAGCCATTGGCGAACGCCACCAAAGCCAAGGCGATCACAAAATTGGGAAATAGGCTTGACATGAACACAACCAGGCCCTCAGCGGCAAGGAGGTCCAAGAAGACCCACATGACCCAAGTGAAAAAGGCGGTCGCGGTCGGGTTGAAGTTGGACAGCCAGTACGAGATGGCTGAGAAGCCCATGGCAATGAGGAACAGGTAAGGGATGCCAATCAGAAAATTGGAGACGACAAGCTCAGCCGCACCGTACAAGCCGTTGCGAAATTCCTTGACGTAGATGTTGCGGTCTTCAATGAACGCAGGCACGTAAGCGACTGCCATGAAGGACATGAATGCACCCCCAAAGAACTATCAGATGGTGAGGGCGTTTAGTACTTGGATGCGGTTCCATGCAAACAAACTGAAAGGAAAATTACAACAGACAAGAATACTCACAATGGCGTTAATGTACGGTTGAATGTACTCTTGCTCCGTCTTGAGACGAACCCAGACAGTACCCATCATAATGGCAAGACCAAAATACATGGCCATGCGAACGCCATAGGCAATCACGTCCCGGTAGCTCTTGATGAAGGATCGGTGGAGCAGAGTGGTCACCAGACTCGCAAATCCGGGCTTCTTCTCCATAGCCACCATGTTGATTGTGCTACCATGCAGCGATTGTTGTGATTCGCAGTTTCTGATCACGTCCGAGAGGTGCTCCGCCATGGGTGAAGAGGCCCAAGTAAGCTGCATCGACTCAAGGCGGCTCTGTGCCTGGACCTTGTCCGACGCAAAATCGATGTTGACCTGCTCAAGTAGGTATTCGGCAGGGTTGATGTGAAGCGGCATGGGTCGACCAACAGACTCATAGTAGGGGCCAACGGCACGAATCGGACCAAAGTAGTGTTGGCGTCCGGCAGAGAGCAGCATAAGCTTGTCGAATAAGTTGTATGTGGAAGTCGACGGCTGGTGAATACTGGCAATGACGATGAGCTGGGGTTGTCAAGTCAGTCTATGATATCCATGAGAGAGAGGGAAAAAAAAAAGAACGAAACCACCAATTGGGGGACGCTCATATAAGGTAGAGATTTACATTGTTGCGTTTTGCGACACCCTTCAGATAGTTGACGACCTCAAAGCTAGCCGCAGAGTCAAGACCACTGGTCGGTTCGTCAAGAAACAGTATCTTGGGACTGGTAATAAGCTGGCTGGCAATGCCAGTTCTCCTCTTTTGGCCACCGCTAATTCCTTTGCGGATGGGAGTGCCAATTATTGTGTCAGCCTGATCCTGGAGACCAAAAGCCTCCAAGAGTCCATCGATACGCGCGGCCCGCTCACTCTTGGGCAGAGATCCTGTTGTGGACAATCTCGTAGCAAAGAGAAGTGTTTCCCGCACCGTGAGCGAGCCAGTCAGTGCATCTTCCTGTTCGACAAAGCGACTCATCTGCCGAAAGGCCACTGTCGACGGCTTAGTTCCATTGACACAAATGCTGCCGTCCACCTTGGCAGCGCTAGTCGGACGAGAAGCCAGCACATTGAGCAGTGTCGTCTTGCCGCATCCAGAGGGACCCATGATGGCCAAGATTTCGCCTGCACAGAGATCATATCAGCAAGATGATGGGCAAGGCTGAGCGATGGTGGGTGGTTCTTTGAAGAAAAAAGATCTCCAAAACAAAGTGACAAAACACACAAGAAAAAGAATAACAGTTAAAAGATTCAAAACGGGCAGTGGCAGAGAAGCAGCACAGCAGGATCCAGACTCACCAGCTTGGACATGCCCATTGACATTGTCGACAATGACCTTTGGCTGCTTGGTAGCACGGTCCTTGACGGTGACAGTGATGCTGCTCCACGAGACGCTGTTCACGGTTGAGTTTCGCAGATGGGCTTCGGCCATGGCGTGCTGCTCCACATCAATGTACTTGGTCTCCTTGGCGGCAGACTCGCACTCGGAGCTGTAAGTTCTGGGAAGATTCCGAGCCATCTTGGCCAGCGTGTGCAACGAGGAGGGGCGGACGGATGGGTCGGATGGGATATGGCCCAGGCGAGAGAGGAGCCTTGAGGTCGGACGGGCGAGCAAGCTGGCCTTGTTTGTTATTGCAAAGCGTGAGCGAGGTTGGGAAGTGGACAGGAGGAATTCTGAAGCTCGCCCTCGCTACTTTTGTGGCTTTATTTGCTTGGATGCTGAGCAGAGGGAGCGGGATGGGCAGTGCCAGATTCAAAACAAAAACAACAAGAGACGGCTGTGTCTGTTGGAATGGAATTGAAGGCTGCGTACGCTGGCAAAGCCAAGAGCTGCCCAAGACCATGTAAGTAGGCAGGGTGTCGACGGTTGGGCGCAATTCCTACGGTACTAATACGATGTAGCAACTTGCAAGGCACAGAGAGAGAGAGAGAAAAGGTGGACCCTCGAGCTCCCTTTGCAAAACAAGCCAGCCCGGGCGGTGTACCAGTGTACATAGTATCACTCATTGCCTGGCTCCCGCGGCGTAACAGGCAACCCACTTGTACTATGCAAGCGTGGGAGGGCAGGAGGGCAGGAGGGCTGGCGGCCTGGAGGGGAAGGAGAAGGGGCGTCGCGGGTGAGGGCGACGAGAAGGGGTGAAGTGGGAAGGAACGAGCACCGCCGCTTCTGGAAAGCTGACCAGGGTGCCCAACGTCATTGTCGGCGATGGGCTCCAGGTTCTGTCCTCGCCAACCCGCGTTCATGGGCCAACTCGTCGTCGTGGGGGTTTGTTTTCTTTGTTTCCATCAGAGACCTGCCCACCCCAGACCCAAGCGCAAACATTTCCGCAAGATGCCATGGGACCATACATAGTAGTCATAGGTAGAAGTAATCAGCGGCGTTGCCGCGCCCGGCTCGCGTGACTGCTGCTGTCCAAGTGCTTATATTTTTTCCTGCCAATATTCAAGCCAAGTGTTCCTCGCTTGGCCCCATGGCTGTGTTTGTGTGTCAACTGTGTGTGGGCTTTGCTTGTTCTGCCATTTCTTCTTCTGCCTGCCTCTGCTGCTTTCTTCTTTTTTCTCCTCCTCCGAGAGAGACAGAGAGAGAGACAGGAGAAAAAAAAAAAAGAAAGAGAGAAAGAGAGAGCACCACGCGGCTGCGGCGATCCCGCGTGGTGCCCGCCTGTCTCTCGAGTGTCAGATCTGGTTCATGGCGCTTGCCATCAGAACCTGATCTGATCTGCCCTGCGCTGCACCTCGTCTCGATGCACAGAGCCTGGGAACATAATACCATGTATTCTTCATCCCTTCGGTGGTCGTGGGGCTGGGGGTGCCTGTATGCGAGCACCAACGGACGAACAGGCGACGAAAAGAAAAGCAAAAAGTAAACAAGACAACGAGGCTCGAGCAAAGCAACAAATCAGACCGCCCTTGCGTCAGATACAAACAAGAAACTCGACCTGGCACGCTGCGGCTGACACACGCTGTGTTCACCGCAAACCGTGTGTGGCTCAACACCCCAAGACGGCTGCACTTGCTTATCCTGCTTTATCCTTTACACCCGCTCGTCTTCCTTCAAGCCAGATACTGGTCAGCCTTCGCCCCAGCATCAGCATCAGCTTCAAACATCCACTGCTTGTGGCCTGGCGCGCTGCGGCCAAGACGGCGCCGCCGTTCATGAGGGATGGTGCAAGCTTCGGCACCGCTTACTCTCCAAACAATGCCCGCCAGCCTGGCTTTTTATGGGCTGAATCCCACGTACGCCGGCCCGGAATAATCGGCCCAACCCTGGTCTCATTCCCCGCGGAATCCAATCAAAAAGCGATACCGTAGTATGTACCATGTACATAGTATGTGGTGTAGAGTCGCACCCGTCACTTCCTTCTTGCGACCCGCCTTGACGAGGCGGCGAGACGGTGGTGAACCCTTGGATGTGTCGCTACCATGGAATTTTTTTCCTTTTTTTCCTTTTGGTGTTGTAGCAATGTAGCAGTCATCGTCGACTTGGGTCTCATATAACACACCGAGGAGATGGACTAGGATGCTTTTCCCTGAAGGCGTGCCGTCCCAGACGGGGCCTTCCAGAAATGCAGCACCTTGCCAGTGTCTAAAGATGCAACTTTGACTCGCAGTCTGTGCACGGCTAAATATACTATGTATTCTGTAGTGTACTCTGTGCCGAGTGCGCCCAGGCATGCAGCCTACATAGTACTGGCGTTCTCGACCGACCAACATTATCCCTCCCAACCGCCCCAGGCATGCGAACATATATCTCTGTGCTGGCTCAATCCTGCTCATAAACCCAGTTCCCTTTATCCTTCATACAAAATCTCGTTGCCCCTATCCGACCACACTTTCAGGTGCAAAGCAAGAGAGAAAAAGGAGAGACACAGATGTTCCAAAAAAGAAAGAAAGAAAGATAGAAAACCAACCAAGAAAAAAAAACCAAACCTAGGGAACCAAAACAAGGGCAAACAAGCAAACATAACTGAGCAGGCCAAACCATATTTGCTCGGTTTCCGTGGGTCCGATAGCGGGCGACAATCAACAACGAGAATGTACGGCCAACATTACTGCGGCGCAGAGGAAACCGCAGACAACATTGAGTCGATCTCGCTCATAACATTATCATCCACATTCAAGCTATTAATCATTTCGGCCTGGGTAAAGCCGATCCAGAATGCAGGCGTCAGTTGCGCTGCCTTCTTTGCCCGGTAAATTTCTTGGGCAACGCCCTTGACTTGGCCGCATGCTGTTGCTGCAGCCTTCCATATCATGCTGAGCTTGGACAGGGCGCCGATACTCAGACGGATCTGCTCACGTAGATCGTCCTCGTCCTGGATAAAGTACAGTGCCCATTCAGACAAATGCACAATCGAGGCCATGGTAATGACACATGTAAAAAAGTGCGTGTGGTGTTGCAGTGGGACTGCATAAGTGATCATCTTGGAAATGTCACAAGCAGCTGTGATTGTGTGCCGTGTGTGGATGTTGAAAGCATCCCCTGTAGGCACCGCCCGATACGGCGCACATGAGTTGACGCTGCGGGCTGGGGAAGCATCGAGCTGAGAATGAGGTTGGTGCAGCATGATGGTACAACTATATAGAATGGTGAATAGAGGTTAGGCGGAATCGTTCATTACCATCTGGTTGCTTTCGGCTTGTAACCAGCGAGCACAGAATAAGGGCAAAGAGTTACACTTACGCAGTCGTGATGAAATGAGCCTGGAAAAGCATCTCGTCGGGCGCACATTTCTTGTCGATGGGATCTCTCTTGCTTGGTGGAAGATGTAATCTCCAGTTTGTCAAGTGCGCGTCCAACTTGGCCAGATTCTCGTCTTCGGGAAACATAATCGGAGGGCATCTCATGAACCGCCCCAGATTTCGAATGGCGGCAATGCGGTAGGCAAAGGATGAGAACGGGCGGTCTTCGCCGCTGAAGAGTTGATCGTCAAAGTCCTCCAGATACATGGGATGCGGGATATTCTGTTTGCCAAAGAAGGTGAGGGTCAGTCTTCGGGTTTGGGTCTCGAATAACGGTCGTTTGCTCCTTACCCCTGACAAGTATTGTGCCTCTTCACAAGGAAGGGCCGGGAGTGACCCAATAACGGTTGCATCGTAGAGATAAAAGTTCGTAATGCGATGGACGCCTGCAATCATGCCGTCACAAACATAGAGATCCCACCATGTCCGTCGCCAGCTCTCCTCAAGCACTGGAACACCTCGACCATGCAGCGCAGCAAACTCTCTCGTGTTCAGCCCAATCTCGATTGCTGTTCGCTCTGCATCGGATAGTAGTTCCCGTGCCTTGTCTTGCTGGCAGCTTCCATCCAACGCCACAATAAGAAGCAGTAACGCTTGGACAAGAAAGCCGTCCTTGGGCGTAACGGGCGAGTGGCACATGCGCAAGGCTTCGTCGAGATAAGACGCCCTTGCTGGCCCGGAGTCTAGGAACAAAGAACCAACATATCTCATTGCAGTGACAAGATGCTCCAACTTCTGGCCTGTTTCACGCATGTGCCGAAAGAGATGGTCCTTTGGCAAAACGAATGGGTGAGCAGCATGGTAGTGATAATAGAATGAATCAAAGCACTTGTCTGCAACGCTAGCAACTGGTCCAATAGGCGCGCCGTGCTGCACAGCATCAAGCGGATTCGCAAAAGGCGGGTGTCTGTATAACTGCAAGTGGTTCATGGATGTTGCGGCCGATAAGAAGGGTGCGCCGCCGCCGGCGCCGGCCGAAGAACCATTTGTTGTAGGACCAGTAAAGGCGGTGCTCGTCAGCCCTGGGGCAACACTGGCGCCCAGTAACATGGGGCAGCTTTCCGGACCCGGGCCCGGGCCTTGACTGCTTGGGATGATGTCGCCGCCACCGGAAGCATCAGGAGACGACGAGGCATGTCGTTTGTTGGGGTTTTGGGCGGTACCTCTCCGAGGGCCCTTGTAGCCCCGACGAGAGGCAACATAGATACAGTCGGAAGCGGAGCTCACGCAGCGCGCACATGGCGTGTTCCCGTCACATTTGAGGTGCTTGCCTCGCTGCAAATCGTCGCACATTAGTACTGGCGGCTCTGGAAGAGAGTCAAATCCGCGTGCTTGAACCGGAGGCACGTCGCCGCGAGTGACGCAGAAAACAAACAAAAAAGAAACCGAATGCTTGTGAGTACAGCACGAAAACGAGGGGAGAGCGAGCAGGAAGTTCAAGGCAGAGGAGGGGCAGGAGAATTAGAAGAGGAGGGGAGAGGAGGAGGAGCAGGAGGAGGAGGAATAGCTCTTACACATCCAAGGCACGCTGCAGGAACAGACGGAGCGCTGTTGGCGGCGGTCGACTGCGAGGCCTGGTCTGGTGAAAGACGACTGTCTGCAATAGTCGAACTATACAAGCTTGCGGGGCCAAAGTCGCCCATTTGTGAATCGAGGGGAGAGTCGGAGCTGGAGATGGACTGCGCGGGGCGCGGTGGAGTCGCTGTACCATACATATTCATGATGCAGTCGACGGTGCGGTTGAGAAAAGGGATGAATCCACTGCTTCGGACCCCAGGACTGAGAATCAAGAAGGTGGTAGTCGACAAGATAAGGATTGTTGGATCGACCAGACGATGTGACAAGTCAGGATGCGAGATAGGAAGAAGCAGCGAGTGCAGGAAACAGCAGCCAAACAGACGGTCGTTTACACGGAAAGGAGGGAGGCTTGTTATTTGTGGTGGGGGTAGTGGTGGTGGTGGTGGCGGCGGCGGTAGTGGTGGTATCAAAAGTAAAGAAGCTGCTGCAGCAGCAGTGTCGCCTTGTATCGTCCGTGGGCGTTGAGCTAGAGAGGATAAATCGACGGGGTATACCAGGACCAGTGGGGGTAAGCTGGATATCAACAGGCCACCCACGTGGAGTCGTTCAAGGGCCCGGGACTGCTCGCGTAGCCCAGGAGCACGTAATCTCGAACGTTATTGCCTCCAGGATGCCAACCTTGGGGAACCGGCAGTGCGTATCGATCTAACTGTGTAGCTGTGTAAGTTATAGTAGAGATATGTTATAGGTCTCGGGCTTGAGCGGCCGAGGAAAATGATAGAGCGGTAGGAGGGAGGATGAGACGCTGGATTTGGGCGACGGCAGGTGAAGAGGGGGGTGGAAGAGAGACTGGACGGGTACTGGGCGAACGAAAGGGGGGATGGAGCAGAGTATCGAACGGAGAAGGGGGCAGCAAAGGCGAAGAGAGAGTGGTTGGCGGAGGTGGGAAGAGGGGACGAGGCGCTTGCCGTTGGCGTTGTGCAGTGCAGAGGGCGAGGTTCTGTTCTGTTCTGCAGAGGAGAACTGCACACTCAACTTGCTTTTGCGCTCTCCGCCGCCGTACATGTACTAGTCGGCAGCAACCTGCACCCACAGCTGCACCCACAAGACTAGGCTGGCGAGCCTGGCTGGCCTCGTGCGACCACGGGCTCTCCACGTATCTCGTACCCCGCCGCGGCAGCGTACAGAGGACGCAGAGGCCAGTCTCGCCAGCAAAAGCCGTTGCTTGTGGCACCTCGGGGGTGGTTGAGCATTGTTTGCAAGCCGTTGCGGCCCGTCAAAGGAGGAAGTGTGTGTGGCCGTGGTTGGTGGTTGTGGCCGCGGCGGTGATTTTCTTGCGTCCTTTTTGGCGGACGGTGAGTGTTGGTGGCAGTGGTGGTGATGTTTAGCAGACGGCTGAGGGCGCGTTTACTAGGGCCTGCAAGAGCCGGCCCTAAGTTTACACCTGCAGCCTTGTCGCCCCACACCCCTGCCCCTGCCCCTGCCCCTGCCCCTGCCCCTGCTGCTGCTGCCGAGCACAGCCCTGTCCATGTGTCCTTTCCCATCCTCGGCCATACTACTATGTACTATGTATTCTCGCTCCTTTCCCCGCTCCACCTGGCCCGTCCACTGTCCACCACACCTGCCACCTCAAGTATTGAGTACTATGTACAGATCGCAAGAGATTATCGGCCCCATGCAGCAGGTACTTCCAGTTGCTGCTGCAACACGCGCTATACTCCTGTACCAGCGGCCGTCCACAGATAGCCGCCATCGACGGCCTTCCTCCCTCCACGCCATCTTTGCATGGTCACAGTATGAAATTCCCGAAGATCGACCAACATGCACCCAACCCCACTGCGTCCTCGGTACCTTTTGCGATCGATCAAGCGGCTCACCTGCAGTCACAAATCCCACCTGCTCGACTTGCATGGTCGTCTGCCAGGCACAACTCGCTCTCTTGGTCTGATTCTGGCCCAATGAGCTCGCAAACCCGGGAACCAGCTTCTGTACCTGCCGACCTACTTTGCTGCATTACTGATCTCTCTTGGCTTGCCCAGTGAGCCCCTCTCTCCCTTTTCTGCGTCGAGCGAGGCCAGGCGTCACAATGACGGGCTGCTTGGAAATGCACTTGGTTGCGCAAAGTCCAGCTGCCAGCCCCCGTGGCGCACGCGCCCCCGAGAGATTCGAGCCACGACTGGCATGGCATTCAGATTCTCACATCCCGCCCGCCCATGCGCCCCATTAAGGCATCTCACCACCACGTGTCGCAAACCCCCCCCTCCCCCCAAAAGAAGTCCGCTGTGTATCACTGAACAGCTGTTCGTCTTGCTGTAGCACACCAGAGAGCAGGAAAAGAAAGGATTCGCAACGAGGCAGCAGAAGAAAGGACACAGTGAAGAAAAAGAAAAAGAAGGGAGAGTCTCAGACAAGCTCATCAAATGGTTCTCCATCGTTCCCAAGGCAGGCCGAGGCAGGGCCTCCTTCAAGCTCGCCCTCTCGCCCTCTCGCCCTCGTTGTGTGCTCTGCTGCTCGCCATCCAGCAGCCTGCATCGCAGTCACAGCCCGTGTTGATTTCTCCTCTCGACTGTGTTTCAGACGACTGCACCTCCAGCTGCCTGTTCCGGCCTTGTGCTACCATCGTGGCACTCTCTATCCTCCCAAATCTGGACCTTGGCAGATGTGCAACCGGCCAAACTGAGATAGTAACTGACATTGGTTGCCCTCCTCGATATCCTCTGATTGGTAGCTCGAATGAGCGCCCGGCACACAGCATTGGTGCCAACGTGCTTTATGTCCGTACTCTGCTCGATGTGTCATGGAGCTCGAGCGTACCAATGGAACTGTATCGGCCGTGGCTTACCATGGTACCCAGGCAGCTGCTACTATGCATGTACTATGTAGATGGGTGGTTTGATTTCCGTGTCGCACAACGCAATCACACCATGTCAATAAGCCACACTAAAAAACACTGACCTTTTGCAAATCGCGCTCTCACTTGCGCTTCAAATCTGCCTAGGACTTTAAATCAAAGCCAGCGCCCCGATAACGTCCCGAATATCAAATTTCTAAACAGAGCCGTCACCAAAAACGATGAGACTTGTCACAAATAGCTCCCGCCTTCGTCGACCAGTCATTGCGCCTCCTTCTGAAGCCTGACCTAGGGTGTGATGCTGCCCAATTACTCTTCTTCTCAAGACGATATTGGCTCTGGCTCCTGTTTCATCCGTTTACCGGGACATCCTCCAGCTTCCCGCTTTTATCCCCCCCCCGGCCGTGTGAGTGGGCTCAGCACTAGGCCACTGTGAAGGATATATGAGTGCTTGCTCATGTTCCGAGCCGCTCTGTTGGAAGATCTACGCCTTTGATTGGTGCATCTTGTCTACTGCCAAGTTCCCCAGAGGGCGGCTGCCCGAGTGCGAGACCTTGTCTCGCACAACACAGCCTGTTCCGCAACGTTTTATTATTTCGTCCATGACAGCATGACAAGGCAAGCTCACACGATTGCAACTCGCCTGAGTCAATGGCTTAGATGTCGGCGGCGAATGCCACACCCAGCGGTGGCCTACTAGCCTTTGACTGATCTATCATCTTCTAAATAGAGTGTGCGAGAGCGCGCTTTCATGCCTCGCATACAGTGCCAGCGTTGGCTGACTCGACAGTGCTGCTTGTCCGCGCGGCTGTCAGAGTAATGTAATTGTCACCCATGAGCATTTGGATGTCATCACGCGGAAGCAGAGAAATCGCGCGGCCTTCTTCGGCTTCTGCGCAGCTGCCGCCATCATCCGCCGGCACAACCGCCATCTCATGGGCGTCGAAACGCTCCAGGAACTCGGAGGCCGTACACTCATTGAACCGCCCAACAGCCCGTCCTGGCGCCACCAGCACCTCCTTCTTCATCCTCCACTCCAGCGCATCCACCTCAACCGTCTCATCCATGGCTAGATGGTAGACGTGCACCGTCTTCTGCTGGCGAAAGCGGATGCACCGGCCCAGCGCTTGCTGCATCTGGGCATCCCACTCGGCTTGGCTACGCGTGATCAAGGGGGACACAAAGACGACATGGTTCGCATTGTGCAGATTGCTCCCTGCGGCTTGCTCCGAATTGATCATCTGCACGAGGACTCGTTTGCTGCCCTCTTTGAACAACTCCAGCGCCGCAGACTCGCCCTTCAACACGATGTCATTTGGTGAAACGTAGGTGATTCTGCCTCGTTCGGCGGCAAGTGCCGCATGGATGTCGTCCATGATGACCTTGTTTGGTGCAAAGACGACCGCCTGGTCATCGGCTGGCATTGCATGGATTAACCTGACGATACAGTTCGCTTTTGGTCCATGTAGTTCCATCTTCGGGTCGAGGTAGGGGCCGGGATCCGTAGTGATAGCACCAGGGCCCAGGTCGCCGGCGCGAACGACACGAGGGGACGCCGAGAGCTTGCTCAAGGGAATGCAGACGTCCGATATCTGCCGAGTGCAGCCGCGAATGCCACAGACACGTGACTCGTGGCCCGCAATCTCTCTGGGAAGAGAGCAATGGACGTGGCCGCATTCAAGCGACATGTGATGCGTTTCCAAGGCCTGCGGATCCGGGTGGAGGCTGCACGACCATTCACCTCGCAGCACCTGGACAATGACCTTTTGCAAGTTGCAGCGTGAATGTGCTACGACAAGCCGGTCAATGAGCACCGAAAGCTTGTCGACGGTGTGCATGAGCTGGTCGAAGCACACTTCCATGTTGCCTCCACGGATTCTCTGCTTGCCCTCGAGAGGGATATGGTCCGTCTTGGGCAAACAGCCTTCGAGAGAGATGTACTCGTCCTCGGAAGCTATGCCAAGCTCAGCTTTGATGACGCGTTTTTGTAGCACATCCGCATATTCCACGCTCTTGGAGACGAGACCAAGCCGGGTGCATTCCTCTTGCCAGTCTAGCTTGGAAAGCTTTGTCTTGCCCACTCTGTCCTTGATCCTCCTCTCGACTTCGAGAACCACGTCTTGAGGCACAGCGTCAAGGTTTCTGAAACGAACTTGATCCTGCGCTTGAATAGTCTCAAAGTCGAAGGCGGGAGGATCCAGAGCGAGAGGCCGTCGCAGTTCGCTAACGGGCACAAGGCTCTGAGCCGCTTCGGGGTGCGCCTCTCGGTAGCGTGTCTCCCAAGGAACTTTGTGCTCCCATTCCATTTTGAGAAGGCCTTGAATGTACAGTGGCAGTCGATCCCAAGCCCGCTCATGCGCAAGATACCAGCGCCGCGAATGGAGTGGTGTTTTGATAAGGAGCTTGCTGAACCTCTCCAGGTAGCCTTTCTTCTTGCGCAGTGACGTGGATCTGCCTTTCTCAGAGGGCTCAGGAACATCCACGGGGACGACCGCAAAGCTCATTTCGTCCCATAAAGCTCCGATCTTGGCCTGCAGCGCCTCTTCGTCGTACGTGATGGCACCCACCGTGGGATCAAGCCCGTGCAGCGCATCAAGCTCTTGGTGCAGGCCTTCGTCCCAGATGAGTATGCGAAGGCCAGATGCAAATGCATCCCAGCCAGAATAGCGAGCAGTATCGATATCGAGAATGGTCTGGATGAAAAGCTCCAGGCTCTGGTAGTAGTTGAAGTATCGGCTTTCTTGCACATCGAGCTTCGACACGTGCTCACGGAGACTGATGTATGCACTGCGGTAAGCAAGATAGATGGCCTTGGCGAGCAGCTCGCGGCCGAGGTCTTCCAAACCCCGGATATTCTGCAGGCTCATGTTATATATGGCCTCTGCGACCAGACCCGTAGACTCAACCTGTCCCGCCACGGCGTTGCCAGACTGCTGCTGGACGTCCTTGAAAGAGGCCGATGCGCGGATCGTCAGAGCCTCCATGGCCCGCTCTGTACCGAGCAACTTGACCTTCCAATCCACCAGGCTCATCAGACGGCGGCGCGGATCAGCAGCAACCGCGTTGGCATTGAAGGTCCGACTGCTAAGCTCTTGTTGAAGCTCCAAGTACGAGATCAGGGCATTGGTGGACTGCGAGAGCACAAGTGGTTTCTGGATGGATGTGACCTGCTTCATGGTGCGCGAATTCTTCCTCATGAACGTCTTGACGAAAGCCAGGGCTTGCTGATGTCGCTCCTGCAATAGTCGAGTGGAGTGGCGACTTGTATACAAGACTGTCTCCTCCAGATTGGACAGGGGCTTCTCAGGAGGATGTTGGCATACAGGAGGTTGGCGTCCCTTGACGAGAGCCAGCGGACCAGCCAAATGAACACTGAACAAATAGGCGATCTTGCAAACATCGCCCAGTGTGGCGAGGGGCGGCGTGCCAGATAGCATCCACTTCGACATTGCAGCCGCGTTGGCTACAAACTCGGTGACCTCGACATTGGTATACGGGAACTCGTCCCAAATAATGCGCGAGAAGCTAAACAGCTCGAGGAGCAACGATGGTCTGCCCTTCACCAAAGCAGGTGATGGCGGATAAGTCCCTGCGCCACCTCTTGCATCTTCCAGCATCGCACTCAGCGCGACAAGCGCTTGGGTGCGTTCAGAACTGGGCAATTCCATGATCCCCGAGAGCTGGTTGCGGGCGAGACCGAGCGCGATTTGCGTTTGTCTGTACCACGCACGATAGACCCTGGGTGTGCTCGTGATGTTCAAGCTGGTATTGGAGTATTTGAGAAGCTCGTCGTGATAATCGGGCTCTTGGAAGATGCGGTTGCTGCAAATGACGATGTCTGCCTGTTGCAACTCGCCAACGGTCATACTCTGCAGTTGAGAGAAGGTTTGGATGACATGAATCACGTAGTTCTCGTTGAGGAAGCGCTGGGCTTCCTTGCTCCACTGATCTGTAAGCTGGTTTGGAACAATGACCAGCGTAGCATGCAGATGAATCAGGTCCGCCATAGCAGCGTTGTCTCTTCTCGAGTCCATGAACACGCCTCTGTCGATCGTGTGCTGCCGGTCGATGAGGCCAAGGCATACAGCGGTCTTGCCAAAGCCAACGCTATCTGCCACGACTCTACCGCGGCGGACAACGGGTCTCGTCACTCGTGAAACAGCTCGGAGGCGCAGATGGTGCAGGTAAACCTCGGCCGTCGCTTGCTCTGTGAATCCAAGTTCGCCCGCATCGTTCTCTCGAGATAGCATCCACTCCAATGAAGCGAGTTGTTCTTCAAAGAGCGCCTTGCCCTCTCGGAAGCCGCTTGGATGTTTGCTAGTATGGGGCAGCTGGTGCAAAGCTGGGGGGGCTTGTATTGAGAGAGCAGGTAGACTCGGGCGCGCGTCCTCAAGGAGGCCAAATTCTAGTGCAAAGGTAGCCCTAGTTGGTGTGGATTGCTCGCAATAATGCGGGTGAACGGGCAGCTGAGACCTTGCCTCTTGCATCAAAGTATGGGCGCGTCCGACAATGCGGATGTCCACATACGAGACGCCTTTCATTTTCTTGTTGTGAGCAACGAGGCGCGGATCAACATTATGATCAATGCGCAAAGCCACAGGCTTGTTGCTGCTGCTTGCGTAGTAGGCTTCTTGGTCGGCTTCCAGATGCGTGGCAACGACGGGGCCCACAGCCCTGCTGGTCGAGGCACCTGGTTTGGCCCATTCCACGGCCGGAAGCCTTGGAGCACAACGGCCACAGTCCTGCTCGAGGAGGTCTTCCTCGGCAATCTGCATTCTGCCTTGTGCAATGCCCCGTTGCTCCAAGCCCAGGATGGCGCGCTCGACAGCTGCGTAGCAGGGTCCGATCAGACGGCAGAACTCGGCAAAATCAAGCTGCTGTGTAAAGTCCAGGCCTCTGAGTGTCTTGACCGTAGCCTCAATGGCCTCGGCAGAGTTGCCAAAGACGGGCAACGACATTGTCAGTAGAAGCTGGTCTCGATAACAAGATAGCTCGCCCGTCGGGTCATGACGCGCGGCAGACTCTTTTAAACCGCCAGATGCGCAGAATCCGTCTTGTGCGCTTCCTCCAAACAAGCGAAAATCTACCGGCGGCCGGGCCGGGAATGCTCGAGGGCCATCACCCAAACTATCGGCAGCGACAGCGGCAGAGACAGCGGGTAGTTCCACCAGGTGCTGTTCGAAGGGGATCCAATGGCCGGTAATGAATGCACTGACCGTGATCTTGCGGTTCTGCGTGGATGGATAGCTTGCCTCCATCTCTTTGAGCATCTGATGGATCTGGTTCTCGCAGCAGATACGGAGCAAGACTGGTCGTGTTTCTGCTACCGGGGTTCTGCCCATCTCGCGGCTGACAGTCGAAATCACAAACTCGTCCCTGTGTGCAGGACCGATTGGGTTCACGTCCTTGAACATGAAAAACTTATCGGAGCCAGCATGATGGACCCAAAGAGCGTCCTCGGGAAACCCGCATTCGGGGTGATACTTCCACGTCGAGCCCTGCAGAAACTGTATGCTGTTTTGCACATCGTGTGGTAGATTATGCAAACCGGACATCGCTTCGAGGTGTAGCTGGCGGTCATCGCGAAGAACGAACTCGAGCTGGAGCGGGGCCCTGCAAGGAAGCCAGAGACTCCATTGTACGGGAAACTGACAGGAAGCAGTGGAGGCGACGACAGAGCGTGCAATGGGTTGGCCAGTCCCGTACCTTGTAATGATTTTCTTTCCGACCTCAGACCATTCGTCGACATGGAGAGTCCAAGTGATGTTGTCTTTGTTAATGATTGCTCTGAGAATGAAGCAATCCTTCGCGACATATTCGATGCGAGTAGCTTCAGTCACTTCGATAAAACGGAGTTCATAGGTTGTGCTACTGAAGCCAGCAATAATAGAGTTGGCGAGAACCTCCATCTCTGTCTGTCCATAACCGCAAGAAGCAAACATGTTGCGAAGACGTAGAGTGCTGGCGCTAGGCACGGCTCCATGCATGGGCAATATTGCTGGGAAAAACTCACGTACTCTGGCTTCTGCGTGTGCGAAGCTCAAGGATCCAATCTGGTCATACATCTGTGGATGTTTGCTCATCTTGTGTCGTGGGTTGCCTTTGCAAGACTTGCAGAGCCAGACTTCACACACCTCGCACACGTAGAGCTCCATACTACTGTACGAGAGAATGTGATGGCACACGCAGCGTCGTCGAGCCAAGTGGCCCAGCTGAAGGATCTCGGCCACGTCAGTCTTGGGCAATGAGTGAGCGGAAAGCACGACATCAAGCTCCTGGCGTACGCCCAAGTCCAAGCTCGTAGCCTCGGAGCGGAAAGAGTTGCAATCGCTAGTATCGGTATCCTCAAAGTCTCTCTTCTCGAACAATGTGGTGAGCCAGGCCAGCCCATGCTGATGGTCGTGCTCAGCAATGCCCGCCAGGGCTGCCAGCATGGTCGCGCCGACCACAGTGGTAGTCATGGCATTGCCAGCAAGATCTTGAAGCTGGGCCTGGGTCTCGGTGCTCATGTCAAGGTTTTCTATTGGCAGACCTTGAAGCCTCAAGGCTTCTGAACCTGTGATGGGACGCGCTTCCAATGTCAAGACTGGAATGGCGCTCGGGGTTAAGCAGCCAGTGGCGCCAAAGGCCGTCCTTGTGTTGACCCGGTCGACATTCTGGCTGCAGTCTATGATCTGAGCCTTGTATCGGGGGTCGTAAGCGCTGTGTTTGGCGTTCTTGCCATGGGTGGCGATGAGGAAGATACACTCGAGCAGGTCAGATACGCGGTTGGTTTGCTTAGCCTCCCATGGCTTCCACATGTTTGCCGGTGCGTTGGAGCTGCCTGTCTCACTCCATTGTATCCACGGCCTGAGATCCGGAATGTCGTGCAGGCGCCTGAAGGCAAGGTGGCGAGACCGTGAGAAACTCCAATCGGTATCCCTGTCGCGCATCGACTGGGCAGCGATTTCCATCTCGTTGCGTGCGCGGTTGAGCTCGTGACTGTTGACTGGCAAGAGAAAGTCGGTCACCGAGCTCGAGTATCTTTGCTGTAATTTGCCCACAGCGACACCAAAGGCATCGCACAGTGCCTGAGCCCCATCGCGGCCAAATGCGTCCTGGTTGAAGGCGATGAGATACTTCCGGCTTCGGGTCTGGGGCAGGTAATAGTTCTTGGTGTCGAGTTTGACAAATGTCGCAACGTACCCACACAGAGGAAATATGTACGAGGTCGTGCTCTGCCAGGGCGCGGTTTCCACGTTTTCAAAAATGACAATCTTTGGCTGACGCTCGTAGATGTAATTCATCGCTCCCGCAAACGTCGTGGACGACGTGCGAGTCGTGCCCTTCTTTTGCATGAGACCTTCAATACACTTTCGCCAGTCGGCGTGATTGAGATCGTGCTTGGTGAGACTTCTGCTGCCAACCGTTTTCCTGCGAGTCTCGTACAACTTCTTCCACGCCGCATTAGCCGAGGCCAGACCCTCGAACTCCTTGGTACGGTTTGGGTTCAGTGCTGAAAAGTCAACGCACGAAGTACCTGCTACGAACAGGTCGACCTCGGGAATTTCAGCTTCGACGCCGGACACCAGGCGGCTACTTGAGAGTTAGCGCTGCTGCGTAAGATGCAAATGGGGGGAAATACATATCACGGAAAGGACTTACGCTGTCTTGGCTCCATCTACAGCAAAGTCTTGAGCATCTCGGAAGAGATATTGCGGCTTGCTGTTGCGTAGCAGAAAGGCCTGTTTGAATGGCTCAATTTCGCAGCCAAAGGCATTGATGGTTGTGAAAACTTGCTGGTTTTCCTCGTTCTTGAGCATGCCAAAGAGCTTCAGAACGTGGAGTGGTGCATCTGTGCCAGAACAGATGGTGCCGACGCGAATGTAGTATTGTCTGCCGGAGTCGACATAGTGCTGTAGGCCGATTGGTGAAGCCGACTTGATCATGTTTTGGATGATTTCACGCAAGTTGAAAAGAGGCGGCTTGGAAGTGTCGGGACCAGATTCATCAGCCTTACCGGCGTCCTGATCATCATCCTCAGCAGCAGCAGCAGCAGCAGTAGCAGTAGCATTGGCATCGTCAACGTGATCTTGAACGTCAGCAAGCTCATCAGCCAAGCCAACATTCTGACGGGAAGTCTTCGTCTGCGTGGGCCTCGAGCTCGTGGTTTTTCGTTTCTTCTTGATCGCAGCGTCATCGCAGTTCTTTACAGATGTTGAAGACTTGCGTTTCAGTCCCTGAAGCTCCTTATTTGCAGGCGAACCAGGAGAGAGCGATTCTCCCGGGGCATTGAGAGGAAGGAGTGCGCCGCCTGTACTGAGTTGAGTGGGATGCGCTGGATCTGACTGATCGTTGTTATGCGACGGATCCTCGGCCGTGCCAATATGAAGAATGCCATCATCGCTGGCCGCATTCTCCAAGCCGCACGCACTTGGGGACATATCTCTGTTCGATGTCGACGGACAGAAAGGATCAAGCTCCGTGTCTCGGTCATGACCAGACGGATCCATCCTCGCCCTCGATGCCACCAACAGGCACACCACTACTGTGAGGAGCGGCCAAATGGGTTTGAAATGCGAGTCCGAGGATGAGACAAAGCTATTGTTTCTTGCTGCAAACAGACAACCGAAGAAGCACGAGTATAAGGCGTCTGCATAACAAAGATCAAAGAGGAGGATTTGCAAAGACTGAAGCTCAGGATGATAAGGGGGCAATGCAGTGAGGTGGAAGAGGGAGGGAGAGAAAGGAGCTTGGAGGTGGAGGAGTGAAGAACAGAAGGTAATGAAACAATTCTGGAGGGAATAGTGGGTGCCAAAGCAAGAGCTCATTAGCTGCAAGTTGAGCAGCTATACTATCGGCGATCTCACAGTTGAAGGCCATGCTTTTTGGGCCGTCGATGTGATGCTTATTTGCTGGTGGGGTTGTGACGCCGATATTGATATGGGAGGATGGGGTCGACGCCTGGGTCAAATAAACGTAGGGAAGATGTGTGAAGCAACCACAGTGAGTCGTCCTGAGTCTGAGCAAGATGCATTGGATATGACACAGGCAGATCCGTCGCCTTTTCTGTTGCAAAAGATGGAACTTGTGGGCTTCAGCTGGGAGACCAGTGTGAGTTTCTGCCCAAGGCCATGAGCATTAAGTAAATAGTGTATAAGTGGACATGGGATATTGAGAAGAGAGGAACCAACAGTAGAGGTGATAACTAGGTCTTGTCCAGAAGCATGAAAGGTATGAGCTCCTGTGAAATATTAGGTGCTGAAGCAGGTTACAATATCCCCAATCAAAAAACAACAACAAAGGCGGATCCAGGAAATATGGCGACATCCAGTGGGAAGTCTGATCTTCACCTCAGTATAGCTTGAGGGAAAGGCTTCAAGGCTTGAAGCCTTGTTCCCCGCGGTCAGCAATCTTCATGGCACTTGAAACAAGGTAGCTTAAAGAGCAGCTTGCATGCTATGCCGAGAATCCTAGCAATATATCTTCCAATAAGGCACTTCGAAAGACGTAAATACATGATATTCGCGAAGTGCTGGGAGATCAATGACAATGGTGAGCCAACAACGAACACGACCTGCAGTCCTGCTATTGGTCATGACTTCTTGAGGAGCGGAATCATCCAATCGTACTTCCCAGACTTCGAATCCTGGAACTGCTCCAGTACGTACGTCTGTCTCTGACTGAGCCTTTGGCGGACGTGCTGCTGATGCATTGTGATATAGCGAGGCTGTGCGCGGGCCCTGGACTTTTTGAAAAAGTAGTTCGCGTGTAAGTGGGCAGTCATTGATTGGGGGCAGGTGCTGTGTATATGTTAGTTAATTAGAAGATAAGTTGTGGCAACCAGTTGAGCATATATGGCGAACCTGGGGTTCTCATGTGCTTACAGTCTCGAAGCGCCAACTCATGGATTACACGCAATATCTGTGACCAGCTAAGTACGTACCAGGGCTACGAGGTGGATGCTATTATGATATCGGGTGTCACTAAGCATACTGCCCAAGATAGTCCTGGATCTTGAGGTTGGCACAGTAGATCAAAAGCAACCAATTTTGAGCGCTTGAAAGAGGGTCCGCACTATGACGTAGATTCCAGAGGCTCCAGAAAAGCATGGGACAAAGCCAATGGACGAACTTGTTGCTCAAGTGGCTCATACGGTCGCTGTCAGTACCTCGGTAGGTTTGAAATGCACCCTTGGTGAAGTGTATAAACGGGCGATTAAATCAACTGCGTCGAATACAGAGTCGAAAACGTGCCGAAGGATCACTAGCGTATCTCACCGAGTTCGACACTGTACCATCGAAGGTGGATAGGGAGCAAGAAAAGAGGGCCGAGGCCTCGAACAATGTGACATGATAGTATTCTTGCGTTGTATGGGTTAGTCTGGACGGAAGACATGATAATAATCAGTCGCGATATAGTCGAGAGTTGGTAGTAGAGCTAACTATCCGCGCCGGTCAACAGAAAATGAGTTTTCCGAGAGGATAAGTAGCAGCATTGGTTTCGTGGTCGATTCTCGATAGTGTATCCGTATCGAGATGGATGAATGCATTTTGGCATTGGAAAGGAAGCTGTCGTTGGATTGGTGTGTGTGCAGACCCCTTAGCCCAGGAAAGCAGGGTCTGTGTCAATGACGATTTGATCACACCAGCCCCAGGCACCGCAGCTCTTCCCAATGCGCCTGTGCGCCAAGCGGGCATCGCATGGGGGTCGCGTCGTCCCGTCCCGTGTACATAGTGATCCTATGAACAAATATTGCGCGTCGGCCTTATCGATACACTTCCTGTTGATGATGGGAGACCACCAGCATGGCTGCAACCTCAAGCTTGTCGCCCTTGTCGCGCACGCCAACCCCCTTCTCGGCTTACCATACGGCAGATGAAGGTGCTTCCAATCCTGGCGAGGATGTGACGGACATTAGCAGCCCCGGCGAGGCCGGTGAGGAGGGGTTCGCGTACCACCAAGCCAAAGAGCTACCGAACGAACTGAGGAGTCGTTGCCAGATCCACATCGAGGAACAGACCTGTGAGTCGCCTGGGACCTGGTTTCCAATGCCTTCGCCTGCATACAGGCAGCCCGCACCCTACTAAAACATGCCTCTGGCTAGATGCCGCTGCTTTGGGTCTGCTTAACAGTCTTCTCTGCGAGGGCACGTCCAATGCCGATGTAGCCAACCAACCGATTCTTGTGCCGCCAGCCTCCCAGCTCGGAGTGCTAGCCACACTCGCAGTCCAACCCAAGCATACCTCCAAGCTCGCCAACTCCGATAGTCACAATGTTGCGTCATTGTCTCTCTCGTACTTGCGCAACTTGTTTGCTACCGTAGGTCCGGTCCACGCCAACTTACGAGACGCATTCATCTACCGCGGCGATACTGGGCGGCGCCGTCGTAGCTTCGAAGCTCTGCCTCACAACGGCCCCGAGAGCGATGATGACCATATACGAGGA
This sequence comes from Coniella vitis, assembly GCA_011317545.1. Taxonomy (NCBI): domain Eukaryota; kingdom Fungi; phylum Ascomycota; class Sordariomycetes; order Diaporthales; family Schizoparmaceae; genus Coniella; species Coniella vitis. The sequence goes on from WUJK01000008.1 coordinate 1,590,933, forward strand.
AAGACAGCAAATACGGGCAGTGTTTGGGTGCGTGGTCAAGACTTTTGGAAGGTCCTTGGCTGGGCTTTCAACTGCAGCGCCCTGTATCCACACCGGTGGAGATGGTGGAAGCCATGGCTCGAGTATATGGTGGATGTACTGGACGAAGACTATCTGGAAAGGCGACGTCTTGATGTGGAGCAGCAGAATGCCAAGGACTGTCCTGACTTTCCCATGGTGCGAAACTCGCTTCTGGTGTCCTACATCGCGCCGAAAAACAGCCGGTCTAGCCCGCTTAAGGCGATTCTTTGCGCATTGTTTGCCGATGGAAGTGCTTCATCCACAACGACCTTCAAGGAAGTGTTCAAAAACGAGACAAAGATAGCATCTACAACCAGCAAAAAGAGGAAACGGCATCATGTAGATTTGGAAAACGACAACTTTGGCGACTATGATGACGACTCATCGACAGGAGGCTCAGAGCCGCCTACACCTGAACATAAGCGTACGCAAAGCAGAATAGTCGACGAGTCTGTGCCATGGACATCCACATCGCTGGTCGAATCCATTGTCCTACGCCTGCGCCTTTTTGCACTGGTAAGCACCATATTCAGATACAGCGTGACCAGGCTTCTAACTGACTTGGTATGGCTATAGCTGTCTCGCGCTGTTGACGACGTTCCTGAGAGCTGCAATATCAAAATCTCCGATCTCTATCAAAGATTCTCAGAAAAGGTTGCCCAATCACCTGTGCCAGCCTTCGCACGCCTCATTGCCCCACACGACTCTCCGCTGGATGAATCGTCTCTAGTGGCTATTATACAACTCCTGATGCCAATCCTTCTCCCACCAGCTGCTTCAGACCCTAGACATGTGGATCCGCAAGCTGCCCAACACGATCTCGTCAGTGGCACCATTCTGGAGCAGTGCTACCTACCATTTGCATACCGGACCGCTGAGAACAATGCCAAACTATCTCTGGCCATCGAGACGGTCTTTCGAATCATGTGGCGCCACAACTGTGTCCAGTGGACACCATTACTGCAACAGGCCGTGGAACAGGGCGTCAAGGCTCGACACGACAAATCTGTCGCCAAGAAGAATAGCCGCAAGGAAGACGGCGAAAGCTCTGCGCGGGAAACACTACGTGCGTCAGGAAGCCGTATTCTGACATTAGCACATTTGCTGAAACTGCAGGCATCTTGACTGAGTCAAACAGCACAACAGGGCATATTGGACTGATAGGATAGCAGTATTGTCTTACGACATCATTACTGGGCTAGCAGCTCACGGATGGTTGGTTGTTTTAAAATTGTCCAAGTACGGGCGAATTATCATAGTGTCTGCTACATCACACGGCGTTGGGGGTGGGGCGGGGCCGGGGGTTAGAATTCTGAATGTCATGTTTACGGTGGCGTTATATGTTCTTCAACAGGAATGCTTGATACCATGGGCTGTGCGGCCTCAATAATTGAGACGCTCTGCACTTGCTGGGAAAGATTATTGGACTCGTCTTGCTAGGTGTTTAGGGCGACTGCAACACAGTGTCGGCATTATGTTTAGCTTATTTTTTGACGATAAAATACATTTTCTTTTCCATAACACTTGTTTGTCACCATTAGCGATATCATCGCCTTGATGAAGTAGGGTTCCAGCCCTGAGGTTGCCAATTTTCACTTGGCCCTGCCGGACGGTGCTGCTTCCACGGATCCTCCCTCTCTGGATTCTTTTTCGGCTCTTGCGGCCGAGGCATATTTGAAGCTCCCACCTGGTCTTCTGCCGAGGCAATGTGATCGGATCTCGTCTCTCCGGCTTGCTGGCCGTCAGCCCTGGCAGTCACAGCAGCGGCAGCAGCATCACCGCCACTACGGCTCTCCAATGCTGGGGCAGGCTGGCCGTTGACCTCGCCGGGAGCATCCATCATCCTGGGCTTGGCCTCCCAGCGGGCGTCGGCCTCGGCGGCCAGATACTTGATGCGAGCCTGGCGCTGCACTTCGGCGTGCTGCTCTTGGATAGTGGGCGGACGCTCACGCATGTTGCGCAACCATTGGTGCCATTGCGGTGGTACTTTGACCTCCCCGTAGTGCGTGTCGCGCGGGTACTGCACGATGCGCCGCCAGCGGACAGGCTCGCCTGGGAGAGGGTCGCCGCGGGCCTCACGGAATTCCCAGTATGTGTTGCCTTGGAGATCAAGGCCTGTACGGGAAGCAAACGGAGGAGGAAGACGACGTTAGCATGGTGTCGGCTGGCATGTCTAGAATAGGGATGGTATTGTCAACCAAAAAAAAAAAAACCAAAAAAAAAACCGTGCACTCACCAACCAAAAACCTCTTTCGCCATGGCAGACGAAGAGCTTTCCACTTATACCATGTTCGTAAAAAAGGAGAAATCTGTTTCGAGGACATCTGAGGCGGATGGAAGTCTCGATCCACGAAAGCAGGGTGCAAAAGAAGAGGTAGCCAGAGTCTAAAGGATGTCCTTAAGAAAAGTTGCTCGTTTTTCTCAGCCTGTCGTCATGAGTTGGTAGCACATACACACAATAGTGATGCTGTCGGCGATAAGCACTTTCTGCAGCGCTCCCATTCGATAAGACACGGGCGCACCCCCTGCGGCGCTGGTCCCCCAGCGGCAATACTACTATGTACTATGATATTATGGGGCTGTATAGTAGCAAGCAAGCCCCACTTTGACTCTTTAAGGCGGCGGCGGCTTGTGAGTCCCCTGATTCCGCTGTGACGTCTAGGTGCTGTACTATGTAAGGCCGGCGCGGCGGGCGAGCTTGGGCCTCAAAGGGGGGGCTGAACGTCAGCCAAGGGGCAGTTGGGAGGCGGGGAGAGAAGCCCTAGAATCGTCCAGTGACCAGGATGGGCGCCCTGACGCCGCAGTGACAGGAGAACATGGCAGCGCCACCCGTCAGGGATAGCCCGTAAAGCCTGGGCTCTGTTAGGGGCTGCCGCGGAACTGCTCTGGGCCTATTCGGGCTGCTATGGCTCTGGCAAGCTCTGGTTAGGCACTAAGAGGTGCTGGAGAACACATGCTGCTCATGGCGTGGGGTCCTAGCACATCCTACTTACTGTCATAGTCCCATGCAGAATGCCATTTTCATCTCGTGCTCCCAATCCAGCTTTCTTGCAATTTAAACACTTTATCCACCACGCAATCTCGCCCTCTCCGTCTTGAATGAAGCACCCCTTCGTGTCCGTATTCATAAGCCATCTGCTAGATAGTCAACAAAGTCCCTGGCCGTTGCTGTCGATCTGCCGTTGTGCGGGCATCTTGCTGCTTCCTTCTCTCGAGCAGCCGTTGTGTTGCAATACAGCCTTGTTTTGGTGCCCGCGCAACTTTTCAAAGTGACACCTACGTCAGCGCTTTTTGAAACGGGGGGCCAGCTTGTCCAGCATTTGCGCAAGAACCAGCCAGATCCAGCCAGACCCAGTCTCTGCTGCCTCGGCTTTAGAGCACTGCTACGACCCCTCTCTCTTTCCCATCCTTGCGAAATCACGACTTGCTGGCTGCGCGCGGCGCAACAACACCACCCTCTGCCACTGCTAACCGGTACAGCCGGGTTCAACGATAGCGAGCACGAAGGCCAGCAAGCACACCATGTCTGTTACGTCCTTGGACCGAGACTTGCGCAAGCTGCGGCTCGAGAAATACACACCTCAAGCGGCAAACGAAGTGCGAGCATGGATTGAAAGTGTTTTGGGCGAGCGCCTGCCTTCGGGCGACCTGCTTGAAGGGCTGAAGGACGGTGTTGCGCTCTGCAAGTAAGTCGGTACATCCTATTAGGACTCTATATCTGTTTCAAGAGGATCGAGCGGGCTGAGACCTTCCTGTGTGGCGTATACAGACTCGTCAACCGCGCCCTCCCTCCTCCGGGCGTCAAGTTCAAGACCTCGGCCATGCCATTTGTGCAAATGGAAAACATCTCACACTTTCTCCGCGCGTGCAAGTCCCCGCCGCTCAACCTCCAAGAACACGACATGTTCCTGACGGTCGATCTATACGAGTCCAAGGACCCCGCTCAGGTCCTCCAGTGTCTGGGGGCTTTTAGCCGCGCCGCCAACCAGGTTGCACCGGCTGCTTTTCCGACAGCGCTGGGCCCTCGTGCCGTAGGGCTGAGTCCCCAGCGGACCGGCACGCCGGGCCATCTCTCGCCCACGCCTACTGCCACGAGCGCTTTTGGTCGCCCACGAGGCCTCTCCAGCAGCAGCAATGCCTCATCTGCCTACAACGTACGCTCAGCGTTAAAGGCAACCAAGACAGGCGACTCTGGCACCGGCCGATTTTCGCCGAACCCCAGCCCCACGACGCAAAACGGGCCCCGTTCGCCGTCGGTCAGCAGCTGGAGCAGCCGGGCACACGAAGGCGTCACATCGCCGGCCTGGAATATCGCGCAATATGGATACATGGGCGGCGCCAGCCAAGGGAACCTGGGTATTTCGTTTGGTGGGCGGCGGCAAATCACTAGCGCTGGGCCGGCAGTGCCCAGCCTTGCTGAGAAGCAAAAGCTGCGCCAGCACAAAGAAGCCGAGGAGCAGAGGCAGCGAGAAGAAGAAGAAGCCCGCCGTCGCGCACAGCTCGAGGCTGAGAAAGAGACGGCGCGGCTGGAGGAGCAAGCCCGTCAACGCGAGGAGAAGGCGAGGCTTGTAGAAGAGAAGCGTCGCTGGGAAGAGGAGGAGCGCCAGTGGAAAATTACCGAGGAAAAGCGGCGCAAGGAAGAAGAAGCGGCAGAGAAGCGTCTGGCCGAAGAACGAGGCAAGGTTAGGAGTAGGGCCAACTCTCGGCTACAAGGACAGTTTTTGAGCCAGTATCAGGCGGAGAATGGCATTGGTGGCGGCGGCGGCAGCAACAGCAGCAGCAGAGGCAACAGCAACGTGGACGATCCAGCACAACGGATCCGGGAACTCGAGGAGGAACTGGCGCGAGCACGTCAACGAGAAGCTGAGTACGAAAATGAGCGCCAGACTAGGCTGCGGGTAAAGACGGATGCTAAGGCTAGGATCCGTTCACGTAGCCGACCGCGATCCTCCACCGGCACCCCTACCAGACAGGACTCATGGGCCCGCGGCGACGACTCGGACGGCGAGGGCCTCAAGCAGGCATGGCAAGAGCGCAAGCCGCGCCCGCTGCCACCACCACGCCAAAACTCTCGCCCGCTTCCCGACCCAACAGCGGCGACGGCAGCAGCAGCAGCAGCAACATTAGCACCACCTCCTGCCGCTACCAAGGTGCAGACCCACCGCACAGGCGAGACCTCGCCCAAGGTAATCAAGACACCGAGCCCGGTTGCGACGTCCAGACCCCTGCCAGATCCCCGAAAGTACTCTCAGTCCCCACCGACCTTAACATCCTCTTCCCAGATGAACCGTACAGACCGCTTCCTAGCTACAAGCCCCGCGCCCGTGCAGCAGCAGCAGCGGCAGCAGCAACCGCCCAAATCACCCACATACTCTCGCGAGCTAGGTGCCACTGCTGAGCGCGATGCCGAGGACCGCCGTCGCCAGCAGACGCAACAGCACACCAAAGCCGGTGGATGGGCGTCCAAGTCGCTGCTGGAGCGCGAGATGGAAATGGAAAGACAGCGACAGCGTGAATGGGAGGCGTCGCAAAAGGAGACGGCCAAGGCAGCGCGGACGGCGGACGGCGTGGATGGAATTGGCGGCGGGATGGGAGGCAGGTGGGATGTGGGACAGTGGGCTGGCTTCACGGGCGGGGATAACCAGAACCGCGGGACGCAGGGTATTGGCGCGGGCAGGAGGCAGATTGTCGGCCCTCGGCCGCTGCCCAACACGCCGGGCTCGGGGCCTTAAGGAGTGAGGGATGCTGGATGCTGTGACTACAGGTCCCCGCGATCTGTGGTGGAAAAGGAGTCTAGATTGCCACCCAAGGATGAAGATGGGCCTGGCACGCATGGTCCAGGGCCCGGCCCTGTCCGTGGTAGTGGGTGGGTTTTTTTGACATTGGCAATTGCTTTGCGGTATACCCCTAATTAATAGTACTTCCAGTTCTGCAGAGTACTATTCGCTTCTTTTTCAGCAGGGGCAGTGGGAGGATCTCTTCCCTTTCTCTTTCCGTGTTTCCTCTGGCGGTACGGGAGATGTACTTATTATTGCTTCTATTGGTCGGATCAGACGAGTACTATGTACTGTGCGTCCCTTTGGCTATGCGTTTGCCTCGATTTGCTGCGCAAGACGACCGAGATCTGTCTCGTTTGGGCTGGTCGAGGCGAGAATTGAGAGTGCAGCAGAGCATGCGCGCTGCTTTTTGCCACGATTCAGGCTGTATTACCTAGTATTTAGCCGGTACATACATATTAGTGCCATTGCATCGCTTGGCCTGGCCTCTGCCATGTACAATTCCTGAGTGATGACTGCACCGTCTTTGACACTCGTCAACTGGAAATTGGTAGCTCCACTGTGTCGTTGCCCGTGAAGGACAAGGCGTGGCCAAGATGGGACTGTTTCTCTGCTCGGTATCACGTGAGACATCTCTCGACGCTGGTACTTCCTTCTCCTTCCGGACTTGGAGAATGCAACAGACAGCCTTGCGGCTGTGTTCCCATTTTCCGAAGATCGGAGCTCGGCTGCTTGGTTCTTGGCAGTCCATGCTCATGCTCTCTTTTCCACTTTCGTCATTCGACCTGCATAGAACTCGCGACTTGGAAGCGAAACAAAACCCAATTGCATTTATCCTTTCTGCTCTCTTGCGGACCGTCAATCCGTGATTCTTACAGTGCTACAGGGTAGCGCGGCCTGTGACTGGTGGGACTCGGGACGCTACTATGTCCTTGGATAGCGACGGGGCATGCTTTTCTCCATACTGCCATCGCCACCAATTGCCGAGTCCACACATACAGTCCCGACAAATCAGTCTCTTGTTCGGCTTCTCCATGTCGAGCTTATTACATCCTGGCTCATGACCTCCTCTTTTCCCCTCAAGATATGTTGCAGAATGCGGGGAGTCCGAGCACGCGCATACATGCATCATCCATATAAGAACTTGCGGTCAAGCATGAAGAGATTTGGGGAAGAGGCCTCGACCGCGTGTGGTGTGGTGGAAGTCTCTCCTCGTCACTGAAGACTGCTGATGCATCTGGTTGCCGCCTTGGTGCAGGATGGCTCTCTTGACGCACTTGGGGGCTGCTGTTGCCCTCTTGGTCCCCGTGGCCCTGGCGACGCCGTCGCCTGCGAGCATCAACGCAGGTCTGACGATCCTCATGAACAATGATCTTCAAGGCAAGTGTTCATATGACCATCTTTGTTGCCTCATCTCGCCATGAAATAGACGGTCTCTTTGCAATTATGGATTGACACTAACCCGCCGTGCGCACACCAGGCATAAACAGCCCATATCTAGATTCCGCAGTGATACTTCTCAGCGGCAGCTCCTACGAGGATGCTGTCGCTGGGTGCCACGCCATTGGCGAGCAGCTATGGTCTCCTGACGAGAGACAAGACTACAAGAAGGCATCTCCCAATAGGCAGACAGCGAGCATTCAATCCATCCTGGACTACCTCGTCTACCAAGGCCATGCGGACCAGGCCTCGCGGTTCTGGGTGGCCCCAAGCAGCAGTGATAGCACGTTGCGGACCATGACTGTCTCAGGTCAAACGTCCGACGTGCAATCATCAAAGGCTAATGGTCTTGTTCTTCCCGCTCTCTGTACGCAGTCTGCGCCCTTGGCCACAGCTTCAAACACGTCCACTGCGGAAGAATGGCAGATTTCTGTGCATTCCAATAACGAGGACCTCATTGGGTGAGTCCGGATCATCTGCTGCGCAACTGCAATGAGGAGGGAGACAAAGCACTGTCTGCACGATCCGGCGCTTCTTCCGAAAGGAGGCCAGAAATAATAATAAACAAGAAATGCTGACAAGTCTGCTACTTTTTTAGCTTTCGTGACCGCACTTCTTTCCGTTTTTACGGTGTCCGTTATGCTGAACAGCCAGAGCGCTTCACTTATCCGAAGCTCTACTCGGGCTCTCGGCGAACTGTTTCCGCTACAAACTTTGGCAGCGAATGCGCCCAGGGTACAGATACCGGCTCCGAGGACTGTCTGTTCCTCAACATTTGGACGCCTTACCTACCACGTAGCCCCGGTTCGGCTTCAAGCTCGTCCAACTCACCAAAGACGTCCCATGGCAGCAGCACTCTCAAGCCTGTCATGGTCTGGATCCACGGCGGTGGCTTCGCGTCTGGCACAGGCAGCGACAACACCTTTGACGGCGGAAGTCTGGCTTCCCGCGGAGACGTAGTCGTTGTGACCATCAACTACCGCCTCTCGACGCTAGGGTTCCTTGCCCTGGCCGACGGATCAACGAATGGCAATTACGGACTTGCGGACCAAGTAACGGCGCTTGACTGGGTTATTGCAAATATTGCCGACTTCGGCGGCGATGCCAGTCGCCTCACAATCTTTGGCCAGTCGGCCGGTGCGGGTTCGGTCCGCGCCCTCATGGCCTCTCCGCAAGCGCTGGGTAAGTTCGCCGCCGCCATCCCGCAGAGCAACCTGGGTGGGCTCGGATACGGCACGTCTTTCTCCGAGTACTACAGTATTACAGAAGAAGCCGACTTATTTGGCGATGCGATTGTGGCCGAAGCCAACTGCACGAACGCGACCTCACAGGTCGACTGCTTGCGGCAGTTGTCCGCTTTTACACTTCTTACCCTCCCCACGACGGCTGAATACATCGTCCAGGACGGGACGTACGTCACCGCGGACCACCTGCCGCTGGACAACTCTGCTGGCGTGGCACCCTACAAGCTTCTCATGGGAGTCATGCGCGAGGATGGCGCAGCAGTCGTCGCGTATCCTGAAACCACAAACGAAACGACATACTTGCAAGAGATAGGCTGGCCGATTCCACCAGCGAGCCTCTTCCCTATCCCCTCCGCCAGCGTCAGCACCAACCAAAGCCTCGATCTCTTCAACATGACCGCGCGCTACATCACCGATGGCACATTCCGGTGTATTGATGAGGCAACCGTCTATGCAGGGCTCGACAGTGGGTTGTGGCACGATGTCTACTATTACGAAATGGAGCGCTCCTACCAGCTCTACTCTTGGCCCGACTACGATGTATGCCAGCCGCCCATAACCGCATCCCACCCCTATGGAGACCCATCCCAACCCTACCTTCGGTGTCATTCGGGCGACTTGTATGAGGTGTTTGGCAACATTGCTTTCCAGGGACTGCCATTTCGAGACGAGTTTGATTTGCCATTTGAGCAAATGGTGCTGGACTCGTGGGCTGCCTTTGCACGTACATACAACCCGAATCCGGATGAAGAATTCTTGCAGGCGAGGGGGTACACGAATACGTCTGCCATCCTAAAAGCCAAGGGGACATGGAAGCCAGCAATCAAGGGTAACTTGGCATTGAGGGCGCTGGCTTGGCCGCCGTATCAAGGCACCTTCCGGGAAACTGCACAATGCAATTCCATTGGGCTGCCTTTGACTTACTATGAGTGAAGCGTAGCTTGAACCCATGGTTATATAGATATAAGACATATACAAAGAGGAAATGTCTGAGTAAGGTTCCATTTTCGAACCCCGGGGGGGGGGAGAAGGGTTCAATAGAAGGCGTTTTCTTTGCCAACCCCCCTGGGAAAGTATTATAGCTCGGATAGACTTGCTACTTGGGGCGTTGAATACACGACTTTGTGGACTCCTCATTTTCAAACCCCAAGAACCATTTTTTGTTATAACGGTTACTTTCAAGTCTCGTCCACGCCATTCGGTGGATGACATTAGAGCAAGCAAGCAAGCAAGCAACCATCTGCTCATTATAAGGCTGCATATCCCACTTCCGAGACCACCCAAGTGGGCCTACATCATGGTAGTATAACACGCGATTGGCTGGAAAAATACAAAAAACAAAATACGAGAAGCCAAAGTGCGTTACATGTATTATAGTATAATACTACCCCCAAGATACAGGTATATAGATTTAAGACTTATTCTTCTTTGCTCCCCAAGGACGTGCGGCTACTGGTCGATATTGATTTAGACGGTGAAAATGAAGAAGAAGAAGTAAATACTACCACGAAGAAGTATACATTTTGGTTTGGGTCAGTTCAATTGGGGTTTCTGGAGATGTGCATCCCTGAGGCCAAGGTCGTCGTTCCTGGTCTTGTTCATCTGAGTGGCCGCCGTAGGGCAAACAAAATAATAGTATACGTACTTACTACATTAAAGGGGCCTACAATGCTCAATTCTGGACCATGTTCGTTTGTATTGAGCTGAGGAGACATATCCATGCTTAATAGCATTTGTGACTGAAAGACGGGACCGGGGCGGGGGAACTTCCTCCGGACGGAAAACTCTACATATGTTTTCGCTTGCTTGTTCAAACCTGATGGAAAGGAACATGTCTTATAGTTTTGATACACTAAGAGACAGTGACTGCAGTCCTAGTCGCCCGTCGCTCTAGAAAGGTAAGGACATGCATGCAGTTCATGTATGGCCTCACGGGAAATCGAACCCCACCTTGGTAAGTCGACCAAGCATCTAGATTTTTCATCTTGGGAGATCAACTTGGCTATACTTGGCGTGGTGGACTATTGAGTAGATAGGATTACATCTTGAGCTTGATATCCAGAAAAATCTGACTCTGCCGTGATGTGAAGAGAAGCAAGTAAAGGAATGATCACTGTTTGGTAGTGCAGGTTCTGCATAGACTCGGTTGAACATGTATTTCAGTGCATACGCGCACACATAAATAGCAAGCAAAGGGCTTATCCTAGATTTTCCGTGACTCTCAACTCCGACAGTAACCCCAAGAAACATCTTGCCGGCGCCACTTGGCCACGCAACCAAAATCCCAAGGATATCAAGACTCACGCCCCGCTGCCGCCGAACCCACGACCCCGTTCCGTACCTACTGAACCTATGAAAACAACAAATAGCAATTCTATCGCAGAGGAGGATGACGGAAACGTGTCGAAAATCATCCAAAATGTCAGGCGATGCTGTTCTCAGTACGTCCCACGAAAGACCTCGCGACGCTTGAAATCATGATTTCGACCTAGATCAATCTTCTTTTGACTGACACCACTGAAGAGCCTGGGTGGTTTATGCCTGAAAGTCTCCGACAGGATTGTTGGCTCTTCCTGGGGCACGAGCTCTGCATGCGGAGAGTAAGGCAGCTCCGTCATTTTTGGCTTGGCAATTTCCATCTGCGCCACTTTGTTGCGCTTCTCTGAGCATATCTTGTTCAGCTCCTGCATGTCATTGGTAATTTGTGCGCGAATAAAAAGCGTATCAGCCGTCGAAGCATCTTCTTCAATTAGTTCCTCCATTACTGGTATGCGAGGCACATAGGTGATCTTGTCGAGCTGCGGTGCGTGGTTCTCCGGTACAATAGACTCGTCCAGGCGGGCCTCGTCGCCCATTTGTAGAAGTTGGTAGATGTCAATCGATTCGCCTGGTGGAATTGGATTTGGTTGCGAGGGAGTGACGCAGTCAAGGTCAACTTCTTTGCGTAGGACATGGTCAATATCAACAGCACTGAAGAAGGCACATGCTTGTGGAAGGTCATTGATGCCAATCTGTTGTGCAAACATGCATCGAGTCCAGATGTTGGCCACCTGCAGCGCCATGGCTGTGCGGTATCGGTCATGGTCCTTGACCAGATATCGAATCTCATCATGCACAGTGATGGCTAGGCGTGCATCGATATTGAAACGGCGGATGAGATAGTCCATGGCGACGATGAGCAGGTGGAGATAGTCGACGCCTGAGCTTTGGATCGCCCAGTTAATTCGGCTGGTAAGGAAGCCGCCTTTGCTAACATAACGGCTCATTAAGGCCTCAGTAATACCCGCTCCCAGTACAGGCGTCCGCGGCCTTTCTTGCTCAGCGAACTCTTCGAGTTTGTTAAAGACGAAAGACTCTGTGCCGCCTCTCCAAAACTTCCGCTTGTACAGCGCCCTGCGATCCGTTTGCATGCCTTTGGTGGCAGTGTAGAGTTTAGTCGCTGTGTTGACTGTGTCGCGTTCAGATAATGAGGGGTTAAATTGTCGCAGCAGTTGGGCGGCAAACTTCAGCCCTGCGCCGTAGATACGGCCATAGTTGAAGATCTTGGCATGGCCTCTTGTGATGCCTAAAATCGAAGCGGTTCGAGAATGTAGGTCTGTACCTGCTGCTTTGGTGCCCTCTAGTGTCATGAAACCAATCGCGTTACCACCATGGATTTTGAAAACCGCATCGCCAAGGACGCTGGCAATCCAGAGCTCTTCAGAGTCGACATCGGCACCAACGAAGCTATACCCTGGCGGTGCTTTCACCATGGCCTTGAGCTCTGAGCCGACGCGGGTCTTTTTAGCATTGCTAGCCGTCAACCATGTGTTTTCGACGGCTCTTCGAGTGATCGTGCCCATGGGTATGATCTGAGGCAGGATGAAGCCCAGCTCTGACTGCTGGTCCTCTGATTCCTCGGCCGGCGCATGATCTCCCTCCTCGACGACCTTCGCCTGCTGATCTTCTGATCCCTCTTTCGGTGGGAGTTCTCCTTCGCCGAAGGCCTGCGAATGCTGGCCCCCTGATTCATTTTTTGGTGGTAGGTTTTCTTGAGAGCCTTCCGGCCGCTGGTCCTCCGATGCGGCTTTCGGCTGGAGATCTCCCTCGACAGAGGCCTCCACCTGCTGGTCCTCTGATTCATCGTTCGCTTGGAGGTCTCCCTCGACAGAGGCCTCCACCTGCTGGTCCTCTGATTCATCGTTCGGTTGGAGGTCTCCTTCGTAGACCACTAATTGCGATCTGATTCTCTCACGAGCACTAATCCAATATGAGCAATAGGCATTCATCTCCAAGGCTTCCTTGGCGTAAGGATACTCGGAAGTGAGTATGCCCTTCTCGAAATAGGCCAAGTAGGACTTGGCCATGGGGTTGGCACAGCGAGCAGTAGGTCCGTCCTTGTGGGGAACCTTAAAGTAGGCGCCCTCGGTATCATTCTTGAGCATTTCAATCTTTTCATCCTTCATGTCGCAAAACGTCATTGCCTTTTGCTTATATGTGCGGACCTCGCTGAGTGGCACGCGAAACGTCCACCCATGCACGTCGGACCAGAAGAGCGGATGCCCATCCCAGGAAAGTCTCAGCAAAAGCGGCGCTACCCTGGTACGAATAGTAAGGTTCATTGGTCCATCTTTTTTAGGGTGCAAATCTTTAAACCATTGTGGCTGTCCTGGCAATTTCTGATTCTTGACTGGTCGCGGCTCTTGGTTCTTTTTGGCCTTTGTCATTTTGATTTCCTGGCCAGACCAATCGAGCTGCTTTAGCCATGGATCCTCGCTCCATTTTTCGGCGTCCTGCTTGATCTCAAGGGCCTTGTACGTCAGGGCTTCAAGGCGTTGCAGTACACCTGTAGAGAGGTCCTGATATGTCGCTTCAGCTTTTTTAATATACCTGTCCCATGACTTGTTGACCGGTAGAATGACTGTGGACATATGGCGCAAAGCTGCAAAGCTGACTGGATGCGGGCAAGTTTCCCGGAAGTTGGGGAAGACAATCGAGTACACCCGATGTGTAACATTCACATCCGCGGCGCAGTAGTTAAGAAGATCGTCGAGTTTGTTGACAATTTGTTCGCGGTTGAGCTCGCCAAAGTCGTCACGAACGGTCTTGTCTATGGACAAGTTCAGGTGGAACTTGGCAACATCACGCAGGGAGTTGATGGAGCTCTTGCCAATCCACAAGTCTTCCTCGTCATTCGAGGTATCGGCATCAAGCATCTTGTTCAACGCAACGCTTTCTGGGTTACGTGCAATTTGCTCTCGCAAATCGCGATTCTTTTGGTGTTTCATCCACGTGGGCCGCTGTTGTGAGCACATACCATTGACTGCGACATGCAGTGACATGGTATCCAGGAAGAAATTCCTTGTCTGCTTAAGATCATATTCCTCCAAAATCCTTGCCCGGTCGTATCCAACGTTGTGTCCCACAATGATACGTTCCTTTGTAGGATCGCCGAGAGGTATAAGTTGTTTCATGTTCTTGGATTCACCCAGCAGCCAAGGAGACAACCAAACATACCAGGCTGTGGGGCTGGCAGCGCAGGCCATGACAGCAAACTTGCTCTCTTTCCACATGACCTCGACATCAAACGAAAGCATTTTCTCGTCTGGCGCCTCCACTTTTTCCGTGGCGGCAGGGCCGTTGCCGTCATCGCAAAAGTAATATTTGGTCCAACCGCTTTGGTGCACCCACTCGTTGGGTACTCGTGGCAGAACAGATGTTGCAAATCGGTGCGCATATTCCAGAAACGGCTCAGCAGCGTCGGCGCCGAGTCTGTAAAAGTGCTCGTCCAAAGTATTCGTATCAGGCGCTTGTAAGGGAGGTAAGTCGAAGGCAATCGGCGGAGTCTGGTCGGTGTTCTTGTCTAGGAGATCATGACGGCGTAGATGCTCCCGCGAGAGTTCCACGAGTTCCTCGGGAGGAGGCTGAGCCTCGTTAGGGAAGAGTTGTGAGTACAGGTGTTCACTGAGCTGCTGCACGCCTATTTCGTTGATTCGAGCAGTCGACGGCACTATACATGGCGTGTCAATATTTGTTGGACGAGCGCTCGGACCTGCTTTTTCAGGAAAAAAACCTTACCAGATAAGTCTTTGGTAACTAGCGGCCCCAGAGTTCCTGCCGCCGCCGCCTCTGTGTCGTCGGCGGCGGCGACTGCAGAGTTGTAGCGGATGTGTGCAGCAGCACATCGTACATGTGCTTGATGTCTAGCAAGTCGGACAAATCTGGCAGCGGCGCGACCACTTCGCAGGTGGCCCGTAAATGGGGTGAGCATTCTATCTCATCTGACCCAAGGTACGAGCAAGGCCTCTCGGTTTGCGTTGATGCCAAAGCTAGTCGCGGCCCGGACGGACCGGCCGAGTCGTTCTTGACCGGAGCGGTGGCACAGCTGAAGGCGACGAGCACTAGCACGCCCGGGATCAGACGTCCTTGATATGAATCTCAATCCTGAAGGTATGATGGGCGCGCTGCAGAGAATGTCATAGCTTCCTGGGTGGGAGTGCGCGGTATGGACTCGATAGATGGTTTCAACCAAGGCGTAGCGCGCGGCATTAGCTGCGATAAGCTTGGAATGGAGGTTCGGACCAGAAGTGGATGGTATATTCAATAGAGGTTGCAGTTGGCGAGATGCCAGATTGGGGCGCGTTGTGCGTATTGCTTTAGCCGCATGAGTAAAAAGCGGTGCAAGTTTAGTAGATGGGGAAAAAAGTTGCGAGGATCGCGGGCAGTGGAGTATGCGCTTCATTGCTTTGCTGCTGCGAGGGAGTTCGACGGGGTACCGCACCTGCATTAGGAGATTGACGTCGGTGCCCCTGTGGCTGCAGGTGACCCTCGACAGCGCAGTGCGTAACTGGTCCAGCCGGCTGCTAGGCCGAGCAAATCTGCAGTACAGCACATAGTATGGTAGCCTCTACTAGTACTATGTACTGTATACATAGTAGCGGTTGCTTCCCCAGACAGGTCCCACCGAGAGCTCATGGTTGACTTCGACACGGATTCAACTCTGTCGCTTGGCGCTGATAGAAGCACTGTGCCAGCGATAGCCCAGGTAGGCATTTCCTACATGATACTATCTAGGTATGTATGTACTATGTGCTATATAGTAAACATATGGTCTATTCTGGATGCGCGGCAGCAGTGTATTTTGCGATATCTATGGTGCCCCGTAAGTACCCCGGCAGGCCCGGTACTTCGGTAGAGTGCACACTCTGCTATCAGGGTCCAAGTTCAGTGGCCATCCCCACAGTGAGACACCAGCGCACCAGAAAGTTTGGGGAAATTGATTTTTTTTTTCCTGCTCTTCTACTATATACTTAGTAAGAGGGAGCACGAATATGCAGAATATCGGGTACATATTGCACTTCTGTTCTTCAAAGACGAACCCATCGAGTGGCTTAATCAAGAACGTTTTACTGGAATTGCAAAAGAACCTGCTTGTGACCTTAGTCACATAATCCAATAGTCTGGTCGTCAAATATGCAGAGTCATGCTGCAACAGTCCATTTGGATACTATGTACTAGTATTCAGGCTTGCACCCAGCCTCACATCACACTCGTTTGCTGCACTGACTGCCGGTTGGCTGCTCGTGTGTGCCTACTGCGATGCTGCTCACGAAGACGCCAACCAGGCTCACTCTGCTTTCCCATCTACCATGTATAAGTGTCGCCTTCCTGTCTATCGTCCATCGTCCATCCTCCATCGACCACCATCCTGCTTGGCCGCGCAGCCTGAGGTCCACAGCTGAACCTTACGGCAAAAGCAAATCCTCACACAAGCAACCTTTTGCCCCCCTCCCCCCGGTGACTTCACCCCCCTCCTCCTTGATGACCGCCCTGTCCTGCCGCCGACTGTTGGCTTCGACGCCAGCTTTTCTGCCATGAAACGTGTCCAGCCGCGGTCCCAAGTGAGTCTGACGAGAGTCTCCTTTCGCTAGGAATGAGCAGCAGCAGCAGCATCATTTACAAGCTGCTATCCATATGAATATACGTCGACTGCTGTTCAGCCCCAAGTCTTTCTCTTCCCAGTCCTCTCATCCCGTGGTGACGCCTGCCTCGGAACGCACACAGCATGAGCGCCCGGGCCCATTATGCCGGCTTTTTCTCGGACAGCCTCGAGCTGCTGGCGTCTGGTAAGCCTGTCTCTTGCTGCATTCTTGTGATCTGGTCCGTCCAAATCTCGCTTCTCTGATCAAGGCCTTACTGTTGTTGCGTACTGTCTCTTGCAGAACCCTTCCCGCCGGTGCCGCGGCGGCAGCCTCAGGATGATTTTGCCTTGGGAGGCAGAGCAACGGCAGCCTCGCTCCTTCCTCCTCTTGTGACCCCAGAGTTCGCTGCTGGTGTGGGTCAGATGCGTCGGCCTTGTCTATCCCAAGTATCTTTGCCTCCTGCCTCTCCTCATCCTCTTTCTCCTTCCCCTCTCACCACTCACGCCCAAGGGTTCGGGTTCCCGACGTCATCCAATCCTGCCGCTGGCCGCCTCGAACCTGAACCCTTTCACACCTCCTACCCACGGCCACAACCTCATCCCAGTCAACGCGAAGTAGCTATATGCAGCACTGCACAGGCCGCCCATTCACGCGTCCAAGGAGTAACCTGTTCACCTGACTTGTCGGCAATCTCAACCTCAGCATTTACAACCAGAGCAACAACTACAGTAGCAATCGTACCCCAACCCTCGTTGACCAGGCCTCCGCCGCCACCATTGTCTATTCTGCCTCTGCCTCCTCCTTCCTCTTCTCCTCCTCCGCTTTCGACCCTTTGCCCTTCGCTACCACCCGCCTACGGTAGCAGCAATCCCTTCAGCTCCACTGTCCTCACGACCCCGATTTCAACCTCTGATCAAGACAACAATACCACCAACCTACGCTCTCTCGACCCGCACCCGCTACTTCACAATCCGCCTCCCACAGGCGGCTTACTTGATCAGCTCGCCACTTCTCACATCCCATTTCCCTCCTCCCCACACCACCAGTTGCGACCCTCCGCGGGCAACAAGCTACGCCTGCCTTCCGTCTTCGCCCCAACCTTTCCACATCCCTTTCACGCGTGCGACGACTTCGCAAACGGCTCCTCATCGAATCGCACTCAACCTCCGCACAGTCGCTGCCAAACTACCGGCGATTCCACGTTTTACAAAAAAGAACAACCTCGCGGCCCAGATACAGACTACGGACACGCTGTTGGCTCGCCGCTACGAGAAGAAACCTCCGACACCATGCCTGCCATTAGAAAGCGTCCCTTGGTGGTAGATGCCCAAGAGGATGTTGCTGGTCCTTCTACCAAGCGGCGTCGGTCCCGCAGCACCACAGATGGCCTTTCAGCGCGAGTCGCAAAGCCAAGGTCACGCGCTGGAGTCAGAAACCCCGCGCCTGCCATTCTACCTGATTCAGACGACGTCTTTGCTTTGGATGAACACGAGAACGACGCAGACGAGACAACAACGCATCTTTACGACCTGACGAAAGATGATTGTATCCCCGAGGAGCTGTTGTCGCCTTTGCAGCCCAAGGACGACGATAGCATACGACTGAGCAAGTTTGAATGTATCATTTGCATGGATTCGGCTACTAACCTTACTGTCACGCATTGTGGTAGGTTTCTCGTCGCACCTCAAAATCCGCGGTTCTTGTTCATTGGCTGACAGTGTCTTTTTCCTGCTTTACCGCAGGCCATATGTTCTGTGCTCAGTGCCTGCACCAGGCTATGCATTCCGAAGTCACCAAAAGAATCTGTCCCATGTGCCGACAGAAGCTTGATCTCAGGCCCAGAGATCATAACCCCTCTAGAACCTCTAAGACCTTTTTCCACCTTGAGCTGAAGCTCATGCCATCAAAGAGGCAGGGGAAACAACCCGCTCGACTGCGAAGATCATAGGCCAAGCATGTCAATCTAGGATTGAGAGACTAGAAGGGAGGCAATAATATCTGCAGCAGGACCACTCCTTATGTGTGTCCATTGGGGTACTCGGAAGCCAGGTCAAGGCAAGAAAAAGCCAGGCTCACTGCAACCGAGAGGATCAAAATGAGTGTCGGTAGCTTGGTGAGCATTGGAGAAGGGCATGATTACTCAAGAGATTTTTCTTCGTATGTCTCTCTTGACGGGCAAGCTTATCTCAAGAGTCATTTGCTCTTGTTCTTTCTTCTCTTCTTGCGACAACAAGATACCCAATGCCCTATTGCATTTGAAGGCGTCTCTACATTTGGGTGCGGCGTACGGGGGCATCAGCATTGTTTGTACCTGGGGCACGCATTTCGGGCGTAAAGGAAGGGAAGGAAAAACAAAGCCAAGGCGTTTGGGCAATGGGTCATTTCCTTTAACATGCTTGGATCTAGTCCAGTACGGGCAGCTCCAGTTGACATGGATTTAGATCAAGCAAATTGAGGCAGCTATAGTAACATGCGTACTGTATGTGTGAATATCGTGCCCTTTTTCTCCCATGAAGATGCATCTGTCTGGCCCTTGTGCAGATTTTTGCCTTTTTTTTTTTTTTGTTTGCTTGCTTTTTTTCCCCTTGGCGTGACATGACGTGATATGAAAGCTCTCTAGTCTTGCACAATTTTCAAATGCCTTACTTTTGCCTAACTAGATACTTCTTGCATTTCGAAAGAGCGGTGAAGTTTCGTCTGTATACCGTTGCAGGTCGCGTTTCCAGTATGCATTCGCCTCCACTCATTATATGATAGATCATCAGTCATTCGGAAAAGCAAACGGATCCGTGTACTGGTCGAGGGGAGTGCTCGAGTTTGGGACTTGAGATAGGGTGGAATGTCCCGATAAAACATGCTGTATATTGCTTCGAATCTTTTTTCCCTTCTCTTTTCTTCGTTAATTTTCAAGTGATTTCATACAGCGGTTCTATTGAGTCTAGCTGTCATATACCAACCCTTCCATTTACATACCAAAGCGTAGCTTGGTATTTTTTTCTGAAAAGATTATTCCGGTCTTGACAATATTCATGCCCCTTTAGTGAAATAGACCTTGTAGAGCCGTCGGTTGTGGAGCCTCCTGAGCGGCTAGAATGTCCTCCTCAAACTATACACAATTCCCAGTTAGCATATCATGACTGAACATCATACATCGCGAAAAGGAAGGCCGTCAAAGATGTACAAGGCCACGCCCTCACCCCCGCCACCCTTCTTCTCAAAACCAAAAAGGAAGAGAGACTTACCTCTAGAAATCCTGTTGTGGATATGAGCACCATGAAGGCTTCTGCCAAATCATCCACAGTCTCTTCAACCAGCCGACTGGGCGCCGCACCGGCTGAACCCAGACCGAACCCTTGGCTCTTTTTGAGTACTTGCACAATGAGCATTCTGTGATCCGTCAGAAAGCGGCGTGCAGGACCCTGCGTGACGCTACTCTGAGGCCCGCGCGCAAGTACCGCCGCGCCAATGACGCGGGTCGCGCGGAGGAGGAGTAAATATAGTTTCTCCAGGACCTCATTGTCTGCACCCACGTCTGTATCGAGATCGACCATGTAGAGACCAGACTGTTCGATAACGCGGAACAGATTGCTCTGGATGACATGCTTGGCGCCATCGCGCGTTTGGCAGAGCAGCTGAAGGAGGGCCAATCTGGCACCCAATAGGAGCTCTGCATCAGAATTCCCTATAGACAGAAGTCAGCTAGTTGTTCTCTCTATTCTTTTTTTTTTTTTTTTTTTTTTTTTTTTTTGGAATGAAGTGTCTTTGACAGTGCGGGAACTTACCGGCTTGAATTGCTTCAGTCCAGTCCTGCCAAATCGACTTGAGCGAGTCGACGATGACGCCAATGAAGTTCAGCTTGTTCAATGTCTCGACGACAAACGAGTCGCCCTCGATCATGCCAATCTTGACAAGAGCACCCAATAATATCAGGGCTGCCGTTTGACAACGAGCATCACCGCGCTCGGCATCGTCAGACAGGACACTGAAGAGCCTCTCACCATGAATATGGATGGACTTGAGTGCATGCTGCCGACTTGCCAAGAACAATTTGTTGTGTCCAACAATGCCTGCCAAGTATCGGTAGCATATGTTGTAGTAGATGGTGCGAAGTTCTGGGCTGCCAGCCCACCTGCTAGTAGCAGACAGACAGATTTGGAAGAGCTGAAACAGTTTATCGCTGATTAGATCCCCGGCGACTTTACTGTTATCTTCCGCAGTCGTGAAATCTACCTTGGAAAGTAGTACCTTGGCTAGCTTTGCTAGTTCAAGGGCTTCGCCTTGATGGTCAGACGCGTACGTATCGAGGCTGGGCAGGATAACTTGTAATGCCTGCAGCAAAAATGAAATCTGATCACTGCCTTTGAATTCATTGGATTCAAGCATGACCAGAAGTACTTTTGTCCACGACTTTAGCACCTTCAGTCGAAAAGAGGCCACCTGTGTCTGGCGATTAGAGAATTCAACGTACTCCGTGAGTACAATTTCTTCTCTATCCATGGCGCTGATGTCTTGTTCAGAAGCCAATTGACTCGACCTGCTCAATTCCATTCGTTTCAAAAGCAGAACCTCCTTGATTCTGTCGAGATTATAGAGGGCATTACCGCTCGAATCATTCTGCAGATAGGGGCCTAAGTCAAGATCCTGATAGAAATCAAAAGCCGGCGGCGGCAGGTTCCATAACTGGTCCTCCGTGGCGAGAAAGTCAAAAAGATCAAACACGCCGAGTACTGGCAGGATCTCGCCATCATCGTCTTTCAACTGTCCGTTCAGTGCACCGAGAAGCTTTCGTTTGAGATGGGGCTGTCGTTGTTGCGAGGTACTGCAGAGCTCAATGCTTGCGTATTCCAGTGTCAGAGACCGCAATGCCAAGAAGGATATAAAGGCTACGGAGGCTTCTGTCAACAAGAATTCTGGTCCCGCCATAAGTTGACCGTCCCACGGCAGAAGAGCATGAATGTTGACTTCACGGAGCAACAAATGGAAAATAAAGTCGCTGCTCCTCAGCTCGGCGAGCACAATTGAGGAAGACAAGGGAGAGGTCCACAGAACCTGCAAGATGCGCATAATCTTGAACTTGAGATCAACAGTCCATCTCCATATGCCTGTTTCATCGTCGCCAAAGGGTACTTCGATGAGAAACCGTAGCATGTGGTGGAATAACGAAGTACCGCGGTCGAAAGCGCTGTCCTTCTTGGCTGAAACGAAATCAATACCGCAGTCAAATCCAAGGAGCTGATGGGCTATGCTGGGTTGATTCGGGGTAGCCCGAAGACAAGCGAACAGGAAATCCAGAATGTAGATTTTAATCAGATAGTTTGGTGAGTCGGCCTTCCGTGAAAAGTCGAGTGGTTCTGTCAAGTCTCCAATGAGGGAGGCTGAGATAGCATCGCCATCACCCATCTTCTCTAAAGCAACTATCGCCTTGTTGCGATGTGTCTGGCCGTATTGTCCTGGGCCCCAAGCCGATGCTATCTTGGGCGTTGATGAGATTCTTTCCAATAACTTCAAGCACGCAAGTGTCAGAGCTGGGTGGCCCATGCCACAAAATCGCCCTAGGTCCGCCACAAGACCAATGCGACTCATTATAGCGTCTTCGAAAGACAGATACGCAGGAGCAGGTAGAGCCTTTCTGTTAGGCTGCTCCTTGACCAAAGGTCGGATGAGATCAGTGTACGTATCTTGCATTTCTAGGACTTTAGTGATCACTTCGACAGCTCGCAATATGCTGAGTATGATTGGCGAGTCTGGCGTGGCGCTAGCGATCTGTATCGATTCTTCGGCGCGCTTCGGGCTGACAGTGTCGAATAATGCTTCGATGACACCGCGGTTCAGCATCAGCTCCATTACCCGGGCAAAGGGATGAAGTCTGGCGTAACTGGCGAGGTCTGTTGTTGCAATGATAGAATCTACCGGTATATTTGTTTCGTGGCCGAGCAAGATGAGATCCTCATTGAAGTTGTCGAGACAGAGTAGTATGAACTCAAAACAGCTCAGCCTCAATGTTCTTGTGTGAAGAGGATCTAGTAAGGCATGAGAGTTCTTCCCAAGAACGTCGTCAAGCACATAATCCACGTATGGATCGATGCCTGGCATTCTCGTCTGGGACCCCAGCTCCTCTGGAAAGGGAAGCGCATCGCTCAAAGGCGAAGAGCCAATAACAGGAGACACGAGGGAGTTAAGGAATTGCACCACCGAATTAGGCTCCTCAAAGCCCTTGGCTAATTCTTGAAGTTTGTCCTTCATCATGACCATGGGGGTCTGCTTCACTGACGCTGCCGTTTGACGAGTCTGGACCTGAAGTGGAGCCATTTGCCCAGTCGCCCACGAATCAAGGACACTCCACATGACAGAACACTCTTCTTGCGACTTGCGACTCATTAAAGCACGCATCGCGTAAAAGGCAGATGATCTGAGACGGGCGTGTTGCAGGCCAGGTACAATGATAAGCTGGTATAGGCCGACCACCAGGTTGTAATCGCCCTTGAGCAAATAGATTCGAGCAGTCTCACTTTGTGACGCCAACTTCGTAATGAGTCGAAGGTAACACTCCAACATCATGGCAGATTCGGGTTCTGCCTCAGCCTGTTCAGGTGTCGGTTTGCCGGAACGGTATATGTGGGACTGGGAAGTGGCCGGCTTCTGAAGTTTGTTTGTGAAGTAAGTAAGCTCCTTGAAGACCTGGGTCCAGGTGAGCGAATGCGACTTGCGTAGCTTCCCTGAAGCCGTCTGGCCTTCATCCAACAGAAAGGCGTGAGCTGCTGAAGCGCAACTATCATCATCAGATATAGATTGTAGCATTTCACAAAATGCGCTGACCAGCGGTGTAGATGCTCGTCTGGACGCCCATTGCAGGAAGCCGGCCAGGTTACTATCGGGATCAGACCAGAAGGCCTCCGCTGCGTCAGGTCGGCCTTCGTACGCATATGCGATGATAAGTAGAAATCGTTCCAAGTCGAGATCTTGTTCGTGGTTGGCATGGAGCTGACGTTGCTCGTCTTCTTCGTTGCGCATTTTTCGAAGAACGTCGGGCATGTTTGAGATGAGGCCTTCCACAAGATTCTCAAGTTGCATCACGAGTGCCAACTGGAACTCTTCAGAAAAGGGGGCGGCATCAAGGAGGGACGGAGATTTTCTCTGGAGCCACTGTCTGATGCCCAGCCGCGTTGGATCATGCCATATAGGCGTTTTGACATCAGCTGCAAGTGACAGAATGAAGTCAAAAGCTCCATCTTTCAAGGCTTCTGTAAACTGCTTGGCGCGAGCTCTTTCGTCTGGGCTAACGTCAGTATGAAGGTCTTGCGGTGCCACTGGGCTTAAACAAAGCTTACCCGCTATGCTATCCATCCCATCAGCAATATCCACAAACAGACCGGCGTACTCCAAGATCCACCAGGCTCGAATAGCAGCATGGAGGTACGGCATGACCCACGTCTCATCATCCGTCTTGGTCAGAAGTCGGTGGAATTCGCGAGCTTGTTCGATGTCATTGTTGCCTTCTGACGAACCGAATACTGTTATATAAGTTCCGATAATAGGAAACAGGTGAACTGGCCGGACGCTTGTCAGTCAAAGTAAAAAGAAAAGAAACGTTGATAAAGGCGCGTACCCAGCAAATGATCATAACGATCTAGCTTTTGTAGCGTCTTCAGGAGGGTTTTAAAATCTTCGGCCTTGGAATGCCTTCTATCAATCGCGCTGGCCGTGATAAGCGCCAATAACTCATGCTGCTGCAGCAGACTCAGTCGAGAGTACTCAAGCATATCATCGAGCGGAGGCCGGTCTGTGCCGTGAAACACTCCAGCAGCTGTCACCTTGTCGGCAATCTTCTGTAACCAGCTCTTGACACCCTGCATAGCCTCCATGCACCTGGAGATTATTTTTGACCCTCCAGGCGCGCTTGCGCCGTAGATGTTATCGTCAACGTATGCTCTAAAGAATTGCTGCAAATTATCGTCAAGATCATCGTCGCCAGCAATCTGTATGCAGAGACGCATGCAGTCTAGCAAGTATCTCCGTTGCTGGTGAAACTGGACCAAGCCAGACTCGAATAGTGTGCGGCCCAGCGCTCGTGGATTGTCCTGGCAGTTCAGAAGAATCTTTGCTGCCTCAATCTCGTCCAGGTCAACCTCGTCGGCCAGTTGAAGCGCATTTTCCTGAAAAGCAGCATTAAGTGTATACTGCTCGTCTTCGATCGCGAGCTTTCCTGTTTGCGCAAGGCCGTCAGCATTTATCTAGAGCATAGTGGCACGAAAAGTTGACGGACCAGTCTTGATTGCATTGCGGCTGGCTTCATTTTTAGCCGGTTTGTCCAGAAGCTTTTTAAAAGCTTGCGCATGAGCATCGAGTTGCAACTCGAGGACATGTAGGCTTTCGAAACGGTGCTCTAGAACTGCAACAAGCTCTCTATGAAGAGCCTCAAGGGCGTCGAGAGGGTTGATTTCGCTCATAGTTGGAATTCTATCGAAAAAATTCGGCGCATCGCGACGGTTCGCTACCCGAATTGGTGCTTCCACGAATAGTGCGAGGAGCAACGGATAAGTCTGCTGAAAGATCGAACAGCTTAAGTCGTCGCAGGATTTGGGGTTCCAACAAGGAAGACAGGAGCTTACGCTTGGTGAACGTTGCAGGCCTTGTGCCCTCTTGAAAGTGCTGGCTTGGTCGGGAAGTGAGGTGTCGCGTAATAAGTTTGGCAGGGAGCTTGGAACGCGACCCAAACAGCAGCAACCAGTTGACATGCACTAACGACACATGTGGAGCCGATGCTCAAATCAGCCAATGAACGCGAGCTAAAACTTGGAGCGACAGGGGTCAGTAAGGCGGTTGATCTTTGCATAGTCGGAGCTTCGCAACATCACCACCTACCTGATGGTGCCGCTGGAGAAGGCACGATGCGCTGATTCCTGTAGTTATCAGGCAGTAAGCCTTACTTGACGTCTACTACCTCCTGATCTTGTTGCGTAGCATCCTGTGTCCAGTAGCCATGCCAATAACCGCCAGCCATCCACCTCGACCGACAGTCCTGCCATGAAACACTCAATGCTTGGCTGCCTGTCGCCGTCGTCATTTCTGCCTTGAGTTGGCGCAGTCTTGTCCCTCAACTGTACAGTACTGTTACATCTGCCTGTCCATTTAGCCCGGGTTTCCAGCGCATTTGCGCCGGATAGGCTGACTCGAACGCAGGTTTCGCTGCAAATCTGTAATACTGCTTGCTGCTCGATAACAAACAAGATCGAATATCACGGCAAATATCGGTTAACGGAGCGGGCGGTGGCCGTCACGACGAGGGTCCCAACCTTACAATCCAAGCACAACACCCATCATGCCCCCCAAGAAGGAGGCCTTGCGGGTTCCTGTCACCAATATCGAGCAGCTCAGGGGTATGATCTAACCCAAAATATCGTCGACTTGTTGCAACTTGTCTTTCTTGCTGACACGCTCATAGCGAACATAGCCGGCTCCAATGTCACGCCTCGAAAGGAAGCCTTGCTTGGTATGTAGGGCAGGAACAGCACTTTATTACCGAGCCATTGCTGATGCCCGTCTCAGATTTGATCCTCTTTTTCAAGGAACCATCAGAGAAGCAGTGAGTTTCCAAGTTGCCGCCGTTACCGTCGCTATTTGACTCTTGACTCATTGTGCATTGCAGTGCTGCCCTGAGGAGCAAGGAGTATCATGGCCTTTTCGAAGCCATATTCCATGCAGCACTGGCAGACAAAGCGGTGGTTTTAAAGGGCGCAAAGGGGACCAAGTCCGCGATAGACCGGCTTGATTCATGCGGCAAAGCATTATACGCTACTACGACATACGGTATCTCGAAACTCAAAACCAACACTTTGAAGGCCGTGATCGACCACATCCGTGACACTCTCCCAGACCGTAACGGAGAGTTGTTCAAACCACTAGCACGTGATTACAGTCGAACACTTGCCGTTTTACTCAGTTATCCTCCTCACGTCGAGAATCTTGCCATTTCCGATGGTTCTGGCTGGTTAGCATGCGTTGATTTTGCCGTTACCGGAATTCTTCGGCTGCTCGAAAGCACAAACTCAAATGCTTCCCAAGCAACATTGAGTGACCGCGAGTCCCCGGCGCCGAACTCTGGAATCCCGCCATCTGCCTCTCACGCTAATGGACGCCCTCAAACAGTCAAACATCGTGTTTCAAGCAGTCTACTTCAAAGTGAGCTCCCGTCTTTGGTGCAGTGTCTTTTGTCACTCATGTCGGCTTCGAACGCGCTTTACTTGGAACGAAGCAAAGAAATATACGACATCGTGCTGCTTGTTTTGCGGTTACGTATTCACTCTCAAAAACTGAATAGGATGTTGTTTGCTATATTGAACAATATCTTGTCACGCACGGTAGGAGACGATCCTGCGATTGGCCGAGCTATCGCAACGGAGGTAGTTCCCTTACTTTGCTACTGCTGGCAACCACGAGCAATTGACAATGATGAGTTGCTATTCTCGGTTCGAGATGAGATGCTGAAGACAATGCACGGCGTCCATCTCTATATAGACAGTCTTCTACAAGATGGGTCCTCGAGCACTCTGCTAGACGATGTGGAAGATCTTCTCGACAACTTGTGGACGGAATATTCGCGACGAAGTCAGCAATCGCGTCTTCGACAGGAAGATCTAACCTTTTCAAATGCGCCGGTCCCAGCAGGTCACTTTAGCACGCCTCTGTTTGCTCTTCGGCCATTTGCGCTGGACGCGGAGCGACGCTGGGCTATGATTGAGTCAATGTCATGCCTTGAGCTACTGATACTGAGGCATACTAGAGCCACTAATCGACGTGTAGACACTGCCGAGGAGCAACCCAGGAAAAGGCAGCGTTTGTCTGGAGGTACTTACCGGGTGCACCAAAAGATGATGTCTTCCGACGACTCGATCAAATTGACTGCCCTTCAGCTGCTACCATTCTATCTGCCTACCAGCGCCATCACAGCAGAAGACTCAGCTGAGTTCGTGGACAGCTTGATACCCATGATCAGTGAAAAGAAGGGGTTGATCTCATCATGGGCCATGATCGCTTGTGCCAGGTAAATATATAGTCTGCCTCATTGCATATTTCTAGGCGCTTATACACCCAAAACTAACCTGAGACTAGTTTCACGACATTACCTCAAGCTAGGCACGGCATAGCGGAAGCCAAATGGAAACAGATATGGCAGCTAGCCGTCAGGACTGTTAGCATGCCAAGTACATGCCGAGCAGGCTGTGCGCTTCTCTATGCACTCATAGAAGCCCAATTGCTTCCGCAACATGCTATCGCAGACGATATTAGCAACATAATTACGATGGCAGATATTTGTGGTCCCCCAGTGCTGATAGACTCGTCATTGGTACTTATGCATTGCCTGGCAAACCTACGGAATGAAATGGCACCCAGTGCCATCCAGAAGACGTATAGCCATGTCATCCGATGGGTGTTCTCCACGTGGAAACCCGGTAGGTTTTGCTGTCTGAATCCCTCCTTTCGCGATATTCAAGGTCTCTGTCAAAACTTTGTACTGACCCTCTGAAGCTGAAATGGCCTACGCGTCATCGTGTTCAGCAAATATGACACCTGTTGATTTGCTTAACCTTCTTCTAACGTGCTGCGGCCTGTCGCCTTTGGAGCTCTCCGGAGAGTTGCAATTTGTCGGCGGTCCTATCAGCCAATTCTGGAAGACGGTCAATGATTCGGCCCGGATAGCAAGGTACTTGCTGCTCCTCGGGGACGAGGACGTACCACAACCCAGCCCTCGTCGAAAGCTGTCCCAGGCTGGAAGTAGCGAAGTCGCCGCAGATGATTTGATAAGCTCAAGTTCTCATAATTTCAGAACACTTGTTCTAGAGCTACTGTACCCCAAGTTGGACGAATTTGCTCCGCTACTCGAAGCAAGAGCCGAAAAAGGCGGGCGACAACGGCGCGATTTATCTGCAAGATTATCTGCTGAGCGAATGAAGAGTCTACTTGCATGCCTTGTGTCGAGCAGTATTCTATTACCATCCTTGCAAACTCACGAGTCCCGAATCGCGCAAGAAGTCAACGTCCTGCTAGATAATCTGTGGGAATGGAGCATTGAAATGGTCCTCGATATGCCGGATACGAAGGACTTGTTTGAGCTCATGCTGCTATCGGTAGCTCCATATCTGCCTTCGTTAGACCCAGCAAAGGCCGAGCAATTCTGCAACAGATATCCTGATCTCTTGAAGCAATGCGGAAGACTGTGGGTCCTCATTCAAACTTATGATGCTTGCCTTAACCCAAGTCAAGGCAATGGTCCACTAGAGATGGATGGTAATTTCGAGTCTCAAGCCACTAACGGGGAACATCCATCGGAAACAGCGACTGTACCAAGACACAAGCTTGCGTTGCAAATGTGCAAGCCAGCATTCATCGAATCCATCAGGCTCAAGATTCATTTACTTTCTGTGTATTCCAAGGAACCCAGCCAAATTGGACTTATGCCTGAATCCACAATGGATGCTTTATTGGCTCTGTCGGACGATAGATTCCTCCTAGCTGGAGGATTTCTGCGCGAGCTTTTTCAGAGTCACATCAGCAATGCTTCTCACTACGCTAGAGACATCATTGAACAGGTTGGGGGTATCTTGAGAGAGTCTCGGTACTCAACTTGCGAGGCAATTCTGTGCTTGTGTTCAGAAGCCTTAGCCTCTTTTGCGCCTGTCTGGTCATTAGGCGGCACAGATTCTTATCTGATTAATCCTTGTGTGGACTTGTACAATTTCTTGGTGAAGACGGCATGGCCGAATGGCATCCTGTCCATCGAAGCACAGATATCTTTGTCACGGCTTCTTTATCGCCTGATGGAAATCAACGCGGAGTTCTGGAGAGACGAAGGGGCCAAGGTAGATGAACCGCGAAAGACATTGCTCGATGTCTTTTCATCCAGTGGTCTTAGGGTCAAATTCTACGTTGGGCACCGTCTGACTGAATTCTTCGAGCTCTATGCCGTCAAGTTACATGAGGACATTTTCACCGACGTTCTCAAACGATTACCGGAGAATTCGAATGATAATCAAGGCATCGCATTCCGAATTTTTATTTTCACTGACCTGGGCTGCAAACTCCCTACGTTGCTTCGCCGGTGCGTATATCACATTTTCGAAGTACCGCGACTGGTTCCTAGCGGAACCAAGTACGCAGCATGGGGTATGAAGGCAATTGCCAAGGCGAGGTCGTTGGGATCGCCGTGCGAGCTTCTACAACTCTTCGCTCCTCAAGTGCTCTACACTTTGCTCGAAAAGGATAATCTCGAAGACATGCCGTTCGAAATCTTCGACGTGGACAGTATCGACGACTTGCTGTCGCAAGTTAGGATAGAAGCCACTGCACAGCTGATGATGCGGTGTCAAGTCACGGCTATCGAGAGATTAGCAGCTCGACTTCAAATGGAGCCGGTAGACCTCGTACAAGAAGGCTTTTCAAAAGCCATGACATACTCTTTATGCTTCGATATTGCCACGAGGGACGAGTTCCAGGCTGAGACGAGCATCAAGAAGATCATGGGCGACGACCTGTTCTTCGATGCCCTCAATCGTAATTTTGTCGACATTGTGGGCCACTGCCTCGCACTGACCGAACAAGAGGACAAGATGGAAAAGGTTTGGGCCAAAGAAAATGCTTATAGAGAGGCTTCTACCATTATGGAAGAGATTAAAAAGTACAGTCATTCGCCGACCCAGCTACCGCCCAACCAACAGCCATCTTTCAAGGGCAAATACCTTGTTTACCAGTTTGCACATCTTGCAAGTCAAGCCCAATACGATGTCCTTCACCTATGGACGCCGCCACTTATCGTTTCCGTGGCACGCAGGCTACTCAACACCATACACCCAGCATTAGGGCCTCACCATGCCCTGTCGGTCGTTCGCAAACTCCGAGTCTTGGTCTGCCTGGCTGGCCGGCGTAACATGACCTCATACCCACTGGAGATGTTGTTGCGCTCTCTTCGTCCGTTTCTTTCAGATGCTGAATGTGCAGATGATGCTCTTGGTATTAGTCAATGGCTCATTGTCCACGGCACTGCCCATCTAGCGAGCGCGCCATCATTCTTTGCAGAATATGCTCTCTCTACCTTGGCGAGCTTACGAATATTCATGGAATCGAGCCAAGCGAGTTCAACTCAGGAGAGTCAGTTCAAGGCAACTATGAGCAAAGCACAACGATTTCATTCTTGGCTGGTCAAATTGCTTAGGGCATATGAGTCGTCTGCTTTCAGGTCAGAAACTCAAGCACAAGCTTTCAGAGCTATCACCACTTCAGCATCCAACATTCGCACCTCAGGCAACTCTCAGAAGGACACTCACGAAAGCAGGCTTTTGCTCGAGATTTTGAAAGACGCAGAGCAAGAAGACCAGCTTCTGAATGACGCCGCGCGGAACCTAGCGCTCAAAATGCTTTGTGGTGAATTTGCCATAGCCCAGTCCAATCAAAATGATATTCTGGAATCCGACGCCGATGCATGCATGCACGGGCCCATGGTTTGGAAGAGCTGTCGCGCTGTCAACTCAAGCAAAGAATTCCTGACTTGGGCTGGGCGTGTTGTGGGCAAATTTTATGCAGCATCAGGCGATATTCCGCAGGATGTATTGAAGGAATCGCTTTTGTCTACCTATCAAAAGACCATAATGCAGAACGGCGATTCTGTCCATGGTCTTCTAAGACTGCTAGCTGATCTGACTATCAGCGATAATTCGAGTCATGCCGGTTTGGCGGAGGCCGCTCTACGAAGAGTCGTTTCATTCGCGCTAGCCGCAGAGGACCATGACCTGATTGCAGACTGCAGACGCAGTTTGCCTGATACTCTGTTTGCCTGCTCGGTATGGTCATTTTATCACACTCCTCCCACAGATCTTGGCGGCGCAGGACATGGCGATCGCAATATCTTTGATATGGACAAGATCGAATCCTCTTCATGGGCCCGACATCTTGCGATCCATTTGGCCGAAGCTCTGCAGGAGAACCCGATATTACGGGGCATGTCCACTCTATTGGACGAAGTGGATGGGTTCGCTGAGCAGTCCCTTCCTTACATTGTTCATCTTGTCCTCCTCGGCGAGTTCGACAGTCAGAAGTCTATTAAAAGAAACCTATCCAATGCCGCCAAAGGTTGGCTTGAGTCGCATACAAATCTTGCGACGGCTAACATCAAGCTTCTGATCAATATCATCATATACTTGCGAAGCAGGACCTTCCCTGACGAGAATTCGGTCATAGACAGGTCACGTTGGCTTGATGTCGATTCTGCTATTCTTGCAAAGGCCGCGGCGCAATGTGGCATTTCCAAGATTGCCTTGATGTTCACAGAAATGGCTATATCTGAAGCCTCTCAATCAACACGACGGTCCTCAGCGGCAAGAGATTCTCAAGACCATTCTGAACTGCTGCTTCATATATTTGAAAACATCGATGATCCGGATGCCTACTATGGCTTGGAACGTACTGCATCTTTGTCTAATGTCATGGCACGTCTGGAGTATGAGAAAGAGGGATCAAAGAGCCTTGCCTTTCGTGGAGCTCAATACGATAGTCGCCTTCGAGCAAGAAATGTAGACTCTGGGAGGGACGCCCAATACTTGGTACAGACATTGAGCAGCCTCGGTCTAGCAGGACTGTCCGAGTCTCTGCTACAGACAAATCAATATCACGATGACACCAAGGATTCTTTGGCGACCGCTTTTACCACAGCTAGAAGACTCGAAAAATGGAATTTACCAGCCCCACCGACACTTGAAAACCATGCTGCAATATCATACAGAGCTTATCAAGCCATCTCTAAGGCTGTCGAGTTGGCGCCCGCTACAGTGGCAGTTCGAGATGGCTTAGCGAGCACTATGAAGCTTCTCACCGACCAAGATTTCAAGCCCAGCGATTTGCGCCGATACCTTGGGACACTTGCCGCTTTGACAGAATTGGATGACGTTCTTTGTACTTCCGAACCAGGCGACCTTGACAGGCTCCTTTCCAACTTTGAAGCGCGATCGGCATGGATGCTGAGCGGACGGTAAGCGGCCTCGATATTGCGAAATGGCTGGAATCGTGCTAATAGACCTCACTTCCCAGCTATGATGATGTTAGTCAGATTTTGTCACATCGACAGACCACATTCAGTCTTTTCAGCCAGAAAGACACGTTCAGAACCTCAAAGGTAACTTCCCTAGATGCTCGACTAGGTGAGGTTCGAAGTATGCTCTTATCATCGAACGTATATCGATCTCAACAGGCCAGCCAAGAAGCTTTGAGCATCTCCACTACGTTGAGAGGTCTTGTGGCACCCACTGAGGCTATTGGTCTTTCCATTGACGGTGCCGTTCGAGTGGCTGAAGCGGCTTCCTTGTGGGATTATGGAGAAATGATCCCTTCGACTCGGCTCCTGCAAGGTGTGCAGGAGAATGCAGCTTGTTTGAAAAAGCAGAACATCGCCGTTTCTCATGCCGAAATCTTGTCCAAAATCGGCCACCAGGTGTCTGTGGCGAGACTCGAAAGTGTGGAAAACATACAAAAGAAGTATCTAGAACCTTCACTAAAGGCGCTGAAGGGCACAAACTCTGGCAAGGAAGCAGGACAAGTCTTTCATCAATTTGCGACCTTTTGCGACGAGCAGCTCCAGGATCCTGAGATGCGGGAGGACTTGGCCAGACTCCAGAGGCTTGTTCAGAACAGAGCTGGAGAAGTAGGTCACTATGCCGCTGAGTGCTCGCGAGCACCGAATTCGCAGATACGTGGGAGGTACCAAAAATATCTGGACACGACGCGGAGATACTTGAAGCTAGACCAGGACGAGCTTGATCGCGCTCAGAAGACGCGCAACGAGTTTGTCAGACTGAGCTTGGAGAATTTCCTCCAGTCCCTCGCCGCATCAGACGATCACGATGGCAATGCACTTCGATTCACCGCTCTATGGTTGGAACGTTCAGAAAACGAATTTGCTAACCGAGCAGTCAGCACGTACTTGAAGAGTGTGCCTACCCGGAAATTTGCACTGCTGATGAATCAGCTGAGCTCGCGGTTACAGTACAACAACAGCTCGTTTCAGACCCTTCTTACATCCTTGGTATACCGTCTATGTTGTGATCATCCCTACCATGGTATGTACCAGATATGGGCCGGATGTTATGCTCGTCCGATGAAGCAAGATGATGTCGCCATGTCGCGTAGGGAAGCGGCAAAGAGGATTGCTACGCAGCTCGTGCAGACCAACAATGGCACCTCGGATATCTGGCGAGCAATCGATAAGATCGCTATCTGCTACCATACACTGGCAGACGCAGACCGGAGCCAAAAATTGAGAAGCGGCGAAAAGATCAACGTCAAAGACTCCAAGCCGGCGAGTCAACTTGCCATGTCCTTGACTAGGTATAGAATACCGCCTCCTACACTCGATATAGAACTGGCCCCGAGCAAGGACTACTCCAGCGTTCCGGTTATGACGAAGCTAGAACCGGTCATGGGTGTGGCTGGCGGCGTCAGCGCGCCCAAGATACTGACAATACATGCTAGCAATGGACTAAAGTACAAACAGCTGGTGAAAGGCAGCAATGACGACCTCCGTCAAGACGCGATCATGGAACAAGTCTTTGCTGCCGTGTCCTCCCTATTAAGGCAACATCGGTCAACGAGGCAGCGAAATCTTGTCATTCGCACCTACAAAGTGCTACCGCTTACCAACACTACTGGTGTCATAGAGTTTGTTGCAAACACGCAACCTCTTCATGACTGGTTGATTCCGGCGCATGCACGCTATTATCCCAAGGGCCTCAAGATGCATCAGTGCAGAAAAGAGATCACTCAAGTCCATGAGCAGACTGCCAGTGTCAGACTGTCCGTGTTCCGCAAGGTAGCAGACAAGTTTCCTCCTGTCATGCGCTACTTCTTCCTCGAGTCGTTTCCGGACCCAGATGACTGGTATGTGAAACGGCTCGCGTATACGCGAAGCACAGCAGCAATTTCCATACTAGGCCATGTTCTTGGCATCGGTGATAGACACGGGCACAACATATTGCTCGACAAGAACTCGGGAGAGGTTGTTCACATTGATTTGGGAGTTGCGTTTGAGGCCGGGCGCATTCTACCTATCCCCGAGGTTGTGCCTTTCCGCATGACGCGCGATATCGTGGATGGTATGGGCGTCACCAAGACAGACGGCGTGTTCCGACGGTGCTGCGAGTTCACGCTGGATGCGCTGCGTGAGGAAACGTACTCCATCATGACAATTCTAGACGTGTTGCGATACGATCCGCTGCATTCGTGGAGCTCGACGCCCGTGAGACTGGCCAAGTTGCAGCGCGCTGCACGCCAGGGTGGTGGTGAGGAGGAGGATGACGGTAACGATGGTGGGGTGACTGCGACCGAACTGGGCGCGGTGGATAGGAAGAAGGTTACCAATGAGCCATCTGAAGCGGACAGGGCACTGGCAGTGGTGAGGAAGAAGTTGTCCAAAACCCTCAGTGTCACGGCCACGGTCAATGACCTGATCAACCAAGCAACGGACGAAAAGAACCTGGCCATGCTGTTCAGCGGTTGGGCTGCTTTTGCTTGATTACGGCACGCTGACTGTGCAAATGGTCGGTCTTGTGTGCCATGGAAGGGGCTCGCAATTGACTGAGGTTTGTTGTATCAAATCCTGAGCTTATGGATTTAGCAGAAGGTTATACATGACCAAGATGTTGCGATGATGTCTTACCTTTCCCAGTAGCACCTATAGAAACCACTTAGAATCGGACCGAAGGCAGGAGAGAATGGTACAGGACTTGTCGAGAACAGTCTGTATTCATCAGAAATGTTTCAATCCAATGCGAGGTGCAACGTGCATTCTGCTACTTACAATGTGGCCAGGTGGGCAAGTTGAGTTGGCTGACAATGAGATTTCCGCGATAACAAGAAAAAGGATGCTATTTACTTTGGCGTCCACTGCCAATGTTATAACTCTAAGGTTGACTTTCTACACATCAAAACAGGGCTCCTCGTCCTCCTGTCTACTATGTAAAGCATTGATCATTTGAGTCCCAAGGGTTCTATGTACCCATGTACCTTTCTAGCAGACTACATACTAGCTGACGAGGTAGCTCCTGCTTCGTGCTTACCTAGCAACCCTAGCACCTAGCAAGCCTAGGTATCAGGGTATCAAGCAGACAAGCCTAAAGAAAGCGGGGCGTCCCTTTAACTCCGCGTTGGGAAGCGCGCCGCCCGCGTACTATGTACAGCGTTGCCGTCATCAAAAGCACTCTGGAATATATCAATTTGCCATACATACATAGTAGAGATACTGTCTTCTTGCAAACCAAAATATTGGGTTTCTTCTCTCTCCCTTGCCCCCCAATTGAGGTCATCTCCATTCTTCTCAGGCAAGTTGGTCGCAGGCCTCGGTCGGGACCTTTCCGTTCGTCGACTCCCAAAACTTTGTTTGACGTGCAATCCACCTCCGCTCTCTTCCGCGCCTTCAACTTTCCGCTTGTTGGAGTGTCTCGCTTAGTACGCCAGCGCCGTCTTGTCGTTGCCGCTCAAGGGCGCGCGGGGGAATGCAGTCCAGCACCCGTCCATCCAAACGCCCGCCCACGCCCTTAGCTGCTGCCTCCACTGCGTCGGACAGCAATCACACCAACGCAACCTCAGCCTCGAGACGCCGTCCTCGCGTCGACTCTAGCTCCTCGAATTCGCGGACCACGCCCGATCCCAAGCGAGTTCGATCAGGAGCAGAGTCGAGAGCGGCGTCGCCATCCACTGCCACCTCTTCCTCTTTTGCCACGCCCGTGATCACCGGAAACGTCATCAACAAAACCACGACCATGGCCACTACCGCCTCGAAAGCGACTGCCAAGGGCCTGGGAAAGCGGCCGGAGGTGCCGGCTGGCTTCAATCCCATGTCAGGCGCGAGGAAAATCGTCATTAAGAACTTCCGCCAGAGCTCGACTCGGGCTGCCGATGTCGAGGACTACTACAGAAGAACGTGGGCGGACGTGGAAGAAGCGCTCAAGGCTATCCTTGCGGGCGCCCGGCCCCGCGTCCCGCTGGAGCGTGTGTATCGGGGCGTGGAGGAGTTGTGCAGACATGGTGAGGGTAAGAAGGTGTATGGCATGCTGAAGCAGCGCTGTGAGGAACACCTGAACAGAGATGTGCTGGGCAAGCTGCGCGAGGGAGGGACTTTGTCCGACATTGACGTTTTGCTACGTGTCTGGAACCAGTGGGCGGTTTTCAACAAGCCCTTGATCACCATACGATCCACTTTCAGCTTCCTCGACCGATCATATGTACTGAACAGCAAGAAGCTCCTCTCGATCAACGACCTGCTCTTGTCCCTGTACCGAAACATGGTTTTTGATGGCGAGGACGGCAATCAGTCTGGATTCGGAAACCTGGTTATATCAGGTTTGTGTCGTCTGGTTGACCATGACCGGAGAGGAGATACTGCAGCAAACCCCACGCTTCTACACAACTCGATCAATATGCTGAAGGTCTTGGGGGTCTACGGGTCCAAATTCGAGCGGGTCTTCCTGTCCAAATCCGACGACTACTTCCACGAATTTGCCTCCGACCAGTCGGCCCACGGTCTGAAATTCTACATCTCTGCCTGCGATAGGCTGCTGAAGCAAGAGGACTCACGCTGTAATCTTTTCAATTTCGACAGCACAACAAAGGTTCTTTTGTTGGACAATGCCCACAACGTGCTCATAAGGGACTACTCTGCGCTACTGCTAAACAAGGGCGACGTGGCAAGACTGCTCGAGCAAAACGAAGTAGAGTCGATGAGAGCGCTCTACATGCTATTGGGTCTTTCCAAGTTGCAGAAGAAGCTCAAGGAGCCATTTGAAAGCTACATTCTCCAGGCCGGCTCCGTCATAGTAAATGACACCGAGAAGGGTGATGAGATGGTCATTCGGCTTCTGGACTTTAGGCGCACGTTGGACATGTTGATCCGAGACGCATTTGGTGGAGACGTAACCTTCACCTACGGCCTCAGAGACGCATTCGTTCAATTCATCAACGATAAGAAGATTGCGACCACATGGGGTACCGGCACGTCCAAGGTTGGAGAAATGATTGCCAAGCACATCGATTTACTATTGCGGGGCGGCATCAAGGCTCTGCCAAAGTCGCTCCTTTCGGATGGTAAGGACCGGAGCGAGGCTGAGCGGAGCGGGCAAGCGAGTGCAGGCGATGAGGACGCGGAGCTGGATCGGCAATTGGACCAAGCGCTGGAACTCTTCCGTTTCATTCAAGGCAAGGACGTATTTGAGGCATTCTACAAGAAAGATTTGGCTCGCCGGTTACTGATGAACCGCAGCGCCAGTCAGGATGCAGAACGGAACATGCTGTCGAAGCTCAAGAGCGAGTGTGGCTCCAACTTTACCCACAATTTGGAGCAAATGTTTAAGGACATGGAGCTCGCTAAGGACGAGATGGCCAATTATAAGGCCTGGCTTGAGGGTTCCGGCAGGGACACTGGCGGCGTGGACTTGAGCGTCAGTATCTTGTCTCAGGCTGCATGGCCGTCCTACCCCGATGTTAAGATGTTGGTGCCGCCGGACGTTGCCGACAAGATCGACCGCTTCGACGCATACTACAAAAATAAGCATACCGGGCGTAAACTGCTCTGGAAGCACAACCTGGCACATTGTGTTGTCAAGGCTGTATTCCCCAAGGGAATCAAAGAGCTTTTGGTCAGCTCTATGCAGGCCGCAGTGTTGGTTCTCTTCAACCAGAACCCAGACGGGCCGCTAAGCACTGAACAGATATCAACGGCGACCGGCCTGCAAGGGGGTGAGCTGGAACGCACGCTCCAGTCGTTGGCGTGCGCCAAAATACGGCCGCTGGTCAAGGCCCCCAAGGGCAAGGACATCAAACCTACCGATACTTTTGTCGTCAACAAGACCTTTTCGGATCCGAAATATCGCATCAAGATCAACCAGATCCAGTTGAAGGAGACCAAAGCTGAGAACAAGGAGACGCACGAGCGGGTCGCGGCCGACAGGCAGTTCGAAACACAGGCCGCTATTGTCCGCATCATGAAGAGCCGCAAGACCATGACACATCCATTGCTTGTGGCTGAGGTCATCAACCAGACGAAGGGCCGTGGAGCAATGGATCCGGCAGACATCAAGTTAAACATAGAGAAGTATGTAGTCGCTATGACGACTGTCGATTCGATGCATTCATTGTTCCTGTTTTACTAACATTTCCTCCGCTACAGACTTATTGAGAAGGAGTACATTGAGCGTGAAGACGGCAAATATACTTACTTGGCCTAATCAAGCTTCCTCCATATATTCGTCTTTTGAGGAAGCGGAAGTTCCATGAGAAGCATCTAGACGAGCTATTGTACTCGGGGTGATGGGAACATGAGATTGCAAATAGCGCACTTGAGCCGGCGACACGCAAAGACGACTTTGTACCAAGCAGGCGAGATCGTTCTATCACTTAGTATGAGGGCGGGCTTCGAAGTCTTCGCCAATACGAACACCATCGTGACTTTATCTTGGTTTTTCACGTGCTTTGGACCGTAAGCAGGGCAACTGGATTCTTGAAAGGAAAAAATTGGTGGCCCGAAAAGTTTCTGGTTCTAAAAGACGGCTGGAGCGAGGCTGTGGCGGTCGTCATCCTATTTCCACACCGGGCAGGAGCATGTGCCAGATCCCACTAGGACGGACCCCTGTCCCAGTCCACCTGAACCCCTGTCCCTCAGCCCCACTCAAAAAGTTCGAAGGCGCATCCGTTATCGATACCTAACTTTCCGCATTGGAATTTCGCAAGACTAAACCACCAAAGCGTCCTTCAACATTGCAGTCTCATACATTTTACTACTGAATTCAATACAGTCCATTGCAATATACCTCCAGCGACTCTTGCCACCTACGTTGCATTCAAAACTTGACCAAACACTTTCAAGATGCCAAAGTCAAAGAGAACAAAGACGTACCACCTCACGCAGGTCACCAAGAAGACGCGCGAGCAAAAGGAGCAATTGTTCCAAAATATTAGAGAGACCGTTCCCAACTACAAGTACTGCTTTGCGTTGGGCTTCGACAACATGCGCAACAATCACCTCAAGGAAGTGAGGCATGAGATGTCTGACTCGAGGTACGTCCGCTTCCTTTATCCAAATCACGACGGCAGGACTCTTTGCAAAGGTGTCGACAAGCAAGACGCAAAGCAACAAGTGACGCAAGTGATAACTATATCCCGCTGACCGCACACGCTTTCCATAGAATCTTCTTCGGCAAGACAAAGCTCATGTCGCGCGCCCTGGGCAGCGACCCGTCCAGTGCCGTCGCCGAAAACATTCACCTCCTTTCGCCGCACATCTCAGGCTCCGTCGCCCTCCTGTTTACGAACCGGACCCCGACCGAAATCAAAGAGTACTTTTCCACCTTTACCCCCGTCGATTTTGCGCGCGCCGGCGCCGTCGCCAACCGCACTTTTGTTATCCCCCCAGGTGTCGTCTATGCCACGGGCGGCGCTGTCCCCGCCGAGCATGATGTGCCTCTGGGCCACACGATCGAGCCTGAGCTGCGCCGTC
The DNA here is from genome assembly GCA_011317545.1 of Coniella vitis. NCBI lineage: Eukaryota > Fungi > Ascomycota > Sordariomycetes > Diaporthales > Schizoparmaceae > Coniella > Coniella vitis. The sequence continues at coordinate 1,630,879 of WUJK01000008.1, forward strand.
TGGGTGTGCCAACGCGCATGGTGCGCGGAAAGGTTGTGTTGGGCGATGTGGATGGACAGACTGGCGAGGGGTATATCGTGTGCAAGGAGGGCGAAACGCTTGACTCAAGGCAGACGCGGCTGCTGAAGCTGTTTGATCAGTGCCTAAGCGAGTTCAAGGTTCGAGTTTTGGCGTAAGTCTTTTTTTTTCCCTCCTCTTTCTCTTCTCTTTCTTTCCCCAAACTTGTTTGGCTCCTTTTGACCTGTGTTCTAACAATACTTGATAGATACTGGACATCAGAGGACGGATCGGTTACGGAGGTTGATCCTGCCGACGAAAACGGCATGGAAGGTGTTGAGCAGGACGAGTAGAAATTTGAACATCCGCGGAGAGTGCGTTAACATGGATGAGAAGGGTCAAGGAATCTTGCAACAAAGCAGCCATTCAAGGTGGCTAGTTTTCCTACTTAAATCATGGGCTTTTGGCGTCACGGTTGGGGTTTTTGAAAATGACACAAGCATTTCACCTTGGGGAATGAGACAACATAAAAATCGACCATAAGAAGTCACCTGTTGTACATTTGAAATACCTAAGTACCCAGCTATCTACATGCTGGCGTTGATCATGTACCTTCTGACTGAACAGAGAGATTGCACTGTTTTGCTGACAAAGAATTGCGCCAAAGGTTCGAATGTTGCCAGAGTGCTGTTGCCATTCCCATTCCTCAATGAGCACAACGCCGAGCTAGCGCAAGCTCGACGAGTATGGTCAGCAGGAACATGCCTTACCTCTGACCTTACCTCAACACTGCAGAAAATGAAGAGATACAGAAAGCTTGGCAGCATGAGAGATGTGTTACCTGTCTTATCATACTAATGCAGGAGTCCTGGATTCCTTGCAATTAACCGCGCAGGCAGGATCAAGGGGCCCTTGAATGTCCCTATGGAGGTCGTTGATCCATTCTCCATGCTGTGTGCCTTGGTAATGGTGGGTTTTTCCAAGCTCATCATGTGAGCTAGCAGTGCCTCATTGTATGTGTTGTCGTCCATAGTAGCATCTTCCAAGAAGGCATTTTACCTTGCCCCAAAGATATATACTGCTGACTGCATGGTTCGGAGAATACACGACTTTTCATCTGCTTACCCTCGTTGTCTGATCAAAAAGAGAAGAGGTGTGAAGACGACAAAAGCGAAAATAATAACTTAACATACCCACCAGGAGATTGCAAGGTGGCATGCTGGTTGTCGGCGTCATCGTCGTGGTTTTCTGTTTAGTACCGGCGCAGCTTCCGTTCTCCCTCGTATCCCGAGCCGCCCTCATACGGCCGTTTGCGTGAGTCGTCTCCTCTGCGGTCGTCAGAACGGTCACGGTACCCACCACCGCTGCCGCCGTGTCGAGAGCCAATGGGCTCCGCATTGCTGCCAGAGCCAGATCTGTCGTAGCCGCCTCCACGGTAGCTACCGCCTGAACGGTCGTCGTCACGTCGGCTGTAGCCGCTGCCGCCATAGTCCCGTCGATCGCGGTCAGACCGACCGCCACCATAGCTGTCTCTTCCATAGCCTGGCCCGCTGGGCGCGCTGGAAGCGCTGGGCCCGCTGGGTGGGCCGCTATAACCATTCGAACTGCCGCCAAAACCACGATCCCGACCGCCAAAGCCGCCTCGAGGACCCCGGTCGAAGCCTCCGCGAAATCCTCGGTCGCTGCCCCTGAAGCCTCCGCGGCCGCCTCGAAAACCGCCCCGGAAGCCACCGTCGAAGCCCCCTGGACGGACAGGAGCAGCCTTAGTGTACCCACGTCCGCCAAGTCCTCCGCCCAGACGGCGAGGCTTCCAGCCAGTAACAGTGCGACCCCGCTCAACATCCAGTTTGATACGGCGACCGTGAATACTGATACCATCGAGTTGGTCTAGAGCAGCTAAAATTGGGGCGCGCGGCAATACGCGCATGTGTCAGTACAGCCTTACCATATCTGCATACCTTTCTTGTAGTGATGATTTGGACGAGGGAAAGGGGGAATACAAGACAGGCGAGCTTGAGGGCCGTGGTCTTGGGCTGGGAATAATCTGGTCTCTGGTCGCCGATTGGGCTCCAAGGTGCTTGGTATAGGAAGATCGATGGCGGTATTACCTCTCATATCCTTTTCACGCTCGAAGACGATGAATGCATAGCCTCGGTGGGGCTTCTTCTTCTTGTTGGGCTTCTCATCGGCATGTGTATCGCGCACAATACGAATCTGTAGCATCACTGGTGAGCAAAATGACTGCGATGAATCCAGCTTAAAGATTGGGTGACGTACGCGTTCTATTGCACCAATACGACCGAACTCGCGCTCCAGGTCCTCCTCATTTGCTTGGTAGGAGAGTCGAGAGACCATCAGAGTCTTGAACGCGTCGCCTCGAATATTCGGGTCTTCATTAGGTTTGTCTATGATCGCCACAGCGTTAGTCTGGCATCCCAGCAGCAGAACAATCGAGCGTTCGAGGCCAAATCTCACAAATCTTTGGAGCCTCTGTAACGAGCTGCTCAAGCTGAGCTTTCTTTTCCAACTTCTTGCGATCGCGTGCCTGCAGCCAACTCTCGGTCGGTACGTAGTTGTCTGCATCTTTGTATTCCTTGAGCGCGTCCAGGAACCCAGAGACGCCGCTGATGTTGGCTGTCCTTCGTTCTTCGGCCGCAAAGTCGCAAGGCGGCACCCATCGCAGGGGCGGCCTTGGCGCGAAGAGCGCGAGCAGATTGGGCGGGAGCTTGTCGGTCATCTTGGTTCACCAGAGCAAATTCTTGGCTGTCTGATGCAGAAGAGATTGAAGCGCGCCGAAATTTTGGCACCGAATTGCCCTGGGAAGCGATGGTACAGATGCAAGCTGTCAACGAGAAAGGTGCTGCTGGTGGTGGGATTGCCAACGGCAAGAATGGCGCGCGCCGACAGATTTCATAGCAGGCGACAGAAGGTACAAAGGTACGCAAGCGGGCCGAGCAGCTCAGCAGGCGCCAACGCGCAAGAATTGGTGCTTACGTAAGGCATATGGTCAAACTCTTGTCTTGCGCTCGACGTCGCATCAAAAGATGGCCGCAGATCTCCAAACCATACGCCAAAACACAAACAGCCATGCCGATTAAACCAGCACTAGGGCTGATAACCACCGGCCGCGTAATTATCTCCCGAATCTATATGTTGCTATGCTTCAAATGCTAACTATCCTGGTCAGAATGGCGTCGGCGCCTTCGTGCTGCAATGCAAGAGGATGGAATTCCACTACTGCGACTGGGCAGGAAGTTCCAAGGGCATGAAGTACGTCCCTCCAAGGCAACTACTGGATCCTAGGATTGAGATAAGCTGATATTGACCTGTGACGTTGTAGTAAATTCCTCGAGAGCCACCTCCCGAAATTCGCCAAATCACATCCCGAGATTGAAATCAGTGTGTCTCCCCGACCACAGAAGCACCCCTCCGTCATCGCACATTATATCAACGGCAACACAAGGCCGGTATGCTTGAGAAAGCTGGACCCGAACCAAATAATGGGCAAGGTCGAGCAGTTGCGAGATTCCACGGGTGAGAGGAACAAGCGTGTGAACAAGCCTGTCAAGAGTATCAACCTTGGTGTAAGAGGTATATGGTCACCATACCATGGCGATGCCGTGAAAGTATAAGGCAAGGTAAAACTGCTAGCACTTCAATACGGGAGGGAAACAGGATATCGTGCATCTTCATAGCTTGCAAACACTGAAAGAGATGTGGCGCTACATATCAAAACACGTGAATGGTTTCGGGCTGGGCGCCGTGTACACTGCCAACCTGCATCATCGCTCGCAAGAGTAGGAGCAAATCAAAGAAAGAAAGAAAGAAAGAAAGAGAGGAAAAAAAACACAAGAAACGATTACACATTTTTCTCAATTGGTATCTAGCTGCTTTTAACATCCTTGACGCTTTCAAATTTGACGGTCAACTGGTCTCCTCAGTTGGCGGTAACTGAGCCACGAGGAGGCGAAGGGGACAATGTCGCACTAGCTCCACAAGAGTTTATCTACTGGTTGGAGTTGATAATGTCGACGAAGGCGGGCTTCAAGCTAGCTCCGCCGACCAGGAAGCCGTCAATGTCTACCTGCTTGCTCAGGTCCTTGGAGTTCTTCTCGCTGACACTGCCACCGTACAGGATGCGTGTCTCGTCAGCCGCCTTCTGGCTGACGCTCTCCTTGAGCCAGTTGCGGATGGCAGCGTGCACCTCCTGGGCCTGCTCCGTGGTAGCAACCTTGCCAGTACCAATGGCCCAGATGGGCTCGTACGCAATGACAATCTTGGACCAGTCCTCTGTGCCAATCTTGGCCTTGAGGGCCTCTAATTGCTTAGTGACGACGGAGACGGTGTTGCCAGCCTCACGGACCTCCAGAGACTCGCCGCAGCACCAGATTACGCTGATGCCGTTGTCGACAGCAAACTTGGTCTTGGCAGCGACAACCTCGTCACTCTCGCCCAGAATGGTCCGGCGCTCACTGTGTCCCAGGATGGTCCAGCTGATACCGCTGTCTTGAAGTTGAGAAACAGAAATCTCGCCAGTGAAGGCGCCGTTGGGCTTGTCGAAGACGTTTTGCGAAGCCACAGCAATGTCCTTGCGCAGCTGCTCGCGGACGAGGAGGAGGTGGAGGGAGGGAGGAGCGACGACAACCTCTATCATTTTCATAATGCTCGTATCAATAAATGTGCCTTAGAAGAGGAAATTTGTTGCCTTTTAAAGGCGGTGTGGCGGCGGACAGCGTTCGAGACATACCAACGTTGGGGTCCAGCTTGGCGTCGTTCAGGGTCTTGACAAGCTCCTTAACGGACGCAATGGTACCGTTCCTATCGTTCACAGGCAGTCATGGTCAGCCTCGAAGCTCCCGTAGAACAAGGGGCGCGCAGTTGTCGAATAGAAATTCCCTCAGAAGCTTCGTAAAGTCAGATGGAGGGGCACAGGGCTTTTGCGTACATCTTCCAGTTACCGCCGACGAAGAACTTGCGAGCCATGTTGGGCAGATGATGTATATCGTTTTGGTATACTTAAAGAGTTGAAGGGTGGCTGAGTATTGCGAACTGAGCTTCGGATTGGATGTGAAGTGAGAATTGGAAGATGGATGAAGGAGAAAGAATAAGGTAGTGAGGTGACGATGGTTGGCGGGGTGGTTTTTTAGGGGAAAAGCATATAGACGCAGCAACAGTGACGCAGCATGGCTCTGGGGCTTTGGAGGGGTTTCGGGGCTGCCTGGAGGGGCTGCACAGCGCCTGGGAGGGTTGAGCTCCACGGCGTCGGGCGCGTTTCGTTGGCCGGCAACCCCAGCTTGCTTCCGTTGACTCGTACATACTACACTATTCCTTGCCAACTGCCAAGCTGCTGTCCAGGAACCTCTCGGCTCCCCAGCATGACTTCATCCGACCATTCCTACAATTCCCGCATGACATGTCCTGCGAACCCGTGGCCTGATGTTGTACTATTATGTAGGCACTCGGCTGTTACTATGCGCTGAGGCTCCAACCTTGAGCTGGCCGGCGCTTTTATCCTCGCAGATTTCGGGCCTGTCATCGCGCTTGGTCTGTTTCCAGCCCATGATTGCGGCCAATCCACCAGGCCCAAGGCGCTGGCAAGGTAGCTGATTGTCTTTCTTGCGTATCCCTCATCGAGCTGAGAAGGAGCGCCGCTGTTCCAGTCCCAAAGCATTGCAGACGAAAGCTTTGATCGGCTCGGGAACTCGACAGGATTACAGACAAGTCGAGTTTTTTTTTTTCTGAACGGGCCAGCTTCGGATATGGCGTGCGGGGTTTGGTGCGATGATGGAAAGTTGCTACGGTCGAGCAAACATGTCTACTACATCCATACTCGGGAATCCTTTGCAACAGACGATATACTTTAATGATTTGCATGGCATTCTGCTATGGAACCTTTTGTATACATGGTATCTTGAAAGCGCCCAACTCGTCGCCGTTCTTGCTAAGGCCTACACAAAGGGGGGGAAATGGTACATCTGAACACCGAAAAGTCAATGCCCTCCTAGATTTAATCTGGCAAAGTCAGCGCGCATGTTACGTTCACGCGAGCGCTGCCGGCCAACCTCGCTCCTGGGCACCAATCGAGGGTAGGGCACCGCCTGGGTACGTGCAGTGTAGTGCTCTTGTGGCAGAGAATCTCGCCCTTCATCTCGACCCCTTGAGGGAGCTCTGTCTCGTGTCTGCCTCCGAGTCTGGTGGTGATATCGCTCTGGGTCAAGATCTCGACCTACCATGCGCCTGCCTTCGCGGCTGGTGCGGATGCTGGCAGGAGAATTGCCACGCACATTGACACAGCCGTCGATGCCTGATGCAGCCTCATACGTCCTGGAAGCAGAATGATCGAGCTTGATGTCGCTACGAGTTCCGGTATATGCCTTGGGTCCGCTTCTATCGTTTGAATTGTGGACGTGCTGCTGCAGATGGCTATTTGTCTCGGTGACGTGAAATGGAGCAATGCCTGGCGACACATTTGGGAAGTCCGATTGCTTGTGCGGCGTTCGCGGTGGGTTTGTATCAGGCAACGACGGCACTGTGACGGCGGTGGAACTACCATCTGAATCGAAGCCTGAGTGCGAGTCGCTTTCGATCGCAGACGAGCTATGGAGGCTACCGCTGTGGCGTCTGGTATGTTCGCCTTCGTTCAAGACGATGATAGGAGTGTCAGGCTGTGCATGCCTAGATTGAACCGGTTGCGGATGCGGCGGGGGTACGTGACTGCTCGATGTAGCCCCTGAAGGTCTCCGTTGAAATGCCACCTGTTGGATGGGACCCGAAGGGGTTGTAGGATGCTCTTGAGCAGGATTGTTTTGATTGGGTTGGTTAGGCGAGAAGCCTGGATTTGGAGGTGTACGCGGAACGCCTGCTGATGCCCCTTGATGAGATACTTGTTGGCATCCCAGTACAGGATGGTGTTGGTGGAATTGATTTGGTGTGAAGCTTGAATCGGGATATGGGTGGAAACCGTCCATTTGTCTGGCTTGGTGAAAGCCGCCTTGGTGTCCCTGAGCGGCTGGTGGTATTGATATAGATGATTGCAGCTGACGAGGGCTTCGTGACGGTTGTGGCTGTCGCTGTTGCATGTTCGTCCGCTGATGCACAACCTCAGGTTGGTGAATCTGGTAAAGGGGCATCTGCTGGAACGGAGCTTGTGGTTGGTGAAGTCCCGGATGGCCCTGTTGGTGGCGATGCTGCTGCAATGAACGTGTAGACTCGATTGGGCCCATATATGGTTGGGCTCTCTGCATCCCGTTTTGCATTTGCCTTCCCTCAACCTGCATTTGACGGTACAGTTCCCCGGCGCTCTGGTTGGGGCGAGCACAAGTCTTGAAATATGCAGTGATGGAAGTACGTTCGCTCCTCTTGCTTGCATGCGACCTCGCGGACCGAGAATGGCGGCCTCTTGTTTTGTCGTGCTTCTGATTCACAGTCTTCTTTGTCCAATCCAATTGTACTAGCATGACGTCGAATCGTTTGTCACGAAGCGCTGCAACGAGATCATCCTCGGCCTTTTTGAGCTGGGCAAAAGCATTGGGTCCAAGTGATTGTTGCTTCTGGGCGAGGCTTCGCCATTTCCCTTTCTTGTCATTCCTATTCAACTGTTCGATCTCCTGATGGATCTCGGCTTGATCAATGTTAAGCAGATGCTGCCGATTGCATCTGGCCCAGGTAGATTTGGTCTCCTCACCATCCGGTCCATACTTGTGCTGTGGTTCGATCTTGACAATTTTGAAGACGATATACTTGGACAGGCGTTTTGCATAGTCCTCTTCTCTCCAGTTGTGCCCAGTGAGGTCAATCTCCTCCACAGAGCGAATGAGCTCATCAGGGATAATATCTGGGTGTGGGTGTGGCGCTTGGTTGACAGATCGAAAGTGCATTTCTTGGAAATGCTGCTGGTGCTGCCCCTCAAGAGGCGAGTATGATCCATTGTCATGTGCCAGAGGGCCATGGTGCAGCATGGGCCGGAAAACCGCTTGAGGCGACGATTGATGCTGGGCCATTGGGCGGGTGAGAGGTTGTTGAGCCCTTGGCTGTTGCTGTTCCGAGGTATGAAGCTGTGTGAAATGTTCACATGTCTAAGCGAATGCTTAAAAGGCTTGATATGAAGAGGAATGGTGAAGAGCAAAGAAAGAGAAGTGAATGAAGTGGTGACCATGTTCGGGCGCCAGGCGAACGATGTTGCCTATATATACCCTGCCACCTGACCGACCCCCACGATCGCAGAGCGCGTGGAACGCAACGGGGACGAAGCAGTTGTAGCACTTGCTATACCTGATACACTCAACAGTGAGGCGAGCAAATTATGATTCGGCTGTCACGCGGTAGACTGGATGCACCCCAGAAAAAGCCAATACTCGGGGCATCCATCATCGTTCAGGGTGGTGGTACAGAGTACTTGACTGTCGGGCGGTCGTAGCCAGGCTTGCTCTTCAGTCATGGCTTGCTGGGCAACCTTTTGGCTTTCTGTCACCGAAAATGGAGGTCTCGGTATGAACTTGGACACTCATGCTCTGGACTGACATCAAATCACAGTGCGTATGTCCAAGTCGTGGCGTCTCTACCTTCTTGCTCGCAGTCGTCCCGATGTCAGACAATAACCGTCTGCGACGCCCGGTTTCTGAAGAGGCTGATGAAAAAGACTGCAGTATCCTGCCAGGCTACCATTCCAAGGGGTCCCTTCAGGTAAAGCCTCTTGTAATTGGGCCAGCATATTCGTCATTAGCATTAGGGTCTCGAGGTATGAGAGTATCAGGACTCAGTCTCGAGTCCTTAAAGAGTGCCTTGACTACCTGAACACTATTGCCCTCGTTTGGCTAACATTACGTTGCTTATTTCGACAACACATTACATCTACCGGCAAGCCGTATTCGCATCCATCGAATATCCATCAAGCACTGGTTTCGGGCGAGGCCTATATGTCCCTTCTTATGAACCTAGCGCCATGGTCTTACTGCCCGATGATAATAATGGCTAGGCTATGAACCCTTTCTCGTCCAAACTACTTAAGCAGTACGGTTTGCACGTTTCCACAAGTGCAAGACGAGGCAACCGGGCGATGGGTACTAACTGCCAATTCTTACATGCAGCTTCTCAGTGTTTCCGGGCGTAATGGACGCACTTGCCAAGCACACGTCTGGCGCTGACATCCTCCTTGCCAGCCTCGCTTACCTTTGTGCAAGTTCCATTCACTGTCTGGCCTGCTTCTCCAATCGAGCACCCTTGACTGCTATACCTCGGACGGTCATACAAGCCTTTGTGGGAACCCAGCCTGGACTTGTAGCGTCAATCAGTGGTCAGAAGCGAGCTCAAGGCCACAAGCCATGACGGCCCTCCGCGTGTCTTCGTTCCTACTGACAAGGTGCGTCCAGCCTGAATGGACAGCCCCTAGCGTCAAGCCACTCGACAATCTCGGTGTACTCGGACGGCATTCTTGCGGCTCTGCTCAAAGCAGTTCTTGTACGGATATTTCCAGGCCATCCCCCGCCAGGACACTTTTTGCGGGGTTCTACAAGGAGCCGTTAGGCTCCAATCCTGTAACGAGTGGCAGCCACATCGCAGGAAGGGTCTTCTACCCTTTTGCTCGATCCCTGAGCACTTGGCCCCTAACGTCAAGCCAACCGTCACTCACAGATACTAGATTCGCAAGCGCAGAGCCTCAGTGGGACTTGTGCTACGTCTCGTGGCGCTTTACGACCCTGAGAGGCGGTGCTGAAAAGAAACGCTAAACCCAACACTGCGAGTTCTTCGACTTTGGTACTCGACATACTTTACGTTGGTGTGGTTGCATATCACTCAACATGATCACCACGCATACTCGATCCAGGACACCGTGTCAATGTGCTGGTTGCTTAGTTTGTTGTGGATGATCAATAGAGCGTCTTGTAGGAGAAAGAGTTGAAAGTCGCTTTGATGCAACTATGAAGATATGTCAAAGCATTTTTAATGGGCGGGCTTTGCAACGTCGAAGAGAGACAGAGAAGCCGGTCAGAAAATCCTAAGACTAGTGCAGACCCAGTACCTCTATAATAAAAGTCATAAGCTTAGGACAACGACCAATATTGATTAGGGTAGGAATGACTGTCGCAAATCACAAGGTATGATGGATAAGAATGTGGACGGATATCGAAACAGCAATGAGGTTTGAGCTCTGTACGTACTGGGTACCTAGGTACATAGTTGTTATAAGTGTTGATTGATGATATGTGATTGTCCGACAATTCACTACTGCACCAAGTACCAAAGCGAATATTTCTTTTCATGGTGCTTCACTCAAGTGCTTATATCCAAGAATTTCGTTCAATTCTTAATCCTTCACGTATCTAGAGTGCAGTACTCGGGTCGTTCGACCTCCGCGGCGGTTGATACGTTGACAGTCTACTCCCTTCTAAGCCCCGCGATTCTACCCTTGGATGGAGGCCTCCTCATCAGATCGGGCCTAGAAAGAGCGATTTCTTATCCTTACCCAGTGGCATATCTCGATATGTCTGCGTGTGGTTCATTCAATGTCCAGGCTGCGTATCCGATGTTACACTTCTTGTGGTGTCCGTTTCTGTCGCCGTTCGAGCCTGGCCACAAGGGCTAGATCTATTTTGCAGTAGATATCACGTACATCGCGATTGCTTCTCCCTTATCCTAGCTAGCACAAAAGGAAATCATGTTAATATATTCCTGGTTGGCGAGGATCTCGAGAACGAGGTTTGTTTGTTGCTAAGCGGGACGAAACTGCTTCTATTGCGTATGTCGCAAGTCTGGAGAAGAAAAGTTAGAAAGAACAAAAAGAAAATGCATGCGTTGTGAGGCTCTCAACACGAGCATCAAACCTTGTACTACGCCATCATAAGTCAGTGATGGCAGCAATGGTTCTGCTTGTGATAATAACAAAAGGCGATGATGGGCTTTGAAAGTGAGAGGCGGTTGAACGGAAAGAGAAATCAGGCCAAAGAGAACTTGTGAGGTAAAATCGAGAATGGAGGAAATAATTGGTAGGGAAGGTAACAATTTTGGGATCGCCGAGGAGGCAATAACACCACAAAGCTGCCGGTCTTGCCGATGTGGTGCCTCTATCTCCTCGTTTCTACTTCGAGAAAGTACCAAACGTAGCTGCTCACAGCCCTGGTTGATGGTGTCTCTGGCCACTTCCCTCGTCTTAGCTCGCCGTGCCTTCCCTCGTAGGGATGAGGAAAGAAGGAAGGAGCACTTGACTTGGAAGAATCTCACGTGCCTTCCACAACCAAAACAGCCTCTTTCTTCGCCATCACAACTATTGCACTGTATAGAACAGTGCAATCATATTGTACCTCCCTTCAACCTCTGGGACGACCAAGCTCAGACGATGGCAAAATCCAAAAATACGACCCACGATGGCCTCCTTGCTGACATGGCAGTTATTGCCAAGACAACTCCTCGTCTCAGGGGCCTCGAAAATTTTGACCAATGGCACCTAGCAGTGATCGATATCTGCAACAAATTCAACGTTGCCAAATTCCTTACAGAGACCATTTCAGAGCCTCAAGATGGTCAAGCCACTGAAGACTGGCGCATCAGCCTGGCTGCTGTTCGCTTGCTACTTGTCCACTCCACCACCGACGTCCACAGCGCCTTGCTCAAGGCCGGTCTCGACTCCAAAGAACCAGACCCCTCCAAGATCTACAGCAAACTCCTCGAGGTGGTTCGCCCCAATACAGCCAGGGATATACACCATCTCGTGGGCAGCCTCTGCCTCAAAAATCGAAGCGACTTCGAGACCATGGACGCCTTTCTCGCCCACCATCAGCACGCCCGTGCCCATCTCCGTAAACTCGGCGTTGCCATTGGCGACCAGTTCCTCATGAACATTGTCATTCATAAGATCAAAGAAACTTTGGCCCCTTTGCACCCACTGCTCCACCAAGAGTGGGAGTCGGGTACGCTCACCTGGGACGAAATGATATTCCAGATCTGCTACGCCCAAAAATATGAGAAGGTGCCTGTCGCTGCTCGCCGAATGACCTCGCGATCGCCATCTCACAACTCCAAGGGCGAACCCACCGGCGAAGTTAAGTTGTCTGGAGCATATCTGGTTCCTGCTGGTTTGAAGGACTGCCCCGAAGATGTCTTGGACAAGTTGGTGTGGTGCACCCAGTGTAAACTGGTCGGTATAACATACGGCTTTCATCACTGCGACTCGTGCAAACGATGCCACTTCCCGGGTCAGCACAAGTGAAGACTTATCGTGCACATAGTCCTTCTCTAGACTGGAAAAGTGACTACTCGCTTTTACAATGTTAAGTAATTCAATCAACTTTCTTATTCAGTTTACAGGGCTGCCGGATGTGAATACAGAAAAAGAAAAAGCGGGGAAAGAGACTTGCTTGGAAACCAATTGACGAGGCAATGACGTTGATAGTGTTTGCACCAATATCATCTCCATCAATTCCCCATTCCTTTGCCCATTTCTTGGCTCACGCTTCCACAGCAGCTGCAGTGCATCATCAAATCCAGAAATGTTTCTTTCCTACTTCTTGAAACCAGCACAACTAGCCCGCTTTTCGAATTCGTTCAGACATTCATCGACCATGGCGCTCAACCTCACCGGCAGCTGCACGTGCAAGACGCTGCGATATACCGTCAAGCTTGACTCGGCTGACTCTGCGAGGACTTCATTATGTCACTGCTCGAGTTGCAAGAAAGCCTTTGGCACCAACTATGGTCTGACTTCCAAAGTGAGAGACATTTGCCTTACATAATACCAGGTAGAAGCAAGCAATAGATATGGACAAGAGGACTCATTATCTTACCAGATTCCACTTGAGAGCTTCAAATACACAAATGGAGAGCCTAAGCTCTATAAGCAGGAAAATGGTGTCGTCAGAGAATTTTGCTCAAATTGCGGCTCATTTACTTGCGAGTATGGAGTAAGTCATATTGGCATATTTCGCTTCACAGAGGAGGAGGGAGGGTAATCTCAGGTGCATAAACATACGCGCTGATGCTCATATTCAACCACGCAAACAGGAACAAGCAGCCGACAAATTCAGATATATCACTTACGGAACACTCGACGATCCCGAGCAGCTTCCGCCAAAGGGCGAGTTCTTTTGCAAGGATAGGGCGAGCTGGATGCCTGAAATACCTGGTATGAATTGCTTCATCCTGCATCTCCATGATAGGTTGGGAGAAGAGACTAACCAGCCGCTATGCGACAACATTGTAGACATTTTCCACAAGCAAAAGATTCAGGAGTAGCGATAAAATAATTGGAATTGGAGGTTCCACAGAACGATTTGCACATTTGGTAGCCATTGATCGCTGGCATATGCCGAGTCGTATCGCAGCCGCGTCTTTCCGCTGCCTGTGGTCATGAGCCCATACTACAGAGGTCCTATAATGCTTGCCAATCAGTTCTTACGCGCCTCACGTTTGCTTTAAGTCCCTATTCGGGATCTCATGGTGATGCTGCTGCACATATATCGATACTGGTATGAACGTAGGTGCGTGCTGGACAACATCTAGCGCCTATAGAATGATGTTAGAACCATTGAAGAAGAAGGACAGAAGACGGAAACAAAACTGGCCGCTGGACAGCCCGATATAAATGGTTTCTTCTCAACACCACAGCGTTAAGCACAGAAAGGTATACAGATAATTAAATCTTCAATCTGAAAGGTGCACCCACAATCATACTGCCTATTTTCCGTTCAAGTTTCTAGGAGTGTCTGCTTGAAGAATCCATCTTCAGCTGATTGCATAATCTGAAAGGTGTCTCATTTGCAGTTTTTGAACTTATTTTCCATCTTCTTGCTTATTTTAGATGCTCACAATCTCACATATATGTATGTGAGCACATGTATTAACATATGCGGTGACATCAAAAATATCACGACGTCGACTTGAACTACGTCGGACCTGATACTTTGGTCTTTAATGTATGCTGCTCGCTGTAATCGTGCCAGTGGCACGCCAACAGTATTGGTCAAGCAATTTGGTCGGATGCAAAGTTTTTCGACCGTGTGTGTGGTGGGCTGTCAATTTGTCTTTTTTAAAATATATATATATATATATATATATATTCCTGCTTCCTCCCTTTTTCTCTTCCGCCTCATGTCGCCCTACTTCCTTCCTTTTGGAGACTGGGGATGTTTGCTTGTCGTTTTCAGCTCTCTGCGGATTCGGGAGCGATCGTAACGGCTACAAGAAGGGAGACTATGGGGAGCAGGGAGACCAACAACTGGCACATCCAAATTTCTGGGCCGTTTTTATGTCAAGAGTTGCTATGTCGGTGAAAACTGTTGTTCATCGGATCAATGTAAATGTTCTCACACTGCGCGAAGGCGAAAGAGAATTACCAAGGTAAAATTAAAGCGAAAGGATGCCGCTCAGTCCCATCTTTTCGCGCCTTTGAAGCCAACCCAATGTGCCACCGTAAATCCTTGCCACTATTTTGACTGGTATCTGAAATATAAAATTCTCTTTTGAAATCAGATAAATGAATGATGAGAAATTAAATAGGCGTTGAATAAAAGGGGAAAAGCGACGAATTACAAAGTATGGAAATAACTCATTCAACAGCCCGTCGCCTTGTCATCTGTCGTTATTTTCCACCCAGATCTTGGGCTTGCGTCTCAAGGGCACTTTCAAGATCACCTCAAGACTCATCATTCATCATTGCGTCACTTCAAACTTCATCTGACCTGCCGATGCTGGTCTACTTAGCTTGGCGTAATCTGCCGAGTTGTATCTGTAGGCATTTGAAGACGGCGGCTGCGACGGTGGTGGTGGTGGTGGTGGTGTTGAGGTTGCACGAGATGGACGAAGAGGCCGAATGGCTGCCCACTCCTGCACATCCTTGTTAGTTGGATGTTCCTGTTGTTGTTGCTGTTGCTGTTGATCGTTCTCGGGGACCTCGCTGTGCGTAGGCAAGGGTCCGCTTGGCAGACCTGGCGAGTGCATGGCGCTGGTTCCCGTCGAAGATCCTTCCGAGGTCTGTGACCAACGCCAATCCTGACTTGCGTGTTGTTGATATTGCTGTGATGAAGGTCGATAGTACTGATTTGGCTGTGGTGATGAGCGCGTCGAGACGTTGGAGTCAAGTTCTGAGAGTGGGTATGTCGGCGATGGCTGGGGTGCAAGATGAGACGGTGGTGGTGATTCTGCGGGGTAGACAAAGTCGCCGGGCATTTCGATCAACGCAGCGGCGGGCGCATGGGTGTCGGCCAGTTCGGCATACTGCGGCTGGTACGACGTCGATGAGGTCGAAGGTGCCTGGGACTTGGTTGTCATCTGCGAGGGGTTGCGGTGGATGCCGCCGTACGGGGCCGACCAGTGCGTATTGCGGCCCATCTGGGCTTGCGCGGCTGCAAAGCTCGGATCGCTCGCCTGTTGCTGCAGGGAAGCTGGGCGCGGGATCTGGTAGGGTCTCGGTCCGGGGCTCGTCGAGTGAGAAGTCTGCTGGTCCATGAAGACCGGGGAAGGCTGTGGTGAGGGCAAGGAAGCGGAGCCGACGGGCGAGGCCAAGAGGTGAGAGCGGTCACGCGGGTTGACGGTCTTGAGCCTGCCGTCCTCAATCATGGCGTGCAGGACACCCGTGTCGAGCAGCTCAGCCTTTTTGATAATGCGGTCAACCATTTTCTTGGAGGCAGAGCGCAGCTGGCTCTTGACGAAGCTCATGACGGTGATGTTGCACTTGATTTCGACATCGTCGCGCAGGAAGAGGCCGTCGCTGGGCGCGCCCAGCTGGGCGAGGCCGATTTCCAGGGGCTCGGGGGGCTCGACGCCGGGCTGATTACCAAGGATGCGATAGCGGTTCTTGAGATCGACATTCATGGGAGCGTAAATGTGCGTCTGCAAACCCCAGGGCATGTCGTGGAAGCAGCCGATGAAGGAGATTTTGCCCGAGCCCAAGCGGCCGAGGCCCGGGACGTACTGGATGCGCTCTGTGATTTCATACCAGGTGGAGTAGTACTCATCCGAGGCGGCATTGCGGGGTGCTGGAATTGGCTTGTGGTCAAGCACGAGCGGATTCACGTTGATGACCTCGGAATGGCTGTGGAGAATGTCGATGGCGAGCTGGCGGGGGATGAAGCCCGGGATGGGCGTGATGACGGTAAAAACCTCCTTTTTGCGCAACATGGTGGTGCCGTCACTGGACATTTTGGGCTGATGGTCAGCTCCTTCTCTCTCAGCCTGCGAAACAGCCTCGAGTTCTTGGTTCTTGGTCTGTTGTATGGCAAAAAGTACAGTCTGGGGGGTAATATGTGAGGGTGATTTTGTCTGATGTGGTTGGGGACGAGGCGGTATAGTAGAGTGGAGTCTCTGTCCGTAAATAGACCCCGAGCGGACCAGAAAGATGAAAGGAATTCCAAAGAGGCAGTGCAGAAGGGTGCAAAAAGAAACCTTGGGCTGGCGTGCAGTGGGGAGACACCAGCGCAGCTGTCAACGACATAGGAATACCAACAGGGAGAGAAGCTAAACGGACTAACGTTGGATTTGGTTTTGACTGAGCCGCTCCCCAAGTCCGAAGACTGGGCGTTCGTCAGGGCTGAGCGAGGAGAAGAGAGGACTGGTGGCAAAGCTTGGAAAGCTGGCGTCTGCGTCTCTGTCTGTGTCTCCCAACAAGTGCTGACTCCTTTTGCCTTGAATAGACGGCGGCGGCCGTGGCCAAGAGATTTGTCCGGTCTTGATGAGAAGCGTAAGATGATAAAAATGCGGCAGTGGTAATTGCTCGTAATGGGTCGTCGAGTTCCTTCCCTTTCCTCTGCTTATCATCCTCTTCTTCCTTTACTCTTTCTTTTTCGTGTCACCTGCCGACCCTCCCTTTGATACCGGCAAACTTGTGCTCTTTACTTCCAGCCTTATCCGGATCACTGGTCGCTCATGAGGTTGCAATGAGGCTATGATGCTCTCCGCTCGTTGAATTCCGCAGCAGCAGCTCTTGTACAAAGTGAGGTGCCGCAGCTGAGGAAAAGAAAAAGACCCAACAAGAAGAAAGCGGCGAGCCAACTGCCTATTAGTAGAGAGATGGCCCACCTGTTCCTCTTGAGACGGCACGACCCTCGAGTTGGGTTGGCCAAGACGAGTACAAAAGGCGACTAAGAAGCCACGGGCCAAGGCAGTGCCGAGAGTGCGTGCGTGCGAGCGTGCGAGCGAGAAAGCGCAACAAAGGACGTGGACGTGGAAGTGGACGGGCCGGGACCTGGATTGGGGCCTTGAAGAAGACAGAGAAAGAAAAGTCACCAAAAAAAAAAAAAAGAGACGTGGGCGATGAGAGTAAGAGTTTGTGCCTGCTTAGCTTAAGCTGTTGAGAACGTAAGAGCTCCCCTCGTCGCCCATGTAGACCGCCCCTCCTCTTTTCTCCAGCTCACAGAAAGCCAAAGCTGGATGACATGCCGGTGCGCACAAGCGGCAGTGCTGGGCGTTGATTGTTGGTTGGTGGGGGCCAAGACTTGTACGTACTTGGTACCGGCCGGCCTTGGGTTGATGCAAATATCATGGCCAGACAGAGACGTTGCAAAGGCAGGCAGGCACACAGCAGCAGCTCAGTTATCTCAGCGACGGGGACATTCTGCAGAGCCGACCATCCTATCTGGTTGGCTCTATGTACTACCTAGGAAGTACGTGCTGCAGCATCAGCTGATGTCATCCCTCCCGATAAAGAGGAGGAAGAAGAAGAAGGAGGCATTTAGCACATGCCCAAAGTGGTAAGGGGACTCATAGGTGCCGTTTTCTTCTAAGATGGATGGACTGGCCAGGCCAGCGGCCAAGGCCAGGTTACTTAATCATGCGCCTTGTGCTATGTATTGCTTAGAAAAGCACCAGTCAGGGCTATCCCCGCAAGCGTTACCACCCCATCGGAGCTGGCTGGCTGTTAGGGCTCTAGTGCGGGGTCCATCTGGTTCTTATTTTGGCTGCACTATGTACACAGTACAAGCAAGCAAGTACTATGTATATAATCAAGGCTGCGTCTGCTATCACATCGCAACCCAGTGCCGCCATACTTTCTCCTTCATGCTCGCTTGACCTAACTGTAGTTGATGGCCATACACAGTACAGGCAAGCGATACGCATGCATTGTGTTTGTCCCAGTGCAACCCTCCCCCTGGGCCCATGTAGCTTCTTCCTACTTACCCTCCGTCTCTGCGACTATATCGGTATCCTGCAAAACGATCTAAGGAAAAAAGTACAAAGCAAAAGGCTGCCGTGAGTTTACTAAAAAGTAAAAGGAAAGCCGCTATCCTAGCCAACCTAACCGACCTCATGTATCGCTCGCTCGCTACTTCGCGGTTGTCTGTGGGGGGGGGGGGGGGGCCATTGCTCAGAACAGGTTCCTGCTGCCAACCAGCTGTACGCCTACTATTATTACAATACTACTATGTATGGTATACTCACCCGAGACTCTCCACATCTGAACCCCATAGAAAAGTTCGGCCTGCAAATTCTTGTCGAGCGGTGCGGTGTGCTAATAAGGCTGATATAATAGTAATATGCACGCATCATGCACATTGGCTTTTTTCTCCTGCTCAACTGCATTTACAATCTAGAACGTATACGTATATAGTGCTTGATACAAGTAGAAACTACGAGAAATATCTTAATGAATTATGTGGTCTGAACTCTCAAAACATAAATCTCATTCCGGCTTTGCTCTTACATCTTCTCCCTGGTCCATCTCTACAAATCACTTTTCCCCAGCCTCCATGTCCACCTAGTCAAGTCTCGAGTCAGTCTTTCACTATATATTCCCAGCCTAACAGCCCCAAAGCAGCCGCATCTTGATAGGTTTTACTTGAGACATGTCTGGAGTATAATAGAGCCTACCCCCAGCGTCCAGCTATCAGCGCCATCCCTCAACCCAAGGGAAGATGAAGCAAGAAACAAAAAGCTCATGTTATGGACAGTTAACTCTATCTGCACGGTCCTGACCATCCTTTGCCCATGTAACCGTTCCATATCTGTACCACTTATGTACCGTAGTACATATGTAAATCACACAATGCACTATAGCGCACGTTGATTCTCTTGCGACTGTGGAGCCTCTGGAGATCTCTCACTATGCTGGTCCAAAATATCAATTGCTAACTGGATATCATTCTCGTGTACAGCTTTTCAATTACCGTGGATTTCCCCGATGATCGATTTTCAGCATCCTGAATAAGGATATCTGCTCGTATGCTTCGGCTATCTCCCTGTCAAGCAAGGAAATGGACAAGTAGTTTCTAGTTGTTTTCTTTTCAGCTCTGGCATTTGATCCTTGGCCCTGCCAACAAAGTCGAACAATCTCTGGAAACTCAAGATAGAAGCCACTAAAATCCACGGGGTCAGTACCTTGTTGTACATGTATCACAAAAGTAACTAGTTGAGGAGCGGAAACTGGAACAAGAAGCAAGTTATTTCGTCAGTGGCATATCATTGCCAATGAAGCCTTGGGTGGGTTAAATAGTCATTATTTAGATGGTCATTCGAAGCTCCAACTACTAGATACATTCTAAATGATATTGCAACCAAGTCGGCAGTCAATGGCAAGATGGTATCTGCGGAAACGCCAAACCCCAGCCGACCAACCGTGGAACCAGCCTGGTATCGACCATAAACCAACCTGCTCCGGAAGCAAGCCATTGACGGCAGCAAGATGCGGAATAGTAATCACAAAGATGACAGCGCAATAGAGGCCCCGCCAAGGAAGCCCACCGGCCAACTCTCAAGAATAATAAACGAGACTCTCGTGCGCCAAGTCATTGGCCATCCAATTCCGCTTCCAGAGCCAAAAGTACCCACTGAAGCCCGTACCCTCGCGACCCCACTCACCAATAATGCCCAGCGGCGTGATGACGCCCTCATAATCCCACGAATGCGCTCCATGGTAGCTCTTACACATTTCCACAACGCCCGTGCCCGTGTGTGCTGTGCCCTCGAAATCGAATTCGGCCAGAACGCCGTCTCTGCAACCGCGGGCCTCGAGGGACACTTTGGACATGGAGGATGCAGCGCCACCCGACAAGGTAGCTGTGGAGCCGCCACTGTTTCCAGACATGCTGGCAGACACCGCTTGCTTTCCCGGACCACTGCCTCCTACTTTGAAATGGATATTCTCCATGGCCGGATCGCACTTGCCCATTGAATGGGTCGAGTCCTTGTCGCCGAGCGTATAGACATAGTAGCCATACCATTCACCGTCCTCAATCGAATCGACCAACTCACGTGTGCGCTCAGTGTACCAGCTGTGCCACGCATCCGGCTGGGCGCGCAAGCCATTTTCACTGAAATTTTCAATCAAGGGAATGGTAGTTCGAGGTGCACATGCAAGCGGTTTTGATAATGGCGCCAACGTTGCTGGTGATGGTGATCGCGATAGAGACAGTGGAGGGCATACCTTGGAGTGCTGCGCCGGAGCGTTTAAAAACGACAGCATGTCAGATCGTGGCACGTCTTTTATACCGCTTGAGCGGAGTAGATAAGCAAGCAGACCCGCAAGTTGCATGGACCGCGTGTGCAAGCCTTCCCAGCTCAGCCAGAAGCTCTGGCTCGATGCCGTGCATGGCAAGCTCTGGTAATCGGCCTTGACACGCTTGACAAGGTCCTGGTATTCCGGGGCTGTCACAAAAGTATCCGGCCAATCGGACGCGTCGATGAGGCCGATCACCATGGAGAAAGCGAGCTGGAGGTTGAGGTGTTTGTGTTTCAAGAGTCTCGACTCAGTCCATATATCCGCCTGGACAGACCACCTGTTCAATGCCATGAGCTGCCTTCCCAGCGGCAGGTCACACACATCTGAGACTAAGGAGAAAACGTCAGTAAAAAGACAACAAATGTGCAAGATAACTAAGCACACTAACATCCTAGTACGACGAGAGTGGACATGATCCCGATTGTCCTTTGCAATTCGTCGGCAACATTCTCACGGGCATCATTTGTCTCGTTGCTGTTGTTTTTGTTGATATCTGGGCAGTTATGTATTGCCGCGCTGTCAATATCAACCTCGCTGACTGAAGTCTTGACAGGTTGCTGGCTGTTCACTCTAGCTAGTAAGTCCTCGAAAGCTCTCTTGACACGGGCTCGCTGTTTTGATGGGATGGTAACGGCTAGACAGAGGAAGACGTCGCGCTTGAACTGTTCGTCTCTGCCTTGATTTTCGAGTTGCGCCTTGATCATGTCTATCAAAGCGCCCCGGCTGGGCATGCTCTGAATCGACGACAGATCCATCTTTGCCCAGACATACGTTCAAAACGAGTCAGCACGCGTCATAGCACATACTATGTGACAGGTTCTGGAAAAAGAGTGGTAGAACGGGGGTGGCCCGCGAGGCCCCTGAAGTGACAGGGTCCAGGCCGCCAAGTGCTGGCCCTCGTGGCTGTAGGGATGTGCATGTGCTTGTGTGGATGTCCATGATGGTCGTGGTGTATATTTTTAGACGGCAAGAGTGTGTGTAAAAGTGTGCGTGCGTCTGATGGAGGGTGGGCAGAAAGTACCGAGGGAGTGAGTGGGTGGGTGGGTGGAGACAAGGGACAAGAGACTTACGGGGCTCGAGACGGTCCGCTGGATCATGGCGGGCTAGCCAACGGCCCTGCGAAGACAGAAAAAAAAAAAAAAAAGGAAAGGGCCCTGCAGGCGTATTGGAGCCGCAGCACCTTTACTACTAGTAGAGGAAGCCCAAGGTTCGCGACCCGCTCGAGCAACTCGTGGACGGATACAGAGACCAAGGGCGGCTGTGGCTGTGGCGGCGGCAGAGGCTGGCAGTGGTATAGTATGCGTGGTGGAAGCGGATGTGGAAGGGCAGCGTTGCATTGATCTGACCAAGATGCATGAGACGACAACGACGGCGGACGGCGTTGCTGCTGCTGCTACTGCGAGCGGTGGTGATATGGGCAAGTCGGACGATTGCGTCAGGGCCACAGGTGCAGTTTATGATGGGACGGCCCTGCAGCTGGCAACCTTGAAGTTTTCGAGTCTTGACCAGCAGTAGCAGTGCCTTCCCAGCTTGTCACCAGGCACATATACAGCCCCTGGATCCACCTGAATCCTTCGAGAAAGGCGTGCTGTCGTTGGTGTCTGGGGGGTCAGGATCTTATCTGCTCGCCTTCACCGAGCGAACCGTGCGAGTATCGTAGACTCGCCTGTCTTGCTGTTGTGGAGGTGTTCTGTGAGTGCAGCCAAGCAGACTACCCTTGATCAGGGGCACAGAAAGGAAGAATAAGGTTTCTGGCAGGACCGTCTCCATTTAGACATTCACAGGCACTACCAGTTGACCTCTTGGCTGACCCAAAAGGACAATCAACCTGTGTCCAAAGCTCCGAAGGCTGACGCTCCAAGTCTTGGGACTGGGACAGGTGCTGTGAATCTTCCCGTCGAAAATAGGAGAGCAAGGGCCCTCTTTGCGATTGGCAAGAACGGACAGGGATTCCGCTCTGCCTCTGCAAAAGGCAACGACAGCCCCCCTGCTCAACTGGACGCTGCAGCTCTCTAATCTTGCTTCCAAGGTTGCTGCAGGGTTCAAAGCGCCCGTCACACGCGGCAAACCGGCGACAACAGGGCGACAATCTGGCGTTCCCTCGCCATTTCTACCGAAACACCATCAGTTGCCCACAATCATGCAAATCGGACCGCTCGATTGCAGTCCTTCTGTGGACGGCCTTATGTCTTGCGGCGTCTGTCCCAGCTGGTGGTCCGCTGTGAGTCAATACCATTGCCCACCTTGCCGTCGCTTCGCTAACTGGGTCCGCATACTACCCAGATAATACCAGTCCCCTGTCGCTGGCCGCCGAGTGAATAAGCTGAGTGCTGTCGATCTGCAAGATGATAGGGCAATTTACCTCTCGAAACGAGCTGGTGTCCCAGCAGTTGACAGCCAAATCCTCGTCCCACACGAGTGCACATGGATCGGCGTGTAAGCCTCCAGCCTCCAACAAACGGCCATGTCTCGTGTGACACGGTTGCTGGCGGCTGCATTGCTCGTGCAACTCGGTCAACCTCGTGTTTGCACTGCTCGTTCAGGAAGCATGCGTCCAGTTGCGGTCCACTGAGAATCAACGACTGACCTGTCGATCCGTGACTGCGAACTGCATCGTGACAGCTGAATTGTTTCCGAGGTCATGGACAATGCTATGCAGCTTCGCGATGACTCCTGAGGCGATCGACAGGAGCCTCAGGACATGATGACGCCGAGCTTGGCAGCATATTCAAATCCAACAAAGAGCTTCGTGTTGGTTTTCGTGTGGTTCGATATGCCCAATAAATCATCAATGATCCTACCCAATAACAAAAGGTTGCAGTGTCATTTCCCCAGCATGGAACTAGCAACCGGTTTGCATCATACCGTATAATGGCAATTTCCCTGATCTGCTTTGGAAGCTGATTTGATACCCTTTGACTGAGTTAGCACAACTATTGTATTTTTGTTGGAACTCAATACATGATATCCACGTATGCAGTACTGACCATGGGTTTCTCAAACCTGGACAATCTATCGTTCATGTGCGTGTCTATGAAATGACAGACCCCATAAACCATCTCCATCATTGGTTGAAGCTGAGAGATCATGATCGCACATGAAGCGAAGTTTTCAGTAGCATGTTCTTCATGGTTACAATGTACAAAGTTGGTTTCAACGAATTGCTTTATTACCATGTCGTTGACGCAATGCTACCGGAAAGTTCAAGGTCTGGACGGCGGGAGCAAGAAGTTTATAAGAAAATTATAAGCCACAATTTGTAATCCGATATGGTGTAATGGCTAACATCTGACGCTCTCATTCTCTTGATAAGGGCCCGTCAAGCTCGGGGTTCGATTCCCCGTATCGGAGTTCATTTTCGCAATTCAAACTTTTGCTCCAAAAGTTTCGCATCTTTTTGGTCTCTTATCAAAGACTTCTGATGTGATGCGAAGTAGTTATAGTGAGACTCTGAAATACCGCTTACCCTATCTAGGGTACTTTGATACTGGGACTGCCACTCGGATCGGTCCTGCGAAGTGCTGGCTTAGCTAGCATCTGGGCCGATCCCGCATCATTAGCTTCTAACCATATCATAATATGCCGCTTCCGCCCTTGCAACTCAGACATTCTTTCGGAGGATGCAAGGGCAATCATCATCTCGTTTATTTATCCCTCATTCCTACATCGAGGCTACTCATTAAATGAGTTATGCCATACAAGAATTTGCACATCAATAGAACGTGCCCTTTCTTCACATGCGGGTTCGCGCGACGTAGGTGGCGTAATAATAGGGATATCAGACTAGGCGTCAGAAAAGGAACGGTTACATCAATTGAGATCAAAACATTTCCACACCATCAGGTTGAGAAAAAAGCAAGGGGGATGATAGGCAGACGTTTGAGATGCTCGATTACGTTTCGCGATGCGTGCATCAAAAAAATAAACGCGATTCGCATGGACCACAGGGCGGAAAAATATGGGAAAAAAAAAAAAAAAAAAAAAAGACAAAAGAGAAGTCCCTCGAGCCGGGATCGAACCAGCGACCTGTGGATGGCATTATAACAATTACAGTCCATCACTCTTCCAACTGAGCTATCAAGGGAAATGGTTGAAGTATGCCTGATAAATATGTATTATATACATTATCTTTATTTCAGCGAAACTCAAACCTTTCCAGGCATGTCATCGTGCTGCCCAACCCTTCACAGAATTTTTGCTTTCGTTCTCTCCTCTTTCCTTTTCTTCTCTCTTCCTTTCCTTAAAATCATAGCTGAACCATGTAAGATCATGGGTCTTCGGAGATCTCGTGCCTGCATGCCAAACTACAGCATTCATTTGATTTGCAGCATGTCTGGTGCTTGTGCAAAGTTAGACAGACTTACCGCGCGCCTATTGTCACTTGCACACAGAATTGCTGCGCACGAGCCATGGGATCCTGAGACATTGAATATAACAGGATTCTGACGACTTACTGGTAGAGTATAACAGTACTATGTAGTATACGAGACGACGAATCCTAATAGTCGGAGCTGCGTTTTTCCCTCGTGAACGGAACCAAAGTACGTAAACTGCTGAATCCTCAACAAGGTCGTGAGCAAAACAGAATCGCATCTCAAGGAGGGCGGGGGGGGAAACAGTGTTGCTAGTATCTCCACCAGTCTTGATGGAAACGTAGGATGGTCTACACGATTTATATGACAACTCCACAGTTTGGTACATTATGTCATTTCCAATTGTACTAGCTTCTGGAATTCATACCCATCTGCGGCTCTCACCCGCCCTGAGTGAGGTTTTACCAGAGGCCTAGTATCAACGTACAAGGCTGTATGTTAGGAGAGGTCCTTGATTGGGATTCTCCGGCTTTACCCGGCATTGTTATGGGATCCATTGATCTAAATCAATGGGTTACAACAAAGCTCTATCACCTGAAGATGTGCTGGGGTGTCTCAATATGCTGACATTGCCATAACATTTCTTCAGTTCTGCGTACAGCATTCATCCACATGCCGAGGCATGAAATTCTTTTTTATACATCAAGATATTCATGATATCCAGGACCCAAATCACACAGCCTGCAACGTGACACACTCCAAGTGATCCGCATGTTCTGAACAAGCAAGCAATCGATCAATGTACGCACTGCAAAGCCGCAAATCCCCACGTCCACCGCAAACTGCCCAGGATGACCACCATAACAGAAAAACTCACCAAGACACTTACCGTTCCGTACACATACGCCTGGCGTCTTCGCAGGGCAGCGAGCTCCGAGACCCACGTCGACACCGTTGTTAAACATCCACAAAAGCCATCCTCAATCCCCTGCAAGGCCTGGCAGCCAATCACGCCGCCGAGAGGAACGCGCTGCAAGTCCCATGCCATGCCCAGGATTGTGGTGCCAAACACGTTGACGGCAAATGTCCCCATGGGGAAGGAAGGGTTGCGGCCATTGAGAAGCAGGGAAATGTAGAAGCGGGCGAGGCAGCCGATCGGTGCGAACAGGAGGGCAAAAGTGGCAT
The DNA here is from genome assembly GCA_011317545.1 of Coniella vitis. Taxonomy (NCBI): domain Eukaryota; kingdom Fungi; phylum Ascomycota; class Sordariomycetes; order Diaporthales; family Schizoparmaceae; genus Coniella; species Coniella vitis. The sequence continues at coordinate 1,656,793 of WUJK01000008.1, forward strand.
CGCCACGCCAGTAGTTGTGGGGTGGCAGAATGGTGAGCACTAGGGCACCTACCCAGCAGCCCCAGCCAAGGAGGACAACCAGGCGGTCGAGTACCACACGGGTGAACCGATAGGGTAGGCTTGGAATGCAGGGCTCTGAAGCAATGGCGAGATGTGCGCCAACAAAGAGACCTGAGAGGGATGCAGCGACGGTGATAATGATGACAGCGACCAGAGCCATAAAGGAGTAGCCACCGTTGCGCGGCACGGTGGTCGAAGTTCCAGGCGTGGCAAGATCATTGGAAAGGGCAAGGAAAATGTCACGGATGAAGGAAGAGAAGGAGGTGAAGGACCCACAGAAGCCAGTGGCCAGGCCGATGTACAACGGGATTGTTTTTTTCGTGGCCTGGTGGGCTTTCTTGGCGGCAACCAAATCGACCGCAGGCCCCTCGGAGGCATGTTTTCCGGCATCTTTTGCCTTTTGAATGGCACGTTCGTAGACGGGAGTTCCCCATTCATTGCGAAAGAGCATGCGGTCCTCGGAGAGGAAGCCCATGACGAGGCTGCCACCAAAATTGAACCAGACCGAGGGGAAAACCGGAGCACCAGGATAATCGGTGAGCCATTGGAGGCCTAGGCGGGCAAGGGTCCCCAAGAAAGAAAAGAATATAAGGTACGAGACCGTATAGAGGTGAGTGGCCCATCTGGTGACGTGGGGTTCCTGTCGCTGCTGGGGCTGTCGAGGCTTTTCTTTGGAGTCTTTGGGAGCCCGGCTATCTTGAGCCGACGATGTGTTGCGCGCATGAACGGCACTGTGCATGTTCTGCGGCTGAACAGCACGCTCATATTCCAAGTCCTGGTACCGGTAGATTGGCTGATCGTCTGGACTTTGTACTGGACCAGTCTCGGTAACCTCGCCCAAGTTCAGCCACGAATTGGGCATGTCATAATTGGCAGAGGACTGGCGTGAGGCACGCCTCTCATTGCGGTCGCTGCGCGACTCGGAACTCCAAGAGCTGCGCGAGAGGCGCGACACACTGGAGCGCAATTGTCGCAAAGCACCGGGACCGTCATTATTGTTTGTATCATTATTGTTATTATTACTGTTGCTGGTGTTGTTATTGTCGTATCGAGTGGCAGAGGTAGGATCGGGTTTTCGTGGGATGCGGTTGAGATGGGTATGGTAGGACTGGCGCGGCGGCTGCGTCGTGGATGTGGGCGGCCGTCCGTAGCCGTGGGTGGCCGCAGCAAGGCCCTGGAGTTCGACAATATCGTCGTTGTTGAGCGAGCGAGGGGGAGTCTCGACTTCGTCCAGAGTGCCGTAGAAACCGGGTACGGATAGACGGGTTGCGGCAGCGTCACCGTTGTTGTTGTGCGAGGAGCGGCGGCCTTGGTTCAGCGTGTGCGGCGGCGGCGGCGGCTGCTGCTGCTGCTGCTGCTGCTGCTGCTGCTGCTGCTCGTAACGGTTGACGGAGCGTCGCATGGCGCCAAGCTGGGGTCAAACCCGAGTACGACAAGCGCACCGAGAAGGGCTGCGTGTCTTGGACTGGGCGAGGTTGGAGTGTCGCTGTGCAAGGCCGCATCCAATGTCATCATCCGGGGGCCGTTCGTATCTTGCGGTACCCAAGCGGCTAGACTTTTTATTGGCTGCCTGCCAAGACTCGCACGAAAACGCAGCGGGGCACTGCCGCCACATCCTCGCGTGGCTTTCAGGGCCTTTCCCGGCAAGTGCAGGCCTTGAGGACCTCGAATACCAGAGTAGTCGGCCCTCACCCGGCGAGCGGCACTTCAGGGGGATTCTGGCTCCGAGAGAAATGATCAACGTGCCACCACTTTCGAGAGTATGGAAAGCCTGCCGGATGACTTTAACCACAAGCTATGGATCAATGTTTCTGACCATCACAGAATCATATTGCAAATCCTACGCTGTGCAGCGCGATACTCACTCGTCTTAGTAGGTGAGTCCATAGGTAGTAATGAGAAATCACCTCGCTGCTGACAATGTCCGCATCCGTCCTCAGCCCTTCCCTTTCGTCTTTCCGTCATTTCTACGTAGTAGACTACTCAAAGGCGGAACGATATTCCGGTATTCACGTGCGAAGCCCCACGCGAAGCGCGGCACCGTGATCAGTCCAGCATCATCACCCTGCATACTATGTATGAAAATGCGAGGAGGAAGCGAGGATGCAACCATGCATGGTCCAATCAGCTTTGGAGCATGTCCATGACTGATTGGGCAGGACCGTGATTGAAAAAGTGATTGCCCCCGCTGCACATTTGTATCGTTTGCCTCCACTGCATCTTGTCCTTGAGCAAATCAATGCCTGTCAGGACTTCGTTGCTGCCCAGGTGGCTAATTTCTCGACATGTCTCCGGCCAGCCTTATAACGGCCACTCTTGACATGAACGCATTTGCGCTTCTCTCGTCAGTGTTTGTGGCCTGGGTAGTTGTGACGGCGATATACCGACTATGTTTCCATCCACTGGCCAAGTACCCTGGTCCTTTCTGGGCGCGGCTGTCATCAATCCCTTCGTACTGGCATACGCTGCAATGCGACCGACACATTTGGCTCTGGCGTCTTCAGGAGCAATATGGTACGTGTTATTTTAGCGTTGAATCTTGAGCATGCTCAAATTAAAGACTGCCAGGGCCATCATTCCGTTATCAACCGAATAGTATTCTCGTCAATACTCCATCGGCCTACCACCACATCTTTGGGACCAAAGGCAACGTAAAAAAAGGACTGTACTATCAAGCCTGGCCTCGTAATACAAAGGCTCTGACGACCTGGAACTCCACTGATATTGCGATGCACAGTCGTAAGAGGCGTGTCCTTGGTTACGCCTTTTCAGACAAGGCGCTGCGCTCTGCAGAGCTCTTTGTGCATTCCAATGTAGATGAGTGGATTGCCCTTATGAGTCAAGAGATCAAACCTGGGCAAGATTGGTCAGGTCCGCTCAGAATGGACAACTGGACCAACTGGCTCGTATTTGACATCCTTGGAGATCTTTGTTTCGGAAGATCTTTCAATATGAAGAAACAGGACGGCGATATGAGGGAGGTGCCGGAACTGCTGGCTGACATGCTAAAGCTAATGCATCCGGTATGCTCACCTCGGAGGCCGTTCCGTCATACCAAAGTCTGCAGGCTCGGTCTTCCACCAGGCTAACTTGATGTCCGCCCAGATTTCCTGCTCGCCTTTCGCTGCGCCCTGGGTGTGGCTCAAGCCCCGAGGGCTTGACTGGCTATTGGCAGAGCTTGCGCCGCCAAACCTAGCCAAATGGAATGCTTTTGTCCAAAAGTGTCTGGAAGATCGCACCGACGCGGAAAGAGAAGCACAAGGGAAACAGGCCGCAAAAGATGCCGACTTTGAAGTCCGGAAAGACTTTTTCCACTACCTCTTCCACGCACGAGATCCAGAAACTGGAAAGGGCTTCACCGTGGACGAGTTGTGGGGTGAGGCAGAGTCCCTGATCATTGCGGGGTCTGACACTACGGCAGTTGTGCTCACCGCCTTGTTTTTCTACCTGGCGCATTATCCTCAGGTCCAGGAGAAGCTGGCTCAGGAAATACTTGCAATATTTCCCCATGTCCAGGATATAGTTTCGGGCTCCAAGCTGCAGTCTTGCGCCTATCTGCGAGTAGTTCTTCAAGAGGTCCTGCGAATGACACCGCCGGTAAGTGCAGATCCAGCGCGCGAGGTTCTCCGGGGAGGAACTATTGTGGACGGAGAGTTCCTGGCTGAGGGAACCAATGTGAGCGTGGGTCACTACTGCCTAAGCTTCAACAAAGATTTCTTTCCGGAGCCTTTCGTATTCAAGCCGGAGCGGTGGATCGCAGAAGACGAGTCGTCCGGAGCTACAGAGCAAAGTGTTGCCCTAGCCGAGGAGGCGTTCTGTGCGTTTTCGACGGGATCAAGAGGGTGCGTGGGAAAGAATCTCGCATGGTTGGAGCTCACCATCGTGGTGGCCAAGGTCATTCACGCCTTTGAGATACGGCGAGACCCCAAGAGCAACCTGGGAGGTGGCAGCGCAGACAGCAAGGTGGGTCGGCGAAACCCCCTCCAGTTCCAGACGTACGATGCATTTGTTTCGCTACGGCAAGGACCAGTCGTACAGTTGGGCCACCGGAGAATTTATTAAGCAAAGTGTGGACTGAATGTATGTATATAAACAACGCCCTTGCTAGCCTTGAGCAATTTCTACAGTTCGACTGAAGTCAGGGGAAATAATAGTGTCGTTAACATCTATCCTGGTGACCCCACCAGCACCTGCCAAAAGGGGAAGATAAAGAGGTATATAAGCCAATCACAGCAGCGATCGGTATTTCCAAATGATGTCATATTCGCAGAATGTACTGGTTGTGATTTACCGAATTGATAATACGAATGTGAACTTCAGTGAGGATGTTTCCTTTTGTCGTTCCCAAGAGTCAAATTCACCTTCTGCTCTCGTAATCGCGATATCTCACCAATCAATTTCCAACTGTTTAGGGAGACCCAATCCTTTGATGACCGACCCATTATGATAGGAGGTGGCTATAACCCTGCCAACCTTTTATTATTGTGCTAGAATGCCGCATCCAGCAATCAATCCTTCCTTGAATGCCAGGACTTTTCTTTTTGCTTGGTCGGGGGGGGGGGGGGTCAAGTACTATCAGCGAGCAAAGAAACATAACCTGGTACATGGATAATTTCTGACATGGATTGCAGACTATATATGCTTGTACATGATACGGCATGCTCTGCCTAAGCAAGAATGATGTTCCAATCCAAGCTGCAGATGCCGTCAGGTTCGACTGCTAACAGGACTCGGAAGGTTCAACCTTGGCGGTACCCACGTATTCATTGCAATAAATAACTCGATGCAGTAAGTGCGAGAAGCAGCAGTAGCAATCAACAAGTTTGCTATCGACACTCTAGTATAGCACCTCACTGATAACCTTTGGAGCCTGCTTTTCTTTCGAACCAAATTGCCTCTATTTTCTCGTCACCACAGCCTTTTCCAACAGTCTTTTCAGAATACAATCACTATAGTGGAATATCTGATTCCTTAAAGAATTACCGGTCTCTTTGCAAACAGTCAATATAAATCATCTCTACCACCCATCATTCCCCCTCAAGACGCATTGCTAGCATGAGAAATTGTGACAATGAGGTTGCCAACAACCTTGTTACCCAGTTGGCTCTTGCTGGCTGCAGCATGTGCAGACACAGCCTTCGAAAGATTCAATCCTCTTCTACAATACAAACACAGACTCCAAAGCCAGACCTCCGCACAGCCATCGGAACCTATTGAAAAGCTGACGCAGTCTGCCCCATTCCTGAACAGCAACACCACAAGTACGTTGTGCACTTGTTCATGAGCTTGTATTACAGACCGTATATTGCTTGGGGCAAAGAAAACGCACAAACTGATTGGCGATTGCTGCCAGAGTTCCTAGTTAATGGTACCGCAATTCCCGAGGTCGATTTCAATGTGGGCGATTCGTTTGCTGGATCCCTTCCGGTCGGAGACGTCAATGAGGGCGCTTCCATGTTCTTCTGGTTCTTTCCAACCACCAAACCAGGCGCACCCAAGGATATTGTAATTTGGCTCAATGGTGGCGCAAGTTTATGCACTTACCCTTCTCTCTTGCTCTTCCCGGCTGATCAGTAATGCTAACACCACCCCAGCCTGGCTGCTCGTCGCTTACTGGTCTGCTGCAGGAGAATGGCCCCTTTCTTTGGCCGGTTGGAGTTTCCCGTCCGTACGAAAATCCCTGGAGTTGGCACCATCTCACCAACATCGTCTGGGTTGAACAACCAGTAGGCACAGGCTTCTCTACCGGCAACGTAACAGCAAAGAACGAAGACGATGTGGCCCAGCAGTTTATGGGTTTTTGGAAAAACTTCGTCGATACCTTTGGCATGCACGGCTACAAAGTCTATATCACGGGAGAAAGTTATGCAGGCGCCTATTGCCCGTATATTGCCAGCAACATGTTAGATGCCGACGATACGACGTACTTTGACGTCAAGGGCATGATCCTGTGAGTGCTCTGCTGGGATTGCGTGCCATACACAAAGATTTGTCTTCTTTGGCCTGATGGGGTGGCTTTATCTGAGCTGACATTATTCCCTCCTGCAGTTACGACCCAGTCATATCTCAAGGCTCATCAACCATCGCTAGTACTAGTTACTTCTTACAATACTGGCAAAACGTGAGATATTGCTAATTCGCTTGTTTTTGTTGGCGAGAGAACACCTGCACATTTGCCGTGTCATCTCCCCATGTTGTGAACGCATGACTGATTTGAGATGAATTAGGTTCTTCCATTGAACGATACTACCAAGGAGCAGATCTTTAACGCTTCCGCCACCTGCGGCTATGACGCTTATGTCGACCAATACCTTACTTTTCCACCCTATGGCCAACAGCCAGGCATCTGTGAAGCGCCGGGTATGAATGCAGATTGCACTTCCTACAAAGATGGTTGCGACGTCTCTTCCATGGCCTTGGGTGCCATCTTGGAGATAAACCCTGGCTTCAACATTTACCAGGTTGCCCAACTCCCTCCTGTTCCGTCTGACCCGCTAGGCTTTGTTTCTAGCATGATGTATACGTCTCCCGGTAATCAGCGCTACTTGAACCGGACTGACGTGAAGCGGGCGATCCATGCTCCCTTGGACGTTGATTGGACCCTTTGCGCTAGAACCTCCGTCTTTGCTGAACCGGGCGACGACTCCGATGCGTCTTCATACAAAGCTATTCCCAACGTCATCGAAAAAACCAACAACGTGCAAATTGGCCACGGCACCATGGACATGGTTCTGCTAGCAAATGGAACTTTGCTAGCTATCCAAAACATGACCTGGAATGGTGCATTGGGGTTCCAGAGTGCCCCGAAAGAGCCCCTATTTGTGCCACGCCATCCTAATCCTAACGTGACTGGGTCCAGTGGCCAAGGTGTCTTGGGAACGTGGCATCAAGAACGCGGGCTGACTTGGCTCTTAATCGAGCTCACAGGGCACATGGTGCCTAGCTGGCAGCCTGGTGTAGCGTTCAGGCAGCTACAAGCATTGCTTGGTCGGATCCCAAGTCTAAACGCAACTGAAGCCTTTCCTCAGTATCCAGATATCTTACAGCCAGATCAGAGTGCTCTGGGATTTGGAACTGCCCCACAGCTCGGCACTGTGCTAAATGACATAGCATCCAAAGAGCAATGTAGGTAGTAAAGACTGGAGGTCACTGTAAGTATCTCGGCCCATTTACAATTCCGCCTGTTTGTCTAATTTCTCTGCTTATCGCCAACTTTAGGATGGCGGATGCCATGAACATATTGCTTCTAAGGGGCTGGCGCTTTCCATGTGTGCAGCATAACGAAAGCAAATAGTTGGAATATTGCAATTAGCTGGCAACTCAAGATAAGTTGATTGCGGGCAATCTGGCATATTCTCACAAACCAACACCAAGCCGGCACATTGAGTACTTCCACACACTGCCAGGGCTAGAAATCCTGGGTGGCAAGTGGTACTTGGATCTTCACGATCTTTCTGGCCCATTAGATGGTCATCAGGATTAGAGAACGCAGCCATGGCCTGCCTACCTACTACGCTTCCAAGAAGTTACCTGAGGGTGCCGTGCTGTGGTATATACCTAAGTAGCTTGTAAAACAGAACTACCTACTTCAGGGCTATTAGCTCCATATCACATGATTATCCGAGGAAGGTACGAAGATAGACAATTCCGGAAGTAATTTGCTTAGAAGGACTTGGGCTAGCCCACGGTCTTCTTACTTTTCTAAAAGAAATAGATTTTCCATCACGCGCGGAGTAATTTGCACGCCTTCCCAATTTTCGTGATAAAGAACACATACGAACCCACACAACACCCTCGCTACGAATCACAGCGTTCAACCAGGACCCTACTCTAACACTCAGGAAAGGGAAAAAGGCAAAAGGAAAAAAAAGAATTCAGAACAAATCCACAGATACAAACAGAATGCGAACTTCCATCTTCAGTCTCCTCCTCTTGCCCGCCAGCCCTGCCGCAGCAATCGCCAGTGCCGCACCTATCGTCACCACCATTGGCGCGTTACCAGAGAAACAACAGCCAATCGAACCTCGCGCTGCCAATGCCGTCAACACCAATAATGTCCATCAAATCACCAACAGCAACATGAACATCAACAATGGCGACAACCCGTGCAAAAGTCCCTGCGAACCATCGTATTTCTGCAACCCAGAAGAGCACAGATGTGTCTACATGCCCACTGGAGTGTCTGATTCTCCTTATGCTACTACACTTGCTCCTGCTGCTGCCGTCTAGGAATTAGGTTTCCCGAGAATTGGAATCAAAGAGGAGAGAGATTGGGTGGGGATATGAACGGTGGCACCGCGCAAGAGGGCAGTGTGTTATGGGGACAACAACGACAAGGTGAAAGTTTGGGACTCTGGCTTTGGAAACTCGAACTACATGATATGGTGATTTGGTGATGCGCAATATACTGGGAGATTCTGTGCGACTATGGGCATGGTCGCGGAGGGGTTGGAAGAGAAATACGTCAAATGGACCCGAGGGATGGCTTAACGCTGTCAATGAGGATAAACCAAGACAAGACACATGGTTTTTGTTTTGCCCCATCAGCCGATCTTTGGGTGGAGTAAGCCACGTTGATGTTGAACCGCTTGTTAACAGGTTTCACTTTACATGCAAAGCAAGACATAATGGCACACGGTTTTGAAGAACAATTCGCCGGGTGTATCATAATCCAATGTCAATCGTTGACAGCAACATTCTTCCCCTCCGTATTATGTCATGACATGGCGTGTGTCGAGGCCAAACATGGAACACAAAAAAGGCTTGAAACAAGTATGTACTCTCCATGTAATATGAAAACCATTTTGAACTCGTAATGAATGGAATTATTTCTAATTAAGAAAGCGTTGGCATAGTATTCCAAATAACAAACGGACCCCGTCATTATTACCACCCTTAGCCTATCTGGCACTGAACCCTCTTCCGGATATCATTGAACAAGAACCGTTGCATTCGGGTATAAAAGCACACAAATCAAAATCAACAAAGGAAACTTTGGGCCGTTTTTGCCTTAGACGTTATCTTCAGTATCGTGATTCACAGTCGTGATCTGTGAGATGCCACAAAAGGAAATGGTATCAATGGTCTCAAAACCGCGTATTCATCATTAACATCACCTCTCCCTTAGTAAACTTGACTCACGCCAGCAGCCGAAGGGTTTGTGAGGGCAGGATTCTGCTGGAGCTTGGTAGCACCATTGAGTGTGTGGCCATAACCATTAGTTGTGCCGTTTGTGGGACCCGTGACTAAGTCGTTGGCCGGGCCACGGCTAATGCTGGTCGTGTGTGGCTTGCGGGTAACCTTGGGGGCAGCGGGAATGTCGTTGCTCTCTGTTGGCTTGTCAGCATCTATCCAAGATTATCTCCATAGAAGGCATTTATCACTTACTGCTTGCAGAACCGATGGAGAAAACAGGGCTTTCCCACTTTTCACCCTTGCGGGCAAGTTCCTTGTACTCAGTGGCCTTGGAGCTAATACCGCCTGGCAGGTGGATGTTGGGGAAGATACTATCTTCCTTGGTGACAGCCACATTGACCTTCTTGTCTTCAACAGATTGTCTAGCCTTCTGAGCAGCCTCCTTGCCCTGAAGCATGCGCTTCTGGAAGGCCTCGGTGTAACGCTTGTAGACGTTAGGGGCATTCTCGGGGTCGTTGCGAGCCTCCTCGAGTGCACGCTCGGCCTCCAGTTGCACTTGACGCAAGAAGCTGTCGGCCTTGTTGAAGTTGTCTTTGATGGCCTTCTCAGCCGCCTTCTGAATGGCAGGGCGCATAGCCTTCAGAGCAATAGGCTTGGCCAAGTTGAACAACAACTTGTGGTTAGACTTCTTGATCTTAATCTTCATATCCTTGAGGGAAACGTCGACCTTATCAACTTTGAAAAAGTGGTTGGGGTCATGCTTTCCGGCAGTAGACATTTTCATGGTGAAGCTGAAACCGTCGCCAGCCAGGAGAATGTCGGCAACCATGGTGTCCGTGATGGAGGGGAAACCCTGCTTCTTCTTGAGGTAGATGGACACATCACGCAGGTCCATTTGGACACCAGAAACCTTGGCCTCAATAGCATGCTGCTGGTAGCCGCTAATCTTCTTGCGACCAAATCTCATGTGGTTCTCGTTATGAACCTCAAGTAGGTTGGGCATGAAATTGTCGCTTTCAAGAACCAAGTTCTCGATGACAGCATCAACCTGAGGGTCGGAATATTCAATTCGAGGAACAGGAATGTATGCAATCTTCTCAAAGGTCAGGGGGATGATAACCTCCGTTAGGTCCTTGAGCAAGTGTGGCTTGAAGGTCGCCTTTCCGTTTTCATCGTTTCCAAGATCTAGGAAGAGCTTGTTGACAGACTGCGCAAAACGCTTGTTCTGAGCGTCCTCATCAAATTGGTTCGCGAAGAACTTGATCTCATCCAGGATGCGATCGGTGTGGTTCTTGTACTTTTGGCGAAGCAAGTAGTTGCCGTGGTCATAGAGACGATTCCAGTCTTGAGTAGAAGCGGGCTCCAGAATGTAACCCTGCTCCTGCAGACAGCGACGAATATAACGATCCATAGATTTGAACCAGTCCTTGAGCTCGGGGTCGTTCTGAGCGTCAATGTAAATCTGGTTAACCGATTCCCAAAGGTCGTCACTGCTGGTGCCATTGGCGAAACGCTCAATGAGTGTCTTCAAGTCGGCCTCAGCTTGAGCCATGGCAGATCGAGTGTCCTTGACAGTACCCGTGCCACCAGAGGTCAGAGCCTTGCCGTGGCTGCCATACTGCTCGGCAAGATCTAGGAGGGTCGAGATCGCCTCCTGGTAGTCAGGGTGTTGTTGGCATTCAATCACCATTTTCTGCGACCGAAGTCAGAGTGTGAAACTTAAACATCTTGCAACTCTCAGGTTTGTCAATCTCACCTTCAGCCTCCAGATTGTCTGGTCGCGACGATCCTGGGGCATCTTCTTCTTGAGGTATTCCTGGGTCTTGGCCCTGTACTCTGCGGTGCGCTTGCGGGCGGCCTCCTTGGCGGCCTCCGTGTCCTCGGGGGCGACACCGGTACGGTCCTGGACAGTCTTGGTAGCAGCATCAATACCAGCATTGACATTGACACCCGAGTCGGTTCGGCCAGCAGAAACAGTATCACTAGCGACATCCTCAGCATCGCCGCGGGGGTTGTTGCCCTTGTAGGCGCCTTGAACCTGCTTCTTCAAATTGTCCTTGCTAAAATCGGGGGCTTCGTGCCAGGTGTTGTCCTCAGCAGGGCGGTCGATTTGTGCGAGCTTCTCCTCATCAGGGCGGACCTTGGCAGCAGCATTGGTAGCAGCATCGCCAGCAATATCGCGCAGCAGAACGGTAGCGTCACTCACTTTGTGTTTCAGGTTAGCCATTTAGTTGTACTGTCGTGGACATGCTTTCAACTTACGAAGTTTTCGGAACTGTCCGTTGGTGATAATCAAGGTTCCGAGAGTGCGGAGACCCTCCAAGGCCTTGTTTCCGTGCTGCTTTGCTGTGTCTTTGTCCACAGGGGCGTTAGGGGTCCCGACGACGCTGGGGTCGAATTGTGTGGTCTGCCAAATGAAATCTTGCAACAGGTTGCCCTCGTTCTTGGACAGCAGGAGCTTCTTGGCCTGGGTAACAACCTCGCGTACATCCGCTACCAGAGCCTTGCCTTCTGTGGACAGCTTGGGTGAGGGTGAAGAGAGGGCCTTGGAAGCCAAGAAGCTGTTTAGAGCCACGTCGATTTGGTCGTTCTACCACTCAAATTGTTAGCTGAAAGTGACATGTGTTCTGGCGAGATACGAGAGGCATACCGAAGGGACCTTGCCATTTTGAAAGGCGCTGATGATGCCATAAATCTGGAGCTTTCGGTTGACATCGGCCTCCTTTTGTTTGAGGTCCGTTGGTCTGTTAACAGCAGGCGCAGACATATTTGCTGGTAGTATTTAAATCAGGCAATTGGTCGAGTGATAATTGAACACAATGGTAAAGAAGGGTGGATTAAATGTGGTCGGTATGGATTGGGGTATCAGGATATCGAGTTCGTTAATTTTGGGGGTATCACGTTTCCTCAAAAGCACAGTGCTGGGAATAAGATTTGCAGAAAGGAAAGGAATTTCGAATCAGTAGGGCATGGGACATGGGAAAGAAATGTCTTATACCGGTGAAGCTGGCCTTGTCCAAGCTTCTTCTGCTGGTGTCGCAGCAAGGACGCGGCTGGGACAAGCTGTATGATGTGAGTGGTACGTCATAAGCGAGCTGAGAAACAGCCACCAAAACCGCACGGCCTGCGTGAACGTTGGCCAGGGGGAAATTGCACGATGATGCCAGCGTTGATCGCTCGATCGCTAGTACATAGTACTATAGAACGGGCCCATCAGGTGCACGTCCATGCTTTGCTGTTCTGCTCGGCCTAGCTCAGCGCCTAGAATGCAGACGTGTTCTGCTGCTAATGCCGGTTGCGTTTGCGCATTGCGGCCCCCGTCGAGGTTTCTAAGTACTATAGTACCTTCCAAGGTCGATACCATCTTTTTGACAGACAATATGGGGTCGCGACTTCCGTAGCGCACAAGGCCCCAAAGTACAAACGGGAAAGTGCTCCTGCCTGCTGTGGCTCTCTCGTCTTCCTTGCTAACAATGGTTGATGAACACATGTTCCCAGATTCAAGGCGACCAGCATGACGACTGGCATTGGCACCCTGACGCAGCGTGTTCTTGTCCTACAATGTACCCCGTCCCTTGTCATTCTACCATTTCAACGCGTTGGATGACTAGTACAGGACACAATCCTCTACCTGTCGCAGCCACACAACCGTCGACCTTGGCACAACTCATCCTCCCGCCAGCGATACATAGTAGCGCCATCGCTGCTCTTCAATTGTGGAGATGGCAGCACGGACGAACGACAGCGTGTGGTGGACAATCTACTATGGGCGCAGGGTAGGCTTGCTCTGATTGCCGGCGAGGCAGGACAGAATAGAGCAACAGTGTCATGCAAGACACGCTCTTGTTACAGCCGCTCTGGAACACAGCCATAAACCTGTATACTTTGCTTACATAGTACAGCTGTTAGCTGCAGCCCTTGAAGTCTTGTCCTATGTATACCAGCACGACTCCGAAGCAACTTGTCCAACCGGAGGACACATCCCGCAAGCACGCCAGAACCCAGTGCGATGCAATGACACCAAAAAAGAACAAGCGAATCGGAATTCCAGACGCCAACTGCTGCTGTGGTACGGCGCAGAAATAAAAATAACGTGACTCCAGCAAGCAAATCATTTGTCTGGCTGATTCTGGTACTTTTGAAACCCTCCTCCATCAGATCCATGACGTAGATAGCATTACTTCCGATGTAGGGTGGCAGGGTCCGCGGAGCCAGCTTTAGCGGCCCGCTTCAATTCCTAGCCTCGCCTGCCCCTGCGCCGGGCATCGCCAACTCGCATGCCTGGGAAATGCTTCCCGTTCAGCTGGTCTAGAAAGACGAATATGGTTACTCTTGCCAGCGCTGCCAACCCAATTGGGACGTGTCAGCCGCGAGCCTTCCATTAGTGGCAGCGGATCAAGGTCCCAATAAGGCTGGGTAGATGACTCGAATGTCGTCCATCAACAAAGTACCCACAGCATACGCATTGCTGTACATCGCACTATGATGAGCAAGAAGCCATTTCCATTTCCCATCCAATCAGCACGCGTAACAACATGTTTGTTGTACATGTTCTTGTACTATTAAAGTAAAAGTGGCCTGCGAAACCCCCTACACCTCTGTTCTCTCGCCGCGCAGCAACAGGCGGTGACGATGACCCATGAGGTCACTGAAACATGTTATTGGACGACAATGCCTCTTCCTTAAGAATACATAGCGCATAGTACTCAAATTGTCCTGTGCAGAAACTTGTCATCAAACTAGACAAAGGTCTGGACTCTCTGCAGCTCACAGATACTTATAAGTCTTCGAGCAGGCCCTAGATAGTCCAGCAGAATCGGTAAGAGGAAAATCTGACAAGCAGCGTCATGCAAAACTGCCGCTGCAGGCCCCTTCCCTTATACATGCATCGAAGTAACAGTAGACGCCAATTTACTTTGAACCGAGTACCTATAGTACCTACTACTATGATGTACGGTTTTAGTACGTACATACATAGTAGTAGCACAACTTGGACATCTACATAATATTCGGCCGTGATGGCTCCTACTGTAATACTATTATACCATGGTGAGTTTTTGTGCCAACCCCTAACCCTTCCACCTGCGACGTTCCTTTACTTCGATCATAGTCAGGCCCATCTTATATCTGGAAAGTGATACCCTTTTCGGTGACTCTTGTGTTCGCAAACAATATGGCAATGGTGCAGCACGGCACGCGATCAGATTGGCTGCAAGTGCTCGCCGCGTATCCTTATGCTGACATCAGGTGACTCCGCGTTCAAAGTCCGCTACTGGTGGCAACCCACCAGGCAGTAACTGCGACCCCTGGCGCGTCTGCCTACCTGCTGCCTCGTCACTGCTGGTGCGGAACCGCATCTCCTGGCTCACCATTTCACAATCTGGAACTGGTTCTTTGACAGCATGTGTGTTGTATTTTCCACGAACGCGCAAAACCAGAATCCTCTTCCAACACTTGCCAAAGAAGCCGGCCCATGTTCAGAATTGTTCTTCAGCCACCATGAGCTCGTCAATTAAACAAAGGCCGTTGCCTAGCGCTTCTGCTAGGCAGGAAGAGCAGCGCATGTACGCGAATAGCGCCCAGAGTCTTGAGGAACTCGAGGCACAGTATCCCAACCGCCCGCACAACACCTCGTTGACTCTCCCGTTCTCCGAGTTGATCTCCTCCCTCCTCAACCTCCTTACCCGAAGCCCCAGCTCCGGCCCCGCCGCCAAGCTGCGTCGTCCCGGCCCCAAGGTTTCCGAATCCGAGCAGCGTCGCCATATCATTGAGCGTTTCTTTTCCCGATGGCGCAACGAAGTTGGTGACGATATATACCCCGTCATGCGCCTAATCCTGCCCACGCAAGATCGCGAACGAGGAGTGTTCCATCTCAAGGAGCAAACTATAGCGAAGCTCCTCATCAAGCTGATGAAGATATCACCAAAGTCAGAGGATGGTCACAATTTACTCAATTGGAAGGTGCCTGGCAAATCCGTCAGCAGCCGAATGGCAGGGGACTTTGCTGGAAGGTGCTTCGAAGCCCTTGACAAGCGACCTTTGAGGACAGAGCCCGGCGACATGCGCATCGGAGAAGTGAATGAGTACCTTGACAAGCTGGCCGCAGCAGGTGGAGAGGCGGAGCAGCTTCCTATTTTCGAAGAGTTCTACGAGCGAATGAATCCCGAAGAGTTGAAGTGGCTCATTCGCATCATTCTCAAGCAGATGAAAATCGGCGCTACCGAGAGAACGTTCCTCAACTTGTGGCACGCTGATGGCGAGAGGCTTTTCAGCGTCTCGTCCAGTTTACGCCATGTCTGCTGGGAGTTATGGAGCCCTAATATCAAACTCGAAGCAGACAAGGCCAATCTCAACTTGATGCAATGTTTTCAGCCTCAACTTGCCAGCTATGCAGTCACAATTTCGTTCGAGAAGATGGTTGAGAAACTCAGACTACCCAAAGGAAACCCAGAATTTCTCATTGAGGAAAAGCTCGACGGGGAACGGATGCAGCTCCACATGATGGAGGATGACTCTGCTCCAGGCGGTTACAAGTTTGGATTCTGGTCCCGAAAAGCTAAGAATTATACTTACCTCTATGGCGAATCTTTTGAAGATGAATCTGCGTCTCTCACTAGACACTTGAAGGGAGTATTTGATGATGGTGTGCTAAACTGCATTCTGGATGGAGAGATGATAGCCTGGGATCCTGCCATGGGAAAAATGCTGGCATTTGGTACCTTGAAGACCGCTGCAAACAACATGCAGAACAATCCCTATGATCAGCAAGGCTGGAGGCCACTCTTTCGCGTTTTCGACTGCCTCTATCTGAACGGCCAAGACCTGACCAGAAATACCCTGTCAAATCGGCGGAAAGCGTTGGAAGGTTATACTGACCATATTGGCAATAAAATACCTGGAGTCATCCAAAAAGAAGTTCCCGGCAGATTCGAGATCCACCCTTACACACTCACAAAGTCGCCTGCCGATATCGAACCGATGCTGCGCAAGATCGTCGAGAACTCGTCCGAGGGCCTGGTAATCAAGAACCCCAACTCTATCTACAGACTCAACGATCGACCTGCTGCATGGATCAAGGTCAAACCAGAGTACATGACAGAATATGGCGAAAACCTTGATTGTGTTATCATTGGGGGCTACTATGGCTCTGGGCATCGTGGCAATACAAGATCAAGTTTCTTGTGTGGATTAAGAGCACGCCAAGCAGATATTGAGGCTGGCATTGCCGGACCAGAAACATTCTACAGTTTCTTCAAAGTCGGCGGCGGCATGACGGCGCAGGACTATGCAGTGATTGAGCATCATACAGAAGGGAAATGGCATCCATGGAATCCAAAAGCTGCAAGCCAGTATATCGAATTGGCCGGTGGTGAGAGATATTTTGAGCGTCCCGACGTGTGGATACGGCCCAGTGACTCCATTGTTATCGAGGTCAAGGCTGCTAGCGCAGAGAAGACCACGTCCTTCCGGGTAGGTCAGACACTGCGATTCCCTCGATTTCGGAGTATTCGCCACGACAAAAGCTGGGACGATGGTGCTCTTGACATGGATGGATGGGAAGAGCTTGACAGTCGGGCTGAAGAGGAGCTCAAGAACAAGAAGGATATGGCAATCGAAAATCGGAAGCGGTCTTCGAAACGACAGAATCGAGGCATCACCGTTCTGGGTGAAGCGGAGTTCGTGGCAGATGTCCCCACTAAATCTATCCTTTTCCAAGGAATGCGTTTCTACGTGCCCAGCAACTCGGCGCAGCTCAGAAAGACCAAAACACAGATTGAGGTCATCATCAGAGAGCACGGAGGTACTGTGGTACAGAACCCAGGCAGAGTCCGGGACGGCGAGGCGATCGCTTTGGCGGACCGAATCAATGCGCCGCGCGTCATAGCAATCAAAAACTTTGAAGACATTAGCATAATCACGCCCAAATGGATTATGGACAGTATCGACAACAAGTCTCTGCTACCGTACGAGCAAGATCATTTACTGCTGGCAACAGATGATATGCGGGCCCTGGCTGCAGAGAACAGCGATCAGTATGGTGATAGCTATTGTCGCGACGTACACGTCGAGGAACTGCGACAGCTATTTACACGGATGAGCGAAATCAAGCGCAAATCCGACGCATTGGACTTTGACAAGGAAGCGTTCTACGAGAAACTCGAGGCTCAGGGTCACGAGCTGCCGAGGTCACGGGGTTATGTCTTTCGTCATTGTCGCGTGCATTTTGCTGCAGTTGAAGGTATCTCCAAGTTGACAATCGCGAGACTAAAGAGCTATGTCGGCTTCGGCAATGGACAAGTTGCAGATGAACTCGACGAAAGTGTGACGCATGTGGTTATTATTAGTCGGGGGGATAGCGAGGGCGAAAGCATCGTTGCAGGTACTGTACGCAAGACTATTAGCCAGAGGACAAAGCTCAAGCTCCCGCGCATAGTCACGGAACGGTGGGTAGATGAGTGTTGGAAGGAAGAGACACGGGTGAGCGAGGAGGATTACGCACCTCGGTGAGAATCATAGTCTGGTTTCTTCAAATTTTTGAATCGGTGATCGGTCAATTTCTGGAAGGTTTACATTTTTGAAATCGCGTTGAATACACGAAATGTGAATGAAGTTCCCGCGGCAAGAGGAGCTCACTATTTCTCTCTGGACCTTCACTAGCATGTCAATCCTCGACCCTAATCACATGAAGGAACATGCAAAGACAATGGGGATATAAATCTTCATCACTTAGCTATGATAGCTATAAATTATTCTAAAACAAGTGATGCATCAATATCGTCTCCGAAGAAAGAAGATGCAGACAAATTACTCCTCGTTTTTGTCCATTCCTTCTTCCCTTGCTTCTCTGTAGCTCCATCATCGATAGTGTATTTGGCCTTTACAGGGAACGTAGCATCTTATTTTCCAATCGTCAGAAACAGCCGATCACCTACATCGCCCAACCCAGGCTTGAGCATCCCATGCGACGTCAACTCGCCATCCACAGCGGCCACCCAGATATCTACACCCTCGGGCCACTCATTTGCAGCACGCAAGACACCTGGCTCAGCACCTAACAGCGAAAGAACAAGCACGCGCTGGGCGCCCCACTCACGAAGCGTCTGGATGGCCGCTGCGCAAGTCCCGCCTGTTGCAATGACAGGGTCAAGGATGATGGCGAGGGAGGATGTTGTACGACTCTCGCCGCCGGGGGCGGAAGAATGGATGTGTTCCGGAAGGTTGTTGTAGTATTCGACTGGTTCGAGGGTTGTTGGTTCGCGGAAGAGGCCGAGGTGGTGAACAGGAACAGGTTGGGGGAGAATGGTTTGGAGGGCTGTTGAAGCTGGTTAACCATTGCTGCTCTCTTTTCTTTTCGCTTTTCCCCCCAAATCTGCTTCACATGTGTCTTTTGGGAATTTTGGTTTTGAAATTTACGGTCTCTAGGGTTGCTTTAGACAACGATGCTCGATCAACGTACCTTCTACCATTCCCAAACCAGATCGCAGGATGGGCACAAGGGATATCGTTTCGGGCGTAATGACCGTTGTCTCGTACTCGAAGCCAAGTGGTGTTTTGTCCTAGTTTTTGCTATTAGTTAATTGAATGTAATTGGGATTATCACCTCGTCAAACGTTGAAGAACCAAAAATCGGGGAAACAGAAAGGGGGGAAAGGGACGGGGGGTCCGAAAGTATCGCCAACGGCGCGCAGGTGCAATAAACATAGCATATGCCTTTCTCAAAATCTTGGTATTTCCTGCATTGTTGCCAAACTATTCGCACCAAGTACATCGAAGCGGTGCAAATCGCTCAACTGAGGTAAATTTATACACACCTTGGGCCCGGACGTAGTTGAAAGCGCCACCGAAAGCGCCTCACACCCGATGATCAACGCAATCTCGTGCACAAGCGACTTGACCTCCTTTGCGCTCGAAGATCCCGAACGCAGCTGGCTCAGCTTGGCCCGTAGACATGGGTGCTTTGAAATATGAACGTTGGAAGGGAGAGACATGGTGTATGTTTTTGTTTCTTTTCTATTCGCGTGCGTTGATCTCAAACATATGTTGTTCGAATGATTGCGTTTACGTGATTGATCGGGTATGTATTAGAGGAGATCCGCGCGAACGAGACGCTTAAGAAACTGGACAAGGAGGATTCAATGCGTGTGCGATAAAGTCAAGAAGCAATGTAGCAGGATATATATGGAGGAGATGATACACGCGAGAAATTAGCACCCGGAAGTAGACAAAGAGTGCACGAGACAAACAAGAGAGGGGCGTCTTGTTGACCTGGCATACAACCAGTCGTTGCCGGTAGCGCTGGAGGGATGGTCGGGAGCTCCGATAAGGCAGGCGGGGCAGGTGTCCAAGTCGATAATGGGCGGCATAGGCTTAGAAGGGTGGCCGGGTGAGGTCACTGAAAGGGTCGTGCGGGGATCGCTGCAAGGGGGGGGGGCTTCCGGCCCGAGCCAGGCGAGTCCCAAGTAGGGTGGGGGGATCCTGGCATGCTTTTGTTGGGTATGGATATGAACTTCATGTTTTCTATCTGCGATCTATCAGGAGGCTTGTCACCCCCAGAAGACGGCTTCTTTTCTATAATTCTAGCCC
Source organism: Coniella vitis (assembly GCA_011317545.1). NCBI lineage: Eukaryota > Fungi > Ascomycota > Sordariomycetes > Diaporthales > Schizoparmaceae > Coniella > Coniella vitis. The sequence goes on from WUJK01000008.1 coordinate 1,676,572, forward strand.
ATAAAAAGACCAACAGAAGCGTCAGCATAGCAAATAACCACTCAAGCTCTGCCATCGTCGGTCAAGCTACCATAGTAGGCCTCATTCTCCGCTGCACTTCACCGAAGTAGGCTCCCCATCTTCAGAGCGGCAATGCGGCTGTCCATTCTCGCCCAACTCAGGCTCTCCTACGCCACTTCCCTCCTTGTACAAAGAATTTGCCTTTGGCTTCTTGGGCTTCGCCCACCATCTCACCAACATCCCTCCCCACGTCGCTCGACAAGCCTGGCCCAACAATGCCTTCACGGTCCCGACTACCACCCATAGCAAGGCTTTCCGTGCTTGTCGACTTCTTGAGTTGTACACCGGCAGCATCATTGCGCTCTTCAATCTTCTTCTTAAGCCAACGCTTTCCGGGCGATGAGAAAAAGATGGACGACGCGGCAACTCCCACAACACAGTAGAAGTACACACTGGACCACACCTTGATGCTATCCGCAAAACCAAGCACAATAAAAGGCGTTGTGGCGAATGAAAAGGCCAGCTGCGTCACTAGATAGGTGAAAATGTCGTAGTAAGGCTTCAACGGAGTGCCCTTCTGCGTTTGCGGATCGATAAAGAATGGGCGAAAGTACCGGCGGAAATCTGTAGTCTCGTTAGTCGGCAATCTTGCCACGGGCAACCCCCGCAAATGAACATTGCTAGATTTGACTTACTCTTTGCCACGGTTTGAATGAAACTGGCCAAAACAAACGAAAGGTAATATCCGGGATAGAATCCGTGCCACACAGCACTTGTGACAAAAGTCGCCAAGGTCGCTCGGAAACCAGGCTTCTTCCCAATCGGTGTGACGCGCAGGTAGATATAGTTCCGCAGCCACAGATTAGTCTTGATGTTCCAAGATCCAAGATACGCGCGCGTGTTCTGGGCCGTCTCGACGCCCCATGGATTGACATTCTGCACTCTATCCCAGCTGATGCGGCCTGTAGCAGGGTCCACACCATTGTATCCAATGCCGGTCAGGATGCATGCGCCCTCGGTAAGAGACCACACTCCATAATACTTCATACGAGCGGTAAAGTTGGTCATATGCATAATCCAAACTCGTCTCGGGAATCCATATTGCGAATAGTTGTCGCTCACCAGAAGCTCGGGGCTATACCAGCCAGAGAAATTGAGGAAGCAAAGAATCCATACAAGTCCTCCAGCCATCTTCCACATTGCCGGTGTAGCACTTCGTGGTATCCTCCTCTTCTTGCGCGTAGGTGGCTTCTTGGAAGGGTCGACAGATTTAGGCACCTCAAACATGCTAGTGTCCAGCCAGCGCTTGTATTCGGCGAAGTCCATGGCGGGCCCGCACAGCAGCGCTGGGAAGAAAAAGACCCAGCCCGCGTAGTCTAACAGGTCTGGGAGTTCGGTCAAGACTCTGTCCTTTTGAAATTCAGACAGCTGGTCTTCGCTCAACGTGCCGTCCGCAATGTTCCAGCAAAAGGCGCTAAGCTTCATCACGAGTACCATCTGCGCACCGGTAATGTCGACAGCAGACGGCTTATTGGCGAACTGGCGTTCAAGCTGGTTGATGCTCATGTGCGCCATGAGGAAGACGAAACCGATCCATGGCATATAAGGGCTGCCGCGCAGGAAATAAGCGATGCCATAGGTGCCACCTGCAGCAATCAGAACCGTCCGCAGGCCGGCCCATAGGTCAAAGAGTCCGACGAGGAAGAAAATGCCGGTTCTGCCTCAAAAAAAGTGTATCAGCAACTGCTGCGCTTTCGCCATGTCTTCCATCATACCACTTTCAGGGCGTTTATCACGGTTTGTACCGCATGGCGATTCCAAGGAATCAAGGGCCCGGTACCTACCCAGCGATGAACAGATTCTTGTATGCGGGCTTTGCATCGGGTATACGCTTGAGGACGGCCGCAAGAGGATACGATATGAGGATGGAGAAGATAAGTTTGACTGTATTGTTGCAACAAATAGCGTTAGCATTGCTGCAACAAGGACCTGCCTCGCATTAGTACCGGGACATTCAGAGGTAGTTCTTACGTTCATCGGGACCAGCGCCAATCGAGCTAGCCAGCCAAACAAAGGCTATCATGTTCACAGAAATCCCAGTCAGTCTTGGTTCCTGCCAGCTTCACCAAAGGGTCGAGCGCGGGCTCAAAAGCCATAGGGTTACCATACGGGCATGTATAAATGGTAACATTGTTGAGGAGAAATGTTGAGGAGAAATGTTGAGGAGAAATGTTGAGAAGACCTCTCCCCTGGAAGGATTGTCGCAATCGAGTCAAGTTCGTGGAAAGTAGTTCTCTGCTAATGTCAAGCCATGCCTCTCCTGTCCAGAGAGCGAGCGAGCTTGCTGTATTCGAGAAAAGGTCAAGCTTGCAAGAAGTGGTGAGCCAAACAAACAAGTCGCGCGGTGGTAACGAGTGACGTCGAGGTCATGTGGCGGCGGTCTGTTCCTGACCTGTTGCCTGTTCCAAAAGAAAAGTGCAGCAGAAGTGGCTCTCATCTGGCGAATGCCGCCTTCGTGGGGCACGTTCTGGAACTTCTGAGCTGCGCCAAGTGCCAAGACGCCCCATTACTCTGAGGGCGCTGACGGCAGTGATGTCACAAGGCACGGCTTCCTCGCGTTTTTGACATGTGGGCCCTTGCAGCCAATTGGGCCACTTAACGTGCAGATATCCATGCCTTTAGGATTACGGGGAAACATTATCTCCCTCCCCCGTTTGACTGACCTGCGTAGTAAATTTACATACTATATAGTAGCCCAAGTAGTACTATTTTCAAAATTAATATAGCGCATGCCACCGAAGAGAAAAAAAGAAATGGTCCTCTAATTCGTGCCCATCTTGGCGTAATAATAGCTCATCATATCTTTATCCTTAGACCCTTGATGTCGTGCCCGCCCCGCCAGTAAACGCCGTATAAATGCGTGTAGCCCTATCGTCCGTGACCCACCATCCCGTGGTTTTGCTTTGAGACATCGTGCTTGTTCATGTGCTAGTGAGTGATGCCACCTGTTCAGCCAAGCTACATCCACTAGGGAGCACGGAATATGTGGTGATGGGGAACCAGACCAGAATGGGCAAAAGTCAGAAGGAGCGTACAAGAGCTTCGATTATATCGAGTCTCAATGCACCAACAGTGCATCTCCCCTCTTCCTCCCTCGGCAGCCAGGACTGGCCGTGCGCCCTTCGTGAGCTCCACGGCTGTGGCTTTTCATGCCTTTGAATTATTATGCTCAAGGCCGCGCACGGACAAAGAGCCCACACCGCCTTATCCCAACATCTCAGGGTAAATCAATTACCTATGCGTTAACAGCGTCCTTACTGCTCTGCGCGCTTGCACTCATTACGGGTTGCTGGGTAGGCAAGGACATTTTACTCTGCGCCGTCGACCTGATCTTGGCATATGCGTAGACAATACCACTGACAAAGCCCAAGAAGATGGCAGACACGCTACCAACAGTAACGGGCGCTGCGAAGAAGATAAGACCAGAGATGGCAATGGGCAGCTTGTTGAGAGCGCCGACCATGGAGTACGTTGTCGAGGAGGTGACCCGAATGCACCAGGCGGAACAGTATGAGATGAAAATAGCGGCCAGACCCGAGTAAATCATACCAATGATCAAGGTGTTGCGCGACTCGATAGGGAAGTTGAGAGCGAGGTTGGTGGAGCTCCAGTCCTCAAAGATCAATGAGGCCACAATGAGGGTCGGGATCGTAAGCAAGTTGTTGTAGAACATTGCTGTGTACACACGTTAGCTCTTTCCTTTAGCACAAACGCTAGCTTGGATAAACATACAGTCCCAGTCCTTGAAGTTCATCTTCTTGATGACCTTGCGCATCGTCAGCACATAAGAGGCTGTGCAAAAAACGTTCATGCCCATCCAAGCATATCCGGCATTCAGTGTCGACACGCTAACGCTAGCATCGTAACCGCCTTCCAAGGCTGCCTTGATATCGGCCCAAGCAGCAATGACGGAGCTGACCACCATCAAGCCAAAGGACAACAGAGCCATAGGTGTGACCTCGCCGCCGAACCAGAGGACCTCGCCGTATGCGATGACAATGATAGTCAAGTTCTTGAAGATTGTGTAGACAGGAACCGATAGGTACTGGAGGGATTTGGTGCTCGTATAGATCATGCCGACAAGAAGAAGGGAGATGGGATACCCTGGACATGTTGTAAGCGGTCAGCTCTTTTCTCAATCGCACTCTTGTAGAAGTGTCGCGCGATTCGCATTCGGAGACTTGTTCAACGTACATTTCTTAGCCTTGTCCTTGTCAAAAGGCGCGAGACTGGTAATGAGACCTGCCTTCTTGCAGATCAAGATGGCAGCAATGCAGACGATCGACTATTTATTCCACGCGTTAGTGTACGAGCTGCAGCGCAGCTTCCCATATCAAGGCATAGCTTCTGGATGAAGAAAGGGTGGATGGATCGCCCATACCTGCACAGCAAGGTAAAACAGGTTCAAATTCCAGTTCTTGCCCGAAACGCAGTACTTGTTGACGACGGTCATGGAGATAGACGACAGGCAGTAGGCGAGAATTGAAGTGCCGGGGCTGTTTTGGAACTTGGCGAACTTGTCGTGAAAGGCGGGCACTTGAGCGACGCGGTGCGAGGATGTCCTCGCGAGGAATGGGCTCTTCTCCTCCTGGAAGCTGTCGTTCCCGGGGATGCGAACGACAAAGTCGTCGCTCTTCTTGTCTGAAGACATCTTGTTGAGATGCTCGTGAGTTTGTTTTTGTTCCCTTGTCTTTCCTGTCTGCCTCGGCGTGCGAAATGTAACGAGCGACGGCAAGTGGTGGTAGCCTCTATTGAGCCAGCTGATGTGTGTGTGGCGGCAGCGCAAAATGTGGTTTTGGAGATGTCGTCGCGAAGGAGGAGACCAGGAATGCTCGAGGCCACAGTTGGGTGCGGTAGCAGCGCAAGCGAGTACTTCGTGCCGTTGTGCGAATCCAGCTAAAGGGGGGGGGATCCGCGGTTTAGATCGACGAGCGAGCGAGCGGATGCCGACAATGCGAATGAATTAACCCTGATAGCAATCAACAAAGTAAACTGGACGGAGGACGGTATCTGATGAAAAAAGGGACACGGGTCCAAAAGTAGCCAAAAGTTGACGCCCACAGGGAGGATTCGTCCCGTCTAGATGATTACGGAAGCGATTTCCGTGCAAAACTTCAATACGTATCCCCCGGATTTCGCAGAGACGGGGGAGCGGCTAGCGGCTGCGGCTGCTTTGCCTGCACGGCTCCTATGTTCCAGGCACTGGAATGCAGGGCTAGATCCTGCCTCTACATAGTACTGAGAGGCTGTGTGCCCCCAAAATTTGGCAGACTGCTCCACTGAAACCCAATACGATGTACGCGTACTAGCTTACGATAACCTTGACGACTTACTTGAACCGATTGCCAAGTGGCGAACCATATACATACAATACTGGTGTTGACGATTGTTCGGGAACAATTTCAAGGGCCTTCTGCACCATAACTTTCCTACAAATGCATCTCACGATGATGTGACTCGGTCGTTTGCTGCGCGAATACGCATTGCAGTGTGACAACCTGGGGAGAGCTTGGAACTGAATCAAAAGCTGTGCCTATTATTTCGTGACTCAGATTTCTTGCTAAGGTTGTATCGAACTTTTCTGCTAGATCGATGGCAGCCGAAAGGTTATGCCAATGGTGTGTCCTGCTCCTTTGAGGCTAGGAAGTACTCATGATGGTGTCCTCTTGCCCGTCAGCTTGATCTGCTTCTTCATCGTCAGGCTTGTCGTCTTCCATCACTTCGTCTTTGGCCTCTTCCGTCTTCTCCTGCCGCTTGTCCTGTGCCAAAGCCGAACCTTCTTCCCCTGGCGGAATAGGAAAGTTCAGGTGTTTCCAATCCTCCAGCTCTTCTGTTACGCATCGCAGCCGATCACGGATACTCTCAATCGCGTAGCTTCCAAGCAAGAGCCGGAGCGGTGGGTACGAGCAGTGGCCGAGCTGCCACACAAGTTCTGCGCACTTGACGGCACTTGTAGGCTGCCTGTCTCCTAACCATGTCACCATGCGCTTTGCATGCAGTGCAGGCGACGTTTCGTGGCTGTAGGCTTCAGAAGAGGGTTTGATCAGGAAGTGTCCCCACGTAGGCAACGGATTCGTCCCAGAATCGAGCGGTTCGTCGCGCCGGACCAGCCCCGGTTCAACAAGCGTTGCCTTGACGTTGAATGCATCGATTTCGTAGAGCATGGCCTCGATCAGTCCTTCGACCGCATATTTTGTTGCGCAATACGGCCCCAGTCCAGGCACGCCCAGGGCTCCACTCGTGGAGCTGAAGACGAGATATCGACCAGCTTCGCGCTGACGGAAATAAGGTAGAGCACACTGGATGATGTGCAGCGTTCCCATGAAGTTTGTTTCGAACTGGTCACGAAGCTCGTGCTCGTCCTGATCCTCGCATGCACCAATCACACCATAACCGGCACAGTTGGCTACAATGTCGTAGTGACCAAAGCGCTGCAGCACGCTTTCGTAGACGCGGGCCACGGATTCTCGCACACGCACATCACAGCGTAGATTCAGGCAATTCTTATGCTGTGGCAGATCGGCCGGCGGAGTATTCTCGAATGAGCGACCGACGCTCGCAACAAAGTCACCGTGGGAAAGAGCGGACTTGACCAGCGAACGACCCATATGGCCAGTGCCTCCAAAGATCTTCAAGGCCGCAAGTCAGTCAAGAGCAGTGCATGAGAATGACGGCTGGATAGGAGAGGACTCACGATCCAGACTTGCTGTTTCGTCGCAGCGCCTGGTTGTGGTGGATCGCAGCTTGCGGGTAGTTGCAGCTTCCTGCCTTGCTCTGTCGAGAGCTCGGCGGCAGCTTGTCTTGCTTCCATAGTGAGCCGTCTCACTCCAGTCTTGAAGCTCAAGTCGGCTGCTATGGGGACTTGCAGCACGATGTGGCCTGTCACGGTCTTAGGGCCAGAGTGTTGCGAGTTACGCAGCCGCCAGGCGGCTCAGATTGCTAGAGGCCTGTGTGAGTTTAGGACAACCTCATACGGTAGTGATCAAAGGCGTATCAAAAGCTGAGTCGGGAGAACGGTTTCGCCGGGCCTCGACGGTCGTCTCCTCGATCTTGTGTTGCCAAGGTGGTCCAAGCATGTGTTGGTCTGCCTATAACCCTGGAAATCTTTGGAGCAAGCGCTTCAGCAGACGGCAGAACACTCATCAATTGCCCGAATTGGTACAGTCTGGGAGACAAGCGGCGTCGAACGTCTACTCGAATGATCCAGGTAGGTCATCATGCAAAGATACAACTGCTTGCGCAAATGACTTTGTTGATGACGTTGATTCCATGACTAACGGACGGCTGTGTCGAAGTCGAGAGCAAACAATAGGCGGAACGGCTACTGATTTGCGTTGTTTAGTTGTCGAAGCTCCATATGCATCGTGCGACAAGGGACTATGTATACTCGCGAACAGACAGTCATTATTATAAGCTGTTAAAAACGTAGCAAGTACATGGTACTAGAGGTGTCATTCGAGAGCATTCGAAGCATACCAGAGCTCACAGCGATGAAAGGCTCAGTTTTTGGCTCACGCGTACATTCAAATAGATGCTTCCAAATACCTAAACCTGCGAGGCTATACGTGCAGTGCAATGAAGACTGTCAGTGGGAGGCACGCTGTACGGAGTACCTGTACGGAGGGCGTTAGCAGCAGCCTAACCCCACCCTCTTGGTACTCAAAGTTCAAACGAAACGCCGACGTCACCCTTTTCAGCGAGCACGCCAGCTCCAACCAATGGAGGGGCATCTATTATTACCCAGCCGTCGGATCAGTGGTGGACAGCGCCGGCGATAGCGTCGATGCGGCGTCTTCCATAAATTCTTAGGGTGGCCCAACCTTGATTAAATTACTAAACTTCGTTCCTGTTTGCCAAGCACTTATTTTCTTCTATCTTCCTTCCATCCATTCAATCTCAGCGGTTTTTTCAAACCTGATAGGTTGCTTCAGAGTAGAAAGATCACTTACACTCAAGTGTGTATATTTCCCAGAGATGCAGAGACAAAGTCACGGACTGACCTTTTGACCGAGGCACAAAAACCTCGCATACAGCCATCGCTGCAAAGCCAAGATGAAGGCCTATCTGTATGACAACCTACCGGTAAGACGACTCCAGCAGCTCGCAAGCAACAGTCGTCGCATGAATTCGTGAGCCCAACTCACACCAGTCCATTTTTTGGAAAAATAAAACAGGGCGATCAGCGCCTCCCGCACAACTCCGGCACAACCGTCAGCCCGGAGGCTCTGGAAAAACTCGGCGTCCTCTACTACCACATGCCTTCAGTATCCTCCGTCGACGCTCTCGCCGAGGAGCGCGGCTACAGAAACCGCGACGAGATCACCGTCAGCCCGGATAAAATGGGCGACATTTACGAATCCAAGGTGAAGTCCTTCTTCGCTGAGCACCTGCACGAAGACGAGGAAATTCGCTACATTCGCGGTGGCAAGGGCTTCTTCGACGTGCGCAACAAGGGCGATGACTGGGTGCGCATCGAGTTGGAAAAGGACGACTTGATTATTCTGCCTGCAGGCATCTACCACCGCTTCACCACTGACGAGACGAATGCAAGTACCCCCGACTGCTGGACAGTCGAAATCTGAACAATCGACTAACGCTGTACATTGCAGTTTGTCCAAGCCATGAGATTGTTCAAGGACGAGCCCAAATGGACGCCTCTGAACAGGAGCAACGAGTTGGATGGCAACCATCACCGCAAAGAATATGTATCTCAGTATCTAGGCTGAAATTTGTGACCGCGAGCGCAGACGAGCGTCTTTTGTATTGGTCCGCACCACGTTATGCAGACGGCTAATATGCTTCCAAGCAAACTTATTCCCACTATACTTGCCAAAGAATACAATGGCTTTGATTGTGCTTCGTTGCTGGGCTTATAAAGTTACATTCAAGCGCTAGGTTGCCGAAAGAATGTTAAGCGCTTGTCACGAAAATTGAAACCAATGCCATCCCATGCTATTTGTCGTCATGGTTCAGGCTCCAAGTAACGCCACTCTGCTCTTTGCTCCTGCCAAAGAAGAGCTATCCTATCCGTCACAAATTGTGAACGCAATGTCCAGAACGCCTGTAAATGATAAGGTCCGCAGTGACCAAAGTCTCGAGCAATCAAAAGGAAAATGGCATCTGACTAGTGCGTTGCTACTTTCATTGCACTTCTGGCACAACGTCTGGGCCGGCCACCGCAATTTCGTTGTTTATGCCGTTCGTCGATTCGTCCGCTCTACCTTCAAAAAGCCGCCTCCACCACATAGGTGGATCTAGAGGCCTCGAGCCGCCGTGAAGAGGCGGGTAGACGTCGTTGAAAAAGTACCAGATGTGCCCAATGACTACTCCGACAAGCTCGTCCCTGGGTATGACGCCGTGCAAGACAAGGCTGAAGCCCATGAGAACCCAAGGTAGGTAAGGCGCGGTGAAAACGAGCAAGCCGAGGAAGCTCAGACGGGTGTCAGGGTTGCGCCGAGCCCAGATGTACACAAAAGTAGAGGAGAGCGGATGTCCAAGAAACTCCATGCCCACAAGCGGTGCCAGGCAGATCAGACTTGTCGTGGCGTAGAGCAGCAGCCATGAGAAATGAGCCGGGGAACGACCAGAAGACTCTTCAAGTAGACGCGAATAACGTTGGAGGAAGTACACGTGAAAGAGTAGGTCGAGAGATAACGGTCCGAAGTAGAGGAAAGTCGTCAACAAACGCCAATACTGTTTTGCGAAAAGTTAGTATTGTTGCCAACAACACCTGGATCACCACCTTCCGTTCTGCACCGGATGCGCGCCTTACCTGCCCACTCTTGAATACTGCCTTGTAACCGTAGAAGAGCTGCCACACCGTGACAATTTTGCATTGCACCAGCGCGCTGGTTAGGACAGTCGCTGTGGTCCACAATCTTGTGCAAACGGGCATTTCCCAAAACCACTCCTCGAGCGGGAAGCGACCGCCTTCGCCCATCATACCATCCATCTTTGCGATGTGCGTTTGTATGCTATAAATCGAGGTCGCAAGATGAAGGTGTCAAATCGTCAGTGGCGCGAAAGAAGCAAAGCCGTCAGAGCTGGCACAGGAACGGCCAGACGGGCGGTTGGCCGGGGACGATCGCGGCACGAGCAAACGGAAGATGGTAGCCGGGTCGCACTGTCCAGGTTCAGTAGAGATCAGGCTAGGATCACTGGGGGAATTGACTGAGCCAGCGCGAGATTCCAGACCAAGCAGGCAGATTATTTTGTTGTAGGAATTGTTGTATGCGGCAGGACAAACAAAGACGGGGGCTCCGTGTGTCAGAAGGCGAGGGATTTAGAATCGAACCGTACCGTTCCTACAGGGCAAATGGGCACATTGGAAGTTGAGGTGGCCTTTGCGCCAGAAGTCGTCAGCGCTCCAGCGCCCCAGTGACGACAGGGTGGCGCGAGGGTCCCGAAGAGGCACTAGAGACCTCGGCGGATGGTGTCCGATGCCCCTGATTATATAATGCAGGTGCCATGCCGGGTAGTGGGGTAGTTCCTACTTTTTGACAAGACGCAGCAGGGGTGCAGATGGTGGCTTTGTCCCACCAGCCACAGCAATTCACATAGTAGGGTATGCCGCGCAGCAGTCTGCACCATAGTACGCGGACTTCCGTCAGAGCCCTGCCGAACGCGTCGAAGTAGTGGGTTTTCGCAGATGCCCCCCCCCCCACGCGTAAAGAGCTCCTCCAAAGCCGACCGCTCCCTCCAGAGGGCCCTCATCTGTTGCCATCATATTCTCACCCTCATCGTTCCATTAGATTCAAAGAGAAAGTTTCGTTCCCGAGTCTCGTGCATTCTAGGCGTATTGCGACCATCATTTAGCTCCTCCTGACCGTTTGACGGCCTTCAGCCTTCAGCGCGTAGCCCTCGCGACCGACTTTCGCTTGCGCTTGCGCGATCCGTCCTCCCTCTTCTCTACGCAACCCTACATTGGCCGGCTCCTGCACAGAACACAATGCCCCCAAAACGCGCGAGTGGTGTCAGGCGTGAGTTGGCGCAATCTTGTCGCATGGCGCAACGCACTTGGCTAACCACAATGCCATGCACATCTAGCTGGTGACCCAGTGCCGGTTGGAAGGAAGCGCAGATACAGACCCGGAACGCGCGCCCTGCGTGAGATTCGAAGATACCAGAACAATACCGATTTGCTACTGCTGAAGCTGCCCTTTTCACGACTTGTAAGCTTCCGCTGCCCGGACATTATGTTGCGTGCGCGCGGGGACGCATTAGCGTTCAAACCATTCGGGGCACTGACAATCTTTTGGTGCACAGGTCCGCGAAATTGCCATGCAGTTCCGACCGAACGCTGAAGAGTTTCGATTCCAGTCGCAAGCTTTGCAAGCCCTTCAGGAGGCCAGCGAGGCCTTCTTGGTGCATCTGTTTGAGGACACCAATCTGTGTGCCATTCACGCCAAGCGCGTCACCATCATGCAAAAAGATATCCAACTTGCCCGGAGGATACGTGGTATGTGGGGAGGAGCGGGATGGGTCTGATTGCTGTCACCGTCAATTGTTTTCATCTGGTCTGTTCTGAAGACCACGACGGGCTTTCTGGGGTTGAAGGGGGTTGTTATCAGTGACAAAGTCCACATTGCGACTTGGTATTGGAAAGCCCACGATGGACGCAAGTCTCGCGCAAGAGGTCGCCTGGTGCGTGTTTACGACTTCGAGAAGACTATTGCATGTCAGCAAGGGTCTCTATCATGCTTGTGTAGCTGTAGCCCTCGATGCGATCACCTTATACTCGCTAACGAGACGGTGCAGAAAAGCTCTGGATACGAATCGTTGATGCGAAGGAGAGGAGCAGGACTTGAAATTCGCAACAACGGCTTTACGCAAATGTTGTTTGCGTGCCATTTGGGGAAGGCCGCGATCATTCTGAACCTTTCAGGGCCAATTGAAAACGAGGTCGCGCCGGTTGAACATCAGCCGACAAGCCAGATTCTTCGCTACTATCTAAATGACGGAGACGTGGTGCTTCGTTTATGGCGCGGGTGCTCGCAAGTGGCTGAGTGGCTCTGGCAAGACGAGTTTGACAGCACCACGCCGGAGGTTCTCACCTCTTTTTATATCAGGTTATTGTCTATAATTTTGTGGAGCACTGAACATATTCGGAATCGATCAGTACTCGATCAGAAGCAGCGGTAACATATTGTTTTTAGGTTTATTTTATTTAGGTGACGGTGAAAGACAAGACTTTGAAATTGTTTTTTTTTTTAAAAAAAAAAAAAAGGAAATTCACATATCGGGAGACTTGAAGCATTGAGAAGGCTTAACGAGGCCCATGCTTAATGATGTTGCTCAATCGAACGCCGAATTCTTGAATGTGCTGTTGTGGCCTCAGATTGGGAAGACAGTGGCCCCTTCGCAAAGCAAAGCGTTCTAAGCAGCATGTATTGACTTGGATACCCAAACACCGTCGAGCATAAAAGACAGGTCTTATACTTAAACCCGTCGAATTGATATCATGAGTAGGTTTGCGTTGTCTGAGGACCGGCCTGAGCAGATTTCAAATCCACTTCGAAGTTCCATCCACCTCTGTCTCCCAGGTTTCTTGATCTTTGCGCTTGTGCATCTATGGTGTGAGAGTTTTTCGATCCATCCCTTACAACAGAGCATAGCGTGAAGGTACCTGTTGATTTCCTGAAGCCATGGGTCTCCATCATCAAGCCCTTGAAGCAAATCTCTCTATTGATACCACGAGCTAGGGGGTTATACGTTCCCAGTTTTCCGGGCTTTGAGAAAATCAAGGGTCGATCAACCGGTGCCGTCCCGAACACACACCGCACTCACACACAGCTTCTGCTCTTCGTTCTATGTCTTGTGAGTGTCATGACCTGCCGTATCCGCTGGCTGGAAACTAATGATTGATTATACGCTATACTGTAAGATACTTTTTAAATCGGTCCTGAACACTGTCTTGTCTTGCTGCAGCAACAATAGTTGATGCTGACCACTTTAAACACCTGGATCGAAGAGGACTATCCGATAATCCTTCTTGCATCATGCTGTGGCTGAACTTATGGTGACTATCCGCTCCGACGTCTCAACTCGACACAATCAAACACAATCAAAGTACCCCCCCCTCCTTAGATTTCTCGGACAGCCATGTCTCAGATGGGCACAAAGGACGTCATCGTATCCATATGTAAATCTGTATTCTTTCAAATGTTTCTGTAGAGACTAGTTCGCTCTTGAACAAGTTCTATTTGATGTTTTATACACACACGTCTTGTTTTGGCGGCACACCGTACCCATCATTCCATCATCCAGGGTTACTGGTTGCTCCGACATTTTTTCCCCTGCCCCCTATACATACAAACACTTCCCCTCTCGTACCCAAACGGCATAGCAAAGAAAAGTAGCAATCTGGTTGTTTTGCTGACGTATACATGGACAAGACAAAGCGAAGGGGAAACAAAAGAATGCTGAAGGACCGTAGATGTTGCGGCGCTAGGCTTTCCTTTGCCCACCTTGCTCAAGAACATAGGAAAGAAAAAGAATCATACACGTCATATTTGCTCCAGAAGCCCAAGAAGAAGAGTAAGATCGCAATGCCATTCCGAGCCCATGTAAGGCAGGACGGAAGTAAAACAAACCCTAGAACGAACCCTTGAGCTAACCAAGAAAACCCCTTTTTCCTCTCTATGATAAAAACGCTCCTGAAATGCACAAAATCCTCGCCGAAGAAGTAATAACATAAGGGAAAGGAACTGACGCAAGGAAATGGGTCGCGGTGTGGTAGCGGTGGCAATGATAAGAGTACATAGTAGTAGCAGTGATGATGGTAGTGATGGTGATGATGATGATGATGACAACATTCGATGGTAGTACAAGCAAGCTTGCATAAAAGTGCCACATGTCGGAGATGGACGAAACCATGCACTCCACAGCGACAAATACATGCTTGATAACCTGCCCAGAGACAAACAGGGACACCAGACATTTGATCGAAATGAAGGGCCGATCGGGATGCCCGCCCGGAATATTAGGCTTCTAAAAACAAATTGCCCGATAGGGTGGGTCGGTTTCAGCCTCGTTGTGGAGCCTTGCTGCCAGGCACGGCGGGGAATAGTGAAAACTGGCCGGGGGTGGAGCTCATGGTCCTAGATCGACCACGACCCGCTTGACACTTTGGCGATTGGGGTTGCATGCCGGCGAGGTTGGGCTCACTGCCGTGAGAATCCCGGACTGGTACTTGGGGCTTGGCCGGGCCCAGCAGACCAGCCTCGCTTTGCGAGCGCCCATGCGGCGATGACGACAGCATCTGGTTCATCTCGGGCAACTGATCCTCCATGGTCGTAGTAATCGGAGAATCGTCCTTGAAGATGAAGGTGTCCATGTCGGATGTAGTGCTCATGGTAAGGCGGGTGTAGTCGGTGTTGCTTGACGTCGTGGAAATGTGACGTTCAAAAACAGACCGAGACGATAGATTGTCGTCGCTGCCGGTCGTCGAGTTGCTTGCTCTGGCTGGTACAAACAGGCTGTTGTTCTCAAGTGTCAATGTTGAGTCGTCATAGGTCATTGCATGAGCCATAGTGTCCAGGTCCGGTTCGTAGTGGTTTTGGTGTGCTGCAAGGAGCTCGTGGTGGTAATCGGTGGGAATGGCAAAAGACGGTGAGAGGGGGAAGCCTTGCGCTTCTGTGAAGCTGCTCTGCGATCCAGTGCTCAAGTGAAGATGGCGCTTGTTCCGCATTCCGTCCCTTCGAGGCAAGGAGAAATTGGCAGATGGTGGTGACTTGGCAACGGTGGTCGCAAGCGTCGGTGTAATGGCCTCTTGGCTCGTTTGAGGAGACAGGTAGCTGCCTGGGCTGAGCGCGGGCACGTCAGATGTCGGCCGAGACTGCAAGAAACTCTCGTCCTCGCTGCTTGCCTCGGTATAAGCCGTCTCGTGCATCACATCAATCGACGGGCGGTGCCAGTCATAGTCGCAGTCAGCCTCCATTTCGTGCTCGTAGCAGTAGTCAATCACGTCCTCCCAGCTATCGCGGCGCAGTGATTCGGCTTCGACACTTCTTGCAGATTGTTGTAGAGCGCTGAGATCAAAATTCTCGAGAGTCGATTCGCGGCTGTATGCACGATCATGCGAAGCGTAGCTTGCATTCGACAACGAAGCCTGTCGCAACGCAGGTGTGGAGATGGAGCCTCTTAGCGACGAGTGTGCACTCTTGGTGCTGGCACGGGGTCTCTTGGCACCTGCCCCTTGTTCTTCCTCCTCTGGGACATTCGGAAGACCAGCTTCAAAGGAAGCAGCATTGTTGCCGTTCATTGGGGCGGTCAGGGGCCAATTGGGGCCTTCAGCTGGCATGAACACGCGCGAGTAGCGACGGCTGTCTGAGAGCCCTGGGCTGGCAGAATCGGAAGCGCCAATGGAAGGGGTGCGAGCGTCGCCTTCGGCGTTGACCGATGCCGGAAAGCGGAAAGTGTCCAATCCTTGCTGATGATGTCTCCAAGTGTTTCCTAGAGCTTCTGAATCGCGGCGAGGAATGGACGTGTTCCGACTGGGGCGTCGTGACGAGACAAGACTGCCTGGAGCAGGAAAGTCGAACGACTCCACTGCCAGATTTGTTGGCGATCTGGGTGGTCGAGGGGGCGGAGGGCCGCGCATGTGGTCTTGTGACTTGACTTGCTTGACCCATAACCTCGGCGGCGAGTGGTGAGAGCTATTGGGCCTTGACACGCTGCTCTCGCGGCTGTGAGGGACAACATGCGGGGGAATAGACTCATCATCGAGGTGAGTTCTCGAGGTCTTTGATGAAAAGTTGGGCACGCGCAAGTCCTCAGCCGTGGGACCCCTTGGTGCTCCCCTCACAGATGATGGCGGGCTTCTTGCTTGAGAGAGTTCCTGGCGTAGCGTAGTTGAGTTGGCACGCTCAAGGTGTGGTATTTGGTCCTTTTGTATCTGCGAGACGTGTTGGAAGTTGAAAGGATTAGAAATCAGGGGCCTCTTTTGCGCATCCTCGCCCGCCTGCACAGTCTTGCGGCGGTTGAAGAGGTTCATGGCTGCCGAGGTGATGTGCTCCTTGCTGACGACTGATCCGGCACGTGTGCGCTCGTTTGATACGTCGAGTGTCATTTCGGCCGAATTAGTCGAACTGCCACTTGTTGCAAGAGATTCTCGCCTGAGCTTGGCCTTGCGGTTGAAGATTGCCTTGCCAATAGCCTGGACGCTTTCTGGGCGTTCGCGCGAGGGCATGCTACTGGTCGTCGACTTGGTGGAGGACTTTCTGGAAAGAGTAAAGGACTCTAGAGCCTGCTCCCACGAGGGCCGGCGGTCAGAGGGGGCATGTGAGAGTAGTAAAGACGCAGCAGACGAGTTTGTGTGCTGGTTTACATGTCGATCGGATACAGAAGCCTGTCTGACTCTGCTGTTGAAAGCTCGTATTCCGCCAGGTGACGGTGGACCATCGATAGCTGGCTCGAAGAATTCGGCGTAGTGGTCAGCCTCCGGGCCAGAGGCAGAATATTGGTGCTGAGGAGCGGCGTGGTAGATTCGTGACGCGGGATCGGAGGTGGGATGGCCAAAGGCAGAAACGCTCTCACTGGCACTGCGGTAGCCCATTTTCGTTTGGCCTCGGGAAGGCGGCGGCGCTTGCTGTGCGGACCACATTGGGTCTGGCAAAGTCTTGGTCTGGGAACTGAAGAGTGTGACACAAGGAACTGCACCTAGTTTGCGGCGTCAACTCACACCGGGCCAGGCGACCTCGGGAGACAACCGATATGTCTCCCCGCCCACTAGTTTCAACGACCTGGCGCGGGACGGGAAAAGGCTGGCAGTGTTCCCTTTTGGGTAATTATTTTTCGCTGCTGGCTTGGTGATTGTCTTTTTGGGGTTTCCTGTCTTGTTGCTTTTCTTTATCCTTGCTGCTCTGCTTGCGAGCTTTTCTTGTGGCACCACCTGCTGCGTCTTGCCGTCAGCTGCTTGCAGTGGGCTGCCTGAGAGCAGGGACTCAGAGATTGATGACGCACACTTGGTTGACAGGCGAAGACGGACTGAGAAAGGAGAGAGATGGTTAAGGGTCCCTGAAATGTAAAGAGAAGACACAATTGTTGTCGCCGTCGTAGTCCAAGAACGCAGAGAATGGGCACGGGGAGGGGTGATCTTGAGCGACCACAAGCCTTCGGGAGACTATTTCTCTTCACTCTGCTCTGCTCGCGCGGGGGTCGCAAAAGGCTATTTGTCGCGTCGTTGGGGGTTGGGTCGGACGCGGGGACATGCAGGTGAGGTGCAAAAAGTGGTTTGGTCTGGTTTGGTAGGTGGGATGATGTATAGTGGTGGTTGGAAAGCAGTAGGGAAGAGAATGTGAGTGGACGGCAGGGCACACGAGGTAGCATGCGGAGAGTATATCTAACCTGTACGCCGCTGGCCAGGGCGGGCGGTCATTATGCAGGCAAGGCGCGCTGCGGGTGGGGCCAGGGGTTGGGGCAAGGCACGCCTAGAGCAAGTGCAGGGCAGGGCCCCAGCATCCGGACCCGCCAGGGGCCCAGAGGATTGTGGGTGCCCTGAGACGGGGGACGGGGGGTAGCGCACAGTGTCTCCCAACTTTTCCCCTGCAAGTCAGGTAGTGGGGGGGGTGCTTGGGGCGTGCTGTTGTGCTGACTGCGTGAATGCTATGTACATACTAAGTACTACATAATATGTAGTAGAGGTGCCCCTTGCCAGGTCTGCTTCCCCGATCCGCCGAGCTGGGACCCGCCAGAGGAAGCGACGATCGTCGACACCGCGCAGCAGCACAGCCCTGGAGGCTCCTGGGACTTGGCAGCAACAGACGGGGCTGGCAGAACACCACAAGGCACAACCTTGCAGGGAAGAGTCGCTATCTACGCTACAATAGCAGTCCACGATGGTAGGCCTGGTAGCGTCTGGATGGTGCCGCCGCCTCAACTGGACCCCTAGATTTAGGCCCTTTTTTTCTCTTCTACATAGTATATCCCTCTGTTTTCGGGAGGTCTCCTTTCTCTCCTCATCCCGCCTAGCCGTCGTCCGATGTTTCATCCTTTGCGTTGCTGAGTTGAGTCCTGAGTCTGCACCCGACCTGGTCCTGACAAGGTGCACTCAAGCTTTGGGCGAGCGCACAGCAGGAGCCGACTACTATGTAGCACCAGTCACATAAGTACCACATACCCAGTACCTAGGTGATGGGTAGCCGCCCGTGTGTACATATGCATGTAGGTACTCGGGTATTCTATTGCGATTGCGTGCGCAAAATGGCTGCAGGTTGTCGGCCGTTGGTCTAGCGGTCTAGTGGCAGCCGCAAGCAAGGAGCCCGCTGCTTGGCGGGCCTGGGAGGCTTTTGGCCACGAAGAAGAACACGCCGGAGCTTGGGCGCCGCTGGCCAGGAGATGGCTGTATCGCCGCCCGCGGCAGACAAGAGAATGAGGTGCCTTGCAGAAGCGAAGGGCCACAGCATCCAGATAGTTGGGTCGTTGGCGTCAGTTGGGCTGCTGCTCTGGTCACCGTGGCTTGATGGGGTGCAGGCCACGCCCGTGGCTTGTGCCAATTTTGATTTGAACTTCTACGTAAACATGAAGATGGCAGGCCAGAGAGGAAGGGAAATATCGTTAGTTGCTTGGGTGGTAGCGCCGGAGATTGGCGAAATTGGGCCAACAAGAGACAAGTATCGTGTTGGGCTCGAGGTGGATTCGAGGCCAGAAAACGATAGAACTCAAAATAAACATGAGCACAGTCTCTCAAATGACGACGGCAGGGACAGGATATCCAGCGGACGCTCGTGTCTCTTGACCTTCTTCTTCTTCTTCTTCTTCTTCTTCGTCTCCGTCTTCGTCTCCGTCTTCGTCTTCTTTGTATCAGGTATCAAATGAGGTGGACAACTCTGGTCCATTGATTGTGGTGGAGGGAGATTCTGCAGGTTGTTGGCCCATGACCACAAGCACGCGCAGCACATGCCCCAACAGCTGACGAGTGCTGCATTGAGCTATACAGCGATAGTTGAATTGTTTATCCAGGCCGTCAACCGCATTGCAAGTAAAAAGAGTTGCTGCCACAGGCCAGCCGTCGAGTGGGGACGCGTGCGACCGTGGTGGGCAAGCCGGCCTCGAAAACAGTACTTACGAAGTGGGCAGCCAACTACATCCACTTGCTAGCTCGGTTCACACTTATTTTGTTTTATTTCATTTTTTGGGCCAGGTGGGCTCAGGACTGCGCCGTCGTGCTTTTGGGAGCTTGCTGCAAGGCTGTTTCGAGAGATAGGCACCGAGAAAGAGCCACAGCAGTGGCTCCCTTTTTGACTTCTGCAGATCAGTCTCTCTCGTTATCAATCTGCCAGGCATTTCTCCTGTACCTGGGCCCCTCTTCAAGAGTGGCTTCTGCCGGTTCCGAGCGATTGCAAATCTGGGCAATTGAGCGGTTGCTATGTTTCCCGAAAACATAAGACGAGGCTTAATATAGAGCTTCTGGGCGGTCCGCTGTCGATGCAGCGTCAGAGACAACTGCCATGCAGGAGGAGGAGAGGGGGGAGGAGGCGCGCAAGCTGCAATGGATCGCCATCGTCAGACAGATAGATCGCGCGAGCAATCCTTTGGCTAGACTGGGAGGAATTGCTATTTTACCCTCTTGGACGCCTCCATTGTATCAGACAGAGGGGGGCCCAAAAAGAGCAAGTGCGGACTAAGCAGTTCGAAAAAGGAGCCGTACATAGTACAGTGAGTGTCTACTGTGAGTTATACATATAAATACTGTGTAAGTGCATGTACGCTTCATGTCTCACTATCCTCCACCGCTTTGTTCAAGCGCTTCCACAAGAAGTAATCGTACATTGTAGGTGGAGAGAATAGAGCAGAAGGATGTCTGGCCAAGTAGCAGAAGAAAATATGACGAATTAGGCAAATTCACCGGTTCCGAAACAACGAATCATCTTTTGCCCAGACCCCGCAAAGAAGGAAGAAAAGGAAGAAAAAGGGTTCACCTGCATCGGCAGCTCGGTTTGCCGTCCAAAACAGATGTGCGTCCGTCCACGCACACATGCATGCTGCCTTTCCCTCTGAACTGCGATTCAGAATAGCAGGGGGGGTGGAATAGCCATGCATGTGCTTGTCGGGCGGATACTCCATCACTATTTGCTCAACAGGTGGCTGATTGGTAGAGTTCTGGGACAACAGGAGCGGTGACTCGGGAAATCGATGCTTCTCATAAAGACGTGTGTGCTCGCCCCTGCATCCTGTACTATGTGTGTCATTCAACATTCTCGCGGTCAGTAAACAGTACTGTTGCATACTCACAGGAAACCACACACATCATACCTCAGTAACATCCGTCCGCCATGAGGGCTTCCTGTGGGCCTCTCAGCCTCTCTACTGCTGTGTGCGACCCTGCAAGGTCGCAGGCACATAGTCACTCCATCACATTTCGCTCACCCCAAAAGAACCTGGTATTCACTGGCAGCCTTTTGTGGACGTGTGCATCATTGCCGTGATGGGATATTGCTTGTCTGCCGGTCTTTAGGGTCGAACGCGTTAATGGGATTGGTTTATAATTACTACTTAGCTATGGCATGACTTAAAATATGGTGTCATTGGTAAAGGCACTCACTTCACGCCGCCACTTCACAGCGTCACGATCGTGGGAGCGATTGTACATGAATAATAACCAACTGACTGATTGACCATTTATCATGGATCATTACTATTGCTTTGTAAGTACTACCTGGGTATGATATAGAACTGCTTCACCCTTCCAGAAGCAGCGCAATCCTTGCCACCGTCAAGCCTTCAACACGGAACAACCCGGGGGACTGGTATTCATCAAAAGTGCGCCTATTTCCGAAGATGTTCCACATCTACCTTGGCTACATATTACATAGTAGCTTGATGTAGGTACACTTAGTGCAGTAGATGCATCTGGGAGACGGCTCCTAGCAGAGATTCTGGTGTCATATTATGTGCTCGCTGCTAATACGACACTCTCGGCCGTCTTGGCTCTTTATTAGCCTACAAACGTTAGCCTCCTCAGGTATTGTCTGTGTTAGTTGGCGGTCACGCTAAGCCAGCTTCGTATCGATGCTTGAGATACTGTTCTAGTCTGTTTCCTTTTTTATAAGCGCCTCACCAAGCTCCGCTTCTCGGTCAACCTCTGACCCAGAGGACGGGTCTAAGCGCAAAGTTTCTTGAACGACGGCCGTCTTATACCACAGTGCCAGTGATTTCTAGCTCTGAATATTCAGTGCTTCATCGGTGTCGGTGTCGTTGCAGAATATAGACAAGCAAGTATCCTGTGTAGCAAGACCCCGTTTGGGGGCGGGAGCCGCCACTCTATTCGAGTCTCTGCCGTCTCCCTCCTTGAAACCGAAAGTGGTTCGTTTCGCCCTTCTGTTTTCTCTCCTTCCGCCAACCAGAACCCCATGACTTGTACTACCGAACTGCAACTGCAAAAACATGTGGGCTTTCCCAGAGCAGCCCCGGTGTCTGGGAGCCAGGCGAACCAGCTGTTGTGGCTTGACCAGGACCAATATCAATCAGCGATTGCTCTGTACTATGTACTATAGTAATGACTGGGCGACCGGCTAGTGTTAGCACAAGGAACGCGCAGGGTCTTCCCGTGTCCACCACGGTAAGGTTCTCCCAGTACGCAGCACAATAAGCGTGCAGCATTGCAACAGATCGGAGAGGTTGCGCATGCGTGTGCATTGTGTTAATTATAACTCCCTCTATTATACAATGGTTCAGCAGCCTCCAAACCCACCTTGAGCCGCGATGAACCCTGAACAAGGGATTCCTGCTGTTGGGTTCTAGCAATTTCCCCCACAGAGGAGCCATCACCCCATCATACCTTTCTAGGACATTTCACGCGAGACTTCTACCACCCGAGTGAGCGGGATACTACATAGTATATACTTCGGGGTTGATGTTTCCGTTGATGATGATCGTCGCTCATTGTTTTTTCTTTTGGGTTTAGCCTTGATATTACAGCGTACCTGTGTCTCCATTTTGGGCTCTCGTCAATTTGGTGCAGTGCCATATACTGCCGTTCGATTTCATGTTCCCTGTATCTCAATGACAGGTTGCCCTGCGGAGCACTTGAGTTATCGGGGTAATCATCGCCTGCCTTTTTAGAGGACCTGGCAATGAGCTTATCATGCCGTTGGCATCAACCAAATCTTCCACTTGGCTCTAGTTATATCTTAGTGAGAACCATCTTCCTTGGTCTTGCTTCGTGCCAGGGGAAAAAGGCTTGGGCTGGAGTATAAACTGTGTATTAATAAGCCGTAAATCTGTGCTGAAGTCCATTGGCTAATCAATCGAGCCACGCACTAGTGCCAGAAGACAACACCAAGAAGCAGCACTTACTGAGTTCTGACCCATAAATGACACATGAGTAAGCGCGTTATCTTAAGGTGCTTTTTGTAGTTGACGAGCTCTGCTCGAGGATCCTTCCAGGTCGCCATCGTCAGCGATGTTCAGCACCACTCCGGCCCCCAAAAAGGATCCCCATGGTAATACAAAGTGTGTGTGAACTTGGCAGACTATATAGTACTAAGGTGAACCGCACCCCTATTTTAGGTTGCAATTTGGATTTGGGAGAGCGAAAAGGGATCATTGATGGATGCGACAAGCGCGCCCAGCCGCCAGCGCGCTCCTGCATATCCATTGTTACACGGTACTGGCGGGTTTCACAGGCGAGTTTTGGCAGGCCATTCTTGACTATCCTGAAAATCAATCCTCTAGACTGGTCTTTTTTGGATCGCTCACTGGGGGCGGTGCGCAAACGTTCGCTTCTTGGCACAGTGGAAAGAAAATTGAGCCCCTTGCTTCCCTTTTTACCGATCCTGCCGGAGGCATTCGGTGGCATGAAAGTTACTTTTTGACATTGTTGGTTTTTGTCGCATGTTTTCTTTTTTTAGTGAGTCGCGTGCAGATATAGACAGGGTCACAATCTCATGATGGCCGTGTGTGGAAGGCGCAGAGGGTGTGCTACGCCTCGAAGCTTTCCTGCCCGTGTGACACTCTCCCCCCCTTGGCCGAAGTGGAAACAGGTTCATTGCCAGATACGTCACGCGAGGTTAAGCGGATTGGCCCTCATTTTACTCCAATGAACGTAAAACGACAGCACGCTGTGTATATGTGTGTTGCTTGATGCTGGGGCGCGCGTTCTAGACCGGCTGTGAGTTTGCATTGGCTCCCAGCGCGCACAACCTACGGAACCGGAAACGAGAGTGCAAAACGGATGATGGGTGGCGTTTGTTGCCCTCTGGTGCGCTGAACAACGGGGCGTATTGCTCTCTCAATGCTCTGCACCCTGGACAAGGATGCAGGAGGAGTGTTCTAGGGCTGTGAGGCCGCAAATGGGGGGTTTGAAAGACTGTTTGATACGCCACGCCCAAGGTGTACCGGTCCAGCACTCCGAATAGACGCCCGCCTTGGGCCAAGTGCTCTAGTCAGTGGGTAAGCGATTCATCGCTCTTCAGGCTAGCAGCCAAAACGCGTTCGGCCTGTTCGCAGTACAATGGTAGAATGCTGAAGGGCAGCAAGGCTGGTTCTGCAGGAGCTGGAAGGAATGCAAAGGAAGAGAGCGACTGCTACCTTGGCTTGGCTTGGCCACCGACCGCTCAAGGCTGCGTTGTGAGTCTTGGCTGCGAGAGCCGAAACACACACATCTACGATGTATGCATACCACTATGTAATTTAGATCTTGCCTACATAGTATTGATCATTTCGATTCGGATATTTTCTGGAGAGCTTTGCCTCTTCATCTCTCACTTTTGCTTGTCGCTTGCGTAGGATTGTCAATATGAGCTGTCAGTCGGGCGATTGTGACTGGGTACAGCACTTGCGACCTGGGGTTGTACCACGCAGTACTGTATATGTACTATGTAGCGTTGCACTGAGAATGAAATATGCACCGCAAAGGTACCTTTGTTACTCCAGGTCTGTTATCTCACGGCAATAAGATTCGAAGAAATCACTTAGTAAGTCCACTGAGCCTGCAAACAGCAATCTGACAACCAAGACCACAGCAGGTCTCGGAGCGCACAGACATATGCGACTGCACCCTACGGCAGTACTAGAGCCTATAAAGTTGGTTGAGGGAGGGCTGTGAGCACAATGCGAGTCACGAAGGCAAGAGACAAAGTCAGCAAGCGAGGGTTGCGTACATACTGCGTACAGTCACCAGGCTTGCGATAAAGAGACTTCTGGAGCTCTTGTGTGTGGATATCTCAGAGTGTGGGCTACTACACACAAGTACTTCCACTGTACGTGCAGTACATAGTACTATGTACACAGACAGGCGTTAGACCAGGCACCGTACGGGGAAATGACTTTGACACCGTCTGGGGTACACGTGACCTAGGCGAAAGGATGCCTCCTTGCAGTTCTATCCCTGCTCCCACGCCCTCACGCTTGGATGCCTGTTCAGACGTCCCTGGCCCCCGTGGGCCCAAACCCTGAAACCGCGAACGAGCGGGAGAGAGCGATGCAGGTAGGTACCTCATCTTCTCACCTTGATTAGCATTGTCGTAATCCCTCCTCCTCCTTCTCCTCCTCCTTGTTCCCCCTTTGGCACTCGGCCACCAACAAATCGACTCGAGAACGCTGCAATGGCGTCATGGTCATAGCTCGTCCTCCTTCTCCTCAGCGAAGTCAGGCTCTGCATTTGCCACTTGCCCTTGGCCCACAACCGGGCGGAGCACGATACCCTCATCAGCTTGCTTGCCTCAAGATACTTTACACTGCACTGGCGCCGCAGGCATGCTGCATTTCTGCTACAGAGTATACTATGGTATCATGGGTACTGTGTCCTCGGCGACCTGTGCTTCTTTGTAAGACCATACTATATACTACTATGTATGTACACCACGTATACCCACAGCAACGGCCATTATACCTTTACTATTACACATGTGTTATTATGCCATGCGACAGCACAGTCCGCTCTGTGTCCCCTCGAATCCACGCAGCTCTATACTATGTACTATGATACCCTCGACAGCCCCGTCCAGGACGCTGACAGGCCCAACTGCTGCCCCTGCAAATCCATTTTTTCTGGCACTGCAAGTGGGCCTGCAAGAGGCATCTGGATCTCTTTCAGCCGACATCCACCTCGGCTGTTGGTCCCATCTTCTCTTGCGTCCATAATTACTTTTCCTGTTCATGTTGGTTCTAATCTCTCTCTTGCTGCTTCCGCTTGCAAGCGAAACGAAACGCTACGCAAGGAAAGCAAGTACAATCACATCCACCATTTCTGCGCAACTAATAACTAATGGCTTCTCTTTCACAGTCTCGTGCGTCAGCACCTCGTGTGCACAGACATGTTCTCCTTGGGCTTTCCTGAGAGCTCTTACGAGCTTTCGTTTCCCGCACCACAGATCAGCAATGCGCATACATAGTATAGCCAAAACGCCAAGTACTATGTTGGAGATGAGTCTCTTCAACGGCCGTTCATCGATCATCCGATCTTCAAGCGGGGTTCTTCTTGGGTCAAGGGACGACACCGCTGGCGGGGAGGCCGGGGGGTAATATCCGGGAGGGGGCACAAGCTTCCCTCCCCTTGCACAGACAGGCTGCTGTGCTACATAGTACTCGCCTTGGGGGTCAAGGCTACATGGCAACGGCAGATGGATAGATTCCTGGACCGCTCCCCTCTTCTTGGCACCTCGGAGGAAGCCATGACAAGCAAGACTTCATTCGGCTATTCCGGCGAGACAGTGCCACGTTCTGTATATCTTGAACGCCGTGCCGGCCGGCCGAAGCGTATGGGCATGCTTTGTCAACAAGGGCAAAGAGTTAGAAAATCTCCGAGCAGATTGCGACATTTTGTTGACCTTCGGACCAACGTCAACAGCGCTCTGCATCTTGCGGGGGTGGGAGGACCGACAACCTAGACCATGCTGCGGATTCGTAACATGCTGCTCTACGCACATACAGTAGTGCTGGCGGAGTAAAAGACGGGGTTCATCCTGGGGCTTTACATGGTACGGATGTTGCCGTTCGCTCCAGTGCTTCTTGCAGCTGATTTGGCAACGCTTGCAATGCTCGTTCCTCATCAGCTACGTATTAAGTGCGTCTCGGTACAGAAAAAGCCAAGAGGAAAGCTACACTACTATGAGGTATCTAACACCTGCTCCAAATCGAAATCGTTTGCAGGTCCCGCTGCTTTTGTAGCGGCGTTTAGCCAAAAGTGCGGGGCCGGTCTTGCGTTCCAATACTTCGTACACACATATAGTCGGCCGGATGACAAAATGCGAACTGCTGCCGTCCGATGTTGGATAGTATTAACCAAATTGACTCTGAGCAGTGGCTGAGGCTTCTGTAATGACTTGCGACACGAGGCCAAGGGTGCGAGGGGGGGGGGGGAGAAAATCCCGCACGAGCTTTGCTCAGATCGTCTCTGCGACCCGAGCTTGTTTGCTATACAAATGCCATACTATGTAGTTACGCGACTGGTGTTTTGCTAGTACGTACATGCTTAGCACAGCATGCATGCGCGACCTCGCCAGGGCACATCCCAGCGCATCTTGTTGGAGCTCGGATAACGCTCGATAGATGGCACAGCCGACTCTATGGCAGGGCCCATTGATGTGGTGACGACCCATCGCAGGATGGACCCTCACGTTAGGTTTTTTCTTCCTGCTTCCTGCGTTGTTTTCTTCTTCCTGCATTTTCTTCTTGTCTTCGTCTTGTACAGCTTTGCTTGCTTGATGCCCCGCCCCGCTATACCCCTCTATGCTCCGTTCCGCAGTCAAAGTCTTATATGCAACGGACGAATCATGGCCGTACTTGGAGAGTATGTCGCCATGCAGCATATATCGCGCACAACTACATGCTACATGCTACTATCATAGTATAGTACGTAGTACATATTCTGCGGGTCATGGTGCAGCGGGTCTGCGCTCCATGGAAGCTTCTGACGGCAACGATCAGTTCACAGTTCCTTTGTGCGATCAACCACCGGTTGGCTGTCAAACTCGGCCGTTGTTCGCTGCAATGGGCAACCTGCTCGGCCGGCCAAAACTAGTCACAAGGCAGCTGCAAGCCTGGATTGGTGTCAAACCGCAGCCCTGCGATTGTCTATGTGAGCAACAGTATGCAGTCGGATCATCATTTCAGCAGGACAAGGGGATGCACATATAGGCAGCCAAGTGATTTTTCCTTTCTGCATACTATGTTATGTCTGCTTATACATGGTAGCCTCCTACTAATGGTAGTCCCAGAGACCGCCAGTGCGTGCGGCGCGATCCGAGACCTGCGCTTATGCAGCCACACAACGTTCCTCATGACATAGTACAAAGGCTTTCAGCTCTTTTAGACTTTTTTTTGCGAAACAGTGGGGTCGATCGATGTCTGGTTCGCTACAGAGAAGCGGCAACAGACCCGTGCGCGAGCCAATACAATACTATGGTAGCAACAGACGCAATGAACTCGGGCGAGAATCCGGCTCTTCAGAGAACAATCACGGACACACAGCTATACCGCATGTGTACATTTTCCAGCGCTGCCCCTTGGAAAGTCCTCGGAGTGCCCCTGGGGTTATCACTGTGCCTAACGAGCCAGTTCAACGGAGCAAAATGAGATGTAGACAAGCAATAAGCAACAATGGACAAGGCAATAGGAAAGAAAACGAGAACAGTGAGGCTAGAGGGTCACGTCACAGTCTTCAGCCCATGCTTTGCATCCTTCCAGCCCTGCGAATCCAAGCAGGCCAAGGGCCGAACTGAAGCCGAGTATTTGGGGGGGGGGGGGGATTTGTCCGGTCTGACCTCATGTGCGATTGAATTTGTTTCATGTGGACATATTTGGTTCAATAGCTTGTTGCTGATGGCAAAGTTGCAGAAATGCTGCAGATGCTCGAGATGGTAAGGAGGGCGATTTTTTTTTTTTTTTTGATGCGAGCTTGGATGAGACTATTGATAGTCTTGGGTCAAGATTGTCCAAGTACGGGCCATAGCGAGTATCTGCTGACGCTCAGTTCTTGCCACTGTGCCAGGTCATATACGTAAGCACGGGCTGCCAATGTTTACGTGGTCTGTTTCGAAATACGTGTGCTCATGCATACTCGCACGAGACATGAATACATGACGCAGGCTTTCTTCTGCTTGTCACGAGGAACCCACCATAAACTTTTTGGTGCGTCTCGTTCTCGGCAGCCAAGCGCACGTGCCGGCAGCGGCTTTTACGAGGCCGACAACGTCTACATTTGATGGTTGTTTTGCATTTTTCAGCCGGTCTGCGGATGGCAAAGTGCAGCTGCAGAGCAAGTAATGGCAAGCGAGACGAGAATTTCTGGTTGTGGTCGAGATGGGCGCGTGTGGGTGTGGATCTTTTTTTCGTGCATGACTTTATCGGGCCATATGCTATCAATATAGCACTCTTTTCTGCGCATCTTAGCCCAGGTTGGAGCACCATCGGATTGCAGGCAGGAAGAAGCCACGGGACGCTGTCGGTATGGTCCCCTTCGAGCCTCGTCAGTCAGCCACGCAAGCCACCCTCAACGCGTTCAGCCCGTCCAGCCTCATCCCCCCGCATCAATACTATGAGACATTGACAAAAAAGTCTCTAGCGCGGGCTACTCGGTGAACAAAAGGAAAGTGCGCTGTTGGGTGTCGGTGCCTACGTGCGGCTGCTATGGATTGCTCGCAAGCAGACGAGGAAGTTCCATTGGGGCATGTGTTGTTGCTTTTTCCTTTTCTGGCAATCAATTGTTTTCTAGCCTTCTCCCCTTTTCTTTTGGTTGTCTCGGGCCGTAAAGCCACGTGGGGGCTATCTTCACATCGCAGTAATCCTGGTATCCTACCTTCGACGCTCCGAACTATTTCGTGGCTTGCACAGCTTTCGCATATCAGGCATGCATAACGAGCATCTTTCGAGTCACGAGCCGAAAACGTCGATTTCAAGATTACCTAGTGTCGGTTGTACCACTGTTCAAATATTCGCAAGCATTGCAGAACGCAGAGAGCCGCTCACCAGATTGCCGCCTTGTTTGGATGACAAATTCTCCTCTGTTCCTTCCTTTATCTGTTTATGTATCTTTTTTAATTTTTAATTTTTTTTTTTTAAAAAAAAAAGAACCATATTCAAATGTTACACGCTCACAAAGCCACACGTGAACCGGGTGTCCTGGATGGAGGGTGCCGAAGTGGGAAAAGGCGCCCCCAGCCGTCTACCGGGACGGTAGCATGTCTCTGGGTTATCTTTGCATCATATGCGCGCGGCTCCCTTCTTGTTCCCTGCTTTACAGAGCAGTATAGTACACATGTTGCGCTTCTGCCAGAATGGAAAGGACCTGTTGCGTGGGGGCTGCATGGCAACTAGGGCTTCACTTGCGTTGTCTGACATGACCCGTCTTTTAAGTCAAGACAAAACGGTATTCAGATTATCGAGTAGACGAGAACTCGAGCTGTACATGTGTCATTGCGCGTTGCATCAATGGCATATCAAGAGGGAATGTCGGATAACAAAGTACAAGCATTCCACGGGGGGTCACCACAACAAGATCCCCCCCCCAAAAAAAAGCCGAGCCGGAAGATTCGGCCATGTTTGTACATGACGAGATATACTCTGCATTTTGCGAGCTCATGTCTCGGGGTGCATACCATACGTCCATTTGCATGGTTCATTCCACCTCCCGCCCTCCGCTTCACTTCGTCTTGTGTGCGCTTGGCCGAGCATGTTGCCCAAAAGGGGAGGAGGAAGGTTTCTCTCATTTAGTGTTTGAATCTCTGTTGCACCTTCCATATGGAGGTTTTTTTTTAAAAAAAAAAAAATTTGGGGGCAGGGCGGAAGGCGGAGGGCGGAGGGTGAATGCAATATTCAGCCTCACATTGATATATATGCCAAACTCGAAATCGAGGTGTACTTGGCGGTCTGCGAAAATGCATGGATACTATTTTGGTTCTGCAAAGACTCGTGGAGTACTTCACTATTGATGGTACTCTAAGTTGATAAGTTGGACCGTAGTCATCTTTGTATGAGATTGCGACTGTGATTCATCGATTTCATCGATGTGTAAGAATAACATACACACACACAAACACACAGGAGAGAAGGCGATGGTGATCGAAGCTCTTGCGCCATAATAAATATGTTGGATTGCAAACCCAAGACGATCCACTTCGCCAATAATATATCCCCCCCCCCTATAACCCAAAAAATGAATATCCTTTGATCGTCGTGTTCTGTGTAGTTGCGGTGTTTCAACAATCAACGGAATGGGTGAAAAGCAGACCTCCAACAACAAGAAAGCATGGTCCGAAAGTACATACAAGTAGTCATTCAACGTATTGCGATCCATACGGCTTGCTAATGCAGAATCCTCACAATTAAAGTATAAGTGGGAAGTAGCAGCAGTGTTTTGTTGTTGCTATTGGCTTTAGTATGATATAGCTTGTCCTTTAGTTATATCTATGAGTATATGTAACATTGTTCCGATTACAGCAGAATCCTAGCAATCATTGTGCCTTTGATAGAGCTTCCCCTACTCCAGGTACCAGAAGAAAACAAGCTTTTCCTGTTTACTATCTGGTCTTGTGTGTTAATGCTCTATTTCACTACTTGATCATACTATCTCTGTTTCGATGACGATGATTCGTTCTTGAGGATTTCCAGGGCCTTAAGTCTAAGCATTATTGTGAACCACCACTATAGAAACCATGGAGTACCGAGAGGATACGAGCACCCAATACATAGACCTAAGCATAGTTGCTCTCCTGGAAAATACGATATCTCAGTCTTGACATCACCCAATGCACTTATCGCTCCCAAAACGATCGCAGTGCAAACTGCCAAAATAGCAAAAAGGATCTCACAAGAATGATCTCAACATGTGTTGTTCTGTGTTGTTCATCGCCGGCATTTCAACGCCGCACTCGAAATACTGTATTGCCCTCTTTCGATTTGGGCAAGGCTCTCATGAGCCAGACACGCAGCTATCAATCATTCTTGGTCGGTCCATACGTTATGGGTATCTTGATACTTGACTTGACTTCTCAAGGTCACTAGGACACCCGGCATAACACGGTTCATGAATCATCTCGTGGTATTTCTTAATGTATTTGTCTTAGTATCATGGAGTCTTAAGTGCGAATGTGGAACGTTGCATATTCACAACGACGTACGCAAGAAGTGATTATCCTCCATAGCCGCAAACAAAGAAACGCTGGGGAGAAGCCAAGGGAATAATTGCTTGGAGAACAAGAACTGAGTCTGTTTTTTTCTCAAAAAAAAAAATCAAATCAAATGATAATGATTCCGTTTCGGGGAGGGGGGGGGGGTCAGACTCGAGTCTACCATGAACAGTAGTTTGTATCATTGCCATTTAGGGCAGTCTTACTTTGAGTCCTAGTCTGTTCAAGGGATTGGAGTTGCTTGTACCAGAAGCAGGGCTGTGGACAACAGCCTTCTTGTTGAGAACCAGTCAGTATGCAGAAGCTACATCAAGTCAGCCATCGTGATGTTGCTTAATGCTTGATGCTGCTGCTCTTGAACCAAGAAAGCCACCCTCCACCACAATCAACTTGTTCCGCCAGAAAGAGAACCAAGTTGTAAAAACACAGGGTCAACATTTAATCTAGCTCTCCTAGTCTATCCATTTCCGCTCGTTTCTGTTCTACATGTACTGTATCTTCTGCAGGCAAACAAAACCAAAAACAATATCCATGACATATGCGCAAAAGACAACCACGCCTCTTCTCTGACACACTAGCACAAAAGCAAATGCAAGTGGCATACACATCATCATCTGAAAACGCAACTGTGAAAGCCCAATGTCTCAGATAGCAAGAAAACCTTAACAGTAAACACCCGCTTTCTGAGCCACGTACGCTGTATCGACTCACTCTTCCGCCGCTCGCACTAGATGTAACGGAGCCTCCTGGCCAAATAGATACAAGTGACAGAGAACGCGATGAGGATGGCGACAATGACAAAGAACGGTGTAAGTGAACCGTTGTCGTCGAACGGCACCGTCACATTCATTCCAAAAAGGCCAGTCACGACGTTTAAGGGCACGATGATGGAAGCAAGAAAAGTGATCTTGCTAAGAACCTTGTTCGCTCGCGTACCTTGAGTGATGCTGTCGATCGAGAGCTGGGCAAGGTAGTTGCTGTGCGCTCGCGACAACATTCGCTCCAGATGTCCCAGAGTATTCATCATGGTGACGACGTGGTCTTGGATGTCACCGAGGTACAAGCCGACTTCCATACGAGGTGTAACCTGGTAGTTTTCATTACAGCGCTTGGTGAAACCTTTCAGAACATCGGCCTTGCCACCGAGAAGTCGCATGAGGCCCATGATATTCTTCCGGATATGTCCAAGCTTCGGCAGGAACGGATAGTGCTCCTCATCGTCTGGTCGTGCTCGGTATACGTCATCGTCGAGAGCTTCTGCAGCATTTTGACATTCGATGATGGCCGGACCGAAATTGTCAATAATGTTGTCACTGGTCCTCTGAGTTTAGTACATTTGTATTTACTTAAAGGTGCGAGCCTTGACAACTTACATGATGGCATAGCAAATCCAGTCTGAACTGAGATCAACATAGTCCTTGAGAGATGAGATTCTTTCACGGACCATGGATGCGACCGGGTTGAGGTTGTGGCTGAAGGTGATCATTCCCTGACGGAAGACAATCACGAACATGTTGAACGGTTCGAACTCTCGCTCGCCATCTTCGTCCAAAACGGCCGTGTAGGATCTGAAGATGGCAAAGTAGTACGATCTGAAAAGTTCAATCTTCTCGCGTGCCTCCTGCGTGATGATATCCTCAATGGTAAGAGGATGGACTCCGAAAGCCTTGCAGATTCCACGTACTTCTTCCTCGAGCGGACAGTTGATATTGAGCCACCAGACATGCTCTGCATCATCCTCGGGAGGAGTAAACAATGATTGAATGTCTTCGCCAGGGAAAATTAGGCCACCAAGGTCCCTTGCGTGAATGGTCTGATCGAGACTGGTAGAGAAGAACTGGAAGCGGTTCGCATTCATCAGCTCAGGGGCAACGCCGCCTGTTGGCTTGGGAGTTTCAACCTTCTCGTCGTTGGTGGTTGTTCGGGTTGGCAGATCGAGTATGTCGCCATCAACAGTTGCCATTTGAACGCGGCTCATGTCCGTGGCCTGCTTGTGCAGGTTTGGAAACTCCTTCGCATCCATGGAGCGCTTGCGCTCATCTTCACGCTCCTTCTGCAACTGGATGAGGTCTTCTAAATCCTCGTAGTCGATGTACCCAGATGTACCAGCTCGCGTTTCTTGAGGAAAACAGACATCGTCCTCGGCTGCGGACCGGTTGGAGCGAACGCTTGCCACCTCACTGTCTCGCACCGTGCGCGACTTGCTGCGGTGGCTTAAACGGCTGGTCACCGACATCGTACGTTGAAGGTCCATATCCGGGCGAGTATCCGCCGAGAAAGACAGGGCAGGCAGGCGGCGTGCCATGGCGAAGGCCTTCACCGAGTTGGGTGGAGAAGGCGAGCTGTCGCGGGAGCCGCCGGTAGTGTCGACAGTGCCTCGTCGCTGGCGGCGGACAACAGGAGAGACATCGCCGGCATCATCATCCACAACAGCCTCTTCAAAGTCGAGAATGCGAACGTTAGAATAGTTTTGGGCAACACGAGACGCATCAGAATTGTGACGTTGTTTCTCGCCATTCTGCGAATCGATGGTTCCGCGCCGAGCTCGATCGGTAGGCTGGACTGGTGGTGGTCGGTGGTCATCGAGTTCAGGCACGGGAGTCGAGTAGCCCGATGAGATTGTAGTCTCCTCGTGGTCAGACATCTTGGCAGCCCGTGGTCGTTCTTGTATTTCAGTTTTCGTTTGTGCGGTCCGGTGTGAAGGGCTTCGCGTTTCCCTTCTCGCTTGATCGAATAACCTTCCTGTTCTTATCCTTTACAAGGCCCGGCCCAGGCAGACCAGAAACGAGTATCTAAGGGTTAATTCCCATCCTTATTTCAAGATCAACAATAAAGTAGATCTGAGCGGACGGCAGTGGCGGGCAGTCTGCCGCCCGCGTCGAGTATCGTCTGGCTGTTGGCGAAGCCAGGTCGGAGGTAGCGCTGTCGGAAGCCGCGACCAGGGCTGACGAGCTGTTGTGTAGTACGGCAGCGTGTACGGTATAATTCGTGGTTGTAGTTCAGAAATCGAGTATTCTCGAGCTCAAATTAAGGAGGCTTCTTGTTCACTCCAATGAAAGCCCAGAAAGAAGGGCTGTGGAGTGAACAGATGAAAGGAGGACGAGAGGCGGCGAGTTCAGCCAACTTGAAGGACTCTGCGATACCGCAGGAGAGAAATTTGTTTGGTAGGTTGCGAGGAGGCAGCGGCGCAGACCTTAACGCGGCGTGCACAAAATGATGCGCTCTTCTGGTGACGTATCGCTTTAAAAGATCCGTGGTTATCGAAGCAATATGCTTTTGCGTCGGGTGGATAGCTACGAGTTTGCGAGTTGTGCGATCCGAAGGGGTTTCTGTGGAAGGGGACGCGCCGAGCTGGACTCGGAACTCCTGTTTATGGCCAAGCCAAAGGTGGGATGACGTCGCAATTCCGCCGAGACACAGGAGTGCGACAGGTAGTGCAGAAAAGGAAGGAGTGCTGACAACGAAGTATTTAAATTGGTTTGTTTCTCGCCGCCACAGCACACCCAGAGATGGTTGAAAAGTGTGTTTCGTGAAGTAGTTGGGCAGCTCGGTAGATGGAGGTTGGAAAGTGGGAAGGAGGGAGATTGGGCTTTGGCAGTTTTCATGTGGCAGAAGTTAGATTGACGGGCTGGCCCTGCGCCCATGGCGCCCCACCACCAAGACAAAAATTGCCTCCCCCAGGAACTCGCATACCGAAGACAGGCGCTGCCGCCATTAGCCTCCTTGAGATAATTCGCTCTTCGGCGTGCTACACGAGCTGGAACAATCAATAGACTTGCTGTTTAGTAGAATCGGTGATAACTGGTCAAGGAATGCAACAATGGTCGCCATCCGCTGAGATTCATAGAGTAAAATGAGTGAGGCGGTCTCTCTTTTTTTTTTATATATATATATATATATATAAAGAAGACTATGCCTACTCTGTACAGCATGTTTCTTCCCCCACATCTACGTTCGTCTAAATTCTTCAGCCAGCAGCATTTTGTAGCTCTCTGGCTCTCCTGCCCGGTCGATGGGGGCCCAGGTCTCCACTTAGCCGCAAGGACAGGGGCCAACAGGGGGGGTGGGGCATTCCCTGCGTCGGTGTCCTTAGCTGCTTAGGTATCTCTTGACAGGCGGGCTCGAGCCACGTCAATTCCTAAGCATAGTAAGCAAGGTAACCTCTACTATGTATTGTACTTACATCCCTACTGACACATCTCCAATAAATCGATCAGCGACGTACACTTGCACAAACCCACAAGATACTCTGCGTGTCCATACACAGCTGGTCTGAAACACATCTATTAGCCGACAAGAATCGACCATCTATTTACTCATCTATCACTAGAGCTCACAATGGCAGAGGAATTGCTGGACCAAGTTCGCATCGTTGCAGAAGGACAGATTGTACGTATTCAAGCCTATCGTCACATGCTGCCACCACGACCACACCGCGTTAACAGCCTTCGTGTGCAGGATTTTGAAGGCCAGAAGCTCGCAGAGACGTTATCAACTGCGCTACTCTCCCTTGTTGGCGTAAGTAAAGGAAATGCACTCCTTGCTATGCGGATTGCACGCGACTGACCATGGGCGCGTACAGGCAATTTCCTTCATCGTCGGTTACTTCCTGCAAGATATCAAGCTCGCCGTCTTTATCGCGCTCGGCGGCACCGGTCTCACCTTTCTCCTCGTCATTCCGCCGTGGCCATTCTTCAAGAAACACCCTCTTCAGTGGCTGCCTGTCGGCGGTGGCGGACCCGGCATCACCGTCCCACAGAATTTAATCATAGACGAGAAAACGGCAATACAATGAGCGTACAAGCAAAGAAGGAGACTACTTTGGCGAGGCTGGCATGGAAAGAGATATTTTCTCTCGACTACTGCAGAACCACATCCCAGTAACAAACACAATGCATATGGAACTACCTCTGGGCTGCATGCAATATGTGAAATTCCGTTACGCCTGGGTGAGGATGCGTAGTGTCCCTTGACAGTATGGCTTTCGGTTTTCCGCCTTCACTGGCCTAAAATATCGTTGTTTTGTGCTTGAATCAATTCTGTTCCAGCGCAAATGGTAATTCGTTCGTTTACTCCCTCCTTCAACCACACGGTGACAGACGTCTATCGGCCATATTTCTGGAATTCCCAATCTCTATTGTCAAGAGGACAAACTTGGCGTGTCTTTAGCCAACGGGAAATGCAGTGGAAATGGAAGGCATGCTGTATATGTATGTCTTGCAATTAGCACTGATTTTCACGCACACTAATCAGAGACTCAACTTACGTTGCAAATACCCCAAGCAACAGTACACTCCTCGCTGGTAGCGGAGGCCTGATTTGCTTGACACTCAATGCCTACGAACGAAACATTGTCAGAAGCGACCATCCATATGGTGTAAGGAAGTGGTATGCAAAGGACATACATAGATCCATAATATGGTTGCGGCAAATGGCACAGTTGTCGACAACGATATCCCAAGCCCACAAAGCCACGGCGTTCCACTATGATTCTGACTTAGTGTTTATGTTCTCCCTGGACGTTGTGATATGTGGTTATTTTCTGTCACCCTCACCTTCTTGACTTCGAACCGCTTCTTGCCATCAGCATCACCGCCCTTCTTCTTAGCGACAGGAGGCGCGTCAGTCATATCGACGTCAGCCATGTTTCTTAGGGTAGGTGGCGATGGGTCCTCGGTATACGCCTTGAAATCGATGGACGGAAGTCTGGGATGATGCGGATCGTTCTCAAGTTGTGTGCGTTCGCGATCTGTGCAGAACCCTTGAACTAAAGATGGTCAAATTACGGACAATGTATGTAGGCTGGGATTTGGAAAGGCGGGGGACAGCAATGACGACTACTGACTGGGAAAGCACGGTGGTGGGAGTGCACTTACTCTTAGCCCTGGGACACAAGGAAACGAGAGAGGGTAACGCTAAATGTCCCGTGCATCTGCCTCTGAAGAAGTTGTAGCTTCGGCCAGTTCGTTCATATGTTCAACTATCGTCTTGTTGTTGATCTGAAAGACATGGGGTCGATACTCTGAAGGCTGATGTATACCGCCACCACCCCGCCTTCGCGGCTGGCAGGTGAGTATCCTGGAAGAGCATACAGTCCTCTGCACACTGTACCACGGCTCGTCAGCCTATCCTCAACTCTATCCACCCGGCATATCAGCATGCGCAGTCTTTGTTAGATATTTTTATCTTTGCACAAAAGGTCCTCAAATATTCTCATGGAGCCCAATGCCGCAGTAGAACATGGCCTCGACTGAGCTATATATCTGAACTCTCTTTGCATCTATCACGACCAGGCTGCCAAGCTGCCCATCAAGGTTCCTGCGGACGGTGTTGACTGATACATACACCGTGCTGGTACTTAGTCAGCAATTACTGGCCAGTCTCCATGGCATCGATCACCGTCAGCTCGCGACTTTGACATGACCACAATGCGCCACGAGATCAAGATGTATTAAGCACTCGCTAGCATACAAACATGCTTCATGGGATACGCAGGGCAGATACAGTTTGCAGCAATCCGCTGCCCTGAAAGTGAGACTAGCATATAAACACCTTAGGTAGGTACTATGTACATAGTACACGTGAATGACGCTGGGTTCTGATTACATAACCCAAGCCTGCATCTACAGCTTTCTATTGGCCAAGTCATGTTATGCAATCCGCAAGCCTTCCGCTGATGTTGAGTTGGGCCCGCGGCCTGTTGTGACGCCCGTCTCATTCGCGGCCCCCTCTTTGACCCTCCACAGCCTTATTACACTTTCTCCAGCTGCTCCTAGTGCTTCACAAAGGGCAAGACTTACCAAGGTGCTATTTAAACGTGCAATAACCGCCGCTTCGCTCAACTGCAACCAGACCCCACCGTTTCTCATTACATACCCTGGACACCCGCTACCGCAGCTCCAATTCGTCATCTCGTCATCCTGCTTTCTCACACTGCTCTGCTCTGCTCTGACCTGCCAACTTTGTCTGTCCGTCAGGCGCACTGAGGCTTTGAGGAAGGTCAGACCACTCGATCGTGAAGCAGCTCCTCGGAACAAAATCATGCTGATTCAGAAACCGGCCTCACCCTGCAAGCAGCTCGTCTACAACATTCATATCCTTCGCACAGCGCCACCGCGGTCGCCTGTACCACTGCGACCCCCTTCTTCATACACCAATCATTGACCTACCACTTGACTCGTCTGCGTGTACAACGTAGGCAAAAGTTCGTTCTCTCTAAAGGTAATAGTGCGCCCCCTTGCGCCGTTCTTAGTACCACCTGACGCTAATTCCTTTTCCTGGCAGCAGCGACTCGAGCAGCGAAACGTCATGATGGAACAAGCAAACCCCAGCAGGCAAACACCCGCGCGGCGCGGTCGTGGCGGAGGCAGAGGAAATCGAGGGCGCAAGAATTATGCTTCAGAAGGCGATGCTCTCGCAGAGATGCCTGTTCCGGCCATTTTCCCTACTACACCCATGAAATCCAACAATGCGAGTCCAGTTCCTGCGGCACAGCAACCTGTGTCCAAGTCATCCACTAGGAGAAACAATGGCAAGAAGGCTCGGCCAAATAATGCCTCCACCTCACCAGCACCAGCGCAATTGCACCAGCGCACGCCTCCTCCGTCTGCATCCGTCCCGATCTCCTCTGCTGCTTTTGCCAGCTCCAGCTCCTTCCACTCTCCTGCCCCAGGAAGTCTTCCTCGACCGTCGTTTACAAAATTCTCGCGTTCACAGTCGTGTGCCAACTCGAATGACGATACCCTCCTGAGAGTGCGCTCTGATTCAGCAGCGGCCCATTTGCGCAAAGAACCGTCACCTCCTGTCTCGGATACCGAATCTCCTAGCCCTCCACTACCGCCAAACGTCGCGGTAAACCATCAGCAAGCGACTCCATTAGACTTTCTTTTCGATGCCCATCGTGCAGACCAAGAAAAGCTTCGCAGAGCGAATTCTGCCAATGCTGATTCTCATGCACCCGGTCCGTTCTCCGCACCTGCAGGCTCACGCCATGTTGCGAATCCGAGTCTCCGAGACGAACCAATTCCCCTCAACCTTCCAATCCGATCGGTTGGGCAGCGTGAGAGAAATGTTCACCCGCCTCGGCCGTTTGGCATACAATTACAGGACCAAGCACGCAATGTTGTGCCTACCAAGTCTTATGCACAGCAGTTTCCCGTGCAATCGTCTCAGGGCACCATCAACTTTCATGTCGCTACACCACCCAATTTGGACAAAAGCGAGGAAATGAAGAGGCTTCTGGGAATCGGAGCATCGCCTCCGAAGCCCACCTATTCGACCACCCAGAGCTCTGCGAGCACTCCTGCAGTCTCTTCGTCGAACGACTTCTTTCAGAGCCAACCGCATACCCGCGGAGGGGACTCAAGATCTAATGGTCTGGACCAGCGAAAGGTCCTGGCTGAAGACGCACTCCGCAAAGCTCTGGGTCTGAATCTGCCTATTGCAATGAGTGGTGGCATGGATGGCAACAACAGCCCGCAGGCCCACCCCAATCGCTTTCCGGGCCATGCATAGACAGACCTTAAACATGTCGCTCCTTTTCCGTGTCTCGATGTTTCCTACCATCCTCACTACATTCTGAAAAAGGCATCTTATTATTCTTCCTTTGCAAATGGCACCTAATGTTGCATACATAGACGAAGATTTGATTTTGGGTTTCAAAGGAGTTCTCGAATTCATTCGATAACTTTTGCGGCATCATAGTATGGTCGGTTAGCTGCCTGGTTGTTTAACATCCCGGCTGGATAATAATTTCGGACTGTATCTCGGCCTTATCCAATCGGAGCTTGAGGGTATTTTTCGGCAGGTTTGGTACGGCTTCGGCGCATGCGGGTCTAGCGACACTTACCCTTCACGAGGATGGCATCAAGGCAAGCCTTGGAAGTGATTTGCGTATTTCTTCACAATGTCTTCAGCGACTGGCGTCTTGCTTTGCGCTCATTCGAAATGGGCTGTTGGATTGGGACGGGGCAATCAATCGGTTTTGATGATACCCGTACACACCACAATTGGCGTTTTGGCTTGGGAAAGATAGGGCTCATCCGAAACTGAGAAGTATTGCTGGAAGGCCATGAGAGAAAGCTACAGCGTGATTCCGAGTCGATAAGTTGCTATTTCTGGGAAGGAGGTAGAAGAGCGGTTGCTGAAGGAAAGGAATAGAAAAACATAACCCCCCCCCCCTTTTTTTTTGGGAAAGGGAAATAGGTGGCGCAGTCAATCTTTTAGACAAGATCCATACCTTTTTGATTTGTCTAATACACTTGTTTCACATCCATCTATGACAGATTTGCGGCCCTTATTCAAGTTGGGAGATTGTAGAAACGCAATCATTGGCGTTTACATCAATTAAATGTCAGACAGACAATGTACCTAAGATCGCTAAATAGTAGACATAACTGGAAAAGGATTTCAACTCTCACTTCCTCGACTTCCTGCGCTTTTCTTCCCTTGAATAAATGACACCATGTGATAGAGCCAGGTATTTGGAGAAGAAGTCTTCGGCAAAATCATCGAACTTGTGATAATCGGCACCCAAACGGTATGCGGCCGCGATGCCGCTCACGCAAGCCAGCTCGTGCATGTTCTGTAATCATAGCAAGTCAGGATTCCCAGCTCAGCAGCAGAACAAAGTCTTTTAGAGGAGGTCGTTTGCATTATAATGGCTTACCACCAATGTCCAGCTTCCAGCAAACCACGTGTTGTTCTTTCCGTTGATAAACATCATCAACGGGACAACCTTCAGATAATGCGTCCACCGGTGACCTAGCTGGTGCCACCAGTTTTCAGCAATAATCTTATCCTTGTTGATTTCTGGCCATGTCCACAAATCCTGGTTTCTCTTATCCAAAAAGATGCTCTGGTATACGTGCGGATACCCCTGATCATCCTTAGCGCCTGTCGCCGATAGCAGCTGGTGCTGGTAATTACTGCAGTCAAAGCTCATTTCAATCTTTTTCGGATCATTTTCATATGACTTGGTGTAGTACATGGGGCGGAACCCACCCGGTCGCGAAGGGTCTTCGCCTTTTGCGAAGACAACCTGGTCCTTTTGCGACGACGACTTGGGCTCCGCGCACAGGTCTGGTGAAAAGGATGTCTCATAGTGCTTGTTGAAATACTCGCTGTCCCAGTGCGTCACAGTAATATCGTCGTAGAACTTGGCACCGCCTAGGACAAAACGTTCACGGTAGGTGGCTGTTTTGCCTAGAATGCGAAGGGCGTCGTCGGCCAAGGTGCACATGACCATATCATCAAATAGTTCCAGTCCATCGTCGCTGCGAGTGTTTGATCCTGGGGAAGTGGAAGAAGTATCGTCGCTGTTGCTGTGGTTATTGTTTTGCTGTTGCTGCTGCTGCTGCTTGCTCGATTTAATGCGTAGCAGAACGCCCTTGGAAGTGCGTGCTGCTACTTGGGTGACTTCTGTGTTGAGGCGGATGTCGACGCCTTTTGATACGAGATCTTTGCGCCAGTCTTCGTAAAAGGCGGCGAGTTTATCAAAGGTTACCATTTTGGGCAGGTTAGGTAATAGAGTCTCAGAGTCATAGTCCCATAGTTTCATATTGGGATCGTCAAATAATCTTTCCACAATGGCCGAGGGAACGTTGGCCGTTTGGTTGCCGGTACCAAGGAAGAGTGCAATAAGGGGGTACACCATCTTGTCGCCAAAATCTTTGGAGAAGAACATGAGACGGAGCATAATGCGAATAGGGACGAGACCCAGGACCGGCATCGTGTACTTGATGAGCTTGAGGAAGATGCCAAACTTCCTGATATCGGAGGAGTACTTGTCCACGAGCTGGGAGGGAAACACATTGGTCCAGAATCCGGACTTGCCCTTGCCAAAGGACACCTGCAGCTCAACCTCCTCAGGGTCATGTTTGTACTGGTGAAAGAAGTTGAATGTATGTTTGAATATCTGGAAAGGAGGGTAAGCCTGAGGATTCTGAGATTCATTGATTCATTGCAGGAACACGGACCGGAGAACCTCCTTGGACACCATTGTTCATCCAGCTAGCTCCAAACTTCTTCTCGTCCAACGGAATCGACATAGCCTGCCCACCGCAACTGGATCCCTTTTCAATGACAGTCACCTTGTATCGATCGGGATGCTGAGATAGGGTTGCGGCGCAGGACATGCCTGCTGCACCCGCACCAACTATCACTATGTGCTTTTGGCCATCTTTCGTGGAAGCCATTCTTCTTTGATAGGCTCTGCAGTTTACTGTGAAAGTAGAAGGATCACCAGAAGGCTGTTGACTTCATTCTTGGCCTAAAACCACGTACTGGCAATGGACCGAAAAGACCTGCCTTTCAAGCCGACTTGGTCGTGTTTATAAGGTACATTGGTACTCTCAAGGACGTCATTGACTTTAGCGTTGCCAGGGCGAGCAAGCCAGGCCCGGCAGCATACGGCGATACCTCTGCAATATCGATGACCTCTATCTACCTTTGAGATATTAAGTGATGAAGTCAGGATCCTTCCTTCCTTGACCTTTTCCCCCTTCCTTTTTGGCTTTCTTTCTGGTAGTCTTCTTTCTTTGCTCATGTAGTATGTTTAGGCTGCCACCTGGACACTGACAGAAGTACCCAGGTGATTGTCATTATACTGGTTGCTTGAACTGCAGACTGGACATAAAGTGCCTTTATATAGAACGAAGATTACAGCACTAACAGTAAACCAGGATCAGGTAAGCCTCAAGACAAGTGAACTTCTGCTGAAAGGGACGTCTTTGCAGCTATGTACTGCAGAAGTTGTAACTCGACTGACAGAGGTAGAATGATGGAATGGAAGCTGCAAATGGTACACGCCCAACATGTGGAAACTTCAATCCGGAATAAAGCTGTACTTGTTCTAAGTAAGTATATGACCGAATCCAATGATTCAATTCAAAAGAAAGTGCATTTAGCTCGTCAAAGAAGCATTTCAAGGTTTACGAGCACAAATAAACATTACCTCTATATACACTTCTCAAGTGTACTATGTACCCTCCAGTACAGAGGGTCCAGGGATGCTGCGTGTGCAAGAGCCCTGAGTGGAAGCCTGGAAGGGGGGACCCTAGCTGCCCTAAGGAACGTGCCTACCCGCGATCTCAACTCTATTTGGCGGCTACTGATATCTCTCAACCACATGGTACCGGAGTATCGCATCTTCCCACCATTGGGCTCTTTACAAATACCGCCAGCTTCGACTTATCCGCGATTCAGCCACTCCCAAGGCTCTCGCCGCGGAAAAGTGAACCTGACCCCCCATTTACCTCCTCGATAACTCCGATCGGCGAACTATCATCTAAGTACCCAGCGATGTCGGACTATTCAGCTTCTGCAGTGAATGGCGTCGACGACGAAGACGTGGCACTTCGCCGAGCCATTGCAATGAGCTTGGGCCAGGACTTTCCTGACGAGAAAGCTGCAGGCGTCCCGCGTGTAGAGCGCACAGATGATTCCCTCACAATTGCTGTACCTGGTCCAAAGGTTGAGGTTCCACAGGCCCAGTCCCCTATGACCTTACTCGGTCTCGACCGCAAAAAAATGGAGGAGGATCGCCTCGAGAGGTTGAAGAAGCGAAAAGCCGACATCTTTTCAGACTCAACCGGCGTGTTCAAACCAACCGCGGGCGAGCCGCCTGCTCAGCGTCCCAGACTGACGAGCCAGCAGTCAGCAGAACATGCTCAGTCTTCTGCGAAGCCCACACAACCCAATGGTATTCTGGCTGCAAACAAACGCAGCTCATTGACTCAACCCGACTCTACGCCTCTTGCATACCGCAAAGGAGCAGTGCTGAAAACTTGGGCCCAGGGCGTTTCCCGTGACGGTGATATAAAGATTGAAGAAGTTTTCCAAAAGGACGAGTTGCAGCTCGCCGTGCTTAGTTCATTCCAGTGGGATGAGGACTGGCTCATGAGC
This sequence comes from Coniella vitis, assembly GCA_011317545.1. Taxonomy (NCBI): domain Eukaryota; kingdom Fungi; phylum Ascomycota; class Sordariomycetes; order Diaporthales; family Schizoparmaceae; genus Coniella; species Coniella vitis. The sequence goes on from WUJK01000008.1 coordinate 1,720,602, forward strand.
AAGATGAATTTGAAGAGGACAAAGGTTGTGTTGATTGCTTACGCAAAAGATGAAGAGCAGGTTCGTTGAGGAGTCCTCACCCTCTCTCCACTAATGGCTGCCAGAGTCACTGGTCTCACGCAGGATGCCTTTCGCTTGGACATGGCTAATTCGAGAAAAGAGGAACACGATGCGCAACAATACCCCTTCCGATGTCATTCGATTCGTCTTTCCTCCCATGGGAGGCCCTTTTGGTTGCATGCACTCTAAGCTCCAGCTGCTCAAATACCCAAGGTCATTGCGCATCGTTGTCCCAACGGGGAATCTTGTCCCGTATGACTGGGGAGAAGGAGGAGTGATAGAAAATGTAATGTCACTGGTGCAGTGCTTGTGAGCTACATTTACGCTACTGACGCTCCTGTCTCCAGATGATGTTCCTGATTGATCTGCCTCGACTCGAGGATTCTGGCGGTCGACAGAAGAACCCCCTGACACCGTTCGGTGAAGATCTCAGCTATTTCTTGCGCGCTCAGGGCGTAGAGGAGAATATGGTACAGAGCCTGTTGCATTACGACTTCTCTGAGACTGTGCGGTTCAGATTTGTCCATACAATCGCAGGCTCCCATACCGACTCTAATGCGTGGCAACGAACCGGATATTGTGGCCTTGGTCGCAGCGTTGCATCTCTTGGTTTCGCCAGCACCGATGCTATTGAGTTGGATTACATATGCTCGTCAATAGGCTCTATCAATCGCGACCTGCTCAATGCCTTGTACAATGCCTGTCAAGGTGATGACGGTCTGAAAGAATACGACGTCCGACTTAGCAAGTCAAAGAAGGGCAAGACACACGTGTCCAGTGCGGTTTCCGTGGATACAGCAAAGTTCCGCGTTTATTTTCCCAGTCGTCAAACTGTGGCCCAAAGCCGAGGGGGACCGAACGTAGGTCAACCTGAATTGTGCTGAGATACTCACTTTGCTTTGAACAAACACTGACTATATGCGTTCAGTCTGCCGGCACAATTTGCTTTCAGGCAAAATGGTGGAACTCGCCTGGATTCCCACGCGAGATCCTGCGTGACAGTAAAAATGTTCGATCAGGGCTATTGCTGCACTCTAAAATGATTTTGGTGCAGAGAGCCACGACCGGTCTCAATGGCGCACACCACGGGTGGGCTTACGTTGGGAGTCATAATCTGTCTGAGAGTGCTTGGTAGGTAGCTCGAGAATTCCTCCTTCGGCCATCCAACTGACCCAGAATAGGGGCCGTCTGGTCAAAGACCGGACCACAGGACGACCTAAGTTGACTGCCCGCAATTGGGAGTGCGGCGTGATCATACCTTCGTCTAACGCAGTCTCCAGGCTCAATGCCGCTGCCAGTAACGCTGCAGACACGATGAACGTATTCAATGGCGCAATTCCAATACCCATCGAAGTTCCGGGCCAGCCATACGATAGCAGCAGTCAACTGCCATGGTTTAATGGAGAGACCTAGGCGCGTACAAAGATCCCCAGTCACTGATCAACAACGACTCACTGCTCATACCCACACCCTTCATCAAACCCTCGAATCTCTGCTACTGTGCGCTTAGGCTGCAGGAGCAATCCGAAGATGAATGGGTATGTGCATAACCAGTCTGTTACAAAGCTGATTAATCCGATGGTGGAACCACTCAAGATGGCATGGTCGAACACAAGTGTGTTGGGCAGCTATGCAGCGTTTTTGAAGATCAATTTGCCTCGGCACACTGCATTTTTCATTCGTTCGGTACGGAAGCTTGGATATCCGCACTGTTGGCGATCAGGGTGGCAATATTCGGGAGGAGGCCATGATAGTGGAGATGTCCTTCCGACGTCGCCGAGTTCAAGCGTCCGATAATATAGGTAGCAAAGCGCGCCAATTGGACCGCCTTTGATTGGTGTTGCAGCTCCTTGTGCCCACTTGGGTTCTTGAGACACTCACCGATGAAGGAACGTTTGGTAATGTGGTGGGTGAAAGCATCCGTATGTGTCTGGCTACTTGGGTGGGATCATTATTGTTGACGGAAAGGCAGATTGGCCGGGATCGACACAGAAAAGTTTCCGACCTCCAAGAAGCTCAGTATCTCCGATATTCTCAATTCTTATGCACTACTTTGCCCTTGGCGAAAACATATAGCTGATGAAGCCCATTTGTGATGGATGCTAGCCAGATTGCCTGTCGCCGAATCTGACGGGATCGCTTGGTGGAGCGGTACTTTTGGCAGCCCAAATCAACAGAGACGAGGGATGGGACTACCACATTACCAGAGGCAAAAGCGGCAAACGAGCTCGAACTTGAGTCCGACACGTCCTCGGCAAGATGAGTAAGATATTATGAAGCTGGAACTTGACTGACCGACCAGCTTGCCCAGCCAACCAAGGACACGCCGCGAAATTTGCCGACATTTAGCCCACAAAGGAGTTTTCCAAGCGCTGCTAGGTTGTCTTGCGTCGAGCTAACTACTTACCATATAGGTCACATGCTGTCTGCAAGTCCAGCAGGACTATGGTTGCAGTTTGGTAAGGATGTTCTCAAGAGGCTCAATGGAAAGTGCGGAAGCGGCAAGCCTTGATGGATGTTGGCCAGTAGTCCATCGCCAACAAAAGCACACATGATCCTCTCAACCGTACACACGCGTACGCGCGTACGCACTATAGGATACTCTGCTCGAGATCATGCAGCAACTCGCCTCGACCTCAACTGCATCTGATCGGCTGATGGTCTTTGGAGTGTTATCTGTGCGAACTTCACTTGCTTCACTGGTGCAATCTGCGGAAAAAGACAAGGAGCAGCCACAGTCCTATTGGAGCGATCGCCAGTGTCTTGCTGCCCTCGTTTACTATGCTCGTCCTCAGGCTGCTGTTCAGTATGCTGCCTAGACACCTTGAGAAAAATGGACTGCAGGTACCTGAGTGTCGTGGCCCAGCCATCGATACGTTGTGCATATTTATAAAGGATCACACGCCAAGTGTGTTATTTCTGGGCAAGATGTTAGACTTGATTTGTTACGACATGAGCGCCTCCTTTCGAACCCTCTTGCCTATACTGTACAGGCGTGGTGAGGGGGGCTATGGCGCGTTTGCCCCATCTATTCACCCACGGTGCTCCCCGGTTTCATGATCGTCACCACTCCTGCAGACTAGACGTGCATTGGTCTTTTCCGGAACGCAACTCTGCCTTCCGGAATTCCTTTTGACGGGCGTGCCGCAAGAGCTTCAGCAAATTTTATTTCTTCTTCCGCCATACCGAAGAGGGTACTGTTAGCAAAGCAGTGCAGCGTTCCATCCACAAAAGCTTCGTCTCAGGATACACGCCAGGGACTCGTACTTGATCTTCAGGGCCATTTCTCTTCCCTTCCTTTCTTTCGCTCAAGGGTGTATCAGCTGATGTTTGCGCCAAGATACCGCCCATACTTGCCGCTGTACCATCTACCGGTGTCAATGGCGCCTTTCATTTTACTTTTGCTTCTTCTGTGTTAAACGAGGCGTCACCGCCAGCCAGCCAACGCACAAACATGCTGCCTAAGAAAGATTGGCGAGAGCTTATTGCGCCTCAAGCCTTGATGGCGACACTTTGCGCGTGGATGCCACACCCACGGAGTGCTTGGGTGTATTTGCAATCAGAAGTTATATATGGCTTGTGGACCTGGTAGGAGAACCTCTGCTGATGAATCAGCAGGCCGAAGAGATCTTTGAACAGGTATTCAAACAGGATTATGAAAGAAGAGAGGCAAGGGGAAAAAAAAACAGAATTCAGGGTCTGCATATGCAGGTTGGCAGGTTGGAAGTTATGTCTTAAGTACTAGCTCATGTGCTGGTGCTTATTTTTGTCCCTAGGTTCACAAGAGGGGGTTTTTTGGGCTGCCTGCGGCTTCTCCCCGGGAAACGCACTAGTATCCTTATTTTTTTCTTCCCTTGGATGGGGGGGGGGGTCCCCTATAATGGTAAACTCAAAACTTGCTGTACGTGTGCCTAGCCCAGACTGAGCTGCGACTTTTCAGTATACTATGTACATAGCATACCCGTCTACGAGTAACCATGCAACAAGAGTACCCATATGCGTAAGTCTCTCAATAAGACGGCACAAAAGAAGAGATCAGGTAAGTAGCAGTGGATGGGATCCACCCAGATGTTGACGTTTGCTTTGCGAGATGACGTGCCCACACACACAAACCGCGCCTCGGCAACACTATACGGATCAAGGCCAAGCAAGCGGGGAAAATAACCCCCTCTGGAAGATGGGAGTTCTCCCTCTTCTTGTTGGGCGAGAAGGAAGGGGAGGGGGGACGGGCTCGGAGATTCATACAAGACCGGACCCGGAGACCCAACTGACCAGGCCAGGGGGCGGAGGAGGGGGATGAAGACGAGGACGAGGATGATGAGGAGGGATAACGCGGGCTTGCTCCACACAAAAGGACATCTATGCTGTATGTATCGCCGTGCATTACGGAGCATAGTACACGTATTCGACACATGCCGAGCCATACCTACAGTCTGAACAAACGAATTCTTTATCGACTTTCAGCTGATCCGAATCGACATCTCATACTACCATACTCCACGGAAGCCCAGGGTGCTTGTCGTTCTTATTCATGTCGTCCACGTCACATACGATGGATATCCATTTATTCACCTAGCCAGCCAGCTATCCCAAAGGATAATAATGCTCGGGGGCATGCGCGGAAGAAGGCGAAAACAAACAGGGATAAACAAACATTCTAGCCCCCCTTTTATCTTGTCCTGACAGTCCGGCTGCTGTCAAAGGTGATGAGGAGCCATGATGCTTCCTAGGGTCAGTGGGTTGGGAAAGTTGGGTCGATAGGAAGCTACACAACATACTGACTACATGACAATAGGTGACAAGACGTGGAAAGTCACGTGTAAGTGAGATAAGGTTACAGCATTGAATCACGGCATTCCCTGGCGATCAGCTCGAAATATATCCTCTTGCAGACTCGGCCGGTTCAGGGACACCGGTGCGCGCACGCATGTGTGTGTGTGTGTGGGTTATGTGTTGGTGCCCAAAGGGTCTCTCAATTTGCAAATAGTTTCTGTCAATTGGCGCATGGCCCGGAAGAACGAGGAGAGAGAAGGTGATCAAGAGTTGAATCTGTGGCAGTAGTGTTCCCCCCCCCCCCCCCGCTAGGCTGCGGTGTGTTGAACCCTTGGTTGACATGCAAGGTCAATGGTATTGCACCGACGATGAGCTGCAGCACAGGGTCTCATTGCCTGTCTAGCGGTGACGGAGTGGATGCCTATTTGGAGCATTGATTTGGTGATCTTTTTTTCCCTCTTATTTCTTGTACTTTTTTTTTTTTTGCTCTGTGCCTCTGTGCAATGCTTGCCATCCCCTGGCTATTCAGCCCTGCAAGCCTCTCTGTCATGGCTCCTCCTCCTTGCAATGTCACCTTGCGCCGCAGCCGAGTCCACATGAACGGCTTGTTCCTGGCGATGCCATGGTTCCTTGGTCTGGCCACCTGGTATGCAAATGGATGATCATCCTATCCGGGGGGCGTGTTGCTTTGTGGTGGATATAGCCTTCTCATGTACTTCACGAATACTACCGGAATAAGCGTCACCTGACGGACCTGGACAGGGTACAAAGGTCTTTGCTGTCGGTTCGAAGCGTCTTGGTCAAGACCACGCCCAATTGCTCGTTGACGATAAGAGCTTGTGAGCCAGGGCCCCTGTCCCAAGCCCGCAACACCGCCCTGTTTGCGCCATGTGCCGAATAGACGCAGCCTTGCTGTCCTTTCGTGGACAGCTGGGGATAGGGGGTCCCATGCCCACCTGGGTGGCGGCTGTCTCTCGGAAAAGGGATAGGGAAAAAAAGAAAGAAAAAAAGAAAGAAAGAAAGAAAAAAGAAAAGAAAATAAGAACTGTGTTGAGCGGGTTTTCAGGAGATTTGCTCAAAATGACAGTCGTATAACGAAGTCTTGGCAGAATAAATGGAGAAGCATTGTCGCATTGGAGAGAACCGTGGCCAAAGAAGTGCCTGAGTAGAGTATTCACGGGTATCAGCACATGATGCAAAGATGGTTACCATAAAACCAGTCCAACAATCTGAACACGAGTGAACATGTCCTTTGGGAATGGCGGAAGAAGCACGTACAATGTACACGATCAAAACAGCCAACATCACGGCTTACTATGTATGCCATGTGCCACAGTACAATAGAATCCCTAAGTCCTAGGCTGGCTGGAAAGACGCGGGGCTGTGCGGTTCCGCTTGAGGAGGGTTACCAGGGCAGCGTGCGGCTATTCGACTCTTGTGCAGGAACAGGGTAGCAACAAGGATGTTAGACGCCTGCGCGTAACATGGTCGTCAGCTGGTTTCGCAGCAGTTTTGACTATACCCAAGGGGTTATTATCAGCTGGAGACGGTCTCGCTCCCCATGGGGCGAAACACATTGTCTGTCCTGGTGCTTTTGTGGCTCCCTGTTCTCGCGAATACAGGGCACTGTACATGGCACGGGCAGTAGAAAAGTCGTGGGAGAGTGATTTTCTCCGTCAGGCTTGGGATGCCTGCTTAATTTGGCCTTGCCCTCTCGGGCATCTTCTTGCGAGATCTTCTGGCTGGTGCGTCTGAGCAGACGCACGCAAAGCATAATCTACTTGGCGTTTTGCTACAAGGGCTTGTGGATGTATGCGTTCTCGCTGCAGTCGACGGGGCCGCCGTCAGCACGAGGGCAGCATCGTGTTGTTGACGCGACTCGTTGGGCCTTCCAAGGTTGTGTGCAGGCAGTTGACGATGGGTGTGCTATTATGAAGTCGATTTCAAAGGGGGCTCCACAGATATCTTGGGTGGGGTGGACTTGATGTGCGGCCTTGTCAGAATCTACTATGACAGTGGGCCGCCCGTACTGTGTACATAGCAGCAGTATGGTAAATATGCCAGGACCTCCGGATTGTATGTGGTCTACAGAGTACTGTGTACATGGTTCTGCAGGGAACATCGGGGACGCCCGCGGCGGAGGTGCCGGTGGCTCAGTGAACCAGCGCAACTATAGCGGGTCTTTGGCTGGCCGGGAGGCAGCACGGAGCACTACGGAGGTGCGTACCTTCTTGTTAAAGTAACACCTCTATACTATTTACTATGTACTAAGTATTCATTAGAATACGTACACAGTACCTATCAAAGCGCGGGTGCGCGAGGCAGCTGCCGCCCTCTAGGAAGCAATGCATTGCCGGCGGCAGGCATAGCCCGAATCTTTCTCGTATACCTGAGTGAGTGAGTGCGCATCCTTGAAGGCGTTTTTTTCTGCTTTTTTTCTTTCTTTTCTCGACTCTATGTTCTTCCATCCGACAGGCCTGCAATAGCCTACCTTGCTATGTAATCAGCTCTGCAAATAGATTGTGTGGACAAGTTACTAAGTATATCGTAGTATGTCGTGGGCACAGCGCATCCTAGAGCATGTAGTGTCACGGACTACAGCGCCCAGGAATGGTTTTCAGTCCAGGGGTTTTCGTACTTGCAATGCGCCTTGCATAAATCGAGAGCAGACTACCAAGGTAAAGTACACTGAAAATTCATTGAGCATTACTACGTATGATATTCACAATCCATGAGGCAGGAGTCGAATCGTACCGTGCTCAGCGCTCAGCGCCTGCCACACGTGGGGTTGACTGGGGTCCAATGCTGCAGTTCCCACTTTGCAGCAGCAACCCCACCAAGGCCTTTGAGTGTCCCTGCCTTGCATGCCATGCAAATTGCGCCTGGGGCTGGCTAGGCTGGCACAGTACATATCATAGTACATAGATACGTTAGCAGCAGGTTGCTGAGGTCAGCGGCCCCAGCATTGTGCCTTCTGTGTGACACCGTTTGCTGCTCAGGCCGTGATGGCAATGTTGAACGATGGCAATCTCCCGATGGGATATGATGAGGCCGCGCATCCCAGGTCACATGACGACAGGGGGATGTCTGGCGCACCACATCTGACACTGGCTGCTGCATGCCAGCAGCCACCACGCCTGACGCAGTCCGTCTCTTCTGTTAAAGTAGCCTAGGCTGGAAAGAGCAATTCGCCGGTAAGAATGCCCAGCCCACAGAGTCTTTTCATGGCGCCCTTGCTGTCCATTTTGGGCATTTTCTGGCGTTGTAGAGCGCGCTCGCTCAGACTGTGCAGAGTATCTAGAAACTGACCAACATGGGCAGACTTTTCTGGTCCCGTCTACCAAACCCACCCCACCCTGCTGCAAAGACTGCGACGTCGCTAAGCAGGCAAATACCGGTGACCTCCGTTATCGATGGTACACACCCACTGCTTCTGCACTGCTTCTGACTCGGCCGCCCTTTCTTTTAATGAAGAATTGGCTACCTCTGTGGAGCCTCGAGATTGAAACACCCTGCATCACATGCCCTGCCCAAATGCCACAATACTATTACGACACGGCCGCGGCTCCCCCAAGGCAGAGCAGAGCGAACCCCTTTGCCCAGACGCCCGCGGGCTCCTCGGCCAGCACTCGCTTGACTTGCTGAAGAGCGAGGGCGCAGCAAGCTTCAGGAGCCCTACCAACACAGCTCGGAACAGATGCCAGAAACAATGCACCCAGTGGACAAGTTGGCAAGAAGCAACGGCCACAGGGCCTTTCCGTCCTGCAGACTACGTCCGTGCTCCCGCCCCCGGGGCTCCTCTCTGTCATCTGGCCCGGGCGGAGAGCATGGCCGCCATGTCGCGATCGTATCTACGATACGGTTCCATTTTTCCTTTCTTTTTCATATCGCTTGTCCAACAGGAAACGCTCATCTTACGTTGCCATTGATGCAGGTGTAAATTTGACATATGACAGGTACTACACTGTCATCGCTTTCTAGATGGATCTTTATGTCTCTTAGAAAGAGCTGCAGCAGCTTGGCTCATAGCCAAGACCTTGCTGGGGTCTATTCCCAATCCAAGACCAGGCTCCCCTGACTTGTTCCGTACCACGCAGGCATTGTCGATGAGATGAATTGGGCTGTACCAAGAGCTGGAGGGGTGCGGGGGAAGAAAAAGAGGCAGAGGGAAACGCTTAGCGCATGTACTTGATGCCAGACATGTGCTCACTCAGCAACACAAGCACCACCACCACCACCACCACTACACCAGCAGCAGCAGCGGCAGCAGCAGCAGCAGCAGCAGCAATTCTCATAGATGTCGACTCGTCAGTGCTGATACACAGCCCTTACATGGAGGCCTTTTCCTGCCATGCCTTCGGGCTCAAGAGTTGCAACAGGTAGCTTCGGAGCGCGTTGTGCCTGCAGCATCCAGAGGTACTCGACCTAACCGTCCAGTCCGGTACAATGCTTTGCTTGGCATCTCCTTGACCGGGCAGTGCGCCCTTTTGCCCAGGACACGGCCTATCTATGGTGTTGAAGCGGACGCTGCTGGGTGCTAGTGGGGGAACTAAGGGTCCTCGAGCTACAATAGTAATGTCCTCTTCACAAAGGGTTCGCACAGCTTCGACAGCCACGGCGCGCGGCTCGGGCTGGGTCGCTAGAGACCAAGCCGAGCCGCTGTTTCGAGTAGTGGCAGGCGAGGTGCGAATACCAAGCGCAAGGCTGGCGCCTCTTTTCCATGGAGGCAAGCGGTACAGTAGGCGCCTCCGCCGCTGCTTCCGGGCTCTCGGAAACCCGCCCGCGCCGGGGGTCTACGTAGCAGTAGCTTGTGCCTCGGACCACCGGTCGTCGAGGACACGCCCCAGCACTTGTGCGCATCAGATGTACACGCAGACCTGGGCATAATACTTCCAAGGTTGGCAGTCCTCGAATGCTCCCAGACCCTGCCCTTTTTTTCGCCCCGCCCCCTGAAGAACCGTGGCCCCGAAGCCTGCTGCCCATTTCTCTCTGCGCTGCTCCGTCATTGGGCCCTGATTCCTTGCTGAACTTATCACGGACGCTACCATGTACTTGTTTACATAGCACTACTATGTATAGGAGCACATCCGTGGGCATGTATAGTGCTACGTACTCCGGCAGCCATCGCCATAGTGCGTGGTACAGTACCTGCTCCAGTGCTACATGGTATGTAGAAGTACACTTGCAGCCCAGCTACGTATCCTGCCATCTAAGTGCGTCTTTTCCGGCTATGCAACCGTCGTACCCCTAACGACCTGGCCCAGGTCGCAGCTGCCGTGTCCACCCCATCCTAGTGCTACATGCAACCAACACAACCGCCATCACGTAGTCAGCTCTTGTTGCTTCTCGAGCCAGGGAACACCGCCTGAGAGTCCGGCGACTTCCCCCTCGCAGTCTAGATTGTGTTGGTGCGCGCTGCTCCAAGCCCAGGACAGCTTAGCCTGCTAACAACCAGCAGCTTGCGTGCGAGTGCATATATAAATGCCTGGCTCAAATGCGCCCCCCCCCCTCTCCACACCTGTCTAGCTATCCGAGGCCGACTTGGACAATTTTTTTAAAGTTCGACCATGACTCGAGATACCCTGCGCGGGCCTGGAAAGCGAAGATAACTTCATTCAGAGGTGGATGTAGCACCCCTACCCCGAGGCTGTGCCGCCTTCGTGGTCCCCATCCCTGTCCGTCCACAAGAGAGCCCCGAGCTCAGAGCCCAGAGCCCAGAGCCCAGAGCCCCGAACTGCCAACCCACGACTCTGGTAGTCCAAATTTGGGGGTGTACAGTTACGACGTCGATCCGTTGTCGTCCCTTCACGTGTGCCCAGCCCAACGTGCACCCAAACCGACTACCTAACCATTCTTGTTTTGGTTCTGCCCTGGGCCACGGCCAATCTCAAGCATATTGGGGCATTGAGGGCACAGCCATACTCGAGCCACGCTTCGCTTTCGGCCTCATTTCTGTGCTTGACTCTTGTCTTGCTCACTCTCTCCTGCTCTCTCTATTTTCCTCACCCTCGCTCTCGCGCCCACCCTCCCCCCTCCCAAAATGGAGTAGAGATACAGTGCCTGTGCTTAGCTCGCGATTACTTTATTTATCCAGCCCAGGAAGGAACGCTCCCAAAGCCCCACGGTGTTTAATTTTAATTCGACGTCTATCAAGAGGACGAGCGAGAGGAAGGTGGCAGACCAGAGTCCAGACACCAAAAAAAGGAAAAAAACCAAAAAAACCAAAAACAAGCAAGCAAGGCATACTTGTCACTCGGCAAACCGCTCAGAAGCTTTTCTTCTCTTATACCTCTCCCCGTCTCCCTCTTGTATGCCTATGAGATCCCTGGCCTCACATCTGCACTTGCACTCTATGCCCTGTGCAGTCTTATCCGGTCCGCGTCCTTACCCAACACGCACGCTTTCCGGACCGTCGAGCTCCCTTCTACCAGTCCCTCCTCTTCGCCTCTGCTGTTGATCCTTCTCCAATCATCATGCAAGATCTTGCTTTACACCACCATCACCGGCATCACCGGCAGTCCCAGCACCAACCTCATCCGCAACCACTGCCCTCCCCATCGACACCACCAGGCAACATGCTCAACCCCACCTGGCATGGCATGGTCATGACAACCCTTGATGCGCTGACTGTCGTCGAGGCCTGTCTTTCTGGCGTGCTCATGCACACGGCGCGTCGACCCCACGACAGAGAACGAGAACACCTGATCCGCAGTGGCAACGTGTTTGTCTACGAGGAATCCTCCTCGGGCATCAAGCGCTGGACGGACGGACAGAACTGGAGCCCCAGCAGAATCCTTGGCAACTACCTGATCTACCGCGAGCTCGAAAAGAATTTCCCCCCCGGCGACAAGAAGCGCGCCATCAAGAGAAAGAGGGATTGCAGGGCCGACTCGCAGCAGTATGGGCACTCCAGCTCGACAGGCACTTCCGCTTCGTTGAGCGACGAGCGCGAACGAGCTCTGTTGGGCTCTCTTGTCGACTCGTACCCTTTCAAGGAGGGTGGACTCATCAAAAAGACGATTAGCATCAAGTGGAACAATGTTATGCACCACCTCGTGAGCTACTACTCCCTTGAGGACGCACGAAACCACCGACTGCCCTGTCCGCACGACGACCCCAAGCTTGCGCATGTCACGCCACGCCCAGAACTCGTACAACATCAAGAATTCCGCGTCCCAGCCGAGCAGGAAGACCCCCGCTTCCTCGACGACCGCGCCATCGTCCTCGGCATGATACCACACGCCCCATATTCCCAGACCCCGACCTTGGAGCGGAACTCATTACCACAAATCGCAAATAGAACAATGTCCAATCCATACAGCACAACTCCATACCCAATGGGCGTCCCAGTCCCGGACCCCATCGGCCCAAGCATGCCAATGAGCGACCATTACGGGTCCGCTCCCACCAACTTCGTCGCTTGGGACCAGCAGCGCAGCCGAGCGCCTCCTCTACAACTTCACACATATGGCTCAAATTTGTCACACCTCATGCACAGCAACACCAAGCGGAGACGGTCAATTGTCTACGATGCGACAACGCCAGACGGCCACGAGATCTTCTCCCCCATACCAGATCCTACACGCACCGCGCAACATTATTACGCAGGCTCAGCAGCATCCTTCCCCTATTCGATGGCTCCTCTCCCGCCTGCATCAAACACACCAGACTACCGATCTCCGGGGCCTAATATCGCGTCCCCGCCATCCTCATCAACAGCGCGAGAGCTTTCTTGGACTCCTGCTGTTTCCTACACACCCGTTTCGATGCAATCCTCAATGGACTACCCCACCATGACTACCGCAACACCGCCTCCCGTAAGTATTGGCTTGGTTCTCCATGTGAAACTGGACTGCTTTGACTGACTCCTCCCACTCAGCCCATAACTTCCAATACGATTCCTGGCCCGGTCCGCAGTGATCAGTTCTTTGCTCCTTTCAACTCGCAAGAGTGGCCCGGCCCCGGTAGCGACAGCGGCAGCGCCAACAATGAGCCAGCCTCGTACCTTTTGTCCAGGCCTCTCAACGGGTGGCGTAGTGTTCCTCACGCAGAAGGCCACGAGTAAGAAGCAGAGCTATCCACCAGTATCATCAACTTCTTCGCCTAGAAGAAACGTTTTGCTTCCCAGGACTTTTTTCCGAATCAGATAATGTTCATTATGATTCGAGTGTATATCAAATTTTGCGGGTGCAGTTCAGAGGACGAGCGAGGATGGGGGACTGGATTTTTACTTTCTCGGGTCACTTTATTGGTAGGGACGACGATGTGTATCTCTTATGGCACCAAAAGATGACTATCACCATTATACGGAAGAGTGTTTTCTCGATATACCACGACTTACGGCATTGCCGCCAACGGAATGCTTGATTATGTTACGAGCATGGCGTTCCGGACGTTGATTGCTAGGCTGTTACTACGAAGCGTCTGAAAGCGAAATCACCTTTTCTTTGGCAATAATATGATGGATATTTGTGATATTTGTATTTACTTTTCTTTTCTTTTCTTTTTTTTTCCCCCACAGCAAGCACACGAGTAAGGTTTGACGAGTGTTTTGGTGTTGAGATAGACGAGATCACAAGGATTGGGACGAGAGTAACTACCTCAAAATTATCCATGCCTTTCCAGACCACGCTCACGACCATTATCTATCCATTCTGTGACACGAGGCTCAAAATACTTTTGAGTGTCCAGAGACTTAATCCCTGCACCGGCACAATCTGCCACAAGGGGCTACCGACATATCTAGGCTCCCAGGGCTCCACCACATTCTCAACGTTGCCTTTTGGCGTTTGGTGGTGGATGGTGTGGTGACACAGTCAAGAATGTACCTACCGCCATGTCTGCATACGCCAAATTTATGCATTGTGATAAAGTGTGTTTCGTCTGTTTCTCCATCTGCAGGATCCCAGTACCCGATAGATAGTTCTTGACCTGTTCGTCTGGGCTCTCAACAAAGTAGACTAGGCCTTGTACTATTTTGCAGATCCGGAATGAAGATGGTATAGTAAGAATAGGTCTCCCCGGGAAGGATTTGGGGGAGAGGCGGGGAGAGGGCCCGTGGTGCACGACCATTGCCGTAGACGTAGCATTGCCCACGCGGTGTTTATTAGTTAGTATGATGAGTATCAGCCAGCCAACAGACCGAGTTCGTTTTGGAAAACTTGAGACGGACGCCCACAAGAGATGGATATGACGCTTTCCACCCCCAGACGACGCACACGCACACCAATACCTGAGGTTATCGAACAATATTGGGCCTAGAGGCAACAAGGCAGGACAAAGGGAGCTCGATGAGCTTTGAATGGTGTGTTTCGTACTATACTGTGTATGTGCGTTCGTGCATTGATGCGCCGGCCGGGGTGTGTGCTAGCCTCGCCCGAAAACACACGGTTACTGCGACACGGGTAGTAGACACACGCCCCTCTCTGGGTCTTCCTCTTACCCCCCTTCCGAAATATACCGAGTTTTCCTGCTGGCCAAGTACCGTAGTAAAACCTTTGCGAGGGTTGGCACAATGGGAAAAGGGGGGGGGGATGGAAAAGAATTGCCGACGTCGCCTATCTAGACCTAGTTGAATGTGCGCGCTGCGTCATATCTCGCTTGCCCTATAGGGCGAACCATGAGCAGAGGCGCGTGTCCCAGGGTGCCACAGCCGCGGACTCGAGTCGCTTTGGGCTCTTGATCAAGCCACTGGCGTAGGGTGCAGGGGGTAATCAGACCATTGTCATGGGTGTGCCGCCAAGACTTGGGTGTGCTGCATACATAGTAGTAGTTGTCGACAGAGGTGGGTGAAGATGAGGTCGCAGTTCTAAGACACTAGGGTCTGCATCTTGCTTGCGGATCACTGAGCCTCCTTGCCCAGATAGGCAAAAGGCAAATGTAGTGCGATGGCATTGCGAAGTTGCACAAATAGTATCGTTGAGGAACAAGCAGCTAGATGCGACCTTCTCGTCTTTTTGTCAGTGTCGACCGATCCGGCGCGAGCATGTGACGGTGATGGCAAACGCCCAGCGGTGGGCAGGCAAGTCGTGGTGGATGAGTCGATCTGAAGCTGGGCTCGCCTCGTCTGATGAGAGACATGCCGACGGGTGCTGGGGAAAACAAGAACGTTAGCGGGCCCTCCTCAATGCAAAGTCGCAAGCTAGTGGATGGGATAGACTAGTGTACGTAGTAGTCGCTGGCTCCGCTCAAGACAGAACTGAAGCCCGGGGCAAGGTCTGCAGGTCTGGGAACTGCCTGTTGGTGCGAGCTAGTAGGTGGAGACGAGTCGTACTTACTATGACATAGTACCTAGGTAGTATAGGATGGTTAATCCAACCATTCCTCATCATTGATCACCTAAGCGGCTAAGGGAGACAGAAGGGGGAAGGAACGCTGCCCGTGCGCTCGCTCGCTTGCTCAAACACGCTCAGTTAATCTCCAAATGCACACTTTGCGGCCCGCTGTTCGTGGAGCTCAGCTAAGGCAGCCTCCTCAAGCAAGCGCGGGCCATGTCCAGCCCGCTTCGTAACAGTCCAAATCATCATTACGACGAAGAAATATAGTCGGTTGGGGTGCCGGGCTCGCCAAGGCTGCTCCACTTCGGCCCGGGGGAGCGGACTCCGCTGCCCGCTTTACTATGCACAGCTGCTTTGCTAGCTTCGGATTGGTGCAAGTGCGACGGTCGAGGGGGGGGGGTGAAAAGGAGGGTGGGAATGAAGGAAGAAAAAGAAGAACAACAACAACAACAACAACAACAACAACAACAACAACAACAGCAACAACAACAGCAACAGCAGCGACCAAGCCTTCAGGAGTCTGCTTCTCAATCCACTCTTGGATATAAATGGATCAGCATCGCGTATGCAATTGCTGGAAATTGTGGCTGCAATGAGGTCCATACTGGAATACAGCAATGGAGGGACAATCGATAGAAGAGAACAAGCGAGTGCGAAGCCGCTAAGTTAGTAGACAGAAAAAAGACGAGCAACGAAGCGAGGGGCAGCCGTTGCCGTGGCAGAAACGGTGGCAGCAGTAGTGGCAGCAGCAGCTCATTTTGCAAACCAGGCATCCCAGCCCATGATCGTCGCATCTGTGTACATAGTATTTAGTATGTGACGCTGTTATGGCAACTGCCCAGATCTGAGATGCAACCATGTACTAATTCTGCCTGGCCTGCAAGTGGGGGTGGAGTACTTGTACTTGCCAAGCGTGGCTTCCTCTCATACATAATAGTAGTATATTATGTAGAAGAAGTCACTATCCGTGCAATTAAGCACACCCAGTACCTAGTTGCTTACTACCTACATAGGCTTGTACTATGTACTATAGTACTTGATGTATGGTCCAGTGCTTTTACATTGTATGCCAACACGTGGACTCATGCGTCCGCAAGTCTTATGCTGGTGCTCTTGGTGTTATAGACAGTAGCCCACTGCTTTTTCTATACTCAACTATCTGCGACGTCCCAGGCAGCTCAGGCTGTGTATGACGACTTTTGTAGGGGGAAGTGAACGTAAGTACCTGGTAGCGAGCATTTCCAGCACCTCGGCAGTACAGCCGGACCCTGACACCAGCAGTAGCAGGGGGAATCTAACGCAGGGACTGCTCAAACCGCATTGCGGCTCTGGCAAAGCAAGCTTTCGCTTGACAGTGCGAACAGCTTCTGTGACAGGGCCCGCACGCCGGAAAGACAAGGCAGTTTTGTGGAGGTTCGGGCACCGTGCCACTGATTGTTTCCGCTTGCCGCTTACTAATCATCGCTGGCCAGTCCCATAGTATACGATGTATAGTACGTACAGAAGCACGGAACGCTACGTCTGTAAAATTCCAAGGTCGTAGTTTTCACCGGCTCCTTTTTTGTTCTGTTCCTCTCTTTTTCCTCCCCGCAACATCATATGCACATGGTGGTTCTTTGCCGCCGAACCCACAACCTGCAGCAGCTTACAATCCTGTGACGGCGTCGACGACACTTCCTCAGCCATCAAGGCAGTCCTCAACCAGCGGGGCCCTTGGCTGAGCGTATTTGGAGGCTGGCGCCATCGCCATCGCCATCAGCTCTACATAGTGAGCATTGACGACCCCCGACAAACCGTGGGTCTGTCTACCTAGTGGTGGGTGGCATATCAAGTCGACCCCGACCCGCATCCCCATCTTTCGGCCGAGGATGCCATAGCTCAACGACCCTAGCTCCAGCACGCCCGTCCGAACCCCGACGACCTGATTCACCTCTTTGTCACAAAACACAATGCCGTCGGTCCTGACCGTCACATGTCGCCGCACAGCGCGTCCTGCGGCGGGGCTCTCGCTCGTCTCGTTGGTACCGCTGGCCAGAACTCTGCCCAGCTGGGCCAAAGCATGGCCCTCGCCCTCGCGACCGCCAGGCAGGGCAGCATCATACGGGCCTAGCCTGTTATCGCGCGCTTCACCGACCAAGCCACAGCGTAGGCCCTTCTTTTCCCTCACCTTGCCTCGCCAAAAAGCAGACGACAAGCAAGGCGAGAGCCAGGACAGGAGCCAGGACCAGGGCCAAGGCCAAGAGTAAGACCGCCCGCCATCCAATTCTCGGCTTGCATCCTCTTTTTGCTCGTTTTCTTCCCTCGGTCCCTTGCGATCTACCAAGCCTACGGATGCTTTCCGTGCCTTAGGCCATACAGAGCCAAAAGGGCCGCCTGTTCCCATTCGTCTCCTGGTGGCTTTCCGCTCCCTAGTCTGTTTTTACGACTAGTAGTCGATCCTTGCCGCTGGTTCATGACTGGGACACTTGGACACACCCTCCTCACCTTCACCTCCTCCACCAACACCACCACCATCCCGATTGCCCCACTCACACCTGCGCTGCCTCACCTCTGTCGTCTTATGCACGTCTGCGTGGCCAAATTGCTAACCTGCTTCTTAGCCTACCGTCAAGAGTGCCTAGTACAACCCGTCGGCTGTCTAAGGCCCTAAAAAATGCACTGCCTGTCTCGGCCCATGAGAACATCTACACAATACCCAATATCCTGACCGCTTCCCGCATCATTGCGTCTCCCTTCATTGGCTACTGCATCCTCCACGATCACCATGCCTGGGCTCTGGGCCTTTTCGCCTATGCCGGCATTACGGATCTCCTCGACGGCTGGATAGCGCGGAGATGGAATCTCGGAACTGTGGTTGGCTCCGTCATTGACCCCATGGCCGACAAGAGCCTTATGATGGTTCTAACTGTAGCCTTGGCCCTGAAAGGAACCCTTCCCGGTAAGTAGCTGGTACCCATGCTCCAGCTGTCTCTTTACACAGGCTAATTGAGTACTTTTGTCCACCTTCCTCGAGCAGTCTGGCTGGCTGTCATTATCATCGGCCGTGATGTCGCCCTAGGCATCGCCGCCATCTACTACAGGTGGATCTCGCTCCCTCCGCCCAAGACCTTCATGAGGTACTGGGATTTCTCTCTGCCGTCCGCCGAGGTGCATCCAACCACCATTAGCAAATATAACACGTTTTTGCAACTGGCTCTCATGGGCACAACTACTCTAGCTCCAGTGCTCCCTGTCGTCGGTGGCACTCCTTTGACTCTGATGCAGTGAGTGGGGTTTCCGTTGCCTTCATGACGGGCTATTGACACGTGTGCCAACGACTAATCACAAGTTCTTCAAAAGATATACGGTGGCGGTGACAACGATATGGAGCGGTGCAAGCTACATCTACAGCAAGGACGCCGTCAAGATCCTAACACAACAGGAGCCTCAGTCTACATCCCAAGACAAACTTGAATGAAACACGGCTACGGTGCTGTCGCCATTACCTACACATCCTGCTTGCTCTACTTGCTCTACTGCTGCCGTTTGTCGGCGCCTGTTTGCCCACTAATGCTGCAAGTCTACTCCAAGTGGCGAGCGTCCTGCGCTGTGGATTTGTATGATGTAAACATGACACAGGCCACAGCAATGGTGTAAGCCTTCCAACATCAGGAGCAAACGGAGAGGAGAAGAAGGTGGGCTAGCCTGCCGGCGAGTAGCCTGAAGATAGTGCGACTAGTCTTTCGCGTTCAGCCCTAATCAAGCAACCAAAGCGACTCTTTGAGGCTGTGGAAAGTGAGTAGTCGGACTAGGCCAACTATTACGTTTTTCGACGAGATCAACTTCCCAAGGGCGGTACATAAAATCAGAGGCGAGGCATGCTCCATGCAAAGCGGTGAACAAGGGACTGCCGCCTCTCGGACTTCTTGCAAATCATCCAGACCTGGCGACGGCACGCAACAAAGACAACAAAGATAGGACTACTGCATCAAAATAACAGCTGGCTCAGATACTCCTCTGTGACCGAGTCATCTGCTCGTTTGCTGTTTGATCCTCGCTAGCCTCATGTATGAACCCCGCTTCTTCAGACTTCCCGACTGAGGGCCTGGCCTGGCCCAAGGGGGATCATAGTCAATACTTGCCTGCATATGGCGATGAACTGCAAAGTGGCACAACCTCGTGGTTGTGTCAAGAAAATTATCTCCTGCATGTTGTGTGCTTGGCCCAGGTCCTTATGCAATACGCTCGACGACATGCGGCTGGCTCACAAGGCCAACCTTCTTGCCTGCTCTCTTTGCCTCAGAGCATAATCCCAAATCCCCCATCTGGTAGTATGGGATGGCGTTCCCTGACGAACATGGGAGTCCGTCCTTGAAAAATTAGCCTTGGCGAGCTTGTCTCGCAACCCACGTGGGGAAATGATCAAGTTTCCACACCTCGAAAACTGTAAAGAAATGGGACTGTTGAGGTTCATGTGGGCTTTGTCGCTATGTACACTACTTCGCTCTCCTAGATAATAATAATAAGCTTTGTCAAGCATTCCATCCCTTGGTTCCATTTACAGCTCGGCAATCCGCGCCTTGGCGTCCAAGATCTCTTGGTCCTCATCAGCAGTTCCAAGAGGCTCAGCGTCCTGCACAGCACGGGTAAGCGCTGCTACGTCTTTGTCAGAAGATGACAACGGCGGTACTCCTGCTCCTGCTCCCCATCCCCTCCTGACGTGCGCTAGCAGCCGGAGACACCCCGCGGGCGTGATGCCCTCGAGACGCCTGGCCTGGCCTAGACTCTCGGGCCGAGTAGCCTGCAAGACATTTCGCTCCGCAATGCTCAATCCCAGAATACCACTGTAGTCGAGGTCCGTCGGAAGGCGTAGCAAATCGTCGCGCTCAAACTTTTCCGAGGCGCGCAGCTGGCTGACGACGTAGGGCGCATAGACGGCCTCAATCTCAACACGGGTGCGAATCCGTTTGGGGAAGCTCGCCATGGCTGCTGCTGCGGTTTCAGAGAAGACGCCTGAGCTGGCGAGCGCGTCAATGTTGACGTTGGCTACGCGCAACAAGTCTGTCCCATCGCGCCGAACAGTGTCCTCTTTGACCCGGAACCCGGCGCGTGCCCAGTGCGGTGATGCAAGGCTCACGTCTTGCAGCATCTTGGTCAGATCTGCCATCGCGGCCTGCTCGTCTGTGAAAGCGCGCCAGCGCTTATCTCCAACAACCCCCCACGCCCGGCCCTTTGCAGTGAGTCTTGAATCAGCATTGTCCGCGCGCGTCAGCAGGCGGAATTCGCTGCGGCTTGTGAACATGCGGTAGGGCTCCGAGACACCCTTTGTGATGAGGTCGTCAATCATGACGCCAATGTAGCCGTCGCTGCGCGTCAGAGTGATGGGTGCTTGACCCTGTGAGGCGCGTCCGGCATTGATGCCTGCAATCACACCTTGTCCGGCAGCTTCTTCATAGCCTGTTGTGCCGTTGATTTGCCCTGCGAGCCAGAGACCTTTGATGGCTTTTGTTTCGAGTGTGGAGCGGAGGCTGCGCGGGTCGACGTAGTCGTATTCGACGCCGTAGCCGGGCTGGGTCATGGTGACGTTCTCAAGGCCGCGGATGGTGCGCAAAAGCTGTTCTTGTGCTTCAGGCGGGATCGTCATGGATAGCCCGTTGGGATAAATTGTGTCGTTGTCGAAGCCTTCTGGCTCGAGCCAGACGATATGGCGCTCCTTGTGGCCAAAGCGTATTATTTTGGATTCAAGCGATGGGCAGTACCGCGGACCCTTGACCGTCTCGCGGATGTGTATCGTCTTGTCAAGATTGGCGCGTACGACATCGTGCGTCGCAGCGTTGGTATATGTTGCGTGGCAAAGTAGCTGGTCCTGTACGGAGACTGCTTCATCAAGGTAGCTGAATGGCATGGGCGGGTCGTCTCCCTCTTGTATCTCCAAGATGGGGAAATCAATGGTTTTCCTGTCGAGTCTCGGTGGTGTGCCGGTCTTGAGCCTACCCATCTGGAAGCCAGCTTCTCGTAATGACTTGCTCAACCCGAATGTCGCTGCTTCACCCATGCGGCCGGAGGGGAAAACATCGAGACCAATATGTATTTCGCCACCGAGAAATGTGCCGGTTGTTATTATAACGTGGTTTGTTGGTATTACCTCTCCAGACTCGAGTCTCACGCCTGTAATCTTGCTCTTTGCTCCGCTGCCTTCATCTTGCGCGTCCACGTCGCCAATTACAATATCCGAGACGCTGCCCAAGACGACGCTGAGGCCCGGGTAGTTCGTCAGTTCCTCTCGCATGTGCCTCTTGTATAATGCTCGGTCGATTTGTGCTCTAGGGCCCCAAACTGCAGGGCCTTTCTTGCGGTTGAGCACTTTGAATTGAACCCCAGCCTTATCGATAATGCGCCCTGCCAATCCATCTAGCGCATCAATCTCGCGTAGAATGATTCCCTTTCCAATACCTCCAAAGCTTGGGTTGCAAGAGCAGACGCCGAGGTTGTCGAGTTTTGGTGTAACGAGGGCAGTGCGCGCTCCGGATCGAGCAGCAGCGGCGCAGGCTTCAGAGCCAGCATGGCCACCTCCTATCACGACGACATCGTATGGCCTAAGCATTAGAGAGACATGGGTAAGTTTCAAGAACAGGCTGTGAATGAAAGAGAGAAAATAGCATACCTCGAATCCTGGGCAACTGTAGCAAAAGTTCTGCGACGATTGATCGATCGTGCTGTCGAGGAGTGCTTGGCCTGCCGCAGGTGGGCGGCTGGCCTGCTCAGACCTCTCGGCTGCCACGCCTTCCTCATATCAGTTGAAGAAGCAGCATGAAATGTGAATATGCGTTTCTGAGCATGAGCGTATCACCTGTCTGAGGGCGTCGAGGATGGTGGAACGTCACCTTGTTGACTCCGAAAAGAAAATGAGGCAAGGCTTATCGATAAGTCCTTAGTGCCTGGTGCGCATAACCGGGTAAATGCGGGTCCGCTGCGGGAAGGTACCCGCCCAATCCGCCCCGGAAGTCCACCGCATCCTGCAGGCAGACATGCCCAAGAAAAGATGGGAGGGAGCGGTCAGAAGATAAGACCCGTGCAAAATCTCACGTAGCCATGGTGTCTGCGCAGCACCGTAAACCGACCCTTTGAGATGGAGCTGAGAAACATGAAATGACATATCCATCCGGTATGGGTCGGTCGTTCATTAGCAGGCTATTGATTCTATCCATATCTTGCTCGTTCCGTGCTCTGTAGCCGCTGATTAGTGATTCTTGAGGTGGTTTTCTCCATCTACCTTCGCCCCAACTCTTTTCGCAACCGGCCCGCCGCTGTTGTGGGTGCAGGCTCTGGCCACGCAGACACAGCATCGTCCACTTCTTCCAGAAAAGTGGCAGCGTTGTGCACGGTAGTCCCACCCAGCACCAGACGAACTCCTGGGGTCGACGCATTGATTGTCGCAACTGTTCGTGCCTCCTCGTATGTAGCACCTCCGATAATGAAGACGATAATATCCTGCGGCTTGTCTCTTGTCGTTCCTCCACCTTCCACAAATGGATATTGCTGTTCTCGCAGCTTTCCCTTGATCAGGTCCTGGAGAGTTGTCTCCAGTAGGGGAGAGTGCTGCGTGTAAACATTTTCTACACCCTTCAGCCCTTTGAATCGACTTCCAGCCCCTGAAAATATGCCAGCCGAGTCGAATAAGTCTGTGATGCCTCCGGCAGCCTGTGACTGTTGTAATGATGAATGGTACGCAAGCAACTTCGCCACAAGGTCCGCCTTTCTCGTTGGCACTCCACCAACCGTCGATAGAAGGTCCACGAGCATAGGCACCGAGTTGGATGGATGCTTCTCATACCGCAGCGCATATAATGCGACTAGAATTACCTTGTTGTCAACTGGTACTGTCGGCGACTGAATGAGCTTCTGTACGTTCTAAACCATACCGTCAGTATGCATGCAGCAAGGGGTCAAGGGAATTGTGTCTTGCACTCACCTTCAAGTCTGCTGCATGATTGTCATTGCAAGCAAGGCTCTGTTCCAGTTCACTAGTTTCCAACAGATTCTCGGCGCCCACTCTCCTGCTGAGCTCAGACACAAGCGTGACATGTTTGCTTACGTTACCGGACAGCTTGCGAAACTCTGGGTACTCTTCAATGAATCGCTTCATGTCGGTGATGGACTCGATGTTGGCATTGTTCTTTGTTTTCGACTGATACTGCTCCACATAGTCCTTGATATTACCACCCAGATCGCCAAAGTTCAGGTACATATTCTTTTTGAAGAACGGATCCTGGTCCTGTGAGAGAACAATCTCCTTGAGTTCTGGACGAATTTCTGGCACCTCACTCAAATCGACTCTGCCGTTGTCTATGCCCAAAAGATGGTGCACCATGGCTTGGTACGTCCACTGGGTCAGAAGCGGAGTGATGGGATCGTCTCTCCGGTCGAGTATTAAAAGTATTGGTGGCGTGTCCACTTTCCGAAAGTCAAAGAGCTGATCTTCCTGATTAATCTGATAGCGCACTTCGGTGGCCAACTTCTTGGCCATCAGGCTGTTTTTCTCATATCTGATGAGCGGTCGTTTCTTGAGCTCCAGAAGGACCGCAATCAAGCCCTCAGTCGTTCGCACTAGCGTATCTGTGTTCCACATGTCAGGAGTTGTACTCCATATCCGTTGCATAGGCGGATGAACGTCGAGCGAGAACAGGTCTGGGTTGATAACAATGAAATCGGCGAAGTGCTCTTGCACCAACTTGACCACCTCGTGGTCATCTGCCTCGGCCAGGCGCTCCAAAGCAGACTTTTTGACGACGTTGCTGAAATACAGGTGGTATTCTCCGTACTTGGGCTCCCTAAGCTCATCCAAAAGGAACTGGATCGAGTCTGACGATGGTCTAACGAAACATATGCATCGCAGATGGCGCATCTTCTCGCGGCTAGCGTTCTCCAGGCGGTCAATGAGGTAGACCTCATGGTTGAGAAGTGAGGACTGTGTTATTGCTGTCGAGACAATCGATACTGTTTCCTTGTCCAGCAGTAAGATCTTCATCTTAGAGGAGGGCGCACCGCCGCCCGTACCGTCACCGGCCGAGACCATCTTGGCGACGGACCCGGCCACCGCCTGAACCACATCCATGGCGAAGGACAGAAGACGAGGCTCCAGATATGGATTGCGCTTGTGAGAGTATTCAGGTGCTTTCACTTGTCAGGAGTGCTGGACTTGTGGTGATCAATCAAGGATCGGTAATCTGTCGAGCAACGTTACGCGTGAGCCAGCCAATTGGACAGGTGGCTGAATGCTTGCACGGCCAGACTTTGGACAGCGTGATTAGCGATACGAACTGCTGGGGTTGGCTCGTACTGCTGAAGAGATTTTCTCGGGCTCTTGGTCCCCGTACTTGTTGGACGTCACTTTGTCTTGTCAACTTGTTGGTGTTGTGAGATGATGTCGGGGATAAGACAGGCAGGTACCATGAGGCTCTCCAAGGGATGCTTGCACATGCATCCCCATCTACGACAGTCCCGGCTGGCACCCCACATTAGCGCCCCATCCCAGCTGCTATTAACACCCCTGTAGAGCTCCGTGTCCACTAATGCACACAGTAATCCCAGCTCCCAAAAGTTGGTGGGGCTCTGACGCTGACCCTTCTCTTCGTCATCCGACTTGTCGTCAAAGTCCAGCTTCTACCATACCTAACCTTGAAACAAGCACGCGAAATGTGAGTCGCTAAGCAGCTTTGGTTCACGACACTCAACCTCCAAAATGTCACAGGAGGTGTGCCCTTCCCGGCCTGAGCCTACGTACGTTCCTCGGCCCCTTCAAGAGGCAATTATCCACCGCTAACCCACTCGCAGCTTCTCCTTCACCCAAGGCTTCATCCTCGGACAGGTCTCTGTCGTTCTCCTCATCGCCGCCTTTATAAAATTCTTCATCTTTGGTGATGCACCCTCATCCGAGGTGACGGCTTCCATACGTGCCACTGAACGCAGATCGAGAACCCTCGCGCACAAGAAATCGCTTCTGACCCTCCGAACGACGGGCCGGCCCTCGAACCAGAGCCCGCATCAACAGGGCCCGCCTCTCAACAAGAAGAAGTCCAGCATCCTGCGCTCGAGCCCGCCAACCTTAACCATAGGATCCATATTACACAAGACTTACTACAAGGTCGACAGCCACCAGCCTGAAAGTCTGGACTGGTTTAACGTTCTGATCGCCCAGACCATTGCCCAGTTTCGCAGCGATGCGCAACACGATGATGCCATTTTAGGCTCTCTGACAAAGGCTCTCAACAGCCCGTCCCGGCCAGATTTCTTGGATGAGATCCGGGTGACGGAGCTGAACCTGGGCGAGGAATTTCCCATTTTCAGCAACTGCCGAATCATACCGGTGGACGAAGATGGCCTCGCTTTCCCGCCCGGCAAGCCCTTTGATGCCAACATGGCCATGCGCGAGGGCTGCCGTTTGCAGGCTCGCATGGATGTCGATCTCAGCGACATGATCACCTTGGCACTCGAGACAAAGCTGCTGCTCAACTACCCCAAGAAGCTCTCTGCTGTGCTCCCCGTTGCGCTGTCAGTGTCTGTGGTTCGCTTCAGCGGCACGCTATCCATCTCCTTTATACCGAGTAACCCTTCCCAAAGCACGCCCACAATGATGACTTTCAGTTTCCTGGACGACTACCGCCTCGACTTTTCTTTGCGCAGTCTGTTAGGGAGCCGCTCGCGACTGCAAGATGTTCCAAAGATTGCGCAGCTCGTCGAAAGCCGCCTGCACAAGTGGTTTGATGAGAGAGCTGTCGAGCCACGCTTCCAAGAAATTGCTCTGCCTAGTCTGTGGCCACGAAAGCGCAACACACGCGGGGGTGACGATTTCATTGCCGAGGCAGAGAAGTCGCTGAGCAAGGCTAAAGGAGCCGAATTCAGCCGAGATTTAAGACAGGAAGCAAGAAATCAGGTTGCGGCACAAAATGATGCGCGAGCGGACCGAGTCGATCGAGGAGAGCGAGCCACAGATTCTCTGCGGTATCGCAGACGACCAAGGGCAGAGGAAGCCTTTGCTGCTGCTGAGACCATGCCCGGCTCGATGCCCGGAGTCAGCCTAGAATTGAACTGATCTCTGTTTGGCAGGTCAACTACTCCGAACCGATACTGGTTAACTACCAAACAAGTTGTAACTGACTTGGCTGTTCGTATTGTGCCACACCACTTATACTGGGCCCAGTTGCCTTGACTATTATTCGCGAGAAATACTTTGGATTACAATCAGTTCATAGACCGACGCTATGTGCATTGATCCAGTCATGATGCTCGAATCCATGTTCACTGACACTGAGAGTATGATCATTCAAGTAGAGCCCGACAGCATGTGAACGGGACCTTGAAGAACCGTCGTTAACGAGACTCAAGAGGATGTATGTCGCACGAGATAAGATGATTCATTGTATGTTACTGAATATATGGTTACGCGGGTCAAAGGGGTTGCTCAGCGGCTCCTCACATTCGATATACAAGATAATGACCATCTTCTGTCCCCCTTTGACGTGCCTTTACCCTGATAGGTACCCTAGATAAGGCTTAAAAGAACTGATTTGATATCAATCGTCCTGTAATTTACTTCAAAAGCTGCATCAAGACCTTGTCTTTCTATTGCTTTTTGTACGAAATCTGATCTATGCAAGCTTGTGAAGCGCATTTCTCCCACTCGGCCAGGTCATGCTCTCATCTGATCCACCCACTTCCTTCCTGCTTGTCTGCCTTCTTGCTCTTCCCCCCTTTCTTCATCTCAAAACCATCTCATCTTACCACCCAAAGCCCACCAACGCGTTTGCATTCTCCGTCAATGGCCATAATCCGCGGTACCACAGCCCAGCCCCAACGACCAGCAAAACATAATAACCCACCGTCCACCCCTTCGCGAGCTCCACCTCCACCTCCACAACTTCCTCGTTCGATCCGCCGCTCCCGGGCCTCACCACCCTCCTCTCGATTCCCGTCACCTTGCCCCACACACGCGGCAGTCCCATGCAATTACACAACACATGGACCGCAAACACGGCCAGCAAGCTGCCTGTACGAAGGTACAAGAACGTAGCATACGCGCCAAACAGCGTCGTGTAGCCTAACTGGAACGCAGAGCGCAGCACGGCGGCTGACATGGGCACGCCGCGGTGCGTAACGCGGAATTCGTACAGGTGATGAACGTGGGCGAGGCCAAAGACGAGCGGGGAGAGGAAGATTGTCTTTGTGAGAGAGGTGCGCGCGAGGATCATGAGAGGCATGGCGGCGGAGCGGAAGAGAAGTTCTTCGGTCAGGGGGCCCTGGGAGGTACTGTTAGCCATCATTTGGCCCGAATCCTTGGCGTTTTCTGGGGAGAAATGAGAAAAAGAAGGCTTGAATGGACAATAGAATGAGGAATGGAAGAAAGCAAATATAACAAAACAACGCACCATGACATAATTCCTCCAAGCAGGCCACTCTTCCAACACCATCTTGACCGGCTCGAGTGTCAACCACATGTGCCATCCACCTTCCACAACCAAGCACTCATACAAAGGCCCCAGAAACAAGAGGGCGGTGAGGAAAAGCGCCTTGCTACTCTCTACGAGGCCTAGGGGCCAGTACCCCAATGCGTGCAGTGCCGCAGAGGGTTCATACCCGCCTACGCGGGTCAAGACGCCCAGCGTTGTCAGCGAGGTGAGCGCGCAAGTGATGCTGACAGAGTTGATGCGCGCGCGAATGACAGAGACGGCGTCGCGGCTGAGGCGGGGTGAAGGGCGTGTTGTGGAGGAGAGGTAGAAGGGGATTACGTAAAGGAGGGTATAGAGGACCTGGGGACGACAAAGGGGAGTCGTATTGTTAGCAGAGTGTTGTTGGCAAGTCAGAGAAGGGAAGAAAAGGGCGAGAGTGCAATACAAGGAGTAGTATGGCCGTTGAAGTGGTGATGGGCGGCGGTGCGTCGGCTGGTAGATTCGGATTAGCATTCTTCCTTTGTGCAATATACCGCATCTGGAGTGTGGATCTGGGCTCACGCTGCTTTTTGTACAGCAGTTCTGTAAGGTATTGCGTGATTGCAGGCATGGTAGGAGCTCTTGTGATGTTATTTGTTGTTTTGAGTTTCAGTGTCTCCGTCGTTCATTGTCTTTGGACGTTCAAATTTTCGATGTTGGGGCAAGTCGCGTACGCTGTCCGACAGCTTATAGGACGGCACTCTGGGCCAAGATTCGTAATGAGGTCCAGACGTTGAGTCTTTTTGGCCTACACCGCGCAGTCCACGAGCAAGACCCAGGCAGTGTTTGTTGTTGAATGTGCAAGATTGCAGCGCGCGTCGCCCGTTGCGGATGTGAGGTTGGCTTAAGAAGGAAAAGGAGCCCGATGATTATGAATAAAAAAGGTAGCGCTTAATGCAACCCCGCCCGTGCATGCATCAATCTGTACTTTTGTCGTATTGTGCTCTTGTTGCCTTGAAGTGACCATAAAACCCTTTGATGAATTTCCATCACACATGTTGTTGTAGTAGCCAAATCATGGACGATCCAGGTTCTAAGTAGGCAGCGGAGAGCTGTGGTTACAGAACCAAGGGAGGCTTGGCTGAGATGGAGCACCCCTCACGTGCGACCATTGGCATTTGGCATGTTCTTTTCTACTACCCTCCGTCCTTGGCCATCATATACATACAAGTGTCTCATCACCCAATCCAAGTCTAGTTCTTCATTAATAACTCATAAAGCTTGATCCCATTCTATTCCGTCCGTAATGCCAGAGCTATGCATGATGCACTATGATTACAACGCTGCCAGAAACGACAGCGCCACTGAAATACCGTCGTGGTGTGCTGTTCACCCCAAGGCTAGTCTTGCGTGTATATGATACAAGAACAGAAACCGCTGCATTGTGCAAAGTGCCAGAGAAGGGATTATACCTCCTCTGCAGCAACAGCCTCGTATGCGCCTCTTCGGTCACCACCACGTCCTGGCAATTGCATCAGGCTCGGCGTTTCGTACATTTCGGTGTAATTCACGACATGTCCGTTGAGCGTTGCCACGCCGTTTTCGCGAGGAGTAAAGAACGGTGCAGAGTCACACCAAAAGTCCTTGCAGTTTGTCAGACAGCCTCTGCTGTATGGGTTCTTGCCCTTGCGCTTCTTGTTGTTACCTGCCGCTGCACCACGGCCTGTGGCTGTTTCGACGAATGCATCCACACCCAGCAGCTTAGTCATTGTCTTCAACAAGCCACCGCCACCGCCACCGCCGTGCTTGTGGCCATGGCCGTGACCAGCGCTGGCATCCGGGTGCGCAGAGGTTCCAGATGGTGGCAGGCTTCGGGTGTCCAGAGGCGCTCCGGTAGAGGTAAATGCAGAGGTGAGGGAGCTGGTTGAGGTATGGCTAATCCCAAACATGTTTTCATAAGTTGTCATGGCCTGCGCAACCTGGACAAATTGCACAAAGAGCAGCATGCCAACCCAGGTCAGCTGCAGGTTGGCCCATATCGTCACAAGAAGTGTAAAGGTGTCAGCATTGACAATCTGGCAGACATCAGGTCCAAAAATGCTGCACTCTTTGGCTGCAGAGGGCATAATGGCAGTGTAGTAGCTGTAGATCACATAATCCAGTGACAAGATGCCGAGCGTAAGGTTGATGATGTAGAGGAAGAAGTGTCTGTGGTTGTTGACTCCGACGCAGTTATTCACCCATGGACAGTGGCTAGTAATCCAAGATCAGCAGGGTTCATATATCGGAATACATCGAGTTGGCCAAGGGGAAGCTTACTGGTCGTGTCGTGCCACACAACGCTGGCACCGACGGCAATGTTTGCTCCTCAATGGTGTACGAATCATGCATTGGACGCAGAAGTTGGCCTCATCATACTTCCAAAGGCTGATCAGCTCGTCGATAACAGCCTTCTGCTCTGCAATACCGTTCATCTTGGGCACAAACCCAGGATCATAGACCATGCAAATGTAGTAGAACCAGGCACACATGCCATACGTGGCAGCAAAGCAAAGATTCATGAACAATTGTCGGTGTTCAGAGTCTGGAAACGGTTAGACGCGGTCAATTCCCTCATAAAGCCCTCTTGTCAAGACTCACCAGCTCTGAAAACTGTGTTGGGCAGGACGGTAAACAGCCAAGTTATGCCAACCAGGAAGAGAGAAGCAGCGAAAATACCCGCCATCCACGGCTAAAGGCCAAATTAGCGAATGCCACGGACCCTATCATATGTAGTGTATACATACTGTTTTGGTGAATTGTCGCATATCAGGTGGCGCATAACTTAGGACATGCTTTGCAACAGTCTGCAGACCGTATGCGACAGCCAGTGTAAGGGGCAGGGCGACTATGAATGGAAATTGAGATAGAATCCAGACGACGCTCCAGAGAATCAACAGAGGCCACAGGAAGGTGAACCTCGTCACAAATTCCCTCTTGTTTTTGAGAAGGTAACTCGCGCCTGGGAAAGTCGGCATTATCGCATGTCCATCCTCATCGTAGCCGCTCTCAGTAAGTGCTTTACGCCATGCTGGAAGAGTATTGAGCTCCTGAGCCGTGATCGCAGGTGTCTTGCCCGTATTTGTCTTCGCGAAGCGATCAGCGCCGTACTCGATCAGCTTCTGCACACATCCAGGGCTTCCCTTGACAAGTGCCCAATGCAAGGCCGTGAAGCCTTGCTCGTCTGTCGCGTGTACGTTTGCGCCCCATCTGAGGTAGAGGTCGACGCAGGCCGGGAAGCCTTTGTATGCAGCCCACATGAGTCCAGTGTGGCCAAAGCTGTCAAGAACGTCGACAGGTATTCCCGTATGGAGCAACAGCGTCAAAAGAAGAACATTTCCGTTGAAAGTGCTCGTATGTAGGGTGTTATATCCTTGCGCATCTGTAATCAGAGGGTCGGCGCCGTGCTGGAGGAGCAGGTGAACGGTGTAGTAGTGGCATCGTTGGGCTGCCCACTGGAGGGCCGTGGCGACCGATTCTCCTCCCTTCTTATTAATCTCGGCGCCCTTCTCGATGAGGAACTTGCACATGGCATATTGGTTGTTGATGGCTGCCCACTATTGTATGTAATCACCATTCCTCCCAATGTTAGCTGCATGACACCGCGCGCGAAGAGGTACTCTGGACGGACTGGACAACGTACGTGTAGTGCAGTGATGCCCTCGTCGTCGCAGTATGTGGCGTCGTACTCTTTGCTCTCGAAAAGCTTCTCCATTGCGGATATGTCGCCTATCCTAGCAATGTGCATGATGTCCGTCTGCGAGTCGGAGCCGTTGCCGTTGCCGTTACCAAGCGAGCCCATCTCCAGGTCGGAATTGACTTGGGGCTCGGCCTTTGCGCTCTTGGAAGGTGGCTGCATGGGCGCGCCTGAGCCTGGTGCTTCTTTACTTGCCATGACTGGCAAACTTATAAGGTGACCAATCGTCTAAGAAGCAGGACGAACGAAAGAATAAAAGTAAGCGAGTGTGCGTTGCGAGAGTCGAGAATATCGAGTTCGGAGAACCGCCGCGCCGACACTGAGGTTGGGAATGGCTGCGCTTTTGCCAAAGGCCGGTTCCACGGATCAATGATAATAGAAATAAGCATCAAAGTCAGAAGGTAACCAGAATCACTCCCGAGAAATGAGGCAGTCGTAGGTTGGTTGCGAGGTTAGAAGGAATGGAAAGCAAGCGTCCTTGCTTACTTTGCCGCAGAGGCGCTGCGGCGGAGCCGGTGAGCCAACGCTGCCATTAGGAACAAGTAGCACAGCCATGATGAGTTTAGTAGGGCCCCAGTCCCTCCCGCCCCCCCCCCCCCCCACCCCAGAAAAGCAGGATCGGCTGTCCGCCGTGCTCCCTCAAAGCGCCTATCTACGCCTATACCATGGTACGTAACACCCTTGGCACGTCCACTGACATCCAACCTTCTGGAAGTCTGGAGCCCTGAATTGAGCTAGATTGGACCCCTGCATCTTTTGCCATCCCGCATGTCCCTTAACCTCCTCGGACTCGACCCGCTTTCAACATTTCTCTCCAACGTACGAACTACACGCCACCCTGCAAACAAACGGTCTCCATCACTGGAAGCTCCGACTTCCAGGCCAGGCGTCCTTTTCCCGAGAAACAAAAATAGCGACCGAACTGCCGCGTCGCCTGTCTTTGCTTGGGATAGCTCATCAAAGAACCCCTGCGCGTCCTGCTTTCACACCGTTTCGTTTAGGCGCACATCAGAACAGACAGCTAGCCTCCACGCCCAACGAAGCACTTGCGCGCCTTGCCTCCAATCCCGCAGCAATCATGGATCAACTCACCAGGCTCGTGGAGCTCGTGATGACTCCGTCCGCACCAGTTTTCATCATTGGCGGTCTGATCGTGCTCTTCATGCCCCTCATTGTCCACTTCTGCCTCGCCCAATCCGCAACCTACACTGCCCTTCCCTCCGTCCTTCTCGCAGGTCCGTCTGGCGCCGGCAAAACCACCCTGCACACCCTCTTTGAGCGCCGTACAACACCCTCCGAAACTCACACCTCGCAGACTTGGTCCTCGACTGAGCTCGCCGTCGACGAAAGCCGCACCTCGTCGTATCGTGACGACCTCGACGCAACGGGCGCCACTGCGACGCGCTTCCTCATGGTCGACACACCGGGACACGGCAAGTTGCGCCACTTCACATTCGAGCGGCTCGCCACCGAGGGTATTTCGGCGTTCAAGCTGAAAGCTGTGGTGTTTGTTGTCGATGCGGCTGCTATTTCCGAGCCGGATGTGCTGGCCGATACTGCGGCATACTTGTACGACATCTTGCTTAGGCTGCAGAAGCGCGTGGCGTCTGCCAAGTCGGGCAAGGTACCGTATGCGATTCCTGTGCTGGTGGCTGCCAACAAGACAGATCTATTCATGGCGCTCCCCTCCAAGCTGGTTAAGTCGAACCTGGAGAAAGAGCTGGGAAGAATACGCAAGACAAGGAGCAAAGGACTGCTGGACTCAGGCGTGGGCGCGGATGGCGTTGATGGTGGCGTCGACGAGGCCGATGACTGGCTGGGTGAGTACGGCAGCGAAGAGTTCAGGTTTGAGCAGCTGCGGGAGTTTGATATCGAGGTTGATGTTGAGGCAGGTGCTGTTCTGGGAGACAAGCCGAAAGTGGATAAATGGTGGACTTGGATTGGTGAGAAGCTGTGAAAACACTTTTCATCAATGTAAATCATTCAGATACCATGCAATGCAATGGTCATTTCAGTAATTCATAATTTGATACCACGAAATAGGACGTATGCAGGTGATTCGTGCGGCTGATGTGCCTAGGAGGGGGTTCTCTCCCCACAATGACTTCCATTGGAATATGACCTGCCAATACAATCAAAGTATATTTCTGCCCCATTAGCATGTTAGGTATTGCTCGCAGCTTCACGGTGTGCGAGATCCATTCGTACCTTTTCTACCATACAACAGCACTTGCAATGTCACTAATCGTTACAAACTGAAAGGAGAAAAAAAAAATAGCAAGCCTCTATATGCTCTTCCCAGGATAAGTACTAAATGCTATCTAATTCACCCCAGAAGACTTCTTGCTCTCCGCCACCATATGCGTCAACAGATCCACCTTTGTCACGACTGCAACTGGCTTTTTGCCCTTGCCGTCCTCCTTGTCGTCCGTCACGACAGCAGCACTGTTGAACTCAAGGAACTTGCTCAGCACTGTCAGGGGCGTGTTGAGCGTGATCTCGACATAGTGCCTCTTCTTCTTCTTGTCCTTGCTCGACGTCTCGGCAGTGAGGATATCGCGCGGATCCGTCACCACCTCGTCAATCCTGCTAAAGTCAAACATAACCTCGCTGACGGGGCTGGTAGCGCTCGCCCTGCCGCGCGAAATGTATGAGAGCAGGTTGCCCAGAGTGACAAGGCCGACAAGGCGCCCACCGTTGGGTGAGAGCACGGGCAGCTGATCAAAGCCCTTTTCGCGCATAGTCTCAATGGCCTCGGAGCACAGCTGCGTGCTGAGGATGCTGGTGACGGGCTTGAGGCGCAGCGAGCGGATCGTCTCGCCACCGTAGGGGTCGCTTGTCCGGCGCTTTTTTTGCGCTGCGGCTTCCACCTCGGCGCCGTTGACAGACGGCAGAAGGTCATTGGCAGCGAGCCAGTCGTCGTCGGCAAACTTGGAAAGATAACTGCGGATACTGTCTGGCAGGACCACCACTACTGTGTCGTCGTCGCCCAAGTTGAGATCCTTGACCGCACGTACCATAGCGGACATGGCAGAGCCAGACGAGCCGCCCACCAGCAGACCCTCCTCGGCGATCAGCCGGCGTGCAAACATGAAAGCCTCGCGGTCGTCCGTCTTGTACCATTTGTCGACGATCTCGCGGTTCAGCACATCCGGGATGAAATCGTAGCCAATGCCCTCAACCTTGTAGGGAATATTTGCCAGCTCACCCTGGTTCAGAGTCTCGGGTAAAGCTAGGATACTCCCGTATGGGTCTGCCGCGATGATCTTGACGTTTGGATTGTGTTTCCTGATGCCCTTGGCAATGCCGCTGATGGTCCCGCCAGTACCAGCGCCTGCCACAATCGCTGTTACAGTGCCGTGCGTCTGCTCCCAGATCTCCTCGGCGGTGCCATACTCGTGTGCGCGCGGGTTATCGACGTTGGTGTATTGGTCAAGAATGTGTGCACGGGGAATCTCCTTTTGCAACCGCCTTGCGACACCAATATGCGACTCGGGACTGTCCCAGGCGGCCTGGGTTGGCGTGCGGATGATGGTGGCGCCGAGGGCGCGCAGGACAGACACCTTCTCGGCCGACATCTTTTCTGGAAGAGTGATGATGGTCTTGTAGCCCTTGATAGCGCCAACGAGGGCGAGACCGATACCGCTAAAAATTATTGTCAGTATCGCTTCTCAGGCTTTATACGTATACTCTTAGAATCATCCTAGAAAACTTGTGGCGCAGAGCAGACGTACGTGTTTCCGCTCGTTGGCTCAATCAGCGTGTCGCCCGGTCTTATTCTGCCGCTCTTCTCGGCCTCCTCAATCATCCGCAAGGCAATGCGGTCCTTGACACTGCCGCCTGCATTGAACAACTCGACTTTGGCATAGACCTTTGCCTTGATTCCCAGCGACTGGGGGATCTTGTTCAGTCGGACCAGTGGCGTGTGCCCAATTAACTTGGTAGCATCTATAGCACCAATTTCGCCGGTGTGGTAGCCGTTCGTGGCAGATCCGTTCGTCGTGGCCATGTCGGTGGTGGAGACAAGGTAATCAGACTTCAAGATGCTGTAGTTGAACAGGAATCGAGGATGATTGTAACTGGGTGGTGATGGAAGGCTGGACTTAGCAATATGTTTTTTTGGGTCCTGTAGGAATTACTCGGCGATCCAAATCGTTTATGAAAGAGAATGGGAAAATTAGCAAATTCAATCAAAGAAACTTCAGGGCGGTCTGGGTCTTATTACAATGGGAACGCGTTGGCATAACGCAGTTTTTACATAACAAGACACCAATTTCTGGAGGGGCCGAGAGGGTAAATGGCCGGTGCATGTGGCAGCCGTAACGCCACCTGTGCAGGCGGCTAGCAGCGGGGTGTGGTGATGGATTTCCGCCGACGAAACATAGCGGCCTGTCACGGCCGAGTCTCGATTCGGCAGGCCGATTACCTGAATGCTCGATGGTGCCTTCCGTGCTACCTGGGTGATAAGACGTGGCGGTCTCTGCCTAGATGGGTGCGTGACTGCTTTTTGGGGGGTTCCGCGTTACAAAGGGACTGCCACTATTTTCTTTATTTACGGACTGGCCGCATGCTAACAATATTTGAGCGAGTCTTGCCTACAAAGTGCGATAAACACGCAAACGCAGTCGATATCTGGACAGCAAGTCTGCCGCTTTGATGGCATCTACTTAGTTGTTGCACCCGGCCCCATAAGAGCAATGAAACAGTCCGCAGTACCTCACAAGAGTGACGGGAGGATGTCCTGCTGATCGGCCTGAAAAGAGCACATGTCTACAATACGTCTGCGCAATCCGTGTACGGGAGAATGCCGACGGTGAGGCCAGAAGAGGAGTCGTTGAAACATAAAAGGAGCAAGCGAACACTAGTAGTCGTGAGATACCACAACACCTCAGTAAAACAGTCCAGGGACACACGAGGTTTGCATGAAGTCCCTTCTCGTTTGGTTCACACAGGGTACAAATTCTGGAAACGTGCTTCATACCGCAGGCTGCTGAGTTGTTGATAAAGCCATTGTCGCTATCCATCGTAAAAGCCCAGTTTTGCCGACCCCGACAGCCAAATAACGGTAGATGTAGCACATAAGCCAGAAGAATGACCACCCTTACCGCCGCAGTCTCTGCATCTTGTGATCGCAATCATCGTGTCGGAAGCACAGGGAGAAGGCCAAGTACTGTTGTGATCGAATCAGAATCGTGCGAAAATTTTTGAAATTTTTTCGGCTGATGCTAACCCGCACATGCCAACATAGCCGCCGCAGGACCAGACCAACTCGACGCCGCAAAGACTGCCGTCACGGAGTGAATCTCCCTGATTCAATTCATTCCATTCATCTACTCTTCCCAGGGCTTTGGGGAGTAGCTGGGTGTGCCTATCCTTTTTCCCGCAAGACACCAAAAGCAAGACCGTATCCCATGCATTCGCCGAGGACAAAAACGAGAACAACCGTCGACAAAGACCGTTTAGACCTCGGTGGTGACCTTGGCCTTGGAGTTGGTGACCTTGACGCCCAGCTGCTTGGCGCGGGCGATGATGTCGATGCGCTTTCTGGAGGAAACGTTGTGGGCGATCCTAGACAATCTCAATCAGCATCCCAGTTCTCGATCCTCCAGCGAATCTTCCGATTGAGCCCTGCGGCTCTAGCAGATCGGGGCAACATACTCAGCGGCGTAGGTGCGGTTGTGCATCAGCAGCAGCTCAACGTCCTTAGTGTTGCTGACGAGGAAGGCCTTGTGGCCGGAGGGCGTCATGTGGCGGGTCTTCTTGTTGGAGCCATAGCCGATCTATATCCATCCCAGGATTCGAAGTCAGTGAAACTGATCATTGTCCTGCTCCAGCCTCGTATTTCCAGCAGGTCTGGATTCTGCGAATCCACCCAAAGGCGTTGAGGATCTAAGTCGGATTTTCGGAAGGACGTACCGAGGGCATGGCAATGGTGCCCCTGAATCGCCGGCGAACGCGGTTGTCAATACCCTTGGGCTTGCGCCATGATCGGTCAAGGCACTTGAACCGGTCACTCTGGTGACGGTTGAAGAGCTTGGTGCCTGCACACGCATACTTCGTCAATAAAATTTTGCCCCACTATCCATGTATGAAATCGTCGAAGGGGTGTTCAGCGATCAGCAGCATTACAGGATTTGACCTGCGAAGGAGCTGGATCGAGGTATCTCGTAGGTATGATTGAGAGTGTCGTCGGCGTGGAACAGGTATCGTAACGGTGGCAGCAGAGAAATAATGTTCGATCATTTGTACGTACGCTTCTTGACGATAGGAACGTGCTTCTTGGCGGCAACCATCTTTTGTTGTTATCAGTAACGCCGATTGAGAAGGGAAAAGATCGTGATTGGGGTTGTGAACAATATGACGGCGTACCTTGACTGATTTTGGTGCGGTTGCTGGGGGTGGGTTGGTGAGAAGGGAACGGTCGTCTACAATTGAGATCGCTGGGGCGGGCTGGTTGGGAAGTTTTCGCAGAGTCGCAGCGAAATGCCAGTGCGAAATCGAAAAATTGCACTAGCCACAACACCGCCACAAAGTCACGTGGGCCGCTCAAGATTGCCTGCAACTCTGCACAGCGGCGACGACAGGGTCGTCGACTTCTACTTTTCTAGTATACGGAACGTAAAGCTAGGCTGGACCTTCTAAAATCTGATTCCCTCGTCCAGTCTCGTGAATAATTGTAGTGCTTATGGTGAGTCTTGGTCACAATTTGTCGGACGCGATCGCTCGCCGCCTCGCTCCATGTGATTTCTCTCTCACCAGTCGCAAACTACCGTACATGAGTCGGATTTCGCAGGCAGAGTAGTACCGAACGTGCCTCCCAAACTTATACAATAATACTTTCCAATGCTGAACATGGACTGTTATACTATGGAAGGGCGTCGCTCACTATATACGGCATAGTCAAAATTAACGTTTACTGTACGAGACTGCACATCGAACAGTTTCGAGCTGAAAATTGCCTTTCCTTTTGCATTGCCGAAAGCGTCTATTCATCCCCCCATCGTCTATGACTATAGTCCTGCACATTCCTACAAGAAGCCGCAAAGAAAACGCCGTATCATTGCGAGAATTTCGCTCAAAGCTAAACATCCGGTCTGCACAAGTAATGGTATTGACAAACTCCTTGTTGTCGAGTCAGCGGATTTACTGAGTTGCACACTGCGTAGTGCCCTCTTCGCCATCCTCATCTTCCCACTCATCCCCTCCGAATCGAGGGTCTGAACTTGCGCCCATCTGCACATTCAACAATCAGTACATGTTAAAAACTGGTCCCGGCCCAGGGGAGTGCGAGTGACACGTACCTCGTCAATGTCGGCATCCTCTTCAAACTCAACCTCATCAACCTCTTCTGCCTCAATCGCTGGCTCTGGACCTGGCAATAGCTTTTGCAGAGCCTCATATGATGCATCATCGCTCAGCCAGCCATTCTCGGGGAACTGAACCTTCACAATCAGATATAAGTCACCCTTGGCCTCGCCCCTCTTCAAAGGCATGCCCTCGCCTTCCACCTTGATCACCTCGTTCGGTCTGAGGATCTTGCCGCGAGGATAGTTGATGCGAATTCCGCGTCCGTCCAGGTGCTTGAGAACCACCCGGGAGAAGCCGCACAGCGACTCGGCCAACGTGACATTTAGATCCGCAGACAAGTCTGCACCACTACGCGTGAAGACGTCATGGGGCTCCTCCACCAGTGTGAAGATGATGTCGCCTGGCGTCTGGTCAGGAAACTGGTCCGCCTCGCCTTCCAGAGTGATGCGCTCGCCCTGCATCGCACCGCGCGGAATGTATATCTCGATGGGCTTGATCTCGGTAGTGATGCGCTTGCCCTTGCACTTCTTACACCGGTCCTTTTCCTTGTAGTACATGCCGGTTCCCGAGCAATGGTCACACTGTACGTGCGCGCGGCGGACCATACCAGGGCCGACCTGCTGGAATGCCTCTTGGAAACCATTGCCCTTGCAACGGTCGCATGTCTGGGGCTTGACCTTTTCTTTGCCGCCACTGCCTTTGCACTGTGAGCAAACAACCTTCTTGTTGGCCGAGAAGCGAACCGTTTTGCCCTTGTATAGCTCTTCCAGCGTGACCTTGTAGTGTTGCTCCTCGTCGCGACCACGGCGCGGACGTCTTGGACCGCCTGGGCCGCCTGGGCCGCCGCCGCCCACATCCATGCCGAACATCTGTGCAAGGATATCGTTCAGGTCAACGCCTGCGCCTCCGGGCCCACCGCCTCGCGAAGGGTCGAAGGCAGCCATGCCATGTTGGTCGTAAAGCTCGCGCTTTTCCTCATCGCGCAGGATCTCGTAGGCTTGGGTGGCTGCCTTGAACTTGGCTTCGGCTTCTTCGCGACGTTCTTCTGGGACTTTGTCTGGGTGATGTTGCAAGGCTGCCTACAGGCGTGAGAGCGGTTAGCTGAATTCTCATCGCTGTCGCAGGGGCCTCATTCAAGCGAATAGAGTCACGTAATTGCATACCTTTCTGTAGGCCTTCTTAATCTGATCGGGGGTTGCGCTCTTCTCCACGCCGAGGAGTTCTAGGCCATGTCAGTTTCACCCGCAATGTTGAAGGTATGGAGTGTGTCGTTCGTACCGTAAAGATCAATCTCCTCGCTGCTGTCCATTTTGAAAACGGTTCACAGTGTTTGCGGAGAGGGTTGGGGGCGGGGGTTTTGTTGTAGCCGGAACGAAGACGAGTATGCCTCTGTGCAGTCTACAACTGGTTAGCGGGGCAAACAAACAGAGTAACAGAGATGGAATGTCCAGAAATTTTGTACCGGATGTAGGGCGCAAAGAACGCAGTGGACGCGCGGGGTAGAAAGGCAAAAATGTTGGTATCGGAGACCAAAAGGGAAAAAGTGAGAGAAAGAAGAAATGGGAAGAAAAACGAAAACCCGTGGCAGTGCCTGAAAGATGCAAGACGAGGTTTCTGCTTTGCTCATCAGCAATGACTAGAGCAACAACAGCCCAGCCAAAATCACAGCGCCCCTCCAAAGAAACTGCCGACAGGGCTGCAGCGAGTTTTCATGCGCCAGCCGTGCCTGGCTTTATCTCTACTGATACATAGTATACTCGCGACAAAACAGCTACATAGCAAATACATGCTGCTGGACAACCCGGACATTATTGTTACAGCCTTTGCTAGTATGCCATGTTATTTAGACCAAGAGT
This sequence comes from Coniella vitis, assembly GCA_011317545.1. Lineage (NCBI taxonomy): Eukaryota > Fungi > Ascomycota > Sordariomycetes > Diaporthales > Schizoparmaceae > Coniella > Coniella vitis. Next base: position 1,761,016 of record WUJK01000008.1, read on the forward strand.
TGAGCGTCAAGCGCCTGCCTTTTGCTGCGCCCGTCTGTTTGTAATTGGGGCACGTTCAAGGATCGCAGCATTTGAAGGGTTGGCTAAGCGTAGCATACCGTTTAGCTACGGAGGAATGAAACATATATATTACTGAACCCAAGATGAATAAGCTGCTGTATGTGCAGATGTGCGCGCATCTTGTTTTAGTTTGTGGTTCGGTCCTTAAATCTTGTGCAACCTTGCACGCTTCAGAACCACACCACACGTGCCGCTGCTCCGTTGAACATAACACTGACGCAGCCTTGCCGCCGTGTACGGTACTATGTATACATAGTACAAGTTATATTATGTATACAGGCAGAACATGGTCCACGCATGTCTCGATTCGCCAGATCCATGATTCGCCAGAAAACACGGTCAGGGTCTTCGTCGCGTCGCCAGCAAGCCAGCGATTACAATGAAAACATGAGGTTCGCGTCACTCTCGAGCAGTGCGGTGGAGAGGACACTATGGATGCTGGCCATGGGCAAGCCCAGAGGACCATCCTCCAAGGTACAAAAATAAGAATAATCACGATTGCATTCCGTAGAATGCTTTCAGAGATTAAACTGAAAAGAACAGATACTACACTTGATCTAAGCCATTCTGTTTGAGCGAAAGCAGTTAGTATGGTGATTCCCAGTAAGGCCATTCGCTGATGGTGCGTTGGTTTTGGGGGGGGGGGGTACGAACTGGCAAAGAGAGCTAAAGAGGGAAGAGAAAAAGTCTAAAGCCGGCCCAGGTGGCAGGGAATTTATATCCGTAGGTGCATGCGCACAGGCCACCTGCATCCGCTGTCTGCCGCCTTCCGAAATGGCATTATGCCGTGGTGCTTGAATAGCAACCGATAAAGGGAAGATAAGGCCATCACCGAAATAGTTACAGTTGAGGTCATGTATCATCCACCTGCGACGGAGAGCACTGCTACGAATCCTCATACATTAACTGATCCAGCAATTGATTTCGTGGAGGCTGCCATGATAGCCTGTAAATTATCAGTATGTGAACGTGTCCCATCAGTATCTCTACGCAGGCTTGGCAGGCATATAAAAACCGTCACCAGAGACTGCCGTGCAACCGGTACTTCTATAAACTGTACCCATGTATCGATGACTAGGTAGCGAGCGCTTTCTTAGCATCCCGGCAAAATGCAGACTTGCTGCGCACGCCGTGATGAAGTGTATATTCTCAGAAAGCGGCGAGATATCCATCGAGGAAAACTTTCCACCTCCTTGTACCGACTTGAATTAGTTGTCGTCGTCGCGTGGGCCGTCCAAAAACAGCTACGTAGTACCGTTCAACGGGCTCCGCCGGGAGGCGGTACATTTGCACCACACCTGTAATCCCTGGCGTGTCAAGACGCGATTTTTTGTCAGAACCAACGTGCCGCTCTCCAGCCATTTCCATGGCCTGCCACGCCTGCCACCGCAAATCATGAGTGGCCTTTTGCTCCTCAGGAGGCGTCTACTCACAAGAGACGCCTCGTTACGGCTTCCTCAGGTGCGCCACTATGCCTTGATCGGTAAGCCTTCGCAGCAGGGCAAGCCGGTATGGGCCCTGCCAGAGACGCCTGCACGGACAAGATTTGCACCGTCACCCACCGGTTACCTGCATCTAGGATCTTTGCGAACTGCTCTGTTCAACTATCTCTTGGCACAAGCCACCGGCGGTCAGTTCATCGTTCGACTAGAGGATACGGACCAGGTAAAGTCACGATGCGTTTGACGCTCTCAAACGATAAGATCCCACATCGCTGATCGTGTCCGCATGTAGGCCCGTTTTGTGCCAGATGCGGAAGCACGCCTCTATGATGACATGACCTGGGCAGGCCTTCGCTGGGATGAAGGTATGAGTCCCGCCATCTGCGAAGTCGTACATCACAGAACGCGTCCTCACTACTGACTTGCTCCGCAATACAGGCCCAGACAAGGGGGGCCCATATGGCCCGTACAAACAAGTAAGTGTCACTGAGCTGCTGGAAGCACCATGCACAGGTTGCTGATACACTCGCAGTCCGAACGTCTTCCTTTGTACCAGCAACATGCGCAGACCCTTCTGGACAGCGACCGCGCTTTTCGCTGCTTCTGTACCAAAGAGGATTTGGAGTTCAACGTCAGGGAGGCCACCGCCAGCGGCGGTGCAGCTCACTATCCCGGGACTTGTACTCACATTAGCAAGTCTGAGTCCGACAGACGAGCAGCGCATGGCGAACCGCACACCATCCGATTCAAGTCCGCCGAGTCCCCCGTCTCGGCGCCCGATCTTGTGTATGGAGCCTACCGAAAGAATGAGCGTGAGGACAACTTCATCATTATCAAGAGCGACGGCTTCCCGACTTACCACTTCGCCAATGTCATTGATGACCATTTCATGAAGATCACTCATGTAATTCGGGGCGCTGTATGGACCAACAAGAGCCTATTTGCAGCACGAGAGCCTTGGCTAATCAACATATAGGAATGGTTAATTTCGACACCGAAACATGTCGAGCTCTACAATGCTTTTGGCTGGCAAACCCCTCAATTCGCACACGTTGGCCTCCTCGTGGACTCTCAGCGACAAAAGCTTAGCAAAAGAGACATGGACAATATCGGCATCAACACCTACCGATCCAATAGCATAATACCGGGAGCCTTGCTCAATTTTGCCGCTTTACTTGGTTGGGATCCTAACCTGCAAAACAATCCGCATCTGAACAAGCAAGGAATTCTCACTGTGGATGACATGGTCAAGAACGTATGTCTCTGTCTGCTTTGTTTTTCTTCTCACCATCGAGATATCGATACTGACTTCTCTGGGATAGTTTACTCTGAAGTTCACGCGAGGAGACATCGTGGTCGACCTGGCCAAGCTCAAGTTCTTCCAGACAAGGTTGGTCAAAGACCTGATTTCCGGTCAAGATCACCCTCCCGGGACCCTCGACAAGTATATAATTCAGCCCGCTCTTGCAGAGGTACAGGCTATAAGGGCCGCTTCTGCGCGGAGAAGATTATCATCGCCCACGCCCTTTGAGATGGACAACGTGGATTTGCAGCGCATAATGCCCACCATCGGCGACAGTCCCTCGTCCAGATTCACGCTAGACGAGGACCTTGTCCTGTCATTGCTCAAAGTCTCGAAGCTATCAGTCACCGACTCCAAAACGTTTGTCCACGACAACGTTCACGCATTCTTCCCTATCTCTAAGAAAGCGCAGACTCAAACGTATCATGAGCTGCAGACTAGTATGCGTCGTCTCCGTGTCGTGGACCATATATCGAAAAACAAAGGATCACGCCATTCAGACATTTCAGACGTCCTCAAATGGCTCAGATCCGAACTATCAGACGAAAACACCCACGAATGGACTGTAGAAGCACTTGGCCCCCGAGTCAAAGCCTTAGTTCAAAGGATTGTCTTCTACGATATCAGCGCAGACCAGGCAATCGATCAGAGCGCCGGATGGAAAATTCTGCGTTGGGCACTCCTCAATGGCAGCCCAGGCTTACCCCTCGTGCCGTTGATGGTTCTATGGGGCCGTGATGAAGTAGAATGGCGCATCAAGCAGGCGCGCAAGGTGGCCGTCAGGGAGGAGGACAAGCTTCTACAGCAACACAGACTGCAAGATGTGTCGGAAAAACTGAATAAGGTACGCCCAGTCGGAGGTCAGGATGGCGATATAGGCCTCGAGGCTAAAAATACTGCTGCCACTAGGAGCGTCTCGAGACAAGACAGCAAACTCCAATTCCAGCCAACACAGGTGCAGGAGACCCGAATTCAGCAGACGGTGCCACTCAACCGGCGTCAGGAGCTGGAGGACCTGCCTAAGGGACCATTTGTTTCACGCGGTCCTCTTCCGCCTCTCGAAAAATCGCCGCAAAGGTCACCCAAAGATGTCGAGAGAACATCAAGGCTTTTACAATTTGACGAATGGAAATCTGGCATCCGTCGTCTCAACTTGGAGGCATCAAGCAGGGACTCTCCGTCGCGTGAAAGCTCTGGACACCAACCTAGGCAGAGAGCATCCCAGTTAATAGGGTCTTTTCCGGTCCACGACTTGGGCGTGGAGGCCACCTCCAGAAATCCCTTGGACACTGAGGAGTTGCAAGCCCCAGGTAGTATTGGATCCATGAAACCTAGAAGCTCGACCCCCCAATTACCACGCGAGCCATTAGACAAGCCCTACGTCTATCCCAGCCTAAGACGACTCAATCTCCTCAAAAACAAGCGGAGTGGTCCATTGTCTCCGGCGCTCACCAAAACTCAAGCCAGCATTACCGGTGATAGCCCCAGCTCTGGACCTCCAATGTCTCCTGAGACCTATGCAAAGCTCCTGAAGCAGAGGTTCCAGGAAAGAGGGGATTATTTACTCGAAAAGGCCCGGGAAAATGAGCAGATTGTAACTCCTGGTATTGGCGCACGCCACATACTGGGCGGCCGTTCGTGGCAGCGTGATTCCGACACGGTGGGGCAAGGTTTACAGACGAATAGCTCCAGGCGTGGCCAGAACCACTACCTAAAGGAGGACGACAAGAACGACAACGATCCTGCGCCGGCGTTGGTGGCATTCGGTCCGCCTACTAAGGCAGCCGTGCGCAAAGAGCGAAAAAGAGCACGCAAATTGCTGAAGAGGCAAGCCCATGCAGTCAAATATGCGGCTAAGCAAAAAAAGAGGATAGAAAACAAACGCCTCAGGATGCAGGAGAGAGCCGAACGCCAACGACTTAGGGAAGAACAGCGTGCGAGCGGGATATTGGGCGGAAGGAACCGCAAAGGATGATGAGGCTATTGCCTGGACAAAAGATAGGTATGACGTCCCGAGAGGGAGCGCAGTGTGTCTACTTGGAAACCTTGATGCTACAGGAGATTGACAACTTTACACTCAACTTGTAGCGATGCCTATGTAGTTCCCCAAAAGGGACAATGATGTACAATTGAACCCGATAACGCCATCTATCTATGCAAATTGCATGGGCAAAGTGGTTGTAGAACATGCTGAAAAGCAAGAATGGTATCGTGGCGTCATTTAAAGTTTCCCAACTCCATTAACAAATGAACAAGAACAAATAAAAGAGCGCCTTTATGCATCTGTGCCCAGCTCATTGAAGATCTTGGCCTTGACCTGCACCGCAATCAGGCCAGTTTGTTCCTTTGCTGCAATTTGCTTGCTGTCTCTTGCCAGCTTCTCGATAGTCTGGTCTAGAGCCGCGCCGCTTCCGCTGGCACTTGAGAAGACGGACGAGCCCATCTGGGTGTGAGCGCGGCCCTTGCGTTGCAGATCGCGGGTGAGCTCCATTACCTTGGAACCCAAGTCCAGCATCTGTTTGGATCCATAATCACGGTTGGTAATGAGCGGGTTGGCAGAAAGCGTCTGAACCCAGTACTTGTTCCACAAGAGGTCCAGCAGCTGCGATTCAAGCGTGCTCTTGAATGTTTCCACCTCGAGGCTATAATACCGGCTCGCGTGCGCGCCAAAGTCCTCTGCTTTGGCCATTGGCACCGTTTGGTATCCATCGGAGCCGTATTCGCCCGTTGGCTTGTAATTATCCGGGTACGTCCTGAAAGCGCCAATCTCGACCTTGCCGGCGCTGATGGTGCGGTGTGGGTCAATAACGACGGCGACAAAGGGGTCCTCAAACGTCTGCCAGTTGTGCTGCGTCGCAACGTCAATACCCGACAGCCAGCAGCCATAGCCTGGGTGACTGTGATACCAGCCGACAATATTCTCCTGGCGAGCTCCCTGATCGCGCGCGAGGGCGGGGAAGTTGACCATGTACTCGTTGGCTTCGTCATGAGCATTGACGCGAGTCTCGGTGCCGTCAACGGGTAGGCGGAATGCGTCGGTGATGACGAGGGCACCTTGCTCAACAAAGCCTTGCATGAGGCCCATGATCTCGATGTTACCGCCCGAGCGTGCGTGCATGACCATCTTGATGAGGGCGACAGCCGACACGCGCACCGTCTTGAAGTAGTTTGGGTCGGTCTTCCATGGCTTGGCGGCGCGGAGGGTTTTTTGGTGCTCTGGGTCGTAGAGGTAGAGTGAGTCGCGGGTTGGGTCGACGAGATTGATGTTATTTTCGAGCTCCCAGCCCTTGAGAGCCGAGGCTTCCATCTTGGATTTGTTGTCGTGGGATAGATGAGTCCTTGATGAGGCGATGGAAGGATGGCTGGAGGAGGATGGTGGAGGTGGAGGTGGACGGAGTGAAGCGGCAGTGCTCGTGTCAAGAGCTTGAATGTATTGACGTTGGAAGTTGGCAATGAAGGATTCAAGGCACTTCCAAGGTTGTCACTGTGTTGGCAGGCACTCGAGGGTCCACAGGTATGAAGTTGTGGATTGGAAATGGAGTAAAATTGGCCGAGTGCACTCTGATGATTGTTTGCACTAGGAAGGCTGCCACACTGCTAGGCTGCGCAGCTGCGGTACAGTAGCTACTGGAAGCTCCGTAACCGCGGGGTAGAACAGGGGTTCAGGATAAGATAACCCCCCCAACTGTTCACAGCCAAGATGCCCTGCCTCTTTCACAGGGAAAAGAAACGCCATTCGTCGATGCTGATTATTATAGCAAACAAAACAAGAACCACCAAGTATTAAGAGTTCGATTACCTTAGAGTCTCACATCGGTATCTTCCGAACCTCCTCGAGGGTGAAATACTGCCTTATATTGTCTGCGCCCAGCGTCTTGACCTCTTGGTCGAGATGCTTCCACAGCACGTCGCCCCATGTGTCCATTTTCTCCTTCAAGACAAGCATTTCAAAGTCAACCTCTCCATTCTTGCATTTGCGCAGGTAGTCCTCCATGACGTCCATCCCCCGGTGGATATCCTTATGCTGCTGTAACAGCTCTGCGGCCTTCTTGCCGCCCTTGCCGCCCGCCTGGAACTCGGGCATCTTGCGCGCCAGCACGGGGAAGACATATGTTTCCTCGATATTGTGGTGCATCGTCAGATGCGAGATAAAAGACAAGCCCTCGTCGAGGAACTGTCTGAGGCTCATACCTTGTGGTCTGCGACCTGACGAGGCTGCCGTGTGCAAAAGAGTCCAGGAATGGCGGAAATGTTCATGCTTGCGAATAGGCTCTTGTCAGCTCCTTTCTCTCTCTCTCTCTTTGCCAAGTGCAGGATCGTACAATGAAACCGGACCTGGAAGATGGTCATCCAATTTCATGGATACTTACAAAGACATCCATATGATCGGCTAATCTGTTGTACTGTCTGAATTCATGCGGCGTCAACGGCGGCAGTCGAGTAGCCTCGCGCTCTTGGGCAACTCCCACCGTCTTCGCTGAAGAAGCGTCCAGAGACACTTCTATCTCTGATGAGTTGGCCGCGTGGCCGGCAGCGGACGCCATACTAGACTCGTGGCGGTATTGTTGGTAGGCAGGGAATGAGTCCGTCAGTGCGAGTCCTTGTCTTGTAATATCAGCCTTGCCAGTACCCCACAATGGAAGTGGCAAGCTTGAGCTCGGCCCCCTCGGCGATCTTGTTGTCAGTTGTTTCCAAAGTGTCGCTTGTTGAAGAAAGACGAGGCTCTTGATGCGGGACCGCATGGGGGACGTTGTTTTAGATCAAGGAAACCCGAGTCTCAAGAGGAAAAGGAATTCAAAACAGGACTCAAGTCTTGTTTGCGGTGTATGTATAAATGCTTCTCTCTCTACTAGCAGCCAATGGTTATTTTAGATCTATCGCCGCCATCCTGCGACCTTTTTTTCCTCCTCAAGAAGGCGGTGATTACCAATGCTTAGACGTCCTGGTCGTTCTCCCAGGAATTAGTGGATGGTCCAGGCCCGTCCAAATAACCATCCCTCAGGGCGGGGCGGTTCACATACCGAGTAGGTGGGTCGAAAAGCATCCTCTGGGGCTTTGTGCATGTTTGTTTATGTCATGTGCGCAACAGTTCAGAGCCATGGTTTGACATCTTATCGTAGAAACAAGATCGGGGTAATAGTTCTGCGCAGATACTTTTGTCCCAGTAGAGAAAGGACCTCTTGCAGATAGCCAAGTCCAATGCGCCACGAGGGGCCAGTGCTAAAGTAGAAGCGATGGAAGTAAGTGCCAGAGGCTATATATTGGCAAAGAGCACAAGTCACCCGTTCAAGACTCACCATCTCTCGTGATCACGATTTTGAAAAGTGATAGCTACTTTGCCATCAGCTTCAACTTGCGGTCCGTAAATTGTGGATTTGTATGTACGTTGTAAACCTGCCTCTCGACATCTACATGCCATAGCCATGACCGGAGGCAAAGCGAGTAATCTGTATAGCCCAAAGATTTTATTTTTTTCTTTGTTCTCGTTTCCTCCATCATCTGGCGCCGTGCTTTAGCCTAGAATGTTCAAAGGCTCAGCATCAAAAGCACAGTTTATGAGACCGTGACCAGCATTTAAGCAAAAGAACGCCCCAAATGCAGACCCTCCCCCCATATGAAAGAACCCTAAGTATGATTGTAAACGGACCCTTGAAGACACCCAAGTCTCCTGACGATGCACACAATTCCGCCTCAGTTCCGTAATGTAAGAATGCTGTTCTGTTCAAGTACAATGCTCGGGCATCTGAAGCCTTCAGAAGCCAAGAAAGACCGCCGTAGTGAATGTGCCTACTCTGGAGAATCTGAAACAGATTCACGAATGCCCTATCAGAACAAGTAACTTCCAAGGAAGTCCGGCGCGTCAAGAATCGCAGCCTCCTACATCGCGGAGCCGGTGAGCAAAGACCGCGTAGCTGGGTCCATGTCACTGATTGACATGTCCATGCCCCTCGATTCCATCGCATCCATACGCGCCTCAACCTGTTGCATTCTGCTGTCTAGCATTCCCGGTGCACCCATCATGGGAACACGGTTGTTAACCATGTGGTTTTGATGGTTCTGCTGTTGTTGCTGCTGCTGTTGTTGCTGTTGCTGCTGGTGCTGGTTCTGCTGATTCTGCTCGAAGACGTCGAGGCGCTTCTCGAGGCTCTCAAGACGGCTCTCGAGCCGACCAAAACCCTGAGATGTTTCGTGAGACAAACGATCGATCTTGTGAACCAAGCTGCGAAGGCTCTGTGCCACAGGGTTGTTCTCCTGTCCGGGAGCTGCGGTAGGCACGCGGGGTTCATGGTTGTGGCGCGCTTCCTGAACAACAAAACGCCATTGGTTGCCCAGCTGTACTTCGCAGACAGCCTTACCGCGCCACGGGCAGTCCACTTTCCGCGTGCTGGGGTTTCGCTTCTTTGCTGTGCTGCTGTATTTAACACCTCCACGGTCACAGACCAGATCAAAGCGGGTCGGCTTTCCTTCCCGATAATTGCTCGATCGGAGCTTCACGACGCCATATCCTTGGTCCTTAGCTACTCGCTGCACGGCGGTAAGAAGATCTTCAAAGGTGCGGTAAATGCCCTCTGGAGGAGGTGCCAATGCGGGCGCAGGAGATTGAGGCATGGCCGATGATGAACTCCTAGCTGCGCTTGAGGGTCCTGCCAGGCTCCAGTTCTGAGGTGTCTGGGGTGGGGCTGGCTGCTTGGATGAAGCCACGTTGGAGGTCGGTTGGGACGACTGCTGGTTCTGGGGCGGGGGAGGCGTAGGTACGGACGCGGATGGAGCCGGCGAGGGGAGATTTGTCTGTAGCAAACCGAGTCGGTCAGAGTTCGAAGCAGACGAGCCGGCAGAAGCGTGCTGTGAGTGTTGCTGTTGTCTTTGCTGATCGTTGAGCTTCCGCTTCTTGGTCTGTCGCGACTGGGATTGGGATTGAGTTTGCTGGGAATTGACCGCTGTAGACTGCTGCTGCTGAGCTTGCTGCTGTTGCTGTTGCTGCTGCTGCTGCTGTTGTTGTTGCTGCTGCTGCGCTTGCTGCTGCTGAGCTTGCTGCTGCGAGATGGATGCCGAGGGAGCCGCTTGGTTTGGAGCAGGTAGGGAGACAGGCACGGTGACAGGCGTAGGAGCAGGAATCGGGATGGTAGATTGAGGTCTGGATGGAGGCACGACCTGTTGTTGGGGTGGGACAGTGGCGGTGGCAGTCACAGAGGGCGGCGGAGGAACCGTCTGCCAGCTATGATGCCCATAGCCTCCTGCGACGGCAGTATGATGAGGTTGCGCAGGGCCTTGAGTGAAGGGATGCGAGGGGTGCTGATGCTGCGTATGGGTGTGGTGTTGATGCTGGTGCGGATGGTGGTATGAGGAAGCCTGAACAGTGCCAACTGGAACTGTGTGGTCGTCCTGAGCAATGCTTGATACGCTGTCATCGGCCCAGCCAATCATACGGTCCATTGCGAACCCTCGCGTGGAGAGGAGTGGACCTATCAAATTGTGCGGTGCAAGCGGCAATTGGTCGAGCCCGGCAGGACGGCTGAGCAAATCAGGCCCTTGGACAGAGTGTTTTCGTGGCCCTCCGTATGTCAAGAAAGAGAAACCACGGTGAGGAAAGTCGGGTTTCTCGTCGTCTGTCGGCACAACGGGTGCTACAGCCTGCGTCGCCTTTATGCAGGACGTTTCCGATTGCTGCTAAGGCTGCTAAGGCTGCTATGAGGAAGACTGAAAAAAAAAAATGGCAAACCGAGAGCCTGGTGTCACGGTGCTGTTGGGGTCTCGGCGCGTCGAGTCCGTAAGAGTCGACTTTTGGCTTGGAAGCTTGGGAAAGATTGGAGAATACTGAACAGTCCAGGAAAACTTAGCGCTCGTTATCACGTGTGATAAGCGCCATTTTGCCTATCAGTCAACGCCCCACTGTTTTATGATGGGCCTGTGCGCCCCAAGCCCCCAGCGACATTCCAATACAACACAGTACAATCGGCAAATGCAACCTCGGGCTCGGCATGTGAATTCAACAACGCTGTGCTACTCAGCCTGTCCAGCATCGCCAACGCAAACGGGCCATCACCGTTTCTGCCACCGATCCACTGCATCCGCTCCCATCAAGCTGCTCGCTGCCACGTGTCGAGCGAGTCGTGATCCATCGGGTGAACATAATGAACAGCGCAGGCGACAAGCAGCCAGCAAATGCCGACTCATGGGATGAGGCTGCTATAGAACAAGCTTTGAAGGACCTCAGCAATCTACACTATCGCGTGAGACAAACCTCATGAAAATAGGGACTGAGCAATAGACGCGTGCTTACGCTATCATGCTCCAGGTCCGCCAGATGCGCTTGACTGTTCCCAAAATGAGCGAGCGCGTGTGCGCATCACGCAACACGGGTATGTTGAGCGCTGATTTGGAAAGGCCTATTAAAGTGGCATGGCAACTGACGGCTTCCCTCCAGGAGAAATCCGAGAAGCTATCAGTGATGCGCGCAAAGAGATCGATGACCTCAAACAGATCATGACAAATCCAGAGCATCAGAAGATATTTGAGCGCACTCAGCAGAGCCGGCAAGACGATCCCAAAGGCATCAAACCCTGGGACGCGAAAGACGAACCACACTGGTATGTTGCGGGTGTGTGAGCAAGCCCCTGTGCCTCCGGCAGCCGTAAAGGGGTTACAAGCAATAGCCATGTTGAGATGCCACTATTTGAGTTCGGCATACCTACAATAGTAGAGCTGCTAGCTCTTGCGATTTATTCTGCCGATGCTCTGTTGTGCGCAATTTGGAGCGGTTGGCCGGGTTGCGTAGGAGGCGAACTCCCACAAGCAACCAGATGCCAAGCGGTTGTTAAAAGCCGCGTCTGGTTGACTCGCCACTATGGTACTGTTTCCTCGGTGTGATGATGCAAGCCTTGGGCCATTGCTATGAGATATCAAAGACAGCCCAAGCTGTGCCGCGCGGCTGTGTAACTCTGAGGTCATATGTATTTCTATCATCACATTCCAGCAGGGAAACGGATACTGTTGGGGATACCCTGCACAGTCTTGAACTACTGCTCCTTACAAGCCTCTAATGATGGGATGGCATGGTAGAGTTACCCATGAATGTACCTTGACTGTTGAGCCTCCAGGGCTTGCGGGATGAGCCGGCTCCGCTGCAATAAGAATACCGCGTTAGCAAACAGTGAGCAGATCTAACCCAACCGTGTGACCTTCTCGTATTTTAAAACGAGTCTCCAATCTTGGGTGTGAAGTGCATGTACAGCGAATTAACAGTATGTTAGGAAGAGGTCTGATATTACTCGGTTCAGAGCTATTGGTCTGTCAACTTTCGATATATTGTTCCAGCTGCCAGGGCTGGGGGAAAGAAAGAAAAAAAGAAGAAAAGAACAGAAAAAAACACCATTCACGGATAATAGATTGCTTTGCAGATACAACCTTGAAGTGTTATATACGGGGCTTGCTGGCTCGGTTATAACCACGGCTTTGGGGTGCATTTAGCCCACCTTGGTCAGCGAGGGGTGAGCCACAGTCCACCAAAGACCGGTGCAGCTAGAGGCCCGTGCACACACGCTCCAGCCACAGCGCACTTCTCGAAAAATTACTCCAACACCGAACGCAAAACCAATCCACCTCCAACCTCGCCCGCGAAAAGAAGGAATCCACGTCTGGCCAGTCAATCTTTCAAGACAACCCACGCCAAAAAGTCAAAATGCCTGGCAACCGTGTCACTTACCGCCGCCGTAACGGGTGAGAATTTTCCCCGACCCCCAGCGACAACGATTTTGGTCAAAAAAACAAAAGACGGACTTGAATGATGGAAATGGGACCCGCAATACTGACTGAAGTTCTCCCCGGCCAGCTACAACACCACCTCCAACCGGACCCGTATCGTCAAGACGCCCGGTGGCGAGCTGCGTATTCTGCACATCAAGAAGCGTGGTACTGCTCCCAAGTGCGGTGACTGCGGTAACAAGCTGCCTGGCGTAAGTTTAGCCCCTCGGATTCATAGAATTTTTGGACGCATCGACACAACACCGGCACTGGAAGCGGTTTGAGATCAATCGATTTCGACGACGAACGAGTTCACAAGCATCATTGAAATTCGACAAGAAGACGACACACAGTTGCATCGACTGTGAATGATGGAAAGCCACTTGTTCCACATGCACAGCACAAATACGACGATCGCCTACACGAAGTAATCATTGATCAAGAATCGTAATCCAAGGCTGGTTGAGGAGTGGTTGCTCAAATACGCTACCAAGGGATGTGGTATACTCGGCAATGGCTAACATATACGACTTCTAGATTCCCGCTCTCCGCCCCCGCGAGTACGCTCAGATTTCCAAGCCCAAGAAGACCGTCCAGCGCGCATACGGTGGCTCGAGATGCGGTAACTGCGTTCGTGACCGCATCGTCCGTGCCTTCCTGATCGAGGAGCAGAAGATCGTTAAGAAGGTGCTGAAGGAGCAGAGCCAGAACGAGAAGAAGAAATAAATGGCTGGCACGACAATAGGAGGGTTCCTCAACTAGGGTAGATTCCGTGTCACGGAGTCAGGCACGGCATGGCGGATTTGGACGGTCTCAATCATTTCATCTGCTCAGGTGCTCCTTGTGACCAAGGGAGTGGGAAAATGGCTGCATCATGAATTCAAAATCAAGACAGCACACATAAAAGGGGCGTCACACAATCCGTTATTTCTCTGTTCTTAGGGCTTGCTTTCGCAATGGAGCGTCTTGATGATCGCAATGGGAATGACCATCGAGTCGTGAAAAGATACAGAAACACCACATCGAGTTCTCGCAGTCCGATGTGCGTGACAGTCATGACAATTGCTTTGTCGAGCTCGGAGGACGTATGCAATCAGAAATCTGATCCGGTCCTGGGAGGCGGTAGTGACTGGCAGGTTAGCAAGATTTAATGGCCGCCAAGCACAAATCTGTACTGCCCGGATTCACGATACTGCTTGCACACATGTGAGATTTGCTATGGTGAGTATGATCCTGCGTAGATGTTCAGTTGGCTTCGTTGAATGCTATATATCAGACCGTCATTACATATTGGAGCCCTTTGCAGTTCTTGTTATCATGGCCTACGAATTCGCCGCCAATGGGTTGCTTCCGATTTTTGGGTGGGGGGTCAGGGTGCTGGGTGCCTCCCCGGCGGCAGGCTAGCTCGGCCATGACGTGCAGCAGAATTTCGAGGTCGTAACTTCTCTCTTCCAAGAGTTCACCTCAAGTCGTCGAGGCTTGAACCACCCAACATGAAAAGCTGCGACCATAAGACATCATCTCGCCCATGATGGCTTCAGCGATTTGTTCAAGAGTAGTGCTGCACCGCACCGCGAGAGCTTGCCAACCTTTGGCCCGAGCCGCGCTGTCTGGCCCACTTGTAAAGCCCTCGACAGCTACTCTCAACCGACATGCTTTGCCACCATTTTCGCTATCATCACAATGCGCTCCATTTCATATCTCCCTCGCGCAGCGTTCCAGGCGCGCTCATAACGATGAGGTGATACCCGAGGGGCCCCCTACGACCGATTTCAGCCGGATGGATATCCTGGGCCAAGCGCCGGTACCGTCAACGTCGGTCGATATATGTTCCTCGGACGGATTCAAGCTCGACAGTGGTGTATCTATCTACCACGGCCAGGGCGTAATATTGGCTGGAGGCGAAGCTTTTGAGTGGGCGCCATGGGGAGAAGACATGCGCCTTGTCAATGCTAAGGGTCAATGGGAGGTCAAGAAGGAAGCATTTGGCTTACTGGATCTCCTTTGGCCTCGACCGGGTCTGTAGAAACTCCTTTGTCTTCTGGCTCGAGTGCTCAAAGTGTTGGTACATCGAAGGCTGACATTTACAATACCTACAGACCTACTGATACTTGGCCTGGGCCCCGAAATGAGGCCGTTGAGTCCGGCAACAAGGAGCTGCCTTAGCAGCCTCGGTCTACGCGTCGAAGTTCTAGATACGCGAAATGCGGCATCACAATTTAACATGCTGGCTACGGAACGAGGTGTTGACGATGTCGCTGCAGCTCTAATACCCATCGGTTGGAAGGAAGGCGTAGGGGCAAACAGATTCGACTAGAGCACAGAAAGTGACGCTCGAGACAGAACATAAGTCTAGAATGATCGTCGTGGGAGCAAAGCAGGTTGCCGGTGCCTTTGGTCAAGGAGGAGAAGCAGAAGTGTCCATGACTACAAGTGGAGTCACCAACAAAGCCGCACAAGCAGCGCCTGAAAGGTCGCACTGGTTCTGCAATGAGCAAATCACTGGTTCACAGCAAATTCTGCCGGTTTAGACCCGTACGAGGTAGACACATGTCAGATCGGTATAAACATTCAAATTCGCTCAATACGAGCAGTGTGGCAGGCGTCATGTCCAATGGCGCCAAGGCCCAGAACGCACGTTGTGTGATTTGAGCTCAGTGAGTGGCCCTGTAGCGCAGCATTGGGCCACTATGTCATCGCTCCCTCAGCGGCCGAACGCCCGCTATTTCGTAGGCCAGGGCTGCCAGGACAGAACTTTCCCGTCCGCTGATGCTTCAAACCTCCTCCCAAGTCTGCTTGGCGAACGTTAAGAGAAGTCGCGACCAAGTCCAGCAACGTTCCCTGCCACCCCTGCTGGACTTGCTGGGTCCCTTCTTTGCCTTATTTGGGTGCTTGATGAGCTGCAAGCTAGGCAAAAGCCCCCATAAAGCCGATCTCTTGTGTGCGCCAGGCTTGATCCCAGATTCGTGGGCATCAGGCATTCGTTGATCTGATTTGGCTACACGACAATCTTTTTGCCTCACCGGCATCCGCAAAGTTGCAATCGCTGGACGGTTTTCGTGTGGCCAGACCAAAAAAAGAAACTTTCCAACTGCTTGAGAAAGCCATTGTTTAGGCTTGCTATCGGGTGTCTACGCTTAAGCCGCCATTCATCTTATGAGCAAAATTTGGCACTCTCCATTACTCATTCGGACGCTGCTTCATCAAGGTCCAGGTTGTTGTGGTGGGTCCTTACACAGCCTGAATCTCGGCCTCATTATTTGCACTTTCAGTGCGTGACGAGGCGTCAGTCAAGGCACTCGATCAACCAGATAAGCAAAATTCATAGCCGACCATCACGATATCCAACGGCGTCTAGGCTGCGACAACGCCTGCCCAACCCTGTGCCTAGTCCTTTTCTATATATTGCAGGACGAATCCAGGTTGCGACATGGCGGGGGCTGTGGAAGACTCGCTTCTGGGCAATACCACCGCCCGCAGGCTTATTGCCAATTCAGCATACAAGTTCCGAACTTTGACCAAGTCATCCGCGTCTCGGATAGCGGCTGTGTCTCTAGCAACTGCAACTGCTGTGGTGCTGACAGTCTGGTTCTGGAAGCGCATGGTTGAGTCTTCATACAGAGTCATGGCAAGGAGTTCACAGGCTCGAGATTCGATG
Source organism: Coniella vitis (assembly GCA_011317545.1). Classification (NCBI taxonomy): domain Eukaryota; kingdom Fungi; phylum Ascomycota; class Sordariomycetes; order Diaporthales; family Schizoparmaceae; genus Coniella; species Coniella vitis. Next base: position 1,777,220 of record WUJK01000008.1, read on the forward strand.
GCGACGTTCGAGAGCCACGGTACGCCCCGGTGTTGTTTCTTCCTTTATGGGAGTCACGAATATAACATCTGACATATTGTGTAGATCCCCAGGCCACCGATCCTGATCTTCTCAGAAACAACTCGAACATCAAATCTTTCACCACGAGCCGCTTCACTTATCCTGCGGTGCGAGTGTTCTATAAACCACACGCGCGCTTCGACGAACTGCCCAAGGATCCAGCACCTTTACCTCTTTTGGTATTTATCCATGGCCTCGGTGGCTCGGTTGCCCAATTCCACCCTTTGTTGAACAGTCTAACACACAACTCGTCATGTCTGGCTGTGGATCTTCCCGGTTGTGGCGTCTCGGAACTTTCGCCAACAACGTGGGATGCCTATACGAACGAAGCATTAACAGAGTTGTTGGATGTCATTATCAACGCCTATCGGGACAAGACCGCCGGTCAGGGTGTTGTGCTTATCAGCCACAGCATGGGCTGCTCTCTTTCTGCGCGGTTAGCATCGCCACGCGCAAGCAAAGTGGCTGATCATGTCATGGCGCTTATTGCTATCTGCCCACCTGCTGGTCCGCCGACAGCAGAGCAAGTCAGTACCTTCAGAAAACTACTTTGGATCCCAACGCCAGTCTTTGACCTATGGCGATCTTGGGATGCTCGCGGTGGTATTGAGAGCGCGAGTGTGAGAAGGTTCGTAGGGGATGATGCAGATGTTGAATCGAAGCGGCTGCAGAAACGATTCAACCGTCAGAGTAGGACACCAACTTGGCGCAGGATGGCATGGGGCAGCCTTCCTAGATATGAAAACGGTACCCCAAGAGGAGGCGTTGCGGGGCAGGAGGTATGGGCCACCCTCAATATCCCAGTGTTCTTAATCGGAGGTGGGAAAGACCGCATCACACCACCAAAGGAAGTTGAGAGGATCGCCGCGTACCTCAAAGCCGATATCTCAACACCTGAAAATGTCGTATTGGGCTACCACCAGCCGATAGTGGACGCGGCTGCTCCAGTGGATACGTCTGTAGACATTGTGAAGTCGGTTGAGCACATCACGGACATTACAGAGGAGGACTTTCTGCGAGAGAAGAAGCACATGACCGACAGCGGCGAGGATGACGCGCAAGAAGATCCAACCACCCCGCACGAAGCCTCGGCCTCAACCGTGGGCATCCCACCGCAGCCCTTGCATCCAGAAAAGGTTGTCAAGACCATCGTGATTCCACACGGTACCCACGCCTTGGTCTACACGCAAGACTGCTCGCACATCCTCGCGTCTATTATTGCCGACTTTCTCTCCCAGCATGTTACCAACCGTCTCTCTCGCAGCTGGCAGCTACAGTACCTAAACAAGGAGGGCAAGTGGGAACTCAAGAACTTGGCCAAGTGGCAAGGTGTCCAGCCCGTATCAAAGTCAATAGCCGGTGTCTTTCGCGCCATGAAGACCATGCGCGAGGTGGATGAGGACCATTCACCGGCAAAATTCGTCGATAAATGGGGTAAAGTTGTAAAGGACGTCATCGACATCTCCAAGGACACGCCTATCTACGACCCAGCCGGCTTGGAAAGAGCAGGCGTGCGCTATCACAAGTTCCCGACAGTGTCTAAGATACCCCCTACGGACGCAGAAGTCGACAAGTTCATCGCGCTCGTAGATAGGCTGCGCAAGGAGCAAGCAACGCGAGCGGAACAGGAGCACTGGGATTCAAACTCTGAGCACGCGGTCGGCGTGCATTGTCACTACGGGTATAATCGGACGGGATACTTTATCGTGTGTTACTTGATTGAGCGGTGCGGTTATGGCGTGCAGCAGGCTATTGATGCTTTTGCAACAGCGCGGCCGAAGGGAATTCGCCATTCGCACTTCAAGGACCAGTTGTTTGTGCGGTATTCAGGACTTAATAGGCAGCGAGCGGCGCAAGACTCTTCTTGAGCAGATTGGCCCGTATGGCAAGTAACGCTTGCGAGGCATATCTCATTTGTTTCGCGATTCATCATCCTTCTTCTTTTTGATCTTATTGGTGAGATCTTTGGTTGTCTTCGGCTGTCTTCTATACCTCTACAGTAGCTTTTCATTTTCTTTAGAGGTGTTCTGAGGAATCTTGGAGGCTGTGGACTTTTCTTACTGGGCGTCCGGAATCCGGCTGGATTTGGACAGATGACAAAGTTGTTCTTATTCATTTCGGCCTTCATGACGTTAGGGTAGCGATCACAATATGATCTGGAAATCACTATATCTCCGCTGTTGTGCATTGATCTATGTACTTTGCCATCCGCTCTAGACTGGTTTGCTAGAGCCATTCTAGTTGAAGTATTTCATAAATGCTTGGCATTATGTCCAGGGTCCCTCCTACAAGCACCACCAGTGTGAATTGCACCATTTGACCACGTAACTTAAAACTTCTCAAGACGAAATACATACTATTCCCGGGTTGAGTAAACAAATGGCATGACTGTACCCCTACTTCTTGTCGTCCTTCACCCACTTTTCCAGCGGGCTGAAACCCGACGGGTTTGAGATTTTCAATCGGGCTACAACTTGCCGAAACATGTGAAGCGGGCCTGAGAATGGGAATGGCTTCATGGTCGGGGTGGCGGCACGTCTCAAATCAGAAAACATGCACGATTTAACATAAAACTTGAGCATAGGTGTCCTTTTCGTCTAGCTCTGCTTTTTGTTGGGTTTTCCTGCACCCTCGTGATTATGCAAAACAGCTCGTCACAGTTTACAGCTTAGTCAATTCAGGTTATCACCGCAATTTCTTATCATTTCACGTGTGAATAGCAGCCTTATCAAGCGAGGTTGAGGGTTCAGAGAAAAATGAAAATCCAGTGTTTCCAAAGAACATCAGAACACCTAATGCTCGTCCGCTAGAAGTGCTATCTTTTACAATATAATCGCCATAGCAACATGATTGCAACAGCGAATGCAAGTCCAAATGCTCATAAATATACTTTTCGTCCGGAAATAGCCAGTAAATATTACAATTGTCATCAGGTCATGAGAACGCGTGTTCTTGCTAGGGGTATATATGTGGTTGTGTCACCACTTGGCGGTATATGCATGCTCACTTAGTTGATCTCCTCGATCCAAATCTATTGTCACTGTTAGCAAAGATTCACCTGGGTTGATTCTTAGATCCAATTTGTCCAAACTTACCTCCATTTTGCCAACCTCCAATTTCTGCTTCCGTGCTTGCGACTTGACAGTCATCAAAACCATCTCCAGGTCGTCCTGATCTCCCATGGTAATCATTTCGCTGGGCGAGTCCTCATCGCGGACTTTGATCTTGAAGCGGCGGCGCAAACCAAACTTCTCGCGAATGCGATCAACGAGGTCAGGGAATTCGACTGCGGCTCCAACCATGATATACCGAACGTCATCGGCATGAACCTTAACTCTGACCTGTCTGACTTCAGGCTTGCGCGACTGCCCTCTTAAGGAACCAGACATAGAGCTGACGCCTCGTCGAGGGTTCATCATCTCAAAATCGTTTTCGTCAATTGACGCTCCATCGTAATCACTAGCGTCGTCTTCCTCGTCCTCGTAGTAGCGCTGCTGAGACTGCATGCGACGGCTTCCTCCGCCCGTTCGTTGCGAGGTACGCGAGCCTGCGCTGTACATGTCGTATAAGTCGTCTGGGTACGCATCATCGTCGATCGCCGGTGAGCGCCGCGAGCTCCCTTTCTGGGACTGGGAATAGCTGCGGTTTGAAGCTCCAGTGTTGACACGCGAGGGCCCTCGGGGCCGCGAGTCTTCGGGAGACACAGTCTTTTCGTAGCGACTTTGCTCCCTGGCCCGGTCAATATTGAGCTTAGCCGGCATGGGTTTGGGACCATTTCGGACGGACGCGGCACGGCTGGGCAATTCGCGAGGCTTATCGTTCTCCGGTGGCGGCGTAGGGGGGAAAACACCCTGATTCTGACCTTGTTGTGCAACTGGAGCCGGCACTGGGTTGAGCTTGCTGGAAAGGCCGGGCTTGACGAGGTTAGTAGCGGCAAAGGAGATATTATCCGTAGGTCGATCGTCCTTGACTTCAACCTTGCCGGCGTTTTTGATCTCGGAACCCGTGAAACCCGTGAAAGCATTGGCACGATCCGAAGCTGCAACCAGACGAGCCTTGCCGAGGTAGTCTTTGGTCTTCAGGTTCCTAACCTTGGCCTCATTTGGTCTATACACAACGCCAACGGGAATGGAGAAGACAGTGTAGCCCTATTGTAACGTCAGCATTTCACAGCCCCACGAAGCAGCTGGGAGAGTTTGCACCGACCTCTGCCTCTTCTCTAATCGCTTCATCAATGACATTATGGTCCTCAACAACTTTTTCTTTGACCGCATACGCGAGATCTTGGAGACCAAGATCCTTGTTCTGAAGGTAGATGTAGCACAAGCCGCGATTGAACAACACTTCACAAGAATACAACTTGAACAGGAGACCTAATTGTGCATAGTCGATCATTGTGTTGCCGCGAAGGTACAGCAAGGTGTCGTTGAAGTTGGCCAAGGCTTCGTCAAAATCGCCGAGCAAGAAGTTCGAGACGCCTTGTTGGAAATACGCAACAGCAAGGTATTGGTCAAACTTGATCGCTCGTTGATAGCAGTCCACCTGTAGACAGTTAACATCAGTATTGTTCGCTTGCGCAGTAGCGGTTGGAAGAGGGTGTACTGACAGCTTTCTCGTGCTCGCCTAGGGTAGCGTGGATGACACCCATGTTGAACAGAATCTTGGACGTATCGGCAATCTTCTCGAAATCTCCCAAAGCTTCGTCGAATTCATTGTTGTCGTATCGCGCGAGGGCGGCGACCCACGTCTCTATTTCCTGCAGGAATTGTCAATTGCACGCCTGCTAGAAGGATGTCAAGAACCGAGATCCGCTCGTGTCTCGCTCCGAGGTACAAAAACCTACCTGTTTTAACGACATGACTGTGTAAGTGTGTAAGAGATGGTTGAAGGACAGACGTTCAGCAATTGTGTAAAAGTCTCGTTCAAGGCAAGATGCAGCTCGAGCGGCCTCTTTTACTGCGCGAGAACCCTGGTCAAGGGGAGCAGGCAGGTATAATCGCCGACTAGTGGAGCCTCTTGGCCCAAAGACGAGTTAAGTAGCTCGCCCGTGCCGTCGCCAAGAGGAAGCGAGGAAGCTAAATGGAGATGCACAGGGCGTCGAGAAGTCCTTGAGGTGGATGGCAACCCTCGTTGGGATGAGGCGGCGGTTTCCTTTTGGCAACTTTCGTTAGTGTGACGTGAGGAGCAGTTGCAGCGGAGGCAAAGCCTTGTCGTCCCCGCTTTGGCCCAGGTCAAAGATCGTCTTTGCGCACTGCGCTGGGTGCTCTGCCAATCTGACAAGCCACTCTTGGGGGTTTGTTCACGCGGTCGCTTGGTCGAAGGGGTCAGGGGTCTACGGATCGAAGCAAAGTACCGGCTCGTGATCCTCTTGGAGCGTGGGCTGTGTGGCAATTCTTGCGGTATCGGGTGGGTTCACTGGCCTAGCCTCTATGCCTGAAGACGGGGCGAGATGTGGTGGTCTGGCTGGCGAGAAGAAGCCGATAACGTTCCCAGAGAGGGGAGGAGCACGGCTATAATTAGATGACTGTGCTCTTGGAGAGTTCTAGTCGGAGGCGCGCTGCGAGGTTGATTTGCTCTGGACGCCTGCAAGGTGATGAGGTCGGGTATCGTGTGCAGATGCAGATGGGTTGCAGACGGGCAGATGTGGATATGTAAGTGTGCGAGTCTGGTGTGATGGACGTGGATGGCGTGGCGGGGCGAGGTACGTGAGTACGGATGGTAGGGTGCACCAAGAAGTATTATCAGGTCGAGCGCGCAAGAGGAGGAGAGCAGGTCGGGGAGCCAGCCCCAGTTTTCCTGTTGTCTGCCTCGTTTTCGATTTGGCGATGCCGGAACTCGACTGTTTCAGTCCCTGTTCAGCCGACGTGCAGGCCCGAGATCTTCCAGCAGCTCGTCTGATGTGGGCGCACCGTGGTCTGTCTCTGCTTCTGGGCTGGAGCCAGCAAGAATGGAGGTGGGAAACGGCGGCACCAAAAGAGGGATGGGGTTGGTTGAGCGGAAAGGACAGAAAGAGAGCGGGTCGAGGCTAATGAGTGGACGGTGGATGGTGGATGGTGGATGGAAGCCCAGCGCGTAACCAGGCGGATTGATAGGGTTGAGGCAACTTGGGCGAGGGGCAAGAACAGCGGGCTTCGATTGGAGACCGGGCCCGATGCAAGCTTGTTTGCCTTGAGGCAGGTCTGACTGGCTGGGCCTGGGGGGAAGGTGCCTGGCACAGAAAAGCCGGGGTGCTTCCGTTGAAATCTGTGATGAACGATGACGCGTGCGCTCTTGCTTGCATTTAGGCTAGAAAACTCTCCTACCATGGATATGCCAGGCTGGCCAAAAAAACAACTGAGCACCGCCTGAAGCTGTTCACATCATGTCCCGGCTCCTGGTGCCGTGGCAGATGGTCCTCAAACACTGCGACCGCCCATGCTGCCCCTCCTCAAACGCTGGATGGTGCCTGAGCACCAAGCTTGCGAAGGTTGTGGGTGACCTGGACAGGGGTTTCCTACAGAGAGGCGCCAGCCGCCTGGGGTCAGGGGTCCAGCACCTGGGGGCGGAGAGCTTCTCGACACATCTAACGAATAAGGAAAGTACGCCGTGTCAAGGCTGCAGGCCAACTTTCAACGAGTCAACTGGTGCCGACCGGCTGCTTGGTGATCTCACTTTCTATGCCCTCAAGCCATGATGGTTCCAACGTTGAGGACCAAGCCTCGCATATCCCTTCCGTCTCACTTGAGCCAGATGCGACCCTGCAACCGAGATATGCCTCTTTCATTCTTCGGCAACAGGAATGCCGGGCCAAATCTCCCCAATATGCATCCTCGATGTCGAACAAGCAAAGGACGGTGCAGCAACATACGATGAGGAGCTTTACAACATACCATACCATGAAATCTCATCAGTCGCCAAAGGCGTGGCCAGTCAAGCAGGCCTTGTCGCAGGCCTTGTTGGTGCCCTTGAGGCTTGGCTAATCGGCCATCTCTGACAGGTTTCTCGACGATTCCGGCTTAGGCTTTGGTAGGAGTGCCTTGAGTCGTGATTGGCCAGAGTGGACATTTATCCCATACTATATGCTGTGATGTGTGTCTCTCATACGTACACGGGGGCTGTTGCTGACGGCGTCTACGTGGTAGTAGCTGAACGACAGTCGGAGCAACCTCACAAAACTGTCAGTGTCGGTTGTGCCAAAATGGCCCATTCCACAGCAGGAATTGTTTCTCGGCCGAGTCCAGCCAGTCGCTGGGGTGGCCTCAGAAGCAGCCTATTCTCCGCGGCGCACGTGTTCATGATGAAAGGGCAGCCAAGACCTTTTGCCCCTGCAGTAAGGTCCGTGGTGGCTTCTTAAGCGCCCTTTCTCGCTGTCGTTCCGTCTGCCTTCGGTCATGGTTGATTTGTACGCATTTTCTTGCATTTTTGGAAAAGGGAGGGACTACTCTGAAGGTGAGTAGGCGCCGTGAATCGTGTCGACGAAGGCCTTGGACGAATCAATGCACCCTTGGACCATCTTGAAGCGATATGACATGCCATTGATTGGCTGGCAGCTCAACTTCGACAGCTATTCTTGGTCTTCAGACCGCACTGTTCTTCTTTCCGTCTTTGCCCATTTACGCAGAGCATGAGTTGTTTTTGCCCGATGGCCCCAATCTTTTTGGATTTTTGCATGCCAAGGCGTAGATATGCAGGCAAAGAGCCAATATCACAATGTATTTTTGGCATATTCAATGCAATGCGATGCCGTCGCTCTGGTTGCCATGTCATGTGCATACCGTTGCTATTTTGAGACTTGGAATTGACTGGCCTCGCCCAGCATCCCGAGAAAGCACTAATTGGCCCTTTTCAGAATATAGTCTCCGTCATGTGGCATGAGTGTACTGTAGAAGGGCGTTCTCTTTTTCATTGGCAGAACGACTCTGCAAGGTTTGTATGCAAAGCAATTATTTTTACACAGTATCAATCAATTTTTCTGCAGATCCTGTCTTTGTATGCTGGTTCCGTGCTCACATTCTCCCCACCCCTCCTGTCTATATACTATGTACACGTCTAAAAGGGGAATGGATTCAGATAATAACACAACCCATTTCGAAGTTAGCTGAGGTTGCCTACTTCTGCTCCACCCTGCGAACAACAAGTGTTCCTACTACTATCTATGTAAGTATCTAGGTACCAAGGTAGTACGTAGAGTGGGCGGCGAAACCCGCCTGCGGGTCCAATGCAAGATCTCCGACGCATACAACCTTAGCACGGTACAGTGACAGTTGACTAGTCTTGCTTCCCACTCAGGCATCTGATGACTTCGCAAATTCCTTGCACTGCTCGCTGGGTGCTTGCCCTTCTCATTGACCCGAACTCTATCCGAGGGGAATCGTTCCATGTGCCGTTCCAGAACACCTTTGTCCTTAGTGCGTCAACTTTCTTGGATTGTTCTTTCTTTTACACTATCACCTGCGATCGTTTTAAAGCCCGAGTATGAGGTCAACCGATGAATTCTCGGAGGCTTCGAAGTTTCCCATGATTTCTTCCCTACCATGAAAACGAAGCCCCTCCCTTCCCCAACCACCAAAAGGAACACGAACAATTCGAATTGCTCACAGGTTCTCGTATTCGAGCCTCAAGACAAGGACCCCAAAAAAGGGACAACCACCAAAAGCTTTGAAATTTTGAAACTCTTTACCCTTTGCCCACCCGCCCCCGGCTCCTCAAGGAGACAACTCGAAACTGTGTTATCCTAAGTTTCGATGCAAGCCCTTTCCCAGCCTTCAAGACTGGGGGGGCATGCTTTCCCCGAAAGTCGCGTAATCTGTGCAAGAATTGTTTGATGACTTTGCATAAGTCCACCTCCCATGTTGTCTTCCATTTTCTTTTCTTTTACTTTTTCGCGAAAAGAAAAGACAGACACCCGTCCGTCTCGTCAGAAAATATATATATATATATATATATATATGTATATATGATGAAAAGCAAGAGGCAGGCTCGTTGAAAGTTCAAAACAAGGGCCATAATCTGTGCGGGAAGAACTACCAGTCAGGAGAATAAAATCCAAACGTTAAGGCAACTAGAAAATTGGTCAACAGCCTGCTTTTTGAGTTTATGTATGTGTTGCAAGCACCCATCGATGACTTGTACGTTCCTATTCGAATAGCAGTGTGTATATCTACAGACACGACGGCTTGTCCACGTGTTCCTTTGAAGTGCTGCTTGTTTGGAAAAAGGCTTCTTCTCGGTTGATGATGCCGACGGAGGACTGGCTGAAGTCGTGTCGATATCCATACGGGGAAAACAAGACAGCATAGGAGTTGGCGGGATCCTCGGCCTTGCGCTGGAAACCAACATTGGGACAGCAAGACTGGACTAGGAAGCTTCCAGGAGCGCTTACTTCTCTGATGCAAGAGCTTAACCCAAACGGATTAAGCTCTTTGTTAATGTGTGGAGCAACTTCAGCGTAACAGGGAAAACATAGGGCTCTCTATCATTATGTATGATTGGCACCACTATCCAATTTGTATAGTTGTTTGGAAAGGCAGGACTAGGCCTGCCACAGTGAGCCAGAATCTGGATTTGTGACAGAGGGATGGTAGTATCAAATGTTTGGTCAACCTGGTGTTGCTTGGACAAATGGTTGGTTTGTTGACATTACGCCCATGGGTACCGCTGAGTTTGGGACACGAGTCCTCAAGACGAACCTGATTTCTTGCTTGGCAAAAGCGGTATGGACCATGATCACGACATCTTGACTTATATTGAGTGTGTATCGGCCACCGTTAACTGGCTCGTCTTCTCCTCGCCTTCAAGAAGGGAACACCACGAGCAATAATTAGCAACCGCTATACAGAAAGAGGAAGCTCAGTACTTGACTGTACATACTCAATCCCGGCCATGCAGGCCGTCTTTCTTCAACGACATGCTTAGAAGTACGAGCATATATGTATACCACCTTTCACAGTCAATCCGCGGGTTGTCCACCCAGGCATGACCCTAGAACCATGCCCACATTATATGCACAGAGAAAACGCATCACAAGGACATGCCAACAGCACGTTTTAAGCGCTCTTGCTGACTGCATAGCCTATGGCAGCCACACTTGGGATCATCACATCTATCCAGCCACCCATCGAAAAGTCGGACAAGCACACACAAAGGTCCGCGGCACTTGGTCTGGCCATTCTGGTACCCAATGGGGTGGTTGTTGGACATGTGTGCACGGGATGCTTCATCACTTCCCATGCCAACGAAGCAGTGTTGGGAAGTCACTACAGCAGCCAAGGACACGATAATGCAGAACCTTATTTCCCCCCTCTCACTCATCGGACTACAGCTGTCCAAACTCGAGGCTCAAATCCGCACCCCTTTCACCCCGACCCACCCCCGCTCCCACTCACAGCATACCTTTTTTTACCTCATCCTTTCTCTCCTCCCACAGCGTTTTGCCCGTGCACGAACAAACCGTCTTGTCGTTATCCCACAGTCCTGCACTGCGCGCAATGACACCCACCACCGTGTTCTCATCATTTTGCAAGCCAGAAGCCCCTGTACCCTCCCCAGCGCCCTTCTCCTCTTGTCGCGTTACCACAAACGCATGCCCAATCACTTCCCAAATCTGCAAAGGCCGGTCGAGAAACGCCGCGCCGCGCCCATCGGCACCCACCTCGAGCGTGCCCACCTCCCCACGCACCACCCCTTCCGCTTTCAGGTCGTCGGTCTGCGCTGTTGAATGGCCCTTCCACACTGGGCCTGCTGAGGTGACACCGTCCTTGAGGTCGCCATATTCGCGGATCGTGGCCCGGTAGGTGCCGGGTGCGACGCCGCGGATGGTTAGGTCGACGAGGGTGACGTTGGGGGAGACTTCGACCATACGAGCAAGTCCGCGGACTTCACGTGGTGGGCTGCCGGCGTCCTTGTTGATCGTAGTGGGTGTTGAAGATTGGGTAGTATTTACCAGGTCAAAGGTTTCAAGGATGCTTACGGCGGCACCTGGGAGTATGTAAGCCTTTGGCATTTGTGACGTTGATGTGATCTGTCCTGGTAGAAGGAATGAAACAAGCCATGGTTCATGGAGCACATGGCCTGGATGCGTAGACTCTTGCCATCATATTGCAGGATGTGCTTGAGCCCATCGATCCATTGCGAAATATGCTTGGTGGCAATGACCTGATTTTCCCATGGAATATAACGGCTCTCCTTGTATCGCGGACGGTTGCAGGCAAGCAAAAGATATTTGCTGGTGATCCTAAGAAAAAGAAATCAAAAAATTCAACGAAGTGACTTACTATTTGACCCTCCTGAGCCGCGAAGAATAGCATCCCGTCCCGTAGCCTCAATGGCAGCAACGATGGCTGATGGTGGGACTATGTCACATATTTGGTGATATCAGCACACGGCCATACAATAACGGACCGCATTCGTTTGTGATTTGGGCTGTGCTCGTCCGGTGTTTACTATACCAAGTCCTTGGCAACACCACCCAAGAAAACGGATGGTGTTGATAAGAGCTGTAACGAAAGACAACAAGAAGGATAACTCGTACCGGTGCCCTCTATTTTGATAAGCTGGTCCTTGAGGTTGGCCTCAATTTTGGAAATGCCGTCGAGTTTGTTTAGTGAGTCTGAGACATCCTTGACGCAGCCTTCGCAGTGCAGCGGCACAGCAAACAGTGTCTGTCATCGGAAGAAGTTGCGTATGAGCTGCATGATTCCCAGTACGATCTCTCTGTTGATATGCGTTTGACAGAACAATTTACACCGACCTCGAATTTGTTATTCACTGCCATCTTGTGCAGACTGACAGGGTTCTTGTCCGTAGTTGCAGTGAAGAAGAAGGGCTGTTCACGTCTAGCAGTGTAGGCAAAGTATGCGCCCGAGCCAAGCAGCGCCAGTCCAGATAATCCACCCCAGATGCGAGTGCTTTTGCTCATAAGAGGCAAAACAATGCGACAAGATGGAAGCAAGAGAAGTCTGTGAGAACGGAACGGGCTGCTGCCTTGGTTTGAGGTTGGCTCTGGAAAGCAAGTTCAGCTCTCAGGTCATTTGCTCCCCACTTTGTTGAATTCGCTCGTCAGATGTTTTGGGCATGTTGCTTTGAAATAGCCTCCCCCCCCGTCTTTCCGAGCCTTGTGAAATGCGAGCGAGTTTGGAGCCGAATCGGCCGGGACCCAGCGTCGACAAGGGTAGTGGGGTCCGTCCCGCCAGCCGCCAGCGGAGCGGTTCTTGCTTATGTAATGAAGCATCTTGAATTTTTGGCGGCGTCTCGCGACTACGCGACTGTAGGAAGCCTAGCTGTGAACGACAACGGACGATCTCCATCCTTCCCTAGCCGGCGCAGTGTTTTCTGGAAACACCGAAGCTTCAGACACCAATTGGGTCACCCTTTCTGGAGCATTCCCTCCCGCCCACCTACGCGTTGATGAGGGGCGCCATCCCCTCGTAACACCGCCAGCATGTCCCAGAACGTCGGTCTTGTACGTTGACTTCGGGCCCTGCATCATCACTGGTCCTTCTCTTTGCCCTCACTAACACTGACTTGACCCAAAAACACAGACCCGGCTGGCTTACTCCCGTGTCTGGCACCACGTCTCCGCCTCCACTCCACACCCCGTCCTCTCCACCATCAAGTCCCCGCCCGAGGCCATCACGCCGCCGCCACTAGGCCGCCTGGCGTCACGCATCGCAACCCTCCTCATGGGCAAGCACAAGCCCATCTGGGACCCTTCGACCGACTGCGGCGACTACGTCGTCGTGACCAACTGTGCTGCGCTCTACACGACGGGCATGAAGAAGTGGCGCAAGAACTACTACCGCCACAACACCCGGCCCGGCTCCCTCCAACAAGTCACCATGGATGTTCTCATGGACAAATTTGGCGGCGGTGAGGTCCTGCGCAAGGCTGTGAGCGGCATGTTGCCCAAGAATCGGCTTCGCAAGAAGCGTCTTGCAAGGCTCAAGGCGTTTGAGGGCGAGGCGCATCCGTACGAGCAGAATTTGATCCGCTTTGGTGGGAAAACGGTCGGTGCGGAAGGTTGGGAGGATGTGGCGAGGAAGATTCGTGAGGCCGGCTATGCGAGGATATGAGTATGGGGGGTGAAAACCTGAGAAAAGGAAAGACGGGGGGGGGGTGCTGGAAACCGAGAAAGCCAAAGAAATGCCTACAGGAGAATGAATTGCTATGCTTGAGATGCTCATTCGGAATGGCAAAAAGATAGGGGAATCTGTCGCGATAATGGTACAAAGCCATGGACGCATACTTGTCTGCGAGTGCACCCCAACATCCATCGTGTACTGGGGCTGTCCTTTGCGACGTATAAGTGCAAGGTCGCAGGCCAGACATGTATCAGGTCGAATTTTCTGCTATTCAGTGCTTAGGATGTTGGAATTGGCCCGTAACGTCAATTCTATGATTGCAAAGGAAACATAGCCTAGTCACAGGCGCCCGTTCGCTCTCTCATGGTCGAAGACTACAGGAGCGTCCAAGACTTGGGTAGTTTACTATAGGTACACCATATATCTTGCGCATTCTTTCTGGTTGATTACCGATGCCCTCCCGCACCGCTGACAACTTGCAGACCGGCAAGTGGGCCTAAAAGGTGTTTGCAATCAACTATATCCGCATATTTAACATAGTGTGGCCCGCAAAAATATTCAAAGAGGTCGGTAGTCCATTGATGTGATCCGAGGGAAAAAAAACAAAAAAAAACAAAGAAATCAAGCCCATCGACAGATGATATGGGTATAAGGTTACATCGCTAATTGCTCAAACATGCGTACACCTCTCCTCGCGATATTGGTTCGTTATCCAAGAGCAACCCGGCCGAAATGGCAGTTGGTTCGCTGAGGTTTTTCGTCTCGTTCAGCCCTCTACAGAGCAACAATCTACAACTTGCCCAAGATTGTCCGAGCAACCTCGCACTTGATAAGACCGTTGGGACCCGATTGAGGCGCGTAAACCTCGGCATCCTTGCCAGTGTTCTTGAGTCCTTTGTGCCAGCTCAGGTCTAGACATGAGAATTGTTAGCATGATTGGTCTTGAATTGAGCGGTTGGGTGTCATATCAAAAGCAACAATTAGGGACAAACGCACCAATTTCGAAGTAGTGCTTGTTGGGCAAAGAGTAGCTCACGAGCGCCACTTGCGGCTCAACGTCCAAGATCTGCTCGCACATCTTGTACATGGTGTTTTGCACACTAGGGCTCTCCTCCTCGGCGAACGTCTTCATGGTAATGGCCCTGGCCTTTTCCCACGTTGCGTCAAACCTGGGCACGGTCTGTTCGACAGCCTTGAGCGAGCTGAACTTCTCCCAGGTCCAGGCGCAATCAACGTCGGTGCTGAGAATACGGTCCCACGTCTCGCCGAGGGTGGTGTACTCGTCGCGGACAAAGCTGTGGAAGGCAGAGCCGGTGCTCTTGAGGACGGTGAGGCCGACAATGGCGCTCTTGATGGTGATGCCGGCCTTGCGGTCAATGACGGCCTCGACGTTGCGTGTCTCTTGGCCGTCGCGGTAGAAGCTGTGGGGGTGGGGCTGGCCGTCGAGGACCATGCGGGTCCAGCGATGCACGACGAGCTTGATGTGGGCGGTGTGGATGTGGGCGTACGTGTCGAGGAAGTGTTGGCCAAGAGTGCTAGCAAAAAGCTCTGGCGGGTTGACGGGGTGCTCCTTGGCCTTGATGTAGATGGTGTTCTTCATGGAGTCGGTGGCCACGACGACGCTGTTGTCAGCCTTTGTGTAGCTAAGGAGCGGTCATGTTAGTTTGGCTCATCATTCGATCGGCGGATTGCCGTCTCTGAGGACGATGCTTACGATGTCTCAATCTCGCCTTCAAGCAGACATGTCACAGTCATTTCAGTGACAGTCTGGACGCCAGTGGCGTGGTCGCGGTGGACCTTGTAGACGCGGACATTGTCTTTGCCGTATCTAGCAGATGCGAGTCTAGGCATTGTAGATGTGTGTATGTGTCTCCGTTTGTATAGCTAAGAAGGTCGTCCTTGTATGTGTGTTCCCTTTGGCGCCTCAGTGAGGGAGCACAAGCGAATGTTCTAGGAGCAAGGTTGAGGCAAATAGCAAGTATGAGCTTGAAGGCAAAGGATGGCGATGATCAGAGAGAAGATGATGTGCTAGGATGGAAGGGGGGATCGATGGGCAAGACGAAAGGGGCGAGAGAATATATATTCCGCGCATATGGATGTCTAAGTAGATATGCTTCTGTCACAGGGATGCCACTACTGCTACTGAAGCCGAACTGCGTCCCTGATCCTACTCTGCACTCCCCGACGCCCAAAGATAGTGGGCAGATGTCGGAAGGCGGCTCAAGCCTGTTGCTGGCCGGGCCGGGCCCACTATGCTCGGTAGCCAGCGCCCAGCGGTGCCTGGCGCCCCTGTGGCCGGAACTCGCCGAGGGCCCTATGGCGGACGCTGCCAAACCGCCTGAGAACTTTGCATCCACGATTCCGAGTTTGGCCATTCAAGATGCGCTTCTGGATCTGAAAAAAGCAAACCAACTTCTGTCTGAGCTCGTGTTTTGTGGATCATACTGTCTGCAGCATGCAGCTTTGATGTAACTAAGTAAAGTACGTCCAGGTGTGTCATATTGGTGGTACATAATATGCACTTGCATACCACAAGCACTCACTGATTTGCCGTTTTACCACCACCGTCACCACCACCACTCGCGGGGCGGATAAGGTGCGTCGCGGCCATGGGCAGTTTGCGCAAACTCTCATCATCGTATGACGACCGTGCTACCATATAATTAGGGCCAGCACATCTTGCTAAGCTGGGCTTAGATAACGTGCAATAGATTTCAACAAGACTAATGCAATCTAAGGTTATCGAGGAAGTCTTCTGGACCCAACGCAAGCATTATTTTGGCTTCATCAGTATCCAAGCATAAAAGTATCTTGATTGCACATCTAAAATCTAAACCCTTTAATCGCGCCCTTTACCACGTAGCATCAGCGGTATAGTCTCTTGGATGAACCACCAGTAATCATTCTAACAGTAACGAAAATCCAGAAGTGAAATAAGAGGATATTATTGGCCATTTTCGTTGCGTGTATGTAAGCAGTTTGGTAATGTGTCTCTTACGAGCAATCTTGAAAGCATGTGCCAAGAGGTCTTGTGGCAGGGATCTATGAACGGGACGCTGCCCCAGCATAGCCCGCCAGCCAAGATCCACTGAGCCCCCACTTTCAGCGCCTCTCACAGTAGCTCACCCTCAATGTCGAGCCCCCGTGCGATTCGCTGCATGGCTGTCAACCACCAATATCCTTCCCCTTCTATAGCCATCACCACTACCTTGCTGGTCAGCCCCATATCTTTTCTCTTTCGACGACAGCACTTTTTGCACGACAAGGCTCCTGAGGAGTCTAGTTGGTCTTGCTTCTTCTTCTCCCTCTCTTTACTTTGTTTCTCCAGGGCTTGCCTTCTATTTCGATCCTATCGGCGCCCAGCTTCGAGCCGAGTCCTTAACAGTCTCTCTGCCGATAACCGCCATATCGAGTTGTGATAAGCCAAAGCCTATGCGATAGGCACTTGCCCTTCGGAAGAGCTGTATATAGTGTCTGAATGGCATAGAGGACATCGAATGCAGGGGCGACAGAGTTCGTTCCTTGTGGAGGACCGATGGATGGGCCCTTGAGCTCCTCTGCGGGCCCAACACTGAATTTAGCCCAGCGAGACAAGGAGAAGGCTTTCACCAACTTTCAGACTCCCTCAGGCGTCACCACATCTGTTAGCAGGCAACGACCCAGCCTCGACCAAGGCGATGGCAACAATCTCACCCTGCAGCCCCCTGGGGCTGCCAACGGCGTCCCCTCTGTCCGAACAGTCTCCTCCCCGGCCGCCAGCTACGCACCGCGCGCTGCTAGCTTCAACCCTTCTTCCATCGCCGGCCCCGGCAGCTTCAGCTCTGACTTGAGGAGCCAGATCGGTGGACCTTCGCGCACAGGCTCGAGACCTGATATCTACAATAATCTAGGGCCATTGAACGAAGCGACGGACGGCTCGGACCCAGAAAAAGTCCTTGCCGATCTGCGCGACGAATTGGCGCGTGAAAACAAGATCAAGGAAGGGAGCGAGAATATGCTAGAAGCCCTCAACACAAAGAAACCCAAACACGTTCGAGAACAGAAAGCAAAGGTCGAAGCGGAACTGAACGCTTCCTATGCTCGCATCAGAAAGCTCAAAGCACGCATAGAAGACATACAACAGGCCAAGACAGCGCCCATTACGCCTACCAGACCGCCTGGGGATCTTCCCGCCATGTTCAGACGCACGCAATCGCGACGGAGTGCGTCGAGGAGTGGCGCAGGCTCGGATCTGGATGAGATGGTCGACCCAACATACCGACTCGGCGAGCTGCTGCAAGCTCTTGAGATTGAGGGATTGACGCCCGAGTATTATGTGGCCAAGGCCAACGCCCTGGTTGCGCTGTTCAAGAACTACCCAAACATCAAGTATGACCTGGTCTGGTCAATCTTCGGCCTGAGGATGCAGGTCATGCTACTGAGCGAAAGTAGAGAGGTGGTGGCTGCAGGGTACCGCATGACCCGATACGCCATGTCAGACAGATCTTCTCTCAAGAAGATTCGCACACTCAATACCGATTATGTCGTCATCTCGTGAGTATGCGCAGGTCTAGACTCTGATTTTGTTCAGCACGCTAACGCGATTCTAGATCATTGATCAAGGATAGAAAAGCTGATTTAGAGCGCGAACAGGCACTCAAGTTCGTCCGAGCATTCCTCGACATCAAGGATGGTATCCGTGAGCTATCGCGCATTGTTGTGAGGACTATTGCCTCTATTGCAGAGCATGGCGATGACAGGCTTCGCCCAATATGCCTGGAGACATTGGCTGAAATACTTGTGCGCGATCCGCAGCTACTGCTTGCGTCTGGTGGCTTGTCTGTCATTTGTGACGCTCTAACAGAGGGGTCTTACAAGGCTCCGGAGAGCCTGATCTCTGCCTACCTACTCCTGCTCGACTCGCCGCAAAAGCGAAAATATTTGCGCCCGGGTTATGACCTCGAAGTCATCTTCAATGTCTTCACGGACGCTTTCCTCTCCAACGAGACCATCCTTAAGCACAACTCAAAAGCGATTTCGTCGGCACTCAGGACATGGCCTGGTATTATGTACCTGTCCATGTACAATTTCCGTGCCATTCGATCACTCATTGCCAGCCTCATGCTGCCCAATCAACAAGCCAGGGATATCATCATCGTCCTTTTATATTCGCTGCTGCGCATCAAGTCTCCTGCCTGGGCGACGCCATTCTTGGCAGGACGAAGGCTCACAACATATGGTAGAGTCAACACACTCAAACCAGCGGCTACAGGAGGAATTAAAATTACCCAGCCTCAGGTCGAGGATGACAGCACCGAACAGAATTTTGTAGAACACTACACGGCTCTTCTTCTGGCGATTCTAGTCAAGGCGGATCTGGTATCGACCTTGCTCAACCTGGCACGCAATGCTGAAGAGGAAACCATGAAGCGCAAGTCGACTTTATTGCTAGGCGAAGTTCTCAGACTTTGCAGTCGCCTCTTGCCTACCTCGTGGAGTAGTGACCTGCAATTCCTTCCAGATCTCTTTTCCGAAGCCGTAAAATTCAAGAATGAGTCGCATTTCGTCGCCACAGGCTTGATCTACCAGATTAGTAGCGTCAGTCGCACCCTCTATCGGTCGACCCCATCAGCACTGGGTGCTACCAGTTTGCTTTCGAACCAGCTTACTGCAGGACTGGCTTTGGAAGAGGAGCAGCCGAGAGCTACTAGCGCCATGCCTCACGTTGACGAGGGCGCGTTCCGTCAACTCTTGGTTGATTCGGGGGTGTTGAGCAGCAGTAACTATCTGAAGTGGAACTGGGAAATCATCCTCAAATTGATTGAGGGTCCTTTGACAATTGGCAAGCGAGTGGATGATGCCAACAAAGCTTCCAAATTCATGAAGAGGCTAATGGGCTTCTATCGCCCTTTCAAATACCGTTTCTCCGACGTCAAGAGCACGCGCAACACACAAAAGTACATCAAGGTTGGCTGCGCGCTGATGCATACCCTCCTCCAGTCCCAGCAAGGTATCGAGTACCTGGCAAATAATAAGGTTCTGAGGCAGATTGCCGAGTGCCTGGCTCAATGTGATCCAGTGAGTAACACAAATCCCAATTGAACAATTGAACAATTAAAGATGCTGACAGTCCATTTCACAGACGAGTGGAATTACTGCTGGTGTGCCGTTGTTTTCTAAGGACAGAATGACGGACACCTTGAGCGGAGGATACTTTGCTATGCTGGGCGTCCTAAGTGCAGATAAGAGAGGCTTGGAGATGCTTCAGCGCTGGCGGATGTTTAATATGATGTACCACATTCTCGAGCACAACCAACGACCGGACCTATCCAAGTTACTGCTTTCGAGCTTTGACTATAGCTTCTTGGGACACCCTAGAGTGTTACTCCGGACCGCCATGACGGCGAGCACCAAGGAGATTCGCATCTACGCCACGAACATTCTTCGAAAGTTTGTGACCAATCCAAAGGAGGGTACCGCGACCCATTCGAGATGGGCCATTCAACTACTTGTTGAGCAGCTGTACGATCCAGAAGTCGAAGTCAGCGCGACTGCAATCAAGATCCTTGAGAGGGCGTGCAATACCAAGAGTTACCTTGAGTTCATTGTCGCTTGCAGACCAGCTCTGGATCATCTGGGTGAAATTGGCGCGCCTCTGCTGCTGCGCTTCTTATCGACCTCGATTGGCTACGACTACCTGGACGGCTTGGATTACATAAGAAATGAGATGGACGACTGGTTTCTGGGCCGTAATGACACCTACGTCAACACAGTCGAGGCAAGCCTGGCTCGTGCGTTTGCCGATATCCAGGATGAGCCTACGAATCGCCTCAGTCTGCTAGATGATGAGCCAGACCCAGAGGCTGATCCTCATGTGCCACCACATTTCTACCGTGAGCTTACACGAACTGAAGAGGGATGCAAATTGCTGGCGCAGAAGGGGCATTTTCTCGAGTTTGCTAGTACTATCCGGGAGTACGGCATGCAAGCCGAAGATCCTGAGATCATGATCAAGGTCAAGGGCTGTATGTGGGCAGTAGGCAACGTCGGCTCCATGGACCGAGGCGCACCATTCCTGGAAAGCTGCGATGTCATCGAGCACATTGTTAAAATTGCAGAGCAGCACGAGGTCATGAGTATGCGAGGCACCGCCTTCTTCGTTGTCGGCTTAATCTCTAGGTCGGTCCACGGCTTGGAAATCTTGTCCGAGCTTGGCTGGGATGCAAACACTAATTCGATTGGTGTGTCAAGCGGCTTTTGCGTTCCTAACAACATATCCAAGTTCTTGTCTCTGCGACCTTGGGATCATCAGGTGGCTGGCTCAATTGTTCTACCCAGTTCGCAGAGGACTGAGAGTATGAAGGCACCAGTCATGCCCTCACGGCCGCGGTCTGACTCGATGATGGAGGCCATGGGAGCGCCCAGCTCGCTCTACGACAACGTCAACACGGGGGCTTTCGATGACGATGAAGACGTCGTTCTTGATCCGGATCCTACGAATCACAAGATTCTTAGCCTCTTCATCGATCTGAGTAACACTGTGCGATTCAGCAAGGCACGCAATGATCTTGTTGCTTTGAAGGAGAAAAAGCCTCAGGGTTTCGGCAATGCACAAGTTTTCCGACGAGTAGTGGCACTCATGGAGGCGCACCACTACCGACTAGCAGCGCGTCGCATGCTCGAGTTGTTTGAGCGGAACGTTCTACGTGAAGTAGTCTTTGGTGAGGATAGCGATGAGGACTCGGACGAAGAGTCCACTAGCCCTGGCTACGCCAACGCACGACTACGTCAAGGCCTACAGAGCCTCCGGGGCGAGGAGGGCGGTGAGGAGGGCGACTCTAGCTCTGCTAGTGGTGGACAGCGCATGGACCGGCGTCTGAGCGCTGGTAACCCAACCGACACGGAACCTCGAGAAAGGCGTGGCACCGTATAAATGAGCAATCAGGTGGCTACCTACAACGAGGCGGCGACTACCTGGGCGTTTTAGGATGCTCTCGTGTTTGCGAGTGTCGCCAGACTTGGATTTTATTCTCCCTCTCCCTCCTGCCCCTTTTCTTCTTTCCTTTTTATTCTTTGACACTTTGATCTTTTACACGCAACTGTACAATATCTTTCGGGCGGATGACTGCACTCTAAGTCTCTTTTTGCATTTGGTGCATATGGTAGGGGTTCAAGGGAAAAGGGGTAACTGTTTGGGCGGCGAGGCGTTGATTGAATACCCATTAGAGTTGGACCAGTCTTTAGAGCTGAAAGTGCCGCTCTCGCTAAAGGTCTTTTGCACCTTGTTGGCGAAACGCCAGGCTAGCTCATGGTTGCATATGACATGTTTTTGTTGCCATCGGGCTGGTATAAAGACCGAGGAGGGATGGCGCAGGAATGACAGGCGCCAATGGCCCTTTACTATGTATCATGCAAAAGCGGCCGCCTTCAAACTCAGGTCCGTCAGTACTTAGTTTTACTGCGACTCGGAGCAAAGCCTACGAATCCACATTTCCTCCATCATTGGTCTCACAGTACATAGTATTGTCGTGGGCTCTGAAAGATGGGTCGATTACGTGATGGCATGATGCATCTTGACCACCAGAGCCAGGAACGTTTGTCTTGGCTTTTGTTGTAGTCGCTCTTGCCCTGTTGTACCCCTAACCCCCCCCCCCCACCGACACTCAGCTCGCGATCATCGTGTTGCCGTCGACGACGCCCTTTCCGGTGTAGCCAGTTGTGAAGGACTCCTCCCCTCGTCTGGTTTTTTTTTTGTCACCAAGCTTTTAGGCATTTGACATTCACAAGATGGTGCAAAGCAAAGTGCTGGTGATTGCCGGATCCGACAGCTCCGGTGGAGCGTGAGTACATGACCCTCCACTCTCTTCCTCATCCTTCATGGTCGTCAGCCAGGCTTCACTTATCGGGCGCTCACTCGCTCACACCCGCGCCGCGACGCCACCTCAGTGGCCTTGAAGCCGACCAGAAAGTCCTTGCCGCACATGGCGTCTACGCCATGACCGCCACCACGGCCCTCACAGCGCAAAACACAACCGGTGTGACAGCCATCCACGAGATCCCGCCCGCTTTTTTGCGCAAGCAAATCGACGCTGTATTTGACGACATGGGCGTCGACGTCGTCAAGATTGGCATGCTGGCATCGACCGAGATCATCGCCACTGTTGCTGCTGCGCTGGCGGAGCATGGCCATTCCAACCGTCATACAATTGTCCTCGACCCTGTCATGGTCGCCACCACAGGCGCCGAGCTGCTGCCGCACGCGGCGCTCAAGGAGATGCGCAAGAAGCTGCTGCCGCAGACGACTGTGCTTACGCCGAATGTGCCTGAGGCGCGTAGGTTATTGGCCGATGCTGGACTTGCCCCGCAGGATGCTGAGATCCGTGGGGTGGAAGACCTTGAGGACATGGGGAGGCAGTTGCTCGGCCTGGGCCCGGACTGGGTGCTGGTCAAGGGCGGACACGCGCCTCTGCGGAGAGATCTGACTGCCGCGAGGATGGCTGATGAGGCTGAGATTGTGGTGGATGTGCTTGTCGGAAAGGATGATCAGGTTCTCAGAATCCAGACACCATGGAAAAGGAGCACCAGTACGCATGGCACCGGCTGCTCGCTCGCTTGTCAGTTCAGGCCCACATTTCCCCAACCGACTACGGTTCTTCAGAGTCTTAGTAAGATGGCTGGCAGACTAATAACTGAGCGCCCGTAGCTGCGATCGCTGCGAATCTTGCCAAAGGTTTGCAGGTACCGGATGCGGTGAAGGCAGCTTGTCGATATGTTGAAGCGGGCATCACGACGGCACCTGGGTTTGGCAAGGGCAACGGGCCGTTGAACCACTTCCACTCGACATATACACTACCATTCACACCGTGAGTCGGATTCAGTTGCCCAATGTGAAATCACCCAGATTGGCTAACGCGATATGCAGCGGTCGCTTTCTGGAATGGCTGTTGCACCGGCCGGATGTTGCTCCTGTATGGGATCGTTTTGTCAATCATCCTTTCGTGCTAGCTCTCGGCAATGGCACATTGCCATTGGAGTCTTTCAAGAACTACCTCATTCAGGATTACTTGTACTTGGTGAGTCTTGAATGGTGGCCACAGTCACTGACGGTTTGGCTAATTCGACCTCGAGACACATTTTGCGCGAGCAAATGCACTAGCAGCGTATAAGGCAAAGAACATGTCGGATATCAAAGATGTTTGTCCTGCCAATGCACCATGTTACTGCTTGATGCCTACTCTGACTTGGATCACCTACAGGCTTCCGAGATGGTGCTCAACATTGAGAGAGAAATGCGCCTTCACGTTACCTTCTGTGAGGGTTTGAATATCTCGCTGGAAGAGATGAAAAATGCCGAAGAAATGATGGCCTGCACGGCCTATTCCAGGTACGGCTACTTGACTTACAGACAGCACAAGAGCCTCTATCAAAGTGCAATCACAATTCCCTTGCCCTTGTGGATGCTGACAGGGTTCTTCTCAGATACACATTGGATATTGGGCAATCTGAAGACTGGCTCGCACTGCAAGTTGCTTTAGCACCTTGTTTGATCGGTTACGGAGCGGTGGCCAAGATGCTTCATGGTGACTCAAAAACGGTACGGGATGGCAACAAGTACTGGACTTGGATTGAAAATTACGTTGCAGATGATTACGTCCAGGCAGTCATGACCATCACCGGTACGTCTTGTGCCCAAGTTTCCCTCCTCTCATCTTCAAGAACCGAGCAACTTACTGATGGCAAATGGGTTAATTTCAGAGTTACTCGAGAGAAACGCTGTACTTCAGTCAGTCTCCCGTATAGAGGAACTCGTACGAACATTCATCCACGCTACAAAGGTATAATCAATTCCCTAGCCTCAAACATGTCCAGGGCTCTCATCTTCTTGGACATGCTGCTGACCCTGCCACAGATGGAAATAGGCTTTTGGGAGATGTACCCATACTGCTAAAAGATGATACGTGGGCGCCAGCGCAAGACTCTCGATTGGCAATAGATTGTTCGTTCTTTGCGAATCATCAACAACTTCACTGGTTCTGATTCACGCAATGAGCATGTATGCAGCTGCTCTCCACCCCCTTAACCAAGACATGAATTCTGCAGCGGTCTGTCCGTGGCTGGCCAACTGACCATTCAATTTTCAGCATGCATTGCAGGAGATTGACAAAAGGAACAGGATCCGACAGGTCAGAATATCTACGAATGTCACAGTCCCTGCATCGCAAGATCTCCTACAATAGAAGGAGACTCGTCCCCTAGCCCCACAAGCTTGTTCAATAGCATGCAGGATCCGAAAGACTGCATGAGGGCTGCGTGAGCATCACATACTGCATATTATTATACTTTCCAGTCTGGCCCTCTCACCTTGCCACTGCCCTGAATCTTGAAGGTAGAATGTGCTGAGATGGCATAGAGACCACAGTGAAGCAGCCAGAAGATTGACGGAGATGTGAACGTTCCAGGGCGTTCAGCTTCTTGAGTTCAGTTGAGTGCAGGTATTTATGGCGAGAATTCATTCTATACTGGTGCGCTCCTGTCAGCCCTTTCTTGAACCAAATCGCACTCACGGCCAAGTGAAAGCAGTTTCCTTCGCACGAACTCTGCTATACACCGCACTTTGGCATCAAGCGGTGACGGTATCTGCGCAGAGAAGAGAGACCTTGTTCTGGTTCATTGCTAGCCAAGAAAAATTTCACCATGCAGCTTGCTTGTCCAAAAGGGTAACATCGCAACGTTCCAATGCAGCACTGTGCCTCGCTTTGCGTTTCCCCTTGAAGCGTCCGCAAAGCAGAACATTTCTAAGGTTGTCAAGGATTGGTCCTTCTGTACGTGCCCGCATTTTTCTCCTATGATCCAACACATCCATTACAGAGATTGAATCAGACATCACATGTGAGGGAGATGCCCACCCACCACCCCCCCCCCCCCAAAAAAAAAGAAAATTGGCTGTGTAATTGTCTAAGCCTTGATCACCAAGGGCCTCATCAACCCAGCGCAGCAGCTGACTGAGGACGAGCCGCTATGCTGCTAATGGCAAATCCCTGATCGGGAGCACCGACCCAATCCTCGGCCGGAGCTTGGCTGTGTGGGAGTCTTGGAAGTGTCCTGAGTAGCCGATCTGCCGTCTTCCTCCCCTCCGCGTCCACCATCAACCCTGACCTGGCTTGGGAGGCCTTGCGCCTTTGCGGTGCTGTGATGGAGATAACCTCCTAGCGCCAATTTCTCTCTTCATCACCCGGGGGACCCTTGATAATTTTGCTCGGCTCTGTCGTGATCGACGACCAGGTCCTGGAGAGGGGGGGGGGTCTGCCGACAGAGCGAATAAAACCTTGTGTCGATCCCCGTCCGCGTGTGTCCTTGGGCAGACAAACGCCAGCCCAAACAACGCTCAAGAGCCGCGACTTACAGAATGCTCACATGGTATACAGCAGGTTTGATATTGGTCCAGACCAAAGAAAATAGGAAGAGGCATTTTAAACAGCAAGGTGCAATTTCCAAGAATGAGGAACGGCAAATCTCTGGAAGTTCTGCCCCAGAGGAACTATTGAATGAGAAATCTCCCACAACTGCCAGAGACCCATTATCATGTCCCGTCGATAAACCTGCTGTGGGAAGATGATCCTGCTTTCTGCTAAGGTCCCCCAAAATATCTCCACTATACTGCGCATGTACTCCATCTGGCCCCTTCGTACACGCGACCCTGCTTGTTGATTTGTTTTTTTTTTTTTGGGTATCAAGCCCTTGTTCTTCTGGATGTCTGTCTACTACTATGTATGTATCATGTATTGGATGCGTGTACAGTACAGTACCGTATGCACCATGCGTCACGGCCCTCCGGATACAATCCGCGGGATTCCAAGGATGAAAACCTTGATGATGACGATGATTCTTGCTGATGATGACAGCCTTTTTTTTTGTGCCTCTGCCTCTTTCTTCCTGGGTTATTCATGCCTTCCATCTGTTCTTGGTATTGTTGCCCACCTGAAAGGCAAGCCACGAGTGCTCAGAACAGTTGGCTCATGTCATAGTAGTAAGAGAGATCAGACGGAGACGGGGACACGAGGGAGAGAGGGAGAGGGGGAGAGAGGAAAGAGGAGATCACCGATCCAATCATAGAAAATTTCAAGAATCAATACTGTCCTTTCCAAAGAGGAAAACAGCCCCATTTCTGCAGTGTTCGTGCATTCTGTCATGTCGCAAGGCCTACCCTCTTCAGGTTTTAGTTTTTTTCCTTCTCATCCACATCCACCAAAACCCGTGCGAGCGGCATTCGCACTGGCCAAACTTGGACCTTGCTTGTATGTAATTATATTCACTCATCTTGTAGTCATTCTTTTCCCTTTGTTTCTTTTCTTGGAGGTCTTTCTCATTCTTCAGACCCCCCCGGCCCCTTTAGCTTGACACACATGAGAGAAGAAAAGCCATCCTAAAAACACCCAGTGCCAAGCTGAATAAATTGGGAAAAAATCAAATTCCCCTTCCCGTTAGATCGCCATGGCGCCCCTCTCCCCCCCCTCTCCCAGTGCCCCTAGCGTGATCATCTAGAGAGTCGTGCCATGTACCCTCTACTCCCACCCGGCACGGCTGGGAAGTCCAGAGTCGATCAGTGTGATCATTGAACCTTTTCCAAAACACGAAAGCACAGGCCAGCCAATGGACAGAACGAGGCTGGGGGCAAATGCTGGACGGCCGGGAAGGGGAGAGAGGGCCAGGCTGTCGACGTACAAGCTTCACTAACACTAGTCAGCCGTTTTGGGGGACCTTTAGGGAGAAGGGGAGCAAGACTTGATGCCCTATCATGGTGCAGGTGTTGGAGGCAATGTTTTTGGTTGTGGCCTTGAGCATTCAAACATCTGCTCATTTGGCAGGATGCCGCGCCAGAAGATAGGAAACGGGCTTGTTTACGTTTACGGAAGTGGATGGCAAGGGAAAAAAAAAAAAAAAAAAAAGGTCCAAGGTCTGCCGGCCCCCTCCCCGGACCACTCAGTGACCCAGATATGAGATTACCTGCTGTGCTTGCATGGGCAGAAACGCGATGAGGAAGTGGACGCCTGGGGGCATCGCCGGTGGAAGCAAAGAGGAGCATGTGCGAGCGCAAACACTGTATAATCTGGCCCGACACAATCGAGTCACCCTCGGCGAACTACCGGCATGCGAGCACTTCTGCGGCCATGTTTTGTTAGGCTTTCTGCTGAGGGGATTGAAGCTGGAGTAACAGGCACTTCAACCCTGGATAGAGCTCCTGTATCGAATGATTTCGACTGTCGGATATGGCTAGTGGGCGAGATGCCTTTGCACAACCATGAAGCATGCAACCTGGCCAGCCCGCCGTTGCCGTTTTCGATGGAAAAAAGAAGCGAAAAGAGGGCACGAAGCGCAAAGCGGCAGTGGTGAGGCTGTCACAAGGCAACACTCAGCACAGAACGAACGGGTTGGAGCTTGCGCTGTTTCCATGTGTTCGGACTTCGGAAAACGTCGAGTTGCGAGTCTGCTCGTCACTGATCCGGTTTCTTCGTGGATCGAAACAAAAGCAGACGGCTTGTTCCACCAGTTTGTATCAAATGCACTCTCGTTCTTGCAGACGACATGGACAATTAAACATTGAAAACAAGGCAGCAAAAGCGTACTATCCAATTTAGAGGGTGATTTGACAAGCGCGCCGTCGCATAACTATAGTACACCATCGCCATGATGGCGGGAGCTAAACGCAGACGAGACCTCCAAGTCAGATGCAGTCGACTGGGGCCAAACGGGACCCAAAGGCAAGAGGCCCAACCCAAATAGTAGTAGTAGCAGTTCCTTCGTGATGTACCTGCTATGCTATGCAGCGCTTGGGGTGCGCAGGCAGTCGCAGGCAGTCGCAGGCAGTCGCAGACTTGTCGATGGAGTCGCACGTTTCGGGGCCCCGTCTCCCCCTTCCCTCAGCAGCCATCTATCTATCCACCAGCCATCAGACAGGCTCCTGATTGAGTCGTCCTTTTGGCTGGCGCTTTTCTTCCCTACCCCTCGCTCCTCTGCCCTCAGCATAGTACCTTCCTAACCCCGCAAGGAAAAACTGGTGTGTCGCCGGAAAAGGTTCAGCGCGGTGGCGGGAAGCGGTTCGCGGTGCTGCGGAGTTCTTTCTCTCTCTGTGTGTGTGTCTCTCACATGACTGCTATGTACTTCTCCATACTAATGCAGTGAGCTCATTAGTCACCAATGTCGTTCCATCGAGACTTAAGTTCAACATTACGTGATCAGGCAACCGCGCTGCTGAGCTTGCCGCGTTACGAGTCCCCACGGCTCAAATTGTTGGTCACGGGCCCCCCGGGGGGGGGGGGTGAACCTTGGGGATCCAGACTGCCAGACTACGCTCTGTTGAGAACAAGTTTGCTCATCATCGAATGGGTCAAAGCCCCCGGCTCACTTGTCTACAAGTCAGGGTCTTGTGGTCTCCTTTCGGTAGTTGGCGAGCAGGATTGCCGAATCATTTTTCCTATGCCTATTTCCTGGGCCTTCCCATGTGAAGGACAGGAGGAAGCGTGTCGTTGGGAATCCCCGTGCTGCTCTGTGTCCACGTATTTCGTTAGTGCGCCTTCACCATCTTCCTCTCTCTCGCCAACGTTGGCTAATTAGTCGGTAAACGTGCGTAGTGAGAAACAAGCACACAACTAGCAAGGCAGACTGAACTGGTCTACCAAACAGTCGGTGAAAAAAAAAGGGCCCCAAAACTAAGAGACTTCAGTGCCATCACAGTAGCCCAGCGCTACTCTCAGATGACAGGTAAAACCGTCTCAGCCTATACTCTAGGAGGAGCAAAAGAATCGCGAGACTCGGATGGCCCCATACCACAACGGGCAAAGTTGAGTTACGCACCCGGGGGGCTCTTTTGCTTTCCCTCGTCTCGCTCTCCTTCTCTCAGTCAGCCAGGCAGGCAGTCTTTCTCTCATTCTCTCTGTCTCTCTGCCTTTATCTCTGTTTCCTCTTAGAGCGAATCCGCATTCTGTCTCCCAAAAAAAAAAAAAAAAAAAGGCACCCAAAAGACGAACGGACGAACTGCATCTGCTGCACCAAATCTAGCAAACTAACACATTTACGGACCTACTAGGCCAGTACCGCCAAAAGGGGCCCTAGTAAAGCAAGGTTCCTCTTGTCCGCCCAAACCCCCGATCTGTCCCCTTTCTCACTAAAAAAAGAGAACAACTGGCGCCGGCGTCCTTGGGGTAGTAGTCGTAGTAGTAGCATGGTTTTCATGAGATGACATGTGGAGCTCCGGAGGGATTCAGAAAATAAGGGCCAGTCTCTCTGCCAACGTCACATCAGTGATATGCAAGTTCAACTGCTCCACCAAGTTGAGGAGCAAAGTCCCAAAAGCCCGCACACACAAGAAGGCCAACGCTCAGAAAGAGGGCACATGAGTCAGGAGAGAGGAAGAGGAGAAAAGAGGGAGGAGAGAAAATGCATACACGGAAAGCCGAAGCAGCGAACATGTGACTTGGCATTCGCCGAGAGATGCCATGGCTACTATGTACTAGGCTGGTGCACGTCACAAACTCAAAAAGACCAGCCGCGGGGCCAAGATGAGAGCCAGAAGCCGTGATATCATCACAACCACCACCGCCACCACCGCCACCACCACCACCATTACCTGAAGAGCCCAGTCCCAGCACTCTCGCATCCTCACGGGAGACGGGCGCGCAAGTATGATAGGCGCTCTTCCTCACCTTTCACTCTTGACCAGTTAGCCCAAAGAGGAACCAGCCAGTAGCTTAGCCTTAAAAAAAACCACCAAAAAACCAACCCATTAATCTGCTTATGGTTGCTTCTCAGAGGGTGTTGGTTCAATGAAAAGGATATAAAGCTCACCCATGGCAATAACAAATCTCTTGTCCCCTCTCTCTTTCTTGCAGTCTTGTCATCTCCTCGTTGATTGCGATTGTCCTTTTGGTCCTCTTTTGGGGCCGAGGGGGGCGCATGAAGGGAGGCCGCTTGGGGGACGACCCAGACCGGGTGCCTCCCTCTCTCCCGCCAGCAAGCAGGCTGGAGAGCAGGAGAACAGAGCAGAAGACATGGCCCCCCTCCTCTACTCACCCGGAAGTGCGGAAGGAGGCGTATCAAGAAGATCGATCGGCTGGATTCCCCGGAGAGAGAGACGGGGGGCCATGGCGTTGATTGTGGATAGTGGGTTGCCCAATATGTACTCAGGGTACACACTGTACTTGGGAAAGCAAAGCCGTCCAAGAATGGATGTACTGTCCGTGTATGCTTGGATTCCCAATACTATTATGATACCACCAGAAGTTGAGCCAAGACTGCAGCATGGTGATCCTACCTCCCCAGGCTCCCCTGTTCGCCAACGCAAAAGCCGCGGCCACCCGCACCGTAGGGGTCTCCTTGGCTGATGAGCGGCTGGTCCTCCGTCTTGGGCGGGGGGGTTTCGAGGAAGATGGGCTGGTTCTGCCGTTCTGCGAGTCTTGCGTCTTGCGTCGTTTGTTGAGTGTGCGCACAGAGTAGCAGTCTTTGCTCAAGTGTTGTCTTCTACAGTCTAGACAAGACACAATCATCAGACGACTACACAGCGACTGGCTCCAAAAGATAAGACGGCACTTACTACTGACTTCAATCTCTTCCCTGGGCCCCGTTCGCGACGCTTCATCTCAACTTTCCTGATGATCCAAATGTGGATTGTGCCATGGCCCAAGCAAGAGCAGCCAGATTCTAGGCACCTCCCTGGATCACGAGTCGTGACGTCGACAGGCAAAGGAGAAAGGAAGGAGCAGCGAGTACGAGCACATCCATTTCAGTTGGAAATTCTTTTTCTTTTTTGGAATAATATATTAATAATAATAATAATAATTCAATCCTCTTTGATTTTAACCTGTGCTTTTACGAAGAATCAATTAAAAAAAAAAAAAAGACAGGAAATAAGTAAGGATGGAGTGTAAACAAGAGAATCTCACATTCCCTCTTTCCCCACTTCAAGTTGCGTCTCGATGCCCCATGAATGAGGCGGCTGGACGGCAAGCAAACGCACAGTGTGGCTATGGCCTGGCCCGCTACCAAAAAAGCCTGGTTTGCCTTGGTCCGGGAAAGACGCCGGAACCTTTGGCTCTTTGTTGGATCTTTCAAGGGGCCAAGTTTGAATCGCTAGCTAGCATCGCCCTTCCGGATGCTGATCCGGGACTTCTCCAGACCATGTTTTTTTTTTTTTTTTCTTCTTCTTTTTTTCTTCTCTTGTTATTTGTTTTTTTTTTCCCCAAGGGTTCCAGGGGCATCGACAGGCTAGCTGAGTCGTGCTGCGGTCCAGGCTCTCCCTCCTTGTGCCCGTCTCGACTGATGTACGTGCGCTCCCAAAAGAGACAGAGCGCGAGAGGCTGAGACGGAAAACGTGAGGAAAAGACCCTGGAAAGCAAGCACCGGCATATTGACTTGTCCCTGAGCAATAAGATGTGCATTATAGGGTCTCCCTCGTGCTCCATAAGCACGTTGCCGCGGAGTACTTTAACTTATACTATGTACATAGTAGGAAGAAGAGGCGGGGAGGCAATTTTGGCACCCTGATTTGCTGTGTAGCAGCACATATACTAATACGCCTGTAGTAAGGAAGTACTATAGATCAATTGCATAGTCTACAGTTTGACGTTACGCTAATGAATGTGGCACTCGACCAATAAGTTCACCGTGTTGTACAGTATGAGGGATTTGAGGGCCCGTCATGACCCGTGACGCTCTGCAAAATGCTACATAGTATGCTTGATCGCTTTTGTCTGTATGAATTATATAGCACATCGAGTGCACCCAAGAAACCAGGGAAAAGGGAAGAAAAAGGGTCTACAACGGGTGGTTATACGAACTATCACAATTCTGGTCTAGTAAAAAAAAGATACAACGAAAAAAAAAAAAAAAAAGGGGGGGGGGGTGCAGGAAAGACAAAGAGGGGCAGAGATTGGACGAATGGGCGAGACAATTTTTTTTAATTCCCTTCTTTTTCTCCTTGGACAGTCAGTTTCTCCCCGGCAAAGACGCGGTCCCAGGTCCTCCTATAGTGACATGTGCAAACCCTCTTCACATGTACCTGGCTGGACGTGCGTTGTCGAAGGAAGAGGGACTGGCCATGCCTTGGCAATTGAAACAATTTCCACAATCCACTCGACGAGTATCACAGCTCGAAAGGGCCAAAATCTCCACTTTTCCCACCAGAGACCAGAGCTGAAGCATGTGTACAACACGTCGTAAGAAGCTCCACTTCCCAAATGGACCGAGGGCATGGACCGAGGGCGAGGCTGTAGAGGACGAGCGGGATTGGAAGTCGAGCGAGGCCTTGCGAGCAGGGTCCTGAATCACTGCTACATAGTCATAGTACACGGTGAAATGGTCTCCTTTATTCTCTCTTCTTCTCGCGCCGGTGTGGGCTCCAGTTTGTCAGGGATGCAATCCTGCGTGCCATGTGGTTTGCTAGCCCCCCCTTGGCCACGAACGAGGACGTGCTCCAAGAAAGAGGAAACTAAAGCGGCTGTCAGTACAGTAGCCCAGCCTCAAGCCCTCCCCAAACCCACGATTCGCGTATTGGCGCGGCCCCACTAGGCCTGGTCGATGGGTCGTTAGAACGAAGGTGATACATGGAGCATACTATGCATGTCGTCCCGCGAAGAGCAGAATGAGCCCACTGCTGCATTGTCGTCGAGCCAAACGGCGCTGGGCCTCACTGGCTACTCCAACGCTCCAAGAACACGGTTCTTGGTATGCTTATCAGAAAAGGAAAGGCAAAAAGAAAGCCCAAAAGAAGAAGAGAAAGAAAAACACAATCCTGCCAATTCCTCACTTCCGTCGGAGCCGAAACAAGCGAACTAAGATCTCCCAAAAACCCACACGATTTTCTCCGTCACACTAGACGGTAGCTCACCCATCTCCATGGCCATCCCTCCCCTGACCGCTAATATGGCTACCTTATTAGTCCGTCTACATGCCATGTGCTAGACCTTGATCCATTGATCGTCAGCAATAGCTTGATACAGCCAATATTGCTGTCAGTGCAGTGCCATGGCAAGGCCGACCTGGAAATGATGTGGAGCGCAGCAGTACTGTTGTGGTTCTTTGGATTCTCCCCACCCCTTGATGGGAGTACGCATCTGGCAGCGCATCTTGCACTCGTTCAGCAGAGCCCACCATCCCTCGTGATGCTGTTCTTGGCAAGGTTTGACCCTGAACAGGCGTGGCCTGTCCACACCCCTCAGGAATTTTTCCCTCTCGGCCGCGTTCCGGGGAGGGGGGAACGGGGGAGAAGGCCCATGCTGTGAGGACGCCCCTGGTTTTCCCACCGTCTTTGACTCGTTCCTGATTGCGCATGATAATAGTAGAACACAACCATAATCTCTGCATTTTCAAAGGTTCCTTCCTCTAACAGGCTTTTTTGCCATCCAGGCCATTGTAGTATAGGACCCTGCAGCCGTAAGGGTTGCTCTGCAGATGATGGATCCACCAGATCATCTGGGCTGTTCATCAAGTGTGACCAAGGAACACGGGCTATCTTTTCCCACAACAGCCATGCCGATCTTGGAGGACAATTGACGGTGACTGGCAAAAGAGTGAGATAGCCGCCATGCATACCATGTACAGGGAGGCTACAGGCTGTAGGGTAGGAGGCAGGCAGCAAGCAAGCCAGCCACAGCACATTGCAATGCGTACTGGGCCGCTGAGCATGCACGCTCGCTTCCAACTCCCAACACAGGGCTCGTTTTTGGCTGGTCAAATACGAGCAAGGCCATGCAGGACTCGAGGCTTCATGCAGTACACTGTCAACCCCCGAAGAAGAGCTACCTCGCGACGTCATGGGCGGGTCTCCTGAGACGCACAGCAGACTGAAGTTAGAAGTACGAACCGCAGGCTGTACATACTGCTATGATGTACATAGTAGCAGTTTGGGGAAGGGGAAAAAAAGTGGTCCATGGCGCAACCGTGCATCGGTACACGTCCGGATCACTGGACAAAGGCAAAGTCTCTGCATGACACCATCATGCACAATTGACGCTTTTGATCAGTGGTGACGGAGACGTGTCGTCGAAAGAGGGCGTGTGCCTGCATGTAACTTGTTGATCTCGGCTTGTGTCAGCAACGAGCTTTTGTATCCACCAAATGGCCATCGGGTTGCGACTCAGCTTTTCCGGCAGCCGCTCTCTCTTGGCCTCATTGACCTCCACCAAGCTTTTCATTACATACATAGTGCAGAAAGAAGTCAGGGGGGGAAGGGGCGCCGTGGCCGACAAGCTGGTGGCCAGACGGGTTAATGCCACCAGAAGAAGCGGGAGCCTAGTGACACGGGGCACCTTAAGACACTTTCGGGGAACCCCTTGCTGCAATTTGCCGGTTGCGTTGATTGGCGGGACGCTTGACAAATTGTCAACAACTTGCAGAGGTCTTTTTGTGATTGACTCTTGTTTTCGTGGCGGTACTATGGTCGATGCAACATGGCCGTCAATTGTGAGTTTTGTTCTCTGCTTAGACGAAGGAACCCCGTGCGGTCAGGATATTGGTGACTTGTGGCAGAGTCTCGACATTCGCTGCGCCGCTTAGCCTCTGATATCTGACGTGTTGAGCTCTCACGGGCCCTGATTAGTTTCGATTCGTACATATTGACATATTATAAGTTGATGGATGTAATAAATAGCCGACAAGAACGGGTAAGCTGACAATATGAGCATGGATTAGAAGGTAGAATCCAACAGGTAGCAAGTTAGCGAGAAGAAAGGCTACTTACATAGCAGATGGCATGCCATAGCGGTTATATAGCATTTGCATACCAAAGTATCGATCATCTACAGCGGCAGTCAGATGGAAGAGATGGCGACATGTCACCAGTGTCTTGCAAGCCTCATAAACGCGGCACATCACAATCTCTGTCGAGCCGCTGGGGGCCAAACTGGGTTGCTGGCTGCTGGTTGCACAAGGTCGAGACAGAGCGTCACGTGCGTATCTGCTGCTGCGAGTTCGCTGCGGTGTTCAAGTCTTGGGCCCGCGAGAAGTAAGCTAGAGAGGGGGTGTTGAGGCTGAGGCAATTCCCGTCTCGTGGGACGCGGTGCCTTGGAGAAAGAAAAAGAGAAAAGAAAAAGAAAAAAAAAAAAGTGAGAGGCTTGCTGTCGCGCATGCGGCCGATGCCTGTCAGCATACACATTGGCCTGAGCCCATTGTTAGCCAGTGAAGCCTCGACGTGGACGACTCAAGGTTGTAGACAATATACCTAATGCATTGCTGCAGTGCGGTGTCTCCCCTGCAAGTAGCGCAGTGCAGAGCAGTCAGCCAGTCAGCCAGTGTACAAATAGAAGCAGTGGGAGGAAAAAGCAAGAGTGGTCGGGTTTTGCGGGTTTGCATCAGTAAGGTAAGTACATGGTACGTATCCTAGCAACCCAAGTACCCCAGTACCGGGTGTGATAGTGCTATGTACATAGTACCACACAACCCTGGGCTTCAGAGATACTGGGGGCAGCGCTTAAGAACACACCCAGCGTGCACCTTTGGCCCTTGTGACACCCGTACATGCAGCTCAGCGGCACTGTACTACGATGGGCAGAGCAGCTGGATGCGCCATGGGTCTGCAGCTTGCGGCCAACAGAAACAGAATCCTCAGGTCCGGTGGTCAAACTATGTACTATGTAGGCAGTAGAGCAAATTAGCACCACCGCCCGTGAGCACCCTGTTCAAAGACAGAGATACTGACATGCACAATGGCCTGGGAGACAACGTACCGTTGACGTATTTGCTTGGAGGGTAAAGTTTTTGCGGACGAGCTACCATGAAAAAGTACCATAGTACTGCGCGGCGAATCTCAGGCTTTCGGCCAGTCATCGGAATAAAGAGGCCTGCCATGGCAAACTGCTGTATTCTTCGCTGAAGCCGTCGGCTGGACCGGCCAAAGATGGCCAATGCAGCAAGTACATAGCAGATGGTGCGCAGACCCCAGGTAGGTACCCTGTATTGTAAGTACATTGTAGTGCTCACTGCATCTAGAACATCAGCTCAGCCTCCATTCACAGCGACCCCATCATCCCGTCATCACACCACCCACATTTGAGATGACCAGTGAGTGCTTGTCTGATGTGTCACAGCACCGCAAGAGGGCGGTAAGGGGGGTCGAAAAAGAACAAGAAAAACGGACGCGGGGTACTCGGTATGCTGGAGACTGCCGCCCGCTGGTGTCAATTGATTTGACCGGACCAACTGAACAAGAATCTGGAACCACAACTATGTAAGTCATAGTACATCATAGTAGCTAGTACTTGGCAGGTGGGAATGGCTGCCTTCGATCTGCCCCAGCCAGCGACGACAAGTTGAGGTGAGATAATCGCGGTCGTTTCCACGCCTGCTCGGCGTTAGCGGCCACAGGGCCTCGCCGAAGCACTCGTCACAGGTGGGTGCTATTGCACAACATGCATGGCCGACCACGAAGGGCTTATCGGCGTTGCTGCAATGGCATGTCTGCTCGAACGTAGACATGCCACGACAATAACGACTTGGTCTTCGCATCGCCGAGACGCACAGTCTCGATGTGTGACTTGTGACTTGCCAGGTAGGCGGGCCCTTGTGCATTGTGGCGCACCTTGCTGCTGCTGCTGCTGCTGCTGCTGCTGCTGTTGCTGCTGGCCGTCTCTGCTTGTGATATTCTTTTCCCTCTCACCTGTGCCTCAAGATCCATATGGAAGGTCGACGGTGGCCGGCCTACATACATAGTAGCGCGGATTTGGGGCAATCTGCTCGAATGCTGCTTTTCAGATCCTAGCGCCGAGCCATGGGGTAGATTAAACTCGGATCTAGTGCACGCAAGCGGCTTAGTCGGCAGCCTCAACGCGTGGGTAGTGGTTGCTGAGGTAGGTGAGCCCTTTGGGTACCATGTACTGTGTATGCGCGCCTGGGCAGCTGCTGGGCCAAGAGGGCACAGAGGCATGGGCAATAAAATTGCAGTCCGCCCATCTGATCAGTCGACCAGGCTCAGTATTGGCCGATTACTCCCCCGCCGCCGTCCGCATTGCAATCCATGCAACAGCAGCAAGCATCATGTCCAGTACTCTGTACATGTGTACTTGTCATGCAGAGACTGAATGCCCCCAAAGGGTGCGCACCTTGACATGACCGAACGGCGGGCCAAGAGGCGGGCTCGGATTAGCGGCGGTGACTGTTGGAGTGAACAGGCCACGAGGATAGCAGAGCCCGGCCATGGTATTGCATGCAGGAGCGTGCAGTTCAGGTGAAATCTGACGAGCCACAAGCCTGCAGCTTCATCAGATGTACATAGTAAGCGGTGGGCTAATGACTACACGACCCTTGGACTTCCACTGAGGGCCATTCAGAAATCGTCGCGGAACCATCCAGAGGCCAAGGCCCAGGTGTCAACTGTGCTGCTCAGCGACATCCGGTTGGAGCGGTCAGCGGCCACTTTTTATCCTCTGCGGTGGCGCCTGTACAAGCAAATTTCTTCTCCAATCACGAAACAGGTCGCCCAAAAGCTGTTGACAGTGGCTGCCGTCTGACTGCGTCGAGATTCTTTGCACGTCCGTCTCTTTCGGCAATACCCCCCTTCGACCACAACCTTTGAGATTCCAACTCTGTCCAAAAATGTAAGAGAGAAGCAAGTGGTTCATGCCAGGGCAAACAACCAACCAAGCCCAATCATTGTATCTTGAATATACCCCGTTCTGTAGAACAAGCCCACGTTACTATGTATATCAATTAAAAGAAAACTGCCATACTACCTAATAGCATGGCTTCATGTGTGCACAAAAGGTCAAGCGCTAAAACAAGCACATGAACCAAGTACACAGTAGACGACTGGCGGACCAGCAAGGAGCGGACATCCTCTCTGCTTGGACCTCAAGTACAGAAGTGGGTACGCCACGTGAACTTGGTTTCCGCCAGGTGCAGGAGCAGAGGAGCCAGGGCGCACGGATGACAAGTCAAAGTATGGTACTGTGGCGCATCCTGGGTCCACCCGACCCAGCCTAGACCCAGCTGCGACATGGCATGGGGCCATGACACAAGTATTACTTACCTTTATATACGCTACTACATAGCACTGTTTGATATGTATTTCATGGTATGTATGAATGGACTCAGCTATGTAAGTTCAATGATGGCAAGGTGTACGGGTGCAGAGTCGACTGCTCGACCTAATTTGTTGCACAGGTGGTTGGGCATCGCGTAAAACGACCATTAATACGGGGTCTCTTCGGCAGGAGGACTGTCCCAGTATAATGTCCGTATCATGTTGACAGGAACACCAGATAGGCAAGGATACACAGTATGTACCTAGATACGTAGTTCAAATTTGGTGGTCCTCGTACTATGTACAGGACCGAGGCGGGCGTGCGGCTGCCATACATAGAATACACAGGCAAACACCGGTAATCCGGATACGACGGGCTGCACGAGGGGCTCGATTCTCCACCCTTCAAAGTGGAGGCAAGCTGAAGTTGAGTGGCTGCTGGCTCCGCTTGCGGACAACTGAGTCCTGGAGACCCGGGGCCACCACGCTGTACATAGTAGATGGACAACCAACAGCGGCAAGTTGCTCGTCAGTGGGGCGCTGTGAAGGCAAAAAAAAAAATTGATCCTGCTCTCATTTTCGCTTTCCTCGTCATGCGGTATGGATGCAACTGCCCGGCGGAGACGGAGGTCTGGAGCCTCTTCGGAATCCCGTATTAATTATATACATGCAGTACCGTCATTTTACGTGGCATTGCTGATTCCTTTGTTTTTGTTGACCGAGCAACGGATGCCGGTCGATGGCAGTGGGACGGATGCTCAGACAGAGAAATGGCCTCGGCTGAGAAAGCATGCTGACGATAGCCGGTGGTAGCGGGACAAACGCAGCCAGTCATTGTAACGGCAGAACAAAGGCACCGATCACGACAAGAAGCGAAAAGAGGGGCGCGCGAGAGAGTGCGCGTTTGGGCATGCGTGGGTATGTGTGTGGGTCGTCGACTCGTACGTTTCCTTGTCTCGAGCAGCTGTTGGTCAGCACAAAGAGAAAAGAAGAAGAAGAAGAGGAAAAAGGAGGAAGATGGATTGGAGAGGCTGCAAGTGCAGACAACGGCATTTTGGGATTTTAGCATCAACGCTTGTTTAGTCGAACCCGACACTCTGGGTCGGTAGACATGGCAGAAAGATCTGACGTGGCCCTAAACCGATCACCACCAGGCTGTTTGTGGTGTGCTTGGGGGTGCGGTGCTAATTTAGTGGGAGTTCCAGGTTGACGCCATCCCAGGAACCCGCCCGCATTGCCCAGGCCCAAAGTGGGTTTGGCTTGGGCGACTGGCCCGAGGCCTGTACAAAGTAACCGGCGCCATGCATCCCAGGGTGCCGGCATTGATGCGTCTTTTTGGTCGAGGGCTTTTGCTTTGTCGGCGATGTCTGAGATGGAAGTCCTCGGCGACAGCAGCAACCGCAAATTGCTGCAGGCCGCTTCGAAATGGCCTTTGGTCTCACTCTGGGTGGGTTGGTGCCGAAGTCCGCAGACGGGAGCAGACGAGGAGAAGCAGGGCATTGGACGATTATGTGGGCAGAATTCTCAAAGAGGCACTCGGTGTAAGAAATACACGTTGCATGACTTGGGTGGCGGCAGGAGAAGCTGAGCACCACCTGCCACTTTGTACTTTATACTGCCACCAAAGGCAAGTGCCGTAGCCGTGTGCTATGTCTCGGAGCGCAGGGCAGGAGACAGGGAGATAGCAAAGCGTCCCTGCATGACGGACCGGCCAGGTTTTCCCTTTCCCTCCTGCAGCCCGCTGTGCCTGGGTGTTTTGGCATATGCTTCTTGCCATCTTGATCCCGCCCGCCAGTACTATAGCACTATGTGAGTACCAGGTACTTGCCCAGGTGGGTAATGCAATGGCGTGAATGAGGTAGGTAGTTGAGTAATCGATCGTTTATACCTGGGTCTTCATTGACTGCTGGATCAGATACCCTGCCAAGACCGGCAGATACATGTAAATCGACCGCGAGCACTGACAGATGATAGATACGAGGTTGGATTATCTGGAGGTGGCGCACCAACGTACATGATCACCCAAAGTATCGAAAGGCACAAGTGACGTACTTGCATAGTACACACAATGCGATTTTCCTTGGGAGGTGGACTTGACAATTGTATCGGCACTGGTCAGAGACTGGCACTGGTCAGAGACTAGCCAGTCGTGTCGTCGGCTTCGTCTCGGACACTGTCTCGGTACTATAAACGCGAGTATAATTAGATTCTGCATACAACGCACAACAGCATGGTGTGGGGCTGCCGCGGCGATTCTCTGCGCTGCACGAAAATGCTCCTGCTGCGGTGCCACGGTGGACTTGTCTGTTTTTCTCCGTCTGTCAACACCTACGTGGTGTGTACTGCCAGTATTCCTATTTCTAAAAGGCGGAGCTGGAGGAAGAAAAGGGAAAAAGTGGACAGCCAGTCTCCATCCACGATCAGAGTACTAATACATAGTGCTGTGCGGTTCATACCCAGGTAGTGATATGTCTGTTAGAGTAATATCGTGCCATTCTGAGCCACCACACATGGCGAGTAGCAACTGCCACTTGGTATATACTACAGCACTACTGCACGTCGTCCACCTTGACTGACCCGCGTTCATGTCCCCATCCAGCATTGAGCCGAGACACTGGACCATGCACCGCTGGCAACGACCCGTCTGGCTAATGCGACCACGGCCTCGGGAACGCTAAGGTTGCTTCTCTTTTTTTTTTTTGGCCAGACAGGCGAGCCAGTGGTGGGTGGGTACTTGGGGGCACTATACTATAAAAGTACATTCTGTACAATGGAAGAGTGCAGCAATACCCTCTCTCTATTGTGTTCATAGGCATGTGTACGGACTACAACAGGCAACAGGAAAGGACGAGGCTGCGTGCCTGCCCTCCTTCTGGCCCGGGAAAACCACAAGAGAGGCTGCCTGGTGGCCAGCACAGCGCCGCACATCAACTTGCAGGGACCTGCACCAAAACTCTGGAAGGCGTGCGTACTTCTGTAGTAAAGGGTGTTTGGTCCCAACTCCATCAAGCCCCTCCGCGCCCCCAGAACCCACAAACAGCGCCATGATCTACGCTACTCTTACCGAGAAACTCTAATCCAACTTCACCATTTCCTCGCACCAACAGCGCCCTCTCTCTGCAACTGCCAGCAGGTCCGCCTGCCATCCAGCCAGCCAGCCGGGAGGCGTGCATCCTGCCTTGCTTCTTCCTCAAAAGAAAGAGAAGCGCCCCGCCCCGCGTACCACATAGCGGATCGACGAAACCCATGTCCACTGGCGTGTCAGCAAAAGAAAGCCCAAGGAGAATACCGAAAGAAAGGGCTTGTCGACGTTGCAAGTGCAGATCTTGCGCATCACGGCCTGGGAACCTCTTGACGGGGGCGCTGACTTAGCATGCAAGCTTCTCATACCTACCATGTACAGCGTGGTAGTACGATCTCTAACCCACGTTGTGCTGGAAGGGGTGACCAGCCAACTCTGCGAAGCTGCTACTACCTAGGTATGTCTTGACGCAGCCTTTTGCCGCTTGTGTGTTCAGAGACGGATCAGTACATCAGTTAGCACCATAAGACGCGTTGTCTCCTGTCCGGCCACCAGTTGATGCCGGACGATCCAGCGCTTGAAAACACCGTCTCTGGTGGGCTGCAGCATCGAGATGCGCATTTCAATCGACCAATCCATTTCTCGCTTCGACACCTGTGCGTCTTGTGATTGGTCGCTTTGCTACCAAGCTCTCTCTCTCTCTCTCTCACTCCCCATCTCCTTCTCAAATCCGTCCATACTTCGCCATCGGCTCAATGAACGGATATTGGCTCGCAATGTGAAAATTATAGCTAGAAGTAAAGACGAAGAGAAGAAGAAGGATTGCGCTCAACAAGTGACAGGACAGCAGCCTCATTTGGGATCGCTT
This sequence comes from Coniella vitis, assembly GCA_011317545.1. Lineage (NCBI taxonomy): Eukaryota > Fungi > Ascomycota > Sordariomycetes > Diaporthales > Schizoparmaceae > Coniella > Coniella vitis. The sequence goes on from WUJK01000008.1 coordinate 1,819,213, forward strand.
CGTACATGATCAGAATGACGACGTGAGATTGCGGTGCTCGGTGCTGCAGTCATCTGAACGCTCAGCATGTCTGCCCTCCAAAACAAGCTCTCAATATGGAGCTTGTCGGAAACATCAATAACCAGCTTTGCAGATGGCCCCCAGTGGACAAAGCGGCACAGACGGCACACGATCCCATCGCAGCATGCAAACCTGCCGCCCACACGAGCACACCCTTTCACTCATTGTCCTCGCTTCCGATGCGCCGCCCGCTGGGATTGTCGCTGTCGCCGTCCCATCCACTCTATTTGCCGCCGGGCGTCCAGAAATCACTAGGAAGAGATGCTCTTACTGCGCTCCGAAGGGCACCTCATCGCGCGAAACTGACAAGAACGTAAAGCTGCTATGTGTCCATAGTCCTTATCGCAACGCCCTAATATTGCTCAGCCTGGCTGAAGAACCCACATTCTTTGTCTTGTCGAGCGCACAGCCCCTCGGCAGGTCCACCAGCGGAATACATACTATGTAGGAGCACATTCTGGATGTGATGACCCGAGTCGAAGCATGGGCAAAAGGGAAAAATAAGACCGGCCCAGGCTCGCAGCAAGCAGCAAGGGCTCCACAATCCACCTACCGAGGTACTATGTAGAAGTACTTACTAAGGTACATCACAAGTCCTAATGCAGTTAGAACAGCACCAGTCTTCTGGGGTGTTTGGCAGGGTACTGCGTACATTGAAGATGGGCCCGTCGATGATTCGTGCTTGCACTGTATAGTATGAGTCTTTTCATTATGTCAATATCCCGCCAACCAATGCAAAGCCAAATAGGATTGCCGCTCCTACAACTCGACGCCTATTCGTATAGCCATCAGCGTACCAACGAGTTTTCCAGCATGACATAACGATGAGTTTTCGGAAACAAGCCATTCCGTTCTGCTTCTAATACGTAGTACATGGTATGTACAGAGTTTCAGACCCATCTGTCGACTACTATGTACTATGATAGTACATATATAGTAGTAATGTGGGCAGCGACCCACTGCACAATTGACGGGGACTTGCCAGCTTGCGGAGTCGTTCAGAGCTGTTGCAGGCTTGCAAGAGTCCGATCTCCTCCTCCTTCTTTCTCCTTCCTGTCCATTCTTCCCATGTGTCATTGTTGAAATACGTGTTTGGTGGCAGATCCATTCACTCACTGTTTGTTACATAGGACATTCGAAGCCTTGGTGCAAGATACGGAAAGACCTGTACTGTTCCACCTGATGCACCCTACTGTGCATCCACTATCTGGGTTTTCCGAAGAGCTTCGGGCGTCTTGAACCGTGCATCTTTACTCCAAGTATGTAGATCGCATATATGACAGGGCGCTATTTTCCACATGTATGCAGCCTGTCTGGAGTTTTTGTTTGTCAATCGCTCTCAAAACTCTCCGTTGATTGTTGACATAGCCTGTACTATGCACCCTGGTACTTTGCCCTGACTGCATTCTAGGTGATGATCTGCTGATGCCAGGACTTGGAAGCGCAAATCTCTGGGGACGAGGGCCCGGATTGGGCTGGAAGTGCGCAAGCAAGGTATGGTATTGCGGACATTTTCGATCGAAAAGAGGTGGTATACTCAGCAGTTGATAGGTCGATAAGCAGGAGGAATCACGCACATACAGAATACATACTATGATATATATGTATAGGCACATTGCAGCTCATACTGGCCCGCTGAGCCCACCCTTCACCTACTCGCCGCCCCCCCCCCCTCTCCCGAAAAAGAAAAGCCATACCGAGAGTTCGGTTATGCTATAGTATAATAGCATAACCATATTAACAGACATGGTTCCTTACAAGTGTTACACGGTCCCCTTGACGGCAGCATCGAGTCGATGACCGTTGTGGCCCTTTCGACAATGCAAACCACCCGGGGGACATGGACATGGCGTTCCATCTGTCTGCATGCCTATAGTATCTTGTATGTTGTCCTGGACTGTCCGGTGTCTTGTATAACGTTATGACATTAAAAACAAGATGACACATGTGCATAATAAAATGTTGGCATCACAACATGCATCTGTATTACCTTGGTACCCCAGAGTCATATGCAGCCACCGTATGGGCAGAAATGGAGTGCTGGAGCAGCAATTACTATACCCATAGGCAAGTATTGATCGTTCTCTGGCATTTTGGAACTGATATCTGGTGATGCTATCTATGCAGGTGGTAGGAAGAGAGAATGGCCGACAATTTGCTGATGTGTTTGGAGCGCCCATTGGAAGGCCTGGCCAGTGACTATCCACCGTACTGAGATCACGAACTGCGAACTTGCACCATGCTCCGTACTGTACTCTGTACTATGTAGCTCCTCATTCATGCTAGCCCCGCCTTTTTGCTCAGCGCACACTCTGGGGCATGCTGTGAGTGCTTGTACGGGAGGTACAAGGCCAAAGTATCTGACCTAGGAAGGGGCTCTCGTTGGCCCACTCCACTTTACTCAAATTTCTTACCGCATAACTCGCCGTAATCAGCATTGGGCGGCCTGGGATCGTCGAGACGATACATCATTGAGGAGCAGCAACCGCGCGCATTGAACAGCACAGCTTGAGTATGGACTGCAGACACACAGTGATGTAGTTGCACAAGCCCGCACTCTCCTCCTCCTCCTCCGCCGCCTCCTACTCCTCATGTCCACCATCTCTACAAAGGAGTACGCCAGAAACAAGCGAGGGGAAAAAACATGGCAGTTCTGTTATGCATGACCCACTGCCCACGCTCCACTGGACACTATGTACATAGTACAGACAAACATAATCCAGAGAGCAGTCCAGCCAAAACAGTCAACCGGGCCACCTGAACAGGGCATTGCATATGCCAACCGGTTCTTGTTACTGTACAGCACTGTACCCCAGACCGACTAGGCCAACAGCTGGGACCAATTGATCCTTGGCAGAGGGGTGGGTTTTCAATCGATACCCTTCTTCCCACGGTTCCTTTGAAATTATCGGGCTGCCGCTATACGACTGGTTGGGCGCAGATACAAGTTCTGGTAGGTACCGTGCGCAAGTATTGCCAGCGCTGATGACGCCCTGGGTACATAGTACGCTGAGATCCTGGGGGAGAGGGTACGTACCAATTCGCCAGCATAGTACTTGCGTGCCTCCTTCAGCAGCAGCACCCACTGGCAGCAGCAGCCAGGGGCTTCGAGGTACCCCAGCAAAGCACCAGACCAGCGTGGCTTGTCGGATTGCACACCCCCTGCACCCCGTCACTTTTACATAGTACACAGTGATGTGCGAATGCCCTTTGCACACAGCGGTACCCTTTCCCGCTTGCAACACGTTTTCTCCACCTCGCGCTCTGCCTCTTGCTCTTCTGATTTTTTTTTTCCTCGTGTGGCCGTCCTTTTCCATTTCCACCCCTCTGCACCTCAGCAGGTCATTCTTCAGTCACTGACGCCCATTGATTTGAAATCCCTGGACTGGCGAAAGCTCAGCCAGGGTGTGTGTTGGACCAGTCAGCTTTCCCTTTCCTGCTGGTTGGACCAAGTCCTCCTTTGCCCCTACCCTTTTTTTTTTTTTTTTCCCTTTCTCTTCGATTTGCCAGTCTGCCAGTCTCCCACAGCCGCACACGGGGACCTGGTACCCCAGTATAAAGCCTCGCTGCCCACCCGCCACGCTAACCTTTCCGATCATTTCTCTCCAAAAAACCTACCAGTCTAAACTTGGTTTGACTTGGACTCTTTTTCTCTAGTCCAGTCAGCCCCAACACTTCAAACCGCCAGACACCTTTTTTCGAAGCTGCTGCAAGTCAACTACAAGCCTCATTTTGAGAGGCCTATCCCCGTTCTAGACACGCCGCTAGTCTCTTTCTCAGGGCTAGTTCGAGATTCGCTGCCAAGGTTTAGCAACCTGAATCTCTACATTCGTGCGCACGCACAAACACATACCTACACATCCAAACAGACAGACAGACGCTGAGAAAGAAAGGCCTGGTGGCAGCATACTACAGCACTGGCTTTGCGCGCTCTCAGCCCCGCTGCAACACACGTCTTGTGCCGCGCTGCACCAGGATTCGCCAACCAGGCAGCCAGCCACTGCAGCGCAAAACAGCAAGCAAGAGTGTGCGACTTGCTTACCTTGGTCAAATCCTCCTACCACATTCATCATCGCCAGCTGCACATCTCGTAATCTCAGAGCAAGGAAGGCTACCTCCAGCCCGCCCGCCAGCCAGCCAGGCCCTGCCTAAGAGGGAGGAGTCAAAAAAGAAAGGAACAAAAAAAAAAGCCGTGGTGGATCACTCTGCAAGCCATTTTGTCACTGCCAGAAAAGCACAAAAATAAAATAACGCGCACGCACTCGCGCACTCGCACACGTGCCCGCAACAGCACCCGCGGGCGATTGCCAATACCAATACCAATACCAATACTACAAACATACGCATCCGGAAAGCAGAGGCCTCTACGCTTGACTCGGTCAAGGATCTGGATCTCTGGTGCTATCCCTTATCATCTCCAGCAGGCACGCTAACCTGGTCGCCGTCATCACCACTTTTGCTTGTCGACTCCCGGTTTACTGTTATCTCATCCTGGAGAAGGAGCGGCCCAGAGAGCGCACGCACCGCCTTCGCTACGAGGAGCCCCCCCTCCCCCTCCACCCCCCCAAGGAAAGAGCGGCCAGCGCCTGTGCGGCAAATCCTCTTTGCCAGGTCTGCTTAGCAGGACCTCCCACCCCGTGTCAGTCGCTCTTACATTCACGGCGCTAGTTTAGTCTGTCTGCACCTACGCTATCTTCCGCGCCCCACCAAAAGCTCGATCGCAGAGTACCGGGTACTCCAGCAAGAGAGCAGCCGGAAGTACTGAGTCTGATCACTACCTGCCAACGGCCCATCTGATTTTGGAACTTCGTCGGTGTCCCGCCCGCCTCCAAACCGTATCTGCCGCCTCTCGAGACATATAATTTCTGCATCTCCCACTCTGCATCTCCCGGTCCATACCTCCTGCACAACATCATCAACAACAACGAAAGATTCGAACGTGACTTTTTCTTATTCAATTACTTGTCATCGTTCTTCTTTTTTCGCCTGCCTGCCTCCCACCCGTCTTGCCAGACATCAAAAGGATTTTGCCATCGATACTCTCCCGTCTTTGGTGTGTCGCGCGGCCTCCACGCACTATCTTGCATATGGAACGAAGCCAGCCCACGACCGACTTCGCGTCTACTTTGCCGTCGCCTTATTCTGGCACATCGTTTGGCGACAGTAGAACAGAGTCCACTGCGTCGGATCCCTCCTCCATTCAGGCCTACTCGTCGCATGCCGAGCCCCGGTCGTCTCAATATCACACTACGGCTACTCCCACGTCAGAGTACTCCAACTATCCTGCCTCGGCACGGTCAGGCTCCTTTCCTGAGCACCAGCTTCAGCGAGCCTACCCGTCCGGCAGCATTAGTGGTGGCAGCATGGCGTCGCACAGTTCGTCACTGAATCTTCAAGATGGCGCTGCCCATCAAGATCCCCAGCAAGACGCGCAGCAAGTGAAATCTGACAGTGATGTTCCCATAGACCCTTCCATCACGGCGCAGAGCCCAACTCAGTACCAGTATCCCCAGACTAGCCCCTACTCGGCCTCTGGTCAAGACATGAGCCACGGATATCCTCAGACGCACGTCTACGCCCAGGCCCGTCCCGACTGGGCTGGCTACTCGCACGCTCCCATGCAACCGAGTCACCACGGCGGTGTCTTTCCCCACCAACAGACCACACCCACGAGCGCTACTCCGGGTCGCGGCAACCAGGTAAGCTGACTCGACAAGACACTCTCTACCAGTATTTTGCGCTGACACTCGACGCAGGTGTTCAGCTTTGTCCCTATTCCTGGCGCACAGCAGCACAAGCGTCCTCGTCGACGTTATGAGGAGATTGAGCGCATGTACAAGTGTGGTTGGAACGGATGTGAAAAGGCTTACGGTACTTTGAACCACTTGAATGCCCATGTCACCATGCAGTCCCACGGTCAGAAGCGCATTCCAGAAGGTATGTGTTTACAGCTCTTTCGCCCTATGCTGTCGGTTTTGTTCTTTGGACTCAGATGGCTGGAAACAGAATTCAAGGAAATCCGTAAGGAGTGGAAGGCTCGCAAGAAGGCTGAGGAGGCTGAGCGCAAGCAAAGAGACGAGGCTGCTAGGGAAGCCGGTCAAAGTGAAGCTCAAGGAAATCACGAGACGCAGCAAGCCGCCGTTCCCTCGTACGCTCCAGCCCCGACACACCGCCTGCCTCCTCTGGGCTATACTCCCGCAAATTACCCTCCTGTCACTGGCGTGACCATGGGAGGCGAGTATTCTAGTAATTATATTACTGGCACTGGATACCCAACTTCGCCCTACAATCAGTCACACCAACAGGTTTACGGCCAACGTGAGTTCTCGTGAACCCAGCCTTCTCGCAAGTTGCGTGCCCTGACTAATTTGCAGAACCTGTATCAGCTGCCGGTGGCCAAGCCCACTAAATGTCTTTGGAACAAAGGGGAGGGCATTTTGAACCCGTTTGGTAAATTGCTGCCTGCCCGGCATGCCACGGCAGTAAGAGTACACCAAAATCAAAATGGAAGGCGTTCTTCGTGTTATATTGGGGGAGGGGTCCCAGTTTTTATTCTTTCATCCTTGACTATTTTCTTTTTTCAGTCCCTCTTGTGTTCGGGGCAATAACGGTCAGGGCCATTGGAGCATACGGACGTTGGTCGGGGCGTTTGGTTTTTTATTTTCTCCATGACCACCTTCCCCCATGGAGCTACACTGGTGCGGAAATTATGCTTATTGCGATGCGTTGGCTGGTCGATTACATTGCGACGGTATACCTGGCGCAGGCTGGCAGTACTTCTTTTTTCTTCGGCTCGAGGATGTTTTCGCATGGGGGTTTCAGTCTGGCAGTCTGACGGGCCGATCCGACGCTTGGATGTGGCGCCGTATATCTTAGTACCGGTGCGAGCCTGGGAACGGATCAGACGCAGTGTAGGATCACAAATAGTACCTTATTCAATGCATAGTATGCAGCGCTGCCTGCTGGGTAAATATTCTTGATGTTGGGTCCAGTGTTGTTGACATTGTGAAGTTCCGCTACGGCCGCATTGTTTGGAACTGTCGGGTCAGCGCTTTGGTCTGACCAAGGCCATTTTGGGATATTGTATGAATATACACCGGGCTGCTACATGACATATGGCAAATTGAAGCCGAGTGAGGCTGTCCAAAGTCACTTTCACGGATTTATGTCTTGGGAAGCATGGTGTTGGTGTTATTCCAAGGAACGTCTATACATGGTCACATAGCGGCAAATGGGACTTGCATATCGTACAGATGCCCAGTGTCGATACCTCCAGCTTGTACTACATAGGAAGAAGCCCTTATGCATTTGCGTAGGACAGGATGGGGGCACTTTTCCTTGTCTAGCAAGTCTAGGTACGGCTGATACGGCACTGAATCACCTTCCAGCCTCCCCCCCCCTCCCAAAAACATTGTTTCCTCAGACAAGCACACGCCTTTGTGCTACCCACCATCGGGAAATTTCTTCCATGGTTTGACTTTTTCTTCTTTTTCTTTTTTTTTTTCTCCCGCTTTGTTTCTGGTAAACGTGGAGACCGATGTCCTTGGTTTGGCCCCCAGCTTTGCCATACATGGGGCTGTAGCGCACCTACTGTGGATAGGTCTGTTGGGTAGGGATTGGAGTTTTTGTTTTACAGCCAGGCAGTCCATATACAGGAGGACACTTGAATTGTGTACTTTGCAGTATATGACGGCCATATGAATTGTGAGGGCCGGGGTGTCAATCGGGGAAGGAAGCATTACACGAAGAGCACCTCCGAAGGTATTTAGAATATCAGAAGCGAGATATAGGGCATACGTCCAAGTACGTAGTGGCAAAAGACGGGATTCACATCAGTATGCAAATTGATTCGAGTAAAGTAACTGACTGCGTGGCGTGGTGTGGTTGGCAACCTCGTGGATACGTGTGTGTGTGTGTGTGTGTACGACGCAGGTAAAACTGGCGGCCCCGGGATGTAAAGGCTCCCAGTGTCTTTTGCCGTCGACAGATTCCTGGCCGTGGGAACAATTACCGGGGCACGCAAGAAAAGGTACTTGTACTTGTGCCAACTGGCCTGAATAAGACGTGAGGTTCATTGCCATTGCCTGGGTGCGGAGGTACGGGAAGGCGGGGCAAGGTCAGCATGTTGCTCCTGCTCTTCTTGCCTTCTGTTTTCTTCTTTCCTCTTTCGCTTTGTGCAAGGCTACTTACTGGTAAGCTCGTTCTCTGCACCTGCCCATCGCACAGCGGACGAACGCTCCTTTACGTTGGTTCAGCTGACCCTCATCTCCTGACCCCGGAACACCACCCACAAACTTGGGCCGGAGAATTCTACAGCCACAAGGCCAGTCCTCGAGGGCAACAAGTGCACAGTGAGAGTGCTCCTCCACTCGTCAGTGATACGTTTTGTCCTTTGTGGACGCCAAGTCCCCTTGTTCCGATCATACATCATGCTCTTTCTTTGTTGGGTCGGCTCCACTCGGCACACTCTCTGCCTTGGCTCGCAGCGAGGCGAGGCACCGAAGCAAGTCGCGGAACGGCGACTCGACAAATGACGACGACCTGGCCGATGGTAAATAGCACGCACGGCGGAGCAAACGCGGGCCTTGGCACATCACAGACGGGGCGGCGCAAGAAACTAAGGCACGTCATTTCTTTAGTCGAAAAGTCGCATCTTTTGCGATGCATGCCTGCCTGGATACTTGCGAGTATAGGAGAGAAAGACTTCACCCACCCTGTCGACGTGGCTTGTTCGTTTCGTTTGGTGCCGACCACCACCCTTGCCCGCCAGCCCGCCAGCCCGCCTAATGTTTCCAGTGGCAGAATAGCTGCTCTCGTGCGCGCCGCTGGCTGCACAGCTGTGTACTGTGTACGGGTGTCCTGGCTTGCGTGGGCTCGGATCCTGCAGCTGCGGCCAGCCGATGTCGAGCCCCCTGTTCAGCCCAAGGATCGGTAAATTCTCAACCCAGACGGCACCGAACTTGTTGTTGCTGAGCCGAGCGCTGACACCTCAATTGCAGCCTCTGGCACCACGAGCAAAGCAGGCCGCAATTGCCAATGCACAATGACCACGCATATGCACACACATCGACAACAGCGCATCGGACTATTTGATGGCACACACAATATATGCTTGCGTGCGCGCCTGCCTCGTACATTCTGCAAAATGCGTGTATCCCATGTACGCGTCTGCCTTGCCTGGGCCTGGTCAGCCGCTGTCGCGAGACAGACCCCCTGCAGGACACCAAAGACCTTTGTTACTCGATCCCGCCTCATGTACCCACCACAGGGGGGACGGGCGCTGTTATAGTGGCATGCTATGTGACATTCTGCCCTAGCGACGGCTGTCTTAGGGTGACGAGCTGTCGGGATTGGAGCCATAAGTGCACTTTCTCGATAAGCGAGAATGTTTAAATGAGCCAAAGATTTACCAATCCCGGGTGTTGACGCTGGTGCGTGGAGCCGTTAGGCGTCGGCCTTGGACAACAGAATACTATGTCCATCCACACACACAGAATCTACGGTGGGCTTATGTCTGTGGGCGAATCATGTGATGCCTTGTCACTGTGTACTGCCTTTCTTCTTGCCCTTTCCATGCGCCACATCATGGGTACTGGCAGCGGCATGAGGGAGGGTTTTTGGAGGCCAGGCAGGCATCGTGCTTGCTGTGGCGATCGGCTTCTTCCGTCTCGGCTCTCTCCAGAGCCCGCAACCCATACAACTGCCCTGCTGGACTCTGCTATCTCTTGGAGACCTGGGGACGTTGGGGCCCCAGCCACCCAACCAGTAGGCGTTGTGTGAACGACCGTCGCCAAGCCTGCCCCTGTCCTTGCGCCGAGGCCGTGGGAGCGGCAGCAGACAGCCGCCTCCCTCTTGCCTTAGCCTCAATAAACAAGAAAGATGTGCATCTGATGCAGCAGGGAAGCTCACGTACTTACCCAACCCAAGACAAATGGAGAGACCCCCATCGAGACAGATTGTGGGTGAAGGATCTCGGCAGTGGTGGAAGATCTGTTCGCAAGGTTTGTTTTGCTAACTGGGGGCGCGGGGAGCATCCCTCGACCACACATGCGTACCTGTGAGACTCCGTACCACGTACATACACGGTCGCGCCTCGTGTATCCCAAAGTCTGGCTTTTTGTTGGATTCCACATTGCTGCCGACAACATGAATGGTGGTGATGCCATTTTTACCAAGTGGCCTACCTGCCTATCAGAGCAATAGGATGAATCGGTGAACAGAGAACCACAATGAATGGGCAAACATAACAAACCGTTAGGTGCACCTCTGCCCTGAATGTTTCTGCACGATAGCTGATAATTGCAGGGAATTCTCTCCCCTTATAGAAGCTGCTTGATTCCATAAGAGGTGCTTTGAGCCTTGAAGCGTCGGGTTGGACAAAAGCACCGACGCACACGGTGTCTAGTTGCAGAGTACACAACGTCAACTCCATGGGTAGCATGATGCACCAATGATATGATTTCCTAGTATGGACTCAGCTGATTCGTGGGTACATTCTTTGTTTTTTGTTTTTTTTTAATTTCTTGTTTCTTTCTCTGTGCCTTGTACATTGTATGTCTTCAGGTCTAGGCGCGTATGGAGAGGAACTGACGCTTGCGAGTTGCTTTTGCCGGCCTCTGTGTACACAGTAGAGGTACAATGCACAAGTCTGCATGTATATGTATAAGCATATGTATAAGAGACACGTCCATGGGAATTAGCTACGCAGGGATATTCGAATTGTAAAAGACGGTTAACCATATATGTAGTGAATATAACAAAATCAGAACTGGAACTCGGGGGGGGGGGAGACAATGTCGACACTGTCAACCAACTCCTATCCCTTCCTTTTTGATTCGCTTTCCCCCTTTCTTGAAAGATATTGCGGTCATGCTTCCTAATAGCAGACTGTATTACTACAACCCTTGACACTGGCGATGCCCCCGGTCAACATCATGCAAGCTGTCCGGGGGACCAAGCTATCAGGTTGGGAGCCATGAGGAACGATCAAGATTGTGATATCTGACCGATCCGAGGCAAGGTGGAAGAAGAAATAATGGGTGCTGGGGCAGTACTTGGATTGCCGCTTCATCCACACTGTCCCCGATATGAATGATCTTCTCTATATGTAGAAGTAAATTGTGTGTGTGTGTGTACGTGTCTCTAGTGGCACGGGCCGTGTCTAGATTCCCCCCTCCCAAGGGTACATGCACCCCCTGCACGGGACCCCAGATTCATTGCAAGTGCTTTTGCTCAGTATCTTGTTTTTTTTTTCCTTTTGGTCTGGCCGGTTACATAGTAGCCAGTTTGATACTACCATGTAAGTACTATCTACAGCGGTCTTGTAAGAATTGAGATGACCTCAAGAAGCGCGGGCCGTCCCTTTACTATTAGGTCGGTCTGGTTCGTTTGCATGAAATGAAACCTTGTCCACAGGCAACCTTGTGTGCACAAGGTACAGTAATATCGGAACAAAGAACACGTTTGAGAGCAAGACTACACACAATGCGGAAAATCTTTTTTTCACTTTCTCCATTTGTACGCCTTGGAGCATCTATTCTCCCTATCTAGATCTTGGATTAAGAGAAATTAGGCTCATGAACATGTGAGCAGTCAGATGGCATCTATTGGATGGTATAAAGAGAGTATATATCACTATGTTTTCTTGGTTTGCTTTGTGGGTAAGGAAGGGGTAAGGGCTGAAGGGATGGACTGACGATTGTGTGATAGATGCAACACGAGATTGCCTGTGGGAGAAGTAATACCTATTGCCTCTTTTTGTGTTATCATCTTCTTTGGAAGCTTTTTCAGAGACCATGAGTGCTTCTTATATTGGTGGCCCTGGGAGATATACACGCTATCTGGGGTATGATGGGAGAGGGGGGGGGGTTGCTGTTTTTTCAGAATGTGTTCAGCTTAATTAACGTTTTACTCTCTAAGTCTCTCTCGACTCTGCCCTTAATACCGGGTTTGAGTAAGAAATATACAATGTGCCGTTGCTGCAATGGGAAAGAGCAGGAGTAGTTGATGCCAGCAGCTCGGCGATACCCGACTCCATCGCCATCTTGTCACCATCGGAAGAAGAGGCGTCTGTTGGGTTACACCGCGTTATACACAAGGCAAAGAAAATATTATAATTGGAAGATTTCTAGAGAGGTAAGCAAAGAGCGTTTCGCACTCTCCCTCTCCCTCTTTTTCTCCTTTGTTGGCCTTCTATGGTTACCTACCTGCCTACTTTGCAACAAACACATGGTTCTTTGTATTATAGTACTTTTCTTTTGGCTTCCCCCCCTGGCCACCCCCCCCCCCAGAAAAAGGTGAGACTGGTTGAAGATAATGACGTAGGAAACACCCGAGAATGCACCTCCCCCCTTACCCCGGCTCCAGTAGGGCAGGGGGCATTTAGCAGGTTTTGGAACGTTCGGGAATAGCGCCTTGCACATAGTAGCATCCATCCACAGGTGAAGTGCTTTCCACTGATTGACTCCTCTCTTTATTGAACCCTTCTTTGGGGTTCCTCCATGTACTATGTAGTACTATGTACAGCAACAATGCAGACAAATATGATATATGTGTGAGTGAGAGAGAGAAAGAGAGAAAGAGAGAGCCTATCACTTACTATCCGATTCGGCAGTCCGTCATTATTGGATCAGATGCTCTTGCCTTGAGCTGAGCTATTGTGTTCGCCCGCTAAGAGACGAAGCGAAGAAAGCCTGGGCAAAAGAAGAGGGGTCAGGTAAGCTCTTGCTTGTTTTTCACATACTGCTTGTTATCTGCCCTTCCTCTGCTGTTCTTTGGGTGTCTCTCTGGCTGATTCACAGCCAAGACTTCGAGCATAAATCATTCCTCTCTTTGGGAGATATTCCCGCATTCCCGCAACTGTCGTCTTTAGCTTTGAAGTGCTGGTTTTGTGGTTGGTGTTTTTTTTCTTTCTTTTTTTCCCTACCTTCAGTCTTTGCACAATCTTGCTGCTGCTCACTTATTTACATATCCATCTGTGTTCAAAGATATTCGACGCCCACTCCTTCTCGTTCATCTGTCTTTACCACGCCATCACCGTTTGCTTGGTGAACAATGGATCCATTAACGGGCGGCCCACCAGGCCCAGAACAAGACAATCGTTTCGTCCAATCAGCCGCGAGCAACCGTCAAGAAGAAGAATTGACTAGCATTTGCAGCAATGGGGATCACTTACACAATTACAACAACAATATCCACAACCACGTCAACGCCAACAACAACCACAACAACCACAACAACGTCCATAGGAGCAGCAGCAGCAGCAGCAGAGAAACAACACCGCCCACACAAGGAGCCGCATCACCAGCCCCTAGCAGTGCCAGTTCCCTGGACGTTCCTGGGCTGTGCAGGACCGACTCCACACCTTCTTTTGCATCGGGCCACGACTCGCTCCGATCGCACGTCTCCATCCCAGTCGTAGGCACTTTTCCACTGGGTTCTCTTAGGGTTCACAAAGCTATAGACCCCCCGAGCTCTCATCTTGGAGGAAGCACTCGGGCGAAGGAGGAGTTGCAAGAAGGAGAGGAGAATCGTCTACAATCTGACACCAACAACAACAATAACAACAACATCAGTAACATGACAGAGGATGACAGCAACAGGCATCCAAACGACCCGGATATGCCCCCTCTGGAAGACCAGGACATCAATACCAGTGGTACCGTCGGAGCCCTTCCCACAGACCCGGTTGATGTCTTTGTCATCCTCGACTTGCCGCCTGGTTCGACAGTAGGCTGTGATAGCAAAGCTATTGGCACTGGCTCGACATCGTCCTTTCAAGGTATCCGCGATATCCCGCCCGGGGCGCATTTCATCTGGGTCGCTGAGCCAGATGCCATGTCGCGCTGTGGCTATTGGTTTGTCACTGCATCTGAAGCAACCTCTGCGCTTGAAGTTGAATTCGAGCCGGAGACTGGCTCCGGACCTGGGCCGCAGCGCAACCGACACCGTCGTCGAGTACGTGTCAAACAATGGGACAAGTTCAACGAGGTGCTGGTCGATCCTGCGAGCAACTTTGAGGCTCGGGATGCCCAGGAAAATGTAGCGGCTTTGTACCCGCAGCTAACCCCGTATGGGTTTGGAAGTCTACAGTCAGGAGGCGCTACACAGCGGACGGTGACCGCCATTGTTGGCAAACACGAGAGCACTCTTGAAAAGGAAGACGACTCGCGTCTCTGGGTACGTCTTACGGCTAGCATTAGCGAACAGCTCCTGGCAAGGGTGACCGGGAAATCAGGCACGAGCGAATGGCTCGTCGACACGGCCGACTGTGCGGCTGGCGACTCGAGCTTTCCACAGACCAAGCAAACGCAGACGTACCATACTCTGGCTGGCAATGGCGAGCTTCATTTCCTCTTTGCCGAGGGCGACGTCGATGTGTATGCTACCACCACCGCCGCGAACGAGGCAGCCAGGAATAGCAATGACGATCCTTTCCAATATCCTCCCAGAGCACCACCCACACCCAGTCTCCCCGACACTTCCGACTCCATCCTTCGACTGATCGATACAGCCGGCACAGGCATCGTGGCCGCTGACGTGGTCGGTGAAATGCAATTCACATTTCTGACAGGCTTGCACCTGTCGAACCTCGCTTGCATCGAGCAGTGGTGGCATCTGGTACTCAAGATCGTGCTGCGCGCACATACGCTCGTTTTGCGGCGGCCACGGTTGGCCCTGGAGCTGCTCGCCACACTACACGCGCAAATGGTCTACAATGAACGGTATATTGCCTCGGATCCCGAGGCGGCGTTCGAAGGGGAACTGACGAGACGCGAGTATGGTGGGCCTGTTGTGGTTGGTAACGGGCAAGGTGGTGATGCGGCGGCTTCGGCGTCGTCAACGAGTATTCTGGACATTATACCGGGCAATCAGAGGAAACTGCGTAGTGCGTTGACATTGTATAAGCGGCGAATGAATGAGTTGCTGCTTGATTTGTCACCAATATCTGCAGTGCAGCAGCATTACGACCAAGGGATTGATGACGTGGCGGCGATCACAGACCTAGGACGGGTGTTTACGGAGCTCGAAGCCTGGTTCTGGCGGCTTGGATGGGACTTGAGATCGAATTATGTGGGCAAAAGGGGCGATGCTACGGTTGTTGGTGGAGGCAAAGGCAAAGGAACAGCCGATCCGGCTTATGGAGATGGTGATGGAGATGATGATGGTGATGGCTATGGGTATGCGTATGCTTATAGCGGTGCAGGAGATGAGGAGGACGACGAGTATCGGCCGGTTATTGTCGATATTGACGAGTCGGGGCGGGAAATTGGGCTGGTTTCATTTACCAATTGAGGTGGACGATGTCTACCTGTAGCACTCCGTAATATTGTAACTGTGGGGAGTCTTTGAAGAGGGATTGAAGATATCATGCAGGGCGGGCAACAAACGGGGGATTTTTGAGCATAATTTTTTTTTTTTTGTTCAAAGATGTCCTTGGTATTTTTGTTCTCTTGACAGTTTGTAGTTTATTGTAAAGGTTCATCTGATACTGCTAGCTAGCTCTTGATGAGAGCATGTAAGATACTAGAGGATCCCCGTTTCAAAGAGCAGTAATTTAGCTTTGGCAATATCAGCCTCCTGGACGTAAGCACGCTGTCTGCCTGTAGGTCTGCGGTTCCGTGAATGAAACAATGTAAGCGGCGGCTTTACCATTCAGGCTCTACGCCGAGTAGAAACAATCGAGGAGGGTGGGTGGGCTATGGTGATTGCGCAAAGGTATGGGAGAAGGGGCATCTAGGTCTTAAAAGGGCTTGCCTACCCTCCCTCGACAAAAGCAAGTAGGCAATTCTACGTGGTTTTCGAGTCCCCCCCTTTCCTTTTTCTTTTTTGAAAAAAAAAGGAGAAGAAAAAGAAAAAAGGCTATGCAACTAGCGACGGACACACATCGTATGCATACATAGTACACATAATATAAGTGCAGAGCAGAACCCGCAATTCCGCGCAGAAATGCCTGGAGAGTCCCTAGCAAAGGACGGTCGGTTGTGCTGAATCCTATCGCGCAAAATTCGCTGCGAATAAGAAAATGCTGCAAAAGCGGTTTCCAGCAGAGTCTCACTGCTTTTATGCAACACTTACTAATGCTCGGGGGGTACAAGTATTCCAGAAAAGACGTAGTCATGGCATATTCAAAACCGCCCGTTTCCGGTCAATTGCGAGACGATTGCAAGTTCTTGATCGTGTTTCATTTTGCCGTTTATTCCCCCCTGACTGGTTTCGCGGCCCGGCGAGGCCTTTTTGCCAATGTAAATGCAGGTCTAGGAAAAAAGCTAGATTCTCCCATCTCCCTTGTTTTTTTGTGTCCTGTGTCCTTGTTTGCTCTTCCCGAATTTGGTTTGCTCGCGATTAGAACTCCAGATCCGCAACACGCAAGAAGAAGCAAAGCCAGATATGGAAAAACAAGTATTTTTTTGTGTAAAAGTTGACCACCAACGGCAATTCGCGCCAACGCTTCCTCTCTTCTTTTGATCGGAAGTTTTTGCTATTCGCCGTTGTCGTCTCCTTGTCCTCCCCACACCAGCACTACCATCGTAGTAAAGAGCTGGCCAGCATCCGCCATCCCAAAAGTATAGAAAGCCAACGCTTTAACGGTAGGACTTCTGGAATCTGGCACGAGCACCTGGACCACCGAACTTCTTGGGCTCGCAGCGGCGGTTGTCGGCAACGAGGAGGGTACGGTCGAAACCGGTCAGGGCGGTCTTCAGGGTGTTCTTGGTGTGCTCATCGACGAACCTAGATTTTTATCAGTCAGTCCTGTTTCGTTCCTGTGGTCGGGTTTGACAAGGCTATCGTACTTCTGGTTGTAGGCAATCAGGGCCTTGGAGATGGCCTGACGCACAGCGCTGTTCATTTTGTTAGCAATGCTGTGATTATCGAGAAAAGACAAGCAGGCTTGCAGCAGGATACATCCATTCCCATCTCTGTAAAATGGCGTATCGCAACTGCGGCCCATTACGGGTACAACATACTAGATCTGAGAGACGTGACCACCACCGGACACGCGGACGCGGATGTCCAGGTTGGCGAACTTGTCAAGACCGACGACCAGGAGGGGCTCGTAAACCTGAATCGCAAGAATTGTCAGCGGGTTGGTTCCCAGAGCTGACTTGATCCCATCGTTCGCCTGCAACCAAATAACGTCCTCCTCTTCCTCTCTCCATTTGCAACCAAAGCTGTCGTCGCTCTTTTGGTGTCCTTCTTTGTGGGTCCGTCGTTTTGAGGGTAATGCTTCGCGTCGTGGAAAATCGTACCTTGATGCGGAGGACGGCAGGCTCAACGAGCTGCAGAGGGCGGCCGTTGACCTTGATGAGGCCCTTGCCAGCCTTGGCCTGAGCGACAGCCTATTCAAATTCAAAGAAAACCCAGTCAGCATAACATGTCCTTCCCTCTTTCTTTTTTTTTTTACGGTGGTCGAATTTGTCGCGAAAGTTTCTCGTGTCGCTTCGTTTCCGACACGTGGGAAATCGGTGTTGAGAGGTGCATCTTTTCTTGGAAAGGGGAATATTTTGGTAATTTACGCACAGTCGCGTTTCTCTTCTTGCCGAAGCACTGAACGATCTGAGGGGCGGCCATGGTTGCTGTGGGATGTGGTCGGAGATCGATGGTGGATGGGGGGAGGTGCTGTCTCTCTTCGTCGGGGTGGTTTGCAAGGTCGGTTGCGAATAGGCAAGCAGACAAATTTTGGACTGTGGGCGGCGTTGAGCCGCTAGCCGGACTTGTGCTAGCGCAGTCCACGTGACTCTTATCTTGATAACACTCAACCTCACTTGATGTGACGACAACAACGTCTTCCTCTTCTGGATGATGTTAGATTCGTGCTCGATACAAAACAGAAATTTGAAATTTGATGATCAGAACGAGAAGCTCGAAAAGGAACCGGTATTGCATCTACAGAAGGAGGTGGTGGGTTGTTTTATTGTCTCCTGAATCAGGCAGTCGTCACTCGTTGATCGCGCTCTCCCAAGGTCCCTACCGGACCGTGTAACTCTGAGACCATACTACGCGCTGCAACTTGAGAACTCCATGAGGACAACTGAAAATATCACAGCCTTTTCCCCAGACTTTTTTCTTGTGGTTTAATCAATTATTTCGTTCTCAAAGTGACGCTCCTTCCAAATTAAGAACACAAAACAAGATGTCTCGCAAAGGCGTAGGCCTAGCAGCCTTTGACCGCAGCCGCTTAACCTCCGCGCAGTACGCCAGCCACGGCAACACGCTGCGCTCTACAAACGCCCAAGCTCTCGAAACACAACTCGCCGTCTTTCGCTCACTACTCCAGCAATTTGCCACCACCCATGCCAAGGATATTCGCTCCAACCCGAGCTTTCGCGCCCAGTTTGCCCGCATGTGCGCCGCAATAGGGGTTGACCCTCTGGCAAGTAGCAACGGTGGCGGCGGATCATCCGGTAGCGGAGGTTCGATCTGGGCGCAGTTACTGGGCAGGTCGGTGAATGACTTTTATTTCGAGCTGGCGGTGCGGGTTGTGGAAGTCTGTGGGGAGACGAGGAGTGAGAATGGGGGGTTGATTGAGGTCAAGAAGGTCAAGGAGAGGATTATGCTGGGGAGGATGGAAGGCTCGTCGGAAATTACGGAGTGAGTTTTTGTCAAGTTCCCCACGGCTTGCTCTCTTTTTGAAGCCATTAAACATGAATTGACACGTGGAGTAGAGATGATATTCTCCGAGCAGTTGGAACCCTCAAACCTTTAGGGTCCTCATTTTCCGTTATCAAAGTTGGCAGCAAGCCATATATCCGCTCTGTGCCTAAGGAGCTCAATACTGACCAGAGTGCGGTCCTGGAGGCTGTGCAGGTGCTGGGCTACGTCAGTGTCTCTATGCTTATGGCCAACTTGCATTGGCCCCGGGCTCGAGCGAAAACGGCATTAGAAGATCTTCTGAGTGAGGGTATGCTGTGGGTTGACAAGCAGGCCACGGAGTGGGAGTACTGGTCACCAGGCTTTATGCTTGAGGCACAAGAAATCTTTTCTGGATAGTAAAAAAATACTTGTGCTCTCACAGAAGGCTGAACAAAGCATGTTTCTCGAATAGGCATAATGATGAGACAATGAGCCGAATTCGAGATGTGTATCTCTCTTTATTTGAATTATGTTGCTCTATCGTAACGCACTGTATCAGCAGAAAGCGATTGTTGGTCCCCGACCAGCATTCCTTCTTTTGTTGTTTGGGACTGTTTTCCCCGTTTAATACATTGCCATAACTCCGGGGTATCAAAAAGCCGCTCCATGGCTCCAAAGCTCGCAAAATCAAGGCCAAAAGATGACTAATAGTCTCCGGGACTAAAGACGAGACCGAATTCTGGTCAACACAGGAAATTCTTCGACGTCTTGCATGGACAAGTCAAGCTCATCGAAACCGTAGATATCATGATTGCTATTACCTTGCGTTAACAAATTTGCCCGGACGGAAAATAGACACCGACACCGTGGTTGAGAAAGAAGGAAAAAGGCTTACAAGATAAAAGAGTCAATGTCACGACGACCCACTGCAGCAACGTCAACCCAAACAGAGACGCTCCTTGGCGCAGCCGCAAACAGGGCCCAGCCCTCGGGGTCAATTTCGACAGAGCGTTGTACCTCACCCAGGAGGTCTGTCCAGTGCTCACCAGCATGGATCTTGCCGACAAACATTCGCTTGACAGCCATTTCACATCGACTGGTCATTAATACGGCAAGTCCAGCATGACCAGAGAAGAAAGGGTCGCCGTGACGTGTGAAGCCAATGCAGTCTGGCTCATCAAAGTATTCAGATTGTGACCCGTAAGCATATGCTTGACGAGCAAGCATCATGCTCGGTATCAACCTGCGGCCATGATCAGCAGGTTCATAAGTTCCTGCAGGTCGCTCGCCAAGGGGCCCAAGCGAGCCATAGAGGTCCCCATAGAAAACAACGGGCGTGCCTCCGTTTGCATGGAAGAGGATGATGGAGTAGGCCAAGGGAATGAACCATGGCGCAACCAGGGTTTCAGAAGTCTGTCCTTCCTGCGTGTCATGGTTGACCACAAAAGTCTGGAATTATTGCTGTTAGCAAGTGCGAAAGAACAGTTCACAGAGGCGCTGAAAGCTTACCAGGCTGAGATCAGGCCTCTTCTCGGCCAGAGTGCCCTCAAAGACCGTGCGAAGGTCAGGGGCTCTAGCCCAGGAGAGATCTTTAAAGTTGTGGACGAGGCGGATATCGTACAGTTGGACATCGCAACCCATGTCCTCAGCATAGTTGATGAGGAAGTCGGACTCCTGGACCCAGTATTCACCAAGTAGAAGGCATTCTTTGCCCCAGACTCTCTTGGCCAGTTTGACAAACTCTTTGACAAATCCGGTGGACATATGCTTGATGGCATCGAGTCGAAGCCCACGAATTGGAAGTTGGGTTTCGAGCCATTCAGCCCAACTGAAAAGTTCTTGTCGAACATCAGGATGTCCTAGGTCAATATTGGCGAACATCCTATATCGCCGACAATTGTTAGATCATACAGCAAGACCAGCAAAAAAAGAAACTTGCAAAGACTCACAAGTAGTCATAATTGCCACGTTCAGGGTCGACATCCGATGCCCAGTTCTTGCCTTCAAAACGGCGGACAATTCCAGCTGTCTTCGTTTTCTCGTCGTAATCAACCCCTGAAAAGTGGTCCTTATGCCAGACGAATGAGCTGTACTCATTGTTGCGAGCTTTGTACTCGAATTTGGTCCATGCCTGAATATCTTCGAATCCGCCAATCTCACAGTTGCGATCTATTACTCGATGTCAGCGCTCTGAAGGTTGAATGGGAACCCTGCTACCAAGGTTATATTCCAAGACTGTTACGCTTGGCGAGCCGAGCGGGCGGGATGAGGGACGACAATGGCCATGTAGCACAGCCTTGCTCGACCGCGGGTTTCACAAAGCGGATAGAGGCTGTCTGCACGGACAAGTCTTTCCTTCTTTTCTTTCTTTTTTTGTGCAACGAACCAAAAAAAAAAAAAAAAAAAACTTTGTACTCACCAAAATTTTCGACCTTGACCGCCCTCACATCCTCGTAATCATCCGCCCCTGCCTTGTGCGAAATAACAACATCGAAGACGATTCCCACACCATGTGCTTCAGCCGTTTGAGCGAGGCTGGCGAGTTCCTGCTTAGTGCCGTACTTTGTCGCGACACAACCTTTTTGTTCGAACTCGCCCAGATCGTAAAGGTCATAGATGTCGTACCCTACACTGTCGGGGCCGAAGCTTTTGCAAGCTGGTGGGATCCAAAGAGCATCGACGCCAAGGTGGGAGAGCACAGGAATGATGCCCTTGAGACGGTTCCAGTGCTGATTGTCGGCTGGAACGTACCACTCGAAGCCCTGGACGAGTGTTGAGTTTTTTGCTGGGCTGGTGGTCCGGCTGCTGACGTTGCCGTTGATTCCGCCACTGGTCATATTGCCAGTGGCAGATTCCAAAGGATAAAGTGAGGAGGAGGGAGTAAAGGATGGCGCAGAGTCCGCCTCTGTGGAAGACATTGGTGGGGGAAATTGTATCTCAAACAAAGATAAGATCTTTTGCGTCTCTTCGCTCTATGGACGGCTCAAGTCTGCGGTCCTGCGGAGTGCTATGTCGCTTTGCTGTAGATTGATTTTCGGCTGCTTCTCTGGAGTCTAGGTTGTGCCGAGCAGATAGAGAGAAAGAATTGAAGGCGAAGCGTGTCCTTTGTGACCAATGGGCCCTTGGCGACGTGATTGAGTTGTTTTTATATGGCAAGAGTATTGCACAGAGAAGGAAGGAGTGACCTGCTAGACGGTTAAAGACATGCAAATTTCCCTGCCGCGAAGCAATCACGGAACTTGGAGGAAGCTGCCGCCTGCCCCCTGGCTGGTTTTCGTTATCGAAGCGAGCGCAGGGCTTGATCAAAGCTGATACGAGTTCGGCTCTGCTCGGCGGTAGGTAATTGTTGTCACCTCATGGCGTGGCTCATGGGGGACGACGTGGCCAATACAGGTAACGTCTTGGCCGGGGAAAGCAATTGTAATGATCAAACAAAAGAGCAATACACCAAAACAAGAATGAACACTTCGAGCCAAGGGAGACACTTCCTCCTTCTTCCAGAAGCCTTGGCGTGTATCGAGCAAAATAAATCAAACACGACTTTCAATTTTCTCAGACGGTAAGCAAGAATGACGGAGCACGACTTCTTTTTGCTGACGTCGGACACGAAAGATGCACAAAGGAAAACCAACATGAAATAGTATACAAGCATGCCAGACCGCCAGATTCTCTTTTCACAAATTCTGCCTTATTGCGTTTCGAGCCCCAGTAGAGAAGGCCCGATCACACCGCGACCCAATCAATCATTCTACTCGAAGCCCCAAACACTGGCTTCCCCAATTTTCTTCTTTTTTCTCTCTGATTTTCTTTTTTTTCCCTCTTATTTTTCGTCTAACATCTTCTGTTGATCCTCGCGTCCAGAAAGCGCTTTGCCGTTACTTGTGTGACCTGCGGTGGCGGAGACGGAAATGTTTGGTGAGAAAGAGCCTTAGAAGGCTCGACACAGGCCAAAGATAGGAAACGGGCAGGTCGTGCGGCTCCTGCAGCGGGACCGGGAGCACCTGAGGAGAATTTCATGATGCCTAGACTGCTAGACAAACGAAAGTGGGGCACACGGGTTAAAATTTGACAGCTACTATGTATTTTCATCTTCGATGGAGGCGCTAATACACGAGTGGAACCATGCGGCTGAGCCATCGGACAGAGTACAGAGGTACTTTGCAACTTTAATATATGCGTAGCCCATGATATACATATTAGCGACAGCATCATTCGACACAATCTAGCACGAAACCAAGATTCGACATTCTTAAGATCCATAATCAAATTGTCTGTTCTAGGAATATGGTATCGCAATTTCAATACATGAGACAACTGTGCTCTAGTTACGAAACATGCCCATGCAAACCAGTCTCCTTTCCCGAGCTCATCGCAGCACACAAACTGGATGACTCTGTTACTTTTGTGGTGCCTTTGCCTCCCGAAATTAACAAGAACTGAGAAAAAGCAGGCCATCATCATATCAGTGAAGGGCAAATGCCTGTGCAGCCCTTCACACCTCATTTCTGAGGTCTTTGATGAGCTGGCAAAAAAAAGGAAAGGAAAAGAAAAAAGAAACAAAACAAATAAAGGGCACTGCAAGTTACCGGGTCAGTAAAGCATAAAGTGCCAGTGTCTAAACAGTCCCCGAACCAGTCTACAATAACGCCGTGGATGTGCCAAAACGGACGCCTCCTTTGAGGTGCGGAGTGATCTCGAGGAGGCTGAAATCATTCATGCCGACGACTCCAGTCAAGGTAGCCTTTCGGATGACGACCTAAAATTACCAACGGCTGTTACCCATTGGAATTGCGTTTGCGCCACCTGTGCCTGATTAGTACATGTGCCATGAACCCGGGGTACTATACATGCTGAATTTACCTCTGTATCCGCCACCACGTCCGTGGCCACCGCGGCCACGGTAACCACCGTAGCGGCCGCCACCACCACCGCCGCCGTAGCGAGCCATCTCAGCAAGACGAGGGTCAATCTGTTGCTTAGCTTCCTGGAGCACACCAACAAGATCACGGGCCTGCTTGGAGTCTGAAATCGAAAGTCAGTAAATCAATACATGTAGTCGCTGTGGTGTATTGTCGAGGATAAACTCACTTTCAGTAGTGAAGAAGGTAATGGCGGTACCCTTCTGACCAGCACGACCAGTACGACCAATACGGTGAATATAGTCCTCCGAATTGTTGGGGTAGTCAACATTGAGCACATGAGTAATGTTGCGCACATCTTCAAGGAGTTATAGGTTAGCAGGCGATAATCGAGTAGACATAGCAACGTCCCCAGCACGGACGGATGGCATGTGACATCTAAGTATGTTTCATGCTTTTCCTCAGTACTCTTTCTCCTTAGCAGGAGGGCTACCCTTGCGAATTATAAATGCCGTTTGGAATGCCTAAGGCTTCGGATCCTCGGGCCTTGGAAAGTCTTGGGAGACAGCTTCATCAGGGCCGAGACATGCCGGCCCCACATCTGTACCACGGCACCTGGACAGGTACAAGAGAAGACGCACAAGTGTAGCATAGTCAGCCTAGAGTTTGCTACAATCGTGAAACCCAAGACTCGTCTCCTAAGAGACCAAATAGACACTTGCGAGGTGTGGCAATTCGCGCGATCAAGAGAGCCCCTGTACACCAGAGTAAAGCACGGCAAATAGCGATGCTGGAAGCTGCTGCTAAGTTGGGAAACGGGGGAGGGGGGAGGAGAGGGTTAGGGGCAGATTTTGATACATACCGATACCACGGGAAGCCACATCGGTGGCCACCATGATAGGGCTCTTTCCGGTCTTGAACTGATCCAGAACCCAGTCACGCTCGTTTTGCTGCTTGTCGCCGTGGATGGACAATGCAGGCCAGCCGTCTTGACGGAGGAATCGGGTAATTTCATCAGCAACACGCTTTGTGCCTGTGAAGATGAGAATCTTGTTGTTCTTGTCGTCCATGATTTTCTCCAGGTGACGAATCATCTTGTCGCGCTTCTCGGACTCGTTGCACACTTCAACGATCTGGGTGATGCGGTGATTGGCAGCGAGATCCAGGGAACCAATGTTGACCTGGATAAAGTCCTTCAGGAAGTCCTTGGCCAGGTTGCGGACCTCCTTGGGCCACGTAGCGGACCACATGAGGGTCTGACGGTCAGGGCGAATCTGGCCGATGATTTTGCGGATCTGGGGCTCGAAACCCATGTCCAGCATGCGGTCAGCTTCATCCAGCACAAGGTAGGTGACCCGGCGCAGGTTTGTCTTGCCAGCCTCAAGCATGTCAATCAGACGGCCCGGAGTGGCAATACAAACTTCAACGCCGCGAGACAGGTCACGAATCTGTGGTCCTTTGGGCACACCACCGTAGACGCACGTGTTGCGAATACGAGACGATTTGCCAAATTTGCTCATCTCTTGCTGAATTTGCACAGCAAGCTCACGAGTGGGTGCCAGGACCAAGACAATGGGGCCGTCACCTTGAGACAGGAGAGGCTGGGCATTGATGTGAACAATGGCGGGCAGACAGTAGGTAAGCGTCTTGCCGGAACCTGTCTCGGCAATACCGACGACATCGCGACCTGAAAGAGCCATGGGCCAACCCTGAGACTGAATAGCGGTGGGTGCGGGGAATCCCTGAGCCTTAACCTCATCCATGACATATGGAGGGAATCCAGCCTCGTCAAAGGTCTCAACTGGTTTGGGAACATCGCTGCCGTGGACAGCGATGGAGTGGTCGCGCCGGAACTTTTCGACCTCGGCACTTGAGCGAGCAGCAACCTCGGGGTGCTCCTTGTAAAAAGACTTTTCGAACTTGGGCAGAGTGTTCAGGTCTGTGCGAAATAGCCAGAAAACGTTAGCATTTGGTTTTCTCAAGACGTCTTGAGCCGAGAACATGTATGACTGACCCCAGTTTTGCGCTTGCAGGCCAGAACCAAGGCTGGACATGCGATCACCGCCGCCGCCGCCGCCGTAACCGCCGCCATAACCACCACTGCCGCCGCCACTGTAGCCGTTGGAGCCTCTAAAGAAAGGCAAAGAAAGTCAGCAATCATTACCGTGGTGCTTGGAGAGGATGGAGAGGAAGAGATGATTGCCAAAGCTGACAAACTTGGCGCGACGCGTCCAAAGAAAACTTGAAACAACAAAGAGAGGTTTTCAAAACATACCCTCCGTAACCACCACCACCACCGCCGCCTCCTCCAGAGTAGCCCTTGCTGCCGCGGTCGTATCCGTTAGAATAGCCGCCACCACCGCGAGAGCTGTAACCGCCGCCGCCGTAAGACATCGTGATGTTTAGTGTTGTCGACGGGTTTTGTCGATAAATGAGGCGTGAAAATCAAATAGATCTTGAACGGTGCGAGGAGTTTGTGGCGTTGCAGTTGGTCAATCGAAGCACAAGGCCACAAAGAATCGATATGTGCGAGTATTATGTCCGGACTATAGAGTCTGGAAGGAAATGAAGGTGTAGTTGATGGGAGAAGTGAAGAAGGGGAAGGAGAGAAGATGGGCGGATAGTGCCTTTTTAGGTAGACGGAGGAAGGCAAAAGAGGTTGCAACAAGCAGCAGAAAATTTTGGGTTATCGGGTAGCGACACGCTACCATGTACTTACAGGGTTGGGGGGCGAGTCGAAAGCGGTGTGGCGCTAATGACTTTGGCGATTTGCTGCGGCGTCTTATATAAGCCAGCTTATCTCCATGGCTCCCAAAGCTGCCCGCGTAACTGGTTGGCAGCTGCATGGTTATGTGCTTTGACATACATAGTACTTAACGAAGAAAAGCTGTGCTGCCATAACTTTCAATTGTGTTTACAGACTCCATAGACGAAACGAGACCAGACTTGTGTGATTCGGACTCGCCTCACCTCACTACGCATGGGTCTCCCATATATTAGTGGACGTGCGAAAAGAATTTCCGCTCATTTCCAACGTGGTGTGGCCAAACATCATCACATCGTGTCTTGAATTCATCATTATACCCATCCCATAATATCTGGTATCCAATGCCTCGCCAATGAAGAAAAGAAAGCTTTACACAACGGAATCCTACATGTTTCCTCACCTGCATAGCCTGCACATCACCACGCTGCAACGCATCCATTCAAACCTCAAGCGTCTGCTCTCTGCTCACCCGAATACGCAACTTGATGTGCTTAGTAGGAGGGGTTAGGTCCAATAGGTGGATAGTCGTCCGGGTGCGATGGGCCGCCGGCGAGCGAGCCTGGCTTGCCGCCCTGCTCGGCCAAGTGCCTCTTACGCAACGCCGCAAGTCGCTTCCTTTTGGTGACAGTGTTGACGTAGGTGCCAATGACAAAGGACACGAGGTTGAAGAACGGAACCCAGACATTCTCGGGCAGGAACTTTTGCGCAAAGGCCAGGCAAATGGGCGATGTGATCCAGCTTACGCGCATAACTTTCCAGAAGCCTACACGAACAGTAGCCCGCACCTGATGATACGTTCTCGCACCCGCGATAATGGCCATAGCAACGAGGTACACAGAGTTTTGAATAGGCGCAACCTAGACGAATGGTTCCCCATATTAGTCGCCTCTCAAGCAGATGTTCGAGGGAGCCTGGACTTACGATAAGATTGCTAGCAAGAATCTGCAGGATCTTAGCGCGCAGGCTTGTACGGCCGGCAAAAACTTTCTGCAACAGCCAGATCATGAGCGAGGCCAGAGGGGCGCTGACAAAGGCACCATATGCAGCCATCTTTGGCACACGCGACGTGAAGTAGTGGCCGTTCTTGTTGCGATCCTTTGCTAGCCATGACGCAATGAACTCCTGGGCGCCGGCAAGGGTGCCGGACGTCAACATCTTGGTTCGCATCGGGTTCTCTTCCAGCTGCTTGATGTAGGCCTGTTTCGCAGCAATTCAACAGTTAGTCAGCAAATCCAGTCATTACCGCCTAGTGCAGATTGAAGTCTGGCTATTTCCGCGACGAGCCATCAAGTGCGCGCAAGGCAACGCCACGGTCAGGTACGCTGTGGGGGGGGGGGCGGACGTACAGCGAGATAACCCTTTGTGCCCGCATTCAGCTTGCCACCGGTGATGGCGGTACCAATCTTTTCAGATATAGGGTGCTTTCCAGTGGTGCCTGGTAGAGGTCCGTCCTTTCCAAGAAGCTGCTGGCGAACATTGGCAGCAGCAGCAGAAGCGGCAGGTCCCGCGAGACCGGCAACGGATTCTGTCTGCTTGACCGTGTCGCGCTCAAACTTGAAAGACATGGTGGAGCAATATCGGTTATCAAATCTAAGGCCGCAAGAGGGCAAGGAGTTGACAAGGGACGACTGGAGGCGACAATGTAGGTCAGTGAAGTGATGCGTAGGATAGTGCTGAACGAAGATGGCCCTCGGTGGTTTTGGGCAAGCGCGTGGTTGTTGGGAGGAGGCTGGTTGCCGCACTCTGCACACCCAGTTTGTTTACCGCTCTCGTCTGTACCTTTTCTTAACGCTCACTAGCGCGCGGTACGAGTAGTGGAGCCAGTCGAATTGATAGAATGACAGGGGACTTCGCAAACCATCTGAGCTGCAGCCAATTTGCTAGCAAAGGAAATCCAACTTACCCGCTTTGACGTGCAAGCCAGAACAATGCGATTCACACGGCAGAGACAAGAGCTTGTCTTTTTGAGCCTGATGAGGGGAAGACAAAAGTTTGGGATGAAATCGGGGAGGTTGGCTTTGGGCCGTGGAAATTGGATGTCTGTGGAGACACAGCTGGGAGCTGCTGTAGCAACATTCAAAGTCTAACCCCTTTTGCTTATCTTGCATTATCTACAAGCAGTAGAACAATACATAGTACAAATTGCATGTGCAACTGGCTCTGTCACATAATTCTGTAACAGCATACTCATGCATCCTTAAGTGTTGATATGCTCAATTCATCTTGTCGAAGCTATCATCGCCTTTTTTTTTTTTTTTTTTTACTATGACATGGACTCTCTACTATAATTGTCTTATCCCTGACAGAGTGACGAAAGCCTCAACAGCAACAGACCAGGTGCAGCTATCATCACAAGCTGTCTATGCTGAAAGCAATTTATAATTGTGCAATTAACTGGAGGCCATGATGAACGTGCTGCTTGCGCCCTTCTGGAGTGAATGATACCAATGTCGCCAGAACTTGTCTTCTACTTTGATTGTTGCTTGCGCTCGAAGCTAGGTAGACTAGGACACCATCACTTATGATGGTTCTGATGGGCTCCAGAACTGGATGCGTGGTTCCCAGATACGCACTCGACACTATATGAATCTGTATCTTGAAGTTATGCTAAAGATCAATAGTGAAGCAGGTATATAATACTCCAGTCCAGATATTATATTGCTGTCCACGCGCTGGTAATACTATATGTGTGTTGTCATTCAGCCTGAACCCCTTGGAGCACGAGTGAATCGCATTGAGCTATACCTACCTAGGTTTGTATCTTCTGAGTATCACTTGGCAATGAAGCGGGAGCATACTGATTCCTGTCTATGCCAGCCTCTACTACTGTAGCTGTAACATGGTCAGGCGATTCTTTGAAAGCATACACTGGTGATGGCCTCTCCCAAGTGTTTCACGCTGCAGAAATAAACCTGATGTACTTGGTGGGTTTCCAGAAATACATATATCCGTTGGGCTTGGTCGATTACCCTGCTATTTGCTTTCATAGAGCAAGGGGTAGAAACCATGGCAGTGTATAGCGACAGCCTCAATAGCCTCGACAGCCTTGGTCCATTCCCTGAGCCGGACAACAAGCTCCTCTTGCGGCCATTCAGTCCTGATGCTCTACATCCTCAGACTCATCCTGCGGTATATCTCGACCCAGCAAAAAGAGCAATAGGTTTGCCACACCCTGAATGCCATACCATAGTGGCGAGCTCGCTTCACCCGCAGCCTCGAAATCTTCGCGCCAGAGAATTCCCATTTCAATGCATTAGTTGATCCAGCGAACAGAAAGATTTATTCCTGAATTTGTTCCTGAAAAGAACGTGGGGGAACCAAACAAACACAACACTTATCCTCCCAATGGGTCACAAGTGTTTTTCCCTGGCGTTCACGCGCGTGGTACGTATCCAAAAGCCGGTCATAATTCCTCGTTCATTTCCCAGCATTTTTAATTTGCTTACGCCGATTTAGTATGATGAGCGACTGCTTTGCAACAACTGCGGACGTCATTCTGAGTTTGGATGGATGTACCGCTGTTGTCACGAAACCGAAGCGCGTCTCTTCGAGTCCATCCGCGATGGGTTCCAGGTACGTGTGAAATCCTCCCAAATTAACCCTCATGATGTTTCCAACACCACGGTACCATTCCCCTAGAATTCGCTGACGCAATCATACTCACACGCAGGAGCACTATGATGTTCACGGCGCCGACTTCATTCCCCATCTCCAAACCCCCGTCCGCGGCGCCTCCGCCCGCCAGGACAAGCTCAGTCCTCTCAAAGAAATGGCCCCCGCGCAACTCGCCTCCTACTCAGCCACTCAACTTGCCACCCTCCTCCTCCAGCACGAGCGCGCCGTCGACATGGCTCTCATCGAGCGCTATGGCTACAACAACCCCCACGGCACCGGCAACCAGCCGCCCGCCCATGTCGAGCACCCGCACGTCATGAGCGAGGCAGAAGAGTGCCGCAACACGCTGTGTCCTGCGTGTGGCCGCGGGGGCAATGCGCAGGAGTTGAGTTTTCTGAGCATCGATGGCATTGTCAAGGGGGACATCCCACCGAGTGTTGCGGTGGGGTGGGGCTTTCGGCCGCTTTGTAGTCGCCCGATTGCTGATGTGGCGCTGGTCAAGAACATGGGACTGCGGGATACCGTGACGGGCTTGTTGCCTGGTCAGGGGAGCGCGCGTGGGGTGCAGCGCAGCATGGGCGGTGGACAAGGCATGGAGGATGCGTTTTTGTACGTGACATGTTTATTTGTCGATGAAGTGGCTGGGTTTGATAAGCTGCTTGCTGACTTGTGATGGCCTAGCAACGGTACCACCACACCCACCGAAGAGGTTTCCGCCGAAGCTATGCGATTTCTAAGAGCCCTCACCACTGAGCGTCCGCACAGCTCGATAGATGCTACCTCCGCGTCTCAGGGAGTGGACTATTACGATTTCATCCACAGCGCTGGATCGGTCGCGCCTGACGAAACTCTTGGAGCTACAGTGGAGTCCAGTGGGGGTGATGGCGGTGGCGGCATCAAGGCTTCTGTTACCTCGTCTACGACCGGGAGTCAGAGCTACAAGGACGAGCTAATCCGGCTTTATGGAAGTTCCAGGGAGAACACCCCCGCCCAGTCCAGCGGCGACGATGGCGTCAAGGCTTCTGCTACCTCGTCAACTACTGGAAGCCAGAGCTACAAGAACGAACTGATTGAGCTATATGGATATTCTCGCAGACATACACCGGCCGGTGACCCTCTGGCTGAGGAGCATCACGCTAATGGTGACGGTGGCGACGGCAGCGACACGCCGCAACAAGCCTACTGAGGGAATCGTTCTTTGCAATGAGCTTAGCTCGACTGTTGATTCCGAGGTCTTTTCAGGCGCATTTGATCAGGTTCAACTGAAATGAAACACCATAGATGAATAAGTAAGTGGTGTATCCAGGTGAAAGAAAGCGACAGCGTTGCTACAGACGAAGCACGGTACGGCTTGTACGCCGGAAACGGCGTGACGAAATATATGTACAATACCGACCAGAAAAGAATTGACGTGACAGGGCCATTCATTCAATACACCACTTTCGAATATTGCGTGAAACTACAGTTGTTCGATATCTTGACTTCATTACGACAATTATATTGAACTTTGCAAACAGCTGAATATCCGATTTATGTACAATGACAATCTCACCAAATCGTATGATACACAGCCCAGTCCCCTCCCATGGTGTAACAACTCGACTCGCCGTCCCGAGAAAAGCTGCGACTTACCAAACAGAGCCCCTCTGTCTCAATACCATCAAAGCCTTCTCCATGCTCCCACGTCATGCCCACGAAGTACCCAGGTGTGAACATGAGGCCCATCCTGACCAAGTCCGCACGAATCATGAGAACAGTCCCACCCACGGCGTCCAGCCTCACCACGTCTTCATTCGTTGTCCCGAGAATCGCATCAGGCACCATCAGCGACCTGTCCGGAGCATGGGAAGGCTCCCAGCTCGCCTTATCTTCCCACAACTTTTCCTGCTCGATGTTGTTGGGCGCGATACGACGCCCGCTCCACGCATTCAAGTCGTACGTTCCCATGGCATTCAGCTTGTGCGCGAGGATCTCATACCGTCCGCCTGGCGCGCCTCGCATCTCGAGCTTCCTCCGTGCCTCTTGCTCGTCATCGTCTGGGCCTGGCTCCGCTGGGATGACAAAGTCTGGGTGCTCGGCCAACCACGTGTCTGCCAGTTCTTGCTCGCCAACGGCGCACCGCGCCGTAAGGATGCCGACGTCTCGGTCGCGGCTGACCACGGTCTTTTGCATCATAGCTTCAACCATGGCGGGGGAGGAGAACTTGTACACGTCGGCATCGAGCCACAGAAGGTGCGTTTCCCGGTGCAGGGCGCTTGTCTGAAGGTAGTTGCGCAGTTTGGCAAGGTGTGCGCGTCGGTCGTGCTGTGGTATGCCATGGCGGTCATCACGAGCGGAATTGCCGTGGGAGTTGTCGCCTGGACGGGTATCGGCCGTGTAGAGTATCACCGTGACCCGCTGGAAGTTGAAGTCGAAATAGTCCGACTTGCGCTCCCGCTGTAAGGTATAAGTGGACCTAAGCTCGAGATCCCGGGAGGGCTCATCCCGCGGAGGAGTGAGAATGCGGGTGTATTTCGCAAACTCGGTCTCTGAGGATGTCAATATTGCCAGGGAAACTTGCGTCTCGGAGAGCGTTGTGGAGTTGATGAGATCGAGGTGGTTGCGGAAGGTCCGCGGCGCTTCGGTCGGATTCCTGCCGAACGACTCTTCATCTCGGCTTACACTGAGGAATAGCACGGCTTGCTCCGGAGGTGGAACTTCGGCCGGTCGGGCCAGAGTGTAATGCTGGATGCCGCCGTCTGGGCTGCTCCAAAATTCAGTGCGGTATGCCTTTGGCCCCGCTGAGTGGACGGGCGTAGGAGCCTCATGCGAGGCGGTGTCGACCCGGGCACTCTTCCACTCCCGATTGGGCGTGATGTGGATTCGGTGCTGCTGTATAGCAGGGTTGTGTTGGCGGTACAGTATTACATGAAGGCCCAAAACCAGGACAAGCCCCACAAAAATAGTCCGCGCGGCTCGAGATCTCACGGAAAGTGCGCCCATTGTCCAAGCTAAGGGAGACAAGAGAATCGAAACAGAATCACCCACACACCCCTTGAGAGGCCAAATTAACGGAGCAATCTGTTCAGGGAGGGTAGCAAAGAATTCAAACGTCCCTTGGTAGGCATCTTATTAAATCCTTCTCTTAAGGGCTTACTAAGGATCGCGACTGAAAGCAAGTAGGGTTGCTGAGACGCGACCCCGTATATAGTATACCGAGAAACTATATTCTTGCCGCCGTGCACAGGATGTTTAATGTATGATGCGCGTCGTTACGAGCCTCTGGTGCTGTCGGCTGTCAGGAACGGCAAGAGCATCGGAGAGACGGTCCGTGGCGCACGCACTAGTATTTTTTAACTCGGTACAACGGCCCATTTGCGGCTCGGATTACATAGTAGCTCTTTAGCTAGACTGGATCAAGAGATCTTCCATTAACATAGTACGTTTCCTACGTCAACAGTGTAGTACTCTTGCACTTGATGGCAACGTGTAGTTGGCGTTGTGACGCGTTCGGAGGAATTGCTTTGGGCGGGGAGTGAAACTATCCAAGACCGTTACTCTGAAGAAGCATTCCAAGATCTGAGATCCAACGGCCAAGATTCGCCACTTAAATGCCACCTCTTTCGCGTAGAAGAGAAGAGAAGAAGCAATCGAGTTTCTGAAAAGCATGACGAGTTTGATCTCTGTCGTTGTTGGCCAGACAGCTCCTGCATGCTCTGTGTTCCTGCGCGTCAAGCCGTGCCTTTACGTTTATCTGGGCGAGTCCATTTGCACATGGTAACGTTGGGCAGGTGAACGATCCGTGATACGGCACGACAATCCATGTCACGGATCGACCGTCCGCGAATCATACCTGTTGCTGAGACCACGAGCTGCAGAGGGCACGTCAATGGCTTGATTGCATGTGTAGGTGTTGCCGCGGTTAACTCGAACCTTGCGAGAATCACGAGCATCTTGGTGACGGCCCAGAGATCCGTGTCATCATGCTGAGCAGACTGGCTCCGGTCCCCGTCACGACCCTGAACCGTGGAAGCACGTCCAAAAGGCGGGAATCCCATGGATGGCTGTATTCTCATCATGTCAGCAAGGCTCGCTCACGTTTCTATAGCTTGTTGACCACCCATCCTGACGCTTGACACTCCACAATGGAGATCCGTGGGTATGCGTTACTGAGTTCGTTTGGTGCGTCGCCAATACAAAAAACATCAGCACAGGACGACGCTACCCTCCAACAGCGCTTCCTCGATGCAGGACGCTGATGGAAGCCCAAGGCAGCATTGGGTACACGGTACTTGGCCAGCTTTCCATGAGCGCTGCTGATGGCTCTGGTGTACAACGAATGGAGAGAGGCAGGTGGATGTTGCTGCGCAGCCCCGGACAAAAGCCCAGGTGAGCACTGAAGGCTGGCAGTGTAAGATGATTGGGCAGTGCTGAAGCAGCAGGCCCACAGCTGCGGGGCCCTGGCTGCCTTACGATACTAGCGGAATGCACCCATGATGCATAGCCAATGAGCACTGCGACTTTACAGTGCCATGGTGCCCTGCAGGCCGATTACTATGTACAGCTGCAGCTACTATGTGCAGTGTCAGTAGCACTCACAGGGCCCCACTCACACCTGACCCGGCATCTCCTGCTATCTCAAGTGATACATTGGGAAGGCGGACAGCCTGCACGTCAACCTCAACAAGACGACATTCGGAGCCTCTCCTTCCTCTCCACACACCTCTTCGCGTCGCTCCTCTCGTGTGTACCCGTGGCTGACTCCTTGTCAGCCAGCCAAGAGGGGGACACAATCAAAGGAGGCCATGGTATGTACAGCACTGCTCTCTGGCCCCTACCGTCCGTCGCCCATCCGAGTGAGCAACAAGACACTGACTGCATTATCGTGCTCGCGTGACAGCCTTCCGACCGCACCCCTTTGCTGGCCGCCTCCCGGCGGTCTATCGACTCTGCACGGTCCGACGAGCAAGCAGAAGCTGAAGACAGCGCGCTGCGCGGCGCGTCTCCCAACCGTGAGGGCTGGTCCACCCGCCTGCGCGAGATCATCCTCTTTGTGTGGGCCGTCCTGGCAACGGCCGTCATTATCGTGCTTGCAGCACTCCTCCAACACAATGAGCGCGGTGGGCCTTCCGACAAGCCCACAGGCAAGAGAAACCTCATCTTCATGGTCTCGGACGGCATGGGGCCGGCCACGCTGTCTCTGACGCGATCATATCGTCAACTGGTCGAGGGCCTCGAATACGATGATACCCTGACGCTGGATCAGCACTTTTGGGGAACGAGTCGCACGCGATCAACCGATAGGCTGGTTACAGACTCTGCGGCTGGTGCTACAGCTTTCTCCTGCGGAAAGAAGAGCTATAACGGGGCGATATCGACTTTACCAGACCACTCACCTTGTGGGTCCGTTATGGAGGCCGCCAAAAAAGCTGGCTACATGACGGGACTTGTCGTCACGACCGACATTACAGATGCTACGCCCGCCTGCTTTGCAAGCCATGTGAATATGAGAGAAGAGGAGAACGAGATTGCGCTGCAAGAAATTGGTGAAGGGCCCCTTGGCCGGGTCGTCGACATTATGCTTGGCGGCGGGCGATGCCACTTTCTCCCCAACACAACTGAGGGAAGTTGTCGGCTTGACGAAATCGACGTGGCCAAAGTGGCGCAAGAAAAGCACGGCTGGACGTATCTCAACGACCGTGCCGGATTCGACACTTTGTGGGCAGGCGAGAACGTTTCATTGCCTCTAATGGGCCTGTTTGCCAGTAACGACGTGCCCTTTGAGATCGACCGTCGTAACATGGCAGATGTGTACCCAAGCTTGAGCGAGATGGCAGCAACAGCTCTGCGGGCTCTTGAGTTAGCGACGTCGGAAAGCGACAAAGGTTTCTTCCTCATGATTGAGGGCAGCCGTATCGACCACGCGGGACACATTAACGATCCTGCCGCCCAAGTACGCGAGGTGCTTGAGTATGACAAGACATTCAAGGCAGTTTCAGACTTTGTCAAAAACAGCAAAACCGAAAGCTTGCTAGTGGCCACCAGCGACCACGAGACTGGT
The DNA here is from genome assembly GCA_011317545.1 of Coniella vitis. Lineage (NCBI taxonomy): Eukaryota > Fungi > Ascomycota > Sordariomycetes > Diaporthales > Schizoparmaceae > Coniella > Coniella vitis. The sequence goes on from WUJK01000008.1 coordinate 1,855,127, forward strand.
GGTCTCGCAACGGCGTGGCGTAAGTGTTACTTTGACCCATAATAACGTTTTTTCTCGCTGCAGGAACGAAGAATTAACGCATGTCACAGAATCACCGAGTGCTGAGCTGCCCGTCTACAATTGGTATCCACAAGTGCTAGCCAAGGCCAACGCATCCACCCTCTACCTGACACAAAAGCTGTATCAGCACCTCCGGTCCATCGGGTCCGACCCAGACGCACGCGACGACATCGAAAGCTGGATCAACTCGTCCCTCGTGGTGCCAGGTCTCGGTATCACAAACGCCCACGCATCGGAGCTCAAGAAACTGGCGTCCGACCCTGCACATGCCATCTTTACATTCAGCAAGATGATCAGCAATCGGGCTCGTGTTGGCTGGAGTACACATGGCCATTCGGCTGTCGATGTAAACGTCTACTCGTCTGGAGGACGATACGCAGACGCTATCCGTGGAAATGTCGAAAACACGGATATTGGTAAGTTCTTGAGCAACTTCCTTGGCGTCGACAACGAGGCTATTACGCAGGAACTCAAGGCAAAGATGGACTGGAAGGGGCCGTCGCTTGCTGGTATGCCGATCGAGGGTGCCATGAAGCAAATGGGCCTGGAGATTGAGGAAGCGCCAGAGTACTGGCTGGAATGAGTTTCTCTATTTGCATATGAATTGTTGCGTTTGTATTTTTTGTTTTGTTTTGTGCTTTTTGATATCAGCATATCTCTCTGGTCTCTCGATTATTGCAATGCATGGTTGGTGGATTTATAATGTTTGATAAGTGCACAAATCTCAGACGGACGTTGGCGTTTTGATTTAGGGAGCATCATGACTGACCTGGTTGCCATCTCTTCATTCTTAACCGGTTTGGATAAAATCGAATGGATACCCATTTCCTTGTCCAATTTAAACTATCACCTTGATCTTCGTGCCTTTTTATTACCAGCCCAATTGCTTTGAGCTCGTCTTCATTTCTCTCATCAGCACTCACTAGTCAATATTGCTCAACTACCTCTGAAGTCCAAGACACCCTCTTCATTTTATTATAGCATGAGTTACTATCGGTCCGTCCCCAAGAATGTCCTCATTATCCATTCTCCAGATTGAGTCACGCATTCCCATATACTTGGAACCTCTTGGTGATACCAAGCGTGGAGACTCCCACGAGTAAAGCTCCCAGTCCTAAATATCCCACTTCAGTCCGAAAGATCAGACATTTCATCCTCCGAAGGATCCCTCAAATACGAGAAGTCCAGGCTGCCACCTGGGATCTGAGCCGCGAGCTTGGAAAGCTTATCCTGTTGCGCAGTTGTGATCCGCGCATCGCCCAGTTGATTCATAATATAGAGGCGGAAGCCATGCCGGGAGGACCCGCCCTTGGCGACGTCCTCAAGGAATGATTTGATACCGGCAAAGGTAAAGGCGGACTCGCCGTTGATATTTATGGTCGTCAGGTGTGGCATTTTGGACAATGGTGCCCAGATGTCATCAGTCAGCCCTGTGGGTTGTTAGTGCAACTTTTCACTTGATTATATGAGAGCCCTGGTAATCTGATGTCTTCTTGTACGTATACAATAATTATCAGGTGGGACAGAGAAGAAAAGACAGATAACTTCAGCTGAGTAGGTCAAGGTGTCGCAGTACTCACATTCGCCATCGAAGCTGAGTGATTCAAGCTCAGGGATACAGGCCTGGATCTCGGCCAAGTCTTGCGAAGTCAACTGAATCTGGTCAATGAGCATCATGTCTAAGTCTTTCAACTTGGCACAGAAGCAGATTGACTCGAGGAACAAGTCATGCCGCAAACCGGTGGGATCAGAAACCTCGGTTGTTGAACGAATCATGAGGCTCTCGAGGTCCGTTTGGCGGCCCACGGCAGAGTAGATTTCCACATCATCGTCAACTAGTTTAATTTCAAGGTCCTTCAGGCGCAAATCTGGTGATTTGAGGACCTCGGCTAGAAGTCCACTCGCACCTCCAAGGTCTCTGATTGCGAGTTTGCGAAGATGCTTGCACTCTTTCAGCCATGCCGAGACATCGATCAGAGGATCCTTATCACCTGCTGCCCAGGTGCTCGGCGCGGAAGGTGTGCTGGACTCTATTGTGAGAGATTCGAGGTACTGACACTTGCTCAAGAGGTGGAGAAAGGGCAAACACGTGCTCTGCAGGCTTGCCAGTGTCAAACTTGTTAGAGACCTGGAATGTTGCATAAGTCCGTCAAGTGTGTCGTATCCAACCTCGTTTGAGCTAAGGACGGCAAAATTCTCGAGCGAATGTGGTCTCAAGGTTCGGAAGAACGCCGACATGTTCTCTTCCACGGTCTGCCCTCGTATATTGAAGCAGGTCAGATCTCTGAAAGCTGGACAGTAGTCGCGTATGGAAGCAGCGACCTCTTCTGTTAACACAGAGCCATCCCGAATTGTCAGAGTTGTCAACGTCGATAGACGCGATGTCCAGACGGACAACAACCGAGTTGGGAGATTTGCGCCTTCGAGGCTGGTAAGCTGCACTGTTTTATTTTCCTGGTCTGCCGCATCCTTGGCGAATTTTGTTACACTATCACCAACTTTCTCAATAATCTTCTGCCACTCTAGAACGGGTTTACCGGTTCGAGTTTTGCTGGATCTGCTTAGTATCTCAAAGTCCTCCATACGGCCCTCAAAGAACTTGGGCCTCAAGGCAGCACTTGTTGCGACATCTCGCAATAATTGCTCGAGGTCGCTAAGCAGGAGCGACTTGAGCCACAGGCAGTATGGGTACTGGGTCACGCCGATGCTGGACAGTATGATGGACCGCCACATGCCAGCCCATTTGTCTGCGCCCTTGATTGTGGTGATATCGGCATCGTCGGAGTCGGTAGTATCATGAATGCTTTGTAGGTCTGTCAACGAGCAGATCTGATGATTCTGAGAGAGGTTGTCGCGTACCTGTACAGCAGCGGTAGCGCGTGGAGGGCCCAGCTCTCACAGACCAACGCGGCGCTGAGGAGGCTCTTGAAGTCTTTCTGTCTCTGTAGGTCTTGGCAAACAAGCCACCAGATCTCTTGCGGGATATCTTTTCTCATCGCGAGGTGATGTATGCGTCGTCTCTAAGCAAGATGCACCATGGAGCGCGTACTGATACCTGTTGTAGCTGGCTGTCTGTGAAGGCGAGTTGCGCGTCACCGTTGGGCATTCCTCATCCTAAGACGAGTTGCGAATGACATACAGCAAGCTGTGCAAGCAAGCAACGCGTAGCAGCTTCGAAGGCTATCCCTCAGAGCAATTGAAAGTACACGTTAAACATGATGCCTCAGTCCGAGACGTGGAAAACGGATAAAATTATTTGGAGATGCGAACGATTACAGCCATGGAAAGGCACAGTTGATGTCGTCACAGGCACTGACAGCGCACATGGCCGTAACAGGGGGCCTAAACCATCAAGCACACGCCTTATTTACTGGGTCTTTGGGCGCGCGGGCGCGTTTGTAAGCTGCTGAAACCTTAGGCTGTAGGGTCCCGTCCAGCCCACGCGTCTCTATTCCTTAGGTCAAGTACTTGCTAGGTATTCTTAACCACCTTCCTTCCTGCTGAAATACTCCGACGGACATTTCTGCCTAACGGTGTCGTTGGCCGGGAAAACCGTATTTTACAGAGACGAAAAGAAAAGCAAAAGTCCGTCACTACAAGTCCCATTCATATTTATGGTCATCATATCCAGAGCTGTCCTTCTGTTCCCAGTACTCTCTTCTCGACGCGAGTAAAACATCGGACGCAAGGTCAACGGCACGGGCAAACCAGACTTTGAAGTCCACTCTACCGACAGTCAAAGGAAGCTATGAAGAATTTGCCATAGAGAAGAGCGAAATACGAGTTGAAATCTGTACTCGGCAAGCGGTCGCTGAGCAGGACAGGAGAAGCCTTGCACGGCGATGGCGCTTGTCGACTTCACTCTGAGCGCGGACGGTGTTGGCGCGTTCAACGACGCGCTCATGTGCATCCACAAGTTCAGCGACGACGTGGCAATTGAGATTCGAAAAGACGAGGTGATTCATTGCTCAGACAGAGAACGGTATCTTTCGCTATTCGACTGACATATGCACTGCATGTAGTTAGTCCTGACGGCCCTCAACCTCACCAAGTCGGCCTATGCCCGCTATGCTTTTGCGGCAAATCGCTTCTTCTCTCGGTTCTCCTTCGAGGGCAATGCGCAGTACCGCGAAAAGTTCTACTGCGTAATGTACATCAAGGCGTGTTTATTTCCAGAGATCATGCGTTCTATCGTCGAGCTAACGTGCGGAATAGGCATTGCTTACGGTTTTTCGCATTCGCAACGGAGGCGATCCAAGTAGAGATCGCGAGAATGCAGCAATCGAGAGATGCGACGTGACCATTGAGGACGGCCTAGGCAAAAAGAGTCGTTTCATCGCCAAGGTATTTGGCAGGAATGGTCAGTACCAGTACTTTTCATATTAATGTGCGGCCTCTCCCTGACCCTCATTAGGTATAACGGCCACCCATCGACTGGCTTTCGAAGCCAAATTACCGGTTCATGCCAAATTCAACAAGGCTGAAGCAGTTCACCATTGGACCATCAACCCGCGCACTCTACGCACGATGATGGATCACTTTGGCCCTGGCATTGATCTTTTGGACATCAACATCGACGGCGAGAATGTCGTTAATTTCACATGTTTTACGGAAAAGCAGGCCAACATTAATAATGAGAGCATGTACATTCTGAATCCCAGCGGCGATGGGGCACCACGCTGACAATTTTCTAGCCTTTCTGAAGAAGCCTCTGTATACGTCTATTGCAGTGGAAATGGATGAATTCGACGACATATCGGTAGCAGACAAGCTCCACATCATCATCAGCCTCAGAGACTTCCGTGCAATCGTCCAGCACGCTAACTATACCAGCAGTGAGCTGGTTACTGCGTACTCGAGACCGGGTCGTCCGATGAAAATTTCGTATAATGGCGATGGTACGGTCTGTGAGTTTATACTAATGACTGTTGACGAAAAGAGCACATCAGCCCAGAAAAAGGGGCAGCCGAAACCTGCGGCGAAGAAAGCCAAAGCGGTTCTCGAGGCTGCATCCAGCTCATCCCGACCTATCGCCGCAGCGAGAACTTCAGACGGGCAGCCAAGCCCTGTGCCACAAGCTCAAGAACAAGAAGCTCGACCAAGCCGCATGCCTCCGCCTCCGCAGAGGAATAACCCGCGATTATCACAATTCGATATTCGAGCCCCCTTGCAACAACCTCCGTCCACACTCAAATCCGAATCTCTCTTTCTGCCTCAGCCCGACGACGATGATCAGTGGGAGCCCGTGAACGTTGATGAGGACGATGAAGCGGCTGAACATGCTCGACTCGCCTGGGATGCTAGTAACCAACCGGTAAGATGAATCTCTTTTGTAAAATTGGTGCAGGACGCTAATATATGGTGTAGAATTCGACTATGCGAATCAGCAGCCACTTCGACAATGGCCTTGGCGTGCCACGTAGTAACGGTGATCCAGACCATATGCCCTCAACACTAGAACCGACACAAAATCTGGCAGATGTTCGAAAGTTTGGACTCTTTTCCGGTTAAAAGGTGCCAATCAGAGCCTGTACCGGCTCCTGCCGACTCCGCGGAATCTGGAACTTTTTGACAAAGGTCCGCCCACTCTTGCATGGAGATTGCAATGCTCATAGTTCGCTTGCCATTTCGATGCTTATCCAGCTGGTCGCACAACCAGCTCCTGTAGCTATTATCCGAGAGCCAGGGGGAATATACGTCTTCGAAGCAATCGTATTCCACCTACCTTTGACATCGTTGTTTTCGACCTTAGGCCCGCAGTTGCCATGCTCTCCCCAGCCCCAGGAGAGCACATCGCCATCAGCTGTCATGGCGACGACATGCTCACTACCGATGGAGATCTTGTCGAGCTCTGGCAGTCCCGGAGGTGCTAATTGACCGTGGTCATTCTTTCCCCAGTTGAGCAGGACACCAGCGTCTTGCAGGACATAGGCACCTCCCCAGCTTGCCCCAACGTCTCTCCATCCGGCAATCTTTGTGGGAGCAGATGATTTGATACCGGCTTTGTCGGTACCCAACACTTGGAGTTCGCCGGATCCAGGGGTCCCATAAACCGCCGTAAATTCTCTACCACAGACTGCTCTGGCAACTTTGAAGTCGATGCCTTCTACCCTTTTCGGCTCGTACACAACCCCATCGACGCTTGTACCTAATTGACCTTTACGTCCGTTTCCCCAGCCCCAAACCTCGCCATTGCTCAGCACGGCAACAACATGTCCCATACACGCTGACAAGTCGGTTATTTCTGTTCCCGGTGGCGGAAAGTCCTTGATCTGTGAAACTGTAGGTGTGCGTATGACGAACTGTCCCTGACCCAGCTCGCCCTTGTGACCAGTGCCAAAAGTAGAGACGAGAGTGGTGCGGCCTTCCGAGTCGGACTGGGCGATCACCGAGGATTCCCAGGTGGCAGCTATAAATTTCACTGGCGGTATAGCTGAGGCCCCATCTCCTCCATGAACAGGGGTCAAAGCAACAGCTTGTGCAACAAATTGCCGAGCAGTGTCTTTTTGCTGCTGTGTGAGTGGTCCACAAGCGCCTGTTGAGTGATCTCCGGCCCAATACAGTTTTCCATCCCGCGCGAGAAGAAGTGTGTGGTTTCCACCGGCCGCAACGCAGATTATGGGTGCGAGGGGCTCTGCGCCGAGCGGAAAGAGTACTTGCCGTGGGATGGAAACATCTTGGTCGTGGCCGATGCCTAGCTGACCTGCACCGTTGGAACCGAGAGCATATAGAATTGGGACCGTCATTTTTGTTGTACGAATTGTTCGCCGGCTTTAGACAGGTGAATGCGAGTCTAGAACCCTGACGAACAGCAGCCTGGAGAATAATCCAACGTCGGCAAGGAGCTCTCTGTCTTGACTGTTATCTCTGAGTGACCAATGTGGCTTACAGGTAACCAACGGTGCAACTTAGTGCCTCGACAAGGGACCCAAACTTCTTCAATGCTTTAATCTATTGGGAAGAAGTGGCGATACTGATTTGCAGTCTTTTTATACACACTGACACAGTATGTACGTGCTGTAGTCACCGCTAGAGGCCCTGTACTATCACTATGTACTGTGAAAGCGGCAGGTGAGACCCACTATCGCTCACTCAGGCTCGAGCCCAATCAGCCATCGCCTTTCGGAAAATCGGCGCTTTTCTTCCATAGCCCCGCTATTTTTTCGTCAAGAATTTCCCTCTAAACATAAAACTGACAGCAGCACAACAATTCCAATCTCTTTCATTTAGAATCGAGTAACATCGCAAATTCACAAGAAGCTGCAATCTCACGTCTCAACGCGTCTAACGTTGAGGCATGCTTGCGGCCTGTGAACTCAGCGATGTGATTGACCTTGCGACACAGCTTGGTCTAGCTCGATAACCTGCACCCACAGAAGCGTGAGACAGCAGCTCCAGCAGCAGCAAAGATGGCCGCCGCCTCGACCGCACCCCCGATACCAGACGACATGGAGAACTTCATTGTCGGTATCATTGGCATGGGCGACATGGGCAAAATGTACGCTCGTCGCCTGTCTGCCGCTGGCTGGAGGTAAATTGCACAGTCTCCTGCACCACTATCGCATCGCGACCATAGCTTTGGTGATCGATTTACATGGTAAGATGACCTTTTCCTTTATCAATCCTTTTTTAAAACTTCCCCCCCCCCCTCTCGATGATGACTTGAGTGCATTTGGCTAGAGTATCGCTCATCGGCCGTTTCGGTTTGGTGAGCTTTCCATGATGAAAAATCTCAGCTACCTTATAATTTTTGTCTGAAGCACACTTGAAAGTTCTGCATTTGTTGAACCGTCTTCCCGAGTTGTTCACAATGGCTAACAGGATTTGGATAGGTTCCTACTTTCTGTATACGGTATCTTTGTTACTAACCACGCCCATTGCGGACAGTGTCAGAGCATGTGATAGGGATGACAAGTACGATGGCTTGGTGGAAGAATTTCGCGACAATGTATAGTCTTGACACTGTCCCGCACATTGATTCAGCGCAGCAGCCGTAGATCGCAAGCTGAGACATCGTCTATAGAATAAAATTCAAATTGTTCGAAATGGTCACCTGGTTTCCCGAGAGAGTGACTACATCATCTACAGCGTAGAGGCCGCAGTTATTGGTCAGGTTGTCAAGGAGTATGGTCCATGTATGCTTTCCAATCATTTGCAAGCACGGTCTGTGAGCGTGAAGGTCTATAACCGCTCTACTGACATATCCATGTCACAGCTACCAAATTGAATGCCATCGTCGGCGGCCAGACCTCTTGTAAAGCACCGGAAATTGCAGCTCTCGAGGAGCATCTGCCACCAGATGTCGACATTATCCCCTGTCACTCGCTGCATGGCCCAAATGTCGACCCGAAAGGGCAACCTTTGGTGAGCTTCCGCCTTTGAAAGAGTGTCAAGTTGCTTCGACAGAGCTGTTTTTGCTAAACCCAGTCTGCTAGGTCCTCATTAAACACCGCGCCTCAGACGCGTCCTTCGCTAAAGTGGAAACGGTGCTCTCATGTCTCGACTCGAAGCATGTCTACCTCAGCGCACGCGAGCACGACCGCATCACAGCCGACACGCAAGCCGTCACACATGCGGCCTTTCTCTCCATGGGCAAAGCCTGGCATGCCATGCAGCAATTCCCCTGGGAAGGCGCGCGCTATGTCGGCGGCATCGAAAACGTCAAGATCAACCTCACGCTGCGCATCTACAGCGCCCGATGGCACGTCTACGCCGGCCTCGCCATCCTCAACCCCGAGGCCCGCAAGCAAATCACACAGTACGCGCGCAGCACAACGGAGCTCTACAAGCTGATGCTCGAGGGCAAGTACGAGGACTTACGCCGGCGAGTGTACGCAGCACGCGAGCGGGTATTTGGGCATGATGATGCGCCCAAGTGGGCATCTGCGACGCTCCTGCAGGACGAGATTCTGGACCGTTTTAGTCTTGGCAAGAAGCCCGAGGAGGGCAAAGCGCTACCCAATAACCACTTGTCCCTGCTTGCCATGGTGGACTGCTGGAGCGCGCTGGGGATTGTGCCGTATGACCACATGATTTGCTCGACGCCGCTCTTTCGGCTGTGGCTGGGCGTGACGGAGAATCTGTTTCGGCACCCGGAGCGGCTAGATGAGGCGCTGCGGATTGCGGTTGACGATAACACGTTTCGGAGCGACGACCTCGAGTTTACGTTCGCTGCGCGTGGATGGGCTGAGTGTGTGAGTTTGGGGCACTTTGATACGTGGCGAGAGAGGTTCCGGGAGACGCAGGCCTTTTTTGAGCCGCGGTTTGTGGAGGCTGCCAAGGTGGGCAACGCGATGATCAAAGCGGTTCTTGAGGAGACGAGTAAGAAAGACTGAATGACAAAGATGGTGGCGACGGATCCTGTTCATACACGTATCGTCCGTCTACGTAAGTGAGGTAACGGCGTTTGGTCTTTGGGATCCAGGCCGAACATGCCTTGGCCTGGACCTGGGAATCCAGAATGGAATGAATCATTAGAGCATAGCTCACGTATCCTCTACAACTAGGTGGCATATGTTCACACTTCTCGAACCATTTCATAATGATTGCAAGGCATTGGTTTTGGGTTTGCACATGTTCCCAGGTAGGGCTTGTACATGGATGCAATAAGCGAGGGCGGGGCATGCAGCTGCCTGTTGCTTGTACCTGGGTACCTTTTTAATTGAGACGGCACGTGGGAGCGCGACGTGTATGCGTCATCGGCGTGCCTTTTCAGGTACTGAGGAACTTTCCCAGTTCTGCTGCTGCGCTTCCGCTTTGCTCATCAACGAGGGCTCATCTCCGCCCTATGGAATCTTCTACAGTTCAACTTCTCTTCTTCCCTCCACAGACATCTCTTGAGCACAGCATCTTGTCCAGTCAGCCCAGTCCATCAATGCAGAATGTCTTCGTCAACGGGCGACCGCGTCGCCGACTCGCCTTCCGCTGAGCTAGTCGCAGGTCAGGAAATTCAGGACGGCATCGCGCAACCTACCGATACTGCCGAAACCACATCGCCAACCGAGCCCGAGACTCGAGACGGAAGTTCTGCTGCGGATATACCACAGGATCTTGACGAAGAATCTGCCCTTAAAGTCCTAAATACCACTGTCCGCGATCAAGAGGATCTCGAGCGCGACATATCCCACCAAGCTAATCTGGCTCTTATTGAGGTTGAGGACAACAAGGACAAGAATCGGATCTCACGAGCTGAAGTTAGGAAACAAAAGTTGGAGAAGCAGAAAACAGCCCAGCAAGAGAAGCTGAGAAAAGCGCGGGGCAACCCTCCACTGGTAGCGAAAATAAAAGAAGAAATCGCCCGTTTGGATTCCGAGATCGAACTCGTCGACAATGACATTCAAGATCTTTCAGCGCGCATTGAGCAACGCCATGAGCTGGGCATTGATGATGAAATCGCAAACACATCGGCAACCGGTCGGCTTCCCGGCGAGTCGCAACGAGAGTTCCTCATACGCACCGGCAAGATCACGCCGTTTTCCAAGATTGGTGGCCCACGCGAAGGCGTTGTTGGCAGGCTTGCAAATGCTATCATAGATGCAGAGGAGGAGGCTGTGACTGAGGACATTGAGAACCAGCTGGCTGCAGACCAGGTCCGATCACATCGAAATTTGCGCCTCCCTGGATTTGCCGAAATCAATGACAATGTGGGCACGGCTGCTGTTGAGAATGAATTCTCGCTGCGACCTCGCAAAAAGCGAAGAATACAAAAAGAGACTGAATCGTCTGACGAGTTCGAGCCCGAATCGGCGGCATCTCCAGCTTCTGTCTCTGATGGCGTCTCTGAGGATTATGATATGTCCGATATCATTCGCACTAGACAAAGAAAAAGAGGCCGAGCCTTAAAGACTGGCACAGATGCCGAGGGAGATGTTGATTTCAGTAAGATCGATGATGGCAACGAGGCAGCATTTCAACACCGTTTAGCGGACTGGGTGGAGCGCAGAAGTCGCGCCCGACGGCGCAGACGAGAGCTCGATGGACTTCCTGTGGTGGATGACGACGAGGAAGAATGGTTCAACCCCTCTCCTGATCAGCCCGATCATGAGTTTGAAGGTGGCCTTAAACTACCAGGCGACATATATCCATCCTTGTTTGACTACCAAAAGACCGGAGTGCAATGGCTGGCAGAGCTCTTTGAGCAAAATGTTGGTGGCATTGTGGGAGATGAAATGGGTCTCGGCAAGACAATCCAAATAATATCCTTCATTGCTGCGCTACACTACAGCAGAAAGTTGACCAAGCCTGTTCTTGTGGTTGCGCCTGCCACTGTCCTTCAGCAATGGGTCAATGAATTCCATCGCTGGTGGCCGCCTCTTCGAGTATCCATTTTGCATTCTTCAGGCAGCGGAATGCTCAACGTTCGCAACGAAAAACTCTACGAAGATGACGACATGCTCGGGCAAAGAGAAGATGGGTCTGGAGTGCGGAAGTCGAGCAAGGCCGCCAAAGAGATTGTCGATCGGGTTGTCAAGCATGGGCATGTTTTGGTGACTACCTATGCAGGCGTCCAGACTTACGGAGACGTACTGATTCCCGTGGAATGGAACTACGCTGTACTGGATGAAGGTCACAAGATTCGAAACCCAAATACGGGAGTGACCATCTACTGCAAAGAACTCCTCACTCCTAACCGAGTTATTCTGTCTGGCACTCCCATGCAGAACAACCTGATCGAATTGTGGTCACTTTTTGACTTCATCAATCCTATGCGATTGGGTTCGCTTGTGGACTTTCGCAACCAGTTCGAGGTGCCCATCAGACTTGGTGGCTACGCAAATGCATCCAAAGTGCAGATAATGACGGCACAGAAATGCGCCGAGACGTTGAAGGAAGCCATTAGTCCATATCTGCTGCAGCGCACGAAGAAGGACGTGGCGGCCGATCTGCCGCAAAAGAAAGAGCAAGTCCTCTTTTGTCACCTGACCGAGTACCAGAAAAACACATATAGAATGTTTCAAGCGTCAGAGGATATGCAAGCCATAGAAAAGGGTGCCAAGTCCATGTTCTTTGGCATTGATCATTTACGAAAGATTTGCAATCACCCTGACTTGGCATTTCCGAAGCTGAAGCAACGTTCGGGCTACAAATGGGGTTCAGAGAACAAATCGGGCAAGATGAAAGTGGTCAAGTCTCTGCTCACCATGTGGAAGCGTCTAGGTCACAAAACATTGCTCTTCACGCAGGGTGTCCAGATGCTGGATATACTGGAAGCATTTGTTCGCCGCCAGGAGAATATCCATTACCTTCGTATGGACGGCAGTACTGCCATTAAGGAGAGACAGAAGCTGGTGGATCGGTTCAATAACGATCCAGAGATAGATCTTTTCCTTTTGACCACCAAAGTAGGCGGATTGGGGCTCAACCTTACAGGTGCAAACAGGGTCATCATTTACGACCCCGACTGGAACCCTTCGACGGACATGCAGGCTCGTGAAAGAGCTTGGCGTCTGGGCCAGAAGAAGGAAGTAACCATCTATAGACTCATGACAGCCGGAACCGTAGAAGAGTTCATCTACAGACGACAGATCTGGAAGCAGTTCTTGGCGAACAAGGTCTTGAAAGATCCCAAGCAGCTGCCTGCTTTCAATATGGGCGACTTGCATGATCTCTTCAAATTCGACCCAGATCAGTCCAGCGGCACGACAACAAGCAAGATTCTTGAAGGAAGCAAGGCCACTACCACAGACGCCGCACCAAAGCCAAGAATCACAGCTGGCGCTGGCGAATACGACATGCCCGATCAGCATGCTTACACGGAGAACATGGTGCGCAACGGAGGCATACAGCAAGAAGACGAAAAGCCTGAAGAGCTCGAAGGTGTCGGCCGACTAGAGGACTTCAACAACGACGAACAGAAGGGTGACGCAGCGCAGGAGGAAGACCGCATTATGGCCGGCATCTTTGCCAAGGGCGTCCATGAAGCGCTCGAACACGACGACGTCATGAATGGCGGCAAGGGCAAAAGAACGATCCAGCCAGACCGCGCGATTCTGCAGCGCGAGGCAAACCGCGCCGCTGCCGAAGCCGCTGCACATCTCCGCCGTGCTGGCCAGCAGGCGCGGAATGTTCCCATCGGCACGGTCACCTGGACAGGTGAGGTTGGCGAAGCCGGACGCCCGCGACCGAGCAATGCCAACCGCAGTCGTGGAGGGCCTGGTTCTTCTGGCGTGCTGGCGGGCATCAGAAATCGTCAAGGAATGGGCAATGGGGGTGGAGGCAGCTCTCGCTCTGGAACGTCCACGCCTACGCATAAGATTTACAGCCTAAAAGAGTTCAAGGAGATGATTCGGTTCTACATGCAGCGTCATGGAGGAAAAGTGCCGAGTAAGGTGCTGGTGGACCATTTTGGCCCCCTGTGTGAAGGCAATAATAACGCGAGTACGTTCAAGGCTGCACTGGATGCCGTCGCCACGTTGGAGCGAAGTCGGTTCAGTCAGGCGCGAGCGACATGGACGCTGAAACCTGAGCAGATGTGAGGGAGCGTGAATGGTAACGCACTGAAGCGCTCAGGTCTTCATCATTGTTGGAATCTATATGACAAGTCGGTAAGGAAATTATGCGGTTTGCCGAAGTAAGGCAGGGTTCTGGCGTCGCATTCATTCTTATATGATACCTTACAACAGCGCGGCGTTTTTTTTTTTTCTTCTTTTCTTCTGAGAAACTGTTATGTGGTAGACATTGACATGTTTAACGCCCAAGACCGAGTATCTGTTTGGATTTTGCAGAGGCTGGGTGTGAAGAAATATCAAAACTAGGTTGTGATACTCTTGCAATAATGCTAGCTTCCTACTTCTAGTATACACTCTACTTTTGTGTGCAGCGTAGAGATGCCGATACCGACCTCAAATTTCGCTTTATTGATTGTCAGGGTCTCATCTTTCGGCAAACGCCACGCTCCTCTTGTTGAAGCGGTGCTTATGCATTTCGTCGCTTTCCAACCTAGACAATCAACGCGGAGATGTATTACGAGCTTCATAGGAAGTTTCGCGGAGCATGTCGCACACATCAAGACAATATTGCGAGGAGGCCATTTTTTTAAAACTTTATTTTGATTGCTGTAGCTGTGCTATAAGCATCATGTGACAACAACGTCCCTACCACGAGGGCAAGGAAGCCGTGAAGAATGGAGACCAGGCGAAATGAGCCGTTCTCCTCGTAACTGTCAACGCCACAGAGTAACCCATATGCAGCAGTAGCCACGCCAATCCCAATTTTGTTTGTGTCCGTCCATCTTGCAGCCAACCAGCCACTCCATCCACGGTATCGTGAGTGAAAAAAGGTGTGGAAGTATGGCGCTCAGAGACGACGACCACGGCGACCACCCTTTCTGCGGGTAGAGTCGGAAGGAGTGGGGGTCACGTCCTCGATACGGCCAATCTTCATGCCGGAACGGGCCAGGGCACGGAGAGCAGACTGGGCACCGGGGCCGGGGGTCTTGGTACCGTTACCTGCGCGGGAACGTTAGTGGTTGGAACTATTCACGGGGCCATAAGCCTTCCATATGTAGGGTATGCAAACTTACCACCAGTGGCACGGATCTTGATGTGCAGGGCAGTGATGCCAAGCTCCTTGCAGCGGGTAGCGACGTCCTGGGCAGCCAACATGGCAGCGTAGGGGGAGGACTCGTCACGGTCGGCCTTGACCTTCATACCACCGGTGACACGGCAAATGGTCTCGCGGCCACTGGAATCACCCAGAATGTTAGCCTCAAGTAAGAAACCATTGTAGGTCGAGGTGTACGAAATGCACACTGGCATTCGTATCCAGCAATCCCTCGTTGTGCAGTTGCATTGTAATATCTTCTCTTTCAAGGGTTGACGAACCTGAGATCGGTGACGTGGACGAAGGTGTCGTTGAAGGAGGCGAAGATACGGGCAACACCGAAGACGAGTTCACCTGTGAGGATGGAGGGATTCGTCAGTCATTGACCCTCCTTTGCGTTGCGCAATTCGCCTGTCCGTGGAATGGCAGCAGTCTCACCCTCGCGGGCCTGGGGACCCAAGGAGATGTTCTCCTGGGCGGGACGGGTGGTCTTCTTGGGAGCCATGTTGAGTGGTGTTGATGATCGACTGGGTCGTTGACAGTTAGTGCGTGTGGTGGACAGAGAATCTCAAGAAATAAAAAAGGTTGAATCGCGCAAAGTTCTTTGCACTCGTGAAATCGGGCTGCAAAGGGTGCGACCAATCAGAGTGCAGATACAGTGCTCAGCTAAGCCAGATTCCCACCAGCCCTACTCCAATTTTCCTTTCGAAAATTGCGCCGCCTGGGTTCTGACCGCCTTAGCCCCTCTCCTCTAGCTTTGGTTTTTTTTTTTTTTTCTTTTCTCTTAATCCCCCTTCTGCGGACGCTCTTCCCATCCATTCCTTTCGACACCCCTTCTTCTTACGACCAATTCTCGAGGAACCGTCGACGACGCCCAACTTCAAAATGCCTGCGACGTATGTCTGAACATCCACGAGGGCACTGGCATCGCCTGTCGATGCTAGGTGTCTCGCCCCCTACACCATTCCGCCGCGCCTGGTTCCCGGAGCTTCTCTTGCAGATTGTCGTGGTCCTCTCCTGCTGGGCAATGCTTTTCGCTCTTTTTGTGTCTCCGTAATGGAGTGAGCAAAAGTAGCCAGCTCGATCTCCTGCCGCATCTCCCTCCTTCTTTCAGGCCGTCCACGACCTGCGGATTGAGAGATGATGCGTAGGGTGTTGAAGATGAAGGATTCTATCAAGAAGCTTTCTCTTTGAAAACAATTGCCGCAATTTCACGCCAGTTCATCATATCAATGCCTTGCACTGTCTTGGCTGGTCAATGGCGTTGCACTGCGAGCATGCTCTCCACATTCTATATGTCGAGGTGTTGTCGGATGAGGGTTTCTTGCTGTGTTCGAACCGGGTGCTTTGCCACTTGTTCCCAACACAGCAAGCCTCACCGATCAAAATCAATCAACCGAGTTAGCCATGCAGAGAATGTCGCTTTCGCAACAGTTCTCCACCGGCGCTCCCCTCCATACTTCGGTATGATGGACTACGTACTAATCTGAAAAATGACTGTATAGTTCCGTCCCCACCAACGACCAGATCCTGGTCCCCGAGACCCTCCTGAAGAAGCGCAAGTCTCAGGAGAAGGCCCGTGCCGAGAAGTCCGCTGAGGCTGACAAGAAGAAGAAGGTCAGTAAATCAAGTATTCCCAAGAAATATGCAAGCGATGTGATGTACAACTGTATCCACGCAGTGGCTAGACTATGGTCGATGATGTCCGCGAAATATACTGTCTTTCGGGTCTGATCTAAGGAGATGAATCACGGCTTTTGTGAAAACTGCGTGAGAAAGTTTTGGCAGCTAACTGTGCTTCCACTCTAGGCCAACAAGGAGAAGCGTGGCGTCATCTTCAAGCGTGCTGAGAAGTACGTTCAGGAGTACCGCGATGCAGAGCGCGAGAAGGTCCGCCTTGGCCGTGTTGCCAAGCAGACTGGCGAGTTCTACGTCCCCGAGGAGGCCAAGCTGATCTTCATCATCCGTATCAAGGGGTAAGACAACATGCACATCCATCCCTACACGGCCATCTCTTGACAACCACTGACACCATGACAAATAGTATCAACAAGATTGCCCCCAAGCCCCGCAAGATCCTCCAGCTGCTCCGTCTGCTCCAGATCAACAACGGTGTCTTCGTCCGCGTCACCAAGGCCGTCACCGAGATGATCAAGGTTATTGAGCCTTGGGTCGCCTACGGTTACCCCAACCTGAAGAGCGTCAAGGAGCTCGTCTACAAGCGCGGTTACGGAAAGGTCAACAAGCAGCGCGTTGCCCTGACCGACAACTCCATCATCGAGGAGAACCTCGGCAAGTACGGCATTGTCTGCATTGAGGACCTCATCCACGAGATCTACACCGTCGGCCCCAACTTCAAGCAGGCCTCCAACTTCCTGTGGCCCTTCAAGCTGTCCAACCCCACCGGTGGCTTCCGCCCCCGCAAGTTCAAGCACTTCATTGAGGGTGGTGACCTGGGTAACCGTGAGGAGAACATCAACGCCCTCATCCGCCAGATGAACTAGAGCGGGTGTACGTGTTACAGCGGGCACTTGATGTTTTCTTGAATGGGTCTTCTTATCAATTTCGGGAAAGGGAATGGACGGTACTTGGGTCATGGGATGCACGGCGTTTATATGAGATTAAAAGTCTGCTTGCTTTTTCTTGAGGCTTGGGTTCCCCCTTCCATCTCTGTCCATGTACTCGTGTGACTGGTCACCGTCTTCTATTGCAGAAACAATTTGTGGTAAACTCGGTCAAGTCTCAATATTACCGTCTCGTACCTCCTGATATGTGCTCGTAATAGTGTATTCCTGCCCCTTGTACGTAAATATGCGATCAATGCGCGCATGACAACCAATACTAGTCCGATATTGCTTGTACGTTTCATGTTTTGGCCGAAAACTCAAGAAACTGGCTGCAACACTGATAGGGTCATTGAAGATAGCTCAATTACACATTGTCCGTCGGAGTAGAATGTGGTCTAGAGATAAATGCTCTCCTTCAAAAATTGTGGCCCGCCTACACGTGAAGCATTTGAAATAAAATTTAACAACTTGCTACAGAATATGTGCTACTTGGATATCCAATAAAAACACACGCTTTCCTAGTTATACCACCTACATGTGCCCTTCTCTGTTTTGCGTCTTCAGAACTTGATATCAAACGAGCTTCCGCACCCACAATTCGAAGTCGCAGCAGGATTATCCACAACTTTGAACTGCGATCCAATGAGCTCCATCGTATAATCTATTTTGCTGCCCTTGAGCAACTCAAGCGACGGCTGGTCGAGTATAATCTTGGGCGCAGTTAAATCCACCTTTGATGCATTTCCTTGTTCGTCTTTTGTATACGTGAATATAGTATCGTCCTCTCGAATCTCACCTGACTCGGCACCGTCGCCAGGGTGTTGAGCTGCATCGGCACCTGCTGCGGGTTGGGCTGGGAGCGCGGGTGGCAAGGTGACGAGCGATATGAGGTACTGAAAACCGTGGCAGCCGCCGGATTCGACTTGGATGCGAAGAGCAAGGTAGGGGTTGTCATCCTTCTTCATGATGTCCGAGAGACGCTGGAAGAAGAGGGGTCAGCAGAGCTCAAGTCCTCATGAGCATGGCAAAAGCAAGGGAAACAAACCTTGGCTGCTCGTGGCGTTATCTCCAGCTTCATCTCGTTCCCATCATCGTCCTTTTGAGGGTTGTAGGCTGTCTGCGTGTACCGTCGCGTCGATGTAAATGTGAGTGCTGGCATAGACCTCGATTGGTACAGAATGCTATGCGTCGATGTCCATGGCGCGCCTGTACAAGAGGCATTCTGGAAGCGAGCCGTTGGTGTGTTGGGCCGCCTTATGGTTCTTTCGAGCTTCTTGCTACTGTTACTACTCATTCCACGGCGGAGTGCTCGGGTTGAGGTCGTCACCACAGAGCATTGGGCCCGCGGAAGCAGGAAATCCAGCACGGGTGGCGCGCATTTTGCAGGCGCAAGCTGCAGAAACAGCTTGGCCGCCGAGACGGATCTTGGACAATTCATTGGCGATGCGCGCGCAACAATGAGTGACGCCTCTGGCAGCTGAGGGGAGAACTGCGCACGGGCTGGATGCGTCGCTGTTGTGTAAGTTTGTAGACTGTGTCGGGTGAGTTGCGTCTCGGCCAGCAGCGGGAAGTTTTGGCCTGGCGATTTCGGGCCACTTGCTGTTGCTGCTGACAAAAAGAATTATGGGTTCGAGTGATGTCAAAAAAGCTGCTGCAACATCAGACAGGTCTGGTCGAAGTACCTTGACCTAACAGCAGACTCAACATCACGAACGTTTGGCGGGTGGATTGTGATGATAAAATATTCTGGGTATAGAGCTAGGTCATTGTTCATACTGCATGCTTTTACGTGCATTCAATTAGCTCGAACATGGGCATAAATTCCCAATATCAACATGGCTTCTACCTGCTGGATACACCGCATGACCAACTGCAGCGTTGTCACTGGCTGAGAAGGTTGGGCTGGGCCTCCGACGTTTACCCGCTGTAGGACACGGCTCTACACGGCATGGCAAGCATGACGAGAACGAGCATCGTTCTTCGAACAAGACACTTTCCAACTCTCCAGTTTCCCCAAAGGAGAACGTCAGCCCACACAACTTCTCAACGATGCGACTGAAGCGACAAGCGCCGCGGCATGCACATTGATGGGCCCTTCAATCGCCTTGCCTCGCCTGCGCTGTCTCGTCTCCGCGAAAGCGATGGAAGTACCGATGCAAATATGGACGCGCCAGCTTTGCGCGCTGTGGCATCCTTCCATTGGCTCTGCTGAGAACAGTGCAACCGAGTGAACTGGCAGGATCTGATACCGCTAGCACCAGACAGAAGTGCACTCGCCAATACCATCGTACATGGGCTACTTTATATTCCCACAATCTCGCATCCCCGCGACGTCCGCTGATTGGTTCTGATAGCTGACAAGGGCTTCGAAAGGCCGATGGTCACCAGACAATAGCGCAGCGACTCGGACCTGAGCTCAGATTGCCGGGAGCACTTTTGCCCACCGACAATGGACGGATCTGTCCACCACCACGTCGTGTCTTTCTCCGCAGCGCGGTTCCATGGATCTCCTAGCCCCCAACCTCGCTCGGCAGGTGGCTGGTTAGGATGATCAGCCCCTCGGGCATCTTGGTTGACAAAGCAATGAGTGTAAACGTACGACATGGTAGAGTCCCCTGTACCGCCTCGTATGAAGCCAATTGACTTGGTGACCGCTGCGAGTTTGCACAAATGACCCAAGTGTCAGCCGTGCCCCCCTCACTTTTGGCTAGGTCTCGAGCAGTGGCAGTTGGCTGGCTTTCTGTCATGGACGACGGCTTGTTGTTTGGCCGGGGAGATATCCTTCCCTGATTGCGCGCGCTCCGGCTTGGCTAGGTCGCTATATTTTGTTCTTAAAGGTGCATTCGCACCCATCTGTCTGAGTATTGCTGGATCGAAAATTACATGTGTTGTTCTTTTTCCGCTCTTGGAATACACGTTAAAGTTGACCGCGCGTTTCCCACGGACAGGTTAACAAGAACTCAATATCACGATCCTGGGCAACCCTGCTCCAACATGACTGTACCCAGTGACAGATTGAAGGCTCAAGACAAGGGCGACTCTCTTGCTACGGCGCTCGTGAGCCGCATTTTCGTCTTTTTTGTTCGCTGGTCATTTGTACTAGTGCCCGCTGCCATCGTCCTTCGCGCGGTCTACAAAAAGTACGCCTCTCCTTTGCGTAAATATCCTGGACCATGGCTGGCCTCGCACACGCGACTTTGGAAGGTCATGTCCACAGCCTCAACGCGCACACACCATGACCATCTCGACCTTCACCGCAAGTACGGACCCGTGGTCCGCATAGCGCCCGATGAGGTGTCAATTTCATCGCCCGAGGCTGCTCGAACCGTCCTGTCCGCGGGCAAGCGCTTCTCCAAGACGCAGTTTTATGGCGTCTTTCCACCGCCCGAGAACCCGGACATCTTCACCGAGTGGCGCGAGGATGTTCATGCGCAAAAGAAAAAGGTGGCCAATGTTCCCTATAGCATGACTGCCATGCAACAGCTCTCTCCATTCATCAACGATACCGTCGATGTGCTCATGCACAAGATGCAGGCTATGGCGCAGGCTATGGCGCAGGCCCAGAAATCCGGCCACCCAGCGAGCGGCACAGAAAGGTCATTCGTGGACTTGGGCGCCTGGCTGCACTGGTTCGCGTTCGACGTGCTTGGCGAAGTCGCCTTCAGTCGCAGCTTTGGTTTCTTGCAGCAGGGAAGGGATGTCGACAATGCCATCCACACCATTGACGAGTCCCAGCGATACAATGGCATTGTCGGCCAAGTCCCATGGGTTGATCGTCTTTTGCGCCGTAATCCTCTATGGAACTTGATTCCCACCCTGCGCGCCAAGAATGCTCTGATTACACGTATGGCCCTGGAGGAACTGGAACGGAGGCGACCATTTGACAAAGAAAGTGAGGGCAAGTGGAGGAACGGCGACGGACGACAGGATCTCTTGGCCAGTTTGATCAAGGGTCACCTCAAGGATCCGCAGCGATTTAGTGAAGGCGATGTCTTTGCCGTCGCTCACGGTGCAATGTAAGTATTTGCAAAGAGGCAGCAGCCTACACTACGAGTTCTTCGCCCCCTCTGAGACCATTCTTTGTCTGTCTGTAGGTCTGTCTGTCTGTAAAACCTGCTGAACTCATGTGCTTTGCCAAGCTTCGCTGGCTCCGACTCGACTGCTTCAACCATGCAATCCTTCTTCTGGCACGTTCTGTCCAATCCATATGTCTACGCCCAGCTGCGCGCTGAACTCAAAGACGCCATCGCCGCCGGCACTATCCCCAGTAGTGGCAACCTATCATGGAACGAGTCTCAGTCCCTCCAGTACTCCCAGGCCTGTCTCAAAGAAGCAATGCGAGTGCGTCCGGCTGTCGGCCTCAACATCAGCCGTCTGGTCCCTCCCGAGGGCGCCGAGCTTGACGGCCAGTTCTTCCCTGCAGGCACTACGGTGGCCGTCAACGGATGGGTTCTGCACCGTGACCGTGCAACCTTTGGCGCAGATGCGGATGTCTATCGACCTGAAAGGTGGCTTGAGGACGCCGAGGAAGCTAGGAGGATGGAGAGATATATGTTTCAGGCAAGTGACAGCGCTTTTTTTTTCTTTTTTTCTCGGTTTCTCGGAAAACGCTGACGACGAACGTTTTATAAATAGTTTGGCGGCGGCTCTCACCTCTGCATCGGTCGGAACCTAGCCCTCGTCGAAATCAACAAGGTCTGCCCACGCCTCCTGCGTGACTTTACCTTTGAGCTAGTGCATCCCGATCGAGAACTACAGGAGCACGCAAACTTTTTTCGTGGTACAGTCCGGATTGGAGGTGTATATCTCTTAGGGCGCAGTGGAGAGAAATACTTTTTCACCCAGCCTGAGCTTCCCTTTTCTGAATCAAAGTGCGTATTTCGAATTTTCAGCGGTTGGTTTGTGCAACATCATCTGGTATATTGGGGGTGGGGGGTATCTGCTCCTATATGACATAGATGGGATAATTAATTGTTCATTTTGTGGCCTTGTCTGAAAAAGATGGTTGCAAAGGAGGATTGCTAAAGTTGCTCTGTATACAGCTGTCACAGAACGTAGACGAAAAGGATCTCTTTTCTTTTACCATTCGTTGCCCGGATATCCATATATGTTTATCTGTCAAATTATAAACCCCCCAAAAGCACTAACAGCAGGTCCCCAGGTCAATCAGCACCCGGGGAAAGAAGAAGAAGATGTGATCTACTTATTCCTCCAAGATTAAACTACAAAGGCGTTGTGTTGGCTAAACCAAGTGGTAGCCCGGATCAAGTAGGCCAAGAACTGCTATAGCAGCTGATATGAAATGGTCTGAACGTACGCCGCCCTAGGGTTTGGAGATAATGTGTACACACAACATAAATATACTTCACATCGTGGAATCAATCCGTCATTCGGCTGTACACTGTCTGGTATCATTTGAGATGGGTATATACAAGAATTAGTTTGATGTCTATGGCTGATACCCATGGACCGTTGGGTGCGGCCTAGATATTAGTTGAGGATCCTTTTTGTTTACGACCCCCAGAAAATAAAATAAAAATTAATACCATGACAAGTGATGAGCAAGTCATAAAAAGTGTAGAAAAAGGAATCATCAAAAGAGAGATAGAAGTGTGGAGGAGACGGAAAGAGACAGTCAAGGCAATTGCGCCTGGAAGTTCTAGGCACGGCAACCATATGCCGAACCTCCTGCCAGCATGTACAGGCACACTGGTGCTCCTCCAGTGGCACAAGCAGAACCTTCTATGCAACCCCAGCCAGCGCCCTTGGTGCTGGTGCAGTCTGCGTTCGAGGTGCAAGAAACAGCACCAGTGCACGAGCCGCACAGGTTACAGTAAGCATTGCCGTCGCTCGACTGAGCACAGGTAGAGTCAACGTAGGTAGAGTTGCAGTTGTCGTAACCAGCGACAGGGGCAGACACGTTGTAGGCAACCTGACCAGCATTGCACTGTAGTAGAGAGAATACCTGTTAGCAAAAAGGTTGCACGCTCCAAAGAAGAAGAAGAAGATAAGCAAGAATCACTAACCCATTGAAAGGCGCCACTTGCGGTTGGGGTGGCGATGGTGCTCGACGTCGTCGTGCTGGTGACAGGGCATATGCCACCAGCGTCGTAGAAAACATAGGGAGAAGAAGGATCGGCGACGTTGCTGCTGTTTGCGATACTGTTGGGATAAAGGATACACTCGCTGGTAGTCGAGGCATATGCAAAACTGTTGCAAGTGGTGGTGGCCGAGCAGAGATTGTCACAAGCGCCCCAGTTAGTAATGCTTGAATAGTATCCGATGCTGGTAGTACCGGCCCACGCGTTAACACCGGCACAGGTGGCTGTTGGCACGCCAGAAGGTGTAGAAGTCAGCGACTGGGCGCTGCTGCTGCTGGCTACGGATGAGGATACGGCGGCCGAGGGCAAAGACGAAGAAGCAGGTTTGGAGGATAATGAACTGCTGGGAGCAGCGGAAGAGGCGGTCTTTGCGGTCGACGGCGCCAGGGTCGAAGAGGTGACTCGGACCACGGCGCTGGTGGAGGAGCTAGCAATGGAGCTTGTGGTTCTGGCGATTGTGACGGTGGTTACGGGAACTGTGGTGGTTGTGGTCTTGGT
Organism: Coniella vitis; assembly: GCA_011317545.1. Classification (NCBI taxonomy): domain Eukaryota; kingdom Fungi; phylum Ascomycota; class Sordariomycetes; order Diaporthales; family Schizoparmaceae; genus Coniella; species Coniella vitis. Next base: position 1,878,894 of record WUJK01000008.1, read on the forward strand.
GGTGCTATAGAGGCAGGCATTGAAGAGTTCAAGTCCGCATGCAACAGTGGTGCCAACGCTCGTAGAGTCTTGAGGGTGCTGTCAGCAAGAGTGCAAATACCCAAGGGATGGATCAAGAAGTGGGCATACTTACAAGCGATAGAAACTGACGGAGCCGTGGTGGCTGCGGCAGCAGACGTGGTCGTCGTGACACGCTTGTCGGCCGAAGCTGAGACCAGGCCTGCCAGCAGGGAGTAAAGATCGTTCAGATTCATCCTGATGAGACGTGTGTGTGCTTGCTGGTTTCCTGGCGTCTGTTCAACGAACCGGTCACGAACGAACTCTCAAGAGAAGCGATTGAATTCTTCCCTTCCTCTCGCGCCATCCGCCCGGATCCGCGAGACATGGCCCTGTACTTATATGAAGGCAGACCCAGGAAGCACATCAAGGCTTAGTTTGCCTAGATCGTGCCCGGCCACTGTTGCCAAAAGGAAATTACATGATGCTCGAGCTGGGGCGACGGCTCGTGGTTAGCAGCCCCCCGACCCTCAGTCTTGACCCATGGTGGAGTGGACACTGGCGCCTCAGCGCCTGCGTCTACAATGGGCGAGCCGAGAGCCGAGGACGGAAACAGCAGAGAAACAGCAGGGCGGCGTTGTGTGAGCGTCGGCGATATCATGGTCGACCTGAAGGTGCTCAGGCCGCGGCAGGAACCTTGAGTCAAGAATAGAGTAGCCTCCTCTCGTGTTGCCGACGCCATGCAGTACCCAGACGGTCCAGGGGTAACGCGAGGAGGGGGGGCAGGCTCTTCTGGCTTCGAGTGATGTAAGGTGTCTGTCCAAGCTGGTCGGCCCCGAGCAGCGTCCGGCGAGTCCCCATGGCGAGGCACGCTACACGCTCCGTACCCGCCAGAACACGCGCTGCTGGCCTAGAGATCGTAATGCAGAGCAGCACATTAGTCGGAGTGGTCCCGAGACGCCAGAGGACCAAGGGTGGAGAGCCAGAAAAGGGAACCCCGTCCAAATCGAGCCTAAAGGGGTCTGGGCGGCGCAAAAATAGCACCCTCAGGGCACGCCACACGCGATGCTCGAGCGCATCACTGTGAGCCAGCGAATCAGGTCGGCCTGGAGGAACATCGTCGCTTGCCAAGACTTCGTAAATTTTCTGCTTTCCTTTTGTGTCCGTGGAGATGGAGCCAAAAGACTCGGTAGCGTTGAATGACGGAAGTGGCGGAAGTGGCTGGAATAAGGATTTGCTGCGAGGAGGAATTTGTGTTGATACCGGAGGAAGCACCCTCCCCCCGGCGCCAGAAAACAAAAAATAGGGGCTCGAATTGACCAAAGTCTGTTGTGACTGACTGCAGCTACTTAATAAGCTTGTTTGGAAAGGGGTGCACTTTAAGTTCTGGCAGTACCAAGGTAGCGCAGGCGGTAGGGCAGACGCAGAGCATACATAGTAAGGCTTGGGCTAGCCGGTCAGGACCAGGCACACTACCGTAAGCCCATGCAAGCAACAAGGTCCCCCCCAAGAGGAAAATGCGCTTGCACCCTGCAAACTGCTAAAGTGCCAGGGTGTCTATCGTATATGGAAAGAGCTTACTATGATGGCTGAAACAAACTAATTAGTTGACCAAAAAGGTCAATTCTCGTTTCACTGTTTCCCAGGAAGGAGGGAGACAAGCATGAAAAAAGACTAGTAACAGAAAGAAGGCCGCACTGCAAACAAAGAGCATCCTTGTTGCACGCATCTTCAGCTTTTCAGAGAGCCTTGCAAGGCAGAGGCTAAGCGGTACCCTTGCATATAATAGTTAGGCTCGGCCAGGCGCTCTCGCCCAGCATTCACAGTCTTCAGCGCCTGTGGCCCGGTTAGGTATTCTTGGCCTTCTGCCAAGGCCCAGTGCGGTACGGCTGGAGAAAAGCAACAGATAAGTAAGAATGAGAAAACAAGCCATAACAAGGTGAGCAGGGATTTTGCCATGCTTTGCCTTGTGCCTTGTGCCGTATGTGTAATCAACCTTCAGAGTCGTATTGAAATGTATTGATCTAGCGAGAACCATAAAGACGCGTTGCTCTTCTTCAAAGTACCTATATGTACTATGTACTATGTACTATGTAGTGCTTTCGGAAATAATAAGCGTAGGCTCGTGCGCGCTGCAACGCTGCAGATCATACAGGGCTCTCTCGTTCAGACCTCACACTTGCCTAATTAGGCGGATTGACACCCATGTTATCCAATCAGCCATCCCAAGGTTGCCATGGAGACTCTTATCTGCCAGCACACGCGACACAGCACATGGCATGATGATCTTGTTGATACTAATGAAGTAGTGGGTGACACAACATTAGCACAACGTTTTGAAGCTACTAAAAATTGTCACACATTTTAAGAAGCATCCTATCCTCCCCATTTTGCTGCTATGCATAATCCATCATTTGCTGCCTCTGTCCAGCCTACATACGTTTCGCTTCTTACCTACCTAGCATTAATGGCTTCACGCTTTGAGGCCAGCGTTTTCCTCTAGGCCACTGGCGTAAGCAGCTCACAGCCTGTGCAATGAACACACCAAACGAAAACGAGAGATCCTAGCGTGCTCAATACTTGGCATAACGCTCAGCCCAGGTCATGCGATGGAATGCTGCAGCGGGTGAGAGGCTTTTCACTAGCGCGAAGCAGCCCCTGTGTAACGTCGTCCAAGCAGTCCACTGGAAATTGCCTGTGGCCATACGGCATGTCCCAACGACGCCCAGGCTGCTCCCGGGTCACATAAAGCTAGAATTGTCTGTTAACGACAATGCATACAGTCCTGGGCCTCTACGAGAAGAGAGATACGTACATATAATTCGGCACCGAAAATATGCAGCAGCAGTGCAATCAAGGCCGAAGTACCACTTGCAACCGAAAGTGCTGCATTAATTTCGATTGGCAACCCACGGTAATTTGCCGTAACAAAAACCTGCTGCTCGGGGCTCTTGCCAGAGAAATAGTGCGCGCAGTCGGGCCACTTCTGCTGGATCGTAGAGACGGGCAACACGCCGTCACTCATGATTTGCGCGCAAGGCCGCACGACAATGTGGCGATTATCACTGACGATGCGAATGACAAGGAGCTGAATGACTCGCATGGTGATAATACAGAAGGCCTGTCAAATGCCCGTATTAGCGAGAGAGAAGAAAAAAAAGTTGGACTGTAGAGCGCAAATACCCAGATCCAGGTTCTCAACATCCACGCTCGATGTAGGCCGATCTCTAGTCTTCTGACATGTATAATAGCCACGCCAAGTCCTGCCGCGACCATGATGCTGTGAATGGTCGCCACAGTCATCCAGGTCACGTCGCCTCCAAAGGAGCCGGGCAACGACATGAGCCCACCGACTATAGCGACTCCCATACAGAGGACCGATGCATAACCATTGATACGGTGAAAGACGAGCCACCTTTGTCGTAAGACTGGAATGAATTGGAAGAATACCAGGCAGCAACATGGAATGATGCTATACAAATGAAGCATCATGCCAACCTGCTCGAGGCCACCGTTCAGGAAATAGTAGCACTCGCCTGGCGCCGCATGGTGGCCCTTTGAGAGGTAGTTTCTCCTGCAAAATACTCCGTAATAGTCGAGATATTCCGCCCGACCAAGGCCAAACGCTAGTGACGCACCGCCAAAGATACACCACAAAGCAAAGCTATATCCTCGGTGAAAGCCAATAAGTTTGTAGACTCGCTGTATGAGAGTGATTCGAGGGCCCGAGCCTCTGGAGGACAGTGCTGATTTCGAATACATGATCTTGTATTCGAGGTGTCGGGCCAACGCGTGGCTGGTCTTGAGGCCGCGTGTCCTGACAAGGTCAACTCTGGAGCCTTATATGGAGTTAGGAGAGTGAATTCGTAGGGCAGTGCGTGAGCAGACAGACGTGTCGATCGCTTAGGAAGCGATATGTCTCGGTTTCATGGAGCTGCTAGGCTGATTATTGATTGCGGTCGTATTGCTTAGAGTGAGGACCGAATGGTCCGCCGCTTTGTGTACTTCCTTTATATTTGCGCACGCAGGTCCTGTAGGGATGTATGTATGCGCGTAGGTATATCGCCTTGATTTGCGTGTTGACAAGGTCAGTTTTGATTGTGCGCATGATACTCGTACGTGTGAGCCTCGCGGCGCTGCCACTGCCGCTCTCTATGTACTTAATGTGTCTCAGCAGCAGGACGAAGTACCCATCCAGTATCCGATGAAGCGCGCCACCGAATCGCCCGGTAATCAAGCAGAAGCCCGTCTGTAGTGTGTTGCAATGTCACTGTCCCCAGGCGGGACGCTATCAAGCGTTGCTGCCACGGTTCAAGGCGCGTACAGCACGGCACACATCATGCCATCAAAGAGCACAACCGAGCCACGTCCAAGATAGGCCTGCCGCGGGCAGGTTTTGGACGTGTTGTGTGGCTGAAAACCATCGCTGAAGCCGCCTGAGCCTTTCAAGGCGTGCGTTCCACGGCCTCGCTCTGTTCACTGTGGATCTGCGCGATGCCGGTCAGCGAAGCACACCCCAAGAGCTCGCTGGAGGTTCAAGCGAAGGATCCCTCGCCTTGCAGAACAGAGGTTGTACTGACGTTTGCCTTGTGGGTCACCCGAGGCGCTGTGCCTGGCTTCAACGGGCTTTTTGAACCTGGCTGGTGGTGACACTGGGCGTGTCTTTTATCGGCTGCAACATGCATGCTGCTCAGAATTGCGGAAGGCCTCGCGTAGGGAGCACTAATGCGCGGCTCCCGGTCCCGGCTGTACACAACCGTACGCTCGGTTAAGACACTTAACGAGCTTATCAGCAGTGAAGAAGAGCATTTTCTTAGCTAAAGGGCGATGGCTGGTGGTACTTCTGCGGGGCGGGCTGATGGCGGGGTTCGGCTTGCGGCTTTGGTGTTGTTGAGGGCAGGCGCACTGGATGAACTTGCTGCCTACAAAGATGTTTGTTTGGCTGATGAAATGCACTATGTAAGCAGCTGCCGGGTTCCGTAAAATGCAGTCGCCATTCTGCTGAACTCCATAGAGATACCCTGTGCTTAAATCAATCTCAACAAAAGCTCTTGTTTTGAGGCGAGATAACAGCTACATAGTACTGTGCCACTGATCCTTTCAAAGCAGACTATTGATATGGCTGAATGCAGATCAGGTCGGAATAGAGGCTGGCAGTGGCACAAACTGGCAGGAGGCTGCCTGGTTATTGTGTATAGTTAGGTCAGGATCAGGATCGGGAATGGATGACTAATAAGTGGACCAGCAGCCGTTCACTATGGCACAAACCAGGGATCCAGCCGCAACGAACAAGAAAGACAAGCTTTCGACGCATCCTAACTCTATTCAGGACTCCACAACCCGTTCGGCACGATGGCAGCTACACCTCTGGCGCTGCGCCAGCATCCAGGTGCACATGCTTATCGGCTCAGCAGTCCCGAAGTATCGTGTCCACAGTTCAGCCTTGAAACAGGCCGACTGCGCTCCCTAGGGCCCCAATTCTCGGTGGTTGCTGTGCAGTAAATTTGCTGCCATGTAAAGTACCAACAATCATTCCCCCCAGCCATCGAACCGAAGTCAGCCAGGGCCCTTGCGCAGGGGGACTCTCGACTCGAATCGTGCGCCCCTTCTCAGCATTGGGAAATTCCTCGACAAACCATCCACCATTCTTGCTCAATTGCGGGCAGCAGTGACGACGATATCCTCACGTCTCTCCTGACCGGACCATCGCAACTTCTGCACCATGGTCTTCCCGGGTAATGACGATGATGCGCAGCTGGAGATGCCGGCCGAGGTCAGGGCACGAGACTTTGCCGTTCCCTTGACGCAAACTGTGACCGGCGCTGCTGTTTCTCCCTCGTCGTCCGCTGTCGCTGCTGCTGCTGCTGTGCGTCCTTCTCTCCAAACCTCTTTCGAAGACGAAGTCGACACCGGCTTTCACTCGGGACTGGAGTTTCCAAGATCGCAAGGCATCACCAGATCCGATACTGCCATTCCTCAGGGGCGCGATGCGACGCCCTTCAGTCCCATTCGTCGTCGTATGACACGCGCCAACACCTTCAAGAGCATCGACGACTTTGGCGAATTCGAGACCCATCGCGATGGGTGGCAGCCAGGCGCCGAGCCTGGCCTGGATCCCTACAAATCAGATGGCGGGCACGCATCTTTGAAGCCGTCGACCCGTTGCGACATTACAATTGTCGATTTTTCACACAACGATATCGACGTACAAACCTTTACGAACGATACGCTCGACCCGTTCCTCAGACGTCCACAGCCAGAATGGAGCAAATGTCGGTGGATCAATGTCAATGGCTTAAGCTGGGACGTCATATCTATCCTGGGAAAACACAAGAAATTGCACCGACTGGCACTCGAGGACGTGCTCCAGACAAGGAACAGGACCAAGACGGACTGGTATGCCAACCATGCCTTTCTCATCTTTACCATGCTCAAGTTGGTGCGTGTCTGCGAAGAAGACTCGAGCGACGAGGACTCGGATTCGGACTCGGATGCCGGCAGCTTGTCCAATGCAAGCTCCAAGAACAAACACACATCGTTCATTCAGTCGCTCCGAACGAAATTGCGCAAGATGGGCGGATCACGAGCACCGCAAAGACGAGCTGAGGCCCTTGAAAAAGGAGCAGAGCCCCAGGACTTGCAGCACCTCAAGTCGTATGAGACTGGACTCTCGCAAGCATCTGGCGAAACGCTTGAGAGGACGCTGCAGCGCTATCAGGCCGGCCCCAACGAGGCTCGAATTGCATACTTTGAAAAGCACTCCGCCCTTGTAGCTCGAAAACTAGGTGTGATTGCAGAGCAGGTGTCGATATTCATCACGAACGACAACACCATCATCTCCTTCTTCGAGCTTTCGGCGGATGTGGTCGAAACGCCCATGCTGAAGCGCCTACACACCCAAGATACTGCCCTGAGGGCATCCTGTGATGCGAGCATGTCAGTAGTGCCTTGTAGCCCCTAGCGGACAAGATTGAGCCATGCTAATACGACAACAGGGTCGGCCAAGCCATCATCGACGCAGCAATCGACATGGCTATTCCTATATCCTCGGTCTATGCCGATGTGCTCTCGGATCTCGAGCTTGATGTTTTGACCCGACCAAATGTGACAAACACCAAGAAACTGTACATCATCATCAACGAAATCAACAAGATGCTAGCATTCATCAACCCCGTCATTAACTTGATCAATACGTTGAGAGACCACAAGGCTGAGCTGCCCCAAGAATCGGCCGCACAGCAGCTTCGGGATCCCTCTCGCGGTGTCATTATCACGCCCATGACGCACACTTACCTTGGCGACGTCCTGGATCATTGCATGCTGATAACAGAACAGCTGAACGATATCAAAACACAAGCGGATGGTCTGATTGACCTGATTTTCAATACCATCTCCGCATACCAAAACGAATCTATGAAGCAACTCACACTTGCAACCATCTTCTTTCTGCCCCTCACGTTTTTGACGGGGTACTTTGGTCAAAACTTTCAGCCATTTGCCGACTTGGACAGGGGAGTCACGTTCTTGTGAGTTGAACACGTCACATCAAGCTCGAGTACTAGTGGTTATACTGACTCTGATGTTGACAGCTGGATGATTGCTGTGCCAATGAGTTTTGCCACGGTCCTCGTATTGATGCGCGAGATGATTTGGGAGTGGCTAAAGTCATTTCTCCAACGACGCGACATTCTCCGAGCCAGAAAAACCAGGCATGCCAAGCGGAGGAAGCGCAACAACTAGATGTACCGCAAGGCTCAGCGTATAATCGAGATCGAGACTGGCTCCAAGCAGTCATTAGTTTGAAGAAGAGAAGAGAGATACTAAAAAGCTCCCAATAACTCCCGGAGACTTGTACATCTATCAATATTTTTGTGTGTTCGAACGAGCGTGGAATGTCTCTGAGCGTTATTGAGCTGTTGAGGGCATGATAGCTAATGATGACACTCTTGTAGTAGTTGGGTGAATACCAAAAGCACCGCTTCAAGTGTGTGTGCCAACGTAAGTGCTCGGAATGACGAGAGCCATCCTTGCGTGTGTTGAATCGAATGGATTCATGTTCTGTAATAGGCGCTGACCTGCGATTGTACAAACTCAAGGGGTTCAAATCATCGTGAGATCATGTCTCGTATATACAATCATAACGCATGTCATATACAACGTTTCGCCATGGGGCCCGTCCAGTCGTGTAAGCGAGTGTTTGTGTTGGTCGGCCCCATGTGCTTTCAGTGAGTACGACTTCCATGTCCCAAGACGGGGGACCCAAACGAACGACCGCGAGCCACTCGCCATACGCCTTTTCCACCGGGCTAGAACCTTTCCGAATCCATAACGCCATCCGTGAGCCCAAGCAAATGCTCGAAATACAAAGGTCCAGATGTATCGGGATGATCCATACTGGCAAACAGCTTCCCAGCCATGTTTCTGGCTCGGGAAAAATGCTCCCGCACGTCTTGAAGCGTGAGCGTACTTGGTGTACTCTTGAGGCCACGCGCTTCTTCTCTGGTGATTCTCGGCCGTCCAGAGCCTACCACTCGATCCCAATCATACTGTCAGGCTGGGAGCCAAGCTTGTTGTACGATCTGTTCTTATTGGGCATCATCTTGTCGAATGCGTCTTTGGTGGCGGTGAAGGCAGAGTCTAGGGAGACCGACTATAGCACAATGGTAGACATGTCATGTTAACAACATTTCTTTCCTTCACAGGCTCAGAAACCCAACTGCTTCCCAAGGAGACTTCAATTTGACCTACCATTCGCTTGCTGTCCCTCGAGCTGACCGAGTCCCAGGATTTGCGCGTCTTGAACGAGGGTTTGCGGTCCGAGGCGACCAGCGGCTCGGCAATGAAATCCTCGAATGCATCTCGTTCGTCAAAGAATCCCGGGGATCCAGGGCAGACTGCGCCGTAGCCCTTTTTGAAAACAAAGAAGCGTATTGGTCAGCTTTTTCCTCTCCCGTCTCTGGTGTTTATATATACTGGGTTGGAGGGGTTTTGCAGCGGCAAATACTCACTTGAGGAGCACCCATCATTGGGGCCTTGGACGGAGTGTTGCCCATCGTTTCGGTCAAGTTCAGTCCCAGTTCAAAATCGAGATGATTCAAGAGCTTTCAGTGTAATCGAGGAGCCTGCCTCTAGAGACCAGCGAAGAAGCAGAAAGCAAGTTACAGTATTCACAATCACGTCCTTTGAACAGAATAGAGAAAGCCAAGGCTTCAAGTCCGGCGCAAAAAAAAAAAAAAGAGGGCGAGTGCCGGTATTTGAAGACTTTCAAGACTAACGGCACGACCAAGATCACTCCCATTTTCAAAACAACAGGCAGCTCTTATGGTTTCAGCCTTTCTTCTCCCTTCATCAGGTGCGTTGCTCGCACGCCAAACCAAACCAAACAGGCAAAATAAAAGGGCCCGAAACCCACCACCCCCCACCCTCCATCCAACGCGACCATGGCAAGGGCCCCTGGAACCTCGATGCTGCGTCCCCTGCCGCGTTGCATGTTTCTAAACGCCTGCGAGATCTCGGCCCTCTGATTGGCGGCCGCGGGTTGAGTGCGGTTGCGTGGCCGCGGCCTCGCCTGGTGTCAGCCCTCCCTCACTTGCAGTTTTTGCTTTTTTCCGCTTACATGGGGCGCTTGCTCGGCATTTGATTGGTTCCATAACCGCGAGTGAGCGCCAATGGGTGATTGAGATTGTCTTGTTGCTATCCAGTTGGGTTGTGGAATTTGGGCTGGTGTGTATGGCTGTGGTTAGATGCCTTATCAGACAACCATCTTTTTTCTTCCTTTCCTATTTCCTTTTTGCACTCCTTGCCGTGGTGCTTCAATGGACATGTATGGATGGTATGTTAATAATTCTGTGATACCAGGCTAGCATCGAAACTGAGTACGCCTTTTGTGGTCATTAAGAACAGAAATGTGTTGCACATCTAAACCACTCCATGGATGAACAACAACGAAAGCCTACAAAAGGCCAGAGGGGAAAAAAGAAAAAAGAAAAAGAAAAGAAAAAAAGAAGAAGAAAAAAGAAAAAAAAAAAGGGCAAAGCAGGATTACGCAAACTCAGTATCTAAAGAATACTTTGTCCAATCCAGCCGACCGATTCAGGAAGACAGCGCTGAAGTATAATCTAAAAGTCCATGGGAGTTATTTCCAACACCTTAGCATTGTCTGTCCGAAAGTACACATTGTCCTCCAGCTACGACCAACATGACACCGCACATATGCCTGGCCCGCAAGATACGAACAATGAATTGCAGGTCAAGTTCCCTCTTCACTGCCACTAGAACTCTTATTTCAATTGGCTTATCAGTCCGCTGCGCTTCAAAACACCATGCGGAAGAGTGCCGGTCTCGGCCAAAAAGGGGCCGAAAATCACACTCCCAGACTGTCCCCATGTTACCTGTTTGGCCACTTGGAACCGAATATCATCATTCTCTCTCTCTTGAAAAAAAAAAAGAAAATACAGAACCGAACTGCTGAAACCTTTCCTGTTCCCCAAATAAATCCCTTACTTTTAACCCGCGCGGAGTCTCGACTTGTAAGCCCTCGCGCGTAGCTCACACCCCCAACTTTGCCGTATTACGTTGCCCTGGGTTTTCTTTTGGGCAAAACTCCACAAACAACGACCGTCACAAGATGCCGCCGCCGCCGCCCTTCTTGCCAACGGCCGCCCTGCTCGCCACCGTCGCCACCCTCCTCCTCGCCCTCCTCTACGCCCTCTACCGCGCAGCCCTGCCCAAGCCCATCCCACACATCCCCCACCACGCAGCCTCGGCCACACGCCTCCTGGGCGACGTCCCGCCCATGCTCGCTTTCACGCGCAAGCACGGGACGTTTACCGAGTGGATGGCCCGGCAGAGCACGGAGCTCGGCTCGCCCGTGTACCAGCTCTTTCTCAAGCCGTTTTGCGCGCCGGCGGTGTTTGTCACGGACCCGCGCGAGGCGCAGGATGTGTTGCTGCGGAGGACGGGCAAGGACTTTGATCGGTCTCAGTTTTTCAAGAGTATGTGCCTTGGGTTTTGTTCTTTATTTCCAGCGCGTACTGTTGTTGTTGTTGCTGCTGCTGCTGCTGCTGCTGCTGCTGCTGCTGCTGCTGCTGATTGTGTTGGTTCTGTATTCAAAATGTCTCGAGGGGCAACAACAGCATGAATAAAAAAAAAGGAGAGATTACAAAAAAAAAAAAAAAAAAAAAAAAAAGAGACAGACGAACCTAGAAGTAACCCTTTCCGCACAGATGCCTTCGTCGGGACAATGCCAAACCACCACATTGTCCAATCCACAAACGACAAGTTCCGAGCCGGTCGTCGGATCCTCCAAGATACCATGGCCAGCGGCTTTCTCAATAATGTGAGTGGTAGTGTTGATAAATCTTTGTTGCGAGCAAACACCAATCACTTTTGCTCCTCCTAAATTCCACGAACCTCATACTCTCCCTCCTGTTCTCTCTCTCTTTCTATATATTTATAGAGAAGCACTTGACTGATTTGCTTTCGTATGAAACGAATCTTCTGCGAAAAAAAATCCAGGTCGCTGCTCCTTGCCTGCACAAACACACAATGTACCTCATGGAACTCTGGGGTGTCAAAGCACGCGCAGCTCGAGGCCACGCTTTTGCCGTAGCAGAGGACATCAACCACATGGCTCTCGACTCCAGTATGTTTTCTTTTTTCCTTTTTCTCTTTTTTCTCTCTCTTCCTTCTCACTGGAACTCCAATACACAACAACAACAACAACAACAACAACAACAACAACCACCACAACTTTTATAAGTCAAAACTCAAGTTAACTTAACCCACTTTCTTTTTCCCCTTTTCCACAATATACAGTCTGGGACGTCGCGTTTGGCAACGAACTGCGCACCATCCCCGAGGAAATCGCCTTCCTCCGCCACAACCTCCCCCCCGCAACAGACGCCGCCGCCGTCCGTCGTGCAGAGACCCAAACAACCGCCACGGCCACGGCCACGGCCACGGCCGTCACCTTGCCCAAACCAAAAGAATACAACATCAGCGTCCGCTCCATGCTCATCATCACCGACGGCCTCGACATGGCCGCCACCTCTCCCTTCCCCAAACAAGCCCACTGGCTCCTGCGGCAGACGCCACGGTACCGCCGCGCAAGAGCGTACAAGACAAAGCTCATCCAGGAACGCATCGCCGACGCCAAACGGCGCGTCTTGGGATCGTCCACGCCAGCGGCAACCGAACCATCATCTCCCAAGGACAACGATAGTGATGATGCTGACGAAAACAACAACTCCTCCTCCTCCTCCTCCTCCGAATTCCACGGCATCACCTGCGCAACAGACCACCTCGTCCGCCGCGAAACCCTCGCCGCCAAAAAGGAACACCGCGCCCCGGCCTACGACAGCCCCGAGGCCAAAGACGAACTCTTTGGGTTCCTCATTGGCGGGCACGACACAACAGCCACCACCATGATGTGGGCCGTCAAGTTCCTCGCCGACCACCCACACATACAGTCCACACTGCGCCACGTGTTGCGCACAGAGGCGTACCCTTCCTTTTTTGGTGCTTCCTCGTCTGCTGCTGCTGCTGCTGCTGCTGCTGCTGCTGCTGTACCACAAGTCCCCACGGCAGAAGCCATCGCAAGAGCCCACTGCCCTTACCTCGACGCAGTCGTGGAAGAAATCTTTCGCTGCGCAGGCACAGCGGCCTCGGCGGTGCGCCAAGCAACCCGCGACACCACCCTTCTCGGCTACCCGATCCCCAAGGGCACAGACGTCTACTTCATGTCCAATGGGCCGGGCTACATGCACTCCAATGCGCTCAACGAGCTCATCACCGAGGGCCAACGATCGCCGACTTCGCGCGAGTTCAGGGCCAAGGCGGTGCCGGCCTGGGAGGATGCGCATGTTGCAGAATTCAAGCCCGAGCGGTGGCTTAAGAAGACGAGGAGCACGACGGCAAGTACGACGACGGCAGATGGGGACAAGACGACGACAACGTCGTCAGCTGTCTTTGATGTGCGGTCTGGGCCGGTGCTGCAGTTTGGTGGCGGGTTGAGGGGTTGTTTTGGAAAGAGGATGGCGTATCTGGAGATGAGAATTCTGGTGGTGCTCTTGGTGTGGCTGTATGAGTTGGTGCAGGTGCCAGAAGAGCTGGGAGGGAATGCTGCGTTTGACAGTTTGACGCACAAGCCCAAGAATTGTTATGTGCTGTTGAGGGAGCTGAATGGGATGGATGGGCTGGCTGCTCAGAGTTGAGGAAGTTGGCGATCCCTGGGAGTTCCGCTGTACGATCCTTTCGAGCGATGCTTTATTGGTTTTTTATCAGCGGCCGACCAGGGTAGCCCTCTGTTGTTAGTCCAACGAACCGACGCTGCCTCGTTGATCAATACCGCAATCTCGAAGCTGGTGTTTCGCCTAGACCCTGGATATCACACAGCGCGTCTCCTAAACCTCTCGTTTGCTGCTCAGTTGAAAAAGGGTGCTTGAAAGGAGGGGTATCATTGCTGCCAAAGGATATAACTCTAAAGCAAATAAACATGCCAAAATCCACAATGATGCGTGCTGTAATGCGGGGATGCAATGCCAATGCCGCTGCGCTTGGATAAACACGACACTCCCACACTGTCCTCTCGGAAAGGAAGGACTCCCAGTCAAGTACATCCAAGTAACCTTATCTCTTACTTCCCCCTGACCTTGCTATGGCCAGGTCGGTGAAGCCGATGATGATGATGCTTCTCAGCCTTTCCAGGACTCAACACCCTCACCCCCTTTGCACTACCCCACACACTCTCGCTCACGCGCGGCGGTATCTTTCTGCCGCGCAACCGCTGGTCAATGAGCCACATGCCCACGACAAATTCCTGCTTGCTCAACGTCGCATGCACCGGGATCCTTCCAAAGCCGTACACCAGGTCCCAGACCTCGGCAAGCTCTGCAGGCGGAAGCCGACTGCGTGACCAAATGTCTCGGACGACTACATTCGCTACACACTCTGACAATTCCTCGTAGCTCCTGTCGCGCACTGCCTGCCCGCTGTTTTGTTGCATCGCAAGCTTGGGGCATGGATTGACGTCGACTCTGGATGGGCTTTGTGACTGCTGTTCCTGATGCTGGTGCTGTTGCTGCGGCTGGACGAGAAATAATCCGCGGTTGGACGCCCACACAGCCTCATACCGCTTCTTTTCGCGCTCGGTAATCTCCTCGCGCCAGCGCCTGCGAGAGCCTTCGTGGTGTGCGTGCTTCTTATTGTTGAGACCCTTCCTGTGGTGAGGCCGGCGAGCATCCTCATCATCTGATAGGGCCTTGGGCTGCCGTAGAGTATGCTTCATACGTCGTTGAGCCTGGCGACGGGGAGGCGGGGCTGGAGGAGGTGCGCGGCCTTCGGCAGCTGACACTGGGGTGTGTCTGGCCGAAGCAAGAGAGCCAGCCATGATAGCATCGGATAGCGAGTCGAGTGGGAGCTGAGACGAGCCTGTGACACTTCGGCGGAGAGGCGGAGCAGCAAGAGGTGGCTGCGCCGATCGAGGACGACCGGTGACGGGCTGCGGCGTAGTCGAACTGGGCGTTGAGCGGCCCACGGTATGCAGCGAGTCTGTCTCATCGCGCGTAGGCGCCGAGGACGCAGAGACAAACGAGTCGTTGGATGACTTGGAATCAGCAGTGGACGGCCTCGCATCCGCCATTCTTTCCGTAGCCATTGTGGTGGACTCGTGCTGTCCATCAGTGTGCGCGACATCGTGTATGCGACGGTCCTCGACTTTGGCGCTTAGAAGCGCCTGCCTGGACAGCTCTGCACTCTTCCTCGGTGCTTGTGGGCGTTGCTGGATATGCACCGGGGGCACTCCACCTGGTAGCTCAGACGGCTGTTGTTCGGCTTTGCGATTTTCCTCCGCCAGTGACTGCAGAGGCTTTTCCAGCTGGCCTTCGTCTCTTCTTGATGTTGTGCCTCGAGGTTTTGGTACCTTTGGGGCTTGCTTTGGCTCCATCGAAGCTTTCGGTGTCACATTGCTGCTTTCAACGTCCTCCTCATATTTCGCACTAGAACCCCACGGTGGTAACGCGTCCGGCCGCCTCGGCTTTGGGGAAACAATCAATGGGCTCGCGCTCCCGACAAGCGGCGGAGAAGGTGTTTGCTCTCTCACCCGAACCTTGGTTCTGGGTTTCGATTTGGGCGTCGGACTTGGTTTTGGACTGTGCGTCGGGGAGGATGATTCGATCTCCTGCGCAACACAGTCATCCCTCCCTCTGTCAGGATTCTCCACCGCATACGCAGACTGCGGCCTCGACGCCCTCTTCTGAAGCTCCATCTTCTCCCTATTCCCCTGATGTTCGAACATAGAAATCAACGAGATCGCCGGGGCTAACGAGGTAGTGTCCGTGAGCCCCTCGGAACTGTGCATTGGCGATGGTACAGCTGAGCTTGCACGCCGCCCGCGCACCCGCCTTTGCGTTTCTGCCGGCTCACGCAAAGTTGACACCCTCGACATACCACCACCTATCCCGCCGACATTGCCACTACCACCATCCCCGGCAGCCGCCGTCGCTGCATCGCTGTGAACGGGCGTGTTGCTCCGACTCACCGCTAACGTTGCCGCGATAAAGCTCGCGCTCTTCCTAGCCGAAGGAGGAGGTGCTGTCGCTGTCGTGCCCTCTGCCTCTCTACCAATCTGCGGCGCCGCCACGCCACGGCCCGTATGCGCATCTCTGGTCGTGGCGGAAGATGCAGAAGAGGGGCTTAGAAACAGGGCCTGGCGTTCCCTCGCGCGCTCGCGCTGCTCGGCGGCTTCCCACGCGGACACTGTGCTAGAGCCCGTGGTGTGCCTGCTGACCCTCGCATTATTATTGTTATCACCGGGGTGATGATTGTGATTGTCACTGCTGGCAGCACCCGTCGACTGCTCTTTCTGTTTCTGGAAAGCCAAAGACGCGCCTCGCAGCGCTGCCTCTTGGGGGCTCAAGAGCTGCGGTCGTCCTCCTTGGGTCGCCTCATGATCTCCTCCGCTGTTGTAATGAGCACCAGATTTGTGTGTGTTTGCTGGCGACGGAGCCGGGTGAGGGCGTAAATGGGCTGGTTTTGGAGGAGGGGAGAGGGAGGCACGAGCAGCGTTCATGGCCTGTCACTGCCTCGGGCGGCGGCGGCAGCAGCAGCAGCAGCAGGAGGAGGAGGAGGACGAGGAGGAGGGAAGGAAAATACGGAGAGAACTCGATGGAGGCGCTAGGTCTCGAGGTCGCGGGCGGTTCGGAACAGGCGGAAAACGAGGAGTCGGAACTGAAAGACGAAACGAGCGGGCGGTCGGTAGGCGGGCGTGATGGGGATCCACATTGGAAAGCGTCTGGTGTCTCAGGCTGTACGTTGTGTGGCTGGCAGAAGATCACGGTCGTTGTCGGTGCGGGTGCGTCATGCCTGTCGTGGTTGCAGACAAACCAAACCGAGTGTCGTCGTTGTCGTTGTGATTTCAGCGTCGTGGATTGTTTTTTTGGCGGCAGCCCCCACATGCGCGTTCGAGTCACTGGCTGGTGGGTGGTGGTTGGCCGAGTCAACTGCCTTGTCGAATGCGGCCTCCCCGCTGGAGTTTCCCCGACGACTTCGTGCTGCCTGTTGCAAGAATGAGAGGTGTTCTAGCGAATGACGGCGGAGGAAGAGCAGATGCTGGTGGTTGTTGTTTGGGAGGGAGGAAAGGGGGCCGCCATTTCGCGTCAGACCCGTCGAGGACCGCCGTCATGTAACCAGGCTGCCAGTGCAGAAGCACACAGTGACACGGCTGGGTACCCACTAGAAGTTGGTAGGTAGCTGCAGTGCTGCGGTAGCAGGTACTATGTACAGTACTGTGTACATGCAGAGTAGTATCTAGTCCTTCGGAATAGGGGAGCCGTTTAGGCGAGTGAGACCTTGGAGGCGGGTGATCGTGGAGCCTCAACTGATCCACACTACTATGTACGCTGGACCAGCCCGCAGCCGATAACCCGGGAAGCCGATCTAACCTTTGTGTGGCCCTGCCAAAACCCTGTTTCAGCGTCAACCCTCCTTGCACCCCCCCCCCAAAAAGTGTCGCCATTCCGCAGCAAGAGAAGCTCACATGCAAGATACGCTTTGGATTGGTCAAGTAATAAATTGTTATACAGTGCGGCGCTCTTTCTCTCAATCCTTTCTCAAACCAGGGAGAAACCAGTAGGTATAAGAAGCCTCGCATCTCAAAACAGATACACCACAGAAAAGAAGAGAACAAGAAACAAGCAAGATCAATATACAGAATCAAAAGTCTCAAAAACGCCAATCCGCTTACTCCTGCTTCCCTGCCAACAGCCCCCCAAAAGGCTAGGAGCAGATGGTGCTTGGGAAAAGAGATTCAAAAAGTCGCCCGTTCTGACTTTTTTTTTTCTCAATTTCCAACCGCTTGTCCGACTGTATGTCTCTAGAAGTTTCTCACATTCAGTCTCGGTGTTTCTTCTCTCGTAATCATATCAGAATGGACACATTTCATCTTGACACCCAACTTTTCACCCCATTTTCCCCCATATACTCATCGAAAATTCAAGGTAATCGCGATGGGACTTCTTTGTGTGCCAGCCACACGAAAGAATTTGACCAAGCACAGCTGGTTGCAAAGGTGAGAAAAAGAAAAAAAAAAAAGGCAACCCTTTATTCCCACATCGCTCGTCTCAAAAGATACCATCCTCGTCAGTCCACTCGCTGCCTGAAAATATGCGATTGCCGTCTTCATCAACCATCACCTGCGGCTTTTGCGCAGGCGGTATGCCCCGTAATTGCCTGCTTGAACTACTGCTGCCAGAGTTATACCGCGCATAAGGTTCAGCAGGCACGTAGGTAGCGCTCGTTTTCGAGGGGCGAATTTTGGCCAAGTACATTCCGCCGCCATCGTCTTCTTCTGGCTCAGAGTAATCATCATATGTCTCCCAGTTCTCCGATCCTGTTATGACCGTTCCATTCGAATTAGTCGACTGACTTGAGACCTGGCGGATCTGCGGCGAATGACGTTTTGGTTGTGACGAAAAGGACTGCGTAAGCCGTTGATCCTGTGAACTGTCGTCGCTGTAGCGGAAGGAGCCCTTGCCAGGGTATCCACGAAAGTCATTGTGTGAGCTGGGGCGGTCGTACTCGCTCACAAACTGCGACGGCCGAGTAAACTCGTTGCTGGGTTGCTTGCGTCGGTCATCGTACACATTCTCTGGCGAAGCCTGCCGTGCCACACCTGATCCTATGTCGGTGTGGCGAAAGTGACCAGACAGCGCCAGTGGTTCCGGCACCGAGTTCAAGTCTCGCATTCTGGGCGGTGGCGCGCGCAGTGACCCGACTACGCTACGCCGCAGGGTATCTGATGGCTTGTCCAGCTCTTGGTTCAGCCGATTGGTCGTCTCGTTGACGTGCTTGAGATTGGACAGAGGAGCACGAGCGGGCAATTTCGTGGGGCTCCCAATCTTGGTGGGGCTGCCTCGGAGGCTCATAGCCGACTGCGGGAGCTGGCCGCGCTTGGTGGGAAGGGAGTTGAAGGCGGAAGTAGTGGGCGTGTTGGCTCCCACTCGACTGGGCGCCTGCGACCGAGTGGTGCTCACAACGCTATTGGAACGAGTGACTGGCGGTACGGACCTTGGCGTGGTGGCTGTTCGGGATGGCATCGATGTGTTGGCGGGAGTCCGTGACCGAGGACCAGGTGCCGGTCTGTCCTGGGCATCAATGACGTCCAAATACCTCTCACCACGTACGTAGAATGGCCTGCCCCACTCGTCTTCCCATTGTTCTAGCGTCTTGCGCAGCTCTGTTGTCACCTTGGGCAGCTCCTTTGCGATTCTCTTCCTCATCTTCTCTTCTCGCAGCAGCTTGCCCGGGTCGCGCCGCTCGCCCTTTTGCCCCTTGGCCAGTAGCCGTGAGGCATCCTGGCTTGAAGCTTCCAACTCGTCCCGTTCCGAAATGAGGCTGCGGTGTCTCTCCACCAACGCCAAGGTCGGAGCACGCTGGTCCCTCAATGTCTCGAGCCTTTCGATCTCTTGCTCGTGAGCCTCCAAGAGAGCGTCGCTGTATACATCCGAAAACGCAGGGGTAAAGTCGAGCATCTCCTCCTCAGCAAAATAGAGGGCATCCCACAGCTCCTGGAGCTTGCAGCGCGCATCCTCCACAAAAAGATGCAGATTTTGGCGTTTGAGTTCGTTGAGACGGGCCAGTTCATCGTCAAATTCGTTGATTTGTCGCACGCCACATCCTCGATTAGCGTTCAGGAACGCCTTACGTTCCCTCTCCTCGACACCGAGCTTCTCCCAAAGGGCCTCGACTGCATCCCTGAGCTCGCGCAAGCGCTTCTCTCTGTTCTTCTTTTCGCTTTCGAGCTTGTCCTTTTTGGCGCGCAGGCGAGCAATGTCCTCTTCGTGCAGTCCAAGCTGTTCTGGAGACTCACGGTAGAATTTGACAATGGCACCGTCGGTCTGGGCCTGTGGCGTGCCAAGCTCAGCCCACAAGCTAATGATGGTCTCGCAGAGAGACGTGACAGTTTGTATGCGGCGTTCATACTCTTCGTAGACGCGCGTGAACTCGTGATCTAGCCTGTCCAGGTACGAGTGTGAAATGTCAAAATTGGGTGGAATAGATTGGTTGGCCCCTACAGGTGGGAGCTCAACTCTGACAAAGTTGGGCTCGAGGTGGGATGAGTAGGATTCGAGCGCCTGCACGAGTTCTAGATGACGGTTAGTTTTCCTTGGCCAATTCCCGCACGCGCAGGCCTGCGCTTCACAAAATCTAGAGTTGAATAGACCTACTTCTAACCTCCTCGAAGCGCTCTCTGTGAAGTCTGGCGACCTGTGCATGCTTCTCCTTCAAGCTCTGGATGCACTTGGTCAAAGGGTACGAGACCTCGAGGCCGTCACCTCCTGACGACCGGTAGCTGCGGCGGCTTGCGCTGGGGCTGTCAAGCGAAGCCTCCATTTGGCGGACGGCGGTGATGATCTTTTGGGCTTCGGCAACAAGCTCCTTCTTCTCTGCCGTGACCTGGCGCACATGGTTATTCAAGGCCTCCGACAGGACCGTATAGAGCTGCAAGTGTGGATACAATGGTTAGCACATGGTTCAAACCACGTCATCGTGCGGCTTGCAGAGTGCCGTTCGGGGATTTTGTGTTTTTGTTCTGACAGGACGGGAACTGCACAAGTTGCACCATCGATGGACGAATGACGCAGGCAACAGCGAGCATGTCGGAGGGAGGGGGTCCTTATCCTACCTCTGCCTCTCTGGATTCCCGCTCGTGGTCAGCGACGCCAATGTCGTCAAAGAGGCCGTGCAACTGGCCAATGATTGTATTGACCTGCTGTGACAGGTAGCTCGAGTCCATGGCGGCCGGCTTGCTGCTCGCAGACGGGCGAGCCATGGCGGTGGACAGAGACGCAAGACAAGCAGGCAGCAATGAGAAAGGAGTGAGACGGCCAGCCCAAGCGAGTGAGGGGTTGAGGTACTGCTGCTCTGAGGACGGAAAGGAACAAGAAGTGAAGCGCGCAAGAAAGGAAAAAGGATAAGGTCGAGCAAGGAGACCTCCCGACGGTTGTGTGTCTCTGCCAGAGAATGGAGGAATAGCAGCTGAAAGGTCGTCGGGTCGGCTGGCAGGTCCTCCGTCTGGGACGGGAATTGAAGAGAAACCTGTATGTGCGATCTGGGATCTTGGATCTGGATCTGGAACTGGGACTGGGACTGGGAATGGGATTGGGATTGGTCGGGTCAAAGTGGCCCACCCGGGTCACGTCGAGCTGGAAGGTCGGATCGGACAGGCCCAGCAGACGGCGACGAGGTGTCGTTGTTATTGTTTTTCTGCAAGTTCGCGAGGGAAAGGACAAAGGTGGTTGCTGAGGTTGTTGACAGCTGAGAGAGCGCGCGCGCGCAGAGTAGTGAAAAGGCTGTGCGACGGCGCGGTGAGTCGAGCGAGCGAGAAGGGATGTTGTGCCTGGAGGATGCCGATCAGAGGCGGCGGATTGGTCAGAGGCTGAGTCCCGGGCCCAGATACCACTACCCCAAGTAGGTACTAGTACTAGGTAGGTATGTGCAGGGAGCGAGGTACTTGGGAGACTGCCCAGGTCAGTATGAAGTACTAGGTATACCAGTCTTGATCCTCCGAGCTGTGACGGGCGGGCTCCCAAAGTGCTTGCGTCTCACACAAACACGCGCACGCTTCCAACACACGCAGCGGCCGACGCTAATTGACCACTTGACACTCGCGTGACAGGGCCAAGGAACAAGGTCGAAGCAGGTGTACGATGTACTATCAGGATGGGAAAACCAGCCCCCGCTCCAGGAGAAGATGGGGAATTTCCAAGACGCAACCTTTGCTTGCCTGCTACTTCAAAGTGGTTCGCCCACACAAGATGACGCGACAAGAGAGGTGGGAAAGATGGAAGAAGACCAAGACGGACAAGCTAGACAAAACCGAAGCGAGCGGCCAAGTGGGTTGAGGGAGTTTCCTTGCCTTTCTCTCTGTGTTTCTGTTCTCCTGCCTCGCATGTCGCGATGTGGGCTGGCTTTTCGCCGAACATGTCCAGCCCAGTTGCCAGGCCAACCACAGGGCGCACCCGCCCAGGCACACCACATTTTATTAGCCCGAGGGGGCAAGGGGGGCTGCCCCAGCCACCTAGAAAACCGCGGGGACGTGCGCCAAAACATTACAATTGGTTGAAGCGCATGCTCCCCACCCAGCCCGCTAGCCCACTAGCCCACCAGCCCACCTTTTGCTGTGGCCCCCCTGCCCGCTGAGCCTTTTCCTGCTGTACCTTGCTTGCAACCCATGCCATTACTATGTATACTGCAATCATGACGCGCCGCAAAGTACCTAGTAGCTCCTCTCCTCGACATCACGAAGCTACCTATGCAAGAAATCCTCAGTTCCGGGGCTAGCACCAGATTTGTAGCACATACCATATACTATTCACTGACATAGCAAGCAGCCTGAGCACAAATCTTGAATCTGGCAGATGATCGGGCTCGCTTGCACGCCGCCTCGATTGACGTGCATACGAGACTTTTTTTTTTTTTTTTTTTTTTTTTGGTCGTGCTCGAGTTCTCCATATTGCAGTACATAGTAACAATGTTTGAAGTAATATAGTCGCGAGGCTGGGAAACGGATCGCTAAGCCAATCAGATGCTTTCGTTCCCCATCCCATGAAATCGTACACTATGTGCTTGAACTCACACTCTTTTCCCTATATCATATGCAATAATAACAAACTACATCTGCGCAAAAGAACAAATACCATCCAACGAAGCACCAATCAAGGATTTCCATTTGGTTCTTCCCTAACCCCCTTGCTGCTGACCTTGCCGCTTTTCTCCCCCCTTCACAAGAAACTTCAAAAACAATCTTTTTCATTTCATTTAATTTAATTCTTTTTGCTTGTGATATACGTTCCTCTTTGTGCTTCACATTGTTCTTTCTTCCTTCTGCTCCCTAGCAGCTATTGATCAGCCTACATAGTATGCCTGAAATAAGCAACAGGAAGAAAGAATTCCAAGATTAAATCCACCATTATTATTACCCTCTCAGCCTCCCCCAAATTCGGATCCCATCTTCACTCCTGATGCGGGCACTGCCCACGGAGGCCCTCTTTTGCCTGGCTGACCATGCCGTATCGTATGCATATACACTAAACATAGTGCTTCTATAATCTGTGCTAGCCTGGAAAGGGCAGTTAGTTGCTCAGCTTTTCCAATGAGATTTTCCATACTATATACATTGTAATCACCGACAGGTACCATGTAATCACTTGACTGGATATCATTCCAGGCTAAGCTGGAGCCAGCCGAGCAGTACATTTTCAGCACAGCATAGCCCTCGAGTCAAAGACATGACAATAAGTATACGTCTCATATATGATGATGCCACATCTTGTTACCATCTAGCTTCTATAGCACCACTAGACCCCTATCCCCGCTACTCCCACCAAGATATCCATTGGTGCTGCAAGACGGATGACCGCAGCACACCCGTAACAATATACAAAGAATGGTCCTTTTCAGGCCACCATTGACATATCCATTCCATTCTCATTCAATAAAAACGGAAAATTTCGAGACATGCACAGAAGTAGGGGGGGAGATGGCAGACCAAATAAAATACAAATCAAATTTTTTTGGGAAAAAAAAAAGTCAAAAAGGACCAAGACATCAAGGAACTTTAAAGAAATAGTAACAACCGGGTCATAGCTTGCAAAAGAAGGTGCATAGGTATTTACACGCATTGACCCCTTAGATCGTACGAGGAGACTGGACGCCTCGGGTATCGCCATTGTGAAGATGTGAAAAACATTGTGAGAAGCGGTAACGCAAGGTGATTTACCAGGAGAAGGCTTCCTCGGCAAACTCAATCGTGCCGTGGTACTGGCGGTTGCGCACTGCAAGGCGGACCTCATCCGACAGCGCACCAGGACCGCAGACCGTCACACCCATGGCGCCCACCTGGTTCTCCATTTCGGCGCCGATCAAGTGCTCAATGTTGGGGCGGCCGGGAAACATCTGGACGGTCGAAGAAGGCGAGTGGATTTCCTTGGTCGAGCGGGGTCGGGAAACGAAGAGCATGATCCTTAGGCACTCTCGTCGGCGGTCCATGGCCAAAATCTCAGTCATCCATGGTCGAATCCATTCCAAATGCTCAGGCGACTGGATGATCCAGACCAGTACGATCTTGCGGGCGGCAACGGTGCCGTTTGAGTATCCAGCGACGAGGTCGCGCACATGCGGCACAGCCTGGGTAATGCCCACACCACCCGCAAAAAGCATGACTGTGCCGTACGAGTTCATGTTGTGCAGTCCACCGTAGGGTCCCTCCACGAAGCAGGTAGTAATCAGACGACCATCGGGGCACGCAGCGGCCTTCTTGTACAGCGCACCAGTGAAGCCGGTACGGGCACGGATGATGTACGAGTGAGACGTCTTGCGGTAGCCCAGGATGTCGTTGCGATCCATGGACAGCTTCTCGCCATCGTGCATCTCGGTCTCCTCGCTCCAGCCCACAGAGAAGGGATGGGACTGGGTCCAGCTGATGCTAGGGAAGTACAGGTACGAGTGCTGACCAGGTGCAAAGGCCCAGGGGCGTGCCATGGTGACTGTGACACGGCAAGCATTGCCAGGCAGAGCCTCGACAATCGTCTTGGTACCGCCAGCGCCAATGTTGCCATAAGCAACGCGGACAGCACGGGCAGCACGGTCAAAGGCCCAGAGCGCAATCACAGCATAAAGGTAGTTGAGCTGGGGGAAACTCTTGATCTGACAGTGGTACCACGCACCAGCAAGGGTAACGGCGGCGCCCGCAATGTGGAGGATCTTGAAAACCTCGTACCAAGCGTGTCTCAAAACGCTGCATGAGTGAATGATAAGGAACAAGGAGCCCACGGTGCCAATAAAACCATACATCAGAAACTCGCTGCTGAGTGTCTTGGCAAAGACAGCAGAAAAGCTGCTGTCTGCAGAGCCTCCAATCCAGTAGCACAAGGTGTGAGCGATAATCTCGAGGGCGGTGATGCGGCCCAGCCAACGGTGGAGCAAGTTGAAGGTATCAAAGGAGATGCCGAGCCACTTGATCAAGGGGTTGTTGCGTCCAGCCATGAGGAACAGAGGAACCATGTTGACGACTCCCAGGACACCTGTGCGGTTACGGAGCAGGTCAATCCAAGTATCGAAGTTGCCGTGGAAGGAGATATCGGTCACGCAGAAGGCGATGTTGGCGGCAACGTAGCCGATCAGGATGAAAAGCTGGAGTCTGGTGGGCAGCGTACCCATGTTCATGGCAGAACTGAGGGCGAATTCGCGGTTGTGGCGCTTGTGCAAAACCGGCGAGTACTGGATACTTCTCTTGAAGAATGCAGACTTCCATGACTCCCTGGCAAAGTATGTTTGCGTGCTGTTCCCCAAGGATGATATCGTCCGCAGATATCGGACAGACTTAATGTAGACCGTGTAGACAATGACGAGAACGGCACCTCCCGTGAGAACATAGTACATGTAATCAGACAGCAGTTCGTTCTCAACACTGGGGTTGATGGCGGAATTGGATCCCGCCGGGCCTGAGGAAGACATTTTGAAGGCGTGTGTCGGTTAGTTTCGAATGTCGGGTATGATAAGTGGTGCTACTCTTTGATTGTTGGAGAGAAGAGCGCGGTGGGTCTCTCCGTTGGTTGAAAATCGAGGTGAAAGAGTGGTGGTTATTTCGAGGCCAGCACGAAATAGTTTTGAGATGCTGTAATGATTCGGGTGAAGGAGGATGTATCGTCCTGAGACAGCTTTAATATCGTCTAGGCCTCAAACAAAGCAATTGTTGTCGGGCCCCCAGCTCTTTCTTCCTTGTGTTGGTTGTCTATCCTTTGTCTCCTTTCCAGTCAGCAGCGAAGCCTTTGCGATCCAGGCAGGCTTGCAATGGACAATGGTATTGAAAGAGGCTGACGTCAATTCTTGTCAATGGTCGAAGACGCAAAAGTAGGCAAGGGATGTATTTTGCGATAAAAGCGTTGCGAATAGAAGTTGTTCAGAGCCCGTTTTTCAAAAAGGGGTTCGAGTGGTTTGAAAAAGAGGGCCAAAAGAGTGTGATGCCCGTAATTTGTTGTTTTCCCCCCAGAAAACGGCGACGCACAAACCACGGCTGTACAGTCTGTAGAAGAGAAGGTGCTGGGTGAAAGGGAAGTAAAAAGTCAAAGTCCTCCACTGGAGAGCCGGAGAAGAGAAGAAGAGAAGAAGCAGCCGCTACCAAGCAAGAGGTAGAGTGGACAGCAGCATGTGGTGGAAATGTGGGCAGCTGGGTCGGGCAAAGATGGGCATGGCCCAATGGATATAGAGGCCCAGCGCAAATGGCCGGCCGAAAGTGGGCAGGGGCTCCCTCACCGCAGTGACAGGGGGCCCAGCTAGCGCCTGGGCAAGTGCCTGACGGCGAGACCCCAGCAGCTGCCCAGCACCAGTCGACAGCAACAAACCGCACCCTGGGAAGGAAGGGGGCAGCCCCTGCTAGCCTGCAACGCCGGCTCAGGGGTGGCAGAGGCGAAAGGCAGGCACGACAGGCCTCGAGGAGCAGAAAAGAAGCCCCGCGATCCTTCTCTTGGCCCCACCCGGCGGTCTTGTCACGCGCGCCCCACTTTCTGATTGCACTCGATATACTCATGCGTCTTGTGTTGCAAAGCAGATGCCCGCAGCCAAAAGCGTGCGCGCGCTACTCGAAGGAAATCTCAAACGTTGTAATGAGCATGGGGCCCGCCATGGAAGGCGAACCATAGGTTATCGTCGGAGCTTCAGACGACGCGCAATCGGCTTGTTTAGTACGTGTTTCCTCGACCTAATTATGTGCCCTTATACTCTGGTCTGGTCTGAACATGTTCGAGCTGACAGGACGGGAACAAATGTGGGATGAGAGAAACAGCAAAGGACGGAAAAGGAGCGAACTGAATCGAACTGGGCTTGCGACTAGCAGCTGCAGATCCCTTTGTCCTCACAAAAAGCGACAAGTGTCAGGCATGCAGACACAAGGACTGACTGGTTGCAAGCACGTCTCGCGACACTCGCCAATTTTACCCAACCAGGCCAGCATCCGACAAAGGCGTCGCCGGCTTGACTGACTAAAGACTCGACAACTCTCCCGTCAAAACGATCGTGACGATGACCGGGTCCTCTCTTTTGGAACCCCCCCCCCAAAAAAAAAAGTTGCTAGTCATTCAAATCGAGTCATCTCGATATGCTCTTCCCCTCTCCTCCCTGTCCAAGGGTTGAGCCATCACTTGATCAGATGGTCTAGCTCAGTATTGACTCGACCTCGCTGTGGCTCTAGACCACCGCGAATGCTCTCCTGTCTGCCTTTCCAATCCTTGGCGCAGTCAAATTTTTATTTGCCGGAGCCGCGTTCCTGTCAACCGCCACTAACTTGCGTGCGCATACGTTACCTACAACAGCGCTGGCCCCGTCGGTTGATAAGTGTTAAGGGGACCGCCCTGGCGCTTCGTGAAGCGCACCTAATTAAAACCTGCCGTCTTCCCACGTCGCCTCGGTTTGCCGAGCTGCAACTCTGCCAGGTTTGAGGGCACTTTTGGTTGCTTATCCTCTGCAATCCATTGTACCAAGCCAAGGATAGTACATGGAATGGAGGCTTGTCGCCAGCCGCCATCCCTCGCTGCTGCTTGGTGTTCTCTGACCATAACGCGATAGGCGCACGAGATTCTCATCACTGACCCTGGCAAACCATTTTTCAAAAGCGTCTCGAGATGGCGAACGGTGGTCCACGCAGTTTGCTTGCATGAGTCGACTCTGGCAAACCTTCTCCGCGTTTCTTTTCTACTACTGTCTACGTAGTGTCGATGGCACCATGGCCCAGCATGTCGTGGAATGAACGAATCGTGGCCAGTGACTTGTCGGCAGGTCTAGGGCATCTGACTGAGGTCATTGGATGGCAGCGGGCGCAGGGCAGGGCCAGTTGAAACAAACCAGCCCCAAACTCCTCCACTCAGGGGCACGAGTGGGGCTGCATCCGCCCAGTTGAGATGGTCCGCTCGGGCGGCTCGCCCCACCCCTTTGTTCTCGGGCGGCTCACTCCCCTGTCGGTTACCTCTTCGGGTCGTCAAGCCGGATATGCGTCTTCTCATTGGCCCAACATGTAGCACTCAATCAAGCCTACCGATAGGCGTAGAGTACCCTCGACCTGCAGTACTTGCTTGCTACAGGGCGTTCTGTGTAACAGATGGTACTTTGGCGTCCAGAGTACTTATCATGCTGCTCGCCTCCGCTGTGCTTTTCTGTGGCTTACTATGTACCATGTATACACTATGCAACAGAAACAATGCAAGCCACACGACAGAGACCTGGCAAGGGAGCATTTATACAACTACTATGAAAAGCCATGGCCATACTACGAAAAGAACCAACGAATGAAAATCTCGGCTGCGGTCTCTACGTCATGTTACCATCGCCGGTGATCTCTTTCTCTTGACTTCGTGTGGTGTTGTGGTGGACACGTCCAAAACACCCATCTCCCGGGGCGTCGTGGTCCTCGTCACAAAATTCTGGACTATCAGGCTATGTAGGATCTGCGATCTTATGGCAACCTTATTTCCTTCCTCTCTCTTGGTGCCCATGGTGTGATCCGGAGTTGCCATGTGGTTAATTGTCGGGCCCTTGCTTCCCTTTGATTGTCACGCAACACGCTTTACTACACAGCTATTATTGTGTATGAGATCTGCCCGTTAATCTTACACTGACAACTTTGTACGTAGTATGGACCTTGTCAGGCTTGCGTAGAGGCAAGGAAAAGAGTCGCCAGCCAGCTTTTGAAGCCAAACAGGTGCTCAAGCAGATGGCTCGGTCGATGCTACCGCACACGGGTTACACAGCCACTCCCAGGATCTTGATGGAGCTTATTACAATGCCCCTTGTTCAGGAGTGACGGGCTATGCTTGTCAGCGACAGTCCCATGTGGAATGCTTAACGAAATGACATTCAGGCGAGTAAGCACAACCCTATTCTTCCCTCTGCGTCGACGTGCATATGCCTCGCGGTTGAGCCGCAGCAAAAGAGATGGATTACTACTATCTATGTAAGCAAGCCCTGGCTCTATGTGTAATCCTTTTTCTGACCATATACGCAGTATATAGTTCACTCGCGTCAAGTGTTTGCCTATTTTGTCGACAAATCGTTTAGTACTATGGATACGGCTGCTGGGTAGCTGGCAGGCTACTTTGATGCACCACGTGTTGCATAAACGGCGCCAAGACACGACAAGTACCGCTAATTTGTCGAATACGATACTTGTCAACAAGTGCCAGAAACCCACGTGTCTTTTACCATGCACTTGCACTATGCGAAATGAGAACAAAGCACCTTTCTCTCGCGCGCGCGTCAACCAAATCAGCAGGGGAAACGTCACACCAGACGCGCCTCCGTTCAAGGTTCGCATTAGAGGGTTATATACATAGTATACTATGATGATATGGAGCCACAGATTCGTCCCGTGATTGATTACTATGTACTATAGTACCCGCCAACCCCAACCCCACACAATGCGAACCCACCAGCCCTGCTGCCCGCAGAATGTGAAGAGACTCGAGCACGGAGCTTTATCATACGCAGTAATCGCCATACTCGCCGGGTCCGAAATGCTTACTTGTACATACACACACACTAGAAGCATTTCCCAATAGTTCTTTGACTGTCTTTGGGGACCTTTTTCTTCTTTTTTCCAAAGAGTTCAATGAACAATCAAATGGCTCGATATAAGATGCTTCAACAGGGCACATAGTACACGCACGCTCAAAAGCTTGATGGCATCCCTCATTCAAGCGGAGAAAGCCGCTCAATCAATCTCGTTATTTGGTCCCAAACACAGCCAGCAGGGCCAGCCGTTTTGCCTTGATTCAATAGCATTTTGGCATCCATCGTTGCCCAAGAGAAAGTCAGAAAGACTAAAGTATCTTGCGACACGTGGACAATCCCATTTCTGTGAAGCGCGCAGCTGGGGGGGTGGAACTCGTCATCATCATCGCAACAGCCTCTGGAACTGGCAGCACCAGGAAGCGTTATCTTATCCAATAATGACGATATAACAATAAAGAAGGGCACAAATTTTGGACCTTTTTATTTTTATTTTATTTTATTTTATTTTTTTTTTTTTTAAAAAAAAAACACTACCGACAGCTACCTGGTAATCAGGGAAACAAGTAAAGCAAACATGGAACACCAAATAACAACATCAGTGCGTCGGCCAAGCGATGAAAGCCAAGAAATCGTTGGGTTTATTTATAAAAGGGACTTGCGTACCATTGTGTTTGAAAACTGGAAACATTAGACTAGAGTTGGGGCGAAAAAAATCATAAGAGAAAGAAAAACCAGGGACAGAGAACAAGCTCTCCGTACTCTCTCTACATAGGTGGAACAAATCACTCGTTCAAACCCAAACCACAGGTTGCTTGATTTCATTTACATAGTAGCCGCTTCATAGTACCTACATGGCGCCCAACCTTGCGAGCACAGCGTTTAGTCCGCCAAGTTTCCAGGCAAGTCGAAAGAATGAATTTGATTGGATCTGGCAGTCAGGTCAACGAGATTCTTTTTGTAACATTAAAATAATAAAAAAAAACCAGAAAAAAAAAGAAGTGCACAATAAAACAGTCTGCCTTGTTCTTTTTTTTTCTCTTTTCCGTCCATTCAAATTTGTATACATGTAGTACGGAATCTCCTTTAATATCAAGGCCACCTCCGATCTCAAAAACCCAACCCAGGAACTCATCAGACGGGTAGTCTGTCAGTCACCACTTTATCTGCGGCCAACTGTTGCACCGGATCCCGAAATATACAACTGTACATAGTAAGCATATACCAGACCAGGAACCCATATAGTACTATGGTAGACTCAAAGACTGGACCCAGTGCCCTCATGGTTTTCTCTGTGGTGTGCCACTGCCCATGTGAACTCATGTACTATGATTTATAAGCAATAGTAAGCCAAAAAGAAAAGAAAAGGAAAAAGAAAAAAAGGTTTATATTATGCGGACCAGAGCCAAGACCCGACATGTATCACCGTCCACGTTTCGAACCCTGCAGGTCTGCAGCGGCTTCCTTGTCTGCACTGCTCGTTATACTTGATGCAAGCTCTCGGTCCACTGGTTCCTGGTAGCTGTACTCGTAGCATGCAAGTAAGACTCATCAGACTCGGCTTTTGGTTATCGTGCTTTTGCGTCACTTCGTGCCTTGCATTATGTATGCATGGTAAGTATCATCCCCCGGAGTCCGATCCTCCAATCTATGCCTGCCCCTCCCAAAGACGATTAGAACATCAGCCTCTGGCATCACGCCAAACTTGGCAACCTGGTCCTGTTGGTCGGTGGATGAATTGAGCCCTTTCACACCACCTTATCTTGCCAATATATATATTCATATATATTATCATTTTCATTTTCAAACATGATTTCATACATGGTGACGTGCGAGCGTTAAGCGCTGCATCATTTAGCAACGTAAGTAACATCGTTGTCCCCCCCTCCTTCCCCCCCCCCCGATAGCCTACTGAAGCCTCGATAGTATGATATTATGTAATCTGATCGAAACGCAATCCCGAAATCTATTTTCCCAACAAACAGTCTGCGAAGCCTTCGCTACGCATTGAGTTCTTCTTGATAAAATAGTGAAATTCAAACATGCCACACACCCCGAATCATGACACAGCGATAAGACAACCCATATACCCTATACAGACCACGTACAAAACACAATCCATCTATATCAAACACAACCCATCTCCACCCTTTTTCAAAAAAAAAAAAAAAAAAAAAAAAAAAAAAAAACAATATATACACACATATGATATTTTCTCTCTTACATACTATGTATGAGGAGGGATAAAAAAAGTGGCACCTGTAGAGTTTTATTTCTCGTCTCATATTTTGCTTCTTCATTGTTCATGCAACACACCCGTCATCCAAATTGACGATATAAAAAGCTCATTCTCCGTTTCGAGTCTCCAAACAACTTCAGACCAAACTCCACGGGCGCTGAACATTTTGTTGTTTCGTTTGGCGCTCAAAATTTTCACATCATGTTACATGTAATAGTGTAAATTCTCTTTATAGCAATAATTGGACACTACTATAGAAGTCAACCGAACAATATAGGGCCCCCCCCCCCTTTTTTTCCTTCCTTTGCTTTTCTTTTCTCCACAAACAACAAAACCTTCTCAAACTCGGAGAAGTAAAACGTCTGAAAGTAACGAGATCACCTTTGGACGAGACGAGAATTCCCTGCGTGATAGTCTCGGGGCTCTAAAAAAAAAAAAAAAAAGGACGCATTCTGTTGCGTCCCTTTCAATCCCACATTCCGTGGACACATGTCTCCTCATCCAATCCTGGTGTACTTTGCTGTGTGTGAACATCCTTTTCTCATAAGTCCTATCTATCCATCACTAAAAGCACACCATACGATGCTCAACTAACAAGTGCATCGCAATGTACCAAATTATCCCAAACGTCCGTAATCCTACACAATAAACGACCGACAGACGGCCCGATCGAGGTATTCCTTCTGCACAATACAACTACTCTGGTCCCAGGCAGAGTTTCATCACACAGCATCAATACTGATAATGCACACTGCCACACCCCAGACGCACACACACACACTCACTCACACAGATTGTCGCAGATATATATGCAACGGCCACACTTCACAGGCCAAGCTCATCGTCGCTTGATGCATGTAGACCAGTTGTAGCCATGATTTCGCGAGCAGGTCTGAAGCGTTTCAGAGCTGATACCCGTCGGCGCTTGGGAGAATTCTCAGCGATAGCAGTTGTGGTGCGAGTGGCTGTCACCGCGTGGGCCATGCTTGCCCCGCTCTTTTTTCGTTGCAAAGCAGCTGTGTTGTAGCTGTTCGTCATGTTGCCATCGTTTTCCTCGCTCTTGTCCTTGTCCTCGTCCTCAGACTGAAAACTGTAGTCTCCACTAGAGCCAGAGGAGCTGGTCTCACCCCGCCTTCGCTTGCTTCTTGGTAGAGAGCGCTGCTCTGTTGCACGCATTCTCAGGTAGCCACTGGCGCGAGCCGCTGCACGAGTCTGCCTCCCATTTCGTCCTCGGATAATACCTGGCACGTCATAGAAGCCTTCGCCGTCTCGACTAGAACCCAAGTCATCAAGACTTGGACTCCTCCAACCCCGATCGCCGCGCATCATGTCTGTAAAAGGCTGGTTCCTGTCCGAGGAAGCTCTTTGTGACGGTTGCTTTGATACATTTGCCGTCTCTGAAACCCACTCGGATATGCCCTCGTCCCAGCGAAAGCCGGTACGCGACATCGCGGCAGATGCTCTCCGCACTATCGGTTCAGCACGACGGGTTGTGTGAAAAGCCTCGGCAAAGGCCAGATCTCGCAAGTCGTTGGTACGCTCTGCTAGAAAGAATGCGCAGTCTATCCGCAGCTTCTCCGAAGCGCTGTTTCCAACACCACTTGCAGCGTCGAGACGGTCACATAATCGGGTGAGGTAGTGGTGAGGCGTTCCGGTAGCTCCTCTGGCACAATTCTGAGCCATGAAACATAGCAATGTGATGGCTGCATCGTAGGCCTGTTTGCCGTCCCTACTACTGCAATCTTCCACTAGGTCGTTCCAGATTGCGGATATGTCGATTTCCAAAGTGCTGGCCTGGACATTGCTGGCAAAATGAGCGGCCAAGCGGAGGACTGTCAATATCCATCTTACTTTTCGGGCCCTCTTTAGCTCGTATATGCATGCAAAAATGGCATATTCAACTCGCTGGGATACGGCAGATATGTGCTTTTGTTCCACAAGATTCTGCGACCTATCTTGGACTTCATGGAGAAGCAACGGAATGATTGTAATTGCAGCAATAATACTTATAAGCGTTGACTGAGATAGATTGCTTAAGCCACCTGTCTTGGGTCCGAGGCAGAAAGGGGCTGTTTTTGCCTCACTAGCGAGAGTCTTGAGGGCTGTCACTGCAAATGATACACCATCATCGCAAATTCCTTTCACGGAAAACATCTTGACAAGGCTGGCCCATGTCGACGCAAACTCCTGAGTTGATAGCCACTTTGAAGAAAGCTGCTGTGGTGTTAGAAGATTAGCGATGCACCGGAGTAGAAACTGTGGTCTCCTACTCGTACATGCGAAAGTTGAGAGCGCCTTGAGAGGCGCCAGACTTCGACTTTCATGAAAGGTACTGTTCACACCCTTTGGCTCAGGGTACGGTCGATCTACAATGATTGTGATCAACTCTTCAGCCTCTTCACAGGCCTCCAGGGTCGTACACAATCGTATTAGCAATAGCGAAAAGCAGTCTTCCAGTAGACCGCCCTGAAGAGCGTCCTTGACCATCTTCACGCCGTGGGATCTTGCAATTATCCGGAGTGGCGGACATCCACGACCAGCGGGAAGCATATCCTCGACAGCCTCGTAGATACTGTGCGAGGCCTCTGATACGCGGAGTGCAGATTTTGTTCCGTCTTTCTCGGCTTGCTTCTCCTCCAGCAACTCGAGTTCTCCAATGTAACCAGGCACTTTGCGCAGGCACATGGCCATGAGAGACTTGTTGCTGCGGCCCTTGCCAGATGTTGCTGCGGGGTCCACCGTGGTCACAAGCAGCGTGTGGAAAGCACGAAGAATAGAAACATATAGGGAGTAGCGAGTGGGAGAGACCGAGCCCTTGAAGGCAAGCATTTCGAGCTCGAGCGCCGAAAGTGTCGATGCCAATTTGGCATTGCGCAGAGTGCAGGGATCGTGCGCTCTCTTGGAACGCACGTCAACATTCGTTCGAGTCTCAAGAAGGGGCTGTTGCACCGGCGAGGACAGCTCTTGTTGTCGCGCCCGTCGAAGGGCTGGCGTAGGCAAAATGATGTCCCCTGGGTGCACAGTCTTCTTTCTGGCCAGCTTCTGAGCCCTATCGGATTGCCTGTCTGGCTCCGCCGTCATGCTGCAAGGCCGTGCTTTCCGCCCTCTCCTCGAGTACGTGTGCTGGAGCGTGGCTCTCGAAAAGCCTGTCGTGTCAATTTTGGCGACACTTTCAGTTCCTTGCGCATCGCTTTCGAGAGTGTGGTCCCTTCTCAACGCGGCTATATGTGCTTTAAGCGGTCGAAGCAGGCGGTGACAGCGAGTTGTGGTCCATGGTTGGGTTTCCCTGGCTGTTGGCGGTGGCGGTTGTGGCCGCTTTCGAGCCGTGTTTGCAGGCCAAGAAGACTGATGCTGAAGCTGGCCTGAGTCCATAGTGACGGAGTAAAAGAAGAATGCCAAAATAACTGATGATTAGCAAATGGAAGCACCACCTCGCCAAGCTGGGTCCTTCATGGTTGGTTTGGCTTTGGTGAAATTTTTGGCAGTGTACTGGCCCAAGGATAGCAGCAAAGATACTTCGCGATATAAAGAGCGCCAGATATGGCGGCGTCGGGGTGGTTCAACCGTGACGTGAGGAGGATTTAGGGTACGGAAGTACTTGTTGCTCACAAAGAAACATTGGAAAGTACTATGGCACATATGGAACTGCTACCTAGGTATGTACTCAGGTACAATGTAAACACAGTCGACAACCCCTGCCATAGCAACCAACAGGTTGGGGAAGCTGCCCACTACCTATGTGCCGAATGGCACCACCAAACTGTACCCGGTACTCACGGCAGACGCAAGGGAGAATGGCGCAAACAAGGCTAAATGGAAATAATTTGAGGATAATTAAGTTTTGTAATATAGCTTCTTGACTATATAGTATCGCATTGTTTTCCAAGATTCATAATTCACACAGAGGACCCAGCATTAACACCCCTAAGAGTGCAAATAATTGCTGTTTAGCAGTGGTGCAAGGTACCTTGTACTTCTTGACAAGCTACGCGGGGCAGGTAGATGTGTATCCCGGCAGGCATTTTTGCCCGCGGTAAAGCTCCCCCGGAATGGCCGGTGCGGTGGATGGTGCGCGCCGGGATTTTCCTCGAGCCTTGGGTAGCGCAGAATTTTTTTGAAATCGTCGACGTAGGCGTTGTGAGGGTGCGTTATAGTGGAAAATTCCCCATTTTTTCGCCCTCTCCTCGTCGTCAAATGCCCTGATGCTCCTCCAAACATAACCAATTGGCATCCCACACCCCTTTCTCGCAGAAAGGCGTTCTCGGTACTGGGCTCAATATTTCTTTTCCAAGCTTCCTGGTCCATTCCTTTTTCCGGTCGGCGCATCCTGGGTTTAGACTTTCCCCTCCCGGCACGATCGCGACTTTCCACATTCAACAACCTGTATCATCACCATACAGTTCGGTCCGTCCGCAATCTCTCCGGCTCTCTTGTAGACGGAGAACCTCGATTCTACCCTCAAAATGGCCGACGCACCCAAAGACACTACTCCTCCAGCTGGTACGTTGCTCCCGACCCGGCACACGCGACAAGTTTTCCTCCCCAGCTCGCTGGGAAGTCACGCGAGAACTGGCAAAGCTTCGTTGTATGCTGACATGACTCTTTTGCACAGACGCACCTGTGCCAGAGAACACTGACGCACAAGTCAACGGTACTGAAGAGTCCCCAGCTGTTGAAGATGGCGTGGAACCTGCTCTAGAAGGTATGCCTTGACGCAGGGAGGATTCTCCCCGACCTCGTTGTCACTTTTCGTGCGGCTGAGGGCTCACAGCGAGCGAGCTGGTAGCTGATTCTTGTCCGACAGATGCGACCTATCTTTTGACGATTGTCCTGCCCCACGAACCAGGCAAATTAGAAATCACGGTCAGCAAGGAACCAGTCTGAAAAAGATGGGGTGTTGAACAGACGCTGAACATCCTTGCAACAGGTCTCTCCCCAGGAGCAAGTCCACGAAGTCCGCCAAGCCATCATTGAGTTCCCCGATGCGCTGCAGTATTCCTGCTTCCACCTCGAGCACAATGGCGAGCGTATCAACGACTTCATTCCGATCGCCGAGATTAAAGACATTGCCTCCGGCTCCGAGCTGCGCTTGGTTGAGGACCCTTACACCGAGAAAGAAGCAAGATTACATATGGTCCGAGTCCGGGAGCTCATTGGCGCTTCAGGCGACCGCACCGACGCGATACAAGGTGTTCTCCCTGGACTTTCCTTGTTTGAAAAGGTTGCTGCCGAGTGCGGGGATGTTATCGACAAGACGAACCAGGAGCAAGCGGCGATTGGAGAGTACGACTTCAACACCGTGCCTTCACTTTCCTCTTTGCTTCCCGCAGAACAAGACCCGGCACCCAAGACAGTGAAGGCCATTTCTCTCTCGTCCTGGAACCCTCCACCAGCACATCTCCGCCAAAAGGGCCACCTTCTCTATCTGATTGTGACGACCAATGAGGGCGAGCAATTCCAGATTACTGCGCATGTTGGAGGCTTCTTTGTCAACAAGTCTTCCAACGCCAAATTCGACCCTTTTCCCCGTCAAGCTCCCAAGAGTGCTTCCGCACACTCGCTCTTGGCTTTGATTGGCGAAATTTCCCCATCATTCAACGAATCATTTGCGCAACTCCAGGCATACAACAGCCGTCGCGAGCCTCTGGCGACCTTCCAAATCACCAACACCATTCCTACCGCACCATGGGTTGTCCCCCCCATGTCTGCTCCCGTCTGCGCGCATAGCCCTGATATCACACGGAGCCAAGAGACTTTCCTCATTGCTGGTGTGGAGGGCACCGACACTCTGCGTGACTGGAACGAAGAATTCCAGTCTGCCAAGGAGCTGCCCAAGGATAGTGTCCAGGACCGGGTCTTTAGGGAGCGTCTATTGGCAAAGCTGTATGCCGACTACAACGATGCGGCTGCGCGAGGCGCAGTGATGGTGGCTCGTGGCGAGGTTGCCCCTCTCAACCCCACCGAAGGACGTGATGCCCAGATCTTTGTGTACAACAACGTCTTCTTTTCCTTTGGCGCTGATGGAGTTGGCACATTTACTTCGGAGGGTGGTGACGAGGCAGCTCGTGTTGCTACTGGCAAGGATGTTGCAGGAGTGAAGGCGGTCAACCAGCTCGATATTGACGGTCTGTACACTCCAGGTACCGTGGTTGTGGATTACCTTGGAAAGCGCATTGTCGGTCAGAGCATTGTGCCAGGCATCTTCAAGCAGCGGGAGCCTGGCGAGAACCAGATCGACTACGGTGCAGTCGACGGCAAGGATGTCGTTGCAGCAAATGAGAAGTTTGCCGCGCCCTTCGAGAAGCTCTCGCAGGCCATGAAGGTCAAGAAGCACGCCGTATGGGACAAGGACGGCAAGCGCTTCGATTTGGAGGCCAGTGTTGAGACCAAGGGTCTTCTGGGCACCGATGGACGCAAATACGTTCTGGATCTGTACCGTATCACCCCGCTGGACATTTCGTGGCTGGACGAGATGGCTGCCGAGGAGACCAACGACTACCCACACAGGATGACAGTACTGCGTGGTGAGCTTGTTGAGCTTTTCCACAGGCAAAAATTGCGGGAATGGCTGAATGCAGAGATCGCTAAGCGCGCAGAGGCCAAGAAGGACGAGAAGCCTGCTATTGAGGCCTCTGAAGAAGAAAACAAGGAGAAGACCGAGGAGAAGACTGAAGAGAAGGCTGAGAAGGCCGACGAGGCCGAGGCTGAGGCCGAGGACGCCAAGAAGGAGCCTTCCAGCGACGACCGGATTGATGCCAACGACTTCAAGTTCGCCTTGAACCCTGATGTTTTCAGCGGCCAGGTCCCCCAAACAGATGCCGAGAAAGAGGAGATGGCAGCTGATGAGCAAGACGTCCGCGCAGCCTGCACCTTCTTGAGAGAAAAGGCCATCCCTGAGCTTCTGAACGACCTCAAGGACTCTGACGCCAGCTTCCCCATGGACGGCTCGTCGTTGCGCAGCCTGCTCCACAAGCGTGGTATCAATATGCGCTACTTGGGTAAGATTGCGACCCTCAGCGAGGGATCGCGCTTGCAGAGCATGCGTGAGATCTGCGTTCGCGACATGATTGTGCGTTCCTTCAAGCATATTGCTGCCAAGTACCTGAAGTACCTCCCTCTGCCTCTGACCTCGGCCTGCGTTGCCCACCTCCTGAACTGCTTGCTCGGAAGCGGTCTGAACCCTAAGCCCACTGCCGAGGTTGACCAGTCGCTCCGCTCGCTGTATGATGACGCCGACCTGTCTTTTGAGAGCGTTACGCCCGAGAGCCTGAGAGCGGCCATTGAGAGCGAGACGCAACAGCGGTTCCGCTACAAGCTCGAGCCAGAATGGTACAACCAACTCAGCCACTTGCAAGTGCTGCGTGAGGTGTCGTTGAAGCTCGGTCTTCAGGTGCAATACAAGGAGTACGCTTTCACAGCCGACTCCGCAGCACCAGCGCAGCCTGCTGTCGAGGCTCCAGTGACGAACGGCACTGGCAGCGAAGGCAGCAAGAAGAAGAAGAGCAAGAAGTCGCGCGATGGCTCGCCTGCTTCTGCTGCTCCGGTCGCCGTACCCCACACGTTTACGACTGACGATATCGTCAACGTTGTGCCTATTGTCAAGGATTCTTCGCCACGCAGCTCCCTGGCCGAAGAAGCCCTGGAGGCTGGCAGAATCTCGATTGCGCAGAACCAGCGCAAGCTGGGCCAGGAACTCCTGCTTGAGTCCTTGTCTCTCCACGAGCAGATCCACGGCATTCTGCACCCCGAGGTGGCGCGTGTCTACCACCAGCTGTCCATGATCTACTTCCAGCTCGATGAGAAGGAGGCTGCTGTTGAACTCGCACGCAAGGCCATCCTCGTCGCCGAGCGCACCATTGGCGTGGACTCACAGGAGACCTTGCTCGACTACCTCAACCTCAGCCTGTTCCTGCACCAGCTGGGCGACAGCCGCACGGCTCTCGAGTACTCCAAGTACGCTCTCAAGCTGTGGCGCACCATCTACGGCCCCGACCACCCCGACACCATCACCACCATCAACAACGCCGCGGTGATGCTGCAGCACCTCAAGGCCTACCACGAGTCGCGCCGCTGGTTCGAGGAGTCGCTCCGCATCTGCGACAAGATCTTTGGCAAGCAGAGCATCAACTCGGCCACCCTCCAGTTCCAGCTGGCCCAGGCCCTTGCTCTCGACAATGACTCCAAGGGCGCCGTCGTGCGCATGCGCGAGTCGTACAACATCTTCTTGCAGGAGCTTGGCGCCGACGACAAGAACACCAAGGAAGCCGAGTCGTGGCTCGAGCAGCTGACGCAAAACGCCGTCTCGATTGCTAAGCACAACAAGGACCAGGAGGCCCGCAGACTGCGCGCTGGCATCCGCTTCACGCCACGCACGCTGCCCTCGCGAGGCAGCGTCGCCGCCCCGACCAACAACACGGGCACCGCTGCCTCGCACGAGGTGGAGAAGAAGCCCGCTCTGGACTCGCGCAGCATCGACGAGCTGATCAAGTTCATCGAGGGCACCGACAAGAAGACCAAGAGCAGCAGCAAGAAGACGGGCAACAAGAACCCCAAGCGTCGAGGAAACGGACAGCAGGTGTCTTCGCAGGCTTAGAAGGCCTGCGTCGACAAAGAGAATGCAGACCCCGTTCCAATCGTCCATTACATGTTGCGCTGACTAAGAATCCCCCATCTGAACCATAAACATATGTCAAAAGAATGGCCGACGATCAACGTACCGGGGAAGCAAAGCAAAAGTGGGAAATTTCGTCAGCCTAAGCGGTTCGAAAAGCAAATCCAAGAATAAGAGGGATCCGAGGAGTAACGTTCCGTGAAAGCTGGATCGAAAGGAAGAAAAGGGGGGGGGGGGGTCCAAGAGGATCGAATCCTCTTAACCCACCCATCTTCCTTTGGCATGTAATTGATAACCTTTTCTCATCATTTACTTGAACCGGGGATGAGAGCCCGGGGCTACAGACTATCACTCTGCTCGGTATCTCGTTGCTTGTACATGTATATAGCTTTTCAATTTGGGATGCATCATGGTATGGGTTGGATGTGAACCAAAAGCAGGAAAAACATCAAAACACTAAACACCAAAATCACACACACACACACACACAATAAAGACAGGGGACAAAGAAAAAGGCGAAGCAACTCACAAGATATCAATCCCCGATAAAAACCAACAATACTTGTGTACTTTAAGCAGGGAACGGGGAGAAAAAAAAAGAGGCAAAAGGGAAAACATGACGAGGAAAAAGGCTCACGGGGCGGGCTCACAAAAGCGGAACGGTGACAAACTCCTTGCTTTTTACTTGCTACTTTTCCGCTTTTTCCTTCTTTGCTTTTGGTTTGCCAGCAAGCAGTCAATCGGTTCGCGTAGTTTAGCATGGTATTGATTGTATCGATGGATAGGTGTGAGGGGCCCGGGGTGAGACGGGGGGGAAAGAGAGAGAAAGAAAAAAATGTATAACTCCACTCAAAAAAGAAACCGGTACAATATCTATCCGTGGGATGGTCTTGGTGATACTACTTAAACCAGCAGTAGTCAAGTGTCTGAATGAATAAATGAATGCATGGATGGATGACTGAATGTACATGTTGTACTATGTAACATGGCGCGAATACCACATCACACCACCAACTTGACTCCATAGCATTCCCATACATAATCATTCCGTCAATCTCACTTCAATTCAACATTTCAAAACTTCACAGCACAATATATACGACACAACATGCAACGTGAACGTAAAGTCGGATGCGACGCATAAACTAGACTCGCGACCAAACCAGCCATGCTTGAGGGAAGAAAAAGCATGTCACAGTGGCAGTGTAGGTGAATGCCGGCCGCCCGCCCGCTCAATGCGACCACTCGCCATGCCCTACACGTAGTCCCTACAATTCCCCCATTTCCACAGGCCGTTTTTCACGGCTCTAGTTGTCTTCTCGCGATTTGAAATGTGAAAGCCAGAGAACAGAGGGGGAAGAGACAGTACAAGAGAAGCAAAAGGAGAGACAAGTTAGTCACAAGCCAGCCAGCCACTCGATATGTCTCGTCGGAGGGAAAGAAACCCCCTCTCCAAACACACAGTGCAATGATGCATGCTTCGTGATCATAAAACCAGCAACGATTTGATTGTGACTTTGAGCTGAACAACCCCAAAAGGGCGCATTATCCTCTTGCTACCGAAAAGAACAGTGATTAAAAGACGTATTGATCGGTGAACGATTGATTCGAGGCTGTACAATGGACTCTGACCAATGCTGAGTGAATTCATGTAGAAAGAGTAAGTACGTCCGTATTGATTGCGGAGGTCCGCCCCGGCACTGGTTGTGCAAAGTGCGTCATGAAACCATCGACCACAGCAGTGGCGTCAAGTGTTAGACCCTGCCTCTGCTAGCTGATGCAAATGACTGGCTCTTGGACATGGATGCATTTAATGTCTCATGATACGAGCTAATGCTTTGGAACCCCCTATGATAAGAACCGTTAGTATTTGCGGCCTTGTCGAATTGTCGACTTTGCTTTCATTTTTCAACAACTTACTTTGTGAGATCAATGCCGTGATTATCGTCGTCCTCGTCATCGTCATCGGCCTCCTCAAACTTGAGAGTGTCCTCTGTTGCTGCAGTTCCTGGACGGCCATTCTGAGTCGGACTGCCCACTGGAGACTTGGACATCCGAGGCGGACTACTACTTTGCGGGATTGGTCCAAGGGTCTTGGACGGACTCATGTCGAGCAAAGGCTTGATAGGCGTGCTGCCATACTCGGCGAATTTCCAGAAGGGCGCCGGAGAGCTCGTCGGCATGTGCTGACTTGGTCGTTGGAGAGTGCTCGGGGGCACTAGCTGAGGGTGAACCTTGAGAGGAGCTGGGGTGACAAGAGAGGTGCCATCGTCCTGCAGGTAGGAGGAGCTGAGAAGAGGAGATCGGGGCGGGGCATCGGTGATCGATTGCGAACCTCCAATGGGTTGACGATGACGGGGCAGAGGGCTGCCGTCGCCAGAATCGGCATGGTCAGTCGAGTCGATGCGACGTGTACGATCAGGTGTCATGTGCGACATGCGTAATGCGGAACGGGGCTGAGGCGAACCAGACGGCGATACTCTGCGCTTGCGAGTCGAGTTTGGCTCCTTGGCAGCCATATCCCGCGGTCCCTGTGTGATGTAGTTCAAGTGGTTGGGCGAGGAGGGATTGGACGAGCCACGATGGCCGCCGCGACCACCCTTCCAGGCATTCTTGATCATGTCGTCCCGGCACTCTGCTGTGATTTGCCACTTCATTCCTTTGCCGGGCTCGTCGGTAGATCTCGCAACCTTTTCAAAGGCCTTGTTGAGAGACAAATTATGTCGAATCGAATTCTAAATGAGGTCAGTATGCGCTCAAGACGTCCAAGACGCGTATAAGAATCTGCATACCTGCCAGCCCGATGGTTGCTGATGTCTGTAGTAAGCGTAGTGATCCATTATGTAATTATAGATGCCATTGAGATTCAGCTTTTCCTCTGCCGTGCTCATTATGGCTTGTGTGATCATTTGAGCATAGCTGTACTGCGGCTTGATGCCCTTGTTCTCATCCAAACTCAGGTCCATATCATTCGTATTCAAGATCATGCTTGCGGCGGCGGATGCTCGCGAAGGCGAGTGTTTCACAATCGTCTGGAGCTTGTTGCGAGAGGGCGGTGTTCCGGGACGTTTGTAATTGGGTGGCGCTGGCGCGATGGCTTGCTGCCCGCGTATTTGTCTGCCCTGATGGTCACCCTGCGATGACGATGGCCTGCCACTCGTAGTTGAGCCGGCATGGTTTGCGTGAGCGGCATCGCCGACTGCCGGAAGGTCTGCCTCGGTGAGTCCAGCGCGTGAAAGGTAGGTGTCATGTATCCTGAGAGGCTCTTGCTCGGGCAGAACAATCATCATTTCAATGCCTGCAATTTCAAGCACATCTCCACTTCCCAGAGGCTTGACAGCGTCCAGAGGCAGGCCAGTCATGTTGAGCCGCACGCCGTTCCTTCCCTTGACCTTGAGGATCCATCTGCCACTATCGTATTCTGAATTGAAAAAGATGCTCGCATGGCGACGAGAAATCATTTTGCTGGGGCCAAGATCAATGTGGATAAATTCTTCATCATCGTCCGGATCAACAGGTTGTGGGGGGTCCGACGACCGCCCAATGTTGATGGTGGTCTTTTTCACGTAAAAGGTCCAGCCGAGACCGACAATCTTGGCGAAGGCGTTGATACCATCCTCGCCGCTGAGTCGCGAATTGGAGTGATCTCGATTTGCCTGGATAGTTTGGTTCTGCGGCGCGACGAGATGCTCGCTGACCTTATCGACGACCAAATCGAATACTTTTGCGTTGTTGACGGAATCATCTGCCAAGAGGCTGGAATCTTGGATGGCGCTGAGATCGGGTTCGTCACCGGCAGAATCCCTTGGAGAGGGAGGAGAAGAGCCACTGGCCTGAGTGCAGGGAGACTCTTGTGTGTCAGCAATTGCACGGCACCAGCTGCGCAGGCCCAAAGCCTCGTTGGGAGGGCATCTCCCAGACGGCCGGCATGCGGTGACTGGAGCATACAAAGA
The DNA here is from genome assembly GCA_011317545.1 of Coniella vitis. Classification (NCBI taxonomy): domain Eukaryota; kingdom Fungi; phylum Ascomycota; class Sordariomycetes; order Diaporthales; family Schizoparmaceae; genus Coniella; species Coniella vitis. The sequence continues at coordinate 1,922,749 of WUJK01000008.1, forward strand.
GGCCGGGCGAGACTAACCTTCTTTCTTCGTTTGGCAGGGCGTGAGGGAGACGAATCGTCAGGGTGATCCAGAGCCACTTCTTTGCGCATCGAGTCGCGGCGGGCGCGCTGAGTGCGCTTTGCAGGGCTAGGCATGACAAAGAACCTCAGCTCCAACAACCGGTGGCACGAGGATACGAGTCTGGCCGGACATGCAGGCTAGTCGAAGAGTTGGGCGGTCGGAGTAGCCAAGGACGGTGGATTGTGACGGTAAGGCGACGGAATGAGGGTGCGCGCAAAGGTAAATAAGAAAAGGGTGCGCGCAAAGGGATGCGATGTTTTGGATCCGGGCCGGCGGGGATAAGAAGATGCGATCGGCGCCTCGAATGGCTTCAAAGGAAGAGAACAGCGACACTAACGGCCACGTCTTCTTGTTGTTAGTCTCGAGGGCGGATAGGGCCGACAATGGGCGCAGCAAGTACATGGCGGCAGAAGAGACGGGGGCCTAGCATACCGAGGCTTGCGGTGCACGCAGTACAGGCGTGAAGCAGAGGGCGAGGCAGGTGATGGTTCTGCAGCGCAACTGCAGGGGAGGAGGGACGAGTGGTTGGAGACACTGTCAACGTGAGAATGACGATAGGGTCGAGTCTAGGGAGGGCTGAAGCGTCGCGGTAAGATGGCAAAAAGTCGGGTCACAGGCCGGCGCGCCAAGATAGGGCAGCATGGGCGGGGGCCGCAAAGGAGAGAGCTTGGCGGGAGGGTTTGGCAGCTGGCAACTATGAAAAGGTCATGATGCAAATTCGCGATCGCGTTAATTGGAACACGCTTTTACTGAGCTTTTGCTGTGGGCTGGCTGGTGCTGCTGGGCAGGTGCTGCTGCTGGGTTGGGGCTGGGGCTGGAGCTGCTGGGCTGGGGTGGGGAACCATGCCCTGCCGAATTCCACGGCCTGAGGTGGGGCCTTGGGGCTGGCGCTGCAAGTCACTGCAAGGTAGCAGTCACGGCGCCATGTGGCCTCTATGGTACTTTCTGGCTACCTGTCAAGGGCCGTTTGCCAAAGACGCAGGAACGGCCCCGCGGCAGCCAGGATTGTGGCCTCCCTGTTTCTGAACGTTTTTGGCGTCCTGCTTGTCCTTGTCCTTGTCCTTGAATGAGATGTGTGCTTGCCTGTTTGTGTCGTGCTTGCCTTTTTCTAGTTGGCTTTCTTTCCTGTTGTTTTGTGCTGTGCTCTTTCGCCCGTTGCAACTTCCCTTTTGCCATCTCTGCCTCTTGTTTGCATTGCACCATTTCAACACAGGTTCCTCACGAATCGAGAATATAAACCACCCACAGTCATGCAGTTCGAACGATACAATACCAATGTACGCGACCGCACAATAACTTTGTTGGCTATGGATTGATCCTGGGGTCAATGCTGACAATGCACTACACGGTACTTCTTTTTATGTATACATATAGCATCGAGGCTGGGACCCACCATGACGAGAGTCGGGGTCTCGGTACATGGAGCAGACCAAACCAGGGAGGTCGAAGAGTCTGTATCCTTGTTGTTGTTGTTTTTTGCTTGCCAGATTGCCAAAGCAGCCAAACCTCTGGCCCCTTGTGCAACCAAAAAAGCCACCCTTCGGCCATCAAAAAAAAAAAAGAAAAAAAAAAAAAAAGAAAAAAACACACACACAAACCACCCGCACATCCGTGCGTGAAGAGTCAAATAAATTGTCTCTTTAATGGGGGCGTGATTGGAAAAGTCGCTATTGGAATGCAATATAATTTCCCGGTCTAGTAAGTAGTTTGAAGCGAGAAGCCAAACATTCCTCGAGTTTCTTTGTCGAAACTTTTTTTTTTTCCTTGCCGAAACGAAAGTACCGTCTGGAAAGTGTAAGTAGAGTAATGAAATAAAGTACTTGCTATAATGTACTGTACATACATAGTATAACCCCATCTCTTCTGGCCCTGACCACCTGTCTTGATCAAGGACAAAGGGACATCAAATTGGGATTAATAAGTAGCCGCTCTATGCTTACTATGTACTATAGTACACTGTCAGCGGTTTAAGAGGTCCAAGAGAAGAAGGATTGGGATCGATACATAGTAGTGCCATCTGCCATAGGATCTTTATTCATGATGATGGTGACGGATAATGATGAGATGGGTTCACAATTTACTCGTCCGTCACTCTACTCGTCATCCCCAAAATCACTCCCACTCGACCAGCCCTCGTGATACTCATCTGCCATCTCGGCCAGCTCGTTGCTTAGATTCTCCCGCTCCTCGAGCCCAATCAGCCTCGTCACTGTCCCCCGCAGCGTCTTCAGCCTGCCTGAAAGCGCAGTGTCCGTAGAGAGCGACGTCGTAATGGCAATCTTCTCCTTGAGTGCCTCGCCCTTTCCATCTCTGAAAATCCGAGGGTAGCTGTCGAGGAGCGGGTAATTAAGCGTCGACCGGTATCTTGAAACCGTCAAGTCAGTTAGCCTCCAAGTCTGTACCCATGGGAAGATGTGTTGGTAACGTACCTCCGTCCGAGTGCATCACCCCTTCTCCTCCGCCGCGTCCTGGGATCCTCGTTCTCGCCCTCGCCCTCGTCGTCCTTCTCACGCTCACCATCCGCAGCTCTCTCTCCACGACTGGCAACCACCTGGCTAAAGATCTTGGGCGTCGTCCGATACCCATTGTGCGCCATCCTGGGGCCACCGCCGCTCGCATCATCGGCCTCTGGTCGGAAATCCAGGTCAAGCTTGAGCCCGTCCTTGGGCTCGTCACCGGCGTCCACGCTCTGCGGCAGCCCATCCGCGCCAGCAAAGCTCATTTGCAAGTCTGCGACAGTCTGCTTGCCGTGCACGTTGAGCATGTCTGCCATGGTGCCGAGCGTTTCCCTGTTCTCTGCGTCTTTGAGGCGGGATGGCAGCGTGGCGGTTTCGACGGCTGCTGAGAGAAGGGCCGACGTGTGCCACGCAGACGACGTGTCCAGAGCGAGGGTTTGGCGCAGGCGTGGTGACAAGTTGGAGGGCAGTGAAATGGGTATCAGCAGCGAGGCCTGCTTGTAGAGCTCGGTGAGAGATTTGGCCTTATTGACGAGGCGAAGAAGGCGTTTCTCCTGCAGGATTCAAGAAGCAAGCAACGTTGCGTTAGAGTTAGCCCTTTTTTTTTTTTTTGGGATTTCTTTTTTATGAGCACCCAACATAGAAAAGAACGAAGCATGGGAGCAATGGATGGGGGCCAATAGCCAAGCAAAGCAAAGTCAGAAAGAGAACAAGGCCACTCACCCTGTTCACACCTTGCATTCCGCTCTGCAAGCCCCAAATCCACACAGTCGTCTTGCCATACTCGTCCCGCAACCGCTCCATGTACCTCGATGCAAAGCCTCCCCACGCGTCATCCAACGACGCCACAATCTGCATACCCTGCATCTGATCGGCCTCTTCGACAAAGGGGCGCAAGTCACGGTCCAACAAATCATGCTCCTTGTCGAGATTGGCAAAGAGCTCCTCGCCCGTCTCCCAGCGCTCAAACGGCGCAAGGCTCGAGTTGAGCTCGTACTCGTTGAGCTGGACAATGCTGCGCGGGTGGTAAAAGACACGGTTAAAGTCGCTCCAGTAGCGCACCGCCTGGGTCGTCAGCGGCGGCGGCGCGAGCCCTGCGTCCAGAGACTGCTGGTACGCGCTGGGCGCGATGGGGTCTGCGCGCTGCACGACGGTGCGGCCGGACCAGAGCGAGGAAGACGAGGCATCCTGGTCGTCATTTTCCGTCATGTCGTAGAGCGCATTGATCTTTTTCAGCGAGCCAAAGCCGCCCTTGAGGTCGTAGATGACGGTGCGCGGCATGTAGGTTTCGGAGCCGTCGGCGCCGATGCCGGGCCGCCAGTGGACGTCGTGGTCGACGGGGGACTCTTCATTGTCGGCGTAGGTGAAGTAGGATTCCTGAAGGGCACAGAAAGAGGAACTTTGTCAAAAATATGTGGTGGAGGAGGTGGTGCTTGTGGTAGTAGGTGGGTGCAAGGCTCGAACCTGCGTGTTCCAAAAGTGAGTGGCAAGGTAGTTGCTTTGCTGACCCAGCTGGAGGGTGATGATCTCGTGCATGCTTCTCTGTGGTGATCCTGCGGTTATGGATTGGTTGAGGGCGATTTACGGTGAGAAAGCGAGGGAGAAAAGAGAGGGTGAAGGAGAAGAGAAGTGCTGTGTAAACGAATGAGTTGAGGTGACTAAGACTAAAGCTGATATTGCAACGACAGCGGGACTAGCCGCCGCAATGACGCCCAACTGGCCTACTATGTATACTATGTAAGTACACGGTACAAGGATAAGCCTTCTTCTACCTTCTTCGTCTCCAAGCTATACAAAGTGTCGGCCGGTTCAAATCGTCTTGTCAAAGACTATTGTAGTTTTGGCTTCAGCAGATAGTTTACTGGCTGCAGGTTGGCCTCGAAGCCAAAACGCTGATGCACTGCAAACAAACTCGTAGAGGTGCATGCAGCGGCATTGTGGGGCGTCAAACTCACCATCATGCACGTCGTGGCCGCGTCAACTCGTGATCTGCTTGACCGATACTCAGAGTCATAGTACACGTCTCTGCTTCACACCCACCATCCGACCTCACTCCCCAACCCACCCGACCATTTCAAGCACTTTGACACCAAAACTGCACCGAGAGACCACAATAATGACCGCAGAACTCAAAGACCACTTCTTCAAAGAACTCCAATCGCTCAAATCACCCGCCCCGAGAGACGTCGCTCCCGTGCCCAAAGTCGGCGACCCAGCCCCCACCCACCATCTCCTCGAGCTGCCTCACGACAAGCCCGCCATCATCGTCTTTCTCCGCCACTGCGGTTGCCCATGTAAGTCCCCTGTGTTTTGTCTTGTCGCTGATATCACCCCCAAGCCTTTTCGTCTTCTTTTCCCCCTTCCTATTCTTTCTTTCCAGCGGTCTTGCTATCCTTTATAATCAACTAACCCAAATCTAACCACCCCCCCCTCCTCCTTTCCTGCCCGCCCCCCCCATCAAACAGTCGCCGAAAAGTCCTTCCGAAACCTCGTGGCCTTTTCCACAAGACATCAGCCCGTCCTCACCTGTCTCGCAATCTCCCACTCCGCCCCGGCCGCCACCGAATCCTGGATCGCCCAGTGCGGCGGCGAATGGGACACGTCCGTCATTGTCGACCCAACCCGCGACCTCTACGCCGCATGGGGCCTCGGCCTCTCCTCGTACTGGCATAGTCTGGGTCCCGTGAGTATCTACAATGCCGTTCAGCTGGGGAAATCCGAGGGCATCTGGAACCGCACCGTCGAAAGCGGGACCAAGTGGCAGACGGGCGGCGCCTTTGCCGTCGACCGCTGGGGCAAGGTTCGGTGGGTGAGCGTGGCGAGGACGGCGAGCGATGTGCCGGATTTGGATGCTGCACTGCGGGCCTTGATTGAGGTTCCTACCGAGGCCGAGTGAGGGCATGAGGCGAGAAGTGCGTGAGACTGTGGGGATGTGAGCGAGATACTATCTATTGCCGCGTGTTTTCAACTTCGCCCAACTTGGCACGTCTGGGATGTCGAATTGCTCGCTTCTTACCTCGTTTGTTGAAGAGCAAGCATTAGTAGTGTACCGACATGGCAAGAGGAACACCGCAATGGAGGTTTGTCATTGTCTTTTTCAGAGACTGCTTTGGACACTTTTGCTTTCGTCCTTGACTTTGGGACACAAATACCGCGCCAGCCGTTGCATTGCCATGCTAGAGTATGTGTACAAGTATTCTGCCGAGAGCCAAAGGTATACGTACATGCACTGCACCAAACGCCAGGAGAAAGCCTCCCCGAATGCTTACAGATCCCACCGTCACCTGCCCCGGGGACACAATCGGTTGCGCTCAATGTTGTTGCCACAATGCAAATCGCATTCGAATATTGTGCCTGTCATGGGCGCCCGCCCTCCCAAAGCTCCAAACGCCAGTGCCATGCCTAATTCGAGTCCTCATCCATGCTCCGTACCATACATACCCTTATGTCTTGTGCGCCTTGAATGCATCCAGAGTGGGCAGGTGCACAAGTCTAAAGACACAGGACCGTAATACAATCAAAACGCCAAGCTATCATCAAGCCATTCCTGCCCATCGTTTGTCATTATCGGAATCTGAGACGCCGTCTGTGCGGCTTTCACTTTCAGTTATTGCATCATTGAGTCTTCGTACCCATCGTCATCTTCCAGACTCTCAATCGCTTCCTTTATCTGCTGGCTTGCCTGCAGAGGATAGTCAGTAACAAGTCGCCTGCTGCAAATGGAAGAACCACCGCACCCCCGCCGTGTGGGAGGGCGGGGGGCACAACCAATAGAAAACAATTGTCAACTAACCTTGGGATCAAGACTTAAGGCTTGAGTAAAATGCCGCACAGCTTGGCTCTTGTCGTTTTGTGCCTTGTACAGCTTCCCAAGCAGAAAATGTACCCGAGCATCGTCCGGAGCTAGATCCGCCAGGATAAGAAGCTCATTATGAGCCTTTGGCAAATGGCCGACCGCCAAGAGAGCGCGGGCTTTTCGAAACCGGGCTTGAGCAGCACGAGGAGCAAGTTCAGTCGCTTTGCTAAAAAACGCCAGCGCCTGCATGATTTGCTTTTGTTTTTCCAAGACCGTGCCAATGCAACAAATGAGGACGGCATTTGTAGGATGAATCTGGGATGCCGCCTGAAAGTGCGTATATGCCTTGTCGTAATTGCCAAGCTTCTCGTAGACCATACCGATGCCGTAGTAAGCATTGTAATGGCGCCGATCCGCAGAGATCGACATTCGAAATGCAGTCAGGGCTTTGTCGTATTCTTCATTTGCCATGTGTTCATGGCCTTGGAGTGTGTAAGCATAAGCAAATTTGGGATTAAGCTGGGTAGCGCGTTTGAAGCAACGCAGAGCCTGCTCGTGATCCTTTGCCAAAGACCAAGCGTTTCCAAGGGCGCACCACGCCTCGGGTGAAAGCCATGCTGAGTCAATGAGCTCGTGAGCAAGAAATGATAAATCTGTTTCTCTTTTGAGGTGCCACAAAATTGTCGAGTATACCTCCATATCTTGCATGCGAGTTGGGGACATTATCCTCAATCGTCTGAAGAATCTCTCGGCTTCGGGGTACGCCGCTTGCTCGTACTGGGCCCGACCCATTTGCGCAAGGACCCAGGGGGAATCTTGATGCTGCCGAGGCAAGGTGCTGAATGATTGGAGGGCATCCTGGCAGTTGAATTGCGAGAGCTGCTGGTACCCATAGCCATAACGCCTCAAAAGATCCAGGATCAGCTTCAAAGCCTCTTCCGACCCAGAAGGCTCTGGATCTGGAGGCTTCTGCTGCGGCATACGCTGTGTTACTACCGGAGCTTTGGCTGTCGGTCCTTCTGCACGGTCAACGTCCATGTTCGCGGTATCCTCAGTGCCTCGCCTGTTTCCACTAACTACCCGGCCGACACTTGCATTTGATCGAACGAAACGATTCGAAATGGGCGCCCTAGCCCGCTTCAGCTCCCGCCCAGCAGCCACACCGACCGTTGACGCACTAGTACCAGTTTTTGCATTGGGTTTGTTGGACATATTTAAGCGTGCACTTCTGCGTTGGGGGGCTCCTGATTCCTCCAGGTGCATGGGTCGAGATTGCACTGGCTGTCCTGAAACCGTCCGTTTCCGCTCCGTTATAGTCGAGGCTTTTAAGAGTGACGTTGTCGGCTCAGATGCTATATCGACTGTCTCTTGAGCCTGGTGCCTCCTTTTGGGCTGCAGTCTGTAGCCTACTCTAGGCGGTGCATCTGAATCAACAGCCTGCGTGGGCCTTGTCCTCCGTAGGGGTGCGTGAGGTGGTTCAGGACCTACGCCGCCGCGGGCTGCATGTGTGTCTGCGCCAAGGCCAGGGCCACCTGGAGTCTCCATGCTCTCGAAGCTTGGCTGCCCTGTGCCGTTTCCAGTTCGCGACCTGGCCGCAACAATCTTGGACATGAAATCATCACCGTCATCCTGGAGATTGCTAAAGGAGGTGATCTCGTTCGATGCCGCCATGCGTGATGCTTCGAAAGGGTCTGCAGCGTTGTGAGCCGTTGATCGAGTTGATTTCTTTGGCACACTTAAAGAATCGAGGCCACTTGTGGTTGTCTCTTTGTAGTCACCAGACGTGCGACTTGCCACCTGGTCAAAATTCTTGACAAGTGTTTCGTTACTCTTGAAAGCGTTCGGGATTCGGACTGCGACGCCCATATCACATAGCGCGGTGAAAGCGTCCCACATCAGGGGGTTTGTTTTGAGGGACTCTTCGAAACAGGCGGCGGCTTTGGACTTGTCGTCGTAGCCACGATACAGTTTTCCCAACAGACAGCTGCAAGCTGCAGAGTCTGGATGAGGTATTCTCAATCCTGCCGTATGTTTTCCCATGTTATTTCTTAGCGACCACAGACTCCTTGACTTTTCCAACGCCGTTATTCCATCCTTCCATAGTCCCAATCGTAGAGATGCTTGTGCAAAAACGTATGAACAGCCCAGGTGAGTCCCTCTGTAGCCCGCGGCTTTGCTGAAGTGGTATGCGGTCCGGTCGTCGCCCAATCGGAAATGGCACAGGGCAGAGAGAAAGGCAGCCTCAGCAGTCTTATCCTGGGCGCTCAGTCTTTCGGCGAAGAAGAGGGCGTTGTCGAGGGAATTGTTGTCGAGGTGATAATATACGGTCTGTTGCAACATCTCATTTGACGCAGCAACGAGGGGCGCCATGCTGTCGGTGCTCAATATCGGTTTGGCCCGAACAACCATAGCCTGCGTGTTGTTGCCAGTGCCGTTGATCCATGAGGGAGCCGAGCCCTATGCGCCAGCCAAAAGCGGAGGGTTTCCAGCCCGGCATGCGAAGGCCAGGCCAAGTCGGGAGAGCAAGAAATTGGTAACGAAAGTGCCGGCAGGGTCGCGTTCGATCGAGATAGCAGAGAAGCTCAGTGGCGTGGGGGTTTTCAATGTGAAGGGTCGCGTATACTCGCTGCGGAATATGTCTGTTGTGGCTTAGACGATGCAGAAAGTTGCTAAGGGGTGGTTGAAGGTTCTTGTTGGAAGCCAAGCAGAAATGTAGCGCTAGGATGTTGGTTGTTGACAAGAGGGAAAGTCGGGACTGGATGACGCGCAAATGAAGTGTTAGTCGTGCCAAAGATGCAAGCCCGTGTGGTGTCGCTTGGTCTGAAGTCAGTGCCTCTGTTTGGCAATTGTCATTGGCATGCAATCGCGCAGATGCAAGGCACATATCCCAAAGAGAACAAAGGCCGTGCAGTGGCGCAAGATCGCAGCAAAGAAGGCTGTCTGGCGGGTAGTTCACATCCAGGGCCCCGAAGGCTCGATCACGGATGCAGTGGCCGAGCCGAGACGGGCAATCAAAGGTAGCAAAGGAAGGGAAACATGCCTACAAGTTGGTAAGGATGCCTCTCGCAAAGCAAAAAGCAAGTCGTAGCAGTGTTTGTGCAGCGCTGGTAGCAACGGAGATGGCGGACAACAGTCAATGCTGAGCGTGAAGGGCGGCGGGTTGGATGTTTTGACGTTGTCTACATCAGGAAGTGGTTGGGCGGTTCTGTTCCTGCCGCTGCAGCAACACACAGGCGCCCCCCACCCTGCCACCCTGCCTTGCCCTGCTATTCTGCTATTGCCATCCTGCCCCTGCCACCCACTTGCCTTGCCTCCTGTACATATGTGAGCCTCTGCCTGCCGGCTTCCCAGTTGTTCTTAGGCGCCCCAAATAGCCCTGCCACGCTAATTGAACCCTCCCCAACCGCCTACTACTATGTATGTGCTATGTAGCGAGTGGACAGCATCTGAGCACTAGTCAACTCTCCCAACCCAGCTCTAGCTCTTTGATTATGACGTTCTAACATTTGGCCCAACCGCAACCCACCCGACGGCTCACTCACAAGAGCTGCACAATACTCTGTTCAGGCCAGTTCCCAGGAACCTCGCACGAACGCCGCCTTTCGTCACATAACTGTTATTTCGAATCACTCAGTATCACTCGCTCTCTCAACAGACCATGGCTCAAAAGGCAAAGAAGGATCGTGCCAAGTCCAACGCGGCAGCTCTCACCAATTTGCACATCGGCGCGGCCGTGGTGAACGGGCTTTTCCTAGCATGGCACTTCTTCTTCCGCTCCCGCTCGCTTCTGGCCTACGTCCTCTTGTCGCTACCGAGCTTCATCTGTCAATTTGCGCTTGAAAAGACTGGACGGCCCACGTTCGACCCGGCCACAGGTGCACTCAAGACATCTGGCGAGGACCTCTCAGCCAAGGGCTTAACAGAGTACATGTGGGACGTGGTCTGGGTGACCTGGGGCTGCCAGATTCTGGTCATGCTATTTGGAAACTGGTTCTGGCTGCTGTGGGCTATCGTTCCCGCGTACGGGGCCTACCAAGGTTATGGACTGCTCGGTCAGGCCAAGCAACTGGCGGGAATGCAGGGTCTTCAGGCTGGTCAGGAGGATGCTGCGCCGGCCGGAAATCGCAAGCAGCGACGAGCTGCGGCTTGATTGCCCTAGACTCGATGGACTGTCATTGCCGACGATCTAGGATTCATCTTCCATCTTCATACGTGGACGTCATGTTCTTGAGTCCACTCCTCCAGGACAGACGCATCGACATCCTTCACCAGCACGTGGATGTGCTCGAGAGCACGCACCGATTGGAGCGACACCCAGTTCTTGAACCACATCACCCGATCCTCGCCGCCCGGCCCCAGCCTATCGACAAAATACGTCTGCACAAAGTCGCGAATGAGCTGCCTACTCTCGGGCGTAACGTCGCCATTGCGAGGCTCGGTTGGAATTATTGTACGACTCCAGACGACGATGTGGGTTATGTCCGGCGTGAGGCCATAGGGCCAGTCGTTCTTGAGGACGCAATAGTCAGAAGGGTCGGCAAAGGGCACCTCGGAGGCTGGAGTGAACGGAAGACTGCCCCAAGCTTTAGGAAGGCGGTTCCGAATAAGATAGGCAGTCATAGACCCATATTCAGCCTTTGTTTCGGCAGTCCAGTTCATGTACCTGCGCAGATCGGATGGTTTGCGTTTCAACACGGAAAGATTGTTTGCCCCTGTCGACATGGTCAGATTGGGATGAATGATACTGGCTAGGTCACGGGGTTGATGCCGACAGGCACGCACTAATGATCTCCTTCAAGCCATCCCAGTCGTGGTACTTGAACTCCTCATCTGTCTGGGAGAGGACCCATTTATCCACATCTGTCAAGGGAAATGGCGCATCCTCTATAGTAATGTTCTCGCCCATCTTCAATTGCTGTGACTGGCTGACAGATTGAGAGAGTAACAGTCTCAGAAAGCGCAGCTGATAAGACCACCAGCTGCTTCGCAGCCTCTGAACGCCCGAGATAGGGCTGCACAGGTGCCGATAGGGAGACCGAGATTCTGCGAAGAAACTCCGGCCGAGAGCACAATCTAGTCCGGCGTATTGCAGGCTGCAAACCGGATCGCGGAATCAATTGCCTGGACCGCTGATGTTATACTTAGCAAGTAAGGGGATCTAACAAAGTACTTGATCGTATGCAAGGAGGCAGTCGACTGGCCCGAAGAACCGCTTGCAATCAGTGTTTGACAACTGGTCAGTGTATGACAACTGGCCGACAATCGAGATAAAGTGGTACAGCGCCGTGGCAGTCAAAGCGCATTGCCGAACAGCAGCGCAAGAAACAGCGGAGCCTGCCGGTGTGGTTCGACGGGTCCCCGCCCAGCCGCCCCAGAAAAAAAGCTCCGGTCCCCGGCTGCCGACCCTGCGACTTTTCTCGCCCAACAATTTCCACCCGGGTCTCAGCTCCCCCAGACCCCTCATCCCTTCTTCTCCTCCCCCTCCCCCCTTCCACGCAGGCTCAGGGTGCTGCCCTTGTTCCACCCTCCTACCTCTTCGCACGCTATCGAGCAATTGGCAGTTCTTGCAGCCGCAAGAGAGCAGCAACCATGGCAACCAAGGAACCTCTGTCGTCCAAGAAGTATGTTGACGGCATTTACATCCCAGCTGGCCTGCTCGTTTTCGGCACCTTCATTGTGAAGCGAGAATGGCTTCCGTATGCTGTTGTTCTGGCCATTGCATTGGGCGCTTTGAAGTTCATTCGGACGCGTAAGTTGACGGTTCCCAGCTCTTGTGCTCGTCTTGAACGCGTACTGCCACCAAAGACATCGTGGGAGCGTCGCAATTGGCACACGATCAACAACTGACATCCCCGCAGAGCCCAAGAAGTCCCTCAAGCCAGACATCTTCCAAGAGTTTGAGCTCAAGGAGAAGACTATTCTTTCGCACAACACCGCCATGTAAGCTTCTTTTGCAGTCTTTTTCTTTCTGCCTCCCAGTTAGGATCATCTTAAGAACCTGATGCTAACTGTACTCTCTTCTTTCCCCCACAGCTACCGCTTCAACCTCCCCAGTCCCAGCCACATCCTTGGCCTGCCCATTGGCCAGCACATCTCCATCGGTGCCGTGCTGCCCCAACCTGATGGCACCGATAAAGAGATCGTCCGCTCCTACACGCCCATCAGCGGCGACGAGCTCTCGGGTCACTTTGACCTCCTCATCAAGTCGTACCCCACCGGCAACATCAGCAAGCACCTCGCCTCTCTCGCCGTAGGCCAATCGATTCGCGTGCGCGGTCCCAAGGGCGCCTTCTCGTATACCCCAAACATGGTGCGCCACTTTGGTATGATCGCAGGCGGCACGGGTATCACACCCATGCTGCAGGTCGTCAAAGCGATCATTCGCGGACGCAAGGCCGGTGACCGCACCGAGGTCGATCTCATCTTTGCCAATGTCACGCCCCAGGATATCTTGCTCAAGGAGGACCTTGACGCGCTCGCTGCCGAGGACAAGGGATTTCGTGTGCACTATGTCCTTGACAAGCCGCCAGAGGGATGGACTGGAGGTGTGGGCTACGTTACTGCTGATATGATTACGGTATGTTCTCTCTTATGTTTCCTTCAGACAGATCAGAAATTGCGACAAGATACTAACAGGAATGCCCAATGTAACAGAAATGGCTCCCCAAGCCTGCTGACGACGTCAAGATCCTCCTCTGCGGACCACCTCCCATGATCAGCGGCCTCAAGAAGACCACCGAATCCCTCGGCTTCAAGAAGGCCCGCCCTGTCAGCAAGCTCGAGGACCAAGTCTTTGCCTTCTAGACATATCGAAGAAGCAATTAAAAAAAATTCCTTCATTTATTGTAACCTATTTGTCTATCTATTGTCTCTGATAGTCATTAGGTAAAAACGAGGAAGAACCAAGCGAACAGGTCTCCGTGCGCTACCGAAATATGCCCTCCAGAATCGTGGTTGATTTGGTATATAAGGGTTGATACCAAATATTCTAGCATTCAACTTTATTTTGACGCTTATACCGCTTATCCTCTCTCTCATCGTCCTGGCCTGAGTCATGAAACAACTATTTTACATGTCTTTATTTCCCTACACGAAGGTCATTTCAAAATTTAAATATCTACAATTGGAAGCATTGCGGGTTGGCGCGGAGGGCTGGCTATGAGTATCATATTTCAATTCCTCTATGCATATTTTGATACATATAGTAGGAACCGGAAAATGTACAACTAGAAGCTGCAACAGCGAGAAAACACTTGGGTTTGCATGACCCCAAAATATATTCAACTAACCATTTAAGAAGGTATCATGACTGCTCGCCGGTGGTCGAGCAGCAACAACGAATTTACTGCGTCTTCTTATCCTCCGCTTCCATCTTCTCCTTCCCTTCCAAGCCTTCCATCTGCTTCGTAGGCCCATAGCCCGTAGCGAGATAGACCTGGGCCAACTTCCACAGCAACCACCCAAAGCCAAGTGCCACCACGGCGGCCGTGCCAGCGCGCACCCAGCCTGCCTTGTCAGTATCAAGCACCGGCACACGCAGTCCACTCGTCAGCCGCTGTTCGTGTTGTCCGCGTGCTCCTTTTCCGTAGGGATCGATATGCCAAAACACCGTATCGGCCGGGAAAAGTCCATCATAACCTAGACGGACCTTGTCAAAGGGACTTGGTAGTATCTTGTCTGGTGAGGGACATGTCCAGAAAACGGCTGGGTAGGGGACCTCAACATCTTGGTATCCGCCTGGTGCTGGGGCTAGATATCTAAGGTGAAGAGGTACCTCCGCGGTCCAGTGCGACGACGAGGAGGAAGAGGAGGCGGGCGGTAACAGCTCGAGCAGTACTACCGAACCCCATAAGTCCATTACGTAGTCGGGAGCCTCCAGATCAACTGGCTGAGACATGTACTCTAGCGCAGAGAGGTTCTTGCTTGCGAGGAAAAGTGGGTCTGACAGCTGGTACTTATCGGCAAAGACGGCGCGGGGGAGGGTGAAGTATGCATGGAGAGAGCACTGATCGCTTTCATCGTCGCTACGGGGAGGAGGAGGAGGATGGATTGCTTCCTGGCTCAGCTTCAGCAGCAGTGTAGGATGTAGGCCTGTAGGCTGGAGGAAATCTGCGGTGAAAGTCGGAGCGGCGCCGGGCAGACGACGGTGGCGCGCGGGGAACTTGAAGACGGTCGTCGAGGGCTTCTTGTCTTGACCGAGCACTGTCAGGAGACCGGCGATGCCGAGCTCGTGGGGCGCTAGCCCGCGCTGGGCGGGGTCCGAGGCCAATACACCAACTTCGACGCGATGCTTGGATGGGTCGAGCGATGAAGTGACGACAAGGGGCTGGTCTTGACGGTTCCATTGGGCGGTGATCTTGAGGGCGTCGCGGCTGCTGACGGCGGTGTCAAAAGAGATGTCGAGGGTGCTTGCTGTGGCGAGGCGATCGACACGTGCGGCGCATGAGGCGCCCTCTGGGGATGTGGTTGCTGGCGGCGGGCAGAGGGTGTTGGTGACGTAGGCTACAAAAGATGAGAGCGAGTCGAGGGATGAGTAGTATTGATATGCCGTGGAGTGGGTGAAACGGTCCTTGGGCAAGCCGGTAAAAGAGGACTGTACGGCTTTGCAGGATGTGAGGCCTGGTCCAAATATTTCTTGGAGCTTGAGGCAGAGCCGCCCATCGCTGTTGGTATCAGACATATCGCATAATCAGCGGCTTGATTTCTGGATTGGATGGTGGGGCTATTGGGCAAACTTACTCATTCTCGTCCGCGGACTCGGGGCTTGGAGTGTAGAAGAGGTGGAAGCCAGGTGGAAGACGCGCAAAGAGAGGGCTGATGGTATCGTAGGCACGAGGGCTGACCCAGCGAATGTGAAGCTCGTCGCCTTTGTGCAGCACCTGGCGCAGCTCGTCGGGCAGTTCATCGAGGGCCAAGGTTAGTCTGTCTTCTCGCACAGCCGGCAGCACAGGCCCCTGAAGGGAGCTGTCTGTGACCTGGAGGGCAGTGGGGTCGATGGCATCCCGCGGTGCGTGCAGAAAGGTGATGCGCTGCCTCATGATGTGGCCGTGATTGCGGTGGTTGAGGATGGCAGTTGAGGGTGATATCAACTGTACGTTTGGTACTCGGTGCTACATAGTAAGTAGCAACCCCGCGATGGGATGCTGGGACGGAAGGTCCCGTGCCTGACCAGGGGCGGCAGCTTGCAGGGGGCCGCACCCACTAGACTGCCAGACTATCTAGGTATGTGGAAGTAAGTACCTACATACCGCCAGGGCCACTCAACAAACCTGCTGACTTGGCAGTTCAAAATACCAGTAGAGCAGGAACGGGCATTGTGACTCAGCAGGGTTATTTAGGTTGAAATGGCCCTACCGAGGTGCTGCAAAAGCTGGCAGATGAACTGATGAAAAGCGAGTATCCAAACGGCTAGAAGGTCACCGAGCCAGAACGGCAATTCAGACGGGACCTCGACCTGCCAGCTTACCACAGTCGCATCGACATGTACTGAGGCAGGTGCAGTACCGCGATCGCTCACTAATAGTATATAGTATAGCTCAGCAGGGTCCTTCGGTCCTGAAAGCGGTCTAGCGCGTTTTAGACTCCCCCGGTGAGTGGGGGGCGGGGCCCCTGGCGCGACTGCCGAACCACAGCGAGCAGCCAGCAGCCAGCGCGGACAACACAAACAGAGCCCTGAGACGGGGCGTTGATGCGCAGGAGCAAGCAGCCCTCCAAAGTGCAATTTCCAGCAGCAGGAACGCGCAGTTCCTGGCCCCGGACGCCTGAAAGGAGAGCCTGGCAAGCCTCTGGCGACAGCCCAAGTATTTCGACTTCGCACAACCCAGCTCATGCCAATTGCCTCCTTCTCCTCCTCCACCACCACCAAACAACCAAGCAGCCATTGCTGACTATTACCAACCATTTCTCCTCACCACCACCACCGCCACCACCAATACTACCAACACCACACACAGTCGCTGCCTTCGCCTTCGCCTTGACCTTAGCTAGCATCCTACCTCAACCGACTACTCCTCCTCCGCTTGCTGGCTCCACCCTCGACCAAAAGCACGCCTTGCAGGCTCGTCGGTGTCCGTTGCCGCTGCCGCTGCCATTGCCGCCATCACCGCCGTTGACCGACTGGCACTACACTCGACATTCATCACATCTGGCCCAGTTGCTCTCGTCTCTCCATGGTCTCTGCCCGCTTGCCTCGCCGCCTGCCACTTTGCCAGTCAGCCAGCCTCTCCATTCGAACCGTCAACCTGGTGTGGCCAGCCCAGTCCCCGCATCGGTTGGCACCTTGGACCCCCGATTGCCGTGCTTCGGTCATCCCATCCGGGTAGTCTGGCCCGCGCCTGGGCACACAGCGTGCACACTCGCATAACTACAACGTACGCACACGCACCAGGCGAGCACATATTCGCGTTCGCGCTTCCACGGCCATGGCCAGCTTACAGCCACAACCATACTATGCTATAAGGACCCGGCGGCCGGCCGAGGCGAGCTCCACCAGCAGCGTCGACTCAACCGTATGTTGCTGCTTGTTTCCTACCGCAGTGTCGCTCTCTTGTCCTTATCACCATATCCCACCATGCGCCCTGAGGAGGTCTCGGCCTCGTACTTACCCTGTCCGCCTTTGCAGTATGGCTCCGGCATCGACTATGCGCCTCCTGCCACCCACGATACCAGCCGCGTCAATTACCATGTAAAGCAACTCGATACCTTTGCCCAGACGCTGCAAGAGGTACGTTGGTATTTCCCTTTTCTCTTGTTGCGCGGCTTTGCGGCTACTGGCCATTTTCTGTGCTGACCAAGTCGTCTCGGCCTCTCACAGTCGGCCAGCAGGGCCTTTCCTAACCGGGGGCGCACCTCGCAAAGATACAAGAATGTCCAGGTGCTCTTGCTACACTGGAAGACCGACGACTTATTTGTGCTACCAGAGCTCGAGGATCTCGAGGCATGCTTCCGCACAGACTATGGCTTTAGTACAGATGTCTTTGCTATCCCCGCCGACAATCCTCATCTCGACTTGATGATGAGGATAGGCTCCCTCATCAAGGATTACGAACATGAGGACACCCTGTTCATTGTCTACTATGGAGGCCATGCCAAGATTGATGAGGCTAGGCAAAGCACCTGGTGCGCGTACGTTGTGATCTCCGGTCCTCCCAGAAAGTACAAACCTAATGTCACTGACTCTTTTGGCCAGAACGAGACATTCCGGATCTCCTTCCCTACAGTAAGATTAGACTTCTATGCCGTGTTGCTGTACGCCAATCAGTACTTGTCGTTGACCTTTGTGAGTGTCAAGGTGGTCTGCTATTCAGACTCTTTTGGAGCGTTCAGTGTCAGATGTCTTGGTGTTGTTAGATTGCTGTGCTGGCGCGGCATCTGCCACCTTTCCCAATGGCAAAAGCATTACGGAGACCATCTCAGCGTCGAGCTGGGACGCTATCGCGCCAGACCCCGGCCGATACTCGTTCACCAACGCGCTTATTGAAGTTTTGTGCGAATGGCGACTCAAGACTTTCTCGGCCGCCATGCTGCACGCCGAAATTTTGGCACGATTGAAGCATCCCCGGCCGATTCTCATCAACGGAAAGCGCTTCGAAGCCAGATCAACCCCTGTTCACTTCATGATGACCTCAGACCATCGAGTCCCCAGTATTGAGATGAGTCGATCGTTGGCTCACGACAGAATACCACCTTCCCCACCACAAGAGCCGATCCCCCCACGCGCTCTTCATGGTCGAGGGCCCTTGGAGGGGGAAGAATGCTTTACCGAACCCAACGAGGACAAGCCGCACGTCATGATATCCCTTGCGCTTGAAGACGACCAAAGGTTGGACCTCAACGCGTGGGAACAGTGGCTCGCGAGTTTCCCGGCCCTGGCAAAATACGTCAAGGTTCAGGGCGTCTTCAAGAGTCACTCTACCTTGCTCCTTCTTTCCCTGCCGGTAGGTATCTGGGACTTGCTCCCCGAAGACCAAGCCTGCTCGTTTGTGGCATTTATCCGATCCAACAACCTCATCAAGAGTCCCGACAGGGCCGAAACTCCCTTCCAGAACCCGACCGATATATATCAGAGCGACAGGTCTTCTGTCTTTTCAGGAACGACTTTTAGAGACAGCATACTCGCTCCTTCCATTTCAAGTCCGCTGCGATCACAGCCCACCGCCAGCGATAGGGCTGGCCTCTGGCGAGCTCAAAATGCTAGTACAGCATTGCAAGAAGAGCACATGGACCCTGATACGCAAACAACATCACCAGCGAATCAAGAAAGCACTCAGGGTCCTGCCTTGGCTCGCGTGTCAACTTCCAGCTCACAGCGACCGTCACTGGCTCAGTCCTCTCGCACCCTGCCGGACTACCGCAGCGGCGGCTTAGCTGCTACCATGGCATTAGCTGGCGCAACCCTGGATGGTGGCATTTTGCGGCAGCCACTCCTCAACAAGTCAAGGAACGCCAAGAGAACAATCTTTTCCAATGACCAAGACATGCCACCATGCCCGCACCTCGCGCCTCACATCCTCAACCGCCTAGAAGAATACTTTAGCGTCGATCCCCATCCTAGTGATGGAACAGCCGAGTACTACGCTTCCCATCTCGGTGTAGAAGCCAACAATGTCAAGGTATATACCATATTCCGGACCCATGATGCATGATAAAGGTGATTTGGCTACGGAAGGTACTGATAGATGATAGCTTTGGTTCCATCACCGACGCTTAAGGGAGCAAGTCTCGGCCAATCAAGATACCTTGAAAGCTGTTGATACCGCACTTGAAAACCAGGACGGCCCACAGATGATTTTGGCTGGTCACTTGCATGGCCTTTTGGAGATCTTTACGCCGGCTCAAATTCTCTTTGCTGACCTTCGGTCGCCGTCAGAATTCCAGAAATCACACGTTCACAGCGCAATCAATCTGAGAATGCCAGCAAAATTCCTGAGAGTAGCCACGACTGAGTTGCTGGATCGAACCTTTCCCGACGAGCAGAGCCGAAGGTCCTTCACGAGGTGGACCAAGACCAAGTGCCTGGTTGTTTATGACAGGAACATTGACGCTATTTGGGAGTGTCCTGTTGCGCTCGAGCTCTTGGAGCTGCTCAAGAGAGAAGGCTGGCCGGGCAACTGCTTTGTCCTCAAGGGACCGTTCCGGGAATTCTCGATGTCCTTTGATAAGTACATTACGGGCGATCGAATGACGAAAGAGGCCAAGAAATATGCAGATGGCTTGCGATCCGCCACCCCCCCGACTGAGGATCTGGTTAGGCGGAACCATACCCGTTACGAAGAGTGGCTACAGCACGTCAAGCATGAAAGCAACGCTCAGAGCCATTACCTCAGCCCACGGGAAGTTGGTCAAAAGAGAGCGGCTGTTGTTGACCACCAGAGAGAGCTGGAAGCCGAGTTCAGAGCGCGCTTCCCAGACTTGTACCAAAAGTGCAAAGAAAAGAGTTTGTCTGTGCCACCGCCATCGGCATATGCACCACCGATCCCGCCACCAAAAGGCCGTAAGGGAACCTTTTACGACGACTCATACTATGACAATAGGAAGGCACAACTTGTGGGTAGCCTTTCGACAGGCTTGGACAAGATGCGTGAAGCTACAAACTCATCCACATCCGGCCCGGCAGCTGGCTACTCGTTCCCCAACGAGAGATTGCCAGATAAGCTTGGCGAGCTTCCACCGCTGGAACTGGAAGATTTTGACGAGATTGACCCTCGCGAAGCGCAGCAGTCTCCTCACAGCCCTGGCTCTGGGCGCGCAGCTGGTCTGATTGCCAGCGAGACGGCGGCTGGCAATAATCAAGCCATTAGTCCGCTAGAATATGCTGCTCGACGCCTGGCGCGGGAGAACGCTGCTCAAAAGCAAGGCCTATGGAAACGACTCAAAGGCAACAATGCCAAATGAGCATGATGGTTACATTCGGAAAGTGTTTACAAGAATTCTGGTTTGTATTAGTGTGGTTTATATGATACCAATATTTGGCTCGGATTGTAAGAGGGCATCTCAAGCTCTACGGGATGGATATAAACGGATAAAAACTATATTTTCAGTGGCGACTGACTATTGAAGATACTGAGACTTTGGTGTATATTGAGTCACTTGAGTGAACAGTAAAGTCGTCATGCAGCGGGTCATGGCAGGGTGCAGTATACATATATCTACCACCTGGCACATTAGGCTTTTGTGTTTAGCTCAACCCCATTTCCCAAGCCTGCAAGAAAAGGGCGCCATTCCTTTACTATATACATTCAAGTGGTTGTATATGAAAAACTTACAACAGACCACATTACACATACACGTCACCACCATCGCTAGATTCTACTATGGAAGCTCTGCAGGATTGTATATCTCAATGGGAATTCAAGCCATGACAGCATCCCCAAGTCGACTTGGCGATCACACGGGGATATTTCGAAGCGTACAAGGGCAGACAGCCGTTGCCGGGCTGAATCAGCGGCTGTCTGACCGGTAATCGGAGCTTTATGCCCGGTATATCTGAGTAGACTGAGGTTCATAAAGGGGCATGAGGAGGGTGAAATCAGACAGAGGAAAGAAGCAAGTAGGGGAGAGACTGGGCAGCGTGGAGTTTTCCAAACGTGGATTTGCTGGTGTGATGGGTTGCGTGCATTACAGGGAGATCTGATGGATCAAATATATACCGTTTACGCATTTTGAATAGGCAGGAAAGGGAAGAGAGGAGGTTAGAGAAGGATACAATACGGAAAGAGGAAAGAGAATTTCAGTATGAGATACAGTGAGGGTTGTCCGTCGCTAGCACATTCTGACGAGTCGTCTATTCATATCGTTCAGTCAGTCAAGATTTCCGACGTGTCGATTAGCCCATGTACAAGCCATAGTAGCCAAGCCAACAACCTTTCCAGAAACAGTCCCAACACGCGCTGTCCGGACAAGGCGTCCATGAGACGATGGATGGATGCCTCGCGATTCATCCCCGCCTCGTGAAACTGCACTTTCGTGCAGGAAAAACCAAATCCGTCTCTGGATCCACGACCAGAAAACAAGGGACAGCAAACCTCACAAGTCCCGGCTTGCTTGATTCTGTTGATATAGGAAAAGTGCCCCCCTCCCCCCCCCCGGTACAGTAACATGAATTTTCTGAACCAGCCATGGCGTCTGGCGTCTGGCGTCTGGCGTCTGGCATCTGACTTAATCTTTTTTAGGTGGGGGGGGAGGGGGGCATGTAGCTTGTGAAGAATGATACTACGTTGCCATCTATCCATTTCATCAATATCTCCGTCGCAATTATACTGGCTGGAGGAAATGGTTCGCTTCACCCGATGCCGTGCCCCACGAGCCCCCCCCCCCCCCAATAAAAAACAGCCCACCATACTCAAACCCAAGAGTTAGCGGGGAACAAACAAAGTCAAGAAGTAAAGTAGCAGCAGACTGTTGAAGAAGAGCAGCCCTCAAGAGTCGGCTCTTTTCACTCGATATCTGTATATAGTATCTCTCTCGCCTTATAGCTGGTTTGGGGCTGTCTACAGTTCCAACTTTAACCCCCAGGTATAGAGCACGGTGCTCATGCGGTTGGCGCGAAAGTGGTAGAATGGAGATGGGCGAAACTTGTATGGTGGTATATTGTGCGAAGCACAATTCAGAATCGAACGGTTTGCCCCCGTGGCTTTTTTTTTTTTTTTTTTTTTTTTGCTCTCTGTGGCACGTCTCATTGATCAGATGGCTATTCTATATTTCCACGCCGTTGTATATATATATTTGAGTAGAATATCCAGGAGATTACGTACTACTACAAGGAGGCTGACAACCCATCCGGAATGATCTGCTTCAACACGCTGGCACGCAACACAGAGTAGAAGGCGACAACCTTGACAGAGAATGACAGGACAGTTTAGAGTCCAGACTCCGCCCAAACCCCACGACAAAGACCAACAAAGCCAGCATGACAGGTTTTGACCGGGTCTCACCTCACCTCACGGCTACGGGCGGGGGCAGGTGACACGTGCTGGCTGGGTGAATGCCCTTGGCCTCAACCCCAACTGGGGTTTGTGGACAGACACGAACATGGATGCGGTGATAGGCCATGGAAGGCTCAACGCAAGGGATTCATGAATGGGGTTTTCTGTTATCAGCAGTAGCAGCAGCAGTAAAGGCTCGGCTATTGCGGATTTCTTGTCCAACAAAAAAAAGCAAGAGGCAGGAATTTTGTATCGATATATTATAGTCCTTTTCATAGCATACTGTTATGCCTCGTGAGTACACGATATAATAGCACGCAAACCTGCCTCCTCCTCCTCCTCCTCCTCCTCCTCCTCCTCCTCCTCCACCACCACCACCAAGTGCTCTCTGCCCCTTAATAGGCCCCATCTCTCGCCCTGCGCTCCATGGCTGAAAAGATATGCACCCGCATATTATAATATATATATATATATATATATATATATATACATACTCACACCGATGGTGTACACACCATAAGAAACAAGAAGACTGGTGTGTCTTGGGCGGGCACATACCGTCTCAATCTTTTTGTCCTCTGTCTCTACAAAATTGTACTCAGATATAGGCCCACCCACCACACTCACCCCCCTCTCAGAAAAAAAGAAAGTGGCACAACCACCATGACCGCCGCCGCCGCCTCACCAGCCTCGATGCTCTTTTTCTTTTCTTTGCCTTCATGTGCCGGATCCCCCGGCTTCCATTCTCTTCTCGCCAGAAACACACACACTCAACCCCCTCGCTCAAAACAGCGCCACTCTCAGCATTGGGAACAACAACGACGACGACGACGACGACAATACTAACCTTCCCAATCCCCCCAGAACCACGGCATGGAATCCCAAGGGCTCATCCAAAGACGTGACCGCCAGCTTGGGGATATCAGGTCTGCACAGGACAACAATATCTCATCTCATCTACTCTATCGCTCCGAACAAAATTTCCAATCTCGTATCCTGTTCTTCCACTTATATAAATCTCATACATAATATGCCCCAAACCCTGGAAGAAAATCACCTCCCCTTCTCCTATCCGTAACTATAAAGGTTGTGGAGGGGGGGAGGAAGGGAAATATGAAGCATAAGTCGTCAATACTAGAAGAGAACAACCACAAAAGAAAGAGAGAAAAAAGGTAACCTTTGTTACAAATTCACTCAAACACATCGCTTTCCACAGTCACACCTACCTACCTACTTACTTACCTTTATCTTTATACCATCCCACTCTCCAACCGTCGAGAAAACAAAGCTCGAGCCCAAACCACCCAGCCTACTATGGCATACCAGATGAAATCAGCAGACAGACAGAGGTCCACGATCTCTCGCTCGCATATATATATATATATATATATATATATACATATATATACACACACACACATAACACATATACACACACCCCGCGCGCCATATTCAACCGAAAGGCAAAAGAAGGGAGCGAGAGAAAAGAGAAAGGGGAAAAAAAAAGGGTCCTGAACAACTTGGTAGCTCGCACCACCACGTCTTTGCGGTTCTACATACAAATGTAACATGCCCCCACCACCACTTTCTGAAATACATTTATTCGCCTGCTGTACATAGTATTCATGTAGCATGTGCTCACGCCAACCTAATTAATCCAAGGTGCTATTGCTATTGCTATGTGTATACCCAGTAAGACCCCCCCTTCTCGTATAACGTATACTATATACATCACACAGTTCAGAGTAATAATGCATGTCATTCCACAAGAGGTATGGCGTCAACAGAGACTGAAATCCTGGTTCGCATGCATGCACGTCGGCTCAAAAGGCCAAAACCAAAAAAAAAAAAAAAAACAAAAAAACCAAAAGTAACGTTTCAATCTGCCTGCCCTTTTGTCGGGTTCGGCGATCACTACATTGGGGGGGGGGGGGGAACACACAATCGTTTTGCATCGATAGACAAAAGAAAAAGAAATGCTTGTCTGCCTGGGGTTCGTTCATGCATAGTAGAGAAGTATATCTTTCTTCATTTGCCCTCTGGTCTTTCTTATCCCCCTCGTCTCGCCTTGCCTTGCTTTTAATGCCCTGCGCAGTTTCCCAACACATATATGTTAGATGACACATGACATACATGTTCGTGTTTTTGGTAGCATGATAGATACAGTACTTGCTTTTTTTTCTTTTTCCCTTTCTTTTTCTTTCTTCTTGTTACCCTTTACAATCTGCCGCAGCTTTCAGCTTTCGCCATTTCAAGAACCGCTCGGCGTGGCTGGGCTGGCACGGAAAACCATGGGCTGCATCCCACATAGCTGTCAGAGTGGAAGGACAGATCCGATGGTGGGCTTTTTTGCCTTCTTGCGATAGGGTGTACAATGTTTCACATTTTTCTTGCTTCTTCTTCTTCTTCTTCTCCTCCTCTGTTGCAAACACCCCGACACCCCTCACCAAGTAAGTAGCTTCTTAAGACGAAACATGGCATCGCCTTGCCAAGTGTCAACCTTCTTTTTAGTCGTCCCACGTTTTCCCTTTGCCCAGGCAAAGAGGCGCCCCCCATCTTCGTGCGCCATTGAAACAAGAATGGCAACAGCACGGGCACACGAGCAAAACTCTGGCCGCAATGCATGCCATGCCCAAGATCATCAGACGTTGACACCAACCGCAACTGACGTCTGGAGGGTTGGTGGCATGGTATTCGCCGCCTGGGCCTGGCCTGTTTGTTGTCCACGGCGTGTTATTCTCTTTTCTGGGCCCAAACCGCCCGAAGTAGCCTGCAGGCTGTCAAAACGCGCGTCAGCCTTTTTTCATTTTTTTTTCTCCTTGGATTAAAAATACAAATAAAGACATGGTAATGAATGGTAAATTGTCATCGACAAAAAGCGCAGAATTTACCTGTTTCCTTGCCCAGCATCATAAACGCGCTTCTGCGATCGACTCAAACCCGCGCTCACCCCGCTCATCCAATCAGTAGGCCCCCCCCTCCCTCTCTCTCTCTCTCTCACTCGTCTTGAGAGCCACTGCCGCCGGGTGTGAATACTATGTACTGCTCGTACTCGTAAAACTGTTGACGAGTCATTCCGCACAGGCATGCACATACGTATGCAGTGTCCGCAGACTCGTAATAAGTGTCAAAAGGTGGGTCGCCCTATGTGTGTGATAGCTTGTGTTTGCTGTATCCACATCTTGCTGGACCCTCCGCTGATCGCGTGCCCCACGATTCGCATAAAACGTGCAGTACCAAAGTGCACACCGGTCTGGCCATGGAACCCAAAGTTGTGCCCCCATCTGACAGTGCGCGTGAGGTATGTGTCATTCTACCGTCGGGGAAGCAAGGCAAGGATACATAGTATCTCCTGCCCCTCCTCCCAGACCCTGCCATAGTATAGTTTGGATCGTCAGCCATACTGTCGAACAAAGTACCGTACATTGTGGATGGTGCACATAGTAGGCATCTTCTTTAGGCCGCGTACATATACCTCCCCCCCACTTCTACATTTTTGCCTGCAATGGAAGATGCCGCCAGGTGTCTGACAAATACATGACCAGAAGGCGAGGCCTTGTTCTTTTACACAGCACCATAGTACTCAGTAGTGGTCTTTTGCATACCCCACCAATCGGAACTTGGTGAAAAATTCATCCAAAGAGCCAGCCAGCGGTCCTTCGCCTACCCATCGTCAAGGAGGGCGAATGAAACGAAAGGGGAAAAGGAAAACCATCATAGGACGAACCACACACCACGCTGAGTGACTGAGTGACCATGGATATAAATATTCGTGCCAGGCAAGTACAGAATCACCGCACATGAGAGGACTGTTTACATGCAGACCATGAGAGTGTGGGAAAAGTGTGACCAGGGCACCGGGAATGGGGTAGGATTCGGAAATGCGATTGTGAAGCGCGTGTATGTAAGATACTCGATTTCGACAAGTGTACGAGCTCACTCCCTGGCAAGGCAAATCTCGTCACGATCGGGTCATGGAGCTGACAGGTTGTGTGAACCCCGGCCGAGACTGCAATATTCTCACCAGGGGCTTCACTGCCCTCCACCACCCGGGACTTTCTCTTCCTGTCACTCTAGCCGAGACAAGAGCACACTTCCACTTCCCCGGTGGAGCTTTGAAGCGGAGCCTCAACGGGGTATCTGAACGAGGGGGGGGGGGTACCCTAGAGAAACCCACCACGCTGCAGCAAAAGCCATCGTTGAGCAGCGGCCTGGAAGGGCAATTTTGACCCCACCATTTCGGCCTTGTGATGAGTATATTGTATTGACCTTTTGACAGTGTGAACTCTGTCGTGAACGCGTGTACTGTGCCGAAATGGTAAGCCTGAGTCGAGATAGATGCCGTTGTGTGTTTTGATTTGTCGTCGCATTCTCTTGGATCACCATTTCACCACGATCAGATTGTCTGAGAAGGGATTCTCCGTGGGAGGGCAGACAAAGTCCCTTGCCGTGATCCCACGTCAGAGAGCATGTTTCTCATCGGACGAGCCCGCCATTGAGAGGATGAGGGTGGGGATCTTGTGTGCCACTTTTTGGAGGCATTGGGCGAATGCGACTGGCTGGAGGGGCGCCCACCCTGTGGCGGGCTTCCGCTGGTGACAGCTGCTTATCATCCCTTGATTGCATGAGCATGGTATGGCCCGCCCTGGTTGCAGGATCGCCTCGCAGCCGCGCCTTTGACAGGTCCCTGCACGGGCCAGATGTTTCTTCCCGCAGGCTCGCGTAAAACTCTGTGTCGACAGGGTGGAGCCCTCCTGTATTGGGCAACGACTGCGCGCAGCCCCCGCCGGAGGGAAGCGAGTTATCGATCAAATAATGAAAAATAAAAAAACTAAACATATTATTGCCTGTATGGAGTCAGCAGATGAGAGCGTACCATGGCATTGAGCAAAGCAAATGAAGGGGGAGACAAGCACAAGAGACAATATCACGAGCAACTGGATCCTTAATGAGAGATTTGCGGGTCTCTGCGGTGCGCGCACAACTCGCAAGAAGTGCCCAAAGCGTCGTAGGCCGCAGGAGCCGCAGGGAGTTGACAGGCGACCAGAAGCGGCCCCGGGCTCACGTCGCTGGCGACGGCAGGGAGTTGGAAAAGACCCACACGGAACCGGAATGTCACTCGCTTTTGACTTTGGGATGCGAAATGCCACGCAATGTACAGCGAATGCGCAGAGGCTGGCTGCTATTGGATGCAAGCGCCATGGAAAAAAGCAGGACGAGGCTGCAAAGGAGGGCGCAGCGACGCGAGGCGAGCGCGGGGCGAGCGCAAGATGGAGCTGCAGCAAGTCGACGGCATGCTCCGCGAGACGGCAAGATTGTCTGGACCGGTCAAAGAAAAGCCAAGTGCTCATATGTGGTGAGCGCGATGACGGTGGCGTGACAGTGACGATGGAGGTGGTGGTGATGGTGGAGGAGGAGGAGGAGGAGGAGGAGGAGGAGGAGTAACATGGTAAAGAGCAGCAGGTCGCAGGCACAGAGTACCTCGGTACAGGGGCACTGTAGCTTGAGCTTGTTTGGCCTCTTAGGGCTTGGGTTTGGCTGGGGCTTGGAGCTCGGGCGTACTATGTAGGCTGCTTCAGGTGTGCGGTGCGTGCAAGATTGCCGGACGTATTGACGGGTGGATCCTGAGATTGGTGGTTTGCAGGTTGTCGGTGTCTCGAGGTACAGAGTACATGATACGGTAGGCTGACCCCAAGGCAATACCTCACCTATTATATACATACCATGTAGTGGTTACGTAGATGGCAGTACTGGGTACATCGTCGCCTGATGGCCCCAGAGGAACGCGCTCCCTCCTTCCTTCCATTCTTTCTTTCCATGCACGCCCACCCACGAGACAGGGAGAAAGTGAGCTGTCAGATGGGAAGGTGCAGGCCTTTGCCCTAGGCCCCGCCCCTCCTTCCCTGTGGGCGAGAGGGTGGATCTGGTTCTAAAATGTCCGGTTGGCAGTACGTGGACCTGCCTGCCTGCCTGCCTGCCTGCCTGCCTGCCTGCCCTGGCAAGCCAACTGGGTTGCACCCCCCACCTTGTCGCTCCCCCAAACAGCTCGATGCTCGGTTAACTTGTTGTTGATTGCCATCGAGCTTGGCTCCGTCTGCACCTCCTCGTTGGCGATGGCCTCAGGCCTTCGCTCTTGTCATCCTCACTTTCGGGTCTACTACGGGCCCAGGTACCCAGGATACTTGGGTGTGAAGTGCGCGCTCGGCAAAGCCATTTGAGGCCTGTGCCATGAACATTCTACACCGGCGAATCCGGGGCACGCAAGAAAAACAAGAAAAATACAACAGCATCGAGTCGAATCCCCGTCGAATCCAGTCCAGTCGAATTCAGTCCCGTATCCCGTATCCGGCTTCTCGGGTCTCTGCCTGCCCATTCTGATCCACAAGTGCCGTCCGCGTGCACATCAGAGTAGTGTCCTCCCGTGCTTTTTTTTCCTTCTGCAATCCCGAGGCCTCGGTCCGCCGAGCCCACAGCTTTGTCCCGGTTCGATTCGTGCCGTACAAGATGGGCAGCTTGGCTCTTTTGGTTTTTGTGGTTGGTTGGCAGGCAGCTGCGGCGGCGGCGGCGGCGGCGGCCCCACGAGCGCGTGACAGCAACGGGCTTTGATGATTTCGGCTGGCCATGTTTTGTTTCTGATAGGCGTGGCGTGCCGTACCGTACCGTGCCGAACCGTGCTGTGGCCAAGCTTCCAAGCTTTTCTTATTTGTGATGTACTTACTGCTGCCAGGTGTGGTGGTTCATTACCAAGTTGCTCGGATACAGTAAGGCGTTGGAGACGGGCGACGTGGCCTGTTAGCAGATATACTTGACTTGAGGTCTTGGGCGCCTCCTGAGCCATCTTGAGGCAGGACAAGTGTTTACGGCCAACGGCGTCCGACACATTGCATACAGATAGAGTACACAAGACAACACCAAAAGAAAACAGGAGGCTTTGTCATACCCAGCGCCAAGTTGTCCGCGTGTCCACGAGCACATCAGTAAGGAGTACAACTTGAGCTGCATGTGTATCATTCTACATATGACAAAGACCAAAAATAAAATGAAATATCAAACATCAAGACTGCCATGACATTTAGGGGTTTTCGCGCCACACAAACCAAGGGAAAAAACCGAGACATGATTGCGCGGGCGGCTAAAGATGAACCCAACAACTCACGACTCGGGCACATACCCAGCCGGGCCCCCAGCACATTGGTAGGCACATGGATCAAATGTGCCATGTGTAACTCGCCATCCCCCCCTTTTTTCGGCCATGGAAATTGAACCTGGCTGACCTGACCGCCTCACCCTCCTCCTCCTCCTCCTTCATCGTGCAACACCAACAAGAGCTAGAGTACAGTGTCACAAACAAAGGGGTCCAATGGCTGGCTGGCTGGCTGGCTAGTCGTTTCTGGCTCGTGGCACGGTATGGTGCGTACTTTTGTATACATATCTACGCCTCAAGGAAGAAAATCCCCCAAAAGCCGAGGATGATTGGATGATTGACAGGTGTCAATGCCGAGTTGGAAAGACCCCCCCCCCAAAAAAAAGAAGAAGAAGAAGAAGCAGGGGCGTCAACAACACAAGAGAAGGAAATCCAAAAGCCTTAATCCACTCATTCAGCGAAGCCCATCTACATACTAGCCGTCTTCCCCAAACTTCGCATTACATGGTTAGTTCTGTTGCAAAAAATCGTCCAAATGACAGACAAGGCAAACGAACTGCAGCATTCGTCTGCAAGCAGCCCCAAGCCAAGTCAAGCTTAGAATGGGGGAAAGGGAAAGAAGCAACACAAGCAGGAACCGGAAAAAGAAACAACCTGGTGCCTTTTCTTTCTTTTTTTCACCGACACGCGTGACGCGGGAAAGAGAAAGAAAGAGAAAACAAAAAAGAAAATACACGGACGGGCGGGATCATGGAAGACGGGACTTACCAAGGGGCTGGACACGAGGTCTGCATGTAGAATCCAATTGAGCCAATCATGTTACAGTGTGCTAAGAAGGGGGGGGGGCGGCAATGCTTCGACGGAGTGATTACCCACATACTCCATAGTAAGGGCAGAAGTTGTGGGATTGCTAAGTACACTGCAGGCAGGCCTTATTACCTTGGTATTTGACTGATGTACAATGCCCCCCATGGGTGCCATTTACAGCTTATTATTAAACACTACTATGTACAAGACGGCACCGCTCTTTTTCTCACGGAACCACCATCTAAGCAAAACAATGGTGGCACAGAGTGAAGAGAACAAATATGCGCAGGTACTAAGTACCCCATCAATGTCAGAGACTTGGCTTTTTGGTGCTGCCACCCAAAGAGTTGTTTTGGAAGGGCCATCTGGGACGGACAGACGGACGGGGAAACTGACGCTGGTGGCTGAGACTTCTTGGTTGGGGGGCATCTTTTTACCCCAGGTACATAGTATAATAGGCGCCAAGGCTATTTATCGATGGAATAGTATGTGTGCAACACGAATATACTACATTATTATTTTTAAAAAACAAAAGCGAAATAGGAAACGCGCGCGCAATACATGTTGTTTTATTGTTGTAAGCACAGGGCAATATATGTACATAGTATGTGTGACTTGGCTGTACGAATACAAAGAATTGATCTGGGCCGACCCCTCTGGCTGACTAATAGAGCGGGAATGTACATAAGCAGTTATTCAGAGGATTTGCGCTACCAAGTACAATACACAAGTACTCTCATCACGGATCAAATCATTCTGTGAATTCAAGTACTCTCTTTGAGGTTGCATGGATAGAGATAAGAATGCATTGCAAGAGTATATTGCTTTTTTCTCTGTTCCTTTCCCGTGAATGATCAGTTGATGCACGTGTGGAAAAATGTGTGATTGATTAAAAACTTGTCTTTTTAGATGGACTTTGCCGAATATGTCAGCCAACCTCAAAAAGGTACGTATCGTCCACCGTAATCCCCGCGCACAGGCACGCACGACTTTCGCATATACAGGTTACCACCCCCTTAGGCGGTTTATATTAATTGCCTCCATGCAAATACAATATATTGCGGGCATTCTACATCAAAGAGATACAACTATGTAATGCAAGGGAAGCACATGGGAAAACGGGAAAACAGAATGGAGAGGTTGGGGGGGGGAGGGGCTGAGGGAAGGAGGACAGAAGAGCAAAGCTGCGAGATTAGCGAGGTTATACGAAGAGACGGCAGAGGGGAGAGGGGAAAAGAAAAGCAAGTATATAGTATACCATTGATTGATTTGTTACTATGTATATCACGGGTAACGCATTCTTTCTGTGCGCGGTTCAGTTGCTATGCTAATAAGTGATTGGGTGAGTTGACCAGTGAGCCCTTTTCAGAATAATATTCCAACTTTGGGAGAGAGAAAAAAGGGGGGGAGGGGCTTGCCCTTTTCTTTTTTTTTACAAGTCAAAATCACTATACCCAAAACAAACCACGGAATCCTCAAAAAGATCTTCAAAGCAACGAAATGTGCGCTTTGACAATCGACAAACAACGTGGATTCCTATCCACACATTGCCAACGCAAACCGGGGGAACC
The DNA here is from genome assembly GCA_011317545.1 of Coniella vitis. Classification (NCBI taxonomy): domain Eukaryota; kingdom Fungi; phylum Ascomycota; class Sordariomycetes; order Diaporthales; family Schizoparmaceae; genus Coniella; species Coniella vitis. Next base: position 1,954,506 of record WUJK01000008.1, read on the forward strand.
GCTCCGTCGCTCCGCCTACCCCATCCGTTCGTTGCCCCCGGTGGCCGTGCACACTTCCAGTCGCGTGGGAGTGGGGAATGAATATCTTGCATAGTACCATGGACTTATGACACCCGTTGTTCAGGCACGGACGGACTTGTTTGCATAGGCTGTGTGTGTACCGCTTTGTTGGCAATGGGGGCAATCGATCAATTCGGAGCACCGATTTCGACGATTGTATTCTGCGACGTGGTTGCTTGCTGCATTGTACTTTGCTCCGTCTATGTGATTTTTTTGCGGTTCGATTCAGCGACACATAAGTAGTACTGACCGACTCCAACCGAGTTCCTCTCTTACTCACCCCGAGGTCTACCGAAGCTCAAAAGATTATGAAAGGAAACGACGGACAGTGCAGGATGAAATATCTGATAGCCCAGAACTCTTTCTCCTTCGCCTTTTTACCATCGTCCGCAACTATACTTTGATAATATACGACGCCACAACTCGAAATGCATATGCTTACGAACATAGTACATATGAACCGTACCGTATAGTATACTTCATAGTACGCAAACAAACAAAATCGCGTGGTTGCACAGTAAAAAGAAGATGAGGTTGGAGAGACATATTCTTCCCAATCGCGTGGTAGCGAGCTCAGCAGCTTTCCGTTCCGTGCAGCACCCAACAACAGAAAAAAAAAGAAAATAGAAAAAAAATAAAAATAAAAAGGAACAACAACAACAACAAGAAAAAGAAGGGGTGACGTGCTTTTCCTTTTTGTGAACACTGCCTCGCATCTGATCCAATCGCAAACACTTCTGGAAAGGGAGATGGTGTCATCTCCGCGGGGAAGACACAAAAAAGAAAAAGAGCAGACAGCTACTATGTAGACGTGGAACTTCTCTCTCTCTCTCTCTTACATAGGATGTTGTGCAGTGTGTTTCGGGAAAATGCTTGATTACGATGTGTTGTATTGGACTATGTAACTAACTGTTGTAGATTGAACGCAGAAACGGAAGTTGCTTGTAGCCTGTCACTGTACTGTACTTATGTATTGTTGTGCGCGCGGTACTTAAGTATCTAGTATGTTCCTCCAAATCTCGCACACAAACTAGACCGCACTTTTGCAACACAAATCCCACATTTTTGCGCACACTTACTGTACTATTTGAACGGCAGAGGCAGGTCTGAACCATCCAATGGGGGGTGATGCATCCACGAGAGTGATACTATGTAGAGTCCAGTTCCCAAACAAAGTCATCGTAAAGCGCAAGGGAGAGAAGATATGGTTTCTCCCCACCCCACACCCCAGGTTAACCAATTGATATCCCGCTTGGGACAGATCGCTCTTCAACTTTTCTTGCAGCTCCAGATCGGCAAAGTCGCAATTTAACATATATCATGGTAAGCTGGATCGGTTCCCAGCCACGTCGTGCAGATAGATATGTTTGCATGGCGCAGCATTTTGGGGGTGATTTCTTTTTTCCTTTTTTGGAGGAGGGGGGGGGGCCAGAAAGGGGTGGTGGTGGTGCGCTACGAATTAAAAGAGTACCGAAGTACTCGCAAGTAAGTATTTTACATAGTATATACCTGCGTGGATGTACATAGTGTTCTATAGTACACAGTACTTGGTAGATTGTTTCGGCTTGATTAGGTAAGGGCTGTCCTGTCATACATAGTATGTGTCAGCATGCCATCAGTTCCCCGTCAATCGTTCCTATTCATGAATCATAGTCATTTTTGACCCACAGCACACAAGCACACAGCATACAACCCAACAAGCGATGATCTTTTGCTATTGGATGCCCTGGAAGATAAAACAATGTCATGACCTATTTCACGCCACGTCAACGTCAAGTGTCAAGTGTTCCAAAAAAAAAAAAAAATCAGCCCTATCCCCCATCTCACGTCCGTCCACCGAGCCCATTCGCTCGCTCGCTGCCACGACAAGAAAGAACCAACCACCTTGCCGCCTTCCCATCACCCCTTCCTTCGCCGCCAGGACTAAAGTTAATGGTGAGGGGGCTACTTACCACTCTTGGAGCATGGACAATGTTATGGGCCCAAGATAAGAAGCAGGGGGGGGGGAAGAAGAAATATGTAGGTGGACTAGAGACTAGACACAAAGCATATCGACTCTTACGTGTTCAAAAGATCATCCTTGTTTCAACGATTACACATTTGCACGCAATTTGACGCCCCCCCCCAAAAAAAAGAACAAGTTAAAGAGTTGTTTCCGCCACCCTCCCCTCCGATCTCTTTGCCTTGCCAAAAGCCGAGATGGGGGCAAAAAAAAAGGATGAATGCTTAAATCTCGCAGTTCTCATCGTGTGTTGTTGCGTCTCCTTGTGTGGCATCGCACTGCTTGGCAAAGACTGGGGTTAAAAAGGGAAGAGGGCTGTGTGGGTGGTGGCTGTGGTTCATGGTAGCAGTATTCGGGTCAAACAGGGCCAACCCAACAGGTTGACAGTGATATACTTACGTGCTGTAGACGGGGAGAATCTTATTTTCCCATTACGGCTCCCGATGCCCCCCATCGCCCTCAAAGAAGCATACACTGTGGCAATATAGTGTGGCAGTTGAGATTCTCAATCTACTTATCCCATCCACCCATATTGGCCCTGACTTATACAGCGATCGAGTCTGTACCGACTATCAGCCCGACCAGGTGTTGCCCTTTTTCTTTCTTTGCCGCAAGCTGATGAATAGTACCATACCAATCGTACCCAACTATTCCCAGAAAAAGAACTCACAAAATAAACAGAGGGTTGCAATATACACACACACACATATATATATATGTACACCTTGCATTTGCTTTCTCTCCAGATCACATCACATGAAGCTTTTCGAATCGCATAGAGGGAGCAAAAGCATAAGCAAAAGCATACGCAAAAGCATAAAGCAAAAAGATTAAACGATGCAAAGAACCAAGATCTGCAAAGATGCGACGGGTGCTTTCGCAACATGCACCGCAATGCGCAAGCAACAGCAACAGCAACAACTGCAGGGCAGAGGTGGTGGGGTGGGGCCCCTGGGGGGTGGTGGTGAAGAAAGGGTTGCTCATGTACATAGTAGCGAATCAAAAGATGATCCCACCACTCTACCTCCATAAGATGGATGGGGGATGAGGGCTCGCTTGGATCGTGTTGATGACCAGGTTGCCTGCAGCGTCTATTGATCGGGCCGCGCTTCCCTCTCTTGGCTCTGGTCCGGTTGGAAGGTCAATGTAACTGTGTACTAGTTTGTGTTGCATTGTCATAGAGTACATGGAGCATAGTAAATGGCATTGCACGGCAGACTGCATCGAGGAGATGTTGTTGGTCGCCAAATGTCTTGGGATAGATGCTTGGACGTTGTAGTGGCATGTATCTGGTCATATATGCACGCCGATACTGCGATGGATACTCGAATTACTCAGGTAAAGAGACGAGCCCCCCAAAATAATACCCCAACAACAAGATCGCTGGAGGAAATAATAATCTCTATGCTCTTGCTTCCAGGGTGTGGACCATGCTCACCTGTACATAGTAGCGAGAATCATGTGTCCTAGTGTCTGCAACCACCCGGAAAGCACCCAGTACGGCGAACCTCTTGAGACGAGTAAAGCAGCAAAACCAAGAGTCCTCGTGTCATCAAAAACATGTACGGCGCCCGATTCGGAAATACTCAAACAAGACCGAGAACCGCTGCTTGGCGTTGGTCCCTCTTTCGATCGGTCAATATTGTCGCCTAAGAAAACAAGGACCCTCCATCCTTCTCCTATTGATCCAGTTGCCTGCCCCTTGCAAACAAGGCAGCTATAGCAGTCACACCGGTTCGGAATAGAAAAGAGAAAAAGAAACAAAAAAAGGGGAACAAGAGGTAGCAGCTGAGCAGGTTGTAGAGCTTTTACAAGACGGTGGATTCAAGGTTGCTTTTGATGGCGGACCGCAGCGATCTGGCGTCAGGCGCCAAGTGCCAGACATGGTTGTGTCCGTCACAGGGGAAACTCATGAAATGCATGAGTTCCCATCAACTTTTCTTTTTTGCCTTCTCGTCCTGCTAACATCCTACTAGGCATAAAGCTCCCGGAACCATATGTATCAGACGTTAATGAAAGGGTAATGGGCCCCGGGGGACGGGCGAGAAAGGAATAGACAAGGGTGGTCAACATTGGCCACCACACGGCGGTTGCTGGATCGGCGCCTGGGAATGTCAACTCGCAATGTCCTTAAAAAGGAAGAAGATGCGATGCTGAATGATTTGGGAATTGTGTGCGTTAGAAGAAGGGGGGCATTGCCGCGCTCGCTTTACTGCATGTCGTCTTCGCTGGGCGCCCCCGGGTGTCCTGTTTGAGAATTGGGAAGCGCCTTATGAGGTCCTGACGAACCTACAGAGTACATGTCCGTCCACTCCGAAACTGTGGATATTTTCCTCTTCGTGTGGTCTGTATGCAGAGAACTCACGAAGGGGATCAGGTCAAATTTCCCTCATGGAACATGCCGTGCGTATCGATAGAGCTGAAGCGGCTGCGGGTTCGTTCTGTTGTTATATTTGGAGCAAGTGGTCGGCGACCTTTTACGGGCTACCATTCATCCCCCCCCTTCCCGCCACGATGCAAGCCTGTGGTGAAGTGAAGAGGCTGCAGACCAATAGTCCTGTTTTTCTTTTCTTGTATGGATTGTTCTCGTGAATGGATGATACAAAGACCGAGGGAGGATGATCTTGGAGCTAGCACGGACAGGTGTCAGCGAGGCAACTGCCTTTGGTTGCCAATTTCTTGAGATTGTGCTGGATCTTCAGTAGATGATGGCTCGGCTTCTTCCTACAAATTGATCAGATCAAGGGCCACAAAAGCACACGATAGATGGTCCAACTTTCATTTTCGCACCGCGGATATAGAGACGGTTGGGTCGTGTAGACGGGGGGCATTGGTGACTTCTTAGCATGATGTACTCACTTGGCGATGATGATTTTGATTTGGCCTGGATGGATTGTTAATTTGTCTTCCTCCCCCTGGGCAAGTCGCCCGATGGGGCCATGGCCCTAAACAGGCTGGAGTCGCGAGGAATAGCGGGGACAAATGTGGGAAGAGGGGGATCGATATACATACCACGCTCAAGGTCAATAATTGCGATTCGTCGACAAGAGGGAGGAAGGTCTCATCATCTCGGTTCCAGAAGCATGGTACAAGAATTGTCAGGCAACCCAGTGGGGAGGTCGGTAAATTCCTCAGGGTCGGCAGTGGTTCGATGCGCCAGGGCCACAGGGGGGGGGCCTATTGGGATGGGGGGCGGGGAAAAAGGCACATACATAGTGATGTGTATCGAGCCCACGCTGGGTGGGAAAGTACCTGCCAGGTGGCTCATGCCCCAGTATGCGATCAAGGCCACGAGACAGCCTTGCACACGCTGACACCTTATAATTAGCGAAGGCGGGGAGCTGCCAGGGCCTGCTGCCAATCGCGCACCCAGAACGGGCAGGTACTCGTCCACGACAAGGTTCGATCCAGCAGCAGCACCAGCACCGGCACGCACCAGCACCGGCACCAGCACCAGCACCTCTCGGTTTTATTTTTTTCATGCCTGTTTCCAGCAAGGCGCACACTCCTCGTGCACAACAAGGTTGCATAAGTACCCAGAGACCGTGCTCTCGCAACATTGTACCCTCCCTGGAATCACGGAAAAGGCCTTGAAGAGGCCATGAAAGAGCCTCGCTTAACAACACATCTGCAGGCGAGATGCGACATGCTTCTTTACCTTTGTACTGACTATCTGGATACAACCACCAATCTCATTGCAGTACATAGTACGCCAAGTATAAACATGTTTAATGTGTGCGCGTGACGTTGCAAGTGAGTATCGAGAAAAGTCACTGCTGAATGAGACGAAACTGCGGATTGCTTGCGTGCGGGGGAGAAGGCTACCTTGGCACCAAGAACCAGAAACCAAAAAGGAAGGGGAAGAAGAGGGAAAAAGACAAAAAAGGCCAGAGACGGATCTTTATCGGCCATACATAGTACATGACGGATTCTAGCAACCCCCTAGTTAGCTCCGAGGTCCAGAAACCGGATGACAGTGCTTGGGTGGGTCAAGGGATAGCCAATCGCAAGCCAGCGCTTGCAACTGACAGCCCAGCAGCCCGTCATGCCAGATCGCCGTAACTCGATGCACCCGGCAGATCTGCGCCGCGAGCCAATCAACACCCGTGGTCCCCATCTCGGAGCAACTTGACAGGTCGGTCCTGCCAAAAGAGTGCGCCCACCGCTGCGGGACAGGCTATGCGTATGCTTGGCAGACTTCGTTTGCTGGTGCGATACAAAGCTACTATGGTACACGGTACATGACAGCAGCCCGACGGCTTCTCCCATGTACCCTGTCGTCGCCTGGACGCCTGACACCGTACTATATACAGTACGAGCGTGATGAATCTACGCTTGGCAATTGCCACTGTGCGAGCCTTTCCCAACAAAGGCGCCCGTGAATCTATACCAAAGCACTAAAAAGCTCGTCATCCAGAATCCTCCCGCCCGCGTCCAGCCCGCCTTGTCGTCCTCGGAGAAAATTGCATCTGACAAGCGCCGTTCGGTCGGCTATGTTCTTTTGTTATCCAGAGGTGAGCTGACGGGGAGCCCTCTGAAGTCAAAGAGCTCTGCAGTCGGCCTGCTTCACATGATGGAATGGCATTGGCGCATCAGCCTGTTTTGCCTTTTCTTTCTTCCTTTTTTGCAACACAATCACATTGATGTGACCGAGACCCGCCCTTCACCACTTCCGGGTGCGCGGCTTGGCTTCTAAGCCCCCCTCAGAAAAAGGTGGCAAGCCAGCTTTCACAAGCCCGAAAGTCTTTGTCTCAATCAACGAGACGGAAGCCGGAGCTTGTTACTGTTACTCCTTTGTGGCGTCACCAGGTCACCACACCTTTGAGCGTAATCATATGGCGGTCTGCTTGTTGCAGATGCGACTAGTCGTATAGACGGGTCATGCACTTTTTCTCCAATCCGGGTGCTTGTGAGAGTGCCCTGTGACGACACCAACTGTGTTGTTGGACATTTGCGACAGCTTGATAAACGGAGCCTGGCTGAACTGACAGACACCGAGTGGCGGCTGCCACCACAACAGCAAGCGTCCATGCTGAAACCCTAGTTTCGCAGCGAGGGACCACGCACGCGCGCACACGAGATGAATCTGACGTTTGAGTGTCATCTAGACTCGAACCCGTGGCTGACACCTTTTTCGCGAGGTCGCAGGCTCTTCCGGCCATTCCATGTCGTTCTTGCTTGTTGCCGTGTCTTTTTGATGCTTTTGTTTCTGTTTGCAAGGCTACTACAGCGCGATTGGCTGGACGGGTGAGACGGTAGTTGCAGAGGGAAACAAAACGAAGCAGATTCATCACAATCAAAATAATGCTCCGGAAATCTGGGGGGGGGGGGCTGCCTCTTTGTCTCTCGGCACAGCCCAGTAGCCGACAAGGCTGAACTGGCCAATCTTACCTATGGGACGTGTTTCCAGTTTCGACGTCGACGCAACACGTGAAGCATCTCCGGCATGAACCCAGATCTCTTGCCTTTCTCTCTTCCATTCAGATTCTGCTTTCAGGGTCTCGTTATTGACCGTGACGACCCCGATGGGCAAGAGTACATGACAGAAACGACTTAGTTGCGACCATCATCGGTATCCACAGCCACTGGCATCACAAGCGGCCGATCATCACGGGCGCGACATGCAGCCCCCCCCCTCTTCCCCCAACAGGCTTGTTGCTCCCGGCCAGGGCCCAACCTTTAAAAGCAACTATGTCTTTGTGGCGGTTGGTGGTATAACGCCAAGCCCATCCAATTGAGTCTGTGAGCGTCCGTAACCAGCATGCCATGTACACAGCAAGACTTGGTTGCTAGGAGAAAGCCCGGGCCCAGGCCCCCTACTAATGAAGAGGGGCGGTGCTGGCACTAGGACTAGGTTCGAGGCATTTGTCATAGTACAAAGGACCGAAGCGGACAGGTATTATTTTAGCTTTGTGGTTCTTCTTTTTGGTACGACCTGTCTCTCATAAAACGTCCAGTCTTGGAAGGGTTAAAGGCTTGGATGGCTCTGGAACGGGTGCAGATGGGACAGACAATAAGACATCGGAATCTCTAGCTTGCGGGTTCCCAGCCGAAATTGTTCGGCCTTTTGGCCAGAGAGTTACCGTGGCTATGACGGATAGTCTCATCCAACTATGGGGTGCCATCGTACATTGTCGTTGCCAGCACAACAGCTGCCGTTTGTCGTTGCAAAGCCACGCCGTTCTGAACACAAACCTACACACACAAGTGCCGCTGCCGCCGCCGCCGCCGCCAGAGGCAAAGAGTTCTTGATGGTCGGCGTGATGGTTGTCTTGGCAGGTGACGGGCCTGCGCGCAATCGGGCTCGAAGGAGAGTTTGACGTTGCCAGCAAAGTCAGGGTCGAGGTCGAGGTCTTTTGGTGCTGCTACCGCTGTTGCTTGTGACTGCTGGGGCGGCTGCTGGTGACGGGGCCATTTGTGCGAGTGTTTTTGTTCAGTTTGCAGGGTTTGGCAAGAGCCGCGACGGGCCGGGTGCTCCTTCATAGGACTACATTGTACTTTGCAATCCTGCTAGGTATGCATGTACTGGTACGTACTTGAGCCGCACCTTCTTCTGACCAGCGGGCAAGGGGGGCTTGTACGACAGAGGTACCTTATCATAGTACTGTCCGTTCGCGATGGGTGGAACTGCCGCCCAAGCCCCTCTTTGGAACCTGGCCGAGCAACAACCTCTGGACAAGAAAGAAAAAGGCGTCATGGCTCTGTCGCCGCGTGTGCTTCTGCCCCTTCTTCCTTTTTCTTCTGCCTTGTCGTCTGCTAGTTCTTCTTCCTTCCCGGCTGCTGTTGCCCTGTCAGGTCGTCTGCCAACTGTCGTTTCGCGAGTCAATTGCAAGCGCTACCCAGCATAGTGCGTGGCCCGCCACAGCTAGCGCTGGGCCTAGTCTGGCCTAGCTCAGCTTGTCTGCCTGAGATATACAAATACATCCGACTATTTGCAGCCAAGAGAGAGAAAAGAAGGCCCTGCCACATGCCAGTTTGTGAAGTACACTAACTGTCATGTCAAATCGAAAGGACGGGGGGCGGCGGGCGGGCTGGATCTCGCTGAGATGTCATGGACCCCCACCCCACCCGACCGGTCGGCTGTCCGTCCGTTCATGTCATTAACTGCTTGAGTACCATAGTATGATTTGATCTACCCTCCCTATTGTCGAGCAACGCACTGGTCATTGGTAGAAAATTGGGGTCACCAGTTCTGGTCGAGTAGGGGATTGGGTGCTATCCTCCCCCCTTCTTCAGGGGCTCCATGGCCATCGTGTTTGCCCAATGACCCTCATGCCGACGACTTGCATGGGCGCGGGTGTGGGCGTGGGCGTGGGTTCGCAGATGACATTGCTTCTTCTTCTTCTTCTTTCTTTTTCTTTTTCTTCTGTGGTCTCTCATGCTGGTTTTGCTTTTCAACCTTTGAGGCGGAGGACAGACACTGTACTATGTAGTGAAGACGCCGGGTACAGCGGTACCTATGAATGAGCTCTGTAATTCATGACAAGTACAGGGGCCTTGGCATCCCAGTCCCACCACGAGTCCTGCGTCCCCGGCAGCAAACGCCATCGACCCTCTGGCCGGGCGCGCGGGAATTGGGGGGGTCTGGTTTCTCTTAGAAGCGAAAAAGGTAACAGCAACCCATGCGGTCGCTTTGCCAACCGGGCCGTCGTCGGGGCCTGCTCGTGTCCGGTCGCGGTCGACGCCATCAGTTGGTACCATAGTATGCAGAGAGTTTTCCCGGCGCCATTTGCGCACTACCACTGACTTGCTGGGACCAGCCAGCCAATTTTGCACCCTTTTCTTTCTCCTTTGGGCAGAGCTACTTGGCCGTACGTACCGTGCTCTCCTCGTGCGCACATGCTATGATATCTGGAAATACGCATTGGGTTTAAAGCACATACTATGTACCCGTGTACTTGGTCATAACTATGGTAGAGGATCTAGGCTGGGAGGTTGGCCCGGTGGGCGGAGATGGCTGCCGGCAGGAGCAACAAGAGCGAAAAGAGACAGCGAGGGTGGCAGCCTGCCAAAGAGGCGATCACTGATGAGGCTTGTGGCCCTCTGCTTCATCGCAGGACTTGTCTGCGTCAAGCCTTTGCAATTTCCATTCGATCTTCCCAATGGTGGATGCCATTGTTATTTCCTTGGAGGGCATCTAAGAGTGCAAGTAGAAGTCACCGTGTATAGAGTACCATGTACTCGTTCTATGTGCCGCCTCTGCGGACGGAAACGCAGTAATGTAGCAGGAACAAGCAGACAGGCCCTTTTCTTCTGGGGGCTGCGGACAGTGCATGCGTACAGAGGTTGCACTACAGCACCCATGTCTCGCAACTCTCATCCCCTTCAGGCTTAGTCCCTGCACAGCATGGCAGGCGTCCCAGAGCAGCCTGTCGCCTACAAAGTAGTTGCCGGCCACGGGCCCCAGCAATTAAAACCGCCAAAAAAAAGAGAAAGAAAAAAAGACAATAAAATATGAGAGAGCAACCTTTCCGTGCTGGATGGCATCCCTTTCTCTTTGGCGCGCGTGCGTGCAGTTGTACTCTGATGAGTCTCATGCCACTGCAAGTAACAGGTCCTTTGCAGGGCACAGTTGCCATGCCATGCTCCTTCCCATCCCAAAGTCCTGGGCTCGTCTGTACGATCCCTTTTGCCGAAGCACGGGAGCCATGGTCACAGTCGCTGCAGGCTAAATGCTAAGCTACCTGTCAGTTTCATCTAGGAGGGGCTCCATCCCATCTTTGCTGTTGGTGGTGCTTCTTGGTGGTGCTGGTGTTGGTGGTGCGTCGCTGAAGATTTGCGATATTGAACTGGTTTTGATTCAAGGGAAAGAAAATAATCAGAAAGAAAATAGAATTCCGTGATTCTCAGCTATTGCCCCTTTGGGCAAGCCACTCCGTGCGCGAACAGCTCCCCGTCACTTCTCATCTGGGGCACGCACCTGCACTTTTCCCCTACCCCGGTACGTATAGAGTACTCCAAAGCATGTACCGCGGTACCGTACGGGGGTACGTACCCAGGGTACTTCGTACTTGGTTAGAACTCGAACTGCCACCTGCATTGTGCATTCTGCATTTCGCAAGCAAAACCCACACCCACAAGCGACACGGCCCTTCCATGACTGTTCGACGCTACTGCTCCTTGGTGTTCTACAAAAAGGATTCACATCCTCCTGCAGCCCCCTTCCTCTCTCGCAATGCCACCTTTCCAGCCTTGCTGTGTGCACATTACATCCCCTCCTCCACCTCCATCTCCATCTCAATCGCAGCCCACGACGTCTTTGCCAGAAAACGCCTGCCTGGCCTTGCCATTGCCATTCCTCCTGCCACCACTACTTACTACAACTACACCAATACGCTCCAGGCATTCCTCCTTGTCGTCAAACCATCACCAACATATCATCCTCTGCAATTCTTTTGTCTGTCTGTCTGTCTGGGCCTGGTGTCTGGTCTTTCCTTTCGCCGGACCGCAAAAGCAAAGAAAGAAGAACAAGAAATCAAATCATATACCATCGACTCATCGACTCAACGGCCCCCGTCTGTGCCCACCCACACAACAACCAAGACAACCCGCCCGCCATAGTTGTTGCCTGTCTTCCCCAGGTAAGACATCTTCTCATCACCTGGGCGCTGGCTGCGCGGACAGGGCGATTTAATAAGAGGCGCCGTCTGTCCAACTGCCAGACAAATACCCGAGACCTTTTCCCTCTTTGCTGACTTGTCGGATCCCTTCATCTAGCCACAGCAACAGGGTTACCAGATCAGACGCCAAAGGAAAAAGAGGCCGTTCTGGCAGGTTATGGAAAAGAGTTTTGGGGGCACTGAACGCATCCAGATTAGCCACAGCCACCCTCAGCATCAAAACATAATGTCCCTGATCGCTATGGCCGCGCCGAGCTCCCACGCCCCGTTCAGCCGGGGCTTTTGGGACGGCCCGCCATCCGCCATCAGCAGCAGCAGCACCACCACAGCTCCTTACTCGTCCTCGTCCTTGTCGGTAAGGCCAAGAGCTGAGAACGATCGTGTCGCGCTTCCTTCTATCCGCCAGGTACTTGCCACCATTCACCCTGTCGAGTTTATCCTATTCTTTGATTGTTTGTCTGGAGTAGCCACAGCCTAACTAACCATTTTTTCAACACACAAAGGCCATTCCTGAGCTGCAAATACGTGTTCTACCACAAGATAACGTAGCAAGGACGCCGATCTCTGCTATTTCGCCAGCAACCTCGGTACCTGGCCTCGTCACGCCAGAGTACATACATTCACCAAACTCCAACAAGCGAAGACGTCTCTCTAGCGACGAGAATGAACGAGAGGAGCGCCAGAGCCGCGTTCCAAGACTCTACGACACTTCCCCCAGACGCACAGAGATTCCTGCACCCCGGCCTGCCTCACCACCCCGATATGTCGCTCCCAGAGGGGCACCTGAACAATGGGCACCCAGCGCAAGGACCAGCCCTCGTCTGCCACCAGGTGGCCTGCCTTCTATTCGGTCCCCTGTCGAGCGTCCTGATGCCCGTGCGTCTCTACCTAGCTTTGCTCCTGTGGCTCACGCCCCGCCTCCACCTCCACCTCACCACGCCGCACCTCCTGCGCCTATAGGTTATGCGCGTGGCTCTGCGCCCATGCCACGCATGCGGGGCCACTCCAGCGACGAGTACGTCCAAGAGCCACCACGGTCACTCTATGATCACCACCCAGATGCCCGGTTCGACCCTTCCACATACCGTCCTAGCGGACCCTACCACTACGCCTACCACCATCCGACAAGAATGCAATCGCTGTCCCTTGGCGCCATCCACCCCATGGATCGAAGCCCCTTTTCGGCTGGTGTCTATGGCCCGCCATATGGCGAGTATATGCGTCTTGGGGAGATGACTGTGGGTATGACGGGAGATAGCAAGCAAAGAAAGCGCCGGGGAAACCTCCCCAAGGAGACAACCGACAAGTTGAGGGCGTGGTTTGTCGCTCACTTGCACCATCCTTACCCTACAGAGGATGAGAAGCAGGAGCTGATGCGGCAAACCGGTCTCCAATTGAGTAAGTCTGTTCTGTTCATCGGTTCCCCTTGTTGCAGGCTGTGGGTGAGAACAGTAAGCTGACTGGTGTCTCAACACCCAGACCAAATTTCCAACTGGTTCATCAACGCTCGCCGGAGACAGCTCCCTACCATGATCAGCAACGCTCGAGCCGAGTCGCATGCCATGTCCTCGCGGAACACGGATGGTAGAGTCCTCAGCTCTACTGAGCGCGGAGACGTTGATGTTCAAAGCCGACGCAGTCCTGTCACTAGCGAGGGTGGTGATAGCGCCTTTGATGATGACTTGGAAGCCCGCAGGCGATCGGCCCACATGAAGCGAGGTGGCAGTTACTAGCTGTCCCCCTGGCGGCGGCGGCAGTCATGACAAACAATAAAATTATCTATTCATTCTAGCTCAACAGCCTTACACCACAATTGTGAAGTTGTACACATGAGAACTTTTCTGTTTTCGGCGAGAATACGGTAATTGGGTCACGAGGTATAAAGGGGCGGAACACATTTCTGGGAATGCATTGCATCATTACATGGGATTGGTATTTTTGGATGGGACAAGCGGTCAAAAACGGGCTTCACGGCTATCTGCAGTAGCGACGGTTTTGGTTCAACCAGAGGGAAAACAGGTTGTCGGACCCCAGAAAATATGCTGCGGTACCGAGAAGGTGATTTACGATGAAGGGAGTCAGTCAGTCTACTTCAGACATTTCCCACACAAAGTGATATATATATATATATATATATATCTGAAAATGATTAAAACAATGGCTCAGTTTGATGAGCAGCAAATTGAACTTCACATTTGACTGATATTTGTTGAAACTTTGGGTAGTCTTTACATGTTTCTACCGTGTCCTTTTGGGCGGCGCCCTTGGCGTATTATTTGCTTGCTACCCAAGGTCAGCCCCGTCCGTGTTCTGTGTCTGTATCTGTGTCTGTGTCTGTGTTACACGAGCAATTATGGGCCACGTGCGATTTGTTGTGTGTGAAAGTGAGTGTAAGTCCGGTTGGCTGGAAAAGACAGAAAAGAAGAAGGGTTGAGGGGGAAGAAGAAAGAAGCCAAAGCAGACACATGGTCGCCCGCCCCATTAATTTTACAATCACAAGTTAAAAAGGGAAGCAGAAGATAGATAAGGTCATCCAGTTCAGTCCAGCTAGCTAGCTATTAATTTTTTTTTTTTTTTTCCTTTTTTCTACTTTTCCTGCTTCTTAATTGGTTGAATTTCCCGCCGTGGTGAACGCTCAGGGGGGGGGGTGGTTGGGGTGTGGGTGGATGGGAGGACGGACAGACGGACGGTTGGGACAAGATGTCGTCAACCGTCGTCTCAACCGAGGCTAAGTGAGTCAAAGTCTATACGCCATGAAGTCGGGCGGGAGGGGAAGCAAGCTTACTTGGCTGGGGTGTTGAAGTGAGTACTTGGCTAACTAGATGGCTAGGTAGAGGAAGACGGGAAGGAGGTAAGAAAGAAGAAGAAGAAGAAGAAGAAGAAGAAATAAAAATAAAAATAATAAATAATAAAAAGTGGTTTTATTCAGGAGGAGCTACTTATGGGAATTTTTCCTTTTTTTAACATTTTTCATATGATGAAGGGTGTGGTGGTGGTGGTGGTGGTATATTATTTCACATGTGTGTGTGTATATGTCTCTTCTCTGTCTGCTTGGGGAGGATAAATGACACCGTGTAGCAGTGTTGGTAAAGTAATGAATTTTATTCTTCATTTTCCTCATTGGTGGGTATACCCGTTGGATTCGAAGGGGATTGATTGGAGGAGCGGTGGGCCGGGCACATTTGACTGACCGATCGAACGATTATGAGCGGATCTATGGCATGGGCTCCGGAAACGGGCAAGGAGGAGGAGGAGGAGGAGGAAGAAGAAGAAGGCAATCACTATGTATTGTTACGGACACGTACGTAGTTTCAAAAAAAAGAGAAAGAGGTGGTCGGAATGGGTTTAGACTTTTGCGGAATTTCATGGCTTTTTTTTTTTTTTTTTTAAAAAAAAAAAAAAAAGGAAATACTTTGCTTTGGTTTCACGAGTCAACTTTTTTTTTTTTTTGTGAATACCAACAATACATAGTAATTCGGTAATCTCTGATGGAGAAGGGGTCGGTTTCTTATTTTCCGCCCTCTCTTTTCTTTTTGATGATAACAGATCTGTTTTTTGGGGGGGGGGGGCAAGGGCATTTCTCCTTCTTCTCGAGTTTCTGACTTTGAACTAGAAAGTTGGTAATACCTCGATATATATATAACAAATGAAACAAAATAACGGGAAAGGGACTATGTGAGTACAAGCTACTTAATGTACATAATAAAACAGTGACGGGACCGGTGGTGCGTAATCGTCTTCAAGTGTCTGTCCTTTTGCTTGTTTCCGGCTTTGGGGGGGGGGTGTTTTTTTTTTTGTTTCCCCCCCCCCCCCCTTTTTTTTCTTTTTCTTTGTGTGGAATTTGGGGGAAATGTTATGCGTGGCCGTCAACCGCGTCGCTAGGGTGGGATAGGATAGGATAGGATAGGATAGGATAAAAGAGAAAAGAAAATGGGAGAGGTGTGAACATGTTACAGCTTTTGCTCGACCAATATATATATTGTATGCCTTCCTAGCTACTATGTAATTAGGTCGTGTGTTGGGAAATGCTAATGTGAACCGCGACGCGTGTGTTTCAGGTCTCGACTCATCTCACAGTACTTGATTTGATATGAGATTGGTGGGCCGTGGAAATCCTTTCTGTGATTCTGACACTGGTATGGTCGAGCAGTGGATTCAATGGGAGTCTTGAATTGTCGTAAAGGAAAAGGAAATTGGACGTGTATTTGTTGGATATTACGCGGTGTGTAGGAAATATAATACTATTTGATATGTGTTTGGGGTTTGGGGTCATGATATTTGCATGTGATGCTTTCTTTCTATATACGATTTGCACAGCATCGACTTCAACTTGGGATGAACGTCTGAAACACAGTTTTGAGATCATCCCAAGACTCGAACATGTTTGCGAGAAAAGGCTCAATTATATTTGATGGCATGGAAAGGCTGAGCGGATTTCATAAGCGACAAAACATACGTGGGGTCCCTTCTAAAGATTTGCTGACGAAGGGAATACCATTTTGGATTTTTACGCATACTTACATGGCCCCTGCCAATCATATTCCCACCGTGTCTCCTACTTCTTCTGCTCAATTGTGTATTGCTCATAGCTAACTCTGCTGAAAGCTTCCGTGAGAAATTCCGTATTCGATATATTGACCATCATCAGAGAGCACACCGAGACCCTTCGGGCCAAGGTCAAGGTGAAGCTCATGGAAGAGAGAATACGGTACTTTGGTATCTTCGGGTTCTGTGTAACCTTGTACGTGAATACAGATTCCGAAGGAAAAACAACAACGGGTAAAATGCAGAGTACAGTAATCAACAAGAAGCAAGAAATCAACAGGGGCGATTCGGGTGGGGGGCACAGCAAAAGAAAGACGAAGGGAAAAGAAAAGGCAACTCGAACGCCATGTGGCTTTCCCAGTTGGGTAGGACAAGAGAAAGCAAAAGGACCCCTTGACGCAGCATACATAGTACATAGCCACACACATAGTACAGAGTACAGACGGACGGGACGCATGTACATAGTAGGTACGCGTGTAGTGTTGACAGGCTTATATCTGGTCGGGACCGACTGGCTGGGTATCGGGTTAGTCGGTAAGCGAGGACTTAGCCAGGGAGGCGGGCAATATATATATTGCATACATGTGCACAACCCCCAATCAACTCAGGTACGTCCTTTATGGACTTGTCATGGTAGATGAACCGGCTCGTAGTGATAGTCTGGCACGATAAGTCGAGAATCCATGTTGGTGTGTGCGCCTTGCCAGCATCGCTCATCCATGTGAAATTAGCCGGCTGATGGTCCCAAGCGAGTGATGCCTCTTCGCCTTGTCCTGCGTCGGGTGGAAAACCAACATCAGCGTCGCCAAAACGTGTCTGTACTTACAGATCGCCAAGGTTGTTTTCTCCCTTGCCCCTTTTTTCCAGAGCGCACCACCCGGTGACGGGGGGATGCATGCAACATGGCTATGTGCGTTGGAGGCGAAGGCCGGGTAGCCTGATCGGCGACAATCATCGCCAAGGGCAACCTATCACGAACCACTGGGCCGTAGAAAGCGAACTGAGAATAAAAAAAAACAAAAGAAGGACTGACCGCCTGGCTCGTCACTGAACCTTGGGGTTGGGTCGTCTGACGTTGAACAGCGGGGCGGCAGAGACAGGCAACGAAGAAAAGAAGGTTGCTGGCATGCCGCTTCGTAGCCGCAGGCACGTACGTCCCGGGTTTCTGGCCCGGTTCAGTAGGCATGTCGGCATCAAAGGGTGCCAAAAAAAAAAAAAAAACTGGTGACGGTGCCTTTGCCGATCGAGTACGTAGCACTCGCCGAGTCAAGATCGACGCTCTGTCATCATCCCAGCTGTTTCTGCTCAAGCCACAGAGGCTTCCCACCATCATGATATGCACACGGCAGCGCAATGTGGCGCTTTGGCATCCATAAACCCGTGGAAGCTCACAAAGCCTAGAGCTGTTTTGTTTCTCGGTCTTGGAGCCTTGCAAAAGACGCAGGAACCCTGCACATTACACCACGCAATGGCGGTGACAAGACGGCCAATATCCGGCTTGAACAAGCCAGCCAAGCACAACGTCCCATTTTGTGCAATACCGCCCTTCACCGCACATAGATTGCCACACACATGGCGTAGGGGGCGTGCTGACGGGTAGTACTCGCCGTCTGTAACCCCCCAATTCACGCTGACCTTTCAGGCGCTGGTTACGTGCCTGCGGCAGTGCCACCCAGACGAGGTTGGACAGGTCAGACAGAGAGGCCGACAGTAAAATAAGCCAGATGGGCATATGCACAAGTGCGTGCCACTCGTTGCGGAGGGGCGCCAGCCCCCAACAGGAAACAAGCGCTAGGAGATCACGAGTCGGAGCACCTGACTGGTCAGTACTAGACTCCAACAAGATGAATTGCAACCCCTTTACCACGGGGCGCATGGTTGACTGCCGGCCTGTGGGATGCCCACAGTAGCTGTAAATGTTGGTGGCTTCTCTCACGAGGGGCCGCCTCCGGCTTGCCGGTACTTTACCCATCGAGGCGTCTGCTGTACGGTCGTTCCACTATGTGCCAAGGAATTGGAATCTGCCAACATCGGACATCAGAGTGCTAGTATCGAGCATAAGCCATTGATTGCCTGACTGCTTGCGGACGGAATCTTGGATAGCTTTGAACTGCCCTTACTTTTGCCCTTTCCCCCCCAGTATCGTGAATCAATTGTCCTGTGATAGTGTCAGGTGATGCACTGTGCCTCTGCTCAAGGATCTTGTTTCCAGAGGGCTCAATGGGTCCATGGAATGGTTGCCTCGCCTGGTATCTCCGAGTACGAAGGCTCCTCGATCGTCGTGTGCTTCTGACGGCTTGGCTGTGCAAGAAACAAAGCACCCATCGGCAGTGGTTGAGTCAAGTGGTGAGATGAGCTGGCGGAAACGGTCAGGACATTTGGCACCACTAACTCTGGTCGGCGTGCTGCATGACGCTGACAGCGACTTCACCCCATCAGCGACGGGGGCGCGGACGAGACACCAAGAGACGTTGCGTTGGCAATGGCAACACCCCAAAAAGTGTCTCTGCTTTGTGCAAATCGAGACGTGGCTGGAGTCTAGACACACACACACACACACATACACAGCCTAGACAATGGCAGAGAGGGCTGCCGTCACAGAAAAGAGCCGCCTGCGACAAGAAGCCTCTGCCGTGGTGTTACTCGTGATTCACGCTGCCACACTGGGCGGAGGCGTGCTGTCACCCGCCTGGCCAAGTCCGCCATAGCCGATCCGAATCCGTTCACGGCACCTCGAGGGCACCTCGAGGCCCCTGGCTGAATGCGCCGGGCGTGTTTCGCATGTGCCAGCCGACGACCTGCACAGCAGCCCCACGGCTCTGTCTGCCGAGCAGGACCAGGCAGAGGCATCAGGTGCATTTACCACTGGACGGCCGTCTGAATAGCACCCAAGCGTGGCTTTTGCATGGTCTTGAGGCGTCCCACTGTGCTGCAGCAGCGCAGTCTCCAAGAAGGCCTAGACACGCCAAGCGGCCATGTTCCGAGCCAGAATATTCCTGCCCGCTTCCGTCAGGGCCGAGCAAGACATATCGTAGTTGCCTGTCAACCCATGTTAGCGGTCGTTTTGTGGACACAGTTGGTCTGAGTCCACGACTCGCGGCGCTTCGACAGCCGAGCTGGGAGAGTCTGGCTGTGCTGTAGACACGATGTGCCAGCTGCAGCAATAACAGCGAAGGTCACATTGCAGTCCATTGTGCGCCGTGCTGTGATGCTTTGCCGTCGTTGTGTTGTTGTTGCGCGAGGGAGCTGTTAGAGCCGGTGCCGGGTACTATCGCCAGTCCTGGCCACAAAAAGAGTCAAGCACGATGTCGACGGCGGGAACAAGATCGGATCGTCTAGCTGCAGATCGCTGGGCCCGTGCCTTTGGCGCGCCTGACCCCCTGACTGCTTTTGGTCGGTTGACAGGAAGTTGGAAGGGGCAGGAGGGCCAGGAGGGGTAGGCAGCAAGAAAGCTCATGTACATAGTACTACGGTACTTCGTATGTATGTGAGGAGTACCTCGGATGCCTAAAGTACACGGTACAACGGAAGGTACCACTCGCTGCCACAAACCATACAAGACGTTTAGCGCCTTCTGCTTTGAAGTACATAGTAGAAGTACTATGTACCCATCCCCCCACTCTCAGAGGCAATAGCGTCCCACTGCAGAGGCTAGAAAGAGAGCTCTCTGTACCCTCTACCTTGATCTCAGCCCCAGACGGCAGCGTGGTGCGCGTAGCTAGTACGCGGCAGATAGCCCCCCCCCAAAAGCAAGAGCACCAATCTACTATACATAGTAGTACTTCTACCATAGTCGGCCACAGGACACCCGCAGCCTCCAACGCTCAACCTCACTTCACTTCACCACACATTGCTATGCCACCGTCACCCAAAGAAATGGCTCGCCCACGTTGCCTTTGTCGTCTCACGAGATACGAGATCCACCCAGCCCTGGACGCTTGCAAGCCATAGTGGCACCTCGACGTCGCTCGACCGGCAGTGGAGCCCAACCACCCAGACACGAGCAACCTCCCCGACCGCCATCGCCCCGGCATGCCTCAGCTGCCCCCCAGAGCATGTCTTGTCAGTTGTATGCTGGAAGGGCACACTGCGCGGCAACACGACACAAGTGGGCGGGGCGGGCGGTCGAGACAACCTGTCACTCCGAGCTATAGCCCGCCTCTTATCGCCGCCCTGTCCTCGTTGCGTGTCGAGCATGACAGGAGACAAGCGCCTCCAGCACCTGCCAGCTTGCCAGCCAGCCAGCCAGCCAGCCAGCTAGGCAATCAGCCAGTCTGCCTTTTGCCATGCAGAACCGCAAGAAATACTGGAATAGGTGCCACGTTCTGGAATCCCATGCAACCCTCCCCCCCGGGGGCCCCCCTCAAAAGAAGCAGCATATATTGCGTACCATGCACACACCCACACAGACCGGTGGCATGCACTGCGGCGGGCGAGGTGGTATCGCCTGTCAGCCCCCGTCCACCGGGACCTGCTACTTACCATACGTAGAAGTAGCACCCTGGCGTACCCGCTGCTGCCGCCCTGCAATCGAGATACGCGAGGGCTGATCCTGCACACGAGCTGATCTAAATTCTCGTCGGCCTTCTTTTTCTTCCAACTGTGTGGGCACCAATGTGCTGCCATACTCCTGCTCGTGCAGTGCTACCGCTACCGTTACCATCACATCCCATGTACCACATGTGTGCGTGCAAATGTGGCGTCTTAGCCCACTATATACATAGTACAGCAGCGCTTGCACACCGCGGTGGAGACAATATCACAGCCATCCTGCATGCCACGCTGCTCCGCCCGTCTCAGAATATTGGCAAGCCATGTTGCCCGAATACTCCCCACTGTCTTCCCACGAGATGGGATGAGCTGTGCGGGAGGCTAGGCCGCACTCGTGGTCGCATTCCATGCAGTACATTTCCTATGGCTCATCACCAGTCCCTCCTGGTCCTCCTGCACGGATCGACGTTCTTGTGCGAGCGCCTCCAAGCGAATGAAAGAATGGCTGGCTGGCTGGCTGGCTGGAGGATTTGCGCCTGCATATTAACCGAGCCCCATGTACTCGTCATCTATTTGATTCTGAAGCAAATAGTATCATGTCTGCTACGGAAGGTGTAGGGTGTTGCAAACGCACGGACGGTGTGTGCTAAGAGTACGCCCTTCAGGACTCACTAGAGACGAACGGCACCAGCGATTGCCTGAGCATCCATCTACGACAGCCCATCGACATCAAGGCAGCCACTTTCAAGTGCCTTGAAACCTTGATTCGAAAGACATGAATGGCGGAGGAGCAAGGGAAAAAGGATTCGTGCTTGGCAACCGCTTATTACCTTATGGATAGACCAAGTCAGCCACCGTGCGCCCAGACACTAACACGATTGCCAAGTGCTGGGTGTCAAAAGTGCCATACATAGTCTAGAATAAGACGCTGAGCCTAGAAATGTGCTAATCAAAACCGCCCTGCCGCTGTAGCTCCTTGAGCCTTTTGACCTTCCAAGCCTGGGCGGAGGGAAGGTGCCTGTCATGCGGCGCTGCCACACTGTTGACAGCTTGGGACGCCGCGGCTTGGACAGACGTCTGTCGCAAAGCCCAACACACACAAAGTCCCGTTCCTTAGGGAGGGGGTCTGGATGTCGTTATAAAAGCTCTCACGCCGATTATGCCGTTGTCTCACACTGCTAGATGAGCCGTAATGGTGGAATGCAAAGCATTTGTTCCGTAGGCGGTGGTTTTGCGGGCGTCCTGGTGTTGTAGCACGAGGGGAGGAAGGGAAAAAGTCTGGCGACACACATCATGTGGTGTCATTGTTTTGACCCTGTGACTATGGACAAGTTTTAGTAGGGTCTCACTTTTTTTTTTTTTTTCACTTTTTTTTTTTTTCTTTTTCCATATTGTCAACTCCCTCTCAGAGGGCTTGGGCGAGGTCTTTGCTCATTGGCAGTTCCTTGACGCAGCAGTTCTGTCGGCTCGGGTACTCAATGACACAAGGACAACGACAAGAATTGACCATTATTTTGCTGCAATATAGGGTATCCGGTACGGCTCTTGAGAGAGTGGCTGCGCCAAGTTCAAAGATCTCGCTGCCGTTCGGCACTGGTGAGGATGCTGGTTCCATAATTGACTCATTAAGTACAAGGACGAGTGCGCAACACCTGGCAAGCTTCGGTCTTGTAGTTCAACCTTCATTTCTGATTCCTTCCCCTGGCGGCGGGCCGAGAGAGGGCTTCTTGCAACCCTCTCCCTTTGCAGGCCGCTCATCCCTACTTTGTCCCCGTGAAGCGCTTGAGTGCAAATGGCTCCAGCGCTGGATCCTCCCTGCCAGTCAAGACCTTGTCAGCCAACAGCGCGCCTACCAAGGCAGCATTCGTAACGCCCGAGTGCATGACAGCCAACGACAAGCCCTCGACCCCCGTGTCACCAATGACAGGCAACCCGTCAAGCGGCTGTGGGCGGTACCCAATCGTGTAATAGTCGAGCTCCAGCAGCGCCCGCTCAGCAGGCTGGAAACTGGCCTTGACCGTCTCGAAATGCGCGCGCGCAGTGGCCAGCGGGTCCGCGCCCGGGTCGCCGCCGACAAAGTCTGCGCCGGCGAGGATGCGTCCGTCGACTGTCTGCCGCATGTGGCCGTGGGTGTTGTAGATGATGTGGTGGAGGAGACGTCGCGGGAGGGGCTTTGAGTGGACGAGGAGACCTGGCGGCGCGGGGGTCTTGAGGGGTACTGTGACGCCTGCCGAGGCGCCGAGGGAGACACTGCCTACACCGGCTGCGAGGATGACGTGGTCGGCGTAGATGGTCTCGCCTGTGGAGGTGACGATGCCGTTGACGGCCGAGGCGGAAGCGGAAGCGGAAGCGGAAGCGGGAACGGAAATGCTTTGTCCTTGCTCCTGACGGCCATGCGGACCTGGACCAGGGCGGAGGAGGTTCTTGACCGAGGCCGTCACGAGGCGCGCGCCGTGTTTCTGCGCGCCGGCTATCAAGGCACGGGCTGCAGCGTCTGCCTCGACGGCGCCCTCTTCACCAACGCGCACAGCCCATTCGGGGAGGATGCTTGGTGTCAAGGTTGGTTCGAGAGCGTGGATCTCGGCGCGCTCGGCGCGGTGGATGTCGTAGCCCCATGCTCTGTGCTGTTCAATGTACTTTTCCAATTCTTTTGGTGCTTTGTCCCACTGGTGTTTGGATATTTTGGGCACAAGGTCAGCAAGGTGAAGAACGAAATATAGAATGAAGTTTGAATGAGAGCCCAAAGTCATGATGGACTGGAAATAAGATAACAGCAGACACAAGGACCACCAAGGAAAGAGAACACTTACACACAGCGACCCATCCCATCGAACTTCGTTGCCCACCTCCGGAACGGCCTCGGCAAGCCTCTTCCAAGCAGCCATGGAGCGATGGCGGAAATCATAGTAGAATTTGGGATTGTCCCAGCTAGCATTGAGCCAGGCAAACGAGCACGGGGTGGCGGTGCCGCCTACATCCTCAGCGACTATGGTGACGTGTGCAGCTAGGCTGTGGCTGTCCGATCCGGTCGAGGCAGTGGCGGTAGTGAGGTGCCATGCGATGGAGGCGCCGACGATGCCTGCACCGATGACGAGAATGTGTGGTTTGGAGTGGAACTCGGAACCCATATCTGGAGTGGTCGAACCGTCGATGGCTCGCTTCGAATATTAATGATGATGGGGCAATAATGGGGGGGCGGACTGAGCGAGCGAGCGAGCGAGCTATATCTTGTCTCAAATCCGTGGCATCTGCTCTAATCGGATATCGTTTGAGCTGAGGATGGCGGCCTTCCCGACCGGCATGTCGCCATTATCAAGAGCCATATCAGAGCGGATGCCAGAGCGGAGGCAGGCGGCAATCGACCGAAGCGGGTGGGCCAATGGGTTGGATGGGAGAGGGGCCGGGCAGACGCGGGGTGGTGGGCTCCGGTGCCGGATCTTGGCTCCGGGTGTGCTTTGTTTGGTTGTCTTGAATGTGCTTTCTTGTCATCAGAGTGGATGGAGGAAGCAATGGCATGCATGCATGACTATGGCGTGGTGGGTTGCATTATTATGAGCGGTAGGCATCTGAGGATGCGCGATAGTGCAGCCATATGCCATGTACATAGTACTAATGGTGCGGCGGGCTGAAGGCACCAAAGCACTATAGTACAAAGGCCACACCCGCTGACTCATCAGCGCTCTACCCGGCAGCCAAGTTCGGACGTCGGACCAAAATCCCACCGGCTTTGTCCGAGGGCATGCTGCCGTCTACATAGTACCTAGGTAGTACATAGTAAACTCAACTACCGACCTGGTCGGCCGGACCGTTGCGGCTAAGGGGCCCAACCAAGGCAGAGCCAGACGAAGGACATTAACATGCTTTTGGAATTTTTTGATTTTTTTTTAGGTTATCAGATTGTGTTGACTGCACGCACTGCACTCACAGTATACTTGCATACTGGATACTGCATGCAGAGCTTGCCATGGCTTACACTGCAAACGATCCAGTCGTCTGAAGGATGATCCGAGGCCGACTTGCTTGTAAGCTGCGTTCAACACCATCGAGATCGATATTGCATACAGTATCACGAGCATCATCAGCTCAGATCCAGGCGGAACCAGACCGAGCCCACACACAGAGGTGACGGGAGAATTGTCACCCACAGAGCCATGTTCGAGGACGGCCACAATGGCACCCGCCGCCACGGCCGTGGTCATGTGCCAGGCGCGGTCGAGCCGGGGTTCGGCAAACCTGCCACTGCGAGGAGCAGCAGCAGCACCAGCACCAGCACCAGCAGTAGCAGCAGTAGTGTTACCACCAAAGCTGCTAACAACGACGACACCACCACCACCACCACCAACACCCCGCCTGAGGCTGGGACCGGGCCCAACACCGGAAACCTGGAGCCGTTGGCTTGCGTGACGTGCCGGAGCCGAAAGCTACGCTGTGACCGGACCAAGCCTGCCTGTGCGCGGTGCGCCAAGCTCAAGGCTCCGTGTGTCTATCCCGAGTCGCGCCGCAAGCCTGCCTTCAAGAGACGCAATGTGAGAGAGCTGGAGGAGAGGCTGGGTGTGTATTCTCCCTTGCTCTTGTTTTGTTGTCGTTGTTGCTCCTGTTGTGACCTAACCTGCCTATCCCTCTTGTCTCATACTCACCCGGGTGCTAACGACCCCGTTCCCTCAACAGCGCAGGTCGAAGTCTTGCTCAAGGATGCCACTGCTTCTGGGCGGGCGGGCGGTGTGAATGGCGGTGATGCTATTGCTACTGCTACTGCTACTGCTGCCGTCGACACGGCCGACCCGCTCCAGAGCCACGACATGCCCGTCGATGTGTCCAACTGGCATTTCGCAGAGTCTGGCCCCGGGGCTGTCATTGACCTGAGCGAGGATTCGCGTCCTTCCACGGGTGGCAACAACAACATCACCATCAACAACAACAGCGCTGCTACCCCCAATGGGACTCGGATACCCGCCCAGATGCCCTTTACCCAGCCATTCTCAACTCAGCAGGATCAGCCCATGGCCTGGGGCTCGGCATGTAACAAGCAAAACAGCGGCGCCTCCCAGTCCCAGCAGCAGACCGGCACCGGCACGGCGGGCTTCGAGTTGCTCGGTCTGGGCATGTTTGAGGCCCTGCCGCCTTCACAAATGATTGAGGAGCTGTAAGCCTGTTGCCATTCGTCCTTCAACCCTACTTGCGATGGAGAGAGAGAGCAACAGACAAAGAGAGGGGGGCGAGAAAATACATAATACCACAATCCCCAGATACACTTCACTAACCATCTTGTTACGGGCACACATAACAGACACGAAACATTCTTTACCATCCAACACCCCCTAATTCCAATCATCCACCCGGGCCGGTACATGACATCCTTCTACTCGGCGCCGCACCTTCGCCCGCCCATGGCGCTGCAATATGCCATCTGGACCATGGCAACGAACGGGCATCCAAAGTACCAAGCCTACCACGGCGCCTTTCACAGTCGGGCTCGGCACTATTTGCACGAAGACGAGATGCGGGTGAGTCTGTCTGTCTTTAGTTGCCAGCCAACATCATCCTTGCCCTCGACTGCCCCTCCCCACAATCTCCACTTGTTTCTGTTCCTTATTTACTCATTCATTCGAATTCTTTGCTATAAAAACAGGGCGATGGCGAGCACTTTCTCACCGTGGCACATGCCCAAGCCTGGGCCATCATGGCCACCAACGAGGCGAGGAATATGTGGTTTACGCGCGCTGCCATGTCGGCAGCGCGGTGCATCAAGCTCCTACACATGATGGGCCTGCACCGACTTGATGATCCAGACTCGGTGCATGAAATGGCGCCGACGTTGGCACCGCCAAGGGACTGGACTGAACTTGAAGGTGGGTATTTTCTTCTTTTTCTTTTTCTTCTCCCTTCCCCCAACCTTTTCTCCCCAAAACACCTTTTCCGCTCTCGGTGATATTTCGTTCAATGGCGACGTTTATTTGTTTGTTAGGCTGACACGATGCCCTGCTTCGACACACAGAACGGAGACGGACCTTTTGGGGCGCGTTCGCAATCGACTCGCACGCCTCCATCAGCACAGGCTGGCCTATACTTATCGACCCAGACGAGGTATGCCCTTTTTCTTTCATAAGTAGAACACCCCAAAAGCAGAGCAGCAATTTTTTATTTTATTGTGTTCTTTTTGGGGGGGGGGGGCGGGGTAAAAGACAAATTAAACATAACAATAACACTTCAAATTCCAGGTAACAACCCACCTCCCTTCCACAGAAGAGGCCTTCAACTCGTGCCGCGAGGAACCCACCTGCCGCCTCCAAGACGTCTTCACCGGCTCCTCTTACTCGTCCTTTGCCGGCGCGGCCGTCATTTGCCACATTTTCAACTGCATCATGAAGCAAGTTCACCGCAATAAGCCCAACGACGGCCCGGACAACTACGAGTACGGCCGATTCTGGAATAATCACCGCGAGCTGGATAATATGCTTTCGAGCATCTTCATGTTCCTACCGGAGGGGTTGAGGTTGCCGGCGCATTTGAAGGATCCGGTGGCCGTGCATACGAATCTGAATCTACATGCGTCCGTCATTTGCTTGCATAACTGCGCCTATGAAAAGGCGGTTGAGCATAACTTTCCCGAGCATATCAAGGCGATGCTCAAGACGCGCCTGACGACAGCGGCGGACGAGGTTGTGAATATTGTCAAGATGACTTCGCATAGCAACGCTGGCTATGTAAGTTTCCCACCATTCTCCTCTAGCCCTGCTCTACCATCCTCCGAAATTCAATACAACTTGACTAATCCTTCATCCTCTTTTCTTTTATAGCGGAGTCCCCTTGTTGCCCTCGCGCTTTACGTCGCCAGCTCAGTCTGTATTTTGCAAGCCCAAGACGCCACCGACGCCGCCGCTGTCACCAGCGGTAATCCTTCCATCGCTCCCTTCTTCCCGCCCAAAATCAAAGCCGACATGGAATTCCTCCTCACGGCCATGGAAGCCATCGGCAAGCAGCATACCATCACGCTCAACTTTCTCCGGCAGCTCGTCGTCGACCTGGAGCGCACAAACCTTGTTCATCTTGTCAGGATTCCCAACATTATCGCCAAGACGTACTTTGCCAACGGAGAGAGTGGCGAAGTGTGCAATAAGGCTCCGGCCCCATGTGGGAATAATATACCGCTCTTCGCGCGGTCACGTGCCTCCCGCCGAGCCGATCTGATGTCGCCTTTACCAGGGAGGTTGCCGCTTAATAAACCAATTGGCACTGTTCAGGGGGGGAGCTTTAGCATGAGGCCTTTTGATATGCAGTACAATGGGTTCCGGGCTAGCACCACCACCAACAACAATAATGACGACAGCAGCAGCAGCAGCAGCAACAAACGCAAGCGTGTCAAGGTATCATCGCCTAATGAGCAAGGACAAGCACCAGGCCTGGGACAAGTACCTGCGCACAGCGTCTACGGCCTCTTCACTTCGGGTCAAGTCGAAGAGGAGCCTTCGATGTCGTCGCCATCCTCTCCCTCTGCTATGGCGGATAATCTTACCAACGTTACAGACACCCCCACCCCCACCACCAGCAACGCCACCACCACCCACAACAATAATGATAATAGTAGCACGCCAACACGAGACAACATGCCCTTACCACCATTCTCGTACGGGAACTGCTTCTCGCGGAATATGAACCCTCATGGTATGAGCAACAGCAGCACCAGTAGTACCCAATTGAGACTACCGCATCGGACGACGGCTGGTGCTGGTGGCGGTGGTGGCGCATCTTCAATGAGTGCTTCTCCGTCGCCTTCGGCTACAACAATGATGAATAATAATTTGACACCGCCGACAACGATAACAAGTTCGGGAATCAGTCCTGTGGCGATGGGCTCGTTGCATTCGCATCAACAACGTCAGCTTGACACTAACGTCATGGCTATGCCTCCAATACCACCTGCAAATCGCAGCAGAACCATGCCAGTCCTTTTGGGCAACGCACCCATGAATATGAGGGATGCCAGGAACATGGGGGATATGATGGTAGGGGCCGAGTTCAACCTGAACGACATGAACATGTTTCCAGAGCTCGATGGGTGGGATGGTGGGCCAGTTGGCGGCGGCGGCAGCAGCAGCAGCCACCACGGAACGAACGGGAACCCGCCGTCTGCGTTGTATGCGCAGCAGGTCGCTGAGGCCATGCTCAATGATGATAGCTGGATGATGCTGAATGCAGGAGAGGGCAGCGGTGTTGGTGGACCGTGGAATGAGGGGGAACAAGGACAAGAGCAAAGCCAAGGACTGAGAGGAAGGAAACCTGATCAAGTGTAGGGCTGGTTGGTGTTGATTAGCTGGTCAGGTGATGTTTTCTTTGCTGTGGCTTTGGGAATATGACTGGGCGAAGGGATTGGGTCTTATTTGGCAATCAGGAGCCTATCGCAGCGGAGCGATGAGGGCGATGACATCCGAAGTCATTGGGCAATGATCTGGTGTAAATAATACTCCACTCGCGTGTGCTCACTGGGGTTTGGGGCCTTTTTTGGGCAGGACGGACAGGAATGAACGATCTGACCACTCCACGGGCATTTACTGGGCAGATTCGATGCGCATGTTGTAGCAGATCCCTATATACTCGAAATGCTAATAAACAAGACATAAGGCAACGCCTTTGTGGGTTAGAAAGGCAAAGTCGCACTGTCCTTCAATTTGATATTTACTAATATTGCCAGCTTTGGAACTATCGTGGGTTGTTGGTGCTGCACTGCCATAAGTGCACAACTGACAGAAGCCAAGCCCACGGACCCCTGCGATTAAGGGGTGTGGGGGGGGGGGAGGGGCGGAGGCAAAAGGTGGAAACGTGGCAGTGAGTGGGCTGGCTGGCAGTTGGGGGGCCGCTCAAGCGCGGGGTAAGTTGCAAGTCCGTTTGGGAGATGTGGGCAATCACACAATCCGCATGCTGGCATCGTGCTATCAGGAAGGAAGTGAAGCCCCCCCAAGACCCCTACTATGATACATAGTACATACATAGTAGTAACGAAACGCTATCAGTTACCGCAGTACTTCAGATAGCTGCTATCTACTATGTAGATCCCGTTCAGGCTTGTCTTTGTCATCCACCCGCCCGAGCCACCACCACCACCACCACCACCACCGCGTCCCCCAACCCATCATCCTCTCATCCGCCTTTGTTGAGGGCTAGGACGGCGCTTCCACCTTATTCCTTTGCTTTAGCTTCAAACGACAACTTCAAGTCATCCATTGCATCCGTCCAATCGTCCTCCTGCACCGGCGCCCGCCACCGCTCGCCTTTTCTTATCTGATTTCCATGCTGACCGTCCTCGTCACCGACTGTTGTGCCACTGTCAGTATCAGTGCCAGTGCCAGTATCCAAAGGAGCTCCTTTCCGACCCAACCACCGACCTTTGAGCGTACATGTAGCAGAGCTTGCCGCCAACACCTCCTCCATCACCATGCGCCCCCTCTTTGGCGACACGCCGCCACCGACGACCCAGCGTGCCCGCCCGAGCGATAATGCAGGACCCACCGCCTTCTTCATCGGCGACGAGGCCGCTGTTGATGCTGCTCTAGAGCAATCGCTGTCCACCTTCATCACCCCGCGCGACCCCCGCAAGCAGACGCATCAGACACAGCAGCAGCAACAACAAGCACATTCACACCTAAATCCACTCAGCTCCGTCGAGTCCGCCCCATGCAGCCCGTCCAAACCTTTCAGCAACAACAACACCACCACCACGACGACCACCGTCACTGCACATGACGTCGAGGCCAGCATTCCCGCCACACCTTCTCTAGCTGGTGACGGCGACGACGACGACGACGAGCATCCAGACGATGCCTGCTCGTTATCCTCAGATCACGCCACCCCGTTCCAGCCGCATTTTGCTTCGGCTGCCGTGAGCAGCACCGAAACCTCGCGACCCCTCACCCCGCTGCTGCTGCCGCTGTCTGGGCCCGCCTCAGCCATAAGCGGCGTCTCGTCCCGTAGAAACTCTGTCACCGCTTCCGTTTCCGAAGACCTGGGCGCGAGCGTTGAGCTCGAGCCCGAGTCCGAGCCTGCATTCTCATCCTCATCAATGATGGATAGCGGCAGCGTGCCGCAGCTCGTCATGCCCTCCATCAAGATGCCTTCGCGCCGCCCTTTTACTGACGAAGGCAAGCGCCTAGGAAGGCTCAAGCTGCTCATTGCTGGTGACTCTGGTAAGCAAGCAATCAAGCTTCAATATAAAGGCGCCTTTTTTTTTGGGGCGGACGTCCTCTGAATGAGTGTGATTATGAATCTGACGATATGCTCGTGCGTGTGTGCGTGTGATCTGCAGGCATCGGTAAAACAGCCCTGATCAAAGCGATTGTCCAAATTTCCGATGCCATCGTTCACATTGATCCTATTCTGGCCCCGCCAGGCGTTTTCAACCATCGTTCGAGTCCTCGCTTCAACAGCAAGTCCAAGCATGCCACCAAGAGCAGCAATGCGACAGATCGCATTTCCGAAATCTCGGCTAGCACTAAGCCATATCCAGAGTGGTGGTCGGATTTGGACGATTCGCGGCTTCTGAAACGTAGAAAGAGCTTGGGCGGCGATACCATTTTGGATAGAAATATTTGCTTCATTGACACTCCGGGATATAGTGACGGTTCATCTGTGAGTGGAGTCGGTCGAGTCTGATTTCAGTGTCCTTGTCTTGTCAAGGTATCTATCTACAAGGGGTCAGTTTGCTGATCTGGCTAGCAACAGAGCATGGAATCCATCTCTCCTGTAATCCGCTATATCGAGTCGCACCTGGAGGCCGTGCATTCCAACACCTCGTCCGACTCGGAGTTGCTGAATATGCTGGGCGGCGACGGAGGAAACCAAGTCGATTTGGTTTTGTACCTGATACAGAACAGTAGGCGCGCACTGCTTGCAACAAGAAGCATGACTGTTGCCAAACCATACTGACAGCACCCACAGGACTCAAACCTGCGGATATCAAATATCTGCAGCTCCTGTCCTCGCTGACGAACGTTATACCACTCCTTGCGCAAGCAGACATCATGACACCCGAAGCGATCCGACAGAGCAAGGAGCGCGTCCGAAGCGAGCTCAAAGCCGCAAATGTGCGACCCTTCTCATTCACCACCTCTGTACATGGCCGAGAAGCAGAGTCCCTATGGCCCTATGCCGTGTCGAGCTTACCCGGGTCGGACCACGACATCATGGACGCCAGTCTTTTGATGAGTCCAGATTATGTGCAGCCCTTGGTTGGCTCCGATCTTGGCGTTCTTGTCGACCAGATCTTTTGCGAAACCGGGGCATCTTGGCTGCGACACGCTGCGGCCAAGAAATTTCTGCAGTGGAGGAATTCAGATAAGCATCCTGCACGGCCACAAGGACTGTACAGGCCGCTTAGCTTGCAGACTGGCGCAGGAGGAGCGGCAGTTGCGACAACGGGTGCTTCATCCACCTCTTTGGTGGCAACAGCAGCAGCAGCATCGCCTCCTCGGACGTATATGCTAGCGCGCATCGCCGACCATACGCAGCGCGAAGAGCGCATGGCGGAGATTCGTCTTGCCAATTGGGCATCGGACCTGCAAAGGAGCTTTGCGAACGAAAAGGCTCGTTACGAGGCACTTGCCCGCGGCGAGAGGGCCATTTGGCTCACGGAGAAGCTGAATGAGTGTGTTCAAGATGGTACACTTGTACCAGTCCACGACCGTACCAAGTCGTCAACATCATCGTCCAAATCAGGGCGCTCTTCCCGAAGGAGCGGCAGACTGCCGCGAGACTGGAAGCAGGATACTGCAGCCATGCCACACCAGGACCCTCTCGGGCTGCTAGAGGTAACAACGAGGCTGAGGGACAGTGGCTGGATCGCACTCGAGGTGCTTGGCGGCGTAGGCATCCTGGGGGGTGCTGTTTTTTGGTTTTCAAAGAGTCATGGCTGGCATGTGCAGACGGTTGCTTGGGCGGTTGAATCGTGGTCTGCCTTTTGGGACGGAGAAAGGTGAGGTGAGTAGTAGCATAGGGGAAACGAGAAAGGAGGCGTCGTTGTGGAGTTGCTGGTGGCTTCAATTTTCTTTAATTTTTTTTTCTTGGGCTCGCCTTCTTTTCCCCCTCTGGTCTTCACCTGGGCTGGCTCTTCATTTCTCCTCATTCTCTTTTTTTTATTGCTGCATTCTGGGCATCTTCATGTTGAGGAATCTGGAGTTGGTCTTGCACATTTTAGAAATAACGAACTCAAAATTCAAGATAATCCAACACCAGAAATTCCCCATCAATTTCATCAGAATCTGGACTGGCTCTTCTAGGGTCCTGATCATGCAGGTTACGGTGTGGCCTTTGACGGACCCCTGCCTGCCCCTGTTGGTGTTGGCCCTTATCCGGGCCCCTGCCTAGGTACATAGTACTATGTAGTCCTGCTAGCCCTGACGTTATTTTTACCATGTACATAGTACTGTATACCTTTTTTTAGCATCGCTTCACTGACTCCACACTTCCCTACCTTGGACATACTATGTAGACTGCCCTGACTGCATAGCAAGCATAGTATCCCACTGCCGCTGCCGCTGCTTGAAGGTCAACTAACTGGTGCCAAGGCTCGCTGGAATCTGGATTTGGGGTTGACTTTCACACGGAGAAAGCTGGAGGCTTGGACGTCACTGACACCAACTCCCCTTAAAATCCTCGCATTTTCCCTCGTCCCCTTCTTCCGCAATAGCTTCTTCGCCTGTCAACCCGCCATTCCCGACAGTTCTGGTTCCCTCCGACTCCGCGACATGGCCGCCGATATGCAATGGGGCGTGACGCCGCCCATCTCGCTGGCCCTCCCCAGCGAGTCGGAGAAGCGCGCAAACGACGCTCTCTTCACCGAGCTCAAGGCGCAGAACACGTACGAGCACGCGACTGAAACTCAGAAACGGTACGGCACACCTCGTTGGCGGATGCAGATCCAAACACGCGCAGAGACTGACAGCCCGTGAGCAATCCAGAGAGAACGTCCTCAAATCCCTCCAGAGCATCGCCGACGTCTTCGTCAAGAAGGTTGCCGAGATTGCATACGCAGACAACCCGGCCGTCCACAAGTCGGCGCGTGGCCGCATCTTTACATATGGTAGTTACCGCTTGGGCGTCTTCGGCCCTGGATCTGATATCGATACCCTCGTCGTCGGCCCGAAATACGTTACACGGGAGGACTTCTTCGAACTGTTCCCCGGCCTGCTCAAGGAAATGACCCCCTCAGGGGCCATCACCGACCTGACGGCAGTCACCGACGCCTTTGTGCCCATCATCAAGTTCGAATACTCGGGCATCAGCATCGATCTCATCTTCTCCCGCATCGCCACGTTGACCGAGATACCGCACCCTTCGAGCGGCTGGGACCTGCTCGACAACAACCTGCTGCGCGGCCTGGACGATGCCGAGTTGCGGTCGCTCAACGGCACGCGAGTGACGGACGATATTCTGAAGCTTGTGCCCGAGCCCACATCCTTCCGCTTGGCCCTGCGAGCTATCAAATTGTGGGCGCAAAAGCGTGCGATTTATGCAAATATCATGGGCTTCCCTGGTGGTGTGGCGTGGGCAATGCTGGTCGCGCGGGTGTGCCAGCTGTACCCCAAGGCGAATGGAGCAGTCATTGTGAACAAGTTCTTCCACATAATACGGCGGTGGCCCTGGCCCCAGCCAGTTCTGCTGAAACACGTCGAGGAAGGGCCCCTTCAAGTCCGTGTTTGGAACCCCAAGCTCTACAAGGGCGATGGCTATCATTTGATGCCCATCATCACGCCCGCTTATCCGTCCATGTGTGCGACTTTCAACATTACACACTCGAGCAAGTCCGTCATTCAAAAAGAGCTGGATCATTTCTCGGGCGTGGTGGACCAAATCATGCTGGGCAAGCAGCCGTGGAAGACGCTTTTTGTCAAGCATTCATTCTTTACACAGGACTACAAGTACTACATCATTGTCAACGCGGCCAGTACGACCAAGGAGAATGCAAAGATATGGGGCGGGTTTGTCGAGTCCAAGATCCGTTTGCTCGTTCAAAGCCTCGAGCGACACCCATCCATTCAGCTGGCGCGACCATTCAACAAGGGCTACGAGCGCAAGCACCGATGCTTGCACGAACTTGATGAGTGGACCAAAATCCTTGACGGAAGTTTGGAATATGTTGTCAAGGATGAGGAGAATGCTGACGCAGTCGTCAAGACAGAGCCTGCTGCTGCTGTTGCTGCCGCTGCTGCTGCTGCTGCTGCTGTTTCTGCTGCTACCAGTCGCGCAGAAACGAGTGCCGTGAACGGCACAGAAAAGGCGGCGGCAGCGCCAAACTTGTCGGCGGAGACCAAACAAGAGGTACAGGGCTCCGATGGCACGACTGTACCGGCCGCCGAAAGCCAAGAGACCGACGTCAAGATGGGCGAGGCAGGAGGCCCCAGAGAGGTGTTTACTTCCACACATTACATTGGCTTGGAGCTGCGAGAAGGTAAGTTAGCGTCCTGCTCCGTTTCTTGCCTCGCTTTCCTATTTTACAGAGATCTTTCTCTTTGATCACGGTGGTATTACTCACTAGTGCACCTCCTCTTCCCCCTTCCCTTTTGACTCAATCCAAGCTATTTTTCTTTTTTTTTTTCTGGGGACATGTAAGAGTCTTAACGCCAGGACCATTGACATTACAGGCGCGAAATCCCTCGACCTATCCTACGAAGTCAACGAATTCAAGAACATTTGTTTTGGCTGGGAAAAGTACGAAAAGGAATTGCAAGACTCGTGTGCTGTGGGCGTGCAGCACGTACGCAAGTATGTTCTGTCGAGAAGCCCAATTCGAGAGAGAGAAATCAAAAAAGAATAGAGGATGAGTTTGGCTCACGGTCCCCTGGTCGCTTGCGAGAATGCTAATCCATCCACATTCCTCTAGCTGGAGTCTGCCCGACGACGTCTTCGAGGCCGGCGAGGTACGGCCCACTCGACCACGGAAACGCAAGGCACCAGAAGGCCCCAATGGGGTGCGGAAGCGAAAGGCGCCAACCGAAGTATGTTGCGATATGGAATTGCCATGATCGTTGCCTCATCACAAAAAGATGCCGCTTCCCGTATGATGCACAACCATACTTGGGAGGGGAGAATGAATGAAATGCAAAAATGAGCGAACGGTACGCCGTCAGGAATGATCGTCACACTGACTGACCTTTTCAGTAGGACGCCCTGGAATCGGCCAAACGACCACAACCCGGAGCCAATGCTGGCTGAAGAAGAACAAAACACAAACAGAAAACGATATAACATGAGCCTCCCGAAGGCCTTGTTGGAATACCCAAATCTTCTCTCTTTTCTTTCTCTCTCTCTCTCTCTCTCTTTCTCTCTCTCTCTCTCGCGCCATATAAAACCCATCAGTTTTGAAATGCACTGATTTTTCTGGTGCAGGGAAATCATGCTAATAGCATAGGAAAGGCCCGCCATCCCTTCTTTTTTGTGGCTGTGCCAGCACGCCAGCAGAACAGGTCCAGCACAGGATTGCTGACGACCTTGTACCTTCTCGACCCAATGCAAATTCGCATATATACACCAAAAGAAATGCCTTGATGCAAAAGAAATCTTCCTTCTACTATGTACTCCAGGGTACGCGCCCATGCAAAGAAGGGAGAAAGCAGATTGCAAAAGCTGGACATAGCCTGGGCCGAGTCGCAGCAGCAACAGCATCAATAGTGTCATCTGTCAAACGCCAGATACTGCGTACGGTACAGACAGATATTGCGCTCGGAGGAATCAGCAGGATGGAAAACCGAAAAGAATAAGAACAACAGCCACACACAGCATGAAGCGAGCATCGGTTCAAGGAGGACATTGTCTCGCTGTGGGCGAGCACGCTCGTGCAGGCTTTTAGACGCCTCGTGCAGTAATTTGCGTGCGCTGTCGTTCACAGATCAATGTACCATAGGTTGCTAGACGGGGTTTTGCACCCGAATAAAAGCCATCTTTTAGAGGCATACGTGCCTCGTTGATATACAGTACCTTGGCCATCACTTGTACTTGCACACAAATGGTCGCTGCTGGGTGTCGCGTGTGTACTGACGGCGATGGATCCGCTCGTTACGCCAGGCTGTAGGGCTGCGCTTGTCTATTATAGTATACCTGGAGATGTACTGTAGATAGCAGCAACAATGACGTTGCGTCTCTCGATCACATCACGGTGGAGACCGAAAGATGACTCTTGCGCGAGATTGACCAGGGGTTTCACGATGTTGGTATGATATAAACAAGGGATAGCCTGATGCGATGGCTTCAAAGAGGATAATGTAAATATTAATATTCTCATTGGATGATCGCAAAACAGCTAGGAGCCATATAACAGATTTCTTTCAAGCCCACATCTTCTCACCAAAGACAAGCAAGGCAAGTGCAAGTGCAAGTGCAAGTGCAAGTGACTGATTCTAGACAAGGGGGCAGCCAAAAAAAAAATACTTGAAGGAGGCTGTCTTTCCCCCCCCCAACAAGCGCGTCTGGCACAAAGGTTCGACGCGTTTTCTTCGTCTTCTTTTGCGAATATTGGAATGCCAAACGGGTGACGAAACACTGCCTACTATGTACATAGTAGTCTGACGAGGGCGTTCGATTGCTGATTGGCTTACCCAAGCCCTGCAAACCCATATCACTGGCTGCGCACGATGGGCGCTAGACCTAAAGGGGTTGAACAAGGGGATTCTGCGGGAGCTGCAGCGCAGAAATGCAACGGGCCCCGGCAAAGCCTGGGTAAGCCTGGCAGCCCTGCGCGGGAAAGAGCAGGAAGGGGGGGAGCACGGGCCACCCGCAAGCACTAAGAATGCGCAGTAAAGCGAGGCAGAGGTGCCAAACCAAAGAGTGCCCTCTTCCGACCCCTGTAACGCATTACTTTGACAAGCGATTTGGGTCCCGGCATTGGGTGAGGAAATCGCCCTCTATTTTCCACTTGGATGCCTTTTAGTAAGGAAAGCAGCAGGCAAGCCCACCAAAACAGACTAGCGCCACCCGGGGGAAAAGAGAAAAAGAGACTGAGAGCAGTTGCAGCAGCAGCTCACCCTTCCCTTGCCCACTGCCCAGCCCCAAGATCAGTAGCCGGCGGCCACGGCCCCCATCCAGTCTCTTAAATAACGCGCACCCCCAGTTCTTCTCTTTTCCTCTTCTTCCGCGCTGCTGTTATTATTCCCACCCAACTTTATTTACCACGCACCCACAACTTGCATCACTTTTGTCCGTCGCGACACCAGAACCCATCAAACTAATCCGCATCTTTCTCTCCTTCAACCACTCACAAAATGACTGGACGTAAGTTGCATGTCTATTTTCCTTTGTTGCATTGCACGCAGAGCTGCATCGTTTGACGCGTCAAATTGGCAATATCTCGTCCGTCATCTGGCGCTGCATCGTGGCCATCACATCAGCAGTGCGGCGGCGGTGGTGGGGGCGGGTCACCCGTCACCCCAACGGTTAAACGCGTCTTGGTCTGGCAGCTTTTATAAGCTTCCAAGCGCGTTAAAAGACCCCCCCCTTCCATCATTGCCATGTCCGCTCGTGATGATGCCGCCTGCATTCATCAAGCTCATCATCGTCCACGTCAACCTCGCTTACTGACATGTATTCTCTCTAGGCGGCAAGGGCGGCAAGGGTCTCGGCAAGGGCGGTGCCAAGCGTCACCGCAAGATTTTGCGTGACAACATCCAGGGTATCACCAAGCCCGCCATCCGTCGTCTCGCTCGTCGTGGTGGTGTCAAGCGTATCTCTGCCAGTAAGTCTACTGCCCTTTTACGACGCCTCGTTCATCTCGGAACACGAATTTTCAATGATGTAATGCCATACTAACATGTTTTGTCCTTTGCAGTGATCTACGAGGAGACTCGCTCCGTCCTCAAGTCCTTCCTTGAGGGTGTCATTCGTGACGCCGTCACCTACACTGAGCACGCCAAGCGCAAGACTGTCACCTCCCTCGACGTTGTCTACGCCCTCAAGCGCCAGGGCCGCACCCTGTACGGTTTCGGTGGTTAAGCGTGCTCGTTTCGCTTGCCATCCTGGCTCATCATCGCCATCGCCACTTGCTTCTTTACTTGATGGAAAAGACTTCCTTCAAGTGCTTGTTTTAAATCTATGGAGTGTTTGGATGCATTGATGGGCTTTTGTGGGTTGTGTGTGCTTGGTATCTTGTTTATTTCATGATGCAGCATTCAAACACAGACGCAAAGGGGCTAGAGGTTGGATGCAATCACATCGGTACCTCCTGGTGTGATTACGGTTGATGTGTACTTTTGATGCAAGTCTAGCGGCACTTGTGGCGGATGACATTGTTGTTTTTCGGCGTTGGGGAGGGACAGTCACGGAACATTCGGAACGATAAAGCCTGGTTAGGCATGACAAGCACTTTATTGCCAGACAAGATGCCTGCGAAATACACTTTATGAACATTGGGTCACTTTTTGTTTTGGCTACGTGATGATTTGATATATTGTTTGAATGCCACCAGCGCGGTTTGATGATTGAATGAATTGGTCTGCATTTGCCAAGTGGTATTGCGCTGTCCTTAAGCTCGATCTAATGAAGCCCCTTGCTCTGCGAACCATTAAACTCCCATACGCCTGTACAATGTTAATCCAAACCTGCCCACCAACGCGTCTCTGTCTTGAAGTTATTATCCCAACCGACTGCCATTTGTCCACATCTCCTGTCGCCCGTCGCCTTGTATGTATTTCTTCTTGCCAGCCTTGTCTATAGGTATTTCTTGCCCGCCGCCACAACCCTCTGGCGAAAGATGGGACTCCTAACTTCCATATTGACCTTGTAAAAGGGACTCATAATGGCCTTGACCCAATTCTCATAGACCTCTGTAAAGAAGTTCTTGATGGCCTCTTCTGTCGCGGCACTCGTAGGGTTCGCCGCTATCGACGTCGACGAGCGCGAACCACTCCCTCCCAGCCCAGTGCCCGTGCCGGACATGATGGATGAGGACGAGGAGCCGGCCGCGCCCACACTAGAGCCGGCCGGTTGGTGCAGCAGCAGGAACTTTACGTTTGCGCCTGTAATGAAGCAGGAAATGTAGTTGTTGAAGAACTTGTCAACGACCTTGAGGTACATCTGGCCGCCGACATTGCTGGCGGACGAGCTGGATATGGACGTGGACGAGGCGGAGAAGGAGGACGACGACGAGGCAGAAGAGGGGACCACGCCGGTCCACTGGACTTCTTGGACGACGTCGAGAGCGGAATGGAGGATAAATTGGTTGAGGTGGCGGGCTTGGTCGGTGAAGCGGCTCAGGCCGTCGCCGCCTTGTTTGGAGGTGCCGAATTCGTGTTCGAAGAGGGGGTTGTCGAGGGTGCCGATTATGGCGAAGTAGTAGGACATGGTTCTTTTTCCTTTTTTTAGGGGAGAGAGAGAGAGAAAGACAGAAGGGGGGGGGGAGAGAAGGGGAGTTTGCGTAAGTAGGTGGGTTGAAGAGAGAGAGAAAAAAAAAGAAGGGAGAGGTTTAACGATCGATCATGGAGTTGGGAATCGTTGAGTGGACAATCGTGTATGGTTATCGATTTGCTTGTCGCGGTATTGCGATGGCGGTTGGGGTTGCTGTGCGCTGGTGAGTAGCACCGTTGCTTGTGATGCGGCTCTCGTCGAGAGCGGGCCCAGGGTGCTCTGTAGGCTGGGCTAATAGCATGTACTACATAGTATGGTATCATGCACCTATGAGCGCTACTATGCAGCTAGACTTGCTGGATAAGCTGGGGGCCAGTTAGCTACAGGATTAAAGTACCAATGTACCC
Organism: Coniella vitis; assembly: GCA_011317545.1. NCBI lineage: Eukaryota > Fungi > Ascomycota > Sordariomycetes > Diaporthales > Schizoparmaceae > Coniella > Coniella vitis. The sequence goes on from WUJK01000008.1 coordinate 1,994,951, forward strand.
CGCGGCCGGCCCAGCAGAGTGGAAACCAGCCGAGAAACCGCGCCCGCGGCCGGCTACGCTATGTACTGGCTAGCCTTTCCATGGAACATTTTCGAGAAAAGCAACCTCGCATCCCATACGACCGACCCTCAGCTACCAATCCCCCTTCCCCCCCCCCCCTTCGCGCGCGCGCCCTTCCATAACGACGACAAAAGAGCCGTCCCGTCGTATCTCGGAATCGTCGACCAGACGCACCCTCCGACACCGCAGAAATACAAAACACACACAGAAACACACACAAAAATGTTCGGCCCCTTCCGAGTGACGAACCCGCTCAATGGCGGTCTTCTTTGGAAGATTCCCTGGCGGCTGTCCAAGTTCCAAAAGCGACGACACAGGTTGCGCCTGCGGCACGTGGATGGAGTGGTGGCGACGCTAGACCAGGCGCTGGCCAAGACGGGCCAGACGCTGCCGGCTGTGGAGCGGTGGAAGGCCGAGATGCCCAAGGAGGAGGAGATGTTGCCCAAGGACAAGTATACGATTTTCGATCGCAAGGAGAAGAGGTATCGCAAGGGAATACATAGTAGGTCCTTCTTGTTGTTGTTTTGTTTTGCCCTTCGGCGTGATCAAGGAGGGGCTTCATTGCTAATGGTTGTTTTTTTTGCTTCGCAGAGCTGCCAAAGTGGACGAGAGTGTCCCAGAGACTGAACCCTCCTGGATACTAGACGCCTTCTGGTGGGAGGTGGAGGATCTGGGGGCGAGTTACGGCCATCGTATGTCAGACGCGCTGGGCATGAAACACGGCGAGAATGTACAAAGGCAGGGCATGCAAGGAGCCAGCGGGTACCGTGATCACTGGACCAATCTCTTCTCTTGCTCGGACAATGCGCCACATTTGGGAGAGCATCTATGAAATAGTGCATAGGAGGCAAGAGTGTAAGTCTACACGGCACATTATGCGGCAACGTCGCTCTTCGAGATACCTGGACACTGTCACAAAGGTTGTACTTTGTACACTGGGGAAAGAACAACAAAATACCCAAACTTCCCATGTCATGAATTAAAGAGCTCGTTCATGGAGACCAAAAGAAATTCATTGATATTTTCCCGCGACCAATACCGTAACGCCTCGAGCTTCCTGATGCTGCGGCATAAGGCAATTCCATGGGCTCTATGATCCATCCGTTGCACCCTGCAACCAGAGCTATAGCAGTAATTTGGCTCTCCAGACTGTGCCCATGACTGGACATGGACGTCATGTTGAAATCTCAAATGACTGTTCCCAGAGACATTGACATCTCTTCATCTGTATCTGTCCTCGTCATCGTCCCTATACCGTGACCTAGATCGTCATATCGTTAGTTAAGAGGTTGTACAAGGAATGGCGCAAGGGCTCAAGTCTCAACAGCTCGAAAAAGGAGCAGAAATGCTGACCTGCGCTCATCTTGAAGTGCTCTACCCAGCCCACCTCTACCCTCATCAAAGTCTTCGCGGTATTCATCTCTAACTTGTCCTCCCGACTTGCCGCGGCCATACTGCCGGCCCTCCTCGAAACCAGGATCCAGATCTGTACGAATGATTCGCTCGTCCAGCTTGGTGCCGCCGATATACTTCATGCAGTCGAGGGCGTCCTGGTGCGTGAAGTATTCGACAAAGCAGAAGCCGCAGGGTGTCTTGTTGAAACGGTCCAGTCCCATTATGAGCCGCTTGATCTCGCCGCACTTGCTGAACAGTTCGTAGACTTGCTCCTCTGTGGTGAAAAAGGAAAGGTTACCGACGTAGAGCGTAGTCGAATTGGCGAGAGGGTCCTCGGGCGGCTGTGCAGGCTCGGCGGGCGCGTCATTGTTGTCGCCATCACGCTGGTCGCGGTCGTTGCGACGGCGCTTGTTGAACTGGGGGTGATGGTCAGTAGAGAGCGGACGACTATCGAATCATGAGGGAATCCGCGCCGGGGGGGGGGTTGGGTTGTGTACTCTGCTGCTATAGTAGGCGCTTGGCCGGTCGAGGCGATCGACTGTGCTTCGTTCTTCTGGCCTCATGTTTGTGGTTGTTGTGGGTGTGGCTCTTGCACGTGAATGGTGATCGTGCAAAAGTACAACAGATAGATGCCTCTGTTGGTTACTGTGCCTCTGTTCCTCGGGCGATGAGGTACGCTGGACTTGGCTGGGGTAGCGCTGCAAAGTGGGGCTCGCCCACTGTCGCACAGCACGCGACTGGGGAGCTACCCAACGCGCTAGGGACTTGCTTCTCTGAGCTTCTTGCTTCCCTGTACAGTCCGGCTCATAATAACCTTTCCCCTGCCGCCTACTTTTTTGTGTGTGTGTGTTTGCGACCAGGCCGCTCCTCGATCGCCCCAACTCGCAGACTTGCTCGCCTTTTGCCCCTCCACCGCGCACCACCTTGCGCCTGTCTTCGTATTGAGCTTCAACCACGCGGTCCATGCGACGATCGCGGGCGCGCATTCTGGCTCTACCTTGTTAGCAGCGGCAAAACCCACTTTCGAGCATTACAGCCTGCTCTATCGCGACAATGGCCAAAGTCACAGCCTACACCCCGGCCTGGCTGAGCAGACCAGCGCCTGGCCACAAGCTCTTCCAGCCGTCCCAAGAAGATCTCAGCGCGTCCTTGTTGCACAAATCAAAGTCTAGGCCGGGTCCGCGGCGCACCATTGCCCGGCGAGGAACAGAGGTTTTTGTTGCCGTTGGCCGAGAGATACGATGGGGCGATTTGGTCTATCTGAAAGACTCCTGGACAGCCAAGGCGGCCAGCAGCACGCGCATCAAGAAGGAAGACCCCGACGGCAACTTTCATGACTACGATCAGGTGCAGCCGAGCATCGAGGGTGGCGAGGGGCAAGACAGCGACGGCTTTCGGGTAGGTGGTCACGCTACCCGGCGTTCAGAGTTGACGCGCGCTCAGAGAGTCGTCCTCGGCGTGCTAACAGCCAGTACAGGTCATCAGGGCGCCCGTTGCCGACGAAATTCGACAGCTTGTCCTATCTCCAAACTCGGACTACCTCGCGGTCCTCACCACGCATACTGTGCACATCTGCGTGCTCCCAAAATCGTCACTCCTGACAGATGCCGAGCCTTTGAAACCGAGATTCTTCACCCTTGGACCGACGACGCATGTTACCACGAAATCCGCTGTCAGTTCAGCATCCTGGCACCCGCTGGGCGTCCATGGCACCTCGCTTGTCACGGTCACGGAGGATGCTGTTGTTCGGCTGTGGGAATTGTCGACGTCGGATCGATGGTCCTTTGACGCGCCAACCCTGACCATTGATCTGAAGAAGTTGGCGGATGGCACAGCTGTGGACCAGGACTTCTCGGCTTCCACAGGAACCAACCGTGCTTTCTCGGCAGACATATTCGACATGGAGGTTGCTGCCGCCGCTTTTGCAGCTCGTGGCTCCGGTCTGTGGTCCTCCATGACCCTGTACATTGCGATGAGAGGCGGCGACGTGTACGCCCTGTGCCCGCTTCTTCCGCAGCTATGGTCTCCTCCGCCCAACCTCATTTCTTCTTTGTCGGTCTCCATTGTGGCCAAGGCAGCAGCAACTGAAGACAGTTCAGAGTACTCTGCGCAGGATAAGCTCCTCGCGCAGCAGCAACTGGACTGGATGGCAGAGCTCGATGCACAGGAGCCACGAATCATACAGGATACTGTAGCCGACGCGCCTATTGAGGTCTACCAGCGACCGACTCGGCCTGGCATGATTCCACGACTGCAGGGCCCGTTTGAGCTCTTATCGGCTCCTGACGAAGACCAGCAAGATGAAATGGACATGGAGCTTTCGGACATCTATGTCATTGGCAGGAAGATGGAGACGGAAGAGCTCATGGGCGACGAGGAGGAGGAGGCGGTCTTGGACGCGGACGAGAACGAACGCCAAGGCCTGTCCCTGACGCTCATCTGCCTCTTGTCCACGAGTGGGCTGGTGAGGATATGCTTGGACCTGGATGGCGTGGAGGCGAGGTGGCTGCCTCCCAGGGCCAAGTCCAAAGCCGCCACGCTTGCCACTGCCTTTGAGTCGCCCTCCTTGTTGACGTTTGAAACCCTGGACACGATCCCGCCTTTTGACGTGACGCCAGATTCCTGGCCTACGTTCAGCGACGACGCCCTTTCGCGATACTCATTCTTTGTCACGCATAACGCTAGCATCACTCAAGTGTCTCTTGCGCCCTGGGTCTTCCGGCTGGAGAGCGAATTGGAGGCCGAGGCGCCAGCTGGCTCGGATCTGAGGGTCAATCTTATTGCGCAGGCCAGGTCCGAGGTCGATCGGGTCTACGTGGAGTCGAGCCCCCAGAGTGTTCTCGCTGCCTGCATTGCAATCCGCGACCCGGATCTGGGCTACTTCCTCCTCTCAGCGACCCTGTCTGACCCGGTTGCTCTCATCTTTGAGCCTCCGCAAGACGACACGCCAGTCAACATCAAGGCGTCGCCCTCCCCGAACCCTTTGCTTGAACCTACGCCCGACCGCAAACCTGCTCTGGAACTCTACTACACGCCCCGACCTGTCTTCCAGCCCCCAGCAGCCTTTGACCTGCCTTCCGAACTACCGAAGCTACGCCAGGCCGTGCTCACTGGTCAGCATAGAGCGCTCATGGGACAGGAGGTTCGCTTGTCACCCGTGACGCTCAAGATTTTCTCCAACGCACACCAAATCCTCAGTGCCGAGACCGGACGGTTGAATGAGGCTGTGTCCGAGGTTTTCCGCCGATGTGACCTGCTAAAGATGGAGCTGAGAGAGCAAATCAGCAAAGCAAACGAGCTCAAACTGCGGGTTGATCACATTGCGGGCGGCAACGGCAACGCGTCTGACGAGGTACGCCTGACTGGAGCGTTGGCCGAGCGACGGAAGAAGCAGGATGAGCTGGTCCAGCGCTTTGAGACCCTGAAGAAGAAGGTGCAGCAAAACATCAGCCGGCCTCTCAGCGACAAGGAGAAGACATTTGTGGACGAAGTCCAGAAGTACCACCACACAGTGACCGGAGAGGACGACGGCACTGCATCAGAAGAGCCAAAAGCAAGCACAGCCAAATCACCGTCGCAGTCACTCGCGAAGCGACTTGCAGAAATCAAGAGACTCAAAGAAGAACTAGCCGGACAAGTGTCCGAGACGCAGCACAAGGACGATTTGGCGAGCACAGGCCCTGGACAGAGCCCCAGCCTGTCCGTGTCGGGTCTCAAGATACCGGCAGAGATTCGCAAGGCCAAACTCGCGCAGGTTATGAGCCTGCTCGACAGGGAGAATGAGCTAGTGGATGCTCTCCAAGACAGACTGGAACGGTTGACGGTTGGATGAGGCTACCGACACTGGCCGCGGAGCGCTGAGTTGGGGGAAATTGAAATAGGCTCCGGCTAGACACGGAAAAGAAGGAGGCGGTACGAGATCAACCAATGACACTGGGGTGCCGTGGTAGATCATTGATCACGCGCAGGTTTTTTTTTCGAGAGGTCAGATTTTGCCCTTCCCGTTGCGTCTGAACGTTAGACTGTTAAAGCCGCGGCCAAAGTCTCACCTAGGATTCGATCTATGCCCCATTACGCAATGATAGAAGCAGCACGGTCTTCTTGGTGTCGGAAGACATGCGCATCGTGTGCATCGCTCGCACGCAGGGCACTTTTTCGATCGGCAACCCTACTTGGGCGCGAATTCCAACCATTGGAGTGAGACAGGCTCTAGACAGGATTGTTATGCAGCAGCGTCCATGAAACATGCAGAATCGTGATGGCGATTTTTTGATAATCTTCTTTGTGTGTGGGCAAGACAGGAGAGCAGACGGAGAGTCCATCTTTTGACATATGCCTGACGGGGTTGCAAATGGCTTCCGGACTTGACTTTTTCCCACGCAACACAGGCACAGTCGCAGCACAAACAATGTTTGAGCAGGGTGTGAACCGGCGCACCCAAGCTGTAGTTTGTCCTCGCTGCTGGATCAGCTTCACCGCCTCTGCGGCTGAAGAGGCGCATCTACTCAATGTTCATACATGCATTGCGCAGCGGTGATAGCAAGTCCGGCAAAGAGCCCGACTGCCCAGCGTCGGTTGGTCTGCATGAACAGGTCAAAAGCAGCTCTCTGTGCGCCGCAGGTTGTGGTTTCTTTCTTCCTTCGTTTGTCCGTCCGTCCATCCGTCCGTCCGGCTATTGTGCACTAATTTCCTCCTTCACTCGATTCGCAAACAGCCTTTGGTCCTCCTCCGTGACTGGTCACTTGCACAGCCTATGTAAGCTCTAGCGTTGCACAAAGAATGGCGGTCTCACCATGAGTCGAGATGTGACGAGGCGGGCGACTTCTTCTGGCCCACCACCGCCAGCCTTGCACACCTCTCTCTGCCTTGGTCTCGCTGCGTTTCAGTGGACATCTTCTTTGCTTTGCGTCTTTGTCCACGACTCTGGGTCTAGATCTTCTGTTCTGCTTGGGCTTTTTTCAGCTGCGGAGGCTCGGGTGTTGGATCCGTCTGTCTATTCTTATTCTGTCTTTGGCTGGGAGATTTGAAGGCGTGAGTGTGTCGACAGTGCACGCCATATAAGGCGCACTCGTCCCTGACGTGGATGCGAACTGCCTTTTTCGAATCAGAGACTCTCGTCTTGTTTGCTCTGGGCGTCTTCTGAATTCTCTCCTCTGTTTCTTCCTCAATGACCCTTTTTGCGGTCTTTGCGCAGCGTAACCCGTGTTGATTCCAGCTTCACCTTGGCGTCCAACATGGCGACACCACCAGGAGTCCAGTCTGCTATAAGAGGAAGCGGGAATGGTCACGAAGCCATCCAAGGACTCCGGGAGCAAATCATTGGTGAGTTTCCTTGCACAATTTGGCATGGCCCAGACTCGTCCATTCTTTTTTATATTTTTTTTTTCAAGTGAAGAAAAGAAAAGACAAAAGCAGAGCCAAGCAAGCCAATTTGGCCAGGCCATAAAAGTCTACACAGAATCCCAATTCGCAAGTACATGCATGGACTTTTAACAAATACTTATCTTTGCCTCTTCTTCCTCGCCAGAAAATGCCCAGTTCCTAGCACCGCCCAATGCCACCACCAGCGTCATCCTAAGCCGCAAGCCCACCGCCGCCGGAGGAACCTACACGGCCATCATCCTCTTGCGTGCACACGGCTCCTCCTTTCGTGCAGCGCTGCTGCAGTCCGATCGCTGCGCGACGCCCGTCTGCGCTCTCGAGCAGCTCCTCATACGGTCTGCGGACGCGGTGCAGGCGTATGTGTCTCGGCATGGGTACAGGAGACTTTTGGGAACTCATTGTGGCGGTTATGGTGGAGATGGCGAGGGTTGCGAGGGCAATGTCTCGGAGGAGGCTGTGAGCGAGGTGGTCTCCCTGTCCTCTGCTGGGGATGGTGCGAAAGCACAGCGCGCACTGGGTGATCAGAGTCGAGGTGGTCAAGAGCAGGAGGACCAGGCACAACGACGACTAGCAGATTCGAGTCTGACGCTTGATGAGGAGGAGGAGGAGTACGAAGAGTATGATGAGGACGAGTCTGCGTACGGGTCCATCAGCGAAGATGAAATCGACTACGCTGCGCACGTGGCTGCCGAGGATGCCCGATTTTTTGAAAGCCAAAGAGAGGACGATGACGACGACGCCGTTGCTGCCAATGGCCCGTCGTGGTGCTGCCACGCGTGTGAATCTGGTCAGAGAAAGACTGCTGCTGCTGCTGCCCAGACGCAAGAGTATGTCTATGAGAACTGGGGCCGTGCCAGTGGCAACCAACGACAGCCTGCGGGTGGTAAATCTCGGGCGGCCACCGCTCCTAGCAACACCTATGCTCCCCGTGGTCATGCTGGTCCAGCATATACGGAAGAGCAGCAGCAGCAGCCGCCGCCAACTACACCGCCAATCGCGAACACGGTGAGAAACCAGACCACTGTGGGGGGCTATCAGGATACGAATGGGTTTACAGCTGGGCAGCAGCAATACCAGCAGCCACCTTCTGCTGTTCTCCCCGCGGTCAAGCTCCCACCCTCAGCATTTATGCACCATGGACCAGCAGCAGCAGCAGCGGCGGCGGCGGCGGCGGCGGCGGCTGGTGCAGTGATGAACGCACAAAGGGCGGCCATGATGCCTTCGTCTCTTGCTTCTGCTCGCAACACGGGTTCTTCTCCAGCTGGAACACCAGTTGGCACTACTCGTACTTCTCCTGCGGTAGCGAACCAACTCCCTCCTGTGCAAGCCTCTGTGCCTCCGCCTCCGTCTTTCCGCGTGCAGACGGCAGTGGCCTCTTCGCAAGCGGGGTTTGGATCCTCGCCGGGCTCAACTACATCGACTTTGTCAGCTGGAACGCTGCTTCCCACGCCTACGTCGTCGTCCTCCGCGTCGTCACCAGCTTCTCTTCACTCTCTCCTCCCCTCAACGCCTGCTCCTCTTCCGCTACCACCTCCTTCTCCTATTGCTGCTGCTGCTGCTGCTGCTGCGCCGTCCAACCCACCAGCGACGACGGGGGCGAAAAGGGCAGCGCCAGCGGTAAACAAGAAGATTGACTACCGTCTCATCATCAAGATGCACAATATGACACGCCGAGGGCCATCCGACACGCACAGCACCACAACCACAAGCACAGCCACAGCCACAGGCACAGCCACAGGCCCCAACACAGTCCAATACCGCCTCATGGCCCACGGGGTCCCCACCCGCGCCGAGATGCGCAGCGTCGCGCTGCGGTACGTTTCGGATCTTTTTGAGCTCGTCTTGGTGCCCTCCTCCCCCTATTCGCCACCGGGGGTGGCGTCCACCGTGTTGGTTGGTGGTCATGGTGGTGTGGTGGGCCAGACTGCTCCGTATCGCGATACCAATGTTCTTGGCAATATTGGCACGTTGATCTCCGGCACGGACCTTTATAGCAGCAGCGTTTCCAACACTGCTATTACTACTACTACTACTACTGCTGCTGCTGCTGCTGCTGCGGGTGTGGGAGGAGGAGGAGGAGGAGGAGGAGGAGGCTCGACATACCACCTAGGCGGCAGTGAGAGTGAAGGCACAGTGTCGCTCATCCACACCGTGGTGAGCAGGGTGAGTTTTACGGTGGATGCTGGGCTGGGGACGCAGGAGGTGTATGACTTGGCAAAGTGTGAAGAGGACGATTTCGGATGGTTGTGTGAGAGTATGGCGAAGCGTGTTGCTGGTTGTGGTGGTGGTGGGGCGCGTCGAAATGCGGTGTCTGCGGGCGAGAGGGAGAGGGAGAGGGATGGACCGTGGGCGTTGCCGCTTTTCGAGGTTGTCTGTTCGAGGCTGTGGGCGTAAAATTGGGGAGGGGGGGGCTTCTTTGGGTCGGGGGATCAGGATGACGAACAGAAACTGTTGGGTGATGGCGCACGGCGATGACATCTACGGTCGGCATGTAATCACCCCCTTTTGGGGCCCTCATTGCACCCATATTTTCAACCTGCTCTGTTTTTAACACCACAATACAAATTCCATCCACAGCCAGATAGTTTCATTCTGTACTTACCACCTACCACGTGACAGCCTTCATTCAAGCCATCCCAACCGCTCGCTCAGCTCTCATCTCATCTCGTCTTTATCTGGGCCCAGCACTCACACCTGATCTAAGCGATGCACAACAACCTGACAATTCAATCGACCCCCAATATAAACTACATGGCAGGTAAGTAGCATCATTCAAATTACGAATAAAGCAAACTGAAACAAAATTAAATGAAAAATAAATTTGTTAAACCCCCCCCCCGTTGGAGCGGATGGATCAATCAATCATCTTTGTCCAAACAAATGTCTATTTGATTCTTGCAAAACCCAACAACGCCATTTGGATGCTGTCATTTTCTCTTTATATAAAACAACCTTCGGGGGGAGTTTTGCTTCACTTCTTTCCCTCTGTCCTCGAGCAAAGCACATCCTCTCTGGCGCTCCCTCCTTCTTTTTCTGCGTCTCCTTCTCCTTCTCTCTCTCTCTCTCGCGCGCGCGCGCGCTCGTGTGAGATGGTTAAGTGGCTGTCTGCTTGCTTGGGTGAAAACAAAGTAATGACGTTGACAATGATGGTGATAAATCCTAATTCCGCTTGCTCTACCCACCCCTACTTCATCCCATATAGTCTCTTCGTGGTCCCATTCCACCTTATTATTATACTTTCCAAAATCCAGGACATCATGGTTCGTAAGGGCTCTAGTAGATGCCCTGTGTCCTAAATTGAAAAGTGTCATATCTACAAGAAAAGAAGCGGTCAGGTCAGCACATACCGTTGACGAGTAAATCACAAGGGGCCTCTTTCCCCACCGTCTTTTCATGTAAAAGCGACAGCGTAAAAGCCCTTGGAACAAGAATACAAGACAACAAAGAATGGGAAAACATACAGTCGAGTGTAATAACTCCCTATAGACTTCCCAATCAGGTCCGTCTCAACAAACTGCTCGGCATTCTCGGGACTCAGCTGTGGCTGGAACCGCTGCCGCAGAGTGAGCTGCACAGACGATACGCCGGCCGCAAAGCACGGCATCGTCGAGTCCTTGCCCATCATGGTGACGAGGTCGACAATGTTGTCAGCCGATTTTCGTAATGCTGGATGGTTGCATTGTTAGCTTTGTGGGTTTTCTTCTCACCGTTTTGCTTCACGACAAAACGATGCTAATGAACAGGGGGAAGAAAAAAAAAAGGGAGAGATAAGAAGGAGAACTCGAGAAAGGACAAAAAGAAACAGAAAAAGAAAGACAAGATACATACCTGAGAAAGCCTGCTTGCATAATCTTTTGAAATCCTCCCACTCGGGTGATCCAATGCCGCCCAACACCTCCACATACTCGTGCGTAAGTTTGAATGGCGCCGCTTCAAATGCAACACTGCCCGGCGAATTCGACAACATGAACCCAAAATCGATATGGACGATATGGCCCTCGTTGTCAATCAGGATGTTTCCGTTGTGCCGGTCCTTGAGCTGCAGGACATAGGAAATGATGCTATACGCCGCAAGGGATCTCTTGAACGCATCCACACCGGCCTTGTATGCATCCGTGTCGGTGTCGCCAAACGCCTTGACAAAGTGGTCCTTGAGGGTCGCGATGCGTCGCCTGGGGTTCTGTCCTGATTCAACAGAGGCAAGCGTCAGGCTTCGCTTGATAGAGTGCAAAGAGACGCCATTCGTGATGGTCTCTATGAGACCCGACGACTCGCCCGTCACGAGGATCCGCATCACCTTCACCCACACACCGACCTCGGCATCGATCCAGATGCGGTTGCAGACGTCAATGAGCTGGCAAGCAAAGGCCTCTTGGCGGAGGTCCGATCCCGTCTTGACAATGACACTGACGAGATCCCAGTTCTTCATCCAGCCGTAAGGCGACGAGCGCCGTATGCGTTCTTTCTTGGCCTCCCAGGCTTCGCCAAACACGGCGGCGCTGGGATCGTCGCGGTCGCTCTTGCGCTGCAGGCCGCCTGTTTTGAAGTCATTTTCCATGCGTTCGACGCCTGCACTTGCGTTGATCGCCGGGTCGAGGTTGGTGTCTTCGTCAAGATCTGTGGTCGTGGCAATGTTTTGGGCCTGCGTTTTGGCCATGATTTGATCAAAGGTTGGTCCCTGCCCATCGTCCACGTCAAAGTTTTGCTCCTCCAGCTTTTGCATGCTGGCAATGATCTTGGCTTGGATGGCGGCTACTTCTCCCTTGGGCCGCTTGCCAGAGGTGGCTTCCAGCTGGGCGAGCATTTGTGAGGCGGTGCGCATGTGAATGGCGAGTGCTGAGAAGTCGGGCTGGTCGACCGAGGTCTTGCTTGGCGCAGCGGTAATGGTCATTTTGCGCAGCGACCGACCGCTCGGGCTACTAGAGCGCGAAGTCGAGGCCGCCGAGGTCCTGGGCGTCACGAGCTCAGATGTCGTAGAAGTAGTTGGAGTCAGGCTGGGCTGGCGCTGCGGGGTTGGTTTCTTTTCTGCCACTGTCTTGTCGGACAGGTTGCTATCGACCGGTCTCAGCTGCGGTGAGTTGGCCAGATCGCCTGAGCTGGGCTCAAAGACACTATCGATGCTGTGCTCAGCAGTGGGCTCCGGACTCCGCGCGGCTGCTGGCGCTCTTGCGGACTCGGACAAGTCAAATATACGCCTTGAGCCGTGCTCCAGTAGTTGAGGTAATAGTTTCCGATTATCCGAGGATTCGGGATCAAATGTAAAGTCATCGCGTAGGATTTCCACCATGAGCAAATAGGGTACCTTTTCTGCGCTGTTAAGGACAGTTGCTTCGGCAGGGTTCAAACGGACGATGCGGTGGTGCTTGCTCCTAGCTGGGGAGCCGTCTGTCAATGTAGGAGGGCAGATAAAGGGTATGTCGACTAATACCATGGCATCGGTCAAATCTTGGGCGAGCATGCCCAGTTCACCACGCAGAGCACTGAGCCGAGCTGCCTTGGGCACCATGACCAGCCGGTTCGAAATGTCCTCCAGGGCACTCAAGAACTGCGTCTGGCAGCGGAAGTAGTTTGAGCGTAGTATCTTGGCGCGCTGAATTGCGCTCATGTCGGCCTGGCTCATGGATGATTTGGCATGGTGAGAGTGCCTCCTTCCCAGGCTAGACGTCTCGGGCGACCGCCCGCCTGGCTTGATGCCGGCAGACTGCGGAGTAGGCGGTCGAGGAGGTAAGGGCGACTTGAGGTCGGGTAGAGGCAGTGATGAAGTGCTGAGTCTGGCATCGACAGCTCCCAAGTCGAGATGCTTTGGCAGCCGTTTTGCGGTTGGTGTTTCCCGCATGGGGGAGGTTACGGTAGAGCCCGAGGAAGATGTCGGTCGAGAAGGCGGTAGATTGGACCTTCGCGGAGACTCCACGTGCGGCGACTGATTGGGGTCTGGCGAGCCCCGCGGGTCTGGGGCGCTCGTTACACGCCCGGTATCTCTGATTGCGCGCCGCGGCCTGTTGGCACCAGCAGCCGACACGGTATGCGCCCTGGTAATCTTTGGCTGGTTTGTGGCTTCTGTCAGGGCCGTGTTGTCGATAGGTTGCGGTCTTCGGGCCTGCGACACAGCCATGGGCCCGATGGCGCGAGCAAGGCCTGGGACGGCCACACTGGCCAGCACGAAGCTGGCCAGGATGGTGACTGGCAACGTGTTTTCCTTGATCTTCTCATGCCTGACCGCCTCACCCAAGCCAAAAACGACATGCTGGACCTTATTGTATACTCTCCGGCACGTTCTAAAGGCCTCGGACTGGGGATTCGAAGCAAGGTCGTGAACATAGCTCTGGAACAGCCAGTAGGTCTGTGTTTGGTGAGAAGCAAGGCATTAGCAGAATGCTTGGCGGGCATTTGAAATGGGCACCAGTTTCTGATGGGCTATTTGCATACCAGCAGCGCACCAGTGACAGACTCTTCACACAGATCCAGTATAAACTCCTCCAAGGCCATAGACTCATTGTCGATGCTGACAATCAGGTGGCATAATTGCGGCACTACACACACAAGACATATCTTTTGTCAGCGCCATGAAGCCATTTAATTTATAATAGTCTGAGAGGCCTCGGGAGGGATTGAGTCGCACAGAAGAATTCGATTTCCTCGTAAGGAAATTGGCGGAGCTTGGAACATAGTATATGGTGTATTCCCACATGGTCGGCGTAACGACTGCGCGGCCCGCCAAAAAGTGCCAGGTTAGCAAGCAGCGAATCAAGTCCGAAGCTGACGAGAAGCAGGTGGGAGACGCAACAGTGACGTACGTGAGGTAAAACACCGGGAGAAAGGGGTTCTGGTTGAAGACGTCCGAGTCAATGAACCGCTGCAGCAGATCCCACGACATTGGTGCTTGCGGGCGGGCTGTCCACAGGCAGCAGACGGCGGAGAGGTGCAAGAAGAAGACGAGGGTCGAGAAGAAGAGAGATTGGCGGGTGAAGGCTGAGAATCAGGTCAGGTCACCGCCCAGAGGCGCACAGGACTGTCGAGGCTGTGGATGGACGAGGATCGAGCAAGGCGCGCGCAGCAGAGGCAGGAAAGGAGCGACGACGGGAGAGCAACAAGCCGCGAGCGCGGAGGGCTTCATATGTTTCCGACATGAAAGTATGGCAGGAGGACCAGGTGGTTGCTCATGGCTGGCAGGTCAGCATCGCAGGTGCAGAGACAACGGGTCGTGGGCATCCGCTCGAATGGCAGGGACCGGCAATTCGGGGCGGCGGCAGATTGGTCGACGATGGAGCTGTGTTTGGGTTGGGGACGATGTCGAGAGTTCCTGATCTGTCCTCGGGAGCAAGGCAATGGGGAACGACGTTGTATTTGGCTTAGTGAGCTGGAGCGAGAGCTCACCTCACCTGGGGGGGGGCTTGCTCTGGGTCTTGCGGCTTGGCAGCACGGTACGGTACGGTACGGTGCCGTGCGGTACGATGGTTAGCAGGGTAGCACGTTGGCTAGCACCTGTGGCTGGCATTGTGTGCCACTAACAGCGCTACAAGTACCGCACTGTTTTGTTTTTGGTGGATAGGGGCGGCGCAGGGCTGTCATTTGTAAGATGGTGCACTGGGACTAGCGTTCAGAGACGGCTGCCCCACTGTGACGGATCCTCAAGTGGTGCAATGTACTTACTCTAGGGCTGGACTGACCCCCCCTGAGCCGCCTGAAGCCTTCAGCGCCACAGGCAGAGACACTGGATCTTTTCCGGTTATTGGAATCCCCCTTTTGATTTGTGGTTTCAAGCGTGCAGTCCAGAACGTTGGGCTTGCAAATAACACCCTGACACCCGTTGGGTTACAAGCCAAGAAGACTTTCTGATGGTCGATCATAATCCAAGCCTGGATGGACCCTTGCTGGGGCTGCCAACCACTTGGGAAAGCATGGCACAGAAGTATATTGTAACAATTATTCAGCAATAACGCACCTCAATACCTTGGGGTATGGTAATTGTGTTTTCCATTGCATCACAGTAATGACTTGATTGCTCTACTGGGTATCGTACGCCAAACCCTCCATCTCTTTGTCGGCTTCTCTTGATTACTCTTTTTCTTCTTCTCCAGCACCCCCAAAACAAGACACCTGGGCAGTCAATTTGCCCCCTTACGTAGCCTTCTTCTTCCTGCCGCCTCTTCTCTTCTTGGGCTGGTCCGAGTCCTCTTCCGAGTCGCTCTCAGCCTTGGCCTTGCCCTTGCCACCTGCTCCTTCCTTGTCTGGGTCGACCTTGCTCACAATATCTCTCAGGAAGTCCCACTGGTCATCATTCTCCACCACCTGCTTAAGCATGGCAGGAGTGACACGCTTGGAGCTCTTGTCTCGGGCCACCTCTGCGCTTTTGGACACCAGCTGAATCATGAACAGTTCCAGAGCCTTGCCGACAGCAATGGGTGTCTGCTGAGCCACCTTGCCCACCTCCTCATCCGCCTGCATGATGCGCTTGATGCGGGCCGTGGGGAATTTGGTTCGCACCGGAGAAGGGTCGATGGCTGCTGGTGCCTCGAAGGTGGTGGTGGTAGCTGCTGCTGAACGCCGAGGAGGCATCTTGGTGTCTTCTGAATGCTCTGTTTTGACTGAGTGCTTGGTGTCTGGTTCCTCTGGCTTGATGAAGCCTTGCTGCTGTGGGTAAGAGGACTGCGTATGTCCTCCTGGAGTAAAAGCAGCAGCTGGCTGTGCTGGTGGTGGTGGTGGTGGCGGCTGCTGCTGCTGCTGCTGCTGCTGCTGCTGAGGAGGGGATGAAATTGCTGGTGGGTAGTATGATGGCTGTGCCTGGTGATGCTGTGCGATTGGTTCGCTGGCTGCTGCTGTCGTGGTCGCTGGTTGAATTTGGGGCTGAGGCGGATGTTGAGGCTGGTATGGAGGTGGTGAGTGCACGACTGCTGTCTGCGGCGCGGGCGGCTGTTGCTGGTATTGGGGAGGTGGGAAGCGCGTCGACGCGTAGGGCGGAGTAGTGGTTGTGTTCAAGGACTGGTAAGGGTAGAAGGCGCCAAACTCAGTTGGGCTCTGGACGTGGGCCGAATACGAATAGGAACGAGCGTGGCTGTATGGATCGTCCTGGGCTGCCTGGGCTGCCTGGTACCAGTTTTGGGTGGGTGACGGTGGGTTGACGTGCAGAGGATGGTGAGACTGCTGCGGCTGGGTTGGTTGTTGCGCAGAGTGAGGGTAGGAAAAAGAAGAGTGCAACGAGTGTGAGTGTGAGTGTGAGTGTGAGTGTGAATGCGAGTGCGAGTGTGGTTGGTGAGATGGATGAGATTGATGAGGTTGAGGTTGAGGTTGGGATTGAGGCTGGTGAGGCTGATAGGGCAGCTGTGGCTGGTGTTGGTAGAATTGCTGTTGGTGGTTGTGTTGAAGCTGCTGATACTGCTGGTGTTGTTGCTCTGCACCGCCAAAGAAGTTGAGGTCGGGGGATTTAGGGCGGTAATCGTCTGCAGACATGCTGGCTAGACTGGCTGACTGGCTGACTGGCTGGACACGCTCTCTTTTTGAGTTGGGGGGGGGGTGAGGGGTCGGAAGGGGGCCCTCCAGGAGAAAAAAAAAAAAAACCCAAACGGACTGCTCTCTGTACTGTACAAGACAGTGAATCTTATACTTTTTTGTGGGGGCCAAGTTAGTGGACTGGGCTGCTGGGGCTGCTGGGGCTGCCTGTGTAGCAGTGGCTGGCAGTTGCTCTCAGTGGCAGGAAAGTGCACCTTAGACAGTCAAGACAGTGCAGCTAGGGCTGGCCGCGGTTGCAAGCCGGCCGCAACGCCAATGGAGGGGCAACTTGTAACCCCACCTGCGCGGGGTTGATTGCTGGCTGCTGTTCGGGTGCTCTGCTTGCTCTGCTTGCTTGCTTGCTTGCTTGCTTGTTTGCCTCAGCTCTGACCTCCCTTTGGCCAGCTTCTTCTCCTCTCGCTATTTCTTTTTTTATGGCTTTGTCAGTTTCTTTTCCCACAGCCGACAGCAACGCCCGCACCCTCGCTCCAACCTGTGCGTTTATGAAGGCTCTGCCAACGCTGAAGGTATGGGAGACGTGTCTCTGTCAAGTGGTGAGAAAATAACGCATCGAATCGTGGGCCACACAGATGGCGTGTCAAGTATGCGCGCCTAATAATCACGAGCTGGCGTCTTGCACTCGCAATTTTCACGGGTCCTCAAACCTCGGTTTGCACCCAGAAGGGCCTCGAAAGCCAAGCTGTCAGACGGGCAGGCGGATTGCTGTTTGTTCTAGCTCAGAATGCTGGCGAGCTCGAGAATCAAGGTCTGAGCCTGCGTCAACGTGACGAAACGCAGCTGCTAATAAGCTCAGCCAAGCTAAGCTCAACCCAGGCTTGCCTTCGTCCGCCCAAAGTCTAGGCACAGAAGGACGCAACAAGTTCCAACGAACCGAGGTTCAGCCGCCAGCAAGAAGCGTGCACGTCGAACAATGCGATTCTTGTCCGGCTGGCCTGTCAGTGCTGGTGGGAGCAGTCGGTTTCGTGCGTGCGGTGCCTCTCGGGCCGCAACAACGTCAGGACTTGAGTCGAGAGCGCGACAGACTCCAAGAGAGAGCTTCACAGCCGCCGCCTGATTCTTGATCTGCAAGACCAGTGGCTGCCCTGGCAAACAACCGGGCCTGGGTTCGGAGATATATCGACGCAGATGGCAATGAGGGCTCTGCGAATGCGATGAGAAAGTGGGTCTCTGGAGCGCTGAGGGTTGGTTGCTGTCTGTGAGTGGTGGTTGGCTGGCTGGCTGGCTGGCTGACAACTAATAAAACTGGCCAACGGTGCTGGGTCAGCTGGCTTGGGGCCTGTCTTGCTGCTGGTGTGGCAGTGTGGTTCGGTGTGCGGGCTGCTTTTTGCCGTGGGACGACCCGTTCTTTATATGCACGTCGGCGGCCCCAACTGACTGACTGCAGCACCGCACATCCGCGCGTGGTGATTGCTTGCGCGCTTGGGCGGGTTCGGGGGCCAAGGCACAGGCCCTCGCGGCACGCTTGTCCCCATTGGGCAAAGGTTTCCCTTCCTTTTCTTTTCGTGCCCAACGCATCCCACGCGCCGCTGCCGGATTCACTGTTATACAATATGTCACTGCCTGCTGGATGGCATCTTGCCGCCCTGTTGCAGATGATGCCGAGGCCGCGCAACGTTATACAAGGGACTCCGGCCAGCAAGGTGCGCCTGGCGGGTGACGGGACTGCTGCCTTGCTATCGTCGCCATCACTACCGCCGCCACTACTCGCGCACTGGCAAGGTCAGCCTTGTGGACAAAGTGACGCAAACAACGGTTTGACCCTGGCGGTATGGAGAAGCCGAGACACGAGTGACGCTCTTGTACATTTGCTGTCCCTTTGGATTTCTCCTTTGCCATGCTGGTTTTGTCATGTTCTTTTGCGGTATCTCTCAACTCACAGGCTGGTAACAAGTGTTATAGAGCCCTAGCATGAGCACGGATCGCAAACGACGCAGCCATATGGTGGCAACAACAAGACTCGGTATTGTGCCCAGCTTGGCTCGAGTGGACAGTGTGCAAACGTCATGGATGATGATAAACGAAATGAGCAAACACCTTTCCAGAGGCCATCCAACAGGCAGCCCGCAAAGAAGCCGAGCACCACACACTCTGGTTTCATTGTGGTCCAAGCCTGGCCGAATGACGGAATCATAAAAAATTACTTGATCTAATCTGACATGACCTGTTTGTTGTTGTTGGCTGGTGGTGTTTCATATCTTGTTGGTTTGTTCTTCGTTGTACTTGGGCACAGCTTCTAGCCCTTGGCTGGCTTTCCTGGGGCTTCTCATTTCCTTGACAATACAGCGTAAGCCCAGGAGCCTCTGCTCGGCTGACTCGCCCAGGAACAACGAGGCCACAGGCCAGGCGTGAATGCCGCCAGTCTGCGCGCGCACCGACACGCTGGCGCCAGCCTTGTGCAGCACCTGCACCAACTTCTCAATCTCGGGCGCAAACACTTCCTCCTTGCCGTAGGCGATGAAGAGGCCGCCGTGATCACTGGGTGGGCAAGCAGCCCGCCACCACGCAATGTCCTTGCAGTCTCCCGGGGACGCCAAGGGGTCGGCCACCAACGCCGGCTTCCCTGCATACTGCGACGCGTAGAGCTGGAGCGCGTCGGCGTCGAGAAAGTCGCTGCGCGTGTTCTTGTACAGCGGGGAGTGCAAGGTAGGCCATGGCGAAATGAGCACGCTCATGTCGGGTGTGCGGAGGTGTCGCGTTGTGCCTGGTAGCAAGTGTTTCCTTTGCTTGCCACGGCTACCACTGCCATTGCCACTGCCATTACGATTACCATTGCCGTGGCCGCTTTCCTTGTCCTTGTCCTGGTCGACCAGGACAACAAGTTTGGGGTGCGCGAGGTGCAGCAACAGGCTGAGAGTCAAGGTGCCGCCTGCCGAGTCGCCTGCCACGCAGACTTTGGCAAAGTCGCCAGCCATGGCGAGCGCGTGCTCGTACCCAGCGAGCATCTGGTCGAGTTGCTTGGGGAAGCAGGCGTCGGGCACAAGGGTGTAGTCAAGGGCGAAGACGGCGGGGTTGGCGTAACCTGCTTCGTGGTGGAGCAGGTGTAGCCAGCTGATGAGGAATTCGAGGTAAAAGTAGGCTGAGCCCATGCTGAAGCCGCCTCCTGTTGTAGTGGGGGTGGTGGTGATGGGGGGGACAGTGTGAGTCAACGTGGTTATGATACCTTGTTAAGGGGGGGGGGGGTAGAATGGAAACTTACCGTGAGCATAGTAGAGCACGATATCGGGACGTTGAGAAGGGTCTGTGATGGCCCAGATACCGGTTATTCTCTTCTAGAGGGCGGGGGTTGAAAGAAGGAGGAGAGAAAGAGGTTAGTTAGCCAAGCTTTGAATCTGTTTCGTGTATTTCCATCAAGATGTTTTACATATGGAAGGAAAGAAAGAAAGAAAATGACAGTCAGTATATATTGCATCATGACATTGATACCAGAAACACACAATTAAAAAGAAAAAAAAAGAAGAAAAAAAAGGTGAACCAGCATCAACAACATACATCGCGATATTCTCTCCAATGCACAGGGGCCTTGACATGGCCATGGCGCAGCATGCGCCAGCGCAACCACGGCAGGGCGACCCATTTCCCAAAGAAGACGCGGCCGACGCGGGGGTCGAGGTGGGCAAAGGCGTAGCGCACGCAGCGGACGACTGTGTCTTGGAAGGGGGTGGCGTGCGCGTCGCGCAGAAAGGGGGACTGGCGGTGCTTTGGCGTGAGGTGGCGCTCTGTGAGGAGCGAGAAGGGGAGGGTGATTGCTAGAAGAGGAGAGAGAGAGAGAGAGGCGCAAGTATGTTAGTGAAGAAAGAAAGAAAGAGGGTGGGTTTTTGGTTTTTCTTGGGTTTGGGATGAGAGAAAGTGTATATATAGATAGATTGGGAAGTGTATTCCTTCATTCGTGATTTGGTGATGATGGTGATGATGACGATGATGACGATGACGATCATTGATGAAATGAGAATGTACAAACCCAAGAAAGGAACAACTTGAAGCACCACAGTAACTGTTTCGACAAGGCCAACCTGGAGGAGGAGTTGGGGTGTGAGGAAGACGAGGAAGACGAGGCAGTCGAGGTAGGAGACCGGACCGAGGAGCATCTTTTGTGGGGTGACGATGATGGTGCTGGGTGGAATTGTTTTTTTTTTTTTTTTTCTCCTCTCTTTCACTTTAATGGTGTATATAAAATTATTTCCTTCCTTTGGTTTTCATGAATTTGCTTTGGGGTTTGATTTTTGGGGGGGCTGTGGTCTGTTTTTGGTGAAAATGATCGGATCACTGACTTGACTACTCCCGGTGCTTGTCCCAAGCAGGAGCCTGTTTGGATTGGATCACTGGGGGCTGGGAAATTGGAATAAAAAAAAAAGTGGCGTGATGTGATTGATGGCTTCGAAAATGATTTGAGAAGAGTTGATATTCTATCCGGTTTGCCAGGCTCATCAGTCAGTCAGTCAGTCAGTCAGTTGTACCAGAACAGATATAAGTTACTACTGACAAAAATACGTAGCGAATGGCAGCGGGGGGCTTTGATATGGACAAATAAGCTAGCTGCTGGGATTTATTTGGAAACCAAAAAGTCAATGAGCATGATGGATCTAAAAAAAAAAAAAAAGTTGATTTGATTATTTAATGTTTTATTTAAATATTAGAATGGCATGTGAAGGGGGGAATGAGCAGGGAAAACCAAAAACGTGGCATTGGTACTGACTTTACTTAGCAATGGGGAAAGAAGAAAAAAGTAAAAATGGTGACGTAGCAGATCAACATGAGGAAATTGAAATCAAGGCTTATTACAGAGTGATTCTAGAGGCACTGGTGAGATTTTGTCTCGTTCTTTTCTTCTTCTTTTCTTTTCTTTTCTACCTTTTCTTTTTTATTGACTAGAGGATTAATTGTTCGGACGCCTGCGTGGTTGTCAATAGACGTTGTGACTTTTCTCATCGACTCGGGTCTTGAGACGTGTTTTCTTTTTACGGTCGCTCTATTGTGTAGTTTTCTAAGCAGACTACAGTAGTAATATGCGAATAGCCTCATTTCTATCAGCACAATCCCCTCCTCCGTTTCAAAACCCTAGTTATGCGCCACCTTCAGGATCCTCTCCTCCATCTGCCCAAACGCCCCCAGCACGTTTCCATATCTCTCAAACACACCCGCCTTATACCCGTCATCCACCTTTTCAATCGCGCCCTCCTCCTTCCACCTCTTGCCAATCAGCTCGTCAAACGTCTCGCCCCGCGCCACGTCGCGCTCCAGCGCCCAGAGCGCCTTGTACGCGCCCCCGAGCGCACACGCGTTGCCGCCCACATCCAGCTTGTACACGCCCTCTGCCGAGCCCAGCACATCGCCCATGACGCGCGCAATGGCCGGGTTGAGGCTCCCGCCGCCGACCAGGTAGATGCGGCGCGGCTGGGCGGGGAGGGTGATGCGTGCGTCTGGGCCTGGGCCTGGGTGCGCCGTGTGCGGGTGGACGAGGCCCTGTGAGCGCAGGCGCATCGACAGGGCCTGGGACTCGACAATGATGCGGGCGTCCTTTTCGACGGGCCAGTGGGCGGTGCTCGCGGTGCTCGTCGCGGTGCTCGTCGCGGTGCTGGTCTCTTGCAGGTCGGAGCCGTCGCGCGGATTGCACTCGTAGCGCCACGTGCCGGCCTTGATGTTGGGCACGATTTCGGGGAGGTAAAAGTAGAGGCCCAGTTTCGCTTTGGCGTTGTCGTCTGCTTCGTCCTTGACGTCCAGCGGAGGCGTGTCCAGGACGGCTTTGTTGAAGCTGGCCCACTTGTCGCCTTCTGTAGCAGCAGGTGGTGGGGCGAGGGAGTCGCGCACTTTCTCCCGCGCCAGCCCTCCGTTCTTGTAGCACAGCATGAACATGTACTGGCCCTGCGTCGTGGGGTGGTTCATAAAGTGGTACGAAGGATCCGGCTTGTACGTCGGCGTGACCATCAGGAAGGTACTGCTCGTGCCCAGGCTGACAATCGCGTCCAAGGGGCGGAGCGGAAGCGCGAGGATGGTCCCCGGGTTGTCACCCGTAAAGGGCGCAATCTGGCAGTCCTTGTGGAAGCCGTAGCGGGCGACAAAGTACGGCGCGATGGCGCCCATGCTGCCGCCGCCGTCGAGCCGGACGTCGCCTAGTTTGCTGCGCAGCGAGGCAATCTCGTCGGGCGACGAGCCGGCGGTGAGGGCGAGGAGCGACTCGTTCCACGTGTTGGAGGGCATGTCCCAGAGGTTCATGCCCGTTACGTCGCTGATGTCGAGGGGGGCAATGGCGCCCAGGAGGATGGACGCGAGCCACGAGGAGACGAGCGAAATGCGCGAGGTGGCGGCGTACATTTGGGGCAACTTGTTGCGCAGACGGAGGATTTGAGGGCCGGTGAAGCGCTTGAAAATTGCATTAGTCGATCCCTTTCGATGCTGGGCAGGGAAAACGAAAAGAAAAAAAAAAAAGGAAAAAAGGAAAAAAGAAAAGGCGAAACCAACATGATGGGCCGAACTCCCCGTCGCCTCAGCCAACGCCTGCTTCCCGCCCAGCGCCTCATCAAACGCATCACACTGCTTCTGCGTCGAGTGGTCCTGCCAATTCGGTCCATAAGGATGGCTGAACGCGCCCTCGAGCTGCTCCTTCAGCCCGCCCTTTTCGCCATCCAGCGCGCCCAGCAGCGACTCTGCCTGGTGGCTCCAAAAGACGCTGCCGTGCTGCTGGCACGCACCGCTGATGCCGCGCACCCGGGCCAGCAATGCCGGTCCGCCCTGCTGCTGCTGCTGCTGGTGGAGGCGTGCGAGCACCAGGTCGAGAGCCTCCAGCCACATGGCGACGGGGGCAAAGACCTCGCCTTCGCCTGGGTTGGCGAGCACGCCCTTGGTGAGGCCATACTGGGGGCCAAAGTCGGCGTCGAAATCGACCTTGGCTTCGGCGAGGACGGCGAGGTCGGACTGGATGATGATGGCTGGTGCGTCGCGTGGCGTGGCGTGTCAGTGAGGGAAGCGAAGCGAGAAGGAGAGTGTCAAAGACCGAGATGCGCACCTTTGAGCTGCTGTGTCGACAGGTCAAAGCCCAAGTACAACGGCCCGTCGCTCATCTTGCCCCAACTGTGCTTGTTTCTCTTGTTCGCTTTCTCACGCTCCGTCTCTTTGTCCTGCCTTTGGTCTGTCCCCTTTGCTTTTGCGCCGTTCGTTCGCGTCAAAGAATGTTGATAAAATACAGCTTTGTTTTCAACAGACTCGTAACACCCTTCCACAACCATACAAGATCGAAGAAAGAAAGAAGAAAAAAATACACAGAACAAGACTCTTGCAGAGATAGGCGAGAAGCGAGTGATGTCAGTTCTGGCAACTGCTTGCTACTCAGTTCGGGGGTCGGGTCGGGGCCAGGACCCTGGCGTCCGTCTTAGAAGGGTACTTGTACCATGTACTGTTGTATCATAGTATACTATGCATACTAGTACTACGTACTATGTACATGGGAGACTCGGTCCAGTTATTTATTATACGCTCCCAGTCACGTCAGACGTGGGGCTTTCCTTTTTCCTTCCTTGTCTTTGAATAGTTTCCCCCCCCTCTCACTTTGATCCTCTCAAGAATTGTATCATAGTATCATAGTATATCATAATAATAGTACCTGCACCGAGAGTCCACAGGCAGTGCATAGAACAGGCCAGGTTGAGGGTCAGCCTCGTCTCATGGGCATTGCAACTCGGCCGTGGGGTCCGCCCAGCTAGAGTCAAGGTACTATGTACTATGTACACGGTACTTTACATCCCTACTTAGTACTCATAGTATACTATGTACTTGGTATAGCCGGGGTCTCAGATACTGCCGCACCAATCAGAGCAGCCATGTACCTGGGCCGTGTCCCAATATCGGCCTCTCTTGTCCCTCCCCAGTATCCGCGTCTCCGTCCATTCTTTGGCGCTCACCAAAAAGAAGAAAACAAGACAACCCGCTAGCATCAACCATGATTGCACACGCAGCTTCTAGCCATATTTGTATGTTATATGATTTGCCTTGACTGAACCACTCAGGGCTCAAGCAGTGGTTGTTGGTTGCTCCCCTCTCCAGCACAACAGGCTCGCTCGTGACCAGCATAAACTTCGTACATAACATCCATCCAACGAGAACGACCAAACCAAAACAACCAGAAACTCTTGTATAAAAGAGACTGAGAAAAGAATAACAGAAAAAAAAAAAAAAACGCCACCCAATGCCGTCCTCCCTTTTGTATCTCTGTCGAGCATGTACCGAATCTGTGAATGTACGCGAGCCATACGTTGAATGTACAATGCATTCCCGAGTTGGATATTTCTGCATCCAATCCTCGAATACACCCCTTGTGTTATATTCCACTGCTTCCTCTTGTCCCCTTCCCGCCCATTCCCGACAGTCCACACGACAATCATAATCATGTCACCCTCGAACCCAGCGACAGCCCCTTTATTGGTGCTTGTTGTGATGGTTTCCATTGCTATTGCCATTGCCATTGCCATGGCCATGCTCGTCATCGTCATGCTCGTCATCATGGCCCTCAGCTTCCGATTCGGGGTCTGATTGCGCGTCCACACTTCCAGGAATGAACTCGTCAAACCGTGTCGTGTCGGCCGCCGCATCCCGCGGCACAAATCGCACGCGCACCCTACGCACACCGCGCACCTTGGCGCCAATCTGCGTGCGCACTGCGTCCTCCACCTTGCGCACCTCCTGCACCGTCCACTCGCTCGGCACGGCCAGTTCCAGGTCAATGAGGTAGTTCTGGCCCGACTTGATGCCCGAAATCTCGCGCAGCTCCACCTCGTGGCCCCGGTCAGCGTCCAGGTTTTGTATACTCTTTTGTGCCTGGCGCCGCACCGAGCGCTTGATGTCATCGTCAACCGTGCGGTCGGCCAGCTCGTAGAGGGAGGAAAGGGTGTTGCCCCAGCCCGCGCGGATGACGAGGAAGGAGATGAAGAGGCCGCCGACCGGGTCAAGCCAGGTCGCGTCTTTGAGAACGTTTGCGCCGAGGATGACGAGCATGGTGACGATGCCGGTCCAACTGTCGACGCGGTGATGGATGGCATTGGAGGCCAGGACTTGGGATTTGCGCTCTTTGGCGACCTTCATGGCTGGTGATTCACAGTGTGCATGGTTAGCCAGCTGCTGCGGGGGAGGGTGGCAGACGAAACATGTCTCCCAGGCATTGTGTGAATACTTACTTGCATGGTATAGCCACTCTTTGACCAGCACTGTTCCTGCAGCCAACCACGCAGCGTGGATGCTGGGTCCCATGGCCAGCGCACCGTGTGAATGCCCGTGCCCGTGCCCGTGATGTAAGAGCTCGTGGGCAGCTGCAGGGTCGAGCACGAAATGCGCGTACAGCGTTTCAAGACTGCTCATGCCCATGAAGACGCCACCAGCCAGCAGCATACCCGAAACCCCGAGCGAGCCCAGACTCTCAACCTTGCCAAAGCCGGATGGGTAGCTCTCGGTGGGCGGGCGCAGACTGAAGGCGACCGTCGCAAGGGTCAGGACGTCCGAGGCGAGATCGGTCAGAGAGTGCCACGCATCGGCGACCATGGCTTGGGAGCTGAAAGCGTAGCCGCCAACAAACTTGGCGACAGCCATGCCGAGGTTGGCGTAGAGGCCGATGCGCGTGATGCGCACGCCAGCATCGTTCTTGTTCTGGGAGGTCAGATAGACATTGTCGTGGTGGTGGTGGCCGTGGCCGTGGCCGTGGCTGCCGTGGGAACGCGTCTGGACAGCGGTTGTCGCCATGATGCCAGAGAGCCAGGCTGTGCGCAGTCGTCGACGGTGAGTGTGGAGGTAGGGGAGGGCAGGAGGAGGGAGAGGGCGGTCGTGGTTGCGACGGCGGTTTATATAAGGCGAGGGAGACGCCGAACTTGTGGTTGAATAGGAGTCCGAGGACAAAGAGGAGGACGAGGACGAGGACGAGGACGGGTTAGAGCCGCAGGGGGCGGGCCGGCATCCCAACGGGGTACTGGAGGCTTGGTAGACGCGCGTATGTGTCCTCAAGAAGCGAAAGGAGCAGCCCACATTCTTGTTGCACTGTGAAGGGGACAAAGGCAGTGGCAGCAGCCTCAGTGTCGAGGAGGATGACGGGCTGGTGGGAGGCATCAATGGAGTTGGCCTGACAGGTGAATGCAACTCGGGAGGGGCGCTTCCGCTTCAGGCCGCCGACTGGGCTGCTGCAGGGGTGCGTGGAAGCAAGTGCAAGAGCCGGAAGAAATAACAACTGGCAAAGGAGCCGAGGACGAGGAGGGCCTGGTGGTGGTGGTGTACGCAATGCAAAAGCAGAGGAAATGAGTGTGAGGGTTTGTTTGGGCCGGCCGCAAGCTGGGCGACTACCAAGCATCGCGGAAAAGTCGATGCAAGATCAGGCGAGGCCAGGTACACCCGTAATGGCAACTAGCACCTACTGTTGCATCATGCCAAGCCCTGTTGCTTCCCCTGCCGAAAAAAGCCACGGGGGAAAAGTACGGACCTGCTGAAAGACACAGGGCCTCCAGTGAGCACTCACTCACCACCTAGGCACTATAATATCGGTAGCCACTAACACAATCTACATGGTAGACCAAAGTGCCAGAGGGACCCTCCAAAGGCCTGCTTGGACAAACACATCCACGACTAATTACAAAGACATAAACAATACACTCACCAATTCAAATACTACATGGGACCAGTTGTCTGCATCTGCCATCACACGCTTCCCAAGTAAACACTGTGCAAGGGGTGTTGTTGCAACTGCCACTGAGCATGCCTGGATTACATCTTTGTACAGCATACTATGCACATAGTACCGGCCGGCACTTGCAGCAGGTAGCCGAGCCACTGTATTTCATACGGCTGTTACGCAGCCCTTCTGTAACGCATTGGCTTGGCGGCCGGTTAGTGGGGTCTCTCGGGACAGAGAGGAGGCCCTGGAGGCCCATGGGCCCCACTGCCAGACACCACTGCCACCATCTCGGGCCAGGGTGCTGCTTCGGCGCCACCCCGCCGGGAACGCTAGACAGGCCAATGACGACGACGAACCAACGACCACTTGCCGATTTGAGAAGCACCTGGCTCTGGAGCATCCAGGCAAGGCAACCAACCTTCCATCCTCCCACCTCCCGCTGCAACGCGCAACACGCACTCTACACCCTTGGCATTCATTGCCGCAGAATAAAGCCGCCAATGATGAAGAAACCGCTTCTGCGCATCCCTTACACTGACAGGTTTGCTCCCCCTTCGATCATCCCCGCAACCGCAACCACCGTCGCCGGCGCCATCGAAGCCCTCCACAACTTCCTGGCCTCTCCTCGCCCCGGCAGCAAAGACACCAAGGACAGCCCCGCGCCGCCCGACTCAACTCTCGTCCTTTCCGGTGCAGGCCTGTCTGTCGCGTCAGGGCTGGCCGATTACAGAGGCGACAAGGGCACCTACCGCCTCAACAAGACGTACCGTCCCATCTACTATCACGAGTTCCTTGCATCTCACGAGGCACGCAAGCGCTACTGGGCCCGCTCCTTTCTCGGCTGGACAACGCTGCACAAGGCCCAGCCAAACGCAGGCCACTATGCAGTGCGCGATCTGGCCCGCTACGGCGGCAAGGTAACACGCGTGATTACCCAAAATGTCGATTCTTTCCATCCCAGGGCACACCCGGAGATCCCTACCCTCGAGCTGCATGGCTACCTACGCAATCTGGTTTGTACGTCCTGTCACCGCGAGTTCCCGCGCCATGTCTTCCAGGAAGAGCTTGCGCGACTGAACCCTGCCTGGGCTGCCTTCCTTCACGAGGCTATTGCATCAGGTGCGCTGGACACGGAGAATCCAGACGAGCGGAGGGCGCGTGGCATGCGGACGAACCCGGACGGTGATGTCGATTTGCCTGATGCTCCCTACACGACGTTTCGTTATCCTGCCTGCCAGCAGTGCCTGGCGAACCCTCCCCTGGCGTCCGACGGCTCGCAGCAGAAGGTCCAAGTCGACGGCGACGGCGCATGGAAAGCGACGAGCTCGGGTGGCATTCTGAAGCCTGCCGTCATCATGTTTGGCGAGAGCATCCCCACTCAAGTCAAAGTGGCGGCAGAGCAGGCGGTGGATGAGACGAGTAGGATGTTGGTTCTGGCCACGTCGCTAGCGACCTATTCGGCATGGCGACTGGTGAAGCGGGCCAAAGATCGCGGCGTGCCGATTGCCATTGTAAATATGGGTGGAGTGCGAGGGGAGGAGGCCTTTTTTGCTGATTTGCAGCACCGACAGACTGGGGCTGAAGGGGTGAGGATAGATATGTCGACGACAGAGCTGTTACCAGAGCTGGTCAGGTCCTTGCGCCGGCCGTCTCCTGAACCACATATACCGCCTAGAACCTTGGCCCCAGACAATGGAGGCGCTGGGGTTTTCAAAGACTTCCTCTCTTGATGGGTGAGGGGCGGATCATCAATCTATGTAGTTGCACCATCATTCCCAAGAATCGCAGACATCCTTCTTCAAAAGAAATCGGTCGAACGTCCCGTTGAGGACTCTTGTGCTGGCTCGGCGTATTGCATGTCAGCCCTCGGTGTCGGAACAGCCTTGGTGGCAGCTGACGATGCCTCTTGAGTAGCCTTGCCCCTGGCCTCCTCTTCCTGCCGCTGCTGCTGCTGCTGCTGCTTCTTCGTCTTTTTGTTTTGCCTTACAACAGTATCCTTTTCAATCTCTTCCAAAACTTCCTGCCACGCGGCTTCCTTGTCAGGGTCTCCAGACCCCAGCACCTTTTCCACATCCACCTCTTCTCCATTCTGCAGCCGCTCCACAACCTCGCGCAGCAAGCCAATGCGCACGTCGGCACGGCGCGTAAATGCATCAAAGTTCTTGCGCAGCGAAATCATCTGGATCGACATGGAGCCAATCAAGAGGAAAATGATGACGAAAAAGGTTGCTGGATTCCATTCTTTCGCAAACCAGGACTGCTTCGTTGTCTTTGCCTTGGACGGGCTGCTGCTGGGATCGCGACGGAAAGGCTTGGGGACGAGCGACTTCCAGAACGAGACTTCGGCAATGCGAGGGACGGTGGAGAGGGCGCGCGCGCGCCGGATGAGAAGCTGTTGCTGCTGCTGTTGACTTGCGAGTAGTGGTCTGAGAGAAGCCCAGGAACGGGCCACTCGGTGTGTAACGACTCGTTCCATAGTGATCGGGTGGTTATCGTGAATGGGTTCTTGATGTGGGCTGCCCAGGAGCGAAAAGAGAAAGAAGAGGTGAAAGTTGCTTGTCGATAAAATGGGTTTGCCGAGCTTCTTCTAGGCTTATTGGGGCCCTTCCTTAATTCTAGTGCGGGCTTGCAGGGATGTGGTCTGGGGCTCGCGAGGACTTACATAGTACTTTCCGATCGTTGCCCGGTCAACGAGGCCCTGCAAGCGCCCGTTTGTTTCGTTGACTTTCGAACGCCAAAAGCTTGACCACGGCAACGACGCCGACAACCCATCACCAATCCGTTGCATGCTCTCGCTTCTGCCTCACTACAAGTGCTTTAACGCTTGCAAACTAGGCAACCGTCCTCCGCCACCTTTTGTTTTCAAGCGGCTCCCATTCGTTCCCCGCCCTCCTCTCTGCCGGTCATGTTATGATATCGCCAGGGACCGACGCCGTTTCGCTCCCCCTCTCATCTATCTACTTGGCCCATCATGGCCTCAGCCAACGAGCAAGCCGAAACGGTCAAGAGAGCAGTTTCCTCGCTCGACACATGTAGCCATGCGACAACAATCCTGCTCAAAAGCCTCCTCCTCCCCAAAGATGGCTCCGACTTCAAGACGATACGACCGGCCAGGCCAACTTCGGAATTGTCCGAAAAGGATAAGGCCTTGCTGGCAACAAATGTCATCAACACGTCCCTCAAGACGCTTGGAGTTGCCGTCAAGATCCATCAAGCCCAAGTTGCAGCGGAACGCAACTGCAAGGCAGCCGCAGGAGGCAAGGACACCGATACCACCTCCGCCGCCGCAATGATTCCGATGAAATCACGAGACCCTAACCAGATCCCAACATCACCGGAATCCAACAAGAAGACTCCAAAGCCGGCCAAGTCCGTTCCCTCCGAGTGTATACCGAACATCGAGTGTGCACGCCTTGCGTTTGCATCCTTACGAACCCTGCAAGCCGCCGAAAAAATCACCCTTCCAGATTTACAGCTCGAGGTTGGCATGTCCTCTTTTGTCGCGAAGCTCGTGTCTCTGGGTCTATTCGAATACGCCACCAGAGAAATACGGATATTGAAAAAGAGGCTGGGCGAAATAATGGCGGGAACACCTCACAAGATGAACAAGGCTGCCTCGAGCGCACAAAGTTTGCCAGAGATACTCGACTTTGGCTGCGTTGACCCGAGATCGCCGGTTTTTAATCTGGTTCTTATGACGCAAATGCAAGTTCTCAAGATCATGTCCAAGGCCAACAGACCCGCGGATATCGAAGCTGCGTTGCCGTTCCTTCGAAAGAATCACCAATCCAGCCCCATCAACCTGCTCCTGCGTGCGGTAGAACTAGATGAGGGTGCAAAGACCAGTGTAGCACGAACCATGGACACGGTCTCGCAGCTCTTGTTCGTTCTCGTCCCATCTCCATCAAACACTGACGACCAGCTAGCTTTGGATTCAAGTCGCAGTGCTCGGCCTCTGGTAGCCCTCGAGCTCCTGACTCTGGGCCTACACGCTCGGCTCACCTGGTGGAGGCTGGCTGGCCACAAGGCCGAGGTCGACAAGGATATCGTACTTCCGCTCTCCAGGTGTATTGCGGCCTGTATCCGTCGGGTCGAGCCAGCCAGCCCGGCCCTTTACAAGGCTTGTCACGACGCGTTCAACAGCACGTATGAAGAAATAAGCCGACAGAATCTTCGGCCTGCAAGGAATCTGAGATCTCCGCTCTGCAGCATTCATCAGTCTCTTGGAAAGCTGGCTCGAGACCTAGGCCAATACGCAGAGGCAATCTCGTGGATGCAAAAGAGTCTCGAGACAATGGACAAGTCAAAGGACTCAATAGCAATATGCCTGTCGACGAAAGCGCTGCTCTTGGCTTACCAGCTGCGCATCGCCTATGCATATCCTTCACTTGATGCCTTGTTCAAAGATATCCTCGAGGATCTTCAGGGGCCCCTCCGAGGCGATTCTACCGAGTTGGATGACTTGCTTCACAGCATGGTCATGGTCCGCAGATCAGCCTTGCATATCTTTGTGGGAAATATAGTGGATGCCAAGGGCGCAAAGTACCAGCCACCGCCCTCAATCGCCGAGTCCCTGGAAACATTTGTCCTGCAAATGCCTCGGTTCTGTCTTCGCTGGCTGGGAAACCGACCATCAGACGACCGAAGCAAAGACATCCAACGCTTCGAAATGCGACGTGTGGAGTTGGCAGAACAGGTACCGCAGATCTTGGATTCTGTCTTGATAGTGCTCAAGACGGGCCTCGACGCAAAACATTCTGTTTGGGAGAAGCTCGACGCCAGTTTGTCGGACTGCATCAGTCTGCTCAACAGCCTTGCCGGTCTTCCTTGCGCGGACGAGTCCAGCCAGCACTACTACAAGATTTCGCACGTTTACTACCTCCAGTACTCCCAGATGATCGCCCTGGAACCGAAACCCGTCAAGAATGGTACGATTTTCCCTCATGCGCTCAAGGCGCTCAGGCGCTCTCTTGACTGCGTCGAGGGCCGATCCAAAAAAGAGCGGGACAAGGCGAATTTCCTCTTCAAACTTGAGAAGATTAGTCAATTGTACAAAGCAGCAGGCAAGCCCGAGCATGTGCTCAAGTCACTGAAGCTGGTGCGAGACACTCTGGTTGCGGACGGTGTGTTGACAGTCGTCGCCCAGGCGCTAAAGCGCGCTCCGCCGCGCAAGGTCTGGGCAACGAACAATGACGTGGAGTCGCTGGCTTGGTCGATCAAGGTCATTGCTCAGAAGGATAGTGATTGGGCTGATTGGACGACCGGTCTGGGCGAACTGGAACGGCTTGCTGCCTTGGAGTATGGCTTTGGGTACGCCCTGTCCGTCGCTACGACGTATCTCACCCTTTCGGACCCTCTTGTCGCAAAGCTGCTGGACGTGTGTCGTGCGGACCGCTTCCCTGTCCGAAGACTAAGGATTTTGCTACAACTGTTGATTGCGAACATTGGGAACGATGCTTGCCTCGGGGAAATCCAGGAACAGGTCCAGAGAGCAGCTTGGATCAATGAAGAGATGACCCTAGCAGAGGATGCTGGATTGAGAAACACAATTCCGTCCATAAAAGCTCTGGCAGCGTCCATTATTGCCCTCTCCCGGTCTACGCCAGACCATCAACAACTGGCGGCTTCAATCACTGTTTGGCGGTCCATTCTCGAGAATGCCCGGGACCCAGCAGACCTAAGTCAGCAAATCGACGACATCCCAACCCTGCTGGAGCATTTGCAATCTATTGCAGACTTTTGTCGGTTATCGAATCACAATGCTCTCATGTTGGATGCTCTACAACTCGCCGCGGACCTCATTGCTGGTTCAGCCACGCAAACAGACACTGCCCTCACTCTACAAATTGCCGCAGCTCTTGGCCTGCAGCTTACCAACGCCGGCCAATCCTCCAAAGCGGCTATTGTATTTGAACAGGCTATACAGTATGCGCAAGAGAGTGCGTCAGTCACAGACGAGGAGGTTGTGCGCTACTGGCTCTCCTATGCCGAGTATTACATCGAGATTGGCGCCGTAGAAAAAGCAGAGGAGTTTGTCTGCCGGGCCAAAACGGCTGGGTCGGGCATTAGTGCTTCGAGCCGTTCCAAGACGCACAAGGTCACCATGGCACATGTATCGTTGTTGTATGCTGCGGTTGCTCTTGGGCGTGGCGATGCGGCATGTGCGCTCACGTATGCGAGAAATGCTACGCGCATTCTCTTTCAGGAGTGGGCGCGTCTGGAGCAGACGATTCGCAGCAAGGAGAATAAGTATGCTGCTGCGAGTAAGAACGACAGCAGCAAGAAGTCCAATGATGATAATAATAACGACAACAATGCCACTACTTCTACGACTGACACTGCAATGGACACGAGCCAAGCGAGCACAGAGGCTGACAAACCGAAACCGACAATGTCCGGACCGGAGGCTTGGAAAATCGCGTATCCCGTCATCATGGGACTCTTGTGCTTGTCCAATATCTACGCGCACCTCGGGACCTACCAAGAGACACTCTACTACGCCGAGCAAGCGCAACTCGTGGCCAAGACATCCGACTCGGCGGCGTATCTTGCCGAGTGCGATTCGTGGCTGGCGCTGATTTCGGCGCGGGCCAACAAGTTTGAGGACGCGCTCAGCTCGGCCGAGAAGGTCGAGGCGCGGTTGGATTGGAGCGAATCCTCTGCTCGACTTGTCAGTCTCTGTTGCCGGCTGAGTACGATTTATCGCGAGGCCAAGGAGTTTGAGCGCGAAACGAAGATGATCCGCAAGGCGGAAGACATGTTGGATAGGATGGCTGGCGGCAGGGAGGGAGGGTCGGATGGCGAAGGTTTTGATGCTATGGACATTGATGCTCCCGTCATTGTCGAGAAGAAGGAGGCGCCAGACTCACGCAGACTGCAGGCTTCAAGCACAAAGACTTCTACCGCCACTGTGGCAAATGCCCCAATCGACATGGAGATTGACACATTGGATGCGCATTTACTGGCCATCAAAGCTGCTGTCCTGGTGGAAAAGGCAAGCGCGCAGGTTCATCAGAAGAACTGGACGGTGGCTTTGGAGCTGTTACAAGAGGC
The DNA here is from genome assembly GCA_011317545.1 of Coniella vitis. Classification (NCBI taxonomy): domain Eukaryota; kingdom Fungi; phylum Ascomycota; class Sordariomycetes; order Diaporthales; family Schizoparmaceae; genus Coniella; species Coniella vitis. The sequence goes on from WUJK01000008.1 coordinate 2,028,987, forward strand.
ACGAAAATCGCCCAGGCTTGTGCCCAGCATGTTAGGCGAGTTGCTCGTCGCGGCGCGGTCACTGTTGGGCCAGAGCCTGGAGGAGATGGCCAAGGACGCCGTGTGTTCTGTCATACAAGAGTCGGCGCTGTCCTTTCCCTCGGTTGGTACACTCGATGCACACAACAAGAGGGATCGCTTCTCGACGATGACTGCAACTCCCGTGAAAACCATGATCATGTCGCCGACCGCCGCCTGCGAACCGACTGCTGCTGTGACACAGTCATATCTCGACGATCTGCGCCAGGCCCGCGATTATCTCCTGGAAGCACACGCACTAGCATCCACCATGGGCGACGGCAGACAGGTCCACGATATCCTCTGCACGCTGCAAAACGTCGTCATCCTCCTCTCGGCCGCGTCCTCCTCCTCGCCTTCATCTCGGTCCAGGACAGCCATCCTCGGCCACCCAGGCTACGTGACGTGCTCGGTGGAAATGGCGCGCAACCTCACTTGGCGCCGAGAAGTGAAGACGCTCTTGGCGGAAAAGAACTCGGGCAAAGGCGGCATGGAATGGCCCGAAGAGATTCGACCGCACGAAATGCGCCGCATGAGCCTGAGCCCCGTCGTCGACATCACCAAGTTCCAGCGCGAGTATATTGACATCATCCCACCCGAATGGAGCGTCATTTCCTTGTCACTTGGCGATAACAAGCGCGACTTATGTATTGCAAAACTACAGGCTGGGCAGAGTCCGTTTGTGATCCGGGTGCCGCTTGTGGAAAGGGCGAATACCCAGGATGCGCTTGGGGGGGGCAGTGGTGAGGATGATGGCGAAGAGGCATCGTTGACATTTGAGCAAGGGCGTGACAAGTTGTTGGATTTTATCAAGAGAGCGAATGCGACGTGTCATGATGAGCGGGATTTTTCAGTCAAGGGCGCCAAGACGGCGTGGTGGAACGAGAGGACGGCGCTGGATTTGGAAATCAAGACGCTGATGGAGAGGATTGAGGTCGATTGGTTGGGCGCATTCAAGGGCATCTTTTCGCAGCACCAGCATCAGCACCACCACCACCAGCAACAGCAACAGCAGCAGGGCCGCGGGGGGAGAATGGAGCCGGGGCTCATGGACAAGTTTCGCGCAAGCTTTGAAGGGATACTGGATAGGTATTTACCTTCGCGGGCGCAGCTGCTTCGCGGCAGGAAAGGAGCTGGGACAAGCATTCCTGGCCCTGCCAATTCTTCTTCTTCGGCTTCAACATCCGCGTCGTCCAGAATTGCGCTTGACACAAGGATTTTAGATCTTTTCATTGGTCTTGGCGATGGCGAGCGCAACAGCAATGCTGCTTCTTCCGAGAAGAAGAAGAATAGGGGCAGTTGTGGTGTTGGGGACTTTGACGAATTGCTCAATGACCTGCTCTACTTTGTCGTGGATATCTTGCAGTTCAACGGGGAGCGCAACGCCTATGATGAGATTGACTTTGATTCCATGGTTGTCGAGACTACTGATGCACTGCGTGCGTATCATGAGGACGCAAAACAATCGGCTATGGCCAGCCCGGAGAACAACATCAGCAGCAGCCGCAATCGGCCACACACCATCCTCATACTGGACAAGGTGTTGCATACGTTTCCGTGGGAATCGATGCCGGTGCTGCAAGAGGTACCAGTCTCGCGGGTGCCGTCGCTTGCGTGTCTTCGGCGGTTGATATTGGAGCAACAGTCGTCCGCGTTGGATAGCCATGGGGGTGACGGCGGGAGCATGAAGAGTGGTCACCATGTGTCGATTCGCAATGGCACGTATATCCTTAACCCAGGAAACGACCTCAAGACTACCCAGGAGTTCTTCCAAGGACCGCTGGAGTCTTCGCTTTGTGGTGCCAGGCCCTCATCCTCCACATGCTGCCCAGCCAACTCCTGGAAACGCTTCCAGGGCAAGCCCCCCACCGAAACTGAGTTCGAGTCCGCGCTTGCCACTTCGGACATTCTCCTCTACATGGGCCACGGCGGAGGGTCACAATACATTCGCTCGCGGCAAATCCGGCGGCTCGAGAAATGCCGCGCGACGGCGCTGCTCATGGGGTGTAGCTCTGGCGTGCTGAATGATGTGGGCGGGTTTGAAGTGTATGGGCTCGTGTGGAGCTATATGCTTGCGGGGTGTCCTGCTGTTGCGGGCACGCTGTGGGATGTTACGGATAAGGATATTGATTTGTACACGGGGAGGGTGTATGAGGAGTGGGGGGTGGTAGGCAAGGGGAGCTTCAAGAGGGGTTTTGAGGACATTGGTGCGAAGAAAGACGGCGAAAAGAAGCCCGAGGGTGGGATGGATACGACTACGGCGGCGAAGCGAACGCGGTCCATGTCAAAGAAGAAAACGGCGACCACAGTCACCACCTGGTCCACTACGACGCTTGATGAGAGCATGGGTGGTGTTGACGCTGCTAGTGGCAGTGACGGTACTACTACTGTTGCTACTGGCGGCCCCACCGATGCTGGAGATGAGACCGTTATGTACGGCAATGCGTCGTTATCTGAGGCTATTATGCGAGCCAAGAATAGCGGCGTGTGCAAGTTCAAGTATTTGAATGCGGGCGCGGTTTGTGTTTATGGTATTCCGGTGTATATTGAGCGGGAGGGGTGATGATGGGACGATGGGGTTTCCGGGGGAAGGCGATCTTTTGAAGCAAGAGGTGTGTGTGACTGTTGGCTCTCCCTTGCTTCCATTGTAGCCTGGTGGGGAAGGGGAACGACGTTTGACAGTGCACCTACCAAACAAACGGACGTCTGGTGGGCTGTGCGTGGGCCCTGGGGTTTTGTCATGGGCTTCCTGCGTGTTTGAGATTGCGCTGTTTGGGATATGGGATTGCATGGAACCTTTTTTCAGCGTGGAAAGGCCAAAACCACACGCACGGCACACACGGATGGGGGGGGGAAACAAGGGGTGCTATGATGATGTGAAGCATATTGGAGCATGGGGTATCCGGCGTCTTGATCATGATGATGAATGGTTTGTTTTTCTTCATAGCGTTTCGAGAACTGAGTAAAATGGGAGAGAATGGAGTGAGGATTTGGTTTGATTATCCATCTTTTTTGCGGGCTTGGTATGTGTCTCTCTTGGCGAATTTGTGAGACTGTTGTTAATGTTTCACTACTTATCTCTGTTGTCCTATCTTTCTTCTCTTTGGTACCTTGTATGATTTTGCAGCAAAGTCGATATGGAGATGGCTCGATACATACAGTGCGTGGATCTATTTTTTGGTGGTTGACCCTCCAATGCCGGATCAACGCAATGAAATATAGCAGCGAAACGTGACTTTTGATATCTATCTTTACAGTGAGTGGTTGGCTGATTTGTAATAACAAGAAAAAAGACAGCTCTGAAGGAGAAAGAATGCTCACTACCCCGCACATTTTGAACAATCTGGGGTAAAGAAGGCCTGCCCATGCTGGTTCGGGTGGGACCGGGGGGTACTATGTACATACTATGTAGTAAAGGGGGACTGGGGGGCCGTTCTTTCTTTTTTTTTTTTTTTTTTTTTCCCAGTGGGCTTGTTGCAACCGCCCTGGCCCCCCCTGCAAGCCATAAGCCAGTGGACCCCCACCGCCCCCTGTCACGGCGAAAAGAAAGAACATGCGCCGCTGCAAGCCACTTGGAGAGGCAACAGAATGAAGCAGCTTACTATGTATGGTACACCACAGCGAGGCGAGGCATTCTCTTGTTGTCGAGGAACCAGAGAGAAACCACACCGGTCGCCATGACTACCACGCCCCGTTATCACCAGCAGTCTCATGTCGTCACTTTTTCCCCTTTTGCCCACACGTTGAACTCAGCAAGATTGTTCTGGAATCTGGACCCGGCCATCCTGCTAGCTTGCAAGGTCAATTTCTGGGGCGATGGACTGGTCAAACTATACTATAGTACAGGCACGCTGCATGTACCGCTTTCGCCCTGCTCTGGTTGATGATAATGACAGTACCGATGCCCATGAACTACCTGCCCGGGAAGCAAGGACCAAGGCAGTGTCCTCGACCCAGCGGTTCATTTGGAACGAATTTCCGAGCGAATCAGTCTTATCTGTCCGCACTGCGCGACCTGCCTTGGGTCTGCCAGTCTCTGTACCTGTCTGCTTCTGACTCTGCACCCACATTCGATCTTGAGGACACTACACAACGATTCCAAATCATCCGGAAGCTTGTCAAGGTTAGAAACAGGGCTCTTTTGCACAGAGGCTTGGCGCGGCTCTGGTCCCAGCCGAACGAATGTCTCGACTTCCAAGCGGCAACTTAGATATAAAAAAGAAATAAAAAAAAAAAAAAGAGGCCATAGAAGAGCATCTCCCCAGTTGTTGCTTTGCTCGTACACAGATGAGATGTCGTGGAGGGGTCTGTCACGCGCTGCTGCTGTTTGTCAGAATCAGAGCAGAGGCACTGTCTCGGGCTCAAGCAGCGAAGCGCGTCCATCGACAAGGAGCAATAGGCGATTTGTTTCAGTATGCTTCTTTGAGAAAGTCGGCGTCCGAAAGAAGACGGAGAAGAAGAGTAGCACGCGACCCCGGCCGCTTTGGCAGCGTTTGATTCGGAATCCAGCATACAAAGTACTACCTGCCAGCGGCCAGGACTAAGTATGTATCATGATCACCCAAACAAGCAGCACTATCATAGTATCGGTGCAAGTCCACAGCTTGGCAAGATAGGGGTCGGATGAGACACCAGTGCGCTTACCTCATGGGGTTCTTCAGGGCTAGGCCTCGGCTGTTTCCCGCGCTAAAAAAACGTGTGCCAGCTCTTCCATGTTCCTAGAGCGGGTCTCCACCCCGCTAGTGCCCGGGGTCCCTGGTCGCTGTCCCATCCCCCCGGCTATAGCAGCCGTTGGCTATGTACTGTAACGTACTGCATGTGTACTTCCTTCACAGTGGTGTCTTCGATACTACCAGGCCACACGGGCAGACCTACATACTAGGTAGTAGTACGTACTATGTACTGGTATAATGCAGAGAACCCCAGCAGCAGCAGCAGCAGCAGCAGCAGCAGCAGCAGCCAGCAAGTGACCGTTTTGCCAAAATGCGGAGCATGAGCCAAGTTGCCAAGCCCTCTTCTCTTCTCTTCTTCCCCACGTTTTTTACCGCCAGTTCAACGCAGCTACGGTGTCAGGGTGTACCTGGTACTTGCCTGGAGGGTGTGTACTCTGGGATACTTTGTGTGCATGCACCATTCGCTACCAGCAGCCAGAGCAGCGAATAGCGAGTCTACTATAGTGTTCTACTGCATCTCTAGTTCCTATTGGTGACGACAATCCCCTCCCCCCACCTCCCCGGACGCTCCTTGCTCTCCGCGTCGACGCCGCGCCGTGCCATGGGCCATCAAAACTTTCCACCTTGACCTCCAACGTCTGCCGCCCTTCCTCACCACACCACCACCACCATTATTCTTGTAGCGGCATCCATTTAAGTTACCCATAGCAGAGCAGCAGCAGCAGCAGCAGCAGCAGCCGCCGCCGCCGCCGCTCGACCAGACTGCTCTCTGCACCAATATTCACCTAACGTTCTGCCGACTTGCATCACCAGGAGAAGAAGGGGGCAGCCACCGTCGATCACATCTGGGCCTTGAAGGCTGCAGCCTGACCCTGACGCTGACGCTGACCCTGACGCTGACCCTGACCCGTTGAAGCCCACCCCCCGGCACCGGCACCTGCAACCTGCCTGCAACCTGCAACCCGCTCTGGCCGCGTCCCGCTTCCCGCAATTCCCGTCACCTGCGGATCGGCAGCACCAACTGCACCTTCCTCCAAACACCAACCGGCCAACTCTCGATTACCCCATCTGACTCCCAAGCAGCCAAGCTTCAAGGAAGGCCCAAACCCTCGAGGGGGGCCAAGCTGTGCCTTCCCATGCTCCAGCAACCTGCGTTCTCTTCTGCCTTGCAGTCTTTGCCTGCCTCGCCAGTCTCGCCTGCCTTGCCTGCTCCGACTCGATTTCCCTAGCAAGCGCCATGTCAGCGGCTTCACCACCCCCACCCCAACCCGACCCGAAGCAGCCGCTCCCCGCCCCGTCGCACATGGACGCGGCCCAGGACCATAGCCAAAGTCAAAGTCGCATCCACAACCACCACGGCCTGCCTCTGCCACCCCACCACCACCACCACCACCACCAGCAGCAGCAGCAGCAGCAACAGCAGCAACAACTGCAACAACTGCAACCGTCGTCTTCTTCTTCTTCTTCTTCTCCTTCTTCTCCTTCACGTCTTGCCCACCTCAGCTTCACCAGCGGCAACCAAGGTTTTACTACTGGCGACGTGCTGCACAACCATCTGAACCCAGACCAGTTTGGCGCCCCTTTCGACTTCTCTCTGCTCAACCTCCCCGACGACGGCTCGCTCAGCTTCTTGGCTGGAGATCATGCTGCCCCGCCATCTTTCACAAGTCCAGAGGAGCAGCGCATACTCTCGCCTCCAAGGTCGCAGATAGCACCAACCGACGATATACCACCTGCTGCTTCAGTACCACCAATCCCGCAGCAGCAGCAGCAGCAACAACAACAACAACATCAAGACCAACATCAACAACAACCATCACCAGAACGACGGCATACTGGGCCTTCGCAGCCCACACCCAGCATGGAGGCTTCGGAAGATGGCAACCAACCTACCAGTGCGCCAGGACACCCGCTAATAGACGAGTTTGGCTTCAACCTTGGGCGTGGCGATGGGACCGACTTGGGCAGTCGGCCTAGAGACGACGCCGCCAGCTCCGCCCCCTCATGGAGTGAGCTCAAGACCAAGGCCGGGAAAGAGCGCAAGAGGCTTCCTTTGGCCTGCATCGCCTGCAGAAGGAAGAAGATTCGTTGCTCGGGAGAGAAGCCAGCATGCAAGCACTGCTCTCGCGCCCGCATTCCCTGTGTCTACAAGGTCACTGCCCGCAAGGCGGCTCCTCGCACCGATTACATGGCCATGTTGGATAAGCGCCTCAAGAGAATGGAGGAGCGCATCATCAAAATTGTCCCCAAGCGCGAGCACGAAGGAAAGGCCTCCTCCGTGCCCCGTGCGAATGTCAAACCTGCTCTTCCTGGAACGTTGAGGGTTGGCAAAGGAGGGTCGAGGAAACGCGGCGCCGAGGAAGCATTTGGCAACTCTGAACTAGATGCTTGGGCCAAGGCGCCAACGAGACCCGGTGTGGACAACAGTCTCCAGTCCAACGCCTTGCTCACCATTCACGAAGCCGAGGAAAACAAGCTCCTGAAGGAAGGCTTGGACGCGTTACCTTCGAAAAAGATACAGGAACATCTTGCCGAAGTCTTTTTCGAAAGCGTCTACGGCCAAGCCTATCATGTACTGCACAAACCGAGCTACATGAGCAAGCTAAGGTGAGTCGCCATTTCCAATCCCCCCCCCCCCTTCCTTTCCACATACTGAGAAATTGTCAGAGCCGGCACCCTTCCTCCTGTTCTTGTTCTCTCTGTCTGCGCCGTGGCAGCTCGATTCTCCACCCATCCAGAGCTGTACGAGACACCAGAATTCCTTCGAGGCGAGGAATGGGCATCCACGGCCCGTGGCATTGTCACGAAACAATACGAATGGCCAAACATTACCGTAATAATCTGTCTCGTCATACTGGGACTGCACGAGTTTGCTACTTGCCATGGCGGCCGCAGCTGGGCGTTGGGTGGGCAAGCGATTCGAATGGCATTTGCGCTGCAGTTGCACAAGGACCTTCCTCACGATCTTATCAGGCCCCACATACCGCTGAGTTTTGTTGATCGTGAAATTCGTCGCAGAACAATGTGGGCTTGCTTCCTCATGGACCGTTTCATTTCTTCAGGAACGAACCGGCCCACATTCATCAAGGAAGAAACACTCAAGATCCCCTTACCCATCAAGGAGAAGAATTTTCTGCTCGACATACCAGCGCCCACCGAAAACCTGCAGGGCGAGGTGGTAGGCGCCGATTATGCGACTGAAGAAGGAGTTGCCGCGTCAAACGCGGCAGAAAACATGGGCGTCGCCGCATACATGATCAAGGCCATTTCGATTTGGGGCCGTGTGGTGCATCACCTAAATCAAGGCGGCAAGAACTTGGATAGCAAGCCCATGTGGGATTCGGATTCTGGATATACGCGACTCGTCAAAGAGGCAGAAGGTATCATCAGCTCCTTGCCAGAGACCTTGGTCTACAATTCGGACAACCTGCATATCCACGACACAGAATGCACGGCCAACCAATTCATCTTCTTGCATATCGCCATACAACAGAACATCTTGTTCCTGAATCGGTTTGCAATATCGCCAAGCACCAACGCCGACGGAGATCCTCCCACCTCGTTCGTCACCATGGCAGGCGCAAAAGCCTTTGGAGCAGCAAATCGGATCTCGGAGATTTTGAGGGACTCGGAAACATACCACATCACGGCTCCCTTTATTGGCTACTGCGCGTTTCTGTCCAGCACGGTCCAGGTGTTTGGCTTGTTTTCTGGCAACCCGGCCATGGAGGCCAATTCAAGCCGCAATCTCGCCACCAATTTCAAGTTTCTATCCAAAATTAAGCGGTACTGGGGCATGTTCAACTTCATGATCGAAAATCTACGCGAGCAATACCGTACATGCGCTGATAAAGCCCGGCGCGGCAGCGAAAACGCTTCTTCCATGACGCCAATCTTCCAATACGGCGACTGGTTCGAGATTTATCCGCACGGCGTGTCGCAGTCCGATTTTGGCGACCCTGCCATTTATAAGCCAAAGGAACATGGCGAAGACGCAGCTCTTGAGCAAAAGTCGGACCTTCGAACAGTAGAGGAGTTCTTGCAAGTTGTTCCACAAAGCGAAGAAAGCTCGGGCCGGCCCAATCCTTTGGCTGCCCAGAGAACGGCCCCTGGTGCCGGACTCGGCAGCACAAAGTCTCGTGGCAGCGACCCTGGCAACCCCGGCCTGCAGCTTGATCCGCTTGATCCACGCGTTACGGCAGAACAATTGAACCTGCTCAGACAGCTTTACCCGCGGGTTTCCATGCCCGGCAGCAACCCAAGCGGATCGCCGGGCTTTGACTCACTCGGCGACGGCATCCCCCCGCAATCTGGTGCCTTTGGCCCTAACCTCTCGATTATATCCCCAGTGACAATGGCCCAATCGCCGTTTGGCGGTATGTCGCAGTTCCAGCACGACCTAGGCCCGCACGGCTTGATTTCTGTGCAGCACGCCGGGCAAGGGGACCTAAGTCAGTCCCCAATGTTGCGCAACTACGATCCCACCGGCAGCATCGGCGGGATGACTGCCAGTGCAGCAGCTGCTGCTGCGGCGATGCTGGAAGGGCTGGCACCGTGGTCCACAGCAGCCGGGCAGCAGGGCGTCAGTGGTTCGAGAGCAAGTCACGGTGCAGGGGCGACAGGAGACGCAGCCGCCGTGGCAGCCATCATGGAAGGACTGACGCCGTGGGACGGCACCGAGGCGGGCGCAGTACCTTCTCCAAGTGCAGCCCAAACAGGCTCGACGGTAGGGACTGGCCAGCCGGGTCGGAACAACAGCGATAGGAATACTCAAAACCCTAACAGCACCGGAAGCAGCAACAGTGACCCGCACGGCTTGCTCTGGGGACATAGTCACGATGATCCCACCATGCCTTTCTTTCTGCCATTCAATCTAGGCGGGCCGCCAGATGTTCCTGATTTTAGCGGACTGGGCAGTATGCAAGGGTTTGGGTCCATGTTTGGGAGTGGTGCCGGATCTGGAGCTGGGAGCTTGTGAGGTATTATTGTTTTTAATTGGTATGGGCCGATGGTGATATGTATGGGTGTGATTTTGTTTATTTGCTTTGTGGATAGTAGGCTACTGTATATCAGAGGGATGGTGACCGGCCGGCGGGGGGGGGGGGGTCAATCTGTGGGGAATTCAACGCATTCTTCGAAAATAAAAGAAATGTCCAAGCAAATCCTGATGTGTTTCCTCTGTGTGTGTGTGAGAGAGAGAGAGAGAGATGGAGCAGATGTCGACCGTTGCATTGTGATGAAGAATTTCACGTTCAAGTCGTGTGTTCTGGTCCTCTCTCTTGGTTCTATTGAACGGCCTGGCTGAGTAGGAGGTGATACGAATCTTGGTGAGGTGAAAATATATCCGGATACGGATCTTTCTTATCTGTAGAATGGTGAAATGGGTGGCAAGTATAACGTTGCGTCAACAGCAGACTATCTAGTGACAGAAAATCATGGGAGAGCGTTCTCTTTATATATATATATATATATATATATATATACTATATATTATATACATACACGCGCATGGATGTGCTTGCGGGCAGTCCACCTTTTTCTTTTCAAATATCTACTAGTCGTATATCAAACACTACCTTTTGTTGGAATACAGCCAATGCTGGTGATGATCGTACGTAAGCAGTAGCATGACTAAGCCACTGGGGGATGTAGCTAGAAGAGAAGGGATGCATCTTTGTACGAAGTGCTCTTAACTTATCATCACCAACAAGCAATACAGAACCCCATCAAACCCATACGTACGCACGTACGAAAAGCCAGTCCAACAGCCTTGGCATCTGATCTGCCTACCTACCTACCTACCTACTACCGTCGATGCCATATCCATACATAGTGCGTGGCACAAGAGAGGAATAATCTTGCCGCCAACATCCTAAACCCGCTTTCTGGGGGGGTGGGGGTCACATGAATCCCGTACTTCTGGCTATACTCTCTACCAGTAAGAGTTACTACTATGTAGCAAACTGCGTTTTATTTTCAATCAAGGGATCCGGTTCCGTTGGCTCAAATGGCAAGGCGTCCATCAGACTGCGAACCCAGTCTGATAATCCATACAACCCATTCTCTCTCAAATCCCCTCTCTCTCTCTCTCTCTCTCTCTCTCTCTCTCTCTCTCTCTCCAAAAAAAAAAGTCAAATTCAAATCGCATCACTCCAACCGTCTTTCTTCTTCTATCCTTCCTCCTCCTCCTCCCCAATCCCAAGATTCGATTTGTTGGTGCCAAGTGGGAAGTGTGACTTCGTCATCTGGCTTAGTCAGTCAGGCAGGCAGGCAGTCAGTCAGTCATTCAGTCAGTCAGCAACACAGAACAAGGGTCACCCAGCAACAGGCGGCCCGCGGACCCACACTTACTTACGTAAGAAGAAAACGAGGTTTTTCAAGATATATAAATGGGTTCAACCATCAAAACCTCATCTACAACAACCGCGACAACCACGACAAGGCCCGTTGGCCCAATGGCAAGGCGTCTGACTACGAATCAGGAGACTGCAGGTTCGACCCCTGCACGGGTCATAGTTGTTCGCTCCTTCTCTTTTTGGTCGCTTGTTGCAATATCTTTCCTTCAGCTTGGGGGGTTGGTGGGGGGGGGTGATTTGTTGCGCCGGTGATATTATGTTTGAATTTTTTGGGGGGGGCCGGGGGAGGGGGGAAGGGGGGAGATTTTTGGAATTGATCGGCTGGATGGACTCGTTTGAATGATGATATCGGGGCTGATGTCCGAACCTTTTGGATTTTCCCCCGAAAACTTTGGATATACTTGATACCCATACAAGAGATAAACGTGGACATGGACGGATGATAGACTTTTCTTGGTGTAGAGGCTCGGTTCATGAATGAGTTCGGCGACCAAGTACGCGTGAAAGAGTTGCGGTTATACAAAAACAATTTCTGTAATGGCTGGTATATAATAACTGGGCTGTATACTGTATAGACACGCTCTTTTTATTTTGTCCTTGTTTTGTGTAGACCGTAGTCCACAAACTTCATCCTCGCTCATCTAATCCAACCGATGCACCTGTTCCGTATTTGCCGTCACGCACTCAAGCGGCTGCCTTCTTTCCCTTGGACCTCTTTCTCTTCTTGCTGCCCTTCTCACCCTTCTCAACCACATCCACCTCTGCTTCCTCTTGGTGTCCCCCTGCGTTGCGCCCACCAAACCCATACGTCGGACCGGAATGCTCAAACTCCTGCCCAAACACGTCTCTCCGCCAAGCCCGCAAGCGCGCCTTCTTGCCCAGCTTCTTGCGATCCTTCTTCTTCTTCTCGGCATCCCGCCATGTAGCGAGCTTTTTGAGACCTGCAAAGTCGTTGAGGGCTGCATCCGAGGGGGCAAGAAGGATGTCCCGCGCTGTGAGACCAAAAGACTGGGGGGAAGTTTCGCGGTAGCGGAAGCCAGCGGTTTTCTTGTCGGCTGCCGATGAGGACGTGGAGGGCTTGGAAGGGTTCTTTTTGGATGTTGCGAGAGCGGTGGGGTCGTCGAGTTCCATCTGGGCGTCGACGAGGGCTTCGATTTTGGCTCGTTCTTGGCGGGCTGCGCGTTTGGTGGCTGCGCGTTCGGCTTTGGGGTCTTTGGTTGTTTTGCGCTTTTTGGAGGGGCGCGATGACTCGTCGTCGGAATCTTGTGCGTCCTCGTCTTCTTCTTCTTCTTCCGCTCCGGCGGCGGCAGCAGTAGCTTCGCCTTGGTCTTCGCCATCACCTTCTTCCACATCAGAGAGGCTGATGGCAGGCTTGCTTGACTCTTCGTCTTCGAAATCGGGAATTATGTCCTTGATGTCAATGTCGTCGTCCCATGTCGGCTTCTTGGGCTTCTTGCTCTTTTTTGTGGATGATGCGCCATCTCCGCCCTCATCCTCGTCTCCCGAGCCGGCGTCCGCCTCGGCATAGTACTCGTCGCCAAACCGCCGGCTCATCTCCTCCTCCCACTTGTCATCTTCCCACGCGCCCTCAAGCAACTTCATCCACTCATCATCCTTGAGCTCACGGCCCTTGAGCCCAGCGGCCTTGCGAATCTTCTTGAGTTTCTGCTCCGCTTCCTCAATCTTGAGACGCTTGAGACGCGCGCGCTCCTCGTGCCGCAAGCGCTTCTCCTCAGCCTTGCGCTCCTTTTCCAGCTCACGCTGACGCTTGCGACCCGTCAGTTCCTCGCGACGCACTGTGCGCGCCTCGACGACTTTACGCGAGTACGACATGAGCACCTCATTGCTCTTGGCGGGATCTTCGAAGCGCAGGTTGTAAGCGGCCTCCCATTCGTCAGCGTCGTCGTTGCCTTCACCCTCGTCGGATTCAAAGGCTTGCCACTTGCTGCCGCTGCCCTCAGCCCAGGCGCGAGAGGCCATGAAGTTGGAAAGGTAGAGCTCTGGGTCCTTTTCTGCGAGCGAAGGGTCAAGATCTTTAGGCTTGATGCGCTCCAGGCGTGAAGGGTGGACCTTGCCTTCTTCTGTCGTAGTCGTTGTTGGTACGAGTGACTTTGCGCCGGGCTTAGCCTTGATAAATGCTTCGTCTCCTTCTTCGTCGTCGTCGTCGGAACCGTCCACGGCAGCGTTGATTTCGGCCAGAATGTTGCTCTTCAGGTCTGCCTGCTCTTGCACAAAAGTCTTGGGTTGCTGCTCCTCTTCATCGGCACCCGTGTCACCAGCCATGTATCGCTCGCGGTGGTAGTCGTGCAGAAACATGGGCTTGGTCTTCTTTTCCTTGGACGCAATAGCATTTCCGTTCTCGTCTAGCGAGTGAAAGAACTTGGCCTCCTTGTTGTAGATGCGCGGGTCCTTGTTCTTGATGGCCTTGAGAGTTGCAGAGATTTCGGCGTCGAGCTCTTCGGTTGCGAGGAAGCCGTCTTCGTCTTCGGTTTCATCATCTGAGGACTCGTCGTCGTCGTCGTCTTCGCCGTTGCCACCAGCCTTGGTCTTGTATTTTTCCTCCACTGACATTGAAAGCCACAGGTGTTAGTGAGTGAGTGAATAGGTGGATGGATGGGAATGAGCGGAATGCATGGTGGTTCAGCAACATACGCCTGTGCATCTCGGCTCGCTTCTTGTTGTGTTCAAAGCGACGCGCGTATTCCTCGTTGATCTTGAGGCTGGTGGCGCGAGACTGGACCTCTTCGCCGCCGCTCGAGCCATCGTCGTCAAAGAGGTTCTTTTTGGCCATCGTGGGCGGTTTTGGTCTGCTGGTGCAACGGCGTCCGCTGTGTCCTGTCGGACGTGGATTGATTGTCGCGTTTGGGAGATTGATCGTTCGTGGTTGTCGAGCCTCCTCTTGGTGTGTCGCCCTGGCCCGGAATGGCTTCCACTCCTGATCTCAAATTTGGATCGTTGAGCTGCAAACCCAGAGAGCAGCCGAATGGAAGGAGGAAAAAGTCGGAAAAGGCAAGGGCCTCAGATTGCTGGGCGTGCTTTCCAGAACAGACCGCGCGACAGATGGGAACTTTTTTTCGACCGGGGGCAGGGGTCATCGCCTCAGATAGGAGATAGCGACGGGGACCTGGAAACAGGGCCCTGGAGCCCCTGCACAGAGCCTAGCACCTGTGAGTCTGTGACCCCACTGGGAAGGCGAACCAAAGCCCAGCGCAGGAAGACGTCACGCTGCCTGGACTGGACTGCTGCAACAAGGCGGTGGCTGCGCCCGCTGCGCCCGCTGCATAATAAGCCGGACCCCAAACACACTCCAACTGCAACAGCCAGTGCAGGCCGCAAGCATCCCCATCCACTTCATCATTGAAACGTCTGTTTGCCTTCATCAAACCACATCCAACCGAACCCATCGACCTGCCTCTGATAATCCAGCCCACCAGCATCTGTCCACGACCCCCGCCTTCAGCGACGAACGAAATTCCCGCCATCACTCCATAAAGCGCGCTTGGTGTTCCTGCCGCTTCTCCCGCCCCTCCCGCCAGTAACCTCGTATTCTGCCTCCTCCACCAACCAGCAAGCACCAAACCACACAGCCAAACACACACACGCACACACAAGACCATGGCGGATTCCAACGCACCCAAGCCTTCAAGCAGCGTCAAGCTAGTTCTCCTCGGTGAGGCTGCTGTCGGAAAGTCCTCGCTGGTGTTGCGCTTTGTCAACAACGACTTCCAGGAGAACAAGGAGCCCACGATTGGCGCTGCCTTCCTTACGCAAAAATGCAACCTGCCCACACGCACCATCAAGTTTGAAATTTGGGACACGGCTGGACAGGAGCGCTTTGCCTCCCTTGCACCCATGTACTACCGCAACGCCCAGGCTGCCCTCGTTGTCTACGACCTGACGAAGCCGACCAGCCTTATCAAGGCCAAGCACTGGGTTGCCGAACTGCAGCGCCAGGCCAGCCCGGGGATTGTGATTGCGCTGGTTGGAAACAAGCTGGACTTGACAACGGCGGGGGCTGCGGGCGGCGATAGCGAAGATGCAGATGCCGATACGGGCGATGCGCGCAAGGTCAGCACGGAGGAGGCCAAGGCGTATGCGGAGGAGGAGAGTCTGCTGTTCTTCGAGACGAGTGCCAAGACGGGCCACAATGTTACCGAGGTATTTACAGCTATTGCCAATGCGATTCCCGAGACATCGCTCAAGACAGCCAGAGGGACGGGTGCGCCAAATGCTGTCAGCAGAGGCGGCGACGAGCAGAGGGTGAACCTGAGCGGTCCTCGAGACCAGGCTGGCAAGGAGAGCTGTGCTTGTTAAAGTAGGGTGATGAACGGTGCAGAGAAGGTGGTGGCAGCATGGGAAGAGAGAGAGAGAGAGAGAGAGAGAAGGACCCGGGGGGGGGGGTGCAGGAGAAAGCATCTGCATTCCGTTTTGTGTTTCTGGCGTGCTGGGCTCTCGAATCAAGAGCAAGGCACTTTGTTTTCTTGTCGCGAATAATGTGATTCGAAGGTTTTGTTGGCCAGACAGCGGATATCTACTCTTTCCTTCGACCACAATTTCCGTATGACAAATGACGCTGTAGTCTTTCATGCTCCAGTTGGAACACCTTTGACTCTCAAGTAAAGCTACTGTGGTCAGCTTCATGTCCGCAACTTCTCAGAATGGTCTACGTGATCCTCCAATCAGGAAAATCCCACAGTATATGATAGGATGTTTGCTATTTCGGGTGTACCACGTCCAAGACAAGGCGACCTTATTAAAACAACAGGACCGTCGTCTATAACCACTAGGTCTGACAAAAACGAGGTGGCCCGTGCGTTGCGTCGCGCCCCTGCCCTGCCCTTGATACGATCTGAGATTTTGGCAAGTTTGATAGCCAGCCGCGCAACTTCGCGCGTCACTCCAAGACGCAACAGCTGTGGCACCCACAGACCGATTCTCCGTCTTCTCTTTTTCACCCTGCCCTGCCATCGCGTTAGCTCGCCTCTTTTGCAGCACCAGCAAGAGACACGCAGTCACAGCATCCTCTGATACAGATGGAGAACCATTCTTTACAGCATTAAATCCCGCCCACTGTCGGCGTTGTCGTCGACCTCGTGTTTCCTTCTCTTCAATTTGGCCCCTCGCAAGCAGTCATGGCAGCAAACTACGTGACTGTCACGCCTGCTCTGGCCGAGCTCATTAGGTATGCCTGCCTCTCGACGCGTAGTTTCTCGCCTGCTGTTTGGGCCCCCCATGCTGACCGTGTCTCTGTGCGCGCCAGCTCGCTGCCACAAGATGAAGTGCCTTTCAAGCTTCGCTGTGCCATTTGCAGTAAGCTGGCCGTGAATGCCTTCAAGACGCCTTGTTGCGAGCAGATGATTTGTGAAAACTGTAGGTCTGCCGGCTGTTCCCCGTCTTGACCTTTCTCTGTTTCTGTCTTTGCGCATCGCTGACGATCGAAACCAAACGAAAAACAGGCAAAACGGCTCTGCCCTCTACCTGCCCCGTGTGCGAGCACACCCCCGTCTCAGCAGAGGACTGCAAACCCAACAACAAGTTGCGCATGACGACGCGGGCCTTCCTTAAGACTGCCGAGAAGAAGCGAGACTCGTCTCAGGCCAAAGAGGCCACGCCCATCACCCCCATCACGCCGATTGATGCGAATGCGAGCGCTGCCCTGCCGCCGTCTCTGGAGAAGGCTGCGCCTGCCGAAGAATCTTCTGCCACAAATGTTGCACCTGCGGTCGAGGCGGCTTCTTCTGTGCTGGAAGCTGCACGAGGAGCTGGGGAGACGGGTGCCTCTGACGGCCACGAAGTAGCCAGCGCCGCTGCCGAGGCTCAAGGCGAAGAGATGCCAGCCGCTACCGACAATGAGGTATGCTCTGCGCGCATAACTATACTTGCAAAGATTGCAGACTTATATATACTAACGTGTTTGCAGCTCACAACCTCTGATGACCCGGGTCCTTCACAGGCCGAGGTTCAGGAGCAACAAGTTGAGGTGCGCGATGAGCTAAATGAGGGAAAAGGCGATACCGAAGCAGCTCCCGAGGAAGCAAGCGAGGGTGGCGAGAACGATAATGAGGACAACCAGCAGAAATCTGCCTTCCCAAATGCATTTGGCTTCAATGGAATGAATGGACAATTTCCAAACATGAACTTTGGTGGTGGCGGTGGTGACTTCAACCAGATGAACCAGATGCAAATGATGATGGCCATGCAAAACGGGATGGCGCCCAATGGCTTTGGTTTCTCAATGATGGGTAAGTTCTATTTTATCCGTCAATGCCCCCCCCCCCCTTCTCTCTCTCTCTCTCTCAAGATCCAAAAACATCTCAGGCTGACTCGGACTCAACCCCAGGCATGCCCGGCATGAACATGGATCCTTCAATGATGAACATGTACCAGATGAACAGTGGCTTCGGTGCGCCAGGCATGGACATGAGCATGATGAACGGCGGCATGGGGGGATACAATAATGGCGGTGTTGGCTCCGAAGAGAACTGGAACGGACCACAATCATGGAATAACGGCCAGAATAATTACAATCATCCAAATGCTGCTGGCATGGGTAACGGTGATTATGGAAATTTTAACTCTGGCTACCACACAGGATACAATCAAGGTAATTTTGGCCCGCACAACCAGTTCAATGACTTCCGCGCCGGCAGAGGTGGGGGGTATTTCCGCGGTCGTGGCCGTGGCCGGGGTGGCTATGGCCACTTTGGTCGTGGCGGCGGCTATGGCTACAACGGAGCGCAAGGCAATTACCAAAGCCAGGGTTATATGAACCAGCAGCAACAGCAACAGCAGCAACAACAGCATCAGTATGGCCCGAACATGATGGGCCAAAACTCTAATCCTCACCAGTCTACTGGACACGTATCGGGAGAAGACGACGGTGCCAACCAAGTGGATGAATTCGGCCGCACCGTCCGGCCTGGATCAAGCGAGGCCGCGGCTGGTGGGGATGACCAGCAGCAGCAGCAGCAGCAGCAGCAAGATGCAGAGCAAACTGGCAACGACGACGAGTCCGACCAGAAAGACAAGCAAGGCGTTGATGCGAGCGGTGGCCAGCTTTCTGCCATTGAGACTGTACAATCCGAGCCCGATGGCAGTGCCACTGGTAGCGGTCTCGTCCAGGGAGGCGCGCACCATATGAGGTTCAACAACAACGGAACGGCCTTTGGCCACCATCAACCGCTGCGCGGCAACTTTGCCAGTGCAGGAGGCCCAGGCGGCATGATGCCGCCTCCTGCCACACCTACTGCACCCGATGTGCCTCTGAATGCGCCCAAGGGCCCCAAAGCTATGCGCCAGGGCCTGCCAAACACTAGTCTGCTGAACCTCCGCGCGCGAGGCTTCCACATCCCCGGCGACGAAGCATCGTCATATCACCAACAGCAACAGCAACATTACAACAATAGCACCCACCAGCATGTTAACCCAAACCTACATCTAAACACCAACCTCACGCGCATGCAGAGCCCCAGTATCCGCAGCGCAACGGGCAGCTTGGCCGCCACTACCCCTATCGACAACAATGAAGATCGCGAGCAGCGCCGTAGGTCTAGGAGTAATTCCGTGGCGAGCACAGCCAACAAGCGTCGTGGCGGCGGCGGCGACTCGGACAGTCGTCATCATCACCGCGAGCGGAGTAGCAGTCGCAGCCGGTCGGGCCGTCACCGCGAACGCGAGCGTCGCTCGACGCGGGACCGTGAGCAGGACTCGGATGATGTGCGCTCAGCTACCTCGCGCAGCCGCAGCCGTAGTCGTGAACATCGGGACCGAAAGCGTAGAAGCCATCGCTCAGAAGAAGAAGAGGGAGGAAGTGGAGACTACGAAAAGGAGCGGCGCAGTCACCGGCATCGGAGCAGTAAACGCCATTACGATGAGGCAGATGTCATGGACGAGGATGAGCAGCAGCAGCCGTCACGCTCCTCGCGCGACGACAAGTATGCAGACAGGTCGAGGTCGGCGTCTCCCGCTGGATCGCGCAAGTCGAGTCGGCGCAAGGAACGTGATTTGGAGAAGCGACGGGAGCGGGAGCGGGAGCGGGAGCGGGATCGGGACAGAGAGCGGAGTGGTAGGGACAGGAATCGAGAACGGGAACGGGACCGTGGTGACCGGGAACGAGACGTGGATACAGAGGAAGACCGTGATTCATCGAAGCGCAAGTCGCGGCATCGCGACCGTGACCGCGACCACGATCACGATCGATCTGATCGAGACAGAGACCGGGATAGAGAGCGTGATCGCGAGAGAGAGCGCAAGCGGGAGAGAGAGCGCAACAGAGACCGGGACCGGGACCGGGACCGGGAGAGCAGACGCCGAGGCAAGCATAGTAGCAGCAGTGCTGTAGAGGCGGTTGATTCCGGTGCCGGTGGTTCGGCTTCGGCAATCGCAGTCGGAGCAGAAGTCAAGGAGTTCAATCCTCCTACGGGTCCGCGCGGATGCATCTCCAAGAATTACTCCATTTTCAACGCGCCTCGTGCTTCGTCGGCGTCAAAACAAGTACCGCGCGGACCGGCTGCGGACCAGCATCGGCGGGGATCACAGACATCGTTAGGCGGCAGTGGTGGTGGTGGTGGTGGTGGTGGTGGTGGTATACCAAAGGACCCTCACGCAGCAGAGCGCGAAGCGCGCAATCGTGAGAGGTTACTCAAGGAGACACAGCGGCTGGCCGGGCTTGGAGGCGGAGGCCTCAAGCGACGGAGTGCCGGTGGCGGCGGTGACAATGATGGCGGGCTTGACTCAGGATCAGGGAGGAGTAGTAAGCGCAGCAAGAGGGGCCTTCGTGGTGGGGAGGCGCTGGTGGGTGTGGAAGAAGGGGACGAGGAGGCAAGGATGAAGAGGCTTGAGGCGGAGAGGGAAGGGTCGCGGTGGGGATAGGATGGAAATGAGGAGGAGGATGTGAGAGGTATTAAGCCTGTGTGGATGTATCTCTGTGTCATGGTTGTGGATGTGGGGGGAAACAAAGTTAGAAACTTCAAATCAGCTTCCGCCGGGCTAAACCTGCGATTGTGCGTGTGTTGTTTGTGGGTCAAGACAGGAGAAATAATACATGGTGATGATAATCTTGACCAAGCCGTCCTGTCAAAGGCCGTATTGCAAAGAGAAAACGTGAACTGACTACTGCCAGCACTGCTACTTAGTGAAGAGTTACATTATCAAGCTTTTGTATTCAGTCTCTCAATAATGAGAAGATGTATCTAATATCTCAGATACGGGGTATGACTTGACCTTGCTATCAAGGGTCATGGCAGAGCCCAGAGTATGAAATACAAACTCACTCCCCGGAAAGAGGAAGAACCTGTCCAGTTTTGACTAAATATAATGTGCTAAGAACCACTGAAAACCTCGAGTTGTGTCCCCGAAACTTGACTCACCTAAAAGTGATGATTCGGGTTGTCAAAAAACAAGAACGAGACCAGGGAAAGTCGAAAAAGCAGAGAAGGGGAAACAAAAGGGCGCTCCCACCTTTCGAAGAGGGATTGCCAAAAGATGTGTGTGTGTGTGAAAGGGAACGAATGAAGCCGCTTCCTACACCGGTCAAGCCCCATGCCAACACCAAGTCCTGCACCCAACAACAACAAACTCCCCAGCGTATACATGGTATCATATTTATTATATGAGCATGCATATCCCGCCAGGTACACGCCGACTTTGTGCCAGCCAAGGACTGCTGAGGCATTGATTGGCAAGAACAATTCACCGATTAAGAGACATTACATGCTCTTCCGAGTCGAATGTTGGTTGGCTTTCGTGCTGTACACGGTAGTTGGTGTATCGCCTTTGGGGCAGCAAGGCGGGCAGGGCACATGTTCACCCAATAGCGTGGTATAAAAGTCTGTCTTTGGTCTGGACATGGCATACTTATCTGCGGCTCACCACGCTCATCATGCATGTATCATGCATTCGCTGTAAGCGCAGCGGCCGCAACGACAGAAAGGAACACAACTGATTCTACTCATCATAGTACGTACTGACTAGACACTGACACATCCCACTCAATCATTCGCTCATTCCTCTCGCCACACCGAAGCTGCCCTGCCGCTTCTGAGCTCAACCCACGAGATGGAAGTAATTGATCGCCTCTGCCTCACCTAATTCCTGAGACGTCTTTAAACGCCTACCGGATTCGTCGGCGACAGCGCTCGGCTCGGGGGTGGGGGATGGTGGTGTGAGAAGGCAAGAAGATGGATCTCAGGCCATGCTCGGCAGCCAAGAGGGAAAAGAGAGCAAAAATCGTGAGCTGGCAGTGAGCAGCACACCGCTGCTATTGCTCCTCATCCTGCTGCTGCTGCTGCTGCTGCTGTTGATACTCGACTCGATCCAGTTCTTTCCAAGTACGGCTGGACCGCCGCTGGCCTCCAGGGGCTTGCACTTTTTCTGCAACTCGGTGGAGTCTATTTCTTGAGCTTTCCTGTGCTAGACAATGGTGCTGCAAGCGAGACATGCCAGCTGTGAAGTTTTGCTTGGAATCAGGTCAACTGAGCACGTCAAAAGGGTCAAGTGGCGCTCGTGTGACGGATTTACCATGGAGTTTCAAGCCCGACCAGAAATAAAGCCCAGCGAGGAATTAAGAAAGAAAAAAAAAAAAAAAACACAACTGTCTCATCTGGCGATGCTGGCATTGGCCGTGGTAAGCGACCTGGGCTGGGCTGGGCTGGGCTGGGCTAGCAAATCTGGTAGAGCCGCATTGTCAGTGTGCTGCGTTGCTGCCGCAGGATTTGCGGGTTTTGCGGGAGAACGACAAGGGCACAAGATGGGGAAACAGGGACCACCCAGGCTCGGCCAGTCAAGCTGCTGTCCGAGGCGGGTGCGACAGATGCTTCTGTACAGTGTGCAAGAAGGATGCAGACGGTGCCCGTGGCTTTTACTCTGATGGACATACCCTGGCCGCCCAGCAACACTTTGCCAGCAAGCAGCATTCTTTGGGGCTCTCGTCATAGGTAGAAAAGGTGCTGTGACGGGTGCCGGTCGAGGATCAACCGATCCTGCCACAGAAAAGCCCTGGCAAAACTCCGTTCTGATGAAGCTTGAAAAGACGCCAAAGCCCGGTCGTGAACCACCACCAGTGACAAGGATACCCACGAGCTGCCTCTGCGCAACACCCACCCGAGAACCACCAGCCTGTTGTGTGCCCAGCTGGAGCCGGGTAGGATTGAGGCTGAGCGATGGCAACTAACCCTCCTGCAGCAACAGACCTTGTGGTTACCGTGGCACAACATGGCAGGCACACTTGTGCCGTTTGCCCGCAGCTGAGTGGTTGAGCGTCCCAGCATCGAATGACACTTTGCGCACCACCACCCCACTCCCCGGGCCCAGAGCCTCTCTTTGCCTCTGCCGTTGCCTGTTTCTCTCATGCCTCTCTGGGTCTTTTTCTGCCGAGTGCTACCGCCTACTATGTACTATGAGCAGCACGCCCCCAGACCCACGTTGAGGGCCATGTGCCGTGCTACTTCCGTCTGGCTTTCGGCCCTTCATCTCGTGGCAAGCCTACATGGCTACTACTATGTATAAATTATGTAGGCATGGAGACCAGACCCCAGCCCAGCCTAGCCCAGCACAGTACCCCAGGAAAAAAGCCCAAGAGGGTGTGATGGGGTACATGGTTCTGATGGTGTTCTTCTGTACTATGTAGTCTGTCTGGACCGACCGACGGACGCTGATCCAAGTGGAGTCGAGCGCATGTCCGTGTCCCATGCCCCTCCTCCTTTTGGCAGGCCATAATGCTGCATTCCGAGGAGCAACATAAATAGCTGCTGCTGCTTTGTTGCCATTGTATTCGCAACAGTCTTGTCGTTGCATGGCATTGCAGCAGGACAGTGCATGGGTTTGTGTGTGTGTGTGTGTGTGTTGGTGCTGCGAGGACCGACTGCCGTTGCCCACGACGAAAAAGAAACGGCTGGGTGCAGAGACGCTGTCATGAGGCGAGCCGACGGGCCATTAAATAAACTGTATGGATGGATGGATGCTGTGAAAGTACATTATTGTAGTAATAAAAAGTGTGGGCGTCTTGGCACGAATTCGACCACGGGGAGCCCACTCCGAAAGGCAAAACGATTAGCCAGCCTCGGCCCACAAGATTGATTGCTCGCCGTGGTCAAGCCCATCACTGTGCATAGCAGAGAGACGCTTTCGACGTTCGCTCGTTCGCTCGTTCGCTCGTTCGCTCGATGGCTGTGGGTTGCAGATTGTGTGCACCTGCGCCAAAGAAGGGTCGTTTGTCTCTGTCCATCACCCATCTTGTGCCTTCTCTCGGCGCTTGCGTTCTTCTTTTTTTGGGGGGGGGGGGTTGTCGACTCGTGCACTATGTAGGGTCGGCATATGCTTTTTTCGTGTGGACGGTTATAACATAATCTTTGCGACGCATAAAAGACGGTTGTTATTCACGTCGCCGTCTGACTTGTGGGAAGCCTGGTGCTGCGCAACCCTAGACCCCTGGAAGCCGCTTCCCACGGGGTAAAAAGCTTGGAAAGTGCAGGGCAAGCGCAGGCGGGTGGAGAAAATACTTAGCGGCATCCAGCTTTTTTTTCTTTCTTTCTTTCTTTCTTTTTTTTCGGCACTCTCTCCTCGTGGTTCTGAAGCCCACGCACGGCGTTTTATGTGTAGATATCTCGCGCTTTCTCCCTTGTGTCGCTTCTGCTCGTCGCCTCTTGCGAATGCCGTGTCTTCTCGATGGCCCGAGTACGATACTGGCCATACTGGGGAAGCTTGAAGCAGCACTGGGCATGCGGGGGAAGGAGTCCCACTAATTACAACGTATATAGTGGTACATCTATACCTGCAACACTCGCAGCAGGTTGGAGGTGTCTTGCGTGAGGCTCATCTGCAGGCAGGCGGTAACGGGGGGCCCGCCAATACATAGTGTGGCTCTAGAACAAATCAGAAGACACACAGTACTAGTACATGGAGCAGGAACGGCAGGACGGACCTGGCAGACCCTTGCCTGCCTGCCTGCCTGCCCCATCCATTCATTCATCTCGCAAGTACATACTATTACTGTAGACGCTGAAAACCCCACCCCGCACAATGAGCCGTTCTGACGAGATGGAGCCTGATTTGCCAAAGTGGCATCCTATGCCAGTCCCATGTAAAAGACAGACGAGCTCGTGGTAGAGAAGGGTTCGCCTTCAAGTGCCGAATACAGTACATACATAGTATACGAAACCGGTCAGATGCCCACTGCCGGCTGCGTGTGAAGGCCTTCTATTCTGTGTACCTGGTTATGTACACAGTACTGTAATCATGTACATGGCACAGTCTGTGTACTGTGCGGTCAGTGCAGCCCTGGAGAACGACGCCTACCCCAGAGAGCACAGGAAGGGGCGTCCCAGGGAGCGACAGACAGGGGCGTGCAGGAGGCCAGGAGCAGGGATCATGGGCCTTGCGTCCCTCGCCTAGCGGGGATCTGGAATCCAAGAGAGCCACTGGCTGCCATTCAGTATTGCAAGAGCCAGCAGCACTGCTCCTGCTGCTGCTTCTTCTTGTTCTCCAGGCCCTGCAACGTTGTACTGTCACTGCAGTGCTGTGCACGGGTACGATGTACTATAGTACAGTACTGACGGCTCTGAAATGGCAGTCTGCTCTGACCATGACTGCCCTGCGCCTTCTGCTTCCCAGACAAGCTGTCTCGAGTTCCAGTCCGAGTCGTCCACAATTCCTGTCTGGCTCCTTTGCCCCGTAACCTCGCGCCCGCTCTCGCCGCCCGCCCAGTCTCGTCTCGTTAGTGCCAGCGCCCAAGAACGACAAGCAGCACTCAGTGGCGATCCAGAAACCAGAAACCAGACACCAGACACCAGACACCAGACACCAGGAACACCCAACCGCCAAACCTGTCTCTGCCCTCCGCGAGCAATCGCCCGCCCGCCCGCCGGCGTCCCTCGACTCGTCGTCCCTGCTGGCTGTGTCTGCCATCCCCCGCGGGTGCCCAAGCCTGAATCCCAGCACTCCCAGGCTAATTAGGGCGAAACATCCCGCGCGAGGCTCTGAGAAACAGCTGGGCCGCCTCTGTCTCTGGCGCTAGCTCTGGGCCGCATCCACCCCCAATTGGAGCGAGACAGGGCAAGGAGCGACAGAGAGAACAAGAGGACAAGAGAGGGGAGACCAGACAAGACCAAGGAAGGCGGCGGTTCTTATAGGCACGCAGCTAGCAAGCCAAGCCCCCCAGAAGAAAAGCAGAGGAAAGCAAAGGCAAAACAAAGGGTAGACCTGGGAAGCAAGCTGGCTGCTGGGTCGCCGTCCGTCCATCACTTAGTTTGCGGCTCCACACCCACGCACACCCACGCCGCCCAAAGCCCGCGCCCACGCGCCGACCGCACAACCAATACGCCGTGCGTGCCAGGACAGAGCCTCATCGCATCCCCATCCCCATCCACATCCACGCCCTCGCTCTTGCCGGCCTCGTCCGACGCAGCAACCTGCCCTGCTCCTCCAGAGGCCTGTCGCCCTATGCGCCACGCTCATAGCACACACAGTACCCGGCCAGCTCTGTCGTCGTCGCTCTCCACTCCGAACACGACCCAGCCGCCGCCCTAAGCCTGTCCCGGCGCATTCGGTGCAAGCTAGGCGATCTGGGCTCGTTGCTCTGCGCGCCTTGCGCCCTACCACCCGCAGCTTCATCAACAGCCTCTCGACGACTCTCCAAGCGGCGCACACCACCGCCCACCAGCCCTGCTGTCCTGCCGCATCAGCCCACAGGCTCTGCTAGCCTTGGCCCGTTGCCCAGAGCAGCGGCGGCAGCCCGCCCATCGCCTCTTTTCCAGCAGCCAGCGGACTACTGGTATCGCAGAAGGCCGTCTCCATCCTCGGACGACAAGTCTGGTTCCGTGCCCTCGCCCAGGTTGACTGTCCACGTCCATCCCTGCCGCGGGCCCCCCAGTTTCTTGTCCCAGCAATTTACCGCATCTCCTCGTCCTCCCCCGCCCTTTGCAATTCTAATCCGGTCACGCGCGCCAAGACCTTCCCCATACTGTCCCAAGAGGCTCTGCTCGGTTGTGCCGCATTATTACTCCGTGCTCCAGGCCCTGTGCAGGTTGGGGCTCTGCGGCCAGTGTGCGCCCACCCACCCTGACCAGCGACCTCCACTCCACCACTTGGTCCTCCTGTTTCCCTCTCAACACCTTGGCCCACCCTTCCCCGGCTCCAGCTCTTCTACTCTTTTGGCCTTCTTGTTCTCTTCACACAGCCTGCGTGCGACTCCCCAACCCCCGGTCACTCGGTCAGCCCACCCTTCTTGCGCTTCGTGGAAAACCATCATCCAGGCTTCTTTAGACTGTCATTCATCGTTCTGGATACCGCTTTGCCAAGGCTGGCGGCGCAAAGTGGCGAGTTTGTTTTGCCGGGAAAGCAAGAGCAGGAGAGCACTGTCAAACCAAAAGACAAAAAAAGCCTTTGAACTGCACAAGCAGGACAGCCTTGTCGGCTCAAGACTTTGTTGGTGCGTTTTGATAGAGCGGTAGGAGGCAAGGGGGGCTACTTTGCGCGCCGATCGACCGCCTTCACAGCCTCGTCTGTACCTCCCCCGGGACCGTGAAGACCACCCATGGCGAGTTGACTATCCACCATCGTAAGCAAGAGCTACGGGCAACAACCGCAGTCATGGCGATGGCCAGTGCCGCTTCCGCTCACGACATGTATGATCCTGATGCGGTAGTGCCCCAAAACAGTCCTCTTCTGGTCGCCAGAAAGGTGAACACCCAGCCGAGTCCAAGTCCTGATTTTGAGATACCGCTGCTTCATGTCAGTTCTCCCTCCAAGTCTCGTAACGGGAAAACTAAGAGACGAAAGGTCCGACCCAGCCAAGGCGATGCCGTCCTGGTAGGCTACATGGGCAATGGCGCAGACCCCGACATTGCTGCCCGCGCCGGGCAGTCTCCGCTGGCCAGCGATACCGAGAGCTCGAGCTCTTCAGATTCCGAGGGTTATATGGACGACACCGATTTTGGCGGCGGTGCACTGTCTCCAGGATCCTCGCTCGCAGATACCGCATTGGCTGCTCTGGCGCTTCGGGAGCGCCATTCAGTCAGTGATGAGAAGACGGTGCCTCCAGCAGCGACAGCGGCAGCGGCAGCAGCAGCAGCACCCCCAGCTCCCGCAGCTGGTGCCGTATTCAATGATGCGGAAATGGATGCCTCGCAGAGTTTCGCCTTGCCAGAATCCACCGCGCCACGGCCGCATTCCGCTGCCCGGCGGGATGACAGACCAGAACCCGTCTTTCCAGCTCCCTATAGCCCAAACAGTATCTATTCGCCAAGGAGTTTTACTTCTCCCACTGCAAGCCTAGGCCATGGAGAGCTACCACCAATACAAAGCCTTGTGCCACGGTCCGAGTCGAATGCCGGATTGACACTCCCTTCATTGAAGGAATCGCTCGGTCCCTTTTCTACTGATCATCCTCTCTCTCCACAGTCGTTCTCGCAGTCCCCTCCGGGCATACATACTGGCATGCAAAGATTCCCGTCCATCAGCCAGGCATCGCCGCCAATCTCGCCCCAGGAATTGCTGCCACGCTCGCCCCACCAGCCCATCATGCCACCCGGCCCATTTTATGCATATCCACCCAATGGCATGCATCACCGACACAGTGTTGACTACAATGGTAGCACGCCAAGCGACCAGTCCGCCACCACACCAGCAACGAACGGGTCCGTCGCCGAGAGGATGAACCTAGAGGGCGTTGCCTTCTCCAACCCACAGGACCACGGCCAGTACATATGCAACTTTGAAGGATGCAAGGCGCCACCTTTCCAAACGCAGTATTTGCTCAACTCCCACGCGAATGTCCATTCGCAAGAGCGGCCGCACTATTGTCCGGTTCCAGGATGTCCTCGCTCCGAAGGAGGCAAGGGTTTCAAAAGGAAGAATGAAATGATTCGCCATGGGCTGGTGCACCAATCGCCGGGTTACGTGTGCCCCTTTTGCCCAGATCGCGAGCACAAATATCCCAGGCCGGATAATCTTCAAAGGTGTGTAGAATTGACGCTCACGGCATCTGATGAACGGGCAGTCCACTTGCAACTGGCTGACACCACCTGCCCAGACACGTTCGTGTACACCATCCTGACAAAGACAAGGATGATGCCCAGCTCCGAGAAGTCTTGTCTCAGAGACCTGACGGCCCCAGTCGTGGCCGACGACGACGCGGTCCAAACTTTAAAGTGGGGGAAGAGATGGTGGTTTGACCCAATCGCGACTCCTGCCGAGAAACGATTCTTCTCTCTTCCTGACCAACCCACAAAAATACCTTTTATTTTCCTTTGTCTTCTACTACACAAGATACCCCAACAACTCCTGCTGTGATTGATTCACATTCCGGTATATCGCTTCCCCTCCCCCTCCCCCCCCTTTCATGCTTTAAGCCCGTTTGTACATATTTACGGCACTATTCGTCTTTTAGCCCAGCCCTCAAAGCTACGAGACGAGGATAATTCCTTCTCTACCTGGATAGGGAATGGGGGGAGGGTCAATTACTGCTCTTATTCTTGCTGTCTGCACCGGGGGCGTTCTTATGGATAAGCCAGATTGCGTGGCCGGTTTGCGACCCTTTATAGAGGTGCGATACGCTGTGCTCTATAAAGTAGGATCGGTGGGAAAGGCGTTTTTGTGCGAGGGTTTCTTTTTGGTATTTGGATGACATACTGGGAAGGGTGCGAAGACGAAGCCTGCATTGTTTAAAACTGAAAAAAGGGAGGATGGCCCAAAATGAGCACAATGAAATCAACCCGATTTTGTACTCAAAAAGAGTTTTTGTTTGGAGCTCAACGCCGACTGGATGAGTAGCAAAGAATCGAGAGACCAACAACCTGCGTTAAGTGGCACATGTACATACACTGTGTGGACGGGTCCAGAAACGGTTGGCTACTTTTGGGAACTTTTTTGTTCAGTATTCATGTGCGTACAGTGCCGGACCCGTGTGCATGCAGACATACTATGTATGTGTATTCGAGCGACTTGTGTGCATTCCATGTGGTGTACTGTCTAGTGGTTTGAAGCATATGGACACCTAGGTAGCAATAACAAGGTAATAAAGCACGGTATGATCTAGACATTGAATCGTTTTGTGAATCAAGTGATGGGATGGAAGATAACCGTACAAGGTCTTTTGCCCAAGAAGAGCAACGTAGTGTAGTGGTGGTGGTGGTTATTGTGTGTCTTTTTTTTTTGGCCCCTTGGGCAAGCCAGTGAGTGGTTTTTTGCTTTTACCACGGGGATCTGGGGATGATGGTCTTGCCAAGTACGTTAAGTATTCGAAGAAAACTGATTAAAAATCTAAGTATGAATGATTGGTAAGTGTGGTTGGTGGTGTTTTCCGAATAGAAGACTTGGTCATTCTATGCGGCACTGTTTTTTTTTTCTTTCGTTTCTTTTCTTTCGTTCTTTTTTCTTTTCTTTCTCTTTTTTCCTTCCCGAGGCCAGCGTTAAGGCTATGTATGTTCATATTTGCAATCGTGAAACTAAGCATAGAGTGATGGATGAGTTTCTATGAAACCTTTTGATAATATGTGCATCATACATATACTCGCTCTGGTTTACGCAAATATATATATATATATATATATATATATATATATATATAAATGCATGGTAGCCAAAGCGCCAAACTCTTAGATTACCCCGAATAAAAACTAAAAAGTCCACAACCCCAAACAGACGCAACCAAACCAAACTAATCAAAACCATCGTCAACATCTTCCCACTCTCCGACCCCAACCCGCCCATCACTCAATATCTCGACATTGATCGCCCCGTGGCCCACTACACTTCCACCCGCAGCCGCAGCCGCAGCCGCAGCGGCAAACCCAAACCCACCCATCTGCTCAACGACAAGCCACACGCCTCCCGCCCTTCGCGCTCGATCCGGATCCAGATCCACTTCCTCGGTGCGCAAACCCATACTCGCATCGGTAAACTCGCCGTCGTTGCTCATGACGGCTGTGGTTGTGCTGGCTCGCGAGCCCGATCCAAGGCTAGGGCCAAACCCCGGACCGGGACCGTATTCGATGCTGATGCGCACCGAGACAGGGATACGAATGGGACTTGCGGTGCCCGAGTTATTGGTCCGCCCTGGACTTTCTACCCTGCCGTGGCCAGAATGTGGCGGTAGTAAGGACGAGTTTGCGGCTTCCCCGACGACGCCAGGGGAAGACGACAGAAGAGGGCCAAGCACTCGGCTACGCGCAACAATACTCGCCCTCGTCAGCCGTGAAATGTACAATCTCGCGCGCTTCTTCCGCTCGGACGAATCTCCCTCGCGAAAGACGGCGGGTTGTACTTCGGTGCGTAGCCGCCCCGCGGCGTCCGAGAGCACGGGCCGCAGTGTAACGGGCACATTGCTGCCGACGCGCAGTACATAGTCTGCAAGCTGGCCTGGCTCAAAGGTCGACACGACGATCGTATAGGTTCCTGCGTCGACAGTCTGCTGGTGATGCGACCCACCACCACCAACGCCCGCCAGCTCAGCGAGCGCGCACCCTCTTCGGTATTCGCCGGAGCTGATGACTATGTCACGGACCGTGAGGGTTGTCACCACGCGCTGGCCGTGCGCCCAGACGAGGTCGACGTGGACGGGTATGTCGTCGGCGTCTGTGGCAAGGAGAAGGGAAAGTGGGGTTGGGCGTGGGATGGTCAGGCTGTATTGCGGGTTGTGGAAGAAGGTGGGCGTGCGGCCGTTGCCGCCGGCTGTACGGCGCGTCCAGGAGCCTGAGACTTCTGTGTAGTGCGCTAGCGGTGGGCGGGCGTGCGAGACGGCGAGCGGGGCACGCGAGAAGAAGGAGAGCGTGAAACTGTACGAGGGTAGAGGAAAGCCCTCCTGTGCCACGACAACGGTATAGGGCTTGTTGGGCTCGGCGTTGATTCGCAGCAGTGTTTGAGGCGAGTCGACAAAGGGCGATTGGTGGGCGGGCGGCGGGTTGCCGGGAAGCTGCACGCGGCAGCCGCGTGAGTTGTCGAAGAGGTAGATGGACATGAAGCCAAGGCTGGTGGCGTTGTTTGGTGGCGAGCCTTGGGGTGCGCTTTTTGCGGGCGGCTGCCGCGCAGCACGGAAACGCGCAATGGGGAGCTCGCCATCTTGGAAGTGGCGGGACAGGAGGATCCAGACGGCGCCTGAGGAAGGAGAGGTGAAGCTGTATTGCGGGTTATGCGCTAGAGATCGCTGCATGGCACAAGATGGGAGTTTCCAGACAAAGTGGTGGTCTTGGCGGTCTGTAAATAATGTAGGGTTCCAGTTGAGGTACAGAGACTCAAAGTTTTGGACAACATCATCGTAAGAGATCCAGAATGTGCCTGTCATGTGTTCGTATGAGGAGTCCGATTGCGACTGGCGGCCGAGGTTGGGGCGGGACAGCGTGGGCGACGGAGGCGGGTAGGCTGCTGCGTCGACGGTCGCCGTTGAGCCGAAGCCCTTCCAAACAAGCCCGTTGCACCAGGGGTTTTTGAGTAGCATCCGCCGCTCCCCCGTATCCGTCACTTTGAGGTCCATGACTGCATAGTCGTGCTCGCCGGCTAGACCAAGAGTCTCTTCTTCTTGGCGCGAGAGGTGACCTGTGCCGAGGGTGACGACGACGTCGCCGTACTCAAACGAGGCTTTGGTGCGTTTCCAAACTTGATCCAGCTCAGTGTCATCGCTAGCTGGCGGTCAGTAAGTACACGCAGACAGGGGCTTTGGAAGCAAAAGGGCCCGTTACCTCTGTAAAAACACTTGCTCGGGAATCCATCCCGTCAGCACCCAGAGATCCGTGCCCGAGTTGCTGCCAGGAAAGTCGTAGCCACCCCGAATTTTGAGGTAGGCCTTCTCCATCAGCGCTGGCCAGATGAGCTCTGGATTTCTACGGTCGACGACAAAGAATGTGCGGGACGTCTTGGCGGCGGGCAGGCGGTCGTCGACGACGACTTGCCTGAAGCAGCCGTTGAAATTGAGCCGGAACATGTACTTGCCATTTTGTGAGGCGACTGGCCTGTGTCTCTCGTGATCAAAAGGGTAGATCAGGGTCGGAAGCAACTGTCAACGGTGAGCAATGGTGGCCACCACGTATGTGTCCACCCTGTTGTGGCAGTTGTGGCACATCGGGCTTCGAGGATGGTTGGCGACTCACGGAGCCTTTCGTTCCTGGCTTGAGGTGCCGCATCATGGCACACAGGCTGGCAACGACCGAGCAATCCGTCGTGATATCCTGCACGAGGTCGCAGTCTGTCTTTGCGACCATGATGTTCTCGTACAGCTCGGGCCCCGAGTCGTTGAATATCTCGGAAGGCCGTTTCCAGCCATCAAATATGTCGGTCTGCTTTGCGGAAAAGGAAAAGACGGATGTGTCGCTGGCACACAGTGTGGAAGTGATGAGAATACGGCTGGCAAGGAGGACGACAAGAGTGCCTTACGTGAAGGGAGGCTCGTCGAGCCGTTTGTTGCGGAAGACCGCCGGGTCTGGATCCGCGTCCCAGGGCGGGAAGATGCTGCCATGGAGCTTGGAGGAGCGCAGCAGGATGGTCTTTTCGCCCGTTGGAAGCTCGCGTGTCTGGCGGGGCTGCCGCAGCTTAGGCACCTTGGGCACTGGCGACGAGGCTGCCGGTGTCGCTTGTGCTGATGCCGGTGGTGCTGGTCGTCGCGCTGGTGTTTTGAGCGTTTCAGCCCGCGCGATGAGCTCCTGGCACTTGCGCTTGAGGCGTATCTTGTCAGCACCCGCTGGGGCTTCCTTGACAGCATTCATGTACAATTCCGCAGCTTCGATAGCGTAGTTGAGTGCGTCTTTGCCCGATGCCGTGCCGATCCTGGCCTCAACTTCCTGCTCACGTGTTAGCCACAGCGCGCCTGTGCTGGGAGGCCCAGAATTCGAGAACATACGCGGGCTCGCGCCTCCATACCGATGGTGAATCTGGTGGGCTTGGGCCTTGTATGAAGCTCAACGGCGCGGTTTGCAGCTGGAGAAGCGAGGTAGGAGTGGTTGCAACAGCCGCACTGCCCCCCAAATTCGAGCCTGAACGAACGAGAACCAGCTTGTTGAAGAGAACCAATTCCACTGGCTGCGCCCAAATCAGAAACATCAAGAGATGGATGTATAGCAAGCCAGCGCCATCACTGAAGCTCTGTCAATGGCAGATTTGGTCAGCCTGGGTGGATTCATGGTAGGATGAGATGGCCTCCAGGCTCACGGTGGTGGAGCGAGCTGCCTCCCAGCCTACCTGCTACGTACAGAGTACTGCAGGTGTTTTGGCTATGTTTACAGGGCTAAAGTGCTCCACTACCACTCATACAGGCAGACAGCTCAGGTACCCAACACTGCCAACCACTGGAACGCAGTTCGCTAAGGAGTCTGCCCGCTGCCAACCCTCTTTGCTTTTCTTTGCGCCTCTCATGTACAACAAGCCTCGAGATACGCTGGCATGACGATGCCAAGTCAAAGTCACAGCGTCCTGTCCTTACTCGAGTACATGCATAGTAGTACTATGATGTCGTGGCATGTACCATAGTACATAGTAGTCTGCCGCAGCACCCGCCCCGTTTCGGCTAAGGGCCACACGTGCGAAGAGCCGAGGTAACTTACTGATAACGGGGCCGCAACTGCCATTAACGTGCTTCCTTGACGGGAAACTACCCTACCAACCTACACTATGTATGTGCACATGTACGTCCCCCGACTCGAGGGCTCTGAACCTTACTTGTGTTCTCTGGGTCGCGATTGAGAAAGCATTCGGCATTGACGACGCGGCCTCTACTGAATACAGTGCTGTCCAATGCTTCGCATATGAAACCCTTGAGCGACGGTAGCAATTAACCTTGCTCCGCCCAGACCTGTGTCCATTCGCCATTGCGCCGGTGTTCGGCGCAAAATCCCAAGTCCACTGCGGTCCTTCTTTTCCATCCGCTTCGGTGCTCGCTTGTCTGTCCTGCAACTTGCTGTGCGACTTCACCGTCGAAGCATCACACCTGGGCGCCCTCTCGCCAAACTACAAGAATGGCTATCCAGTCCAAGGCCGCTCCAATCGGCCCTTGGGGCAAGGCGACAGCAGGCGCCACGGGTGCTGTACTGGCCAACGCCCTTGTGTATCCGCTAGATGTGTGCGCAGGCTTCCGTTTCTTGATATTCTGCCTTGAACTGATCTTTTGCTTCTGGATCGAAACAATCTAACATCACATATCTTGTCTCAGAGTCAAGACCCGTCTTCAAGTGCAAGAGAAGCCCAAGCCCGGCGAACCCTCCGACCCTTCATCCGCAGCACACTACGACTCGACCTGGGACGCACTCACAAAAATTGCTGCCGATGATGGCCTCGCAGGCCTATATACAGGCATGTCTGGGTCCCTGATTGGCGTTGCCAGCACAAACTTTGCCTACTTTTTCTGGTACAGTACAGTGCGGGACTTGTACGTCAAGAGCGTCAAGGGCGCTACACCCCCCTCGACCGCTGTGGAGCTGGCTCTGGGTGCTATTGCGGGCGCACTAGCCCAGTTGTTTACCATTCCCGTGTCGGTTGTCACGACACGCCAGCAGACGCAGGCCAAGGGCGAGAGGAAGGGCATGCTGGACACGGCGCGGGAGGTCATAGACGGCGAGGACGGCGTGACGGGACTTTGGAGAGGACTCAAGGCTAGTCTGGTGCTTGTAGTGAACCCCAGTATCACATACGGAGCGTATGAAAGATTGAAGCCGCTGTTGTTTCCTGGAGCGGTGCTTAAGCCGTGGCAGGCTTTTGGTACGTTTTAGCCCATTGGTTGTGGATGGAGAGACTGTGCTAACCCGAACAGTCCTCGGAGCGCTGTCAAAGGCACTTGCCACGATAGCAACGCAGCCGCTGATTGTCGCCAAGGTTGGCTTGCAGTCCAAGCCTCCTCCATCGAGGCAAGGCAAGCCGTTCAAGTCCTTTACCGAAGTTATGAAGTTTATCTATGACAACGAGGGCATTCTCGGCTTGTTCAAGGGCATGGGGCCCCAGATCCTCAAGGGAGTGCTGGTGCAGGGTATTTTGATGATGACGAAGGAGAGGTGAGTTGAACCGCTTTCCGAAACAGAGTTCTGGAGGATGTCTTCTAATCATCGTGCGTAGGGTGGAACTGCTCTTTATCCTTTTCCTCCGATACATAAGCAAGCTTCGCTCACAGCAGCTAGCCGCAGCCGCCAAATTGGCTGCGTCCAAGAACCTGACATCTCGAGTCGCGATAAATTAGTCTTGGTTGTGGGATTCACAGAGCGTCGTTTTTGCATAGTGAGATTGCTTGGATTTTTCTAGATTCTTTCAGACCGTTCTTGTGGTGGATGTTGGATCTTATAGCTGCACATACATCTCGTTTAACATTTTAGGCACATGAAATAAATGGTAGACTGGCATTACGCAGCTTTTGATCGACGTGCAGGTGCTGTGGTGAAGCCTAAAAGCCGAAAATCTATACAACACCTTCGTACACTCCGTCCTAGAACATGAACTGAAACTTCCTTCGAATTTCATTTGATGCTTTGGCTTGGTGGGAACATCCGTCCCCTGCATATTGACCGAGACTGAGCAAAAAGGCGGAATGGCTTACCTAAGCGTCTGCACAAGTCCCCACCAACCACTGCTGCCCAGACAAACCCACCAAAATCTCGAAAACTCGCCTAGCCTGGCGAAATTGACCCAACAACCTCTTCTTCGACCTCATCAACCCACCTTGACACATCGCCAACCACCGTCAAAATGGCCAGTATGTGCACGAATCCAGCGATTGACCTCTCGAATTGATGGCATATCGCTAACGAATTTTCCCACAGAGTCGAAGAACAGCTCCCAGCACAACCAGAGCAAGAAGGCTCACAGGAACGGGTACGTGAGATGAAGATCCGGCCGCCGAGAAACCTCTCGAAAAAACCACTCAGCCCAGCTCCCGACATTGACTCTCTGGATCTCGTGGAATGCGTCAAAACATACACAACCTGCATGCAGGAGCTTGAACGGTCTGGCTGATGATTTATGATGAAATACAGTATCAAGAAGCCCAAGACTTCCAGATACCCTTCCCTGAAGGGCACTGACCCCAAGTTCCGCCGTAACCACCGTTACGCTCTGCACGGAACCATGAAGGCTCTTGTAAGGCTCAACAGCTCCTCCGTTGACAATCTGCGTCAATTCCAACCTGGCGGTTATGATGGCATCTGGGCTCTCGCCCTTTCCACCGCGCGCCCATGCCCACGATACTGACAACCATTACAGAAGGAGCTCAAGGAGGGCAAGCGCGAGACTGTTTAAGGGAAGAGATCGATTTTGGCCGATGACTTGATAAAGAAGCAAAAGACGAACCTCCTTTTCCGCGAACGAAAATCTCTTTTCCTTTTCGATGACGAGAATACCGGGGCGCCGTTGGCGACGCCTACGCGCGCGCACAACCATGACTCCTTTCATCTCACAGCAAGCATAACGGTTGGGGGACAGTATTATGGGAGGCGTCTCGTGTGTGCTAGATTCTTTCTTCTCTCGGATATCGCACGGCTAGGTGCCACGGCCGTGAAAACCAAAGCGACGGCATCAACAAACGAACCTTTTATTCTCGCAAGTGGCTGCAATGCCGGTTTGCTGCCTGAATACGTTGCGTCCTCCATGGTGATGACTCACGAGTGACATGGCTCCGAACTCGAAAGCCTCAGCAACGCCATCGCCGCTCCCACCGACCCTCTCTTATCCTAATTCCCCTTTCCTAGGTGCTCTTTGCAGGGGCTCAACAAGCAGCCCGCTCCAGCGGCCCATGAGCTTTTCTCCATTCATGCGGCGGCGGCGGTACAAATGCTCTTCACATGCGTCCCTAAACGGACCGCACCCAAGCCTTGTGACTGAAACACAACCCAAAAAACAATGGCATTAGTGTGTACAGCGTTGAACCTACATTCCATGTTCAAATGTCTGAAGGATTTTTATTTCGTGCCAAGATTGAAGACCTTTTTTGGTCTAGACGGTCTATTACCAAACGCCTCTATTCTTTTTCTCGACGGTAGAGGTGCATGAAAGACTTTTCTACATGCTCATTGTTGTGATTACTATTTTTTGGCTTGGTTGGGCGGCTACCTGCTCCTGACAGCACGGAATGTGGCGCTAAGGTTACCGTAGGCTTCGAACTCGGCGTCTCCTCTGTAGTAAGATTTGGCAAAGCCTGATATCTGTTTAGTATTACAGGTATACTATTTGGCCCAGCATCACTTTCATACCTAGGTACCTAGCAGGGGTGGCAATAAAAAAAGATGGCGCACTGCAAAAAAGCTGGATATACTGCTAGATGTAGGCCAAATCAACATCGGCTCACCCAAAGTCATTCTTTTCAACCAGCCACGAATAACGAGATCGTAGGAAGCACTGGAGACAAAGGACAATTCATAAGTATATAATACTGAGAGTTCTCTATTATTACACTATTATCTCGTATGTATCTGAAGTCTTGTTGCTGAGATAATGCGAATAGAGCTTCTGTGCTATCTTTTCTATTGACACCCTGCCTGGGTAGTGCTTATGTGACCCTACGTGACCTGTGACTGAGAAACTTGGCGTGGTCTCTTTGATGATTCCACTGTTGATGTACGCACGAAGTAAGTGTATAGCTATATTTGAACGTTAGTCATCACTACCTAGATATTGCTTATGCCACTATCATGTTCTATTAGACTATGCCATTCCATAATACCCACTTTCCCTATTTGTGCATGGTAATTAATCCTCAAATAAGTTTTTTGTCTCATCACGTTAACGATATACTGACTACTCGACTCTTGAGTGTAAAAAGTGGTACACGTACTTAATACGTACATTGGTCCGATAGAGTTTTGCGCAATTACTCTACCATCGTAACGAGTGCGTATCTATACTGCAGAGCCTCATTCATTGAACAAATCGGATTACAAGCCTCGACGTTTGGGGATCAGCCCTGTCATATGAACGTCTGCAGCTATTGGGGGGGGGGGGATGCAGACGGAGGATGGGGAGTGATATCTAAGTTTAGCAACCCCTCCACACCACATCCGCATGATGGAGGGATGTGGCACTCTGTGTTTGTGGAACACGTACACACAAACTTTGATACAAGAGTGTTCTACTGGAGACCTGATATGTGGCTACTCTAGCAGATGAGGAACCGGAGACCTCGCTTAGGCCATCAAAACATAACAAAAAAAAGCTCAAACGTTCTCTTGCTCTTGGGGTCGCTCGCTTGTTCGCCAAACATGAGTCCGAGGACGATGTTTTGTGATTGGTCAAATCATGCCGAAACAAGCAACGCGAAGTGGCGGGGGTCCACCATTTTGTTCTAGGTCTTGCAGTCTTGCAGCCTTGGTCTCTCGGTCTGTACTATGTACAGTGAGATGTGCGTCGGAGAGTTATGGATAAACGAGAGGCCAGTCAGCACCTGTAGGCTGTGTCTGGGGCAGGTGGGCTGGCAGGTTCTTTTGACAGCGGCCTGTCGTTTCGTCCTCTCGGAAGTGAGTGTTTCGACTTTACGCTTTGCCTCTCATCTCCTCCGGCAAAAGAACGGTAAGTGCCGATGGAAGGTCTTGTAGCGAGAAAAGGGAGGAAGGGACCGAGAGCGGAAACACCACCTATGCGAATCTTTAGGCTTGCTTACTGGAGAGAATAAGGCGGGCAAGTGTGCCCTTTCTGGGTCGCAAGAACCTGATAAACCTCTGATCTGCTGACTCGTTTCTTCATACTAGCTGGGCTGGACCTGCATTGGTGGCCGGTGCCATGTATCAGCTTTGCAAAAGGGTTGCCCTAGCGTGCGTCTGATAGCCAGGGGAAACGCAAACCATAGAATCTGGCGGCGGCGGCAGCAGGTGTGGTGTCCAGGATGACATCGTGGACTGGCAAGAGTACGAAGGAGGGTATGTTGCGCATATTCATTGGCAATGAGAGAACAATCAAAGTCACATGGTGGACAAGGTCTTTTCCCAGTGCTGCCACTGCAGGTACTGTCACCTGCTGATAAACCCCCTCCCCCCTCGTTGGGGGCCGCAGAGCGGGCAAGCAGGGGACTGTCAGGGACGGATTTAGCAGGCAGGCTCTGCAGGTGCAATGCCAGCCTAGATACATAGTACATAGTAGTCAGCCCAAGTGAACAGAGAGTGGTCGCAATGCGTTTTGGCTGGCTGGCTGGCTGGCTGGCTAGTGGTGGTACGTGATGGCAAGGTATTGATGTATCTAGG
Source organism: Coniella vitis (assembly GCA_011317545.1). Classification (NCBI taxonomy): domain Eukaryota; kingdom Fungi; phylum Ascomycota; class Sordariomycetes; order Diaporthales; family Schizoparmaceae; genus Coniella; species Coniella vitis. Next base: position 2,068,200 of record WUJK01000008.1, read on the forward strand.
TACCTGGAATCTGGCCATTCATATACATAGTAGCTGCGCCGTCAACACAACCCGCCCAAGATACTATGTACTTAGCAGGCCTGCCCGACTCTCCGCCCAGCCAACAGCTCTCGTTCTCTTTTCTCCTCTCTGACCACAGCCCGTCCGCCTGTCGAGCCTCGCACCACCTCCGCCGTTGCATCAACAAGAATATCTTCTTCTTTCAAGCCTTGGACGATCCTCGCTGTCGCTCCTTTTGACGGGGTGCAGGCCTGCTTTTCCTTGAAAACACCTGGTACGTCATGTGATGTCTTCAGTCGTGCGTGGCACGTCGTGGCATGGCGGCCACTTGCATTCTCCGTTGCGCGCATATCGCCAAATCCACTCGCAATCCTTTTCCTGCCTTTTCCACCCTAGTTTCCGAGACAGCAAGCATCACTTTCCCTTTGCCTCTGCATTTTCGATAGCCGGAAGAGCGGGTCAAAGCAGCAGCGTGCGGCTTCCCGTCTCTTGTCAGTTGGTTGACTTGCCCTCGGCCGCATTCCAGAGTGTGCGCAGCCAAAACCGCAAAAAAGAGCCGTCCCGTCTTGCTGGCGCCCCTTGTCTTTGCTCGAAACATTGCCCATACCTTCCTTTAATTCTAGACGGCATTCCGCACTGGCATTTGCCGCAGGCCTCGGCTCCGTCCTCGACTCCCTCACGCTCGCCAACATCGCCGTCGTCCGCCTTGGCTTTTCGGCTAGCGCTTGCTTATTGCTGTTGTCGTTCTGTGTCGTCTCTGGGGAACCACTTTTCTGACTCCACTGGACACGCGCTGCTCTTTCCCTCCCCCTCCCCCCCCGAGAACCACTACTACGGAGCTAGCCAGGCCAGTCCAAGGGAGCCAGACGGCCCTCTCAACCTCGCCCCCACACCACAAGCACGGAACGAATCTGGCTAGTCGCATTGCTGACACGAGCTTTCTTTGCACCAGCGATTCTGAATAGTACAAGACCCTTGAGGCTCCCCTATTCTGTTCGAGAGTCCTTCTTGCCCGTCCTGTCTTCTCCTTCTGCCACCCGCCCGGCCGTCTTCCGTTCGCCGCCCGACTCGACGTCTTTCCGATACGTCTCCTTTGAGGTCAGCAGGTCACTGCAGGAGAAGTTCGCCGTCTCAAATTGATAACAGCCTTCCTCTCGAGATCAAGAGCTTTTTCTCGCCACAATTCTTTTCCAAATCGCTGCCTCCTACAGCCCCACGAGTTCAAGTCGCCCCTCCGAGTCAATCGTAATATCTAGTGCGCAACAGGAGAAATAAGAAGAAAAGAGAACACAGACCACCTCTTCTCGGAACGAGCCAACCGCGATTTGCACTCGGCACTGAAATTGGAGCCGGGAAAACCTACGGATCTCACGGGCCACTGATCGCCCCCCGAGCCTGACGATACATCCACCCACCCGACCTTACTCCATCTGGCCCTTCAGATAGCGAGAGAGGCCTTCCCACTCTTGTCTCAAAGTCCCCATGCGATACGGCCCTGTGCCCTTGCATGCGGCTGTCTCTACCCAATTTTAATACCACCACAGCCGTCTTCATCCCCTTGCAATTCGACCCATTTTCCACATTTAGCACCCGAGCGCTCTGTCTCGGTTACAATTGTCCGACCTTTTGGGCCGCGCCAAAATCCACAACCTCTGATTTGCAAGTTGGCTCTCTCCGTGTCCTCGACATCGACCATGATGAGCAACCGCAACAGCACCCCCGAAGCGGGCAACATCTCGTCGCTGCGCCCGCCCTCGTCTCGAGCCATTGGATCCGGACACCAGCTTCGCGCTTCCGCCGACATGGCCACCCTCACCGGCACGTCCCAGTCCAAACTCAACCGGCCCAACTCGGACTTCTACGGCCAACAAGGCCACGGCGCCAACGACCTCGACCCGCAGGACAAGATGGCACAGCAGTGGATTGCAGACATTGATCAGTATGAGGATACACTGGAAGAGATGGCAGCTGCGACTTTGGATCAGGACTTCAAGGATGAACTGAGTGCTATTGAACAATGGTTCAGAGTCCTGAGTGAGGCTGAGCGCACTGCTGCCCTTTATGCGCTGTTGCAGCAGGCTACCCAAGTGCAGATTCGCTTCTTTATCCAGGTTCTTCAGCAGATGGCCAAGAGCCATCCCATGTCCAGTGTCTTGTCTCCTGCAGGCTTCGACAAAGGTTGGTGCACATGTCATTCACTGCCCTTCGGCGCACTTGTCTGGTTCAGATGATACTAACACTTGCCTCTTGAAAGATCCCATGTCCAGTCGCCTGAGCGATGCCATGGGCAAGCTCAGTGTCGAGTCTGCCCGAAACTCATTGGCGCGCGCCCCATCGGCTGCCAAGCGCCAGTCTGGTCTGGACTCATCCGTCATCAACGCCATGTTCCCCGATGCTGCTGCAGCGATTGCAACGGAAAAGGTCAAATTCACACAGCAGACGGGAGCTGCACCTCCCTCGAACCGAAATAGCACCATCGATCGTAATTCTCTGGTTGCCCCCACCATCTCGGGCTTGGACAGCTCAGAGGGCAGTGGACAAGGCGCTTCGTCGCCTTGGGGTGCTGATCAGCGTCCCAAGTCTTCGACTGGCCAGACGCCTATGGGCCAGTTCATGCAGCCACCCCCTTCGGCTGGTCTCCGCTCCCCGTTGCCACAGATCACGGGCAACCAGCAGATCAAGAGCACCACGATAACTACTGGTGACAAGAGCGATTTGCCTCTGTTGTCGCCGTACGGACCCAGCGGTGGAAACTGGGCCTCGATGGTCAACACCCCGATGGCTGCCAACTTTGGCCAGCAGCAGCAGGCTGGAACGCAGGCTGACATGGTCGCTAATGCCACTGCGATGAAGCTTGCAGCTCTCTCGACGGTTAACAACCGCTTTGCGCTCGACGATCCTCGCCGTTACCGACGCACTCGATCCAACGATGCTCCCGCTTCCCCTCTGCCTCCCAGCACGCACGGCATGGGCGGAATGGGCATGGGCATGGGCATGGGCTTGGGTGGCCAGCCCCTCAACATTGTTATGAGCAATGAGCGCGGCCAGGTCCTGACGACGGAGCAAATGCTGGCCTTGCAGCACCAGCAGCTTGGAGGCGGCGGTTCGCGCCCCAACTCGCCTGGCTTTGCTTTGCAGGGCGGCATGTCTGGTGGGTTCCAAGCAATGGGAGCATTTGCTTCGCCCCAGGCCAACGGTTTCCTGAACCCCTACAGTAGCACCTCGCCCCTGCTTAACAACGGCATGGTTGGCCTTGGTGGCTTGGGCATGGGTGGCCACCACGAGGGTTACCTGTCTGACCATTCTGACATCAACCGCGGCCGCTCTCCTCGTGGTCGTCGGGGCACCAGCAAGCCCCCGGAGGACCCCACTGACCCCACTCTGCTCCAGGACATTCCCTCTTGGCTTCGTAGCTTGCGTCTGCACAAGTACACTGATAACTTGAAGGATCTGAAGTGGAACGAGCTTGTTGAGCTTGACGACGAGGCCCTCGAGAAGAGGGGTGTTAATGCGCTAGGAGCTCGTCGCAAGATGCTCAAGGTTTTTGAGCAGGTCAAGGGTAAGTTTGCATAACACCGCGAACAGGCGCTGCAAACTGTGACTTGTAGCTGACGCATTTTGTACAGAAGCCAAAGCTACAGGCAAGATTGCATAAGCTTGTTAGCGACCGACTGCAATAGATATTGCATTGAACGAAGACGTGCTGCAGAACACCTCGGCGAACAAAGGATAGGTTTTTACTTTCCCATGCCTGCGGCTACACATATTTGGCAGGCTTTGTTTTACCTTACTTCTGATGGGGCTTGGTTTGGTATATACCTTGGGATATACCTCTTGAGATATTGGATGCAGCGAGTGGATGGATGATGCATGCCAAAAGAACAGAATAACAAACAAGCGCATATTCCAGAATGTAAAGGGCATGTGTAAGAAAATGTAATTTGATGCAGGTGACGGGTTCAGGTTGGGTTCGTGCAGCATGCACTATGGAGAGGTTTTTATTGTTGTTTTATAGAAATGCTAATAGACCTGGCTTGTGTCTTGATGGTTGTTACTGTGCCATGTACTGTGTGCGTACATAGTATACTATGTATGTCGAAAAGGCCGGTTACCCCCAGGGGTGAATGTAGTGGGGTTCTACTTGTGCCTGCAACTTTTTAGGTAGGTGCCACTGCCCTTGCACTTTCTCCATCCAGGATCATGATCTTCAAGTTCCCGAGTTCGTCCACGTAAATACCAGCGCAGCCGAGAGATATTGACTTGGTTCTTCTTTTGTACTTCCCAGCTACTCGTTCCGTGTCCCGCATCGTCAACCCTCCATCTTTGACGCAAAAAAATCATAGGCAATGTGATATGGATACAGGTGCAACATCCATCTTCTGTGGTTCCGGACTGATATTTCTGCCTATTTCCGACTGCCACAAGGGGCTGCAAAGGGTCCAAGTGAGCAGAACAAGCTGAAAAGTGCCGCACGGCATAATGCACTGGGAGTCCACAGGCAACTAGATTATCACAGGCAACAGTCCACATGGAGACGGATTTCTCCAGGCTGGTAGATCCTGCTCTGCAGCCAGCATCCACAATCAACAATGTGCTGTCTCTGCAGCCGGTCCAGCATGCCTCTGACGTGCTCGATGAGTGAGTACGCCGTGTGTCCATCCTAACCACGCAAGTCCTCACTGACGGTCTTTTCCAGTTACATTGATGATTATGACGACGACGACGACGACGAGTTTGACGCCGCGAACAACGCAGGCGATGCTGAAGTTTCGGACGCCGACTCGGACGATTTCAGGCTCCAGGCTGATATTGCCAAGTTGGACGCAGATGTTGCCGCCTTCAAGGCCTCCATGGGCGGTGGTGGCGACGACCGCGGCGTGTCGGACTCGGAAGACGATGTCGATGACTACGACGACAGCCTTATTGACCCGGCCCTCAATCCTTCCACGCGGCCGTCCACCACAGCCGCCGCTACCCAGAACAAGAGGGGTGCTCGGGGCGATGGCAAGCGTGGCCGTAAACGCCGTCGCGTAGGTGGTGGCGCCAGCGGCCGCCGCAACGTGGCCGAACCAAGCGCAGAGATCAAGCTCTTGCTTTCACAAGCCTCAGATGCACTACTTCGACGCGACCTCGACACAGCTCTTGAAATCGCCGAGGAAGTCATTCGGCAGAATGCCGAGACATACGACGCGTGGATGATGTTGAGCAGCATCCACCAGGAGCAAGGCAAAATGAACGAGGCTATCATGGCAATGTGTTTTGCGGCGCATTTGCGGCCACGCGACTTTTACGGCTGGATGACGGTGGCGCAGTATGCTCTCGACGACACGACGCCCGAAGAGCGCAGCCGCAACCTCGAGACGGCGCAGTTGTGTTACTCGGCCGCCATCCGGGCGAATCCAAAGAGTCTCAAGGCGCGTATTGGCAAAGCAAACTGTGCGCTCGAGGCCGGACGGTCGAGTGTTGCGGCGGGTGAGTATGTAAAGGTGCTCAAACGCCGTCCTTACAACATGACGGTGCTGCGGAATATGGCCGAGGCAGCCTTCGATACGCGCAATGCGAAAAAATACGTCGAGAAGGCAAGGGGTTTCTACGAGACGACGATCGCGCATGTACGTGCTGGAGGCCATTTGCTCAGAGGCACGTTTGAATGGTCGGACGTCATCATCTATGTCGAGATGTGCGCCTTCCTCGAGAGGTACTCGGATGCGGTGCTTGCGCTGCGCTCACTCTCGAGGTTGTTGATTGGGCGGCAGGAAGAGACGTTTTGGGACCGCTTCGTGGACGACGACCGCGAGTGGGACCAGGGCGAGGAGCGCAAGACAGAGGTACCCGAGTACAGTTCGGACAGATACCCCTATGGCATGTACGGCCCTGCGCTGCCTTTGGATCTGCGCGCCAGGCTGGCCATCTACCGTCTCAAACTAGGCCAGGACGACGAAGCCACGCGACACCTTCAATGGCTGACGCCTTCCCCCGCGGCGTCCGAGCTCCAGCGGTCCATGGTCCACGATTACTTTGCCGACTGCCCCTTTGTCATTCGTGACTTGGCTTCGCAACTCTTTGAGAACCAGCGCATCACCTCTGCGCTCGACTTCTACGAATTCTACGAACGGCTCAGTGGCGGTGAGATTGACGCCGAGATTCTTGTGCAAAAGGGAAAGTGCTATCTTGCCATGGAAGACCAGGCAACGGCAGAGGATTTGTTTTTGCGCGCTATTGAGATGGACGACGATAATATCGAAGCCCGACTGGAGCTCGCGCAAATGTACGAAACGCATCAGGAGAAAGAGGAAGCTTTCTTGCTGGTGAATGAAGCGATAGCACTCGAGGACGAGCGGCGGCGTGAAGACGCTGAATTCAAGGAAGATGGCCAGGGCGGAGAAGACGACGAGGATGATATGGTAGAGGGCGAGGACTTGGCGACGGCCAAGGCTCGACGGAGACGAAGGATCCGCGATCGCGTGATTCGACAAAAGCGACAGGGCCAACGGCCCAAACGTGTTGTCAAGCGCCAGCACATGCGGCGCATGGCCAGCAAGGCCAAGCGGGATGTATATGAGCAAAATGTCACGGATAGCTTCCGCAGCAAGTACCACAAGGTGCAACAGCTGCGGGAGCGCATGGCGAATGGAGACGTCGAGGCCGAAGATGAGTGGATGGGCGCTGCACAGGACTTGGTGGACGATTTCCGGTCCTTCAAGGAGTTTTATCCGTGGGACAAGTATCTGAATTTCCTGGGGTATGGCTCGTTCTTTCAAGAGAACAAGAAGACTGGGCAAGAGGGACATCGTGAGCAGCGCGAGGCCACGGGACAGCCGACTGGGAATAGTGAACTGGCGGCTATGGCGGAGCGCTTGCAGCAGAGTAAGTGTCCTAGCCTTCCACAACTCGCACACATCTCGCAAGTGACTTTCGTTGTACAAAACCAAGAGCAATTGTACTGACTGATATATCGAAACAGATCTCGCTCCCAAAGAAGACGAAGACCCCTCTGTGCCCGTCCTACAACGCCACGAACACCGCGGCATCCCCTTTGACCAGTGGCTCGACCTCTTTCTCGAATACGCCATCAGCCTCGCTCGCCGCCAGCAAGCGCAGGAGGCGTACATAGTCTGCCAATCAGCGCGCGATTCGATCGTCTACAAGTCGAGCGACAACAACTTCTTGATCCACGTCGCCTGGGCCGCTTGTGCCGTGCACGCCGCCGACGAAGAAACCTGCGTCGCCGTTGCCCGCTACTTTATGCGCGCCTACCCGGGTTCCACGGACAGCTACCGCGTCTTTAGCGCGCTTTGTCGCATGTGCCAATCCCCTGTTAGCTGGTATGCCTCTGGGCCTGCGCAAAAGTATATCCTCAGGCAGATCAAAGCCATGGATCGCGCATTGCTCCCTGCTGAACTGGCTGAAACGGCCATGGCTGCTGCGCCTGCATGGGACAGGGAATATCCACACAACGGGGGCGGTGGGGACGACCCGGGTGCACAGCAACAACCGCGTTACACGGCCCTCGATGTGACGCTGCTCATGCTTTACGGCCACATCCTACTCACATCCACAAGTTACACCTATGCCCTCAACTACTTCCTCCGCGCCGCGGCGTTGGATCCTCAAAATCCCATGGTCAACCTCTCGACAGGACTCGCATATGTGCATTATGCCATGAAACGGCAGGTGGAGAACCGGCAGTTTATCCTGGCGCAGGGATTTCATTATTTTTTCAAGTACTATGAGGAGCGTATGACAGGGAGCAATGAGAAGGATGCTGAGGGTGGTGATGCAGAAGGAAAAGCGAGCGTAGTGATAGGACGGCTCGAAGCGAATTATAACCTGGCGAGGTGCTATCATTTATTGGGGCTCTATCATCTTGCTGCCAAGTTCTATGGGCTGGTCTTGCGAGAGGCAGCTGCTGCAATGGCGGAGGCGGAAGCCAGCGACGCAAACACCGAAGCAGAGACGAATAAAGAAGCGCGGCCAAGCGAGAGTGAAGAGCACGGGAACGCGAAGGAAGAGGGGGCCATGAAGGCCGCGAGAGTCAAAGGCAAATGGGTGTTTCCCAAGGAGTTTGTCTACGAGAGCGCGGTGAATCTGCGGACGTTTGCGCTGACAAATGGAGATTTTGACGGTGCGAGGGCGGTGACGGAGACGTGGTTGGTGGTGTGACGTCCGTTCAATGGTACATTGAAGGCAGTCGGCCCTGGGAGTGGGATTGAGGTTGGATTTTTGAGCTGTAAAGTCCTTGGGGACGGTATACCGTATATGGTTGCCAACTGTCTGTCCCAAACCCACAAATGTATGGTGTGTGCTTGTCCAGGAAGACGCCATCACTTTGGGCATACAAATTCAAAACACGAAACGGGGAAACTCCGCTGGGGAATAGGTGACAAATCCAAGCCATCTATTATGCTTCAACCGCAGCAAACCCAGTCGGCAATGGCTACAGCAAGCAAATTAGCAAGTACTGTTCCCATTTCAGGCAACTCCGATTCCTCCGGTAAAGTCCGCCTGTCAGATTTCTCGAAACGACTCTATACATAGGAGTACATAGTAAGTGAGTAACAAGTATCAGTCAGCTGCCTTGACACAACCATGGCGTGAGCACAATGAACCAATCAATAATGGGCAAACAGCCCTTTCCCCCCCACCACGACCCCCAGCACATGGGACATTGGGCAATGCGATTGAAATCAGCGGGATTCGGAAAGAAGATGAGACGTCACATGGACGCGTTCTACGGAGACGGAGTAGAGGTGCTTACAAAAGCCCCCGGATGGGCGGATGGGAATGACCAAGACCGGAATTACGTACATCTGCTCTTTTCAAGGATACTTCTGGACACTTATCGCCGATTGGCTTGTGTGTATTTTTGAGAGAGAGAGAGAGAGAGAGAGAGGCGGAGTAGGTGATGAAGAGCCAAGGCATTTGCTGGGGGTTGCAGAGGGATCGTGCTGCTTGTCAAGGACGGCAGAAATATGTATATATCTCGGAGTCCTCGCCTTGATTCAACCCGGTGCTGAAGGTTGAGTACAAGACTCAGGCGGCTATCCTTTATCCTTATTTTCACATCTCATCAAGGCGCCTCAAGAATCACAATCATCATGGCTTCCATCACCAACCAAGCGGCATGGATCGTTGAGCCAAAGGCTTACCCCTTCGTCGTCAAGGAGTCACCCATGCCTGCGCCCAAGGAGGGCGAGGTTGCGGTCCGCGTGCATGCTGCAGGCATCAACATTGTTGACAATGGGGTCCAAAGACGCGGCGTCTGGGCCAAGCCAGAAGACCACCCAACCATCCTCGGCAGCGATATTGCAGGAATCGTTACGGACGTCGGCCCAGGCTCCACGCGCTTCACCAAAGGTGACCGTGTTGTTGCCTCCGTGTCAGCCGTTGTTCACCACGACTCCCGCTACGGAGGCTTCCAGCTATACACGACGGCTGTTGAGCCATTGGTTGCAAAGCTACCAGATAACGTGGCCTTTACCGAGGCGGCTGTGCTGCCGCTGCCCCTCATCACGGCCATTTACTCCTTGTTCATGAAGGAGACGCTTGCACTCAGCTTGCCTAGAGCGGGTACCAAGCCAGACAGCACCGGTAAGACTCTGGTTGTCTGGGGCGGCAGCTCAGCTGTTGGTATCAATGCCATCCAGACCGCCAAGGCAGCTGGATACATTGTGGCAGCCACGTCGAGCCCACACAACTTTGGCGTCTTGAAGGAGGTTGGAGCGGACTACACGTTTGACTATCACGACGAGGGCGCTGCTGACAAGATCGTCTCGACTTTGGAAGGCAAGGGCGAGTCTGCGGGCGTGTTTGCGGCTATGCTTGGACTGGACTTTTCGACAATGGCAGACTCGCTGCTCAAGATGGCTGCGCTAGCCGGCAGGCTCGGAGGCAGAAAGCACTTGGCAACGGTTATGCCACCAGGCATACTGCCCCCTTTGCCACTTCCCGAGGGCGTGGAGATGAGCTTCAACACATGCAGGGACGTGGTGCAATCTGAGGTGGGTAAGGCGATTTGGGAAGACTGGCTCCCAGGTGCGCTGGCGGACGGGAGTTTCAAGTGCAAGCCCGAGGCTCAAGTTGTTGGACGGGGGCTTGAGAGCGTCCAGGAGGCTGTTGACTTGGTCGGCAAGGGCGTAAGTGCCAGAAAGCTGGTTGTGGATTTGTCGTAAGCGTGTGCACTGCGAAGAGTCAGTAAGCCGGTCATCTTGGCCATTCATATATTGAAGCAATGCTTGCTGTTTTCTGTTTGCTCTTTGATCAGTGGTGAATGGGGGGCTGCTTTCATGTGTGGTGTTTAGGAAACAAAAGTGGAGGCCCGCGAGAAGTTTGTGGAAGTTTCTCCAGTCTCCAAAATCAAGGCAGTCCAGGGCCAAAACGGTGCAATCCAGTGGGTCCAGATTGTGGAACAGGAGTAGAGCTTCCACGCCCCACCAATGGCAGTGACATACGGCTTCCCCACTTGCCGCGTTGAGATGGAGGAGCAATGGGAGGGGCCCCTGTCAGGCTGCCCTTGCCTTGCCTTGCCTTGCCAACGCCTTACTTATCCGTTCAAGCTTGGAGCCAGTGACGACAAACACACGTTCCACAGTAAACGTCCCTGCCCACCGAGCACCCTTCGTTTTATTTTTTTTTCCTGCTTCCAAGTCACTTATCCTTCACCCAAGCCAAGGCCATTCAACCCGAAATTCACCTCCAGTATTGTTTTCTCCCCTCGAGACTAGCGGCTTCTACAGCTTCAATCACAGCACCTAGGCTACTTGACTCGTTCCAGGACTGATCGGCCATCTGCACAAGACACAGTAGACGCAATCATCATGAGCTTCGAACGGCCCCTTCGAGGCTCTTGCGCCTGCCACCGAAACCAATACTTTATCCGAGCACCTCAAGGAGCAAGCGAAGTGGCACAAGTCCTCTTTGGGACCGAATCTTCCCATCGTACGTCCCGACTCGCCAGACCTTGCAAGTTCCCATGAGAGAGCCACCCCATTAACATGAAATAGGAATCGCGCAAGCCAATCCACTTTCTGCACACATCCGCATACCCTTGACATGGTACCATTCGGCAACTTATGCACTGTTCCCTGACGAGACTGCCGCGCAGATCCGACGAGTCTACGAAAACCCCTGTGAGGGCCATTCACGACGACAATTCTGCGGCTTTTGCGGCACGCCACTGACCTACTGGTCCGAAGAGCCGCGCACCGAGGCAGACTACATCCAAGTCACAGTGGGCAGCTTGTGCCGCGAGGACCTGGGTGACTTGGATGACTTGGGACTAATTCCAGACTCGCCAGTTGAAGATCGTAGGTTCGAGGTGGCAGCGAGAGGCGGTCCTGCGCCTTCAACTGCCGGTGCAGCAACCGCCGCAAGGGGCACTGCCACTGTTCTGCAACGGGCATCAGGCCGCGAGACCACAAGCATTCCTTGGTTCGACAGCATTGTCGAGGGCAGCAGTCTTGGTGGACGCCTCAAGACCACAAAGGGCACACGTCGCAGTGCCGACGGCTCAACGCGGATCGAATTCGAGATTATGGAGTACAACGATGACGGAGACGGTGGCAGTTCACCTCCAGCCACCGGAAAGAGAAAGCTGGGCGACAGGGATGATGTTGAAGAAGGGCACTCATAAGACTTATGAAGAAGCAAGCGGGAATGATTTGTTGGTGCGTTTAATCATGAGCCGAGTCACCAGGGATATGCGGAGGTTTTGGTCAGAGTGCCCTCATCCAGCGGAGAGTTGGAGAAGCTCTCTGTGCGACATGTGCGGTTGAAAGGCCCGTGTAACCCAGTGCTTTGGGCTTCGAGGCCCGCTCTCGACGCCATTCTTTAAAGAGCAAGATAGCAATGCAGGGCAGAGTGTCGTCATTTTTGTGGAAAGGCCCTTGCTTCATCTGGGCATGGAATCAAGATGGAATGGGTAGACCGGGCCGGGTCAAGTGCGTTGATTGTAAGCATAGGCTTGGACCTTTGGTTGCCAAGGACCACACCAAGGACGCAATATGAGTCGAAGATGGGTTTGGAGAAGAAAGACAACGATCTCGGGATAAAAAAGGTCTTGCTACAACGATGATCGGAGCAGACGGAGATTTATCTAACGGGAATGACACGCAAACTTGCCGTGTATGATAAGGAGTTAAAAGGGATGACAGCTGAATCAATCTTTTATGCCTCATACAAAACATACACACACACACACACACATATGTTCCGATGCCGATCCCGCAATTTCATCGCGCCGTCTTTCCTTGTGGAATGGCCGAAGATCAGCCGCCGATAGTACATACATAGTAGAAGAGGCACCGGAGCAGGCGGGCTGACAGGGGGGTGGTTGAGCAGTGGGGCCCCTGTGTGACAGGCCGGCCGAACGGTACCGGGGATCGGGAGCCACAGCCACAGCCACAGCCACACCGGGTGGCTATGCTTGCGCAGTTCTTGTAAGTGGTTGGTTAGCATTGCCGTTGCAGCCACATGAGGACAGATTTGTTCCCAATATTCCGGAGGAGAGGATCTCAATGGTCAGTCAGAATGATACATCTAGAGGTACCCGTCGGCTACGTAGTAGTTCCTGGAGCAGGAACTCATGGATGCCGTTAGTAGGGCTTGCGGGGGGGCCAAGTATACTGCGTAAATGCCGAAGTTTAAGCGCAAATGGCGGGATAAGCGCCGAGCTGGAACGGGAGGACGGGCCGCTGGGAAGGAGGGAAAAAGAAAAGAAAGAAGGAAAAGAAAAGAAGAAGAGGCCTGCTGTGTATCGAAAGCACAACATGGGTAGGAAAAGAGTTAGTTCTGCCATGAAATCGCCCTCTGCGCGAGAGATATCTTTGGGTCAAGCGGGGTTTTGTTTGGACTTTTGTGCTGGCAATGTCAGTCCCGTCCCCGTGTGTGTGTGTGTGTGTGTATGTGTATATGTGTTAGAAATCATGTACTGTACTGCTTACCGACCGATTGACTGGTGCAAGTCAGAAAGTGCAGATGCTATTTACGGTTGACAATCGCGCGCTATTCTCAGCTTGGCTTGTTCACGGCCGCTACGGTCCGAAGAAAGAGGGCGGTAGCGACGTTGGAGCATGGATGCTTGTTGCATAACCGAGGCGCTCCACTCTATGCGCGCGCGCAATGGTTCTATAAAAGGCCCGCATGCCGCTAGATTCTACGATGTTGTTCCCAGGCACGACTTGGTTTTCTGGTCCTTTTTATTTTCTGTCTCGCCGTGGTTGCTGTCCTTGTTGTTGTTATTGTTGTTGCTATTCTTCTTAAGTGAGTCCGTTTTCTAAAGACAGTATCGTATCTATGGTTATCATCGTTGTAGGCGAGGAAGTGTAGAGAGCGACTATTCAGGCTTTCCGATATCGCCAGCTCGCTCAACTCATATACTCGCTCGCCGCCAACTTGCTTCCTTCCTTCTTGAGAATGTGCCACAATTATTCTACCTTGCACCACCTGCCCCATTCCTTCTTGGAGGGTTTTCTTGACCCTAACCCGCAGACAGACTCGATAGACAGCTCGCGCTCGCGCTCGCGCTCGCGCACCACCAGCCATGTCTCTTCCCTCTGATTTCCGCTGGGGCTTTGCTACGGCAAGGTAGGTTGCACGAACACCTCTCCTCGCCGTGGCTCTGGCTTTGGCACCTGAACGCAAGAGGAGTCCAAAGCATAACAAATCACACTGCAGCTACCAAATCGAAGGCGCCACCACCGAAGACGGCCGCGGGCCCTCCATCTGGGACACCTTTTGCGCCATCCCCGGCAAGATCGCCGACGGGTCCAGCGGCGCCGTCGCCTGCGACAGCTACCACCGCACCGCGGAGGACGTCGCCCTTCTCCAGTCCCTCGGCGCCACCGCCTACCGCTTCTCCCTCTCGTGGTCCCGCATCATCCCCCTCGGCGGGCGCAACGACCCCATCAACCAGGCCGGGCTCGACCACTACATCCGCTTCACCGATGCGCTGCTCGCGGCCGGCATCGAGCCCTTCATCACCCTCTACCACTGGGACCTGCCCGATGCGCTCGACAAGAGATATGGTGGGTTGCTGAACCGCACCGAGTTCCCCCTTGATTTCGAGCACTATGCGCGCGTCGTGTTCCAGGCCCTCCCGCAGTGCAAGCACTGGATCACCTTTAACGAGCCGTGGTGTAGCTCCATTTTGGGCTACTCGACGGGATACTTTGCTCCGGGGAGGTGCAGCGATCGCAGCAAATCCGCAGAAGGCGACTCGGCGCGCGAGCCGTGGATTGTCGGGCATAATCTGCTGGTGGCCCATGGGCGAGCCGTCAAGGTGTACCGCGAGGAGTTTAAAGCCAAGGACGGTGGCGAGATTGGCATCACCTTGAATGGAGACGCCACCTACCCTTGGGATCCCGAAGACCCGGCCGACGTCGAAGCGAGCGACCGCAAGATCGAGTTTGCGATTAGCTGGTTCGCGGACCCTATTTACTTTGGACGGTATCCAGCGTCGATGATCAAGCAGTTGGGCGACAGGCTTCCCGAGTGGACTGAGGAGGAGAAAAAGTTGGTGCTGGGAAGCAACGACTTTTATGGCATGAATCACTACACTGCCAATTACATCCGCCATCGCGAGGGGACACCGCCCGAGGATGACTTTTTGGGAAACCTGGAAACGCTGTTCTACAGCAAGAGTGGCGAGTGCATTGGGCCCGAGACGCAAAGTTTCTGGCTGCGGCCGAACCCGAGGGGGTTCCGCGAGCTGCTGGTCTGGCTGTCAAAGCGCTACGGGTTTCCCAAGATTTATGTCACGGAGAATGGCACCAGCCTCAAAGGGGAGAACGACATGGCTCTGGAGCAGATTGTCGAGGATGATTTCCGCGTGCAGTATTTCGACGGCTATGTAAAAGCCATGGCGCAGGCGCATCAGGAGGATGGGGTGAATGTGAGGGGCTATCTGGCTTGGTCGCTGATGGATAACTTTGAGTGGGCCGAAGGCTACGAGACGAGATGTGGGTCGTCTTTTCCTTTTTTCTTCCTCTCCCTTCTTCTCTTTTGTCGTCTTTTGTGCAAGTCACGTGTTTGCTGATGTTGATTTGGTACAGTTGGTGTGACGTTTGTCGATTACGAACACGACCAGAAACGGTATCCGAAAAAGAGCGCAAAGAGCCTCAGGCCTTTGTTTGACAGCCTGATCAAGAAGTGATGGGGTTTGGGATGGATGGATGGGCTGGCTGGCTGGCTGATGAATGGGTGAAGTAGAATTAGAAGGGCAATGTGGTCATTTGCTTAGAGTTGCAACGATGTCTACGAAGATAAACGATGGATTTCTTAGTGAGCGCATACCTGGGACCAACCCTGCACGTGGAAGTCGAAACGGCAAGGAAGAGCCGTCAAAGCGGGCAGCTGCGGTTTTGGAGTCCGGCAATGCGGGGGAAGAAACGCGGGGTAGCTGGGCATGTACACTCTCACGCCCATTAGCAGGGAAAATACTTTGTGTCTGACGTATCCACGCTCCTCTCCATTACCAAGTTCAGCAGCCCCTGGGACCTGGGAAGAAGCGGGAAGCGACTCTGGCAGATGACCTCGGTCCGTTAGTTCCGTTTCCCGCATGTCACTTCTGGCTTTATCAACGCGCTATTGTCGCGACTTTTGCGCCATGGCGTTCCCTTCTCGAGCATACACCGGATTCATGACTCTGGGTCTCTGCGCGTGGTTGTTGCGTTGACGAGGAAGACTCTTGTAAAAGAAAAGAAAAGGACAAAAAAAGAAATACACCAACCAATATGTCAAACCCAGCAATCCGTCTTAAGAATGTCCTCGGCCATCTGTGGTCTTCATCTTCACCACCCTCAAGTCAGCCTGCTACAGATGAGCATGCCTCATCTGCCACCAAGCGGGGCCACCACCTCCACGCTCTCTCACCAACCTTCTTCCTCCCCCGCGCGGCCGCCATCGAGCCCCACGCCGAAGCCATTGTACACATGACCGCCAACGGCGCGACGCTGCGCCGCTCCTACGAGGAACTCGCCGACCGCGCCCGGGGGCTGGCCTACTACATCAAGACGCACGGCTACCGGCGCGTGGGCATCCTGATGACCAACACGCCCGCCTTTTTAGAGAGTATCTATGGTATCGCGGCGGGAGGCGCGGTGATTGTCCCTGTGAATTACCGCCTCAAGGAGGAGGATGTGAGGTATATCTTGGAGTTCGCCGAGGTGGACTTGATTGTGTCAGATTGGGAGTTTGTGGGGTTATTGGATAGGTTCACAGAGAAGCATGGGGACGTCAAGGTTGTGATTGACACGGTGCGTATCTTGGTGTCTTTTGAAAAGAGGCAATCAATAAATCAATCACAACCTGCTGTTATGACCGAGTAAATCATTGACCAAGATGTTCCAAACAGGATACAGATGCCACTGAAGGGGAGCTCTGCGGGCCCTTTGACGAAATCATCCTCGAGGGCTTGCAATACGACAAGACTTCTGGCAACAAAGGCTGGGACGGCCTACAGGCCCAGGCCGATGACGAGGATGCCACGCTCGCCATCCCGTTTACTTCCGGCACCACCTCGCGGCCCAAAGGTGTCTTGTACACGCACCGTGGTGCGTACTTGGCCGCACTGGGGAATGTGATTGAAAGCGGGCTCAATATGCCTACTGGACGGTGCAAGTATTTGTGGACTTTGCCAATGTGAGTCTAGCTGTTCTCTTTCTGAACGTCATCCCAGATAGGAAAACAACAACCAAAAAAAGAAAAGAAAGAAGAAAAAAAGAAAAAAAAGAGCAATATACGCTGACAACACATGGCAGGTTCCACGCCATGGGCTGGACCTTCCCCTGGTCCGTCACCGCCGTTCGTGGCACCCACATTTGCCTTCGCAAAATCGACTACCCTCTCATCTGGCACTTGCTCAAGACCGAGGCCATTACGCACTTTAGCGCCGCGCCCACAGTTAATACCTTGCTCTGCGCCGACCCCAACGCAGAACCCCTCCCGCACCGCGTCGCAGTCACCGTGGCCGCTTCGCCGCCCACGCCACACTTGTTTGAGACCATGACGCGGCTCAACCTGCATCCTGTGCATGTGTATGGCATGACCGAGACATATGGGCCGCTTACCAAGGGCTATATCCTCCCTGAGTGGGGCGATGTCAGCAGAACGGACCCAAAAGAGAAGTGGGCGCTGATGGCGCGGCAAGGACATGGGTTTGTGACAAGTCTACCAGTGCGTGTTGTGAAGCAAAAGGGGGAGAGGGAAAACGTTGGGGAAGGAGAAGGAGACAACGTAGTAGAAGAGGGGCAGCTGGTGGACGTCAAGAAAGATGGACAAGAAATGGGCGAGATTGTCTTTTTTGGAAACATTTGCGCAAAGGGGTACTTGAAGGATAAGGAGGCGACCAGAAAGTTGTTTGCGGGTGGAGGGCTGCATTCGGGGGATTTGGCTGTGTGGCATCCCGATGGGAGTGTGCAGATTTTGGATCGGGAAAAGGATATTATTATTTCGGGTATGTGTCGACGGTTTTCGTTCCTTTTTTTTTTTTTTTTTTTTTTTTTACCCTTCTCGGTCTTCCTTACTTCTGTTTCGTTGCTCCCTCTTCACTTTGATACACAGTCTCTGGATATATACACCGACAATGTCCACTAACGCACCCAGGCGGCGAAAATATCTCCTCAGTAGCCCTCGAAAGCGCCCTGGCCACACACCCCGCCATCCTCGAAGCAGGTGTCGTGGCCGTTGCCGACTCACATTGGGGCGAACGACCAAAAGCCTTTGTCACCGTCAAGCAACAACACCACCAAAAAGAGGTCCAAGGATCGGACATTGTGGAATGGGCACGGCAGCAGAACCACATATCGCGGTTCATGGTGCCGCGCGAGGTGGAGGTGGTGGACGAGTTGCCCAAAACGAGCACGGGCAAGATTCGCAAAAATGTGTTGAGGGAGTGGGCGAAGGGAGGGAAGAGGAGGGAGTAAATAGTGCAATAAATGTAGAATGAATATCTATGTTTGTGAGAAATTCACAATGGGATGATCAGGCGCAGAAGCAACGATCAGCCTATCCAGTATATGAACAAGTGAGATCCGAATCCGCACTCCTCAATTATCGATCACACTGTCCAAGTTCACAAATTTGCCGCAAGCAAGTGCTCACTTGCTCGAAAAGAAAACACAAAGACATGCTTCTACCATTCACGATCAGCCAAAGTTACAGGTACAGCTGCCATTGACAACCATGCATTACAAAAGAAGAGAAAAGATCTATCGCTATCAACATTGAATATTGACTCTATAATAATTGTCTGAGTTATACTGCGACTACGAATAGAAATAATCTTGCGGGAATCCAACCCGCCGTTGCTGCTTCTACGAGTCCCATTATGATTTATACTCGTAGACCATGTCAAGCCCCCTGAATAAACGGTTGTCCACCGGGTATAATCGTATACGTACCGATCCTGTTTGGGAGGCGAGGGTGGATCTGCAACGGGCAAGTCTAAACTGTGGTGCGGGTGCCTTTGCAGGCTCGGGACGGCCCGCTGTAGTACCGTGTACTTCGCACATTCTTTCGAGGTACATAGCATACTAGTAGTGCTTCCATGGCAGCTGTGTCAGCTTTCGGGTCATTCAGCACGTTGGGAAAACGGCGAAAAAAAGAAGGAAAGAAAAGTGAAAGAAGCCATGAGCACACACAAGATTTTGTGACAGTTGTGATGGTCGAAAAGACCTCAAGCTACTATGGTAGCTCTTTAAATTTGTCTTGTTGAGAAGAAGCATGCTGGTTATTGCGTAGTCCCTGAACAGGGGGCTGCTTAGTACCTGCATTAGCGGAGGTCTTAGATCGGGGCCTGCAATACTTATGTACGTACATGGTAAGTGAGGAGCAGGGTCTGTGACCGACAGGGGTCTGCCCAGGGCCTACCGAGTCTTTGACATCATGACTGTACATAGTATCTTCTTTCTTTCTCGCAACCATTCCGTCTGGCCCATCTTCTTTTGTTTACCCAAGCCAGTTCTGCCGTCAATTCTACGTCAAACTTGCGTTCACCTAACGTCATGGGCGCAAAGGCTAGAGTAATCTACTGTGGGTGGGATACTGCTTTATGAGGAGGGATTTGAACGAGACAAGCATTGTGTTTGGCTGACCTGGGAATAACCTCACCTAGGGTTTCGCACCGACCTGCGCCTCCACGATTCCCCAGCTCTCAAGGCTGCCCTCGACCTCAACCCAGAATGTCTCTGGCCCATCTTCACCTGGGACCCCCACTATGTCTACCGCGTCAAAGGCGGCATAAACAGATGGCAGTTTCTGTAAGGGCCTCCCAGTGTCTCCCCAGTTCCGCACCAATGTAACTAAGCGTCCGTCACCACCGCCGCCACTACCAAAGCCTCGACTGCCAAAACGACCTCTCGGCCTCCATCACAGCCCTCAATCCTTCCTCCAAACTCTTCCTCCTCCGCGAAGCACCCCAAACCCTCTTCCCCAAGCTCTTTTCCGCCTGGAACGTCACCCACCTGGTCTTTGAGCGCGACACGGACGCTTATGCCCGCGACCGGGACGCCACCATCCTCGCCGCCGCCGCCAAAGCAGGAGTCACCGTGGTGACCCGCTCGGGCCGCACCCTCTGGGACCCAGATGCCCTCGTCCGCGCAAACGGCGGCAGACCCACCATGTCGCTGAACCAGCTGCAAGCCGCAGGCCGCAAAGTCGGCCCCATCCCCGAGC
Source organism: Coniella vitis (assembly GCA_011317545.1). Classification (NCBI taxonomy): domain Eukaryota; kingdom Fungi; phylum Ascomycota; class Sordariomycetes; order Diaporthales; family Schizoparmaceae; genus Coniella; species Coniella vitis. The sequence goes on from WUJK01000008.1 coordinate 2,087,871, forward strand.
CCATCCCCGCACCCACCTCGCTGCCCGACCCAGGCGACATGCCCCTGGAGCAGGTCGAAGAGGAGCAACTCCCGCCCAGACACCCGCCCGAAACCACGGACGGACCGGATCTCAACGCGCGCTGGCGCGCGTGGCAAGACAAAGGGTACACGCGCCTCGCAGGTCCCAACGGCGATTTTGCCGTCGAAACCCTCGCCGAGCTCGGCTTCCCACCCACCCACGCCACGACCCCGCACCGCGGCGGCGAAAGCATTGCGCTGCGCAACCTCGACACGGTCATGAGCAACGTCGCCTACGCAGCCACCTTTCGCAAGCCGCAGACGAGCCCCGCAGCGCTCGACCCGCAGAGCACGACGCTGCTCAGCCCGTTCTTGCACTTTGGCGCGCTCTCGCCCCGGCTGTTTTATCATCGTGCGCTCGCGGCGTGCAAACAGTTTAAAGGGGCACCGTCTGCGCCGCCAGAGAGTCTGACGGGCCAGTTGTTGTTTCGGGATATGTATTTTGCGGCGCAGGCTGCGCTGGGCCATGCCATGGCGCAGACGGTGGGCAATCCGCAGGTGAGGTTTGTGCCGTGGCATTTACCGTCCAAGGTGGAACATGTGGGAGGTGATGGGGAACGGACAAAGCACAGCAAGAACAGCAAGCACAAAGACAAGAACCACGCCAGCAAAACGAGCAATCACTTGCCCCTTCAGCCAGCCCAACTCGCCATCCCCGGATCCTACACCATCGACACGCCCCAAGCAGAAGAATGGTTCCAGCGCTGGTCCACCGGCACCACGGGGTTCCCCTGGATAGACGCGCTGATGCGCCAGCTTCGCCACGACGGCTGGATCCACCACCTGGGCCGCCACAGCGTCGCCTGTTTCCTGACGCGGGGCGGCTGCTACATCCACTGGGAGCGCGGTGCCGAGGTCTTTGCCGAGTTGCTGCTCGACCACGAGCCGGCGTGCAACAGCGGGAACTGGCAGTGGCTGAGCTGCACGGCGTTTTTCGCCCAGTACTACCGGTGCTACAGCCCCGTGAGTTTTGCGCAGAAGTGGGATAAAGAGGGCGACTTTGTGCGGAGGTGGGTGCCCGAGTTGAAGGGATTGCGGGCCAAGTGGATTCATGAGCCGTGGAAGGCCAGCCAGGCGGAGCTGGACAAGGCTGGGGTTGTGCTGGTGGATTTCCCGGGCCTGGGGGACAAGATGGCCGAGGGGACGTATCCAAAGAGGATGTTTGACTTTGATGAGAGGAGGAGGATTTGTATTGCCGGCTTGAAGAAGGCGTATGAGGTCGGGTTGCACGGGGATCATGAAAAGGTGCTGGATGGGAGTGCCATCGAGTTGTTTGCTGATGCTGGAGAGCGCGAGGGGGAAATCGAAGGAGGAGAGGTGAATACGAAGGCTGCTTCTTCTGGTCCTGGGTCTGGGTCTAAATCGACTGGTACAAAGACCAAGAAGAGGACTATGGGGCCGATGGACGGCTATGTCAAGAAGCAAAAGCTTCACTAACCAGAGATTTACATATTACACCATGGCCTGTTCCTGTATATAGCGGGGATGAACGATCCCTCCAGCCGGTGATACGAATTCTTGTTCTTCTGGAGGAAAGAAAAAACACATCATAAGAAGGGTCTGGGGACTTCCACTGCTTATTCCATTTTTTTCTTCTTCTAGAGTCCAAAGCGAAGCATATCGGCTATCTCTTTTCTTTTTTTTTTTAAAGAAAAAAGAAAGAATTGGGCGTCCTCCGGTTACAAATTCATGTTACTGTGTATGGTCTGCAAATCAAGGTCTTGCCGACATCCCCTTCTTCGAGCAACGGATACAACTCATCGACTCACCCATAAGGATCGTGCGCGTCACGTCACCCATGTATACAATCTTTGAACCCGGACTCATCGTTGTTGCCGTTCCACCACCTGGGTCCCAACTACCACTTCACTTCCCTTCTTCACAAGACCTCTCACTCGCCACATAGCCAACGTGCTGTCTCCACAGAGAGGAGCGGTACGGATATCGAAGACCAGAGCAGCAGGAAAGAGCGGGTGAATGGCTGCCGCCGGGCCAGCGGGTGCAGGCGAGAGAGAGCCCATGCTGGAGCGCGGTAATGTTGCCATACGATTTTGGGGGGAGGGGGGGGGCGCACTTGCGGCGAGGCTTGTGACAAGGGGAGGCGTCAAAGGGGCCGTGTAGCTGTCTCTGCGAAAGGGAAAAGAGATGAATTAGATTACAGGGGATTGAAACGGCTGGAACAAAAGACTATGGAGCGTACGTGCACAACACGCTCTTGTGCTATGACAATGAGAAACTCATGTCGCATGATATCGGCCTGCCTATACCAAACGGAAACTGATTGTGAGGTTCCCAAGCGCAAGAACGTGCCCAAGCATTTCTTTTGACGTTCAATTCAACGACCAAAAACTGACATGACGTGCACTGACCGCCTGCTCTATACATTGAAAATAAGCATATATGCCAAGATGCAGAAATGAGATCCTTTATATGACACCCAAACGCCCTGTCTCGGGAGATAAAAACCTCGCCGTATGCAACAAAGATTTCTCTGGTGCCCTACTAAACCAAAGTAAATGCTATCGACGCTTCCATCCACAAAGCTATATACCACAGAGATGAAAAATAACCAGCCTCGGACTGGCGCAGATCCTTCCCAATAAAAAGATCGAATATAAGATACGCCACGACATGCAGTCCGCATATTATCGTACACCTACAGCTTGGCAACTTCCTCATGCTCCAGTTCTCTCACATACTTGACGAATGTCTTCTTGTGCGTCATGCCGGCATATTTGCCTTCACGAAGAACACATATATATCTCAACCCGAGCTTTACAAAGCACTCGTAAACAAGGTCCATGGGGGAGTGTATATCGAGAGCGACCGGCGCCTAAGCAGAGAGTCAGACAACTAGAGATCAAGGCTTTGACGATGGCAGTCGAAAACTTACCGGATCAATATATCTTGTGAAATCAGTAGGGTCGATGCTTTCATCATCAGAATCGTCAATGGTGGGCACGTTGGCCATCAAGCAAAGGTCCGAGTCTTGATCCGACAGCTGATCGAGGGCAAATTCCAGATCTGGTGCGGGAATCAAGCCTACTAAGATGCCGTTTCGCAGAATAGGAAGACCACCATCGATCTCGCCCGCAGCATGAAGACGCTCGAGCTTGCGCCGAAGGCTTGCTGCTGAGACCAGCGGAGAGTGTGTAATGTCAATGACCCTTTCACGGCGAACTCGAGGGACAATGTCTGCGAGATCCGAAGTGAAGATGGGCTTGTGTTTGTTGTTAAGGAAAGGATACGAGTTCAGTTCGGTCAAGAGATCCTGTTTGCTTACGGTCAGCACTGACCACATGGTGTTGTCCTGTCCTCGTTGCGCACTTACATAGATACTGAGGGGCTCGATAAAGTCAGACGTCCACTTGGCCACGAGGATGGCCAGAGAAAAGGGAAGCACATAATCGAGACTTCCAGTAAGCTCAAAAAGGATAACGGCCAAGGTCACAGAAAGCCGGGTCACGCCACACATGGTCGAACCGGCTGCAATCAATGCATAAACACCAGGCTGAATGCAGGTTGCATCTCCAATCCTCGAGCAGCGATCCCACACGGGCCAATGGTTAAACGTGAAGACAAGCCACTGCACAATGTGTCCAATCAGGCGACCCACGAGGCCGCCAACCACCATGGACGGAACGTAAATACCAGCAGGGACTTTCTGTTGCGACATGGTTCGATTAGTATGTTTGAATCTTCTCAGACTCTTACTCAAGTCTGACGCTAGGACGTGACTTACAATGCCAAAGGTGATGATGGTCAGGAAACCCTTGATCAGAAAAGCAACTAGCAGGTTGAGTAGAATTGGAGGAATATCGTTTGCCTCCCGGGGACACAAGACGGCGTCGTCCAGGCTGCTGTCACTCGAATCACAAGGAGCAGCCAGGTTGTACATGAGCTTCGCAACCGGCAACTTGACAAGTCCGTTCCAGTACGACATGAGACCCGTGACGAGCGCGACCAAAATGACCTCGACCACTGGGTAGCGCTTGATGGTGGGTATTTTGCGAAACGTCTTGGCCCAAATGCGGGATGCCTTGATGAACAAGGCACCCAATGATCCGCCAATGAAGCCGAGAATCATAAAACTCAACAGCTCAAAGTACTCCCAGTCGGTCGCGTAGTGTACCTGGAACATGACAATCTTGTGCGTTCCGTATGGGTTAAGGAATTTGAGGCTAAGTGCAGCAATGATGCAGCAAAAAAAGGTCCGGAACAGTGTCTTTGCTGGGAAAAAGTAGGCCACTTCTTCCAGACAAAACAGGACACCTCCAAGCGGCGCACCGAAAGCAACAGCGACACCGGCTGCAGCAGCGGCCGATAAGACCTCGCGTCTCTTGCCGTCGTTACGATCGTACTTTTCGAACAGACGACACGCAATGTTGCCAACGCAAGTAGCGATATGCACATATGGACCCTCTTTGCCAAGACTGAGACCAGATGCGACACTGAGCACCAGGCCCATGGACTTGATAATGAGGGTTTTCAGACCGAGGAACCCGTGCAAGACGAAACCGCTCAGAATGACGCGCACTTCAGCAACTCCGCTCCCAGCAGCAGAATAATAAACCATTGGCGGCGAAGCAGATTCGGTGCTGATTTGTTGTTCTTGTCGCTGTTGTTGCTGGTGTTGCTGCTGGTGGTATTCCTGCTGTTGCGGCGGGCTAAGCTCTCCATTACCGTTATGAGAGTCGGTGTAGTCGTCCGCAGCGTCAGCTGCGAGGTTTTCGTCCAGGGTCGTCAGTCTATAGGCCGATGGAACGATGGTCTTGGTCTGCAAAGCCAGAACACATGCACAGACGGCCAGGATATTGACCCAAAAGACGTAGATGATAAACTCTCTCCACTGGGCACCAAAAGGGATCTCCTTGGTGACTTCCGACCAAGAGACCCAGTCGGTGCAGTCACCCAGTGGACAGCACCGTTTTTCGCTGTAATACCAGGTCGTTGCACAGTAGCCATCCTTCCAGTCAAACACGACTTGCTCTGTCACGTTGATGCCATATGCCAAGACAGCAATAATGAAACCAACCAAGGCGGACAGGATCCAGCCCTGCGCGCCGTCAAAGAGAAGGTATAAACGGCCCCAAAAGTCCTTGCGGCTGCGCAGGGCCTTGGCTCTGTAGGCATCGGCGATGCTGTCGTGCACCCAGTCGGTCGAGGTGAACTGGTCGTACCATACGCGGTCGTAGGGAGTGTTTGGCTCTGCGAGGGAGTCCTGATGCTGTGCGAGGGCGTGGATCAAGCGGCCGCCCCAGGATTCAGCGCGGGAGTGGTGCTTGCCTATGCGAGTTACATGACGTCGCGTTAGCCACATCGACCAAGCAGTGGAACGCGACAGAACACACCTAGAAAGCTACTGCCGGTGGACAGCAGCGGCGGGCGCGGAGTATGCGGAGAGTCCTCGCCGCCATTGGCGTCTGAGATTCTGACGCGGTTTCTTGCAGGGCCCAGCAACGATGTCCTTTCGGTTGGCTCCTCGGACATGGAACCTCGTCTACTGACTCTGCGCGATGCTGGGCGGGAGCGTCTGCGGTGGGATACTGGAGACAGAGGTGGCGCCACATAGGATCTGTCGTCCGAGGGAACGCTGAGCTGGCTGCTGTGGTTGGTGTCCATGGTGATAAAAGGCACTCAGTGCGCAGGGCGGACGAGGGCGTGCACAGGCAAAGCGTCGATGGTGTCACGGGCTAGGAGCTGTTGGGCATTGTCTCTGGTACGAAAAATACTTGTAAGAGAAAGACCAAAAACGACTGCCGCTTGCTTATCGAGCAGGAAGAGGGAGGGCAAGCATATGCAAGCGAAGCGAGGCAGACCAGGTGGGTTCCCAGTGTGTCGGGCCGGCTGCAAATGGAGGACGTGCTGTCCGGCCGATCAACGGGGGTTGGTCATACAGTTATTGCGCCAGGGGCCAAGGGCGGTGGCCTATTTTCGTCGACGGCGCCAACGAAGGAGCGATGCGAGAGAACACAACCTTCTGAAATGACTCGGCAAGCCTCAACAGCTGCGAAAGAAAAGGCGCTGGTGCTGGTGCTGGTGCAGGAAGGAGGATCACCAAGCTTCTGATCTCCAGTGCTGCAGGAAGGAGCGGGTCACTGGCATTCAACGTGCAAGCGATGGCAAGCCGGGCGTAGGAGCAGGGGTGGGGCACCCACTCCACCCAAGTTCGAAGTACCTCTATGCCGCTCTGATGCTGACCAGCACTTTTTGCGCAGGCTGCACGGGTCATCCCACCAGCCATGTCATGCAAGGTCAGGCGAACCACCAAGCAGCATCGATCATCTGCTCTGGAGTGGCTTGATGGGGCAAATGCGAATGCTCTGCGGACGCCAACTACAATGGCATTTATTCGTGCCAAACTCGGCACATGAAAAAAACAACACCCATTGTCCCACCAGAGAGACTCGATGCCTGCACAACACATGCAGTAGATGAGCAAGCATATGCTTGAATTTCCCGTCATGGCGCTTGCCGAATGAGATCATAGTGGCCCGTGGCACGCCTGCTATTGGGCTGTCAGATGGTGCTATGCCCAGAATAGTTAGCATGGACAGCCCTGTCAGGACCCCTACTACTACATAGTACATAGTTTGTGCTATGTATGAGGTACCGGGTGCTTGGCTTTTGGTCAAGTGCACGAATACGGCACGAAAAGTACCAATCAAAAATTGAAGCTACATAGTATTTATGCAATGCTCAGATAGTCAACCGTTTCTTTTCAGCATGCTCGACCGGAACTTTCTTTCACCAAGAAACAAAGAAAGAGAACAGAGGACCAGAAAATCGCTGCGCACTTTTTTTTCTATGGATCACGTAGGCTTTATCTGTAACAGGCGCTGTAGATGCTTTACACCTCGTCAATGAGTCGTGCCCTATAAATACAGCGATCAGACCAATTAGGAAGGAGCTAAACTCGGTAGATACCATAGAGGTACTATGTAGTACTCATTCCCCAGACCATCGGAGCATTGCTTCCTCGACAGCCTGGGGGCTATCTAGGGTTAGGGTTTGCGGCTATCAGGTGCAGGGAGCCTCCTTCCACGTGACACGAACCATCAACGACACCCATGGATGGCTTGAGCTCGCCGTCCAACGATCGACAGACTGCAGACTTGCGTGGCACCTGCAATCAAATCAAGTACGAGACTGCAGGCTGTTTCGGGCTGCTTGATCGTCGAAGGATTCCCTGTAGTACAACAACACCACGCGCCATCGCATCCACGAATGAGCTAACACATGGGCGCCCCCATCGTCTCCACCACAAGCCACAGCGATCTTGCTCCACTCTTGAACTTCCAGCATGGCAGTCATCGTCGTGGCTCTGACATGACTTGCTTGCGACCTTGGCGAATTGTGCAGCCTCAGCGCTGGTTATCCTCACCGCCGAAAGCTATTCGTGGCGAATAGGGGCACCCCAAGATATGGACACCAAGAAACCAGCTGTGCCTAAATTCGCTTCCTTCAAGCCAAAAGCCGAGTTTGCAAAGGCGCCAGATCCACCACTGCCGCCGCCAACGTCGTCTTCGACCAAAGATCGCGACAGGCTTGACCGCGGCCATCTCCGCAGCAGCAGGCATGCTAAGCTGCGCACTCACCACCGTCGACACGACCAGCCGCGGTCCCACAGCCCGGATGCCATTCGGCCTCCCAACCAGACAGCTCGGCAAGAGCAACCGCTCTACGTCGTCGACAAAAGAGGCGATCCGTTGATTGTCAAATACGGGTCCAACGACCGGGCCAAGATTCCCGCCTACCGCCGCGCCGGATCCGGTAGAGTACTCGGCGGCCAAGGACGGCTTCGCCTGCTTCATGATGGACCACAGGAGCTTTTCAGTCTAGGCGATCGGTTTGGCGAAGGAGCATCTGCCTTTCGTGACAGAACGCTCTTGTCCAGGGCTTCTCGGACCAAAACGAGGGTCTTTCGGCTGCGGGCATCCCAGGACCAAAGTCAAGCACAGGCTCTACCGAATGGAGACGATGGCTTCATCCCCCTTTCGTTGCATACTGGGCCTGCGCCCCCGACGAAGGATGACATTGTTATGACAATGGATGAGCAAGGACCTGATTATCGTTCCATCATGGGCAAAGCGAAGCCTCGCGACTTTGTTGACAGTGACCTGGAGTCTGCAGACTCTTCAGATGCCGAGGCCGACGACAACAACTCTTCACATCCCGCAAGGAAGAGATCGATCGAGTTGTCCCATCACGTTAAAGAGCACCCAGAGGATGTTGGTGCATGGCTGGAGCTTGTCGACATCCAGGAGGACCTCATAAGGCTCAATGAAGATTTTACCCGCCAAGAAAAGACTCAGGACGAGGCCAAGGCGCTGGCAAGCTTGCGAGTTTCGCTCCTTGAAGAAGCCCTTCCCTTAGCTACGTCCAAGTCGGACAAGGAAAGGGTACTGCTGAGACTGATGCAGGAAGGTTCCCGTGTCTGGACCGGTAAGGCGCTAGCGAAGCGGTGGTCAGATATCAAGTTTACAGAGAGTTCCTTTGCGCTGTGGAAAGCTCGTTTGGATCATGAAAAGTCCAATCTAGCCACATTTACATATGCTGGCATTAGACAGATACATATTGAAAGGCTGCAGCGTTTGAGAGAGCTGCTATCAGCAGCTGTTCGCAACGCGTTGGCCTCCAACCAGGGCAAAACCCTGCAAGATATCTGCTCCCAAGATGACAGGGTATCTGATGAGTTGATACAAATCTGCGAGGAACTGGTCTATGTATTTCTCATGACCACAGCCTTTATCCGCTACGCAGGCTATTCAGAGCTTGCAGTCGCCGCCTGGCAGGCCCTGTTGGAGATTGTTTTTGCCCGCCCCAGTGAGCACAATTTCGACGGCATCATCGCAAGTCCTGCTGAGTTGATATCTTCCTTCCAGGACTTTTGGGAGAGCGAAGTACCGCGCATCGGTGAGCAAGGCGCACAAGGCTGGCGCCATTTCACCGAGGCAGAGGAAATGCCAGATCTGCCCGAAGTTAAAACAGATGCCAACCCTAAAGTGCCCCAAACCAGAGACGTCTACAAAGCATGGGCGACAAGGGAGGTGCAAAAGAGCCGGGCCGCAGCACTGCCTGCCCGGACGCTCGATGAAGGAACCGACGACGATCCCTTTCGGGTGGTCATCTTTGCTGACTTGGAGCCGCTTCTTGTCAGCCTTCCGATGGCTCTTTGCAAGCTATCGCGAGTCAGAGCTGCCATTGTGGATGGCTTCCTGCTGTTTTGTCGGCTCCCGTCTGCATCTGATCTAGATGGTATGGAAGGAGGTTATCTGCACAGCATGTACCGTGATTCGTCCTTTAATCATGACAGCAGTAGACTAGACCGGGCGGATGCCACACGGCGGAGCGACACCAATGACGAAGGAGAAAGACAGTCTCCCAGATTTCACGACCCAACGAGGAGAATCGTGTCATCTGTGGATGTCATGTATGCAGGATCCAACTGGTTTCGCTACTTCGACCACGATGCTTCTGCTGCCGAGGCTGGTCTGGCGCTGGCAGTCACAACACAGTTGGCTACCAAGTTCGGCCATGAGGCCATCGCACACTACAGCCTGGGGCTTGCATACCACGGGAATACCACGATCATTCGCAAGACGGCAAAATCGCTCTTGAAGAAGTGGCCCGGTAATACTCTGCTCTACACTGCCTACGCCGTAGCAGAATGGCGCAATGGAAATCACGAGGTGGCGAGAACTGTACTCTCGTCCGCCACAAGGCAGGACCTGGCCGGCAAGGAGCAACTGTGGTCTGCGTGGGCCTGGCTGGACATTGAGGCTGGAGACCTCCACACAGCTCTTGCGCATTGCATCGCTGCCGCAGTGCAGGATGAGTCTTCATCGGCAATGAACGATGCAGACGGGGAGACGATGGCGGCAGTAGCAACATATACACAACTTCTCAAGGCCCGACAGGTCCTTTCTTCGCGACGGGACTTCCTCCTGTCAACCGGCAAGGTTCAACAAGCAGCTCAGCTCGCCACACTTGCCGTCTTGCTCGAATACACCGCTCCCTTTGCCGGCTCTACATCCTCTACCCCATCTCGTCAAGGCGACATTGAAGCAGCCCTTTCGACATCATGCACATTCGCAACCGATGCTCTCGCCCGTGGCCACGCCTCACCATCCTCAGCCTTTGCTTCGTCCGGCCACCTCGAGCGTCACCTCCAGACAACAGCTCACCTCCTTTACCTGCACACAACCCGCGGTGCCTTCCGTCCCCTCCATCTCCGCGAACAGATACAGCAAACTTTCCTTGCCCACTTCCCCACAAACACAATCTTCCTTGCCTTGTTCGCCTGGGCCGCTATCGATACGACCCGGATCCTCGTGACCGACCCCGTGCGTGCCGTCCTGTCACAACAATACCACAAGCAGCACGACAACAGCAACACCTTCACGAACCGTCTCTTTGCCATCCAGCACGAAATGCACATTGGAACCGTCCACTCCGTCCGCCAGGCTTTTGAGCGTGCACTCGACGCTTCCACTTTCTTCTTCAGGAACAACAACAACATTGGGCTCTGGGTAAGCTACATTCGATACTGTGTAAAGCACAAACGAGAGCTCAGTCAGCAAAGCGCGGCCAACAAGGCCGGTGCAAACGGAAAAGTTGCCCCTGCTGCAGACCTCGCCAAAGATATCTTCTACAGAGCTCTGGGCGCCTGCCCTTGGTCAAAGGACGTGGCTTTGGAAGCCTTCACCACGCTTGTGCCCGAAATGGAGAGCAGTGAGTTGCGGGCTGTGTGGAACACGATGGTGACGAAAGGATTGAGGGTTTGCGTGGACTTGGAAGAGTTTGGGGAAGCTTGGAAGAAGAGGAGAGAGCACGGTCCGTGAGATGTAATAGGCTGTTAATTAGGTATCGAAATTGAGAACGGGCAGCGTGCGTTTGTGGAATTGGAGATGACGTTGAACACGCTTATGAAGGCAAAGGAGACTATAAAGGTTAAAGCTGCGTTTTGCAAGGACACGTGGGCAGACTGTCGAGTAAAAGATGCAAAATATGAATAAAGTCAAAAATTGAGTATTTAGGGCCCGAAGAGTCGAGGCTGTGGCATATCAATTGGATATGTAAACGGTAAGGGCTCACACACCTGCGTCCATCAGCAGGTGTAGATGTTCGCGCTTTCAAAAATCCAACTCTCCACGTAGCACGATAATACTACACGACTTGGGGATCAAAGAGATCAGTTCAGTGTAGATTTAGGATCTGGAATGAATACATACGTCCACAGTTCTTGTAACATACAGCCCACATCCAAGGATATAGTGCGTCCAAGTGAAAGAGCCGAATGTTCCCCCCCCCCCTTTCCCCTTCTCCAGGCGGACTTGCTTCTTACTTTTGTCCCTTCCAGATTTACAAACCAGTCCTTGTCCAAGATCACAAAGCACAACCAAACATAGAGCAACAGAATCTATCCCTCAACACACTTCAATTGAGCTTTCCAGCCCCCCTTCTACACCCGGTCTAAAGAAACGAGCTGATCCTTGTTGAAGGCCAAAATTGGAAGCAGAACTCAAGACGCGGGTAGAAGTTGAGCTCGGAAGCGGTCTGACCCAGAGACTCATTTGCTTTCCGCAATGGCGGGAGGTGATACGTATGCTGTCTGTATGTGGATACCTAGATAGTATGTGGCTGCGGGATGTCTGTTGTCTGGGAGTGAGTACTGTAATGGAATAATTGAAGGATGGGAAAGAGGTAAAGGGAAGGCGTTGAACTCAGGAAGGCGGACTGAGGAAAGAGTACTCCTCGTAGTGCTTCAGCAAAGGAGGACCAGTGCCACTGGAAGGATCACTTCAGCAAGCATAGTCAGGCACGATGGCAACAGAACCAGGAAAAGTCAACAGAGCGATCCAAAATGGCTTCCTATAGTTGCTTCCTCTCCAGAACACATGCGATTGGGGATTTGCTTCCCGGAGAGGGGAACATGATCAACACAACGGGGATTGTCTCGACATTGGGCAATCCGGACAACTCCTTCCGGTGACGAAAGCTATCAAGCCTTATGTCTTTACCTGGCGAGAGCAGTTGCCTTACGGTACGTCCAGGAATTATATCCAGCCGCTTGTGCAATAGTCATGGCTCGTTTGCTTGTGATCCTGATCGCGCATTCAACGGACCTTGGCCCCAGGTTGCTCGCATGCATGAAAGAAGAAAATACGACATTGACGTCAATATCTAAGGACGCAAAGCCTTACATTGAAGCGCAGACAGACAGACAGACAGACAGACAGACAGACAGACAGACAGACAGACAGACAGACAGACAGACAGACAGACAGACAGACAGACAGACACACACACACACACACACACACACACACACACACAGAGAGAGAGAGAGAGAGAGAGAGAGAGAGAGATCTGGATCTCTTTGTATGGGAAAGCGGTGATCAATAATCTGGAGTGTAGCCGTCGAAGCTCTCAGTTATACCGCCACAAACCTGACTTGGCTAGTTGGTGTATCTCATATACCCGAAGCAAACGAGTACAGTACGGCTGAACATTCTTCTGAGGGGAACGAATATGCTGAATGAAGCCTGTCTCAATTCATAGTTTGGAGATATTGAATCCTCTTCCTTGATAAACAACATGAGCAACATCTTGAGATGCAAACCTGCGCAATAAGAAGAAGAAGAAGAAGAAGAAGAAAGGAAAGAAGAAAAGGAACGGACAATAGGTTACAAACATTCATATTCCGATGTTCTTCTCTTCTTTTTAAATTTCTGTCGTCGACCCCGCGGTCCTTAGCCAATACTCCAAATGGTGATGATATCACTTCTCACCAACCACCAGTCGCTTCAAGCATCTCAACACTTATGCATTCTCCGTTTTAGTCTATCCTGTGTCTTCGCCCCGCCACACCTTGGTCCTGGAAAGATTAGATACGGTACCCCATAATGGAGCCATGTCAGTAAACAGCAGGTATATTTACATCATCATTCCTTCAAATCCTTGTTCCTTCTCGGCCACCGTGACAGGCCGCCAGCCTGTCTACCGATACAGATGCAGTCCAGGTTAGTCAAGACCTCTCCATTCTATGCCGATGAGCCAAAAGACATTGTTTGTGGCCCCGTTTAACGATACAAAAGAAACCCAATGACCGTATCGCATGCTATCAAACAGCAAGCTCATATTCGAAACCCCCAAGAACGAGGTGATTTGCCCACTAATTTCATGCAATTAATATCAAGAGTCACATTAATGGGACCCCTGTGAAAGACTCAACAACCCCTTGGCCGCTCCACCCTTGAGCGCACTAGTCGTAAATATCTCCTCCTCGATCACATCCAGTCTTGATCTGGGTGGTGTCGATGTTGACAAGTACTCAAGGCCGGGTAGCACATTCGCATTGCTCATTTGTTCCTCCAGAGCCACTTTCTGCTCATCGTCGTGCGATCCAAAAGTGGAGCCAGGCTCAGCCTGGACCACAGTAGCTTGTGGCGAGCCGGGTGCCAGGGACTGCGACTTGATTGGCGCACTGGCACCACTGTGTACAACAACTGACGACCGGTACCAGTACTGCGCGGGCGTCGCCCTCTCCACGGTATGCGCTGACATGGAAGGCAGCGGGGTGCGTCGGCGGTGCATGCCTGGAACAGGTCGAATTTGCAGCTTGTCCAATGGCACGTCAGTTTGGTTCGTGCGGATCTTGTACGTCGCCAGCGACAGACGGAGTTTGAGGATTTCTGCTTTCTGTGGTTTTGGTAGTGTTGAGAAGACGCGTCAGTCACCATATTTATTGAAAGGATGCATATACAAATTGAAGAAAACAGTCGAGCAATCCCTCCAAGACATACCTGTCTAAGCTCTTCACGCGTTGGCGTCCGACGCGGTTGTAGTGGTGGGAGAATGGGTATCGTATCCAACAAGTTGGGTGTCGGCGCGTGCACAAAAGGAGCAGCAACAGGCATAGTAGTGGTAGGAGCATTGGCTGGAGCAGGTATAGCCCCTAACGCGTCGGTATCAGGCTCGGTGATGATGGTGAGTTGAGTCGTGTTGAGGACCGAATTGTCAAAGACGGAGCTCGCCTCGGGCGATATCGATCGCGGCGCTGAAGCGCACATGGGTTCCGATGCGCGTGGTTCGTCCTAATCAAGATTGCCAGCATTGGTTAGCGTTTCTCGTGAACTTGCTTGTCGGCCGGGCCGCGCTATGAAGGAAGCAGCAACAACGTACCTCATCCGCGACCTCAACACTCGGCTTCGTCGTGTCAGACGCGCTCTCTTCTTCCGTGGCCTCCTCAGTAGTCTGCGTCGAGGAACTTGCGACTAGAATTTGAGAACAGAGCTTTTTGGGAGCGGGCTGCGCCTCGTCGAACGCCTCAGTCTCCACCTCATCCAGCGTCCTCTTCTTTCCTAGAGAGAGCGGGGTCGCGTCGCGCAATACACTGCTGATACTTGCTTTCTTAAGTGGGCTACCACCAAGCGCGATGTTTGGTTTGGCAGTAGGAGCAGGTAGCTTGGTCGACAAGAGCGAGGCAGACAAAGAGGCGGGTGACCGTGGCGATATCGCGACATTCGCGTCTATCGTCCCTAGGGGACGTCTCTTGGTAGGTGTCGCAGCACTCATATTGGATTAGGAAGTGGGGAATGACAGAAGAAAGAAAGAAAGGTTTTGGTCACGATTTTCAGTGACAAGCAACGGTCCGGATCAGAGAACGAAGCGACTGACAGTGCTACGAAACACCGAGTGTAGACGTGTTGTTTAGTTGTTGTTATTGTAAAGAGAAGGAGAGTGCGCGGGCGTGAATGTGTGTTGTATGCGCCTAGGTACGTACACGCTGGTGGAGACAAGCAGGTGGGTGCAGGCGCGTCTGAGAACGAGGTACCCCACAACGTGTACCCTGTGATGTGGACTAGAAGTAGAAGGAGTGGGCGACTGACGATTTGCGACCGAGACCGTACAAATGTCTTAGAAAAAAAAAGACAGCCAGCTAAACAAACAAAAGGACAAGAAAAAAACAGTAAAAATGACACATTAAAACAGTGGAAAGAGCGAGATCAACAACAACAGAACTGACAGACGTAGAAAAGTTAGAAGAACAGCGAGGACGTGACTGGGGCCCCTTATTCCACAGACAAAACCAAAATACAACCATCAACTGCAATTCAAACACGTATTGAGTTGTACATATTGACTATGATGAAAGCGGACTAATCAGAAGATCATGGGAGCCTAAACACTTGCGGGTCGGATTCCAAGGGGTCCTTGGAAATAGTAGGTGCCCTGCTTGCTTGCCTTTTGCTTTTATTTACTTGACTGCCTCTTTGGGCTTGCCCTGTAAGTAGCTACGTACTATGGAAAAGCGCGGTTGTGGAGTTTCTCTTCTCTGTATTCCTTAGTCATCCAAGCAAACCCACACCAAGGGGGGGATTGTCTTTGGTTAGCGGTTCGCGCCTGCCTCGCCTCACCTTGCAAGATCCACCCACCGCTACTGGCTTACATATGCATAGATGTCCCCTCTGACTTTTGTTTACTTACCGAGATATGTATATGTAAACAAAGCACACAAGGTAAACAATCCACCGGAATGAAAGCATGTAAGATACCGGATCCGTAGTTGGTCACAATTGAAAAAGACAACGATGCATGTGTATCAGACTCTTCCATTAAAAAAAAACGATAATAAACAACTCGCATTGATCAATGATCATGCCGCTACAACTAGTCAATCCATCGCCGCCCCTTCACCTTTTTTTTCTTCTTTCCCTTTTCCATCTCTCTTCTCTTCTCAGATACACCCCTTGATACCTTACTTCGCCAGTAAGCTAGGGGGAAAAAATCGACGAAGGAAAAGATCAAATGTATAACCTGCGGAAAGCAAAATAAATAAAAAAATAAAAAGAAATGTGAGTATATCAATGGAATTAAAAGCCTCAGGACGCATTTGGTGCATCGGGTATCAACCTTTGGACCCCCACCCCTGTTGCTGAAACCACACATTTTTGACCCATTCCTGCCTTGCATTGCTTTCCCTTGCCTTCTCGCCATTGTTCGCCGCAACAATTTCAAGTTAACCCTCCCGAAAAGACATTGAAGCACGAAAACTCCACGCATCGCCACAATCAATGCGAATTTGAACAGACGCAGAATCGAACAAATATCAAAAGAGAGAGTATTACCACCATCGCCGCCGCCTCTCTATCTCTTTCCGCCCAATATACGCTTGACGTGGTAGCCCAAAAGCAAGCAGAAGATCAAGCTTTCCCCCTTAAATCATGAAGACTTCAATGCAAACACTGAGAAATCCAGAAACTCCATTCCCTTGCTGTCGTCGCCCATATTGTTGGCGAGCATGACATCCGGAATCGCGTGCATTGAAAGGTCCATATTGCTACCGTAATCGTAATTCGGATCCAGAATCATGTTCAGGTCGTCATAAGGCATATAATTCACCTCAAGATCCAAGCCCCCTCCAACTTCAGGAATGTCGCTGTTGGGCTCCGAAGCCCCGCTATCCTTGCTCGACTCGGGCGTGTCCTCGATGGGCGTGCCGGGGTTGCCCAGGAGAGCGCTGCTCACAAAGCCTCCAATGGACGGGTCATAATTGAGTGCCGAGAAGATCAAGCTTTGTGGGTCAATTGTGTAGTTGGGGTTTGAGAAATCGTTGGCTTGCTGCGACTGTTGTCCAGTGCCGACAGCGGCCGCAGTAACAGCTGAAGCGCTTCCCTCTGCTGGCTTCGAGGATGTGACTTGGGACTTGTCGCCATCTGACTTGACACCTTGTCCGGCTGCTTCGTCGGCCAAGGCGCTAGCCTTGCGCTTCTTTGATGCCTCACGGGACATTGGCAATGCCCCATCTGTTTTGTGCTGGCTCTTTTGCTCAATCATGTCGGCACCAGCCTCCATTAGGAATTTTTCGGGGTCCTGGAAGGGAATCACGTGGAACTCTTCGTGGTGCTTCTTGCGCAATGCTTCCGAAGCGAAAACTGGTCCCCCCATCTCGCAGTCGGCCACCGTGCAGGAAAACGTTGTCTTGGCAGGTGCCTTGGGCTCCTGCTTCTTCAGCTCGGGGGACATTGTCTTGATCTGAGGCGAGGCGTTTTGGCTTGAGTTCGCGGGTGACGATGTTTGTAAGCCGGTCTTGACTCGTTTCCGAGGCATCTGCAGGTTCTCTTGCGTCACTTGTGGTGGCGCAACCCACACCGGCTTGCCGTCAGGTGAGGCAGCACCAAATGGGAATGGTGGTTGACTCGAGGTAGGTGCTGCCGGAGGCTGGATTCCCCTGCTGTTTGGTCTTTGCGGCAATCCTCTGGCGGCAGGTTGCGCCTGCTTGTTACCATGCATATCATTAGGCTGTTGCATCGGTACCGGCTTGGCTGCACCTGGAACAGCTGGCGGTGGTTGTTGTAATTGTTGTTGTTGTTGTTGTTGCTGCTGCTGCTGCTGTTGCTGCTGCTGCTGCTGCTCATTGAACCTGCCAGGCTGCCGGAGCTCTCCAAGAACCGAGCCAAGGAAAGCCTTGTACTGCATCAACTCTGCTAGCGAAATCGAGAATTTGGAATTCACGACTTGTAACTTATCTCCGTCCTTGAATTGACTGAGAATTCGTGTCCGCTGTATTCCCTCAAAATTAGTATAACGCCCATGAGTATCCCCTAACTTGAGTTGAGAGTGTACTTACCATCTTGATGAACATCCTCAAACGGTTCTCATCTCCAGTCATGGAAAACCACTTTCCAATAATGTTGGGAATGGATGACTTGAGAAACCCTTGAGCAACCTGCAACAAGAGAGGCTTGTAAGTGTTTAAAGTTTCTTGGGGTATTTCCACCGTCTTCATTTTTGTCGCATCAAAGGCTTGCATTTCCTCGTTGGAAATCTCGCGATAGCGGTTGAGAGTGTCCTGCGTTTGTTTTTGTATTTGCCTCTTGCGTTCCAAAGCCTGCCGCTGTTCGGGCGTCAGATTGGCCAGCTGTGCCTCTGTAAGGTTGGCATTGGGCACACCACCATCCACTTGTGCTTGAGCGACCTGCGAGTTGGGCCTCTGCGCGGCGCCAACTGTCTGGGCGGATGTATCGACTTCGGTATTGCTCGATCGTTTGATGTTCTTGGCTGCGGTAGCCGGGGAAGGGTTTGGAGGGGCAGCCTTGTTTTGCGGGGCTCGAACTGCCTTAGTCGTCGGGGTAGGACCTGTTGCATTCTGGTTGGGCTCTGGAACAGCTGTCTGTTGAGCCCTGGGAGCTTGCCCCTGTGAGAAGTTTTGATGTCCTGCAGCAGGACCTTGTGCTATTTCAGGCTGAGTAACGGACGGCGAGGCTTGTGGCTGCGGCTG
The DNA here is from genome assembly GCA_011317545.1 of Coniella vitis. Lineage (NCBI taxonomy): Eukaryota > Fungi > Ascomycota > Sordariomycetes > Diaporthales > Schizoparmaceae > Coniella > Coniella vitis. The sequence goes on from WUJK01000008.1 coordinate 2,106,216, forward strand.
TTGTGCAGGCGGCTGCGGCTGTTGAAAGCCTGGCACCTGAGCAGCGGCCTGCATCATCTTGCCGTACTTCATTCGTTGAATCAAAAATCGCAGTTGCTCGTCCGGTACCTCACGAAACCGTTCATTGCTGGCACGAAAGTTTTGGAGGTCTTGTGGTGTCACTTCAATGTGCTGTGGACCGGTTGGCAGGGGTGGTCTCGGTCCAGCTTGCTGGGGGCCAGCTGCTGCGTTTCGTGCAGCGTTCATATTATTGCGAGCCTGTTGCATTTGGACGAATTGTGAAGCTTGCATTGCTCTGAGCCTTTGTTTGGCTTGGTCCGGGAGGGTGGGGATGTTCATGTACCAGGCCTTGAATTGGCCCCATTTCTTGGCGTCCGCTGGTGCGCCCGGCAACATGGTCAACACCTGATGGGGAACATCCATTGCATCCATCATGGCTTGCGCCTGTGGCGAGTTCAGGTGCTGTTGAAATTGTCGCTGTCGTATAAGATTCTGCATCTGCGGCGTCATCGGGCCTCCATTCATTGGCATTGCCATGCCCATGGGGTTTACTCTGTTGGCCGGGTTTTGGCCCACGTTCTGCTGGGGCTGACCTCCCAGACGTCCTGCGAGCAAGGCATTATTCTGTTGTGTTTGCTTCCATTTCTGGAAAATTTCGTGAAGCTTCTCAGGAGGCATGTTCCGCACCTTTTGCTGCTGTTCTTGGTCGAGAGAGGAGAGCATGGCCTTAAACTGAGGGTCCTGCAGAGCAGCGTTCAATCCACCCTGTGATCCCGGTTGGTTGAGCCGAACATCCAAGCCAGGTCCAAAGGACGGGTTACCGACTTGACCAGGCATCTGTCCTAACGCGACAGGTGGTTGTCCCACTGGGGCATTGAGGTTTGCCATGCCAGGCGTCTGGGAACCGGGCATTTGGCCACTCAGACCACCAGGTTGACCTTGGAGATTGGCCGCAGCTTGTCGGGCCTGAGCCGCTTGCGACTGAGCTAGTTGTTGCTTCAAAAGGGCTTGTTGGTGTTGCTGCTGCTGCTGCTGTTGTTGGTGGTGTTGCTGGTGTTGTTGTTGTTGCTGTTGCTGCTGCAAGTCTAGTCCAAGTGCAGGAGGCGGACGTGGTGTCTGGTTCGGCCCCTGGGAAAACATGTTGCCCGGCTGTAGTCCACCCGCAAACGGGGGCTGGGAGCTAGGGTTATGAGCGGGACCGGAGCTTGCAGGCACAACGAGCTGGCCGCGTTGTTCGGCCATCATGCCTTGCTTTTGCTCGTTGATGATGCTCTCCATGTTGCTGCCAAACGGTATCTGACCACCGAGCTGTCCCATGCTGTTCATCATGTTTCGATTGGCCGGCCTCTGTTGTCCAGGCTGCATAGGCATTCCTGGATAGTTTGGGGGCATGCCTTGGTTTGGTCGCGGCTGAGATTGTGGCTGTCTGCCCTGAACATACAATCGCCGAGCTGCTTGCATGAAGTACATGTTCAACGGATCCTTGCCCTGGTTGCGCATCTGTTGCACGGCCTGTGGAGTAACCTGTGCGCCCATTAGTTGTTCAAGAATCCGTTGTTTTTGCTCTGGAGAGGTCTGTATCGACATTTGGCGTGCGAGTTGCATGATCTTCTCTCGGTCGAGCTCGGTGGTCTGCATTTGATTGGGGTTGTGTTGAGGACCACCAGGGGTGGGCATGCCTTGCTGCTGGCCCTGGTTCACTGGAGGCGTCATGCCGTTGCTGAGACTGAGGTTCATTTGGGGGGCCTGTTGCGGCAGCTGTGAGACCTGCATGGGGTTCTGAAGATGCTGGAAAGGCTGCTGGCCGGGACCACCCCCACCTCGCCCGGCCATCTGAGCCCTCATGAGTGCCGCATTTTGCTGATGTTGCAAAATTGCCGCCTGTCGCGCTTGTGCGTTCATCTGTTCCTGCATTTGAGGAGCCTGGCTCTGGCGTTTGGCGTGAAGTTCCTGGAGCTTTGCCCGGATTCTGGTCTCATAGATGGCCTAGGCTATTATCAGCGCTTTTTTGTTTCAGAAATTAGACGTTACCAACGACAAGACACTTACCTTTTCCGTCGATGAGTTGAAGATTTCACTCTCGAGTTTAAGGCAATAGTCTACTAGTTGCTGACGATTGACTGTAGGATTACTGAGGGCGAGACTTGAGTAGCTAAAGTTCATATTTGCATTAGCAAAAGACCCTTGACACACAGGATAGGCACAATGACGAGCTAAGTCTGAAGCAGCACGAGGGAACACGCCACTCTAGAGGTTTCGACTAGCCATCAAGTCCAGTGAAAGTCACGAAGGAATGACTGGAAGCGCCAAATACAGGAATCACACAGGGCGACTTACATTTGCTGGACGGCGCGCACACGCTCCACCAGGGGAAGTGTAGTCTGCCATCCGGGGTTGACATGCCCCAGGTTTGCAGTCAGAGTGTTGACAATGTAGTTTTGGATGTTGTTCTCCGGGTTCTGTGGTCCGCCCAAGCCGCCGCCCAGAGCCATCATCCGCTGCTGTTGTTGCTGTTGCTGTTGCTGCGGCTGCTGGAATTGCTGCTGCGGGTTGTACTGGCCGTTCCCGACCATCTGCTGCAAATGTGCGGCCATGGCCGCCAAGTGCTGGAGGGAAAAGTCCCAGAATCACACTGATTTGTACGAGGAATGCAAACAACCAAGCTGGATCAAAACGGGGCGCAGTGCGCAGAAGAGGCCTCTCGTCGTCGTCGTCCACAGGTGGAAGAGAGAAGTGAGAGGATCGTCGCCGCAGAATGACACTGAGGAAGCCACAATAAGCCGGGCACAATGATACAAAAGCGAACAATCGTCAGTGGGCTGAAGGTTGCCTTGTGTGGGTGTGTGTGAGTGTGTGGTGTATGTCAAAAGGGCCGCATAGGAGCGTCAGAAAGCTCGGTCTGCAGAACCTTTACAAGTCCAAGAATGCAACGTCGGAGCGGGAAGTCTCGACTATTCGAGATTACGCTTCAATAGAAAATGGCCCGCGAAAGAAGGTTGGTAAGGTTCGGGATCCAGATCGCTGCACGATTCAGTGGCGGGCGATGTTGGTCGGGAGTGAAAGTTGGTTTCAGTGACGACAGAATGGCGGCGGGTCAGCGCGGACACTTGCGTGAGAGAAGGACGCGCACTCTCACGCGCTGGGCTACAAACTCGCGGCGAATCGAGTCGTCGGATCGGGTGATGGAGGGAAATGGCCGTCGTGGTGCAGACCTCGCAGTCGCGGGCGGTGTTGATTGCGGATGGGTCGGCGGTGCGTGGGGGCTGCTACGAGTTTGTCGTGGCGGCGGCAGGGCCAGCGAGCACCGTCAAGTAAGGCGTAGTTGGGCGACAACAGGGCGAAGGCTTGGTCGTCAGGGTTGCGAGGAAAAGTCAGTCACAGGTGCAACAAGATGCTCTCGCATTCTCGGCCGCAGACGACAGTGTCGGAAGGGAGAAGAGTCGGCCAGGAGGGCTGCGTGTGCGGGTGGTGAGAGAAAGACGAGGCTGTTGACCGCTTGCAAGGTTGAGGGTAGGAGGTGGGAAGAAGCAGGAAGGAAAAGGCGGTTGCGGGTCACAGAGGTCGAAGAAGAGCGGAGCACGGAGGAGCCAAAGGTGGGAAGAGGCAGAGGCAGAGGCGGCGGGAAACGAGCAGGGGAACCCCTCGTCTGGCTGCTGGGCTAGCGCAACGAGTGCCGCGTCCAGAGTACAGAATACATAACACATGCCCAGCTGGCCTTGACAGGCCCGTCTTTGACTGGCTGGTACAAGCAGAGTACGCGGCTCCCGGCTTTGGTAGCGGCGTTGGTGGCAGTGTTAAGAACAGTGGCCGTCAAACCAAAGGGACACGATTTTGTTGGATTTTTTTTTTCCCTATTGTCGTTCAGACTTTACATCCTTTTCTTCTTCACCACCAGAAAAGGCATGGAGCTGCAAACTGCGCTCTCTCGCCGGCAGGTATACTTGGCGCATGTGTCTACCTAAACGCCGGATAGGTGATGCTATGTACTATTACATGACAGATGGCAGGGTGATGGCCGATAGCCCCAAAAGGATCCACTAGGTACCTTGTCTGGGCTCGCAGATGGGCCTCCAGCCTATGTACCGTGTACCTCTGACGGCTAGTTGCTGCCAGTGCCAGTGTGCTCACTGCCCAGTGCTGCCCAGTGCTGCCATGGCGCTGCTTGCCGGCTCGTAGGCCTGCTCTTTCTCACCCCAAGCTTGTGCTGAGAGATGGACAGGTGAAGCAAAACTTGCTGGATCAAGTTGGCCATTTAGTTATCTTGCGACGTGATTTGGCACATCAAGCGAAATACTATCCCACAGAAGCGGCAGTATCATACCTGACAAGTCAGCACCCAATCCTGCCAGCCCTGTTTCTGTTTCCTCCGTTCCAGAGGGGGGAGACAGCGAGGCAGCGAGGGTGGGTGTGGCAGGGCCCTGCTGCTTGGAGGCCCAGGTACGGAGTACATAGTACACGATACGTGCAAGTTAGGGCCCTGTGCTAAGCGCAACGTACCGTGTACATAGTATATAGTACGCAGCAGTGGGGTCCTGACCTGCAGTGCAGTGGAGTTTTCTCGAGCGGCACTATTGTCTACAAGTACCCAAGTACCTGGATCTCTTACGATCACTCACTGCGCGCGCTCTCCAGCACACTGCTTCTTACAGAGGACTGTCGTCCCGTCAAGCATTGCCGAGAAGATTGCAGAGTACCAAGTAATGTAGGTCCCAGGTATACTATGTACATATAAACTACGCAACGGCGGCAGACCATGAGAACAGGCTTGGAATCCCTTCTTCAAATACCGGGGTATCTGCCTACAGCCGCCCACGAGCCCTCATGCCACTCTTGCGCAGCTCTGAACACAAAATAGAAAAGACAGAGACGCGGGCGTTGCGTCCCTTTCAGCGCTTATTACTCGTCCCAGGTAGACGCAACAACGTTGTACCCCAAAAGGTCATACACACCAAGTACCATAGTACTGCTGTGTATGGGCAAAGCGTTTCATTTTCCTGCCGTCTGGTGTCAATTCCCTTGCAGAGAGCAGGGGCAGGGACCGGGTTTGCGACGATCTGGCGAGCCTTTTCCTCCTCTCATCCCCCTCATCCCCCCGGCACGCAGCCTAGGGGCCACCATTCTCGAGAAAGAGTCCCGGCTTCAGCAAAGAGAAAAAAGGTTTCCCTTTCTTTTTGCCTATCCACACCTGAACGCCTGGGACTGCCTGGGGACGCCTGGGGACACCTGAGCACCCTTACTATGAATAATATCATTGTAGTCATGCAACAGCGCAATGCCACGGCGATTGTGACCTATTCGTGGCCCACTGGAAATTCTCTATCCAAATGCATGTTTCTCTCTCGTTCTTCGCTCAATTGGTCAACAACACCTTGAAAAGTGTTGCGCCTAATCCAAGAACCGGTCACTCTCATGGAACCATGAATGATAATGAAGCACGAGAATAGAGGGAGAGAAAGAGAGAAAGAGGTTGATGAAGATGAAGAAGAAGGTGCAGATCGCACGTGCGCTCTCTCTCTCTTTCTCTCTCACTCACTCTCTCTCTCTCTCTCACACACACACACACACACACCATACACAAGCGATGCTGATCCATCCCATCACCACCTGGACCAATGATTCTGCTTTTTCATGCCCTCAGTAGGTCGTTGGTTGCTCTTGCCTTGTGCCTTTTTTGTCATTCTTCTTTCTGTGCCCGTGACAGACAAGGAAGGCCGTCTTGTTCGGCAACTCTGTGTTTTCTTCTTCTTCTTCTTATATATGTGTATGAAGACTTCAATAACTCACGTCATTCATGGAAAGGATCTTAATACCTTTTTCCAAGTTGTTTTTTCGAACAAGGCCGTTGATTTACTTAGTAGAACGAGCTGGATGCTAGGAAAACGAGGCCCAAAACATTTCAGTGACCAGGTGGGGCCGTTCCAAAATGAAACGGCGTCACAGTACATATTACTTACTACTTAACTTGTACTTACTGCTAACCGACTGTATTTGCCGCTTACACCATTACCAACCAGTACACAGCCGGTACATTTTTTCTTTTTTACAAGTCAGCACAGTAGGAGAAACAAAAACAATGGAAGCATGCTATCTTTCTCTGCTTGAGAAGGGTGCTGACTTGTGGCAAGTTGATATTCGCCTCAACCAGACTTCCAACCTCCGCCAACCTACGAAAACCCTCCACTCGTCAATGTGACACTTACATACATATAGACTTGTTGTCGTACAAACTGACTTGTCTTCCATATAGAGACGACTGGGCAATTCGTCGAACCGCTTTTGATTAAGCAAGTTGAGCGAAAACAATGATGACCATGGCGAGCAGTTGGCTTGATATCCTACACTCTCAATCCTACTCCCTCATACACACCCTCTTCTTTTCTCTTTCTGTCTCTCACTCTCACTCTCTCACACACACTCTCTCTCTCTCTCAAAAAAAGCAAACAAATCTTTGATAATTTGGACGCCTACATCAAATACCGCGCGCCCACGCTTGCGTAATGAAACCACCCATATTACAGCCATTCTTTTCCGTGTCGTGTCCCTTTGGGGAGGCGAGATGCGGCACTTAGTAAGGGGAAAAAAAGGCGGTAATAACTAGAGAGCAAGGCTAAAGAGGTAAAAGTGTGCAATCACATGCCATCGACCAATATGTATGCATTCGAAAACACTATCACTGACTTTTTTGACGAGACCAGTCTTTTACCGGGCCAAAAACGAAAAGCATAATTTCCTAAAGAGGGGAGGGAGCAGTGGGAGTTTACTATGTACTCAGGCTTTCTTCTATAAAAAAAATACCTTCCCCAAATCCCGCCCCCGCCCCCCTTCCCCTGGGGACTTTTCCCCAACATCTACAATAGGCACACGAAACAATCCATCACATAAATTGTCGCCAAACACACCCACACCCATACACCCATTCACCCACGCGCCGTGGGTCCACTGGCAGGCCTGACGGTGACTTGGAACCTTTATTTTCTTCTTCCTCTTATTAAACTGTCCCTCGTACTCTGTACCAGCCCAAAGTAAAACTGGAGATGGGAAGTGGGGCCCTCCCTCTTTCCTCCCTCCCTCTTGTCTCTCAATCAATGGACACCAGCAAACAAGGCTTCCCCCTGCCAGCTAGCAGATTGGCTAATCCCCTTTCGGCCGGGAAGCTCGTCTGGCTTGTCTGGCCTAACTAGCTCTAGAGAGGACGAGGGACTCGCCCCCCAAAGGAGAGGGGAGCAGAGTCCCAGTCCCAGTCCTGGTTTGCCAAGCGTACTTGTTGTTACTGTTGTTTTGCCGTCCTTTTAGCCGTCGTTTCCCATTGTCGTGTGCATTGCGTGTTTAATTCGGAGAGAGGAATTAGACTTGCAATTTTTCACTTCTCTTCTGCCTGTCTTGAGAAGTGAGATAACAAAAGCCCCCCCCCCCCAAAAAAAACCAAGCGCCGTAATACGCGACTGATTGGTTGACAATGACATACATGTAGGCTCCCTTCAGGGCCCTTTTCTCCCCTTTCCGAAATGACAAGTAACAATTGAAACACTCACATGAATAACGGATTGCTGTGCTATGTACCCTTACTTACTTCCCCTGTGAAATAGTATTGTCTTTCTTATTCTTTCTTGATGTCGTCGCCGTTGCTCTTTTTTCTTTTCTTGTCCCCCCCTAAAGCAAAAAGCTCCCAACCCACTCTCTTTTCCATATATTTCGGGAAAAGGGTGCATACGGTGGAAATGATGTTACATAGTATATGCACCAGTGTCTGTGTATGGAGTAGGCTCAACTGGGTACTAGGGATCTCGCAAATGCTTTCCTTTCCCCTTGCCACGCATAGCGTCACTGCAAATGCAGCGTAATCAGATCAGACCAAGGAGGGGGGGGGAGAGCGAGCCTCCGCCAGCGCACATGGGCGCACCTACATACTATGACTATAGTATTGTACTCGCCTCTCTTCTCTGCAAGTAAAATAGTTTGGTTGTGGTGGAGTGCTTCCAGAGGGGCGGGCATCTGGAGGAAGAAGAAGAAGAACCAGGACCATCAGAAAGATATGCGACACAGATTGGCTTCCCGCCCTTTTCACATTCGATCGGCAGATGGGAAAACTTTATTCGGGTACTCCGTTGGGAAAAAGGAGGGGAAAGGAAGAAGCCGACGACCTGTCGACTCTGTCTTTTCTCTCTCGTTTGTGTGCGCGCGCTCTCTGTTCAGCACACATGAGCATGGTACACCAGCAGCAATAGGATTGTTGAGCTTGCGCACTCCTCTCGGGACAGAGCCCATGCAAGGGTCTCTCTCATATCATGTACATTGTAGAGTACTCTGCCCATGATCTTGCCCATGGTAGAATACAGCACATGCACAACAACCCACCCAGCCCGTCCGCCCCGTCAAATCCATGTACCCTCGCCATGCTGTCCGAGGCCCGTGCCGTCCGCGCTGACATATACTTTCAACCCTGGCCCAAGGATATGGAAACGAATTCGTCTTTCGCTGTGTGGGATGCAACAATCAACCCCACATGCTGTAGTTTGTGGCGCGCCACATATCTACAGACACAGTATGGGAGAGAAGCGTTGGTTCAAGAAGACACAAATCTGTTTACCGTCAACAATGAATGGGACTGCTGGGTTAGCAGCATGTAGAAGTATGTGCCTTGGGCCTGTTCGTCCCACATGCAACAAGAAGCAACCGAGAGTGCTGATTGCCCCAAGCCAAGGGCCGGCCGTCATGCACCTAATGCGGCCCCAGAATGATCGCCCAGCAATGATGTCGGTTCGCTTCACCCGTGGAGACTGGTTGTTTCCAAGTGTTCGCCGACTCAATAAGGCGATAGAACGAGCCCAATTAGGCTGTGGCTCTTGGACGCGGTTACTATGTATAGCAGAGAAGGATGGGGAGCATATAACACACCGACAAAGCCCACCCGTGCGAATCCGAGAGATCTGGTGGGTTGTGCGTCGGCTGCGTCGCACCAAGGACCTTGCTCCATCCCATTTCGTTTGCTTGAGTAGCAGCGCGCCTTCCTCCCGCCCAACCTGAGATAGAATCTAGGCTTGCCAGAGTGGCGTGAGCTAGGCCGAATCCAGATGCTGTCTGTTACGCGACAACCGGCAATCAGCATCGGGGAGCCAGATCATGGACATAAACAGCGCAAGGCTCAACTGATCATTGAAGGATGGCGTTCACTTAGTATGTTATTGTCTTTGATGCACCCTCCCTCTTCCCGCTCCTTTTCTTTCTTTCTTGGATTGATTGTACGAGTAGGGTCTTTGCGCTTGTTGAAGACGGGTGGATGAACATCATTCTTGTACATAGCATGTGCCTTGCGTGGCCCGTCAAGAGTTGGAGGTCTATGCGTTGCATGCCGCCTAAATGGAAAAGGAGGATACATAGTAGTACTATGTAAACCAGGGCGCATTGGCACATCAGAGGTACAGGGCGCAACTGCTTGTGCTATAGTACGTGGTGGCAAGGTACCACAGTACATAACAGGATTTAATTGCATCGGTGTGTGCGCGAATCGCGCGGGCGCTCCCCTCGTACTATGTATGCGTTTTGTGAACGCTCTTCAGTATGGGAGTCCTGGAGCACTGCACCTGCCGGTAAATACCAACAGCGCTCCTTTTATTTGCCGTAGGTGCAGCAATGGGCTTTTCCAACGCCAGCAGGAGAACATGCTTGCATGTCGGGAAACCTTGGTGGGTAGCCACGACGACGACGGTGAAGGGCATGTGGAAGGATTGATTCCATCCGTGGATCCTGAGCTGCGATACAACTTGAGCTTATTGCTCCGTAACGGCCGGGTACCTGCAATCTATCAAGACTAGGTGGATGCGCTCGATAAGGCAAGGCAACCGGTGCAGTGAAGTGGGCTGCATGCCGTGGGCGTGCTGTCGTGTTGTGATCATCAACGATGGTGGCATGAAGACTTTGACGACGACTGTCTAGCAAGCTAATTATAGTAGTGTGCGATTGAGCGCACGATGTACATGCTATGTGGGATAGTCTGCGATATGTTGGAGCGGCGTCAATTGAAAATATCGGCAAATTGCTAATGACCAGGATTGTCTGGCAACTGTTTCCAGAAAATCTGGCAAGGTCGTATTGGAGATGAGCTTTACTTTTTATGGAGTCGTCTCGCCCCTCGTCGCATCGATCGCTGTTGGAGGGCAGGGCCGGCAGGCGGGAAGCGCTTGTTGTTCCTGGCAGCTGCGCAAGGCTGCACCAAAGCCAGGATTGTCGCCTGGGTCTAAGATTCAAACAAAAGGTCAGCCTCTGCACCAAGAGCCAGCCATATGAGAGCTATCGCGGTGTGGTGGAAAGGAAGCAAAGGACACACAGACAGAAAGTAGCCACATGTCTGTCATACTATTCCAATGGAACGCACTGTATAGCAGACTCTCAGATTTCGCGGGAAATGATAGAGCTGCAAAAGGGGGGCCGCCGTTGAATGAGGTTAGTGGGCCAAAGCCTGGCAAACGGACCTCGACTCCACCAAAGGGTATAGTACATAGTACACTCGAAACAGGGTATACCGACCGGGGAATGGGTGCATATTTTGATCTTGCCAATTCACATACATGGGCGGCGAGTCGAAAACTGCCAAGCACATAGTACCGTGTACCGCCAAAGCATGTCTGCGCAGGCGGTCGAGGTTGCTCTAACAAGATCATTGTCGGTGCTGTTGCTGTGTTGCTGCTGCTGCTGCGGTCGCCAACTTAAGCAGACTGCCGTCGTCCCAAGTTGACCAGTGTAACCATGGTCCCGTGTAACATCCATTATTAGCAATTGCTTTTTTTCCCTGCGGATGCTCGTGTCGTCCTGGACAAGGGAAGCGGTGATCGGCGCAGCAATGGCTGCTTTGGTGTCGTAGGCTCGTGGTCTGCCCAGACGTTGAGCACGACGACGGTGCGTACACACCCCATTCCAAAGATGGCTGCCGCCCCAAGAGTTGCTACATTGCCCTCTTGGCCCAGCTGCATGCTGTGGCGGGCGCCTGATCGGCTGGGCCGAGCGATGCTGTTGGCCCAGGCCAGCAGCCTCAGCAGAAGGGAGGGTACTATGTAGTCATGGCCAACGCCATGCGTGCCTGTATAAGACACAATGGGTGCAGGCACACAATAGTATCGAGAGGGCGAGGATCTGGCTGCAGCGACGCCACCGACGCCAACGCATTACCCCTTGCGATTGTCCCGCGCTCGCGAGAGTTCAGCCTGCACAAGGCGATGACAGTTGGGGGCCCGAGGAAGAGGGAGGGCTGCGCTGCCACAGTGCTTTCAAGTTCTCGGCGTGCGCTGCGCAAAGCCAGCCGTCGAGGCTCGCTGGATTGTGGCTGGGCCCATGGCTCGATTTCACGGCAGCTGCAACTGTCACTGTCGATGTCACTGCCATGACCAGTATGACTGCCAACAAGTCGGGGCTTGTGGAATACGCTAAAAAAGGACACTACTACATAGTACTATGTATGTACTCAGGTACTTAGTACATAGCACAACACAATTGAGGGGGCCCAGTCTTGCAAAATTCGGCCAACATGGTGGAGCTGAGCGCGCAAACGCCAGGCTTGCTACACCTAGGTAGTTCTGGTAGTCTGGTAGTCTATCATACTTGATAAGGCACAAACGGCAGAAGCTCCCCGTGCATACTACTGTAGGTACACCTTGCCGGATCCATTCGAGGCTGCTCTTGCTTTCTATTCTTTTCTGCTCAAGCCAGACACTGGGGTGCGCCTGCTCGAGCAATCACCTGCATCTGTGCAGTCATTTCTTTGTACCAAGCGACTCGTACCTGCCACCTCGGTGCCAAGATTCACTGTGCCGTATCTGGCTTTCCAAATGTGATGGAAGGAGGCACCTAGGCAGGTACTTTTTAGGACAAGGTTCTATGGCCCCTGCCGCCAGACTCGGACACGCTGCCGATCCACTTCCGAGGGCCGGGCCTTGACCCTGAACGTGACCTCTGACCCTGGTTCTCTGCGCTGGACCGACCCTGCCTGTGACAGGGCCCTGGTCAGGGCCTGGAGGGGGTGCCCGGGGCGTGGGCTTCGGACCCCGCTGCCTGCACTGCTTGACGTCGCCCGGTTCAAGATGGACTAGCCCGTCTGATTGTTTAGTCAGACGACACCACTATCATCGCTATCGCCTGGTACCTGCACATCTACACTTTTGAGAACCAGCGCCCAGCATAAACCGCTTCACATCACCATTTACGCTTCATGCTCAGCACTCGCTTGCTCATAGCATCTTCGCGCCCAACTGTTCTCACTGCAGGCCGTTTGACTTTGCTCTGTTCCCGCCGGAACTTGGCCTTCACCTCGACCACTATGGCGCCACCAAAGTCTGCTCTTGAGTTTATTGACTTCCTCAATGCCTCGCCCACTCGTTAGTATTGGTATCTACCTCAACATGACCGAGTTGACTAGGTTTGACTGATAGATGTTGCTGCATGCAGCTTACCATGCCGTCGCTGAGGCCGTCACGCGCCTCGAGGCTGCTGGCTTCAAGGCTATCAAGGAGCGCGACAATTGGGGCTCCAGCTTGCTTCCGGGAGGCAAGGTATGCTGCTCCAGCCTCTTCCCAACGTTTGATTGACTCTGCTAAGTGTGAGCCCAGTACTACCTGACGCGCAACGCCTCTTCCATTGTAGCTTTTGCAATTGGCAAGAAATGGGCGCCCGGCAACCCCATTGCTATGATTGGCGCCCATACCGACTCACCATGCCTGCGAATCAAGCCTGTGAGCAAAAAGTCCAATGCCGGATTCCTGCAGGTTGGTGTAGAGACCTACGGTGGTGGTATTTGGCACACCTGGTTCGACCGTGACCTGTCAACTGCCGGCCGCGTCCTTGTCAAGGACTCACAGGGCAACTTTGTGCAGAAGCTCATCAAGGTGGACAAGCCCATCTTGCGGATTCCCACTCTTGCCATCCACCTCGACCGCACTACCAACTTTGACCCCAACAAGGAGACAGAGCTTTTTCCTATCTGTGGGCTTGCTGCCGCAGAGCTCAACCGGTCTGGAAAGTCTGCTGCAGATTGCGAGGCTGAGACTACGAAGACAGATGGTCAAGAAGGCGATGCCCAGCCTCTGAAAGCCATTACAGAGCGACACCACCCTTATCTGGTCGAAGTGATAGCGAAGGCGGCTGGCGTGGAGACCGATGCCGTGGTGGACTTCGAGTTGGTCCTGTATGACACCCAAAAATCATGCCTCGGCGGTCTCAACGACGAGTTCATCTTCTCGCCACGCCTGGACAATCTTGGCATGACATACTGCAGCGTCATGGGTCTGATTGAGTCTGTCGCTGACGAGAGGAGCCTGGATTCAGAGTCGAGCATTCGCCTGATTGCATGCTTTGACCACGAGGAAATCGGATCTCTTACGGCCCAAGGTGCTAACTCCAACCTGCTGCCGGCCGTCCTGCGCCGTTTGTCTGTGCTGCCTACAGGCCGCTTTAGTGAACCGTCCGTGTCAGAGAAGTCTTACGAGCATGTTGGCGCCGATGATATCGCAACAGCTTTCGAGCAGACACTCTCAACATCCTTTTTCGTATCCGCGGATATGGCACACAGCGTCAACCCCAATTATCAGCAAAAATACGAATCAAACCACCAGCCTGAGATAAACAAAGGCACTGTTATCAAGAGTATGCTGCTGATTCCCTAGTTGTTTGTCTTTACTTGCTCTTGGGACAAAGATACTGACTGATTGCTCGTCTAGTCAATGCGAACCAGCGCTACGCAACAAACTCTCCTGGCATCGTCCTCATACAGGAGGTCGCGAAAAAGGCTGGAGTGCCGTTGCAACTCTTCGTTGTCCGCAACGATTCGTCTTGCGGTAGCACGATTGGACCTATGCTTTCAGCAAAGATGGGCGTCCGCACCCTCGACCTTGGAAACCCGCAACTCAGTATGTTTTGCCGAGAACCAGAATCACATGTGGCCGTCTCTGGCCATTGTCCCCACCTTGGAGTGTTGCCCTTCTCAAGTAATTCGATGCTAACGTTCACGTGCGCTTAGGCATGCACTCCATCCGCGAGACAGGCGGAACATACGATGTCGGACACGGCATCAAGCTCTTTGAGACGTTCTTGTCTAGTTATGCTGACCTTGAGGCAAAGATTCTTGTGGACTAGAATCGAATATCATATATGAGCTTATAAATTGTTCTGCAACATAATGAGCGGCCATGTATAGCCGGAAGGACAGATATACGGTCTAAGGATACCAGGATATACATACATAAGCAATAGTATCACCGAAACGTCACTTGGGCTTTCCCCAGTGTCAGCTACGCCTTAAAGGTCTTATATACCAGTGCTGATAGTATATGGTTCGAATAACCTAATCTAAGTCGAGTCTTGAAATGATAGCTCACATGACTTTTTACTATTGCGGCTCTTATGGTGTTATAAAACAGGCGACTAAACGATATGTACCTAACCTTGACATCTGAAGCAGAACTTACGCGTCATTATCTCCTTCTCACGATGCACGATACTGATACATTCTCAAATACTCATCAAAATCACGATAGATTCAACCGAGCTTTGTATCCAGTAATTGACAGTACGAGAGCCTGACCTTGTATTGATGCAAGAAGCAGCAACACTTAGTCCACCACTTGAGACTTTTGTACAGAGTGAAAACGATTCCGTTCGAATTTTCAATCCCGACAAGAGGCTTTCTTTATGTCGAACTAATGCATGGGTGAAGAGGGAAAGGGGAAAAAAAAATTCAAATCCAACGTGGCTTGGTCTAGTGCTCTCTCCATTTTGCTTTCGAAATTTCTCCGCATAGGGAGAGACAGTGTGCTTATCCTTTTCCGTAAGATAGAAGAGGGGAAAGGGAAAAAAAAGGAAGGGAGTAAAGAAGAACCAACAAGGAAGGCTCAATAGGAAACACAGGAAAGCACAGGGGAGCAAGCCAAAAATTGACACTAAAGAGGACGCGAAGCATACTCCCAAAAAGAAAAAATTAAAAAAAATTTAAAAAATAGACATGTTTATGTCGCATTGTAAGCAACCTAACCATGTCTATTTTCCCGTTTACTCATCATAAAAAGAATGTTTAGATGAAGAGACGTATTATACTAGCTATAGGATAATAGTCATAGGTGCTGTTCTTTTCCCATATAACAAAAAAAAAAAAAGAAGCAAGGCTGGAGTTCAGTCTAGAGGGAGCTGCTTGTCCCCCGAAAAGCGTGTGTACTTGCAATGATATCCGAGGTGAAACAAGCGATAGCAACGATACAACGAGTCGGGGAATGAGAGAGGTTTGCTTATTTTATTTGTCAAGATTAATGTATCAACTAAATAACAAGGGAACACCTCGCGTTATATGGAAAAAATGAAAAGCCTCCCATGGCTGCTGGCTTGGATCGCTTGCAAGCTCCAGCAACACACACACACACACGAGACCAGCGATTCCTCAAAACGCGGTAATTCCAACATGTCAAATGGTCACTGATCACAACCTATACGCACGAGATAATTGTCATACGGCAAGTATCAAGCATAACAGAAGCGCAGCTCTGACGACTATAAGCACGTCTAGAAACATCACCTAGCACAATAATCCAAGTTCAGTAATAGCATTAAAAATCATCTCCTGCTTTTTGGGGGAATCTCTTTTTATATTCTTTGACAGCGACGTTTCCATATCAAAACTGCAAGCCATTCAGACTTCGTGTGTGCTCAACGCAAATACTATGGACAAAGGAAGAGAGAGTTGGTATCCTGTAGTACTTGGCTGATTGTAAAAGTCGATCCAGGAGCAGATATGAGTGGGCCTTGAACTCCTCCTCCCTTGAAACTTGGTAATGCGAAAGCTTGTGCCTTGGGCCGCGCGAGATTTCCCGATATGACCCGCATGTCTATTCTAAAACATTCCTCACATATCCTTCCAACATAAGCAAATATCCACTACTTGCTACCACTGAGTCGCGTAAGGTAGTTGAGAAAGGCTTTCCTGTCCGTAGACATGTACTGTAAGAATTCGGCGCCGTCGATTCCAAGCGAGGGAAACAGAGTTGACCGCAGATTATGGATAAAGACCTCCCCAGTTTTGGTGTAAATGGTCTGCTCAAGTTGGGCAATCTCGTTGACAACTTGCCTGGTCTGGGCGTCCGATGGGTTGAACTGTGGGTCCTTCAGGACTTCCCAGCACAGAGGATGGAAACGGTCTATGATAAACTGATCAAAACCGGGGATAAGAGGGGATGGGGAGCCGGTCGGAGGGCTGGGATTGCTTGATATGGTAGCAACATCAGGACCACCCCAGACTGCAGTCATGCGCTGCAGCAAGCCAAAGGCTGATCGGCTGGTGGATAAGTTACCATGGGAGATGGTTCTCGCCAGTGTGATGATAGAGGAGATAAGAGATTCAAAATAGCCTTGGTTAGTTTCGCTGACAAGGACACCTCCGAGGTCATTGGCAAGGATGATTTGGATGAAGTGGATATACTCTCGGCGCAACTCTCCGAGCTGAATATCGTCATCTGTTCCAGTTACAGGCTGGGACAAGCCCTCAAAGATGCGCTGCAAGAGGGGCGTCAAGAGCATGTTAAGAATCTCGTAAATCTCAGCTTTGAAACCGAAAACGACCTGCTCGAGTAGTCTGAGGAACATGGCCATCTCGTCGTTTGATGAGCTCTGAGAAAGCAGTCCTTCGATCCACTGAGGCAGTTGCGGCAAGACAGTCGAGCCCAGGACTCCCAAAAGGCGCGAAAAGGCTGACCGGCATGCTGTTCGGATCTCGCTGTTGGAGTTCAGCTCCTTGAGCGCAACTAGAATTGCCTCCGCAACATGAGAGAAGACCTCAGACACTTCCTTGGCTGGCGGAGGCTGCTTGCTGAGGTTGTTCCCGGTCGGAGTGTCGGAGAATCCATGGGCATAGTAGCCAAGAGCTGTGACGATGTGATGGGCTTGTAGAACCGCTTGGGCGTCTCCGGCCTTTGCCCGTGGTAGTGTGTTTTGCATGTCTGCAAATAGTGGCTCAATGACAGTGCGGGCATAAGCAACTTGCTTCTCAATGGGCGTAGCACCAGTTGAGGAAATACAGCCAATAGCCTCAAAGAGATAGAGCTGGTTGGTGAAGACAGCATCTGCCGAATGATCCGACTCGTCTGAAGACATGTCGTCGTCCGCTTCATCACCAGAAACTTCAGCCTTGATGGTCAAGAGGTCGGCAATAGATTGTATGACAGTGCCAGTCATCTCGGAGACTTGTGCTCGAAGTTGTTTCACTAGTCGAAAAAATAGATACCATGATCGAACACGGACCCGCATATGTTCATGATGTACAAGTCGCACAAAGTTCTCGAGCACCCGTGGAATATACTCTTGGCGGTTTTCGAAGAAAGCGGCGTATCGAACACAAATTTCCATGTACTGCAACAAGATTGCGGGGTGAGGGAAGTTCGAAATGTCTGCAGGTAAATGTGAGCAACTTCAACACCGAAGAAAAAGATACAAAGCTTTTTCGGGAAGACTGACCTGATTCGACCATCTTGGACATAATGAGCACCAGTCTCTCAGCAGCAGCCGTGGAGGGTTGGGACTTGCCAGCGAGTCCTTGGTTGGGCAGAGCAAGCTCGCCGAACAAGTACATCTCATAGAGTGCCAAGTCCAGGTCTCGCCAGTCCATCTGGGAACCTTGCTGGTCAAGCGTCTGGAACGTGTTTGCGACAAGGTTGCTCAAGGTTTCTAAATAAAGACTCTGATCAACAGCTGCCACACTCTTTTGGAGGTTCTGCAGCCGCTTGCGCAGCTCCTGGAACTCTGCCTCATCAGTCTGCTCGTCTTCATTGCCCCAAGATGCCGTCTCGTCATATCTCATCTTCAGGATGATGGCATTGAGGATGCTGGGCAGCATCTCGCGATACTGAGGCGGAAGTGGATTCATTTTTCGAAACAAGGTGAGGACATCGGTGAGCGAGGGAATGACAGAGGAGCATACTTCGTCAAACTCATCCGAGAAGAATCGAAGAAGCAGTGGGATGAAATCCAGCAAGTGCTGCTCAGCCTTGGGGGTGGAATCTGGGCTGAAAGTCTCCAGGACTTTAACCACGTCAGTCATGACCACATTCACCATCTTGGCCACTGCTTCTGCCAGATCCGTGTCGTATTTGGCGGTGCCTCTGTGTTGGTTGAGGGGTGGGCTGTTGACAAGCTCCGAGACGATTTGTTGGAGGCCCAAGAAGGCGATGAGCTCCATCTTATCACCAGGCTTCATCTTCTTGGCAGTGATTTCGGTGTATGCCTCGACCGCAGCATCTCGAACCTTGTCGGTATCGCCCTTGCCGATTCGGCCGATGAGGGGTAGCAAAAGGTTGATCATGTCCTGCTGGATGACCAAGGTGATATCAATCCACTGCACCCACTTGCCCAGAACCTTGAGTGTCATCTCAACAATCTTGTCGTCGCGATCCTGCCATTGTGCGAGAATTTCCTGCCACGAGCGCGCCACTTTCTGCATATCCCGCTCTCTGACAAGATCTTTGAGGTCGACGTTGCGATTCGCCTCGTCGGGTTGACGAGAGAGAAGCTGGTCTGCAATCTCATCGTGCACAGAGAGCAGAATACGGAGGTACAGCACGCAGCCAACGGGATTGTCTCGTCTGTCGCTGCCGGGCAGAGTGGTCATGGACAGGAAGTCATCCAGGAACGACTCCCATCCTTGCTTGTACAACCGGACAAAGAGCAGTGTAAGAGCCTGCGTGAGCTTGTTCTGGAGGACGGGCGAGTCGATCTGTTGCGAGTTCGTAGAGTAGCCTCGCTTGACGTAATCTAGGAAGGTATCTTTGAGGGCTGCGAGGTTGTTGGGGTCGTTCTCGATCATGATGGCATTGTTAACCACCTCCAAGCAAACGACACGGACGACCTCCATCGGCGGAGGGTCGCGGATGAAGATGGCCACACAGCTCTGCCATCCTTGGGGGTCCGTCCGAAGATTCGCAAGGAACTGGAAGGCTTGTTGCTTGAGGTTGTTGTCGGAGTGAGGGTTCCAAGCTATCTCGATAGCATTTTCAATCTGTTGAGTCAGAACGAACAGTCAGCGAGTGAGTCCTTAGGGGGGGGGGGGTTGGATGTTTTGCTGCAACGGATATCAGACAGCCTTGCAACCCGCCCGCAACGACGGCTTCAAGGTCCGCCCATGGCAGAAATGCTCGCGTGCCGCACCTGACTCTCCATCTTGACGTAAGCTCCGTGAAGGAGGCTCGCCCCTGGAGTATGGCTTGAATCGGTATCTGTATGGGCGGTTCAGAGACTGCAGCTATACTGTACGGTTGGTGGTGGTCGTTGGGTTTGGGCTTGGGCAAGCATGCAGCATCGTATCGCTTGTGGATTTCGAGGCGGGGCAGTCGAGTCACCGCAGGGTCATTCTCGAGGCTGATCCAGATGCAAATAAAATAAAAGAGGCTGGCAGCCCGGGCCAAACCGAGTCGTGCTGACGAGAGTGGAGGAGCGCGGCGCCGGCGTTGGGGTGGGCACGGTTGAGGTCGAGGTGAGTAATAAAAGCTGTTGATGCAGCATGTGCTTGGAAAGTGAATAAAGTTGCGTTGATGGAAAAAGACATCAAGGGCTTTGCTTTGGGTTAGCACTACGTACTGCCTAGGTACTTGGCGGCTGTACTTTGAATAGGGCAAGTGCCCAACCATGCACGCCAGGCAGCCTTTAAGTGGAGCAGTTTTGGACGACCCTAGCAGTGGGCTGCGCCAGTGCCGCTGCACTGGACTACTTGACTGCCTAGAATGGGCTGGAAGGTCCGGGGATTCGCAGTATGGCATCAGGTTTATTACAGCGTTCTATTTTAGCAGGCAAGCCAGGCACACAGAGGGTTCCCGAGGCGCCACCAAGACATAGCTGTAATTATAGTCATTATAGCTACAGTATGCTTAACGGTTTTATTTTGGAATGGGGGGGGGGGGGGGTTCGCAAACAAAAGTATTGTTTTCAGTACCATGTAAAGTGAAAATAATAAGATATAGAAGGGCTCATGTGTACGAAGGATTCGGTCTTTGTGACCTGCAAACCCAGTCGCATGGGCAATCAAAGCGCAAGGCAAGAAATGCACCAACCAAAGCATGAACAAGTATAATGGCTTTCATAAACCTCAAATGTCTCATTTGGAAAACAATACCAGCAATCGGCCTTCATTACCGTTTTATAACGCCTGCCCCAAAACCTGGTGTCTCAACTTCCGAACCATGCCTATGTATGTAATCCTACACCTCGGCTCAGCGTACTTTCTAATCCCACAATCAAAGCGGCACCTTCTTCTGTGCAGGCTTGCCGCCTCACGCCGCGGATTTCTTCTTCTTCTTGGGAGGCGAGTCCTCGTGCTCGTCGTCATCATCGTCCACGCCGCTTTCGGCATCCGAAGCACCACTGGCCGAGCCGTCACTTTCGTGAGCGGAATCGTACTCCTCTGCCACATCGCTCTCCGACTCTGTTCGAAAGTCCTCATCGACACTCTCCTCGTCCTCGTCCGCAGAGCCACGGTCAGCAGCTGGCGCCATTTCCTCGTCACTACTGAGGGCCTGTTCGCGAAGGGCTTGCTTCAGCAGCTTGTCATCCTCGTCGATCTCGTTCTTAACGCGTAGACCCTTGAGCTTGAAGAATGACTCCAGAGCCTTCAGATCATCTCGGTTAATGTTGCTAAATTGGTTCGAGGTAGAACCCTTCATTTGCACAGTGATATCGAATGTAGAGAGCGCAGACACAGCTCCGCTGACGCGAGAGAAGGTGACCGACTGTGTTTGCTCGTAGGATATGTAGGTGGCGGGCTTCGGAACGAACATGAAGGCCTTCTCCAGCAGGTACAAGAAACCCTCGCTGGCCTTGATGGAGCACTTGATCGCTTGTTGTTGACGATGCCTGTATTGCGTGAGTCGTGGATCTTTCCACACATAAAGTTCACCTTGAGGAGAATTACTTACGTCTCAAAGTCCTTGGCTGGAACAGAGACCTTCTTATTGGACAAACCACGGAAGATCTTGGTTACAACCTGGTGCATGGGTTCTTCGTAGTGTGCCTCCAACTTGCCGTCATACTTGTCCTTGCGTGTCTCCTCACTCATGTTCAAGTCGATAGTGCTTTCGTCATCTCTCTTGAACTGCATGACCACAAAGGGGTAGCGGGTCTGGCCCTGTCGTAGCGGAGGATCCAGGCCGATACAGAGCAAGAAATGCACGTCATCTGGCTTTGGAAGGACCATAAACTTCTTGACAGCCTCATACTGGATCTTGTAGTCGTATGTCTTGCCGCGGAGTCGAAAGGAGGTGAGATACATATCGATGTCGAAACGACCTCTGGGAGTAAGATGCAGCACATCCTGAAAGGTAGCGACGGTGTCTCCAGCGGTCTCTCCAATGTCGGCCTTGTCCATCAGTGTTCGGTAGAACAGATGCGCGGCTTGTATCTCTATCTCGTCTGCGTCGCTAGCGGCCTCGTCGCCGTCAGCCTCCTTCTGGGTCGTCGTGCCGGGGATGTAAAGGCGCATCTCAACGAGCTGGTCCATGGCGGCAGCAGCCTTGGGATCTTTCGAGGGCTGACCGTTGACCTTCTCGCCCTGCGCTGCGAATTCAATAGAAATTTCGTTGCGGCCGGCAAGGTTCGTGTTTATGATCTCGGAGTAGGGTACTTCGAACGACGGGCGATTTTGAACGTTAAAGGTAAGCTCGCCTTTTGTGAATTCGGCCTTGCCCCAGTTCCATCCCCGCATCGAGTGGTCTTTGGTGTCCAGGATCTGGCCATACCAGTTTTTGAAAAGACGGGCAAGTCTTTCGTGATCCTGTGGCGCGTTGTCAGTCCGACCCCAAACGAGCAAGCATATGTGTTGTTGTGGCACCATGGGATGCGCGCACCTCTTCCTGGAACCCGTCGAGCTGCAGCACGGCTGAGTTCCTCTGCAATATCTTGACTTCGTAGCCCTTTGCTGCGCGGCTCCATTGCACACCGACGATATCGCTAGCTTCAAGAGTGACTGCCTCGCCACCGCCCGCTGGCTTCCAGCCAACACCGGCCTCAGAGAAACGGCATTTGCCACTTTCCTTGGAAAGGTCCAAGTAGATATTTTCGAAACTCTCCATGGCGACGGGCTGCTCGTTCAGCAGATGATGCGGTCGTGTCGAGGAAGGCGGCGCGAAGAGGAACGTGCAAAAGATGGCGAAAGAGAAGAGTGGAGGGGAGGGTGGTGAGTGGGAGAATTTGTTGCAGCCTGCCTCGACGCGAGCTTTGGTTGCTCAGTTCTGTACCATGTACGCGTTTTAATGGGCAGAGCGCCTGCGCCGGCAGGGATCAAGGAAGAATGCCCCGCAGCAAAAGGTAGCCCTTGCAGGTCACTTACAAATGTAGTAGGTGCAGCGACAGAGTACTACCATGGTACGTAGTAGTTTAAGTGCAGTACCGAGGTACTTTTCATATGGGCAGACTACATAGTACATCGGTACGAATCCAATGGAACAACGCATGCGTATAGGCCGCAGTTGCTTCAAAAAGATTCTTCTCACTAGAATAACAGAGCCCCTGTTCCCTCTCCGTTGTCTCGAGCAATCTTCTACCTGCTTGATCCACCAGCCTTGCCACACAATATTCCGCCATGGCCAGTCATCCATATCATAGTACCCAGCACGACGAGCCGCCATTCAACTCTTCCCATACAGGGTTGCTCTCTCGCTATTCGGTACACCAATCTACCAAAGAATTCTATATACTCTCCTTGGGCCACTGCTGCGCCAAAACTGCCTTTTCCGACACAGTAGACGGTGACGGAGGCACTGACGGCCCAGGAACCCCTACACCTTAATATGACATCGGTGTCTGAAGCGTGGATGAACCAATTGCACACACTACAAGCGAGTGGTGCAGCTATATTTTGCTACCGGCTAATGACTATCCAATATCTGAATGCTTTTGCAAATCGCTTTCTATGCTACCTAGGCAGCATGTGTCTCTTCGAATTCCACTCCAAGACCTCCGACTGCATTTAGATCTGAACTTGATAGTGGGACTGCTGGCATAGGAAGAGTCTGCAAAGCAGGCTGCTCATCATCAGGAGAGGGCATAATCGCCGGCACTCCTGCTGGCACAGACAATGACACATCTGTTGTATCTTGAACAGGAGCAGGACCAAAGAAACCAGCAGGATCGGGCATAGCAGCAAAATGGGGCTCGGCGTCGCCATCGGACACCACGCCGAAGGCGCCTGAAGAAGCAGGAAGTGCTGCTGTCCTACTGTCGGGCAATGGCTCCGTGTCGACATCCTGAGTCGTCTTTGTCTTTTCTTTTTCCTTCTGTTCTTCTTCTGCGAGCTTCTTCTCTTGCTCTTTGCGCTCAAGTCTCTCCTTGCGCTCTTCCTCTGTTTCTGGCCGGAGGAATCGTTTTGGAACGCCCTTGGCACCCTCCTCGCCCTTGCCTACCCAGGTACCCATCGCCTGACTCCATCGAAAGTCACCCTTGAGGAGTCTTTGTATCTCTTTAAAGGCATGGGCGTTGTGGAAAGGTAGTCCTGTTTTGGGATCTCTATAGCGCGCGGGGTGGTTGGTTATGACGCACAGTGGGGGTTGCGGCGGCTCTGCCCAAAATGTCAGCTGTAAATGCATCAAATACATGATCAGTGGTAATATACTTACTACCGAGCTTGGTCATCCTCCGCCCAAAGAGGATCTGGGTCTGCACCTCCGGCTTTTTGACGGCGTCTTCATCAAAATCTTGGAGGATGATGCAGCTACGGGTTACCTTGCCCTCCATAGGCATTTCAGGCTCTGGCGGCTCCGGCGGTGGCGGAGGCTTCCGGGAAGCTGCAGTTTTATTGGGTGCTTTCTTTGTAGTTGCTTGATCGGTTTGTTGCTTCTTGGACACCTTGACTGGATTTGCAGGAGGGGGAATGGGCTCGAAGCTGGCAGTGGTGTGACTCGGTGACGGTTGTGGGTTGCGTAATGAGCAAGAAGACGTAACAACTGGTGTTGGTATAGGTGGTGATGTTCTGAATGATGGATTTGCCTGAGGATGCATCTGAGAAGGCGGTTGGGATGATGGTTGAGGAGGCCCTTGTGGAGGCGCTTGAGAGGACGTCTGAGAAGGTGCTTGAGCAGGTGGCTGTGAAGGATTATGGAATACTGGTGGAGAGAGGATCTGAGGCGATTGAGGAGGTAGTTGAAGGGGCGTATGGGAATTCGCTTGAGGCGGCGGATTCGGCTTCAGAGGTGACGGGATCGGAGAGATAGACGCAGTATAGCCCGGGCCTCGCGGAATTCGTGCCGCTGCATAGCCAAGAACGGGCAAAGGCCCATTGAAAGCACTGGGCACACCAACTGGAGGAGCAAGCACACTGAGCTGTGATGTCTGAGCAAGATGAGGATTTGGCGGTGGCATGAATCGAGGGCCTGCGTCGGGTCTCAGCGCTAGTGGGAGTGACTTCGGAGCCTGTGGTTCTGTCTTGACTGGCGGTGTCGCCGGAGCAGGGCTCGGAGATGCGGTTGTAAGTGGTATTGGAGGAATAATGATTCCGGAACTTGTAACTATTGGCTTGCTGATTGTCGCTGGAGATTTAGACCTCGAAGCCAGCGATGCTGACTTTGTATAGCCCGAGAGCTGCGAGGAGACCTGAGGCGCTGGTGCTTCAGTAGCAGCTAATGGAACAACAGATGTTGGAGGAGCGGATGCCGAGGGCGCGGTTGCTGGGGGGGTTACTGATGGAGGGATCAGTGCTGGAGGACCTGATAACAAAGGCGCTGGGATTGGAGGCGCGGAGGCTGAAAGACCAGATGATGGCCTTTGAAGCGTCGTGGAAGTAGGAGCTGGAAGGGTGAAAATTGGCGGAGTAGAAACGGGAGGAGTAGATGCGGTAGGAGAGTGTACCGCTGATGCAGAAGTCGGAGGCCCCACCTGGGGTGTTGCAGCAGCATCAACGGGGACCGCAGGTGAGGGTTCCGGTTTAGTCGTTTTTGGCCCAGCAGAGACTTCGTGTGGCACCGTGGGTGCCTCAGCAGGCATACTCGGTGCTATTGGCGTGCCTGAAGTTGTATCGGACAGGTTGGGTTCTGTCTTTGGAACTGCTGGCGCGGTTGTGGTTGTGCTTGGCGGAATGGCCTCGTTCTCGGTCTTTGGAGGCGCAGTGTTTGTACTAGCAGCTGTTGCAGGCCTTTTCCGCTTGGGCTTCTCCTCCATAGATACCATCTTGCCCACGTGCTTCAGTTGGACTTCACTTAAATCGACGATACCCGTCCAAAACGACACGACAGGCCCTTCGAGCCGACGGTCGTGGAGCGCTGCCAGTTTGGCGCGTCTTTCTTCCTCACGCTGCTTCTCCGCTTCCTCCCACCGGTTGAGACTCTTGGAGTTTCTCTTTTCCACAACAGCCGCTTCTGCTAACCGCTCAGCCTGCGTCATGGGCGGCTTCTTCATGGCCTCCAACTTCTTCGCCTTTCTCTCCATTGCTTCCACCTGTTTTTTGCGCCTTTCCTCGCGTTCAATCATCTGCTGGTGGAGCTGCTCCTTACTCAGCCGTGTAGTCTTTCTTTCAGATGCTCGCGTGGGCATGTCCGCCTCGGTCGGCAGCCAGCTCGCCCGCTCCGATTTCTTTTTCGACCTAGGCTGGGGGGGGCGCGCAGCAGAGCTCCCGTTCGTAGGCGTCGGCGTCTCCGCCGGTTGGCTGATTCGGACCTTCTTTCGAAATTTGGCCGGTATAGCCTCTTGAGCCTTGCGCTTGCGTGCAGCGGCCTTCTTCTCCCTCGCCTGGCGCTCCAGCTCCTTCTCGCCCTCAAGATCGTCAGCATTCGCCTCGTTCTCGCCATCATCATCGTCAGAAGAGTCCATCTGCACGTCAGAGCCATCGCCGTCTTCCTTGTCCGTGAAACCGGCGTCGTCTTCGTCTTCCTGGAATAGGAGCTCGAGGTCCGAGTCTTCGTCGGCGGGCGTCTCGTTGGCTAGCATCGACTTCATGCGGTTGCCCGCCGTCGACCGCTTGGCGCGCCCCGTCGCGAGCCATTCTACTTGGGCTGACGGAGTGTGGTCGCCTCCCGATTCGCTGTCGGAATCGCTGTTGGTACTCGCATCGCTATTATCCGCGCCCTCGTTCGCGGCGACGGCGCTGTGAAGAGCAGGCGGTTGGGATGGCTTGGATTCGCCCGCCTCGGCCGCCATGGTGCGTACACACGTGCTTCAACAAGAGCCAGCGCGATGGGACGGGTTTTCTGCTCTCGAAACGTTAGAACTTGGCTCATTTGATCATGTCATGTCGTGAAAGAGCATGTATTCTGTGTGACCAACACAATTGTCGCGTTGACAAAAGTGACGTCGCGTGGTTTCGTTGTTTGGTTGATTGTAAGAGGAGCAAAATTTCAACGGCCAGCAACGGTCTAGGAATTAGGTACAGTTACTGGATGCTGGGCGGCGCACAGGCATGTGACGCCACTGTCAAGGGTGCCGTGCGCGGCGGGAACTCACCGAGCGTGCTAATAAGAGGCCCGATATCCGCTACTAACATGAAATTGAGTGCCTTGTAAGCGCACCTGGTTTCCATTGAGGCTTCGATTTTGGTACTATTCCTTTTCCTCGATTGTCAGGATTAATCCCTTAGGAGATACTTGCATTTCAATAATTGAGAATACTGCCAACAAAATATCTCCAATAAAATTCAGTTGAAGTCTGGCGCTATCTTAGACTCCCAATGGTCTCAAAGTATTTTCAACATCATCGAGTGACTCAGTGAGTACTTCATCACCGTGTATGCTGTCTCTCATCTGCTCTACAATGCCCAGTATAGCGCTGACCGAATACTGATATCGCCTCTGCATCCCAGAGTACGTGTTGGACAAGAGCGCAGTGACAAGCTGTAGCACAGCAATTTGGAACTCAAGCACAGTCGGTGTCTGCTCCGTCTCAGGCACATCCCAACCTGCGACGGTTGTCACAATGTTCATCCACGCCTCCCTACTACCAGATTCTTCGCGCTCAACAAGCGATAGCAGGACGCGCACAATCTCAATACCCCTGGCTGCATCGCTCATTCGCCCCTGTGGCGATGGGGATGGCGATGATGTCGCTTGCAGTATGGACAGCATGTCCTCGGTAAGGGTTTCCCAGCCTCCATTCTCGAGCAGCGCGTTCACGCCCTCTTCCACCGTCACGATGCCCTCCAAAGCAACGAGCACAGGCATTCTGAAGTCTAGCCGGTCAGAAGCAGACGACTTGTATAGATCGGTAAACATGTCACTCAGCCCAGCAGCCTCTTGGCGCAGCATATCGTTATCATCCTCGCGGAGCCATATTGCTAGGGTTCTGATTGCAGCGAGAATCAGCGGGTCTGCTTCTGCGCGCTCCGTAATCGAGTCCCATGCGAGGGTGTAATGGGCTCCCGTGGAGCTTTTGGCCGTTCCAATCCGGGCGTCTGGGTGAAGGCCCATGGCGCCTGCGACAGAGGCATCCCACCGATCGCGGAGATACTCGATGCTCAGTGATAGGGTTTCCGAGATGGATTTGCGCAGCTTCAACAGCAGGTCAGGGGCCATGATGAGTGCTGAGAGCGGTCCGTCTGCGTCTTCGTCTTCTAGGACTTTGACCAGGTGTCCGATGAAGGCGGAGATGATGTCAAAGGCGGAAGCCAGTCGTCTTGCATTGTCCTCGTAGTGGGAACTATTGAGTTGCTCGAGTAGAGTGGGAAAAGACGACCGAAGGTCGATCAAGACCAGGTTAATCAGTAAGTAGGAAAAGGGCTTATCTGACTTTGTGACATCGGAGAACAAGAGGTTGGAGGCTTCTGTTGGAACACTTTGTAGTAAAGATGCTGTGAGGTTTGTATAGGCAACCCGACCTGCCGGAGTAGGCTTGCTTGTCACCAAATTTCGGACGAAGGTTGTTATGGCTTCTATCCATGATGGATGACTCGGTATAATCTGTGGTTTGTTTTTGTCAGCGCCGCTGCCAACTCTACGGAATCCTTTCAAATCTGGGTCGGCGACAAACCTCTGGATCCAGTCTGCGCAACAGCCGGTCAACGAAGTTTAACAGCGTCACAGCATCTGTGCCCTTGAAGGACACAGCCAATGCCTTGATAGTAGAGTCTATCCTGGAGGAGAGAGAAGAAGTCTCCTTGACTGAAATGGCAGATTGTGTGAAGGCGTGGATGAAGAGATCAAGCACCAAAGGCTGTGTTGGAGCAATCTCAATGAGGCAGCTGAAATCATCGACTGCCAGGAACTTTCTTACACCTTGCGGGCTGTTCACCAGCGTCAACAGAGTCTGGAGTATTAATTCTGTTGTCTCGCTCGAGCTGCGACCATACGTTAGCTATTGTTGTATTCGGATTGTTGCCATAGTCCCCCTACATACCTAGGTAGAATCACAGAAACCAGAGGCGGTATTCGATCGACCAGGCTTGCCTCTTCCTTGACGGGCTGTGGGAGCAACGCAGAGAAAGTATGGAGGACAGCAACCGCAATGTCGACCATATCACTCGCATCTCGTTTGTTGGACGGAGACGAGCCGTAACCGCTTCGCAGGAGACGATCCAAGAACTTGGGCGACACGCTCTGCCACAAGGCTGTGATGGCGGCTTCATCTTCTCGAAGCTGTTGTGAGTTGTCGAGGACAGTCTTGAGCAGTGCAAGGCCAACGAACCTTGACGTATCGTTCTTCGTTTTCAGGAGACCCTGTATCTTCTGGACAGTGGCTGCATCGTCCTGGTTTTGCTGTGCGCCTTGTTGCTGAGTATTGTCGCTATTCATTGCGGTATCAGTGCTTGGTTATGGTGCTGCCATTTCCTCTGCGGGCGGCCGTTGTGAATGGTCATAGTAAGTACTTTAAGTTGTAGACAAGGCTTTCCGCTGCCGACTTGAGACAGTGCTATCGCCTGGTGCCTAGCAGCTCTTGTAAGCCCTCAGGGCCCTGTAGAGGTACGTTGAGGCTAAGGCCCATCAGTGGGGCCGTTACAGGGAGTTAGCTCAGTGTATCAGGCCCCACGCGTGCCGAAAGACAGTCTGCAGATCGCCGACGTATGCACTTGCATGCTAGGGACTCGTGCCGAAATCGACAATCACTCATCCAGGCACACCAGGGCAACCCGTTCTTTGCTCGCGAGCTGGCTTCTTCGACCCCGTACACCGGTTGCTCGTCCCGTCCCCGCAGCGCCAGTCCGGGAGAGCTGGTACTTTTGCGCCAGGAGCAGAGACATGGCTGGGCGCATATAGGAACCACACCTACCCAATGCGCCGTCTTCGACAATGAACAACCACAGCCTCGACAGGTCGGAGGCATCGTCATCCTCCTACTCGCCTTTGGGTGAACCACGTGGCGTCAATCGCGACGAGAGCGACCTCAGCCGACCTCTCACCGACGACGGTGATCTCTTGGACGAGGATACGCTCCACGAAGGCCTCGACGCCCCCATCTCCTTCAAGCGCAAGCAAAAGCGAACCCTTTTCGACTACGTACCACCCAGCAGACTATTCCAGACCCTTACAGGTTCCGGTCCGAGTTCAAGTGCAGGGAACAGACCACAAATATACAGCACCATCCAGCAAGACGATGGACACAACTCTGAAGACAATATAGGCGGCTCGCCGTTGCGAAGACGCGCGGGCGCAAACGGCAACGCGTCGGCCAAAGATGGAGGGCCTTTGGACTGGTACGTCGAAGGACCCGGCAGAAGAGTCGGATACGAAGATCTTACGGCTATCGACTGGATCTTCGAATACACAAAGGAAAGAACGCGCCTTCGCGTACTTCGCAGCAGCGCCAAAGGGCTCGTGGGAAAGTTGCAGCTGGCACTCGACACTGCGCAGGAATGGATGATCTTGGTCATGACTGGCATTCTCGTCGGAACACTGGCCGCTCTCATGGACATCACTACGGCATGGCTTGCTGACCTCAAGTTCGGCTATTGTACCAACAAAGATGGCGGCAGCTTCTATCTGAATAAGTCCTTCTGCTGTCTGGGTTATGACGAAGGCGCGCAATGCTTGGGCTGGCGCTCGTGGCCCAAAGTGTTGCACATATCGTCTACAGCAGGTGCTTTCATCATGGAGTATTTCCTCTTCATCATGTTCACGGTAGGATTAGCCTCAATCTCTCGCCATGGCTCTGTCAACACTGACATGTTTTGCCAGATCTTTTTTGCATTTTGCGCAAGCGTGCTGGTAGAGGAATATGCCGTCTACGCGAAGCACAGCGGCATCCCGGAGATCAAGACCGTGCTGGGCGGCTTTATTATCAAAAGGTTTCTCGGTGTATGGACCTTGGTCACCAAGTCTCTTGGATTGGTATGCTGCTGTGCCATCATTCCTCGGATGAAAACAAGGCTGACCCGACGAATCTAGTGTCTGGCGGTAGCCTCGAGTATGTGGCTCGGAAAAGAAGGGCCTCTCGTCCACGTAGCTTGCTGCTGTGCCAATCTATTCATCAAGTTCTTTCCCATCATAAATGAAAACGAAGGTATGTTGGGCCTAAATCAAGCCAAGCACGTACTGTTACTGATCTGATTCCAGCACGAAAGAGAGAAGTTTTATCTGCGGCTGCCGCGTCAGGCATTTCTGTAGCCTTTGGCTCCCCTATTGGCGGGGTGTTGTTCAGTCTTGAAGTGAGTGTCTCATATTTTCTCCCTTGAAACGCTTTCTCTGATGCTGGGAACAGCAAATATCCTACTATTTCCCCGATAAAACCATGTGGAAGAGCTTCGTCTGTGCCAGTGTTGCTGCCGTTATATTGAAAGCACTCGACCCATTTCGCACAGGCGAGACTGCACTCTACCACGTCAAGTATGATACAGAATGGCATGCCTTTGAATTCGGTCCATTTGTCGTCATGGGTATCATTGGGGTAGGTTGCAAACATAAGTCGTTGACCTTGGTCCCATCGGCCGTTGCTAACAAACCGCGCAGGGTATTTATGGCGGGCTGTTTATCAGAATGAACATGAAACTGGCCCAATGGAAGAGATCATCCAGCTTCGTACCCGGCCCCGTCACGCAGGTTGTGATTGTCGCCATCCTCACGGCCCTCGTCAACTATCCCAACCTATATATGCGTGCTCAAAACTCAGAGCTTGTGTCGAACCTCTTTGCACAGTGTTCCATGATAGGAGAAGACCAATTCGGCCTCTGCAAAACCGGCGCTGCCTCATCAAGCACCATCGTGCTGCTCCTCTTAGCCGCCGTCCTCGGCTCTGTTCTCGCCAACCTCACCTTTGGCCTGCAGATCCCCGCAGGTATCATCCTCCCCTCCATGGCCATCGGCGCCCTCTCCGGCCGGGCAGTCGGCATCATCATGGAAATATGGGTTTCCAACCACCCCAAATTCTACCCCTTTGCCCACCAATGCGCGCCCGACGTTCCCTGCATCAACCCAGGCACCTATGCCATCATCGGCGCAGCCGCTGCCCTCGCAGGCGTAACCCGCATGACCGTCTCCATCGTCGTCATCATGTTTGAGCTCACCGGCGCGCTCACCTACGTGCTCCCCATCATGATCGCCGTCATGATTTCCAAATGGACTGGCGATGCCATCTCGCGCCGCGGAATCTACGAGTCCTGGATCCACCTCAACGAATACCCCTTTCTCGACAACACAGACGACAATCTCATGACCATCCCAGACATACCCTCGGCGCAAATCATGACCCGCATCGAGGACCTTGTCGTGCTCACCGCAGCAGGCCACACGATTGCCTCCCTGCGCGCCATCCTCGACGCACATACGTACCGCGGCTTCCCCGTCATCAGTGACCCGCGCGAGGCTGTCCTGCTGGGCTACATTTCGCGCGCAGAACTAAGCTATAACCTCTACACGGCGGCAAAGACCCTCCCGCCCGAGACGGAAGCCTTCTTTTCGCACCAGCCGCTTGCGGATCCCCGCACGACGCTGGACCTCCGGCCGTGGATGGATCAGACGCCCATTACGCTGCCGTCCATGTCGAGTTTGCATCTTGCCGTGACGTATTTTCAGAAGTTGGGGCTGCGCTATGTGCTGTTTAGTGATAGAGGGGCCTTGCAGGGTCTGTTGACCAAGAAAGATGTCTGGTATGTTCTTAACGGTGCTGAGGAAACGAGGCGTACGGCTGGTACGCCGGGCAGCTTTGGTGTTGAGACTGGAATTACAAGAGAGGATGGGGAAGGGGAGCAGAGGGGCCTGCTGAGTGATAGGCATCGTATCATGCTTGACGACGAGCCAAGTCCGAACGTGGAGGTGGCATCTATTCTGTAGGTAGGCTAGAGACGGAGCAAAGTAGAAGGAATAGAAGCTAATGAGTTAACGGTATCATGCCCAATTTTGATCCACCCCCTTTATAGCGCGCTTATGTGTTCTTGGGATCAGTCATCATAAGACTCTTCTTGCCGGGATTGATTATATGTGAAAAGTGTATCTCTACAGTAATCCATACGACCAAACAGCCAAACAATTGGTTTTCTTTTCCATATGTAGAGACTCCCTGTAGGAACCGAAGTGCCATATTGATCAACCCTTCATGTTCGTGACTTTACTCTTTTGCACATTGCTTCCAAAAAAGACAAAAGACCGACTATATAAATTACCTCAGTATTCGAAGTCATCATCCACCGCCGGTCCCTTACTCTTCGTAACGCTCTCCTGCTTGCGATACATCTCTGCCACTTGCCGACTACTCGTCGCTTCATCAGGCTTCTTGTCATCGCGGACCTTGATGAACCGCGGGAAGCGCAAACTGATACCCTTCTCACCTGTCGGATCGATACCTTCCTTTTGTCCAGCCTTGTACCTGGGGCTGAGCGTCAGATCTGCAGTGCGAACCTCCCAGACATAGCGAGGCTCGAACCAGACATCCGGCTGGTGCTGTCCACCGGAGGAGTGCGAGTAAAATGGCTTTGCTCGGTCAATCACAATCTGACTGAGCGCCTTGTGAAATTCCTCCAGCACAGCCTCAGAAAAGCCCGTGCCAATGTTGCAGACGGTCTCATACGTGTCGGACGAGGGGTTGTAGCAGGCCAGCAAAAAGGCACCGTAGACAGATGTACGCTTGCCCTTGCCATAGTATGCTCCCAATACCACCAGGTCGAGAGAGTCGCCGACGCCAGAAAGATAGTCTTTTTTGATCTATTCGCAGGTTGGTCAGCATATTTTGAGTCGCAATTGTTCTTATCACAACATGGTCTTCTTACCTTGAGCCAGTTTTGACTGCGGTTGCTGGGCTCATATTTACTCTCGGGACCGTCCAACATCTTGACCATGAGACCCTCACATGATGCTTTGACACTCTCGTCCAAGAAAACCTGGATTTCGTCCAGCTCCTGGCCATTCATGTGTGTTGCAAAGGCAAATTCACCCTCGACAGGGACGAAAGCTTCCTTGAGAAGTTCGCGGCGCTCTCTTAATGTCTTTTTGACAATTGGCTCGCCATTGAGATATAACAAATCAAAAGCAAACACGCAGACCTTGATCTTGATATCCTCAACCTTGACGTCCTTTTTCTTGCGAGTCATTAGCTGTTGGAATGGGAGGACCTTCTTCTCTACCATGTCCCATGCCACAGTCTCGCAGTCGAGGACGAAGCTCTTGGTGCCCTTTTTGACCCATGTATGCAGTTTCGCAAGAACGTCGGGGTACTTTTGGGACAAATCCTCCGAGTTCCGTGAGAAGATGGACGCTACACCGTCCGCAACCGCCTTCGTTGCGCTTGCCGTGGCGTCGTTGAGTTCTTGCTTTGCAGTCTTGGCGACGTAATGTATTTGCGCACGTTCACCGTCATACTTATATTCGCAGGTAAATGTTCGGCCTTCGAACCGGTCGAGGACCTCGGTGATGGCTTTGGTCGGTTTTGCCAACATTGGTTTCAGAGGCAGGCCTGGCTGCAGCTTGCAGCTTTCGCGCAGATTCAGGATCCCCGACTTCAACATTGCAGGAATAATCACATTGTAGCTGGGCAGCTCGCTGAAGACAGTTTTCAAAGTAGCTTCGGCTTGCTCCATTTCGGTAGTGCTGGGTACTGTGCCCTTGAGTGCAGCCTCGTGAGTGATGACAGCATGAGCAAGAGATACAATTAGCGTCTTTTCAGCGAGGCCTAGCCGAAGTTTGCCTTCCAGGAAACGGACGATAAATTTGGTCTCGCTGGGGCCGCCTTTGTCTTGGGTTATATCGACCTTGCCGGTCGCATTGGCATCCGCTGCAGACAGAAGCTTCTTGATGCCGTCGACCTTTTTACCGATGGCGCCACTTCCGCTTGTCGTGGCAATGCCCATCAGCCCTGCATGTACGCCACGGACAGTCAATGGTTTTGGTTTGAACATGGTTGGCTGCTTGGATCGCGACTTGACGGCTACCAGTCCGAGGTCACCAATTTCTTTTTGGTCGTTCTTGATAATTTGCGGGCTACGTCCAGTCGTCTCTCCAATAGCCTTCATGATTGAGGATTCACCAATGCCCAGCTCGATGCCTGCATAGTCCGGTGCGAGCTTGTTGCTCATTAACAATACTGTTGGGACCATGTCCTCGGGTGTGAGCCGCAGAACTTGTCGTAGAAATAGGGAGCAATGTGCCTGGATCTCCAGTCGCTTGGTTGTGAGTTCGATTAGGGAAAAGGTCTTGCATAGTGCCGCATATGGCACGGGTTCGTTTGGCTGCCAATCAGGATAGGGATCCTTGGTATGACCGGTCAATTTCTTCTGGACCGTTTTGCGAACCTTCGCCGCGACCTCAGGCTTTTCTTCCTCACTTGCCTCGGCCTCCCGGTTTGTTTCCGAGTCAGATCCTGTGACAGCCTGTCCATCTTCATCCTCAACCTTCGGACTTGCTTTCTTTTTCGATGCTGGCGCTGCTGCTGCCTTCTTTGTTGGGCGTACTGTCGCCTTAGTCTCCTTTGGACTTGGTGCTGCTGGTGGTGCATCTTCCATGGACTCGTCGTCGTCTTCCTCTTCAATTACTCTGCGGCCCTTGCGTGGCCGTTTAGAGACCGGCGCATCATCGTCACCGTCGACATCTCCCGCCTCTTCTTCTGTCTTGGACTTACTAGCGTTCGCCTTTTCCGGTACTTTGGATGCTTTCGAAGGTCGCCCACGCTTCTTGGTCTCTGCACGACTCGACTGTCAGCCAGGGAGAACAAAATTTCTTCTCGCCGATACTGTGTAATCAAGTGTTCTAGAACACAGGCGCCTCTCACCTTTTATCGGCCCCGAATTCTCTTTGGCGCTCGCATCACTTGCACTTCTGGGACTGGAAGGCGCCGCCTTGTCGTTATTATCCTCTTCTCCCGCAGACGCCTCATTCTCCACCACCTTAAACTTGGCTTTGCTCGTCGTCGCTTTCGTCGAAAAGGACAGCTTTGTTTGCTGCGTAGGTCCAGCTTTCAAGGCGCTGTCAGGCTTTCCGAAGAATTTGCTATATAACCCGGCTCACAATGTTTAGTCAACCACTTTGAGATCCAATTTCATGTAGAAGTCATAGCAACATCCAAACGCAATCGACAGGCTTATTCGCATAATGAAATGCAGATTGATTTGTAACGGTCTGACGTACCCCAGAGTTGCTTGCTTAGGCGGCATGATGAGCAGCCGAAGCGCCGGCGTGAGGGTGCACGAGGCGAGCCGGAGGAGGTGTTTCGAAGCCACAATGGGGAAAATGACCCTCGATGGGGAAGAGGGGAATCGCAAGAAAAACCGAAGTAAATATTGAGGGAAAGCGAGGTTATAAATACTCCATACCCCGGTCGGTTGAGGTTCGCATATGCTGGGCAATCACGAGGCGGGTTGTTTAGGCAGGCTCTAGGCAGAAGGCAGGTGCCGTTGGGTGATGAATTGGAGCAACGCAGCAGTGACGCGACTTTTTAGTGGTGACGCGCC
The DNA here is from genome assembly GCA_011317545.1 of Coniella vitis. Classification (NCBI taxonomy): domain Eukaryota; kingdom Fungi; phylum Ascomycota; class Sordariomycetes; order Diaporthales; family Schizoparmaceae; genus Coniella; species Coniella vitis. The sequence continues at coordinate 2,142,004 of WUJK01000008.1, forward strand.
GGACAAGAGCCGCTGAGTTAGAACGCCAAGTCCCTACGCGTCGCACGTGGACTGGCCCCATTTACAGGGAGTCTTTACACCAATTGAGCGATCGTTTGTCAGACCATGTTTCTTTCTTTCTTCATTTTTGGGCTTTTCTCCTGCATCAATTCTTTCTATTCTAACAATGCATCTACTGCACACATGGCGAGTAATGCATCTTGTACAGCGCATACATCAAGTGCTGAGTATTGACCGTGCATGGGGGGAATCCCACCTGCAAGGCAGCAACGGGTCTAGTTCGTATCTGGAAAGCAATTTGCTAGTCGGCGGCCATTTGATACTCCGACTTCCAACAACAGACGAGTCACTCAAGAAAGGCTCTCAACAGATGTATTGGGAATTAATCTCCATTGTCCTTGGTATTTCTATGTTGCATGCGGCTCCACTCCTAGTCCAATCTACTACATTTTCGCTCGAGTCGGTGTTATACACGCACCATGCCGAGTTGGCCTAGTGCAGTATTCATTCCCCTTATCAATCTCCCCATTACTTTACGAAGAAGCAAAGTAGAAGTTGTCGTCAGGCGTACGTCCCCGGATGAAGGGGGGCTCGCTACCGCGGACGTAAATGTCCTCGTAAAGGATCTGGGGGGTGGCTTCGGGATGAGGCATCTCCTCGGCAGCGGCAACCTCCTCGCTAACATACTTGCGGGCGTCCTTGTCAATAGCCTTGAGCTCCTCCTCGGTGGCAACGGACCAGTCCAGAATGTTTTGCTTCAGGCCCTGGATGGGATCGTTGGTGCTACGCATGCGCTGGATCTCCTCGCGGGTACGGTAGGTGGTACCAGGGTCGGACATGGAGTGACCACCATACCGGTAAGTGACGTACTCAAGAACAAGAGGTCCGTTGTCGGCGTCAGTCCATTGCTTGCCGTACTTGACGGCGGCCTTGACAGCCAAGCAGTCCATGCCATTGACCTTCAGACCGGGAATGTACTGGCCACGCTTGTAGTAGTCCGTCAGGGCCGAGGAACGAGCGGCCGAGGTACCCATACCGTACTTGTTGTCTGCAAATGATTGTTAGACGACATGCTTTGCCAGTGATAAGAACCTTTGTGTAATCAAAAAAATATAACATACTCTCACAACCGAAAAGGGCAGGCAGCTTCCACAGCTTGGCCATGTTGAAAGCCTCGAAAACCTGACCCTGGTTGCTGGCACCGTCACCGTACAGAACAATGGAGCTGTTCTTGCGGCCATTGTACTTGTGGGCGAAAGCCAAACCAGCACCAACAGGAACCTGGGCACCGACGATACCGTTGCCACCATAGAAGTTCTTGGTGAACATGTGCATAGAACCTCCCTTTCCGTAAGCGATACCCTGGCGTCTGCCGAGGAGCTCGCCAATGATAGACCGGACGGACGCGCCGCGCATCAGGGCGAAACCGTGGCAACGGTAGGACGTGATGACATCGTCGTCCTTAGTGATGGCATGCTCGATACCGACAGCGACAGCCTCCTGACCCACGGAAAGATGGCAGAAACCACGGATCTTCTTCTCCTTGTACAATCGATCGGCAGCCATCTCCATCTGTCTGTTATTCTCCTGATATTAGAGCTCATTTCAACGCACCAAAGCTTTCGAATTCTCGAGAGAAGGGGGCGCATACCGGATGGCCACCATGTCGTAGTACATCTGCTTCAGCTCCTTCTTGGTCACCTCAAGGGTGTATGGAGGGGGGTCCAGCTCGTAGGTCTCGAAGCTCTCATCATTGAGGTTGACGGTGAAGGGCTCGTCGTCGGACTGTTCATAGCTCTGTTAGCTCTGATCGCTCCTTGATCAACCCAAGGATCGTGTATCTAAGCATGGCCAAACAGTCGAGGGCGCCAATCATCTAGATAAGGGGCAGCAAGACGGCAAGCAGCAGGCAGCGGCAGGTGGCTCACCTTGGGAACTGCACTCTTGTCGACGTGCGACGAAGCGGCATCGGTAGTGACGCTTCGCCTGGCAGCCGCCAGAGAGAGGGAAGGCCTGGAAGTGCGCAGAGGCACAGCCGCTTGTCGAAGTGCCCGGGAGAACATGGCGGCGATGTGGTGATTGCTATGGTGTGAAGTTTGCAAAGAAGCGGCGGAGTATCGGCCTACGAAATGTTGGGCGGGAGTGAGCGGGTTTTGTGCTAGCGTCGTTTTTTCGGGAGACTACCTATTGCATCGGAGCGAGGTACGTACCTCTCATACCGTGAGTCGCGTAGGGAGGTACCTAACGTGGCCTTGTTCAACAAGTCTCCGATAGCAATTCCCAGCGACCGCCCTTAGCACCCTGCTAAGCAATCTCACCGTCAAAGCTTTTGCTTTGCGTCGACGGCTCATCAAATCCTCCAGCTTCACCTAATAATCCGTCGTCCTTGCTCCGCAATTTGGCTGCCGCAGCTCAACCCATAAGAAAATGGCATTGCACCACTGAGAGTGCCCGGGTGGGTTGGGATATATCTCGGAAGCTTCTTTCCTTCGGCGCTATTTGGTATTATCCTTCTCCTGGTGAAGTCACGAATGCTACTAAGCAGAGGCTCAACAAAACCCGAGCATTAAGCAGGATGCCCATTATTTCTTTCACATAGTGCTTTATTGATAACGAGTTACACACGCAACCGCTCACAGACATAATCTGCCATTTCTCAAGAAGCCGAAAGCAAATCAAAGTAGTATTATGCTTGATGCTGTTCCATTAAAGCATCACAAGTCTATCTTACAAACATGAGCCTCCCATACCCGTAATATCTGATAGTGCTGGCTCAGGGCTGAGTGTGCTGAGTATACATGTTCCAAGCAACCCATGCTGCAACAAGCCGACGCCTAAGCCATGCATTCTTATTGTGAACAGAACACAAAAAGTCATTGTTCCAAGAGTCGAGACTTAAGACATTCCCGACGTAGAAATGTGGCCACCCTCCAAATAGAATATTTCCCGTCGACATGTGGGAGAAGAAAAAAGCAGTCGTTCCAGCCTATGCTATGCTTGCCATGATGAGTAAAATCTCAGATAATTATGTTGCCGTGGTATCGCATATTCATGATGAATGTCGCCAATGAGAGGTATAACCGAATACCAGAATTGCAAGTCGAGTCGTATAAATTCATATGATCAGAAATCACCACTTCTGACTTAGTCATGGAAAAATGTCTTGCCACCACCTGGAAGAGGTGCTGTTGAGGGAGCAGCATCTCCCATATCAACATCCTCTGAACCCTCTTGCACTTCTGAAGCAGATGCTGCTGATGGCTCCGGTTGCCCCCAATTCAGAGCCAAGGCACTCTTTGGTCGGCTCGGGTCCTCAAGGGACTTGACAATGAAAGATCGATCATCCTCGGGAGGTGGCGAGAAGGACCAGACCTGAAATAGACTGTCAGCCAGGACTCAGACTGCAAAGCCATATATAAAGTTCAACTTACCTCCATGATAGTCCTGTTGTTTCGGAGGGCCATAGCAACGCACTTTTCGTCCTCAAAAGCAACACGCCAGACAGCTTCACCCTGTGCAATGAGTTCACGAACCAAGTGACCGGTTTTGAGATCCCAGACCTTGACGCGGCCGTCACTACCGCCACTGACAACGCGGGTATCATCAAACTGCAGGCTGGTAACGCTGTTGTCATGGGCAGCCAGCCGATGGATAGGGACAAACTTGGAAAGCGACCACACTCTGACTGAGCCATCCGATCCACCAGTGACAAGAGTGTCACCTCTCATCTGCAGTTGGCCAACCAGAGAAGTATGGCCTTGCAGGACTGCTTGGCATTCACTATTGTAACCAGTCAGCTGGACCCTGTTGTACGCGCTGCTGAAGAATGGTCTATAACACTTACCCAGTTGCTGCATTCCAAATCCGAACACTAGTGTCGAGACTGCCTGTTGCTACCCGTGCGCCATCAAAAGCAATGGCATAGATCTGACTGTAGTGGCCCTGGAGGGTATGCAAGCATCTGCCCTCCGAAATGCTCCAGATCTTGGCTGTTGTGTCGTAACTGCCGGAAACGACGATATCGCCCTTGATCTCTAGGCATCGGACACTAGCCTGATGACCTACAAGAACGTTACGACAAAGTCCAGTCCGGATATCCCAGACACGGAGGGTTGTGTCTCTTGATCCAGATATAGCGGTGTTGGCGTCGGACATTTTCAGACAGCGCACAGTGGACGTGTGGCCTCGGAGTATGAAGGAGCAAGTTCTGCAGAAGTTTTAGCAAGGACAATACGGTAGCCCGCGTGTTACCGCAGAAGAAGAAGTGTGCTTACCCAGTCGTCAAGTCCCAAACCCGAACATCGCGATCGCAGCCGCCACTGACGAGGATATCCTCCCATGGGACCATAGCCCAGACCCCCATAACATGACCTTGTAGGACACGCAAGGCGTTGCCTTCCGTGTCAAAGACATGAATCTTGGCATTATCAAGAGCAACGATAATGTACTTTGGCGTGAGATGCAAGCTGGTAACAACTCCACCGTCCTGCGTGATAGCTCTCGTCGTAGACTTGCCACCCGTACGCCAAGCAGCATCGACGAGATATCGTTGCTTGAAATGTGACTTGTAGGACTTCAAAACCGGGCGGGCTTTGGTGGTAGAACCATCTAGACTTCGAGATGCCGACATTTCGGTTGCCGTAGGGAATGCGCCCGGGAAACTGTGATTCGAAAAGATGTTGCCTGTAGAGAGTAGAGGTTGTGCTCCAGGTCTAGAGGCGTAAGCTGGTAAGGCGGAGCTTACGTCTGACAGACGCCGACCATAGTCGTGTTTCACACAAAGATTCTTCCATGTCATGTCATCACTAAGCAAATCCCGCCACCTGCGAGACACCTGCGATGCTCTGGCCAGGACCTTGGGGTCGTCGATAAATGACAGAATCTAGCACAAGTTAGCAGAGCATTCCCAGGCTTGACTCCGTGGCCCTGAGCTTTCCCGAGAACTCACTCTAAGACATAATTCATCGGGTAGACTCGTAAACGGATCCTTCTTCAGTAGCGGGCTGACAAATTGGTGAACGAATGACAGCTGCTGGCTTGTGCATAGATTCAGCAGGTCGGCCAGTATGCGTGTGCGTTGAGGGCCAGAGCATCTTTGAAAATGATGCCTGCATTTCGCCAAGAAGATGTCTTCCTCGTCTCCAGCGTCGCTCCAATCAGGCTGTGAGTTGGATGGACCAGGAGATGCCGCGGGGGTAGGAGGAGGTGGCGGAGAGCCAGTGAGTGTCTGATCAAAATCCACAGCAGGCGTGCTCATGCTGGGAGTTGGAGGCCCTCTTGGTGGCCGCGGCTGTGGAATCTTGATTGAGTGGTTGCCGTTGTTCATAACCACGTCCTCGCCCGAATACAGGCTCGCTCTTCTATCCGAGAAGCTGAGTGGGGGGTGGCCATATGAATCCATCCTTGAATGCGCAGACTCGCCGGTACGGGGGTTTCGACTCTAGCAATCGTCCGCAATGGTTAAGAATGCGGCCGGGAGACAGGTGCGAAGGAGGAAGCGTTCGTCGGAAAGGACTTAGGCGGGAGGTATCTGGTCCACGACTAAGCTTGTCAGCGTGATGGAAACTCAGGGCTGTTCGTCTTTGAATTCAGTTTGGGATGTGGCGAAGCCTTGCGGTCTGCGACAGACTAACCGTGCGAGTCCACAACTCAAGGGGTGCAGTGCCGCTTTGCCCAGGAAACGGCCGTTCTTAGAAGTTGCGAGTGCGTTGGCTGAAACCGGTGTGCGTTGGCGGTGCGCTTCTCTAGTAGTTCGCTCGGTGCAGCGACGGCAATACGGCTGGGTATGCAGGAAATGGCAGGTTGAGATGGGGGAGTTCAGGGCCGTGGAAGGTTTAGATTTGCTAGTGCGGAGGTGAGGAGGCGTCCGGAGGTGAAGTGCACCTTCAGACCGCCTAGAGCCGTAAATTAGGTGCGTGCTCCCCCGGTAAAAGGCGTAATGAAGTAGCGTTAGGAGGGAGTTGTGGCCGGGTCAGATGAGGTTGAGTAAAAAAACGGCACCTCGGAATATCACGAGAAGAGAAGACTGGAGTCTAGTCGCGGAAAGGGGCGGCGGGGTGGATGAGGGGAAAGAGACGCAGAAGATAGATGACGACGAGAAATCGTGAGTGCTCTGATGGTGAAGGGCTGGACGAAAACAGGCCAGACAGCCCAGGTGACGGTGAAAGCCTAGGAAAAGACAAACTATGGGGAGATCTTCGGGAGCTCCGCCGATGCCATAAGTCGTGCGCCGTTCGTAAGACAAGGCCGAAGGTGTATCCAGTCAATTGGGGTGCGCGGGTGACGAAGAAGGCAATGGGCAGAGGACGGCGAAACGCTGGCAGAGGATAGGATACTATGAATGGAGCTGGGTGAGGAAGAAAGGGAAGGATTGATTCACCCCCAACGCCCAATGCTGCTGCTGCAGCAGTCCTACATGGTACATACAATACCAGTTGACTTTGTAATAGCAGGTCACCGGTAGCGGTAGCGGTAGCGGTAGCGGCAGCGGCAGCGGCAGCGGCAGCGGGAAGCAACAGCAGGTACTGGCCGCTAAATCTGCTGTTCACGGAGTGGTTGCAGCCCAGAGCCTAATACTATGTAACCCCTTGCAAGATCTGGCTCGCTGCGGGCCCGTCCAGCGGGTGCAATGCTGAGTCCGCAGTGGGTTGGCGCCGGAAGGTGGATGTACAATCCTGGCGGTTCTGGGCTTTGAGCAATGGTATCGAAATACAAGAAGCCAGGGCCAATCCACGCCATCCATCCAGATGTTCCCCCTTCAGAGCCCTGCGGAGAACAAAGTCTAGAACACTGTCAGCAGCCTTACTGGCCAAGTTTTTGCTGAAGCTCTTCCACCGTGTCGTCATGCTTTCTCTCTTCTTTTCCTCACAGCCAGCAAAAAGTTTGACAGGGGGACAGAAACTCTCGCATGCAGGGTAGAACGTCTGGAATGCTGGGGCTCTCAGACCCCCCCAAAAGAAAAAAAAAAAACAGATAGCCCCCTGTGTGTTTCCGGCGATCCATGCAGTCCACATGCATACTGTGTCATGGCTCAAACAGGGGTTCTCTGCTAACTTGCTCGTGACAATTGGCTGTCAAGGCTCTGCTACCAGGTCTGTTCTGAGGTACCCGCGGACGTGATGTATATTTACTGCTTGGAAATCTCGTACCACGGTGTTGTTGATGGAAAAGCAAAACAGCAATATGAACAGTCGGCTTTTTTCACCAAGCCAGCTCATCACTAGCAAAAGCCCAACCACTTTGCTGTCGGCAAGCCACTGGTGCCACGACGCCGCGGACGCCTTGACATAATCGGCTGGCCCGCGGGCGCACTACTATGTACATGTACTATGTAGCAGCAAATACGTCACTTTCCTTTTATACAAAACTTACGACCTTATTTTCTCCGCTGGCCCCAATTGATTGCACCCTTCTCCACTCTCGCGAAGCCGTCAAGTTGTGAGTGGCCGCCCTGAGCAAGACCCTCTTTTGAAGGGAAATCAAGTTGATTGACCCATGGCTGCAGGATCGCTCGAAGCATAACCGTGTTGGACATGAAAGCAGGTACAGACTGTCGATGCTGCCAAGCTCCATGGTATTCCGTACACGGCGTAATCTTTGTCGATAAGTACGGTGTACATGGGTGGAATTGGTATTATGTACATAGTAGCATGGTAGGTTTTCAGAATGGCAGCGACAGTGCTGCTCAAAACGGCCACATGAAACGCGCGCCGTGCTGGCCAACAAGAGGCGGCCCGCAGGAAAAGTTGGAAGTTCTGAATATTACAGCAATACCTAGGTATGTACATTGTACACTCCCAGCCACACGCACGAGCAAACGAACGGGTAGTGAGGCATTGCTTGTGCTTCACTTCGAGGAAGGAGAAAGCAAGCCTCCTACTACATCGTCCTCAAGTACGTACATACACAACCCGAAACCTGGATCTGCAGGATTTAGCCTTCCTGTCCAGCCCTGGCGTCTTTGCTTATTTTTAGACCCTCTTCGTTGGGCCAACGGCGGCAGGAAGCGATCGATGCCTTGCAGGGATGACGATCAGAAGCCGTCGAATGCACCAATTTCAGCCTCATGACCGACGTCCTACGATTGATACACTTACTATATGTATGCACGTTCCAGCTCTTCTCTAGCCTGCAAAATAACATTGCGCTGAACTGCGGTCGAAATTCGTCCACGTTGTGCGACACATCGAGTTAAATGTGCTCCAGCGAAGACAATGAGTAGATGTGCTACGCTCTCTCTTTACACATGTCGTTGCCAGTGGGAAAACGAATCAGCATCTCTCTTGTCCAGTTCACAGTCAGCACTAGATATTTGGCGTTTTTTCTCATCAGCCCACGAATCAACGAATATATGCATGTACAATGGCGCACGGGGAACATCCACACAGGCTGAACCCCGCATCAAGTCGTTCAACCGTCTCGTTTGGCGTGTGGTAGACGATCGTTGGCTCGCAAATAAGCCACAAGGTCTTTCTGTCTGTCTCAATACCTATCCATCATCGGCGCCGCATTGTCAAGTACATCTTGCCTACCACGTACCTAGGTAGTACCTCGCAGGTGGTTACGGTAGCCGCGATGGAAGTCGGCGTACATGCGGCTTTCACGTGCTTCCAGTCATAGGCGAACAGTTGAACGAGTTTGTCTTGCTAAATATTGCGACTCGCTGACGTTCGCTATGAAGTAGAAGAAAAGGCTACGGCCTGTAACCATCTTGTAGCAAGATCGAAACAAACTTCAAGCCAACACCTCCCATAGCATCTATAACATTCAACGTTACAAGCATAAGCCATCCAAACGGGAAACCAGAACTCGCTGATAGTCCAAGGCCCACAATACTTTTTAACGGGAATCGATAACTCCTAAAAGGGTGCAAAGAAGGCCAAATGCAGGGAATGCAACCATTTATTCATACAACGCTGGCAACGCTTTGTTTTAATGATGATGTCCGAATTGCGTCAAAAGAGGTAGCAGCATACCACCCAATGTGGCCAAAGTGTCTCTCATTTGCGGGCGGCCAGGTTTCCTCTGTTGAAGGTCGGCGTAGCCGTTGATGGAAGAGTGATGATCGTGTCCTTGTGTTGATGGGTTGTCTTGCATGGCATGCATGGCAACGTATCTAATACCGTGTTGATCAGTCAAATGGTCCGCTCTAGAGATAAGCCTCAGCTGAAACTTACAAGAATGTGCCACCAGAAAACAAAAGGAGCATGCCAGTCCACCACTGACCCGACGGACCCTCCATACTTCCGCCACCGAGTATTGACACAAGAACGAAAGAGCCCAGCGCTCCAATAGGTGCTGCTAGACTAAAAGCTACCAGATGGCCTCGAGCGGCTCTCTTGGACAACCCTTGCTTCAGCAGCAGCGACGTCAGGCCGAAAGCTGCCGGAGCTTTGTGGATCATGATGGCAACAAAGATGATGATCCCCAGCTTCATGTCACTTGTGGTTGCGGATGCGCCCATGGCTACACCGTCTGCGGCGGCGTGAATCACCAAGCCAACAGTAGTGGCGAGACCTCTGGACTGCTTCGGCGATGGGGCAAATGAACCCAAGAAGTCCTCTTGCTCATCTTCACCATCGCCATTCAGACTTGACGAGCCGAGGTTATCCAGGCTGATGTGTCGCGTGGCTGGCAGTCTGTTGAGACCGTCCGTGGCGTGCTGGGGTAACCTGTCGATTAAAAACATGAGGACAAAACCCAACATCAAAGAAAGACCAATGTAGAACGTCGGAAAGTGCGTCTCCCCGCCATGTGACTCCTCTTGCTTTGGTGGTTCAAGAGCCCCTGCCTCAGGTGGTGACGCGTCATCCCGTTTATCCATCATTCTGGGCAGAGTCGCGCTATAATCAATAGGCGACGCATCTGCAATATTCAAAGTTTGTACATCTCGGGGTATTATGGGCTGTGAGAAGTGTCGCGCAGCAACCATGGACCGCAAACCCAGTTGCTCGTGTGCTCCATCCCCGGCCGACGCAACGGCTTCGATGCCTTCAGGTATGATGACGATAAGTGACGTGCCAACAAGTATGCCAACTCCTATACTCGATATCAAACGTAATTGCGACTGGCTGAGGGTCATCGATAGTGGTAGGGCACCGGCGAGGAAGGACGCGAGCGCCATTACAAGCTAAACAAATTTGTTAACTAGCATGTTCAGCGCGCAACATCACGAATAGAATACAGCACAACTTACGCTCAGAATTAGGAGTAGAAACAGCCCGCCCATCTTGAAGCTATTGTCATCCGACCATGGAATGCATAGGATAATGGAAGGTTTGACGAAGGGGCGACAATGGAAGACTACTGTGTCCAATTCGAATGGCCGTCGCCGAGGCCTTTCCTGCTCCCTTTCGGGAACCTGTACGGTTGTCGAGACTTTTCCCTTGCTCCGCTCAATGGCTGTGGGTGATCACGAACTTGGCGCTCTTGAAGCGGCGCGCACACTGTCGGCTGGGTCTTTATGGATGCAACTGGATTGAAATCGTTCGGTTATCGAATCTAAGGATGCGAGGTGCAGAACAACAGAGTATTCGCAAGCTCCCCCCTGTCTCATGCAAATTACTTACTGGTGAATCTTTGTTTACGTACGCCTCTGGACCTTTTCTCTAGCCTCCCCAAAGGCCCTGAGCTGCCGGGCTGCCTAGCAGGCCAACAGGCCTAGCAACTGCCTAGTTACCTATATAGCACGTACCTTTACTGTACCGCGCTATAGATAGCCCCACTATTTCTGCCAGGCGCAACTAATTAAGTCATGCTTCGCGTCGCAGTCTATATCGCGATTTCACTTAACGCGTTCAGACTTCAACCTACACAATTTGCGACAATCTCTTCTGCCGGCGCAGCACTAAACTAGGTTCATCTATCTTCAGATCACTCATCAATCCTAGCATAAATCATCGCGACCGTGCTACATCCACAAAACTATTCACCCTACTATCTGACCAATCCCACCGCCGCCATGCACGAGGAAACTCTGGATGAGTGGACCGTCAAGGCCAAGAGTGCCATGAGCATCAGTCTCGTCACCAAGACTCGTGAAGGGCCCCCCAAGACGGTTGCCAGCTTCCAGCCAACTTGGCTCTATCCAATCGTCGGTGACAAAGAGACCATCTATGGTTACAAGGGCCTGAGAATCAACTTGAGATTTAATGCATCCGACATGCGCCCGCACTTGTCGCATACCTCGTCCCAGAGAGTACCTGCCAAGGCTGCTGTGGATGAGTCGCCTGATATCAACGACCTCTTTCAGCCATTCTTACCTGAAGGTATTATTTCCCGCTCTAGCAATCTCCGTTGCCTTGCGTCCAAATACATTGACCTTGCCTAGTTGCATTCGGCCCAACCGCGGATTTCAACCTCGGTGTCGCAAACAGTTCGGAGGATTGGCACCCGCCAGGAGAGCTCATTGAAATCATTGACGGCGACGAGAACGACCAATATGAAGTCTGGAAAGGCAAAATGAGCGACCCCTTGGTCTTGGCACTTGTCAAGAGAATCCAGATCCTGGTGTCCTTGTTTATTGAGGCCGGAACTCCGATACAGACAGAGTCCACCGAGGATAGCGAAGCCGACTTTCTGGACCGCTGGACAGTCTTTTTTCTTTATCAGAAGCGTCCTTCTGCAGACGATCCCTCTAAGCACAGCTACGTTTTTGCTGGATACTCGACCATCTACCGATTCTTCATCTTCCGGCCTCAGGCGCTTAGCGGAGATATTGCCGCCAACCTTGAGCTCCCTAAGGAGACTACTCCTTTTTCTGAGTTCCCCTGCCGTTCAAGAATTTCGCAATTTCTTGTCTTGCCTCCCTTCCAGCACAAGGGCAACGGCCAGCGGCTGTATAAACCCATTTACAAGACTTTACTGGAAGACCCTACCACTTTCGAGATCACTGTCGAGGATCCCAATGAAGCATTCGATGCTCTCAGGGACATGGCTGACCTAGCATTCCTCTACAAGCAGTCCGACTTTAAAGCGATCAAGATCAACAAGAAAGTGGCACTTTCAAAGATCAAGTCTGTGCCTGGCGATATCATCGATAGGAAGGCAATGGAAGCAGTGCGCCTCAAGTACAAGATTGCACCGAGACAATTTTCCCGACTTGTTGAGATGCACCTCATGTCCAAGCTTCCAGCCTCTGTGCTCCCAGACCTGGATCAGGTCTTGGGAAGAAATGACAAACCGAGGCCTACTCGAGAGGAGCAACATGAGTACAGGTTGTGGAAGCTGATTATCAAGTCCCGCATTGCTACGCAGAACAAGGAGCAGCTTAGTGCAATTGAGCCACACGAACGCATCGACAGGCTCGACGACACATTCAACGGTGTTGAATGGGAATATGCTCTACTATGGTCTATCTTTGAGAAGCGCAACAAGAATAGTACCAATTCTGGCGAGAAGAGGAAGCTGGATGATGAAGAAGATGCCGAGACATCTGTTAGCAAGAAAGCCAAGACCTAGAAGCCTTGTCTTGTAGGTGAATGGGGGAGATGGGCAAGATGAATAGAAATACGGCTATCGTAGTCTAAACACCCAAGAAAAATGAGGTTGATTTAAATGAACAATGTGGATTTGGGATCAGCAATCTGGAGTCAATGAATAGTCTTGAAAAGGGCTGGGAGCACTGTCAGGCATGGGATAAAAACAGCTGTACATGGGAAGTTTCACAAAGGTGCCGACGATAATCTCAGCGAGGGACACGATTCTGGATGTGCATCTCCGACACGACTTTCCTAGAGACCCTCCATAATGTCTTTGTGGGATACATGGCATGCAAAGAGAAAATTGAGAATTAAATAAACAAAAAGGGGTTGGCCATGTAGCTGCTTCTTTTTGACCAAGGTTGTTATTGCTTTTCAGCCTTTCAGCCTGCTACCTAGTCAGATAGTGCAAGCCCGCTGACCGCCGAGCCGAAACAGGCTAGCGTAGCACCTTCGCACAGTGCCAACTCGCCCTCTACACGTGGTTCAACAAACAATCAATATCAGGAACTGCCTGGCACTTCTCTTGTCTTTGCTACAGTACACTCACTGCCCTCACACCACCATGATTATTGCAAGTAATGAAGTATCCATTCAGTAGCAAAACCAGGCTGATGAATCTGCTCTCAGGGCTTTTGAATTTCTTTTAACATCATCTTGATACCCGTTCAGATCCAAACACGGACATTATGGCCGACCCTTTCGAAGTGCGGATGCGCTTCTCGTCGCAGCTGCAGCACCTTAATGCGTCTGTAACATCTGCGCAGAAAGCAGCTCAGTATGCGCTCAAGTATAAAGACATGGACGAAGATTTGCACTCCTGCATTCTAGAACAGTTGGAACGGGTACAACAAATCATTATGCTTCCACTATCTAACTACGTACGGAATTCCAATGCTGATTTTCTGGTGTATTTTACAGAACAACATGAATACGCGGGCAAATATCATGTACTTTATCGAGCACTTTCTCGAAATGGCCCAAAAGGACGGCCATGTTGACTATGTGCGCATGATACAGCGCGACATCATAAGAGTCGTTGATGCCGTCGCACCAGATGACGGTTCGGGTGCTGCCAACGTCAAGGTCGTCAGAAGAGTTCGTGTTTCCCAACCTCATCAGGTTCCGCCCCGCTCTGTGCATCTCGAGAAGGGGCATTTACTTACCCACCGGGCAGGTTCTCCAAGGACTTCAATCCAAAAATTTTCTCGCATCTCAGACAGTAGATGAGATCAATGACGTTCTCAAAGAGCGCGAAACAGCGCACATGGATGTCGTCATGTCCTCGCCCGTTAATAGCACAAATCCTGCGCTAGGCGATATGCCAGCTTCCCGAACCATTCCCAAGCCAGGTCAAGCGGTGCCGCCACCGCATCTTGATAAAAAGGAGATTGCACAGCGCATCGAAGAGGACCGTGAGCGGCACAAGAGGTTGAGGGAGAGCATTTGGGCTGTCCCCACCGAGCCGCCGGATGCAGAGATGTGGAAGATGTGGGAGGAAACCAGCGACCTTGGTGACGATGACTTTTTGCTCGCAAAGGAGGAGGAAGAGGAGCGGCAGAGGTGTGTTCAGGACAGCTGTGTGCACCGCCAAGACGAGGAGACGAGAAAGCGAAAATCACATGCGGCGAATGGGAACCACAGGACTTGATCGAAGCAAAATAACAGTCTACTCCACGCGAAATGGCATTCTTTGCGGGAACATCGGCTATTAGAACGCTCACCTCTGACTACAAGTGGGATTTGATGGGAGGCCTGACGCCTGAAGTTTGGGCAAGCGTATTGGTTTACAAAGATGCCTAAAACCAAGTCCTCAACTTGCTGCAGCAACTTCTCAGTGGGTGCATCTCTCTATGAGCAGAAGGTTGCAAAGTTTATCATCACGAGGAAAAGAAAAAGCTGCACTCTCTGGGGGGAAGCAACATGAGGATTTGTTCATAGCAAGCGTACAGAATAGTCTCTGCGAACTTTTGCAGGAGCTGATGGGATTGCCCCCCGTTGACTCCCACTGATTGTATACTGTTACACGTGCCTTTGTGCATGCAAGTTGTTGACGCAAACCATCTTCTCAGACGGTGCTAAGGCTCGATATGAACCATCCCGCTGCCCAGCCCTTGACTAAGGTGCTGGTGCGATTACTCCATCTGCACAACAGCACCCAGGCCCTTCATAGTAGCCATGATCTTCTCAGCCTCGTCCTTTGGTACAGAGTCCTTCATCAACTTGGGCGCGCTCTCGACAAACTTCTTGGAGTCCACCAGACTCAATCCCAACAAGCTCTTGATTTCCTTGATGACCTTTGGCTTGGCGCTGGCGTCGAATGACATCAGCTTCACGGCGAACAACGTCTTCTCCTGGGCGGCAGCCGGTGCCTCCTCCTCAGCCTCTGCGGCAGCTGCCGGCGCAGCAGCGGGGGCGGCAGCGGCGAATCCGCCAATGGGCATATCTGGGATGTTGAGTCGCGACTATTGTGAGAATTTGTGTTAGCATCCGCCAAGGGTTTCGGCATGCGCAGATTCTGGTCTCACCTTGAGGCTAGATACCAAGTCCGCAGTCTCGAGCAGGGTCAATTGGCTGATCTGGTCCACAATGCCGGCAATCTTGGGGTTCGTAGGTGCGGCCGCGGCGTCGGTCGACTGGTACCGCCGTGTTATCCTCTGCTGGGCGAGGGCTGCCGTGGATCGGAATGAGGCTGCGGAGCGCATCTGGCGGGCGCAGCATTGCGCCGCATGTCTGCAGGAAAGCGACATGGCTGTAGATGCGTTGTGAGGGTCGTGGGGAGGTTGTTGAGGGCGTGTGTCGCGTGCTGGGCGCAGGGCAGCTGGTTCTCGCGTCTGCTCAATGGCGGGCTCCAGAACTTTTCGTAGCTTGAGGTCGTCCCTGGCCAATGCGCTCTGCAGCCCCCCGGTTGGCCGGTAAATCCGCTTTCCGCCCAGCCCGCCCAAGCGCCCAAGCGCCCTCAGAGCCTGCAGGGGCAAGGATGGTAGCAGGACCCCTGGCCGCGAGCCTTGCATAGCGGCAGAAAAAAAGTCGTTGACTTGCGTCTTCAGAAATGCGACTGCTGCAGACAAGATTCCCGCTTCCCATAAGTGTAGTTTTCACGATACCCCGCCAGTCATGGCGAAATTCGATGTGAGCTCGCAGCGGGCGTCTCTGCTGAGCGACGCGACCACGGTGGCCAGTCTGCCGCCCGAGTTGCTTCTCATTATCCGCGACCAGACCCCGACAACCCTTCTGGATGCCATTTCACAGGCGGCCCTCACGCCTTCACTTACAGGCCGCATCTACGCCCACTTCGAGCCAGTCTTTGCTGACATTTGCGCTCGATGGGTTCTCAACACACCACGCGGCAATCACAGCGACAGCGTGATTGCAGCATTTGCCAGAATACTGCCGTTTGCACCGCAGCTTTCGGTGTTTCTGGACCATCATTTCCAAAACTTGACGTCGTCGCCTGGCTCATCTTCCAAGGCGGCGCAGAGTGCTCCTCTTATCGACCTCGCCGACGCAGTCCAGTTGTTGAGTGGCGAGGCTCTCGTGCAGCGACTGTTGGCAGTATGGCGGCTTCTCAATTTCGATGGCAAGACGTATGCGACTTTGGTGTCGCCCTCTCAAGTACAAGATCTCTTCTCATATCCTTCTGATACTGTCAAGTATTTAGCAATACGAATATTCTGCTTCCTCCTGCATGCGTCCGATTGCAAACTCGAGGCCCTCGTCCAACGTCATATTCCTAGCAACGAGCCTCTTACTGGAGACTTTGATGGCAACTTCATAGACTATGCCTTCTTGTCGCTTTTTGAGCACACCCGTGTCGAGGACATACATAAACACATCCTTGCGGTCCGGGAACAAACCTTGACAGCCCCTCGTGCTGCTCAGATCCCGCCTCAAACCCTTACTTCTCTCGTTCTCAACTATGGAGCCACAGTGCTGCCTCGGCCTCACAAGGCACCAGCAACAGCATCATCCCTCGTCGCCACTCCCACAACTCTTGGTAACCTCGAGCGACTCGCGACGCTGCTCCAGCAGCCTGGTCCCATCCTCCTCCACGGATTGTCCGGTGTTGGCAAGACAGCTCTGGTGCATGAGGTGGCCCGTGAACTCGCCATGGACTCCAGCCTCGTTACCCTCCATCTGAACGAGCAAACAGACGCCAAGATGCTCATTGGACTATATACCACCGGTACAAAGCCCGGTTCCTTCGAGTGGCGACCAGGTATCCTCACGACAGCGGTCAGGGAGGGTAGATGGGTTCTGATTGAGGATCTTGACCGCGCACCAACCGAGGTCATGAGCACACTGCTTCCCCTAATTGAGCGAGGAGAACTGCTGATACCGAACCGCGGCGAGCGCATACGAGCACCGAGCACTTTCCGGATCTTCGCCACTGTCAGGACTTCGCGTGGCTTGAATGGCCAGGAAAACATTCCTGCTCTCCTTGGTTTGCGATTCTGGCAACTGCTATCTGTGCAGAGCATGCTTCACAACGAGCTCCAGGTCGTCATTCGCGAAAAGTACCCTCTTTTGCATAAGTTTGTCACAGATCCCATTCTCAAGGTCTACGAGCGAGTCTGCGAATTGATGAGCGGCCCGGCGCTGGTAGCTGGCACTTCATCGGCATCTGAACGACCCATCAGCTCCAGAGACCTCTTCAAGTGGTGTCGACGTCTAGAGAAGATCATTGCAGCGACCGGAGCCCGGACTGGAGACGAACCGATGACCGAGACGGCCTACGACGGGATGTTCATGGAGGCGATTGACTGTTTTGCAAGCGGCATCAAGGACTTTCGTGTCCGTGACAAGCTCATTCTGCATATTGGGCAGATGATGGGGAGGTCGAGCCAGCGCGTGGAGCACCATCTCAGCATGCACATCCCGAAGCTCGAGGAGAGCGAGACGCATTTGACCGTTGGACGTTCGCGGCTACCCAAGACAAAGCGGCTACACCGTGTGGCCAAACCGAAACGACCATTTGCCCCTACGACACATGCGAGAAGGTTACTGGAGCAAATCACGGTGGCCGTGGATCTCAAAGAGCCCGTTTTGCTGGTAGGCGAGACTGGTATCGGAAAGACGACGGTAGTGCAGCAGCTTTCCGACAGTCTGGGTCACAACTTGATCGCTGTCAACTTGTCGCAGCAAAGCGAAGTTGGTGATCTCTTGGGAGGTTTCAAGCCGATCAACGTGCGCAACCTGGCAATACCTTTGAAAGAGGAATTCGAGGACCTATTCGCGTCGACAGGTATATCACAGCAAAAAAACCAAAAATATCTTGACAGCATTGGCAAGAACGTTGCCAGAGGCAAGTGGACAAATGTTGCAAAGCTTTGGAAGCAAGCTCCGCAGATCTTTGACGATATCTTGAAGAGAAAAATTGCCGACGAGCAGAAACGTGAGCAAGCGGCCGAGGGCGGTCAGCCTGCAAAGAGACGCAAGACTGAGTCATCGCTGCAATCCTTGCTAGACATGAAGCCTCGATGGGACAAGTTTCGGTCAAGCTTGGAACAATTCGAGATTCAGCTGTCGGGAGGCTCTGGGGGCTTCGCTTTTGCGTTCGTGGAGGGCAACATTGTCAAGGCCGTCAGGAATGGTGACTGGGTGTTATTGGATGAGATCAACCTGGCGTCCCCGGACACGTTGGAGAGCATCGCCGATCTGCTACAGTCGGGCTCTGATGCCATACCATCGATCTTGCTGTCGGAGACTGGCGACATTGAAAGAATCCAAGCGCATCCCAACTTCAGAATTTTCGGAGCCATGAACCCCGCCACAGACGTTGGCAAAAAAGACTTGCCGCTTGGCTTGCGCTCGAGATTCACGGAGCTGTACGTCGCAAGTCCAGACAAGGACTTTAAGGATTTGGTGGTCATCGTCAAGTCATATTTGAATGGTCAGAATTCGCGCATCGACCAGGCAGCAGACAAGGTTGCCAGGCTTTACATGCGTATCAAGGAGCTCGCCGAGGCCAAAGCGCTGGTTGATGGAGCCAACGAAGTACCACACTTTAGTTTGCGCACATTGACACGAGTCTTGACCTATGTCAATGATGTTGCGCCATACTATGGACTGGACAGATCGCTGTACGAAGGCTTCTGCATGGGCTTCTTGACACTTTTGAGTCGTGAGTCGGAGAAGTTGGTCATGCCTCTAATCACGGAGCATTTGTTTGGCAAGGACCCTGCTCGTCTACTCTCAAAGCCGCCCAAGTACCCAAGCGACGGACGCGAGTATGTCAAGTTCACCGACAAGGACGATAATCGCGTTTACTGGCTGCTCAAGGGAGCACAGCTCCCCAAAGAACGAGTTGACTACATCCGAACACCTTATGTCGAGCGCAACCTGCTCAATCTCGTTCGTGCAACATCCACGAGACGGTTCCCCATCCTCATTCAGGGACCGACTTCAGCTGGAAAGACGAGTATGATTGAGTACCTTGCGGAGTACAGTGGCAACAAATTTGTACGCATCAACAACCATGAGCACACCGACTTACAGGAGTATTTGGGTACGTACATCTCCGGCTCCGATGGAAAGTTGAAGTTCCAGGAGGGATTGCTGGTGCAAGCCATGCGACAAGGTCACTGGATTGTCCTTGACGAGCTCAATTTGGCGCCGACCGATATCTTAGAGGCTCTGAACCGGCTGTTGGACGACAATCGTGAGCTCCTCATCCCCGAAACCCAGGAAATAGTGCGACCTCACGAGAACTTCATGCTGTTTGCGACACAGAATCCTCCGGGTCTGTATGGTGGTCGGAAGGTCCTCTCCAGGGCCTTCCGAAATCGATTTCTGGAGCTGCACTACGACGACATTCCCGAAGACGAGCTAGAATACATCCTGCAAAACCGCAGTGTCAACACAGCGCCGTCGGACTGCAGGAGGATCGTGTCTGTCTATAAGGAGCTTTCGCGCTTGCGACAGACTAGCCGGGTTTTTGAGCAAAAGGACAGTTTTGCAACCCTGCGTGATCTTTTTAGATGGGCTCTTCGAGACGCTGAGACTCGCGAAGACATTGCGAACAATGGCTTCATGTTGCTTGCGGAGCGCGTGCGTAACGATGAAGAGCGCGTTGCAGTCAAGGAAGTTATTGAGACAGTCTTCAAGGTGAAGATTGACCCAGATCAGTTGTTTGGGGATCAATTCTCCCGCGCCATGCGACGTGCCAATCTCAAGGACAACAACCAGGGTGTGGTCTGGACTAATGCCATGAAGCGTCTGTACATTCTTGTCTCACAAGCCTTGCGGAATAATGAGCCTGTCCTCCTTGTTGGCGAGACTGGCTGCGGCAAGACCACAGTTGTCCAATTGCTCGCCGAGACCCTTGGTAAGGAGCTTCATATTGTGAATGCACACCAGAACACAGAGACTGGTGATCTGATCGGATCACAACGACCTGTGCGAAACCGCGGCACCATTGCAGAAGCTCTCAGACAAGCTCTCATGAAGGCGTTCCAGCATCTTGGCCTTTCGGATGATGGAAGCATTGATGAGCTTCTGGCTCGATACCGTGGCCTTTCTGCGGACGACTCGGCCCGACTTCCAGAAGCCTTGTCGCAGAGCATCCATACCAATGAGGCCAGGAGCAAAGCTCTCTTTGAGTGGTCCGACGGTAGTCTTGTTCACGCCATGAAAAACGCTCACTTTTTCCTCCTCGATGAAATTTCCCTTGCAGATGACTCGGTTCTTGAAAGACTCAACTCGGTGCTTGAACCCGGACGAACCTTGCTTTTGGCGGAGAAGGGCACCGATGATGTGCACGTCCAGGCTGATGATGGGTTCCAATTCTTCGCTACCATGAATCCCGGTGGCGACTTTGGCAAGAAAGAGCTGTCTCCTGCGCTGCGCAACCGTTTCACCGAAATATGGGTGCCTCCCTTGTCCAACAGACAGGATATTCTGGATATTGTAACCAACAAGCTGAAGCCCCATTTCCAGAAGTGTGCACACGTTATCGTCGACTTCACCTACTGGTTTGGCAAGACCTGTCGCTCTTCAACCGCCACTGCCTTCTCGATCCGAGACATTCTGGTCTGGGTCAACTTCATCAATCATGCAGAAGACATGGACACTGCCTCGATCTTGATGCACGGTGCTGCCATGGTTTTTATTGACACTCTCGGCGCCAACCCCTCCGCCCTGCTTGCGCTGGATCCCAAGACCATGGATGAACAACGGCAAAAGTGCTTGTTCAAGTTGAACGAACTGCTTGGAAACGGCACTGATGTGACGCATGCGTATAAGAAAGAGCCCCAGTTTACAATTGGCGAGGAGTTCCTCCAGATTGGCGACTTTTCTGTGCCTCGACTACCCGGCGGACAGGATGACGCGGACTTTGCCTTTGATGCGCCTACAACCAAGATGAACTTGATGCGTGTCATCCGTGCTCTGAGTGTGCACAAACCGATTCTGCTCGAGGGTAACCCCGGTGTGGGCAAGACGACACTCGTCAGTGCTTTGGCCAAAGCCTGCGGTCGACCTCTCACAAGGATCAATCTCTCTGATCAGACCGATCTCATGGATCTTTTTGGTACCGATGTCCCGGTAGAAGGCGCTGAAGCAGGAAACTTTGCATGGAGAGACGCACCTTTTCTGCAAGCTATGCAGAAAGGTGAATGGGTTCTGTTGGACGAAATGAATCTTGCCTCCCAATCTGTACTGGAGGGTCTCAATGCCTGTCTTGATCACCGTGGCGAAGTCTACATTTCCGAGCTGGACCAGGTCTTTAAGTGCCATGCCGATTTCAAGTTGTTTGCGGCCCAAAACCCTCATTCTCAGGGTGGTGGTCGTAAGGGTCTGCCGAGCTCCTTCGTCAATCGGTTCATCGTTGTATACGCCGACGTCTTCACCGAAGAGGATTTGATACGAATTGCCTGCAAGAGATATGGGAACGTGCCAACTACCGTCATTCAGCAAATGATCCGCTTTGTGTCAAGTTTGGATTACGAAACATCAATTCGCAAATCGTTTGGTGCGCATGGATCACCTTGGGAGTTCAACTTGCGAGATACTCTCCGTTGGCTAGAGCTGCTTGCCTCGAATGACCCACTTTCTTCGTCTGCTTCTGCCTCAGACTTTCTCGATATCATTGTCACCCAAAGATTCCGTTCTTCGGTGGACAGACAGCACATTCTTCGACTTTTTACCGAGACTTTTGGAACGGCGCCTCAGCCACACAGCCTCTACCATTGTCGCAGTGCTCTTGTCAGTCAAGTTGGGTTGGCGATGCTCGAGCGCAATGCTCTGTTGCAACCAACCCGATTTCCCTGCATCGATGCTGTCCCACGGCTTGCAGAGATCGAATCTGTTGTGACCTGCGTCAAGCAGAATTTGCCTTGTATCCTTGTTGGCCCATCCGGAAGTGGCAAATCCTCTCTTCTCAGTCATGTTGCGGCCTTAGTCGGACAGGAATTGGTTACGTTTCCCCTCAATGCAGATGTCGACGCCATGGATCTCGTTGGTGGCTTTGAGCAAGCTGATCCGTCAAGAGAGCTGCGAAGTGGCCTGGACGATCTGCATGAGGCCCTTCAAGAGGCTATTCTGTTGCAAGTGCCTGAAACTCCGGCGGAGCTCGCCATTCATTTGCTCAATGCTCTCGCCAATCACCGCAATGAAGATGACCTGGCCGCAATGATTGCAATGATTGAGCGCTTTGCTTCTCAAGTCTCTGCTGGTTCAGTCTTGGGCCAGTGCCTGTCCCGTGCCTTTGACCTTCTTCACGCTCCAAGAACACTGCAAAACCCGCGGTTCGAATGGCTGGATGGTGTCATTGTGCGAGCCATGCAGGCTGGCAAATGGCTTGTGCTCGATAATGCCAACCTCTGCAGCGCATCAGTCCTCGACAGACTCAACTCGCTACTGGAACGTCCAAATGGCTTCCTCAGTATCAACGAGCATAGTGGTCCCGACGGCGAGCCACGAATCATCCAGCCTCATGCCGATTTCCGCATTTTCCTCACCATGGATCCTCGATATGGAGAGTTGTCGCGTGCCATGCGCAATCGGTCCGTTGAGATTTATCTTGACTCCGTTCCCTCGGCGCCACCAGCGTACAACTCGAGGATCACGGATATTGAGGCATCTATGGACAGATACGGTCTTGCCACGCGCTTGGCTCGACAGTCGGCCGTGAATGGCATGATCGATACTGCTGCATTGGCATTTGATAACCTCAGCCTCAGTGACTCCACCATTCTGTCAAGATACCGTGACGCGCTTCCAGCTTTGATGTCATTTTCAAATCCTCATGCTTCTCAAATTGACGAGAATGTATCCGCTGTTGGGGAATACGTCAGTTCCAACAAGGCTGCAACGACTCGGCGCATGGTTCAGGACCTCTACTCAAGAGTTTCAACGACAATGTGCGGGAGCGGAAGGCTGGCTGCTACTCTTCCTTTCCATCCATTGCACAACCCTCCTGTGGTACCAATGATGAACGATATTTCGACAGATGTTGCTCAGTGGTCGGCTACTTGCTACGAGTTGCTCTTAGAGTTTCACTTTATTCAACAGGCCATGAAGTTGCAGACGTCCACGTGCGACAGGACAAAGCCATCATCTTTGAATCGATTACAAAGATCATTGGTATCGAGCACCGTTTCTTCTGTGTCCAAAGACACCACCATTCATGTGGTGAGGTTCCTGGAACTCATTATGGAATCAATGCAGAATTACGTCGAGTGGTCTTCCAAGGGATCAGACTTCAGCGTCAGTGCAAGACCACTCCTACGAGCTATACTACATTACTGGTGGAGGACTTTCACTTTTGTTACAGGCTCATCTTTTGAGGAGGCTCGGTTCCAAGCCCATTTGAAGCAAGGTGTTGATTATTTTCAAGACCTGGCAACGTCTGCTCGTAGTGAGTTGGTCAAAACGATATCCGTCAGTGTTGTGACCAACATCAACGACGCTTTCATGGTTGGCTTCAAATTGACCACTGGCCTGAGCATGGAGGTGCTGTGGCGGCTCCTACGGTTGAGGCCTATCTCGGACGAAGCGACCTTCGCAGCAATCCGCGACATGGAGAAGCTCGCCGGACGATTCGATGCTATCAAATGGAAGTCTGGCGCCACAATTGCCGACCTCAGTAAGGCCACGTCGTCTTTGGCCGAAGCTTATAGCATTGTTCGTAACAATGCGGCTGCAGCTGGTGATCTCCTTCAGGCTTTACAGGGCGAAGTCGAGCGCCTGGAATCCAAGGTCGACGAGTTTCATGAGGTCATTCCTTTCTTTGAAGAAGAGTTCGAGGTGCTACGGCAGTCGTTGGTTGTCCACCGCGCTTCACGTACGTCAACATCTTTCACAGATTTTCAAGAGATTGTTGTGCTGGCCAATGTCTCTACACTTTCCCAGATGCGTCTACACAGCATGGATCCGTCGCAGAGGCTCCTGCATTCTCTGGGTTACGTCCTAGGACGGAACGCCACATCTCACCCTTGGTCAGGACGCATGATGTCTTCGCTCATTGAAAAGTACGACTCAACTGCCGCTGCTACTTTGTTTTCCCTTCAATCTTTGGAAACAGAGCTGCCAGCCATGAGCAGACTTCTAGCGGGCTCTTCAGAAGCGGTGTCAGCAGACTCTGTGGCTTGTCTCAACCAGCTGCTTTGGCACCTCATGCGCGAGTCCTTCAGCGTACTTGGTCTGCTTGGAAGTTTCAACATCTTTTACGAACATCTTTCTCGAAACCGCAAGACTGTTTCAGTCGAAGGGACTGGATTGGTTTTCAATCATCCGGTAGCTCCTGAATTGCCGTCTGATATTCCGGTGCACCTCAAGCTCGTGGTGGACCAGCATTTCATTTCAGCCGTCGTTGCGCTTGTGGCATCCGAAAAATCCACATCTCATAAGGCATCACTGTCCTCTATTGCCTGGGCACATTTCGCGATTGGCTTGATCAAACTTTACGTACCCGATAAGATCTTCGATCCATACCTGCGAGCTCAAATGGAACGCAACTACCATGAAGATCTCTTGAATGCTCTGCAGCGCAAGCTGCACGCTTTGGGTGCCTTTGAGTCCACCTTCACCGGGCGTGACTCGAATCTACGGTCGGCACTGCTACAGCAGGAAATTGAGGAGCTTGGTGAACCACCAGCAGCAGCTGTCAACATCTACCGCGGATCCAGTGCTGACTTGGTCCGTTTGCAAGGCGAGTTTAGCAATGTGCTCAGCGCTGTGGTCAAGAGCGATATTCTTTCAACCCTCTACCGCTACATCTCGAACCCATCCGAGTCCGGCCGCGAAGAAGTCCAGCTCGTTTCTGACAACGTCCTCCACCTTATTGAGCGGCTGACAACCCGTTTCTCTGCCTATGAGGACTTGACAGTTCCCCTTGTGACAATTCTGCGGTCCCTCCAAATCGGTCTTTCGCTCAGCACTGTTCATGCTCCTCAGGGTGACTCTCAGTCAGAGACTGGCTGGCTTCTCAGTGTCACGCCTTTCCTCGGGGGCTCTCTCATTTCCCCAATGACGCCACCTTTCCAAAGTCTCGAGTTCCTGTCGTACATTGGCGTCTTCACGAGCATCGAGGACGTCGAGAGCCTTGATGCGTCACTACGCACCAAACTTGCAGCATCACTGCATTATTTCTACGAAGAGTGGAGCAAGAAACTAGACGAGGACAAGCGACAGGAGGCTACGAAGAATAGTCTGTACCGCTACAAGGGTGGCCTCGAGGATGAGGAAGAGGCTGACCAGAAAGATTTCAATGAACTCTTCCCCGACTATGAGACACAAGAGGGCGCCTCTGTAACAACCAAGGAAAGCGGGCATGCTGCTCGAAATCTGGCTATGAAGCTTGCAGAACGTCATGAAAAGATATTCCTGCAATCCCAAGACTCTCTCCACGGCCTGGTCGGCTTATGCAAGGGTGTAGGACGCAAGGTGGCCAAGGCCGCTACAGGCACGATCAAACTCGATGCTGCCCGCGATCGAGCGCTGCTGCCTACGGCGCTGTTGGTCCTGGACGAAAAGCTGGAAGGCTTCAACTCCACGACGACCTCTGTGAGCTACAACTTCTACACCAGCTCCAATCTGTTTGAAGCTCGGAAGATCGTCAATCTTGTTCACTCGATCTACTTGCGCTTCAGAGCATTGCAGGCCGTTGATGAGATTGCACACCTGCAGCCTCTCGCGGACGTTATTGAAGCTTGCAGCCATGTTCTTGAATTGAGTCATACGGATCCCCTCGCAAAGATCATCACTCGCGTCGAGAAACTTCACGCATTCACCTACGAATGGCAGTTTGGCGGCTGGGCAAGCCACGTCCACGGCGCTCTGGATCTCTACAACAAACTGACTGATACCATTGTGAGCTGGCGCCGTCTGGAACTGTCGACATGGGCCAAGCTGTTCGACCAAGAAGTGGAAAAATGCCAGAGTGATGCCAAGTCTTGGTGGTTCGTGGCATACCACGCTGTGATTGCCATTCCGATGACAAAGATCGAGCTGGGCCATGATCTGAGAGACTATGCCATACAACTGGTCAGTGATCTCGAGATGTTCTTTGCAGAGGCAGTCTTGGGAGAGTTTGCAAGCCGCCTTCAGCTGCTGCGTCAATTGACCAACCAAGTCCAACTTTTGACCAAAGACTACACCGCTCTGCAGATTGTGCACAACGCCCTTCTCAACTTCATCTCAATGTATTGCCGATACCAAAGCAAAGTCAATGAGGCAATCCACTCAGGCCGCACATCCATTGAGAAGGACATCAAGGATATCCTGCTGCTTGCCAGCTGGAAAGACACCAACATCGCTGCCTTGCGTGAAAGTGCTCGCAAGTCTCATCAGAAGCTGTTCAAGCTCGTCCGAAAATTCCGTGCTGTCCTTGGCCAGCCTGTCAGGTCAATTGTGGACCAAGGACTTCCGGACGAGCACTATTCCAGCCAAAACTTGATGGTGGAGTCCGCTCTGGCTTTGCCGCAAGCAGACGCAGCAGCAGCCGCTGCGTGCGAGCAGCTGATACCACAGTGGTTTGATGATGCACACACCAAGCGTCTGTCCAATGCCGACAGGATTATCAGTATCATGGCCAAGACATCCCAGCTGCCCGAGGGCAGAATTGATGCAGCCAGCGTCGTCGACTCCTTCATCTCGGACACAATTTCGGCCATGGCTTCGCTGAAGAAGGAAACACCCCCCTTCTTGACCGACGACAACAAGGACCAGATCAAGCACCTCAAGACCAGGAAGGTCCGCTTATTCGAAGAGACAGTCAAGGCTATCCGAACAATGGGCTTCACATGGAACCTCAATGAGGCTCATTTGCGGCATCAAAAGCAGCTCGCTGCTGTCCTCGCAAAGGTGCGCAACCTGCCATGCGGACAGGAAGCTGCTCTAGCAGAGGCCGAGTATTACTTCCACAAGGTGCTCGACTTGGCTCCTACTGTCAGGAACGCTGTGCATGACCACCATGGTGACTTGACAAACGAGGTTGTGCGGCGCAGCACGGGCTACATGGAGGGCATTCTTCATGTGCTAATTCAACAGCACCAGCGCCTTGCTGATAACCGTCACGCTCTGCAGTCTCTCGAGGTTGGTCTCGTCGATCTGCAAGCTCTTGCTTCAAGCAACAAGTCCGGCACCTTGACCATGCCACGCTACAAGTCGAACCACGCCCAGGTTCTGCGCTGGGTCATTTCTGCCCTGCAGCTGGGTCTTCACCTCTTGGCTGTCCACGCCAAGCTAGGCAAATTGGACAATAATGCTGTTCAAACGGCGCTGGGTGGTTGGCTCAACAGGTTCACTGACCTTCAGTCCCGATCTGAGGCCTTGCAGAAGCTTCCGGAAGATTTTGTGACCAGTACAGAGGTGCAGTTGTACCGTGATCTCGAAGACAAGTTGGCCGGTTTCGAAGCAGACCTCCAGTTACTTGAGTCAGAACGACCTGACCTCGCATTCATTTTCCAGCAGCTTCGGCTGTGGACAGCCATTACGGTCACCAGCGACGGCACTAGTGCCAAGTCCAGTGAGCCTCCGATCTTCTTCAATGGAGTGCTCACGTTATCCAAGAAGGTTCTCGATGCCATGCAAAAGTTTTCAAAAACGGCTGCTTCTATGCCGACCTCTGTGGAGGAGGCATCCTGGCTGCTCCAGTACAATGGAACCCTGGCCGACCTAGCCAAGTCGCTGCATATGGAGACTATCGTGGACGATGTCAATAGCATTGTCAGCCATCTTAAGACGCTCCAGCTGGACGATCCCGCGGTTCGCAATGCTGCGCTATCCCTCATTGCAGTCACTCTGCCCATCCTTCAACAATACGCCAATACGTGCCGCAGCACAGTGGCAGAGATGACCAACCTACAGCGAGCCAGTTGCAAGATGGCACTGCACCTGGGCAAGTCTTTTGCCGAAATTGCAACCCGGGGCTTCTGTACTCCGCAGGAAAAGTCGGACGAGACATCTGGTGAGACGGGCAATCTGGAGAGCGGCACTGGTCTTGGCGATGGAGAGGGGGCAGAAGACATCAGCAAAGACATTCAGCCGGACGAAGATCTTTCCGAGCTTGCCCAAGAGAAGAACAAGGAAAAGGAGGGCGACATTGAGGACCAGGAAGATGCGGTTGACATGGGCCAGGATGAATTGGAAGGCGACATGGGTAGTGCTGCCGGGGACGACGAAGACGAAGACAAGGATGACAAGGACGAAGAGGAGGAGCAAGAGATGGACGAGGAAACTGGCGACGTTGATGACCTTGATCCGACTGCCGTCGACGAAAAGATGTGGGATGACGATGGCAAAGATGCCGACAAGGATCAGAAAGGAGATCAGTCCAAGGGTCAAAAGAAGGAAGACGAGCAAGTTGCTGCCGACGAAGGCACCGATGACAAGGACGCCCAGCCTCAAGACGAACCCGACCAGGCCAATCCCGAGCCAGAAGAGGAGGCGGGCCCTCAACAAGACGAGAGCGCGCCGCAAGAGGAGCTTAACCGCCAGGAGGACAATGTCGACGAGAATGAAGCTCTGGCGTTGCCAGACGACATGGACATTGATGGCAGAGACGATGATGACGAGTCGGTGATTTCTGATGATGATCTGGACAAGCTTTCCGACGTGGCACCGGAGGAGACGCAAGAGGATGCAGACAAAGAAGGGGAGGAGCAGCACGTTGACGAGGGCGAGGGCGAGACCGGCGACATGCAGCAAGACGACATGGAGCAGGAGATTGATGCTGACAGCCCAGATGAAGAGATGCAAGGCGAGTCTGCCGAGACGGAGGATCGCGAGCCGGAAGCCGACGAGCCAGGCGCTGAAGAGGGCGAAAAGGATGAGGAGAAGCAACCGCTGCATGGAAATGACAACGCTCACACCGATCCTGACAAGGCAGCACCTAGCGATGTCAATACCGGCCTTGGACAAGATCAGAACGAGCAAGATGGGCAAAACGACCAGAATACCCAATCCAAGGCAACGCAGCAAGAGCATGGAGAGATGGGCCAGAACGCCGATGACCAGCAGGCTGCCGCTGGCAATGACGGCGTCATGTCACGCCAGGATGCGGATCCAAATCAGGACGATGATGCCCAGCAACCGAGCGAGTCAGCACAGTCGCAGCCTTTCAAGAAACTCGGCGATGCTCTCGAGAGATGGTACCAGAACCACCAGGACATTAAGGAGGCGATGGAAGAGCAAGATGCCCGTCACAACAACGAGTCGGACATGGCTCAAAAGGAGTTCCAGCACCTGAAGGATGACAATGACGTCCCCGACGCTCAAGCTCTCGGCGCCGCAGCTGAAGACGAAGTTCAGCCTATCGACGAGTCCATGGCCATCGAGGACGAGAAGCCCGACGAGACAAACCGCATGATGCCGCAACAAGAGGACGAGGAAATGGCAGACGCTGTCGAGGACCCGGATGCGTTGCAGCAAGACGAGCCAATGGACAGCAAAGAGCCTCCAGAGCACGATGAGTCGCGGACGGGCGTTGCCACGCGACGCGGTGTCTTTGACAGAGAACGGTCCGAGTCCCCGACCAGGGTCATGGAGACCGAGGAGGAAAAGATTGTTGAGGAAACGTCGACTCAACTTTCAACAACGCACATCTCTGCCGAAGACCGTCCACTTGGAGACTATGCTGCGTGCCTCGAGTCTTGGACGCAATTCCAAACCAAGACGCACCCTCTCTCGCTAGCCCTCACCTCCCAGCTACGTCTCATCTTGACACCATCTCAATCAACCAAGCTGTCCGGTTCCTACCGCACGGGCAAACGTCTCAACATCAAGAAGATCATCCCCTACATTGCCTCCTCTTACAAGCGCGACAAGATCTGGATGCGCCGCGCCATCCCCACCAAGCGTACCTACCAAATCCTCCTCTGCGTCGACGACTCGCAGAGTATGGGCGAGACAACCTCTGGCACCATGGCGCTCGAGTCCCTTGTCATGGTCTCGCGCGCTCTCGCAATGCTCGAAGTCGGCCAAGTCGGTGTCATGGGCTTTGGCGCCAACGTCTTCACCGCCCACGAGCTCACCGCGCCATTGCTCAACTCGCACGATGGCGGTGCCAAGGTCCTGCAGCAGTTCACCTTTGAGCAGGACCGAACCGACATTGGCCTGCTCATCCGCCAGACCATCGACCAGTTCCGCGCTGCGCGCAACACCAACCGCTCCGGCGGCGGCGAGGACCTGTGGCAGCTTGCGCTCATTCTTTCCGACGGCCTGACGCCCAGTTCGGCCCACGAGCGGATACGGAGACTTTTGCGCGAGGCACTCGAGGAGCGCATCATGATTGTCTTTATTATTATGGATGACTCTAGCACCAAGAAGGGCGATAGTGTCTTGGAGCTCAAGGAAGCCAAGTTTATCAAGGAGGCCGATGGCAACAGCAGGGTGGTGATTGAAAAGTATCTCGACACGTTCCCTTTCCAGTACTATCTTATTGTGCATAATCTGGAGGATCTGCCAGGTGCTTTGGCTGGCTTATTGAGGACGTGGTTTTCAGAGGTCAACTCTTGATTGCATTAAAACGGTGGTGGGCGTATGTTTGTTTAAAGATCTGGAGCTACTGGCGTTCATTTGTACGTGGCGTTTCGGGTAATTCAAAAAGGATTCATTAGAAATTGTTAGGTTATTTATTACATTACATTCCTGGATCGCTTTTCTTAATCCATTCCACACTCAAATGTTTTCCGTACTTTAGTACTCAGTATTCCACTTTTGCAAACACGTATTGTTCTGCTTCGCGAAGACCAAACTTTGCGCCGCGAACAATCGGTCTCTGCAGGAAACATATGACATTCTTCAACAAGCATCACGCCCTGCCCAGTCCGGTTCTGTCGAGTCCTCCTGAAGCCGCTACATCACGCTTTTGTTCGTGGTATCTATCGTCTTTATTGCATAGAACGCGCAAATGGCAGCAGTCATTATGGTAGATGTGCTGCAAATCCCCCAGCCCCCTTGGGCCCTTCACCATGAATATCTGGGCGACATTCTCGATCTCTGCGTGCGCCATATCTACGTATCCAGGCTGAGTCTCAAGGACACCAAACCTGCATCATCTTCTGAACTTTAAACTCTGCCACGAAGAGAAGTAAATCTAAGTTTAATAACAAACAAAAAGACAGTTCGCTCAGCTCTTTTGTTCTTCTCTCTATTTTCTCCGTTAACAACTGCCATCCCCTAACCAGAATCAACACATCGAATCACTCTTACGAGCGTGAGGCTCGAGAGAAGCAAAACAGCCAGGAGGGCATCGAGACTTCTTTACCTTGTTCGTGCGAATCGATGGGTCCCTATGTATAGTATATATATATACATGAATAAGATGGACATGATTGCGAGTCTAATACTGATATTGACTACGCAGTCAAAATCTACGAGAACGCGGTGGCCACTGAAGTCAGCCACACCTTTTAAAGCTATATTGACGACTACAGGCGAGTCGAGTGGTTCAAAACACACGCATTAAGAACCTAGTTATTTCCATTCTCTAGAACCTGGCGCATGACTTTGTGGCGCCAGTCATTGCAGTGTTGAGTGGCGGGGCTTGGCCCAGAGTCATTATCATCTCAGACCGTTGGCACGCAGAAGGCGACGTAAACACGATCAGATTATAAAATCATCTTAGATAGCTACCTCTTGCATTACTTCAAACTCATTGATACTCGTGCCAGGCCTGCCTATCCACCACCACCACCATCATCATCATCATCATCATCATCATCATCATCCAGCGATTCGCATACGTATCGACTAACCATCTCGGAAGCCTGAAAAAATCCCAAAAAGTCTCGGATATGGCTCACCATATCATCCGCAGGCCGACCCCAACGCCAAACAAGAAAAAGAATATCAGAAGAGAACCGTAAATATCAAGAAACAATCACCAACACCAAACCGTCGAGATCGCTCAGCATGGAGGCATAGCCTACACGGGCGTCCGCGGGGTTTTCAAGTCGATCGGCTCGCCATCGGCCGTGTCGTGCACGAGCTTGCGACGCTTGCAATAGCTGAAGGTGACTTGGCCGTCGTCGTCATTGTTAGCGCCTAGAGAATAGCAGCGCTTCCGAGGAACACTTTGCTCCGTCGCCTCTACTGGCGAGCTCATCTGGCGCGTCACGAACAAGCTCTTGTTCCTCTTCAAGTCGTCAATCAGTTCTAGCTTTGCTCGATTGCGTTCCCTTCGACGGGGAGTGGAAGACAGGCGTTTATCGAGTGATATAGCGCGGCGCCCGGTCCTATACATTTCAAAACTTCTGTCAGCTTGCTTTATGCTCATGGTCTGCGAACCCATGTCGGACGGCAATACGAATGGAATGCAGAGTAAATACTTACAGCATGTCGCCCAAACGGCCACCTACGCCAAACTTCCGGACCCTGTCCCTGACTGACATCTTTTTGGTGGGGTCTAGAAGTCGCCCGAGCTCCAGCGGACAGGAACGTGCCTTCTCAAAGCCTCGACTGCTCCTGGCAGAGGAACGTGTCTTCTCAGAGCCTCGACTGCTCCTGGCAGAGGCTTTCACCTCAGTAGATGCGACTTCCTTCTCGCTTTGGAGCGAGGGAGACTTCGCCTTGCTGGCTGGACTCGAGGGCTTTTTGAAGACTCCTTGGTCCTTGCTGACCAATGTGTTGCCCGACTCACGTCGTTCTCCCAGACGATGCAACCATCCATTTCTGACTGATCGCGAACGCCAATGCTTCTCAGAAGCCGCGTCACGACTCTCGAATAGTGCTCTGACTTGCGTGGGC
Source organism: Coniella vitis (assembly GCA_011317545.1). Classification (NCBI taxonomy): domain Eukaryota; kingdom Fungi; phylum Ascomycota; class Sordariomycetes; order Diaporthales; family Schizoparmaceae; genus Coniella; species Coniella vitis. Next base: position 2,174,673 of record WUJK01000008.1, read on the forward strand.
TCTGACAGCCATGGGTGCCTCCAAGCCTCTTGTGCGGTCAGTCTGGTCTGCGGGTTGAAATCGAGGCATCGACGCATAAAGTCTTTTCCGGATGGCTCAATGTCTCTGCGCCTGATGCTCCGAAGCTCGGCAAACAGGGCATCGTGGGAGAAGCCCGCGTTGGGATTCTTGTGCGAGAGCTGCTGTTCGAACGTTTCTAGTGTTTCCAACAGTGCGTTCCCAGCAAGCAATTGTGCGGCCATGATGCCGACGGCCCACATGTCCACGGCAATGCCATGCACACCGCTTGGGGAGTATTGCTCACTGCAGTGAAGCCACTCATTAGTCTTGGCCTGGAAACAAACAAAACTTCAGTTCGGGTCTTGAAAAGACTTACGGAGCCTGCCATCCTATTGTTCCGACCCTGTCGCGCAGTGGGCCAGCGGATACCAGCCCTGCGTGGCAAAAGTCCGTGAAGGCAACCCGCTCACCAACCTTGGGGCAGACCATGTTGAGTACGTTCTCGAGCTTGATGTCGCGGTGTGCAATGCCTTTTTCGTGGAGGTATTTGACACCGCGGACAAGCTGGAACATGATATAGCGAACCTCGAGCTCCTCGAGCTTTTTCGCGTGCTTGAGCAGCGAAAGGAGATCGCCTCCGGTTGCAAGCTCTTCGAAGACGTAACTTCAACATGAAAGCGATTAGTTTTGTGGACATAGCACGCGAAGAATGAAGGCATACTTACATGACATCTTGGTTCATGTAGACTCGTTGCATCGCGGCAATCTTGATCTGCATTGGAGTTAGCCAGACCTGTTGGGCGGAGCACTATTTGATACCGACAGGAACGGGATGAACGTACATGATCGAGCTCATGGGACAGGTGTACCGTATCCACTGCTGCTTGGAGCTCTGTATGGCAGCGCTGCTCGCGCATAGACTTGAGGTCGTAGATCTTGCACGCGAGCTGTCTCTTGGTCCTGGTGTCGTAGGCAAGGTGGACTGTGGTAGAAGCGCCGGATCCGAGAATCCTTTCCGTGACTTCATATTCATGAGAGAAGAACTGTTGGTCTGTCAGATGGACAATGATTGATACAAGGAATGGATGGCAGTTGCGCTCTTACATTGATTTGCTGCTTGCAGGCCGCGTCCAGAGGCTCACGCCGCTTCGCGAGCAATGTGACCTTGACGCGCCAGAAAGGCTTTAGTTCAATGACATCTTGGTCTTCCAGGACTCTGACACTTCCGTTCTCCGCGTCGAGACGGAGCAGAATTCCATTGACAAAGGTCCCATTACCCGAATCGAGGTCGCGGGCAAGTATAAAGGGCTCGGCGTCTTTGTCGATGCTGAGGGAGTAAATCTCCAGGTGATTTCGTGAAATCGTTGGGCTCGGGTGAGTGTGGTCACTGCGGTACGTTAATTGAGATCGGACAAGCGGAAGCGATAGCAGCTACATGAGAAGCGGGGCTACCGCGGGCGAGAATGAACTCACTTGGTCTTTTCGTCGCGTCCGAACTTGAGGCTCTTGCCACAAAAGAGGGGCACGGTTGCTGGAGAGGAATACGTTAGTAGCAAGTCATACAAGGCACCATCATGGGTTGGCTGTTTCTAGTGGCTTACTGATTTTGGGTGGAGTTGTCTCGAGATCCTCGATCTCGAGGATTGCAATATGTCGTTCAGACATTGTGGAATCGTTGTGTCAAGCGACAGTATCAGTGTCCTTGGGAAAGAGTACAGAGGTGGGATGAAGGCCAGTGGTGATGAAGTCTCTAGCCCGCAGAGCGTGAGAATGCTTGTGGAGTTTGTATGATCCGAAGATTGGTTGGCAGTCAAACAGTGTGAATGTATGTACCGTCAATAGTTTAGAAGTTTAGAGGTGGCAGGAGGAAAGGAGGAAGAAAAGGATGGTCAGAGGCCGTTGGGCTTGGGTTTTGTATTTGTGGTTGACCTCCGGGTTGCGCACATGCCGAGCTAATGGGAAAATAGGACCTACTTTAAGTGGTTAATGTGTTACTAGGAGGACAATGATGAGAACGATCAATAGGACAATAGAGAGAGAAAATACAAGTGTATGGGCGGGCCTATGGGAGGGAACAGATTCCCAAACTGTGCTGCCGCAATGCACTTGCAAGGCCTGGCGGGCCTATTGTCTAGCAGGCCTCAACACATCGTTGGCTCGGGCTCGCATGTGCCAATTTTTCTGCTGTCTGCGGCCATTTCTAATAGCGCTAGCCAGAGGAAGGAGGCTCTCGTCCAAGTCTAGTCTTCCGAATAAGGAATTAACGCGATAGCAGTGAGGCGTGACCTGGGTCTTGGACCGCATTCAGTGACTCTTCACAAGGTTGGTGGCAATGAAGCTACCAAGTTACGGCATGCCGGTACTTGTCGGTCTCATCATCCATCATATCTCGCAGTTTATTTCTCGAAACGGCTGCGTGGTGCGCAGGATATGTTCAATATAAAAGACGTTGAACAATGTGATAGCCTCGCCCCCCCATGGGTCTGCTCGTCTGCATATTATGTAAGTACTTTATGGAGACAGACAGGGGCCAGGGCCCCACAGCATAGGGCTGGAGCGGCACGTCAAACCGCCAAGCACAGGAATACCCCAGTACACAGCCGCGTAGAAATATAAAGTACTTAGGTACATTCGCAGCACCGCGCACTGCCTTCAGCTACGTCAGCATGCCCCGGCATCCGCCCAACACCCTTCGAAACACTATGCTCGAAGCCGCCATTCCCCGGATGCGTTCTCTTTTCGACGCCTTCTATCCTCATAATCACCCGACGTGAGCCACAGTGTTCGCTTGATATCTCCCCATAGCTGCTCGGCTGCTGTAGCTTCACGCTCCCATAGCATATTTCCATATACGGCCCGACAATGGCGACCATAGCCCTCTGCCGCGGAGCGTTTCGGCGTAATGCCGTCCCGCTCACCCTGAGCATGTCAACGGGCCTGTTTCTTGTGAGTCGCCAGCAACCGATGCGTATGGATGCCATTCGCGGCGCACCTACAAGCACTGCATCTCCGACTGTCGAGCGCCCGGTGGCACAGTCGGGCGAGTGGTTGAGTCCCGCAGTCATCAAGCAATTATCCCAGGGCAGCCTTGCAGGTGAGTGCCCCCAAAATTGCGCTCACTTAATCGAGGTATTACAGGAGAAATTTGGAAGGGCTAATAAAGGGTCGGTTTCTGCTTTGGTTTCATAGGTTTCCTGACCGGCGTGCTGGTCAGTGTCTTTTCCAAAACTTTGGTTCTACTGACTGGTCTAGCCATCGTCGCTGTGCAAGTAAGTCTGTGCCGGTGTCGACTCCTCTATATGCACTGGGCGAGTAATTGACCGACCATGCTGTTCAGGTGGCTTCTCGAAGTGGCATCGACCTGCTTGGTATGCTGAGGTTGAGGGAGAGGGTGCAGTCTTCACGCGTGTTATCTGCTTTGGAGAAGAACCCGGCTTTCAAGTTGGCGTTTGGGACAACCTTTGCGCTCGCAGCATTTATGCAATTCTAGATGCACATCGCAAGATGTCTCCTTTCAAACATTGTCGCTTCTCATTTGCAGCATTTGTCTATACAGGCGCGGTTTCCCTCTTCAACCATGCCAGAGTAAGCTCATCGTCCTTAAAGTAGTCCTTGGTCTTCTCGTATATCTCTTTGTGGTGCTCATTCAACCAGTCCTTCTCCCCTTGTGTTAGGAGGCCGACATCGATCAGATTCAAGCCATAGGGTGTCATGGTGACATGTTCGAAACCAAGGTATGGCCTGTCGCCGAACTGGAAAGTTGTCGGCACCTCCTTCACGAGCGCGATGTTTTCAATGCGAATACCGAATTCACCATCCTGGTAGTAACCGGGCTCGATGGACGTTACGTTCCCTGCAGTCATGTATACATCGGCGTAGACCTTCCGCGTACCGATACCAATAGGTCCCTCGTGTACGTTGAGATACGACCCGACACCGTGACCAGTTCCATGACGGTAATCCAGCCCCTCGTTCTGCCAACTTGCTGTCAGCGCGTGGAAAAGTTGTTGAAAAAGGGAAGACGTACCCAGAGGAATTGGCGAGCCAGACAGTCCAAGGCAAAGCCTGTAGTTCCCTTTGGAAAGATTGCCCGATCTAGAGCGATATTACCCTTCAAGACCAAAGTGTTTGCTTGTCTTTCCTTGTCGGTGGGCGTGCCAAAGTGGAAAGTCCGCGTAGTATCGGTGGTGCCGTCAAGGTACTGTGCACCAGAGTCACAGAGATAGATCTTGGTTGGGTCGATAATTGAACAGCTACCTTTCTCTGGCTTGTAGTGGATGACAGCAGCGCTATATCTTGTTAGCGGCGAATACCCAAACAATCACCCCACCTCATTCAACTCACTTGGCCCCGGAGGATGATATGGTTGGGAAGGAGAGGCCAACGAAATCTTTCTGTGTAGATCGAAACTCTTCAAGCTTGTCGGCCGCAGTAACCTCATCTATGACAGCTTTCTTGTTGACCAGCTGGTCTTCTAACCAGGCAAAGAAAGCGGTTAGTGCGGCGCCGTCTCTGATGTGGCATTGGCGCATGCCCTCCAATTCAATATCGTTTTTCTGAGCTTTGAAGTCTCCAACTGGCGATCGCAGTTCCTCGACAAGATCGCCGCCCCCAAGAGCGAGTTTAAGGGCCCATGAACCTTTGGTGGATATCGCGTATTGCTTGGCTGATGTGACTCCGTTCGTTGCGTCAGTGTTGGACAGAGTCTTGCTGAGGGCTCTCGCATCAGTAAAGAGATCTCCGTAGGGCTTAACAGTAACACCGCTCTCTGCCAAATAAGCGTGACAGTCTTGTGTGAGTTTCGTCGAATCGACATAAAGCGTAGCCTCCTCAGCTGTGACGACAGCATAGGAGAAAAACACTGGATTGTAGGGAATGTCATTCCCGCGCAGGTTGAAGAGCCAGGCGATCTCATCCAGCATGGAAACAACAAAGCAAGACAGACTCTTCTTGGCTAATTCCTTACGTAGACCGACGAGTTTCTCCTTGGTGTCCTTTCCAGAATACTTGTGGGGTAATAATTTAACAGGTTCGTTGGGGCGACTTGGTCTGCTCTCGCCCCAGACAATGTCCACCAAGTTTTCATTGATAGCGACGAGGTCTGAGCCGCCCTTCTTCTTGATGTCCGCGCTGAGCTTCTCAGCCGTAGAACTCGTGAGTAGCGTAGGGTCCACGCCAACCGTCTTACCTCCGGCGGACTCACTTGCTGACCACTCTTGCCAGGTTGGCACATCCTGGAGACCCTGCTTCAACAGAGTCCAGTTGTTATCCAGCTGCTTGGACGCCTGGTTAAAGTACCTGCCGTCTGTTGCCAAAGAGGCTTTCTCGCGTGTGATGACAGCGCATCCTGCCGAGCCGCTGAAGCCGGAGATAAATTCTCTTCTGGCATCACACGGCGCAATGTACTCGGACGAGTGGCTGTCCTCGGACGGCACCACTGGAATGACGACTACAATCAATCTTTGTTGCGCAGAGGAAGGAGGGATAAGGGGGCGCGGCACGGGGAATCTGGCGTGGAAGATGACGGACCGTAGATGTCGATATTGCGCTCTTTCATGAGCTTGCGGAGCTCAGAGAGCCTACTGCTAGTGTCGACGGTTTCCATGTCGGCCACCAGAGTAGTGTACTTTGCCTCGGAGGAAAATTGCGTGTGGCGGGAAATCAAGCCGACAGTGATCCTACTGCCCCCAAGTCTTTGCGCTACCCGTGAAGCCTTGACGTTGAATGGCAGACCCTTGCATGCAGCAGACACAGAGGGCCGGGGGAGGATGAAGAACATGGAGTCCTGGAGGGAAGGCAGCAACAGATGCAAGGAGAGAACATCAGGCGCCGTGGCGGATTTTATCAGATACAGCAAAGCCAGCCACGAGATACCAACGAGCCCAAAGCGAAGGGCCAGCCCAGGCAAAGCGCACCAGTGCAGACTGGCAGCAGCGCTTCAGGGCGCACCTGGCACCCCACCTTCTTGGAGCTCCGAGCAAGCGGCAGGTCCACTTTTCCAGTACCTCCAAAACGTTGCTCTCTGCGTCCTACCTAATCTGGCCTCGTCCCCAGAAGACATCCGTCCACACTCGCAAAGCCGGTGCGTCTTGCTTCGGTTTAACCAACCAAGCTAACCTGTTTACGATGTTTTCTGCTATGGCCCCTGTACTGTGGGATTGGAATCGTGACATTGAGGTGGATAACCTCATAGCCATCGGCAGCGCTTGCTCACGAGTTTGGCAGCGGTTCCAAAAATGAGGTACACTAAGTAAATGCCCAGATAATACAGGTTGCATTGCACCGAGATACTGTCAGAGGCCTTGAACAAGAGAAAAGACAGGCAAACCAAGAACGAACGCGTCTTAATTTTGGGCTCATTGCTGCTGCAACGTTGCCGTTGAATGTGCGTGCTCCGTACAAAATATTGCCTTTTGCCTTTTGGCCCGCGTCCATACCACACTTGGCTGCAGCAAGCCAAATAAGCAGCACGAATGAAGAAAATTGTCAATATATCGCCTGCAGTACACGCTGCTGTGGACATAGCGTGCGAAGCGGAGTGATTCCGCGATTAAAAAGTACCTGAAACAGAATTTTTGGAGAGGTTTCAATAGAGAACGTAGTACGACGGCGGTACAGTACCTGAAGTCCCCAGCAGGCAAGTACGATGTGATTACTCCTTGTACTCGACCCAAGGTACCTGCCCAGACCGTTGTAGCTCTTATCGATAAGCCGCTGCCTCTAACCCCACTACAGACGACGGGTCCTCTACAGAAACGCCTCGCATTGTACAAATGGCACGACTAAAAATCACAGACTTCCACGTTGTTGCTGGCCCCGCTCAGTTTTTGTTTACCGGCTTTCAATCTTGCTCCAGGAGCTGATTTTATTCCTGAGTGGATAAATGTCATGTAATTAGACAACAGCCATTTGCCACGCTTTCTGCTTGCTTGACGTGCGTCAACCGCCCGACTCTTCGCAAAGTGCCCCACATTGTGTGCCCCGTTTCCGCCTTCATTTCCAACTCGGCCGACCGTCTACTTCCACCAAGGCTTGTAGCCGTCGCTATGTTGAGTGCACGTCAGCATGGATCCCATACCTTTGCCATCTACGTTAGATGAGGCCGAATCTGTCAGTATCATTAATGCCATCCAACTCACTCATATACGCCACTGACCCTGGCCCAGTTGATCTTGGCTCTATACCAACCGGCTCCGCCTGACGTCGTAGCAAGGACGCAGGATGCCCTCCAACGCCTTCAACGCTCACCGGCAGGATGGCAGTTTGCCCATGGCATGCTTGAACGGCAGAATGACCAGGTTAAATTCTTTGGTGCCTTGACAATCATCATAAAGTTGAACACAGAAAGGTGAGAAGAGGCGCCGACACTGTGTGCTTTGCATCTCAAAATGTTCGTCCCCACAATGCATGCTAACTTCAGATAGTTCACACCTGGCGGAGGAGGACGCCAAAGAGCTACTACAAAGTCTGATTGGCTGGTTCATTCGGTCCTTGGCTGATGGGAGCGGCGCACTTGTGATTCGAAAGCTCGCATCTGCCCTTGTTACCTTCTTCACCCATTTCCCGCATCTCTGGCCTGACTGTGTGCGCCACCTCTTGTACTGCCTCGATGTCGGCCACTTTGTTCCTAGAGATGAGTCCAAGAGTATTCCAGCATCAGATATCATCGCTGGCCTATCAGAGACAAGCTTCTTGGCGGCCATCTGGTTCGTCACCGTTCTGGTGGAGGAAGTCGCCAGAATGGAGATGAAGTCCCAGAAAAAGTAGGTTCGCCCTTCCATTCTTGGGTGCGTTCATGCGTTAATATGGTTCAGCTCTGCAGTCCACGATTTCCTCATCCAGAATGGAGAAGATGTGTCAGCACTTCTTGCACTGGGAATTCTCAGCCGAACACCATCAGGCATGAAGATTTGCGAAGAAACTATCAAGTCCTTACAAGTCAGTCTTTTTCTACCCTTTCTCTCCCTCAACACCCAGCGATTCCCTCTCAGGAACCCTGTGTAAAACCCAAGCTCACAAGCCGATTATCGATACAGTCGTGGGTGATGTACGAGCAAAGACTGCCCTCCGGTGAAGACGCACTAAAGACTCCACTACGGAATCTCATCATTCCTACACTCCAGTGTGTCTACATCGACCAACTATCCGAACCAACAATGGAGCTCTTCATCGACATACTACAAAACTACTCTGGATTCCTGAGGGACGAGCACTACGAGGCTCTATTTACCTTTTTTGAGTCTGACTGGTCCAGGGATCGATACATGCAGCTAGTTGCTGGGGATTTCGACTTCAGTCTAACCCAGTATGGTGTTATGATGATCTCTGCTGGTGATGCCAAAATCATGGCTCTCATGGAAGATACTGGAAACTCGTCCCAGAGGTTCCTACAAAGACTCTGTGGCCTCCTTAACTGTAATGGAATCTTGGTTGCAGAGGACAGGATGTTTGTCCCTGCTTTGGAGTTCTGGGCTACCTTTGTTGAGACACTGACCGACACTGTGTACATGGATGAGGCCGGTGCCTACGGTTGGCTGCCATTTGCAATGAGCCAGGTCATGGATGCTGTCTCACACTGCTACCACAAGATCCAGCTCATCGACACGGTATCCTGGAATGATATGGACTCTAACGACAGGAACGGCTGGATCGAGGCACGCAAAGATGTTGCAGACTTCTTGCAGGCTGTGTTCGCTCTGAAGGGTAAGGCTCTTGTGAGCACTTTCGTCGACCTCCTTCTTCAATCGCTCTCTGTTCGAGACTGGGCGCAAATTGAGGCCGCCCTCTTCTGCTTGGGCGCTTTGAGCGATTGCGTAGGGGACACTGGCGATTGCGACCAGGACTTGCATAAGATCTTCGCTTCTGAGCTCTTCCAACTGATTGGCCCCGGTCCAACTAGATCTGAGATTCCGCCTCGACTCTTGCAGACAAGTTTGTCAACAATCGAACGATACTCGGATTTCTTTGAACGCCATCACCAGTACTTGGCCCCCGCTCTTGAGCTTCTATTCAGTGTTGTCGGAGAGGATGGGATACTCGGAGGGTCGTCCTCCAAGTCTATCATGACGCTCTGCTCTTCCTGCCGCTCTTTGCTCAAGAATCATGTTGATGTCTTCATTCAGCACTTTCTGCGCATACATGGCATAGGGATCGACTCTGTAGCTGAAGAAAGGATCATAACGGGTATCGCATCGATCATTCAAGCCATACCTAACAATGAGCAAAAATCTGGCTATCTCGAGCAACTAATTTCATTGCTCAACAACGACACGCAAAATTGCCTCCGGCTCAAGACCCAGCCAGAAACTTCAGACGAGCCTGACATGAAAATGTGGCTGGAGATCAGGCTTCGCGTTGATATTGCGACGCAGAAGAACGCACCTACATCCACAGATGAAGCTTCATTGCTAATTGCAGAGAGAATTTTGAGGTTATTGGCAAGCCTTGCCAAGGGTATGCAGAGCTTATCCGAAGGCCCTATCGACCTGGATGGTCCCGAAGACATAGCATCTGCGCCCACAAATACGAATGAGCGACTATTGATGATACAAAACATTGTCATGGCCATCATCACTCAGATTCATCGCGTCTTTGGCAAGAGCGGAGAAGTGACCGAGACCATTTGCAACATCTTCCGCGCTGGCTTTTCGGAAACAGACGAGGGGCCGTTCGTCTTTCCTCCCAGCACCGTCATTGACTTCTTTACCCATAATACTGCCGCTTCCAATCCGAGGATAGGAATCCTTATTAGCACGGCATGTTCCTTTGTGAGCTCCTTGAGTAGTCGACCTAGGTCTCAGATTCTGAGTTCACTTTCAACTCTGTTACCGTGGGTGCTGGAACTTTTGAAGGGCCTATCAGGTAAGAAGAGACATACTGCACGCTTATTTTGTTGTCCTCTGGTGGCTAACTGCTAGTAGACCCCGATAGTGACGCCGAGCTTGCACAAAATGGTATTGATTTCATAAATCGCGTCATGTCACGTTACCCTGAAGCGCTCCTGCAAGTTCAGCCCAGTACAGACCTTGAATTCTTCTTCATGTTCGCATTAAGGGTTCTTGAGGGCAAAGAACCTCTTTCCAAGGGCAGTGCTTGTGATTTCTGGGTATGTTCACTCCTTTGTCTGTATATACTGCGCCAGCTATTTACTTACATGTCACACATAGTCGGCCTTCGTCACCTTCAAAAGCGGAGACGCAGCTGTACAAGCGGGATTTGACAACGCGCTCCAACACCTCGGGCCCCTCCTTGCTGGGTCGCTTGTTCGCAACATTGGTGGCAACGCATCTCGCAGTGAGCTAGATAAATTGAGTGATCCTCTCAAGAAGTTAATATTCCAACATCCGCGATCGAAGGACTGGTTGGAAGCAGCCCTGTTTGATGCTTCGTTCCCCAGTACGCAGGTGACGGATGAGGACAAGTCCATGTTCCTGAAGAAGATTGTCAAGTAAGTACTCGCTGCTTCAAGTCTTTTTGGCCGGATTGACCCTGTAAACTAACCCAGTTGGAACTTGAAGTCTGCGTGGCGCACGTCAGACGAATGCTGTGGTTAGGGAATTTTGGTTGACTTGCAGAGGGTCTAACTTTGCATATGCTTCCTGAAAGAGTTCAAGAAGGCAACTTGGACATTCTGTTTGATCAAACAGAATACTGAGCGAGGGACTCGGGCTGACAGTCAATGTAGACGTGTTGCAAAAGAGGTGATCACCTTTCCCAAGGCAATTGTGATGACAAGGTTTACGGATAGCAAAATTATAACAGAGAGCACACAATAAAAATGCTGTGCAGAGGTCGAAAACGATGTGCTTCTCTGGATCGCCTTGTCTTCGTTGTTAATGGCTCTCTGTACGCAGTGGCGTGAGATCTCTACCAACATATTTTGCGGCCATCCACTTGACTCTGTTGTGTCAAGCACATGAATTCACGTGACACCCTTAAAACCCAACAGCCTTTCTAACCCGCCTCATCGTCTCATTCGCACTCGCTCGTGCTTTCTCCGCGCCCGAAGCCTCTATCTTATCCAACAAAGCGTCACACTCCTGATCCATCAGGCCCTCGTACTTTTCACGCACCCCACGCAGCTCCCCCACGATCGCCTCCTTCGCGCGCTCCTTGAGAGCCTTGATAGGATGATTCACAGAGGTAAAGTCCTCTGCCACTTCGGCAGGCGTCCTACCACTGCTGTCTCCGCTGTTAATTTGTTCGATTGCAGAGATGATCTCAAGGAGATTCGAAATGCCCGGTCGCTTGACCGGATCATACGCAATCCCGGCCTGCGAATCGGTGAGGGCGCGGCGCATTTTGTCTTCGATTTCCGAGTCGGTGTCAGTGATGAGGATGCGTGAGGCCGGGCTGGGGTCCGATTTGGACATCTTGGAGGTTGGCTTTGTGAGGGACATTATACGGCGAGTGGGGGCTTCATCGTTGGGTGTTAGTATTGGCTATTTAAAGCAGTAGGCTGATGAAGCGGTGATGTTGGACGGGCATGGACATACAGAGAAGTGTCTGAGGAGGTACCAAGACGCCAGTTTTGTACGTTGCGTTAAAGTTTGTGGCGCACTCGCGCGCGAATTCTATGTGTTGTCTTTGGTCATCGCCAACAGGAACTTGCGTAGCTCTGTATATATAAAAAAAAAGATTGAAAAAGATTAGGGCGTCAGCGTAATATTCTCACACAAAGAAGTGACTACTTGTCGCCGCGGACGCACCGATGGACCATGATATCCGCTGCCTGCAGCACAGGGTAGGAAAAGAGACCCAGCTTAAGCGCGTTCTTGGCCTGGTCGTCCAATGCGTTGGTATCCTCGGATAAGGACAGCTTGCTCTGTGGGAGGCATCTGGAGTTAGCATGGAAGATAATGCGATACAGAGAAGACGACAAGGGATCAGGAACAGACATACCTTCCACTGCGTCATCCGCGAGAGATATCCCATTGAGGCCGTACAGCTCAGAATCCACATGAGCTCCGTATGTGCTGGAACCTGGAAGCATGATATGCATCACATCAGTCAACCATGGGCAAAACGAGCTCATGCACACCGCAATCATCCAATAACAACGCCTGCTCTGGCCTCCGAATCGTTGATGCCACGCTTCATCCATCCATCCCAGCAGTCATAACATCATTTCACCGAATAGACAGACTCCGCACACCGTTGCTACACCCACCCACACCGCTCACTACTCACCGAGCTCTGGTAAAAGATGGTGCTCCGAAAGGGGTCCAGTCCAACCGCCAGCAGCGCGGCAAGCATTTGTCTCCGCTGCTTGCGCAGATCCTTGGCCTTCTGCGGCACCGTGATGGCGTGGAGGTCGACGATCGAGTAGAGCAGCTTGGTCTCTGGCTCCGCGCCGTCTTGCAGCGCTACCCATTGCTTGAGCGCGCCGAGGTAGTTGCCCAAGTGTGGCACGCCTGTGGGCTGAATGCCAGAGAAAATGACTTGTTGCTTGGTGGTGGCGGCCGGGGCATCGGTGCCGGTGCCGGTGCCGGTGCTGGTGCCGGTTGAGGAGGCATCACGGTGGTGGCTTGTAGGTTGGACACGCGGGATGATGCGGCTGGGAGATGATGCGCAGACCCGTTGCTGCTGTAGTAGGAGCTGCGAGCTGCGCTCAAGGATTCCGGGCAATGCTTTGGGTCGAAATGGCATTTTCGGTCCGTTAGGGCATTAATTGGGCGGTTTGAACGGCTTCCAGAGGTATGATGTTGCTGTGGGATGGAACTGCAATTTTTGAGGCACGGCGGGCGGCGGATGCACGGTACTTCTGCGTAAACACCACGGATACATACCGCATCCACGGAAAAGAAGTGGCAACGCTTCACTTGGAACACCTTTTTCGTTCACATTTCCGAACAAGTGACTTTTCCATGATAAAGTACTGGATCAGTATCTCACATCTATTATATATCTTTTACACATCGCGCGCACGCTCCAGCACGGTTGCACTTGAGATCTTGATACATCTGGCCATATCCTATGGAAATTTACACGTCTAACATCTAGGAGGCTTGATATGTCCAATCAATCACCTCAGCTTCACCTCATTGTACGAGTACTGCGCCCCAACAAGTCTGTACTTCTCGCTCTGAAGCAGCTCGTCCACCTTTTCCACCGTTGCAAAGTCCTTGTTCTGCGACAGGAAGCGGGCCTTCTCATCAATGAGTGGCTGAGCCGCCTCCATAGCAGCACCCAGTTCCTTGGCCACGTCTAAAACAGGGAAGAAAACGAGATTAGTCAAGACGCTCATAACAGTCTCAAGGATTGTGCATTGTATCTTACCAATGTTGCTAAACTCCCAGATGTTAGCCTTCATACCCACTGCTGCCTGCTGGTGCTTTTGCAGGAAAGCAAGCCAAATCTGCACCGTCTCTGGGTTTCCGTCCTTGATCTGGATGAGTCTTCGCCGCGTGATACGCTCAAAGTTCTCTTGCGACTTCTTGTGAATGAAGTTGGACTTGGGCACAGTCCAGCGTTCGGTGATTTTGGGCAAGGGCACAGGGCCATACGCCGGCAGGCCGAGGTAGTACGCCGCACGCAGCGCAAAGTCGGCAAAGAACTCGAGGGGCCGGACGCTGTAGGACCGGAGCTGAAGATCGCACGAGGGGATACCGTATTCTGCCACCCTACGCAAAGGCTGCAGGTAGTAGGCCTGCACGTTGCGCGGCATACGCGACAGTCCGTCTTCCTCCGCATGTCGCTCGGCCTGTCTTTGGGCCAATTCCTCAGCGGTCAACTTGCGCGCTACGGGCGTCGGTCTTGGTTTCGATGCTGACTCGTCCGGCACTGTCTTGCTTTGGGCTGCCTCACTTTCGCTCTTGTATACTCCCTCGTCCGCCAGAGCTTCAGAAGCGAGATCCTCAAGAAGAGAGTCTATATCAAGCTCAACCTCGGAAGTCGCGACTTCGGAGTCAACTGGTTCTGGAGCAGCCTCAACGGCCTCAGGAGCATAAGTGGTTTCCTCTGGCTGAGACGGTTCTACAGGCTCAGAAACGAGTGTAGCTGCCTCCTCAGCCGGAGCTTGTTGCTCACGCTGCTTGGCAGCTTCGGTTGTTGGTGCCGTCTCCTCGAGAATAGTGGTTTCCTCAACGATAGGGCTCTCGGTGACGACGGTATCCGAAACTGCGGGCTCGGCTGCAACGCTCTCTGGCTGCTTGGGTGCTTCAGCAGCCGGGGCAGCTGGCGTTGGAGACGCATTGTCTGCGGCGGGAGCGCCGGCCTGGAGTTGTTGAAAGTGAGCCATAAGCGCAGCAATTTGCTCGGGCGTTGCATTGGCAAAGGCCTCAAGTCCAGGAATTGTCGGTGCCGCTGGAGCAACGGGAGCCTCGGTCTTTGGTGCAGCACTTTCCTCGAATACAGGCTCCTCAATGAGAACTGGCTCCGAAGCCGTAGGCTTAGTACTGGCCTCCGATTGATCGGTTGCCGGCTGAGTGACAGCCTCCTCGGATGCAGGAATCTTCTCGGTAATCTTTGACAAAGACTCGGCCACGACTGGTGTCTCATCCACAGGAACCTCGCCCGCTTGGTTCTCTTGCACGGATTCGGGAGCAGGTGCAACCTGTTCATCGGCTTCAATCTCAAGCTGACGGCTCACAGCCTCGGCAATACCAGTTTGTATCTCCTCATCCGCGGCCTTAAGCCGCTGAAAGGCGGACTTTACAAACAATCCGTCCAATTTGGGAATTGCCAATTCGGCGACCACATCTTGCTCCTCTGGTTGCGGTACAAACACGTTTTCAGCGCCTGTTGACGTCTCGCCAGTGGCCTCGGCTTGGATAGTTTGGACTTCTTCGGCGGGGCTCACGTCTGCTGCGGTTTCGCTGTTCGTGGCCTGTCCGCTTGCTCGGTCTGGCGTAGGTGCGTCAGACTTGGGTGTCTGGTCTGAGCTATTGTGATACTAGTCAGCAACGGATATACTCCTTTCCTCTAGCGAGGGTCGAGGACTGGGCGAACTTTGAGGAGTTGTAACGGAGCTGGCCGCGGTAATTGTTGGAGGCGCGGACGTAGTAGGGCGTTCGGACGGGGCGAGAGGATATGGTTTGCTGTAAAGAGTTCGGGGTCAGTCCTTGATTCACTGTGGTCTAGAGAGACTCATATAACATACCAGCCGCCTCTGCAGAATGGCCCTCAACGGCCTTAATACCGGTGGCGCATTCATCTCTGCATGATCCCCTTGCAGTTGGACTTACGAAATGGCGAAAGACGACTTTGGAGCTCGGATAAATCTTGACCACTCGGGCTTATCGATAAGGCGGCCAGATTAGCGCAACACGGAACTGCAGTACTATGGCCAAGGGGGCCTACCTACTATGACAGACTTGGGCAACATCGTTAAGCAGCAAAGGCGTATACATTCACGGCGAAATATTCTTGATACGTTTCATTTGCATCGGGACTGTATTCTTTTTGAAGACTTCTCTTCATTATGAAGTAATGCTTCGCTGTGTACCGCTACTACTCCACTAGCCCAGGTTTTTACTGGGTACACGCTGGGCGCGTCCATGCCTCTTTCAACGCGGCGTGCGCGGAATGCTATGGCCGTTCTGGTTGCTGTTTTCAAGCGTACAGAGGCAGCTATTCTGAGGCGCCAGCATGGCAGCGCTTCTTCTAAGAGAAGCCAGGAGCAAAATGCTGGCTGCTTAGACCGAAGTCCTCATAAACGTCCCTCACCAGTGCTATACTCTGAGGTTTTGCGAATGCGCATGTTCTCCCCGAGGGCGCGTGCAGTGGGTGTGTATGAGCAGGATTGAGACGGGAGGCGAGGCTCTCGACGTGATGGTGCCTTCTGCAATGAGGCGTTGTTGATGGTGCTGACGGTCTCAAGTTTATCAAGCTGAGATGACGGCCAACCGCTTCAACCACGCTTCCGCCGTGCCATGAGCTTCTTGTAGTGTCCCTTCTTGCCACTGGTCTTCTTCTCCTGGATCTTTGCATATCTGGTCTTGAACTTGTTGTTCGCCTCAGGGGACGCCAACACCTCCTCCACCAGAGTCTGCTTCCTGTCCTTGCGATTGACACGGGCGCTGTAGTATTCAGTTGGGCCTTCAATCAAAGTACCCATCTGGGAGTATGCCGGAAAGGGATCCTTGCGACTGTCCTTTTTGAAATGCTTCTTGGCATCGAGGATGCCTCTCATGCGCAAGAGCTGGAACTCTCTTTTAACCTTGGGGTCTTCGATCTTGGTTCGTGGCATGTTGTTCCAGTTGGCCCCCGCATTATCTGGTACTGCCTGTACCTTGGTTAGCGACAAAGTCGACACTACGATGGTAATACTTTGAAGTACAAGGATACATGTCCGGTCAGAGTAACTATGAACAAATAGAAATCATTTGTGTGCAGGATTCGCCCCCATAACGGGGGCTCATCGCTGCGTCATTTGTATTTGGGATAAAATTTCATCATGGAGGTGGTACAGAAAGAAATGAGCATGGAGTCGGCATACCTTCTTCTCTTTAGTGCGCAGCTGTGGCACACGAAGCGAGAGCTCCTCCGTTGCCTTCACAGCAGAGCTACTCTGGCCTGTTGGGCCGGAGCCTGACTGTTGCGCCGAGGGAACTTTGGCGATTGGCGCAACAAGAACCTGCTGCTTGGTGTCGGCCAACGCAGTTTTCGTAGGAGCGCTTTGAGCGAGCGAGTGCTCGGCAGCGCTCAAGAGCTGCTCGATCTGATCATCAGTAAGATGAGGAACCGCTTCAGCCATGGTTGATGGCTGTCGTGGTGACGCAGGACAAAAGTCTGTCGTGGGCAAAGTTCAAAAGGAGAAAAAATTGGTGAAAGAGCAGTTCGCGGCCAGAAACTTTTCTACTGCTTTTTTTTTTCTGGGGCAGCATTTTGGGTGGGGCTACCGTGGTTACACAGCGCACAACGGGATCCGTGCCAAGCTATCCGCCCATTTTTCTCCAGTGCCTGAGTGCAAAAGATGCTTCCACGCTAGCCGACCTGCTATCGATACCTCCAAGCATGGCTGGCTCGCCGTCAAGGCACTTGCCCTTGCCAGCGTCGTCGCAACTGCGTAGGACAAGCGGAACTTGCTCCAGGGTCCGATCTTCGGGTTGCCCACATCACCAGCCTTGAAAGTGCTTTTCGGAAGATTATGAGCTGGCAATAAGTCCAGCCTTGGGCAACACACCCAATATGCATGGGATCATGGAATGCGACCATGCGTCGAGTAGCCCACCTTCGAAATAAGGCAGCTGCGCCGTCAGCGTGCAGGCGTTCGATCTGTCTGTAGCAGACGAGAATTGGGTTGGAGGTGTCGAGAAGGTGCCTCTACACAAAGTTGATGCCCAACCTATGATATCGATCTTGTACATTCTGTGCTCGCTGTCATTTTGAGACTTGCTTTTGTATTCAGTATCATGTTCCTAGCAACTGCGTTCCGTCACCCTTCCAGCCCAACGGCGGCCAGATGAGAGATCCCGGGTTGAAGCATATAAAACCAACCATAGGTCTGTTGGCCTTCGTTACGTGGGTACAAGTTTTCGACCAGCCTTTTACTCTTTTTTTAATCCAAAAACAAAAAGACTCTTCTACTCGTCACTCGTGGCAGCTCTGCTGGTGCTGCAAGCGAAGTAGGTATTACCCTGTTTGCTTACCTGCCAAAGTCACTTAGTGCCGGCTCCGAGTCCTGCCTTCCCTTTCAACATTACCAAGGTTGCTGCCCCGTTCTCAGCCAAGCCGCGGAGCTCTTGCCTTTCCTTACCCACTCGCTGGCCTTGACTTGACAGCTGACTGGCCCACTTGCTGGTCGACCAACAGGTGCGTTGCGCCTCCGTCCTCTCAGATTCCAACAAGGCTGTTCAGATCCACCTCCATCATTCGCCCAAAACTGCTTCAACTCAAATCCATGCCAGCCAATCACCGCGGCACAATTCATCCAATCCATCGCCGCCATTGAGTAAGGTAAGTCACGGTCCCGACTGCGTACCCTACGCGCGCTCGGGCGCGCGCATCTCTACACAGACCGATGCGACAACAGCACCATTACCTTGCCACTCAAGCTCCCGCATGCGCAGCACCGTCGAGTAAACAAACCAAGCAGAGCCCCACAGAAACCCACCAGGATGCGCGCGCATTCACTTGGCAGACTGGGCAGCGTACCCAGTTCTCGGCGTGTACCAGGCTGACGAGCATTTGTCGCAACACAGGACTCGAAAGCCGAGCCTCGTCGAACCCTAGCCGGTCTTTGTGCGATCCCACTTGCCGTCGCGACCCTGAACGACACACGGTACGCGCAGCGCGAATAGTTTGATGAGCTTGGATCGGACGCTGTTCTCTAGGATTCATTACCGTTACACTTAGCTCAGCATGGATCAGAACCAGCAGCAGGCGCAACAGCAGCAAAGCCAGCCCGTCTATGACACCAGTCACGGAGGCCACTATGGTGAGCGACATGCGAGAACTGGTCCCCATTTCTGCGACCGCCGAGATACTGATTGTGCAACGTACATACAATAGGTGCTAGTGCCGCGGTAAGTCTGTTGAGGCTCGATCTGCTCGTCTAGGGAACCGCAGCAGAGATCCGTCACCACTGACATTAGACTTGTGGATTTGTAGCTTTCAGCACAAGGCTATGCGCCGGCGGAATTATACACCGGGCCGTGGGCCAACGTCCACCAAGGGCTGAATGGACAATACAAGGACATCCTGACGACGTACTGGCAACAAACAATCAATCACCTGGAAAGCGACACACATGATTACAAGCTGCACCAACTGCCTCTAGCCCGCATAAAGAAGGTGATGAAGGCTGATCCAGAGGTCAAGATGATTTCAGCCGAGGCGCCCATACTTTTTGCCAAGGGCTGCGATATCTTCATTACCGAGCTTACCATGCGCGCTTGGATCCACGCCGAAGAGAACAAGCGCCGCACACTTCAACGCAGTGACATTGCTTCGGCGCTAGCCAAATCGGACATGTTCGACTTCCTCATCGACATTGTTCCTCGGGAGGAGGCTTCGACTCATTCAAAGCGTCAGGCTGGCACTTCTTCCGGCAGTGCACAGCAAGGCGTGCCTCAGAGTGTTCCCGGACAGCACGTCCAAGCCCCAGGCCACCAACATCCAATGGCTGCAGATTATGGAATGCCGGGCCATCCGTTGGGTACTGAGGCTGAATACCGCCAGCCTGCAATGTACGTAGGTCAAGCTGCTCCTCCTCAGGCTGCCTACGGTCAAGCACAGGCGCCCATGTATAACGAAATGTCGGGCATATATGACTACGGCACTATGCAGCCGCAACAAGTAAGTTTGTCATCTTGAGATGCGTCCGCTTTAGTATTGTTCGTTCGCCTAACCCATTTCTTTTCACTGCATGCACCACAAATGCCACCACCCGAGGAGTATAATTCTTGATGGGGCTATTTTGGGAATCGCAATCCGTCACCAAGCCAGCGACAACACTGAATCAAGACACCCCAAATTTTCCATCGGGGGACTTTGAGGAAAGCTTGACACGGTTTTTTTGACCCATGTCTTGGAAGACAAGCGTACATTAGAACGACAAAGAAGACCGTGCTACACGCAGCTCTTCATATGAGATACGTATGATGTGGCACATAGGAAGAGCGCATGGGTAGCGGATGTCTGGCATATTATGATACAGGGACAAAGAGGCATGAAAAGCCTCAAGGTATTACTTTGCGTAGCAATAGAGTTGCTGTTGGAGTACGGCACGAAACCGGAATTTTCGTACGTTTTCTTTGCCGTTGATGATGTAAATTGAAATATGCAGACGAAACAATGCACAAAGTGATTCGCTCAATGGATGCCAACTACATAAGTAGTCTTGCAGAGTCTGCGACAGCAGTGAAACATTTGCAACAACAATCATGGCATATCTCCTTCCAAGCCTTGAAACCCAGCCTGATACCCGCCCCAGCCGCTCAATCACCTCATCTCAACCCAAACCTACTCGAAAAGTTCGCCATGGTCGCCGCCGCGCGACTCGGCGCCTCAACTGTGTGCGTCAACTTCTCAAGCAATATTGGCCCATTCATGGCATTCACCCTGCTGTAAAACTTGTTCCTCAGCGCCATATCATAGTACTCATCGTGATTCTCAATCTGCAGCAGCGCAACCGTCTGCTCGAGCTCCTCGAGCGTGTTCTGCAACATTGCTGCATTTTCAAGCCCCGATACAAACTCGGCAAGAAACTTCACGTCCTTTGCTATAGCCGCCACGCCATTCGGGTTGATCTGTTTGACTTCTGGCAACAAGGGTAAAGCAAGGATGCGCTCGGCGGCGTGCGAAAGCGCGTCAAAGTAGATGAGCTCTTTGATTTCACGAGGCAAGCTCAGGAGAACCGAGTTCATAATGTTGGAAAGGTAGGTTGTCAGGGTCTGCATGTAGCTTGACGGCTCGGTAATGGCTGTCGTGCTCATCCAGTCGTATTCGGCCGTGTCAATGAGGTCATCGATCTTGGAGTTGACGAGCTCAAAGATGCGCTTTTCGGCCGTTTTCTTGTTGCTTCGGAATTGTTCGGTTGCGGAAAGCGTGACGGGTCCGCCGGCTGAGGTAGAGGAGCGGGCACGGATCAGAAGTTGCTCGAGTTCTTGGCAGGCGATTTCAAAGTGCTCCAAGTTGATCAGAATTTGCACTATTTGATTGAGATACTGCGAGCTAAGGCGCTCCACGAGAGATTGACAGACTTTGCTCGTCAGTAATTCGTCAAGGGACTGTAAAAAACAAAGAGTTAGTCGGCTTTGCACCACCAAATGTGAATGAGAGAATTAAGGCTTGCCTTTCGTAGGGTATCATCTATAATATTAGGGTGTTGGAAGTGATCATCCGCAAAGAAGTAGAATTGGTTGAGGAAGTTTCGAATATCGATGCAGCACAGTGGGTACATCTGGGAGAAGGGCAAGACGCAGGGGAACGTCAATTCCTCCATAGGTTTGTCATGCGTGAACCAGCTCACGTTGACCACCTTTTCATACTCTTCGGGGCTGTTGATGGCCATGGGGCGGTAGTCGTCGGTTGAGACAATCTCCTGGAAGTCGTCGCTGAATCGTCGCTTGAGGAGGTCTGCGTATGTATCAAATAATGTGAGGAGGAAGTCATCTAGCATCGTCACAGAGTATCCCCAGCCTTCCATAGTCTGAATAAACAAGGCGAATACGGATTTAATCTTCAGCAAGACCTCAGCGTTGGTAATGCCGCCCAAAGAGCGCGACGTAAGCGCGATGGCAGATGTGCACACGGAATCCCATAACTCATCCACCTCGACACTGGATCGCAATTGCGGCACACGCTGTAGGGTAGCTTTCTCAATGATGGCAAAACCAGCAATGCCCTCTAATAAGCTGTTTAATGATGGCTCTTCCTCGCCCTCCAGATGGATGGATGGCGGGATTAAGAGGTCTTTCTGCTGCCGTCTTGTTGCTGAGTAGTCAGCTCGTAGCTTATCGCTTTGACCGAGAGCTTGATGGATGTGCAAGCATTCATACAGCGGCCTGAACTCGACCTCGACCTCTTCATTTGCCAGTACGTCGAACTCTTCGTCTTCCTCGAAAACGAGCTCGATTGCCGAGTTGAGTTTGAAGCCATGGAGAGTGTCGTCCGCCTCGGTTCGCTGCTTATGTCTCGTTCTCCTCATCTCGGTGTGGTAAAAGGCGACCTCCCCCAGGAACTGAGACGTTTCTCGAATCAGATATAGCCAAGTGTTCAAGTCCAACATCACGGCATCAGCGATAGCCTTCTGAGAAGCCGGTATTGACTTCTGGATCAGGTCTGCCAGCTGCTGCTGCGTGGCATATTTGTTTTGTATTATTGGCACTAAGTGCTCGTTCTGCAAGTCCTCCAACGATTTCAGCGCCGCGTAGTATTGCTTTTTGCGAATTAGGTCGTGCGCCTGGTTCACGGCATGTAATATCTTGAGCGACTCTTTCAGCGCATCAGACGCATCAGATACATTTTGTCGGATCGCCCGCTTGTCAACCAGCTTCTGCTTCTGTTCTGCTAGCTCTTGGGTACTGGACTGAATCGATTGGTTCAGCTCGAGGATCTCGCCCGTCAGGGACACGGTGCCTTCGCGGACTTGCTGCAACTGGTTTACAGATTGCAAGAACTCTTCGTGCTTTGTCAACCCGATGTTTTCGATCTCAGCTTCGCGTTCTTCGGCGTAATTTGTCAGGCTTTGTACAAGGGAGTTCGTGCGATTGCTCAGGCTTGCATCCTTAAGGATAGGTATCAACTGGTCGAGAAAGTCGGAGTCGCTGGAGGCAAGGATGACCTGTGGACGGCTTTAGCATTAGAAACCAGCTAGGTGCAAGGGATTCGAGCTACTGACCTGGCTAACGGCAGAGCCGTAGTCATCGTAGACTTGCGACTTGCGAGAAGGCATCGTACTTCCGCCAGCTGGAAGCAATCCGCCCGTCGGGTGGTCCGGTGGTATGCCTCAGCGTCAGGCAAAGGGAGCGAGGGGGGCCACCATGGGCCTAGAAGGAATAGGCCAGAAAGGTAGAGGATGAACCTTGGAAATGGCGGTGACAGTAAAGTACGAGCTGATCGTGGGATTCCGTGGGGAACTGTTCACTGCTAGGGAAGGCGATGGTGGCAGCAAATCTTCTCTTGGGCAAGATAGTGTATAATGTCGCTTGATGGCTCTATGTCCGCTGCAAGAACACCTCGAGACCATTGCGACACGCCTGCATGACGCCGAGCGGCCGCGGTACCTGCGGCAGAGCCCCTGATCCATGCTGACAGGCCGCGCTTAGATATACTGGAGACTCCGGTTCAAGCCAGCCGCTGCCAGCTGGGGCCAGATGCAGTCAACGACATGTCAACTGATTCGCCAGGCCTCCTTGGTCAGATCGACTTTCTATTGGCATTGGATTTCAGGACGTCCGCTTAGATGCTGTCGTACGTTGGCAGTATTGGCTGCAGTTTCTTGATACTGTGCAAATCATTCTTTGACCTGTTCTCGAGCTGTGGCCAGTGGAATAGAAGGTCAGGTCCACCATTGCTGCTCTTGTTGACCATGCAATTAGTGCTCCTACCTGATATGATAACAAAGTCAATAACGGCACCAGCCTTATTATGGAGGATATCCGGGATTATATGACCAACTATCTGGGAATATGGATGGCTTATGTTCACCTGTATGCATCTGAACTTCAGAGATCTTTGAATCCAGAGAGAGAGAGACAATCCTGTCCTTCGAATGCACTCAGAAAGCATCAAAAGTCTATATACCAGTTACCGTCTGGGTGAACGAGTGTCTGGTTCATGCAGGATCGCCGGGTTGTGGATGCTTGCATCAGCGAAGTTGAATGCTCATTTATGCTCAGTTATAATAAGGGTAAGATGATTGCATGAATTGCATCTATGCTCTCCAGATAATGCCCGGACCTTGCTACAAAGATGATGATAACCAGGTTTAGAGGTAACAGTGTTGGTCTAGCATATCACAATATTCTGTGCATGGGGCACAGGGTAGCAGAGCTACATCAAGCTGTTGCTTCCACATATAATGTGATGTGGTAGCCACTCCATGGGATATCTGGGTAGACATGGTAGACCACCCACGCAATAGCCACAATACTGATGTACACACCTGTCAAGGTACTTGGGTACCTTGATTTGTGGCTATCTGATTCCATTCACTGGCATTTCTTGACGCAGAACTCTTCCAAGGCAAGATCCTCGTAGCTTGGGTGCAGAGAATGCTCTTTCCCCGATGCCTGGTGTGATGTGCCTTCCCCATCACCCAACTGCCCAAGCCCTCCAACCTTGCCCCAGCTTCCTTCCTTCCTTCCCATTCTGACTGCCCACAAACCTCGTCGAGAGTCCCCATTCACTGGCAACCTCAATCCCTCCCCGCCTCGTTGCATCCCGCCAGACTTTCTCTCTCCTTCTTTACTCCTCGAACGCTTCCCTTCTTGCACAATCGTCTACCCTTTCTCCTCTTCTACACTACCAACCCACTTTCTGTCCTTGACCTCTTTTTTCGGTATCCTTTGGGCCCATCTTTTCTCATTGATCCAATCTGGATATTTATCTCTAGGGTCATCGCCAGCTCTTCAATCATTCAAATCCCCTCCGTTCCATCCAAACACTCAAACACACGACCCGTTTTTGTTGGAGTTGCTTCAACAATGGCGCAGCCTGGAGATGCAACTTTCCACCCTTCCTCTCCCACCAGTGAGGGTGGTGCTGATTCCTTCAAGTATGAGGATACCCCAGACACCCGTCTGTCTTCCTACTCTCCTCACGGAAACTCGGCCAAGACCTCGCGCCTTCTGAATGCTCTCGCCTTGAGCACCGAAGACGCCGAGGCTCAGCCGATCAAGTTCCAGGTTCTGCACAATGACAACTTCAACGGCCTTTCCCGCATGGTATCCATTGACTCTCTTGCATCCATCGTCCACGACAAGGATCCGTTCATCACGTCTAGCCTTGAAAACTCTCAGGGCGAGACTAAGCTATCCGCGACAGCCTCGGCTTTCCGGCCTGTTTCGGTGACGCCCATTGTTGCTAGCGGGGCCACTGGCTCTATGGACACTCCCAAGGCTACGGATCGTAACTTGGTTCCAAGTGCCACATTTCTCTGCAGCCCTCTGACTGGTGCTCGTGTCTATAACCATGTTCCCTTGTCTGCTATTCTCAGCAAAGACATGCAATTGTCTCGATCACTGTCCATCACCTCGCCCGTCGAGGTTCTCACTGCTGACGCCATCAATGGTTATCTCCAAGTTCGTCTCTACGCATATACTGATACATACGTTTGACTAACTGTTCTTGCAGAAGTTTGAAGTCGTTGACGGCGCTTTGGAACGTTATCCAGATGTCTTCCCCTGCGGAGAAGTCATTTACCTGCGTTTCACCAATATCCGGGACTCTTCCAAGATCCTCAAAGACGATACTGTCAAGCCACTGCACTGGAAGATCAAGGGAGTCAACGCTCAGGAGATCAACAAGGTTTGTTGTGCACCGGTTCCATGAGTGATAACAAGCTGACCTTCCGTAATAGAGAACTGGCATCGCTATTCTGGCAGACGAGAATGAGGGCCTTCACAACCTTTCAACCTACCCTATGGTAGAGATCACGGACGATCAGTTGAAGGAGAAGATCAAGGAGCACTTCAAGCATTGGAACATCTTCGCTCTTGTCAAGCAGTCCACTACACAGCCTGGAATTATGAAATGGATCATCGAAATGTCGGACTTCAACGCCACCTACGGATGTGCCACACAGCTCTACGCACGTGGATGGATGCCCGTAAGTGACTCAGTGCAGCGCCCAAGAATTATTCTCCATTGTGGCTAACAAATACTAGGTCGACAACTCGTTCTTGATGCTTTTGTCCCCGCTATCTCCAGGTAGCCAGCCCCTGCCCTACTTCAGCGTCAACGACTACAGTGCTCTCAAGGTCCCTCCCACCATAGTTTCCGACTTGGCGGCTCAGCTCAACCAGATGTCGTTTCACAGTCCTCAGTCTTCCGTGGGGCCAGTTGAGCAGACCACTGTCCCAGCGGTTACCATGAACAACATGCCTCAATACACTCCTTGGCCTGCTCAGTGGTACTTCAGCGCTCAAACACCGCAGATTATTCAGCCGAGCTATCCAGGATTCTTGAGCCGTGGTCCTACCCCTACTGCTTCGTCTTTGGACGTCCAGGTCATGGAACGGATGAGCCCAAAGTTTGCTGGAACTGGTTCCATGCTCTCACCACCCATGTCGGCGTCCATGTCTGTTCAATCGGGCTTTCAGCGTTCAGACTCTCGTCGACGCAATGCTACCCGTGTGACCCGTTCCTCCTTCAGCCCCCCAGGTCCTCATCATAACCACGTGGATATCAACAAGATCCGCGAAGGAACTGATGTGCGCACTACTATCATGCTGCGCAACATCCCCAACAAAGTTGACCAGGCCATGCTCAAGAACATTGTCGACGAGTCAAGCTGGGGTAAGTATGACTTCATGTATCTGCGCATCGACTTTGCCAACGATTGCAACGTTGGATATGCCTTCATCAACTTTGTTGATCCACTAGATATCATTGATTTTGTCAATGCACGCGGCAACCAGCGCTGGAACTGCTTCAAGAGCGATAAAGTGGCAGAGATCTCCTATGCCACCATCCAGGGCAAGGACTGCCTCGTTCAGAAGTTCCGCAACAGCTCTGTCATGCTCGAGGCAGCCCACTACCGACCTAAGCTCTACTACACCTCCAATGGCCCTACTCCTCAGATGGCCGGTCAGGAGGAACCATTTCCGGAGCCTGATAACCAGTCCAAGATGAAGCGAAGCTGTGAGAATGCTGAACACGTTGGCGAGTACTCGGTCTTCAATAGCATTAGCGCAAAAACCTGCTAACCATGTACTCAGGTCTCTTCACTCCCAATGCGGGCCAGCACTTTCGTGATGAGCAGCGCCGCCGTCGATCGCAGTACGACAGAGGCACTCGACTTGCGGCTCTCGAAGAGTGCGGCGATTATGGCATGTACCGCCACTCCGAGTCTATTCACTAGATGACGGTATGTTGGAACGAGACCGGTTTCGTCACCACTCGACTTGAGATTATGCTGGTATGAAGCGTGATCATTGGCGCACCATACTTCAGGCAGGCAGATTTGCCTCTGTTTACGGGAGATTTTGTTCAGCACTCGTTGCTATCTCTCAGGTCTTTGACTGCAAATGTCAAGGAGAATTTGCATTTTCCTCTTTCTTCTTTTTTTCTGTTTTTCATTTTTTTCATTTTACACAAAGTTGCAGCAGATTATTGAAGATCTCCATGTAGAAGGAACGTTCGGTCCAGGGACGGATTTTGTGGTGAGAAAATGAGGGGGTTGTCTTTTGACTCAACTTTTGACTTTCAAATAGTTGCCCGATGCCCTCGGATTAATAGACAGCAAACAGGGGGGGGCAGGTGGGAAGGTGACTATCCTTGGAGGTAGAGGTTGACTGATTGTAATTCTCGCTTGTCTCAGCTTTAGACCAGACACATCTGCAAGAGAATTTTAGATGCTACTCCTTGCAATTATCTTGAGTCCCAATTGGATGGCCATCTATTGACCAAACTGGAACGCCTCGCAAATTATTTGGGATTGGTGTTTCGGACGCAGCTGCCGATTCGTCAACAAAGCGCAGTCATTGATCGTTGTTCAGTGTCTTCATATGTGTGAATCAGTGAGCAAATCTAGGGCCGCACGTCCACGAGACACATTGCGCCTACACAGAGACAACGTAAAATTCAGCTGCAATACGAAATTGCATTTGCGCTTGAAGTTCTAGCATTTGAAGAAAATATGGTATCATTGACGCTACGTTAAAAATGATTAGAAAATCTGATGGTAAAGTACGTCATATAACACAGTACACTATGGTACAACTCAACTCTGTACCAAACCGATAAACCCATCGGCATTGTGGCTGCCTGCCTGGCGCCACCTGACCACCTGTCTCTCTTCATATCGAATGTTCAGGTAATGCAGGAAGAGGCTTCCGCGAGGACCCGTTCATCCACTCTGGCATTGACGCTGCTCGTAAGAGTGGTGGAGCAGGGAGGTCGTCCCGTATGTCTTGAGGAGGAGAAGGGGTAGAAGGAGACGTAGATATTTGATGATGGTGATGGTGATGATTGTTCGCGGCAACAAGAGTCGGGGTCTGTGGCTGCTGCGGATCGATTGCTGTCACTCTTTCGCCTCCTTCAGCGCTATAATTCGACACGAAACCTTTGTGCTCGTTCCGGGAAAAGTACGACTCTTCTTGTAGGGGAGACATAGGACAAGGTGACTGTGATCGCGGCGGCGATGGACCAAAAGTGGTGAGGCCATCTTGAGACATCTGATCAGACTCTGTCAAAGTCTCAACACTGCGATTCGAGGGGGCATTGAAAGGGTCCTCTTCATCGTACGCAAGTACTGTGTCTGGTGTCCTCAAGCCGCTGTGTTGCCCGTTTAACGAGCGTGGTTTGTAACTACCATTACCGTGATTCTCACTGCTCCGCACTGCTCGACCCGTACGTGTCGAAGATGGAGGGGTAACTGAGCCAGCGGAACTTAAACTACTGTCAAAGACCACCGAAGTTGGTGTTAGCGGCAGCATCTTATCGGCATATGGGGTGGCGATATGTGACGGAGCAGGCGGGTCACGGGATCCTGCATCGGCAACAGCAGGCCCGGAGACGGAGCGGCGGCCGTTGAGCATAAGAGATGGTGTCGTTCTCAGGCCAGCCCTGCGGCCATGTGTTGGAGTGTTTTGTGGGCTCACGGCCTTAGGCGAACCTGGAGGCCAGCGCGGGGAGCCGAGGTAGTTGTGAAAGAATTGAGAGGTGGCTGACATCTGCTGCCACTGTTCACCGAGGCTGCTGGCACCCAGCACGCCCCGACTGAATAGCACCAGGACGAGGCAGCACAATAAGAGAACGGACTGGAGGATGGCCATGCGCTTCTGAAAGACGACTTCGTCTGCGAGGAGGTTGAGACGAGAGGAGAGGGCAATGATCTCGCGGTCATTCTGCTCTCGTTGCGTCTCGAGAGCAAGGACAGTGGACTGCCAGATTTGGTCATACTGCTGCTGAACGGAGCGCAGCTCGGAGAGAACGGTATTGTTGAGGTTGTCAAGGAAGGTGTCGACGCGGGCAATCTGGCGGCGCTCCATTTTGCGAAAGGCTTCCTGCAGGAATTTGGACTGGTCTTCGATGTATTGGAGAGATAGCGTAGTATTGGTTTCTAGGAACTGAAGGCGCTTGGAGACGGATTTGAAGAACGATTCTTGAACGGTTGGCGTAGCATAAGCCGCAGAAGCGGTTGAAGCAATCTTGTCTTGGCCAGTGTTATTTGGAGCTTTGGGTGGAATCTTGGACGTTGAATTGCTAGATTTTGACCCTTGGGATACTTTGGGCGGCACCACAGATGGCTTGATGGCTGCTTGGGCAGATTGCACTTTGTCCACAGCGGCACCGGAACTGGCTGCTGGGGTTTCGGAACTTGAGAGAGTCGAAGCCTCTGTGGGTGAGCCTGCTGAATTAGAGGAAGCACTTGTGCTTGAGCTTTGGGCTGCAACGCCTGGAGAAGACGTCGCAGTGCTCTTTCCTGCTGCCGTGTTGTCTTGAAGGGTTCCAAGCGTGGAATTTTCCTTCTCCGACTGTGCTGTAGGAGATGCTTCAATGTGGCTTGTGGGAGTGGGCGGGTTAATTCCGCATGTCTGAAGCTGCTCCTCACTGAAAAAGGGAGAAAACCAGGGTGATTGTTCGACTCTACCAATGCCTCCATCAGGTACGGGCTCCATATCTTGCTCTGTCGCATTGATTTTTGCTGGCTCTGAGCTTTCCGTTGCTTGCACCATCTGTTCGTCCATGGCTACCTCGGAGCCCTCAATCAGGTCTGTCTGCTCATCATCTTCTGAACCGGCTTCTGCTTCCTTCCACGAGTCCAGCATTCGTGTGCCGTGCACTCGCAAGAGGGACACGGGGCAGTAGTATTCATTACCGTAATGGGACAAGAACTCGATTCGAATGTACTTGGCCCAGATTTGAGGGTTCTCAATGAGAAAGGCCTGTATGTCCCTGGAGTTTCGTGCCTGGAAAGTGCCAATCTCCTTCCATTTTTCCAGTTTAACCGGATATTTGTCGCTTACACTGACCCGGAAATTACGCATCATGCTGGAGAAGAACTCGAAGTTGGCCAGTACAACCGTGTCAACAAGAATGTCTTCACTCAGTTCGACAATGACAAATTTGTTTTCCTGGGAGCATTTGAAGAGCATATAAGAGTCCTTGTTCTCCACCAGAATTGCTTTGGCGTTCTTGGCGCCAGGGCTTGTCTTGAGGACTGTAGCGCCCACGTCGAAAGAAGAGAATGAGAATCTCTCCTTGCAAGTGATGCCGGCGTCCTTAGGCCGGCGATAGTGAGCCACATCGTCAAGTTTGGCCGGTGATTCGCGAGTTTCGGTATTAGATGCCTCTCCTGAAGCAGCAGTGCCTTTGGCACCAGCGGTAGCCGTCATTTGGGAGATCTTGCCAGACAAGGCATCAAAATCGAGTGCAATCTCGCCGTCTTCCCCCCAACTATCCAGCGCATCATGGATCCCCGTGTCTGCGCCGTCTCGATGTTCCTGGTGTTTCCGGCTCTTGATATCAACTGGGTCCTGGCCAGATTTTTGCAGCATCATGGCTTTCCATTCTTCAAACGACATGAAGGAGCCAGTGGCCAAGTCATCATCATCCTCCAACTCATCCTTGCCTCCCCTGCTGTCACCAGAGCCATCATCTTTCTTCTCTTGCCTTTCGCTTTTATCGGGGGACGGGTTTGTCTCTGAGGGTGATTCCGCTGATTTTGTTGGTGTTGACAATACAGGCTCGCTCTTAATCGCTGTTTCTGCTACTCTATCTGTGTCCGAGGCGGCGGTTGTGGTTACGGTTACGCTCTGTTCCGTTCCATTTGCCGAAGACCAGTTTGTGCGCAGGCACTGTTGCGGGAGAGTGTGGGTGATATAGTTGATCGTCTTGGACTCGCACACTGGGGGTAATGATTTGACATCTTGGGCCGCGGTGGGCAAGGTGTGGAAAGCAAGCACCAGCGCCAGCAGGCTGGGCGAAGCGACTCGCATCGTGCGGCTCGAAAGTCTCAAGAGCACAGTCGACCGCGCCTCTGCCAATCCATAGTTCCAAGCAGTTTTGGGCGGACGCTTGTCCCGAGAACATACGGAGCGCTACTTCTGTGATAGCGCCCTAGAGTATGTATGTTGCAGGAACCGTGCACGCTTTCTCGTCGAGATATGTATCGTCCCGGATCTTCGCCTTAAGGGAGGCGAGCGGCGGGTCCAGGGGAAAGCAAACTGGGGTGTCTATGCAGTGTTCGATTAATGGACAATGCTCGGGGGTATTTTGATCGTTCGATAGGATCTGGGTCTCTCGTTTTCTTTGAATCCTATGCTGGTAGGTGTTTTCTGTGCTGAAGCTGCTCTGCCAAAGGGTGCAGTACGTTGGCGGCTCTAAGGGAAGGACAGATGGACTCAAAGATGCAAGATAGTCACCACGCTCGTCATTCTGCATGCAGCCTTGTCTTCCTTTCCGCTCCAGGCGGCTACCATATACTACTGGTGGTTAGCCAGCAGGGATGTCAGCTGGGTATTATGATGCCCCTCTGCCCCTCTAATGCTTTCTGGCTGGCAGGGCTGGCCCACAATGCCCTAGAAGAGCCCCCTGCGAGAAGCCACAGCGGGGGGCATGCACTGGAGGGGCAGGGAGGGTCGCTGTGCGCTACAAACGTGGCACAAAGTTGTCTGCTCTGCAACGCCATCGCGGCTACGGAAGGCAGAAGAAGGACGCTGTTCCCACCTCCTGGCCAAAGCGGCAAGCATATGCGAGGCCTGGCCAAAGCCCGCCAAGCTGTCGCTGCAAAAAGGCCTCATGAAGAACGCTACTGTCCCTTGCCCTCTAATCTCAATTCCAATGATAGCCTCAACCAAAACCACCCCTTTTCGTCCATACCACAACCACAACCGAACTTCTTACTCATGGCTTAGCGAACAAACGCACGCTGTCGTCTAGAAACTTTTGTGTTTGCCCTGGGCCGCAGCCGCCATTCGCTCGCCATGTCCACGCAGCGGCTGACCTTCCTCTACCCAGCGCTCTTCCGCTCAGCGGCCCGCCGTTGTCGGAGCGTCCCGACGACCGCGACATCTTCTTCCTCCTCGCGCACTGTTCGCAGTCCGGCTACGCACCTCACCAATCGCCAGCAGCATGCCTGCCTGAGCACTTCGACAACCTCTAGCAAGGCTAGCTTTGCTCCGCGCGTCGGCAAGGGCGTCGAGCCCAAGCCCCTCGGCGACGTACAACCCGCGCCCGCGCTCGAGTCGCAGATGCAACAACCACAGCCGAACCAGCAGCAAGCAGATGGCAGCGTGATCAATTTACCTCCTCCCGAGTCTGCGGTGGTGCGTGACAGTACCGCTGAGCAGCGTAAGGACGCCGCCAAGGCGCTCGATCCGGCTAGCGCTTCGCTCAAGGAGACACTGAGCTTCTCGGGGGTATCGGCATCTGAGAAGCGACGCAAGAGGAAGGAACAACAGCAGCAGCAGCAGCAGTCAAGGAAGCCGGTTGGTGCTCAAAATGCCACCGGAAATAACAGCAACAGCAGCAATGCCCAGGCTGCTGAGGGCGAGACAGGCCAGGATGCCGCAGCATCCAGCAAGAAGAAGCGCGCAACAGGCCCCATGGACGCAGTCCTGCACCTCGAGCCTCCCGAGGAGACACCACCGGAGGAGAAGCCCCCGCATCTGACCCCTCCGCCGTATGTACACCATTTCGACAGCTATTCACTCGTCAAACAACTCGAGACAGACGGGTACACCCAGGCGCAGGCGATCACGGCCATGAAGGCGGTGCGCACGCTGCTCGCGCAAAACCTGGATGTGGCGCAGGGCGGGCTGATCTCCAAGAGCGACGTCGAGAACGAAACGTATCTGTTCCAGGCTGCATGCGCCGAGCTCTCTACCGAGGTTATGAATAATCGCCGTATTGCAGACGAGGAGCTGCGGCGGCAGCGCACTGTGCTACAACATGAGGTGGATAACCTCTCGCAGGCCATGAACCAGGAGCTACACACGCTCAATGATAACGTGCGCGGCATGTTTAATGATCGCAAGATGGCTGTGCGCGAGGAGCAAAAGAAAGCTGAAGGCGCTGTACGCTCACAACCCCCCCCCCCTCTGGGGGGCCCTTGTCCTCTCCGTTCCTTTTCTCAATTTTCGCTCCTGGTAACTAATATTCGCAAACGTATAGATCCAACAAATAGCCTACAAGATCAGCGTCATCCTCAACAGCGATTCTAGATCCCAAATTGAAGCTGTCCGATGGGTTGTAACTCGGCGCGCCGTTGCCGGTATTGTCTTCATGGTTACGCTCTCCCTGGGCATCTTGCGATACAGCAGCTATGTTTCGCACGAGAGCCAGCGGGAGGCGCAAAAGCAAAAGGAGGAAAAGGAAGTGGTGCGCAAGAGCGGAGGCAAGATTGATGGTGCGCAGGCGCACGATGCTGCTGAGATTCTGGCCGCGAATTAGAAGCATTTTTATACATGTGAATTCATGAAAAGAGATGTATACACATATACATATATATATTCAGATACCCTGTCCAACGACATAGAAATATGCTTATGGGACTCCATGCTGTGGTGTCTTTCAGGGGGTCCGAGGCTGTTTCCTACTTGTGCAGATACACGTCAAGTCTAGGCAATATCACAAGGTGATAGATGAGAAGTCTTGGTAATCTCCCTGTTGTATATCTTCGCGCTTGGCGAAACGCTTCCAATCCAAACCAACCCCAGTAGATACTAAGCTCAAATCCCAAAATTCATCTTGAGCGCAATAGTTGGCTGTCCATTATCGACATCCACATCCTTGCTCACACTCTCACTCTGCCGCCCACTCGTAATCACCTCCTCCATGAATGCCTTTTGCCCCTCGCTCATACCCGCCACCACTCCCCGGAAACTCGTCTGGTCGGCCGACGCAAGCTCCAGCAGCCGTGCGCTCGTCTCGCGGTAAACGCTCATTCCTTCAGCACCGCCATTGGAAATGCCACCCTCACTAGCAGCACGGGAAAGCAAAGTGGGCATAACGAGGGACATGGCGATCGCTTGATGGTCTTTGGATACAACTGCGACATATTGCGTAAGAGTCTGCGCAACAAGCGCACGCGCTTGTTCGGGGTCTTCGGGCTCGGTGTTGGTAACGAATGCAATCAGGCGGGGAAGGAGAAGGCGGATAATCGTTTCGTCTGCGACGGTGGGTTTAGTCTGGAGAACAAGGGAACGAATGCAATTGGCTGCGATTTTAGCGGTCTGTTGACGTTGGTTAGCACTTTGATGTCTGTTCCCATTCCGGTAAAGGTTGCTGGAGTCTCATTAACTAACCATGCGATCCGAGAGGCATCCAACCAATTCCTCAAGGAACTTGGCTACAATAGGGTCGTTGGCCGTGAGGTGGTTCTGCCCACCCGTGAACAGGATAGTGATGGCGAGCAAACTGTTCTTCACATTTTGCAGGTCTGTCGGCTTCTCCCTCTTTTGTCCATATAAATAGATCGACAGGAACCGGCGCAGACAACCCTGCAGCTGTACTTCTGTCGGTCCACTATTACCCTCTCTTGGCCCAGCCATAGTTGCAATGAAGCGCTTAAGCGTCGGCAACGCCTGCGGAACGATGACTTCCTGGCAAGACGGCGTAGCAAGAATGGTTGCAAAGATGTGAATGATGCATGCATGCAAGTCTGTTTTGATGACTGCGGGAAACACTTCTGCTGCGTCCACCAGAGCATTCAAGGACGTCCGAACAAGGACAATGGCTTCCTCAGTCAAGATGTGACGGACAGGCTGATTGGCTTCGGTAAGGTTGGGTAGCAGGCCCGCCAAAACGAGCACGATGATCCTGGTAAGTTCGAACAGCTGGTCCACGTCTTCAGAAAGCTCGCCATTGTCAGCCTCGGTGGACTTCCTCGCAGCAGGATGTTCGACGCAAAGTGCCCGTGCAATGTCCACAATAACACCCTGGACGTCCAATCCTTCGGTCAAGACAAGACGGTCCAGCAAATCCATCGTCTCGGCAAAGACCGCTTCTCTATAGATTGCATGACCAGAAACACTTGGTTGCAAGATTTTCTTCAGTGCTTGTAGGATCTCAAGCGTCTGCTCATGACTAGCAAGAGAGTCTGCATGACCTGGCTTAGCAGCGAGCGCCTCAAATGCAATGCCAAAGAGAACAAAAAAGAATGCCAAAGGCTCGTCTCGGTAATTGATTGATCCCTTAGAATGACCATTTGGCGCAGCGCCCGTGCTCTCCTTTCCATCTAAAGCATCGAAGACAAAGTCGCTATCTTGCCCGATTAGGCTAGCAATGGCATCTACCAGCTTGAGCCACGAGTCCTGATAAAACTTGAGTAGAGTCTCCCGGTTGAGCGCGGCATATATGGTGTCAAGACTGCCAGATAGCGAAGGAGGTCCAAGAGTCATGGAGATATCAGGCTCAAATCTCAACTGTGCAAAGTCTCGGAGAGACTCGAGCCAAAGAGGAGTGAGTTTGCCGATGTATGGTTTCAGCACATCGAGCAGATAAGCTTGCTCAGTGCTCGCCACTTGCAGCTCAGCCCATGCAGAAAAGACCGCCATCTTGACCATGACTTGCGCATTGGAGCTGAGACCCTTCAAGTCACCAATACCAGCATTGTCGTTCTGAGCTGAAAAGTTCTCAAGTGCCGTTACAAGTGTTTTGAGGATCCTGCCCATCCGATCAACATCGGTGACAATGCCAGTAGCAATGAAAGCCGCGCACACATTGACAGCCTCGGAAGCCAGCTCAGGCGACGAGTCAGCAGCAAAAGCAGGTGTCAATGCTGAGCTGATTTGAGCCTGGTATTGCTCAAGGAGCATGGCCTCTTCAAAGTCCGGGTCCGGCGTCTTGCCAAACATTTTCAAGACGGCACCAATGATTTTCAGGCCCCATATACGCTGCTCAAGCACGCCTGAAGTTGAAGCTGAGAATGCCATGCGGACAACATCTGCAATCTTGGCCTGTAGCGCCGTTTGTGCTGCTGATGCACCATGGGTCATGACGTCCTTGTTGATAAGGTTAAAGATCTCATGGAGGAGGCTCATGGCGAATGCAATAACCTGCCATCGAAGAGGCTCTACATCAGAGCCAGATCCGCCTTCCTTTTCATCTTTCGTGACACCTCCAGCGGCGGCAAAGCCAGCGACTTCTTCATCCTGCAAATCCACCACAGCAGCAGTTCTCTTGGGCCCAATGTCAATTTTAGCAACAGCTTTGGGACGCGTCATTTTCAAGACGGCCTGGAATCTCTGAAGCCATTCAGCGGTGTCGCTCAAGCAGGTTTGGCGCATCCAGTTCTGTATGATGTTGCGGATTCCATCGTGATGCGGGCTCTTGTCAAGTGCCAGCCAGAGATCTTGCTCGAAACCAGGCTCCGCAGCGGCTATAACATCATACGAGTTTCTCTTCATGATGTTGTACAAGCCGTCGATAGCCACGTCTCGCAGTGTTGCGAAGTCAGACTTGAGGTACTTCTGCAGAAGCTTGACATAATCTGCAAAATGCATATGTCCTGGCGCATAGAGTGATAGGTGCTCTAAGCAGCCTAGACTTGCATGTTGCACCTGCATATCGTCCTCTGATTGAAAGTATCCCACAAGAGTGAGTATCAATTCTCTGGACTTTGCAATATCCTGAAGATCCGGACCGAGGACATTGATAAGTGAGTCGACGCATCGCGCGATGCTAGCCGTGGTGGACAATTCCAGCTCCAGGTTCATCGACACAGCTGAAGCGATTTCCGGGTGATGGATATCAGACGTGTAAAGTTGAGCGAGCATTCCCAGCGTGCCAGAGACATACTGGGAAAATCCAAGGCCGGCGGCATCAGCCGCACGCGCCAGTGCCTCGAGGGCCCAGAAATGCACCGTAGGATGCGGGTCATTGCAAAGCGACATGAGGATGCCCAGAATAGTTTTCAGATGGTAGCCAGCCGCCATGCCACCGACCTTGGCCTGGATGCAACCGAGTGCCATGGCACATCCGGCTCGTGCACTAGGCTCTCGGTTGACTACGATTGTGTCGACAAGAAACTTGATCTCAGTGTTGGTGAAAGCATTGCCACATACATTACACATGCGTGCAATAGCTGCATACCCGAGACTCCGAACATACTGATCAGTGTCGAGTACAAAGACCCTGATCATGTCCTGGAAAAGCTTCTCAACCTGTATATTGGTAATATTGCCAGATGGTGACTGTGTTTCCTTGACAGCGACCTTGAGAGTTGACAAATAGGCAGCGGCCACATTGACAGTGATCGCGGCCCTCCGCGCATTGTCTCGCTCCAAGGAGCCAGCCGCCATAAAGGTAGCTATTTGCTCCAAGATACTCTCTTGCACCTTGCTTGGAGTGAGTGGGAAGGCAAAGGCAAACAATTGAATTGCCATATTGACAACCTCAGTTGCAGGTGGATCTGATGTACAATCGAACGGGGCTGGGCCTCCAATATAAAGAGTTGAAGCATCATGCTCCAGAGCCCCACAGACGGGTGACAACAGGACATTTTCCATTGTGTCTTCTGGACTGCTGTCCTGTGTTAACGACGGCTCAATCGTGCTTTCATGTTGACCAGGAAGTCTTTGGATTCGGAACCCGGAGACGAGCCCAGTGACACCAAAAGCGGAATTGTCATCCACGTCCCAGATAGTGTCGAAAGTACCAGCTGAATTGGCAATAGCGGCGCTTAGAGAGCTGGGCGAATAGTTCTCTGGGTCGGCAAAGAGGGAGATTGCTAGAGTAAGCAAGTTTGACTGAAGAAGCGCCTCGCTGCCGCCAGCTGGACTAGTATTTACCAACTTGATATAGCATTGCATGACGCGTCGCTGCACCATCATCTCGATATCTTGCAGTTGCAGTGCAGGGGCCAGTCGCTCAGCGATATCGTCAGATGTCTTCTTTTTGGGCAGTGTCCTCAAGAAGGCAGTCGTGCTTTGCAGCATGGTTGCAATTCTTTTCGAAACGTCGACGGTCAACAGCCGGCTGTTGAATTCTAGAAAGGCGAGAATTGAGCCCAGTGCACAATCTCGGACGTGAGCGAGAAATGATGCCTCCAAGTAGTTCCTCGCTGCGGTGTTATCCTTGGCAAGAGGCTTGGGCAGGGCATTTTTCCAGAGCAACAGAAGCTGAGAAAGATGGATCTTGACGAAGTTTGGTCCCAACGACATGAGGCCTCCTATCAATGTCCAAGCGACCTGGATCTGGGTACTGGCCACCCGAAGTTCCAGCTTGCCGCTCGACTTCAACAGATTGGTTGCCATGGTGAGGACTCGGCTGTTGATATCAACAGAGCCGTACAATGGACGTGAGGGGCTCACACTCAGCGTAGCAGCCAAGCCATGAGCAAAACCAACACACTTTCGAGTAGAGTTGCGGCCCGTTCCAAGCACACTCAGCTCTCTGCTCAAACTGTTCATGCAGACCGACAGGCACGATAAGAGCTGCTGCGGGCAATTGAGGACAAATGTTTTGAGGCAAGCCGAGGTGTACACCTGAACAGTATAGCTGGGATGTTGAAGCACCTGCAACAGGCCTTCTCTTGCTGCCTCTGCAAAGGCGTTGGAAGCAGATCCCAGCGAAGTCATTAAAGAGCCTACTGCACCCAGCGCAGCAATGAGCATATGTTTAGTAGGCTCTGGTCGTTCTTTCAGCGCCTGGGGGTAGTTCTTGAGAACGTCATTGATCAGAACTTTGGCTGCGTGAGACTGTCCTGTCTCGCCAAGAATCTTCTTGCCAATGACGTCCTGCAGCAGAGTGTCGACGATACGACGGGAAATTAATAGTCGGTAACGATTGTTTGTAATATTGGGGTTCCCGAGCACCTCCAGTGTCAGGTTTTCGACAACTTTCATGAAATTTGACTCGATAGTCTTCTCACCAAGACGCTGAAAAAGCGTCGAGTAGCAAACGCCAATGGCAGATCTGGCCTTATTCGACGTTCCTAACCTGCCATATTGGAAGGACAGAATTTTAAGAATGTCGGCAAATGACAGAGAAAGGTCCGGGCTCCTTTTCATGAAAGCAGGGCTCTCTGGCCGTGATGGTATGTCCTCGTCGTCGCCCAGCACTCCGGGCGGCATGGACGAACGCATGGGTGTCTTGGGGGTCTTTGGTGTCTTGAGCTTCATCTTTTTGCCAAGGGTAGGACTCAGCAAGCTGTCGCCCACCGCTGTCTCCGAGTATCCCATGACTAGCGCCTCAGCCAGACACTCGGCAGCTGCACGCCGTGCCTGCGACGAGCCAGACTCGAAGGCCTTGAACATGGCCGTCTGTATCTTGTCAAAGTCACTCGAGTTCTTGAAGTAAGCAGTATGCCTCATGAGGGACTTGAGGCATTTACATGCTGCGACAACCACCAATGCACCCTTGTCGCTTGACCCATAGCTGCGGCCCTGTTTCCAGATGTCCCTCGCAACGCTATCGTCTAGCATATGGCTCACCATACGAACAATCTTGCTGAGTGCTACGAAGCATGCTGCGCGAAGACCCGCATGGCTGGATGAACCCTTTAGTAGCTTTAGTAGCGTTGTGCAGGCCAGCTGGTGGTAGCTGATGGCGCTGTCACCGGCCGCCCCAAAGACATCGCCCAGACACACGACAGCAGCATGTCTGGCGCGAGCATCGCCCTCGCCCTTTGATTTGCCGGCGGATATTATGGCCACGAGGTCATTGATTGTTTCGAGCAGCAGTTTGCGGTCTCCATTTCCAAAAATGTGCGCCAGACAACGTCCTAGGTTGTTGCGGACCACGCGTGTGGGTGTAGGTGCAGGGAGGTTTATGATCTGGAAGATCTCTCGTTTGAGGTAGAATTGCTGCGCCGTGCAGTCGTCGTCGGGAAGCGAGAGCACATGTTTGGACAGGGTCGACACAAACGTCAGCAGATACAGGTCTTGCTGTTCGGCGGGGAGGGACTGCAGCTTGGGCACGTCGAGCTCTGGCGTCGAGGTCGCTTGATGCCGCGGCGTCGTTAGTGGGGGGGCGGCTGTGGACGCATTGTCGGTAGCGGAACCGTCTGCGGTGGGAGGCTCGGGCGACGGTCCAGATGACATGTTTGTCTGTTGTGAGCTTATTGTAAACGCTTGTTGTTGTGGGGATTCTCAGTGGCGTGTGCTTTCCCCAGCAGACGTGCCCGTCTTATATAAGGTCTGCTTGTTCCGAGGTGTTGTAGGGAGGCGAGGTTGTTTAAAGTCTATAGTGTTGCCCCAGCTTCCAGCTGTCCGTACCCTCGCAGGGGCCTCACACATGTCACCCTCAGTGTTGGCTGCAGTTAACCTTGTATCCCTGGTCGCCCTGGCCCGGCTCCGCTCTAGTGGCTCGCCCTGACCAATTGATGAGGCAATGCAACCTCCCTGCTAACAACGGGGTCCGCACAGCTAGCGGCAACTACTATGTATAAATTCGGTATACCATGCGCATGCTTTTCCTTTTGGAAATGCGACACCTCTGCATACGCCCTTGTTGCATTGTT
The DNA here is from genome assembly GCA_011317545.1 of Coniella vitis. Lineage (NCBI taxonomy): Eukaryota > Fungi > Ascomycota > Sordariomycetes > Diaporthales > Schizoparmaceae > Coniella > Coniella vitis. Next base: position 2,214,691 of record WUJK01000008.1, read on the forward strand.
CACTGCAAACCCGAGACACAGCATTGAATAACCAAAGTTCAGCCTCGACTAACTTTGTGGGTCATTTTCTCTTGAGAGTACAAGGAGAACGCACAATGACTACGGTCCTGCGGGATCTGGGCGCCCTTGGGCTTCGCCCTGCCAGGTCGGGGCCAGCGGTATCAATATGTTCAAGATGCAGCCGCATGTTTGCGACGAGTGCTCCGTTGCAGGCGGGCCACAACAAGTGGTCCAAAATCAAACACACAAAGGGCAGAGCGGATGCCGACAAGGCAAATGCACGCACACAACACGTCCAGGCCATAACACTCTACTCGAGACTCTATGGTCCAAATCCAAATATGAACACCTCACTTGCCAATGCCATTGCAGCTGCGAAGAAGGTAATGGGAGACAGTTCATTGTCAAATCTTCACAGGTCCACGTCCTTACATTGAGCTTCTTTCTCTATAGGCTGCAACCCCCAAAAGCGTCATCGAGGGAGCAATTGCCAGGGGCCAAGGCCGCTCCATGACCGGCACTGCTCTTGAGAGCATGAAATTTGAGGCCATGTTCCCATCTTCGGCGGCCTTCATCCTCGATGTTGAGACAGATAACAAATTGCGCTGTCTGCAAGACATTAATTTCACCATCAAGAAACACCAAGGCCGAACAACCACCACTGAGTACCTCTTCAGCCGCCGCGGAAGGGTAGTGTTCGAGCGCCACGAGAAGTTGGGGCCAGATGACGTCTTGGAAGCAGGCATAGAGCTTGGTGCCGAAGATCTCGAAACGGATGATGAAGACAACATCGTCATGTCGTGTGCGCCAACGCAAACTACGCAATTGGCGCAGGGGGTGTCAGCCAAGTTTGGCCTGAAAATCCTCAGCTCAGATATTATATGGGCGTCGAACGAGGACACGCAGTCGGTTGTAGATTCAGCCGAAGAAGTGAAGTTATTGACGGATTTTGTTGCTGCATTGTCCGATCTTCCCGATGTTCAAGCGATATATTGTAACGCTCTAAAGGGAGAAAGCGTGTCAGAGGAAGAGTGGGCAGCGTTCGCGGATAATCTCGACTCCTGATATGAGCACTTAGATTTTGAAATGAAAGAGAAATCCTGTGCTGTATATCGTCACGAGCTTTGTTGTAGGCTTGTAAGCAGACTGTGAATAGGTCCTTGTGCTCTAGCAATGCCTTGTGCTCTAGCAATGCCTTGTGCAGACCTTGAATACCAAAAACATGACTGAGCGAAGTTTCTCGCAACTCGAAGATGTTGCACAGCTAAAGCCGATGGTGTGCATGTATGGAATGGCGGATGCGGGTATTGGTGGGTAATTTCCAAACACATTCGATGGCGTCCCCTCCTAGCCCTCCAGACCGAAACATTTCGCCGCCCTATTGTTACTCTTCCTCTTGAGGAGGCAGGGGGTTCTCTGCACGCCGTCGCGCTTCTTCTTCGAGCCTCCTGTCCCTCAAATACAGCCTCCTAGCTCTTAAACGTTCGAGCTCCGCCTTGATTTCGTCCCTTTCGGTTGGCACTTTGTTTGCCTCTTCTGCCTTGGGCCAAAAGTCTGGCACGGCGAATCTGGCGTCGAGATTCGTACCGAAGTAACCCATGAAGGCAATGGGAAAGAAGAGGTACATGCCAAACTGTGAGAAGAAGACCAAGTCAGCGAAGTCTGCCTTTTGCCCTCTGCGCATGCGCTTGCTAAAGAGGCACAAACACGTACCTTGAAAAACTCAAGGTTGAAACCACCCATCTTGACGGTAATTAACCTCTGAGATTTAGTTAGTTACTGTGGAATCCGATTCAACCGGTTGTTCAGAAGTCAAGTATGCTGGGCGCATACAAATTTATCGATGACGCAGGACCAAGCATTGAAGAAGAAAATCGCGTGGTTCGAGAAGTCGGGTCGAGCTTTTGGAGGTCGCGCATGTTACATAAGCGTTTCTCACTTTAGATTGAAGTGGAGTAGCGTACCAGCCCCGGATCGCTGTTTGGTCGATCATGGTCAGTTACAATGCGACATTCGCAACCCGCAGATTTTGGTGAATCAAATCCCCATAAAATAAAACAAAAGGGTATCTCGATGCTGTGACTATCCTAATACGCTCCATGACATTTAACCGCAAGATTTTGTGACCCTCCACGCAGCGAGACCTCTGCGCCCAATTACCCTTTTGAGTGTGTGCCAAACGCCGTCTTCTGCAAAATCCAAATCATCCAAGTTTAAGTGATGCCTGTGTTTCCACACCTCCCGAAATCGCAGGCCGTCCAGCCCCTTGTTGCTCAAGTAAGGGTCCAGCCACGTAGCAGACGCTGGTGCGAGTAGATAAGTTCCATTCTTCTCCTTCAAATACTCCGTGTTCCGACGGTCCGCTGGTGTATCACATGTAGCGAATTTGGCGAGTTCTGCATACAGTTCTCGACCTGGTACGCCCATCATATCACGGGTCTCTAGCACCTCGGCCTTGCCATTGAGCAACCATATTGGTGGCATGTAGGTCTTCCACCAAATTGCTTTGGTTGCATCCGGTTGTTGGCTCATGAAAACCTGGCCTGGCACAATGCCGCCTTGATGATAGATACCCATCAATATACCGAAAATTGCATTAAAAATGATCCATGCCGCTACCCAGATGCGCAGGATTTTCTTGTTCTGCGGCAGTCGAATCGAAGAGAGGAGTAACGGAATAGTCGGGAGGAGAAATCGAGCTTCTTGGTGCTGGAACATTGATAAGACGGATATTCCTGATATGGCTGAATACAATCTCAAAGACAAGTGCGGACGCGTGAACAGGAGCACGGCAGCTGGCCCTATTAATTGTGGTAAATTGAACAGAATATGTTGGTACCAAGGGTGCAGGCCATGCTGAGCCAGATTTGAAGGTGAGATATTGTACATCAGGTTGTTAAATGGGGTGATGACGGGGTGTTGGAACAGGTCGCTCCAAGAGATCGGGTTTGGTGAGTAGAAGGCGGTGTCGAGAGCAACGGCAACAAAGGCTGTAGACAAGGCTGACAGCGTCGTAACCACAAACGCCAGCGGTCTGTTCCAGTGTCAGCACACAATCTTCAACACTTGCACCTAAGCAATTTACACATACGATCTCCAAAAGTACGGGATCAGACGTAAGCCCGGTATGAGCAGAAATGCGGGAAATGTGATCCTATTGAAGAAACCGAATACAACCATGGCGCCGAGTACCGCAGGCGCCAATAAGGGTGTATGAGGCTATCACAGGTCAGCTATGCCATTGTACCCGGGATTAGAGGACATACTGTATTGACTGGTGCCGCAACTGTCCGCTCGATAAGCACGAGGCTCCATGCTACGACCAAGGTTTCAATCGCGTTCGAGAAGGTATGCGTTTGGTATGTCCAAGTAACGTAGGAAGATGCCACTAGTAAGATGGCGACACGTCGGTGGTGTGGAGACTGGATCAGCTCGTGGATGGCCCAGTCCTCGAGGACGAAGCTGAGGATGAACATGAGCACCCTCAATGTCCAGAAGACTGCTATAGGAGGGACTTCGCCGTCATTGCCATTTCCAATCCATAACCATTGCAGCAAAAGCATAGGCAATCCATAGATTGGCCAGAGTGGGAATACGCTTCGGATCGGATGGTCGCTCGTGAATTCCCAGGTCAGGTGAACTGGGTAATTGAAGATTTCGCCTGGAATCGGAAGCTCAACATTAGCGTTTTTGCAGGATTGTAAGGGAGCTGGCGCCCCGTCCCGGCACATAGGGCCTTCCAGTAACAGAAATTCTCGGGGTGCGCCGAGAAACACTCACCAGCAATGACTTCCGGACCCTGGAAGTTCTCATCGGGATGGAGGTAACTTGGAGACAGAGCAAACCAGAGGCGAGCGATCAGTAGTAGCAGGTAGGTACGGCGCCACATTGTGATAAAGCTTTCGTCCTATTGCCAGAGGGCCAAGCATTCACGACGAGATCTTGTCTCTGCTTTCAAAGAGGGTGTCTCGACCGTGGGCAGGGTAGGTGCATTCAGCATATTCAATAAGGAGTCGGGAGGAAGAGGCTGAGGCTTGCAAATTTGAAAAGAAATCAGGCTACAGCTACAGCATGGGCAGGAGAATTTTCTCTTTTCTGCAGAAAGGTATGCGGAGAGACAGGTTGAGGATGTCTTGTCTGACTGCGACGGGTGAGCCATGAAAACGTCGGGAGCACAAATTCCAAGGCCACATGGCTGGAAGCAGACAACCAGACAACAAGACGGGGCCTGGAATTCAGGGCCAGGGATTGCCCAGGCAACGTCACTGCGGGTCGCCGTCACTTAAAGCTTATGCATGGGCCCAGAAGCAGAAACATCAGAAATCACCTGCAGGCCGTGCTGTTGAGCAGCCTGTCTGTATCGCAAAACAATAACCAGACAAGATTTACCGATACGCAAAACCATAAAACGTCCTGACTGGAAGCTTATGCATTACTGCCAAAAGGAGCAGCAGCCGGGCCTGGCGCGCTGCCAACGCGAGTTATTCAAGCTTGGACCCTGAGCAAACTACATAGACCCACTGGCTAGACCAGACCCTGACAGCCTGTCTGTCACCCCATGACACCGTGTGTTTAGTGGCGTAATGCGCGGCTCACAAATATACCGCTAACACTGGCAGACTGGGAAGTTCTGAAGCCGTTTACGTTGTTATTCCTACATGGTAGTGTAGCAGATTTAACAACCTCTTGCGGAGTAACTGGTTGCGGCTGGGATAAGCTCTATGGCGAGTAGGCAGGGGCAACTCTTACTATGTACATCCTAGGTAGCGGAAGAATGAGATTCCCCTAGATACCTCTTGTTCCTTAAGACTGTCAAGCATATATAAGTAGTGGTTATGCACTTTACTAGATGCATCGCTATGGCAGGCTTAGCTTCAACGCCAAATCCGCCCTAGAAGATCTAACAGTTTATATCGCACGCTGGGAGAAGCTATATTAGTTTAGCTGCGATAAAGTGGTGACGGATGCGGCGCAATGAGTATATAGAATTTCCGGATACAGTGGTTCAACTGTTGAGTTCACACGGAAGCAGCTTATCTTCCCATGATAGTCTTCGTCTAAAAGCTCCTATTTAGCTTCAAAAGGTCTTAAGAGGCCTGCCATAAAGAGGGAAGAGATCTGTGTATGAATATTTATGATGCTTTGCTGCTTCTCCTTCCATATTAACCCCGCCCAATGTCAACTTCAATCTTTCAAGTCTCAACCTTTTCAAGTCACAACGTCTCAAGTTTGCATTCGCTTGTTGTCTCTAGCACTCATAAGCTGCCCTGATCTCCATTCTCCCAAAAATAGACTCTTTCAGAGCAAATAAAGGTAAGCTTATGAACATTTCCTTCGGTACGGTGTAACTTCTTTGTCGGCCTTGCCTTTGCTATCCGTTCACGATCCCAGCCTTGAATTCAATGACCAATCAGCTAGTTAGCGAGCTCATACGATGCACGCACTTCTGAGGTTGCTTTTTTGTGTTTTTGTGCTTTATCATAGAGGTCGCATTCACTGCTCACTTTTGTGTGTGTGCCTGTGCCTGCCTAAAGAGTCCTATGCCACTCCCAGGCATCTACTGGAAGCCGCCCACTTGTGCACTCTAGCAGCTGCTGGTCCGTGCACGCCCAGGTACTCATGTCTACCTGGTAGGGCCTTCCAAAGTCATCTTGCTCACACTTCCCACCTTTCCATCAACAACGTCAGCCTTTCAATCCCATAACATATCGTGATCACAGACAAGGTACCTAAGCAGTTGCAAACCCTGAAGACCCCAAGATTCTCTGTTTTCTCCCATTATACAGCCAGTCTCAGTCACTTCCATCCAAACCGACTGACGGCTCCTACAGAAACTACAGCCAAGCATCTGCAGTGCCAGCCCCCGCAAACGAACTCGACCCAACCTCTACGTTTGTCTATCAACTTACCTCATAATGTCTGACGTCGACCGCAAGAACACAAAGGTCATCCTGCGTGCCAATGACAACTCCGATCATCCAGTCGACCTCGAGGTCGCTGAGCGCTCTATGCTGCTCAAGAACCTCATTGACGATCTGACCCTCGAGGTTGCGTCCGCCACCCCAATTCCCTTGCCCAACGTCTCCGGCCCCGTCCTCGTCAAGATCATCGAATGGTGCGAGCATCACCGCAACGACCCGCTCCCAACTGCAGAAGATGACAACGAGTCTCGCAAGAAGACCACCGAGATCGACGAATGGGACCAGAAGTTCATGCAGGTTGACCAGGAAATGCTCTTCGAGATCATTCTGGCTGCCAACTACATGGATATCAAGGCCCTTCTGGACGTTGGCTGCAAGACTGTCGCCAACATGATCAAGGGCAAGTCTCCCGAGGAGATCCGTAAGACTTTCAACATCACCAACGACTTCACACCTGAGGAGGAGGAGCAGATCCGCCGCGAGAACGAGTGGGCCGAGGACCGCTAAACATCTCTAGCGGTTGACTTGATTCATATGTTTCGGTTTGACGACTTGATGGATTTCGCCTTTATTTTCTGCCCCAGCATGTTACTTGGCGTTGATGGTTTGAGTATTCTAGAAGTAGGGTTCTAGGGATGCAATGGTTTTGATATTTGAGGACGCCAGGAAGCAGAGGCCGGGTGTTAGGCAATGGCAACAGCTCTGGGGCCGGCAACTTCAGGTCGCCCTCGCCCCTGCACCAACCACTTCACGCTTCATGCAATGCTAGGCCAAACAGTCACCAGCCTTTTTTTTGAATTTGTATCTACCATCGTGAGATGTACGCTTTGACCTTGTGATGACTATTGGATTGAAGAAACTTGCCTCACACCACGGCACGTAAAAGAAGAGACCCTCTAATCATACAAGTTGGACTTTTTTACAGCACCCTGTGAGCCTACGTGCTACTTTACTACAAAGAGTTCGTGCATACCTGTGAATATATTGTGCCTGTGTTCTCTCGCAAATTCAGACAACCGTCATGCTGTATGCAGTTGATTCACTGTTGGCTGCGATTTCTTTTCTTGCTCCGAGTCTCCGCAATGTATGTGTCTCATTACATTGCTGCTGCCTCGATCAACCCCACGACGCATCTGCCATGCCTTGGATCCCATCTTGCGCCAGTCCATGCGGTCTCGGTCTCGACATGTAACGAGCAAGGCTGCTTCTGATATCTTACAAGCAAAGGTTGGCAATCTCCACTGCCTTCGAAGATGTAATCATCGTACAGAATCCCCTTCCAGTGGGGTCATTCGTGCTTTCCTCTCTCGTCTTACATCGAGTTGCGAGCTCAAACGCACCGGCTGCAAAGAATGACCATCTTCCTACGAAGTTTTGTTCTTGAGTTTCTACTTGGGGCGAAGCGGGAATGTACATGCTGAGCGCTGAACTGACGTGTTTGGCGCAGCTGACGACACGGGCATATCAAGCTGGACCAGTTGGTTAGTGATTTGTTGAAGCATTTGGAGGCCTTGCCGTACTAGGCAGTGCTAGCTAAGAGATCAGCGAGCATGAATACGAGTTTTACGGCAAGCGATGGACGGCTTTCAGCTGTTGACACAACCTTGAATCTCGCCGTCACCGTAGCTAAATCAACACTTATTAGAGGAGGATCGCGAGGAAAGGCCACAGATACGCCAATCGAATCTGAACATTTCGTCTTGGACATAAGCCCAGTCTCTCGTTGTTGCAGCCAACTTCGCGGCCATTCAGCACACAAGGCAACGCCGATTTTGGACAAGTTCGCAACTCTTGGAACTTGCGAGTCATTATGGTGCGAGGCAAGCCCCAATCAAGACCGCCTTCGAGCCAATCCACCTTCAACGTTCTCCTGGCTTGCGTTTCACTTCAAAAAGATGGCATGCCGTGGACGTTAAAGCGATCATCAACACGAAGTCACCCGCGTCACAATCAATGAGGCCAGTGGGCGAGCCTGTTGAGATTGTGTTTGCAAATCTTATGCTTGATTGCCTTCCCTGAGTGACCCTAAATGTAATGCCGCAAAAGCCAGCGTAACCGACACCCTTTTTATTCCGGGACCGAGACGCCCTTTTCTCAGTCATCAAAAAGTCATGATCCGTGTTCCCTTTTGCCTTGTCTCCCTGTCGCTATGCCGACCATCCAGTTTTCATCTAGGCCATCTGTCGATGGAGCAGGAAATGGTCGAGCTGTCGTTGCAGTACAGTCGAGTGTAGTCGACGTTCGTTAAAGGTGGTATCGAGTCAAGGAAAGTAGAACAGCAGCAAGTGGCATTCTGGTGCTGGGCAGTGCATTTAGATACCCAGACGGGTCTTGCGCCAGTGTCTCCGCTTAGCGTTGTAGCTATTGTCAAGTAGTCCGTTAGCATCACCGTGTCTCTTCTCATATCCTGTATAACAGAACGATTCGGCTTCTCCTCCCCATCGCACGTTGACGTCGCTCATAATTTTGTGTGGATCGTGGAGTGCATCGTACCGGATGGTGTTGCCCGTTCGGAGACGGATCCATTGAGGAATGGGGCGGTTCTGCTTCTTCGCCTTGGCGAGCTTCTGCTTGGTGCGGAAAGACTTGTGGCTCTGGATTTTGGCAAAATCACGCTGGTCAGCGCGCAAACTCAGGAACAGCATTCATATGCTCCCATCTTGGCCGCGTCAAACTCGTTGGTGGTTCATTTCGGAATGAACAGAAACGAGTGACAGACAAAATGGGTCGCCGTAGTGCTCGTACGTACCGGCATCTTGACTGATTTGTCGCGAAATGTCGGTTGTTCGTCTTCTGGTCGTTGATCAAGCGGAAGTGGGTTCCAAGTTGGAGGGAGGATAAAATTGAGTGATTGGTGGTGCCAGCCTCAAGTCACGTGTGAGCAGAAATTTGGCGGGACTATGCTTATGTAAGGCTGGGCTTCTGCCGCAGAGGATGCTGCAGGCGCCCAATGCGCAGGCATTGCCGGTACGTACCGCCTGCAGTGAACATGACGGGTAGGAAAGGCTTCCGGAACGGGGCCAATTGTGCACGGCCCGCCGACTTGGGGAGAGTGACCCGCGAGTCCCTTTGACCCAGTTGCCAAGCTGGACGGACGTCCTGCTTAATGATCGCTAAGCCAAGCTATATTAGAAATTGACGATCTTGCCTGCGACTGCTTCCCAATATTCCTGCCACCCAACTCCTCGAGTGAATCTTTTCCAGTCACCTACTCTTGTTCCGCAGAGGCGAAACCCGTTCGAGCAGCCCATCCCTTACGTGCGCGATCCAGTCTCTCCCTCGCAAGGCGACAACCCTGAACCCGTAAGAGACGGCCACCCGAGCGCAGCACACAGAACTCCTTGATACAACAAACGACCAACCTCTTGAACACCCAGGCCACACCTGAATCTGGTACACCGTTCGGCGGCGCATTATCAAAGATGGGTCAGAGCATGTCATGGCTGTCCGGCCTTTTGTGGTCAAAGAAGGAAATAAGGATATTGATCCTAGGCTTGGTACGAGACGTCATAGTTCCAGGGGCCCAAAATAGCAGTGCTGATGGTTTGACTGCAGGATAACGCCGGAAAGACGACACTTTTGTATAGACTCAAGGTCCGTCCATACTGTCCACCTCACCCTCAAGGGCTCCGCCTTTGCGCGCCTGCGCTAACAGTCGAGCAGATTGGAGAGGTGGTGACAACGATTCCAACTATCGGATTCAACGTTGAATCAGTGACGTACAAGAATCTCAACTTCAACGTTTGGGTACGCATGCGCATTACATCGCTGGCGACCGCATATAGAACGGCAGAGCGCTGACATCGATCTCAGGATTTGGGTGGCCAAACAAGCATCAGGCCATATTGGAGATGCTACTATGCTAATACTGCTGCGGTCATCTTCGTCGTCGACTCCACCGATATCGAGCGTCTCCAAACAGCAGCAGATGAGCTGGCGGCGATGCTTAATGAGGAGGAGCTGAAAGACGCTGCGCTCCTGGTGTTCGCAAACAAGCAAGATCAGCCAGGTGCGAAAGGGGCCGCCGATATCTCACAAGCATTGCGGCTTGGCGAGTTGAGAGACAGAAACTGGAGTATCATGGCATGTTCGGCAGTAGATGGCAGTGGTGTCTCGGAAGGCATGGATTGGTTGGTGGTAAGCCTCGACCCTGCAAACACCTCTTCGCCGGCGGGTTTCTTCTGACATTGGCTTTAGCAAACTGTTTCGCAAGATTAAGCAGAAATGGACCAACCAGAAAGGCTCCATACCCTCTCCCCACCATATTGATTTTCATCTTGCCTCCTCGGGTATTTAGAAGACGTACCGCAGCCCGGGCAAACGGGGCGGTGTGTTATGCTCAGCAACGGCGTTTCAAGGGCAGGCAAGGAAGCATATCTGATGACAGGCACCGGACCGAGGGACACCGGCCGTGTCGCATTGTAAGGGTCGGCTGGCGCATGTACGTACATACATTCTTGTGTGATATCATGGTTTAATGAAGACAGACGCATGGTCGTTGTTCGATTCTGACAACGTACTTACACTGGAGCTGCGAAAGTGATTTATGTACTCAAACACTGCTTCTCAAAGGTGTGGAACGGTTCTCTCGCTGTGTTCGTCATTGTCTTGCATGCGAGTCCCCCACTGCCCAGCGCGTACGACAAACGGGCGTTATTGACGCGTCCTAATAATTACTTGAGTAGCAAGGTGCTACCATCCTCCTGGCCTCTCATCTGGCTGGCACCTGCAGGTATTCAACAAGTTGGCTTGTACCTTTGATGAGCCAACGGACACAACGTAGTCCTTCAATATGGTTTCTACTGAGATCGTTCCCGTCACTTGCAGTAGAGTTGACTTGACGAAACCAAGAAAACCCAGGAAATTGTGTCCCGTCAGATTTTTACGGTATGAAATGACGAATAATCCAGTTCTGTATGCGATGTAGCAAACGGTCCTTCTGCAACATTCAAGTTGGTCAGTATGTTGTGCTTAATCTGCTACCGAGCCCGACTCCGCTCAGTCCTCGCAAACCCTCAAACACATCCAGACGATCCCAACTGCCGCCTGCGCCAGCCTCCCCTATTTTGCTGCTATCGAATCTGTTATGTGCATTATCCTACGTCGAAAATTGCATGACTAGGCAACAGAGCTGGATATCAAATAGCCTCAAGGACGTAGCGGCTTAACGGCACTCGTTTTGCACAAGACACCAACATATGACAGCAGATGTGAAGCTATACAAGGACACATGAAAATAATACTGGGGTCAAAAGCCAGCGCATCACATCTTTTGGAAAGATACAAATACAATATACATAGTACCATGCCGAAACCACCCGGCTGCCTAAAGAACGACTGCCTGGCCAGCTGCCTTGGTCTCTTGCAGACGCTGTACGGCACTTGAAAGCTGCAGCTGACCCTCTACATGCACACCTCAGTGTGACCCACATGCCGACCCGCTCTGGGGACTATGAAGGTGTCGACAATGACCCAATCCATGCGAGGATACTCCCAAGAAGGGTCGCCACCCCCAACAAAGAGCGATGGGCGTACGTACTGGGCATATTGTACAAGCCCTCCAAGGCGGCATGTTTCTTTACCTTCTGATAACCAAAAGGCTGGCCTGGTGGCGGTTTGGTGATGGTCTTCTTGGTCTGAAATACATGGTATAGCCTAATGCATTGCGGCACTTGTGACAGGACCTGGCTCACAAAAAACCCTGGCTGATTGAGACATTTTGTTATCGTCAGCAGCGGCGTTTCAGGAACTTCAGGGCCGCTGTGCTGTGGGTAAGATTGTCATTTGACCACCGAGACGGTTGTCTGTACTTGTGATTTATACGCGTACGCAGATATGATGTACCCATTGGCGCCTGCGGCCGTTGCTGCAGGTCAGCAGCCATAAATCAACACACTCACCGCTGGTGAAGGAATATTTCGGCTCAGACCGGGTGCTGCAGATGAGCAGAGACACGAACCAGTATCCTTCAGCCCTACATAGCGTAGCCTTGCGGGAAGGACGGTCAAAAGCCAGGATAGGACAGGGAGCTGAGTCGTTTTGTTTAAAATGTCCGCATACACATTGGCTGATCGAGCTGGTCCAGCAGGGGGTCCTTGAGGTATGCATGTTTCGAGGTAACCCCCCTCGTTGGAACACGTTTCCTCCCTGCCAGCCAGGCAGTCATACCCGCAGAGTGAGTGACTCTTCAGCAGGAAAATAAACCTAGCTACCCTGTGTATTGCGGCTTGTGCGTGACTCTACATGCTGCAATACGAAGAAGGGCTACCTGCAAGCTGGTGCTGTAGCTTAGAGGGGACGGGCAGACGGCGGTCATACCTGGGATAAATTTGATGGTGCTGTTGTTATTGGCGAATCGGTCCCCTTGTCACACGCTCTGCACGCCCTTCGAGTGTTGTTGTTCTTGTTGCTGGCTGCTATTTGGCTGCTGCAGGTATTACTGCATATAGTACACAACTGCAATGGTCATCTTCACCGTTCTCATCCGAGTTCCCGCAAATACCTGTCTCTTGTGTTATCAGACGTTCTGCGAGGGCTATATATTCAACCAAAATCTCCCGCTGTACATCAGCTGATGCCAATCCTCTTTCTATCTTGTGGAGCTTGCTCATTCACACAATCAGAAACTCATACTTTGGCTCGACTTGCCGGTTGAGATACACATTCACACCCTGACGAAATCGAAGATTGTATCTGGAGAAAAAGCCACGAAGAACAATACTGGTTGCTTCAGATTCCCACAGTCCAGGCATACAAGCACGAGCATAAAAACTGCTTTTTCTTTTCTGGGAAAACAAAAGAAAAGAAAAAAAACCAACCATTCAACATCGAGTGGTCAACAATGGGTTCCGCGAGAAGATCGTCGCCGCCAGCACCCACATACACAGGCGGTCCCATACAAGACCACTTCGTCGCCTCGCCGGGTTCATATGAGAGCGTATGTCATACAAGCCGGGCTGTTTGCCATTCTTTCTACATATATCACATTCTACCTACATAGTACACGAATTATCTTCGATTTGGCAGCTGACTAATAACACTCGCTCGTGACATAGACACCACGATCCCATGGCTCATTAGATGCACACACCTTTTCGCAATCATACCCACGCACCGATTCCATCAACTCGAATGCATCAACAAACTCGGCGTTCTCACAGCAGAGCCGCAAATCCTCTACACCTGTCAATGTGTATACACATTGTGGAAGGCACTCGAACCAATATCTGTTTGGCGGCTGGGGTGATATTGTCAAGACTGTGTTCCACAAGAAGCACTAAATGAGTACTCGAGGGGCGAATCGAGTCTTCTGGCCATGGGCTGGTAAGGGACTTTCTCAGCAGCTGCTGGCCAGTTTCTGGGAATGTATGTCCTATCAGGCGAATGTCAGGTCGAAATGGAAAATCGTCTGGGGTATTTGTGTGTTATTTTGAAAACATTCATTACACCATGGAGAGACTGGCATCATCAAGGATGATTTGCATTTGGACACGGGGGGGGCGTTGAGAGCATGAATTACTATGCATGTATTATGAGAATGACGTCCGCGAACCACGTGGGAAACTCCATGATATTCAAATACGTGCTCACGTAGCTTTTCCTTCACTTAGGATCAACTTACAGCCTCCATTGATCGCATCACAGCCCACTATCGATCAAGCTTTCTTGGATGGGACAAGGTATCTCACCTCGAGAATATCACCACGATCACGACGAAGTCACAGCAAGGGCTCGCCACCATTTTCCAATCCCGACATTTAAGAAATTTATGATTCATTATAGCAGAATTGCACATCGTCATCTTCCAAAATCATAGGGCTGGAAATATGCAAGATCAAGGGTCCTTCCACAGAGCACTGCCACCCCCATCTGGATTTCTCGAAACCCAACGGGCAGTAATAAGCCCTGCAGGTTAGTTTATCCCTGCGTCCAGTTTGGGCCCCAGCCCTGGGGCCATCGTTCCAGCAGGGCTAGCGGGCTTTGCCGATGTGGAAGGATGGCTGGGAAGTAAGCGACAGGGCTCATTAACCTCTAGACGGCCTCGGCAAGCTCCACTGAAATTGTTGAGATGGTAGCTTAGCAGCTTAGCAGGCTTAGCAACTGGAGCTCTGCAGTTCGTTTCAACACTACCTATTCCATCATTCACACCACCACAACAACCCGTGCCTGTCACGCGCAACATCACTCGGCCTGATTGAGTTGACTGACGAAGAGCCAACATTCATTGCTAGTCAATCATGGCTTCCTCCTCCTCTTCTGCTCCCAAGAGCGGACCCAAGCCCATGTCGGCCGTCAAGCGAACCTACCTCGTCGCCTATAACGCCCTCTCGGCCGCCCTCTGGTTTGTCGTGCTCTCACGCACGGCACAGACTCTCGCTGCCAAAGGCCCCGAGGCCGTCTTCCCCGCCGTTGGCGAATGGACCAAATGGACACAGACACTTGCTGGTCTTGAGATTCTGCACTCGGTGCTGGGTACGTTTTGCGTCTGCCTCTTTTCCACATGCATCCGCGCCCCATGCAACCAGTCCCACTAACACCCAAAACTTGCATCCAAACAGGCGTTGTCCGCGCCCCGCTCCTCACCACCCTCATGCAAGTCGCTTCGCGCTTCGCCCTCGTCTGGGGCGCCGTCCACTTCTACCCGTCCGTGGCCTCCTCCCCCGCCTACAGCAGCATGCTCCTCGCCTGGTCCGTAACCGAAGTCGTCCGCTACACCTTTTTCGCCCTCTCGCTGTCCGGCATTGAACCCTCGCTGCTCCAGTGGTTCCGTTACAGCGGTTTCTACGTGCTGTACCCCGTCGGTATCTCGAGCGAGCTGTGGGAACTATTCTTGGCTTTGACCGTTGCGCGCAAGCAGGATGATTTGTTGAGCGCTGGCGTCATTGCTGTGGTCATGGCGACGTATCTGCCTGGTGCGCCTCAGCTGTATGGGCATATGATGAGGCAGCGGAGGAAGGTTATTGGTGGTGGCGCCGGAGCGCCGTCGAAGAGGGAGTAGATGGGGCTGGTTTACAGAGCTGGCTTTATAGGACGGAGCCGTACTGCTTGACGAGTACGGATATGAGCTTTACATAGTATTGACGAGTCACAGCCTGAAAAGACCTTTGAAATGGTAGGTCTAACGTATAGAGACCCTGAAACTCATCTCTGCGGTCTGAAAATACAGATTATTGCCACATTAGGTGTATATGTGGCTACTGAACACCAGCTATAGGTTCTCCGTTCCTTTCCTTTCCACTAGGACGCCTCGCACAAAAGCACGTAAACAGAGAAGACTAGAAGCCAATGAACAACTTGATCTCCTCGCCAAAGACAACTCTTCGCCCCCCCACCCCGGCTCCCCGATATACTCGGATAACACTATATCAAAGAAGGAGACTCGAAACTTTCACTCTCACCATCAATCTCGGCCTCGGCACTACTCTCGTACCAGTCGTTTCTAGTCCACTCTGCGATCGTGTGCGCGGCATCATCGGCCAATTTGTCATATCCTGGATTCTCCTTTGGTTCGAACATTGCTGTGAGGGATCCGTTGTTAGTTTAACGCGGGGCCTAGCAAGCAAGCCCATATTGAACAAAGAGTGAATAAAGCAGAATCCAGAAGGATTTTGATACGTAGTGGGGGAAAATAAAGAAGAAAAGAACAAAGAAATAGCGACTTACACATATGCGCCTGCGTCTCATCGCTCGCCAAATCATTGATCGCCTCCTTCCACAATCCCGTTGTCGGCCGCTCATTCGCTTTCCCTCCACCGCCAGGTGCGCCCCTCCGCGCATTAGCAGGCAAATTACAAAACGTCCTCTGACTCCCCATCACCGTCCCCACAAGATTCGTTCCTCCCAACCCAACAACCTGCTGCTGTTTCGCCGCGACAGCACCTTTGCCCAGCCGCGTATATAGGTTTCCGAACCCTACGCCGATTTCTTTGTTGGCGCGCACCATGTACGCGACGCGACGGCGGAGTTCCTCCCCGCGCGCCAGACACCCGACGAATTCGAGGTGCGACGAGACCCATGTGAACCCTTCAGTGAGCGTGTCGCGTTTGAGGTATGCGGCTGCGGCGCCGCCAGCGAGTGCGGCGCCTGCGCCGGCATAGAGGGCCATCTTACCCCAGGAACCCCAGCTGGATACGGATGTTTGTTGTGTTGATGGTGTTGGTGTTGGTGTTGCGGATCGTGATCGGTCATTGTTCTTGTTGTGGTTGTTAGCAGGACCGCCCTCGCTTGCTTCGATCGCTGCTGCGGGAAGCGCAGCCAGGGGTTGTTTTGCATTAGCTGCCGTTGCTTGGCCATTCGCGGCCGTGTTCTTGTTTGCACCGGCAGCTGGGTTCCATAGCGATGCCAACGCACCCAACTGCGTCAAGGCCGCGCTGGCCGTGGTGTAATGGCTCTCTGCGCCATGCGCCACCACACCAGGCGAGATCCCCAAATACGGCGTGTCAAAGCTCAGCACTGCTTGGATATACGGAAACATGAGACCATTCAACGGCGTCGTGTCATTTTCCGCCGGGGCAGCGGTATGGTTCCCGTCGCTGGTCGGCGATTCCCCATCTGCGCCTGCTGGTGTAGTGGAAATTGGGATGACGCGGTCTGATGTGAGGGCGATGACAGTTTCGGCGGCGACAATGCCGCCCATGGAATGGCCGCAGAGAACGACGCGCACGGACGGGTCGACAGTTGGGCTGGGCGTGCCCTTGGCCACTTCGAGGTCAATGATTTTTTCTTGCAGCCAGTCGCGGAAGCGCGAGACGCAATCTGCAAGATCGCCGCGGGTTTCGTATTTGGGGTAGACGATGACTTGGATGTCAAGGCGAGGAAGGAGGGCGGCGAGGCGGGCGCGCAGGTCTTGGGTGAAGGCGTACTTATGGCCAAAGGTCTCTTCACCCCCCTTTGGTTTTGTGATGCGATTGTTAGGCATGATTCGGTCTCGAAGCGAGAATTGGAAGGGGAGGAGGGCAGTGACTTGCCTTGAAGCCGTGGATGAAGCACAGCAAGAGAGTCTTCTTCATCTTGCGGACCCATGGGCATGCGAGAGAATGTGTGTGAGAGAGAGATGGGCCGCCTACTGTAGATGACAGAGGAAAGTGTTATATAGATGACAATAGGAAACGTTGAGAAAGGCAGAAGAAGGGAGAATATTCTGGCGTTAAAACAGGAGCCAGCCCAGGGCTCGCGCTGTGATATTTGGCAGGTGAGCACACCTTCTCAGTGACAATCCCACACCCCTCCGGTGCTCAGTGGCGAGAAGAGACGAGGCAAGACAAGGCTACGCTTCCGCCGCTGCGGCCTTCTTCTGTCTGTCCCAGCCTCGAGAACTGCGCGAGTTTATGGGAGACGATGAGGGCAATGGTTTAAAGTGATGTCAGTGGGCTCTTTCGCTTGGCGGTTAGCGGGGCTGGGCCCTGGCAGGTTGTACAATGCAGCTACATAGTATGGCATGTAGCACTTGACTGACCCCCTGAACCCGGGGCTGTCTTAGGGCCCGTCGCTCCGCTGTCAAAGCACTGCGGATCTACGATAGCGGGGCGCATCTTGGGTTGGGGGAGATGCAGAGTCTAGGCTCTAAGTTCCCCGACTCTTGACAGATATGGAACGAGGCCAAGCAATTCTGAAGTGTTACATGGCGGCTGTAATTACCATTGGCGAGATCGCCAGATCACCTATATGCTTGAGCGCTACCTACTTCGTCTCGCAAAATCGTGTCCCGTGAGATTCGGCACTGATTCGCAGGCACTGCCGAGTTATTGCAACGATATGTCAGGTCTGGAACAAACTCAGGAACAATCTCAAGAACGTGTCCGAGACTAGATCGATTCCTTGTCCGGCACAGTATCGAACGCTTCTTCCTTTGTATCATGTTCTCGTGACCATGTCATGGGCAAATGACAGCAACACATCTATGTTGCTGGCATTATGTCGGCCCTATTCCTTATATAATCTCAACACTCGGACAGCATTCCCGCCCATGACGCCGGCGGCTTCCTGCGACGCCTTGCCAAGTGCCTTATTCACCGCCTCAGCGTTCAACCCCACGCTCTCCCATTCTCCGTCCTCGTCAGCGCCCAGGGGTGGGAAGAAGGGATGGTCTGTCCCAAACATCAGCCTGTCCGCGCCACCGCTTGCCTCAATGGCGCTCTTCAGCCCAACTTCGGAGTAAATGACGGCGTCTAGGTAAACCTGGCTGCGTAGAACATCCCACACGGTCCGCCGCTTGGCGTGCACCTTGCCCTCGCGCACCAGGTGGCCGTCATGCATGATACAGCTCTCAATGCGGCCTGCGAGGAATGGAAGCGTGCCACCGCTATGTGCTAGGATCATGCGTAGTGCAGGAACAGCATCGAAGACACCGGCAAGGTACATGCGCGCAACAGCGATTGTGGTCTCCATAGGGAAGCCCAGGGCGAGTGGCAGAACATGTCCATACTCTTCACTGGCTCTTGGACCCCAGACCTCATTGGGCAGGCCGTAATGCGGGTGCAGGAAGATGGTCAAGTCAGCGTCTGCCAAAGCTTGGAAAATGGGCAGCAGCTTGGGGTCGTCGAGGCCATTGCCTAGCCCTGAGGTGCCGAGAATAACGCCGCGGCAGTACTTGAGGGTCTTGACATGTTGAATCGAAGCCTCGATGGTCTCCAGCGGAGCGGTCAAGGGGAGAGTGCCAAAAAAGAAAAGACGGCCAGGGTGGGAAGCGCACATGGTGCTGAACTCGATATTGACAGACTCGGCAATGGATCCGGACTCGGAGGGGTCGAGGAAGTCGAGCCATGGGTTGGCCAGAGAGATTACAGAGATGTCAATGCTGTGCGTGTCCATGAAGCGTATCTTCTGGGCGATGGACGAGTAGTGCTTGGTGAGCGGGCGGCCAGGCGGCTTGGAGGAAGCCTCAGCGCTCTCGAGCGACGGCACCTCAGCCTCAAGCAGTATGAGGCGCGGGTCGGGAGAGCTGGCAAAGGTGCGAACGAGAGGGATCGTGGAGCGCGAAGTGAGGATGTCGATATAGGAGGGCGGGTACATGTGCGTATGGATGTCCACAACCTGTGCAGGCTGTCGCGATGCGTCGGCGGCGGCCATTGTTGCAGTCTTTCCTGTGTCTGTGTCTGCCCGATTGTGTGTCTCTGCCGGTTCGTGTATGTACGAGGCGCACCGTGAGTAGAGGAGAACGAAGAGGGAGAAAGAAAGGCAAGTGCGGCGACGGCGACGGCGACGACAATGACAATGACAAGACCAAGAAGGGGGAGTGCACCGCCGGTCTCCCGGCAGCAGGACGAGCAGATCAGATACTGTAGTTTAACCTTATGTAATGAATGAATGGACAATGAAACCTAAGACGAGAGAAAATAGTGCGCGTGCAGCAAATGGCGTGTAAGTGTGACATGGTACCTGCCCCAAATAGACGGGGCATAGCACAGCTTGAAGTACTTAGGTATATAGTGACCCCGCCATTCTATATACATACATACTATGTACATAGTGGTAGTATCCTGTGCATTTTTAGTTTCCCCCGCTCTGGCACTTTCCCGGGTGATATCAAGTCGATTTCCTGCCAGCTTGCCAGCCTGCATAGTAATCTGTAAGTTGAACTCACGCCTTCCCAAGCAAATCATGGCGGCAGCTTATCTCAACCCCGACCGAGGCTGTTGCGCGCTTCTCGAGCCATGCACATGCAGTGAACGCGGAGCATTTTGTCCCTCTTATCAGCACTTGCTGTCAATTTTTATAAGGCGCCAAATATCTTGGCTTTTGTACATGGTAGCCTGTGTTGTGGTGCTGCACGCCATATATGACCAGTCCTACGGCTACTGTCTCTCCACTTTGTAGCCATCACCGTTGCCAGACGAGCAACCACCGCACAAGCAACATTCAGACATAGAAAGAGCTTAGCGAAGCAATACAGTCGAACAGAATGGAAAAAGCAGCTGTGAACGATCAGGGACTGATGATCCCGGTGAGTGGGTGGAGAGAACAGACTAGCCTCTCGTCAGCCAACCCACAAACACTAATAATGTCTCTGCTCTCTCGCTCTTGCCCCGTCTAGCTCATCGACTTCTCCAAATTCCTCAACGGGACCCCGTCGCAGCGCAAAGAGGCTGCTGACGCCATTCTCCGTGGCTTCCAAACCGCCGGCTTCATCTACCTGAGTGGCCTTCCTCTCAGTCCAGCCACGCGCCAGCACGTGTTTGACACCTCGGCCAACTTCTTCAACCAGCTCAATCTCGACGAGAAGCTCGCTCTCGGATGGACGAGCCCGGAAGCCAACAGAGGCTACTCAGCACCCGGCCGTGAGAAGGTGACGCAGCTCACCGACATCCACGAAGTCGCCAAGCTCAAACAGGGCAACCCAGACATCAAGGAGAGCTTTGAGATTGGTCGCGACAATGAGCCCGGCTTCGCCAACCAGTGGCCTGACGAGACAGCCTTGCCAAAGGTTGCGGGCTTCCGCTCCACAATGCTAACCTTTCATGACCAGTGCAAGGCCATCCATGTCGAGGTGATGCGCGCCATCGCCGTGGGTATGGGCCTGGATGAGACATACTTTGACCAGTTCGTCGATGATGGCGACAACACGCTGCGCTTGCTGCACTATCCCGCCGTCAAGAGCGAGGTCTTCAAGATCAACCCAGGGCAGGTCAGGGCAGGCGCACACTCCGACTATGGCAGCATCACTCTGCTATTCCAGGATGCAGCTGGCGGCCTCCAGGTCCAGAGTCCCAATGGCCAATTCGTCGATGCCACGCCCATCCCCGAGACGTGCGTGGTGAACGCAGGAGACCTACTGGCAAGATGGAGCAACGATACCATCAAGAGCACCATTCACAGAGTCGTTGAGCCGCCCAAGAAGACTGACGAGCACCCTGCCCGGTACTCCATTGCGTAAGTGGCCCAGTGCATGGATACCGAAGACTTGAGAATGCAAAGAAGGAGCTGACTGGCTGTAGCTACTTTTGTAATCCCAACTTCAAGAGCCACATCGAGGCAATCCCTGGCACGTACGCCTCTGAGGCCGAGAGAAAATATGATGGCGTCAACAGCGGGCGGTATCTCGTGCAACGTTTAGCAGCCACATATTAATTGCAGTATAAGAAAAAGGAAGGAACATGTAGGTCTTGCTGGAGAGTTGCTTCGAGCCATCAGGTTCGGCTTGCATCATTCACTGGAAAGCTTGAGTGAACTGGCAGAAATTGGGTAAACTGTCATCGCGCTTCAACATAAGGAGACGTGGTGGCGCAGAATCAAAGGGAGAAAAGAGAAATATTGAAACTCATAATGAACCAGGAATGATAGCTCCCAGGACAAGCTGAATGCAACCATATAGTTTTGAAAATATTGTTTCCAGCATATGCCTCTAGATCCTTGAGGCAGTAAATCAAAAGTTCAGCAAGGAAAGAGGAGGGGCAGCTCTTTGCAAAATCGAAAAAGGTGTCCCTTACGTAAGCTCTCCAACCTCGACTCATTACTGCCGCCACTCACGGACATTTCAAATGCCATTCTCATTCTCATCAACAACAAAACACAGAACGTCAAGCCAACACATTACATATACAACCCATCCACGACATCGTGATCTCAATACTCATCTCAGTTTCCATCCAAGACATTCCCAACACCACACAAGCAAAAGAAACGCATCACAGAGAAAGGAAAAACATGAGCGACGCAGCAGCTTCCAACGAGCTGCTTGCAGCCGCTAAAGACGCCGCAGCGCGCCACGTCGACTACTACGCCCTCCTGGGCATTGATCCCGAGGATGAATCAGGTGCTCCAACCATCACACGCGAAGTTGTCCAACGTGCCTGGCGCAAACGCTCTCTCAAATACCACCCTGACAAAGCCGGTGCCGCCTTTGACAAGGCGAAGTGGGAAGAATTCGGCCTTGCGCGCGATATCTTGGCGTCGGATGAGGCGCGCCGGGCTTATGATGGCGCGCGGACGGGATTGCTGCGCAAACTGCGCGAAAGGGAGTTGATGAATGCCAAGCAGAGGCGCTTTGCGGAGGAGCTGGAACGGGCCGAGGGGAAGAGCGCAAGAGAAGCGGAGGCGAGGAAGGAGGAGGAAGCGGAGAGGGAGAGGGAACGGGGACAGCAGGCGGCTGTGGGGAGGAAGTATATGGAGGAACGGAGGAGGCAGATGGCGGAGGCGGAGGAGAGGGAGCGGGACAGGGAGAAGAGGGAGGATGAGGAGAGGGACGAAAGGATAAAGGAGCTTGAGGAACGGATCGCAGAGAAGGCTAGACGGAAGAGTGCCAGGAAGACTAGGCGTGACGGTGGTGGCCAAAAGAGGGACGCAGATGGAGATGTCGAAATGGGTGTGGAAAAAGAGTCTGTGCCAACAACTGCGCCAGCTGGTGATCAAATGATAACGACACCAAGGGCTCCTGTAGGAATCACCATGTCAGACGACCCCGTCAAGTTTTGGGAGACGCAGTGGCCCAAGACCAAGGCGAGGCTGCTGGCTGCACAGCGGACCAAGGAGCGCAGGGCACAGGCGATGTCATCGGCTGCCTGAATATGGCTTTAGAATGGTTTGTACTCCCACGCAATTCAAGATACCCAACGATACAAGACAGGATGAGTACATGGAATAGATGATCTCTGGAGAAATGACGGAATTCATGGTCACGATGCTGTAATTCACACGCTCTCAGGTGGTATTTATTGGTACTACTACTTTTGCAGTAGAGCCTCTGGAGCCGTCGTCGGCGGTGGATTTGAATGAATGTCTGTTGTTGACATTGGTTGGATTGTATGATACATGTTTTGCTCGGCTGCTTCTCGATATACAGATGGGTATTATGCGGCAATGTGACCTCTGTAGAACAATCTGTTCATTTTATCGAACCCTTTCTCAGAGAACCTCTTATCAAACCGTTCACGAATGGCCATGTCCACCGTGCGGTTCATCCAACCGTTGCCTCAACCACTCGGGCACAAAAGCCTTGATCTTGGTTCTCTTCACCTCAAGATCCGCACCTTCAGCAGTCTCTTCCTGCTGCTGCTGCTCTCGCCACTCCACTACAAACTCATCTGACGGATCAAACGTAGCCGCAGCCGTCTCCCCGGGCAACACCACATTCGTCATGGTCTCGAGCCGACACAGCGCCAGCCCAATATTCCCGACGCCACGCAGCCACTTCCCTGTGCTCCGTCCTTTCCTCCCTATGCGTGCAATACTCGTCTCGCCCGGGATAGCACTCGCATCCATCATGGTCGTCGACCCTTGAGTGGGTTGATAGACCAACTCCTTTGGAGCTTCTGTTGCCTCCTCTCCCTCGCCACTGCCATATACAACCACCGGCAAGATCCGCTTACGAACCACACCACGATGCTTCGTCCGAATCGTCAGTTCCTGCCCCACATAGCACCCCTTTCGGAAATCTACACCCTGCATCACATCCAGATTACTCTCTAGCGGCAGCGCTGTCTCGCGAAGAATCTCGCTCTGGCCCTCTGCAACACCGTACAGATACCTCCGCACACGGTAGACATCCTCCTCGGCCTGCTCCTCCCCTAGCTTCACTCGGGGCAAATCAACAAGCGGCTCCCGATCCCCCGACTTGACCATCCGCCAGCCCAGCCCAGGCGCACGGGGATCCGGCATGTGCACAAAGCGGTGGAAATCCTCGACGCCCTGGCTCATTGCGTCGAGCGCCGCGCGCCCGTCGTGGATGTCGTCTTCCCATCCATGCCACACCGTCACCTCGCCCGGGTCCAGCAACCGCACGGCAAATTTCGCGCGTAGCTTGTACCGCTTAATGTGCTTTTCCAGACGTGTTGCTTCGTCGGCGTCTACTTCAACGAGATAGCTTGTAATTTCGACGCCTCTGTCCCCATTCCCACCATTGCCGCTCTGCTGTGGACGTGTGTCGGGGTAAATAAAGACATCATGCAGCACGCGGCCGGTAGCTGTCAAGAAGGCGGCGTAGAACCCATCTGTGCGGAACAAAGTGCCGGTGGTATCAGCAGCCTGCTGCTGTTGCGGCGCGAGGATGTTCTGCGTGATTACCCCCTGGAGGAATCTGGGCGCATCGGGACCAGAAATGGATATGAGACGGCGCGAAGAGAGCGCCACGAGGCCTGCAGAGGGGATGAGTGATGGCGGTGGCCGTGATGACGCGGGTGCGCGTGCGGGGCGGGCTGACGAGAATCCTCGGCGATGAGATGGCGGCGTGGTCGTGGTGATGGGCCCGCTTGTTGATGTTTGGTGGATTCGGCAGCTCGCGCACACAAAGCCTGATGCTGGTCGCGCCGCGGTCGGCGGTCGAGCAAGCCGTGCTGGGAGACGGAAGACAGTATTACTGCTACTGCTACTACTTATTGGACGCATGTTCCCTTGTGTTTATGTTGTCAGTGGTGATAGGGGTGTGTGAAGGGTTTGAAAAAAGACTGTACAATTCGCAAAAGCAACCGTGATGAGAAGTCGTCAGTGAAGATGAAGCTCTCTCCCAAACTTCCCGGGCCGGCATATCGCAGCCGGAGACTCCGGCGGGTTCCACTTTTGTGCAGAAGTACTGTGTACATGGTACACTGCCTGTCACCGTTAGGGTAACCGGGGTGTCGAGTTTTCGGGTCCCCAGGGGGCATGCAGTACCTAGGTACCTGGCCGAGTCATTCAACGTCACGTCTGCAATTCACAGCTGAGCGCAACAACGCCTTCACGCGGTAACAGTAAAGAATCATTCGTGCTGAGTGCATTGCGCATCACAAAACATTACTTATTGGATGTGTTATATCCTATGTAAATACACTAATCCCAGCAAAACTCTACAAGACTTCAATAGAGTGCCTGAAACGCTACTCCATCGGGCGGCGTGCACCCACGATGGATACGCAAGTGCCCTCTTCATTACTTAGTTACCATCGCGCATCATTCTATTTATACCTGTATCCGTCTCAGGAAGGGATATGCTTCCTGCGAGACATGCTCACTTTACTTGGATATCAATCAACAAAACAATACAGAACCAATCCACCCAATACCCATTTCCGTCTAAAGCCCAACCCGGATACGTGGCATTTTGTTGTTTTGAGCAACCTTCTGCATGGGAATTTGCTGAGTGCCCATCTTTTGCGGCTCTATAATTCCCTGCGGAGCATATTCTTGCTGTGGAATAAACTGCCGGGCAGGTAACTGCTGAGCGCTCATCTGTGGCTGCCAATAACTGTTTCGTGGAGCGACCTGTTGCTGCTGGGCGGGCTGCTGTGGCTGTAGTAGCTGCGGGCTTTGACCAAATGGTTGCGCATGAGCATGGCAGTTACCAGTCATGCTCTCCCAGGTTTGCTTTTGCTGGGGATCGACCCGTTGAAAAGCCACCTCGTGCTGATGAAAAGCCTGTGGGTACGCATTCGTTGTTTGTGCAAGAGACGCAGGTGGCTGTCGAGGCATCTGCTGTTGCGGGGTCATCGACCACTGTTGCGGCTGGGGCTGCTGCACGGCCTGGTGCTGCTGGAACCCCATCTGTGGCTGGTGATTGGCTTGGGGTTGATAGAACATCTGTTGCGGAAACAGCATGTGCTCGCCACCACCCAGCGGCCAATGACTGTTTTGCAGCGGGACACCCGCATGCTGGGCCCAAGGGAGTGCCTGTTGCTGCGCCCCTGGCTTCTGTACCATATTATCATACATCCCAAGCATGTGCTGCTGCTTCGGAAAACCCATATGTAGAGGCTGAGGAGAGAATTGTTGTTGATCAGCCACTGGCCACTGCTGTTTGGGGAAATCCAACCGCTGTCCAGGGAAATCCGAATGCTGTCCGGGGAGATTCATCTGCTGTTCGAGGAAATCCAACTGCGATTCGGGGAGATCCAATGGCTGGTCGGGGAAACCCAACAGCTTTTGGAGGACATCCAATTGCTGTTTGGGGTAACCTAACTGCTGTTCGAGGACATCTAACTGCGCTTCGGGGAAATCAAATTGCTGTTGGGGGAAATCCATCTGCTGTCCGGGGAGACCAAGAGCAAATGGCTTCACCTGGCTCATCTGCACCTGTGGCGGATCCTGGTGTAGCTGCGCCTGGGGCGTACGATCATCCTGGAACGGCTTCTGTGCTGCTTGTCCAGCCTGGTGGAAAGGAAACACGGGCACCTTGTGCAGATCCTCAAGCCTCAGCTGGTGTGCGGCAGACTGCTGTTCAGCCTTGTGGAAGTCCATTTTGGCAGGCTTCTTCGGGGCAGCCTGGCGGCGGCGTTTCTTGGGCGGCTCGATAACATCCTCCTCTCCAGCGGGCACGGGAGCCTGTGGAGCGGCGACTACTGCTGGTGCTGGTGCTGGTGCTGGTGCTGGTGCTGGTGCTGGTGCTGGTGCTGGTGCTGGTGCTGGTGCTGGTGCTGGTGCTGGTGCTGGTGCTGGTGCGGGAGCTGGTGCTGGTGCTGGTGCGGGAGCTGGTGCTGGTGCTGGTGCTGGTGCTGGTGCTGGTGCTGGTGCTGCTGCTGGTGCTGGTGCTGGAGGTGGAGGAGGAGCTGCTGCTGCTGCTGGTGCTGCTGCTGCTGGTGCTGCTGGCTGTGCAACCTGCGTAGCCTGACTAACGCCAGTATGCCACTTCTTCAGCGATGCTTTGCGACGAAGTTCTTCTTGTTTGGCAACCTTGTAGATGAGAATGGACAAGACAATCAATATACTAGAGATGGGTTTCCAAGTCAGTGATCTCTTCTGGGGAAAAAGTAATGTAGGGGGGACGGAGGCAGGCAAGGGAAGCCAAGCCTCAAAAGGGCCTCAGCAAGTCTACTCGGGGGTCAAGTGCTGTGTGTGTACTTACTGGGTAGAGTCTTCGGAAAAGTTGACTTCAAGACAGCCAGCATTTTTAATGGATGGCCGCAAAAAGGTCTCCCGTGCCCAATCGCCCTCCATCAGCAGTGTGTGCGCAGTCTTCAAGACTTTGATCTTCCATTCGTCGTCCAAGTCCTCGTCAAAGCGAATGGAGTTGCCAGGTGTTCTGAGATAGACTCTGATGTGTCCACAGACTCCCGCCCCGCGCAATGGATCAAGGCCAAGTACCGAATAGCACGTCTTGATATTCAATTTTGGATCTATCGCGGAGGAAGACATCAGTACCAATAATTGCGAGAGGGAGAGAGAGAGAGAGAGAGAGAAAAGCAAAAGAAATGGGGAGGGGAGGTGGGCGAGGCCCATGTTGGTTGCAAGAGGAGTTTACTTACGAAGAGACAAATGCTTCTTCATCAAGTCAAATCTGGGTTTCTCCGGCCAAGCATGGTGGTAGACTCGAGGCAGGCCATCTAGATCTAGGCGGAACTCAGTTGTCTGTAAAGTTGGAGTCTTGTTCGCCTGATTTGGGACATTGCTATTCGTTGGGATCGCCAGATCAACAACTTGTGGAGGTTGGTCTGCAGGTTGGTCAGTCAAGCCAGGCATGTCGGAAGACAGGTCGCCTTGCTCCTGGAGAGAAGCAGGATCTGGCAACATTGGTCCTGGCGCGTCGCTAACGCGGCCATTGGTGGTGTGAGTGCTCGTATCACCACCTTCTTCGGCTGCCGTAGCCGGCTTGAGTATGCCTGCTTCACCCTGGCCTGGCAGTCCTGAGGCTGCGGCTGAACCATTGCCTGCACCGTCGAGTGTTGCTGGCACAGAAGCCGCCAAGATCCCAGGTGTGGTGTTGCCCGAGGGGCTTTGACTGCCTCCGTCTTCCGCAGTAATCTCAGGTGTGGTGTTGCCCGAGGGGCTTTGACTGCCTCCGTCTTCCGCAGTATTCTCAGATGTGGTGTAGCCCGAGGGGCTTTGACTGCCTCCGTCTTCTGCTGTGTTCTGTGCTTGCAGAGGGGCAGGTGACGATAGGGCTGGTCCCATGTGTGGCGAAGGAGAGGCGGTAGCATCGTTCACCGTATCGTTCTCCTCCTGTTGCACGCCGGCTGTGTCTGCGGCCATCATTTCATCAGAGTCGTCAGGAGAGCTGCTGTCGACTTCTTCACCTGCGGCATCGTGCTGGTCGCCGCCAGTAGGCCTTCCCTCCATGGCCTCGGCAAGATCGATAGCTATAATCACCATGTCATCAAAGTTGAGAGGGAAGCCATCGTCGACTTCTTCATCTGTTGGAGAAGCCATTTGCTCAGGTTGGAGAAGCTGAAAGGCTTGGGTATCCATTGGTAGTTTGTGTGTGGTTCTGTTGGTCGGTACGGAATTCCTGGTCAACAAGCTGGAAGTCGCTGGTATTGCTCCGAGGTCAGTCAGTCCCAGGATTGGCGATTCTGAGGTGTTCGTTGCCAGCTGAAGGGTAGCGCTGCCGCAAAGAGGCAGAGAAAGCAGGCTCGTTGTCCGGATGTTGATTGTTCTGCAGTGGTTCAAGATGGAAGACCTAGACTGAGGCCACACAGCCCTGAGCTTGTCAGGGGGGGGGGTTGGAACCTGCCTGGAAGAGACAGGGAGGAAGCGGAGTCGAGGCACACGTGCGTGAGCGCCCGAGCGAGCCACTGATTATGTGGATATTGCAAGAGCTGGGGGCAAAGAAAAAGAAGTATATGGGCAAGTTCTTGTGGACACAACGGGTTTATGTCAACAGGGTTTAGGGTTGTGGGAGAAACGGCCTTGGGGAATTGATCAAGCAGCAAGCACTGGGTGGTAGTGCTTTGGGGGAGGCCCAGAAATGGACGAAGAGTTCGAGCAAGTTTGTTGGATCACTGCACATCGAAGTGGTGCGCAAAGATCAAGAAGTCTGTGTCTGGTTTTGGTCAGAAAGGTAAGAAGAAGATGATGAAGAAGGAAGGGAAAAGGCGTCTGTCGAAAGAAGATGGACGAGGGTTTTTGATATTGGGAGCTCTGATGGGCCTGGGTACTGAGACTTGCAAGTTGAGCGGTACCTACTCTGTGACATCCTTGAGAGATGCGCTAACGGCAACCGGGCTGCGTCGATGGTACGAAGAATGCTCTTCGTGTGCGCAGGCAACGCCAACCACCAAGCGCGCCAGCGATCTTTACACTTGATGCATACGGGATAGCAAAGCCTCCATCACCGAGGCTCGATCCATACAGCTGCTGGAACTAAGCAGGCCGGTAGCTGCACGGAATGGGTTGTGCAGCCGGCCAGACCAGCTACAATGCATGGAAAAGGAAATATAACCAGGCCAGAAGCTGCGGCATCTTGTGATCCAGTACGGGGCCAGGAAGCATCCTGAAATAGCGGCAAGACTAGCAGAGAACGAAATAGTGAGAGCAAGCTTCCACTCTCTGCACGTCATGCACGCACAACACCATACTAACCTTCGCGAGCCACTGGAGCGCTTTTGCGAATTTCCGTTGCCGGTTACCTTGAGAACGTTTGCGCTTCCGTGTTGCTGCTATGGCATGTTTCTTGATCTCTGGGTACCAAAGCTCTTCTGGCTCGATCCATCTACCCTGGCAAGCCCTCTTTGAATCGTTGCGTGGCTGCGCGTACTGGGGCATATTGTCTGCTCTGCACCAATGCACGTAGCCTCGCGCAGAATCTGGGGAAGCGGACCCACATGTTCAGCCTTGTCCACCCGACAGAGGACCCCTGTCATGCCAGGGACTTGCACTACGAACCTAAGTACACAGTACAAGGCAGGGAGAGCCTAGCCATGGACTATTTCCCTATCCGTCTCCCATCACGGCACGTGGTCAAGGCCGGCTTGATGCTGGGATATCGATGCAATTAACTATTCGACATACCTACGTATTTCCCCGTTATTTCCAAACTCGTGAGTACTATTACACACTGCACGCGTCAGCATTTTGAGCAAAATGAAAGAGCTGAAAAGATATAGCCGACGTGAAAGGCTGTACTCGTTGCATCGGAAGGCCCATTGATCATGCGCAGTCCGCAAAGTAGCAACAAGACAGCGCAAAAACTCTGCATGCGTGGACAGCATAGCTGATACAACCTCAAAAAGATTCTTCTAAAAGCAGGATTCCATGCAGATGACCTTCTGTGGAACATTTTCTGATCGCGCATTACCGTTCTCCGTTCAAGCCAAGTTTGAGTATGATGTGAAACTCAAACTCGACATTGAGTACACATTGCTCCCAAAGCATGCACAACACCAGGAATCAAGCAGCGACACCAGATCAATTTTCCAAATATCCCACCCTCAACCTTGAAGAAGGACATGGCAAGTAGCACAGAATGTGAAAACTTTGAAATCAACTGACTATTACCATTACAGAAAGAAGAAAGAATAAATGTAAAAGATACTAATAATACTACTAACAATAAACAGGCTCGATATCACAGAATATACAACCACCAGGTGACTCTCCCTGAAGCTATGCACCGGTTCCCTCCAAGCTGCCCTCCCTTCCATTCTCTTGTCTTCCAAATCTTTTAGAGCCCGCCGATCGTTTGCATAGTAGCGAGAATGCAAACAGTTGTAATGCATAGAAAATTACATGCTTGTTTCTTTGCTCATCTCCTTCATGAGAGCAGCCTCCTGTAATTATGTTGAAGCAGCTCTCATCTTCTGCCCAGCAGTAACGACTGTCCGAACACGGTGCATTCGCAAGGCAGTTACTACATATCGTATAATGTGACGTTCAAAGTCGCGCTAAGCGGACTCACGTATACGTAGAGCAAACCAGCCGTATATGGAAATAAACAAGATACCCCTCTTCTTTGCCGGACAAGGGAATCGTCCCCGCTGCCCTGTCCATTTAACATTTCTGTTGTGATTGGAAACTGATTACTGAAACACGCTCGATCGCTCGAATATTCGTCTCCGTCGCCGAGAGAGGAAAGCCCCTTTTGCTGGGTATGGTCTCTGAAAAAGGAAACAAGGAGAACTAACTCCTGAATATCTCTTTGGTTCCCTTCTCTCTTCTCTTTGTTTGTTGGGCGCTCCTGTCGGTTGCCCGAACCATGCGCTCTGCTCTATAAGATGAGAAAAGAAAAAAAGTATTGCCGTCAAAATTACAAATTTACCAGAAAAATAGTATTAAAGTAAAAGTTGGGTATCTCGGAGTGACATTGTTGGTTCGCCTGGTACAGAAGGGAGAAAATAGGATGCGAAACGGGGGGACGGGAGTGTTCTTATAGTAGCAAACGTCAAGACCACGATAGCTCTCAAGCTGCGCCACGCTGCTAAATGTGTTGTTACGGCCCCGAAAGTCCTGGAGATCGGTGCTGGATATCAGGATGGCGCTCGCGAGGTCCAGTTGCCCATCCTGCCTCGTGTGGAGGCCTTCCAAACGGTGGGAACTGAGTTTGGAGTGATGGCGGCACAGGAGGCTGATGACCAAAAGTGCCGGGAGTGTGGGCTGCGGTTGGTGAGCCTGATGGCTGGTCGAACCGCAACGGGGGCAACCTCGCGTTCGGCGGTCCAGGACCAAGAGGCGCTGTGATTCCTTGGGTAATGATTGGAGGCAATGAACTCGGCGGCTGCGCTGGTCGAATAGGATACGGAGCGGATTCAAAATCGGCTGCTGGTGGATCTGTTCTCCGTCGCCTGGAAGGCCTCTCTAAATCACCCGAATAAGGAGGTGGACGATGCTGCTGCTGCTGCTGCTCTTGTTGCTGTTGCTGTTGCTGTTGCTGAGATTGCAGTTGCGATTGCAGTTGCTGCGATTGCTGCTGCTGCTGCTGCTGCTGCTGCTGCTGCATCATTGGAGACGAGGACTCGCGAGTAATACTAGAAGGTGGTGCAAAAGAGGTCACAAAAGAAGATTCCAAAGGACGCGTCGAGCCAGGCGTGACAAGTGAAGAGCGAGGACTTGGAGGCCCACGCTCTGCATGCTCTCTGATCTCTGGAGTTCGCAGAACGAGATCGCGCAGCCTGTTTCGTTCGTTCCGGTAAAAGTCTCGCTCTGCCTGCAGCTCTTGCGCATGCCTGCTTACTTCCCTATTCTCGGCTTCTAGACGTTGCAGTGTCTCCCTCATGTCCTTATCTCGCTCCTTCTTCCTCGCTCGAAACCTTGCAGATGCACCCGCGTTGCGATGACGCTTCTCGTCGGCTTGCCGAGATCCTTGATGCACATCTAGTGGAACCGTAATATGCTCTCCTGTATTCGTCTGGAGCGTGAGGTGAGGCTGCACCTCTGAGCCCCGGACCCCACCTCCACCAGTGTGCAAAGCGCTGAAGAGAGCCGTTGACAAATTCGCGTCTCTTGGGGATCCGCTCTGCGGAGAGTATCCTGCAGGTCTGTTCTGAGGCAGCGCATATTGGCCTTGGGGATATGCAGGAGCTGCTTGCGGGCTTCGATTCGCTGGCCCGGATTGTGCAGTCGTCAGAGGATATTGAAACGCAGGCGAGCTGGAGTAAGCAGGTTGTGAGAAGGAACGAGTTGCCGCTGCGATGGGTGACACAGCAGCTATATTCACACGAGGAGACGGTTGCGGTATGCTCGTAGAAGGCCCCACGTACGGGGCTTGGTCCTGTCGGCGAATCGTGGATGGCGGAAATCCAAGTGGTGGTTGAGGGTCGGCGTAGCTTGACGGCGTGGCAGAGCGGCTAAAGCTGGGTGGTCTCGGTGACCTTGGGGTCAAGATTCTCCTTGCGGCGCCCAGTGCTGGATGTGCTGGATGTGCTGGATGCGCGGGTCGACCGGGAGTCGGTGATTCTTGTTGCTGGACCGTGTGGGGGACTGATGTTGGTGTGGGAGCAGGAGAATATGCCGGGCCTGAAGGTCCGCCATAAGCTAGTCCAGGCCCATACGCTTGGTAAGGCGACCCAGAGACACCATATTGCCTGGTTCCGGCACTGGATGGAGAGCTTCCTCCTTCAACAGGCCGTTGAGTGGAAGTCGGCAATGGACCTAGGTGCAGATCTCTTGGATCCAACGGATTCAGGATCGCATGCACACCGATCGTTCTTGGAGTGGCTTGTCGCGCGGGCTCGTGAGTTGGGACAAGCGCTCGTCCGCCCGTATCTCGGGTGCGGTCAGCTCCTCCGTCGCTGTGCGGACGTTGTCGAGGAAGTGAGGCAGATGGAGACGCATGAGCAACTATCGACTGCGTGTAGGAACCAGAACGAGATGGCGGGCGAGAGGTAGGGCCCCTCTGCGACATCGAGACCTTTGCACCCTTGCGTTGAGGATCCGGCGAGGCCGGACATGGACCACCGCGCTGCCCCTTCCACACCAAACGTGACTCTGGCTCGAAGGCAACACCGGCTGAGTTGCTCCAAGCCCGCAAGGATTCAGTTCGATGTGCTGCTTCACTCACTCTGTATGTTCCGGCTAAGTGTTCCTGGTTATCTCCCTCAAGCCGGCCCCTCGGAGGGTTGGGGGGACACCAGGGAAGAGATTGGACAGCCAGCGCGGCAGATTTTATGCTAGCAAACTCTTCTTGTGAGGCGCAAAGTGGTTGATGCTTGGAATTACAGGGCCGCTTGTTGTCTCACTGGTCATACACGAGGTAGTTTCGTAGACCCAGGACGCAGCCACTGCTGAGATTTGACGGTTAAGATGCCACAAGATGCTGCAAGCCTGTCGAAAACCAGGTATCAGAAAGTTTACTAACGGCAGACACCAGGGCTCAAACTGTGCTAGCTACTACTGAGACCTACGTACGAGTGCTGGCAAATGTTGGGGTGGTAATGTCCGTTGTTCGGTGGGTAATGGGCAGTGGTTTGATGGTGGCTTGCTTCAAATATAACGGACCACGATCTGTTGAGAGGCGAAATGAGCTTAGCTGAGGTGAAAAGGGTGACGAGTTGCAAGACAAGTGTGCGATGAAGATTGCGAGCAGCACCGGTAGAAGTGACTGGCAAGGTTACGTGCATGGCGCGGACCAGTCAGGTCGATTATACCGAGCCGGAAGCCACCTCAAGGTTTTTGCACAGTGTAGGGCTGGAATGTGAATGGGCAGCTTCAGGCCAAGTGTTTCCCTCGCGCTTCCCGTGGTGTAAGACGGTCGCTATAGTTGGCAGATAAGAGTTGGGGGGGGGTGTAAGAATTGGGTGATAGAGCACAAAGAAAACAAAAAAGGACAGGCACAAGACTGACGGCGTCGTGATGCATGCAAATAGGGAAGAGACCAAAGGGAAGCAAGCTGTCTGAACCAAGAGAGACTCACCGGCTTCTGATGTCCTGGCTTGCCACGAAGGATGGAGTCACACGTCGTCTGTCTGTCCTGTCCGAGACGTCGGCGGTCTGGTCTGTGTGAGCGCCTCTTGAACTCAGCTCCACATCTGACATCCCCAAAATCCACGGGCGCAAGACGAGATATGACAGGAGTCCTGTCGTGGGGAAAAGATGTCAACAAGAGAGAAGGAAACTGGACTGGACTGGACTAAATTATCGACTGGGTCATCCCGCCTTCTATGCTCGTAGTTTTCTATTGCTTTGGCGCCAATCTAAACCGGGAAATGGAGACTACCGTACTGGCTTGAAAAGGATGGAGCATGGGTGTGGGCCCTAAAAACGAAGTCTTGGGTCGTGCTGGTGTAAGTATCTGGGCGAACCGGGGTGCTTGCGGCACACAAGGGCCAGGCCTGCTGCTTGTTGGAGTGGAGCCCATGCTGCGGCGGTTGAAGCCATAAGTCTGTACATGCGTGTGTACATATAGCTGATGTTGTTCCTTTGCTCCTCGAGAGCGCAACAGTGCCATGCTTAATGGCAGCATAGAGCCCCAGCTCGGCAGCATACGAGTGGAACGAGTAAGCCATGGAGATCTCGGATCTTGAGAGTCGAGGTTTAAGAGAAGTCCTGAAGGACCCGGTGGCCGTCACAAAGTAGCCACTCGCCGACGGCTGGCCATTGAAGCCCACGCCAAGCGGCAAACCTAAGACGCGTAGTTGCCGGTAATTGCCAATAGATGGAGCTCCAGGTGGGAGCGTCCCTGTGTTGATCGACTGGGAAAAATGATTGAGCAGCCCAATAGATCCTTATATGCCCAGCCTGCTGCTCCTCGAGTGCAGGTTGCTCGTCTGGGGCACAAAAGGGGCATCTTGAGGGGGAGTAAGAAAAGTACGTACCACGAGGCGTATTCTTATAAGTGGTATCGACAGCCAAAACGCCGAAGAACGCTTAGCTAATATCACTTGTTGGAGCATGAGGCGTTGTGGCCGAAATCACTTTTGTTCTCAAGCGAACACCACGCTGAACCGAAGGTGACAAACGATCTGCTTCTCCTCGTGTTGTGTCCAAGCCATAGCTGTATACTGGTCTTGCTACTTTTCTTGTCCATGACAAAAGATGGGGACGCGAGATTCTGCTGGCACAATGTTCTACGCCCTCGCGCGCCTGTTCAACCTGTCAAGCTTGGCGTTGGGACTCGAGCGCTTGGTCTGATAGAGTAGGGTTGCTTTGTCATTTTTGCGTGTCGGTACCAACAGAACCTTGCGAGCGTAGCATTACAGAGTAATTTGAGGTGTGTCCTTGACATGCCGGTACAATAGCAGACATAATCAGTCGACGGTCCAAAGGAAATCGACCTCGCTGGGCCCATCCCCGGGCTCTGCTGCCAATTGGCAGCAGGAAACATGCCGGTAAGAGCGAGGCCCATGTTCGAGCGAGACCAGTGTCGTGCGTAACACCCTGTACAAGCGAGGGCAAGGGAAATGAGTGCAGAAGAGTGATAGTAGACTGCCAGAATAACATCTGGAATACTTTGTATGGAAATGGAACAGGTGACAGGGGCTAGGCGACAGGGTCTACATAGTACTGGGCCCAAGCCAACCCCGTACGATGTCCATGGCTCCCTGGCAAAGGTGGAATGGCGCAATACGGTACAGAGATACTATGTAAAAGTACATAGGACATGGTCGTATGTGCCATGTCCCAGCTGGAGCGAAGCGACCTGAGAAGCGACGGCAACAACAACAACAGCGCATTGCGTGCCAGGTACATGGTCTGGCACAGCGACTTGGGAAGGTCCTGTGACCCCATGGAGCGGTGACAACGCCACGGTTGTGGTCAGACAAGAGAGCATTTTAGACTCCTCTGTGCAGTGGCTCTCGACGCAGAAAAGACGAATGATGTCGAGCGGTGCAAGGCGGGGCAATGGGAGCGGATCGGTGAGCACTGGTCGCTGCAGGGGAGGAGTTTGGCGGCGAGCGCTTGGTCGCGGCAAACCGGAAGGAACGACACGTCAATAGAGACGCACAGAAGTGGCAGCAATAGCAGGTGGCGCTAGGCAATAACAGAGCATATCTGCACAGAGGTGTGTGTCGATACGGTAACGTGGAGTGAGAGCAACAGGCGGTCATACCAGTGACGATGGCCCATACATGCATGCACATGTGCGGTGAGATGAAGAACGCTGGAGCCGTTGCTAGGGCCTGCCAGACAAGTGGAGCCGAGGCGAAGGTAAAAACAAAGCGTGGGCCCAATGCTGACGAACATGGCACGCAGAATGCACAGAAGGCGTCGCGGGCCCAGATTCCATCGTTCGGATGCAGCGCAACCCACTTTGTTTCCTGGCGCTGGAGCCTAAGGCCGTAGCACGCGAGGTGGAGATTTTGGGACGGAACGAACGCCATGCACGAGAGTGATGAGTGACCAGCACCCTGCCACCCTGCCACCGCCTGCTACCACCTGGGCACCCTGTCGAGCTCTCCTGCACGACGACGTCGGCCCAAGGTGCCCCCTCTTGGACCCGGCCCCAGCCAGAGTGCTGCTGTGCAGAACATAAGCTGGAAAGCTCCGCACCGGCCGCCGCCCACGCCGATTGCGGTGCAGACCAGGTTATCCCCAGCAGCGCTCGCTGTGCGGTGAGAGTCGGACAAGCACAAACAACGGCGCCCCCAAAAGCATGGGTCGAAGTCTGGTTGCTGTGCGTGTCTTGGGGCGACATCTGGACGCCGCGATCAGGCTGAGACCGCCAAGCCACCGCCTTGAGCAAACACACCACCAACAGCAGCGGGACGGAAAGCAACTGCTGCAAGACAAAGCAGGAGAGGAGCAGAAGTAGAGACAGAAGGAGGAAGCACAGAAGAAGAAATGCGGCTCGGGCGTTGTCGCACGCATCTCGCTGAGCTGTGAGATGCGGGATCAAGATGTGCTGCTGAGACTTGGCAGCAGCATCGCCTGCCACTGGCTAACGTGGTCTTGTGATGCCGCGGTACCTTGCATCGTGCTGCGAAACTGCTGTTGATGGCGCCAGGGCTAGTCTCTGTGGAGCTGGCTGGCTGGCTGGTTGGCTTATGATGTGTTTGGACAGGAAAGCTGGCATGGAAAAGCTGACACGAAGCTGTCGTAGGGGCCACCCAAGCCAAAGCTCGAAGCTCCGCTAAAGATCGAAATTCCGGATTATGTAAGCCGGGAGGCTCCAGTACCAAAGTACCCGCTGTTCCGTACATGGTTTGCACAGTACTGTGTTCAAACGTATCCCGGTATCTTCACCGATGACCGACATGATTTAAGCCACGCCGTATTGAGAAAGTATTTTACACATCTATCACGCACGTAGAAGTACACGGGTATCTCGCCAGCAGAAACGGAAGTAAATGGTCTTGGATGATAATGTTATTCAACCTGTCAGAACAGATGTGACGAAGCGTGCTAGTATGCTATGTATAACACTTACCAGCTGATGTTTCCATGAGCAGCTATAAGGTATGGCTAGCTAGGTACTCATGGTAAGTACTGTGTTAAACTGGCTGATATTTTACACAGTACTGTCAAGAATGGGGTACTTGGAAGCAAGTACTGAGTACTTAGCTTGTACTTAGGTAATCTTTGGTTCTGAGCATCCACCTAGGGACTTTGGGACTTCCGAAGGTGCAGTACATAGTACATAGCAAGTACCTGACACTGGCGTACTTGCCTTGACAGACTGGCAAGCTCATGTCTCGTCTACATGCTAGGTACTACCCGCTGTGAAGCTGCACTTTCCTACTCCATTTTGGTTGCACATTTGACAAGTAGCGCACACAAAATGAAGATACAGAGTAACTAAAACGCTAAGGCGAAGACGACTCCCATCCTGGAAGATGTCTTTGGCTGTGCTCTGTCTTGGATAGGCTTGGTCGCTTGCTCGCATGCCTACCAGCCCCTGCCATCGTTACGTCTGGGTCCGCAATCCTCGGTCATCCCTCCACCAACCTCACCGCCCTCCCCCAGCCAACAAAGACAACAAGGCATGGCCGTCCTTGATCGCCCAAGACGGCCACGACAGCCATTTTGTCGTCATGATTTCTGTGCTCCCAGCCAGCTGCTGCGAAGCATCCGTTAAGGGCCCCTCTCCTCCTGGTGAATGAAGCAAGCCTGACGTGGGCTAACCTGCACTGTCCACGCAGTACAGTCGCGTATAGCCCTGCATGCAGTGATCTCTGCCTTGTCGCGGCGAAGACCGTCTGCACCTCGTCGAATCCCACAGTCTCCAACACGTCCAGCGGAATACGCCACGTCAACCACATTACGACGAGCTGACCGGTACGTGTAGAGCTGGCCAGTCTCCAGCACTCGCTGATACTGCACCTGGAAGATCTCACAATTTGTCCGAGCTTGTGTCACACTCCATCCCGGCGGCTTTCTCGACGGCCAAGCAGGATCGTCGACTCCGGATCGGGGCCGCCAGGGTGTGAGGATGACTGCCACGTCGCAGCCTGGTAGCCTGCAGAACTGCGCAAGCACGTCCTGTGGCAGTTGTGCTGGACTGAGCAACTTTAAATCGTTGATCTGCCGGCTTTGCAACCCAACGCGGCGGGGTGGATCAGGCGCCTGCAAACGATATGCATACTACACGCTGTACATAGCGTGCTAGTACTATGTAGTAGCTCTCGCGCATCCCGGCGGCTTGGATCCGGCAGCAGGCACAAGCAATGCAGCTGGATAAGCCTGCTGTCCGCTCTGTCCATCCCAATCCTCTTCCTTCATGTTTTCGTAGAGTTAGAGGATGACTGACTGGGCCGGAAACTCACTCACAGCATTTATCCTCAGGAGCAGCATGACGTCGCACTGCAAAAGAGCTCAGACACCCTCGCACACAACCCGAATGCCGACGATAGGCAGCGTCGCTCTGCTACCATCAATTGTACAGACAAGACTCACGGACCACAGTACCATAGTACCAGTACAAGGAAGGGTCCCGACAATGACGGGTGCCCGGCCGCCATCCGCGCTTGCTGGTCATGGTTATGGGCATCGGGGCTCAATGACCTGCAGATTAACCCCACCATTCACCCACCGCTAGCCAATGTCAGTACTCCATGCCGGCTACTACCGCTGCCGAGCCTCCGGAATGCATGTCTGGCAGTTAGACGGCGTGTCTGATTCATGCAAGGGCCACCCACATTTTTTCTCGTCACCCATCTGCGGCCTATAACCCTGACCTTCAATATCACCACCGTTTCTTGCTCTCCTTCTGCTCGTCAGCAGGCCGCCCGCCCACATGTCGCATCCCCAAACTGTCCTGTCTGTACAAACTGCACAGTATACAGAGAAGCGGAGAGCTAGACGACAAGCTCCCGCCACAAGCATCTCGTGCCGGGGCGCGGGTACGAGACATTGTCTCATTTCGTGACAGCGAACGGATGGGACCGCTTTTGACTTGGACGACCAGGGAGTCGCGTGGCCGGGGAACCTAAAAATGAGTTCCCCACTGGCAAGTCATGTCGGCTACGCGATGGGCGGAAATTGCGTCAGCCAGAGCACATAGTATGGTGGCGCCAGAAGGATCTGCATCCGGTTAAGATTGCGAGACCAGGAATGGGACCTTGGTGAGTCGCAAGCATCAAATCGGCACAGAGCAGTATCAGCCACAGTCCGTTAGGCGATGGTCGAAATTCTGGCGAGCAGCGACTAGAAACTGTACAAGAAGTCGACAGGTGTTTTCACTGGTCGATTTGGCTCGCGAAAGGTCAGGGTTCTGGCATTCCGGCTGTCGGCATGAACTCGCGGGCCTTGTGACGGGGGCCATCAATAATGAAGAGACGCGTCTGTGCGCTAAGCTGCAACACAAATTGTACAACGCCACTTTCCTGGTCACGAACCTAGTCTCCAGGTCGCAGGCGGGCTATCTTTCGGGGTACCCAAGGCTTCCAGCAGTCGGCCACAACGTACTTGTCAACGAACTCTTAGCAGACTCGGGCGCAGTGGGACGGCAGTGTGTGTGATATTGGCCTAATCTTAATCCCGATTATGAGAGCCACGGCGATGTCGTATCTGAACTTGACGCAAGGTTGTTCCATGCTCCTGAACCTCTCACAGGGGTAGACGCTGCTCCCGTGTCACCAAAAGATGAAAGAGTCGTATTGGTAGGTCTGGTCGCGAACATCGGCGAAGTGGGTGTGAACGGTGAGCTGCAGCTTAAAAAGTATTGTCTGCAGCCCGCGAGGCATGGATACGGCCCGTCGCTGAGAGGACGTCAAAGGAACGAGATTACCATCTGTCGTTTTCTTGCGCGTTCGACAAGCGAGCCGTCTGTGCCTGTGGGGGGCGTGCTGGTCACTGGCCACTACGTTCACATAGTCGTCCGACTAATAAGTAATAGGAGCACTCACCGGTGGGTTCTGACCGTTGCACAGCTGGTAAACTAGAAATCATGTCAGCGCCTTCTACTTACTGGAACTACTGCTGAAGTACATTGCACCCCGCATGATCCTTCGAAGACATCCTGCTTCAAGACAAGTACTCAGCAAGCCACAAGCTAATTGCAATCCGACCTAGCATCGGGACCTGCTGTAAGTAGCCGTATGGTTGTACGGCGTCCCGCCTAGCTAGGATCCGACTGAGCTGAGCAGAATCGTCCAGGCTGGCGGTCGCCATGGTGAAAGGTGACGTCCAAATTTGACATTCTGATCGGCAATCCATCTCATCGAATTTTAACGGATAATCAAAGTACTTGATCCTCTGCACAAGTTTTCTTTGCATTGTGCTGCATGCCTGCAAGTCACCTTGAGACGACACTGATTCCGTTCGACTCAAGTTCGGCGTATCGATGTTGTGGCACACTTGCACATTCGGCCTCTTGCAGAGTTCATGTCCAGACGACTTCCGAAGTTACCGAATAAGCAACAATAGAGACATGGCGCCAATTCTCCAGCACATATTATACCGTCATCTCTTGTACATAATAGCTTGATTACGGTGCTCAATCTCTCAAAGCTGACATGCCAGTGGAACCGCCTGGAACTGTACAGGTTGCTTCATCACGGTTCGTGTTGCACGACCCATCTCAGACCATGAATATTGATATGCAGAGAACTTTGGTGGCAAAAGGATACAAAGCAGCTCACTTTGTGCTTAGTGAAGATATTTGATGGCACCGGCGGTCACCCAAACGTCCCAACTTT
The DNA here is from genome assembly GCA_011317545.1 of Coniella vitis. NCBI lineage: Eukaryota > Fungi > Ascomycota > Sordariomycetes > Diaporthales > Schizoparmaceae > Coniella > Coniella vitis. The sequence continues at coordinate 2,255,738 of WUJK01000008.1, forward strand.
TCATCTCGCGCCAGATTTGCAAGACATGCGCTACATTTTCTGGGCCCCTCTTTTGACTCTGGTGCGCTGGAAGGCTGAGCGTGTCACATAACCGCAGGCAGTATGCTGACGGGGCTTTTTATGCATCGTGACCGGCGACGAGCAGCGTGCGTGCCGCGGCCTTCTGTTGCGAAGAATGGGTGCCACTTGTGATTCTCCATTGCTAATTCGATATAAGTCTCCGATGCAGTCACAGATTGCCGCCGGGGGCGGGGCGAATACCACGCCTACTTGGACTTCCATACGACGTGCTCAGCTAGAGACGAGGTCTGAAATCACCAGAGCGTCCCTGTTCGCAGTTTTTGAGGCGCCGGCGGATACATTGTCCACTGCAGTGTGGGTTCGCAAGATGAGCTACGTGGCGATTCACATAAGACGGAAACGTCCTTGTTCACGCCCAGCACACTGGCAGCACTGCAAAGTGAGGGCATCACACTGCTCCATTTGGAAGTCTAGCTGGCAGAGATGCTGTCACAAAGACATCTCGTGACATTCGTCTTGTCCATCTGCTCACCTCTTTCTGCGGCAGAGTATGCACAGTGCCTCATCCTGCCCCTGTCGCTTAGGCGTCGGACGGAGGCACCTACGGGCCCATGGCCCGCTTTTCCCGGCCATTGGAGTGCTTCACGGACCGCCTAAACGACAGCGTGGAAGTTTTGCATGTGCTTGCCGCAGTCTAACCACAGTCACTTGTCGCAATTGCGCAAACTATATATTGCTTGCTCCAGTTGATTCTCTTGGAGACTGAGGTTTGTCGTCCCTTTCGCTTGTACACAAGGCATTCCTCAGTTCGGCACTCTATCCTCGACTGCCCCACTAACTGACCGGCAGGCCATCCGGATATTCGCACCGCAGCTTATTATATCCAGTACTTGGTTGAAGAATACAAGCAGCAGGGACTGTCCGGTCCACATAGAGTCCATCAAACATCAAATTGGGGCAAGAAAGAAAAAAAGAAAAAAAAGAATGGCTGAGCAAAGCTTCCAGGAGTTGACGGTCGACGAGCCGTACCTCAATCTGCACTGCAAATTAGGCGAGGGGCCCTACTACGAGGAGGCAACCAACACTCTTCGCTTCGTGGACATTATCCAGCAGAGAGTCCATACCGTTTCTCTGACTGAAGGCCCGGAATCTTTGCAGACAATTCAGTTGGACTCTCCTGTCACTGTCACGGCAGACGTGGAGGGCGTCGATCCGCAAGACAAGATCCTTATTGGAGTCAAGTACGGCCTTGCGCTATTGGACCGAAAGGCGGGGCAGTACGAGTACATTATCAAGTTCGCAGTGGCTGATGGAACGGAAAATAAGCGCTTAAGGAGCAACGATGGCGGTGTTGATGTTCACGGCCGCTTCTGGATGGGTTGCATGACGGATTTTGGGCTGGGTGAATTCTTGCCTGAAGGTACGTGAACTTTTTAGGACAGCGACTTCACACCCGGGCCTGGACATCTGGACCGCATGCCTGGACATATTTGTGTAAAATTCCAGAGGCATTCTTCTTGTCACCCGCACACCCATCCACCGATACAACTCTAGTCGTCGGTGTTCGCTCCGTTGCAAAACTAGTGCTAATAAAGTTCCCGTTGACTATAGGCGGTATCTATCTGTTCAACGGCCAGGAGCCGTCAAAGACTGAGAAGGTCGTCTCTGACCTGACCATCCCCAACACAATCAGCTTCTCCCCGGACAACACAGTCCTCTACTACACTCACTCATCCAGTCGGACCGTCTACGCCTATGATTACTCGCCCAGCGATGGGAGCGTGAGCAACCACCGCGTCTTTTACCGCCACGAAGGGCCCGGTGAGCCCGACGGACACCGCATCGACAAGGACGGCAACATGTGGCACGCCGTTTATGGCGAAAGCCGTGTGCTCAAGCTGTCGCCCGAGGGCAAGTTGATTGGGCAAATCAACCTGCCGACCAAGAACATCACTTGCTGCGAGTTTGTGGGCACCAAGCTGTACATTACCACTGCGAATGACGACGAGGGTGAGGGGCGGAGCAAGGAGCTCGGCGGTGCCGTGTTCAGTGTTGATGTAGGCACCACGGGCCTGAAGGCTTTCAAGTTCAAGTTGGCCGTTTGAGCTGATGGGCGGTGTTGGTTATGTTTGTAGGACTCGCCTTTGTGGTGGCGAGGAAGTCTTGGTCTTCCCTTTTGCACTACTTAAAGGCACGATTTGGTAGATGAGATGCATATTGCTGTTGCAGCATCAAATCTTCCCAGCGTTTCAGGATTGATTCTTGGGCATCGTCCGGCCCAACCATGGCTGGGCACCAGATTCCCAGCCCTCGAGAGCAGCTCGCTTGGAGCTATTGAGGAAACCATGACCTTTACAACACAATGATATCCATTCGGTTCCTTCAATCATTCGCTTTCGTATCGTCATCTTCTCGGATGAATGGGCTATCTGACACCCCAGATCTTGGTTGGCCTTGAAACGGGCCGACACTTTTCCCCCTCTTCGTTTTTTCTCTTCTTTTTTTTCTTAAGGGGGGAGGGTTGTTATAGCGGAGCCATTACCCAGTAGTGCCCTGTAGTTCGCCGCTGTGGTTCGCTGTAAACTCACTGTAGCACCCAATTGCACGCGTTCGCTAGCGATATATGGTACATCATCCCCTGCCCTACTAACGCAGCAACATCAGAGTTGCAGAGCAGCAGCCTCTTCAACCTCGGAAGGAACCATCCTCCTCTTCACAAACACAACATCGCATTATTGGCTTCTGAGGTCTGGGCGGAATCCAACAAAACAAACCTCCACGCACCCTTTTTTACGCATTCTTCTCGCTTCGCTGCTTCAAACAAGCCTGGCAGCGCGTCAGTCTGTTGCGCACGGGTAGGTGAGCCCTTTCTTACAAACAGCAATATCATACAATGAGCTTCTCCCCCCCCTTTCCCCCCCCCCGTTTCCAGCTTCTTCGATTGATCAAACTCATGACAAAAGTTGTGATTACAGCAAGATACTTACGACGTCAACAATAATCACAGCTTGCCATTGCACTTCTTGGGCGTCTCTTGTGCAAGTTCAGTGGCTCAAGATTTGAAATTTTCTTCTACCTACTTTGTGCGCATACAGGCAGGCTATTGTCGTCTTCGTCTTCAAGCCTCAGGATCTGACTGCGAGCACAGAGCGCGACCCAGTCTCATCTCGTATCGCTATCATTAAACCAATTTTCTTATCTTTGCTTGTCTCTTGCATCAAATCCACGGCTTTCGACATGTCCGAAGAGGCTACGCGGGCCGCTTCCCCGCCTCCAGATTCCAGAATCAATGCGGAGGACGGAAGAAAATACTGGCAAGGTGCGTTGAAAGACATCGAGTGTCACAGCAGTCTGCATTTGAAGACACGACGTTCCTCTATGCACTGAAACCCTCCTCCCCTCTCCACACCCGTTTGGTGTTCACTGTTGGGCAACGGAGCATATGATTCCCGGCTTCTATTATCTTCGCATCATCGTCGCCGTGCGTACGCCAGACTTTTGATTTATTTCTTCATTTCTGCTTCGAGGAGAATAGCTCGAGAACCCCTTGGTTGACATGTAGACTTCTTTGGGCCAAGGCATCGATGCGGATGTCAATGGTATGCTGGGTGGATTCCCCTATGTATCGAGAATCGATCTGCAAGGCTCGCGCAACTTTCTGGCGAAGCTTGGGATCGGAACCAAGAGTGGCTTAAGAACTGTTGAGACTGCACTGGAAGGCGGTGCTGGGTAAGGTTTCCTCCTTCCTTTACACGCACACATAAACGACAGGTTGGCTCAAATTGATTGTCTCTTCGCTCGTCGCAATCTCCGGAATGTCCATTCAATAAGCTACAGTAAGCTCATACTTCTTGCATTCTTTAGCATTGGTCGCATAACCGAGGGTCTGCTTTTGCAAATCGCCCAAGAAGTCGACGTGGTGGAGCCGATAGCCAAATTCACGCAGGACCTAGCAACCAAAAATGGCGTTCGACAAGTCTTCAACATTGGCCTGGAGGAGTGGGAACCCCGCGAGGACGACAAGTACGGCTTGGTGTGGAACCAATGGTGTCTAGGCCACCTTACCGATGACCAGCTCGTACGGTACCTCGAGAGATGCAAGCAGGTCTTGGCCCCCGGCGACGGGCTCATTGTCGTCAAAGAAAACATCACAAGTGGTTTTGTTGAGGTGTTCGACGAGCAGGACAGCGCTGTGACAAGGTAAGCAAAGACAAGTATTGGTTGCTCGTGACCAGGCGAACAAGTCTCCTTCATGTTATGGCTCAAGTATAGCCTGAGATGCTAATCAATCTTATTCTTTCACCGGTAACAGAACAGATCAGAAGTTCTTGGAAATATTCAGGCGCGCAGGACTTAAAGTGATAAAGTCGGAGATACAGAGAGGATTTCCTAAAGAGTTGTTCCCTGTCAAGGCTTATGCGCTAAAGCCACAAGACTAGAGATGTCGTGTCTGCAGAGTGCAGGCCCAGAAGGCGGTTCTGGCGCTCCTCAAGCACGTAACGCATCAACTGGCAGCCAAGCGTCGGTGGTTTTGGGATGAAGGAACTCCGGCACTTGATAAGGCTTGATCTGCAACCACAGTGCTGAAGAACCGCATTCGGCACGCCTCAAGATGGAGGGCATAGTCCGATCAATAGAGTTAACAAGAATGCCAGACGAATTCATTTACAGGTCCAGTTTTGCCAGAAGATCAGCGAGAAGGCTGATCACGCCCATCGAACCAACGGCTTCGAATTTTTATCACCATCACTCCATTTTACGTTGATGAGAACTCCAAATATGTTGCGTATACGATATACCATGCAAGTCCTGTTATAGATTGCTTGCCGCCCTCGATAGTTCAAGTTTGTTTTGCGGGCGTTCCCTTCCCTGTAATGATAACTCTACCTGCACCGCCCAAACCGGGTATTATATCAGTGTTGCGCTCCTTGCTTGCTGCTTTATATCCAAGAAACCCCACCAACCAACCGACCAACCGACCAATCGACCGTTCCAACACACCAAGAAAATAAGAGAGCAAACAATGTCCCGAACGCCGTGCAATGCGAAAAAGAATCCGCCCCCCCCCCGGGATGCTAACCCAGTCAAACCATACAGAATCATCCAGTTCTCAACAGCTAGAAATTAGATGCCAGACAAACGACCTCGTCTCATAAACGAATCCCGCCCGCTCCGCCACCGTTACCGCCAAAAAAGCGCCTTATATCAAATTCCGGTGCTCCTCCGTTGTTGCTGCTATTCCCTTGCCCCCCGCTTCCGCCGCCGCGGTCATCTCCATCAACATCCATCCACTTGGGCTTCTTTGTGATTTCCTGGAGCCACTTGGGTGTGTCGATGGTATCAACGGTGTTTTTGATACGATGGCCAAGCGACGTGAAGAAATTGTCATCTTCATCGTCGTCTTCCGAGTCCAGACCGCCACGGTGTTGCTGTTGTCGTTGACCATAACCGCTACCGTTGACTCCACCGCCTCCCAATCTCCGAGAGCTAGCTAGAGGATCAGAAGATGGCGCAATAGTCCCAGCGTTGGGAGACGTGCCCAGCGGTGTGGCTGGGCTTCCGATGCGGTTCGGCGAAGTCGGGATCGAGCGGATCGGGGCAAACCTGTCTCCGGGGACTACCAGGCCGCTGCCGCCGCTGCCACCAGCTGCGGAAGAGCGTGAAATGGAAGTACCGTTGAGCTCACGATCAATGAGAGCGCGTCCTTCGCGCCAGGACCCCGAGCCGTAGCTTCCCAGCTCATTTTCCTCGTCCTCGTCAATGATATCTGCTAGACCGATTGTGCGCTTCACTTTGCCGTACAAGCCAAACAGCGTTGCACAAACGGGCAAGAGGATGAACAAAGGGAAGAGTCGATTGAACCAGCTACCCAGCGAGGTGAGATCGATGAGGCGGCCGAGAAAGTCGTAAAACGTCGTCTTTTCGTACACATCTCGTGACAAGAAGGTGATAAAATTGTACGCCAGCGGGACACTGAGCCGTGCGACGTACGATGCGTACCAAAACGCCGACTCATGCGCTGTGTTGCGCCAAACAAGGGCACGACCACGCCAGACCTTGACTTCGGTGATGGAAATGAGAGCGGCAGCACACATGTACGAGATCCAGAGCGCTGCAATGAGCTGTCCCGCGAGGCCGACCTGTCCTTTGCCCTCTGTCCAGTGGTGCACCACTGTGAGGCGAATGATAGAGAGGTTGGCTAACGCCGCTGGGCCTGCCTTGACGATTTCGGACCAGATGATGCATATGGAGGCCAGTGCGAGGAGTCCGCCAAACACAAGCCTGGTTGTTGGTATGATGTGGAAGTGGAGGAGGTACCGCGTGTATGGCGTCAGTATATTCAGGCGCTCCAACCATGAAGCGTGCGGTGAAGGACGTCCAAATTCAAGCTTCTTGGAAGGTCCACAATCCAGGATCGCCTGCACTTCGGCCGCGTTGTGCAATAAACGGTTCCATTCGTTGAAGTAGCGTGACCGAGCATGTCGTGCTCTGTTGAGAGCTCTTGTGAGCTCCGCCATGTACTTTTCGGTGATGACCGTGGGCACACGCCTAGCAGCAGCCACGCCGATCGCTGCTTGCTGCCTTGGCTGAGCCTCCGGAAGGTTTGTGAGGTCCGATAACTCTTCGATCCAGTCCTGGAAATCCAATGCCGTGCCCGTCTTCCGGCGGCTTAACTCAACCACTTGGTATTCCAGCTCTTCCAGGTTGGTCTCGGCCTCTTCCATTTGCTCGTGCAGTCTAGGCGCTTGCTGTTGTAGTCGGCGGAGACGGCCACTGATGCTGGCGCTGCGGAGGAGGCTGCGAGGGATGGATACAAGGCCATGGCCCATTAGGTAGATCGCCAATACTAAACCCCAGCAGTAGGCGAGAGCCATAACGGGGCTCTTGAGGGAATCGACATGGACACCGTACGAGATGAGTACGTAGAGGAAGGCCAGGATTCCAAACCCAAAAACCATTGCGTGATATTGAGCGTTGGATCGTAGCGAGTACATGAGCTTGTCTTTGGGTTCTCGATAACCGGCGTCGGAATATTCGGCGAGAATCGGGAGGGTGAACCTGGAAGCTAGCGTTAGCATCTGGAAATGTGCACTTGGGTATGGTACCGGTGAGAGGATGTTGCGCGTACCATGTCAGCACAAATATGAGCCAGTACGCGATGCGCCAGCATGTGTGGACAACCCTCTGGGGCAGCCAGATGCCCCTGCTTGCTTCATCATCGGTCTGGGCACTCGAGGCCAGATCTATGGGCACGAGCAGCACGATGCCGGCGGGCAGCCATAACGCGAAGAAGACGGTGACGAGAACGAAGGCAGGGGTTGTGCGAAGTGGCAGGTAGAAGCGGAGGATAAGGAGGACGAGGATGGAGAGGACGAGCAGGGCCAGTGTCCAAAACACTTCGGAGCCTACGGCGGACCCAGAGGTTGTCATCATAACGACCATGTGCAGCGGTGAGGACAGAGATATGCCATGGGAGAGGCTCGAGAGTGATGCGAGTGTGTTGCGCACGAGTTGCAAGGAAACGCTAGATGGCCAGACAAGGAGGAGAGAACTGCGAAATGAAGTTGGAGATGGATAATTTTAGGCCAAGGTTGGGGGGGGACTGTGGTCATGGCGGGTTTCCCGGGATGAGGCTCGCTATTTTAGCGGCAGTCAGCAGTGTATGTACATGGTAATTATGTCACCATCCAGGTTCGGCACTTCAATGCTGCAGTAACGTGCCAACCTTGAGGCTGCGGAGCCGGCACGGGCGCCTCTCAAGTAGGATTACGTACGCTGTGTAGCGTAGTAATACCTGTGTACTGTACTATGTACATAGCAGTACTCCAAAGTTATGTGGACCCCCACTTAGTGGCCCCTTCCGGCTTCGTAATGCCGAGATTATGTAAGTAATCTGCCCCGTAACTGCACTAGTCAGTACACTAACAGAGTAAGTATGCACAAGGTCGATACTGAAATATCGTTATGCTATACTATAGTGGTAGCTCTGGGTTTCTGGTCAAGGAAGCACAAACCAGTTTACTCTATAATGTGCTTGAATATTACCAGGGGATATCGAGGAGGTGATATGCAAAACTACCAAGCACATCGTGTATGTACTTGCCTAATGTAGCAATCAGCTGTACTAGAAGTATGTACCGTAGCAGTACCTTGTGAAATACCACAGTAACTCGACACTATGGCACCAAGCACAGATGCCGAGGTTCCGCGGCCAAATGCATTCCGAGTGCTACTATATACATAGTCATCCTGCAGTGCCTACCCCGCGATTCCCTTTATTATTACTTCTGTCAAACTGCATTTGCGGGCACTTCTGTGGGGTTGCAAGGACCTACGACCCAAGGTGTACACGTACATATTAGATACTGGTAAAAGACCCCTGCTTTTCCTCAAACCCTTTCACTGCCTATCACAGCAAGACGGCTAGGATAACGATAAAGCTGTCCCACCCAGACGGGCAAGTTGAACTAATCGCGTGGCAGGAGGCAACGGCAAACCAAGTACAGGCATACCTCTGTACACAGTGCTTGCTACCCCGACTAGGCAGTGCCACCCGGGGGGCATATCTCCTGCCTCTGCTCAACTTTGCCTAGGCTTGTTGAACCACTGCCGCAGCATCGAGTGAGGAGATCAAGAGGGGTTGGCAACCACCTCCTTCCCGCTGGCAGCCCTGCCTCGGCTATCGAGCTTATTTCTTTCTTTTGTTGGACTATTTATACTGGCCTGAAACATGCCTCGTCTTGCAGCGAATCGCCCTCTCTTTCTCTCCTTCTCCTCCGTCTCCTCCGCTTCCATCCCATCTTGTTCTGCCCTTCTCAACAAGCGCAGCAGAGCCCTTTGCCCAGCCATCTCGTCACCATCTGCTGCTACTGCTATCATCAACAACAACAACAACAACAACAACAACAAGAACGGCTCAGCCTTCTACCGTCCACGTCCTGTCTTCTTTTCACACTCTGCTCGCCTCAGAAACATGGAGGTCCAACTCTCTGCTCCCAACGGCCAGAAGTGGTCTCAGCCCATTGGCCTCTTCATCAACAATGAGTTTGTAAAGTCTAGCAATGACCAGAAGATTGCCTCCATCAACCCTACGTACGTACTATGCTTTGCGCGTTGCGTTTTGCGCTTCTCCTAGTCTCATCCAGCCGCATACTTCCTCAGCCACGGACCGACCCAATCACACCTAGCTGTACGCTGAGCTAACGCACGCACCAAAGCACTGAGGAAGAAATTTGCTCCGTCTACGCCGCGACAGTCGACGACGTCGACCTAGCAGTCGCCGCAGCCCGCAAGGCCCTTAAGCAGCCCTCATGGAAATCCCTCTCAGGTACAGATCGCGGCCTGCTTATGAACAAGCTCGCCGACCTGGTTGAGGCCAACCGCGAGCTGCTCGCCACCGTCGAGGCCCTTGACAATGGCAAGACGTACGCGGTCGCTTGCGTCATTGACGTCCAAGAGGTCATTGACGTGCTTCGCTACTATGCAGGCTATGCCGACAAGAACTTTGGCCAGGTTATTGACGCCGGCCCCAACAAGTTTGCCTACACGCTCAAGCAGCCCCTCGGTGTCTGCGGCCAGATTATTCCTTGGAATTTCCCCCTCGCTATGGCTGGTTGGAAATTGGGCCCCGCACTGTGCTGCGGAAACACGATCGTGTTGAAACTGGCTGAGCAGACACCGTTGTCTATGCTTGTTGTTGGAAAGCTTATCAAGGAGGCTGGATTCCCTCCTGGAGTTATCAATATTATCAACGGACACGGCCGGGTATGGAAAAATGTTCTTTCCAGCAGTAATGACCCTAGACGCGTACATCTGCTAACACTCTTACACAGGAAGCTGGTGCTGCGTTGGTAAAGCACGTGGGCGTCGACAAGGTCGCCTTCACCGGCAGCACCGCAACCGGCAAGGAAATTATGAAGATGGCCGCGGGCACCATGAAGAATATCACCCTCGAAACAGGCGGCAAGTCCCCCCTAATAGTCTTTGAGGACGCCGACCTCGACCTCGCCGCCACCTGGTCCCATATTGGCATCATGAGCAACCAGGGCCAAGTTTGCACCGCCACCTCGCGCGTGCTCGTCCACGAGAGCGTCTACGACTCGTTTGTCGACAAGTTCAAGGCTACCATCCAAAAAGTGTCCGTGGTCGGCGACCCCTTCGCAGAGTCGACTTTTCAGGGTCCCCAGGTGACTAAGACGCAGTACGAGCGTGTGCTCGGCTACATCAAGTCCGCGGAGGAGGAAGGCGCAACCATTAGCCTCGGCGGGAAACCCGAGCCACAAAACGGCAAGGGCTTCTTTATTAGCCCCACCGTATTCACCGACGTTACGCGTAGCATGAAGATTTTCCAGGAGGAGATTTTTGGCCCTTGCGTGTCGATTATCAAGTTCAAGACCGAAGAGGAGGCCATTGAGATTGCCAACGACAGCGCATACGGCCTGGGTGCCGCCCTCTTCACACGGAACCTGACCAAGGCGCACCGCGTAGCCGCTGAGGTTGAGGCGGGCATGGTGTGGATCAACAGCAGCAACGATTCGGATGTGCGGATTCCATTTGGTGGTGTCAAGCAATCTGGCATTGGAAGAGAGTTGGGTGAAGCTGGTCTGGCAAGTTACTACAATATCAAGGCTGTCCACTTAAACTTGGCATCTTAAGAATGCTGGTAGCTAGGAGTGTATATCAAGATGGAAAGACGTAGCAAAAAAAAAAATAACGAGCGATGTGATTTTATCAAAAAGGAGCGTGTAATCGTCACTGATGCAGTTGAGTAGGCCAGGATGAAGATCGAACTTCTGTCCGATTGGAAGTGCACAAGTGCAAGTCTTGATAAAGCAGATGAAATATGCACTTCTGCCTGCTAGGTAGCCACTTCTTACCAAAGAGGATTCCGACGTCGTACGCTGCAACCATCCAACGTCGGAATCATACCATTCGTTTCTTCAACGTCGACGTAGTCATAATGTAAAATGGAAGCGGCAAGAGATCCCACAGACAAAATCAGAGTCATCGCAAGTGGTTAAAATTTCCAATGCAGAAACATGTTGATATAGTTTTCTTTCTCGCGAGATGATTCTTTATAGACAGAGTGAACCTGCACTCTTCTATCTTATCTACACCCTTGCTTTACGAATACATATGCTCATCCATCTAGATAGAATATAGACAGAAAACGGGGGACCAGAGACACAACCAAGAAAGAAAAAAAGCAAGTGACGAGAAACGAGAATGTGAACACGAAGAAGAGAAAGAAAAAAGAAAAGAAAATAAGAGGGGCCTCTTCCCCTGTGCGCCTAATAAGACATGCCGGTACACATGACGGTCGTCCATCCGGAAACCCCCCCCCCCTCCCCGAGCTGGGTCCAGTACCGCATTATTGGTTATCCATATTAAGGTAGTTGGTCAAGTCCTCCGCAGACGCCTGATTACCAAAGAAATCCATCCTCTGCATCATCTGGCTGCCAGCTGCCATGCCCTGGTGTTGGTGCCACCGGCCTTGTCGCATCACCGCATTGGGTGCCTGCTGCTGAGACACCTCGACAGCAGCTGAGGAGCCGGGAACGGGGTGAAAAGCCTCTGGTGGTCGACTATGATTCGATAGCCGACCGAGTGCAGAGGTGCCTGTGACTCGCGGTGTTCCTGCTACATCAGGTGTGCCGTACGAAGTATCATGGACGCTTCGAGATCTGTCGCCAAGCGATACACTGGTGCCGAGGGCTCCAGTATGCCGGACGGCCGAGGACATGCCTTCGCTGTGCCCGCTAATCACATCAGGCTGATAGCTGGTCACGCTGCGTTCTGCGTCGTGGTAATACCCTGCAACGGCGGTCGGGTCACTGTTGGGCAGAGGTTGTGCATCGACACCCGCAACCATATCTGACCTAGACCCGGAGCCCAACGCCGCTCGCAAGGTGCCTGGGCCAACGTCATACGAGTAGTAGTCGAGCGTTTGCGAAGGCAATGCTGATGACGGTGCGAAAGCGCGAATGACGGCGGAGTGTTGAGGCAAGGTTCTAGGTGTTGCCTGAGGCAGGCTTGCTGTCAACATGCGCTCAAGGGTGGCGACACGGTCGGCAAGGGCCTGATATTCCTTGCGGCTCACAAGAGTCTCGGAACGGAGCCGGGAGGTTGTAGTCGCATGAACCTCGCTGTCAGAGCTTCTCTCTTCATCACTGGCTTGGTCGTCTTCGGTGTCATCATTGTCGCTTTGTTGGCTAATGCGGCAAAAAGTGTCGAGCAAGATCTGGAACTTTTCCCGCTTGCTCCTCGAAACAGTCTCACACTTGGTCTTGAAGTGGCTGTCAAAGGCCCCAGGATCGGTGAAGGATTTCCAGCACTTTTTGCAAAGGCCAGCAGCAGGGTGACCGTGTTCATTGTCGGAAACATTGAACGAGGAAATGGCTTGTCGGGTGTTGTCTACATCAAGGTTGTGTGCAGGTCTACCCAAGTGGCGACTATTATGATATAGATCGTTAGTCAGGGACGTGTCTGCTTTGTTGACAAAGGGAGGTAACAACTTACACCACAGTAGAGATGTTGTGGTGCTCTGTGTGACAGCTAAAGTACTTGGCGTGAACATTCAAGTCGTAAATGTCTGGATTTGCCCTTCTAAAGGGACAAATCATTTTGGGGTCACCGCTCTCCTCCTCGGTGCCACCGGGTGTCTTGCTCCGTTTGACTGGCGGCTCATCGTCTCCATCGCTGTCCTCGCCGCCGTCTTCGTCAAAGCGGACATGCCGCTTGCCGAAGGGATTCAGGTGGCTAGTGGGCCGTAATCCTTGCGCCGCTGTACTCGAAGCCTGGCCTGCGGGTTCTTCGAAGTCTTGCGGGCTTGTGCCGCCTCTTGCAAAAGCGATGTGCTGCTTAGTCACCGGGCTCGGCTCCGAGACGGGCGTGAGGACTTGGTGATTCATTGATGGGCTTGTCTTTGGAGTCATAATGGTAGGCAACGCCCGCAGCATGTCACTGTGAGATGAGAAGCCTTCAGTCACTGGCGATGTCTCAGAGGTGGAGGTGCCACAAGAGCTGGGATTGTACAGTCGCGGATCGAGTGGCACACGGAGCCATTCTCCGTCATGCATGGTGACTGGAGTCCCGGGAGGACAAGCCTGCGAAATATCCTGTAACAGCGAATCCCCAGATTGCAGCCTCGCAACCTGAGAGGCCCACGGGATATACAAGTCGGAGCTATAGGAGACGGGTCCAGTCACACTCAGTGGAGACGGGGCATCTGCTGGCAGCTGTTGAGGACACTGGGCCAAGGGATCGGGCGTGAGCAGCAAGTTGGGCACGGCTCGGACAGCCAGTGGATTTTGGAGCTGTGCGGACTGGTACAGGGAAGTGATACGCGAAGCAGCTGATGATCTGTCGGCGCGACCGCGAACGTAGTTGTAGCCATGGACTTTTTCCATGTGCTGCCTGCAATTGGACTCTCTTTTGGAAACATATTTGCAGCCGTGCCACAGGCAGGGAAACGTCCGCGGCTCTGGTGAGTGCTTGTCGTTGAAGTGACGGTCTAGCTCCTTTTCCGTGGACCAGCCCAGAGTAGAGTAAGGACAATCTTCGACAGGACACTTGAAGGACCGGCTGTGCGTTTTCAAGTGGCGGTTGAGGTCACAAAAGCGAGGGAACTCCTTGCCGCAGATCTGGCAGACATACACATCCTGGCCGGCCTGTTGCTGTTCCAAGTCGGAGGGGCCTGCAGCGCATAGAGCGGAAGACTTGTCTGCAAAACGTGTGGGAACAGCAATTGCCCACGATCTGTCTGCAGCTGACGTATAGGAGGAATTCATGTCAGAGAAGGGGATGCCGTGGTTGAGCTGTCGATCTTGAGTCGCTACCGAGCCGGGGACCATCACCAGCGAATCGAGCAGTGTAAATGGGCGTGCCAAAATAGCCCGGCAAATATTGGGCAACAGGCCGGTGCGAGACTCTGTTTTTCCTTGATATTGACGCGCTTCCTTTGTACTGAGACCAATGCGATGTTTCCTACTTGATTGGTGCAAGACCCTAATGGGCGTTGGACGATATCAAGTGCAAGGCGGCACCCAGGCTCGTGGATTTGATAGTAGGGGAAAAAGAAACAGGACGCAAGAAGGGGCGCAGGGGCCAGGAAGGCTGATATCAAACGAATGACAGGAATGAGGGCAGGGGCAGAGCAAGGCAGCACTGCACAGCAAGAGCGTCCTTTTGCAGGCGAGGTCGAAGTTTGGACGGGACAGACAAAACAAGACAGAGAAAGGCAGGCAGCAAAGTCCACAGCCTCGTCGCGTGGGCTCTGGCGTCGGTGATATCGTGCGTCAATGTCAGATCTTTGATTGTTGCTGCTCGCGATGCTGTGCAATGATTCAAGCCTAGACGGTGCGGCAGCCTGAGGGCCCAAGCAGGCCGTTGCTCGTCTATTATATGACCCTATCTAGGTTCCCCGGGCAGACGCTGAGGGCCACCACTATGGAATCTCCGGGCCCCTCGAGAGGGTCAAGGCCAGTTGTAGCGGCCAGGAGCGCCATATTTGAGACCCATCGTGAGGCCAGAATATGCAGCATATACTTGTAGTGATACAGTCGCAGTGGAGAGAGAATGCTGCAAGAGGGCGTGGCTGAGTTGGACGACAGACTTGGTACAGGCAAAGGTGAAGCAGCAGCCGCCAAATCGGTGAGAAGAGGTGAGGTGAGGTGCAGGTGCAGGTGCAGGTGCAGATGCAGATGCAGAGCAGAGTCTCAGGGTTGGGGTTTCTGCGGTTGGGGTTTTGGGGTCCAAGCAGCAAAGATGCCCGTGCCGAAGGCAGAGGTGCAGGGGTGCAAGGGCCCAACTCGGGAGGTCTCCAATCATTTAGGCAGGGTGCCGGGGTATGGGCCTGGGGGACACATCGCTCGAGGCTGCGCATGGAAAGAGCCCCAGGCCTGTACTTTGGAAGGCACCGCTCATAAAACACTGCACGTACAGCACTGGGTGCAACACTCACAGCACCCAGCAGCAGCACCTCTAGCCGCTGCAGCCAATTAAGGTGCTCACCGAAGTGGGGTTTCTGGGCTTAGGAAGGCAGGAACCAGCCTGCCGGGTCCGGCCACGTCCGGCTTCGACATCACTGGCACTGCTTGCACACCGTCAACGAGACTCACTGACGACTCAGCCAACGCAAGGCCCAAACCAACGTGCATATTGTCGCTCTAGTTTCTATAGACCAAGCCCGTTCTGCTTGGCGAAGGCAACTTGGTCAACATACGACAGATGGTGCAGAGCGCGGCTATCTCATTCCTCTTTTAGCAACTCGTGCGTTGCTGTCTTCACCGAGCTACGATGCGTATGTAGTGGAGGAAGTTTGATGTTGATGTTCGGTGATTTACTATCAAGTATGTCAGGTACCTGAGTACAGAACTGACACCATGTACTTTGGCTGTGGCCCTGCAGGGCTACCAATCTCACAGTGCTACATAGTACCGTTCATGCCTTGTCGCAACAGCGGGTGCGCTTACTGGAGGCTCGCGTATTACCAACCATTCACCTTACAGCCACGGCCACCACTGCACTCTCTACGTAGCAAGCTAGGTACTACGTAAGTACATAGTAGTTGACTCTCTTGGTCTCTGCCCCCCCCCCTCCCCTGAGCATGCAGACTCCGTCACCACTGAGGCTTGGAGCCATGCGTCTTTTCTCCAGCAAAGACAAGATGCTGACTGCATGGTGCCTCGTGCTCTGCCAGCCGCTGGTAAGCATGACCGCATGGTCCAAACGTCAAAAGCAGTACACAGCTATGCACGCTGAGTTCGCCCCGGGCTCGGAAGGATTGCTGGCAATAACAGCACAGCCGTTCCTTCCCGCGCCAGTTTTGTTTATGTGAACTTGCCCCCCCCCCCTATTAGAGTGCGCTTTCCCAACTGCCATAGCAAGCGGACTTTGCTGCCTTCCTCCTTCCGTGCGACGTCAATTCTCCGTCTCTGGTTCCTGCCATTCCTTGCCGAGGCCCCTTGTTCTTGCCGTGCGGCCTCCCGGACATGAGCGGGTCTGGCTGGCCGCCGCGACGGGCCGCCTGGGCCCAAAAACCCGGCCCAGCAAAATCTTGTCCTTGTCCTGCCTGGATAGTTAAGACCAGCAAAACCAACAGCCTTGGGAGTCTACGATATCCGCGATAGACGCACGCGCAGCGCATCACTCACGCCTCAGGAGGGACGTCGTCCACGCAAAGAGAACCCCGCACACATGGCCCAGGTGCTCGAGCAGCGCCGTTGCGCCGGGGTCGCAGGATGGGTCGGGTTCGCTCTGTGTGCTCGCTTGCGCTGCCTCCACTTCAAGCTGAGCGATACCGTCCCATCTTTGTTGCAGATCTCCAGTTCATTGTTTTGTATTTGGTTTGGTGTCTTAATACACAAAAGCGCAGCAGTGCATGGCACATGGATGTTTGGGCCTGTCTTTTGGGTCTTTTATCGATCAGTCAGTCAGTCAGTCAGTCAGTCAGTCAGGCGGTCGATCGGTCAGGTGCTTCTCATTTCCACTTTGCCAAAGAGGCGACGTTGCGAGGCCCAAAAGGCGAGACCTCGCACAATAGGCCACGATGGCCGCAATCAGCTAAGACCACCCTTTCACCCGTTTGTTCCTCGGATGGCCCCCTTTTCCTGCGGCTTGGATGAATGTCGTCAACACGATTCTGTCATCAAGGACGGCACTTCAGGCCGCTTCAACTCTGGGGCCAGAAATACCTCAGAGCCTCCTTTTGAGGTCGCATACATGTCGCATGAGATAATATATCCAGGTACGTCCATGGCGATTGTGTGTACCCTGCCACTACATGTCATCGCTTGCCCCCGGTAGGAACCGACCTTGCCGCCTCCCATTTCGTTTGGGTGGGTGGGCTTGAAAGCTGGTCTCCTCCCACGGTCCCGCTCAACAACGACGGCAGACCACGTTTCCTCAACGGGGGCCAAAAATAACATCCCCGCTCGGTGCTTGGCAACATGCAGGATTTTCTATACTTTGCAATTTGGAGGACGTGTCGTTCTCTTTTCTGCTTTATAACTCTGATTCTTTTGCTCGCTTCTCAGCACTGCCACTTCATACCATATTGTCGGGTCCGCTTGGGCTCCACTTCCCTACCCCGCCCCTGTTTGGTAGGGAATAGTCGATGGTTTGAGCACTTACACGTCGACTCAGACGCACCGGAAGCAGAGGCTGTCTTTATCCGGAACCGGCCTTCCAGACCCCATGAGATGATCAAAAAGAAAAGAACAAAAGTAGTCCCTTTGTTTGTACATATGTACAGCCCACTACCGATCTGTTGATCTATACATGGTGTCTAACGAGTAGACATCCACCCCCCCCCCCGAAAAAAAACACCAATAGGATTTGCTTCACATTCTGTGACCTGAGAGGAATCTAAAGTAATTTAGGTCCTGAACTCTGCTTGACAAAATACGGGTGCCCTGGTGGAAATGACACGCTATAGTGGCTGAAGACACCAATAAAGAAGAAAAAGGGAGTAGTTCCTCGTCTTCTCCTCCGCGTGCGGTACTGACGTGTTGCGGTCCCATCTTTCGGAAGAGACTTTTTGCTGCCTGGCGATGAGTACATGCCGGCCACCAGACTGCGTATGTATGGCAGCGAGCAAACACCACCACATGCAAAACAGGCATGGCGACTCACATACTTCCGCCCCCACCCTTTCTTGTCTTTCCAACCTCAGCACGAGAACAGTCTCCTTCCCTACCGAATGAGTCAAACCTTGACGTACGTAATATGTAGGTTGTTGGTACCAGCTCTTTGGGTCTGCTATGCTCGAGGAAGTAGACGTCCATCCAGATACTGTGCCTCGTCTACTACTTCTACCTTTACTAGCACTTAGTCAAAATACGAAAACCCCTTCAGCCCACTTTTCCCTTCCACTCCGCCTCGCAAACCATCCAATCAAAGTCAGCATCAGATCGAATACCATACTCGGTCACTAGGTAATAATTACAGACATGAAATGCAAATGGCATTGCTATAGCCAGGCGGAGTATTCTGAACCACTGAGCACTGGGGTCAACACCAGTCCCTTGGACAGATTGAAAAGAAGAAAAAAGAACAAACCTCGATGTCGTATTGGGAGAAGGAAAGGAGCTGGTAGATAACTTAAAGTGCCCAGATAAATACGTACGTAGGAGATACATGAGATGCGCAACCGTAAGAGTTGTATGCATCGCCACCAAAATACGATACGATACTATCAAGCTGTGTTGTGTTTTAGTGTAAAAATAGCAGCTCGCAATTGAATTGCGCTGCCTCTTCTCTTGAACCACAATGAAATTGAAAATTAACGGGGAAAATGCTATTCCACGAGCGCGGGCTACTCTAGTACTCGTTGTAAAGTACCCAATGTTTCCATAAAGTGAGAAGTGCCTGTTTTACAAACCCCCCCCCCCCCCCCAAAAAAAGGCCTGAATGCACTTACTTTTACTTACTAGAATCCTAGATATCGTGATAACAAGCCTGTTTGTCCATCAGCACAGATAATAATCCATACTTGGCGACCATGTACTGACTGACATGAGCTTGGTATTACACTCGGCGACACCATCCCCATGGCAAACAAAGGTCTTATATACTCTGAAGCCTTTTGCAGACTACCTAAGCACCAGTCCCACATGTCCATGTTGACGGTCATTCCATTCTTGCTCAAAAAGAGCCACTTGTTTTCGGTTCTGTATTGCGCTAGATTGGACAAGCTAGTTCATCGAAAGGGTGGGAAAGGGGACAATAATCGAAGCTGCACATACGGAACTTTGTCATCATTGAGTCAAGGGGACGGTAAAAGTCAATTATTCTTGTGGTATCATTAACAATGAAGTCCCTCAAAGAGAACACTTTTCCAAGAGCCGTGTATACATGAAGCAAGATGCCAAATTCGTTAGTTTTATCAATCCTCCCTTTGCGCCGTCAAACAGGTCCTCAAACGCCTCCATTATCGATCAATCTTATCCCAGATTTAGCACAACTTGTATACTTTATTGTAGCGGCGGATTTTTGTCTGTCCTGACTTCTTCATCCCTGCTGGCCTCTTGTTCTGTCGACGTCGATGAGGATTCCTCATCAGGTTCAGACGAGGCGTCGCCATCGGTGTCTTTTGTTTCAGCGCCTACAAGAGACGACTTGCTGTCTTCTAGCAATGCTGCCGTCGTCGTTGCTGCTTCCGCTGCGTTTGCTGCTTGGAGGCTCTTGATTCTCTCCAGCATTGCCTGCTTCTTTTCCTCAATCTCGGCCTCCTGCTTTGCTTTCTCTGCAGCTTGATCCTGGGCTGGACTCGGCGTTCCTTATACAAGCACAATCTCAGTAAATTTGGCATGTAAGAAAAATGGGGATCACGTCCAAAACCTACCACTTGACCCGGTGTCTCCGGGACATCGCTCGCGGTCCAGTTTGGCGTTGAGCACGGTGTACAGTTCCGGACAATAGTTGAGTATCTCCTTTCTCCGCGCGGGGTCGCCCCAAACCTCTGTCGGTAGGTTTTCGCCCATCTCTTGGACGTGGAAACCCATTGGATTCTCAATGTACACATTCTCCACAGTAAGGACACCTTCCAGGCCCGATGCCACCTTCAAACCAGGTGTAATATAGAGACGTAAGCCGAACCATTCGTCCTCGGGGTCCGTGTCATTGAAACGGGACTGAAACTGCAAAATCTTTCTCACGGCGGATATGCGGCGGAGCGAGAGGCCACCGTTGCCCGAGAAACGATCGTCATTCGTCCTGTGCACACGTGGTCAGAGAGAGGGTGAAAGCTCCGGAAGCGGGCAAAAGCCGAAACCAAGGGCAAAGGGCCAGAACTCACCTGGGCGCGCCGGCCCAGTGCCAGTCCAACCACTCATTCAAGCTGACTTCGGAATTGGCGCACAATATGCTGTCGTATTCGTACTTCAGAAGCCATTCGACGCCCGGCAAGAACTCATCATAAAACCGAATGTCCGTCAAGGTTCGGTAAACCAGCTCCTTGGAAGAGATATCCCACGGCTCGGGCAGTACCATCAAGTCCAACTTGCCTACAACTTGCTGGTGCTTGACTGAGGTGCTCCGGCCAAGCATGGTGACGCTTTCAGGCGATCCAATAAAGAGGAAACGCCAGTCTGGTGGCACAACAGCAATCATGTGTAGGAGCTGCGGAACGAGATGCGGCATGACCCGCGGTTCGATGATCATGGCCAGCTTGGCGGGGTGATAGGCGGCGCGTGGGTCCGCCGTCTTCTGCCAGTCGACTTTGATGGAAGGCATCTTTTGCCTGGCCTCGTCGATGCGCGATTTGAACTGAGCTCTGATCATGGGCTGGTAGCTGGGTAATAATGAAGCTAACCACCATCTGTGCAGCAATTGTCAGTATGTCTGCACATGTAGGTATGTACAGGCAATACGTATGTATGTCATCCTGCGATAGTATATGCTTGCAAGATGCGCGGCGTGGGACTCACGTGAGTGCTAGCGATATGGCCAGGAACAGCCGTAATCTTGTAAACGCAAAGACGCCGCTCGAGGGCGCGGAAGAGCTGGGAGCCATGACAGGGGCAGAGCCGGGTCCGAGAACAGAAAAGAGCAAACGAGTATTGATTGGTGCAAGCAGTGCTGCCAAGAGCCGCAGTTTGGCGATCTTGTTGTCGGACTATAAACAATCTGCCACCGAAGTGCGCCGCATAGTCGCGCGTGGATGAGCCTCTCGCTATGCCCTTGCCCAGACTTTCTCTGTGTCTTCTTCGTGTTGCGCCTTTCTTGTCGTTTGTTGCTCGCACGTTGCTTGGAAAGAGCGGTATCGGGTCGGCGCAGTGTTGGGCGGACGGCCTGCTTTGGTGGCGTTCTGAAGAGGACAAGTCGGCAAGAATATGTGCTGTCAATCTGGAAGCAGCTTTGGGGCGATGCGTGGAAAGGGAGGAAGGTTTGGCGTTGAGTCGGACGACAAGATCGACACGAATTGCGCCGCCTGCGAGATGGCTGCTGGCCGCAAAGGGTGAAACGGACAGGTACTTGGAGGTACCTGAGCCGATCCTCGCTTTGTACCTGCCTCCGGTGCCGTGTACTATATACCCAGCACTTTGTAGCCGTCGCATTTCGGCATTTTATGCTTTTCGTGTCGTGTCTGGATGCTATAAAGTACATGGCACCTGTTTCTTGCTGTGCTACATAGAATTCATATCTGCGGCAATACTGTGTATACTAGGTACACATCCATAGGTAGTATAGTAATTCCAGATTCACTCTGTCTGTAAAAGAGAAGGAAGAGACAGCTGTTTCTGACACACGACATGCTCCCCGCGTGCTTACATATGTACTTGCCCCGGCCAGCCCTCCGCTGCTTCGCAGCATGGTGAAAGACCGGGCTGGGTGGCTGCGAGGCGGGCGGGCTAGTGGTCCGCTCCACCCCTTTCTACCATAGTAGCACGCACCGTGATATAACTGTACAGCCCCAGAGCCCCTATCACCTCTCTCAGCCGCGATCTAGTACTATGAGTCTGGGGACGCTATCCCAACGTGACGAGCTGTCGGGATCGCATCACCTTTGTTGTATCTCTATTCGAGAATGCTGCTATTAGCCTCTTGCGCACACTCTGTGCTTCTCACCGTCTGAAGGTGTTTCCATGCTACACGTTATGGGCCTCTACATAGTATCACATCGATCCATTCTGCATCGGGGCAAATGACTAGCACATAGTACTAGTATATCATCAGAGACAGAGTCTACTATATATGTATATCGTGTAAGTAAATGGCTGAGAGACATGGGTGTAGCACGTGTGGCAACACAGCAAGAGTACATAGTACCATTGAAATCCTGAGGGCGCATGTGCCAAGACATTGCTGAATGCTTGTTTGGATTCCTGCAGCTGGCCACAAATCCCCCACTGGTTCCAAGAACAGCGCTCTACATACTATGTAGTACAGAGAGTAGTACTCTGTACATAGTACATAGTAGCCCACGCAAGATGACGCACTATCGCCCTATCGGCCCAGCGTCGCACCCTCGCGTGCAGCAGCAGCCACTGTAGTATAGTATAAAATGCTAATCCAGCCATGGCATGGCATGGCGCGCAGAGACACCCACCAACTGCGTTTGCGAACGGCAGACAGCACTTGTATCTGGCAGCATGCAAAGCCTTCTCTCTCTCCGCCAGCCAAGGAAATTTCTGACCAGCCAGCCAGCTTCCAGCCACCTGGGCCAGCCCACAGCCAGCCCACGCCAGCTTCAGCCTGGTCATCTAGTCCTACATAGTGGCTCAGGCATGCCCCTCCCAGAGCCCACTAGCCGCAAGCACTGACGGTGGGGTGGGGGCGGCCCTTGGGTGTTCTGGGGGCTTCTCACGGGAAAAGGAAAGCCTTGCACAGAATGTACCTGCAGCTTCGCTGGCGGGGGCTGGACCCGAAGTCACTAGAGGTACCGCCGTAGGCCCCACGATCTCCCTTGTTTCGCCCACCCTGCACCCGGACCAGGGACATGAGACCCATTCTCATTGTCCTTGCCTCCGCCGCCTCCCTACGTTTGCTCGACTCTGCCCTCGATTCAGACATTGATCCTCAGTCACTGTTTTGCCCCATGGCGGCCAGCCCAGGCAAGCCACTCTTCTACCAACACTGATTTCGCTTCAGGAGCGACATGCGCTTGTTTTTCTCGCTTCCTTTTTCTTTGGCTGCCTACTTCTCCTGGATCTTCAGCCCGGCGCATTGCATTCTCTCACCGTTACCGTCGTTGTGATATACTATAGTATACGATTCCTTCTCTGTGGAGACAAAACACTCGGCAAGCAGCCCCGTGCTCCGATACAGTGATTGCGCGTCACTACAAGCACGACACCCCAGCTGCCCCAGACGTCAGATTCATTGCAAGACACCGCCAATCTCTTGCCCAAAGCGAGATACTCTTTTTGAGGTTGCAGAAGCCTCCCACTGCAAAGTCCCAGTAGGGAAAGACCAAAGGGCCTGTCGGCGTCGTCAGCAAAATATAAGCTCGCCTTCACGCTCTCCAATCCCGAGGGCGCCAGCTTCCACGTGCGGCGCGCTTTTGACCAGCTCCATCCACCGTCCTACAAAGCCCATTTTGCGAATCTGGCGGCGGCTGTCCATCGGGCTTACCGACTGCTAGTCATCATTGATCCTGTCTGTCTTTTTGGGTCCCAATTCTGGCATCAGAACAAGGAGGGGTGTGCCGACGAGCTGCTGTGCGCCTAATTGCGTTTTCAAAAATCCACCATGATGGCGCCTTCAGAGAGAATCGAGCCTGAAGACATGACTTTGGGCGAGGCTGGCGTGCGAATAAGATCAATGTTGATGAAGATATGGGCCAGGACCACTCGCAGGATACGAGTCGCTCTCGCACTCTGCGTTTTCCTGTAGGTATATTGTTTGCATGTAAAGCGTATAGGGCCGCTGCTGCTATTACCGCTATTGTTGGTGAGACTAACACAACTCGGCAGGTTCTTCGCACTCAGCCTGTCAAACGACTACATAAGAGATTACGACGCTTATGTGACAATACCCAAAGTATCTCTAGAGTATGCGCTGGAGCAAAAGACGCCGTTCAACGAAACCAAGGTCGCCCTGCTCATTGAGAACCGCGTGAATCCCATCCTTGCGCCGCTCATGCTACATTTCATCTCGGTAGTTCCACCGGACTGGCGCTTTCGCTTCATGGGATCCGTCGAGTCTGTCGAGGCCATCAACAAGTCCGTCGCCATCCGCCACCAGGTCGACACTGGCAAGCTTGATCTGACCTACATTCCATCCAACATGTCTGTCTCGTCACAAGAAGAAATTTCCCGTTTTCTCACAAATCAATGGATGTACGAAACCGTCCTTGCGCCTGCAGAATGGCTGCTCATTTTCCAAACCGACTCGATTCTATGCGCCAATGCTCGTCGCAATTTGAACGATTTCCTCGATTATGACTGGATTGGCGCACCGTGGAATCCTGCCGCGCGCTTTGGTGGGAATGGTGGCCTGTCCATCCGCCGTGTCAGCGCCATTCTCGACGTCCTGCGGTCCCAAACCCGCGCCGACTTTTCCGAACCCGAGGACGTGTGGCTGGTAGAGAGACTGGGTCACAGACCCAATGCTAAGATGGCCGATGCCACAGTGTCGCTTACATTTAGTGGTGAGATGCACACGGGCATGGCAACACACCTGGCTTCGGACAAGGAGACAGCACGATTCAATTCGACCCTCGAGGCCGCAGAGCAAGGTGAGCTTGTCAAGGGCATCGATGACTGGCGTGAGGGCTTCTATGAGCCAATGGGCTACCACACGGGCGGCAGCGGCACGTACCTACACTCACAAATCTGGGGTAGTCCCCGGCTCAGGAAGCATATCTGGGACTACTGTCCTGAGGTCAAAATGACGCTTGCCATGGACGCTGCCAAATTCGTGCCAGGCAGCTGTGGTGCGTACTGGAAGCGGGACGCGCTGGGTGAGGGCTATTCCATGGCCGACACCGGTACGCTGGATATCGATTTGGGCATGGGAACGGAAATGATTGATGGCGTCGAGTATCCGCTGCTGCCGAGCGGATTGATGCCCTTTTAAGATCTTCTTTTTGATGTACCACTATACCTTTGAATTATTCTCTTGGGTTGCAACAATTTATGGCATATTGATGGCGAGATATTCAATCTTCGCTTCTATGGCGTTTACGTATGGCGTTGGACATGGCTGTTCAGTTGTCGGGATAGGCGTATAGAGGCGTGCAAGGAGGCTTGATTGGAATAAGGCATACTGCAACGCGACAAATGGCGTTTTGGGGGGAGGGAGGCAAGGAGGGCAAGTGGAAGGAGGTTTACACAAAAATAATGAAACACGCTTTTTGTTTGCACTTCAGTCGGATCTTCACTTTGAGATGAAGTTCTATGAAGCTTTTTAAATACGGTCAATGTATATATATTTGTTTCCTAGGGCACCATTGACGTGGTACTTGGATGCTCTGATGTGAAATCTTGGCACGATATCTACGCCAGAGGGTATTGGAGAATGGAATGTTTGCATACTTGCTACTTGCTACTTGAGGCTCCTTGTTTTGACATCAGCCTCGCTCCAGCCTATCAGTGCATCTGTCCTCCAACCCCCCTCCTTCTTCCCAATCCGGCCTCCAAATGCAATGGTGATATGGATATAAACCCAACATACTGAAAACAGCCGCTCTCTTTCAAGAAAAGACCAATGATAAGGCTCATATTCTTTGGCCCTTCATATAAAAAAGAGAAATTAAACAAAATTGAAAGCGCTTCCCGAAAATTCCTCGTATTCCTATAACAGGATGGAGTGAGCATTTTCTACCACAATGGAAAGATTGCTTTTCAAGCACCCAGGTTGCTGTTGGCATAGGCGCTATTGTACGTTCCGTGACGCTTTCAACAGATGGTGGGTGTGGTGAGCCAACCCGGGCTTGCAGGGCTGATTGCGGCGAAAAAACTGCTGACTATTCAAGATGCCTATGATGGAAAATATACAGTTATATGATATACTTTATAGTGCTTACATTCTAGCCAAGCACCCGTTCCATGCCTCTCTCTCCAACTGTGTATTCCCGAGTGCATTGGATGTAAACCAGACAGTGCTCAAGTGGGAGAAGCATTCAGCTAGGTCCTGCTTTTTTTTTTTTTTTTTTTTTTCCTTTTTGCCTTTTTGTTCTTGTTCTTGTTCTTCCGTTTATTCACCACCACAAAGCAACACGACAAGGGCGACAAAGGTCAAACCAAAATAAGAGACATCAAGCAAGCCCAGCAACTCCAAAAAGACGCGGCAACTAACCACCCACAAGCCCACCGACCACACCAGCCAGCTCCCCAAAGAGAATTCCCTTGAGCACCGTTTCGCCCATGTCCTCGGCCCAGTGCCCGCCGCTCTTGAGCCGCTCGCGCCATAGCTTCTTTTGTGGTTCCGACAGGTCGTCCCATTGCTTTGCGTCGTCTGTTCCATCGTTTGTTGTTGTTGTTGTTCTATCCGTTTCACCGATCTGCTGCAAAATGATGTCGTTGCCGCCTGGTACAAGGGAGTCGCGGAGAATCAGACCTGGCGGGAGTTTCTGGTCACGGTTGGTACGTGCCGTGGTTGCCATCCCGGCGTGTTGCTCCAAAAGACGTGCGAGAAACCCAGCGTGAGGCGAAGGCGATGAAGCGGGAACAGCATGAAGGCTCGAGGGAAGCCACTTGTGGCCTCCCACGACAGGCTTGCTGAAACCCTTCACTTCAAGAACACCCTGGAGCAAGACGCCGATGAGGAGGAACACACCCGCAATGAAGATGAAGAGGCTTGTTGGGTCAGGCGCCTGGGGCTTTACTACGGTCACATAGCGCGGGACACGGGGAGGGCCTGCGCCGCGGCGCGTCTTGGTGGCCTTGTCAAAGTGCTTCTTGAGAGCGATGTGCTGGACCTTGAGGGTGTTGCTGACGGAGATGCTGGCGAGCTTGAGGTACTGCGTCTTGACGGCGCCGGGTTTGGGCGGTGTGAAGTGTGAGAAGCACAGGTTTGTGACCATGGCTGGGTGAACGTCGCGGAGGAGTTGAAGAGGGTGGAGGTTGGTGAGGAGATCGACGTCACCGACGATTTGGTGGTCGAGCGAGTAGAGTTGGATGGAGAAGTCGTTGCTGGCGATGGCGATGACGAACTGCGCGTCACCTAGCTTTGCGTCTGGCGAGGCGATCGGGCTGAGATTCGCAATCGCGAGGCCGGTCGCTTTGGCGCCTGTCGAGTGCCGGGGCAGTTTTGTGTTTACACAGATGCGGGCCGTTGCATCGGGTTTGCCAGGTTTGGGGAGACGGAAGCCATAGAGGAGGATGCCACCGGGACGCGGCAAGTTGGCAACGGCAAAGGCAAAGCCCGGTGAAAGGTAGCGTATGCAGCGAAAAGAAGGGCGCACATCGTCCGAAGGCATGGTGTAGATGCATCGTGCCTCGGTCTCGGTGGTCTTGCCGTCGCCGCTGCTGGACACGTCAAAGGTATAGATGCCGTACTCGTCGCAATACATGACTTGATAGCTCTTGTCGGCCAGCTGGATAACGTCCAAGTCGACAGCCTCCCTTTTCAGGTCCAGCGCGCCCCTTGGCTGCGGCGCGACGTTGGTTCCCGCGTCCACCTCAAAAAGTGCAATCTGCGAGTCGTTGGAAGTGCCTGTGGCCACTGCGCCAAACTGTGGCGCGCCCGCAAAGGGCTGCGTCAGGCGCAGCAAGCGCTGGTAGGTATTGGGGTCATCGGTCTTGAAGAGGGAGGACCGGCTGAGCTCTGCGATGCGGGCGGGGAGGACGGCGTTGGCCTTTGGCTGCTCGGCGCTCAAGACGCGAAAGTGCTCGTTCTTGCCCTTTGCCAGCTGCTCAGGGCCCGCATTGATGCCGGCGTACAGGAGGGTGGCAGTGCCCTTGCGCTGGCCGGCGGCGAGGGTAGTGACATTGTCTTCATCCTTACTAAGGACAATTTCGCCGGTTACCGCGAGGGCGTCGCGCGACGTGGCATTGAGCGAGGTGATTTTGTTGCCGACGCCAGTGCGACTCGCGCCGCCGCCGCCGCCTACAAACAGACGGTTCGAGTCGTTGGGGTCAAAGTCGCAGCCATAGAGAGGGTAGTCGAGAGTGATTTTGGCTTCAGGGAACGGTGGAGGCATTGTGTCGTGGAAGAGGAGGCATGCTAGGTTTGGTCGAAATGGTGGTGTTGACAAAGACTTGGGACGGGTGGATTGCTTGCAGCAGCGTGGCCTTGAGGAAGCGAGGGCAGCGGTACCTATCGATTGATGACGATGTAGCTGAGCTCAGCGTGGGCCCAGCGCTGTGGGCAGGCCGAGTCGCAGCCTGCAGAATGCGACAGCTGCTGCCATGTGCCTGTACTCACTACGTAGGGGCTGGTAGGCCCTGCAAGTTTGGGGGCTGGGATTACTCTGCAGGCCATGTGTATATGTAATCAGGCCTCTCAGATCTCAACGTCATCAGTGCTCAGTCAGCCAACCACCAATCCAGCAAAAGCAACCACGCCCGCATCAAGGCCTAGTACATAGTATTGATCATCAATAAGAGGGCAAATATTGGAAGACAGAAAGGAAAAGAAAAAGAAACAAGCGTAGTGTGCACGTATAGATTCGTTATGTATATACCATGGTAGCATCTCGGGTGATGTGTTTCATTGCATCTGGAGCCAAGTTTGCATACTCATCTTCTGATATCCGAACCACTAATAGGTCTTCCCCGGATTTAGCCTTTGGCCAATTACACATCACGAGCCGCCTGATATACCGGCCTCAATATATCATTTTGACGGTTGTGTACTATGAGTGCCCATCGTAGCTATTGTCTCCAGTCAATGGTTGTTTTCAAATTCCCAGATGGATTGAGGGGCCCTTCTAGTACGCCAATAGCAAGCACAGCGCCACAATCTCGTGTTAGGCTGCCCGTTGAATGCTGAGGACCTGGGTCTCTGCAACTCCAGAAGATGGGGATTGAGGGGAAAAAGAGAAGAGACGTTATTGTGGTCGCACTGGCTGCAGCCATGTACCCAGCCCAAGGCGCCAAAAAAAAGGGCCAACTCATCCCAACCAGTGCAGGTTGTTCCTCTTGCACAACCCAATGAGGTGTAACAGAGCAGCAAGTGGGCAGCCATCCTGCTGTACATAGCACCCCGTTGTTGTAAAGCAAGTCTGTCGGAAATAACGGTCTCACCCAGGTTGAATCTTTTCAGCCGCCACTGTGCAACAAAGTGACAGTGAGGCTTGTAGTGCGTGTTCGGGATATACTATGTAACAAGCAACTCTTACATAGTACTTTCACAATCGGTGCCAACGTGATCAAGCCGCACGTGGTTATGAAACAGACAGTTGGGAACTCCATACACAACCTTGGAAGACATGAAGACGAGAGGCCGCCAGCTCGAGTGTCCGCCTCGGTGGATAACGTCCAATCTGCCAAATGTATAGGCATCCCGTCCTCCCGTTCACCCCCTTCCTCTCCCCTAGCAACCGTCTCCACCCAGCACATGAACCCCGCCCAAGATGCAAAGTCTTGGCAGGGAGTATACTTGTAAAGCAGCCAGTCGCTTGAGTCGCTTCTCAAACCCACGAAATGAGGGCGTACCCATGAAATCACAACTGACTTGGAGACTGCTATCATACAATGGCACTAGTTTCGTTCCTTTGCTCGCTCGTGCTTGCATATACTAAAGTATGTCCGTATGGAGGCGCGCATTCGTTGCTGATCCCGACGACACTGCCACAGCCATGTGGGAAAGGGAGACATGACTATGCTGCGCATCTCAATCTTTTCTTGGTGAGAATGAGTAAAGTAAGGGGGATGCCAAGCCTATTTTGTAATCCATGGGTATATAGTAATCGTGCCTTTCTTTTTGTGTGTGTCCTGATCTGGACTCACCGGTATTGACAAACGGGATGAGACAAGAATCAAGAGTGGAAAACACTGGACGGCCATGATTGTGCAAGGAGTGACCGGAGCAAATATTCTACGGAACATACTGGCCTAGGTGCATACTAGCGGTCAGAAATAAATGAGGAGATCTCTTGCGTCCTCTTGTCTCTCTCGCATGGCCTGCCAGCCTTATTTCCGCAATCCCTTGTAGAATGAGAGATTGCAAGATCGAAAAGTGACTTTCTTCCACGCCCAGAATTGGACGCTGCAACGGGGCCTTTTCTGTTTGTGAGATTGCGCTGGTCTACCGCCATGCTCTCACTGTCCCTCTGGCGAGATTTGAATGGCTCAACACTGTGGTAGGCGGAGGGGTCCGACTGAGCAGGGACCGACCCCAATTTGGGAAATATCGACCTGCAAAAAGGACGGATCGTATGGAGTCTGCATATCAGGGAAAAAAGAGGGTCAATGCTTTGAGGGGTTAAGATGAGGCTGGTCTGTTGGGTGCGCCGTGCTTCCTACATAGTATGATGTGCACTTAAGTAAACGGAGCAGAGGAGCGATCCCGCCAAAAGAGGGCTTTCAAGTCTGGTGGTGAAGTTGGTGGTCAAGTGGTAGACCGACGTACAGTGCTCAGTACAGTACAGTGCAGCTTACGGCCCCATGGAAATTATGGGCGCCCATTGTTTCGGACTAGCGGGGCTGACAGGGGCTTTGACCAATCCAGGGTGGGCCAGCCTCAAACTTTCCGCGAATGCTATGTACTATGTACTCGGACAACCTTGGAGTTGTGGACAAACCGCGACCCCACCGTTCCTGATGTCACAGCCCGCTTCCCTTTGAGCAGACAGAATCGTTAGATCAACCTTTTCCTCGGTGCTTTTGTCGCATTTTCCCGATTTCTGAAAGGATCTTTTCTTAGTCTTACAAGACCATGCAACAAGGCGAGTACACCATTTTCGAGCACAAGCTACAAGCAACGGGCCCGCCACGTTGCCGTTTTTAGTAGTTAGAACCTGCATCGGCAAAGCGTCCCTGCATTAGCGTTCAGGAAGGAGCGGCCGTCAAGAGGCTAGACGGCCCCATTCTCATCTTTTGGCAGGGCACGGCACTACTGTGAGTTACTCAAGTACTTAACCCGCGACTTGACCATTTAATTGGCCCAGTTGACGTTCCGGCCGGGCTGGTTGGCTGGCCATGGTCGTGAATGATTCTCGAATCAGGGAGCCTATTCGGCCAAATTACCCTTTGGCCCTGAGTGATCGATCTCAGAAGAGGAACGGGCCAGTCAGGGTAGTCAGCCAAGAAACACTTTGTTTGCCCAATTTTTGTCCTTTGAAGATCGGCAAAGGCAAACAAATGACTCGGGCTATGCTGCATGCAGACTGAGCCAAGCAGTGTCTGTTTGCGTTTTGCATCGCTTTTCTAGAGAGGGTGGGGGGTGTTTACCAACAGACGGGAAACAAATGAATGAGCGTGCCGCTGTCGCAAACCACAGCCGATCCTGACAGTCTTGGAAGTCCAAGTACTATGTACTATGTATGATGTGTACTACTATAGCAGTCCTGGTATATAGTAGTGGATGACAGGCTGCAAAGGTACCTGCGTCCCAACCCCTGCAAAAACCACTTTACAACCTTATTTCCCCTCTGTGCCTCTCTTGTTCGTCCGTGCCTGCTTTGATTTTTTTTTTTCTCTTTCGCCCAAAGCCGTCCTTTGGGATTGCACCGCCCGCCACCCAACTGTGGCACCAACGTACAAGCATCATCCACTGAACCTGTTGGGGCGGTAATTCGGCTCTGGGCTTGCTGACAATGGACTGTTGGTGCGATGATCAAAGCTGGTGCATTGTTCAGGATTGTGCCTAAATTGGGCACTCTTTTGGAGCACTCCCGTCATAAGTATTTTCTGTTTTGCAAGACGGATGTACTATGTAATTGTGTCCGATATACTACATAGTATGTACTGTGCATCATTGAGCGTCTAAGGCGTGCCTAAAGAGCAGCCATCATCAGCTTTGCTTGGAACAAGCGCTGGATCAGCACGCCTCACGACAAAAGGGATTTCTGCAGTGGACGTTGGCCTGAAGCAGGTGGGCAATGGGTAATCGAGGGCGTTGTTGCACGGCTTCGGCAGTGCTAGTAGCCAAGTCTGAGGCCAAGACATGGCAGCACCCAACCAAAGCCATCAGTGCAGTCCAGCGTGTATCTTCCCCGGTGCGCCGCCAGCGACCGCTCGGCTCTTTGCTTCGGGCCCTTTCGTGGTGGCTATGATACCGCCATCCACTGAAGCTGGGATGTCCCTGGCGCCGAGGGCCTCTCGCCTCTCGCCTCCACCGCACCCCTGATTTTGAGCGTGCAGGGGGGCCCCGCCGCCAACCCATGCATATTGCAATTTCCCACGAGATCCTCTGTGGACCGGCAGACTGGCAGACGGTCGGCCTGGCTCGCACCGTTTGCTATTCATGGCCTGGTGGTTATAAACACTGCCTTCTCGTTCCTCCTTCTGCCCTCGCCGTCCGCTTCCCTTCCACTCTCTCTAGCCCACCAAGCCGCTTCTTCTCCTTCAACCAGACTCCTTGTCACCAACTTTGACCTCGGTCGTCCATTCATTCACACGCAAACCTAACAACCTTCGCCAGCAAAGCCTTGAGCTTCTCGCACACCACACTCTCTTCCCAACCTTCCCACCAAACCAACTGCACCAACCCGCCAAAATGCGTTCCGTTATCTTCGCTGCCGGCTTCGTTGCCCCTGCCCTCGCTGCCATCGGCCAGGCTGCTCCCTCCTCCTCCTCCTCCTCCTCCTCCTCCGAGGTTGCCCACTCGACCGTCTACAGCACTGAGTTGATCACCATCACCTCTTGCGCCGCCACCGTCACCGACTGCCCTGCGCGCTCCACCTCGTAAGCTCATCCCGTGGTGGGATCCCGTTGGACAACGGCCAGGTCTTGTTCTAACAGAGATTCTGTAGCATCTCCTCCAAGGTCCACACCTTGACCGCCAGCGAGGGCACCACCCTGGCCCTGACCTCGACCTCGTCGGCTGCTGCTACCGTTGCCACCCCCACCGACACCTTCATCAGCGCCACTGTTCCCGCCAGCTCGGCCGCCACTGTCGTCAGCTCCGTTTCCCCGGCTGACCAGTCCGCCCCCGCCAGCAGTGCCTCGAGCTCTGCCGCCGCGGTCGTCGTCAGCTCCGTCTCCCCCGTTGACCAGTCCGCTCCCGCCAACGGTGCCTCGAGCTCTGCCGCCGCTACCGCCGTCAGCTCCGTCTCCCCTGTCGGCCAGACCGTCTCTGTTCAGGGCTACTCCTCCATCTCTCCCGCTCAGAGCTCCGGCGCCGCTGCTGCCCAGTGCCCCAGCTACTCTGTCCAGACCATCTCGACCTCGGTCACGACTGTCATCCCCACTGTCATCTACTCGACCGTTTCCATCCCCTGCGCCACCACCACCGGTGGAAGCTCTCCCGTCAGTGCGACTGGCAGCACCACTGGTGCTCGCAACGCTACGTAAGTCGCATCCATTTGAATCTTGGGACGAGATGTGTGTGTGTGTCTTGCAGTGGTACAGCAAACTAACCAAAAGTTTCATCTATAGTATCACTAGCTCCAGCCCCACTGGCATCGTCACTGCTGGTGCTGCCTCCTTCGGTGCCTCTGGTGCCCTGGCTGCCGTTGCTGGTCTCGTTGCCATGCTGGCTTAAGTCAAACTCCTGGCAATCATCTCATGACTAGGGGATTTTGGGGTGGCAAAAGGGAAAGCAGAGCAATATGCTAATTCATCATATGAGGCGTTGGATCAAAAACAAACACATATGGATAGCATTTGTCTGTGATTGATGCTTGCATCTTTTTTGTGTGCTATTTTTGTTTGCGTTGGACATATTCTTGAGCGGTCATTTTTTTCTTCTTCTACTGTGTTGTGGTGGTGGATGTGTGTAACTTAATCTTCGTTGTTGTGTGTTGTGAGTCAACCCTGGAAGTTCCCCATGGGATCATCACCGGAGCTCAGACGACTACCCTTTTTCCGTTTGGAAATCAAAAGACAAACAAAAACTCGTTATTATTCTTTTTGGATACTGTGATTGTCCCTTTCGGCAAGTTATTTTGATAAGAATATGAGTGGTGAAGGACAAGATGGGCCCTCACACAGACACACACACAGACAGAGACATAAGACAAGAACAGACGCCGGGAAAAGGAGACCACCCCCACCCCCCCCAAAAAAAAAGCTGAAACCAGCGTGGCACGGGGCCGTCCCGCTGGCAGCGGCACACGATTCTGCCGCGCTCGGCCGGCTTTGCTCCCACCCAGTCTGTACATAGTAAACGGAAAGAGAGCTCATTTGGGGCGGATGATGTGTCTCAGACATTTGCAGCTGGGTCTCTGATCAGTGTGCGTAGTAGTCTGTTGCTAATCAAACATATGAACCATCCACTTCATCAATGCGAACCGGTCAGTCCTTTGTTGTACATACGTATGTACGTACGTACGTACGGGAGACGTCAAGTACTATATATATTCAACCTTGAGAAAGAAAGAAAGAACAAGGAATAATAATGGGGGGCTGTGTCATGGAGGAGGGGTTTACTCTGTGTTTCGAAACATATTAAACAAGAAGATGGGTTTTGGGTGTGCGTTTTTGGACATGGTACAGGGCATCAGATCGCTTGACCGAGCGTGTGAACAGGCATGGGATGGTCTAGAGTACAATGTACGAGTAGCTTAGCAGGTTGCGGCCTGGGACTATGTCTGATTAAAGGTGCGCTTATTCGGTTGGCTCTTGGTCTTTTTTATTTGTTTTTTTTTATATGGACTTGGGAGGGTTTCGCCCATCCGAAACATCTATAGATGTGTGACTTTGGGTCTGCTGTTGGTACATAAATGGAGAAAGTCAGGCAGGGTTTTCCTTCGTTCTATATTTTATGTTGAGGAACAGTAGTACAATGGGCATGTTGGTGTTTTGATTGGTTGATGTTGAACTGGAAGCTTGATGGAGGACCTTTTGTGTCGCTAGTGGAAAGATGTTCTTGTAATCCCGCATAGGCACTGTTCGAGAGAAAAAAAAGGCTTCCTGAGATATGACTGATGAGTTCCTGACGAAATAATATGCGTAGGTAGCAATGCTTGAGATATCTCGTCTGCCAAACGAGCAGGACGGTTAGTCTTACTTGTAACAAGGAAAGTCAACTTGACTCTGCCGTATAACACATTTCCAGCATCTGAGTATGGGCCTCTTGGTCTGCTTCAAACCTTCCATCGACGTGTCTTGGTTGGTGATTACAGACAGAGATGGCCACTCTTGAACACTCACCCGTCTGCGCCAGCATATTTTGTTTGTAAACTCTCCAATATTGCATTCGACCTCCAAAAGCCAAACTAATCTGCTAAGGATCCTTTATCCGTATAACAACTGCCGCAGTAGACTCTATTCCACAACGATGAAAACTCAGTCGTCCTCGGAAACGCTTGCCTAATGGCAGACCGGGTATGTAAGTGTGTGGGCGTTGTGGAAACCACATGTCGACCTCGGGGGAGGCACGCAGTCCAATATCAGAGAGTCAGGTCCTTAGACTTTGGCCATTGGTAAGTTTCTGCACCTCAGACTAACAAAGTCAGCGTTTGGAATCCGGAAGACACAATGAACACAAGAGAAGGCTCATCAAATGATAAAAAGTGGAATATTGACATACATCGTGGAAGGTCATGACCGAGGTATTCCAGGACGATTCAAAAGATTGATCAAATGCCCTCGACCTCCAGCTGGGATCAATTCTTCCTCACTGTAGTGCTGCAGGTAGGCACTGTCAACGCATTGCCTGCATCGCCCGCAGGCCCCAGCCTATCATGTTGACAAGCTCGTCCAAGTCCGCTAATAGGTAAGCGGCTCGTTGTTCTGCTCACCGCCACCGTTGACGTTGCCATTGCCGATGTCATTGATGCCCGGGCCTAGGTGCGGCAGAATGGGGAGGTCTTCATTGCGGGCATCAATGGTGTGAAGGTTGCCATGTCCTGGGATAACTCGAGGGCCCTTATTCTTGGGCGGATGGGGAGGAGCCTGTGCAAATGTCTGTTAGGGGAGTGGAACTTCTCTCAGATTCGATGTCAAGCCTTATTGAACGGCCTGGTTGAGATTCGACCTACAGCTTGAACAAGAACAGTGACCAGCAGGGGCACAAGATAGATAGAGGGTAGCTTCATCTTGATTGTGTGGACGAGCAAGATTGTGTTGTCAGATGGTACTTTGTCCCGAATCTTCTTTTGTGAGGAGGTAGAGGGCTTCTGTCGGCTGAAGCTCAATCAACAGTTGGTTACTGGGCTGATGAAGGCTGATGGAATTCAAAAAGCCTCTAGAAGCTTGTGGGCAAAAAGGGAGCTGTTTACAGTTGCAACGTGGGGGGCACCTGCCAGCTCTACGCCAGTGAGTCACGAAATCGACCTCTTCACAACCCGGCGTCCAGGGCTGTAAAAGGCTTTGGTCGAGCCTTCCATGTTTGTTCATGTCCAGGTGAAGCTCAAGCCACACGAGTACTGCCTAACAGTCTGCCATCAAAATTCGCACTGGAATGAATACTCCTCGAGCTTCATCGTCCGCGAGAGGCTCAAATAGTACGAATATAGCTGAAATATATAGATTTGGCGGTCGTCATCACTGCCGGTAAACACCTGGCCTACGACTGCATCACCCAGGCGAATGACGTGGAGACGCTGGATATCTGAGAGTGCAGACGCACGCTCGAGTTGCGAGACCACGGCAACCACCTCATCGCTGAACTCCGTCGCATGCTTAGTTTGAGCCATGGAACCATGTCGAGGACTTATCAGCAAGTCTTTGCGTTTCACAATCCATGAGGCAGGTTCGTGCAATGGATGTTATATTCTTCACCAACGAATGGAGCCAGCAAGACTCGTGTGGGGAAAAGCATGCCACTGGCATCTGGCATCTGGCATCTGGCATGTGTGTCATTCTCGCCTTGCTTTAGTGCTTGTCCTTGCGGCTGTCGCCGGTTTTGTTCAAGCCACCTCCTTAGCGATGCTGATCTGCCTCCTTCCATCTCGAAATTTTGGGAAAGCTGCTTGTTACTAAGGCCGCTTGTATGAATACGGAGTGGCTGTGTATTCTAAAAGGCAGACTAGCAGTCCAGATATGGTCTTGGTTGGCCTGAAAGGGCTTTTCCACAAGACGTTCCCCAGCTTATGATGTATGGCCTTGATATTCATCATACCAGAACTAGCCAACAGCATATATCAGAAGTCCTGATAGGAAGTCTGTGCCGCTTCTTGGTGCCCGATCAAGTGCTTGCAACGTGTTATACGCCAGAACGATCTTATATAACAGCTGATATCCTCAAATACTTGTGAAGCCAGCACTCCCTTCCTGGTTGTGCATATCACGGTCAGGAAAGCCTCGTCACCATTTCATTCATAACGACGTCTCCTGTTGAATCGTACGATCCAATAACCCATACAAGATGGACCGCGCAGACATGCTCAATGCCCACCTCGCCGCGATCGGCCAACCGACCTTCATCTACTTTGGCCCTCATGCAAATTGTACCCTCGAGCTGTGCTCCGCAACATGGAACGTTTACGGGTACAGACCAAGCCTTTGGAGCAACATTGCCCTGCTGTCGGTCTTCAGTATCATCATGATCTTGCACATTGTCCTCGGTCTGTATTGGAAGACATGGTCCTATCTGGCTGCCATGGTCTGCGGCTGTCTGGGCGAGATTGCAGGCTATACCGCTCGCGCGATCATGTATCAGCATCCTTGGAGCTTCGAGGCGTTTATGGTGCAGATTGGTGAGTTGTCTTTTGCATACGGAACATGGACATATTGCAAGTCGATGCGCATGTGCTGATTGATGTTGTGTTACACCTAGTATTCATCACAACAGCACCCATCTTTTACTGCGCGGCAATCTACGTCCTCCTCGCCAAAATGTACGTCTACATCTAACACCCCATTACTCCACTACTGCTTCCTTCCACCCAGCCTTTTCGCGTCGGACTAATACTTCTCCCAATCGCTGAAACAGTATGCGAACCTTTGCCCCAAACATCTCTCTCCTTCCTCCTCGCGCCTTCTACTACATCTTCATTCCCTTCGACATCCTCTCCCTCCTTCTGCAAGGCATCGGCGGCGCCCTGTCGGCAGCCTCCACTGGCACGAGCGAAATCGGCGCAAAGATCGCTGTCGCGGGACTCGCAATCCAGGCGACCATGCTGCTCGTCTTCTTGCTCTTGAATTTGGACTTTATCGTGCGGTATCATGCCACGGGGCTTGCTGCTCGGCGGACCCATAGCAGACGGGAGAGAGAAGAAGAAGGCGGAGGAAGAAGAGGAAGAGGGAGAGGCGGCTACAGTAATCACAGCAACGGTAACAACAAGAAGGGTCACCAAGGACAAGAACTCACAGGGCACATACACGGACAAGCGGACGACAACAGCCTTGAACAACAGGGACAACGACGAAATGACACCCCCGACAACCGACAAGGAGACCCGCGCTTTGGCCGCCGTATGCATATACTCTTGGGCTTCCAGATATTGGCGGTTGTATTGATCACTATACGGTGTGTGTTCCGGGTCAAGGAGCTGGGAAATGGATACGGCGGGGATTTGGTCAGGAGGGAGGATTTGTTCATTGGGTTGGAGGGAATGTGAGTCTCCCCCTTTTTTTTTCTTTCTTTTTTTTGTTTGTGTGTTCATGTGTCTCTTCTTCCTGCTCCATCTCTCCTCCAACTACTCTTTCTATGCGAACTATTTCTTTAGATCTGGAACGACTCCGTGTAATAACTGACTTACGCGAAGCCCCATTGTTCTCGCCTCCCTCGCTCTCTGCGCTGGTCATCCCGGACTCGTCTTCCGAAACGAAATGCGCAAGGAACCCACAACCGATACGGTGGCATCAGATGCCTCCCAACGAACAGTTTCAAAGTCGGAACTCGATGACTGCGTGGTATAGGTCGACTGATGGCGGTACACGACACCATAAGGGGCAAAGAACTTGGTGGAAAAGAAACAAACAAATGAATGCCGAGGAAAGGTTGATTCAACAAAAATGGTTTTCTCTATGTCTTTAAAGAGTACGTCTCATGTTGCTGGGTCCAACACGGTATCGTAGTTACTTATACTGAAAGAATTTGAAGGTGCTGATCGAAAGTAAAGCCGCGTCAACAGACTGAAGAATTTGAGAGTCTCAGAAGGCTTCTCAAACTAATGTATTCACATGGCGACTTGTTGGAACGATTTATAATAGTGGACGAACTAATCTGGCGTTGAGTTTCGTTACCGAAAATATATTGTTGGAAAAAAAGAAAAAAAAACAAGCTTTCTACGACGTACCATTAATCGTTTGCAAGCATAAAGAAAAACCCATGAACAAAGACTAGTTGGCCAAGTTTCTCGGGCTTTGATTTTCATCTAGCTGGTAGCAGTTGTTGGTTCTTCAGAATCAATATCAATCACCTCTTCTCCCCATCCCAGCCAAGCAAGCCACCATAGTCTTGCGCCCCGGGAAGCGTAGCTATCTAGGCATTCGACAATTACCCCCCATCAGTCCTCTGTCTCCTTCACGCCTTGAACATCTCATTCACACCAGAATCACATTTCTCCAAGAACATTTGCAGCAACCCCTTGACGCTAAGATCATAACGCGGTCGCGAGCCACACCCCTTTTATCATAGCTTACTCAATAAATGTTTTGTTTAACCCCTATGAACTCCTCTTGAACAAAGCCGCCCAAGTCAGACTATTTTACAAACAGACCACGAACAGAAATCTATTCCTGATTGATTGGGGTCACGACTCGAGGCTGAGCACGAGGCTTTTCTGGGCTTGCTCTAAAAGCCAAAGCTGGGGAAGCCGGTCTTGCTTCCAAGGCAGGGATCTGAGTTTGGCCCGACGTGATTGCCTTGTTTGCCAGTTGTGAACTAGGAGGCAGCACTGGCTTTGTGGCAGCATCAATTGTCTTGACCGGGGAGTACGTCGCACTCTGGTCACCATTAGGTATAGTGGCAGTCGTGGACGCATCGACAGGCAGGACCGAGTCGTTGGGCAGATTCTCGCTATCGTCAGAGGGTACGTCAGATTGGGCAGCAGACACTGGAAGGGCGGCATCAGCCGCCTCACTGAGCGCTGCAGGAGTC
The DNA here is from genome assembly GCA_011317545.1 of Coniella vitis. Lineage (NCBI taxonomy): Eukaryota > Fungi > Ascomycota > Sordariomycetes > Diaporthales > Schizoparmaceae > Coniella > Coniella vitis. The sequence continues at coordinate 2,295,242 of WUJK01000008.1, forward strand.
GAGTGGCTAACAGAATCAGAAGTAGCTGGTGGCTTGACGGCGTCACCGTTCTGGACGTTAGCCTCGGTCGCGCTCTCTAGTGGAACCACGTTGACGACATCCTCGGTTCGCGACGGCTCGTAGTTTGGTATGTCGCCGGGGTCTTCCTCAGACTCCTCTTCGCCCACTGAGACTGACGAGTGTGCATTGGACGGCGATAAGGCGGGTGTCTCGTCTTTGTCGTTCAAGAGGCGCTTCACCCTGCCGTTCTTGTCGAATTTGATCTTGATTGGAAGCTTTACCACACGGCTGTCAGTCGAGTCAGGGCTGTTGGCAGCCACCTCGTCGTCATCTGCATCCATGGCATCAAATTCATATTCCTCCTCGTCATCCGTTTCATCTTGAGGAACGTGGTCCTCTCCCTCATCATCTCCAAGGTCGGGTTCCGACGCATCGTCTTCGTCGTCGGACAAGTAGTCGTGCCGTCGCTTTCGACCATTTGTCGAACCATGTCCGTGCTGATGTGTTGTAGCAGATCGATGAAGTCGAGCGTTGCTTGCCATCTCAGGCGCCTCACTCAGCTCGGTGTCCACAACGTCGCCCTGCAGACTGGACGGGGCGCTGAGGCCATCATTGCTCGCAACATCAGCATTGGCATTGAGCCGCGGCGGAGGTCGTGACTGTCGGCCGCTCGCCGTGACAACAGGTATAGCATCGATAGGGCTGTGGTTTCTGGTATTTCGAGTTGACCTTCGATTGGTCGAATCTGTGTAGAAGTCCTCCTCGTCCGAGTAGGTGTACTTGACGCGTTTGCCGCGCGTGCGTCCTTCGTAGAGCGAGAAGCCGGGCTCCGGGCGACGGAAGCGCTCTTTTTGCTGCCGTCTGTATTCTCGACGCTTTCTCTTCTCCTCCTTCTCTTCGAAGTTTGGAATGTTCTTGAGCATGTTACCGCTAAGCTTGCGGGCATTGGGACCGCCGTCGACGGTAGCGAGCCGCTCGGCCAGCGCCTTCACCTCGTCAATGCTGCCTGCAACACTGATCCACTGTCTGTTATAGAGCGCCGCCGGGTTCGATTCGCGGTAGACTCGGAAGGAGCAGTTGTCGTCGCCCTCGATGAGATAGTAACGGCGTTTATCGCTGTCGACGCCCCATGGCTGAACCGACAACGGCTGGTTGAGATCGTCGCTCGTGCGCTTGCCTGTATAGCTAGAATTGATGACCGCTTTGATTGCGTCGGAGTGGCCAAGGGCCCAGACACACAGGGTCTTCAGGAGGTCGACTCGGCGTTCGGGGGAAAGAGTATGGAAGGTGCCGCCTTGAAGGGGATTCTCCGTCCAGTGCCGCGGCCATTGCGCCTTGAACTGTGCGCCCGAAAGAGCATCCTCGTTGAGAGCTTTATTGTAGTGTCCGATTCTGTTTATTTGTTCGTTCGTTTGTTGATTAGCCCAAGGTTGCGCGTTTGCTGCTGCGGACGGGTAGCTGCGACTAACTTGATGTCTTGCTTCCTGTTGAGGAGCAAGCCAAGCACGACACAAAGGAAATGCTCGACTCGCTCGGCTGGGGGTTCTTGCTTGATATCTGCTTCGAGTTCCAAAGGCCCGAAATGCGCCAGCGATCTAGGCATCACGCTGTCGAAGCGCTTGCGGAACATGACAATGAACTGAATAAATTTGGGTCGGAGGGGTCAGCCTCGGCTGCAGACGCGGGGCGGCGCGCTGCTTCGCGACAAAGCGCGATCTACACGCGATTTTCGACTCACAGCAAGGTCTTCATTGTCGGCAAAGACGGGTTCATGCGGCGGAGAGGGCTCTCTCTTGCGTGGGGGAGGCGATTTGCGGGCTGCGGCATCGTCTTCGGGGCTGACCTTTTTGAGGTACTTGAGGATGCCCTTGCTGTCCGTCTTGAGCTCGATCTCATCATCAATGTCGACGGGTGGCGGCGACAGTGACGAGAGCGAAGACAAGTCGGACGAGTCGTCGTCGGCCATGGTCTGCAGTGGCGCTGTGGTCGGTGCTGCGTGGCCGCTGTGGATGGTTTTTGTGGTTGTGCGAGTGGTGGTGTGCAGGAAAGTTTCCCAAGTATGGGGGCAGTTCTGAAGCAGGCGGGATGACGGCACTGCACTCGCGTTTGGTACTGGGGCGGAACCGGACGCTGGACTGAACTGGACACCAACTTAGGCCAGCATTATTTATTGCACTTGACAAATCACCGATAAGTAGCAGGATAGGCGGAACCGGAGAAATCCATCCGACGATGCGGTCAATCAGAGGGATTGTCTCTTAGATATACTATGATATTTACGTATAAACTGCACTTCTAGCAAGCGACTTTGCCTTGGCGACGACTGGTCAAACAACTCCCAGCGGCTGGTCTTGACTATCTCGCTATCGCCTTTGCTCGGTCGAAGTCTGCTGTGTAGCTTCGTTCCGACCTGTAGCATTTCCCCTCTCCACCTCTTGATCCGACTTGGTCTGCCGAGTCTGACTCTGCCGTGCTCTCCGCTCCACAGAGCTTCCGTACAGTGATCCAATCTCCTTCACGACGCAATGGTCCCATTTGTATGAGCGTGAATGCAGTTTACTTACCTTCGCAAAACTCATGTTCTTCATGAACTGCCAAGGGGCGCGGGCAGCACAGCTAATTCAGCTGCGGACCCTCGACTCATACTGATGCGTCCCATGGCGTACAGGTCATGACCCAGTAAGCTCGCAGCGTCGTCTTGCAGCTGCCGCGAGGACGCCTTTGATCGCAACCTTGCGGAGACGTCAATTCAAGCTGCAGAGCGGCGACGTCACAATGGCCCTCCAGGGCAGATGACTGCAGCTGTAGCAGGCTCATAGTAGAATTGCCTTTGTGGGCAATGGCATGCGTGGCCGTCACCAAGGTTTTTACGCTTGTGAAAACCTCTCAGCTGTGTCCTCTGCGGATGGCAGGTCAACAAACCATTCCGTTGGGCGCCTGGTGTAGTTGCAGTGCGGTCAGGATCAAGGGTGCGGTGCCTTTCAAACGTGCCATTTCTCCCTGCGACGCCAGCCTTGGAACGCGCCGGCTCGGCCGATCCACATCAACACTCTCCACCTCGACGCAAAAATCATCAACACCGCGCCGAAAACACGTGAAGCCAACATTTTCGGATATCACAGCCCAGATTTGGCGATGCATCTCATCTGTGCACAACAGTACACCTCGGAGTCACGGGATCTCATACAATATTTGAGAGTACTATATGTAGCATTAGCTCAATGTGCACAATAATAGAGATAAAAGGGTTTGGGTACCGGATGATGGAATGACTTGGGCTAAGAGCAGCAAGCGTCGACGGGCGAGATGCGAGGGCGTTGGGCGATGGCGGGTGATCGAAGATGGAGCTTTTTGCCGCTAGTGACTTTTGCGCATGGGTGCGCTCTGCGAAAGGCACTACCAGCAAGAGCACGACCCACCCTGATTAGCTAAGAATCAAGCGGACCAATTGCATTCGGCGCACAGAATCTGTTCTTGCCTTACCAGCGAACCTCAAAATTTCGCTCTTACCATCACGAACCTCACTGCCAAACCAACCGACCTATCCCCATCAGTACGTCCACCCTGCCACCTACCTGCACACCCAGGCCGATTCGTGCTGCTGCGCAAGCGAGAGAAGTGAACTTCAAAACCAGCTGTCGCATTTTCTCAAGCCAAAGCAAGCCGCGGTCAATTGCTCGTGTGTTGCATTGGAGAAAAAACTAACCGCTCTTTTCGCAACCCTTTTGTGCAGATTTCGGCCGCCACGAGCAAACCGTCAAGATGGGTCGCGTTATCCGCAACCAGCGTAAGGGTCGCTCCTCCATATTCCACGCCATCACCCGCCTGAACAAGGCTCCCGCCAAGTTCCGATCCCTCGACTTCGCCGAGAGACATGGCTACGTCCGTGGTGTTGTGAAGCAGATTGTCCACGACGCCGGCCGTGGCGCTCCCCTCGCCAAGGTCGTCTTCCGTGACCCCTACCGCTTCAAGCTGCACACCGAGACCTTCATTGCCAACGAGGGCATGTACACCGGCCAGTTCATCTACGCCGGCAAGAACGCTGCTCTGACCGTTGGCAACGTCCTGCCCCTGGGTGCCATGCCCGAGGGTACCGTTGTCTCCAACGTTGAGGAGAAGGTCGGTGACCGTGGTACTCTGGGCCGTACCTCTGGTAACTACATCACCATTATTGGCCACAACCCCGACGAGGGCAAGACCCGCATCAAGCTGCCCTCCGGTGCCAAGAAGGTTGTCCAGAGCTCGTCCCGTGGCATGATTGGTATTGTCGCTGGTGGCGGTCGTACCGACAAGCCTCTGCTGAGTACGTTAAAAAAAAACACAATGTAGTGGAAATTGGGGGAATGTGGCTTGTGGACATTTTGCAGTTCTGGTTCCTGATGCAATTATGCCAACAAGCCAGCTTTCTCCTTGAATATTCCCTACATTTCCCCGCTTTTTGATCGAGGAGTATATCGCTGACAATTACAAACAGAGGCCTCGCGTGCCAAGCACAAGTTCGCTGTCAAGCGCAACTGCTGGCCCAAGACTCGTGGTGTTGCCATGAACCCCGTTGATCACCCTCACGGTGGTGTAAGTTTTCTCGAACTTCTTGACTATCAAACAGCACTGACACAGTTTCATCAAAACAGGGTAACCACCAGCACATTGGTAAGGCGTCTACCATCAACCGCTACGCCGTGGCCGGTCAAAAGGCTGGTCTCATCGCTGCCAGACGGACTGGTCTGCTGCGTGGTACTCAGAAGACGAAGGATTAAGGGGCTTGACGGCTGCTGCTTTCTGGGGTTTGGGTTCATCGGATTGCTTTGTGATCATTGGTTTCGCGTTCTGGTACAAAAGGGCGACATGACGGGAAAAATCCGTCGCTCATGGGTAGTACCTCTGGCATTCGTGGAATATAAAAAGGGAACATTCCGAAACCAAAAGACACTTCCATCCGGCGAGCATATGTCTCGTGGAGATTTGAGCAAGAACGTCAAAAAAGCGTGACAAGAGATGCTTTGCTGGGGAGGGCGCGGAGTGCCCTGAGAGGAGTGGGACGAGCAGGCACAGACAACACTGACTGCGCCGGGTCAAGAACGTCCAAACCTGATATGAGCTCACAGTGGAATCATTTTGACCAAGACTTTTGCGAGTGATCACCTTATTTTCACTTTGTCGTCTCGTGACTGCAGGCGCTACTATAAGAACTTTTCCAACCAAAAAAAGGGAAGAAAAAAGAGAAAAGGAAAGGCGATCCGAAGTAGCTCTCAAGCATTCAGCATTCTCCTCCGTATTCAACGTCCCGTCTGCAATACAACTAGCTCAGCGTCTATCTCTGCACTTTGTTCTATCGCTGCACAAACCCCCCGACCGATGATTCGGCGACTTTGATTGAATGTCCGCAGCATGCTGTCACGGGGACTCTACCGATTCGCCTCTGTGGAAACTGGGGCGCTGCGCTGGTGCTGTGGCACCTCCAGGGGTCTACTTACACCCCACTATGTCTCCGGTCCTTCAAGGCTCTTTTATTGCAACCCCGCCATCCTTCTCCCTTCAGCGCAGCAGCAGCAGTCTCCACGACGACCCTTTCACTCTACCTCTGTCCACCATCCATCCCCATTCAGCAAAATGGCCGCCTCGAAGGAATACAGCCTCCTGTGCTTGGAGAACCCTCTCCTTGGTAAGTTAGGACATCAATCAAGAAACCAGAAAGTTCTCTTGGCAGACAAAGAATGAGAAGAGCTCCTGCAATTGCAGCTCCTTTCTTCGTCTTCATGTTCGCCGCCCTTGACTAACGATTGGGCTTCTTGCACGTCCCCTCCCACAGACATCCAAGCCGTCGGAAACGATGACCTCCTCGCCAAGTACGGCCTCAAGGCCAACGACGCCATCCTCGCCGAGGACAAGCACAAGCCGCTGTACGAGGAGCTGCTCAACAACTACGAGGCCAAGCTGATTGCCGGCGGCGCCGCCCAGAACACGGCCCGCGGTGCCCAGTACCTGCTGCCCGACAACAGCGTCGTCTACTTGGGAGGCGTCGGCGACGACAAGTACGCCGCCATCCTGCACGACGCTGTCAAGAAGGCTGGTCTGCGCGTCGAGTACCGCGTCGAGCCCAGCCAGCCTACGGGCCGCTGCGGTGTTGTTATTACGGGCCACAACCGTAGCATGTGCACTGACTTGGGCGCTGCGAACCACTATGGCCTTGACCACTTGAAGAAGCCTGAGATCTGGAGCTTGGTGGAGAACGCAGAGGTGTACTACATTGGTGGTTACCACTTTACTGGTATGTTGAAAAAACTACCCGGAAGCAAATGAGCAGCAGTGACTGAGCGACTGCTCTTTTCTAGTCTGCCCTCCTGCCATTATGGAACTCGCCAAAGAGGCTGCCGCCAAGAACAAGATCTTTGTTCTCTCCCTCTCGGCACCTTTCATTGCACAATTCTTCAAGGAACCCCTTGACGCCAGCGCTCCTTACTGGGACTACATTATCGGCAATGAGACCGAGGCCGAGACGTGGGCCGAGGCCCAGGGCCACGCCACCAAGGACCTCAAGGAGATTGCCAAGCTCATGGCCAACCTGCCCAAGGAGAACAAGCAGCGCAAGCGCATTGCCATCATTACCCACGGCACCGAGCCCACCCTCGTCGCCACTCAGGGTGAGGATGCTGTCAAGGAGTACCCCGTGCACCCCATTGACAAGGCCCTCATCAACGACACCAACGGCGCTGGAGATGCCTTTGCAGGCGGTCTCTGTGCTGGTATCGTGCAGGGAAAGAGCCTCGAGGAGTCGATCCACATGGGTCAATGGCTCGCTAAGCTCAGCATCCAGGAGCTGGGTCCTTCGTACGTGCAAATTCTCTGCTTGATTATCTTCCTATTCCGTGACATACTAGCTACGCTAGACAATTGCACGCCTCCCGAAAAAACAAACAAACAAAGAGGCTGTGTATTCGTTGTGACAATGGCTCCCAAGCCCGCTATTTCCGCTTCGCTAACAATTGTTTCCCCACAGGTTCCCCTTCCCCAAGAAGACATATGAGCCAGGCTCATACTAATGACTGTTTTGAATGAAACTGCTCGTATTTGTTTTCACACTTCGTGAACAATCTCACGTGTCATGATCTGGCGTCCACGGCTGTCAAAAGAGGGGCTCAAGAAAGTAAACCCCATGGTTTCAACAACGGTAAAATTGGCATGTGCTGGGGAAAAAAAGGCGAAGTTGGTTTTTCGCTCGATTTCAAAATTCAACTTGATGATTCCCCCCACCCAACAGATCCCATGTCGATCTGAAGGTAGCGCGCTCCGTTGTTCTTAGACGAATCAAAATCAACAAATCCAATCGATGGGAACGTACACACTCCAATGTGTATCTTGCTGTCAAAGGCCAGTCATGCCCAATATGTCGAGATCCATAGTGTTGATATGGTGTACTAGAGAATGCCGGCAAGATTCTCCAAATGCCGAGAACGCAGATGACAGCTCAGAATCATCACAAGAATTGCGTCCCTCAAGTCATAATCGAGCAGTGATAGCCCCGATGAGAGAAAATAGAATCCGAGAAAGCTTGCGGTGTGTGCGCGTAATCATCTCTTGGACTGGGCGTCATTCCTAGCAACGGGGCGCTCGAGAGTGGGCTGGTCGTAAGCAATACTGCCGCGTCCATATGCCGTCGCTGTATTGTAGACATCGTCATTGCTTGCCGCCTCATAGGCGTTGGGCTGTTGATATTGATTCTGATTTCTCAAGTAAGAGCCATAGGTCTGGTAATTGGCAGGTGTCTCCCGCTGGCCGAATGCACCATCAAACTTCGCTGTAGACAAGCCAAGAGGGCTATTGAGGGTTGGAAGAGACGAGGATGTGTGAGAGAAGGCAGTTGAGAAGGAATCCTTGTCGAATCCCAGGCCTGGGGGCGGCGATGTTGTCACAGACTGTTTGGCAATCGGCTGTCGGCCCGCTTGAGACTTCGAGCCTCGCGAACCTCTCATTGGCGAGAGGATCGGTGAGAAGCCAATGCTATCAGCAGAGCCGCCAAACTTCTGCCGAGAATGTCCCAGATTGCCATGTGGAGAACCGGGAAATCCAGGTGCAGGTCGAACAGGACCTAGTCCGCCGAGCGATGTGCCGAACTGCTGGTTCTCACCTCCACTCTGTGGTCGTGGGCTGGGAACAAAAGCTGGAACAGATGGCTGGAGGGGAGCTATGCGAGCCCGTCCTGTTGGTGCCTCTTGAGGAGTGGCAGTTGCACTTCGTTGGTTGGATCCATATGGTGAGGGGTTGCTGTAGGCATCCCATCGCGATGTTGTATGGTTATTGGGAACACCCGTATTGCCTTGCTGCTGTGGCATATGCGAAGTGTGAAGGGACGAACCACCGTTAGTAGCTTGCATTGCCAAGATTGATTCAAGTCGCTTTGCTGGGTCAACACGGGCACCGAAGCCCATGTCGTCATCTTCGCCCAGGAGATCATCCACCATAGTCATCATTCGAGCATCGAGGCTCAAATCTACCTCGCCTTCTCCTTCGCCGTCGTCCCTTATGGCAAGTTCTGGTGGAGTCAATTGATTGACTGGTGTAGGCTTAACCTTGGTAGCAGCTTCCTCATGATCCAAGCTGTTACCATCGTGGATAGTCGCCTTCTGTTGACCAGCATCCTCACATTTGCCGGCACGCTTATGTGAATGAGGATCCTCCTGAGGCAGATTGATACTATCTTGCGCAGAGATTTGGCTGACGGGCTGAGAATCGCCACCTAGGGTTCCAACAGGCACATGCTGCTTGCCCCCTTCAACATAGGATATTGTGATCATATTGTCCGACCCCTCTACTGCAGAAGTGTGAATAGACAAGGGGAATTGCTCGTCAAAACCCAACGATAAGCCACAACCCATCAAGTCATAGATACGACTGAGCATTTCATCCCTTGCCGTGCTCCTCGCAAGTCCGCTGTCTTCCCAGTGAGGCTTTAGATTGTTCTTGTCTGCCTCATGCTGAAGACGGCATATTGCCGGCAATTTCGGATCATCGAAAGGTTTCATGCCTAGCGCCATAACATCTTCTGCTAGAAGGTAAGGCGATGGTGCCATGGATGTGCCAGTGAACTGTCTAGCCACCGCCGTCAAGGTCTGCGCCAGGGCTCGATACATTTCATAAACATGGGGTCCCAAATGTTGTTGATAGTTGACAATGTCGGCGCGGTAGATGTAGACCCAAGCGGTATAGATACGTGCTAGAGGCAGCGCAGTCTCAGTGAAGACACTGAATCCTTTTTGGTCGGCCGAGGCTTTGCCATCACTCTCAAACGCAGACTTGTCCGTGGGAGGAGCGGCCTTTACGAACTCTTCTAGCTCGGACTGCAGCAGCCGAGAAATCACCAGGATCCATCGAACATTGAGTCGTAGAATGTACTGACACGAGGCAGAGGCCTTGATGCTCCACTCTTTGTCAATCTTGCATTTCGCCACCCAATACGCTGCAATGTTGATGAGTACCATTCTGAGAACCATGGGCAGGGCATCCCGCTTCTTGAGTGTGAGGTCCAGTTGGTGCATAACCTCCACTTCGAGCTCAGGGGGAAAATCATCCCCCTTGTATAAGCGCGCATGCAATTTGGTGAACCAGTTTGCAAATGCTTCACTGGGGTCAAGAGCCCCGGAGCGTTTGACGGGGGCAGGCGGCTGAAGCAGTTTTTTAAACTCTTGTTCAAGGTTGGCAACGGCGTTTGGGTGGGGCACCTCGATTGCTCGGGCGCGGTAGAGGTGATAGACAATCTGCAGATGGTTGTCTTCCCCAAGAATTCCAAGCTGATGATGCGCAGCGCCGTCCGTAGGCTTCAGGTCATTCGCAAGTTGGTAGTACAGTCCGGTAGTTTTCAGACCATCAGGACGCGGCCGGGCCTTGTTTTTCCAGCGAGAGATGTCGCCCAAATGGAGCAGAGTTGCGTGAAATGAGTTCTCGACGGCCTCGGCAGGTATGGCAACTCCTTGCATCTTCGTAGCGCTGGCGGTTTCCAAGTTCAATAGGCGGTTGATTCTGGGAATCTGAGGCATGCCATGCAGCGCTTCGAGCCGCTGGAAGTAGCCCTTGTAAAATAGTAGAGCAGTCTTGAGATACGAGTTGTAGAGTTTCTCGACTTTGCGCTTCGCCACAACGTGCTGCTGGCCCTTCAAGGAGCCATAGATGAGGTCCCGGTAGGCCTGGTTGACAAAGATGTGCAACCTCCACATGACATCCTCTGCATCCTGCTCGAAGGTGTAGCCTGGATCGTTCGAAATGATGTGTGCAAAGCACAGGCGGAATCTGTGACAAGGTTAGGACAGTTGAGCGCGTGCTACTGAAAGTGCCACTTTCAACGTACTGCGCCATTCCATCGTCGAGTCTAGTCAACATCTCTTCTTCAGACCTGCCGCTTGTGCCCTTTTTGAGGGCCTCGATGTCGCGGATGATCTTGGCTCGACATCTCTTCGCATCTCTGCAGGTGGGTGAGGCAATTGTTAGCGACAAGCGTTCAATCACGGTACTACCGGGTAGGCGAGTGACAGCACACGCTCAAGGGTGTTGCAACAGCAGAGGGTGGTGTATGGAGCAGCGGCATTCCAGTATGTTGACCACCTAGGCATGGAGTAGGCAACTGGAAGTAGTAGACTTACTGCCAGGCGGCTTGTGCCTGAGTCTTGGGATCCTCGATGGCGGAAGCCATGGCAAGTTATCCAAGATTATAACTGGTGCTCGTCGCGAAGAGGTGCAGGGGTTAAGTCAACGAGAAGCGCAGCTGCAGATTGTCGTCGAGTGCGATTGGGAATGAATGCTAATGGAGAAATGGAGCCCACAGTCAACGAGTGGGCTCACGCATAGTCGATCTTGACACAGCGCAGCACTGGCAGTCCATAACTGGCCGTGGTGGTGTGAATGATGCGGGCGCGGGTGGCTGGACGAAAGTCGATGGGGTGCAAGAGACGACGTCTGCTGTTGGCGGGTGCTCGGCTTTTGTTACCAGCAGTGAAGGCCACATTTGACGGGGCAAGTTTGGCCGTGATTTGGGGCTATGGATGCTTGGCTGCTTCAGCTGGACTGTAGCAGGGTGGTATGTGTAGAATGACCGTGTGGTTGGGGGAGGGGAGACAGCCTGGGAAAGCGAAATGATAGAAGAAGAGAAGGATGGTGAGTGCTTGAATCCATCTCCAAGATCCAACATGTCAGAATCGGGCTGCAGCCAAAGAAATGCGGTCCCTGTGCCGACGAACTTGGTGGCCTGTGCACGCTGCAGCATCAACTATGACTAGGTATGTAGACCCCTGTCTACGCTGTGCCAGGAACTTCTCTAGCGCGTTTCTCGGGATCGCGTCACCACCAGCGTGTGCATATTGACGACCTTCGGCACCAAACAAGAAATGAAATCTTCCTTGTGGCTTCCTAAGATGTAATTTAGGTTGGCATACTACGATTCTGTTCTCAAGAGACTACCTAGATAGTAGTATTAACACAGATGGATTGGTCTATAGGAGAGTTCCCAGATACTTTCTATACTTGCATCTGTATTTGCTCCCATACTTGCCTCAACGCTGTAACGAGCCCCATTCATTGCACCACAAGCAGAAGCTCCAACGAGTGCAACACAACCTGAAAAGAGACCGGTGATGGTATCGAAAGCAACAAAATATCTACCAAGACAAGCAGCTGAGAGTACCACAGTTACACGTAGATCATCAGTACTCTGCACATAGTACTTTGTACATACTATGTACTATGTAAGTGGACGGGTGCTAACATAAAGACCCACTTTCTGCAGATCCCTACCCTGCAACACCACATCCTGGTTGACATATGCTTCTTCTTAACATCTACACAACCTTGCCTGGCAGCCTGGCAAGCTGGATATACAACTCTGTAGCTTTGGCTATCAACCCTGTCAAGTCTAGTTATTTGCTGCTATATCTCCAAAACCTCATGATTGTATGTGTGCCTTCACCTCCTGAGTATCATCAGGATTACTTATGCCCCTTACACAATTTACTTCATCTGAACATCCTTAACTTAGCATGCTGATTCGCGATTAATACAAGGGAAGACCTTCCCAACAAGGACGCCTCTCTATTTGGTGAACCAGAACAGAACCATCAAGTCTTTATCAACAATGATTAAGGGGATGGAAGCGCTATCATAAGCTCGAGTATATTCGATCCACTCCTTCCTCGATACCTACACAGCACACAGTAACACAGCAATCTCTCGCAATCCTCATTGCCATCCTCATCACCAGTCCAAGATGAAGCGCCCGCGAGATGTGGACGAAGAAGGTGCCGGCGCCTCCTTGAATGACTACCAAGATCCCAACGCCACACTACCAGCCGCAAAGATCATAACTCTGGACACTACTGACCTAGAGGCCCGGTCCACTACTGCTGCTACTCCTACTGCTGCCAGCACCACATCTACGATCCAGTGTTCGCTACCAGGCCACACTCCAGGTCTGCCGTTCGCTTCGTACAGCGACTACGAGGAGCATTACGCCAAAGTCCACACGAATCGATGCCTCGAGTGCAGGAAGAATTTCCCTACCTCACATGTGTTGGAGCTGCACATTCACGAGAACCACGATGCCCTCGCAAAGATCAAGCGGGAGAGAGGCGAGCCAACAGTAAGTTTAGCAAACAATAGACTTGCGAGTCATGTTTTGGAATTCAAGGCATCGAAGCACATCGAGGCACACATCCCTTTGTCCCACTGTCAATTACAGCGCTTGGATTTCGTCTTCTTATCTACTTGGCTCTAAGATCACAGTATTTCAGCGACCACTACCTGCGCAGTACTTACTGACCCACGTTTGTAGTATGCCTGCCTTGTTGAAACATGCGACCAAACATTTACGGGTCTCGGAAAGAGACAAGAGCATCTGGTCAGAGTCCACAAATACCCACACAACTACTTCTTTGCTGTTACGAAATTTGGCATTGATGGCCGCAAGTCCATGCTAGTGGATGATGCTAGGAGCCAACGCAGTCGACCAAGGGGGTCTCGTGCTCCAAAGCCGAACAAGACCGAAGACGGATCTGCTCCAGGAGGTGACAAGTTTTTGGACAGTGCTATCTCCAAGGACGTTATCATGGGAGAAGCAGACACACTCGCGGATGTGCCCCAGCAAACAGTCGGTGCGAAGCGCACAACAGTCACAGGGGCGAAAGCTCCTGAAGATAGACCAGTCGAAGCAACCCCAAGCACAGTGACGAAGTCTGCAGTCGATGCCGATATAGACGACTTGGCAGGCGCAATGTCGACTTTGAGATTCGTCCCTAGAGCAGTCCGGCTTGGTTCCAAACACAGAAATGGGGCAACTCATCAATAGACTGGCGGCAAGCTCGTACTCTGATGTACTGATACGCTGGTGTACAGCATGACGTTGGGTATCATCAATCTTGGAAGACCTGCGCAGAGAAAATAATGAACCTCCATTACGGACCACAAACAAGGCCAGAGAAAGCGCCTACCTGGCCTCGGCAGAGAAATAACCCAGCTTATCCGCTTAAAACACGAAACCATACCGACCTAAACTCCAAGTTTTTCAGCTTTCCTATGCATGTTGTCCGCTCGTCGTAGTGCTATTACACACGACTTCCACGCTTTAGTCGCTCGAAGCGCACCCGCGGCATCCACAGCTCACACATTGTATGTCTTGATCTTCCTTTAGTTGTGCCCTTGGTACGCGGCAGATGCAGGTGCTGTATGGCATGTCAGTCTATCCGTAGCCACAGTAGAGGACTCTGGGTGCGGTACTCACGAGTTGAAGTTCGTCTCTTTAGTTTGCACGCATCGCAGACAGCAGAGCTATCATCGGAACGGTCAGCATCTCGTGCCCACACAAGACCGCGATCACCCATGGTAAATTTGAACAATACTCCAACCTTACCTTCTCATAGCCCTGTTTCTTCCACTTTGCAATAAGCATTGCATCTGCGTAGTTGTTCTTCAGCAGCCAGTCGTACAGTTGCTTGCTTATTGCTTCTTTCTCGTAATATAGCTCGTATATATACCGGCTCCGTTGGTGCGATATTTGAAATATGGGCCACTGCGCTTGGTGCTTGGGTACATTGTCTGTTGACGTATTCTGCGCATCCTTCATCTTGTTGCTGAATATCAAGAGGTCGTCTTCAATGTCGCTAAAGCCCTCTGGTGGGGGCTTCCGCTTCGAGGCGTGGCGGATCGCGGGCATCTTGGGGCAGCCAAATCAGAGCGACGGCGGGTTGGAGAGTTTTGGCTATCGAATTCGGCGCTTATCTTATCTCGTAATATACTGGCGCATTCGTTGGGAGATGTCTTATGTGTCGTGAAAGTGGTGGCTGTTGTTGTTGTTGTTGGCTGGAAGTTTCCAAGGCAGCCAAAAGACGGCAGGCACCTTGCAAGCTGCATGGAGGGGCGCAGGGCGGCAGGGTGCTGACATAATCCAGCCGCCTAATTGGCCCGTCTGCAAGCTCCCCTTTGGAACGTCAGTGCCTGGTGAGAGGACGACGGAGAGCAGGCCGTTCAAAACACCACGTCTGAAACGGACCAAATTCATACAGCCATGGCGACCATCTCCCCCACACAATTTGCGCGCAAGACGCGGCAATGTCAGTACCAATGACTCCAGCCGATTTGGGACGCACCGTGCTAACCGCCGCGACAGCTGCCAACTGGCCCGAGGCGCAACGCCGCGTGATCGCGACGTACCGGGACTGGATCCGTGCCGTATGTCCAGGACGGTTGACGACACCTCTGACTCTCCGTACCCGATCAATCATAACGCGCTACGATTATGCTATGGGGACTGACGGGTATTTTTGCTACAGGCCCCCGAGATCCAGACGATGTACAACGTTCCTCTTCCAGTGTCAGTCATCCGGACGAGAATGCGAGAGGAATTTGAGCGACACCGATATGTCAACAAGCTGTCCGTTGTCGATGTGCTTATTTTCCAGAGCCATGCTGAATACCAGGTACCTACACGATTTCTAAGCTCTTTCGTGCCCCTTGGTGGGGTTGGGGAAGGGAAGAGGGCTGACCAGGCGTCACAGGAAACGATGAACTTCTGGAAACAGACGAACCACATCATGTCATACTTCAAGGAGGAGAACTTTAGAGGAGACAAGAGATTACCAAACACGTTCATGGCAGGTTTCTTGGAGGTACGTTATATTTCCATGTTCTCGGGTTCCAGTATAGGTGAACAAGTCTGCTGACAGTCTCACAATAGGGCCGCAACTGATGGGATACTCGAGCGTCTCCGTGTAAATACCCACTAGAAATTCCCGAAACTGCAACTTGAGAAGCAATCTTTTCTTTGACGTTCCAGATGTCTACCCTAACGCCATAAACTCCATTCCATGCATTACATTGATCAAGTCTGAACGTTTAGTCAAACAAGCGCGGCTCGCCATTCTCCTTGAGTTGCTTCTTGGATGGTGCCGGCTCGCATGGTATACGAGCGGCCCAGAACTTGTCAGCAACAACATCACAGAGATCCTGAAGATCCTTAAGACCCTTCTTGAGCGCATCGATGGCGGTAGTCTCCTCTGCACAGTCATGTCAGTAAGCCAAGCCTCGTAGAAGTGGTTTCACTGCGCCTACTGTAGGTCTGAATTCTCATATTCATCTTGGTCTCGGACGGGTGAGGAATGGCGTAAGCACAAAACTCGACATCCGGGCTGATTGTCATGGTTAGTCACATGAAGAATCTAAGGGAGCAGTTGACGCAAAGTCACTTACTTCTTCATGATAATGTATCTCAGTGCGTTTCCCAGTGTGTGGCCCTCGTCCCTAAATTCAAAGGACGCTGCAGTCGGCGTAGAACCAGGCAACTAGACAGATTGACAGGTCAGATTGAGGTCATCTGACAGCATCTTGCAACGCCGCAAGGGATGAAGGAGGGGCAAGATCGTCGACGACGCGTACCAGGAACAACTTGTTCTCGATTTCCTCGAACTCCTCGCCGGTTTGGGATGCCTGCGCATCGTCCATGACGGTGTCCTCTCCGTTGGCCGACATGTTGAGCTCTCTATTCCTTTTTTTAGGTTCCGGCTAGATGGTAGGATGCTCAGCGGGGGGGATGATTCTCGGAAATCGGGCGCTGGGAGGTGAGTGGATGATGAGTCTGGGTGACGATACAATGGGAATTCCCCCAAGATTTTTCGATAAGGCTGTTATCGGCAAGTACCATGTTCCGCCAGCCCCACTTTTACTAACAGCCTTGTCTGTCAGCCAGGTTCTATCTCCCGTAGTACTTCAAGGGAACTTTGCACTTTCGCTTGCAGCAACCGATGAACAGAAATTCCGGATATCGTTCTTCATGGCCGAAGGGCATACTGTATCTGTGTTTCAAGTCCTCACAAACTGTCCATCCTTTAGACCCGTTGACATACATGTTCCCTCTTCCCCGTCTGAATGACGCATGCTTCTGTGCAAATACTTACCCTCGGCGGCAACGGACTGGGGTGGGGTTTTTGACTGGCATGCTCACATACATTTATAATTCAGCGGGGGGTGCGGGGAGGGGGGGGGGAAGGCTGTAGCTGGGAAGGCGCACACTTCTGCCAGAGAACATGGCATGCCAACTCTCCATCATAGTTGTCTGCTCGGCTGTGGTAAGATGGGTTCCCAATTCTTGGAAACAGCCCCCAACATCACGTTGACAGTGTAGAAGTGCTACCTGATATATCAGCCCGTTGGCACTCAAGCACAATCTCGCCCTTGCATTCTGTCAGTGGCAATGTGACCCTATGGGCAACACCCACAAAGCGACAGAGGAGTGAGTATTTGGTTGTGATGACAACCAAATTGCCTGAGCAGAGCGGTCTTTTCTCGGAGTCATCAGCCATCTACCTGTGTTATCGTCACATTTTCAGCACAAGAAGTGTGAAGGATTAGATCCTTTCCCCAGGACCCAGAATGTATCTGGTCCAGATAATATGCTAGTCTCATCAAAAGAACCGGTACATAGTACCCGTGACGGGACCTCCAAGACCAAGTTGAAGATGGCGCGGGCTACTTCTCCCCTTCCTCTTCTCCCACTTATGGAGTGGCATGACCCCAATCACGACAGGCAAGTATCCTTCTAGACAAGTGCCATTGACGGAGGGGGCACGGCCCATTGCGCTACCAGCATCGATTCCTCCAACGTAATCTAGGACCGCCCCCACGTGTCATGCAAAAACAAAGAAGAAGAAAGGCATGGTTCGAAACACACGCACCAAGCACATACAGTTGTCAGCCTGGGGGGGGGGAGGAGAGATTAGATGGGATACTTGGCTGATCGTAGCGCATTGCAATCCCCATCTATATGGGCAAACCCACATTAGTGCACGTCTTTGAGGCGCCGAGATCTGATCACGACTCCAGAGTTATGAATCGTTGATATGTCGTAGTATACTTGATTGGTATGATGTCGAGCAGGTGGTACAGCTTGGTGAAGTACAGAGAGATTCAGCGTATGCCTTGGTCCATTCAATCGTCCCAAAGAGTCATATTGGACTGTATCTTGTGTACCAAGAAGGACATACCTTTTGCTGGCCCAACTATTAGTCCTATTTTTTGGGGACGTTTCAATACGACGATTATAGAGCTCTGTACGGTTGGCTGGCAACAACAAACTCTCGGCTTCACTTACTCGCTCTGGGCGCTGTTGAACTTTCTTACTTGGGTCCTATACATCAGCACGTCCTTTCAAGCACGTGTTTGACATGTACCTGGATACCACGCAGGTGACTCCCTCAAAGGCATGAGTGGCGTGCACTAGAAGCAAGCCCAGAACATAGGAACGCTGCCGGCTGGACAGTATTGACTCGAGGGGAAGAAGAGGGGGGGGAAGGGGGCGGAAAATAACCATGACGGCACCTTCTAGATATACATTATTGTTAGTTTTTCATCTATTTGCAATTGACGGTGCCCCGGTTTGCAAATACTACGCAAAGCCGCGGCTCATCAGTCCTTGTGTGTAAAGAGCGCCGCCTCCTTCGTTTGCGATCTGGACTCCTTTTGATGCTGAAAAGGGGTGTGGTTTTGGGGTGGAGGAAAGGGAAAAGGGTCTTGCTGTTGAAGCCGCTAGTTAGCCAGACTGCCAGACAGACTATCACGAAATCTCGGGTACTATCTAGATGGGCACTGGGCCTGCAATCTGCCCGAGCACACTTTCTGACAGGTCTGAATCGTGCCTCCCTCCCAGTGAGACGCGTACCTTACTCGAGGGGTAGTCGACAGTAGCGTTTGGTTGGGGCGGTCGCCAGCAGCAAAAAGCTCATACAAGGCTACCAGCACTGCCAGCCTAACATTTTCTTATTCCCGGTGTGCGTGGCCATGTACGGATGAATGAGGAAATAGATTGACATTTGATGTGCCCTTTTCTTCCCTTTGGTGAGCCTTTTCAGATGTAGATGTGCAATGAGCAGCGTTTCTGCATAGTATTGGCAATGCGATTACCAGTCGTTTTTCCTTTTTTTGAAAGGAACAAAAAAATTCAACAGCCCAGTTGTACGCGGCACGGCACTGGGACGCGTTTCAGGGACCGCAGTACATCAGTACTCTGGCTTCTTGGGTCTGCTTTTTTGGCGCAGGGGGGCTCTGCTCGCACGGCCTGTACGCTATCCCACTTCCACATAGTAATGCTGCTTCTTTTGAATTCAGTACTACCATGGATACTATGTACGCACGTGCTAAGGTTTGTTGTACTATCTGTATATAGTCACTACTATAGTATAGTGATAAGTATCGCTTGCCTTGCTATGCGTATCTGCTTCTGCCCCCTCACTGAAAAAAAAAAAACATCACCGGCAAAACAGCACGTGAAGATCCTCAAAGGAATCTTTTTTTTTTCCCCTACCATAGTATGATATGCAGAACCTTGGCCCGCCTTCCCTTCTCTCCACCCCTTCTTCGGAAGGAGAGACCGAGTTTCTGCTGGGATGTTGGGGTGGGGCGGAGACACGGAGGGTTCCAGATATGCGTGCTATGTACTATGTACAGACAGCTCTAGCTGGGGGCTGGCCTCCTCCCCTGGCGATCCCACATCACCTGGGACAGCACCCGACAAGCATTCTGCGCAAGGAGACGACGACGAAGAAGCAAGAGAGACAGACGTCCTGGGAGCATTCGCACAACATGGTTGGCCCACCGTCGTTGGCCCACCGTCGTGACCCACCATCTCCACGTCTTAGGCTGCGTCGGTGCGCTTCAGGTGAGAGAAACGAAAAAGCGCAGCAAAGCAGCGCCGCCGCCGCAGCAGCAGCAGCAGCAGCTGTAGACCGCGCAGGGCCAATTAAACCGGGCAGCCGCTTTTGAAATAGGGCCGGGGGGATGATGTGGTGTTGTGATGGTCCCCGCTACTACGTAAGTACAATGTACCATGTAAGTCATAGTACTATGTAAAGAGAGTATTTGCACTTTACTATGTATCGTTGGGGTGGAGGAGCAGTATGCCAGTTTGTAAGCTTTCATTTGGAGGTTTGTGTGATTGCCGAGTCTCTTTTGCAGGCGCATAGCATGTAAATTGATCCATGGTTTTTCTTTCTTCTTTCTTTGGTGGTCTTTTCTTCTCTTTCTTTGCAGAGTAGGGAACGGTGAGGCATCTCGTGCATACCAGTAGCAGTCTCTCTGCCAAGTACCATGTACACGATGGCGGCGGCCGTATTGATGCAGCCCACATGTACTTACTGTGTGGCTCACACCACAGGCATTCTTCAAGAGGCAGGCTGAAATTGCAAGACACAAGACAAACACAAGACCAAGGCCGAAAGAGAAAAAAAAAAGAGTTCAAGATGTGGCGGCCGTCGGGCTTGCCAGTCATCTGACTTTGCCTGTTTCGAGGCAACGTGTTGTTGCTGAACAACAAAAAGATTTTTTTTTTTTTTTTTCGGTAGGAAATCCGGCATCTGAAATCAAGGGACAAAAAGGTTCCTACTGCAAAAAAGGATCGACAGCATCGGGATGAGAAGTGTTGGTTTTTGCTCCTATCCTTTTTTTTATGGTACACCCAAAAAGGCGGGAATGTCGATCGATATCGAAACCTAGGTACTACGTAGCATGGACATTTCCTACTTGTTTTCGGGCTCAAATTCTGTCGAAGAGGGTTTTTTGCTTCTTTCTTTCTTCCTCGTTTTTTATCCCTATAAAAAAAAAAGGTCGTTGGTCAAACTTTTTGACAGCGCCACTCAAACCAAGTGCATGAGAACCTGTACATAGTACTCAACAGACACAATCGGCGCAGGCGATATCACGTTTTTGCTGACGGCATGGAATGACCTGTTTCACTTAGAGGAGAACATCCTCCTTACTCGCGCACACTTTTACCGGCAAGTAAAGTGCCTATCTTACAACAGTACGTTAGGCTGGCTCTTTATGCCATGTATACGTACCCGACACGTTATACTACGTACATAGTCAGGCACAAGTGCTGGGGGGAGAGAGGGGGGGAAGAAAAGTCGACCTCGCTTCAGAGATATCCGGCGCGCCAAGAACGGGGTGCAGCTGCTCCGAAACCAGGTCAGAGAGCAAAGTGACAGGGCTCTTGGAGCAGGTTCTTGTTGGAGAGGCAGGAGGGGTTAGGCTGGGCATCTCTTGCTGTAACACGTCTCTAGGAAGTGGCAGGACGCTGGCTGCAATATGATGGACCCCTGTGGCTTGACAGCAGACGAGCAACAAGGTACTTGAATAACTGCGTAATCAGATGCACTACTCGCCGTACAAGCAATATGTCATTTGGGACACGTGCAGGCCGGTGTAGAAAACAACGTGTAGTACATCATATTGATGCAAGGACAGAGTAAGTAAAAAGGCAAACCAATGGGCAAGAACAAAAACCAAGCCACTGACCAATAAGCAGCCACGCATGCCTCGATAGCCGCTATTCTTAAGCAACAAAACCCGCGGTGATTTTGTTCATCCGTATTCGATTTGGCTCGAGGGCCAATGCCCCGACCGACTACTATGTACATAGTACACAGCACTATGCAGACATGAAATGGCTTGCTGTCTCTTTCTATCATCGTCATTCATCTGCACCGACGCACACTTTTTTCACTGTTCGGGTTTCATCTCATCCGTTCAAGGGTTGTGAGCCACCCACTACAGCGGCTGAGCGGGACAGCTCAGCGCCGCTGAGTAGAACCAATTGGTGAATAAGGATCTGCGAAAACCTCATTACCATGTCGCTCTTTTTCTTCTTCTCTGCGAGGAAGTGATAGTTCCCAAAAGAGGGGGGGAGAGAGAGATACATGGCAAACGCAGCCTCCTTTCCTCTTATTACTATGTAATGCTGCATGTCAATCTACATTCCCACCCATGTCAGGCAGGAAAAGGGAGGGTAGGATTCTGCGGTCGTCGTTCAACCGGCCCACCACCACGAAAACCAACACACAGCAGTGCTACTTAGTGCGTTGACCTTTCAGTTTGACCGTTGAGGAGACGCAAATGACATGCGAGGGGTCCCGCCTCGCGAAAGACCAGCCAATAAATGTGAATGGTATTCTGCTAACACAGGAGGGGGGAAAAGAAGAGAGTGTCCAAAAGCGGATGACAGAGTCAGGCAATCTGATGCGCTCGTTCCCCCGCTGATCTGTGCTATGTATACATTTGATAGAGTGTTGAAATAAGAGGCAAGGCTTGGGGAATTGTCGGACGGCTCAGCTGTCAATCCAATCTATTGCATGATTCAGAAATGCCATTCATTCATTACTATGTATGTCCGCGGGAACCAGGGGCTGTGCGTATGTTATACAGAGCAGGTTGATGAGACTTTTTTTTTTTTTTTTCTCTCTCTCATTGAGAAAGCAATCGCACTATTTACTGATCGCCTCCAGGGGTGTTTTTTTCTTTCTTGTGGGAGGGGTGGGGAGGTGGTTCTGCTCCCGGACTGCAGAAAACTTCGTATTTGCACGCATCCTAGATTTGTTGTCTCAGTCATATGGCGGTTACCCACTGGCTTTGTCTGGGAATCCTCTCCTTTTGTAGATTGCAAAGCATTATCAATACTCTGTAAACGCACAGCAATTCAGTGGAATTGTTTCTCGTTCCCATGCAGAGCATCTCGTTCCTTGGAAGTTAGTGCCCATGGGGGAAGGGGGCGGCGTTACCAAAATATTGAACTTGTTTAGCGCGCAACATTGGTTACGGTTGGGAATATCCATGGTGCGACGACGGGGGCGATCGCGATAAGCTTGGAGCGAGCATAAAGGTACAAATATGAAGGCTGGATGACAGCCTGGGTGTATATAGCATGTGGGGGTAAGTTCCTCTTTTTCTGGAGGACCCGAAAAGCAATTCGTTTGCGAGAAAAATCAACAACAAAGAAATAAAATAGGAATATACGAGCACATAGTACATAGTATGATATGCCATGCAGTCCTAGCTATTCGTTTATGCTCAGCACCCTGCTATCATCATAGTTTGGCAATATTGAAGAGAGGAAGAAGAAGAAAAGGAGGCACTAACGTCGACTTGTTGCATTGATATCCAACGATGCTCATATCCGCTGGACCCTATCATGAACAATGCGCTCTTGCTCTTGCTCTATACATAGTACAGACCAGTACATTCATAGCACACGCGATAGACCCAAACCCACGGTACGCAACACAGGCACGGCATGGCAATACTCTGTACTATGTATTAGTGTGATCTCGGACAGAGAGGCACTCACTCGTGTTGCCGTTGCCATCGCGAAATGAGGATCAGGCTTTTGTCTGCTCGATCGGCATAAAGCACACCCCTTTCGTGATATTTGACAAGCGATCATCCATAGAGAGTTACAGCATAGTGTACCGCATACAAGACACACTCCGCCATTTTCCATACCCCTAGTTTTCTGTCGTGCTTTTACGGGTCTAGTAGGAGCTATAGCCTACTATGTAGTGGTTGGGTGAGGAGCAAAAAGGACTGGGTGCTCGCTTCACGTGCCCCGGCCTTGCGAGTTTTTCCTTTGAATTGGCAACGGGGGGGAAGGTTTCCTTCCACCAGGCCCTTGGCTGGTCGCGACGGAGTGAAACTGAAAACGGTCGCGGCAAAGCCCACTTGTCGTCCTAGGAAAATTTCCGATCTGAATGCCTTGAGATGATGGGTGCTGGCCATCAAGTGACCGCTAGAGTGTCCCGTCCAGCCGGCCCTCCACCCAATCATCCGTCCATTCCTCCCTCCATCCCGCCTGCTCCAAGCACATTTGTCTGCTTTGTGTGATTCTTGGGATTTGCCATGAGCCTCGCAGTCGAAAACAGTAGCACAAGATGGGCCTGCAGACTCGCTCACGGGCGAGCGTGGAAAAGTAGAGCTGCAGAGCAAAGAGGTGGGCGAGGGCCCAAAGCGGACAAGAGTGGAGGAAGCCAGGCATTGATGAAACAGCGACGGAGCTTAAAAGTAACGTTGGCCCCGCTCAACGAGTGGTCCTGGCCTGGGCAAATTGATGTCTTGGCCCCGCTACTTGCCCACTGGTACGCTTCAGCTTTGCACTGGCACCACTATCGCTTATCTCGGGGGAGGGGATCCTGGGACCCATGGTTGGTGCTTCAGGGCCTCTCAGGGCCAGTCGATTGTGGTTTGCTGTAGCCAGCTGTGGAAGCCAGCAGGAGCAACCGTCTAACAGGAAGTGCTGTGCTATGTAGGAGTAATCGGCGACAGGGGCTACCCTGGCGCTGGCTCTCCTTGCCGACCGAACCAGTGGCTGTTGCACACCTGCTCGTACAGCACGCTATGTAACAGGTAATATGGGGCAGTTAGCATACTATGGCATCGTGCAAGAAAAAAGAAGCCATCCCCTGTATTTTGATGCAAGTACTATTACTTTCAGCCTGGGCGTATACGATGGGATTGTACATACTTGACGCTGCCACCCCTCTATCTGCTCCTTCGACTGTCTCTGCTGTCTTTCTTCTTCTCTCTTCTCTCCCTCTCTCGCGCGCGCAATCTCTCGTCACCTGATACCTGCGTCCTTCTTTTCACTTTCACGCTCTTGATATCTCCTCTTCGCCTCCGCCTCCTCCTCCTCCGCCTCCTCCTCCTCTGTCTCTACTTTTGCCGGTACCCTCTACCGCCGTTTCCTATCGTTTCGGCTTCTTCCGTGCACAACCCGTTCGAGGCACCGTTTCACCGAGAACAACAGAGCCAAAAAGCCAGGACGAGGCACCCATTTCCCAGGACCTCCACTATTAGCGACCCGGTATACGAGCCCTCGGCCGATTGCGAGCGGCCAAATCTCCCCCCCCACCAAACCGACGCAAGACTCATCTTATACAGCACAAGCGAATTATCAGCAATTACAGAGCAGTTTGGCCGACACCCAAAAACCACTTGAGAGAGCACGCGAGAATTGCTCCATCCTCTCTCTCTCTCTTTCGCTTTGTTGCTCATTGTTTCGAAACAAGCCCACGTCCCTGCGCGAAGGATTCCATTTCAGGCAACGTGCGGCAAGCAAAAAAGGGGCCGTGTGACGCCGACGCCAAACCCCATAAGGAACCCGAGCCCAGTCCAGCCAAGCCAAGCCCAGCCAAGCCCAGCCCTAGGACTCGCACCTGCTTGTTGCAGCCACTTGGAGTGCATTAGCCCAGCTGCAGCGAACCAGGTAAGCGGCAGCGCCAGCCCACAAGCGCCCAGCACCAGCACCAGCACCAGCACCACTGCAACACCACTGCAGCACCAGCGGTGCTAGCTGCTTAAGCACCCGTCAGCAACCTTTCTGGCTTGCTTGCTTGCTTGCTTGCTTGCTCGCTTGGAAGTGCACAACCCGGCTGACAGGTTCCTGACAGGCTCTCTCTCGCTTCCACTCTTAGTTTGCAGACTCTCTCCGTGCTTGTCTCGTGCCGAATCAGATCCATCCAACGCAGAAAGTCTCACCACATCCACCCACACAATAGGACTGGGCGATTTCTGAAACCCCATCCTCGTAACCGACCCGGACAAATCGAATCCCAAGGAGAAGGGCGGCAAACAGTCAGCAAAGAAGGAAAACACCCGCACAGGACACGAGGCCAAAGAAAAAGGGGGAATTCGAGACAGGACAGGGAGAAGTTGCTCATCAACCACCGCATCAATACTCGAAGAACTTCGGGCCAGTTTCGACTGCTTAAACCCGATATTACAAAGCCGCTTTTTCGCCTTCATTTCGCACCAGGAATCTCCCGTGCGACAACCCAGCATCCTGTCATTGGCCTTGATCGAGTCTGGAGAGTCAGTCAGCATTCATTAGCTGGATCAGCCAAGCGAATTGAAGCGACGGCACCCACACATTGTGTGGTATACTGGATAGCAGCCACCCGAGCCGCCCATTGACTTTTGGGGTTCATCTGTGCGCCCCTACCACCCCCCCCCCCGGGCGGAACTGCGCATTTTCAGCACATTGCTTCGTGCCAATCCCAGTGCTCCCTCACCTTGTTCGTTTTTGTTTGCTCTTGGTTCTTGTCGCCAATTGCTTTCTTGCCTCCCCCACACATTCCTATCCGGAGCGCAACAAATTTGTCACTATGAGTACAGCCATTGCAATGGCTCCTTCGCCTGCTCCGCACGACCGGCCAGGCTTTGGTGCAGAGGCCGCCCCTGCTACCGCATCCTCGAGCGCCGCGGGCCCCGTCCCTTCCTCCCTCTCGCCCTCGGTGCAGCGATCAACCGCGACGGCAACCCCCAACACGACCTCACAATCCTCGTACCAGCATCGCACATCGCGCACAGGCAGTGGAAGCCCAAGAGGTCAGGCACATGGGCCATCAAAGAACTCTCCTCCTAACTCGTATGTGCCCTGCGCTTCCCCGTTGTGTGACTAGGCAGCATTGGCTCTCCTGATTTACACCCCAGTTCTCCACTCGCACTCTATATGCTAATCATGCAATGGTGACCCTACAGATCTCGAAACGCGGGCGGCCCACCGAGAATAATTGTCAAGAAAGAGCCCAACTCGCCTGAACTGCCCACCTCCCGACACCGTCCTCGCCGACTCGACCTGTCCAAGAACGTCCACAGCGCCGCACCCGCTACTGCGCGGCCCTACACCGCGCGTGATGGTTCTGCGCTAGGTATCCAGGAAGTTGGACTCGCTTGCTTGTCGCCTGGTTTTGTCACACAGGACCCTGCCATGAAGGAACAGGTGCAGAGGAGTATGTCGGTTCGCGAACAACAGCGACACCTCATCGAGGCACGCCTGCAACAACAATCGGCAAAGGGCGACGGCCCTTCGGACAAGGATAGGGACGCATCAGGCGGTTTCGCGGCGAAGACGCCGGGCATGTCTCGTAGGAACAAAGCTCCCCCGGGACTTTCCATTGTTGCGCCTTCTCACGAGCACTTTGCGAATGAGAGAGTGATTCAATCGGCGCCTCTGGGCCAAACCTTTACTGGCATGAACAACCCTCACCCTTTGACCCGCCACATCGAGAACCGGCCATCGAAGTTGTCAAACACCTCTCATATCCACCATGTGCCAGCAAACCAGACCAACAACCGCCTGCCGCCCATCTCTGACGTATTTGGCCAACAGCTCTCTGCCCACCCAGCATCCCAAGAGCATGCCATGTATGCACAACACGCTCCTCCCCCTCGCCCCGGTGGCTCGCCGAGCCACCCCTCCCAACACCCTCCTCCGCCTCCTTCTGCCCGTCTGCGGGAATACAAGTCGGCTGAGGAGGCGCAACACGAGCTTGCTGGCGGCCGTCCGGAACTCCTTCCCAAGTTGGTCCATTATGGCGGTCACCAACCTCCCACCCCACCGTCGCCTCTTCCAGGCTCTCACACCGCGCACCGGCCTGAGGCGACCAGAAGTCTTAGCGCAAACAAGCGACGCCGCGAAGAGTACGAAGCGGGTATCTCGCCACCTCTTGGCAACGGCAGACCAGGAGTTCGCAGAGGGCCCTTTGGCGAGGGACGCGACAGTCCAGAAAGTCAACGTGCCAAGAGAGAAGAATTTCTACGTCTTTGTGAGAGGGCTTGGGATCTTTTCCACTCTTGAAACCGCGCTTACTTAATTGTCATAAATGCACCACAATCGCCTACCGAGATGCCTTATCTAGATGACAATCAGAAAACGGCGAAGCTGGTGTTGTGAGTGCAACGTGGCGTGCCGCCAGTCGGTAATA
This sequence comes from Coniella vitis, assembly GCA_011317545.1. Lineage (NCBI taxonomy): Eukaryota > Fungi > Ascomycota > Sordariomycetes > Diaporthales > Schizoparmaceae > Coniella > Coniella vitis. The sequence continues at coordinate 2,322,292 of WUJK01000008.1, forward strand.
AACGGAGCGGCCATGGACTGAAAGTGAAAAACGTCTGGGTATGGGCTTATTGCACAAGGGCCGAGGCGGTGACCTCGAGCAATCCAGAAGGCAGTTGTGTGTTTTACCAGCAATTCCTGCGACCATGATTTCTCAATGCCGAGGAATATTTCTTCTATTTCCTTGACCTATATCCTCTCTTCGATACTCTCCCTCACGAACCTTGGATTTTCTAATGTCATCTTCAATTCTTCCAACAAGGACGGTCTTCTTGGACGCCTTGTGACTTCGACGAGCCTTGGATTATGGACCATGGCGCGCCAGTCTTTTTTACTCTTCTGGGTCATACGGGATCGTTCTCAACTCTGTTTTTCTCTGCAGTTTTTCTTCCATAAGCCAGACCGGCGTTGTTGTTTCTCTTGTTTTGGACCGTTTCTTGCCTGCGTTTTGGAGATACTTATTGGGCACCATGGGTCGATAAAGATTTGTACGGCGTTGTCACATTTTCAACCCCACGCAGTAATGAACCACCAAATACGGTGGATATGGGCTTCTGGGGCAAACGGGAATGGACTCCCGACGGAGGCTTTTTGATATCCGAGCTTTATGCAAAGAAAGAAGGGGAAGAAAAGGGGTGGTATGAGTACACAGCATACTACGAGTGTGGCAAAGGAAGGCCACATTGGGTCAAGGGTGTGTAAGCAGAGGAGGACGACGACGACGAAGAAGGATAGGGGAGAGGTGACCCAATGAACAAATAACACTACATCTGTTTTTTTTTTTTGTTTTTTTTTTTTTTAAAAAAAATTAACAGGATCACCAGCGTTATAGTCCAAGCCTGTATATCAAAGATGTCATATGATTGTGCTGGTTTCTGAGCTCTTGATCATCCATTATCGTCGGACTGTTTCTCCTTTGCCATGTTCGTACTTGGCTTGCCCTTATATTGTACATGGGAAAGTTGTGATTTGCTTATCTGTGTATTGTATGTATAGTCTGGTCTAACTCTGCATGAGACGGTGGCATTCAGTACTACGCCCAGCCATGGAGGGGACTCTCTCTCTCTCTCTCTCTCTCTTTCTGTGTATGTGTGTTCTCCGAGTTTCCAGTTCCAGCACGTGGGATGGGAATCTCAAGCGAACAAGGCTACTGAACAAGGCCAGGCCGGCCTTGCTGACCTTGCAAGTACCAGTACCTCGGAGACGAGTCCGACGCAGAACAAGTCAAGGGAGCAGCAGTATTGTATTGTATATTATATGTTCAATGTTCGTCGATTTTTGGTTTCTTTGGGTGCCTCTGCCAATTTGGGAACGCAAGAAGAGTCAGGATGAAGTCATCGCCGAGTTTGGGTGGGGGTGGCGGGGGTCCAACTACTTCCAGAGATGTCTGTGTGTGCCCGCGATGAAACCATCTTGAGGAAGGAGGGAGTCGTTTCCTCTGTTGCCTAGCGGGGTTCTTCTTTCTTGGTTAATGAACACCCAGTACCGACCTAGGCATTGCTACAGCACAGTAAAAGCGACCGCCAGCAACTGAGGCCCTGCTTTGAGTGAGACTCGAGGGCCGCCCGCTATGGCCGGGACAGCGCAAACGCCCACCCGATGGTAGTGTAGCGGTGCTGTAGCCCGCTCCCCAAAACGCCGAGGCCGATAAGTGTGGCCCCGCTGTCAGACTCGGGACAAGAGAACAATACGGTATGCATAGGCAGCAAGCGCTTTTGCCCACCGAGCAGCATAAGATTTCATCATTGTCATCTTCCATCAGCGTCTTCCTCGTGCTCGTCCTCATAGTATCGGGCTGTGCCCTTGTGTCCCTGCCTCTTTTTTTTTTTTTTTTTTTTTTTTTTTTTTTTTTTTTTTTTTTTTTTTTTGATGTTTGATGTTTGAGGCGGCAGTCCCGGCTGCCCAGGGAAGGCAGAGGGGGCCGCCATAATCGGCTTGCCTGGTTGGTTTGGTAACTGCCGCTCTCATTCTCTCCCAACGGCCACTTGAACCACCGCTCAGCCTGCTTCATTCACGAGGTGGTTCTCAATATAAGTAATCCTCGGCACCCTGGCGCCTTCAACATCCGTACCTGGCAGAGCTGGCTGCTTGTTTTCCCTTCTTCTTAGCCATGTGGTTAAAAACATAGCATCATCGAATGGTAGTTTTTTTTTTTTTTTCCTCTTCCTTTCCTTTTTCTTCTCTGCCGGGCCGGTCCCTATTGTTCAGGTTCGAAGTACTACCAGGCAGTGCCTAGGTAACCGAAGCTCTTTTTTACCATTCGTACTCGCCTTACTGAGCTGGCGATAGCTTTTCGCTTCAGTACAGCAGACATTGTGTAGGATATCTCGCTCCTGCTGTTCACGAGAAAAGGGAAGCTGACTTTGCTATCAGGTCGCTCGCACCAGGCGAGAATTCAAGACTCGGTGCTGGCTTGCTTTGGAGGCGAAGGCAGCGACCAGTTGTTGCCTTCCCCGTGGCCTACCATTTTCTATTCAATTGTTGTTTTGATACCCACCTCTCTCTGTCTTTCTCTCTCAACTGCTCTCTTCGCTCCCTGTCTTGACCTCGTGGCAAAATGAAACGCAAATCTTTGATCGATCTGCGAGCACAAGAGTCCGAATGGCAAAAGCCGCGACTCTCGTCTGCCTCGGCCGCAGCCCCTGCCATGGAGCTTGCACGCACCCAACCCTCGATCCGTCTCTTTGATCCGGATGGCGTCGAGCAGGAGGATTTCTATGACCGTTACGGCGCGGCGCTTGCACATCGCCACGACGGCTTCGACGAGAAGACTGCTTTGCTGGCCAGCAGCAGTCACGTTACTAGCGCGCTCGCCGTCTCTCCCTTTAATGACCCACCGGCGTCGCCTCTTCTGGACCTTCTCGAAGACGACAAGGAGGAATTCCACCCTCTAACGCAATGTGGTCGACGCGAAATTATTCAGCCTGTCGCGGAGGATCAATATCGAACCTTGACCATGTCATACTTCTCAGATGATGACGATGACGCCGAAGAAGACCTTGACATGACGGACGATGACGACGAAGAGAGTGAGGACGAAGACTTCCCATATGACACATCTACGACACACCGCAACAACATGCGTACGAGCCTTGCACAAATCGACAACGGCTTCGTCTCCTTTCCAAGGTTCGTCGAGGGCCCGCAGCAGGGCAAGCGTGCCGGGATCGCAGACTTTGGCAGCTTCGCCTTTGACGACATGGACCCGGAGGATGCGCACGAAGCAGCAGATATTCTGAGCATTTATGAGGCTCAGACCGAAGCCGAGGCACAGATTGATAGTGATGAGGGTGTCAACCTTTGCGATTATTACGATGATGATGACGATGACAACGACGACGATCATAATGTTAATGATACTGAGGACAGTCGCGAGTTACTTCGCGCCATTGAGGATGCCGAGTTCGAGTGGAGGCTTTCCAACCCGGTTCCGCCGGCGCCCAAGTGGAAGGACAGGGTCAAGTACTTTTGTGCCGGACGCTGTGTCCCCAAGGAGCGTTTGGGACCGACGGATTTCTTGAGCGGACGGTCAAAGCTGCGTCAGGTGACTTCTGTTGCGGACCTTGACGCAGAGGAGGCATATTGGAGGGCTATCGAGGCGGATTTTGGGGACTGGACGGTTCGGCAGGACGAGATCATGATGGACCAGTCGTTTCAGAAAGTTTGTTTGGAGGAGATTATGATTGACTAAGGATGGATGAAGGAGCGAAAACGACAAACCAATAGCAATCGATGTAGTGGTAGCTTTTTTCCTTTCGGTGAATCAATGTTGAGGAAGGCAAGCCTTTTTTTTTTTTTTTTTTTTCCTTTTCCTTTGTTCTCGCATATTTCACCTCCACCTCTTGTCTCCTCTCTACCTTTGCCGTTCCCAACTACCGAGCCATCGCCATCCCTCAGCAACGCGGTCTATCTCGTCTAGCGCAGCCTGTACCTTCCCCCCTTCATCGTGCTCCCTACTGCCTTCAAACTCGACAAAGAAGATGTAATGAAACGGCTGCACCAAGCTCGGCAAGCTATTGATGCTTGTCAAGTTCAACGCATGTCGCTTAAACACATCAAGCACGCCCGCCAACGCACCAGGGGCGCTATGCGGGACGGTAAACGAGACGAGGCTTTTGTAGCATTTTGCTGTTCCGTCGCCTTGCTGCTGTGGTGGCGGTGGCGGTGGCGGTGGTGATGTTGCTGCGGCGGTCTCATTCTCTTCCCTCGGTTGGCGCCGTCGCAGGATAAAAAACCTCGTCGTATTATCATCCCGGTCCTCGATATATCCCGCCAACACATCGAGCCCAAACATGTCGGCCGCAATCTGGCCCGCCACAGCCGCCGTCACGCCACTTTGGTCCTGGCTCGCAATCTCTGCCGCCTTGCTTGTCGAGCTCACGTCGACGCAGTCCACGCCGCGCAGGTACGTGGACAGGAAGGCATTGGTCTGCCCCAGGGCTTGCGGGTGGCTGAGGACGCGCTTGATGTGGGTGAGGGGCACGAGCGGTGCGGTGCGGGGTGGCAGAGGCGTGGGGTTTGCCTGTGTGGGTGTTGAGGTTCCTGCTTCGTCCTTTTGCTGCTGCTGCTGCTGCTGCTGCTGCTGGTTCTGTTGAAGCGATGACGAAGAAGGCGTCGACAAAGTCGAGGATAACAACAGCCCATCATTGCCTCCCTCCGCCGGCTTGCCCTTCTTGTACCCCAGCAAGAAATGGTGTACGTCCAAGTACACCTCCCCGCAGACATCCAAATCGCGCAATGCCCCCAGCCGGTCCGCCAGACTGTCGAGCGTGAACGTCACGACGCCGTGCGTCGAGTTCTCAAAGGGCACGACGCCATATGCTGCGGCGCCGGACTGGACAGTCTCAAAGACGTCTTTAATGGCGACGACGGGCTGGTAGGTGTAGCTTTGTGAGGAGAAGGCGGATTTTGTAGCCTTTTTGGGGGGGAAGGAAACGAGTGCGTTTGCGTGCTTTTGTGTTAGCTATTTATTTCTTGATTCGTTTTGAATGGTGGAACTCAAGCTGAAGTTTTGTGGGAGGGGAGAATGAATGAATGAATGAATGAATGAATGAAAAAGAAGAAGAAGAAGAAAAAGGGGTTTGCTTCCGTAATGTGGATGGAGTGAGAGACGGTCAAGACAAAAAAGGACTTTTTCTTAGAACACACCTGGTGCGTATACGACGAGGGCGGTCCGAGAAATGCCACAATGGGCTTCTCGTCTTTTGCATCGTCGCCAGCCATTTGCGTCTGCGTTTGCTTGTCCTTCCTCGCTGTACTCGATTGTCTTTTTGTCTCCCGTCTTGGAGGGAAAAGTCTCGACGCCGTCCTACACACAGCGGGGGGTCCTGACGTTGGGAGAGTATTGCAGAGAGCCTCGACTGAAGCCCGAAAGAGAGACAAGGAAAGAAAGAGAAAAAAGATAGAAAAGCAGCCCCAATCCAACGAAATTCCTTCCCACTCCTCAAGCTGTCTTCTTCAAGCGGCGTTGGATCGATATTTCAAAATTGACGTCTTCAATATCTCACAAATGTTGGCCGTCTGCGAAACGTCGTACACAAATACGTCCGAGTAGAGAATGATAGGTCCCGCTTTGGTCCCGGTAGGTTAAGAAAAGTGAGGTAGATTTTTATTAAGCTACTGCACTTGTACAAAGTACATAGTACATAGTATACGTGATTTAACGCTGCCATCGAGTTGCTGCGGATATCGGCATATGCGCCGGGCCCGCAGATCATTGCCGCTGCGCTTTATTAGTATGTACAGCACGCATACCGTTTGTGACTTTTCGGCACCGTCGACACTTTCCAAAACAACAGCTCACAGCTTCTCATCACCGACATGAATCAATCAACGATTCATAAATAAAGGAATGTATACAGTTGGATTCCTCCGAGCTATCAACAAAAAAGAACGGCTGGTGGGCCCAGAACCCCAAAACGTAAGATAAAAAGCGAGCTACTCTCATCATTCAACCTGGGCCAACTCTTTTCTCTTTTCAGAAAACAAGTTGTAGATCTTGTCCGATTGCATCAGAGAAGCAGCTTCAGCGTCTCAGCCTGACGACGTTGCCCCGAAAAGCTACTAGTCCTTTATTTTATTTTTCCTTCCCTTACTTCTGCCCTGCTTGTCCGCCATTGAGTTGAAAGGGAGCTTGCCTTTCCGACTCCCTGTTATTGATGGCATCACGGGCAATGTCTATTACGACGCAAGAATCAGCAATTCAATTCAGAGGTAGAGGGATCCGACTCGGCGCCATAAATACACACCGCCGTGGGGTCCAACTCAAACGGTCATCACAGAGCGAAGCGGCGATTCGCGAAACACTTGATGAGTCGCCGTACTCGGCGCGTCGGTCGAGCCTTTTGTCAATCGTCGCTGCGCAGGAGACTGCTTGCGAGGCGCGGACTGAAGTTGTAGCGTTGCTGCATCAACAGGTGTCGTTGGCTCGGACGGGGTTGCTTGAGTTTCAGAGCCCTCGTCTTTTGCGAGGGAATCAAACTGTCAATCTGCGCACAGTTTTAGTATCACACCCTTGGTTTAAAAGTAGCATGGTCGCCAAACAAATACTAACCGTCGTAGTAGTCATCATCATCATCGTCGAAATCTTGTAGTTGTTCAAAGTTGACCTTGTAACGGAGGATGCCACCAATACCACCAAAGCCCTTCACGAATTGGTTACCCTCAGTCGAACGATCAGACACAAACTCCAGGTTGGTACCAAAGTCCTTGTAGTGCTCGGCGATCCACTCGAGGAAGGACTCTTGGCTGACAAGCTCCATCTCGGTGCCGGCGGACGCGGCAGACTTGTCCATGAATTTTTCGCGGTTGCCCGATGTCTCCTCCTGCTTGGTGGTGTGGATGATATGCTCGGCGCCAGCGCTGTCTTTGAGGGTCCAGCGCGAAATCTCAAGGTTCTCAAAGACAATCAGGGTCTCGACAGCTCCAAGCTCCAGAGCCTTGAGGGTGTCTTCAATGCCGTAGCAGACACGGCCAGTGTCCTGGCTAATTTCCTCAAAGTACTTGCCAATGAGCTTCTTCTCCTGGATGAACTTGACATTACCCAAGGTTTCCGACGACAGCTCAATGGCCTGGTTGAAACCGTTCTCGCCACCATATGACACATCCACAACCTTGATAACCTTGGTGGCCAGACGGCCGTCAAACATGTCGGAAGCGTTCAGGTCGTTCTTGAAATCGGCGGAACCAGCGAGAATGAGGCCGGCGACATTGACCTTGTCGTTGGTGATGAAGTTCTGGACAGCTAGCTCGGCAACCTTGCGGACATAGTTGTGGCGCTTTTCATCTCGGAGACGTGCGAAACGAAGGGCAGACTGACCACCACGTCCGTGCTTCTTGGGCAGATCGACCGAGAACTTGTGGACAATGTCGCGAGTGTTGCCGCTGAGGGTGCCAAAAAGGGCACCGTTACCGTCCATGATGATGAAGCCAAACTTTTGGTCCGACTCGAGCAGCTCGGCGAGAGCCTCGGTGTGGAACTTGTTGTCACAGAGATAGAGCGAGGTGTTGATGGGCTTGAAGGGCTCAAAATCAATGTTGACTTTGCGCTCCTTACCCTCGGATGTCAAGATTTCACCACAGTAGACCACAAGGCCGTTGGGAGGCACCTTGTTGTACAGCTTGAGACGCTGCTGGGTTGATGTGATGGCGGACAGGACGGACTGTCGGTTGACACGCGACTTGATGTTGGATGCGGTACCCTGGTGGTGGTGGTGGTGGTAGTGATGACTGTTAGCAACTTGCCGTGCTGAGCGCATGGAACGTGGTAGGAAGTATGCGTACGTATTCTTCAGCCAACATCTTGGCAGCTCGCGAGATCTGATCCTTGGGCGCTGTAACAATGTCAGCGCCAGGTACAACTTGAAGCTCGAACAAGGACAATATCGACGGGAGCGACGGCGATCCGGCTGTCAGGAACGGAAACGCGACGTACGGATGATGAGAGAAATCATGCTCGTGCCGTTACCCCGAGCGGCCTCGAGGCGCTTGATGAGCTTCTTGACCTTCCATATCTCGATCTGCAAAAGGAGCGTCAGTCAGCACGGGATGCGCGAAATACGGTTTGCGCTGCAGCCATCAATGACGGGGTCGAAAAGGTTGTCGTAGAGAGGGAGGGCGCTGCTCATTCGGACAGACGTACGTTCTTCTCCGCCTCATTCTGCGAGTCCAAGTTAGCATGAGATCCAAGGATGGATTAGACACGTCGTGCAGCTCGGATGTCGAGCCGCGTCCAGGCAGCAGCAGGATGGGGAAAAGGAGAGGATAAAACACGTACAGCCTGGGCGTCACTCATCTTGGCGGTGTTGCAGACGCCGTAGCGACCCTGGACAGTAAAGACTTGGGGACTGCAGTCAAGAAGAGGGTGTGCAGCAGGGCGACGTGGTTCCCACAGAGGCACAAAAGCTGGGGAGGAAAAGGGCAGAGGAGAGAAGCAGTAGGATAATTTGATGGCGGGGTTGTGGCAGCGGAACGATTTTGAGAGGGGAGGCGTCAAAAACTGGCCCTGGCGGCGTGAGTGAGGGCGCTGCAGCCAAAAGCCGGCCGCATCAAAGCGGCCCCACTAGGCCTTGCTGCCCATTGGCCCCTGCTGCTTCCAGGGCCACCACACAGCTCTACAGTGGATAAAGGCATAGGCATTGTCTGATTGTGCCCTGCCGAAAACAGCGAGCACAATCCTATCCCATCCTGTCTTGTTATACACACAAGGCAACTGTCTCAATTAAAAGCGCCCTCTTCACTACAGTATTCACAGCCTAAACACCCCAACGCCTACACAGTACCCGAGCTGCCCCCACTGGGCTCCAGCAAGTACATCACCAGTGGTTCTTGTGGATAAACTAGCCCAAGCCCTATTGCCAGCTGACGTCACGGGCCGTTTTGCCCTGTCCGCCCCCAGTTCGAACCCTTCCAGGCTCCCTGGCAGTGAGCACTCGGGCAGTGAAAGCATCGACGCGAGTACGAGCTGCTTCAGAAGTGGATCTGAAGTGAATCAGGCACCCCCCCCCCCCAAGGGCCACCCAGCAGCAGCAAAGACTCCAGTGCATCAAACCCGACTGCTACGCTCTCTGCGCCCAATCTATCTATCTTCCTACGTGACCCATCATGGCCGCCTCCGTCGCCTCCGAAATTCCCATGCAAATCGCAGAGACGGTCCAGACCGCCCACATCAACCGGGAGCCCTCGGCGGCCCACGACCTGAACCCCTCCACCGCCGCAGACACGCTCGAACCTGTTCGCTTGCACCCCGAGGGGACCGAGGGGGACGAGGCTGTTGGCAGCAAGAGCCGAGGCTTGTCCGACCTCATCGAGCTTGCAGATGACGAGCACGACGACGACGGCCACATCCACATGAGTGCGCTGCGGCCCCGGAGGCGCTTCTCCCAGCTGCCGCCCATCCCAGACTTGCGTTTCGAACAGAGCTATCTGCATAGCATCAAGGATGCCAAGTCGTGGTGGATGATTGCTTGGATCACTACAAAAGACCACGTACGTCTGTCTTGTTTGCTGGCAGCCAATTGATTGGATGGTTGATTTGAAAGAGGTGGGGGGGGTGGTTTGGCTTGATGTTGGCTTCTTCTACAAGTGCTTGTTTTGCTAATGCTTCTCTCGCAGCTGTTGATGCCCATGATACAAGGTGTCGTCTACAACCTGGCTCTATGCGGCTGGCAATACTGGAATAAGAATGCGCAGATGAGCGGGAACTCTCTTGGAGCACGAGCCCGCAGGTGGTGGTATAGCGTCAACAACTGGCCCATCCATCAAAAGACATATGGCAGCTCAGCAAGAAGGTCTGCTGGTGAGAAGGGTTGGTATCAGCGCTGAGCACGACTCGCCAGGCTTTTGTGCACGTGTTCTTGTTTTTGCTTGTATATGTATATATAATGTGTTTTTAACGATTTACGGGGACTCATGGGCTCGTATTCTGGTGAATGTAGAGTCGGCCTTCCCATGGTTGGAGTGTTACCCTCGATCCACTCGGTACCTTTGTCTCCGCCTCGCTGTTGCTATACGCGTAGTTGCTGATCTGCAAGAGAAACTCTCCTTTGTCGTTAGGAAGGTTGACTTGCTGCTCGCTATTCGAGAAATTCAGCGCCACCACTGCCTTCTCATCGCCATGACTCTTGACAAACACAAACGTCTCTTCGGCTTGCAAGTCCAGTACTTCAAAAGTGCCATAAATCAAAAGATCACCGTGGACTTTGCGGAATCGAATCATATGCTTCCAGAACTGGAGTACCGAGTCAGGCTCGGCCAACTGCCTGGCGACGTTGATGTCGGTGTAGCTGTCGTTGACCCTCATCCAGGGCGCAGCGCCTCCGGCCTCGGTGAAGCCGGCGTGTGGCGAGGCATCCCATTGCATGGGCGTGCGGGCGTTGTCTCTTCCTAGAATGGACAAGTTCTTGACCACCTGGGCTAGCGCTTTGGGGTCGTTGTTTGTCTGTCTTGCAACTTCGCGGTAGTAGCCCAGTCCTTCGATGTCTTGGTACTCCTCTATCGGCCAGTCTGGTGGGATGTTGACCTGAGAGGTGATTGTCAGTGCCCCCGTTCATGCGCATGTATGTGGCTGCTGTGCGAGTTGATGTCGTCAAAAGAAACGACTTACCATGCCAATCTCTTGCCCCTGGTAGATGAACAGCGTCCCCGTCAGCGAACACATAAACAACGCCAGCATCTTTGCCGACAGCGCCCGGTACTCTGGCCGGTCCGAGGCAAACCGCGAGACCGACCGGCCCTGGTCGTGGTTCTCGCAGAAAGCCGTGGTCCAGCCGTCGGTGCCCTGGATGAACTGCTGCCACTTGGCCACAATCTGCTTCAGCTCCGACAGCTTCCAGTCTGCATACTGGTAGCGGTACGCCGCGCCCTGCCCGAGGTTCACAATGTCGAACTGGAACACCATGCTCAGCTGCTTCTGCGCCGCGCCCACGTACTGGAGCACTTTGGTCGGGTCCGGCGTGTGCGGCAGCTCGCCGACCGTCATGGTGTCGTAGCGGCTCAGCACCTCGGCGTTCATCTCGCGCAGGAACTCGTGCATCCGGGGGCCGTTCGCATACAGGTCCCACGCGGGCTGCTCAAAGACACTGGCGTCGACGACGGCTGCATCCTGGAGCGCCGCCACGGGGCCCTTGCTGTACATGTTGACCGTGTCGACGCGGAACCCGTCGACGCCCTTGTCCAGCCAGAAGCGCATCGCGCTGTCGTAAATCGCCCGCCGGCACGCCGCGCTCTCCCAGTTGAGGTCCGGCTGCTCCTTGGCAAACAGGTGCAGGTAGTACTCGCCCGTGGCCGCGTCCCACTCCCACGCGGGCCCGCTAAAGTAGCTGCGCCAGTTGGTCGGCGGCATGCGTGCGCCGGACACGGGGTCGTGCCGCGGCGGGCGCCAGATGTACCAGTCGCGCTTGGGGCTGTCTGTGGAGCTGCGGCTTTCGCGGAACCAGGCGTGCTGGTCGGACGTGTGGTTGACGACGAGGTCGAGGATGAGGCGCATGCCGCGGGCGTGGCATGCGTCGATGAGCGTCTGCATGTCCTCCACGGTGCCGTAGGGGGCGTGGACGGCTTCATAGTTGGATATGTCGTAGCCCATGTCGATTTGAGGACTGTGTTGTGTTAAAGAAGGATCGGTGAGAACGTGAGCACCGTCGCCATTGTGACTGATGTCTATAAAGACATGGAGATATAAAGCAAGGTGACTGGATGGAAACGGTGGCGAGGAGACTGTAGCCGTATTTACCTCTCAAACATGGGAGACACCCAGACTATATCCACGCCCAAGTCCTTGAGATAGTCCACCTTGGAGATGATGCCGGGGATATCACCCAGTCCATCACCGTTGCCATCTTTGAAGCTGGCTGGGTAGATTTGGCTGCAATGCGGTCACGCGCCTCCAAGTCAGCATTGTGCGTCAGGATGAACGATCCGGTCCGTCATAGAAACTGTACATGCAAGGCTGAGAGTGAAGATGGCTGGGGAGAGGGTTAAAAAAAAAAAAGCAATTCCTTCTTCTCATGGATGCGTTGTGGGATGCTGTAAGCAAGGCTGAACAAATACAGGGAAAAAACACACGAGACCACACTTACTATGCCACACCCTCTTTCCACCATATCTTTGAAGTCATGGCGTCAGAAAGTCATCAAGTATTTCTATGCAATTATGATTTGGATTTGGGATGGCATCGGCGAGCTCTCAATCCCCGAGTGCTCGAGCAAGGGGATCAACAAGCCCCGGCGAATGTCGAGATACTTATACTCGGTTACGAAGAAGAAGGGTCCATTAGCGAGCAAATGGCGGGCATGGAACGATCATGGCAAGCGAAAGATGATAATTGTGGAATCGTCAAGCTGCTGCTACTCCTCCCGTACTCCGTTACTTATCCTCCTAGCTATGGGCCACCCGCCTTGCCCCCCCCCCCCCCCCGACTGATAGCTGGATCTGCTGGGCGACGAACGAGGACAGGCCAAACGGAGATTAAACTCCCCTACCACGGCTCCAACGAACGAGACTGTGCAAATGTAAGGATAAACCCGCTTCCACTCTGGGGCTAAAACCAACAAGTGCGCAAGTGCACACTTGCAAAACAAAATCCGCAACTGTTAGCGCTCCGCCTTGTTGTCGTTCCTCGACACACAAGCTTTTCTTTGCCTGACCCCAGCCGCCTTGACAAGGCATCACATCACGTACGCATACGGAAAGGACAGGGTGATCCCTCTTGGGGAACACCACGCAATGAATGACACCACGCAGCAATGCGCGGGCAGAAAGAGGCCTCTTCCGGGAGGGGGGAGAGGGTGGTTGATTTGTAGTCACGAGACTTTCCCCGGAAGGGGGGTTTTCCCGCACAATCACTCGCTCAAACCATCCCCAATCCCCACGATTTCGCTTCTCCTCCACCTATCGTGGGGAAAGAAGAAAAAAAATGTATGGGCGTGCGGGCAGTCGTTTGAGCGCAGGAACCCGCCAGCGCCCCCCCGCCCCCCCCCCCCGGGCCTAAGCCTGTTTGGAGACGCATGTGTGAGCCCGGGCCGCGCCTGGGGATTGGCCCGATACCAACTCCACCGTTACGGCATAGCCAGCCCCATGTCCTTCTCCACGGGGGTGGGCTACTGGCTGCGTACATAATACAGCAGTACCATAGTCCAGTAACCAAAAGGCTTGTCGTGCATTCTCCAATCGGTGGCGTCACATGATGACGCTAGCAGTTCTGCTGTACAATCCAATACAATGGTGCCAGGGTGCGTACACATACATAAGTACAACGCCTGAACGGTCTGCTGAGCAAGTGACATCGTCTGTACTGCGTAGTTTTGATCACTTGTGTTATTGTCTTGCAAGAATGCTTCTATTTCGCCGACACGTCATGTCCCATATTCCCATTCACCGCTAACTTGCCTCTCTTCCACTGTGCAGAGCAGCTCTTGAGCGCACGCTCCGTCTCTCCATGACCCTGTGGATGCCTCTAGTCAACCTCGCGGTGGCAATTTCTCAGGACAAGTCGCGTGGGCCTCAACTTAGAGATGGTGGCCATTTCGAATCAAGACCCACTGAAGTGGCTATCTGGTCCTTGATGGGGCCACTCGAATCGTCATTTGGACTCGATTTTCTGGAAGCACAATCAATCACTTGCGACGCTTCTTGGCCCACACCTAAACAATCCTAACAAATCCGTCAAACGCTGAAATGCATATCGTGAAGCAAATAGTTACATGATTTTTAACGACTCGGTACCGGCGGCACAGGCGTCGCTCCGCCACTGGCTTGGCGCTGGTGTTGCTGCTGGTGTTGCTGCTGGTTCAATTGCCGAGCTGCAGCTGCTTGTGCAATCGCCTGCTGCTGGTGCTGCTGCTGCTGGTGCTGCTGCTGCTGTTGTTGTTGTTGCAGGTGCGGGTGTTGGTGCTGGGCGACTTGTTGTGGAGTATGCTGACTCAACTGCTGCTGCTGCTGCTGCTGTTGCTGCTGGCGTAATAATTGCGCGTATTGTTGAGGGCTCGTAGTGGGAGGAATGCCATTGGCGTGGGGCTGTTGTTGCGAGGTGCTCCCTGCCGCTGCGTCCATAGCATTCTGTGCAACACTGTTCTTAGCCATGTTTTGCCTGAATAACTGTCCGTAGCGCATAATCGCGTGCGACCTGATGGCACTAGGAGACATCTCGGGATGCTGAGCCCTGATTTGACTCTCAAACTCGGCAAAATGTGCTTGCATACTCGGTGGCATGCCTCGTGGTTGCGCATACGCAGCAGGTGGCGATCCAGCTGAACCAGGCTGCATATTCAACCCCATCCCACCTGGCGAAGTCGCGACCGCCATACCGTTCGGCGTGTACGCACCCATGTTGTTCATCATGAAGTTGTTTTGTGGGATGCCGTTCATGCCGTTGCGTATGAGAGGGGAGTTGGTCTGTGCTGGTGCCCCATTTGGTATGGGGTGGTTTGGCTGTGGTTGCTGGACTGGCTGTCCTTGGGGTTGCGCCTGAGGAGGGGAATTTTGAGGGGGCATTTGCTGAGGCGGTGGTTGTTGCTGCGCTTGTTGGCCCTGTTGTTGCGGTTGTTGCTGCTGTGGTTGTTGGCCCTGCTGCTGGGCAGTGTGGTGCTGTACCTGACTCTGTGTTTGCACGTGAGCCTGCTGCTGTACTGCTTGTTGCCGCCGCTGTTGGTCTTGGATGCGCCTGGCCTGCATCACGAGGTTCACGTCTGGCACTTGGATCCGCTGTCCAGCCTGCAAAACAGCTAGCTGAGCCTGCGTCATGCCATTGACATTCACAGGCATCTGAGGAACAAGGCCTCCAGCTGCCATCTGAGCAGCGAGAGCCGCTTGCTGCTGTTGAATGGGAATGCGAGCGCGTTGTTGTCCCTGAACCGGGATCTGACCAGCGGCCAACCGGGCTGCTAGAGGATTCGCCATGCCCGCAGCATGAGCTACAGCGGCATTTTGCGCAACTTGGGCTGTTCCGGGTGCAGTTGCTACACGTCCCACTTGGTTGGGAGCTCTGCCCTGCATAGCAGCAGCCTGGAACCAAAGCAAACACAACCCCGTTAGCGCGCAGTCCAGCTCGTATCCTAGGATTGTCATGCTTACCTGTCGTTGTGCTTCATGCTGCTGCTGCTGCTGCTGCTGGAATCGCAGAATCTTTTCGTGCATCTGCTTGTCGCGTTCGTGGCGTAGGCGACTGTAGTCCTCTGGAGTCTTTGTAGGCAGTTTCGGCGGCGGATTCTCGTTCGCTGCCCGTTTACTCTGGTTATTCGCAGTTTGCTGTTGCTTGGTAATAGCTGCCTCTCTTTTCTTGGCTTGTTTCTTCATAGCCTCGATGATAGCAAAGGGCCTCTTGGCGGGCTTCCTCTCAACCCTAAAGGGCAAGGTGTTCCGCCGTCGCTGCACTGGCGCAGCGGCGCCATTGGGCCCGGTGGAGGATTTCGCATTCTCGTTCGCCTGCGCAATGGCTCTCTGTGCAGAGTCAATTCGTCTTTGATAAGTCTGGAAGTACTGGGTTCTTGCTGTGTCGTTCGGATATCCTTCCAGCTGGACCCAACGTTCAAAACATTCCCAAGGCGTGCGTCTCTCTTCGGCAGAAACAAAAATCGTCTTTGGTGAAATCATCTGCGAAATTAGCGTCCAGTTATACGCGTATTCTCGTACGAGCCTTCGGAGCTCGTCATCCTCTACTAGAGTCCACATCGACGCCAATCTATTTTCATAAAAGTTCTGCCCCGGCATGAGTGATTCGGTTGGAGGCCTGAACTGATGTCCAGCGTGCAATCTGTCGCGAATCATCTTCATTTCGGGGCGAAACAGAGCCACGTCGGTGTTTTCTGGCGCAACTTTGGATCTTGCATCCCGACTGTGAGCTCCTGCAACTTGAAAGTTGTCGTCTTCGTCTTCGGCTACATAGTCGTATCGACTAGGCACTAGTTGTGGTCCTTCAGGTTTGAGAACCATCTTTCCATCCACGTATTTACTCAATGGCAAAGCTGAACGACGCCATCGAGCGTCAGGGTCGTATTCGGGGATGGTTAGATCAGGCTGAGGAGCTTTGAGCGGTACGCCATAGAGTGGCAGTTCATCCAACAGTCGATCCGAGGCCTCAGTCCTTCGCAGACCAAATACAACATCGTCATCTTGCAATGCAAAGATGTTGGACGGCGCGACTGTCTGGTCGTTCCAGTCTTGAGGCTCATCGTCAACATCCATTGGAGAATCGGCGTCCTCCGAAGACACCAAATCAGGCATTGGAGTAGTTAATGACTCAGCCTCTGAGTTCGGGATCTCAGTCTTGCTAAAAGACGAGGCAACATCGAGTAGCGGCCGTTTCGCCTTGACCTGCAGTGTTTTTCTCTCTTCAGCGGTTGCTGCAATCCATGCTGCGCAGGCATCCGCAAGGTTCCGGGCAACGGCCCTCTTCCATTTGCGTTCTTCACGGAAATCAGTTCGCATCCATTTCATTTCCTGTAATAGTGTATCCCAATGGCTTGGTGGCCTAATGGGCTCGGGCCATCGCTTTGGCTGTCTAAGAGACCATTTGTCGTGCTGCTGTAGATGGTAAATCCGCCGAAGTACGTTGCAAGCTTGTTTCTCCCGTAGCACAATGCCACAGTCTGGTGAAGACAATGTCTTGTGGGTATTAGCCAGCAGTTGCTCGGGGCCCTTCATCCAGCTAGATTGGCGTGTGAAACCGTCAAAGAAAAGGGGCACGAAATAGTCGTCCGTCGGAATGCGTGACGATCTTCCTTGTGATGAGCTAGCAACGATAGAATCGTCTGGTCGCTTCGCCGGTTTCTCAAACAGGACCATGGGTGCGCTTCTGTGCTTAAGTGTAGACTTTTCAAGCAGCCGACGTTTTCGCACCACTGCCCCATTCAGATCTGATTCGTCCTGTACAGTACGTGCCTGTTCGTCAGACAAGCTAGCGTTCTCCAAAGACGTTGATTTCGCTGCTTCTTGGTGGGTTGGCTCTTGTTCGGTCTGCGTATGAGTGCTGCTGTCTTGCGCGGACTTCGAGATAACTGGTGTGGCTGAAGGACCCAATATCGTTTGGGTGTCAACGCTGGCAGTACTCTCACCGTTTGTAATTACACCAGGTTCCTCTGGGGCTTGACCTGCTGGAGGCGGCGTTTCGCGGTGTAAGTCATGTCGCATCTCTGACTGTTTGTCATCGGAGACCGTAGAGTCCGCAGCAACCAAAGGAGTCAGCGAGGGCGCTGCTTGCTCCGTGGGAGATTGAACGGGTACGTTAGATGCGGACGGTGCGTGTGCCGGAGTCTGTGCCGGAGTCTGTGCCAAGGGTTCAACTGGTCGCTCTGCGTTCGCCGCCGACTCAAGTAATAACTGAGCTGCAGCAGAATGAGGTGCACCCGACCCAGACGAGCTTTCCATCCCCAGCTCCGGTTCCTCCAACTGCTGGGAGTCGTTCTTATTCTCCCTTGACAAGCGGGCTTCTTCTTCTTCGCCGGAAAAGGGTGGTCCTTCATTGTCCGGGCTCGTATCGGGGGAAGCATCCTGAACCGCTGGTGTCGCAGCAGTCTGTGCCGTCGAACCCGGGGAAGACAGGATATCCTGGGGCCTCGTGGATTCTGACGGTGCTGGTTTCAAAGATATGAGTCTTGAGTTTTCGCCCTGTCTGCCATGTGTCTCCTCTGGATCCTTTACGCCAAAGTCCATCTCATTTTGTCGAAGCCCCGATCCATCTTGTCCTACGCCCAGAGTTTGCGCAGGACCTAGCGTGGGGCTGCGACACGCCAGAGGCTCCTGCGGCTTAGACGGTACACCTTCCCTTCCAGTCGATAAATTATCCAGTCCTTCTGACACGTCGGATGATCGGACTCTCTCGGCAGAAATTGCTTCCAGTTGAGCTGACTGATCCACTTGCGCAGGATGCGCAACATTCGACACTGACAATAGATTTGGATGAGGGGCTGGAGTAAGGACATCGGGCCGTGCTATCGGGGCTGGCGGCAGTAGAGGCTCGGCTCGCGGCGCAGTAGACGGTGGTTTCGGGGAGATAGGACGCGTCTTTGGAGAATTTGTGTGTCGCGTCGGTTGAGGCAACAGAGGAGGCGCGTGTGTCTGCGGGCTAGACTCGGGGAAGGTTGGTCTCGCAAGGGGTAAAGCACCACTTGGGCTTTCCACGGCGACGACGTGGTGATTTGGGATGGTTACTGGAGGAACGCGTCGCGGAGGCAGGTTACGTTCATCAAGGAAAGGCCCTCTGTCGCGGTCGTGTCAGCACAATAAGACCAAGCCAGAAAATGCGCAGCTATGAATCGGTATACGAGGTAGAGCAATCATACTGTAAAACGGCATTGTCATCATGGAACCTGGACTCCTCTGCAGTCGTGAATGGCGAATCGTCGGCGATGGGGCCGACGTGCGGCAGAGAATCCACCTGCGTGGCAAGGCAGTAGAGTTCATGAAGCCGCCGTTTACGCGATGTCCTAATTGAGCTGCACGCAGTCAGCACCACGAATTGCGCATCAAAATGATCGCACGGATCTGGTCTATAAGATGGTATATGACTTGCCTCCATTTTTCCCTCTTGGACTGGATCAGCGCTGAGAGGTCGGTGGGCTCGACCTCGGTCATAGCATAGACGGCAGCGACATCCGTTTTTGGTTGAAAACGGATGTCAGGTAAGCTTAATGGGATGCGCAGAGACGATCTGGACAATCAGAATTGATGAAATCAAGTTGGGGGAGTGGGCTCGATTGAAATGAGGGTGGTGAGTGATGGATTGATCCTCAACGCGCCCGAGTTTTCAAATGGCACAGGCGTTGAGGTGGTTGCTTTGGGGGTTGGGGCGTGGCAGCGGTAACGGTAGCGGCGGCGTTAGCAGGAGAGAGGTGCTGTAAAGCGGGCAAAAACAGGCCAAGGGAACCCCGCGGCGGCGTGGATGGAAGGTCCAAGGTGGACCAGGTGTAACTACCCGTCGCCAGGCTGCCAGGGTAGGTGCATCTGGGGGTTGCGGCGCGACTGCAGTGCAAGTCAGTATGGTGCTGGGCTGGGAAGGAAAGTGCGACTCCCAGAGTAAATGGAAAAGTCAGCAACACGCAGATTGCAGCATGTCTAGGAAAAAGAAAGAGCAGGTTGCTTGGCGTACCACCTATTTGGAAGATTGGACTTATCAACAGGCCCAGGCATTCCTTAGTGGAAAAGAAGAAGAAAAGGCTTGTTTGCGAATGCCAGTGGCTTGCCGTGTTTCTTTGCGGCAATGCGGGTCCGTCGTACTGTCAGTGAATATCAAGGATCTGATACTATATCCATCTTGCTTTGTTGACTGCAGGAGGCGACACACGAGCCCGGCCAGATCTGAGGTAGACGCCGCTAGTCGAGAAGCCGCAATACTCTCTGCTCTGTCTGAATTCAATGGCCAGCACTTTACCGCCACGCCTTGATGACGCGGATTTTGAGGAATAGAGGCCTGGCTGACCAGCAATACCTGCCCTGCGCAGGCACCCGTGCCTTGGCTGCTTATGTATGTGTGAGTCTGAGCCAAGCTTGCAGAAGGTGCTTCATGGTATACATGGGCATCATGCTGAGCACAGCCCTGAGGGTTGCCAAATGCGTCTGACAGACCATCCTCACGGACTAACGAACGCTTGCGCAGTGCAAGCGACAATCAATTCCAACCATATCAATGGAGAAGGCTGGTTTGGAGACCTGGGGGTTGCGTGTATTCGACGTCATGGGCCATATTGCTGCAGGGTCGAAAACTTCTTTTTGTCTGTGAGCCATCGTGTCGCCAACTTGATAGTCCTCGAAATGGCCAGATTCCCTTGGGAAAGCTGCAAATCTCGTTGAGGAGACAGTTCGAACCGTCCAACAAAAGGAAAGATGTTCATGAAGTTCTATTACGTGCACCAGACCAAGGCATGAAGGTGAACAGGTACGGCCAATGAGAGGTCGTGGCCTGACATATTGTCCTGGATTTCCCGTCCGCTTCCGTAAGCCACACTACCGTCCGTCACTCGTGGTCGAGTCCCACAAATTCTGCCTCGGTTGCGGTTTGAAGCATCTTGTGCACGTGTAGGGCGAGAAGTAACTGTGATAGAGACCTCTCTTCCAGTTGTGCGGAATATCGCAGGGTCTGCAATTTATTCGCTCATTCAGAGACTGCAAGTGAACGTTGAGCGCCGGGTTCCCGTGGAATGTGATCTCGACGCAGGTCATGCAGGGCATGGATTCCCTCACAGCCAGGCCCTGAAGTCTCGAGGACAGTAACGCCTGAGCAGCACGAAGCCCACGCTGAGTCGAGTTCCGCTTGACTGTGCTAGAGATTGGTAAGATGCCAGGAGTATTAGGTCAAAGAAAGTCGTTTACCAAGGCTCGGCTTAAGGAGGAGTGAAGAATGAAGAAGTACAGTGTCTTTTTATAGTATCAGATACTGGACGCCCATGACGCACCTTTCCAAAAGCGTCTACTGGTTTTCTGGGATGCATAGACAGGTCCAACCGTAAGGAAGCGTAGTTCTATTTGAATCATGGGGCCAGTTGGCCCGGGGGAAAGATTATGGCTGCGCAACAGGAGTCGAGACGAAATGCAAAGCCTCAAGTAAAAAGCGATCAACAAAATGGTGGGAAAGGCCACTGGATCCAGTCAGCTGCTGAGGCCTAGTAGCCCGTGTATAATAATCTACTCAGACTGTACACAGGTTATGTAATGCGCTAGGCTGGGCTGGGCTCGCCGGCTTTGGCTGGAACAAACACTACCAATAATGTAGGTATGTATCTGGCTCGTGACTCCATACAGTATCCCTGCATCAGGTACGAGGTACTTTGCAGCCAAACAACATCTTGCCTTCCGGCTTTCAGCCCATGATAACAAGCAACGACACCTGCCATCAAGGACGTATGCGACACCTTCCAACATTGCCACACTTTTTCTATATTTTCGCAAGCCACGTTGGGTATAGCAACGCCAATCTATCTACAAGACACAACACCACCAAACAGAGCCTGGGAGACCGCTCAGAATGACGGATCCTAAAGACTCTCGCATCGCAATCCGCTTCGGCGCCTCGTCATCCTCGAAGCCCACCAGTGACAACGCCTCGCGGCGCACACCATCCAGCACACTTGGAAAGAGACATAGAACACATTTTAATCATGATGACGACGAATCGTCTGCCGACGACGAGCCAGAGGCCGCACAGGTGGAAAGCATAACTCATTTCAGCGCAAACGGTGCAGAATTTGTCGACGAGGTTGCAAATCGGCGCAGATCTGGCGGAGGCAGAGGCTTGTCGCCACAAAGAGACGAAACAAAAGAGACCAAAGTGGAAGAAAATAACGGCAGATCAATTCGGGATATAAATGTGAAAGAAGAGGAAGATGCACTCAAGTATGGGTTGACTATCTCTAAAAAGCTAGAACAGAGCGATATCAAAAAAGAGGACGAGGAAAAGGAAAATGATGATGTGTCACGGCAGACCAAGACCATCGATGAAGAAGCCATCGATGCACTCATGGGCAAGGACGCTGGCAGGCAACGTAAACCTCACCGAACTGAGGACGGTGCTTACCGCGACGCTGCCGCGAACGCACCGAAAGAAGACGACCTGGAAACATACGATGCAATCCCTGTCGAGGGATTTGGCGCGTCACTCTTAATGGGCCAAGGCTGGGACGGAAAGATGCGTGGCCCGAAGGCCAAGGAGATTACGCGGCGTCCGGACGGGATGGGCTTGGGATCCAAGAAGCTATCTGGAATGGAGGATCTGGGCGCCTGGGACTCCAAAGGCAAGAGCAGGGGCGACAAGAGACCGAGACTGGACGAGTACCGAAGAAACAGAGACAAGGAGCGAGATCGACGCGAAGACAGATATCGCGACAGCTACAAAAATGAACGAGACCGCGACCGCAATGGCGACCGCACCCGAGATCATGCCCGCGACCGTGATAGATATCACGACCGAGAAAGTGATCGTTACAGCCGTGGCGAGAGAGACTACCGGCGGTAAAAGCGCCAGTTGCGAAGAGTAGCAGGATAGTTACCAGAGGCCAGCCGTGAGCATTTGGCAATCAACATATCGCGCCCAAGCAAGTGAAATACCAATGTTTTCATGGTGGGTTCGCGCCTTCTGTTTGTCCTGCCCAATACTGCGGTGTCGTGGCTAGGCCAAAGCTCTTTGAACCCAGACTTCAACACATCAATCTCGCGGTCTTCCAAGCTGTCTTGAAAGCGCTGCTTTCTGCGGCTCATCGCCAGTAGTGGGACCTTCGTATACTGCGCGCTGAAGTTGTGTGCGGCACCTTTTTCCCCGAACATGTCCAGCAGTAAGTCGACTGTCCCAGAGCCAACAGTCAGAGAGCCAACAGTCAGAGAGCCAAGCAGTGCATCCTCTTCCGCCCTTACCAAAACCCAACCTCAAGCTCCACTGGTGTCGTCATTTGCGTGCTTTGGACGAGGATTTTAAGAGAGCGGGGATTCATTATCTATATACGTAGTACCGAGTAGCTCGACCTCTTTGGTGCATCCCCTGTGGACTTGACAACTCCCAGCTTCACATCGGTGATAGGTGAGGCTTGTTTGGCTCGACCGGCCGGCCATGATGCGGATGGAGACAGTACCTTGGTAGCAGGCAGGTTTACGTACGGTAGCCCCGCAAGACCCGAGCTGTTGTCATTCCACAGAGGTCAAGTGGCAAGACCTCTGCAATAACCGCAGCTGCTAGTTATCCGTCCTCACCTCGGTCTGCATCCGGAGTAGCCGTTCCAAGACTCTTCGAACATTCAGCAACGGGCTTCATGTGTCTGTAAGTCTGTGTTTCTGCCTCCAAGACTTGCTGTCTCGCTTTGAGGAGCGGAGCAGCACAACTTCGTCGAGAGGAGGCCTGACCCCTGTATACAATTGGAATACCTTTTATTCCCGGTAGTGGGTGGATGGGCGGATTTTCCTCTCGGCGACACGCCATGACTCTCTACAATCGGGTTTACTACTATGTATCTACTGTCGTATTCACTTACGTTGTCTACTATGACAAAGTTGACGACAGTGGGGAGGGCATATGCGTGTACCAGACTCCACGAAGAGCTTGTGCCACCTTTCGTGTCATGGCTTTCTATCACAGATTGTACATAGTAAGTTTCCCAGGCATTGCGGTAGAACTGAGATGCTGAGTCTTCTCAGGCAGGCTGCCTTGGCCAGAGGCCCTTGTTCCACTTGCGCTGAGAGTCAGAGGGCTTGATGCGCGATTCTCATTCGTCTTCGATGATTGACGTGTCCGAGCTGGCACCCTGCATGCCGTGGTGTTGCGCTGTCAAGTTTCTGCGCGACAAGCTTGTATTAGACCTCACCTGTGCTCCAAAGGACGGTTTGCTTGGATCCTGGAGTCCTGACAGCCTTGTTCTTCCCCGGCTTGGCTGTGAGAAACGGCGGTAAGGTCTGCATTGCAAAACCTCTTGCCGCCCCAGAATGCCAACCGGCTCAGAGCCTAGCAGAGCGGTCACAGATATCTGAAAGCTTGGGTCCGGATAGGAGTTTGCCTCCTTCTGACCTCTCTTGGAAGCGGGCCCCGTCTGCAACCCCAAGTCAGCTATACCACGATAGGCATCCCACGTGAGCCTAAGAGGACGACAAGGTTCGGGTCCAGATATCCCCGTCCATGTGGCTGCTCTGTTGCCACTCGTTTGCCTTGTTCCTTTGAAACCAAGCTCCTCGCTTAACCGCAGCCGGTCTTTTTCGTTGGTTTTGTTTTTTTCTTTTCTTTTTTTTCGTTCAGGATACTTTGTTCAGGCCGAAACGACCATCGGGCTGAGGAGGACGAGGAGGTGCTTCAGAAATCAATCCAGCTTGCGGGCCTGCGTGTTGTGATTCGTTTCTGGAACATATAGCAACTAGGCCAGCAGGCCATGGCGTGTGGGTGGGCAGCCCCTGTTGTTGATACAAAAGGGCCTTACGACGATAACCCAAGCTATACCCTCCTGTCGCAGCTTTTCCTCCGCCCTCTCCGCCTGCTTCGACGACGCTACTACCATGGGATGAATGGCAATCAAGAGATCACATCAACCAATCTGCAAAGATTCTGCACCGGACCCTTCTTCCGGGCTTTGGAGTGGCCAAATCAACAACAGCCAAGTGTCTGGACTTTTCCCCTCCCTCCTCATTATGCAACAGTCTTTGCTTTTTCCTGTCGCTTTGCTTGCCCCATTTGCGTACCATCCACAGCCTTCCCGTCTCTTGCCGCCATCATTTTTCGGAAGACTATATGTCGATACATGCGTTGCCGATCGAAACCATGAAGGCAGATTCATCACGGGCAGTCCCATGATTACTTTCCCGCTGGCGAGATCCGGATTGACAGCGGAGAGCGAGCTGGAGGTGGAGCAACGAAAAGAAAAACCAACACAAAAGAAAGCAAGCAAGATACTGTACATAGTAGCAACAAGAAAAGTCACTTCGATTATATCCAACTTGGCGCGGTGATATTCCCCAAAACAATACAGAATTACACACTTGGGAGAATCCACCGCCGCGGGAGAAAAGAAGGGGGGGGGAAAGCCATTCAAGTCCACAGCCTGGGATTCTGGCCAACTGCTATGTACATAGATAGTACGACAAAGTTTGATGCAAGAATAGCCGATAGAACTAAAATAAAGACAAAAGAATGAAGGAGGAAATGCAACGAAGCATAACATAGTACTTGCCACGAATGTATCGGTACGTTCTTGTGGCCCTCCCCCCCCCCCCTCCTCCGCAATCATTAAAGAGTATCATGTCGCATCCTTGTTTCTTTTCAATGGTTTTTTTTTTCCCCTCCTCCTTTTCTCTTCCTTTTCTCGGATCGGCACAAAAGTCAAGAATACAAACATAGTTTCGGTGCAGTTCCAGAGCCTTTGCATGAAACAGAATGGGCTTTCGCCCCTCCTCTGTCTCTTTCCCCCTCCGAGCTGGGCCTGTTTCTACAAGACATTTTTAGTATTTTCGTTCTATGTATATGCATACCCCATCCCTCTTGTTCTTTTTATTTACTCTTGGAACAGCTGGGGTAGACAGTAGCCATGAAATGGTCGAATGAAAAGGAACCGGGCGGCAGCAGGGAACCATACACAAGGATGACGAATCCTGAACTAGATAGCCTTGTTTCGAAAGCAAACCGAAATTTTTTTTAAAAAAAAATCATACATATGAGGTATGTAAAAGCATGCACAGTGTCAGATTGGGCATCAAGTGATCGCAACCTGAGTGGATAAGCCACGAGCGAGGGCTTTTTGTTGCACCGTGCATCGTCCGTGGTTTCCTCGCTAGGATCAATAACTTGGAAAAGAAAGAAAAAAGACCCTGTATGTGGCTATCTACTATATCTACCTAGTATGTACCCTATTATCCTCAAGAGGCGGGTTTACTATGAGAAAGAAGTACCCGTGTCCAAGCAGGTATTCTTTTTCTGGTACGTTGTGACGGTGCCCATTGTTTATCTTTGGGGGGCAATGGTCCGATTTATTCCTTGCTGTGGAATACCAGCGTCTTTAACGTAAGTGCTCGTACGGATCACCGCTCCTGACCGTAAATAATGAAGATATTCATGAAGGGCGCGCTCAAGCGTACACAGTACTACTATTATATATACTATCATTATTATTCTATTGTCTTGGCCGCCAATGAGAAGCTCCCCATTTCCGAGCAGAAACACGCGCTTGCGCTCTCATGGAGGGGAATATCAAAGCTTCAGAAGTTGTCTCTACCTACTATGTACTATGTAGCACTTGACACAATTCATGCCTTGATTTGATATGCCTACTGCTGCAACAGCATAGCCGCTCATGCGTTCCAGGGATATAGAAGAAGAAGATGAAAAAGAAGAAGGAGAAAGAAGAAAAAAAGCAGGGTCGTCTCTTCTTACTTTAACCAGAACAATGGGCTGCCGAAGCCGTCAAGGAAAAGACATAGTATATGCAGACTCGCTTATTGTTCTCTTGTAACTTGTGCATTGCAGCGAGCAGCACCCAGTGAAGAACAAGTTCCGCCCACCCACCGGCTCCAGAAATATCCATGCTTCCTTTCCTCCATTTTTGACCATGTACCGTGCTTTTTTTTTTTTAAGGTAAAGAATGCTATGAACAGTTGCACCAACGATCCGGGCAGGCGAGCTGACTAGTCATTCATGCACGGGCAACATCCCGTGATCATTGTTCCTTTGTATTTTTGTTCTTCGCATCCGTGGTGTTGTCTTGTCATGGGAACACCGGCGTGTACATAGAGTAACATGATGATGATCATGATCGCACGTAACAGTGAATGGGGGATGAGAAGGCCGACCAGAAACGCCAGCAAAGACCGGGCCACAAGGGTGGGTGGCTGCTATTCAGCTACCTATTTTACTGGAAACAACGTGCCTGATTGATGATATGGAGAAATAGGAAGGGGAAAAAAGAAAGAAGCAATGGTTTATACAATCACTACTATGTGATCCATAGCACCGCGGGGATGTACATGCACACCCACCATGTATTTATAGCACTCGCTCGTAGGCTGTAGCACCTGCGAGGCCGACTGCATTCTTTTTTTTTTTTTTTTTTTCCTATCGGCCGAGTGGTCTCGTGGCAATCGCAAGTGACGACAGCGGCGCGGGCTCCCGCAGCAAGGCGGGCGCTGTCACAAGGCAGAAGAGTGGGTGATACCGAACGAAACGGCAGTAATCCGGGGTAAGCCAAAGCCCCCAATGTTTCGCTCGTTCTTTCCTTTTTTTTTTTCTTTCTTTCTTCGGGCAGGGAATAAATCACAAGGCCGGCGAGGTAAGACAGACATGCTGCGCGTCATTGCGCTGCTTTTCGTCCCTTTTTTTTTTTTTCTTTCTTTTCTTTTTTCTTTTCTTTTTCCCTTTCCGACGGGTTGCTATTCCCTTTTTTGCTGCAACGCTCAAGTATTTGGACAACAAAGCAGGGTACCGAAGGCACACCACCTTCGTCAAATGTACCTTATACTATGTATTATACGGACAAGATTCAAACTGTGATTTGATAGGTGCGCTTGCCTGGGACGGCCAACGGCATTTGTGACAGGAAGACGGTCTAGAAGCGCCAGAGAACCCCCTTGCTGTCGGCTACCATGCAAGTACTACTTACTATGTACATAGTATGTGTGTTGCGCAGCCAAAGTTACTGATGAGGTCGTGACTTTTGGTTTTCTTGGGCCTTGTCTGTGATTTAGGAAAAGATGGGGAATCGAGTCACTCGCTCACCTACATGGTACAAATGTAAAGACACAGCTCACACGGCGTGGACTATGCAACTGACAGATATGCAAAAGCAGCATGTTTTGTCTGTCTCGTGAATTCATATTATCTACCAATGCAGACGTGGCTGCCGAGTGGGCAATCCGGGTGTCTCTTTGGTCGCCCATGGCGGGGCAATGTTGCATCGCGGAACCGGAATGCATCAGCACATGGACAGCAGCGGTGTGGTGTGGGACGGACGCGGCCCTATCCTATCTTGGCATTGTGAAGGGTGTTGGTGCATACAGAGCACGATCGACTTTGTATGTCGTGAAAGTAAAACGACGAGCATAAGCGGGAATATGTACTATGTATACGATGTACTATGTAATAGTACAGATACCATGTACTATACAATATGTTCCAGCCAAAGGGACTGTGGGTTCGCTTCGGCAGCGGCACAACGGCTTTGGCTCAAGTGACATTTTGCGGGGCCGCCCCCTTCATTGGCGGAGAGCATGTCCCGTTTGCCCCGTCCGCCGAGCGGGAGAGATCTCGCCTTTTGTATTCCCTGTGCTTGTCTGCCTGTCAATTGGGTACATTGCTAGCAATGCAACTTTTCTCCACGGGCCTTGCCGCTGTGCTACGGAGCGGGCAGCTACTATGTACATAGTAGTCCCTTCCACCCATTCTCTACACACCATGTACCTAGTATGCTTGCAGGTACTGTACATAGTAGCATGGACACGAGCTCTTCTTTTCCCACTGCACGACATCTCAGCTGTGCGAGGCGCTGGTTCCGTGGAGCCGCCGCGGCGCTAAGTATCACAAGCACTGCAGTACATGGCCTCTGTCAGCACCTCACATCCTATGAGTGCTCAGGTGCAGCAACTCTCCTGCTTGGCAGCCACCATAGTACATAGTAAATCCATGGAGCCGCATGGTTTCCAAGGGTACATCCCATGTAAGCAGCCTCTTTAGGCACGTTGCAAGGGAGGCAGAAAAAGGCCTTTCATGCATGTACGGGTTCGGGTCGAGTCGTATTTGGCGATAACTTGATCTGGCGTCTGTTGCACTGCATCACCTCGCAAATACTTCCATAAAGATGCACACCTCGGATTTTCCTCCCTTGTTTCTGCACTTGAGTCTTGAGGCTTGGGCCCTTCACGGCTGTACATAGTAGCTGGGTGCCACTGTGCCACGTACCCGGTTGACGGGACATACTCAGCAACGTTTTCCCTGTCACACATCCCCCACCCCCGCGCTCCAGCGTGACGGGCAGGAGGTTCAAGGCACGTGTGACAGCGTCTCTTTTGATTCTTCCAGGGGGCTTATCACCTTTCTTCTTCTTCTTCTTCTTCTTCTTCTTCTTCTTCTTCGATCTTGTTGTAACTTTTGGGTGAGACAACCCTGCCTCACAGCGCCCAGCACCCTTTCCTTGCTCTTCCTGGTGACCTTTGAGAATGTAACGCTCGTATCAGACTACAAGGGGCCCGGGTTGGGTTTCCTATCATTTTTGGCGGGGAAAGGGTCCGCTGCACCCGGCAGAGCAAAAGCTGGAGGAGGCAGAGGCGTGTGGCAGCTTAGACAGCCCCAAGTGGATCGATCTGGATGATGGGAACCTTGGCTGGATCGGTGGCTTGCTGCTGTGTGACAGCGGCTTGGTGATGCGCCGACGCTTTGGGGAAACCCTATGATGACACCCTTGACAATTCACGTACTATGCAAAGTAGGGGACAAGGCTCGAGGAAGACTGTTACCCGCATACAGCTACTCCTCGCTCAAATACCACAAGTGACGCGGGAATGTGAGACGTCAGCATCGCTATCTGCGGCCGGTGCAACATGACAGGTCGGATATGATGGTATTCAGGGACAGAGACAATCGGCAAAAGTTGGTGATTGCGAGAAAGCCAGCGAGCGCGCAGAACGAATCAACTAGCGAAGGTCGCTCTTGAGGTCGGCATCCGGCGCGTCGTTCTAGACAGGTTGCCATGGCCATGCCATCGATTGGTGCACAATCAATCAGTTGCAGCGCGCATCGATAAGGTGGGAGCCGTCACAACGCCCAGCTGACAACAACAAGCCAGCCTGCTTTAACGAGATCTGCGGCGAGGCTTATTGCTCGCGCCCGATGAGGCGTGGCTCAATTGCTTGGAATACGTGCGAGGGCAATGGATGGTGAGCATTGTCAGCCAAGGCTCGAGAACAGCTGGGGCACGATCACCAATAAGATTACGACATCTAGAGAGCTCTATCAGGACGTTTGTTAGCTTGCAACTGCGTGCGTAAGCAAACACTCACATGAATCCCTTGTGCCGTGATCTGTCGATACTTCCACAAATCTTTTGGTGCAGCGCGGCAACAGTCAGTTAACAGTGGCCAACGCATGAGTCTTGAAGCGATGGCGGTGTTGTTGGCGGTATGCGTAACGATTCGGGACATTGCTTCTAGTTGAGTCGCAACAAAAACTGCACTCTGTGCAGGTACCTACCCGGGCTATTTCGCTAGGTGTCTACCTAGGTAGCTACATAGAAGGAAGGTGCCGAGTATGGAATAGCACTATAGCTGCTATTATCCCTGTGCTTCTCAAAATGCCAAGAACGTCCGTCGCGATGGGGCAAGTCTACTTACACGCCTTCCTTTTCAGGAGCGTATATAACAGCCAGACCTCGTGCTCCCTCCCTAGGCTTTCAACGTGTTCGTTGGGTTTGACGGTCGCTTCAGCCTGCCACCTCCCGTCACGGGCTGCTATCAGATCGGCATATGTTTGTACACCGATACGGAGCTAGCCTGCTTATCCAACACCGACAAGCAGGTGGACGACCCGTTCTCAACCACATGCCCTTCTTGATGAAAATCGTCGCGCCTCGGTATCAAGGTAGGAGATAAACAGTCAAGCTCTCCTCTGCATTCGAAAACCTGGGCGAAAAGTTGTCTATGCCACTAGCCAACCCAAATCTCTTCTTCACTATTCGCTAACGCGCAAAGCCCGCATACTCCTCCACAGTGGTTTTCTGCAGACCTCCGTCGGCGAGGGCCCGACAAGCGTTGACCGGTTGAAGCAGCAGCATGACCGTTACGCGCGGTCAGGACATCCTATGGCTGAGGCCAGAGAACAGAAGGGCTCTCACACACACCTCGTGGATGCTGTTTCTACACGGCTGAGCGCAGCTGTTGTTCCGCAGATGCCACCACATTCTTGGCTCAATACCACTCGTCCACCAGAAGCAGTCAGCAGCCCAAAAATGGTGTCGCGACGACATTTGAGCAGCTCCTGTAATTCTGCAGGGGCTTCTATTGTTCGCTGAATTGCTTGTCCAGTCACACCACAATGCTTACTCGACGTTGTCAGTGCTCGAGTTTCGACCGTGTTTCCATTCGTTGCTCAAGAAGAAAACAGGCCATTCTGTCGCCCAAATGCTTGAACCTTCGAGCTCATTCATGCACAGTAACCCAACAACGCAGCAGAGACCTCCCAGGCGTTCGCACTGTCTGCACTCAGGTCACCTACCGGTCTAGTGACAACGATGGGCTGTGGTGCGCTGCGTTCATAGACACAACCACATGACGCACCAAAAATAAGAATAAAGAATACATGGCGACATGCGTCAATTCTCAGTACTACTGCTGTATGGTCAGGACTCGGCAATGCACAGCCAAGAGCATTGGGCCCACAAGTGTCTGGCCCAGAACACCGCCAGAAGGCTGCGGACCCAACAGCATGCAACTTCACGCGTATGGGATCCTTGTGGCTGCAGGCTTGGGCATACCATCACAGGCTCGCGAACACAATAGGCTTATTTTTGTGTTTTGTGAACCTTCCTTGCATCGGATCTGAAAAGCCCATGCGAATTGTGAGATATTGGCATTAGTTACCTTGCACACAAGCGGCTTGCCAGTATATAGATCATATCCTTTCACCACCATCGTCCACGGCTGAGCCGGACCGGCTCCTAGAGCGGTCAAGACGACAGCACAATAAGGACAGTCTGGTTCTTTGTTATTTTGTACTGGACGTAAGTACAGAGTGTACTCTGCATGCGGGAGGCGCACATTTCCAGGACCAATAAGCGATGTGATAATTGGGCATTTACCAACAAAATTGGGAGCACCTGGCCTTAATTGCTTTTGGTTTGAGGTGGGACGGCATCTGTACACGACGATTCTAGTGCATATTCTGCTTTGGATTTCCGGACATTCAGTCACTTGACCGCTGACGGACCAGACTGCTGACCAGCGTCCTGATGCATCGAGGCTTGGGAGGGAACGTTATGCATGTCGTGGCGTTACTCGAGGTGAGGACGTGCTGAAGGCCGAAATTTCAAAAGCACTTCAAACCAGAAAGAAGCCGTGCTGACTTACATGCTCGACACCTTGCCAGATTATTTAGCGAACTCGGCATCACCTACTTGCCTATATTGCTACACTCGGTCTTTGGGCGCTTCTCTGGATGCTCTTCACCGGTTCCACCCAAATTGCTGTGCTTACCCAGCATTGTCACCGGGCATGCATGGGCAGAATAAACTCCGGTACGTCGAATGCTGTGCCCTCTTTGACTTTCACCCAGATGCGGCGCCCATGCTGGGGCAATGGTTCGCATGACGGATAGCAATGGTGACGGAGGAAAGCTTCACGTGCTTGACGGAGCCTTATGTGGTTGACCGCAGAAATAACCCCCTGAGAACAAGGCCCGCTTGCTCCGGGTGCAGCAGGCATGGATTCATGACTCCTGGGCCTGGCATGGAGCTGCTAACCCTTGTCCATCCATGAATTGAAAGTGAGGCGATGACTTGTCGCCATGAAGCTTGACTGGGCAAAAGTCGTGCTGGCGCTGGTCAGTGCTGAGAGGCGTGGAGAGCAATGTAGTGAGTGTATGTCTTGGAAACTGACAAAACGGCGGGAACGAGAAGCTTGATGGACCGGCTTTCTATGGGCTAAGAATCCATCCATGTAAGCGTGGTGTGGAGGGGAGCGGCGCTCGTCCTGCATTGAACGTGGGTCAGCACGGCTAATCAGCGTACAGAAGAACACTTGCGTACATAGTACAGCGCTTGAGGCACGGACCACTCATGAGGAGCGGCGGGGCTGCAGCTCTTTTCGCTGAGATGGTTTCCGCTTCGGGTTGGAGCTGGAGTAGGTGCCAAAAGAGGTGTACCTGAGCTCGCGTAGCCCGACTGCCAACAAAAACAACGGATAGAATGACATTGGTACTCTGCAGTCATATCACTGTCATATCAGATCTCGGTTGTGGGCGTATGAATGAGAAGCTGCCAAGTAGTGTTCCCACATGGACGTATAGAAAATGTGAGTAAGGTGCTCCGGCGCGGTGAAGCACAAACTCCGGACAAGAGTGCTTTTCCGGAGGCCCAGCAGAGCTGTCACAAAGTTCAAGCACGGGGGCACGTTTGCCATGTTGCAATAAAAAAAAAGCCGACAAGAAACTGCTAAGACAAAGCAAGCAAGCTGTTTGTAGACCACGGCGAGCTGGAGCAGCAGCCTGAAAAAGAAGCAGATACCCGCTTGCAGAAGGCTAGCACCAATAGAGATCAGGAATGATTCAATGGGCGAGAAACGGGCCATGGGTGGGGGGTGGGAGAGGGCAGAAGGACCAAGAAAAAGCAGACAGGATAAGCAGGGGAAGGTCTAGAAGAGAACAAGCGGCAGCAGCAAGGTGAGTAGGCCGTTGTTTATCCGAACCAGAATGGTACTTTGCATTTCAGATCCATGCGTGTCGTTAAACAATGGGCTCTTGAATGCCCTAACATGAGCGAACGTAACACGTTCAGAAATAAGACGCCGCCCTCGAAGCTGACGATGCCCTGGCACCTGATGTGCGCTGTGTGCGCGTTGTGCGCTGTGTGCGCTGTGTGCGCCGTTGCACAGCTGAGAACCCGTGGGCCACGTCGGGGCCACAACGCACATCGTATCGAGGACGACGATGGCGATGTTGCAAATCCTGTTGAGTTGGCGATATCGAAATGCAAAAGCCGTCCAGAACGAGGACTCGAGGCTGCCAAGTACTTGGCCTGACGAGTCACGGTACATAGTACCGGTACAAGCAACAATGTGAGGCCCACAGCTGCGAATGGGAAGATGCTTGCAGTCCTGCTACCACCGCACCTTGCTGGGCACCGGGGCGCTGGCCCAGGCAAGCCGTCGGAGTGTTGCAGTGGGCCCTCTACCCGGTACAGGGGCCCCCACCCACGCACACACTGGGCGTGCCTGCCTTCATTGTCGCAAGCCGCGCTGTGGCTTGCTTTCCCAGCAGGCTGGCCCCGCCTCCACCCACCACCTCCTCCACCAAGTGCAAACCACTTGTGGCTTTGGCGCATGGTGGCTTCTACTTCTGGTACTATTATTCTTCCACTCGTGTCTCGTTTCGGGGGCCTGACCCAGTCTACGTCCCACCGCCCCATTTGCCAAAACACACTCACACACCAACACCAACAACATCAACAGGCACTAGCCAACCCTTGGAGACCACAAGAAGGCGCTATCGTATTCTTTGCTGCCCATTCCGGATCCACGGATCCATCACACACTCAGCAGCCCCTGGTTGAACTCCTCTTTAGCTCCCCACCCACCCGCATGGCAGCCTTGATGTTGCACACGGTCACTTGCGTCGTTGACACTCTGATCGTGCGCGGAATGACAATGGCCAAGCGCCAGGGAACGAGCGCGGTATTCTGCCCCGAGCGGGAGGCATATGGTGGTCCAATGCCGGCTGCCATTCACCGCATGCTAACATGGTATAATGCACAGAAACCCATGTTTGGTTCACACATTCATACTACGTGATAGCGAGACAATCGCCAGCCAGGCAAGCAAAAGAAGCGACGGCATGCAATGACGACTACGACGACAAATAACCACTGCAATACTGCCCAGCGAGCCACGGTGTCAACTTTGGCAAGATGAAGCACAACCACAAGAAACCACAAACGATGTCGAGCACGTTGATTTGCGTTAACCAGCAAGTGCATAATGTGCTAATAAATGAACTTGCGGGAAAATACGAGACACTGTTGGCTGCTAAGCATTCCAGCTAGCCGCATCACTCTGGGAACTTCCCAGTAGACCAGACAAGCCCGCGACTTGTGAATAGTGCATTTACTAGATTACTTGCCTATTGTGACGGCCATACGCAAATGTACTACGTGCTATGCAACAAGGCTTTGGCTGGCTCGGAGCGCCTGCATGGTTGATGTCTTGATATCGAGACATGGTCGCCATTATCGACGAACCTCTACATGGAGATGGGAGAGGGTGAAACTCTCAATGCTAAGCATTACCAAGAACAGGCACAGCCAGCGTGGTCTCTATGCACACTGTATATCAGCCTACGGTTGATGAGCCTTGATTCTTCCCTTTGTGCTGGGCAAGCCCGTCGTGCAGCGCCAATGGACAAGCGGAACCGTGTAACAAAACCTGTCAGCGCCTCGCCTAAATTCTAAATTTCATCCTAAATTCCCGCGAAACGCTCCCGCGTGTGGACAGTCAATGTGCATGCTGAGACGGGAAAGGCTACTGATTAGTTTGAAGATTGGCAGTGTACAAAGCACGACATCCCATTCGATCCAAAGTCTGGCCGAGCGTTCGGCTCAGCTGCACGGCTAAGAGCACCCCAGCAGTTTCGATCTCGTTTCGTCCACAGCGTGTGGATAAACTCGTGCACGCCTACCTGTCCCGCTCTCAAGAGCCTGAAGTTTCTGGGTCGGATTCTACTTTGGGGAAAAGAAAAGAATTCTCAAAAAAAGAAAGAAAAAAAAAAACGGGACGAAACGCCGGGAAACATGACCGACAAGCAGGGCTCAGAAAACGAGACACTCGCGACCTTTTTGAGACACTGAGATGGGCTTCCTGTCCGTATGCCCGGTCAGAGACAGGCATAGGCAGCAAAAACCTGCCGAGTGAAAAAAAAAAAAAAAAAAAAAAAGATGTTGGACAGGATCAGCGAGAGGGAAAAAACTCATCTTGAACATAGTATAGCTTCCTGCACGTCGGCTCTGGCTGGTGTGTGTGCAGAGTTCAGGCGGTGAAGGGAAGCAACGCTGCGCTGCCCGCGTTCTCTGGGTTTTTGCACCACCACCCTGTCAGTATACTATGTAAGCCGACCAAAAGGGGTCCCACATTGTAGCCAGCACCGATGAAAAAGACAAAGAGAAGATTGGAGTGCGAACCTGAATCTCAGGGGAGTCTGGTACGAGGGCCGGACCTCATGACTCTAGATTAAGGCCAGGGCCTTTTTTTATGGTTACGTGGACTGTTTCTTTTTCTCTTTCTCCTTCTTCTACGTTTGTGAAGTTCAGCTCATTCTCTCGTCATGCGGCCAAACTTGGCTATGCCAATGTATGCAACGAGGTACAGACGGACGATGCCACAGCGAGGCGAGGAGCCGTGTGCTCCCAACCAACAAGTCTTTCAGATGACTGGAGGAGATTTATAACTGATACCATACATGTTGAGAGAAGCAACTTTGGAATTATCTTGGATTCTTGGGGATTGGATCCTTTTTATCTGGTCATGCATGCTGCAGCAGTCCAGCAGGTGTATAGTAGTGTAGATGATGATGCTCTACTATGTATAGCAGAACATCCCCTTCCGAGTACTTTACTTGGATTTTGTACACAGTACCCATCTACTATGATATGCCGGTCAGTTTGTTTGTCTGGCGACATGATGTATTGTTTTTGTAGAGATGGGGCACTGCGAGGTCAAGTATTCAGGTATTTGGTAGGTGGTGGGTGCATGCATTCTCTTTCTTTTACCCATCAACTCTTCTGCTTCTTTCCGATCCTACGGAGAAAATACATAGTACTGCCTGGTGCGATATACTCTGCTCTTTGCAATCTGGCAATCCTTTTGTTCTTTGGGCACTCTGTACGCTATCTTGTATGCATAATACCATAATATACAGACCTCGCAATTCTACATACTACATAGAAATTCACACCTGGATGCAAAGGGAAAAGGAATTGTGTAGATAGTACAATGACAGAGGTACCGAGACCCGTGCAGGGGGGTGGCTGTATAGTACTCGACCCTTCTATACTACTATATATGTACATGCCATGTAGTACAAGTACCCGCATAGCGCCCTGCAGCCATGCTGGTACCGGTACCTGGCCTCCCAAGATCCCGGTTTGCCAGCGACCCCACAGCAGGTCTAGACTTTTTGGATCTGGCAGCTACCCATCCAGCATCCTGATCAGCAGCAGTGCCTTCGCAGGCCATCCCAAATCCTGTGGCAGACCAAGGACTGCAGTTACTTGCTGCACTGCAAGTGCTCATGGTCTGTTGTTGCTTGGTGCTGCTTGTTATTGCTTGTTATTGCTTTTGCTTTTGCTTGCTGCTGTTGTTGCTGTTGCTGTTGCCATTGCCATTGCGTGTTTCTGCTCGTTGCCAGCAACTACTATAATCCCTTGTTTCCCACCACCCACCCAACCCCCAGTAGCCTCCAACGCCTCACCTTTGGCCAGGGTCTTGTTAGTTTCCATTTTTCCTTTCTCTCCGCCCTTTTTGCTTGCCCCTCGCCTTCGTCCTCCGCCTCCTCCGCCTGCTCTTAGGCCCCAATCGTCACGACTGTGCGTGTACGCGTGCGAGCGACTGCGACTGCATCTTGCGACTTGCGACCTGCAACTGCCTCTCTCTCTCTCTCTCTCTCTCTCTCTCTCTCTCTCTCTCTCTCTCTCTCTCTCCCTCTCTCTCTGTCTGCGCAGTGAGCGCGCGCATCTCGAACCCGCCGACGCCCGCCCTTGATCGCTGCGCGTCCACCTGACGGGCCCTTTTTGTCTTGTTTTTTTTTTTTATTTGCCACCGCATGCGCCTGTGCCTGTGCCTGTGGTGAGTGTTGCCATCGCCTCATAACATACCAGCTGGCCCGTCTGCCACTCGGTCCATGGGCAGCAGTCTTTGGGCCAGTCGGGCCAGTCCTGCCAGTCCTGCCAGGCCAAGCCCCCAGCCTGCCCAAGGCCTGCCCCACCGTTCGGCTGTACTCTGCGACCGCTGTTTTACTCTGAGCATTATCCCAGCTCCCAACTGACACGAGATCAGGAAATCTGGACAGACGGCATAGCCACCGACCACAGGGATCCATGTCGTAGCGCTTTGCAATTACCTCGTAAGCACTGCAAAACCCTTCACACCCAACCAAGACAACCTGCGGCTGGTCGTGCTGGCCTTGCTGGACTTTGCTGGGGCCTCGCCATCTCATCTTGCGCCCGCCATACCAGCCACCTACAACACACGTCTCGCCATCATAACCATACTACCATCTGGCCCCTCCAGCCTGCATCTCTGCTGCTGGTGCTGCCCATGCATGGTGCCGACGCCCACTTGCGCTGCTGCCACGACAGGACACCATGGCTCAAGACCTTGGTCGGGGGCCCGGCGGCCCGGCGATAGCCTCTGCGATTCTCTTGCAGGCGCAGGTCCTGTACCCCTTCTTCTTGCTGCTGGCCTTCGGCGTCGTCTTTGCAGTGCATAGTGTCATTGCGTCCCGGCAGCAAGAGGACATTGAAACACCCACCGCCACAGGGCCCGGTGGCAAGCCCTTGCCCGTAACCCGAATCAAAGTCGAGAAAACGCCCGTCCGGTACACGACGGTGCCCGTCTTCTCGCCCTCGTTTGCCTTTTGCTTCAAGGCGGGCACCGCCGTCATTGTGCTCACCTTTGTTGCACATCTGGCACACATCATCGCCCAATGTGTCCAGAACGGCTGGTCCGACACTGGCCGCTTCTGCAACGATGAGCTTCTTGTGAGCTCCTACCTGTTTTTCTCCTCCTCCTCCTCCTCCTCCTCCTCCTCCTCCTCCTCCTCCTCCTCCTCCTCCTCCTCCTCCTCCTCCTCCTCCTCCTCCTCCTCCTCCTTCTTCTTCTTCTTCTTCTTCTTCTCCACCACCACCACCATCATCGACGAAGGAAGCCCCTGCCTTGACCTGCCGTGTTGATGTGCCCAAGATTTGGCCAGGGGGGGCCCCATTGGACTAATCAAGCTGTTGTGTAGGTGTACGTCACGGGTGGCATCTTTTTCTGGGAGTACATCGAGTTCTCGTTGCTGGGCAAGAAACTGGATACTCCAAGCCCCATCCACTTCTCCGTCTGGTGCATTGGCCTGAGCTACGATGCCGTCGTCCTGGCTGCACTGCTTGCTGTCTTCAGCGGCAGGCTTTCCCACCCGTACGCTGGTACGAGCTCTCTGGAACTGCGCGACACTCGGACACAGGTACCTCCGGCACCGACCGACGCCACCTTTCTCACTGTCCTTGTCATCCGTGTGTGCGTGTTGCTAGGACTGGTGGTCCTCTACATTTGTGTCCGCGGCGGTGCACGCACGTTTCACTGGCCCGCCATGGAAGTCGCAGTCATCAATGCTGACGAAGGCACTCCGCTGCTGAACGGCAACGCGACGGCCTATGAGGGCAACGGACATGCTTTACCCAACGAACACGGGAACGGTAGTGCAGTCACTTATAGGCCCCGCAGGCGCACTAGCGAATCCCGGCGCACGAATGGCGTTGCCAAAGTGCCACGCCAGAAGCAGGCCGAGTTTGCCTTTTATCGACCGCAAAAGCTGCCGCACCGCTCGTGGTGGGAATATCTCCGTGGCTACCGCGTCTTTTTCCCCTACTTGTGGCCTGCCAACGAGCCGAGGCTGCAGCTGCTGGTGCTGGTCTGCTTCATACTCGTCATCCTGCAGCGTGTCGTGAATGTCTTGGTCCCCATTCGCTTGGGCATCCTGGTCAAGGCCCTGGGCGCGGCAGCCGAATCTGCCAGCCCCATCATGCCGTGGAAAGAACTCATCATTTTCTTGAGTCTGAAACTGATGCAGGGCCCGTCAGCGATGCTCGGTTCCCTGCGTGCCATGCTCTGGATCCCCGTCACCCAGCATTCGTACATCTCTCTGCAGACGGCCGCATTCGAACACGTACATTCGCTCTCGCTCGACTTCCATCTCGGCAAGCGGACCGGCGAGCTTCTGTCAGCGCTCAACAAAGGCGGCTCCGTCAACCAATTCCTCGAGCAGACCACGTTCCAAGTTGCCCCGACGTTGATGGACTTGTTCATCGCCATTGGCTTCTTTTGGCTCGAGTTTGGCCCCATCTACGCCCTCTGCGCCACCGTCATCACCTTCTCCTACCTCGTTCTCACCATCAACATGGCCTCTACTCGAGCAGATCAGCGCCGCGATATGGTGAATGCCGACAGGGAGGAGGAAGCGGTCAAGAACGACTCCATCACCGCGTACGAGACTGTCAAGTACTTTAACGCGGAACCTTTTGAATTCAAGCGCTACCGTAGTGCCATCAAGACGTTCCAAAACGCCGAGGCCAGAGTCACGGCCGGCATGAACATGATGAACATGTGGCAAACTGTTGTTTTCAT
This sequence comes from Coniella vitis, assembly GCA_011317545.1. Lineage (NCBI taxonomy): Eukaryota > Fungi > Ascomycota > Sordariomycetes > Diaporthales > Schizoparmaceae > Coniella > Coniella vitis. The sequence goes on from WUJK01000008.1 coordinate 2,361,786, forward strand.
TAGTGGCATGCTCGTCGTCATGACCATTGCAGCATACCAAGTAGTCACTGGCCAGCGTGATATTGCCGAATTTGTCATGGTCATGACCTATCTCAACCAACTCCAAGGACCGCTCAACTTTTTCGGGACCTTCTACCGCACCGTACAGCAAGCCATGATTTCAGGAGAGCGGCTGCTGGAGCTTTTCAAGATCCAGCCAAATATGGTGGACAAGCCTGGCGTGCCGCCTCTCAAGGACTGTCAAGGCTACATTCGATGGAAAAAAGTGGATTTCGACTATGCCAACAGCCCCGCGCTCAGAGACTTGTCCTTTGAGTGCTACCCAGGTACTACGACGGCCTTTGTCGGCGAGTCTGGCGGCGGCAAGTCGACCATCTTCCGGCTCATGTTCCGCTACTACAACTGCAAGGATGGGTACATTGAAATCGACAATCACGATGTCAAGGATTTCACCATCGACTCGGTGCGCAAGGCGATTGGTGTAGTTCCTCAGGAGACCATCCTCTTCAACGAGACCATCAAGTACAACCTCAAGTACGCCAATCAGGACTGCACGGACGAGGAGATTTACGAGGCTTGCCGTGCTGCAAGCATCCATGACCGCATCTTATCCTTCCCGGACGGCTATGACACCAAGGTCGGTGAACGCGGCATGCGGCTAAGTGGTGGTGAAAAACAGCGCATCTCCATTGCTCGGACGATCCTCAAAAAGCCCAAGATCATCTTGCTGGATGAGGCGACATCGGCGCTCGATTCGGAAACGGAGCAGCAGATCCAGGGCAAGCTATTCCAAAATAAGGAATTGGGTGAGGGCAAAACTATGCTGATAATCGCGTAAGTCCAAGTGACAGAACCCACCAACTCACCTTCCCCCCCCCCCCCCAACCCCCTTTTTTACCCCATGATCTTCATTCATGGCCAATAAACTAACCAACTCCCTTAGGCATCGGCTGTCCACTATCACCCATGCCGAACAAATTCTGGTTCTCCATCGGGGCCGCATTGTCGAGCGCGGCACTCACGATGAACTGATTGCAAAAGAGGGCAGGTATTATGCCATGTGGCAAAAGCAGGCCAAGGCCGAAGAGGCCGCCAAAGCTGCGCTCGCGGCCAAGCAACAAGCGCGAAAGGCCTTGCGAGAAGCACGTCTAGCCGGCAAAGACAGCAGCGATGAGCACTCTGACGATGGCGGCGACAGCGTCGGCAGTATTTGCACACACAACATCCCAACAGCACCAACCACCCCAGCCATTGAACTTTCTGGCCTGAACATGGGCCCACACTAGCCACAATTCCGCTGGTTATGCAACGATACTACGCTCATGCAAAGATATACACACACACACACACACACACACACACACACACACACACACACACACACACACACAACCCTATCAGCCACCCTTCGATTGTACAAAGTGCGGTATTGCATATTTTAGACGAGCCGCATAATACCCCCCTCCCCCGATACGTTTTTATGATTCACTGCGAGCACAATTTCGTCTTTTGAGTCGTCGACGTTTTTTCTTCATCAGCCAGTAAATCTTTTATTGCATGGGAAGGTGTTGACGGATATAACTGGTCAAAGAGCCTCTAACTTGTCGAGGCTCGCGGAGTTTATGGGATTCTTTGTGTCTGTCCTTTTTTCGTTACACTTGGTGGTCGAAAAAAAAAACAAAAAGACTGTGATTGCAACGGCTGTGTGGGGACCTCATGCTGCTTAAGCCGCCCTGACTTTGTTGAAATCTTCTCAAGGAGCGTCATTGAGATGCATTTCTGTTTTGTTTGTGCTTTACACGGTGACCCCAGGCCTGTCCTACATGGATGGCGTTTTATGTTTTCTCTGGGGACTGAAATGTTCAGTCCATTCTTGATTTGCTGGTTCTAGGTTGTTCCTTATTATGGCTTAATTTTGTTTCCCTGGCGGAGGAGAGGAATCACTAATCCGTCTTTCGAGATACCCCATCGGGCCTTTGGTTCTTTTGTACCCGTTTTCGATTCCTCTTTCTCTTTTTTCTTGATATCCCGTTTCGCCATTTAGTTTCTACATGGGGGGATCTGATGGAATCAAAGTTAATCAATGAATTTGTCTGCTCACAGGCAAAGGGCAAAAGCAAAGACCTGGTTCAAGCTGTGTTATGATTCACTAATGATTGTACTTGTTTGCATGTTCTGAGGCTTTTGATGTCTGTTCCCTGGTTTCCAATGATCAGGACAGTGTGTGATTTCTTTTTTTCTTTTTTCTTATCTGTGTATGCGTTGATGAGTTGGTGAAAGAATGAGCGAATTCAACTTATTTTTACGTGTTGAACTTGATGAACTTGCTGCCTTTTGTCACTAACAGAACTGTTAGGTACTTGTTTTGTTCTTATGATTATTGATAAGAGTGGTCGGTCAGTACAAATTATGGAATTGTAGGTGTTTACAGCAGAAGTAGAAAATCTACATGCTTTTTCCTTTCTCGTATGGGTTACAATGCGAAAGATGGTATGGTGGTAATCTGACTCTGATACTTCTCCCCACGATGTTGCCATGTATACATTTTTCTAGTTGCCGGAGGCGCACTGCTATGAAGGAATACACACACACACACACACACTCTCTCTCTCTCTCTCTCTCTATCTCCCCTATCCGAGCCTTACTCTCTCCATTTATCCACAAATAGTGTCATACTTGGAAGAGCTCCCGCTACTTCCCATTAAACTAACGAGACAAGTATCCTGAATCTCTTTGTTATTCTCATTTACCATGATATCAACTCTCTCTCTCTCTCTCTCTCTCTCTCTCTCTCTATGCTGAAACACCCCATTAATTACAAAGTATATAAGACGTTACTCCTATGCTGCCCTTCTGCTTTGGTCCACTGTTTTGGCCGTTCCGAGGCAATGTATATTCCCAGCCTCTCAATCCTCGCCCATCGTCAGCTTAAACGAAGAGAAAGGGAGGAGAGGAAAAAGAAGAAAAGGAGAACTATGTTGCTTTCAAGACCACGGTCCCATCCCATACGTCCTCACCATGCGAAATTTTTATCTTTAAAAAAGAGCAGACAGCATAAGCATAACCCAACCCCCTGCTCATAACAACCATATGACAGAATCATCAGGACGTCACGTAGTCAGAGGTAATCAAAGGGGACAAGAAAACCCACCCCCATCCCTCCCCCACCCTAGCGACTGGTAAGAGCCATAACAAGAAACGAATGAGCTGCTCTCTGGATATGGACCAATCCCTTGACCCTCCAGCCTTTTCAGAAAAACAAACACGCCGTCTGCCTAGCATAGATTGAAAAAAACGCCCACTGTAATGCTGTAATGCCATTGATTCCCCTCGTTCAATGTACAACCTTCTTTCCTCATGTTGCTGCTGCTGCTGCTCCTGTTGTGGTCCGTCTCTCTTTGTTCTTTTCTATTGGGCGGTATCGTTGTTTTGCATTTCCAGTCGTCGGCTTGTTTCTCTTTCTTCATGTTGCTTGCTCGTCGTGCCGTGTCTGACCTTTGTGGATGAGGTTTTGCATGACCTCGAGAGAATGCAGTTTTCTCTCATCCTCTTGATCATACTCGCCTATTGGAAACCAGCAGAAGGCTATCACGTCCAACGTGCCAACCATTCATAGTGCGATTTTCGGCCCGTGCCACAAGATTTGGAGTTGCTAGCCCCGGCAACGGCAAAAGCAGCAAAAGGCCGATGCGAACAATCATGGCGTATTCAGACATGCTTGCACAACGGGAATCCAGCTTGACACCCGAAAAGAGGAAAGAAAAGGAGAAAGAGAACAAAAAGAGAATAAAATGAAAACAAAACAAAACACAATCGTATAAGCGCTGTTATGTGGCATCTGAACCTTTAGATGACATGCTCGGTTTCCTCATTCTTCACTTTTCTTTTGTCGCTCATGTCTATATTTGTAGTTTTTTTTTTTTTTTTTTTACTCTGCCTTGGCAGTCCCATTAGCCTTGCCGTTCCCGTTGGCAAGCAAAGGCTTGGCCTCGCCCTCAATTTCCTCCTCACTCTCCTCTCCATCTTCACGGTCGTCCTTGATGATGTTGAAAAAGAGGAAGCGGTAGGCGATGCGGATGATAAAGAAGAGCCAGAAGAGATTGAGAGCCTGCAGTGCCGACAGCAGGATGATGGTAATGTACTGGGAGATCCAGCACTTGTACTGCTGGGTGGCCCAGTCGAGCTCAAAGGGGCCGACGGTGCGGAACTCGGTGAAGAGGGAGTAGATGATGCCCAGGTTGAGGTAGTGGCGCATGTAGATCCAGACGCCCATGAAGAAGGCAAAATAAGGGCCCTGGAGAGGGCTGTCGATATAGTTGAGCGACTTGGAGGTCTATGCCAGTATCGCCAGAGTTTGATCAGTTGTTGTTCACGCACGTCGGTAGCACTCTTGTACGCATTCGCGCACAAGAAAGAGGTGTGGAGGTTACTTACAGCCAGGAAGAAGTCGCTGATATCGTGGGTGATGTAGACAGCCAGGCCAATGTAGGTAAAGTGGAAGCGGTAGCTAAGACCAATGAGCGCCAAGCTGACGAGATGGTGGCCGACGAGCTCATTGTAGTCCTTGCGTGGCGCCTCCAAGCCCAGGACCATAACCATGAGTTGCTGGGCCCAGTAGGCGGCCTGGAAGAGGTAGTAGAACTTGAACATGGCCTCGTGGGTCATGTGCGGAAAGTTCTGGTACATGCCAGTCGTGTTAAAGTACCACACGGGCGTGCTGCGCATAATGTACATGCCCCAGGGTCCAATAAAGCCAAAGTAGACGGCCGTGTACATTTGCTCCATGAAGCGGTTCTGCTTGCTCTTGGACTTGAGGCCTGCGAAGCGCGCCAGGGGACGCAGCAGTTCCTGCATGATGAACTCGCGGGTAAAGGACAGGACAATGGCATAAAAGGACACAAAGGCAATGTCCCATGGACCCTTGCCATACTGCGCCGGTGTGTCTGGGGAGGCGTCGGGGTCGGCGGGTAGCTTGTAGCTGAGAAAGATGAGGCGTGAGACGGGATTCGACTCGGATGGGTATATGGCGTAGAGGCTGGCAAAGATGACGAGCAGCGCGGCGGGGAGAGCCCAGGTGTGCTTGAGGCAGTAGTTGGTGGCTCTCTGCGCGAGGCCGCGCGCCTTGCGACGCTTCGACTGGCGTTTGGAGCTATCTTTCGAGTCGCTCTTCTGTCAAGCACACGGAGCCCGTTAGCACTGCTTTTACCCATGGGCAAACACACCACGCGGCGAAGACCAGCAAAGAAGACTGGATCGAAAGGGGAGCATGCCGAGGTGCAACGTACCCTTCCATTGGCGGCGTTGAGGTGGGCCAACGACGTCGCCAGAGCCGGTGCGCCTGTGTCGCCGCGGAGTAATTGGGCTTGTATAGCACTCGACTTCCTTCTGCGCACGGCAGCTGTGCCGTTGGTGTCTTGTGAAGTCGAAAAGTTGTCGCTCGTGTTGAGGAGCGGGAAGGGTTCTGAGTCGGCCATGATGGATGGGGATGGTTCGAATCCGAGACAAGCAGGGACGACGCGACCAAGTCGATCGTTTTGGGGATGCGACAATTGTACGGCCGAGACCAAAAAAAAAAAAAAAAAAGAGAAAAAAAAAAGGCAAGGCTGAGGTTTCTTCAAGAACGCTTCAAAGGGAGCCAATCTCTCAGTCTCGCGGATTGTTGCACCACTCGGCGAAAAGGAATAGGGGAGGAAGCCAGAAAGCTGGTAGCAGAGTTGACTAGGCCAGCAAGATGGTGGACGACTGGATCTTGAACTGGAATTGGACAGTGCAGCGTCAAGTGGTAAAATTTAGATCTTGCAAAAGCGACTGGGATGGCCCAGGGGTCGTGGCGCCAGGCCCAGGCGGGCGTATATAGTACACATTTCTCGTAGTACTATATAGTGGGTCGGCATTTAGTGGCTTGTACTGCGTAGAAGTACTTTACGTAGTGACTGACAGCGCTCATGAAAGCGTTGTATTGAGTACGATGCACGCATATGGTAGGGAAAGGGGGTTGTCTATTGCACGACAAGAAATACTTTATCGATACAATCTCACCAGATATCCACAAGATAATCGCCAAAGCATCTCGAGAAGCCTTCATCCTCTATAGCCAGCGATCTATCGTCTCTCCATCTTCTCTCGTCCAAGTACTGCTTGGTAGCAGGGATTGCCCTGTGCCAAGGCAATGCGATAGAGTAGCCCAAGTGCTAAATGCAAAAGCTGACCTGCTTTTGCATAAATATTACATGTTTATGCAACACCACTTGTGTACTATGTAAAGCAATGTCTTCGCTAAGTGCTGTTGTCTCTAATGTCAGAATTATATATAGTACGCACATAGGGTCTGCTACCCGATGCCGTTATCGATAAGATCCCCCAGAGCCCTGCATATGTCTGACTTGTTAGTAAGCGGCCTTTGCTAGCTTCGACAGTACTATAGAGAACAATCAACCATAGTAATAATCCCGCTCTGACCGTTGCTATGTAGATATCCTGAAGTGAGTTATTCGATGATGATGTGTATACATCAGCCTGTTGATTTCGTCATAACTCAAACTTATGCGAACAGTTTGCTGGTTGAATCCTGTTGTATTGTATTGTATTGTGTTGTATTGTACTGTTTTGCATTGGAATAAAAAGGTAGTCCAGCATTGCTATAACCTCACACATATAAAGACGCCAAACGCCATGCGCTAAATTTTTGGTTTCAAAAACAAGAACCCACCCCAAAAGAAGAGATCTTCTACCATATCAATCAATCATCATGAGACACCACATCGACATGCGCACGTTATGGACGTGGTCGGAATATCACACAAAAAGCCTGCCGCGCTTTCGAGACGTTGCCGCAGCCGCTCCACATCAGATGTAAGGAAAAGTAGAGGTGACACAAGAGCCATGACGCACAAGATCTTAGAACGGCCCTTTATGGAGCAGATCTGCTCGGCGCCGTTTCAGATTCCGTCACCGGCGCACATACCGGCGATGCAACACCCGCAAAGGAATTGCCCGAGCCAGATGACTGGTGCGAAGTGACGGGACTCACATCCGAAGAGTCCTCCTCGCTGTGACTCCGCCATATTTGCGGGGAAATGGGCGATCCCGAGTCGGTGGCTGTCGTATATGTTGCATTTTCTGATGAGACCTGCCGCTGGAGTGATGGTGGAGCTAGCATAGCAGCTCCTCCGTTGGCTTGCGCTTGCTGCTGCTGCTGCTGCTGCTCTACTGCTTGCTCTGCACGTAGCTGTCGTAATGCAGCACCTCTCCGCGGTGGCGCTGGAATCACCTTGACAGGCAAAGCATTTGTATCGACCTCTGGCTTTATACGGTCCCGTAGCTTCTCTGCCTGTGTGGCAGCAAAGTCCTCAAAGCGAGATTTGAAATTGCGGCGGCCTATATTCGGCGCATTGGAATCGTTTGATTTGGTAGTGAAATCGGTCGCAGTCATATTGTTCTTGGAGGACAGACGAGTCATTGGAATAGCTTGGCTCGAGCCTGGCTGTCTGTTGCTGCCAGAAACGGAGGTGTTGGTGGCATTCCCACTGTTGCCTATTGCGCGCCCAGTCGTATGGCCTGCAACTTGGCTGGCAGACTGACTAGGTGTCACGGAGGGCTCTTGGATGGTCGTTAACACACCGTCAACGACATCGGGCCGCTCTTCGGCACTGTCACGGCCAAGTTGCGGCTCATGAAGCTCCTCCGCTTCGGGCATCATGTTGGCGGGCAAGGACCCGTTGGGGGTACCCAGGAAGGGATCGGCTATCGTACGGGGGCTAGGGCTCGAAAGCGTTTGATAGCGCATAGCATAGACGGTGCTAGCTGCGCTTGCCGTATCGGTTCTAGACACTGGTGTCGCGGCTGGCTGCGGTCGGGTTGGCCATAGTGGCGGCTGCCAGAATCGAAGCGCGCCCCGTTCCCCTTTTGTGGTGTTCTCGCGCGGTGCAGTGGCTGCACCACCACCCGCCGTTTCGTCTCGGGGCCGGGACCTTGATCTCTGTCGGTACCGCGCTGCTATCGAAGTGACAAGTGGCCATGGCCCGCTCTTGCCTTCGGGTGCAGGATCGGGTCGTGGTCGAGCAAACCCCATTTCCCCGCCATCCATGTCGTCGTCGTCATCGCGCTTGGTGTTTTTGCGCTTCCGTGGCCAGGAGTAATCGGAGGCAGACATGCCCAGCATCTCATCTCCGTCAAAGACTTCTCTTCCCAGAATGCCATCCTTTTTCTCTTCTCTTTCTAGCGCCTCTATACGTTCGACCCATTCCCATACAATGACGCTGGCGGCGGCCGCTCCAACCCAGCGCACATAGTCGCCCCAGCCGGTGAAGTCGGGTTTGCAGATGTCGAGAATGAAGAAGACAATAGGCACCAAGACAGCCGTTACCGAGAGCAAGGCCACGAGCCCAATGTTGCGCATCTGGGGGTGGTAGTACGCGTAATCCTTCTTCATCAACGAGTAGTACACAACCCAGGCGGCGTACAAGACTCCCAAAGACAGCTGAAAGAGATAGCTGAGGGCGGGGATAGCATCGGTAAAGGAGCGGGGGCGAGCGGCTCCGGCGGTGGTGTACATGAAGCTGTCAAGAGAGTCAAAGAGAACACCAAAGGCAATCAGGGCGAAGGCCGTCCACTTGATGATGACCTTTTCGCGCTGGCGAGGGAAGAGCCTGATGAGGGTCTGGGCTTGGGCAAGCCAGAGGAAGGCTTCGGATATGATCTTGATGACCTTGAGCTCGGTGCTTCCCAGCACATCAGCCTGCATGACCGAGGCGTTCACGTTGCCCTTGGTATACTGTTGCTCGGCTACTCGAAAGGTGTCAATCGTTGCGATGGTCAGGGAAACGGCGACAAATGTCGCAGCAATCTTCTGCAGCCAGGGACGACCTCCAATGTTCTGGCCACTGGCACCGCCACTGGTGAAGCCGCTTCGGCCCAGCATGACGACGCCGCCATCGAGAAAGGACCTGGGGGTGATGAAGAGCATGATGACGAGGGTATATGCGACCACGGTAGTCGCGGCCAGCGCATAGCACTGAGGGAATGTCGATGCATAGAAGGGATCTCGAACCTCGACATAGGCCGAGTCGGTGTCGTGGGCAGTCTCGCTCACATCGAGGCCGCTGTTGGCGAGAATGATTGGTGCGGTGGTGGCCGTGGCGGAAGACGGGCATTTAGGCGTGTAGACAGCGGCCTGCGCAAGGGTGATGGGGTTCTTGCCCGCGAGTGCAAGGACGGCTCCAGCAGGAAGACTCAAGGGCGAACACGCAGAAGGCAGCGCAGAGGCCGCCACGGACGCGGTGGTCGCAAGCAACGCGTCGAGACTCATGGCTGGCTACGGGTCCTAGGCGGGTCGCGGCCAGCCGCTGGCAAAAGGGCGTATTGGACAATCGCCTCCAGGTGAAGGTTGCTCCTTATCTCGGACACGCCATCCGTTCGGGTTCCTGACACACAACGAGCCGAACCACAAGGGCAAGCAGTCTGCTGGAGAAGAGAAAGAAGACGACGAGGAGGAGGCGCGGTCGGTGTCGCGGGAATGGCTGCAGACTGTGATTGTGTCGCGGGAGACGGGGCTATCTCGGTCGTTGCGAAAGGGATGGTGGTTCTGTTGCCGTGTGCTATCGTCGTGTCGGCGCGGGTGGCTCGTGCTTGGGCTGTTCTGGGTCGTCGGTGCAATTCGACAAGTGTATGTGCCTTATGGCAAGCCAGAGAGAAGCGAGCTGGTGTAACGTGGAGTGAGGGGTGAGGCAGGCTCGGGCAGTCTGGCTCGGGAAAAGCAGGCACACAGGCAGGATGGAGTGTTGGAACAGGAACAGCAAGTGGGAGCAGGAACCAAGAAAGGTGGGAAGAGTCGGCAAGGTCAAAGCCAGGAAATGTGTCACGGTGTGGACAAAGAAACTGGCGAGTTGAAAGAGAGGAATGATGTGGGACATGCGGGAAGAATCTGGGCCGGAATTGTCTCGAAAGCGTTTGGACGGGGGACAAGAGAAAGCACGCTCTCACGCAGTGTTTGTGCTGTTTCTGTAGCCAGACGGCCAGCCAGCCAGCCAGCCAGCAAAGGGTCAGGAGGCTTCACCAGACCCAGCACCCAGTACCCGGCACCCAGCACCGAGCAGTACCAGCACACTGTGTGCAGAACAAAGTGCTGCAAGTACTAATCAACACATATACCACACACATATGTACTTCGTCCTGTCCGTGCTGGCGGTCCTACCGCCCACGACAGCGCACACACAGATGCAATACAATGTACTGGGTCCAGGCAAGGGTACATTGTACGCTGTATTCTACTTCGCAGTACGCCAGCCTGCTTCTGGCGTCTTCCTCCGTGGCAGTGGCAATGGCAATGGGCGCCATCCGACTTTGCTGCACTGCCCCACTGAGTACTATGTAAATCCTATCTGACTATGTTCCTATAGTGCCCTACCATGGCCATAGCATGCACCAGTCGTTGCAGCAACGGCAATCCAGCGTTGCTGTCCCGCACTCCGTCGAGTTGATCGACCAGATGCACTCACTCCTTCCATATCCGCAGTCCACAGGGTCAACAGCCCACGAGCCGTGGCGCACTGAATAGGTACGTATTCTGTATACATGTACGCAAACGCAGCGCCTTGACACAAGACTGTAACGGCCTTGGGCTTGGGCTACCACAGAGTTGGGATGGGGCGGCAGGGCGGCAGCAACGCCCCCTAGGGTATCCTGACCTCATCTGCACACTAACCAGTGCAATTCAATATGGTGAGGGCACTAAAAAACTGGCTGTCTGGTTATCCGGCTGCACTAGGGGGCCGGGGAAGCCTGGCCCTTGGCGGCACAGTTTGAGAGCTGAGCTGACCGCACGGACTTCACTTTGGGTAATTACGGGAGCACTTTAGCCTTTTGCCTTTGGTGCACGAAACGGGGTGCGAGGATATTTTTGATTTCTTTCCCTCTCTTCTCTTGCCTTTTGCGGCACTTGAAGAGACAGAGGCCTTGTAAGTGCTCTTTTGGATTCTGTCTGTCTGGCAATGAGATGCAGCAGCACGGATCGAGGAACCCCGTGCGGACGCCACGGCACGAAGACTTGTGTCGAGATGGCGGCAACAACCCTAGTCGAACCTTCCGTGCTCAGTACATAGTAGTACTCGTTACTAATAACCAGCGTCTCTGCATACATAGTGTGTTGGCAGCATGAACCTGCGCAGGTGCTGCACTCTACATAGTACGGGAAAAGAGGAAACTGCAAGATCCGTGGCATAGCCTCGAACCTTAATCCTCCTTTGCCGGGTTGTGGCTGGCTTCTAGACTTTTTGCTCTCACAACCTTTTTTGGATCCCCAGCGGTCGGTCTGACAGGATGATTGCTCTGTCATCTCACATTATGTCGGGCAGACACTGCCGCCTACTATGATTCCGCGCATCCTTTCCAGTCTTGGCGTACACACTCGATCTTGTCCAAATCCCGACGCAGCGATACCCATGGCCAGTCGTCTTCATTCGTCAAAGGTGTGCGGAGCAGCCGTGGGTCCAGCCATGATTCCAGAGCATGTGGGTAGCATCCGATGCCGACTTTCCACATAGTGCACCCCTCGCGGTCACACATAGTATGTAAAAGAGGGGGGAAGACTGGGAAAATCGCTTGTGCATAATACACGGGTCTTGTTGGAGCCAAGCGCATACCAAGGGGCCGTTTGGCAGGCTTGAGAATTGATTCTTCACGTCTTTGGAAGTAAAGCACTATGAGCAGTTATCTACATGACGACGACCCGTCTTTTGTCACCTTGGCGCCGCGCCCCTCTTCTCTTCTTCCCTCGTCTCCTGCTTGGCCCGCTGAACAAGCTTTCTATCAATAATCTTGGGAGCGTCTCTTGGCTCTTGGGTGCCTATTTGGGGGCCTTTTATGAGTTTAGTTTTTTCTTCTTTCTTCCTTTTCTCAATGCACAACCGGGCTATGCATACGTTTTTTGCTTGTCTTGAATATTGTACTATGTCCGCATAAGCACGACCTAATGTCGGCAGTTGTACAAGGCTTGTCTACTTAGTACATGGAAGGTCATTCTTACCTTTTTGTGCGAGGACAAGTTGATGACGTTGGGCACATAGCTCTGTTAGAAGCGCAGTCTCGGAAGCCTGTATTTTTCGCATCTCTACCACAGAACGTTTCAAATATTTTTTTTTTTTTTAAAAAAAAACCTACCTAGGTAAGCATGTACTTTGGAAGCAGAGGTCTGATTTCACCGCCCATCAATGCGTGAGTGGTGCTAAACATCAGTCCACTGGCTTAAGCCACAACATCTGATGGGGAAGTCCAAAGCAAACAAACGCCAACGCCAGCCTTGGCTTTGCCTGCTAAAGTTTTTCATTCTCAAGATGCGGATTGGCTTGATTTACGGTTTGTCTTTCTTTCCCGCATCGCAGTCTTGTTTCACATGATGGAATGTCGTATCTTGTTTGTGTTTGGAAGTCAGCGGGAGGCGTGACGTTGTTGGCTTCTTCAGGCATGCAATCAGATGAGCTTTTGCCTTGAGAGTACCTGATTGTTTCCCAGGTTAGGATTTGCATATATACAGTGGCCCGAAACGATTGTATCTCTGCAAATCGCTTCGTAGCCAGGTACCACTGACGCCTTTTTAAGGTGGTTCTTCTTCTTCTTCTTCTTCTTCTTCTTCTTCTTCTTCTTCTTCTTCTTCTTCTACACGGTCGAACGCAGCTCGTCTGAGTCCGTATGCACTTTACAAATCGTCAAAAACCCCATGCATCTTTGAGAAAAGAGACATCCATGGCCTCCTGTAACACTAGAAATACATATTTGGAAAAAGATGACGGGACAGACCGCTTGTTCAACATACAGACATGCTTACCTAGGTCACTTGCATTTGCATACGTAAAGTTATATGTAGGTCAAGCCATCTGCTAACTTGTTTGGCACTGGACATTTATGGTCTACATCAACGGTCGTGAACGATCTCTTGTGCCATCTCTGACGCTGAAAATTGTTGGAAACAAGAATGGATTCTAATAGCAGTACGTACGTGTGTGTGTGTGTGTGTGTGTGTGTGTGGCTCAGAAAGAGTATGCTCGTGGTTATTGACGAGCCAGTAAGCATCTATATCATGACTTAGCTGGCTCGCGTTCGGTGAAAACTTTGTCTAGAAGGTCATTACTGCGAGTTAATACGAGTTCCCCTTTGTCTCTCTCTCTCTCACACACACACTCAATTTGGTTTGGAAAGGTTCCGTAAATATATCGGGCAACCAGTCCTCATGAGATCTGATTTTCAAGAGACATCCTCCAGGACGAGGGAAAAACGATGTGGCAGTACAAAGAAGGGATAAAGACCTTTCAAGCTCCTCTGTACACTGCTAGAATGGACTTCTGGCAAGGAAGAGAAAACTTGCGGTTCTTCTTACATGACCATTCCTTTTTTCTCGTTTGTCTTGCTAAATCATCATTTTCTTTCTGTATTGTCACCGTGTATAAGTGGAAAAGTCGATTGAGGAGTCCATGTACGTGGACAAGGTCTTACAGACAGAGTTTCAACAAATCCATTGATTCCCTCGAAATTTAGAAAGGTGTGTAAAGAACAATATTGGCAAGGCTGAGGGGGCATATTCTTATAGCTCCAGTTTGTAGACCGGCTTCAGCCAGCTATCGTACTAGAACGCAATGAATGGAGGCTTCCGCTAAGAGGTACCGCACAAAGAAAATGGATCATTCAGAGCTGCAATGAGTCTGGCCCTATCATGCGAAACCTGAACCATTTCACTGATTGAATTGGAAGAGCAATGTTTCTACATCAGGTTCGTCTGCTGACATCAATTAATAGCAATCACTACTCAAGAAATAAGACTAAGTTCCTCACCTGTTCAAGTCCTTGGACAATGTACTGGGCAGATATTGGTCAGATCAGCAGCAACTGGCACCTCTTGGACATCTTTACGAGTATCCAGTTCCTGATGATCACCTAATGCAAGTTACTATCAATCAAGTCCGAGACCTAGATTTTTGCCATGAGTGCGAAAGCGCCATGAACCCCCCCCCCCCCGCCCCCCCCTTTTTTCCCCCTTCTTCTTCTTCTTTCTTTTCCCTTTCTTTTTCTCTCTCACAGTTTTTCTTTCCCCCTGACAGAGAAACATTGCCAGTGCTCTTCTTTGTGTATACATAGTATGTTACGAGGTGGCTACCAGTCTCTCTTCTGGAGCAAGGCTGCTCCAAGTAGCCTCCACCGGGAGCTGCAGCCTTGTGGGTTCCCGCATGTCTGTAACGCAGGCCAGTCGATGGAAGGCATTATACAACTTTAGGGCCAGGAGGTGCCCCGCCTGGGGCTCTTGTACAAAGTCGACTAGCAAGACATGCGAAAACAACTGGAAGAGGAGCAAAGGACTAGGGGCACGCCAAGTCCAAGTCCCTATAATATGTAGACAAATGCAAGCAAATCGTATGGGTGACAAACTCCACTATACAAGCTTGAGCAACATGGCCTTTGTTTCAGGTTCAATGAAGAGCACTATGACCCTACAATGAGACAGTGAGCAAGCAATTAACCACAAGAGCCCGCTGGGGAAGGGGCCCAACCTGAGCACCCCCGGAGATCCACTAAGAATACAAGACCCCGGGCAGCCCTGGACAGCCCGCCCAGACTGCCAGCCTGCCAGCCTGCCAGCTGCCTAGGAAGAGCTATGGAAGGACTAGGGGTGCTCTGGATTCAGAGCATCTCATGGTAAATTGGCAATTTGTGCCTGATGGATTGCATATCCCCCAGGGTGACAGGCTTTGCTTCTTTCTTTGGGGAGATGAATGTCTTCTGAGCACATGCAAATGGACTAGTTTATGCATCCTTCCTTTTCCCTCTTTTCCCATTATTAGGCAACCTGCTCGTGGGCACTACGCGGCTAAAGTGCACTCACAGGCAGGAGTGTCATAGTAGGGCTTGTGCCCTAGGCAGGGGAGCGATCTGAGCAGATTTGTAACAGTTGTCGAGCACTCAGGGCCAGCTTTTTAACCTTTTGGGCTGTGATAACAGAGATCAACCTGACGCAATGGGGTCAGGATGAGCCTGAGCCAACATGGACATTGATGAGATTGAGTGATTCAAGTTTTGGCGGGCGTGCAACGCTGCTATACTATGTATAGTACATAGTAGGCACATTTACTGGCATAGCAGGGATGCCCAAGTGCCCCTGCAGAAACTCCATTCACCCACATGGGCGCCCTGCACTCTCCCTGGGCCTGTCCCCTTGGCCCTGCCTTGCCCTGCAGCGCGCAGCCCCCAAAAGGGACAAGCCATCTCCAGTTCCAGCTCGCCTCCGCTTCACATTGTCAATTGTGTACGGAGTAATCTGTAATAATGCGCGATTCTATCTTCCGCTTCTCCCACATGCGAACTTGCTCGCTCTCTCTTTCTCTCTTTCCTCCGTTTCAAGTCGACATTTTGCCCAATACCAGATCTGCCCCGCGAGACAGCTGAATCATGCTCTTGATGGCATGCCCTGCTCGAATCGGTTAGCTGCGCACACAATTGACTAGATCTTCCGAGGCAATTGCGAGCCTTTGGGACTAGCCCGCTTCGGGGAAGTGTTGAGGGCTCTGGGACTCTGACTCTGGGGTTGTCCTGTTTCTGAATCCCGAAACCACTTTCCAGCTTGCACTTGTTGCGGCCCTTTCCTGGGCTGGCCATACCACGCACCAGCACCAAAAGGAAAGAAAAAAAACCACCACAATCCCACGCTTTCCCAAGTCCAAACAGCGACGCTCTTCGGTGAACGACGGCCGTTGCTCCAGGAACCGGCTTGCGCGCTCGTCTACCTCGTAGCTCGCTCCGCCTATTGTCATCCTCTCTTACCCAGGCAGACCGCGTCTGTTACTGTCAAGCGTTAGAAGGGAAACGTCGACGCGAGCCGTGCCAACTCGCCTGGCCCGCTCGCGCCCAACGGCCCATCGTCAACGCCCCTCACCATCATCGTCAGCAGCAGCATCGCCATCAATGGGCCAGCACCACCCTGCTCTCGACTGACTGCTGCTGTGATCCCCTATTCATGCTGTTGCTGGCATCCTGCCGGCATACCCTTACTTCACAATGACGAGACCCGAAATGGTTCGCGCAGGTATGTAGTGGTACCCTGCCGCTGCCCTGTCTGCCCCTTCCTTCCAGGTCGTTTTGCCGCTCTTCCTGATCCTGCGCTTGGGTCCTACAGTGCGCTTCATGGTCGACGAGTATTGTCGATTTCCTGGTGCTCCGCCCCTGCTACGGAATGGCCTATGCAGCCCTGCGCCTTCGGACCCCAACGCTCCACGTCCCCTGACGGCTTACTGACCCTTTATTTTTGGCTTTCTGTCATCTTTCTAGACTCGATTGATCTGCAAGATCACGACGCTCCTTCTGCCCAAAATCACTCTGCGCGACCGAACCCTTTGCAAACAAAACAATCTGCTGCCAACAATAGCTTTGCGCCTCACCAGGCCGAGACCCTGCGAGAAGTTGCTGCCGAGACGGCTGTGGAAGAGACGAGAAGCCCGCGGATTTCCTGGACAACCGGTGCCGAAGCAGGTGATTTACAACAATACGCAGAAGACCTTGCTGCGGGTGTTACGAGCTCTCTGGCCGGTCGCAGTTTGGATGGTAACGACGACGATATGGCAGCACATGGCCAGCAGGATGACCTTGGCAGCACGCAAAACGGGGCCGCAGGGTCCCAAGACAACACGGACGACGGCGATATGGATATTGATGACGGAGACTTGAGCGACGACATGATGGATAAGATATCGAGCTCGCCCTCGATCGACGATGGTGGGTTCACTTGTCAACCTTCAGCAATTCCAATTCTCCAGCAAGTTGCTGCGCCGTGTAGTTCTCAGGCGCCTGTGTCTACGAGCGAGGCGAGGTTCTCTCCATACCTTAGCCTCCGTGACTACTTGCCATACCAGTCTGTTCCTCTGCAGCATGCGAGTAGTATCGTAGCTCGAGGCACCCCTACGCTTTCACATCATCATCATCATCATCATCATCATCATCTACCTGGTGCGGTTCCTGAGGATGTTCAAGAGTCTCTGGACAACAATGTCGCGGTAGAAGACGCCGAATGGTGGAATAGTATCGAAATCCTGTCAAGAGGCAATTCTCACGATAACTATAGCGACATTCCAATAGTCGACGAGAACTTGGACCTACCGGTAGCAACCAAATGTCAGCCTGTCTAGGAAACCAGGTGCGACTCTCCAATTGAGGCCAAAGCAAGTGTTGGCATATCACCAGCCACCAGCTTTAACGAAAACGAAGTTGGGGAGGCTGGATGTTTGATTGTTCCTTATGAAGGTTCCAGTAACGGAGACGATGATGATGGTAGCGATCTTTTCCTTCAGTCTACCGATGCTAGGTTCATCGACTCGGGATGGGGGGATGAGTGCTTACATGACACAGAGGATATCGATTTTGAACTCGTCTACGCCCTGCACACCTTTACAGCAACGGTCGAGGGGCAAGCCAATGCAACCAAAGGTGATGCCATGGTGCTGCTCGATGATAGCAACAGTTATTGGTGGCTTGTTCGTGTCGTCAAAGACAGTAGCATAGGTGCGAAACATTCCTCGAGGCAAATCCAGAGGCCTGGAATGTTGGGCAACTGACGTGATGCAGGATACTTGCCGGCTGAGCACATTGAGACACCAACAGAGCGACTTGCCCGCCTCAACAAGCACCGGAATATTGACGTACGTCTTGCCAAATGAAACCCAGCTACTGTGCCCAGAGAGGCTAAACTTGTATGTAGTTATCGGCCGCAATGCTAGGCGACCAAGCAGACAAGGGCAAGAGCGGACTCAAGACAGCCATGCGCAGAAGAAAAAAGAACGTCACGTTCGCAGCCCCTACATATGTGGACTATTCCGACTACGACTATGACACGGAAGATGAAGAGGAAGAGAACGAATTCATGGCACAACAACGGCAACAACAGCAGCAAGCACAACAGGCCCAGCAACAAACATCAACAAATAGCCAGACTAACAGTGATGACGACGACAAGGGCGATGAGACGGCAAAGGTTGCGCCGCTCCGCCCGCGGAGTCAGCAAAAGCCTGCACAAACCACTGACTCTGCCGCATCCGAATCCAACGAGCCTTCAACAACCTCTAACTCCAAGCCTGTCAGTCGCACGAGCGAGGAAATCTTTGAAACAAACGGAGTCGAAGGTCCAAAGAAGAAAGCGGATGGAACTGTCCGGGATTCGTTCTTCAAGGACGACACGGTCGAAACCAAAAAGATTACTCTTACGCCAGGCCTGCTTCGCGACGACGGTGGAGCAAGAGCATCTAGCGAGTCCCTTGACCGAGGCATGAAGCAGCGTCCAAGTTTTGACAAACTGCTTGAAAAGGACTCCAAGGAGGACAAGAAGAAGGCAAAGGACAAGAAGGAGAAAGAAAAGAAGGGTGGCTTCCGGAGCCTCTTCTCACGCAAGGATAAGAAAAAGGGTGACGAGGATGACGAATCATTCGGCAAGCGCTCTATGGATGTTGGGAATGATTCGGCAGAGAGGCCCTCGGAAGACATTGGCGACGAGTTAGGTTCCGAGAAGGTCAATATGAGCCCCCAACGAAACCCAAGCAAACTTCAGAAACAACAACCACGGGTGGAGTCGTCGCTTTCGAGAAAGATCCCAGGTGCTGCCAGGGACGGGGCGGACGGCATGGATCTGTCGACCTTTTTGAATGAGGGAAACCTGAAGAATGTCTCTAGCGTACCACCAGCATCGATGCGCATTGTCGATCCAGATGCTGACCTCTTTGAGGATGACGATGAACAAGAAGAAGAAGAGGAAGAAGAGGAAGAGCATCATCAACGCCATCCACAAGGTCATGCCAACGGCCGATCAGCTTCAGTGGATGATAGCAAGCAGGCGCCTCCGAGGCAGATGCCGGTCCGCTCGCAAAGTGCCGACAGCCAAAAGCCAGTACATACAACTATTGCCAAGTCACGCATGCAGATCGATGATACGGACTCGGACGAGGCTGAACCAGAGGATGAGGAGACATCTGCAATGGAAAAAGACAGCAACGCTGAAGCTGAACCGGAGCCAGTATTCCAAACCCAACGCGAGCCAGCGCCGAGCGAATCAGGTAGACAACTGCAGCAGCAATCATCCCTGCGGCCGATTTTGCCAGGCGCGTTTCCGGATAGCTATGTCAGTCTCGTGTCTGAAGAGTCTACGTCGACTGTGACTGCAGAAAAATCTGGAGCTGGCGAGAAACCAAGAGATCGGTTGTCCGAGTCTCCGATTGAGGTATCTCCAATCACTCCGACAGAGAGTCAGCCGCCACCCTTGACGGGCGATAGCTCAAGCCAAGAGCACTCTTCACCTGTCTCTTCCCCGTCGCCAGAATTGATTGACCGAGACGAAGCTGGCGGCGAGCACCGCAAGCAGGACTCAGTCACTACCTCTACATCGACAACCACAGTTTCGACATGGAACGATGAGAGCCTGCGTGCCTTTTTCGATTCTGGCGCCGAGATTCGGGACCTCTTGGTCGTTGTCTACGACAAGAATGATGTGGAACCTGTCGGCTCTGATCACCCTGTTGCTGGAGCACTCTTCAAAGAGCAAAATGCCAAATTGGCAGAAATTACCACTGTAAGTGTGCATTCAAGTGTCAATGCTTGGACTAAAGTATATCAAGGGACTAACCATTTGGCAATAGCAACTTGACAATATGCTTGGCGACTGGTTGGCGCGCAAGCAGCGACTACGAGGCACAGTCTAGACTGTTCCGCTACCTATTCCTGCAATCAAAAGATACCCCTTTTTGATATATTCTTTGTGGCATTTGGCTCTCTTGGAAGCTCCTGCCCCCTTGTCTTCTTCTTCTCTTCTTTTTCTCATTTACCATTGGTTAGATATTGGACCTTGCCGGCTCAAGAGGGTCCCTGCGTGGACTGCTTACCCGTAGGTGACAGTCGCCCTCGCAGTTTCACATAGATGTTAACGCTGTTTGCTGCATTGTTAGATATAGTAATGCAAAAACGGGCGTTCATGGAATGGAAGATGGAATGGTTTCGAAATGACAGTTTAGGATGGGTGTTTTGATGATGGCAGAAAACTGAATACCACTGGCAGCTTAGGCATATACCTGTTCGATTTGCTGATTGTTTTCATCCTCTCCTTTTTTTTCCATCTCTGTGTGTTGTGGCAGAAGGACAATAAAAAAAGAATTCCTCTTACTGTTGACTGGCGATGGATGGCTTGCTGCTGTTTCTGCGTGTACAAAGTAATGAGTGATGGGCAGGCCCTATATAGGCCTTCCTATAATATATAGGCTACCTAGGTACTGCTTCTTACGTACCTGTTATTATGCACTATGTTAGGTACGTAGTACATGGTAGTTGCTGCTTTGTTTCTCAATGGCAATGGAGATGCAGCTTGGCCCGAGTTGTGCCTGCCCCTTCTGAGCCAGTGGGGCAAGATACCGTACCCACAGCCCTACGAGGTGGGTGCCTCCGGACTTGCCCCGTGCCTTCCCTGAACTTTTTTTTGTGTTCTCTTGACAGCGCAAACCGACGAGTTCAAGAGGGTTGAACGGAGTGTTCATGACGCCATTGCCTTCTGTTTTGCTTCTTTCCCTCGCCGCCAAAAGATACGATCGATAAATTTCCGGAGCGCTATGCACGAGCCTTGAAAAACCCCCGTTCTTTTAGCGACCAACGCAACTCGACGCATTTGGAGTATAAAGCGCAATCTACATTTTCCCCCTGCGCAGCCTATTTCCGACACCTCAATATCAGCCACCTATATGCTCCTGCATGGCAGAGTTGTGTGTCCATTTTGTCAAAACCTACATAGTAGTTGATCAGGCTGCTCGAGATTCAGTTTCCATCCCTTCGTTAGCAGCACTGGAGCCTTGACAAAGCACTTGTCCGCTTGACTCGAGGCATCCAGCACAAGTCCAAGCACAAGCAATATTTAAAAACCACTCTCCAAAGTCGTTGACCTTGATATTTTCTGTCTTTGGAAACCCAAGTACAAACAAGAGTATCAAGTACCAAGCACAACCCTTCCGCAGCAGGCAACCACAGTATACTGCTACCCAGCCCCCCGCCTCAGCACCCCAATCAGCCAAGCTGCCCCTGCTGAAGGCCAGGATAGCTCCTCACTAACAGGCCTTGTCAAGCTCTGAGCAGCTTGCACCTTCTGAAAAGCAACCGCCTGAACACGGGTCATTTTACACACACGCGCCACACTACAAAGTGCTGATCCCAAGCCGACAGACGCAATCCAGGCAAACCCCTCCTTACATCCCCTCATTCCTTTGGCCTTCCATTCCCCCCATAGGCAGAAGAGCCACAGGATCGGGAGAGACAAAGACGGGCTCGCCGCACTTTGTTGTCTGCTGTGTCTGTGTGTTTTGTTCTGTCTTGTTTTGCATGTGCATGTTTGTGTGTTGCTGTTGTCGTGTGCGTCTCTGACCTCGGCGCGTCGCACACAACGACGCCTCACACAAGGTTTCCCATACGTCAACTATGTCACAGAACCCAACAAGCGGGCTACATCACCTCCAACCAGCACCGCACAAGATCAAGATACCTAGAAGAGCTGCTAGCTACACTGCAGCCACCATGGACAACGACCTGCGCTCACAGTTGAACGTCCAGCTTGTCGCTGGTGGACACGACAAGAAGTAAGCCTTTTCTATATCCTGGTTTGGTTTCTTCGTGTTCCCTTTATCTTGTTTTTTGAGGGACGTTGTGCCGCAACTCTGCAGGAGTCCAACCCCTCCAGCTTTAGATTTGCAACTCATTGTCAAAGACAAGGAGAAGGAGGACCGTCTGCTCTAAAACAAGAAAACCGACCCGAGATGCTTTGCTAACTATGGCTGACTGTCCTTTTGCACATACAGAATTCAAGAACAACTCCTCTACGCCCTCAACGCCCACCCAAACAATTGGCCCACCCAGGTCCAAGCCCGCGCGCTCGCTCTCCTTCGATCAGGCGAAGCTACAACCTTTCCCCAGCTGCTCAAGCAGATCCTCGAAGAAGTTCGCAAGGAGACGGCCCTCGAACCCAAATCCGCCGCCAATGGAAGTAATGGAAGCAACGGCGCCGACGCGTCAGTGCAAGTCAACGGTGGCACCACCGCCACACCCTCAACCATCGGCAAAAAGGCAAACGGCGCAGGACCAGGTCCGGGCGAGGCTAGCAACCTCCATCAAAGCACCAAACAGAGCCTGGCTGTGCCACAGTCAGTTGTCGACGAGGCGCTCAAGGCGACGAGGGATGCGCTGGTGTCAGTGGCCGAGTTCGAAGAGGCAGATAGAACGACTTGAAACAACCAAAGGCAACCAAATTCGATGAACGACGGAGGCGTTGTTGATGGGGGGTGGGTTTGCCCTGATCAGTCCAAGAAAATACTATGGCATGCGGCATTGCTCGTCGAATGCCGTGTTCAAGACACAAAACTCACTTCTAATAATTTGGAGGAGTCTGGGCACAACGCTGCAGTGCAAAACCTCCAAGAAACCAAGGGCAGTTCAAGGATCAGATTTCGCTGTTGCCTTGACCAGCTTGTGCAAAGATGATCCACGTTTATTGGCACCAGCACGCGATACCCAACCTGATCTTGTCTTGCTACACAAGCTCAACTTTAGCCATCAACAAAAGTGTTTCCCAGCTAATCTGTACAAAGCTGTCACAACTTTCCAAAGTTGGTTATCAGACACAATATTGTTGCCTTTGCAAAGAATATTTTGCTTTTTACGTTTTCTTTTCCTGGATGCGAGTGCTCGACTCAGCAACTGAGCTCAACAGACCGGCGGCGCATAAAAAGGGGTACGGGGAAAGGGCAAATGGTCCCTGTCATGGCGTTTTCGGATGACATTTAGAAGAGTTTCTTGTTGCACGATGCAGATACATTTGCCCGTAAAAGAAGACATGTTATTGTTGCAGTCATGTTTACACCGTGGATGTATGTAAACCGAGAATAGCAAGAAGCAATCAAAGTGCTAACACCGATGCATATTGTCTCGCAATACGAGGTCACCCGTGATAGCCAGCCAGCCAGCCAGCTACTGAACCCCCTCTGCTGTATATTCACATTTACCATAAGACTCTTCTGATCAGAGTGTCAACCAATCAGTCCGCAAATGTCGTTCGAGAATACCTCGATTAGAAAACAGCTCTTGAAAACTTACACGACTATACTTGGTCGTTTGTACGTGACGTACCGACTTTACATGGTGTTGCTGACATGCTTACGCACAGTTGTATATAAATATAAATAGATATATATATAAAAGAAACACTAACCTAGAATTTTCAATGTGATATTCATAGGATGTCATTGTCTACACTGGCCCCGGCTGACCCAGCGGCCACCTGCCTTTTTAGATATTAATAATGAGGACCGTACTTGGGCACACGCATCTGTCTAGTTTTCGTATACCTTGGTCCCTTGCATTCAACCCCATCGTGTAAGTGTCCGAAAGATGCATAAATATTATTTAATACATACCAACCATTGTATGTAGAACATGCTGAGTAGACATTGTTCATGCGCAAGATCGAAGAATTGTGATTTTGTCCATTCGTTATGAAAGTCCTTACCTGGGCTACTTGACGTCTTCGCCAACCAGTTATTGTTACAAGACTACTCAAGAAGGCGCTGCAACCAATCAAGAAAGGACACACCAGGGGGCTAACAAACGTTGTCTCTCATTAAAGAAATCTATCGCAATCCAGATTGCCTGTGCCAAGGCAGCCAGTAAAACTCCAAGGTCTGAAGTCCCGTAGTACGGCAAACGAAACCAGATGTAGGAACTCCGGGCACAAACCGATATGTTGACAGAACTCCCGTAACAGAGTCTCGCCCATATCTGGGGGACCTACGCAAGACCTTCATACCCGAGTTACCTAAGCACCATCTTCTTCCCTCAGTTCTTCTGTACTAGACACTCAGTCGCCCGCATGTACCAAGCCACTTGCCCATACGTGCCTTTAAAAATTCAAACGCGATGCTCATTGCCCCGCTGCTGTAAATTACAGTCACCACATTTACTGTGATGCAATTTAGTCGTAGAGACCGTCATCATTGCCGGCGTCGCCAAAGTTGTCAGCGCCGTCGTTGGCGGTCGCATCAGGGAACTTGAAGTAGGCACCGGGACCGGCGTTCTTCATTTGTTGAGCAAACGCCTCGTAGCGGCGAATCTCGACATCGCTAACTGAGCGGCGGGCCATTTGCATAGCCTCCTCGAAGTGGCGCTTGGCGAGCTCTGGAACGGGGTCCTCGGCATCGTCGTCCATCTCAATGTCCTCGCCAGCGACCTCACGAGCCTTGGTCCGCTCAATGTCAAGAGCGATCGACTCCTTGATGGCAAGCTTAACAGCACGCTGAGTAATGAAACCCAGATCGGCACCAGAGAACCCGTGGGTCTTGGAAGCGATGTAGTTAAGATCGATGTCGCCAGCCACAGGAGTCTTGCGAAGCTGAGCCTGGAGAATGCCCAGGCGACCAGCCTCATCAGGAAGGGGCACGTAGATGAGCGAGTCCAGACGACCAGGACGGCAAAGGGCGGGGTCCAGTTGCTCAGGTCGGTTGGTAGCACCGATAACGAAGACGTTCTTCTTGGAAGTCATACCATCCATCTCCGTCAGAAGCTGGTTGACCACACGGTCAGAAGCGCCGCCAGCGTCGCCCACGGAACCGCCGCGAGCCTTAGCAATAGAATCCAGCTCGTCGAGGAACACAATACAGGGAGCAGCAGCGCGGGCCTTGTCGAAAATGTCACGAATGTTGCTCTCGGACTCACCGAACCACATACTCAGCAGCTCAGGGCCCTTGACGGAGATAAAGTTGGCAGAGCATTCGTTGGCGACAGCCTTGGCCAACATCGTCTTACCCGTACCAGGGGGTCCGTAAAAGAGGACACCACGGGAGGGAGACATGCCAAACTTGAGGAATTTTTCGGGGTGGTCCACGGGGTACTGCACTTGTTCCTTGAGTTCTTGCTTGACACCTTCCAGACCACCAATGTCTTCCCAGCGAACGTTGGGAACCTCGACAACAGCAACTTCGCGCAGAGCCGATGGGTTGGAAACGCCGAGAGCGAAGCGGAAGTTGTCCATGGTGACACCGAGAGAGTCGAGGACCTCAGCGTCAATGGTGTCCTCATCAAGATCAATAAGATCCATCTTCTCGCGAATTTGCTGCATGGCAGCTTCGGAGCAGAGGGCGGCAACGTCGGAACCAACGTAACCGTGAGTCTCTGCGGCAATCTGCTCCAGGTCAACGTCGTCGGCGAGCTTCATGTTCTTGGTGTGGATTTGCAGGATTTCCAGACGACCAGTTGGGTCGGGAATGCCAATATCAACCTCGCGGTCGAAACGGCCGAAACGACGAAGAGCGGGGTCGATGGAGTTGGGCCGATTTGTCGCAGCCATGACGACAACGTTGGAGCGAGCCTTCATGCCGTCCATGA
Organism: Coniella vitis; assembly: GCA_011317545.1. Taxonomy (NCBI): domain Eukaryota; kingdom Fungi; phylum Ascomycota; class Sordariomycetes; order Diaporthales; family Schizoparmaceae; genus Coniella; species Coniella vitis. The sequence continues at coordinate 2,387,205 of WUJK01000008.1, forward strand.
GGGTCAGGAGCTGGGACACGACACGACGCTCAACTTCACCATTAGTCTTTTCACGCTTGGGGGCGATCGAATCGATTTCGTCAATGAAGATGATGGCCGGGGAGTTCTTCTCGGCCTCCTCGAAAGCCTTGCGAAGGTTGGATTCGGATTCACCAGCCATCTTGGACATGATTTCCGGACCGTTGATCAGGAAAAAGAAGGCGCCCGTCTCGTTGGCAACCGCTCGAGCCATGAGCGTCTTACCAGTACCTGGAGGACCAAACAAGAGCACACCCCGAGGAGGCTTGATACCGATGGACTTGAAAAGTTGAGGATGGCGCAGAGGAAGCTCAACCATCTCACGGATCTGAGCCATCTGCTTCCTGCAGCCACCAATGTCATCGTATCCAACTTCGTTCAAGTTGTTCTCTTCCTCATCACGTTGGATGGGCTCGCCCTCACAGTGAATGACGGTGTCTTGTGCCACAATACCGTACTCTGGGGGGTCAACCTCGACAATCTTGAACTCGACTTGTCTCATACCACCGCGGGCAATGAAGAGGTCACCCTGGCGGACGGGGCGGTAGGCCTCGCGAAAGTACGGGGCGAGGAATACATCGAACAGCGAGCCAGTGAGGCCTTCGACTGTGTCGGCAATTGGGAGGACGGCGATGCGCTTGGCCTTTGGAGAGGGTCAGCAATTGTTGCTCAGAGATGAACATTGGTCATATAGCCGCGTGCTTACATATTTGATGTCAGGGCAAGGGTGGATCGAGACGATATCGCCGTGCTTGACGCGCAGGTTGTGCCGCACAACACGGTTCAAGCGGCAGCTGCCGTCATCGAGATCATCGTCACCAAGAACAACCAGGACGGTGTCCTTTCTCTTCTTGCCTCGGACGAGGACGGTATCGCCACGGAACAGCTGAAGAGCGTCCATGGTGTTGTTTGATAGTGCGATAATGGAGTTGTCATCATTGACAGCATCGGTAACCCTGTTTGCTTCTGTTAGGCGATGCTTCTACGAGCCAAGACTACGGAAGGGGGTCAGAGAATACGTACATGAGCTGGTTGGGCTTCTTCTTCTTCTTGAGGATGGCGGTTGCGGTGTCATCTTCATCTTTGCGTTCAGCCCCAGAGGCATCCCTGCGTGAGATGTAAGCTGTTTACGCTCGAGCAAAGACGCGGTGGGCGTCCATGGTGGGGTCAAGAGTGCTACCTACATCAAGTGGGCCTTCTTCTTCTGGTCAGCAGTATCGGGGGTGGGTTCGGGCGCCATTGTGACTGATTGCTCTGAGAAGATGCGGGCCACAAGGGTGCAGGAAGATGTCGACGGTCGCGGGTGCGGAAGGTTTGCCGCTTTGCTGGAACGTCAAGGCCTGGCAGCTTGCAGCGGGGAAGTCGTTCGCGACACGGGGCAAACAACGAGACGTAGCGGCAGGAAAAGTCAAAGGGAAACGACCAAGAGATGGACTGATGGTCTCAGGAGAAGGGGGACGCTGCAGCGGAGGAGGTGAAAAGTAAAAGTGCGGTTGAGTTTGGAGGTTGAAGTAGAAGGTGGAAGGAGAGAAGCTGTTGGCGGACTAAATGGCCGGGCGACCAAGACGAAGGTGGCACCAAACCCCAGTCAGAGCCAGGCACTCCATAGATGACGAACTGGAACTGGAACGGAAGGCGAAGCTTGGGTGAGCATGCGCTAACCGGCTGGAACAACTGCCCGGGGCGAATCAGCTCCACTTATTGGTTGTAGTGGGCCACTCTGAGTGCGTGCTGTCGCCTCTGCCTCTGCCTATGCCTCCCCCTGGCACCTGCCCCAGCCTGCCCAAACTGTCTTGATAATCGACCTTTGTGGCACGCCTCGGCAGTGTGGCAGCCTGTAATAGAACCTTCCAGCGCCTCCGAACCCCCCCAAATTCAAAGCCCGTGTGTGGCGTTCAACAACTGCAGACGATGCCTCGCGAGCAACGACTCAGGCACTCTCATCCGCATGCTTTTGCTTGAGACCATGCGCAAAAAACTGACAGAGTGGCCTCCCGCATTTGGATGCGAGGCTGTACCATTCCGGATACTGCTAAGTCCTATCTGGCCTTGCCACCCTTGGCCCTCTGCATCGCTGCTATTGGATCAGTAATGCTTGACCCTGGGCTTGGACCGCAAGGTGGACGGCACTGACCTTGTGCTGGCAGGCTGGATCTTGAACCATTCGTCTCCGGCTGTGGGTGTTGAATTGCTAATCATGAGAATTGGTACCACTTCTGCATCCGCCCATCCGTCCCATGCATCAGTCAGCCAGCCAGTCTATGGCACAAAGTACTAAGTACATTCTTGGTCAGTATTCTGGCAACGTTCTCCGCAGGAGCCAAAGAATTGACCGAGCCTAAACATAAGACAACAGTGTTATATCAATTACATCCAGGATGCCGCGGCCAGATTGACCATTCAGCTACAGCTCTGCCTTGCTGTCGGCAGGTCAAGTTCGGTTTGTATCCAAAATTGGCCAGTGTTCAGGCAAAGCACGAGCCTACAGCGCTTCGACCTAGCGGACAAGTACTACCATAGTAGCCGTCTGAGCACTATCCGTAGCTGAACAGGAGTGCACTTGGAGGCTGCAGTCTTGGAGTTACGAGGACCTGCAGGACGACGAGTGCATTCAGTATCTTGCTCAGGACTGCTATGTCGTGGACCATTCACCTTAGTTTTAACTAGATAATCAGGTAGTGTAGACAGACCCGCCTCATTACGTGCTTCGCATAAAGGCTATACTTGAAACCACACTGCTACCGCGCAAGATCTCGCTGAGCAATACAGGGACCCTGTTAAGATCATGCGTCTTTGGTCCTAAAAGGCGGGGAACCTGGAGCTATCTCTCAACGAGTCTGGTCGGGTACATGACGCACAGATAACATTCTGAAATAGCATATTACATACATAGTATAAACATACTACATAGTATGATATGCCGAGGGACCTGACCTATTCATCGCTTGGTAATGGTAGCCTTTCAGCCGTAACTTGCAAGTTTGCAGGTCTCTATGGTAGTAGGCCTCGAAGTCTTAGTTATCATGTGCCTAGGTAGTCACGACGTGGTTGCTTACATCACTACTATGTACGCGCCGCATCGTGGTTCTGCTGAGCTTGTGACGCCAGGCGGGAACCCACTGATTCCAGAGAGGTTGCGGTCCTGCTATGGCAGCTGTGGCTGCCAGGGGTAGGCCTGCCGGCGGGGCCTGGACCCCAGCCGCCTTGGGGGCTTCTGGGGCTGGGGACAACATTGGCAAGCAACTAGCCTCAGCATGGCTTCGCTCAGCCAATTCCAGAGCAGGTCCCTCCTTTTTTCTCACCAACCGCGACTTGCCTTTTGCTCGTCCGTCCCTCGCCATCACGACCAGCGCCCAACGGTAGGCGCTGAGGAGCAGGCACCGCAAGGCAAGCCGAATACCCTCGCTCGTTATCGACGAACCTCTGCGGCCTGCATCGCCAGCGGCTATCTCTCGTTGCCATCACGCCTTGCGCAACTCAGCTGAGCGCAACGAGGGCTACACTGCTAGTCCCCCCCGTCCTTGTCCTTGGTGCATTGCCTGTCCCGACCTCGTATTTTTTTCCCCTCCCCTTTCGACGTCGTCCAAGGCTCGCGGGTCACGCCTTCCGTTTGTTTATCGAAACAGTTTCCTTCTCTTGGTCTTGGCCCGCCACAAATTGCCGCTTCACGGGCATCAACACACCGATTCAAGACGTCCCGGAAGAGGAGGATTGGCGGATTTGGGAACCTCATCTCCCGATTTAACGAGTCGCAGCCTGTAGCCGCAACCGTTGGACCCACATCACCATCGACCGACTGAAGGGCCCTCGCGATTTCTCGGATCCTGTGCACTTCGTCGTCTTTGAAAAGCGGCTCTCGTCAAACGTATCCAGGCCTTGCAGAGGAGCACTCGATCCTCTACGACCACCATGGCGTTCGGCGACTTCGAATCCTTCTGCCGCACGGCGCCACTGCCGCTGTGCGCCTCTGTCGGACAGGTCACGTCCATCTCCAACGGCGTCGGTATCGAGGCGACATGTTATGCTCGGAACATTGAGCTGGCAAATACCATTATTTTTCAAATGGCAGCAAGCGCAATACATATTGTGGCTCTTGTCATGACGGTTATCATGATATTGCACGTTCGTGGAAAGTTTACTGCTGTTGGTACGTACGATAGCCCCTGCTTTTGGGAAGCAAGATATCTGCAATCCGTAAAATGAGCCACCGCCAGATGTGGGTGTTGTCCTGCGGCAGTAGGTTTATACTGCTCTCTTCAAGTGAATCGAGGAGTGCTCACGGCTATGGATAACTCTAAGTATTCAGCGCAATGGACGAGTGCTTCTTGGAAGCAGCGGCGCACACAGCGCGACTTGGATAATAGCCATCGGCTGACAACCACCCCCTCCACAGGCCGCAAAGAGATCATCAACTTTTTCTACATCTACATGCTCCTTACATTTTTCTCCTTGATTGTTGATGCAGGAGTTTCTCCTCCCGGCTCGACGTCATACCCCTACTTCGTTGCCCTTCAAGCAGGTCTCGCATCAGCGCTCGTCACATGCCTCTTGATCAACGGCTTTGTCGGTTTCCAGCTTTACGAGGACGGCACACCGCTCTCACTGTGGATGCTCAGGCTCTGCTCTCTTGCGGCCTTTGCCATTTCGTTCCTCGTATCTCTGGCGACGTTCAAGGACTGGGCTGGACTGGGACCAACCAACACTGTCGGTCTTTTTGTTGTGTTGTACTTGTTGAACGGTATACAGCTGCTAGTATACCTTATACTGCAAGTCATTTTGGTTACTCAAACGCTTCAGGATCGATGGCCACTTGGCGAACTCGTCTTTGGCGTCCTGTTTTTTGTTGCTGGTCAGGTCATTCTGTATGTCTTCAGCGCAAAGATTTGCAATGCAGTTAGCCACTACATTGATGGACTGTTCTTGGCCTCCATCTGTAACTTGTTGGCTGTTATGATGGTCTACAAGGTAAGTCATCACTGCGCGCCTTTCTTCATACATGTGTGCCGTATGCTTCCATAGAAACGAGAAATGCTAACATGCCATCGCAGTTCTGGGACTCCATTACCAAGGAAGACCTCGAATTCTCGGTCGGGACGAAGATGAACAACTGGGAAGTCAAGGAGCTTCTCCCCGAGGAAGACCGCCGAGGAACCATGTATCAGGACGACCCCTACTCATACTCTACCGTATACGACTCTTCTTATGCGCCCTCGCAGAACGCGAACCGGCATTCACGATATTGAACAATTCTTTTACCACACGTTTTAATACTACTATTTTGAGGATGAACACGACGTATCGACACGAGTAGCATACATGACACTACTCTTGGTGGAGGTGAACACCGGACACGGGTTTTGCAATGCCTTGGCCGGCAAAGCAGACGAGGTTTTTGGTAACGCCCGACGAGATCATCCGCGAGAGTCCTGGATAGAGGAATAACCATTTACGCCCACACGAGACTTCGACGTGCACATTGGTTTCCTATCTATCCAGGCCGCCGCGTTCGGCTGTTGGCGGATGGATTGGGTCCAACAAGATACATGACAAGTCAGGCCAAAGCGGAATTTTTCTTGGTGACTTGAGAGATTTCTCTTGTTGATGTTACGACCTAGTTATGCGAAGAAGACATTAATCGAATTGCATTCAATACAAACGACACATGAACTTACATTTTGCAACTTGCATGTACTGCACAATCAAGCAATTGCATAAAGCGAGCGGTGTCTCCTTTGGAAGAGACGATGATTACGCTGAGAAGGGAAGGATCTTTGAATCACCCAGCTGTCGGTGTTGTGTGTTTAAATATAGGAAAGTACTTAGTAAGGGGCCGCCGACTTTTCCGTATTACGAAGTACCTAGAAGAAAGAGGGGTGGGTGACCATCGTCATCCAAAATCAGCCATCATACAATATAGTGCAGGAACCAACCACCCGACCGACCTTATTAAGCTATTATTTTACTCGGTGCAGCAAAAGGCGATGACACGAGCGACTGTCTTGCCCCTCTGTTGATCCGTATGCCCAGATGCTCTCCCGCACACAGGGGTCGAGGGGTCGTGCTTGGGTATATTTAGTCAGCACTTGGTCATGTATTCCATTATTTGGGACATTTGAGATGGAACTGACAAGGGCCGAGGGGTCCATGATTTTGATACGTACTATGGAACGGGCTTGTTCAAGGACACCGGCTGGGGGAGAAGGGAAAGGCAAGATAAGCCCCCCGGGGGAGGGGTGTAGTGTGGGTTTAAGGCACTTCAATTTGAATAGGTTCTCTCTCCTGATTTTCTTTTTTGGGGGGGAAAGGGGGGGGGTTAGGTGACATATCACAAAACAACTAACTCATCCACCCCGAAAAGTAGAGGATGAGGTTGGACCAACCTGAATATGTTTCTTTTTCTTTTGTTCAAAAACGCTATGATCGATTTTAATTGTTGTTGTTCTCTTCCTTTTCTTCTTCTTTTGTTTCCTCGTTCTAGCACCCTATATAAAACTATAGGCGGGGAGATCAGAGAGAAACAGCCAGTGTGCGTGAATCGGTGGGTGATGGAACATGTAGCTATGGAACATACTGCCTCATGTACTGTGTAATTGGATGCGTTGTACAGGACTACAGAAAATAAAAGGAAAGAGGAAAGAGGAAAGAGGGAAGATCGGAAGATCGAAAGAAAGAAAGAAGGAGAATCAACACGAGGCGTGTACAAGGTATACCGTATGCGATGATCAGATCCAGACCAGATCACATTCTGGGTATAGGTATGTCTCTGTGCTGAGAAATAGAATTATCTGTGGTAAAGACAAACACGAGGGTGCGCAAGGAGTGAATCAATAAAGATTGCAAGAAACCATTCTCAGAGGCCGGTTCGAACATGAATGATTGGCTGGGGGGGGGGTTGGACATATTCTGCGAGGGTGCCGAGTCATTGCGTACCATTTTTGTTGAGGATCAGAGTATGAAGTGTACATAGTATGAGTAGTAACACAACAAATGAGATTGAGCAGTTGAAATCCTCCAGTAGTGATACAATAACTATCACACCTCTGCAAACTATGGGCACAATTAAGAAAGAGGGACCAAACAAGGAAATCGAGCTGCCGGAGCGGTTGGGGTTTTTTTTTTTTTTTCGCTGGATCAATGAACGACCAAGACTTGCAGCAGGTTCTAGCCAAACGCTCAAGGATAACCAAGACTCAAAGCAGAACTCTATATGCATGGAAATGAAAACATATTGGGTTGCATAGGAAAACGCTCCCATGTACATACGTGGACACAGGACTAACGCGCGGCTTAACAATCGAGCTACATTTATTGTTTGGGGGCCGGGGGTCGCCTATGTCATTACTAGAGAGTTATGGTAGCACTTGAGGATGGAACGGGATGGATGGATGAAAAATCGGCTGACCCGATGAGCAAAAATCCGCATGTTACGATATCCATCTTGATATAGAGCTCCCTCGGGCCCGGGCAAGTCTGCGAGACCAGACCAAAGAAAATGAATAACCAGACTGCTTATACTTAGCAGCACGACAAAGGGGTCAACTGGCGAAGGACAGACAGGAGGATCTTTCTTTCTGTCCGTCAATTATAGCTTCAACAAATACATCTCAGGCTCTACAGTAACTTGCCAGCCTTGCCCAAGCGTTGACCTCATAAAGTATATCATTTGGGAACTCTATTCGAGCACACGAAACCGAAAAATCGATCTTTTTCGCTTGTCGATGTAGCCCGGTCTGTTTTTTGTATTCTTCCATCGGATAGGGACTGGCATTATTCTGCTGCATGATACATATACGGATCAAGTACTACACTTATACTATACTACTCGTGCGAGCGATTGGCCAACCCCATTCTCCATCTCTTCACGTATCGGCGCCCACGTTAATCTAAACTTCTGGGGCTAGCCTGAGCATTTTATTTTAGAGCCTTGCCAAAAACAATCAAGCATGTCATATCCGGATTCTTCCAGCATGCCAGTTGGGGGGGGGGGCGGTTCTTCTTTTTTCTTTCTTTCCGCTTTTCCCTTTTTCTTTTCTAGAACACACCCAATAGAACAGTGTAGAATTTTGCAAACCCATCCTTTGACCATATGCTTATATGATATAAGTTATCCATCATCGCACCCACCTTGTATACATAACAGTACGTAGTACGTAGTATAGTAGGCAAATCGCGTATCTAGTATATGATATGTAGTAATCCATGTCTGTACTAGACTATGTAGTAAGTACCCTGATTATCAATACCCGCTGTAAGCTCTCGTTCCGCTGCGAGAAGGGGGGGGGTGAATCTAGAAGTCCGGTTTTTTTTTCCATGGTGTGCACATGTACTGTGCACAGTTGCATTTCTGAGTACTGTATACATAGTACTATCAAGTACTAAATCAAGCAATCTAATAGTGGGCCGGTGGAAACTATGGATCAAAAGATACCTTGTTCAAGTTTCTTACTGCCCGTTACGAAAAATCCAAGTATAATTTGCCGCAGATGAGCCGTTCCAAAACACACGCGGCGAGAACGGATATTATGCTCCTAATATTGTCGATTTTTCAAGGACGGACTTTGGCCTTTTTCTCTCGTCTTGGCGCGCCCGCATGCACGCTGTTCCTTTTTTGGGAGGCTAGTTAGTATTTCTAGTGTTATGCTCATAGTACATAGGGAAACCGCTCTGCATTATGTTTTTTGTACAATATGCACATGGCACTATACTTGCTGTATAGGATCAACTGCTGCAAATCATGCGACCACGGGAATGGTGCGCATCTACTATGTATAGTCTTGGGGAGGTTGCGCCTGAGGAGACGCTCGACTTGGCTGTGTTTATGCAAGAAGGTGGCATGTAACAACGGTGTTGGGTTAGAAAAGGGTTAAAGGAAAGTGCGTGCATGCTCTTTGATGGGAGCCATGCAATCGCCCCTTATCCTCACCCTCGATTCTCAAACATTGGTTAGGCTGCTTGTATCGGATCAAGATTTCTCAGTGGGTATTCAAGTCTCAGAAACGTTACAGCGTTGCTTGGTACCACCATCACACGAAGAAAGAAAAGAGGCAAAGAGAATATCCTTCCGCTTGATGTTTATTGTGCAAACAAGGACTCACCGCACCCGTCTTGGATCCAGGAAAAAGGAAAAGGGAAGAAGAGAACCAGGTTCGCTCTCGCTAATAAGCATCCTAGACAGGTTCCAGGTACAGTTGCAGATTATTGCAATATTATCCACTTCCTTGCATGTGTGTGTGTGCAGCAAGTATGTACATAGTATCCTTTTGGGTTTATTTTTAGTCTTCTTCTCGCTTGTCATTACTATGGTACATCCTACTGCTATGTATGGTGCCATGTTTGTACGGCTGCAGCTGCTCCAGAGGCGTTGATTCGTGGCTGACAATTGTGGTAATCCCCCTTTGGGGATCTTTAGGTAAACCCCGTTGCTCCGTTTACATATCTAATTCTGGGCAAAAAGGACAGCGGCACAAAGAATCATGTCTGATTAAAGCGAGTACTTCAGTTAGAGATGGATACGGCCCTGGAACTTCTTATATACGGAGCAGCTGATAATACTAAGAGACGGGGTCTCGGAACAATGCATCTCAGCCCTGGATGCAGAACTCTTTATTTGGGGACTTGTATAAAAGGTTACAGCAAGTCATATTACTATTGAGTTCTTGTGTACCTCAGCGTACAAAATGGCGAGTCTTGTCCATTCTTTATGCTCGCCTCCACCCACCCACCCATCCACTATTTGTATATATACATAGTATAGTATATTTATATATCTATTCTTTTTAAGTACGGAAGTCTGATGAGCCTCGCGTAGTCGCTACGAGTTGCAAATGGCGAGCTTAAACTTGTGGGTACAAGTACATAGTACTCTGAGTACGCGGGAGAACTTTTTGTGTGTACCCTGTCCATTCGCTAAGGAGAAGTAGGACATACTATACTATGTATACTATGACAGTACAGAGTACAGAGTACAGAGTGTAGTATTCAAAGGCCCACATTGCACCGAATCCACAGGGCTGCAGCTGGGTTGCCCAGCACGTATGGTACAGAGCAGATTTGCATCTTGCAGCCCCCCTTCCACGTAGAAATGCAGCAGTTTGTATACCCATGAGTCCCGTTTTCAGAGGCATCATCAAGAGCATTCTTTGAAATGAAATATGCTTAGAGAGGTGCGTGCCAGTTTTATCTTGGCACGTACTTTGTGACAAACCAACCCGTCTACATCATCATCATCATCACCATGCCACCCGATCATGATCATCAGGGATAGCACGGTCCTTTCTTCCGCGGATTTAGAGCGGATATTCTTCGCCTAATCATTTCTGTCGCCTCAACAGCCACCCCCCTGGCTGGATTATTCTCCACCTTTCAACAATCACTACATAGTACAGTAAATGGTATTTAGATAAAAATTGTGAAAGAAAAACACCATCACTGTACTAGAACTTATTCGGTAAAAAAAAAAAAAAGATTCCAAAGGTGAGGCCTAGTAGGAAAAAAAGTGCTATTACAAGCACAGTAAGTGCTCTTGGCATCGGCAGGGCACTTTCTAACTTGAATAGACTTTTTTGGTGCTCGTATAAATTCTTTACCGTGTAGTGGAAAAGGGTGTCTCGTCACCACGACATCATTGAGCAACAAGGTTTTTTTTTACCTGGCAAAAAGCGAATTGCCAAAAGGCAGTGGCTCATTGATTATTAATTACCATTATCACATGACATGTGAAAGACTTCTAGCACTTACTATTGTAGAAGGGGGAAGAAGGATCATATGCTAGGGATCTGTATTGGAAAAATAAGGATCACTTCTATAATCAGCTGACAAGCAAGAAGTCTATTCTGGCAGGTTTTTGTCAGCACTCCCAAGTTCATATTGTCAATATTGTCTGCGCTTGGGGAAGTTGGAACTCTGGAATCAAGAAAAAAAAAAGGGGGGGGGGTGCTGATGTGTGCATATGTACATTTGACCATGATTGCTTAGCACCACGCACAACGCTGTCCGCCCCCTATTTCCTTCTTCTACTTCTTCTTTCCCTTTCCCTTTCCCCTCCCTCGAACGACGAGAAATCGGCTGGTTTGGAAGGGCATAGACAGCCCACCATTACTATGTAGATGGGCATGCGGCTGCAGTCTGAAGACACCGAGTTGCCTCTTTCCCTTTCTCCTTCTGGAATATCACCAAGTTTCCAATTTGGAGCTTGATCCTGAAAGCAAGAGCCCTTTTCTTCCCCGGATCACCCGGCTGAAGGCCATTCTTATTGGCGCATTAAATGTCATGCTGTTTAGGCGCAACCCATACATATGCTTTTTCGGGAATAGGCTTGCTTCAAATTACCCATCTCTCTGCTGTGCCCTATTCACCATGACCAACCGTGATAGTATGCTGTGTACATAAGAGTGAGTACATGGCAAGTACTGTGTACTTTGAGACATAGCTTTTCTGGGTGCAGCTCATCTGCTTCGGCTGAGACTAGATTTAGTATATGCCACTTGGATACGCACTGTGTACTCGGTACCCACACAATTGGTTGGCGAAACCCAGATGAGGTGGCATAAGGTAAGGACAAAGACTATTCAGTAGTGTTATTATAATTATCATCCAAGGCATCGAGCCCAGCCCTGATGCTAATAAGTATGACTTGCAGAGCCCGCTTCCAGATACTGCTATGTATATGGTCTACAGTTTGCAGAAAGGCAACCATCTGTCCCCTTTCACCACGTAGACTCTTGCTTGATTCCTTCTTAAGCATGCTGTGGGTTAAAAATAAATGCCAAGAGAAAGGGAGCCAGCTCTGTGAATAATCCGCAGCAACATACGGCCTTTACTCTGGCAACCCAACCGGACGATTCATACGATATCGCACTGCTATAAGCAAGCGCCTGGCTATGCTACGTATACTACTTCTGTGTATGATACTACACAACCACACAAGTACGTGCTACTGCAGTATACTATATAAAGTCACCCCAATACTCAAAAGTCGACGACTTGCCTGAGTAATCTCGCAAATGCAACGCTATTGCATACTGACCGTGTCAGCTTTATATGCAGCCTCTTCCCATCAGCAGCACCAGCGGCAGCAGCAGTGAGTGGCTGAGAGTGTTGCTGATGAGCATTCCATCTATAATCAGTGATAATAATAAACCAAAGCCGGAAAAAGACAGACAGACAGACAGACAGACAGACAGACAGACAGAAAGTGTGAAGTGGGACTACCTGCTACGCTACAGTGCTGAGTATCTGGCTCCTATAGTAAGTCCATAGTATTCTGTACATCGCATGCCTTCCAAGTACCCAGGTACCCGGTCCTCGGGCACATACCGGCACCCTACCCTGCAACTCTATTCGGCAAGCACAAGGTTGGGTGCTCCTACCACTGGCCAGCCTACCAGCACATACGAAAGGAGGTACATAGTACCTGGTAGAAGGAAGTCGGTACTGACCCTGGCCATCTGGAAAGTCCCGTACCCCGAGCAGCAAGCAGACTTTTTGCGCTTGATGCAGACACGCCCCCTTCCCTCCTCGACCCGCCTGCCCGTCCCAATCCCCAACGCCGACTATAGGCCCGTCATGTACTTTACGACGACCCTTCCACCCCCTTTGCTTTCTTTTGTTCTGGCTTGTTGTTGTTGTTGATATTCGCCATTTTCGCCCCCAGGTCTCGAATTCCGTTTCGATTTCTAGGCCTTGGCTACTCGCCTCACACCCGCCTCGAGAAGCCAGTGCGTGTCCTACCCGTGACCGGGCAGGCCGCCTTTCGCGGAAGCGACTAGTAAGTCCTCGTCTCGCGCGCATCGACTGGCAGTGCCCAGTGGCCCCTGGGGCGCTGGCATTGGCATTGGCTCTGGCTCTGGCATTGGCTTTGGCATTGGATCAGTTCTTGTTAGCTGACAAGCAGGCCAACCGACAGCTTCAACCCCAGCAACACACTTCAAAATCTTGACAAGATCCCCCCCAAGCCGGCCCAACCGTGGGCCCGTCGATTCCACAACTTTTGCCTCTTCTTGACCCTATTTTGTTTAACCCTTCCTTTTTCCCCTTCTTCATCATCCGTGGGCGACAGCGGCCATTCTGTCTTTTGCCATTCATTGCCTTTCAACCTCCAACAACGAGACGGGAACAACCAGCCAAGAAACAAGAAAAAGGGAAAACCTCTACACCAAGTACTCACTAGTAAGAAATTGCCCGCGGCCCCACCACCCTCCCTACTTTGTAATCTGAGGGCCGCCGACGAGTTTTGGACTATCAAGTGCCCTTCATCAATCGTACTTGACTAGTCTGTGGCCGTCGGCGGGATTTACACGGCCTTGTGCGCCCGTCGCGTTGTTCTCTTTTTGGCTCTTTGGGTTCCTTTCTGTTTTCTGCTCTTGTTCTGTTGTCTTCATCATCTGAGGGCTGGGTTGCTGCATTATTATTGCATTTCAGCAGGCCGGGATCTTGTTTCCCGCTTGTGAAATCGACGGCCACTTTTACATTGCCTGATTAATTATTGGCACCCATCCATCCCGTCCCATCCACCTTCCACCCTCCTCCATCTCTTTGGTTTTCCCATTACCAATAATTACACGAACTCCCTAGTTTCCTCTGTCCTCTCCAGGCCCTGCGCTCCATTTCGAGTTGATAATTACACCTGCCCTCTTGGGTGCAGACGGGCCATAGTCTGTATACCCACCTGCTTGGAAGCATTGCAACTATTGCAACTGCACCGCTGTTTGTCTCCTTCTCATTCTCTTTCTGTCGGCTGCTTCCATCTTCTTGCTTGCCATTTCTCTCACTTTCTCTCTCGTCTCCCGCTTTGTACGCTTTCGCCGTTTCAACAAGACCCGCCGCTGACACGCTCTTTCTAGCATTGGTGTTTGTTTTGTGTGTGATTTGGCACCTCGACTTGCAATCCGTCGCGCCGTATACCGTCCGTCCGCTCGGCATTTCTCTCCAGATCGAGAAGTCGCGTGCCACCCGTCGCCGATACCTGCGGCACCTGGGTCCGAGTTTTGATTCGATGAAGAGCAGCTGACAATCACTGCGCAACTCTGCTCCACATACTTGACTTGTCGGGCTAAATTCCAGCCTTTGGCTCACCCAAAGCTTTGGCAAATCGCACGCATGTCGGCGACATCCACTCAAGACGAGCCTCGCAACGGCCAACAGTCGCCGCCGAGGTCGTCGCTACCGCACCATCCGCGCAAGTTGATGAGCGCTCCTCCGCCGCCGCCGCCTCCGCCGCCAGCTAGCGAACCCGTCAACGCACATCAAGCCCCGTCCAGTCCTGCCGATCTTTCTCCTGCCGACTGGGCCGAAAATGAGGCCGAGTGGTGGAGAGAAGCCCGCGCTACACGCGCCCTCGAGGACCAATCCATGGACGAAAAGTACGACAAGAAGACAGCCCCGCTGAAAGAGAGACGCGCCGAGCTGTTAGACGAACGCGCGCGTCTTACCGAGCAGCTCCGACTCAACAAGAAGCTGTGTGAAGACGTCGAATCAGACCTGAGCCGTATCGATGCACAATTCCTGGAAGCAAAGGATATTGTGGGCAAGCGGAGACAGGACCAGGATGAAAACGCAAAGCATTTCTTCAACGTCAACAAGGAAATTGCCCGGGCGCGTTTGTCCTCCCAGGGCATCGAAAACGGTACTGCGATGACCGTGACAGCTACCGCGAAGGCGACGACGACAACGACGACAACGACGACGACGCCGCCACCGCCACCGACGAAACAGCTACCTTTTCACGGTGCCAAACCCGCAACAGAAGCCTCGCATCTGTACGCTCACCCATATACGCCAGCAAGTGACGATGGTGCAACCGACGAGCATAAGTCTATCCACAGCAGCGCTGCAGCACGACATGTCCCCATCCTACCGTCAGCAGAGAGCTCTCCGCTGTCGCAGCTGCCAGATGACGCGGTGGAGTCAGCCGGTGCTGAAGTGCGCGATCAGGACGGCAACTTTGTCGACCACATCAAGCCCATCAAGCTCGATAACAAGTACATTCGTAACATCCTCCAGCTTCCCATCAAGCGCCAGATAGTAGTTCGCTCCGGCCGCAAATTCACCAAGGAGACCATGCAAAGCATCTACGAGCCCAGTGATGCCAAGGGCGCCAAGTGGCTGAGCTGCATGATCCAGGCCACAGGCGAGGAGCAGGAGGTACCCTGCACCTCATGCCTCAACCGCGCGGGCGTCTGGGCTGGCTGTGTGATTGTCGGAGGTAACGACTTCCCACGCTGTGCCAATTGCGAGTGGAACCGTCAAGGCTGTTCGGGCTCCTCGTACCACCAAGATCGCCTGCAAGACCATGATATGCATGGTACATCACATGTCAATGGTGGTGCTGCTGCTGCATTTGTTGCCGAGGGTTCAGAACAAATATCTCGCGAGGCGAGCTCCGCCGGCGGCTTTACGCCTGTCAACGGCGCCGGCGTGCGGACCGCGGTCCCATCTAGTGCTCCCCCCAAGCGAACTTCCCTTCCTACCAAGAAGGTCGGCCGGAAATCCCTTCCCGACACGCCCTCTGCGGGCAAGGAGAACATGGAACCGCGCGATGGCTCGGCGCCTGCTGAAGATGAGGCCGCCGCATCAGATGTTGATCCGGGTCCGGACATTACTGCAGAGCGTCTGCATCTGCGCGACGATGGTGTGGCCTACACGGAGCCTGCCATCATGCGTGGAGTGCCAATCGAGCGCATACACCCTGGCCATCCCTACTGGGAGCAAGACTGGTCCGATCCTCTGCCCATCCTCCAAGCAAAGTATGAAGACTGGCAGGCAAAGCTTAGCGCATGTTTGGCAACGGGCAAGAACCGATTCTTGGCTGGTCGTCAAGTCAACCGCGGCAAGACCATTGTTGAATTCCTGCAAAATGGCGCTGTCCATCCTTATCAACTACTTGGCAAGAAATTCACCACCAAGGCTCTTGTGAGCTACGACACAATCTTCCGGCTTGCTCAGGTCCTTGAAGAGCTGCCCAAGCTCAATATCGACGTCAAACCAATCGACTGGGTGCGAGAGCGTATGCACGAGCTCTACTTGGAACAGGGAGAGGCCTTCAGCCTTGCCAAGACGGTCCACGAGCTCTATCACGATGCCAAGTTGCGAGCGCTCCGTTCCCGAGCCGGTGTAGGCAACATTGGCCGACCCTCTGGCATCAAGAAGGGCACGCCGGGCAAGCCAGCGGGTCCGCGGCGCAAGGACTCGGACGAGTCGTCACACAAGAAGCGTCGACGTGCTTCCACCGTTGGTGCCCCTAAAAAGGCCAACCGTACACTGCAAACACAGGCGACCACAGCCGTCTCACCCCGCAGCATCAAGAAGCAGCGCATCGATGATGTCGACGACGACGACAGTCATCACATGAGCAACGTGCCTGCGCATCCCGGGACTGTCGCCGACAAGGGCTTGGGCAAGGACCAGCTGGCTTCCTCGACAGATTCTGACCGCGCCATGACACAGGACAAGAGTCGTGACACACATCAGGATGGCTATACCTCCAGCGACTCGTCCAGCGGTAACAAGATGACTGAGTTGGACTGGCGCGTTCTCCAGATTCGCACGCCCGAGCACACGACCAGCACCGAGCACACGCAGGTCCTTCACTGGGTTGAAGATAACAACAACACCGATATGCTTGGCTTTGAACATCAGATTCTGCTTACTGTCGATCCCCTGCATTGGGTCGTATACCAAGATCCGTTCGATTTCCACGTGCGTCTGAAGGAACTGAAGAAGATTGACTTCTGCCGCGACGACGACTTTGGCAAGATTGCCCTTCACTTCAGCTCTGCTCCTGCGCCTGCTGCTAGCGGTGATGGTAGCAAAGAGAGTCCACAAGTCAACAACGAGCGCAAGATCCTTGTGCATTTCAAGCGAGGTCATACGCAGGATAGATTCTTGCGATTTATCAAGCAAAAGACCCAAGGTCTGCCACCCGTGCTATTTGAAGAAACTCCGAGGTTTGTGCCATCTGTTCTGCCAAAATTGTTGAGGTGCGTTCTGCCGCGGCTGGCTGACTTATTCTTTTTGTTTGTCAGGGACTTGATTGAAACGGAGTGGCTCAAGATGGACTCTGAAGTTCTTCCCGTGGACCATTGAGCATCCATCTCAATCAGTTGAACATTTCCTGCGACCACCTTGCCTCACCCAAAATATTCGGCTATTTCTTTCCATAACTCCGTCATCAACGAGTTTCATTGATTTTCCCAGAAACAGTACAATGCACCACACCTTGCGTTGATTACCACATACAAGTTACACAAGGCGTTGGAGGGGGTTAAACACCAGGAACAATGCCCAATATACCCCACCAGGATGACGAAACGGCGTTTACGGGTGTTTTTTTTGCGAATTCGGTCTCTTTTTTTTTGTTTCTCTTTTTCGTTCCTCTTTTCCCGCCTTCCAATCGCACATGCCCTTGGTCTTCTTGTGGAGCACTTTAAGGCGTCACTCTCGATATCAGTGACGGGATTCTGGTTTCGTTTGGCATACTGCACTCGTGTAGAGCCCACATTGGTCAATTTGGGGAGGCAAAAGACTCATTTAGAACGGTGCGCGTTGTTCGCCATTTTGACTTTCAGGATGGGAAGGCTCACGCCTCACAACTTGGGCGGAGGGGGCAACAAATCCTGCAACATTGCACCGCCAAGCTTGGACAAGTTCGCGAATTTATTTCTAGCTTTTGCACATACACGCGAATATCACAATACTTTCCTCCACCCATGGAAGGAGGATAATGGGAAATTTCTGAAGGGTTCACAGTACCAAAAAAGCATATGAGGTTTTGCTTTTTCTTTCTATCCTCTTCCGCACCTTTCACCCTCTCACCTTTTTATTTGTAGTTGCCGTTTCCCTGGGATAGAGTGCGTAACTTTTGAGCTTTGAGAGACGGGAAGGGACACGGTATCTTGATATGCGAGGAAGGAAATTGTGTTTGGAGGTGAAGGGGGATTGACAGCATAGTGATAGGGAGCTTTCTTCTTCTTGTTTCTCTACTTCTTCGTCGAATAGACTTGATATAAGTGCTCGGAGCACATTTGAAGTTGTGAAAATCCTGGAGTATATTCTTTTCTTAGCACGCCAAGTTTTACACTTGCAGATAAGGTGGTTGTTTCATAAGGATGGATCTTGGAAAAAGCAGTAGCCGAGCATTTTGAGACCTATGATGTATATTGCTAGCACTAAATACTTACTTTGTTGTTGAAGAAAGCACTGGGAGAAGTATCTATACTATGTATAGTAGATAAGAGTAAACAGTATTTCGTAACCTGGAACAAGTCTTTATTGGTGGTTGACCCCCTTCCTTTGATGATGGGATCTTCGGTCGAGACCTGTCTTTTGTGTAAATAAGAGACGTGTTTGAGTTTCGTTGAGGTTGAGTAGTGCTTGAGGTTAGGTTCGTATGTGGCATGTAGTGGATGCTGGGAGTGGTCAATTCAAAGGAAGTGGAAGTGACATTCTTACGGCCGGCGGCCCGCTCTATTGGGGAAGGGGAATCCGATAATTCTTTCCTCGAGTTGTTAGAAGCGTTGTGGGCAGTTTTAAGATTCGAAACAAATTTAAACTGTATATATTGTTACAAAGTAAAAGGAAAAAGGGATAAGGATTTGAGAAGAGGTCAACACTGTCGTTATGCAAGCGGTGT
Organism: Coniella vitis; assembly: GCA_011317545.1. Lineage (NCBI taxonomy): Eukaryota > Fungi > Ascomycota > Sordariomycetes > Diaporthales > Schizoparmaceae > Coniella > Coniella vitis. The sequence continues at coordinate 2,405,851 of WUJK01000008.1, forward strand.
AAGTATCCGTCTTGCGCACCTTGCACAGTGAATCAGGTTTTTAGGTTGACTGGAGTTAGAAGCGGAAACTCCGAGAGAAGGAGGAGGAGGGAGACGGGCTATTAGTTAATACATTGTAGCTAGGTATTGCGTTCAAGATTGATGTTTCCAGCAAGTCTCTTTATTTTATTTTTCCTATTTTCATTTATCCTTTGGATTTTCTTTTCTTCTTTTTTCTTCTTCTGCCGAAACATAGATTGAGGGCATCCTTCTCGCTGCACCGTAGCGTTAATGATCATCAGATTGTATTTCATTAAGCATATATCGAGCGGGTGCAAAGATCCTTGTCATTGTTCTTCTTTCCAAGATCACTACGTCCTATCTTCAAGCATGTTTGTTTACTCACCTTTGTGGCAGCCACTATGGGTGGTACTGTCTTGTCAAAAGAGGAAATACATAAAAAGAAAATAAGAATAAAAGCAGGCTCCGGTCTACCAACCACCCTTTTGACCGTCCTGGATTCTGCCGCGGAAAGGTACCGACAGGACGGAAATGTTCTGCCTATCGTGCCTTTTCCAACAGATGGTCCAATGACACAAGCGCGCGCTAGAATTGCTTACTTCTTCATCGAAGACATGGAGTGTTTGTATTCTGTCTTCTAGGTGATTGGGAGCCGGGCGCGGGGGTGGAGGGGGGGTGGACGGGTTGAGACTCGGAGAGGGTGAGAAAGGGTGGGGGATATATATGCGCGATGAATGAGATTCTCTGCCCCCAAATTATGCACCAAGAGGTCTTTTGTGCCGGATTGGATCACGCTTAAATTGAAGTTCAGTCGCCGCATTACGCGTCTGGTCAGGCGCTTAAGTGCGTTTCAGTCTCCGGCCAGACAGAACTGATATGGCAAAAGGCAATATAGCAGCACATTTGCCAACATACAATAAAAGGAATGCCCGTAGAATGGCTGTGGAGAAGGAGAAGATTCAACATCAGTATCCCAAGTCTTTTTCATTCTCCGCCTCTTTTTCATTTTTTTTTTTTCAAAGAAAAGAAAACAGAATTCAGATCATTTGGTTTTCCCTCACTGAACCCATCCGAGATGACTGCTTGCCCAGATCCCAACCCAGATATAGCTGGCCTCGGGGTAGGATATGATTTGCCCAGTACCTCTTTACAAGAGCTATATATCTAACACCATGACCATAGGTTGTGATTGCGCTTGTGGTGGGCGCAGTTCTTACCATATGCATGTCTTTGCGAGGAGACAAGGCCAAGGCGGCAGACTTTGCAATCACTCAGAGTGTTACCGGGTTGGCCCTGTGGACGGCTGCGATCGTAGTCTGCCATGACGATTTCGACGATTCTCACTTCATGCTGGCCGCCGTCTTGAGCATTGTTGCCTTCTCGAGTGGAGCGAGTTCCATGATTGACGAATTGGCGTCGGCTGTAGATCAAGAGAGCACGTCGTCTTTGAAGCACAATCCCTCACGCCTGAATTGGAATCTAGCGGCTCGCATTGTTCTCAATATGGCCTTTTATCTGTACTTTCTCGTCATGGAGGTCTATTTTCTGCGCAATAATCACACGACGTTGGCCAGGGTGGTGGGTGTTATGTTTTTCCCATCAGGGCTATCGTTTGGCTTTGGCACCAGGGCAGCAGGACTTCCGCACCGCAGCCTCTGTCGCTGTGTCGCAAGAATGTTGCAGTGGTCCATCACGGCCGGCTAAATCGTCTTGGTGTTTCTCGTGAAATACGCGCAAACATTAGTCGACTGTTCACTTCATGGGGTTGAGGAGGATAAGTGGACGTTTGGCCAACTACTTCCACTGTTCCTTTTAGCAGCGCCTATTATTTCTATGGTAAGGACCCGATCATCATGGCTAGTTGACCTTATGGAACTTGAGATGAGCTAATCAATTGCATGACAGATAACCTAAGGGTTTATGAAATAGGATCATGGGACCTCGGTAACAAAAGTCCTATTATCTGTTGTGGTGGCACGCACCTACCCAGCCTAGTTGGTGAGAACTAGCGGTTGAGCGGGGAGGACGGGAAATCAACGCTGCGTAAACGTAGCGACATATTTGTAGCCATAGGTTTTTCTCCGGCACTCGGTTTCCTATTGGACAAGAAAGGAAGGGGTTCCGGATACCAGATATTCAGGTAAAACGGAGTATAATACAATAACAATAACAATATTATCTGTTGAGGGAAGAAGAAAGTAGGCCTCGGTGTATCGGATCAAGTGCTGTCTCTTGCGTCGCGCCAGTGACGCTCGTAGATATTGGACAGCGCACATAGGTTACCAAAGTGCCCAGCATGTGCAAGAAATCCGTCCTCAATGGGCAGGTGAGGACAGGAACCGATTTGACAAGTTGATCTTGGACACCATCCTGCAACGTACTTCATAGCACGAAGGTGGCCGTGTTCTGTATGAGTATTGGGGGCTGCAGAGTTCTGGCCAACCCATATCTACTGCAGCAAATGGAGTTCATTCACATATCTCTATCTTGAGGATCCCGCAATTATGCCGTCTAGAGTGGACGTCCTTCCATAATTATATACACAAGTCCACAGAAACGCATTTGGCGTGCTGTTCAAAGCATCACCCATCTCATCCTCCCTCGAAGCTTTGTAGTGAATGGACCACAATGGCACGATACCCCCCGCAGTGTAGACTAGATCTCCTCCGAATGCACCATGGCCTGCTCAAACAAGGGCAGCGCGGCTGGCCACAGAGAATTAAGATGCACCATTGATGGAGGTATCTCTTCCTTTTCCCAAGCGCATCTCTCGGGTGCACCACGGCAGTTTCCAGGAACCAGGACTCCTCATTGACGCAACGACAGACGTGCAGGCTTCCGTCAGATTTGGCTTGACCTTCCCTCTTCAGCGCCTTGCTGTTAGGAACGAGCAACACACATGCTGTATCGCTCAACGAACACCAAGGCAAAAGACAGCCGCTTGTTTGAGCACCGAGAGTAGACGTGAACGGATACGTAGACTTGGCACGGGCGTCAGAGGTTTTAACGATTTGTCGGTCAATGTTTGCATTCGTGTCACGCACGAGTTGTCGACAGCATCGAAAGTTCCAAAAGCCCATGGAATGTGCTTGAAAAATGAACCGTGCAGGACATTCCTTGATATGACAGTATTATGCGAACAACGCAGAGCTGGGCATATCATATATGACACCTACATTCGGCAACACAACCAAGGGATCATAGTGAGTATATATACAAGGCGAGTCAGACTACGGGCCCGTATACTTCGATCTTGACCATAGATCTTTTCTGTACGGCAACGACGACGACAGTGAATAGTAGAAGAGAAAGAAGAATAAGATAGGGGATATGAAGCTTGGCTTAAAGCGTTGTCCTGGATGCACGTCCAGATCAAGGTTCTTTCATTGCTAATACAGCGATCGATCTCAGGGGCGGGACATGGACTATGAGAGCATGAGATGAGCAAATTCATTGAGCTGTTGTTATGTATCCATACTGTGTCCTCCTCTGGTGATGTAAACCAGTATATCGTAGATCTTTCTCGAAGGGGAGCTTTGCGAGGTGGCTGGGCAGTAGGTGCTCTTTTCGAGTCGCGCATGGCTATGATGATTTGCAATGCATTTTTTTTCAACCCCTTCCACTTGAAATCTCGATGGTTGACCACGGTAAAAAGAGAAGCGATAGCATTCAATCGAAAAGATTCACACAATGACTGTGTACTTTAGAGGCCTGTCGCTGAAGTATGCTTGCAGGCAACAAGGTGAAGTCGAAATCCTGCAGGGGTTCCCCAGGAATGCGGCGCCCGCGATAAAAAAGCCGCCACGGGTGTGCCGCGCGCAAAAGTGGATCCCGCTTCTCGCCTGCCGCCGCGCCCGACCCGACCTAAAAATTGACGTTTGGCTGGAGACGCGCGCACCTTGCCGCTTCATCACGGACGGTTTGTTTGCCGTGAAGCTCTCTGCTTGTCGGTCCATGTTGCTACATCGCCAGTCGCCAAGATGCTGTATGAGATGATTGGTATAGTAAGTGATGCCCCCAGACAAAGTCTCGAGATGATGGGGAAAGAGCGCTAACGTGGACTCTCCTTGTAGGTCCGACCCGGCAACATTGTCGAGGTCAAAGAGTACGTCCTGTTCCTTTCACCTCTCTGCTATGCCGTCGATCAGCAACAGAACCGTAGAAACGCTCGGGCGATGCCATTACCCCGAATAGCCACAATTGAAAAAAAAAAAAAAAAAGGAAACCCAACTGACTCTTGTTCCGCCCGACCGTTACAGACTCGTCACCGCCGCCGGCCAACTCATCCTCAAACAGGGCGGCGTGATCCGATCCATCAGCAACTGGGGCATCTTCACCTTACCCCGTGCCATCTCCAAGGACCAAACGCTCCACCATAACGGTCACTACTTTGTGATGCGATACGATTCAAGCCCCAAGGTACAGCAGGACGTCACCAAAGCCATGAGACTCGACCCGCGCATGATTCGGTCAACGAGCGTCAAGCTGGGTGACGGCAAGCTGGAGACCCTGTCTAGATTTGGCCAGATCAAGTGGAGACAGGGTATATGAGTGGGGGAAATCAGGAAAGCAGCACAAGAGCTGGGAATCAAACAAGAAACGGGGACAAGACGCATTAGCCACGAGACGGATATATACAGGACGGGCGGGGTCGGGAGATTCACGAGAGAAAGCGGTTCCTCTTGAATTAGGGAATGGCAATCAGGGTGTGAGTGTGCATCACGGGGCTAGCGATCCGCGAGATATTCGCCAAGGTGCGGGCTTCATGAGCAGCGAAAGGTTGTTCAGTATGCAAGATGCATCGATACTCTATAGCATACGGGTCTGCGTGCGAACATCTGTTTCCAAAAAAAAAAAAAAAACCACCAAAAAAAACGACAACAACAACAACAGCGAAGTCATCCGCGAGAGAGATCACCATCCATTGAGACTTGCTATGGATGGCATAGATATGATCTGGCGCTCGGAATGAATACTATTGGTTACAACTCAGTTTGAAGCTTTTGCACCAGGTCCCTGTGAGCTATTGGCAAGCGCCGGTTTCTTGATGCTGTCGGCCTCACAGCTCAACATGGCTTAGAAGAACTCGCTGGTCGCTCATTGTGCGCAGCAGGCGCGAGTGGAAGAAGGACTATGCCACACTTTGCATGGCCCGTACCGATTGGGGTCAATGCCGATGCTTTGATCACCCAACGAGTGTTCCAGCAGCCGTGTACATGACGAAAAAACCATATACCAACACGATCTGAAAACGCAGTGTTTATAAGCAATGATGGCCTGCAAGTACTCAGAACGTCACCACATGGCACATCAACTTCAGCCAGATATGAACGAACTCCTCGATTAAAGCAGGTCGCCAGGAACGGTCCGTTAGCCAGGGTCTGCTAATCCCTGTCCAAACGGGGATTCCTGCGGTAAGGCGTGGAAGGCTGCCGTGCTGGCGTGCACCCCACCTTGGGTGTTAGATTGACCCCACCATGGGACGGATGGATCACGTCGCTCGACGACAACTCTTTGCTGCTTGGGCATGAAGCCTTGTTGTCGTCACCGTCTTGTCTTTAACCTCAGCAACACTTTGACCAGCCCCTCCACCTGATCCATTAGCTCTTGCGCAAGGCCACTCCTGGCAGAAACCGAGTGTTATAGAAACTCCTTATAGTTGGCCTCAGTTTTGCCCCACCCCGCAACCGCTGGCGCGCTCCCACTCGCTCACGACCTGCAGTCCCCAGACAGGAGAGTGTCCCATCACATTCAAAACAAGCTCAACGAGACGCAACCAAGACCTGGCCGCGCCGCTTTCTGCCCAGTTTCGAGCTCAGGCGAGGGCTTGCAGCCAAGATGCCTCCTCTAACCAGTCTTCAAAAGGCCATTGTGCAAAGGTTCATGTCTGCGACTGGGGCCAATGAAAAGACAGCCCAGAAGGTAGGGCTTTCCCACTCTGCTCCGCGAGGGTGCAATCATGCATCGGGATGAGAGCGCGGTTTCGAAGTAACCCTAGTATAAGCCGCTAATTGCTGTTGTCGGAGATGAGAGATGGGGAGAAGACCTGGACAACTCTTCTGCTGATCTCGGTGGCTAACATTTCGTTTCGCGAACAGTTCCTCAGAAATGCCAACTACAAGCTGGATGTGGCAGCAGACACGTGAGTCAACTTTAGCTTTATTGAGGTCCTAGACATTTCTCTTTGTCCGCACTCTTGTTCCAACGGCAGACACATTCTTGGGGGCGCGGCGATTGGTGGACAGCCATTCTATCGCTGTGGCTGTTTGTGGACGGTAGCCTGGGGCTTTGCACTGTGAGCATGCAGCTCGGGCCATACACGCCTCGCCAGCTTTGCAAGGCCCAAATCAAGCGTATAGAGAGAAGGAGACTTCCAGGCAGTGCCGTGGAATTCCTCCAGCCTGCCAAAGTATGGCTTCCCGAGCAAGGGTTGGCTGCCTGGTCGTTGCCCAACCCCATGGCGATTGCACCTGCTTCGTTGAAGTGGTGCCTCCTGCTTCCAGAGGAAAGAGACAAGTGCTAGTGCCTTGTTCATTCCCCCTTCTCAGAAACAATGCTGCACCAGTAGGAGCAACCATAGCAATCTTAGCAACACCAAGAGCAACCCTGCCCAACACAACCTCGTGATCCCCAAGACCCCGTCGACAGACGAGTGCCAGCCAATCTCTTGGTCATTCACTCCCCCACAGTGCCAATGGCCAGAATCAAGCGAAAATGGGAGGTCCAAGGAGGCCGCAGTACCCAGCGGTATGTGTTGCTGGCCCTTCCACCCTCCTTCCTCACCAGCCCTTGTCACCATCGCTACCATAGCCCACATTCAATGCTTCTGTTTTCTGCTTGCTATTGCTTTCATGGTCGTTACCACAACACACTGGCTTGCAGCGCTTTCTCTCCATCTCCCCTAGCAATGTCGGCCGGCCAGCATCTTCGTCACGTTCGTCACGCGTTTAAGAACCTGCAAGATCATTCAAGCCCTCGATCGTTTAAGAAGCTCGTACTGATCATTGGGGCACATCTAGGTATCTGAGTGCCACTACTTCCGACACTGGACGCGTTGCCGCCATTGAAAAAGCCTACGATGACATGGTCACAACGTCTCGTGGCGATACCCGCGATGTTCTTTCCACAGAGACGACACTCGAATACCTGCAGCAGGACCTGGGTGTGAATGTCGAAAACGCCGAGATGTTCGTGGCTCTCGAGGTTGTCAAGGCGCCCGCCGTGGGCGAGATCACCCGTCAAGGCTTTGTCGACGGCTGGAAGGCTACGGATCTGAGCACCTTCACCAAAGCCGCTCAGAAACAGCACGTCCACGCCAATATTGCCCTCATGGCGTCCGACCCAGCCTACTTCCGTAAAGTGTACCGTCATGCATTCATCGCTGGCAAAGAGTCGTCGCAAAAATCGCTCGCTCTTGATTATGCCAAGATCTACTGGGCCATCCTCTTCGCTGAGCCTGGCCGTCCTTGGAAGTCGGCGTCTCGCGACTGGGGCGCTCTATGGCTCGAATTTATTGAGGAAAAGCACACACACTCTGTGAGCAAGGATTTGTGGAACATGACACTTGAATTCGCCTACAAGACAATGGCAGACGAGAGCCTGGGTTTCTACAGCGCCGAAGATTCTTGGCCTGGCGTAGTGGATGACTTTGTGGTCTGGTACCGTTCGAAATACCCCCAGCAGACAGCCAATGAGGACAAGATGGATGAGAGCTAGTGAGGCCAAATACGTAGCTCGGCGGAGCTATTCACAAGCAATGAGTGTGCAGCAATCGACCATTAGACGATCATTGATGGGTGGACCACTTGGCTAAGGCTCTGTGTCATAACGGAGGGTTCAATCTCGGAGATAAGAGTCGTTCGCTCTGTACTCAAGCGAAGGTGTGCTATGGTTTAAGTAAGCCACCAGTTTCTAGATTCGTCTTCGATACACCATTTCGTCATTTCAATGTTCACAATGCGTGATATTTATCAGATGTAATGAGGTACGGCTGATACGGTAGAGCGAGAATGTCAACAAACTTCTCGTATGCCAAGCACATGTGCTCTACAACCGCGCCTATCTCGATGACTTGATTGTTGAGCTGCCAACGCTCTATGCCGTGGACATTTTCGAGTCAACTGCCATCGAGCCCCAGGCCGCCCAAGTGCATCTGTCTTACTTGCCCAAAGTATCCAAGGAGAGAGAGCCTTAAAGCGGTAATTTGTCGTTCCCATACGGTAACGCATACGTCAACCGCCCCCTCCCCCCCGGGTAAAACTTCGACTTTCAAAGACTTGTAATGCAAATTTCGCCCTGCTGTCTCTTGCACATAACTCTCTCGTTGCGTTCTGGACGCTACGGTGCTCGTTTGCCCTTCCATGCACATTTCCTCCGGTTTCCACCATTTTCAAAAGTACTCGGATATGTACTACTTTACTCTGCCTCGTCTTGTCTCGATCTCACCAGCATCACCTTTACCGAATCGCTGGCCCATACAAGATGTGGTTTCCTATACGTAAAATGGAATACACATTTTGGGTATCATGTACCCTAGATAGCTAGGTATTTTGAATCATCCTAATCAGTTGATATTACGTAATCTCAAGTACAGCCTTGTGATATAAACGCCTCGTCGCTGGTGTTGTTGTTGCTGCATCTCGTGATGTGTATATGTATCATGGTTCTGTCCAGTCTCCCTTCTCCTTTCCTACGTTCTTCGTTCGTCGCCCCTCAGAAACGATTCGATAATAGACATGTAAGTGAGCTGTGCGTTTACACATTCCTCACTTCTCCCCTCTTCCTTTCTCTCACTCTTCTGTGGATGGATTTTGAAGTTTGTGGATGGGTGTGTGGATGGGTGTGTTTCTTAATCACCAAGAGGCATACCCTCGAGATTATCCAAGAGCTGGCGCCAATTATCAGCCAACATTTCCGAGTACTTGACGCGCTCCTGGGCCCAATCCTGGTTCCAGCGCGAGACGTGGTATTGTGTCGATTGGAAGGTGATAAGTTCATCGCGGATACACTCCTTGACGAAGACGGAGCGATTGTGTTGATTGACGATGGATTCCTTATCCTGTAGAGGGTTCAACGTGGTGGGCAAGAGTTAGCATAGTCTAAAATCAGTGTGAAAACAAGAAAAAAATACAAAACACATGGCACGCACCTTGATAATAGCTTCCACAACTTTCTCAATCTCCCCTGGCTTCACCAGCCCTTCTGGCTTAGCTCGCAGGTTCGCCAGCTTCGTTTCATTGTTTTGGATGCGCTTTTCGAGGAATGGGATATTGTCCCTGTCGAGCCGCTCCCGGCGGTCAAACAAGTCGCGCATACTCACGAGCGCATCTCGCTGCCTCTTCAAATCCTCGAGCACGCCAGCATCCCACGCCCGCGCTTCATCTTCCAGGAGCGTTTGGCTCGTGCGCAAATGCTTACTCATGGCGATGAGGCCGTCGTTGAGCAAGGGGACTTCGTTGGTGTCACTTGCGTAGGTATCCATCGTTGTCTCGGTCAGCGAGGTCAGGCTCATGGCGATGCGGGCGTGGTCAGCGGCGACGCCCTCGTTGCGCTTAACCAGACGATCCATGATGCTGCACACGCTGATGTAGAGCTCGGCGCTGCGCCGCACGCCGTTGCGCGTCTGCGAAAACAGGTCTTCTAGCTGTGGAGATAGGGAATCTTCGAGGTCTGGTGGCAAGGGCCGGCCGGTGAATTCGTCCTGCACGGTGAGGTTTGCTTGCTTGCGCCACACAGAGAGCTCGGTCGGCACTGTGAGAAACATGATAACGAGTTGCTCCTGGCTCAAAACAGGATGCCGGGTGATGGCATTTAGGAATCTTGCGAGGCCGCGCCGGCGTTTCTCAATGAAGGCACCATCATTCGAAAGATGGTTGCCGTTGACTAAGATGATAAGTTAGTACAAAGCTAGACCAATGCAAGGAATAGTTGCCCAGACATACCGGCAACTCGTTTAGGCGGCAAAAGAGGCAATGCTCTAAACGGATACCTCTTGTGCAAGCAGTCCAACAACCATACAAAGTCGCTATATCTCCTAATGACCTTGCTTCCTCGTCTAATGCTGGCGACCTCGTAATTGTGGTGTTGAAACATGAACATGCCCTCCTTCTCCGGCATCAATGTCACGATAACATTCTCTTCTGGGGCGTTGCCTGTTCTACCGCTGCCTATTGTCCGACTAGCAGCAGCAGGCCGTGGCTCGCCAATGTTTCCACCGCCAAGGGACCCTCCGGGTGGACCAAATGGACTAGCACCAACATCGGGGTTACCCGCAGCAGGCACAAAGAACTCGCCGCCCCAAGCAGCGCCGGGCGACTGCGCAGGCGCAAACGAGGTCTGCCGTGCTGGCTCTGTAGCTGCGGCATCATCAGTCGTGGTTACGATATTTGTAGTGAAGGTAGAAGTCGTCCGTGCGGGTGGCGCGCTGGGACTATCGCGGTTTCCATTACTAGTGCCGTTGGCGCCCTGGCCAGTCGTATCGTCCACTTGCGCGTCGCCATTTGCGGGCTTTGGAGGTTCATTCGCGTGCTTGTGGTTTTTGTGTACATCTGGAGAGTTCCAGGGATCGTCTTGGTAGTCCATGGAGGGCTTTTGAAAGCTGGTGGGCGTTCTGGACATGTACGGTGCGATTTCTTTGCTTGGTGGAGTTACGGGTCGCTGTGGTAGCTTGGCACCGAGATCGCTCGTGCTTGCGAAGACCTGCTCTGCAGAAGGTAGGTCTGTAATTCCGACGAGTTTGGGTTGCGGAAGGCCTGTGAAATTCCCACGTCGGCACAATTAGCTTCGAGAAAGATGGCCTCAGAAAAAGAAAGGATTGGGAGAGTGGGAAGTGCTTGGTGACGGTGTGTGATGCAGGCACGTCAACAGTGGGACGAGGACCCGGAAACAAGACGTCAAACCGACATATCGCTCACAGGCCCACACCAGCTCTCTGTCAAGCCTGGGACGGACATGGCAATGAACGCCTGCTGGGCTACTTATTGGCCATTGACTGCCAACACAGCGCCGAAAGAACCGCTGCCTCCACTGCTAGAGTGGTTGGGCGCCGGGGGCCGCCCAGAAAGATAAGATAAAGGACGTGCAGCTCCTTCCATGCTGGGCTGCGCTTCGGGCGGTTGTATGTGCAAGTCACTGGATGGCATGGGATTGGGGAGTTGCTTCTTTTTTTTTAAAAAAAAAGGAGGAGAGAAAAAAGGAATATGGGCCGAGAGGACATAGCAGAGAAACTTACTCCTTCGCCGCTCATCAACGCTGTCTAGACTGACAGTCTCGCCCTCTTGGGCCAGGCCAACCAGCGCAAGCAGAACGTTGAACTCGTTGCGGCCCAGGACGGCCTCACTGCCGCCTGGCGCGATTATGTTCATGATTTTGGCTTGGCTATCAGCGTCTAGTCTGGCGGCCGCCAGTACTTGAGAGACGCCCGAGACCTGGATCTTGCCATTGCTACCATTATCGCGGACCACGGTGTCAAACGCCCCAATGTAGCTGTCTGGAGTGTCGGCGGATGAGAGGAGGTGTTTGAGCAGGTCAGCGCGCGATTTCTGTCGGCGAGGAGCGGGCATGTCCCAAGGCGAGCTCTCATCTTGGAAGAGGGAGTTGGAGGCTGACTGGGTTTGCGAGGCAGTCATGGAGTCGTTATCCTCGTCGAAGAGGGATGCGCGCGATCGAGCAAAGGACGAGTGCATCGAGGGCGGCTCGTCCGGCGGCGAGTTGCCAAAGAGAGACATGTTGCTTGTGCTCAAGGTTTTGCTGCTTAGTTTAGTAATTTGTAGATGAGCAGAGCAAGCCGATTAGGACTGCGAAAGAGGTGACCGTAGGCAAAAGTGTCCAAGGTCGTCTGGTAGGATTGAATGGTCGCCGGATAAGGGTCGTGTAGAGGAGCGTAGAGAAAGCACGACGTAATCGCTTCGGAGCAATGCAATGCGATGCGGCAAGACAGACAGCAGCACCCACCTGGATGTAGTGCGCGTCGCGACAAGACTGCTTACAAGCTCAACAGAGAGGCCAAAGCTAAGACGCAAGGAACGAGAAAGCAGATTCGAGCAAGTCAGGAAATCAATTGGGCAATAGGGTATTCATATTTAGCGGCCGCCCTTGGGAAATAAAAGTCGACTCGACTTGTGAAATTCATGCGAGGTGCGATCGGCAGCAGCGCGAGTGAAGCATGCAGTGGAGATCGTTGTTGCATTTCAGGCGCCGGAGCAGGGGTGGAGGGTGGGGGGACTTGGAGCTTGCGACCGCCTAGAATATGTACATGTATAGGCTGCTATGGTGCTCAGACTACCTCGGTGGCCAAAATGCGCGGTGACCGCGAACAAATGCCATACTGTGACACTCTGAACAGGGAACGGCCCACACTTTTAGCTGGTTACGTACGGCACAGCACAAACATAGCTCTTTTCAGTTTGTTGTGGCTAGCATTGTTGCGCATGCTGGGGCTGTTGTGTTCAGACTGAAACTGCGACTGCCACTGAATACAATTTAGTTTTGCAACGCTTACAACACAATGAGCAAGATATCAATTTGACATGGTTTACATTTCCTTTTGCATGGTGATGGAGGCATCCCGGACTTAAACACTGATAGGACAAGGTGACAAAGTTTTGCTGTATTATGAGACTAACGAAGTGAGAAGAGCTTCTTGTCGCTCTGCTCCGCCGTCTTGGCCTTGACAACCTTCTTCTTGATTGTCTTGCTGGGCACTTGGAAGAATAAACTGGGCGACTCGCCCGGCTTAAGCTGGTGGCTCAAGTAACCTCTGTGAGCCGGATCGCGGTAGTACTCAATATGCCAACGGCCGACGGGGTCCGGCAGACGGTACAGATACGGCGCCGCGTTCAGCTTCTCCAGCGCTGGTTCAACGAACTCCTTGCCCAGCGGCAGCGGCGTGCTCGTGTTGACACTCTTGCCTGCAATCAACTTACGAATGGCGTCCTTCGTGTAGTAACGCGTGACAACTTTGCCACCAGCCGCCTCGATCGCCTCGATCGCCTTTGCAGAGGCCCGCGAAACGCAAATATCGATGGGTTGCTTGATGATGGCCTCGCCCTCCTGGGGCTTCTCGTAACGTCCGTGGGCGAGCAGCTTGATGCCGTCTGGAATACGCCCAATCAGCTTCGCTTTGATGAGCTCTTTGGGCGTAATCGGTTGGCTTGGATCGATGCGGCCTGCGTCAATCCACGCTTGCAGACGTGTGAGGTTGACGTGTGCTATGTTTTCCTTGCCACTATGCAAAAGCAGATTGTGTTAGCATTCTGTGGCAACACCGAATCAAAGAAGCCCGCAATAGGCAGAAGCTGCACGAGGGAGAGACTTGCTGGTTTGTGAAGCCCATCCGCCCATGCTTGAAGATCAACGGCGTCTGACCACCCTGGAACCAAGGCTTGACTTTTCCGTGTTGTCCCTGACCCTTGTGACCACGACCAGACGTCTTGCCGTATCCAGATGACGCACCACGACCTTTTCGGATCCGCTTGTTGTAGGCACCCCGGTTGTCGCGCAGGTCGCTCAGAATCGAGGCGTGCCGTGTTTGCGACAGCGTTTTGGCTTGTGGTTTTTGATGTATGGAGAGGGCAGCAAAGAGCGACGTCAAAGGCGTCGCCGTCGCCGCATGCCCAGTCCGCTCAATCGACGTCTTGCAGCATCTTACGATGTGCGATGCTGGTATTCTTGGTGGCATGATCGGTGCGTTGTGGGTTGTGGTGGGGAGTTCGTGGCCGCCGAGTCTTGGTTCAGCAAGCGCATGAGCTTCGTGAATTTTGAAGGTGCAACCCGCGATTTTGCCTGCCGCTGCGTATCTAATCGGAAACACCAGCAATCCCTGCCACCTATCGAAATGGGAATCACCACAACTCGAGCCCAATATAAAAGAAGAATATGCCTAACATGATTTACTACAGTGTTGCTTTTTCATAGATATATAGGTTGTGCGGTTGTTATCCAGACAAGAGGCGTGAAGAAATTAAAATCCGTGACTTGAAATCGCCCGATACTTTCAGACCATATATGCCTTAACGATCACAATTCACGACCGGCGGGTGCATAGCAAACAGCACGCATTAACACAAGATCATCAATTCAGTCTACTTGAACACGCAGCTCCTAATCATGAGATGCCTATCCTTTTTCCATCTCCATAGCAAGCACGACCGGTCCCATGCAATTAAGCCGCGGAAAGACTAAACTCCAAAAGCAGAACAACGTAGTACATCTATCCACGAACAGCAGCTCCAAGGGCGCCACCCGTGAACTGAGTGCCTCCAGTCTGCCTGGGTCCTGTACCGCCGGTTCTTGGGCCACCGCGTCCGCCCCTAGCGCCACCACGACCGCCGCGTCCGCCGCCGCGTGTCGAGCGCTCAAAGGCGTTCGACGAGCCCTGTGTCCGCTGCTCAAGAGTTCGCTCGTTCGTCTCAATGAGGCTGCTGGCCTTGTCTGACAGGGCCATGGCGAGGTTCTGGAGACGGCTGAGCTCGACGCCCTTGCGGAAGATGACAGTCTTGGTGACCTGGTCGAGAGCAGCTGCCAACTCCTCGTGGCTGATCATCTTGCTCACAATCGCTGCTGTCTTTCTTGGCTCAAGCTCGAACATGTTGCTGAGGGTCTCGATGGCGAGAGTGTCGTAGAAGGGAGCGTAGGTGAACAGGTAGGTACGGAGGCCTTCCTCCTGGATCTGCTTAGCAAGCATGGTCTTGATGTCATCCGTGTTGGGCATCAGTTCCCAAATTTTGATGGCATGGATGAACTCGGTTGCCTTCTTCCACTCGCCGGCAGCCAGAGCCTTGGATGCCTGCATGACGTGATCCCTTGTGTTCTCTGGAGGGCCGGTGAAAATCTGGCGCTCGTGGTACTCCAACATGCGGCGGTAAGTCTTGCTGATGACCCGCTTCTTGATATCGGGCGACGAGCCAATGTGGGCTAGTAGAGGAATCTCGAGGAGCATGCTGCAAGTCAGGTACACGCACTCCAAGAGCTCCAGGTTGATGTGCATGTGGAAAGGCAGCTGTCGTTGCCTCTCCAAGCGCTCCTGCTCAGGTGACACTTGGCTATAACGCTGAATCATCACACCCTGAGCAAGGAGCTCCTTCTGACGACCACTGCCGCAGATCTCCTGAAGGGTGTTCTGGGCATCGTACACAAGACCCTTGCGGAAGGCGCAAAGACCAACTTGCACAAGGGTGCGGTTGTACAGAATTTGCGACGCCACATTGAAACTGGAGATGTTCTCTTGCAAGTGAGACATGAGCATCAGGTCACGGGCCTTGTAGTAGTTGTCGTGGAGAGCGAGGAAGTAGATGTGGCACAGCATAGCGCGGGCTCGGTGGTAGCCTTCGCCGTTGGCAAAGAGGTAGTTGCTGAGAGTGTTGACAAGTTCTGAGGACTCAGCAGTTGTCGCGCGAGGTGTGATGGTCGAGTCAACGTTAGAGGGGATCGCCTTCCAGGAGTTCTCCTCGAGGGTCTTCACGACTTGAGAGGGCTACCGACGAGTTAGTGCTTGATTCGATACACACGTATTGCGAGACTTGAAATTGAAGCAACATACCTTGAAGTAGATGTGCTCCAGACGACGGCTGACGATGCGGTTGACGCTGTCCTGGTCAATCTCCAATGCCTCGTCCTTGCGCAGCATTTCGTAGTACAGCTGAGACTTGAAAATCAAGTTGTAGAGGGCGGTCTCATCGGTCAGGCGTTCAATGTACTCCGAGGTGTGAGGGTCAATGTTTTGCAGGGAGCGAGTCAGCTCATCGTCGAGGCGCTCAATGTACGAGACCACGCTTCCAGGAACCTTGATGTACTTCTGGCCCTCCTGGAGAGCTGGGGGAGCATCGTCATTGTCCCATTCTTCGGCATTCTCAATGACAACATAGTCGCGGTTTTCGTTCAGCGTGTTCAGAAGAAGGCCGAGCTCCTTCTCGGCGGCTTTCCAGTGCTCCACGGGCATGGATGTCGTGGCGCCGGAGCCAAGATCGAAGCGGGTGGAAACCAGAGTCAGCAGGACGCGAATCCGTTGGTAAGGCGTGTTCGATATCTCGTTGAGCTTTTCCATAACCTTAATCTGCTCCGTTCTGTCCGTGTTCTTCTTTCCTCGGGACTCCATAATCGTCCGAAGGTGCTTGAATATACTTTCGGGAGTGTATTGCAAAACCTTTCCACCTCTTCCAACCTCCTGGAACTCATCGTCACCATCAGCCACGGGGGCCTCGTTGAACTGGTCCCGGATGCGGACTGTCTTGGGGCGGACCACCTCCTCCTCGGGCTCTGAGTCGAACATGTAAACATCCTTGTCCTCGCGGTACTCTTCGATCTGCGGCTGGTACTCCTTGTTCGTCTTCTTGATCTTTTGCTTGACGGCGTTGAGACCCTGTGCGTTCAGCTTGTTCATCTTCTTGGGGCTGACTTTCTGCTTGGCAATCGCCTCGTTCATGAAGTCCTCAAGGTCGGCAATACACTTGATGTAAGCCTTGGGAGCCTTGCCGGCAACGCGCAGCTTTTCAGCTTGGCGGTTGAGCTTGTCGAATTCTGCAGTCGCGTTAGCTTCACAGTCGAATGCAACACCATAAAGCAGCGAGACCTACCGCTCGAGATAATGTTCCAGTCATTGATTTTCTCGGCGTTGGTGATCAGGGTAATGGTGGCATCGAGTTCGTCGTGACGCTTGTCCTTGGCGGACTTGACTTTGGTGGTTTGCTCGGTGTCGCTCTCTTCGCTCTCGGACCAACCCTCCAAGAAACGAGAAGCACCCTGCTTCTTTCCCGAATCGCTGTCGCTAGACTCGGAGTCGGACTCATCTTCGTCTTCATCCTCGTCGGAGTCCTCCTCTTCAGACTGTTCTTCCTGTTCCTCTTCCTCCTCCCCAGAGTAAAGCTCCTCCTCGTCGGAGCTGCTCTCAGAGGAGCTGTCGCCGCCGCTGCGGAAGAATCGAGAGGTAGACATCTTGGCGCTGGACCGAATGGGTTGAGATGGGTTGACCGGTCGGCGGGTGTCGTAGGTGGGCGTTGAGGTTGAGTTGGTGCCCAAGGGGGTGGCGGCTTTGTTGCGACTTTTGTGGTGTTGTAGTCAAAGAACGGTTGGACCGCTTTGGAGGGGTCAACTTTTTCCGTCAGCTCGTCTCTGTGGAGCAAAAGCTCGCCAGCTGGCAGAAGTCCGGCACCAGCTGCAGAGTACCAAGTCCGACGCAAAACGTCTTGAATTTCCACCTTCAATTTTGGTTAATGGATTACAACTCAATCAATCAGTTCAGGATATCAGAAGACTTATTATTTGAAGAATGGAAGTGCGAGTGAAAAGTTTTCGTTCGTAGCGGAAAGGCGACACTCACAGCCTGAGGGTACATGTCAGTTCTGAAAGCACTAGCAGAGCCTCACTGTACAGGGCATGTACCAAGGACACAATTCGATCGCCTTTTACCATGGTCGCCAAACCTCAGAATGATCCAATTGCGGTAAAGTACGAAGACTCACTTTAGCATACAACAGATGATCTTTAGCCAGAGTTTTTGTATTGCAATAGCACAAGTGCATAGCATATATAAAAGTCTTAGGGTACTATGTACTCTGGTTCTGTATCTGAAAGATGCCTGCCGGCCCGCACCTTGCACATTGCTAAACGCCCGAGCCCCTTCCCTGTACGCGGTACAAAAGACCAAATGCTACCTGCTGGGGGTGGGGCGAATAGTTGGAGCGGGCTAGTCCAGAAGCATACTAGCTTCATCGCGTGAAAAAGAGGTCGCCATCATCAAGCACCTCAGCTGTTCTATGGTAGAGGCGAACTGCATCAGTCACACTGCATTCCCATCCCGAACAACCCTCAGGTCATCCTTGGGCATCTTCTGATGACACTGAAGTATCCCGAGCAGCTGTACGCAACACAAAAATCGACTCAGTGTCTCGAACACCACTGCTAAACTGCGCGCAACAGGTGAACTGCCCGTCCCGCCTGTTCGCGATTTGCGGGCATAGCGAACGGTTCAGTTTCCTCGGGACCATAGACAAAACCGCCTTTCCAGTCTCGAAAGCAGAAGTTCCTCAACATGTCTGGACTTCCACCACCACCTCCTCCAGGCTGGGGGCCGCCTCCCCCTCCTCCAGACTCTGCACAACCTCCGCCGCCATCCCAGCTACCCCCTCCCCCAGGCGCGCCACCTCCGCCTCCGCCGCCGGGGTTTCGACCGACGGCAGACCCGCAGCTGGCCAAGTTCGAGCAGAAGAAGAAGGAATGGCTTCGCATGCAACGGGCACGCTTTGGGGAGAAGCGCAAGGGAGGCTTCGTGGAGACGCAAAAGGCCGATATGCCCCCTGAGCATCTGCGCAAGATCGTGAAGGATATTGGCGACGTGTCGCAAAAGAAGTACACGGCCGACAAGCGAAGCTATCTGGGTGCACTCAAGTTTATGCCTCATGCAGTCATGAAGCTGTTGGAAAACATGCCCATGCCGTGGGAATCAGCAAGAGAAGTCAAGGTTCTTTATCACGTCAATGGCTGTCTGACGTTGGTCAACGAGATTCCTCGCGTTATCGAACCCGTGTTCCAGGCACAATGGGGTAGCATGTGGACTATTATGCGAAAGGAGAAGAGCGACCGACGCCTCTTCAAGCGTATGCGATTTCCTCCATTCGACGACGAGGAGCCGCCACTGTCATGGTCCGAGAACTTGGAGGATGTCGAGCCTTTGGAGCCGGTGCAAATGGAGTTGGATGACGAAGACGATGAAGCCATCTACGAGTGGTTTTATGACCATCGCCCTCTTCTCGATACTCCTCATGTAAATGGGCCTAGTTACAAGACATGGAACCTCACTCTTCCGCAGATGGCAAACTTGTACAGGCTCAGTCGCCCCTTGGTGTCTGACGTCTATGACAAGAACTACTTTTACCTCTTCGACCTCAAAAGCTTTTTGACAGCAAAAGCGCTCAATGTTGCTCTTCCGGGCGGCCCACGGTTTGAGCCTCTGTACAAAGACATCGATCCGAATGACGAGGACTTTGGTGAGTTCAACGCCATCGACCGGATCATCTTCAGGAATCCCGTTAGGACAGAGTACAGGGTGGCGTACCCATTCTTGTATAATTCTTTGCCTCGGAGTGTCCATCTTTCCTGGCATTCTCATCCTCAAACTGTCTACAATCGAAGCGAAGATCCCAGTCTGCCGGCATTCTACTTTGATAAGGGCTTGAACCCGATTTCGCTGCGAGATGTGGCGCCAAAGAACCTCACAATCAGTCATGAGGACGAATTGTTCGGCAAGGACGAAATTGAGGAGCCAGAAGATGAGGCTTTCATCCTGCCAGCAGGCGTTGAGCCGTTTTTGGCCGACCAGGAACTCTACACCGAGGAGACTGCTTCCGCCATCGAGTTGTGGTGGGCTCCGTTTCCCTTCGATCGCCGTTCTGGCCGGATGGTACGTGCACAAGATGTACCACTCATCAAACAGTGGTACCTTGAGCATTGCCCGCCCAAGCAACCTGTCAAGGTCAGGGTCTCGTATCAGAAGATGCTGAAGACGTACGTCTTGAACGAGCTTCACAAGAAGAGACCGAAGGCGCTACAAAGACAGAATCTCCTTCGCACGTTGAAGGCTACCAAATTCTTCCAACAGACAACAATCGACTGGGTTGAGGCAGGCCTGCAAGTCTGCCGCCAGGGTTTCAATATGCTCAATCTCCTTATTCACCGCAAGAACCTCACCTATCTTCACCTCGACTACAACTTCAATTTGAAACCCGTCAAAACTCTTACAACCAAGGAACGAAAGAAGTCTCGTTTCGGCAATGCGTTCCATCTCATGCGTGAAATTCTGCGTCTCACAAAACTCATTGTCGATGCCCAAGTGCAATATCGACTGGGCAACATTGACGCTTTCCAGCTTGCAGATGGTATTCTGTACGCTTTCAACCACGTTGGCCAGCTTACCGGAATGTACCGCTACAAGTACAAGTTGATGCACCAGATTCGAACGTGCAAGGATTTGAAGCACTTGATTTACTACCGCTTCAATGCTGGTCCCGTGGGCAAGGGCCCTGGTTGTGGTTTCTGGGCCCCTGCTTGGAGAGTTTGGCTATTCTTCATGCGCGGCATCATTCCTCTGCTCGAGCGATGGCTCGGCAATCTGCTATCCCGTCAGTTTGAAGGTCGTCACTCCAAAGGCGTTGCCAAAACAGTTACCAAGCAGCGTGTTGAGTCTCATTTTGACCTGGAGCTCCGCGCTTCTGTAATGGCTGATCTCATGGACATGATGCCCGAGGGTATCAAACAGAACAAGGTCAACACTGTGCTGCAGCATCTTTCGGAAGCGTGGAGATGCTGGAAGAGCAATATCCCGTGGAAAGTGCCTGGTCTGCCAGCGGCTATCGAGAATATCATTCTCCGCTACGTCAAGGCAAAAGCCGATTGGTGGATTTCAGTTGCTCACTACAACCGTGAGAGAATTAGAAGAGGCGCTACTGTGGACAAGACGGTTGCCAAGAAGAATGTAGGACGTCTCACTCGCCTTTGGCTCAAAGCCGAGCAAGAGCGCCAGCACAATCACATGAAGGATGGTCCATATGTGTCGTCTGAAGAAGCCGTCGCCATCTACACAACAATGGTCCACTGGTTGGAGTCTCGAAAATTCTCGCCGATTCCGTTCCCCAGTGTATCCTACAAACACGATACCAAGATCTTAATTTTGGCCCTCGAGCGTCTGCGAGAGGCATACTCGACCAAAGGACGTCTCAACCAAAGTCAGCGTGAAGAATTGGCTCTCATCGAACAAGCGTATGATAGTCCTGGTACGACGCTCGAGCGTATCAAGCGTTTCCTGCTCACACAGCGCGCTTTCAAGGAAGTCGGCATTGATATGAACGACAACTACAGCACCATCAACCCAGTTTATGACATTGAACCAATTGAGAAGATTAGCGACGCGTATCTGGACCAGTACTTGTGGTACCAAGCGGACCAGAGGCATTTGTTCCCTGCTTGGATCAAACCATCGGATTCTGAAGTTCCACCGCTCCTAGTCTACAAGTGGGCACAAGGCATCAACAATCTCGAGAATGTTTGGATTACCGAGGATGGTGAATGCAACGTCATGATCGAGACAGAGCTTTCCAAGGTCTATGAGAAGATTGAGCTGACATTGCTCAACTCGCTGCTCAGGTTGATCATGGACCACAACTTGGCTGACTACATCACCGCAAAGAACAATGTCACGCTTACCTACAAGGACATGAACCACGTCAACAGCTACGGTATGATTCGTGGCTTGCAATTCTCGGCATTCGTCTTCCAGTACTATGGACTTGTTCTCGATCTTCTGCTCTTGGGTCCTCAGCGAGCTACCGAAATCGCGGGACCTCCACAAAGTCCAAATGACTTTCTTCAGTTTAGAGATCGCGAAACTGAGTCCAAGCATCCGATCCGTCTCTACACACGCTATATTGACAAGATCTGGATGTTCTTGAGGTTTTCAGCTGAAGAATCTAGGGATTTGATCCAGAGATTCTTGACCGAGCAACCTGATCCAAACTTCGAGAATGTTATCGGCTACAAGAGCAAGAAATGTTGGCCCAGAGATTCTCGTATGAGGTTAATGCGACACGACGTCAATCTTGGTCGGGCTGTGTTTTGGGATCT
Organism: Coniella vitis; assembly: GCA_011317545.1. Taxonomy (NCBI): domain Eukaryota; kingdom Fungi; phylum Ascomycota; class Sordariomycetes; order Diaporthales; family Schizoparmaceae; genus Coniella; species Coniella vitis. Next base: position 2,427,460 of record WUJK01000008.1, read on the forward strand.
CAAGAACCGCCTGCCGCGCTCTATCACCACGATTGAATGGGATGACACTTTCGTCAGTGTCTATAGTAGGGACAACCCTAACCTCTTATTCTCCATGTGTGGCTTCGAGGTGCGCATTCTGCCCAAGATTCGCAATCAGAACGAAGAGTTTCCGGTCAAGGACAGCGTCTGGTCATTGGTCGACAACACTTCAAAAGAAAGGACGGCACATGCTTTCCTTCAGGTGACCGAAGATGATGTGCAAAAGTTCAACAACCGCATCCGACAGATTCTCATGTCTTCTGGCTCGACAACTTTCACCAAGATTGCTAACAAGTGGAACACGGCTTTGATTGCCCTGTTTACGTATTATCGTGAGGCAGCTGTCTCTACGGTGAACCTGCTCGACACCATTGTCAAGTGTGAAACCAAGATTCAAACTCGTGTCAAGATTGGTCTCAACTCAAAGATGCCCTCGCGGTTTCCTCCGGCTGTGTTCTATACACCAAAGGAGCTTGGCGGTCTTGGTATGATCTCCGGATCACACATTCTGATACCAGCAAGCGACAAGCGCTGGTCTAAGCAGACGGATACTGGTGTCACTCACTACAGAGCCGGAATGTCTCACGATGAGGAAACCTTGATTCCGAACATCTTTAGATACATCATCCCTTGGGAGTCAGAGTTCATTGATTCTCAGCGAGTGTGGACTGAGTACTCACAGAAACGCCTGGAGGCCAATCAGCAGAATCGCCGGTTGACGTTGGAAGACTTGGAGGACAGCTGGGACCGCGGTTTGCCGCGTATCAATACGCTTTTCCAGAAGGACAGGAGTACTTTGAGCTTCGATAAGGGATTCCGCACTCGGGCTGAGTTCAAGATATACCAGCAGATGAAGAACAACCCGTTCTGGTGGACCAGTCAGCGACATGACGGAAAGCTTTGGAACCTGAACGCTTACCGGACGGACGTCATTCAGGCGCTGGGTGGTGTAGAGACAATCCTAGAACACACTCTCTTCAAGGCTACAGGTTTCGCCAGTTGGGAGGGTCTCTTCTGGGAGAAAGCGAGTGGTTTTGAAGAGAGTATGAAAATGAAGAAGCTTACAAACGGTTTGTCTGCCCCTTGACTTCAAGGTTGTATGTTCGTCCACTGATTTTTCGCAGCTCAACGATCGGGTCTAAACCAAATTCCTAACCGTCGATTCACCTTGTGGTGGTCACCAACCATTAACAGGTACGTTTACTGCTTGAACTTTTGACTCTGTGTGTCTGGATAGCAACTGACTCTCTTTTCTCAGAGCGAACGTCTACGTCGGTTTCCAAGTCCAGTTGGATTTGACTGGTATCTTCTTGCACGGCAAGATTCCCACCCTCAAGATTTCGCTTATTCAGATCTTCCGCGCTCATTTGTGGCAGAAGATACACGAGAGCGTAGTGGTAAGTATCCTTGCAGAACCCTATTCACGAACCGCACAGGTGCTGACTGCCGACAACAGATGGATCTTTGTCAAGTCTTTGATCAGGAACTCGAGTCTCTTGGGATCGAATCGGTCCAGAAAGAAACTATCCACCCCCGAAAGTCGTACAAGATGAATAGTTCATGTGCCGATATCCAACTATTTGCCAGCCACAAGTGGAACGTCACTCGACCTTCTATGTTGTTCGACACCAAAGATGTTATTGAACCAACCACTACAAACAAGTTCTGGGTGGATGTTCAATTGCGATATGGCGACTACGACTCGCACGACATTGAACGATATGTTCGTGCCAAGTACCTTGATTACACCACGGACAGCATGAGTCTTTACCCTTCGGCCACAGGCCTCATGATTGGCATTGACCTGGCATACAATCTGTATTCTGCCTATGGTCATTACTTCCCAGGCCTCAAGGTCCTAGTGCAACAGGCCATGGCCAAGATCATGAAGGCCAACCCTGCCCTTTACGTGCTTCGCGAGCGTATTCGCAAGGGTCTGCAGCTATATGCTTCAGAGAGCAACCAAGAGTTCTTGAACTCTCAGAACTACTCGGAGCTATTCAGCAACCAGACGCAGCTCTTCATTGACGACACCAACGTCTACCGTGTGACCATCCACAAGACGTTTGAAGGCAACTTGACCACCAAACCCATCAATGGTGCCATCTTCATCTTCAATCCCAGGACCGGTCAGCTCTTCCTGAAAATCATTCACACCAGTGTGTGGGCAGGACAGAAACGTCTCGGACAGCTGGCCAAATGGAAGACGGCAGAAGAAGTTGCAGCTCTTATCCGGTCTCTGCCAGTGGAAGAGCAGCCTAAGCAGCTAATTGTGACGAGAAAGGGTCTTCTGGACCCCCTCGAAGTCAACCTGCTTGATTTCCCCAACATTTCGATTCGTGCCTCCGAGCTGCAGCTTCCCTTCCAAGCTGCTATGAAGGTGGAAAAGCTCGGTGACATGATTCTGAGGGCTACGGAACCCCAGATGGTACTCTTCAACCTCTACGACGAGTGGCTCAAGAGCATCTCATCTTACACGGCCTTTTCACGACTCATCCTCATTCTGCGTGCCCTTCACGTCAACATGGACAAGACCAAGTTAATTCTTCGACCTGATAGAAATGTCATCACCCAGGAGCACCATATCTGGCCGACGTTGTCGGACGAAGACTGGATCAAGGTTGAAACACAGCTGAGAGACTTGATTCTGAACGACTACGGCAAGAAGAACAACGTCAACGTTTCTAGCTTGACCAGCAGTGAAGTGCGGGACATCATCCTGGGTATGGAAATCTCGGCACCATCATTGCAGAGGCAGCAGGCTGCCGAAATCGAAAAGCAGCAACAAGAACAGCAGCAACTCACTGCTGTTACGACCAAGACGCAGAATGTCCACGGAGAAGAGATTATTGTCACCACAACATCACAATTTGAGCAGCAAACGTTTGCATCGAAGACGGAATGGCGGACACGGGCTATTGCAAGCTCCAATCTGCGCACCCGGTCCAATAACATCTATGTCTCGCCTGTTGACAACGACTTGGACGATATCACCTATGTCATGCCGAACAACATTCTGAAGAGGTTCATTACCATTGCAGACTTGCGTGTGCAAGTGGCCGGTTACCTCTACGGTTCGTCGCCGCCTGACAATGACCAAGTCAAGGAGATCAAGTGTATTGTCCTGGTCCCCCAGATCGGAGGGTTGCGGAACGTCCAGTTGCCTCAACAGCTTCCTCAACACGAGATGCTGAAGGGTATGGAGCCTCTTGGCCTGATCCACACAATGTCTGGCAACGAACTGCCCTACATGTCCGCGGCAGATGTCACGGAGCACGCCAAACTTTTGGATGCGCATTCTGAGTGGGCTAGAGACAAGACACTTACGGTCGCCGTCTCCTTCACACCAGGCAGTGTGTCTCTCTCTGCTTGGGCTCTGACTCCTCAAGGCTACAAATGGGGCGTTGACAACAAGGACCTGCAGAGTGACCAGCCTCAAGGCTTCACAACCACCATGGGCGAGAAGCGCAAATTGCTGCTGAGCCCTCGGTACAGGGGATTCTTCCTGGTGCCAGAGTCCGGACAGTGGAACTACAGCTTCATGGGCTCCGCCTTTTCTGGCCTGGAGAAGAAGCCTGTGCGCGTCAAGCTAGACACGCCCCAGCCCTTCTACAGCGATGCTCACCGACCCATTCACTTTCAAAACTTTGCCGAACTTGAGGACATTTGGGTGGACAGGAGCGACAACTTTGCATAGTTGGACTGTTGATAGCATGCGTATGGAAGTAGCTTGTAATAAGATGGTACGGATGAAACTTGGGCAGAAACATGGCCGGGGTGGGGTGGGGGACTTCTCGAAGGCTGTGGGGCGTTTTGCGGGCAATTGTTGTTTCTGGCGCAAATTACTATCTATCTACGAGAATGAAGATGATATGCTGAATCTTGTGTGATTGGATTCATTTCTGTCGATTGAGTGCACTAAAGATGTACAAGTAGGTTTTTTGAGTGGTGGTATTCTTTTTTTTTTATTCTTCAAACAAAGCTCTTAACCAGTATTTCGTTGTAGCATTCTTCATGCCAATGTAGATCGACGTGAAAAGTCATTTCAGTCTCCTTTTTCTTGTCCCCCCCCCAAAAAAGACACAGATTTGCAACGATAATACACTGGTAGCATCAGAAGGACACAATTTCACAAAGGCCGAAAGTGGATATCGCGCACTTGCTCTCGAGTCTCTCGAAGGAAATCCGAGGCTGGAGGCCCAACGTTGAAGTTTGACGTTTTGGAGTATCTTGTATTGCATGACCCCGTGACACGTCGGCTGTGTTTGGGCTCCTGCACAAGCGTGGCTAGGCGAAACCGCACGCACAGTTCTCCTTTTTTTTTTGTGTGTGTGTATATGTGTGTGTGTGTGTGTGTGTGTTGACGAGGGTGGGTAGGCAGAGGGGCGGTTGGTGCTTGGTTCTCTTTGCTGATGTTTTCAATTTTACTATGATTATTATTATCTGTTTATTTTTCATTTATATTTTCATTTTGCGTAGGTAAACCCGAAAAAAAAAAAAAGGCGACAGCAAGCACAGCCAGGATACATGCTATACTATGTACCTGGGAAGAAGAAAGATGATGGGTGGATATCGGCACGGTGCCTGCATTCATTGGCGACGCGTCTTACTAAGGAAGGGGGATACAGTATACATAGTACATAATAGTACTTTATACAAAATTCACAGAGAGCCCCCCCCCAGCCTTCGCCACCAGGGATCGTGGATGCAATTCAGGATGAACGAACGGGGTCAGATTCACAGCCTTTCAAACAAGATGAACGGCTAGTTCCGTCCTGGACGTTGTTGCGTCGTCATTGTTTTGTTGAAAAAAGTTGTGTATCCGTTGTTCGTATACTTCTTTTCTTTTCTTGTGTTTTCTTTTGGGGGGGGGGAGAGGGGGGATTCCCAGTCTGCCAAGTACCCGATTTAGAAAAACCGTACGTTTAGTTATGGGTATGAAACGAGGTTGCGGCCCCTGGGCCCCAGCATTCTTATTTTTCTATATGCTTTCCAAGGTGTTTTTTTGTTGTATTTTATTTCATGTTTCTGGTTTCTGCACTTCTTAGGGTAGGTGGAAGGCCGGTCGGTTCCTTGAATGCGGTTACTTTTTTCGATCTCTGTCCTGTGTATATTTGATTTGTTTCAAAGGAATCATCTACACGGTATCTATCTGGGTTTGTGACTTGTTCATTTTCTTCATCGTCTTGGTGTAGAAGTGTGTGTGATATAGAATTCATGCAAGTAGATTAATTAGTAGACCAAGATTCTAGCCAGTCAAATAAGACGGAGGGAGGGAGGGAGGGAGGGAGTGAGTGAGCGAGCGAGCGAGAGGATGCTTGTTACTGTCAGTTTTCACAGCGATGCTCGTACTATGGTATGTTACAATGGTTGGTTGGTGGCCCTGCATTCCGCATGGCATCAACGGGCCGGAGATGGCCTTTGGGATGTGGTGGGCCGCCGCCCGCCCGCCGCCGCCGCCGCTAAACTGGGTGGAGGTATCCGATGCGGTCGCGTCGCATTCCCTCCCCCCCTGGCGGGCCCCTCGACCCAAAAGGACGGGCAGGCTGGGGGCTTCTGTGAAATGGCAAAGGAAGACCCGTGATAGATGATAGATACAAAACCTTTTTTTTTTTGTTTGTTTTTGTTTTTCCTTCTTACTTGGGTCTTATCGATGACTGGTTTCTAGAAGATTCTTCTTTCTTTGGGGGGTGGGGGGGGAGTTGAGAAATGGGACTGGGACCGACCACTGACTTACACAGGACATAGTCTGTATGCGCTGGAGAGAAAATCAACATCTCCCAGCGTAAACGGCCGTATACGAGAAAGCCCCGTGATAGGTCCCCTCGAATGTGCAATACAATGACAGACGAGAAGGAGGGCAGAGGTGGGACAAGGAACAGTATCACAAGCTGGAGAAGAAGAAGAAGCACCCCATGGCTTGAATGACTGAATTGGGCACTTGAACAGGTCTGGGCGCAGAGTTGAGCCCAAAGAGCTCGGTGACGAGAGAAGCCAAGAGGTGGGAATGGGGCTCTTGGCCAACTGTGGGTTATACGATGAGGATGACGCGGGCGACGGCAACGGTGGTGATGATGTATGTTGAAGTACCCAGTGACTTGAGCATGCGGGCAGAAGAGATTTCTCAACGGGACAAAGCAGACATGGATGGTTTATTTCCCGTACAAGGTGCAGACAGACAGGCCCAATCCGGGGAGAAGCGTGCTAAACGAGAGATATCGGCCGAGTCTATTGATACCTCCATCTCTGAGCAGGTCTGCGTAAATTACAACGCTGCGCAGGTAGGTGACCAACTTCTCGACTGTAGAGATCAATCATATGCTGGCAATATGGACAAGACTTAGAGGACACCAACTCCCCCCCTCTGCGTGCAAAGCGAATGCGAGGTGCATGACTGTTGTTGCCTGCCTTGCTCGCCTGGCTCGCCCGGCTCGTCTGGCTGCATTTTTTGCTGATGGAGTCGCTGATCGATAGGCTTGCCCGTGTGGGCTCCCTTTTTGCGAGATTGCTGATATTCATGCATTCATGCTTGGGGGTGACATCCCGAACATGGTAGAAGTATAATGTATACTCCCAAATGTCACATACACAGCTACCCTGGCAGGCAGTCAGTCTGGTCAACGAGTGGCCTCGATTTCTTTTTCCTTTTTTTTCTTTTTCCCTCTCTCTCTCTCTCTCTCTCTTCACTTCTCTCTCACTTTCTCGCTGTTTTCCTGTTGCTATTCCTGTTTTACAATGTTTTGAGATACCCACCAACCCTCTCTGCCTCGCTTACTGCGGCAATCTTCGCTTCTTTACTTTTTTTTCTTACCCTTTTCCCCTTTCCCCCCCGCCCCCCGCCCCCTTCCCCCTACCTTTTCGGCTGCCATTGAAAACAAAACACACAAACAAAAGGGTAAGAGAATACGGAGCAAACCCCAGCCAATCGACCATGCGCGCGCTGGGATTTGTGTATATTAGCGGCACAGACGAGGAGTGAGGGCGGGGCTTCTTTTTATTCTTGGGAGGGGGGGAAAGGGCTTAGGTTCAGTGGGGAAGGGGGGGGGAGGGGCGGATTTCAGCGCATACATAGTACATATATAGGCACTGGAGAGAAGTACTCACTTACTTCCGGCACTGTAAAACACGTTGCAAAGTCTAGGGGCTGCTGAGGTACTTTTGGCTTTACTACTACTTACTACATATACATACAGTAGCACTATGTACTACTATACATAGCATGTACACATGTACTTTGCAAGGCTACGTAATAGAGCGCTACGTACTAAGTACTATGTAGCTCTCCAGTGACCCCACTAAAAGGAGGAAGGGAAGGGGAAAATATACTCTGTACCTGCGTGTGGGTACGCCAAAAAGAAAAAAAAAAAAAAAAAAAAAGAACGCTAACTGTACGGCTCTTGCCATTTGAGATGAGAGCTAGCAACTCCATGCTGCGCTTTGGATCCCAACCCCCCCCTTCCCCCTTTGGAAGTCCTTATTTTGTGGTTGAAGGCGACGAGGCGGGTTTGACTTACACCAGCTCTATCAGGGTAGTAATGAGACGGGAGCAGCGTAATGGACACAAGATGCTCATGAAAGTGTAGCAAGCGGAACGGGGCTGTAGAAGAAGGAGTAGGAGGAGGAGGAGGAGCAGGTGGAGGTCGGTCGAGATCAGATGGATGGGAACCCCCCTCTGGGAAAGTTTGATCGGCCAGTCGCAAGTGGATTATGCCTTGTTGGGCCGAGTATATCGTAGAGATGAGATGGAATAAGATGAGACGATTTCATCTGACTTCTCATCCCACCGTCCACTCTAGGATGAAGAGGGCGGGGAAAGAAGAAGAGAGTTTGAAAAGCCAAGACAAGAGGCAATAAATACCCTGGTTGGTCAGAACGAGGCAACTCGATCCAAAGAGGGAGGGTAAGGTGAGATATGCCCCTTTCCAGTGTCCTCCTCTAATTCTACACTTATACATGTCATAAAGTGCTGCACAGGAGTTCTGTTTTGCTTTTCAGTTTCCAGCGATTCTCTCTCCATGACACTTTGAGCAGGAAAATGAATTAAGAATAATAAACTGGCTGAGATCTTGGTCTTACTTGAGGTTCTCTGCTGGCTGGTTGGATTGGTTTCTGCGCGTGGAATTGAGTTTGCATGGACAAGTATCTGCTGATTCGATGTAAAAAGACTTTTGGATACGACTATTCCTTCTGCCATTTGGCGTGAGCGGTACATGTGTAGTAACAGGTACTGTAGTAGATTGTGTGGAATCGATTGATAGCACGGCACAAAAGGGAAAGGGCGGGGAAACCAATTCAGCAGCAACCGTCCTGCCTGAAGCGGCACGCGGCCGGGACAAGGGGCTCAGCGGGACCTCATCTTGCTCTGCATCTTGCATAGATCTTGTCTGATTACACATTCGTCTGCACGTAATGACAAACCCCGAAAGAGGCCGCCCACGTTGGTGAGAGAATATGTACACAAAGCCCTTTTCTGGTTTACACAGTACAATAACTTGGTTGATTTGAAGAACTTACGAACTTGGGTATATGCATGCTCCTCCTTGCCCGGCGGCGGACACAACTCGCCGACTAGATGGCACGATTGGCCCCAGCGCCCACGCATGAATGGAAGAGGTTGAAAAGAATTTACCGAAATACGGATCGGGTATAGAAATCCTCTTCCTTTTGCTTGGCCAAAAGTATCGTCTCAGTTTGTCCCCGTGGTCGATTCGTTTAATTTCCGGTCTTTGTGGGAGGCTCACCCAACTGAAAGTAGTCAACGGCTACGGCCAAGAAAGGAAAATAAAAAAAAAGAACAAAAGGAAGATCTCCAGAAGGCCGAGAGAATCGAGTCTGATCCTACAGTCGAAAGCCGAATATCACTGGTCGTTAAGCCAGACGGTGGCGACAAGCTGCTATGAAAACGCCCTGGGTCTGCTGAACGGCGACTACCACATCGTACAAAGTCGAATAAGAAATCCGCCAATTGAGGGCATAGAGGCCAATGGGTATTCATTCACATTCAACACTGTCATTTGTCTTGTTCTGCTGGCACCCCCAAAGTGGCATGTCGGACGAGAGTTGGATTCACTGCCAATTTCGAACAACAACCCGGCGCCCTCTTCACCGCCCCTCCTCCAAGGAAAAGAGGTATTTAGCAAGAGATGGTCGCCGAGATGGTCATGATCTATGATCCATATTTCGTGCGTCGTGCGCCCGAGGGGCCTTCCCGTCAATGTTAAGGATGATAAGAAAATGATGACAGCGGCAACTTGTAAGCACTATCAAGGTATGGAGCAGTAGATCTTTCCCCGCTCTTTTTGCTCGGACACAAGAGTCCATAAATGGACAAGTAGAATTTTAGAGTTTTACGAGGACTCCGATCCATGCTTCGGATACTCCAAAAGGATGGAGAGGAGATAACTTGGGAATTTTATATTGAGCACGATGACGCGTGGTCAGATATGGACCGGGGAAGAAGAAAAAAGGAGACGGACACAAGCTTAGCTTCTGCGTGGCAAAGTACTCGAGTACTTTCCAGATAGCCCACCACACAGGCTCGTGCACCGGGGCACAGGCGAGAGTACATAGTACTTCTGTACGGGTACGTACCGACATGGTAGAGGCTCAAGTACATGCCGGGCAATCTTTGTACATACATACATACCTAGTAACTAGGTTGGCGAAAGCAGCGAGATCGAGTAGTCCAGGCCGCAGCTGTTAGAAGTACCATAGTAGTTTAGTGCATTCTGTCAGGCACCAAATGGGCAACTTAATTCCTTAGGGCCCGTCGTCAATGGCCAGGCGGCAGCTAACTATCTAGCGCGTTCAGCCCTGAACGTTAGCGCTCTTCAGGGTCTTGCGCGCCCGAGGACAGAGGCTTGCCAGCAGCCCCTGGGCTGGAGTCTGTGGGGGAAAAACAACACGCCCAGCCAGACCCGCGCCACGGAAACCGGATGGCGCGGAACGAATACAAGGAAGATTGGTAGGCACAAGAAAAAGGAACTTTGGGCTGGTCGGCCGTCTGCAAGAAGATACATTGCAATAAGTCCTGGAGAAGGGGGGGGGGGGGAAGAGAGAAAAAGAAACCACTGCGCAGTATATTTGACGCCCGATTCGATGTTTAGGTAACAGAGTACCGAGCTGGAGGCGGGCCCCCCTCTTCACCCCCTCCCCAAATAGCGCCGACCACCATGTACACAGTACCTAATAAGCCTCAACTTCTCTCCAGGGAACGTCGTATACGAGCACTGCCCTTTGGTGGCTGCTGTCTCTCTACCTGTACAAGTACTTGGATGTGGCTACATTAGTCGTGTGTACGGGAAGCTGCTCATCTTTCAGTGTCATGCCATGCCATGCGAGGCCATGCGAGGCCATGCCATGCGAGGCCAGGCCAGGCCAGGCCATGCCATGCCACGGTCGCAGCCGAGAAACTGCCGTGGAGGGCCCATATTTGCCGTTTGCAGACTGACATCGCTTTTTTCAAGGCCCGGTGCAGGGGTTTATTTTAGGGATACAATCCCTGGTGCCTGCTGCTGCTGCCATGCTGGGGCGGGCGCGGGGTCCCACCGCATCAGGCCCAAAGACAGTGCCATGCGCCGTTTGCCGCATCCACTAACGGGCATGCCTATATTAGATGTTACCACTTCCTGCGCGAGCCTGGTCCCCCGACGACCTGGAGCCAAGCGCAAGCTGCGCAAGCTGCGCCAGCAAGGGCAGCAGAAGCGAGCGTCGTCGTCGTCGTGGGACATACTATGTACGATAGCAGTGCCGTGAAATGGAGACCAGCAGCCAAGGCACGCCGTCATTCTCTGCCCTCGACGCCCGAGCCACGGGCAAAATTGAGCACCAGGACCAGGGCTGGGAGTGCAAAGTACAAATATCGGGCGGAGCTCCACAGCGGGTCCTCGCTCCAGAGGCCCGAACGAACGAAGCCCTTTTGCGCAAGTGTAGGAACCCAAAAAGCATCACTGCTGGTGTCCATAGATGCCCTCTTCAGCCGTCTGGCAAGGCCAAAGCAATAGAGTCGCGGTAGTCATGGCCAGATCCAGGCGGGTGGGGCGGCGATCATTCATGCAAGGTCACGCTGTTGGCCCTGGCATCAGGAACAGTATACTACTATGTATGTAGCCCATGTTTTACTTGCATCTATCAACACCGTCATCGCCGCCGCGGCATTCAGGTCCAGGTCAGCGAGCTGGCACCCTGGCAGGCAGGCAGGCTGGCAGGCAGGCTAGGCAGGCTAGGCAGGCAAGTGGGCTAGTGACGGATGACAGTAGTGGCTTCCTCGAGATTTAGTTCCAACCTCACTTCCCATGCTTGCTTGCGTGTTGTTGCAGCTGCAATTCACGACACGAGGAAGGAAGGCGGCAAGGGTTGGATACATACGGCAAGAGCAGCCGCATGGTGTGCCGTCTGACGGCAGCTCGCAGCAAACCTCCAGGAAGACAGCTTTGTACAACGTACAACAAACTACGCACGAGAGGTGACGACGCACCGCGCCAGGGCCCCGTTGCCAGGAAGCGAGCAGCTCGTGATGGCTTCGTGCACCCATGGTGGGCATGCCACCACCGCCACTACCGACTTGCAGGTCCCACAATGCTGCACAGGCTGTGGATTGCCCTTTGTCGAACCCACGCTAGCTCTCGTCGCCTCGCTGCCTCGCTGCCCGCATTCCTTCTAACTCACAAAGAAAACAGAGGGAAAAAAAAAAGAAGCCCATAGGTAAATGAACCTGAAGAGCCGGCGACCTTGTACTCCCAGGGTTTGGCGATTTCTGATATCACGCAGACTTCACCAAGGCCCTCTACTATGTAACCTCGAGATCGGCGGTCGTCACCAGGCAGCGTCTGTATCTGTGCCTGGTTTCCATGCCTGAGCGAGCAAGGGCCTCGACGCGGGGCTGGAAGCCGCTCAGGCTGTACTGGCGCGCGGATCCCCTACCCTACGGCCCATTCGCAGGTCGAGCTCGTCAACAGGCCGCAAGACGGAGATGAAATCTGCCGGCCCCATGTTGCGCAACGCAGCTTGCAACCACACACAGATGCGCTCTCGTGGTCCCAATGGACTGGTACGGGCTTGGAGGATGCACAGGATTTTGACTGATCAGCCTGGTGCCGGCTCTCGGTACAGCGTACTAGAAGCCCCCCGGCCGCTTCTAGAAGGAAAGACAACACGTATGTATTATGACAGCATCCGAATCGCACTCGACTCCCAGTCATGGTACTTTGCCCAAGGAGAATCCAGTACTTACAATATCCTTTGTCAGCTAGGCCGCTTTAGGGGTCGCATAATCGAGCTTTTATTGCTACGACCCATGAAACGCCCTGGTCATTATGCGCAGCCCCGGCACGGCGGTTCAGGCAAGCCCGTGTCCTCAGCATTTCTTTAGCACCTGGCCATTGTGCGCCACGCGACATGATTGGCCCGCGACAGCCTAAGTGCACATTTCCCACAACACAAAAATACACATACACACACACACACACACACACACACACACACATTCTCTCTCTGTGTGTGCGTGCGTAGTGTCGTTGGGAGGAGTGGGGCCGTCCGCGCCCTGTCCTACCCAGCATCGCACCTGCGCCCAGCACGCCCCCTTTGCGAAAGGAATCCAAGTGCCCGCTTCGGATTCCAAAGGAGCATTGAATCGCCCAATCTTGGGGTGACCGATGCTGCAGGGAACCCGTCAGGCAAGCTGGTCGTGGGGCCTAGCCGCTAAATTGAACGGCGAGGCCTTAGGAAATCCTGCCGCATAATTTATAACCGGCCAACGGCGACGGCGACGGCGACGGCAATCTTGGAAGGTCCAATCTTGCACAACTCGGCTAGGCGGGCGGGTTGGCTGGCTGGCTTGCTGGCTGGCTGAGTGTCTGCTTGTCTATCGCCGATGACTGCTCACGTATCAATAGCCGCGCAAGGCTCAAGTCGAGGCGGGCTTCGGGGCAATAACACAGAGGGCTGTGGCATGGGCCAGGTATTCGTAGCACGGAGTAACCTCGTGGGCAAACCGCAGCCAGCGCCGTCAAGCATTACCCCCCATTATTCAGGGGCCAGCAGCATGGATATGCATGCCATGCTCAACCGGGGCCGTGGTAGCAACGCTCAGATTTGCGGGAACAGCCTAGCCTCGAATTGACACCATCCAACAGCCGCATCTTGGAGCTCCGGTCGCAGAATGACCCCGTCCACATGTCCCTTTCCTCCTACATCGTCACTCTGCTGCGGCTGCTGCTGCGGCTGCTGCTGGGCCATTTTCAGAGCCCACGCGCATCGTTCAACATTGCGCCCCCTTTCCCACGTTTTCGCGCAACACGCGCTCGCTCCATCCGTTCCTGCCTGGGGTCCTTCTGTTTGAAATTGCTGCCGACTCCAAGTGCAACACGCGTATTCGGGCTTGTTTCTCGGTATGGAAGCTGCTACGAACCATCTTGCTTTGCACGCATGTCGGTTGCCCTTGTTGACGAATCTCCACAGGAACAACACGAAGCTGTCAGCGATCAGGCCCACACGCGTCTAATGGCGTCGGTGCCGCACCTGGCCTTTGGGTCTTATCACCTTCTTCCCTGTCGTTATTGTCCAGTCATGCTGGGCGTGATGTTCTGCCGAGATTAATCAGAAAGAACAGAAGAAGAAGAAGAAAAAGGAAAGAAGAAAAAGAGTTTTATTTTACCGTCTCCGCGCGTGGATGGGTGGGTGGTGTGCTTCGGCAATCTAGGGCCACCTAAATCCTCCCTCCTCATATCGCTCTCAGCTACTTTGTACCCTTCGATGTGCTTCGCTCCATGGCGTTTTGAGACCCGTGCTCTTCCCTCAACCCTTTGATATAGGCCCCCTGGCCAGAATATACCCCCCTCCTCCATCGCAACGCAGCGGGAGCTCAGAATCTACTCGCCTCTGCCCTGTTTCCCTCGAGCAAACCCCGCCTCGCTCTGTCGAGTGCCCTTGGGTCCAAGTACCGTGACCAATGTGATGTACCCAAGAGTACCTCGCGTGTGATATCCACTCGCTCATCCTTGGTACTCTGGAGATCGCTCCATGCCCTTTTTCACGCTCACGCCCAGCGGCGCTGGGGCAGCAAGGTACCCTTGCTCTCACCCACCCATTACCTCCTCTGTGCTCCTGTGCCCACAGTCGGCCCTCGTCGTCACCAGCACCACCAGTGTCAGCGTCAGGACCGCCGACTGTTCAGTACAGTAGCTGGGGCTGGGGCTGAAGCAATAGCGGTAGCAGCGGTAGTAACAAAGTAGCCTCAGCAAGCGCTGTATGGCTGTACCTCATGCTGAACTTTTCAGGCCTCGAGTCCGTACCTGAGGCCTTTCTCACTCGAGATTTCTTTGCCTGTTTCAGCTCTCGTTTGCAACCATTTTCGTGCCGCAGCTTTGTGTCTGTCTATTCTGCCGTTGAGTCCATCCTGGATCAACTGTTTTGGCTCCCACAGTACCTGTCCTTGCTGCTCAACAGGTCTGCTGGCTATCCAGAAAGCTTTGGAAGAGCCGGGTCCCCCTGCCCATCGTCTGGAGCAGGGTACCACAATATCCCAGTGCGTCACATACTCGAGGCCGGGGTGTCGCTTGCACGTCGAGCGACTCGACCATGGCATAAGAGCCCCAAATTATGCTGCCGTTTGGCTGGGCCCAGAGGTGACTTTAGTCTCCGCACAGGAACTGTACCTGTCCCATGGCAAGTCGCCTGGGAGCTTCCCCGTTGGTCTGTAAAGAAGCCATAAGAAGGTACCTCCCCTCAGCATCCACATTCTGCTAGAACTTTTTTCTGCCCTCCACACGACTCGAAACATCAAGACAGCGAGGGAAGGCAGTCCTCACAAGAACGCAAGAGCTTGTGGAAACTCCATTCCACCATTGTTTCCCACCTAGCCACTCGAAGGATCCAACGAAACCAAAACAGCGCCGAGTAGTCCTGGTCAAGTGGTAAGAGGATGTTGACCAAGGTGTATACTACCGACTATTGAAGATCGAGAGCCGCGCGCGCGCGCCTTTGTCATCCATCCCTTCTTCAAGACATCCTCTCTTGCTCTCGCGTTCGCGCTGAGCCTTCCATACTAGGGCAGAAGCCTACCTGTACCGTCGGCTGCCGATATATCTCTAGCCAAATAGCCGCACAGCGCCCCAAGAGAGTCAACCATCAACATCTCGACGACACATGTACTGGGCGCCCCCTTCATCAGCATCGGCGCAAAACTCAACTACTCGTGCCTAGTGTTGCGTCTATACTAAGGCGTCACGCGTGCTCGCGCAACCGACAGGTCCCTCCCTCCAAATCTCGGGCAGCCCTACGGGGCTCCAGCCAGTCAAATTCTTTCCATACAGATTCCGGCTCCCAGCCAGAGCGGTTCGCTCTGGCGGAACCCATGCTCTACAGGCACGCTGGCGGGCAACTACCGACTAGGAACAGACTATCATGTCGACTATTCACCACAGGGCTCGCATCCGGCCGATCAGAGCCAGCAGCATCACGGATATGCGCCGCACCATCCCAGAGCCTCGATGCACCATACAGGGCCGTCCATCCTTCATGAGAGCCCTACAGAATCACATTATACCACAATGCAGCAGCAGCAGCAGCAGCAGCAGCAGCATCATCACCACCAGCAAACGGCGCACAGAGCCGTGCCAGTGCTGATGGATCCAGGCCAGATGGGTGGTCACCCAGGTCATCGTCTGTCCCATCCCGGGCCCTCCCATTTTGGTGGACCAGGGCCATCCCCCCATTCTGTAGTGTCGCCCCATTCTGTGGTCTCACCTCTGTATCCATCTATGGCGCCTGGTCCCGGCCCCGGCGGGGTGAAGCGGCCAAGACCCGACGAACTTGACCTATCTGTACACGGTATGGCAGAGCTTGACCAGAGCGAGATGGACTCAATGCAACAAACTCCACTCAATGCAGCAGCATACGCGCAGTCAGCAGCGGCAAGCACTCATCCTACGCATCACCATCATCGCCTACCAGATACTGGGCCGCCTTCCAAGATTATACGGCGAGATGACGGAAGTGGAGGAGGTGCACCAAGCGTCGTGGGACAAGAAGGCATGCCAGCGCCAGCACCAAGACCGAGAGGACCAAAGCTCAAGTTCACGCCAGAGGACGACCAGTTACTTATTGACCTCAAAGAGAATAAGAACCTTACATGGAAGCAAATCGCAGACTTTTTCCCTGGTCGCTCTAGTGGAACGCTTCAAGTTCGATACTGCACAAAGCTTAAGGCAAAAACTACACAATGGACAGACGAGACGGTAAGTTTTCGAAGCTCTCTACGGTCTGCAAGATGGAAATCCAAGACAGTATAATACCACCACTTATTGTTGGTGACTGACAAGTCTATGTGCAGGACCAGAAGTTGCGCTCGGCCCTTCAGGACTACGAAAATGAAAAGTGGCGCATCGTCGCCAACAAGGTCGGGACCGGCTTCACACCGGCAGCATGTCGGGAGAGGGCTACACAGCTAGTTGAAGGGGTCGGTGGAGACTTATAGCAATCAGCGTCTTCTCCGGGAGCATCTGTTCCCGGAGAGGACACCCACATCGACACGCACGTCTACGCCCAGGCTCATGCCTCAGAGCCTCCCACTGCTGTCTATCAACAACAACAACAACAACAGCAGCAGCAGCAGCAGCAGCAGCAGCAGCAACAACGACAACAGGCCAACGAGCCACCCACCAGTGTCTACTCCCAGAGCCATGCCTCCGAGCCCTCTAGCGCCGTCTATCAACAACAGCCTAGCGAACCATCGAATAGCGTCTACTCTCAGCAGCTTCAATGACACCAATCGTCGCTACGTAAGCGTACAGGCATCTACAAATACAATGAAAGGCTGAGACAACAAGGTCAAATAAAGAGCATACTGGATGTAACATCACTACATCCGCCCCATGGCATAAGAGATAGAGCAGCGCCAAGCCCCCAAAAGATAGGAAAGGGGGCGAAGCAGTTCCCAACTGATTCGAGTGGCGGCTCGGGATGGCTTGCGATCGCTCTCGGCCTTTGCAGAACATGCAACATTGTAAAGCCACAATACTTTACTTGATTACGGGCAGCTTTCCAAGCAAGGTTCTGGGACCGCATGGTAGATAATGTACGAGATACCCAGACTTGTCCGGCACCTCTGCAAATTGACAACTTTGGCTCGGTTCGTCTTTGGTGCTCGGCTCTCCGTCGCTTTGCTCTTTGGTCACCCCAGGCCCCTCCATTCTTTATCACGATTTTTCCTTTTCTTTACTTTTCACTTCTCTTTTTTCTTCTTCTTTGCACTGACATAGATCGACAAGACCCATTTGTTGTGTTAGGATGGGGAGCCACTGGGAAACATTATATACGGTTTCTGGGAGGGTCACAGATTGGTTATATGAATTATGGCCTAGGTTTTACAACACTATTGTTATATATACACCTCTCATCACCCTTCCTTGCACTGTCTGGCTTATTTTCTTTCACTCACCTTCTGCTCGTGCTATTCTATAATCACTGTTCCTTTCTGTTGTTACGTTGACGGATGTGGTCTTTGGCTGCTGGCTGAAGGAACAGCTAGGGAGCCGGCCCCTCCGCTCACTGTTTTCATTTATTATGACTGTCTCATGGCAACAAATAGGAGGAGCTGCGGTAGTAGTTGGAGATGAAAGTGTCGCCTTCTTCTAATTTCTTTATGCTCATCTGCTTTGATTACTCACAACACCTTGTTCGCACGGCGTCCGGGAGAATGCAGAAAGAATGGCACCGAGTCGGGGGATATCAAGACGCAACTGCACATGTCACATCACACTCTCGCCTGCATGCCCACACCTACCCACAAAAACCACTCCGATTAATCTACCTGCGAGGGCTAGGTTGTGTTAACCTCTTCTGGGATTTTTGGGGATAAAAATCGAAATAATGTAAAAGGAATTCATAATAAACCAGGCACATATTGCGAGCAGCAGCGTTGATTTTTGAGTTTTTTTTTTGTTCCTCCGATATTTCCGGTTGGGCATACTTCTTATGCTGTCATTCACGAAAGAAGCTTATCTCTTTAATGTTCTGTTATTATCAAGCAGCGTGAATGTTGTTGTTTTTTTTTTTTTTTTTCAATGGAAAAGGAAAACGAAAAAGAACTGTTATTCTTGTTTCTCACTGATTTCGCTGAACTCCAATGTTGCACGGAGGCTTACAGTCAGAACTTGTTCTCAGTCTTTACGTCTCAGAAGCATTGCTATTCATTCGCGTCTCATTGTCAGGCAGTCAAAGATAAGCAGCAGGGCCTTTCAGTGTCGCTCATGCTTTCTGGTGATATGGGTTTGGATTTTGAGGTTGTCTCAGTTACGCAGATGGTGAAAAGCCAGGAACAACAAAAAGGACGAGAAAAAGGAAAATCTTGGCAAATGAGGAAACAAGCGTAATGTTGAGAAAAAGGCAAATCCTCCCCCGCCCCCGGACCCCCCCCCCCCCAAAAAAAACCAAAGAAAGTAAGAGCCAAGCTTCTCATGATGGAAAAAATGCCCGTGCCTTGAAGAGGGGTGGGATCCACGCTTATCTATACCTACCTAGGTAATATGTAATGCACATTGGGGATCTCGACGATGTTTACATGGGTTACGGATACTAACATGTACATAGTATCCAAGAGGCAAATGGAGAAAGTCTATTATCTCAAGTACCATTTGGTTTTTACGAGGTAACGGCGATTATGTACAAATACGGCCAAGGCCTCAACCCGGGGGGGGGCTCAGGGACAGCTCGGGAAGTCGACTATATTTTACGTATATATCAGAGTATTCCCAGGGAGCCCGTTGTGTATAGAGAATATGTACATCTTGTATATATAGATAGACTTGATGCGTTACCCGGGCTGGATTGATCGACATGGCTGGTGACGAAGAGGGAAAGCGAAGAAAGGAAAGAAAAAGAAAGAGGAGAGAACGACGATCATTTCGTAGGGATTGACAAGATCATCTCTCAGCCTCTGGAGAGGGCAGAGGAAAAGGTGGAGCAAAGAATGACGGCGAGGAATACTATACATGGCCTACAAATGGATGGATAGATGTGTAGGCCTGTACCGTGAATCGGAGTAACTCAATTTTTCTATAAAAAGAGGGATCGTCGTGATGGCTTGAAGGTTGTGGGTGGATCGAGTGAATGGGTATCTGATTTGGATGGGTGCGTCGATAATTGGTCTCATGATAGAACTGGTGGTATCAATTGGTTGCGAGCGATGATATCCAATGCAGAATGGCTTATTTGTATAGGGAAGCGTTGCGAGAACTGCGAGATTAGCTAAACAAATTGACACACAGAAGCGTCAAAGGCCTCGTTGTTCTTCTTGATCGTTTGAATAAGACAGACAGGCCACTTTGGACAAAAACCACGTTGTGGTGGGGGTTTGGGTTTTGCTGTAAACCTGTGTATTGCGACGTTTTGGTTCGTGATATTGATATACTAGATATGAAGTATCATACCGTCACCCTTTTCTTCTTGGCCATAGCCAGGCCATCTGGATCGTTCATGCTGATATCTGTCTGTTCATTGCTCAACAATGCTAGATTGGGATGTACTGTTGGGGAACAAAATTTACCAGGCACGTGTTTGGTCATGTGGACCACCAACGAGGACAGCTCTAGCAAGAAGAAGGAAGGACCTACACCATGAGACCACCTTGGGCTTGGGGAAGAAGTCACGCTCGAGCAGTTGCTGTCGCACAAAGAAGTGCCACGGGGAAAATGGAGGGGGGACGCGGCAGCCACCCCGCGCACGCAGCTGACCTCTACAGTAAATGCACGGGTCTGACGGGTCCATATACTATGTATTATGTACTATGTATACCCCGCTGTCTCGGCAGCTCCAGCGCTATGGCGCGCCTACAGGCCCTATCACGCATCAGCCACATACTATGTACGGTGCTGCAAGCCCTGCAAAGCCTGCTGTGTATGCTACTATTATGTATGTACATTGTAACAGCGGCACTAGCGGCACTAGCCGTTATGCCAATCCAATGCCAGCAGCAAGCCAACCTCGTCTGCTGGGCTGGCCTTCCACATACTATGCCTGGGCCTTTCTTATCACCCCGCCCCCATTTGCACCCATCCTTGCTGCTTCACCATCACGACTCGGCATCCCTCTCTGCTACGCACCCTCTCGCACCCACACATTCCAATGACTACGTGCTTCTCTTCGCCAACGACGTGGGGCCAGATCCAGCCCCCCCGCTCACCATCACCATGGATGGCATCACGGAGCCGATAAACTGCCTGCCGTGCTTGCTGATTGTTAATCTGAAACGCCCCTGGGTGGACTGGCAGACTGGCTACGACGCACCTGCAGAGCTCGCCGCTCGCTGCTCGGTGTCGTCGCCAGCATCACCAGGTCTGGCAGCTTGGCGACATCCAAAACACCCCCGCCGGCCCCTTTTGCTACTGCAACGTGTGCCAGGCACAGGCACAGGCACAGGCACAAGCAACCTGTTGACCAGGCCTCCCTGCGATGACGACTGCCGCCTTGCCGGCTCTCTCTG
The DNA here is from genome assembly GCA_011317545.1 of Coniella vitis. NCBI lineage: Eukaryota > Fungi > Ascomycota > Sordariomycetes > Diaporthales > Schizoparmaceae > Coniella > Coniella vitis. Next base: position 2,447,960 of record WUJK01000008.1, read on the forward strand.
TCCCGACCAGACCCCAAGCCCGCACATGGTTCTGCTACACTGTCTAGTCCATCGCAACAGCCGCAGTCTTCGGGACTAGACAGCGCGAGCAGAGCAGAGCAGGCCATGTCACTGGTCGTGGTGCGGGCGGGGCTTCCTTTCCCCCCCACTCATCTGGATCCTATGCACGCCCTGCAACCTGTGACGAGGCTTGCTTCATTACACCGACTCGCTCCCTGGTGATAGAGCCCGCCCCAGCTCTGGACGACCTCCTGCATACAACAATCCAGTGAACCTTGCAGCAAAACCGCCCCACTCCCTGCAGGAATTTCACAAAAAAAAAAAAAAAAAATGGCACGCAGGGATCTTTGTGGAGGCTGCAGCACGACTACTGCAGTGCCCGCCGGAGGGGGCCCCAGGATAATAAGGCTATCTGCATCACGTTGTCTGAGATCTCGACCTCTCTCTTCTCTCTCGCTCCTTGCTTGGCGGCTTATTAGCGTTGACCAGGCTTGGGAGGAAAGTGCAGGGAGACAGCAAGGATGAGGGCATCAGCGACAGAAATCAGGCCAGCCACATGTATGCATATGCAGCAAGAACTGGTAGCGAAGCTGCCGGCTGGCCAAACGACAGGCTCTGCTCTGTTCTCCTTTGGCCATCACAGCAAGCTGCCATCGTTTTTCCATCTGGGAGCACTCGTCCAGTGGCCCACCCATGCACAGTGCGGCAATGCCAACAGCCAAGGCGGTGGGATGCGCATAGTACGGGATGGTATTGCCTACTAGATACAAGAGACGAGGCCATTGAAAAGGAAGCCCGGCCGAGGCCCCGGTCAGCAGTCCCACGTCGCGAACGCGGTGTGAAACTCGAGTGCATGGTCGGCCGACGAGAAGAACCCGTGTCTGAAGATGTTGCGCAAAGAGACGCACCAAAAGATGCGTGACTGCGGCTGCAGCTAGACTGCCACGACCCCCCCCTCGTCGACGCCAACCTCCGCGACTTTGTCGGCAGATGCACGTGGCAGGCGACTTGTTGCTGTTACCATGCACGCACGTCTGTCTATCTTATCATACTCGGCATGCTCGAGTTGCGCTGGGTCGGAGCATTACACTTCAACTCACCGCCCTGGTACACAGTCCTCATGCGCGCCTCGGGAGCGTCTGCATCTGGACGACTCTTTGCAATATTGCTATCATGTTGTCTCGTGTGATATTGACGGGGCTGGTTTACGAAGTCTTGGTAGGTGTACGTGTTTACCACACGCTCCATGGAGAGTCCCAAGTCATCACGATACCCACCCACCGGATACCCAGGGCCTTGGAATCTCCGAATTGCCCGGTCAGCAAAAAGCCGGTGCTATGGAGCTAACCAACTACTATGTACATAGTAACACAACCACACCCCTTACACACTCTTGCCATCACCGCCCTTTGCCGGGGTCTGGAATAAGCGAGACGGTCCACTGCGACCATGTTACCTCTCGCAACCCGCCAGAGCCCAATCGGGAATTATATGTCGGGCCTGGCCATGAGGTCCCGGAAGACGCATGTCCATCTTGTGCCTACCCCATGTACTATGGTACGCACGCACAAATCTCTTGCTGCTGCTTAGTGAGCGAAGCACACGGTACATTGTAAAGTACGTTGTCGCCATGCGGCCTTGTACCTCGCTTGTACTGCCGTCTTTCAGGGTACTTGTATGCACCAGGACGAGGCGTTGCGATTGGGGGACGTTGCTACTCAAAGATCAAGCAGGCCAGTTCGGTCTGGTTTTTGGCTCGCTTTCTCTATTCTCCCAGCTGCTTGCCAATGACCCAGGAGCAAGGCTTCTTGGGGTGGCGCTTGATTGATTGTTTGTTTCGCATACCAAAATTGGAACGTTGTTGACGGCATCTGAAAACTATCTTTGTCGATATCCGCGACTACCCGAGCGACATACTAGTCTACTCCATTCGTCTTTGCTTTCATCATCTTTCTCCTGTTGTATTATTGACCAGCTTCGTTGAGTGGCAGCATCGCAAAACCCGACACCCGAGATTTCTCCTACGCCTCTCAGTCTGCGTCCCAGAAGCTATCGTGTGAAGAGGCTTGATAGCGACGGCGGGAGCCCATGCTCTGCGCCACTTTACCCAAGCTCCCTTGTCGCAAACGTGCAGGTGACGAGGGCGATGCAAGTCGCCCCATTTGTAAAATGCGCTTCTCAGCTACTGCATCTGGGAAAGGGAACAAGGGCGCCTTGGCCAGTCCTTGTCACTGGCTCCTTTCTGGCGGCGTACTATGTAAGACCCGGGCAAGGCTCGGTCTACCACACTGAACGACGGCCAAACCATCCCGAGTGGTCATCCCGCAGATCGGAGGCAAACCTTTTTTTGGGGGGGGGGGGGGTGGATGGAGCCTTTGCAAGGAACGGAGCTTTATTTTTTGATTTCTTCTTATGGTTTGTTTCTGCTGAACCAAAACTTTTTTGCCTCCCACATTTTTACGGGGGGCTCTTTGGGGGCCCCATTCGGCCAAGAGCCAGAGAAGGATGGACAAGGGGGGGAAGATGCCCCCAAGGAGCACATAGTATAAGTAAGTAGTTCTCCAGGCCGGGTTCTGACCGAAAAGAGGATTGTTGCTTGCTTGCTTGCTTGCTTGGTGCGCGTCGGCGCTACCATAGGACGCTCCTTGTCTATTGGGGGAGGGGATATACTGGACAAGAGTTGGGTATAATTGGGCACCTACTTACACAAACACAAATCTTGTAGGAGTATGCTTTGGAATCGGGGCCGGCAGAGAGGAGCTTGACATATGTACATAGTCCCAGAGGCGGGCGACCTCTTAGGCAAAGTCCATTAAGCGCTTTACAGGTCATGATTCCTCGGCGGGGTTTTTTTTTTCTTTCTCGATCTTTCTTTCACTTTTCTCTCTCCTTTCTTTTCCCCTCCTGAATCTCATACATCAGAAAAAGGGCGAATTTTGTGTACACTCTGCGTGCCCTCTTTTTTCCTTTTTCCTTTTTCCTTTTCCTTTTCTTTTTTTTTTTATACTATGTAAGTTGCCGGTTGCGTAAGCTTGGAGTCTACGCAAGGTAAACAAACCTACCAGAAGTGGAGAGAGGCAGAGAGCATATGTGCGTGGCGTCAAGAGTACAAGAGAGAATAGATTGAATCGTCTCTCGGTATGGAGCGAACGAGTGTAGACCAGTTTCGACCAAGGCGAATAAAGATGAAAAAAAAAGACAAAGACATCTTTAGATCCAAGTCAACACGGAAGTCTAAAGATTACCAATCTTTTGTGTGCAGATAATCCAAGTCAATGTATATTTGCATAATACACTATGTATTCTCAATCAAACTGCTATACTATGAGCATTGATATTCCATATTAGAATCTCTCTATAGGACATGTTGGGGAATCACAATCCAACTTTGAAGAATATGAAATCTGTCATGTATCTTATCTTTCAATCGACTGATTCGTGTGGAGTTGTATTGTGCTAACAACTGAGGAGGGATGGACGTGGTAGACCTACTGTATACAGAACAAAACCAAGGCCTCCGTCTGTTGTATATATGAATGAGTCTTAGGATGCTGGAGACTGTACAGTAAAGCTCCAACACCTGTCACCTCCAAAAATAATCCGAGGACCTTGAAGACGGTGTTGATGCAGTAACAATGCTGTTTTGCGCGCCTCGTTATCAAAAATATTTGTACATATCTTGCACCCGCTTGTCTTCCTCCCCCAACTTTGGAAGGCATATACGTGGTACATTGGATGAGGTGCGTGGTACAGAGAATCTAGTGCCGAAAGACAATGGCTTGTCCACAACAGATTCTCAAGCTTTGGTCTTCACACTACATGAAAACGGCCAGCCGCAGCCGAGTAATGCAAAGACGGGATCTAGATTGTTGGGCTTTGTGAATCGTGAGGAAGGGGTGGCAAGCTGGCGTGGCTTGACCCACGTCTTACTTGCTTCGCGACAAACGTATTTGCCGGCATTGCTCAGCGAGAAAAAGTACCCAGATGGGATCTATTACACCGAGGCACTGTGTAACTGACGGTGCCATTCACGTTGACTATATGGCTCTGCGTAGCTCAACTGCTTTTCTCTCTGGCGCATCGACGAAGGGCCGCACGCGGGCAGATCAAATGCAGACCTGACGAGTCGGAAGGGTTGAGTAAGGTAGGCGCTTCGTGATTTCCAGGTCGAAGGGGTGACGCTACTTTTTTTTTCAAGGCGCAGTAAGCTATTTCTGTAAGAGTTATTGCTCGTCAGCAACGCAGCCAAACAGCTTGCCCAATGCCTGTTCATCAAGGCTGATGCCCTTCTCTACCAGTTCAATCAGCCGTCGATGTCTTGTGAGCTGTTGCGTTGAGGCCTCCTCTCCGAGAACAACCGCCGCCGTGTCCACGAGCCAGCCGTTGAACTCGCGTACCTCGGTCGGCTTTCCAGCCTCAACGTCCTGTAACATTGAGCTTTTGTTGAACTGGACCTTTGCGCCTACAGCGTAGAGCAGCTTGCGCAGTTTTGTAACCGAGAAGCGGTCTAACAGTGCTTGAACCTGGAGATGATAAGATGAAGAAGAGGAGGATGAAGGGCTGCTGCGCGGAGGATCAAGAATCTCACGGCTGCTCTCGTGCTGGACGAGAGCCTGAAGGACGGCGCTGGTTTCAGCCAGCAGTTTGTCCATGACTTTTGCCATGATGTTCGTCGTCTCTGTAGGCGGCTGACCAGCAAAAGCAAAAAGATCTCCATTGCGCACACGAAGCAACGCAGTAAGAGGATTGATGATTGTGTTGACGACGAGTTTCTCAAGCTGCAGCACCCAAAGCTCATGGCGCGATGCGGCACGACCTGCAAGATGAGGAGCGGCGAGGAGAAGTCTGATGAGGCGTCTTGCTCCGTTATCGTCATTTACAGAATCCGGTCGAGTAGGCTGGATGCCGTCACAGACAGTTCCAATCACCACGTCTGCCGGTGCAGCATGGACACTCTTGAAGAGGCCCTCGGTATACACGCCATGTGTCGTGATGCCGTGCAGGAAGGTTGGATGGTTGCCATCAGGCCACCGCCAAGCACAGTAAGCAGGTCCATGTGGAGGCCACAGGCGGCTCATTCCATTCTGCACAAAGAGGATGGACGAGGAGGCGTCGAGATAGCAACGCAGCTTGTCTACCTCGGGCAATGCCTGGGCAGCCTTGGTGGCCACGATGAGATTGGCAATGTGACCGCCCTCGCCGTGACCTCCACCATCAACAGAAGCGCCAGCCTCGCGCACGGGGCCAGTGGTGGGTCTCTCTGGCGTCCACCACTCGAGATCAAGATCTGCTGCGAGGCGGTGGGTGACTCCATGGCGCGTCATTTCAATGCCCGGATTGGCGGCCCATTGCTCGAGCAGGCTGCGTCGGTGGACGACAAGCGTAATGGGCGGGGGGCTGGGCAGCTCTGCCAGGCACGTTGCGTAGAGTTTGCCCAAGTTTCCGAGGCCGAGGACAAAGATGCGATTGCTGTGGGCCGCCGCCGACGAAGCAGAAGAAGCGGTTGTGGAGGAGCAAGCGCAGGAGGAGGGATGGCTGAGTGGCGTATCTGCCGTGCGGCGTGGAGGCAAGCGCAGGTTTGCCAGAGTCCAGGCATATGTCCGCGGTGGTGGACGGGCAGGCTTGTCGTCGTGGAGCATGTTCTGCAGCCAGAGAGGCGGATGAGGCTTGGATGGGTGGACCGGCGACGCCGTGGCTGCCGAGGAGGCGGGGCGCTGTCGTTCAGCTTGTGAGGGAGCGTGTTCGCGCGGCCGTCGTGCAAGGACTGCCAGCCGGTTGGGGCTTTTTGCGAGGGACATGGTCTCTGGCAGCCGTCTTCTTCTTTTTTTCTTCTTCTTCTCGTCCTCCTTCGCCTGTTCTATCTCCAGCCTTTTGGGCCACCTGCAGACACGAAGAGGGGCTTTGTGTCGTTGGAGCCCCCGATGGCGGGTCACGGGACAAAAGGTGCAGAGCGAGCACACACACACACACACACACGCTCGCCCACACACTCAGCTTGCAAGGGCTGACGCAGTATCCTCTGGAGCAAGCGGGCTGCTGAGTGGCACACGCTGCGTGACAAGTAGGGTCCGTCGATCAGTGAAGAATGAGGTGCGTGTTGTTGTGAGTTGCGGTGCCAAAAGGGGAAAGAATGCAGCGAACGGAGGCCAGGGAATCGAACATGCAAGCAAACAATGTGTGAGGGGAAGATTGGAAGCCGCACGTCGTACCTTCCCGCTGCAGGTGTGTGTGTGTGTGTTTGTATGAAGTAGCAACGAATGTGATTGACCAGTGCACACAGCTCTTTCATCCCGGCCTAGGCCCCCCCCCCCGGTCTTGAGCCTGACTAAGAAAGGTATTCAGGCACATCGTACCTAGGTACCTTACCTTCTCATAGTACTTGGGCCCTTTTTTCTGATCCTGTAAATCAACCCAACCAAACCACAACTGCGCAAAGCAGCCAACAGCGCTACCACGTCGGCCATAGCGCCGAGTGAGTGGCTTGCGAAATTGGCGTAGATCTGGCTGCAACGGGGCGCCGTGCGATATTCCATGGCTACTTTTCCCGCCATCCACTTCTCACGGCGTGGCTTTGCAAATGCCGAGACAGGCGCAGTCCTGTGCACGCCTTCTTCTGTTAGGCTCTTGTCGCATCAACCCTCCTCCTCCTCCTCCTCCTCCCCCCTTTCTCTCCATCGTCCGGATACACTGCATAGCCCAAGGCTTGAAGCCAGTGGTATCCGATATCCGCATCCAAGAATAATAAAAAAAAAAAGTACGGCAAAGTACTCGGAGGGAAACCAAAGTCACTCTCGGTACTCTCCAGTGTCCAAGTGCAAGGTGGTTGGGAGAAGCGACAGAAGAATGCTGCCAAAAGGCACTCACTGCCTTAAGATATTGTGATCGCTGGCTTCTGGAGACTCCAGCTGCTTGGAGCAAAGCGCCGAGTCGTTGTGTATCCGTAGGAGCGCCTTGAAGGAAAGAGAAACAGGAACCACAGTCCAAAGGCTGTGTGAGTAGGATAACAAGCGTGCCATCTTGAGAAGACCGCAACTGAGATGCAGAGACGTGGCAAAAAATCTACAAGTTGTCGCACACACAGACTCGAAGGCTAAGAATCGAATGCAATGCCATATCGACAGCAGCATAGTAGGGACGAATCAACGCATCAGCGCAGACCATTGAGTTGCGATGGCTCTTTGCTCACTTGGCCATCATCGTCAGATTACCATGACCGTCCGTCTGCTTTACTGAATTGGGAGGCCATTCCCATAGACTGCTACATGCCTTTACAAACGCAACATCCCCAATACCGGCATTAAGGCGCCAAAAACCCATCGTTTTTGAAGAGATGTATATTATTTCTAAACAGTAGTTGAGATGGGTTCTGCCATTGCACCCTTTGTATATAATACTTTGCTTCCTTTCCCATTCCGATGTCAAGTCCAACATGCCATGTAGAAAAAAATGCAGAAACCAGTGTTTTCTTTCCTTCTCAATCAAAACCAATCTAATCAATGCAACGCCTTATTCATGCCAAAGGTATATGATGTATGCATATACATATATTCGCGTCAAATCAATCCCATAATCCATGCAAAATATGCTGAATCACTTGTAAAGTCTTTAGTCGTGATGGTGGTGGTGGTGGTGGTGGTATCGGTGGTGATCAAGGGTATCTTCGCAATCGCCCCCCCCCCCCCAAAAAAGAATAATAGCGATGCCGTGGGACAAATTTCCGGTTCAGACTTCCAGCTTCTCCGTCTGCTCTTGTTGCTTCTCCTGTGTTGTGAACTCCTCAACAACATGACCCGTCATTGAGACTTGGCCTTCAAGGTCAATGTCATGGACAGCAGCCACGCTTCCCTTGCGTGTTTGGTGGCTCTTTCGCGATTGCTTGCTCATCGACTTGACCAGCTTTTGCATACGCTCAGCGTCGCGCACCTCTTCCTCGGCCTCGCTCTCGTCAATGACGCGGTTGTTGTTGCTGCCGCGCATCTCTTCAAGCACACGAGCGGCCTCAGCCGCGAACTTGCACTTGGCGCGCACGCTCGGGCCGTACTTGTAAAAGTAGATGGGAAAGGGAATACATGCGAGCGCGAGGAAGGCAGGCACAGAGGCTGCCCAATGGATGCCCAAATTTTCGTACATTTGGTCGGTGAAGAGGGGAAATGCGGCACCAAACAGAGATCGCATAACGGCATTGGCAGCAAGTACCGAGGCTGCAAAAACGACGTCTAAACGCGAGACAAAAGAAGACAATGGTCAGCCAGAGGTATCCACCGGTATGCGCAGCTCGGGATAGGATGGAGGCGAAAAGCACTTACAGGAATCAATCAAGTAGTTCATGAGAGACAAAAACACCAACACCAGGCCCATGGCAAAAAATGCACTGCCAATAATGGGCACGACCCAGTGCACGTTGTTTCCGTCCGTCCAGGCAAACCAGAAAAGCCCAACAGGAAGCAGAATAGACCCGACAATGGCGCCGGGCAGACGGGCCTCCGGAGGCACATCGCCCCCAAGTTTATCCGACAAGGCCATGTACCGCTTGCTGTCGACCAGAGCGTATGCGATGGCAAAGACCATGCCTACGAGGATGCCAAGGAAGGCCAGGCCCGAGAGTCCAACACTCCAGCCCTTGCTCTCCTCAAAGACGATAGGGAAGGCCGCAAACATCATGTAGAGCGTGCCGTACACGATGGCCATGTAGATGGACATGAGAAGCACGATAGGCTCGCGAAAGAGCAGTGTCCACGGCCGGGAAAGGGAGATACGCAAGCGACGCAAGACGCTGATGCGTTCCTTGCCCAGATCCATCTTGGACATGTAAACCTTGCCGGTCAGCTTGGATAGCTTCGAAGCGCGCGTGCGCAGGAGCACGGGAGCATAAGTCTCTGGAATCAGAAGCGAGCAAACGATCCACAAAACACCAGTGAAAATGGCCATGACGCCCTCAATCCAGCGCCAGCCCTCGGCCTCACCAAGGAAGCCGCTCACAATGGGACCTATAGCATGTCAGCGAGCTGAATCCATGACTTGCACCGCGAGCATGCACAATCGATCGCATGGCGTCTGAACGGCTGGCAAACTCACCCAGAGACGGCCCGAGGAAAGGAGCGGCAGCGAAGCATGCCGTGGCGAATCCACGGTCCTTGGCCGAGAACATGTCGGCGATAACGCCCCCAGAGTTGGTCAATGGAGACGATCCAAAGGCACCCGCAAAGAAGCGCAGGACAACCAAGCTTGGAAAAGTGGGCGCGCCAGCACCAGCGGCATTGAACGCGACCAGGGCACCGTATGTAAAAACATACAGTATCTGACGACCAAAGGACTCCGACATGGGAGCCCAGAGTAGAGGCCCAATGGCAAAGCCCACGACAAACAGCGAAATGCCAAGAATGGAGAGCTCTTCGGAAATATGAAATTCCTCAATGATGTACGTGAGACCGCCAGAGAAGGCACTGCTCACAAAAGCCACGGCCAACGTCGAGAGCGCGGTGAGGATAGTGAGATACCATTTCTTGGCCAAGCTGTAGCCCTGCGGATTGTAGGGGTCGTTAGGTGTAAAGTCGACTGCATACGGATCCTCCTCAGTGCCGGAGCCCGGGTAGCGCCATTGCAGAGCCTCCCTTGTTACTCCAGCGGGGTCGAAGACGACCTTGAAATGGCTGATCTGCGCCTCGCGAGAACTCTGCGACTGGACGTCGGCCTCGGTGGCCGTAGCGGCAGAGCCTAGCGATGCGGTCGACGTTGATGGCGCCATGATGGGGTATGGGCCTCCGTGGGAGCGAGTCGGAAGTCGCAGCGCGTACGGGAGGGAGAAGACGACGAGGAAGCGAGGGAGGAGGGTGAGAGTGCAGTGGGCGGCGACTGAGAACTTTTATTCTGCTGTCCATACCACCCAAGAAGTATCTATGGGGCCCCACTCATTTGGTTTTCCCTCCTACCATAGTACATAGTACCATAGTAGCCGCGAAGCACCTGACTCCACCCGGGAACGGGGCTTGCTGAACGGCCGAGCCTTCTGTGTCATAGCATGCCGAGGTTCTCGAACACTGGGCTAGTTCGAGAATCAACGTGCGCACGCTGCCCACGTTTGCCAGGTGCCAAAACGGCCAAACGATAATTTATAAGCTGTCGGATATGGAGCACCGCGCAGGGGCTGAACAGGCTTTTGCGGGTCGTCCCACCAGCCCGCCCGAAGCTTGGTGGATTCCCGGTGGAGCGTGCCTCGGCAGTAGCCTTGCTCGGTCGGTAGGGAAAACAAGTGGCCAGTTGCTGGTTTGGCAATAAGCCACGCAAGGCATCGGGTACCATCGCAGCAACCGCCTGCTGGGAACATCCAGCTTGCAGTCATGCATAGTCGCATACTTACTGCGCAAGCTATCGCCCTGGCTTGAGCTAGCGTGATCCCAAAGAATCAACTTGGTGCGCCCGAGAAGGAGGTAAGACACTCTGCCACTCGGGTAAGAAAAAAAAAAAAAAGCCTGGCCCTAATGTCAGAAGCGGTAAGTGAGGCCGCTTCACTCCGTGAACAAATCTGGAGCCCTTCGTCGCAATCTCAGCCCCTGACACAGGCTGTGTGGCTATCGCCGCCGAATGGGTCCCACTTGCGCGGTCAAGGCCGATCACACATCCTTGTATTGGTATACTTTCTCGACCGCTCTCGCGATACAGATACATACACAGCTCTCATTGATTTGACTGCTCAGGAAGTCGAAAGAGGTCGCATCGTCATCGCGACTATGTGATGATACAGTGCAGGTGACGATTGCGCGCGTAGTGCACGACAGGCCAGGCCGTCAAGATCTGAGTCGTCGTGCTCGCAGCTCACTTGCCTGAGCGTCTAGAGTCATGGTGTGAGTGGCCGACCGGAGCCGGGATTCGGGAGTGGTCGGCCCCGAAGTAGCTTTCCACGGAACGGAAGCGCTTGAATCGCCGAAAAACATTGTCTGGATAAGTGGCCCTTGCACAACAGCAAAAGGTGTTTTCAGTCGTCAAAACCACCCCAGTCACTCTGGTCGCTAGACCCAGCACTAAGTTCGGGTGACTCCGCCCCAGGGCCCTTGGCGTTGGACAGCGCGCTGCCAGAAACTTGATCGGCCGGCCGGCCTCCTGTCAAGGACGTTTCTAGCTCGTCCCCTGAAAGCTTTTGGGCTTGGCAGGTCTTGGGAGGAAAGCTTTCGTCATCCCTGCCATCGCGCACAAACGCGGCCACGAAAAAGCCCATCACACCACGGCCGTCATCCTTGTAGGCCCGGATGCAGGCTTCGGCGACTTGCATATCGCCATCACAGAACTCGACCTGACCACGAACGGGCCAGTTTTGCATTCCCTCGACCTGCACGTCCCGAGTCAGGACGCGCCATCCGCGCTGCCGTGCAACATCAGACTGCAGCAACCTCATGACCACGTGCTCGTTTTCCTCGGCATGAATTGAGCAGGTTGAGTACGTGATTTTCTGTGCTGCCGGAAAGCTCAAGGCGTGAAGCATCAGCGTGAACTGAAAGTCCGACAGTGCTTTGAGGCGTGCCTTGAGATCTTTCTCTGAGGTGGCCACGGTGGTGTTGCCGTCATCATCTATCAGAACCTTTTGGGGCTCTGCATCCTCGTCATCTGGACGCTTTCTTTTCCTAGACGCTGGCCCTCTGGTATTCTTTTGTGACTTGCCCTGCGCCTTGGCCCCGGCAGCAGCTGGAAGATGCAAATCTGGCATATCATCGCGTCCAACAATGCCACTTCCGGAGCAGCTTGGGTCCAGCAGCAGTGCTCCTACGCTGCTGAACTGTTCATCCGAGGGGTCCACTTTGAGGAAGTCTTGGCCCTGGTGTATCACAGTGAAGTCGTCTGAGCCTGCCGTCTTGACCATCTTTTCTAGAGTCTTGGCCCGCTTTGCATCCTTTTCGAAAGCGTATATTTTGGCGTGCAGGCCCTCGGCTGTTTGGCTGCGCGACTGGACAATGGACGCCAAGTGCGTGGTTTTGTTGCCTGGTGCAGCACAGCCGTCAATGACGTCTCCATCTGCCGGCTGGGGATCCAGCAGGTAAGCCGGGAAACAAGAAGCCTTGTCCTGCAGGATAATGGCGCCGGACTTGTAGGCGTCGGACTTTGCAAAGTCAAATCGGGATGGGACTGCGACGAGATTGGGAATGTGCTCGTCAATGTAGATGAGCTTGCCCGGCCCGGCCAGCACCTCTTGGACCGAGGCTGCCCTCTGGTAGCCTTCAAAGGTGGTGGCCAGCTGGTCATGCAGGGTAGACTTGAGGGTGTTGACGCGTATCCAGCGGGGATGCTTGCTTGTCGAGTGCAGCACGGCTTCGACGTGCTCAGCCAAGGCCGCTACCGAGGAGCATTTCCTGCGTATTCTGGCGCGCGTGAACTCGGCCATCAAGCGAGACCGGTGACGCTCGATGGTGGCCCGCAGGCCGTGCGACGCTGGCAGCGCAATGCCGCCTTTGGCGAGCAGCAAGTCGTGGACCAGTAAGAGCGAGAGCACGGGAGTGAGCTGTTGGATGCTGTCAGCTGCATGTTCAATTCAGAACCAAGGTCACGGGCACGGGCACGGGCACAGGCACAGGCACGGGCACAGGCACAGGCACAGGCACGGGCTCAGACTCAGGCTCGCCATACTTTTCTTTCGTGCTGTAGCAGCCGTGAGCTGTCGATGACTTCTGCCAGGATGGACGACCACTTGCACGTCTCTACGGCCAGCGCATAGACCTGGCCGCGCGGAGACTTGATGTCCTTGTTGTTGAAGACGCGGGAGCGCAGGTTGCCGCTGGCTGTTGTCGCTGCATCTCCGTCCAGGACGGACGCCGTTTCGTGGTAGAGCGACATTGCTCAGACGTACGTCGGCAGATGCCAGGAGTCAGCAGCAGGGCAGGGCAGGGCAGGGCAGGGGCGCGCAAAAGAGGTCGTACTGCAGCTGGAATCTTGCAATGATGACTAAGATGTCTGGTCGAGAACTGGGTCGGGTCCGGCTGAAGGCAGCTGCTGTGGAAGCTTCCTTCGCTTGGTGAAAGTTGGAACTTGGGAAGGCTCAACTGGGGCTCTGTCTGATATTTTTGACCCCTGTCGTGCTGTTCTGCGCTAGGAGGGGGCACCAATGCACAGACCACATCTTAATTTCACAACGCGATCCATGCGGGTGGTTTTTTTCCCCCCTTTTTTTTTTTTCTTTTTTCTTTTTCTTTCTTTCCTGCAATAGCCTCGGTATATCAGGTAGGACATCCAATTTTCATTTAATGTCTTTCTTGGATGAGTACTATTTCCAGATAGAACGTGGTCTTGCTTTTGGGAAGTACTCGTGCATGTATGATCCAGGATACACTGTCAGCCATTTCCGGCCTGTTTCATACAATTTCTTTTTCTTCCCACATTACTTGGATACTGTCAAGTATAACATCCGTGAGTCCTCTGATTACATGGTGAGTGGCAAGCTGCTTGTTTGATGGAAAAATCTATTCTCATTTCCAACTTATGAGACCCCGCCCAAACTCTGAGTCATTGGGGCCATGGCGAGCTGCGCGAGGCACCTCTCGCGGCATTTTTGGATGAGATGGAATATATCAAACTACGAATGGTCAGAGTAACTCTGGATGTGCTGTTGTTTGGCTTGAACGGTTCTTTTCAAGCCTGAAAAAAAGGGGGGAGGGGGGGGTGCGTTCTAATACAGACTTGATGTTCCACACAAAGCTGGCCTAGAATATCGAGATACAAACATCGATTTCTTCTTGGACTCTCACCAGTAACAATGAATACTTGGACTGATATGCGCACCAGTTATCAATGTGTACTTCAGTTATAAACAGTGGCAGAAAGTAGACCGTGGAAAAGAAATACCCGCGTAAACCCCGTAGCATATGGGCGCCCAAGTATCACGGAAAGGCATCGAGGCGTCAGCTATACTCTTCAATAGGACTTCTCTCATTGGACGCCCCTTCAAAAACCCAGAGCAGAATCAAACCTCCTCCTCCACTCTGCCACCTTGCACCGACTGCTCCGTCTGGATCCTCACCCATCATCAAATCTCCTTGAGGAATCCCACCTCAACCATCTTATCCACGTCAATATCCAAGTCCGCCAACTTTGTGCGCGAGTTCTCCCGGATCCACAGAAACGCCCCCAGCAGCGCCCTGCGCAGCACCGCCGAGGGCCTCCAGCGCCCCAGCGCCGCCGACCCACTCTGCTTGACACGCATCGTCTCCTTGCCCAGTACATAGACCACCTGCGCGTCCAGCGCCTCACGCAACGCCCTCAACTCCCGGTCGTCCTCTGGGCGGTTATTGGTGTTGGTGTTGTTGTTGTTGTTGTTCCTCCGCCTCCTTGTTGTTGTTGCTCTTGTCCGCTCTCCGCTGCTGCTCCCAACACCAGCGCGGCTGCTCCGACTCCGCGAAAGCGCCAGCTCAATCTGCGCGACCAGGTCCCGCGCCATGCCTGGCTTGAGCACGTCATCCGCGTACCCGTGGCGCAGCACCACGCTGTACATGTACGACGACGACGACATGTCCTCGTCCATGTCGTCGTCGTCGTTGTCGTCGTCGTCCGCCGTGGAAAAAGCACCACAGCCGCCGCCGCGCCGCCGCCGCCGCACAACGACATATCGTTCCGCGCACGGCACAGAAGCGACGGGCAGCGAGCGCATGTGGAACAAGACCGTGACGGCGGGCCGGGCGGCGAACTTGCGCACAAAGTGCGTGAACGAGGGCGGCAGGAAGTCGAGGTCGCCGTTCTTGTCGAAGAAAATGCCCAGGCCCGGCACGGTCGAGACGGGGGTGCTGCCGAAGATGGGGTGCAGGCGTGTGACTAGTCTTGTTGTGGGTGGTGGTGGTGGTGGTGCTGTGGGATCGTTGTTGGGTGGAGAGTGAGGGCTGCTATGCTGCGACGATGCAGACAAGGACGAGGAGTTGGAGTTGTTGTGGCTGGCTGCACGGCCGCTCTCCAACGTCCTCCCTGTCTCTTGAATGCGTTCCGTGACAAAGAGTCCCGATATGGCGAGGCGGTCCATGTGCTCCGCGGCCCACTGAGACTCTTTGCCGAACCGCCACAGGATGAAGATGGAGCACAAGAGCGCCGCGAGGAGGATCGTAAACCAAGCACCGTCCGGGACCTTTGTCAGCACGGCGCTCAGGTACACGCCATCGAGACAGGCAAAGGCCAGCCAGATGGGCAGCACAACCAGCACCGGCAGCCGCCAGACGACCAGGGCCACGAGGGCCACCATGCAGGTGGTGAGGAAGGTGACGCAGATGACACACACGCCGTATGCGTTGCCGAGCGAGGTCGTGTTGTTGTAGACGGCCGTCACGATGACGGTGCCGATCATGAGCAGCCAGTTGGCCAGCGGCAGGTAGATGTGCTCGTGGAAGTCGGGGCTCGTGTGCACGACCTTGATGTGTGGGAAGTAGGACATGCGCATGATTTGGGAGAGCAGCTGGAAGGTCGATGTGATGAGCGCTTGCGAGGCGACGACGGCCGCGAGCACGGCGAGGATGAGGGAGAAGATGAGCGTTCCCGGTGGGACGGTGGAGAAGAAGGGGTTGGACCATGCGGTGCCTGAAGCGTCTTGCGAGATGTAGGCGGCCTATTGGCGAGGTGGAGACCAGGTTAGAGTGGTTCTTGTGTGTTTGTCTGTGTCTACGTCTGTCCATCGCATCAGCTTGGGACGGTGTCCACGTACCTGTCCAATATAAGCAAAGAGCAAGCAAGGGTAAGCAATGCAAAGCCACGAAATCTGAATGGCACGCTTTCCGAAAGCGCCCAGGTCCGCAAACATGGCTTCGACGCCGGTAAAAGCAAGCAGCAGGCCGCCCAAGGACCGCCAGCCTTGCTCGCCATTGCGGACCAGATAGTCAAAGGCAAAGAAAGGGCTGAACGCCTTGAGGACCGTGTAGTCGTAGGCGGCGAGGTTGTAGATGCCCGACACGAGGTTGAACAAGAGCCAGACGACAACGATGGGGGCAAACCCGGTGCCGAGCTTCGAAGTGCCAAACGGCTGAAGGACAAACAGGAGGACGAGAATGACACAGGAGACGCCAATGACGACTGGCGTTCCCAAGCGCGGGTTGACCACACGGATGCCCTGGATTGCGCCAAGGACAGACTGGGCGGGTGTCAAGACTCCATCGGCCATGATCATGGACACGCCCTATGATTGGGGAGCAGAAACGGATGGAGTCAGTTGCCATTCTCTTCAAGGCCAGTTGGGGCCATGCATATAGATATTCACGACCATAGGACGAGCATCAGGTTTCGCCACTTACAAGGACACCCACCACCTTCAATATGGCCTTGGACGCAGGGCTATTCTCCAGAAAGCGACGAACGGACCGTGTCTCTGGCCGGAGGTCGCCCGTCCTGTATCGCTCCAGCCGAACACCTTTCTCGTAGGGATCACGGTGCGCAATGTCAATGTATCGCGACAAGAGGCTGTACAAGGCAAATGTGCCGCCTTGGCCGTCATCATCGGCGCTGAGGACAATGAAGGCGTATTTGACCGTGACAATCAAGGTCAGCGACCAGATGATGATGGACAAGGCACCGACGAGATCGATCCACGAGGGTTGGCTGGTGAATGTCGAGGACTGTCGGCGGTACGAGTGTTAGGCAATGTTTGTTTTCAGGATGAGTGAAGTGCGTATCTCGCCGTTCTGGAAATGGGGAAATGGTGTTCGCACATATACGTAAAGAGGACTGGTGCCAATATCCCCGTAAATGACTCCGGTCGCTGGGAAGAGAAGACGGCACTGTCAGTCTTGCCATCCTCCAAAGTGGTTCGTGACCCTGAACAAGGCTCGGTCTTTCTCATGATGGTCTTGCTTACCTTGCCAGCTGAGCCACAACAACACGAAGCCGCTGTATTTCTGCGCAAAAAGACACTTAGCATCAACACGGTCGCTCGAACCCTCCAAAGTCCAAGGACGCGTCGTGCCAGTCATTTACCTGCTTCTGGGGCTTGTTCAAGTCCTCCTCGGCAATCTGGCGGGCAGCCTCCTCGTCCAATACCTGCGAGTGAGCCGCTGCGCACATCGACGAGGCATTTCCCGGTCTCTTCTCGTTGTTCCTCTCCTCGTATGGAGGGCTCGGCTCGTCTGTCTCCAAAGCTTGTATCTGGAGAGGCAGCACGCTTTGGGGATCACGCTGAGCCATTTCCTTGCACGAACCAGGGGGTCAGTTGCTCTGTCAAGCACACCGAGAGCAAAGCCTACTGAGACGAGACAAGAGGGAAGAAGATAAAGGTATACAGCCCAGAGGATGGCCCAAGCAGCGACAAGACAGAAAGGGGCAATGCGCAATGAGCGGGACAAAACGGGAGCGGTGTTCAAAAAGGTGAGCGAACAATGAGTAGCAGCACAGAGACTCCAAAAGCATACTGCGACGAGGGCTTTATTGTTGTGTCGTCCACTAGGTCTTTGCGCCCGCCCACCCAGCGACGGTCCTGGATCCTCCTGCTCCTCCTCCTCCTCCCCAGCCGCGAGCTGCGAAACTGTCGATCTGAGTGGGCAGAGAGATGGCCGCACTGGAATCCCCTGGCTCTTGTCACTCCAACCAAGAACATGGCTCCCCAACCCGCCGGTATACTCGATGCGGTTACTGTTGCCTGTTGGGATACTAGACGGCGGCGGCGGCGGCAGCGGCAACGGTGCGTGATTTTCCCCAATGAGCAGACAAGCAAAAAGAGGATATAGCCTTGATAGACTCCTCCTTGACCGCTTACTGGGGCTTTTGTTCAGACGCGTCAGGGTCTCGGGTCTTTGCAGTCAGGGCACTGTACTTTGTGTGGCGTTGGCTCCGCCACGTGCATTATCGAGTACTATGTACTCTGTAGATTTCTCTTGGCATGTCACTCTTGAGGTGATTTACTAATATGGAAGACCAAGGCGTTCTGGGATATAGACAAGGCTAGCGCCGCGCTAATGCGGCCACGGAGGCTGATATATATATATGGCTCTCTAACAGTTGGCCCTGGGCTCGATCTTGAGCTCAGGCCGTACTTGACAGGCTCCCAGACTCCGTTTCAAAACAATGGCAGGTGGGGAAAGCCACAACAGGCCAAGGGTAGGTAGGCCCTGCCTCGCACACCGGCGCTGTATGTTTGTGGTCCAAGACCATGCCACATTCGGCGGCCCTGCCAGAAAATCGCTCACAGTATACCAGTGCGATGACATGGCTGACAGCCGCCGTTTGCTGCAATCTGGGGCTGATAAAAGCTGCCATCACCCACTCACTGACTGCGGATTGGGCCAGAGGTTCAGGGTCTCGCATTGGGCCCCTTCACCTTGCACCGTGGGAGACCAAAGAGCCCGAAAAACGCGCATAGTAAAAGCCAGCATACGCTGCAAAGTAGATGAGTAGAGAGGGCGGGCGGCACATTTGCCCAGATCAGGTAAGCCGAACGGGCAGCAGGAAAAAAAAAAAACCGAGGCCCTTTGCTGCTTTGATGACGAGTTCAAGATATGCAAAAGTAAAAGGAAGTATTCATGCGTTGCTTATCGCACGTTACATGCTAAGAGCAAAGAGGCCGCCCACGACATCAGAGGCAGGCAGAGAGGCAGGCAGGGCTGACAGATAAGGGTGCAATTTAATAACGCAAGCCCAAAACTGCATGATCTTCTTCGACTTGCCTTCCCCCTTTTCCATCTTCAGTCCTTGCTTGTCTTCCACTACTGTTCCCTTCTTTCTGTTTTGTTTCTTTTCTTTTCTTATTTTCCGGTCTTTCATCGCGTTCATGTCTTGCATTTTACGTTCACGGGCACCACACTATATTCTGTGCTGCAAAGTTTGCAAATCAAGAACCTCCCTCATTCATAGTAATGGGCGCACCAAGATTAAACCCAATCTGTATATTAGAGAATCACTCGACCACACTGGTTGGCAATTTGGAAATGTTTCTGTGTGAAATTATGAACTACTCCATCCCAAACATTCCCTGACCCAATGTGCCATCGTGACAATATCATCTTTATGAATAGACTTCTCTCTCTCTCTCTCTCTCTCTTTGCTAGTAGAGTACGAGTATCTGTAAGAAATTATCTGATGTACAGATATATTCACTCCTACTACTTGCCTCCAAAAAAAAAAAGAAAAAAGAAAAAACCCCCCCCCCCCATCCCTCCCCACATCATTTCCCACGCATGAATCCGTGTAAAACCATTGGTTAGATTGGAACCTCCGCACCCCACACAAATTCTTGCAAATAGAATTCTTACCATCCAAGTAATAAGTACACAAGAGATGCACCCTCACCTGGATATCGATCATGATGATATAGGCATAATATATCGGCATCTTCGAGACTGTCATGTTCAAACTTTCGCTCTTGCATAAAGCCTTCCCCCAAAGGATAAAGATTGTCCAAGAAGTCACTGATGTAAAACAGAACAAAATAATAACAATAAAAATGAAAATAAGCAAAAAATACAGAAATCCAATTTCACAAACGCAAAGGGACAGCTTTTCGCACAACTTCTTCCCCTTCAAATCGGAGAGCCAAGAGTCCGTCCATCGTACAGTAAGGAAAAAAAAGCAGTTGATATACCCCGACACGCACAATCCTCCAAGAAATTGGAATGAGTAGATGTATGGAATCGAAGAAGACAAAGTAGAAAAAGGACAAGGAACAAAAGAGGACAAGCCAGGAGAGAAACGAGAACATGTACAAGAAGTAACGATCGACAAAGCCAACCACTGCCGGTATCCAGGTCGGTTCAACAACAACAACAACCCATGCAGCCGCGTCTACTCAGTACACATCACCCACCTGCTCCCAGCCTCCATCGTTCATAACAGCCCCATCAACCTCATCTACCATTCCAAAGTCTTGTACCTCCCAGGGCTTCCTCAAGACCCCATCACCCTCAGGGCCCACGGCACCAACCTCGCCAACACCACCGCCATATCCACCGGCTCTGCCACCGGGAGTCGACTGAGCAAACGGCAGAACAAAATAAACAAAGATCAAAAACAGCGCCATGGTGACGCGGCTAACGAGCGCACGCACAGACATGCTCAAGAACAAAGTGAGCAGCCGTGCGACAAAGTGTACAACCGGCCGTGCCGTCTTTGCGTACACGTGGCCGGGCGTCAACGAAGGGGAGGGTGGCGGCAAGGACGACGACGATGCCGACTCGTCAAGACGCTCGAGCAACGACGCGGCTCTCTCGCCCCATGCCGCAAGGACGAGTGAGCTCAGAGACCTAGTCTGGAGAGAAGATAATGAGGACACGTCTTTCCCGCTTCCGTTCTCTCTTCCTTTTCCTCCGATACCCACACTGAAAAGACCCTTTTCGCCGTCCTTTTGTGTAGACCCCCAATTTCCCTTACCAACATCACCAAGAGAGAGGCCCTTCTCGTTCTTGTCATCAATGCTACTAGGAAGCGCTTGCTTACCTCGGCCCAGCCCCTTTTCAAGGTCTGTGTCTGCCGAGTCGTTGGAAAATCCCACCGCGCTGTCCGCGTCGGTGTTGTCCTCTTGTTTGTCGTCAACGTGGTGCGCTTCAGACAGTACATCGCTGCGCCGGATGCCCTGATGCGAGGATTGACGGCTTCCGCCAGGGCGCTGAGGGACACGCGTAGCCATGTCGCGCAGATTCACTGGCGTGGCTGCTGTGGTGGGTCCGCCGAGCGTGACTGTGAGGACGGAAGGGTTCGGATCACTGAGGTAGCCAGACTGGTCTGCGCCGCCTGTGGGACCGACATCGTCGCTTTTTGATAGTGTGACCATTAGTATGACGGGTGAAGAGAAGGAGGAGGGTGGAGAGAGAGAGAGAAATACGGATTTATCAGTGGAATTTTTTCGTTCTTTCAGGAGCTCGGACTTACTAGGGAAAAGCGTAACCCTTGCCATCGAGCAACGTTGCATGGCAGAGGCGCGCATAATGGTTAGTGATGGTGTTCTGATAGTAGGTGCTCACTACTTCATCATCAGGCTGTACAGCATTAATGAGCAGCGTAGACCGGACAAACGCCGCCGCCAGACGTGGCGTGATGGCCAGGAGCTCCGGGCTTGTCTGGGCGAAGGGTCCGGACGAGTTGGAGAAGATGTCGGCCGTCGAAGGCTGAGTGTAGGATCCTACGCCGCTAAAAGTGAGTTCGTTGTTCTTCACTGTACCGTTCACTCTTCCATACTGGGATGTTTGGGTGTCAATGGTCAGGTTGGCATTGTTGCTGTACTTGGCCCAGACTTCATCCACGTATGGCTGGTAGTAGCCGGAAAACAGGCTGCTGTTCATGGCAATACCGCTGTTGGGCGACAGGGCACGCAGATTAGCCCCCTCGTATTGAACAATCAAAGAGCTCCAAGGCTGGCCGTCCGCCGCAGTCTGTGCTGTGAGGCCACTACAGATCGTGTTGAGGCCGGCGCTAGGGAGACCCTCGACGGTGGTCACAGTCCCCGAGGTGTTTTGCAATTGCAACCCGATGGGAAGGCTGACAAAGTCGACAAGAGTGATGTTGACATACAACTGGGACGTGTTGAAGGTGAACTCGCAAAAGTCCCAGTAAATATTGTAATTAGGGTCCGTCGTGTTTGTGGGCGACGGCAGGACCAGAGCGGGCCCTGGGTTGACGTAGAACGTCAAGGTCGCATCCCGGGAAAACCAGATGCGACCTCCATCAGTATAGGGAACAGTTATGTCTGTAGTACTTCCCGGTGCCCCGAGTTTGATGGCACAGTCTGCACCCAGAGGGGTGAGTGTGCTCGAGGGCGAGGGCGGATAGTATACCGTCTTGCCGTCACTGCAGAAATAGAAGCGAAAAAAAGAATCAGTCCTCTGTTCTTGACACCAGATAAGATACGCCAAGGGGTCTCGTCTTTACCTCTTCAACATGAACACAGCGTCATTGTTGCCTCCAGCAAGTCCATTGACATAGACATATGCATTGGAGGAGCTCGTATTGTTGACAACGGCTATGCTCAAGGTGGTATTCGTGGCAGTGGAGAGGGTGCTATCCGCTGTGGCCAGGTCTGTCGGCTGCTGGAGGATGTGTTCCACCTTGGCTCTCTTGAGGGCTTCATCGAGTGTGGCCATCTTGCTGTATCGGTGTGCGGCAGCGCTTCGGGTACCAGAGACAGACCAAGAGACTCCAGATCAAAACTGGTCCACAGAGGAAGATGCGGTAAGGACAGTCGATGATATATCTGAAAGATCGGCTAGCAAAAGAACGGACAAGGCGAGTATCAAGCCTTCCCTGAGAGTAGATGGCTGAGTGTGACGTTGACTTGATGTCTCAGAAAGGAGTGACTGAGGTGGGGTGAGTGAGAGTTGAGAGTTGAGAGCTGAGAGCTGTATCGGAACTGCTCACAACACCAACTTGAGCACGTGTTGAGAAGGCTGTCAACAGACTGATCGGCCTCCTGACCTCTAGCCAAGAGGACGAGGTGAACATCATGCTGGGTTATATATGCCCATCTAGTCTGGCTCGAGGAGTACTCCTTACTACATACAGCCTGCCTCAGTCTCTACAACCACTACACCATCAGCTGGAATTTTACACCCATTTTTCATGGAGTGTTAAGCCTGCCGTTGCATCAGGAGGCCCAGATGGCTCAGGGAGGTCCGAGTCACGGCCGAGGAGGCGGGTTGAAGAGGCATGAAAATCCAACCCTGTATGCTCGGCAAAAGCCATTCCCAGCAAGTATTTGGACTGCGTGTAATATTGCAGGAAAGAGCGTGGACAAACTAGGTCTTCAGTGTGGCATGCTGCCAGACAGTTAACCCCCAAGGGTCGAACGTGGGCAAGGTTCTCCTCAGGGACTCTTTTTGGCCCTTTAGGAGCCAAGGTTGCTGGGCAAAAATCAAACAGGTATGGCTACCCCAGGCTCGGCTGCTCGGTTGCCTGCAAGACGGCAAGCCAGGGTCCTTGACGGGCTGCACATGCTTGGAGAGCACGGCAGACTCGAACAAGGGTGAATGGGTTGCATGGGGACGAGATAGGCAATAAATCTGGCATCTCTGTGGCTAGAAGCCAAAATCATCAGGGACAGCTGCGCCGGAGCACGCAACCCTTGTCGAGCGCCAAGGGCAACCAACCAGATGGGTTGCGAAATGGCTGTTCACCGAGCGGATATCATGGCATTCTCTTTCTCCTTGTCGATGGGAGCTCTTACTTTGCGCAGCATTGAAACTGCGCTTTGCAGACTCGGCCAACGCCAACGACGCAATAGCCCCCCGGGAAAAAGGAAGCATGGCAACAAAAGAACCAGGGCTCGTCCCAAGCCATAAGCGGATGTCTGGAAGCAGGAGGGCTTCGTGCGCACACGCATCTTGTGCTTGTTTTGCCCGCCTGCTTGCTTGCGTGTCGAAAGCGCGGCCAGTCATGGGCTCGCTGTAGCCAAGAGAGCTGCAAGATCATCCTGATCTGCCAGATCCGAGCCAGGACGCCAGGCCTTGCGCAACGGCGACGCGCACCCAGGGCAGCCGAGGACGGCGATGCTGGCAAGACATTGTACAGTGGCAAGTGACTGGTAACATACGCGTTCGAAGCTGGGACTGGCGGGCGACCGCCGGCGCAGACACCATGTTGGGCCACAACAAGACACGGGCGGAGGTGGCATGCGGCGTGTCTGGCAGCACGGCGACGGCAGCTGTGCCACTTCGTCAGCACGCCCGCTGCATAGCGTGCGTGTGGATTGCGAGAGCGCGTCATCTTGGAAGCCGTCGTCACAGGTTCTAGACGGAGCAGTTCTTGTCAATACAGCATCCACCAATCGAGAGCAGCGGCCGGGGAGATGGGGTTCGTGACCTAGGGAGCTGGTGGCTTGCCGGTCGACGAATCGGGCAGCGAGAGGGGCTAATAAATCACATCCGCCGCCTTGGCTGACAGAAAGCCGAATGCGGGTTGGGCGGCCGTGAGTGGCTGCTGGAGAAGATGAAGACGGAGGTTGCGTTGGGGGAGGCGTTGTGGGTGTGGACGGGGGTTGACCTTCCTGATTGGTCCTCTACATAGTACTTGCAGACTGCAGCACCACGCAAGTACCGAGTGCCGCCAAGTTTGGTGGGCTTGGTACCTGCATATACATGTAACTTCCGCCAGGGCGATCTGGTGCTGTCAGTCCGTCAAGGCCCTGTGAGCACCCGCCACCGCTTGGTAGGTCGGTGCCAAGGCGAGAGAGAGCCTGTACTAGTAGTAGCGACCTGTGGATGCAGATCTCCAGCGCCTGCTCCCCCGCAAGGAGCTCCCGGATACCCCAGATCTGGTGACCTACCAGCCTGCCAGCCTACCCAGCTGAGTAAGGTACAAACAGCCTCGTATTTTCGACCTCAGGACTCATTCATCGTCCACCAGCTGCTCCAGGATCTGTGCTTTATACTGACAAGCTATGCGCAAAGAAAGCCTCGCTTCAGCCCAGAATACGATACTCTGCCATCATCGTCGGATCATAGAACTACAGATAAGTGATCAATCGATCTGCTGCATCATCTCTTGCCGCCGCCAATGTTGCGCACGCTTGCTGCCACTCATCCGCCCAGAATCCAATATAGCAAGCCATCTGTCGCCTTTGCTTGCTTTTCCCTGTGCCTGTGCCCATACCATATAGTTCATTTGCTGTTGGGCCCTTCTCGGCCGCCGACAAGCAAGCTATTTGGAAAAGGAAGACCCAGCCTTCCTGGTGCAAGTGGGCCGTGGATCACTTTGATCGGAGAGAATACACACTCATTCTCTCTCTCTCTCTCTCTCTCTCGAGCTCACTCACGTGTCAACGCGATATCTCAGCAGACGCCACCCCAGATGAGGGCTCATTGCGCAGAGAAGCACGCGAGTTGCCGACTACCCTCTCCCACCACATCATGGTGCAATGGCAACCGTGAAAGAGGAGAAAACAAGGTCCTGGCTCCATCACTCTAGCGAAGCTGGAAGAACAACACTTTTTGCTTTTGCTTTTGCTCCCCGGGAATATCACTGTCCGTACCTGCATATAAAAGTAAGCCCGCAGGATTCGCACCTCTGCCGTCTTTCGGCAGATACAGTATGTAGTGTGGTTTATATGTATATGTATATGTGCCAACTGCTTCATCCATATGTTTCAAGAAGCGAACAGCGCAGAGGAGGCCTAATTAGCCCACAACTTGTCCATTGCTGGGTAGTTCCCCCTTTTTGCCCTCTTGGCCACGCAGTCACTGTCCAAGTTTTCGGCAGCACTCACCACGGTTCACTGCCTCTCTGGGGCATCTTGAGAAAGGAACTAAAGCCTTGCTCGGACTTTCTTTAAGCTGTCACGTTGCATTTCGGCCGCGGTGGTAGCCAACCGCATGTGAAAATAGACGAGAACTGCCTTGTTGCCGGTGTCTGTGTTGGGCTATCGGTCAAAGACATCCTTTTTAATATTGGAGGACACCCGCTTGCGAGAGGGACTGCTGCGCGTTTCAGCACTTGGTCTTTCGTCTAAAGAAGGGAGTCAAAACTGTAAAGCAAAGCTGGGAATCGTGGCCTGCTTTCAGCGGCATAGCTGACATTCCTCCCAGTTTCGTGTGTTGTATGTAGTAGCCCAAGATGCCCAGTCTCCACGCCTCACTTTCGGTGTATATTGAAGGTGTGGACATGATTGGATTGTTGATCGTTGGCGGCGCAGCCCTTGGGCACCAAGATCCAATATGAAACGAGAAAGAATGAAGTGAAGGCGAACGGAAAAAAGATTGAAGCACGCATATATCCTTCATCATCCACACAAAAACCATCCGCGGACTCTTCTTGACCGTCAAAGACGAAGCTTGGGTGTGGTATTCTTTGCCATTAATCATGTCATCAAAGAGCGTCATTACCAATGCTGCAATCCATTAAAGGCTCTCCCGGTGGAAATTAGGGAGAAATTCTCGTAACCCAAACGCCAAGACACACGAGTCCTTCTTTTTCTTTCTTTTCCCCTTTTGCATACTGTGTAAGCCATCCATCCCAACGCCATATGTGTGTCGCGTAGCCCATACCAGGCATTATTCCGCCAGGGGGTGGGACATGATAGAGAGAAAGCCCAGTGATATACCAGGCCTCTTGAAGCATATCCAGGAGCCCTCAAAAGGATGTTGAGAGACAAAAGAGAGGAAGGAAACGAAGCAAGAATGGGGAAGAAGAGCATTCTGCCCCTCTCTCAACAACCCAGAACCCACCCAACAGTCACAAACGCAGCCATCATCACCGGCCATCCACCCCGACCCATTCCTCCCTTCCCCATGGCGCCTCCCTTGGGCTTCTCAATCCCGCTGTCCCCCGACACGGTCTGGTTGGCCGTCATGTTCTTCTGCCCGCTAAAGAACCAACCCGCCGCCGAGCTGTTCCCCTCCGTCACCTCGGGGATGTCGCAGACAGCGCCCGCAGCCTGTTGCTCGGCGGCCCCGCAGCGCGTCGCGAAATCGCGCTGCCGGCTCTCGCGGCTGCTGTTGAAGTACGCCTTGACGTAGCCCACCTGCAGCACGGCATCCTGCGCCGGCGGGCCGCCCGACCACGCGTCGTTGCCGTTGCTCCACTGGTTGATGCTCAGGTGGCCCGCGTGCGTGGGCACGCCGCGGGGGTCGTCCATCTCGGCGAGCAGCGCGCCGCCGGCGTAGAAGAGCACGCGGTCCGCGAGCCAGTCGATGCGGTACTCGTGGAAGCCGGCGCGCGGGTCAAAGGGCAGGTCGACGACGCGGTACGTGTCGGTGGCGGCGGCGTTGTAGCCCGCTGTGGCGGCCGCCGACGACTGCAGCACGAGGTTGACGGGGTAGCTTGCGTTGGCGGACGAGAACTCGCGCGAGAGGAATTCCATGTCGATTTCTTGGGTGTTGTTGTAGTACTGTAGAACCACCCACCCACACATCCATACTGTAAGCAGTGGAAGAGTGGGATGAATCGCAAAGACCAAGAGGAGAGAATGCAAAAAGAAAAACAAACAGAAACAGGAAAAAAGACAGACAACTCACCCAGAAAAAGGCCGACGCCGTCCCCGACACACCCGTCAACTTGAGACTGGCGCGAAAAGTGCCGTAGAAGACGTCCAGCCGCGCACTGTCAATCTCACCGCCTTGCACGTCGCCCGACGCCGTCGGCTCCGAAACGACCGTGATTTGCAGTCCTTGCGCCTCGTCGCCGCCCCCGCCACTGCCCTGCGCATCTCCTCCCTTGGCCCCGTTCTTGGCCGACGACGACGACGATGACGAGGCACCACCACCACCACCAGCAGCAGCAACAGCAACGTTGGCGACATTCATCATCTCGCCGTAGGACCCGCGCGCAACAGAGGCATCCTCGCTCCAGTTCTGCGCCACCCAGTCCGTGTTGCGCGAGATCGCACCCGTGATGTTGAAGAAGTTTGTCTCGATGAGGTCCGTGACAATGTACGAGTGCGCACTGGGCGTGGTGTTGGTTGCGGGCGTGGTGAAGCGGTAGCCGCACTCGCAGTCGGCGAGGACAGGCCGGGGGATGGCGGCGAGGAGCAGCAGGCTGAGGATGGAAGTTAGGAGAAGGCCGAGGGGTTTCTTCTTGGGGGGTCCCATCGTCATCGGACTCGTTCGTGTGGTGAGCAGGCAGGTTTGGCAAAAGGTGTGGAAAGCTGAAAAGGAAAAACAACGACGCGGGTGGGATCGCGAGGTCGAGCTCGTCGCGGGTTATCGCGAACGTGAAAAGAGGCGGTTGAGGGCCGAAGGTAGGTAGGTACCCAAGTGAAAGGCGCAAAAGCACGACGGAAAAAAAAAAGAAAAGAAAAAGGATGGCCCCTGTTGTAAAGGACGACGAATAAAAGAGTGAGCCTGAGGGGTTCAGAGACCAGCACCAAGTGACTGACAGATGGAGTGAATCGACATCAACCAGCAAGCAACGACGGACGCTACGGTGCACAGCAAACTCAACTACATAAAACCTGCAAAATAAAGAACGATAGATAGCCCGAACGGGTCGTCGGCGCAACGACTGAAAAAAGAAATAACAGATACAATAGATCAAGTGTGTCCAAGTGTGTCACGCGACACCCGCGAACAGCGAAACAGGGCGTACGCGAAAAGCAATCCTCCTCGCTCTTGTTGGATGTAGAGGACGTGTGATGTGGGAGAATGCCAATAGCAGGGACTTGTGAGACTGTCCTCGGCCAGGCAGGGAGCCAATCCAGGAAAGAAATCCAAAGTAGCTTTGGCAACTGGCAATAGCAGGCAATAGCACTTGGATTGTACACCAGTCCACAGAGCAAGACGGCTGCTCTTCCACGCGCCCAACACGGGGGCTGCCTTCGAGGTAGCACAGGAGGAGAAAAGAAGCTCGCCGCTCTCTGAACGAGCAGGGGAACAGTGCAATCAATCCAAAGATCATGAACGAGAAGTCACAACTAAAACACTAAACGAATTCCAATAGTACGGCAGAGAGCAGTACCTGAGGACGTCTATCAACACCAAACCATTTCCCTCCTCCTGCAAGGCAAAGACACTCGATATTTCTCAGCAGAGAGGAAAAGAACAGATCTCAGGGACACCCACAACTGGCCACACAGTGCAAGCATGCGCGCGGCATGGACAGGAGGGGGTTCTGGGCAAAGTACCATGTACTCCATATGTATGTTTGAGGCGAAAAAGAAAGAAGGAAAAAGCAATGATAAATAGCAAATGTTAATTTTTGCTCGGGCATAATATGATTGTAAGACCGTCGTCCCCCCCCCCCCAACCCTTTTGGCTGCCCGCCAATAACTCTTACTTTACTTTACGGTTGAGGCGTACTATGTACAGGAACCGACTACGAATTTCTGCATGCTAAGTAATATGCTATGCTTGCCTTTATATTTTCGTTGAGTGACACAAGCAAACTGCTGTGCTGCACAGGTACTACAGCGATACCGAGTACTTTTGAAATGGCATCTTACTCATCCAGCGCTTGACTGGGTGCCAGATTCCTCCACCCACATTCATCTTTTATCTAGCTGCCCCAGTAGGCAATAATCGCCCGTCATGCAAAGCCCAACCGCTCATCTCAAGGCGCGCGGTGCGAGTTTTGTGGGGCGAGAGGCTTGGGGCCCGAACGGCGCATCTTGTGCCTTGTGCCGACAGACTCTGTGAAACTTGGGCTTTCCCGCGTCTAGGCCTGTTTAGGGGGGCTGTCGTATCGGATTGATCTGGCGCAAGCCATGCCGAAGAGCTTCGTCCTACAATATGCACAGCTCAGTCTTTTGTCTACGTGGTATGGTATCCCAACAATCACCCAATCCCCGAGTCATAACACAGAGGGCCAGACACACGCCCTCACAAACAGATTCACATGCTTCAGTCTGCTGAAGTGAGATGGAAGAGGGAAGACAGAACGTTGCTTGAACGCTAGACCTAAGAGAAGAAAAAACATTCCTGTAAATACCACCCACGATGTTTGCGCTCCCCCATCATTAGAAAAAAGTCTTTTTGTCGCGAACCTTCGTTATTGCATTAAATCCTTGAGCTTCAAACTCTTGTCAACGCCCGCCACCGCGATCCAGTATGTGCCAGTGTTCCCACATCTAACACACCGACAAGCGGCTGATGGAGGGGAGTTATGATCCAGGATGAAGAATGAAATCAAACAGTGACAAACAAAACGACGCATCAGTATCGAACAAGGTATCAGAATAAAGACTGAGAGAGAAGAGAAAGGAGGAAACGGCATTCCAAAAAAGGAAATAAAGCAGAAAATGAACAATAGACAAACATCAAGACAAGGAGGAGAGAGGAAAAGAAAACAAACAAAAAGAGATAAAAACAAGACAACTAAAACCACGAAGGCTTAGTGTAACTGGTAGGGTCGCCGTAGCTAAAAAGGACAAGGAGAAGAAAAAAAAGGATCCTAATCCTCTATTGGGACCAGCCAACGAACCGTCCGTGTTGCAGAATTAGGTTGCCCGCCAGAAGCACGCTCCGGCCATCTCGACCTCGACCTTCCGATTCCCTCGCAAAGGACAATAAACCAAAAGCATGAAACCGACCGGGCTTTTTTTTCTCTTTGCCAAACCTGCCCTTTTCCCCTAGATATTACCAGGTAACCTTCGTGCGCATGCCAAAGAAGAAGAAGAAGAATGCAGGTAAAGGAGAAGATAAACAAGGAAACGAGTTAAGGAATCAAGCCGAGAAAGGACAAATTAACCCGTCGCCCTACGCCTGACAATAAAACAACAAAAAAAAAAAGAGACGAGAAAAAACACCAAAACTAGCGTGGCGGAAGAAAATTAGATTTCAACTCCACACAAGACGAAAAGCAAGACGAGCGACCGTCAGACAAATTCGTGAGAGACTCAGTATACGCTGTCCGCGTCAGCCCCCTGAGAGGTCATGGAAGGCGTTGAAACGTTGGACGACATCTCAATGTCGTCCATGTAGCCACACAACGCCTGAGCATGGTGACGGAAGGATTCGCCCATTAAACGGGTCATTCTGCAGAGATAGATAGGTTAGTACATAAAGAATGATTTAGTGAGGGAGGAAAAAACACAAGTTCGTGGAAGAGTATGTATGTACTTACCCCCATACAACAACCTCATCAAGCATCGAGCCCCACAAGCGAGCCACAATGGATCCAAGCTGGGACATGTACTGTTGATCCAGATCCTTTTCGAAAAGCTTCCGGATCTTGTTGTACATGCCCATCTCTTCCTCAGTAGCTTGTTCTTCGTCATGTTCCAGACGGTAGAGCCAAAGACTGAGGATGATCATGAGATCCATGCCACAAAGGGGGTGCTCAATGCTCCAATTGGTCGGAGAGGTGCGGGCGACCCAGCGAACACCTTGTGCCACCGCCGTCTCGATGCAGTTGTAGCACTCTTCAATGACCTTGATCATCTCTGAGGAGCGCTTGACACGGTCCCGCGCGTTTGACATGGCCGCAGCGACTTCGTACGAGTCATGGTAACGAAGAGCTTCTTGGACAGTCTTAAGGTCGACTTCGAGCCGAGCTCGGGCGCTGCGGAACATGGCCGTAGCATTGAAAATGAGGGGGTGGCCCTGGTGAGGCGAAATGATGGGGACAGTAGCGCTCTCGGCTTCGCAGAGGTCGAGGGATTTCTCCCACGTCTCCAGGGCAAGCCTGAGCTTGAACTCTGTCACCACATCCTGCAGAGCCTCAGGGCTGCGCTTGTGGTACCATACCTCGAGGAATAGAGCGTTGATCATGACACGTGTCGCAAAAGCGCTGTACTTGAGCGCTTCGCCCTGGAATAGCTTCTCGTGAGCTTCCATGAATGTCAAATCCGTCGTGGTCGCAAGCTGTTCCTGCCAAGCCACTGCGTCGGGAACCTTCATGTTCCAGAGAGCTTCCGTCGAGGGCAGGTGCAGGTCCTCGAATTCGTTGAAGCCCATGGCCGGCGTGTGGTTGAAGGACAATGTCAGGAGCCCAAAGAAGATGTAGACCGCATAGTATGTGCGTCGGCAACCCTCGTCCTCCACCCATTCGGCTCGCGTCGGCGAACGGCCCTCGCGGGCTTCTTGTCTCAGCTTCAGTTCATAGCGGTTTCCGGCAACCATGTTCGCCAACAAACTCTTGATCGAGCAAGCCCACTCCAACCCCTTGGGATCGCCACTCCAGCTTGCAAAGATCATGTTCAACAGAGAACCCTGCATAGCCCACAGCGGACACTTGCGAGAGCTAAAGTTTTCTTTGTTCTGGAGGAACTGGTTGACAAGGATCTTACTGCCGACATGCTGCATATAGGCCTGCTCTTGGTCAAAGGCATACAGAGCGCCAATGGACAGAACCGCCAGAAGTAGAGCTGGCGACACCCTGGTGGGTTCGAACGAGGCTGGGTGCAGAAATGGAAGATGGTGGTGGAACATGCCAAAGTACGTCGAGAGGTAACGGTTGAGGCAGGCCAGGTTTGGCAGGCGGAAGCCATCAGGAATGGCAGCCTCAATGTCGTTGTTGTGAATAGTCTCGAGGATCATGGCGCGTTCCTCTTCGTTGTTCACATAAGGTGGTTTGAACCCGGCCGAAGTGTGGTGTGCCTCCCCATGGCTGTGGGTGCTGTGGGAGAGGTATGGCGATTGGGAGGTGGGAGTACCGGCAGCGGAGGTCTCAAGCGAGTTGGCAAGCGACCGCGAAGACATGGATTCGCTACCGTTGCCTTGACGCGGAGCAAAGACGGGGCTAGGCTGCTGCTGGAGGCTATTGGCACTGGCAAGGGGGTGCTGGGACATGTAGGCTCCGGGGGCCGATGTGAGTGAAGCGTTCTTGTGGTCACCGTGGTATGAGTCCCACTGAGTTGGGAGGCCAATCGATCCGTTCGGATACGTTACGGTCGGGGGATCCATGATGGTGTTGCCATTGTGTGCAAAAGGAACGCCCTGGCCAACGTCCTCGAAGGACCCGTTGTTGCTCTGAATGACGGCGGTAGCCTTGTGATGCAGGTCGGCGACAAGCATGGCAGCAGTTTCGACATCAAAGCCGCCATCGGTGGCACTACCAATGTGCTGCTCTAGGGCAGTATCATCGAGGCCGAGGGCAGGCTTGGAAGAGGCAGCAACAGTCTTGGGCTTGGGGCCGCCACGGCGCTTGCCGTCGCTGTGGAGGGGGATACCTCCATCCTTTGCGTGAACGGTTCGATCGTGTCTGAGAAGCAGGTCGCGGCGAACAAACGTGCTCCTACACTTCATGCACTTGAAAGGACGCTCTTTGGTGTCTGTGTATCGACTTGGGCGTCAGCAAGCAGCCACAGGCGAAAATTTTTTGAGCGTGCAGCCATTTTGTGTAACGAAGAAGGGGAAAAAAAAAGGCCATATAGCTCAATTCAGGAGAAGGTACTGGAAGTCAAAAGAAAAACAACGTGGTGGTAGGCATGCAATGCGTGTGTTTGGAGGAGGCCAAAAAGAAAAGAAGAATGTACGCACGCGAACGCTCATGTCTGCTTCTGTGCTCGCTCCGGCTAAATGCGCGAGAGCAGTACTGGCACTTGTACTTTCTCTCTGGTGCGAGTGAGGTCTTTCGCGAGGCCGGCGTTGGGGACGCGGAAGTGGGCACGGGCACAGCAGTGACGGCTGCGCCAGGCATCGTGGAAGACGGTCTGTCGCGGTGGGGTTGAGGTCGAACGAGACTCGCGCAACGGACGACAACGACGGGAGATGCACTTGACGGCGACGGTTGGCAACGGCGGTCGGCACTCGGAAAGCGAGACTCTAGACACCCTCACAGCAACGATACTCTCGAATCGCCCTTCTCCTCTCGCTCGCACGCGCTCCCGTGGGATTTAAAGTGTGTCGACTTGACTCTGAGGGGCGATGGTGTTCATTTGGGTCGATATACGGGTCATGGACAAGACCGGTGGTTGGGTTTGGGGATAAGATGGCTGCACTGGCCAAATCAAAGGACCGAAAAGAAAGAGAGAGAGAAAAGAATATGAAAGACGACCCAGACGTGGTGGGCGTGGACGACGGCGGGACGTTGACGACGATTCGAACCGAGTCAAGCCAGGTCGGTCGATGCAGCCTGGGTGAGATGCAGAGTGGTTCGCGATGAGGCGGGACTGATGAACGGGAGGAGGAGAAAGAGGGGTTGGGTTCTGGTTCTTGGTCGCGGCGGGAGTGGCAGAGAAAAAGGGAGGGCGAAATTTGGGCGGCCCTGGGCAGGCCTGGTTCTGGTTGGAGGGGCGAGGGGGTGTTGTACATGGTGACTGTGGAGGGGGGAAGAGGCGGCCTCGAAATTGCTTAGCGCACATTGGCAGCGAAATTGCCCTTGGGAGAACGGGTGGTCCAGTGGCCGTACAGGGCTGTACAGGCTACCTGGCAGCGGGCGCCAGCGGGTGTGGCAGGCGCAGGTAGCAGCGACCGCAGACCGCGACAGCTCCAATGCTCCATCCCACCTGCAAGAAGAAGTGGGGTTCATTCCCTCCGACCTTGAAGCTTGCGGAGGGGGGTGTGCGTGGAATGGGCCTGATGCCGCCGTTGCGAAAAGCAGGAAGTACTATGTATTGGGCTATAAAGTACAGGGCTACGCTACATAGCCCAGGCCTGCTGCATGCGGCAAGTGCCTAACCTACAACCACCCACCACGTATACCTACCGACCTGGGTACTTACTGTCCAAGCCTGTGCCCGCTGCTGCTGCTGTGCATCAGCTGTACCTTGGTACTTTGAGATATTCCCAGGCTTACCTACCCAACTCAGTAACCACGTACATACATAGTAGTATTTGGGTACTTTGTGTGCACAAAGAGGTTGGCTGCCCGGTCTCCTCCCTAGCTCATCGATTTATTCTAACGGATCAGCCTGCTTGCCACTGGCATAAGAGGCCGTTCTGCGCCCGTCAGCCAGTTGGACTATATGCTCAGTCAAGCTGCAGCTGTACTTTATATTTGGTATGCAGCATCTGCGTACTATGTACACTATGTAGGTACTATGTCCTCGTGTGCTTTGAAATCGCAGCGGGAGGGCAGGTCAAGAGCTGAGAGGAGGGGAAGGCGCATCTGAGGAGAAGGCAGGGGCCCCACTTGCAGTGCCAACCTCCAGATTGTCCCGGCTGCTATGTACCTGGGTACATCCAGGGCAACTAAAAACTGCCCCACCCCCACGGCGGGCCTTTACATAGTAGTCCAGTGCCTTTACGCAGAGCAGCACAGCAGCCCGAGATGGGACACGAGACACGTTGGACCACAGCAGCACCAAAAGTCTTAAATCCGGGTTTTTGGTGCTGGATGAGACACCCACAAGCGCGATCGCGGCTTCAAGGCACTCGACCCGATCTGCCCATTTCCCTGGTCTCGCACTGCACCGGCGGACTGCGAAGCCCCCCCCTCCAAAGGCCCAGCGACACGACTGCATCGTACACTATCTTTCTGGCGACTCTCTGCTATGGTCCATACATTACCAGCGAGAAAAAGAAGAAAGAAGAGCAGAAGAAGAACAAGAAGAACAACAAAAACAAAGCAAAATAAGAAGCAAGCGTACCCAGCGGTGGACTCGGACGAGATGAGCTGTCCCGCGGGCTGGACCAATCGAGGTCCATCTCTGGGCCTTTGGCCCGACTCGAAAGTAGTCCAAAAACCAAATCCATGAAAAAAGGAATACATTTTTTCTGGGGAAAAAAAAAGTGGATGTCGACAAGCACATACTATGTACAGACGCAACAATGGCTGGCCCCTTCTACCAGAAAATCAAGGCGGTCAGGTCGGTCCTCAACTCGCCCCAGGCGCTGTATGTGAAGAAGTTGGCAGAATCTGTTGTGGTGACGATGGCATCACGAACAGAATGCCCGACTCTGACAATAGCAGCCACGTTGCGTCGATGCGGCCGGGATGGTAGCCGCCAAGGCAAGTCCGGTCAGCTTGCGTGGAAGGCATCCACTGAACAGGAACAGGAACAGGAACAAGACCAGGAACAAGCAGGCACGCCACGAAGGGTGTGCGACGATCTTGACGGCGAACAGCGAAAACAATACGATGCAAACGCCCCTGGCCCAAGCATCCTGGCACCACTCTTCACTACCTTGCGGGAAAGAAAAAGAAGAACGGAACAGGACAGGTCCTGAAATAGCGGCTTACTATTACCATGGTTGTGCTCGCCCACACAGCACACCCAACACCCCAGACACGTAAAGGGATGGGCAGCCCCCGTCCGTCATTCAACACCCCAGTGTCTGCCTGGCATGTCTGCGCTGACCTGCATGTCCGTCTGCACGAGCATGCTCGCTACTGCAAAGTAAAGTGAGGCTGGGTTTCCCACCAGCATTCCAGCCTCCCTCGTCCAATCCAAGGTCTGTGCTGCTAATTGCGACCTGCGCTGGGTGTGGCTGTTACTAAAGACTAGCCTTGATGGCCCTGGTGGTTTGAACGTTACAATTACTTGCCATGGTATAGTACAGTGTCTCTGAGCCACGATCCTGTCACTCAGCAAATCCAGAAAGAAAGAGGAGCGGGGGAAGAGGGAATCAACAACCAACGAGTGCCGAAAGAATCGTCATGCGGGGCACAAAAGGCACACCAGGGCGACAAGCAGTGCGCACCCGGGCATCCTGAGAGGTTCTAGACACCTATACTACATAGTATAGTAGCAGCCCGAGCCCCCTCTAGACACCGCCGTTACATAGTACATAGTACAGCACCTCCTACTATGTACATACATAGTCCTCACTTTTACCCCTCGGTCTCGCAGCATTCAAGCATCCCACAGCACTACACGTGTGCAGTGGCTTTCAGCATGACCGCGGGGTCGACGGTGTCGGGACGCGAGGCATTCACTTCACCGTCTGTCTGCCCGTTCTGCCTCCCCGTCCATTGCTTGGCCTGGAGCTTCTTGGTCTGGAGACGAGGTCCAGACGGTGGAGCCCATCCTTCTGCATCACGAAAGAAACCCGGATCATCCGCTTATGACCGACCCATCCACTGCTGCTTCAGGCTGCGCCTGGGGTTGTTACGGCTTGAAGTGTACTACTGCAGTATATGGCGTGTACGCTTCGTCGCCATAGTCAAGCCCTGACCTCATACAGTTCTCGTTTGGATGCTGGGAACTGTCCCTACTTTATACGGAACGACAGTCGTCCCCCAGCTTCTAGAAGCCTTGAGGCATTCAAGGACAGCTTTACTATGGTATAGCATCCCTGCTGATGGCTGTCAGACGCGGCCAAGCACCGAAACGCTATCTATTCGTAGTAGTGGCTCACATGCAAGTGATTACGCTGCTGATACGAGCTGTCTGTTCGTGGGCTACTGGATTTTTGACTTTACAGCGTCCTGCTATCTGGCAAGACAAGGTGGGCGATTGAGGCTCGATACTGACAGCAGCAGCAGAATACCTCACATCTCGGGGCAGGTATTGTTGAAGAAAGCGAACAGCAATCTGCAGCTGTCCGACCCTCACTGCCGCCTTGCAGGGTGCTACATTTCATTCTCGTCAATTCGACAGGTTGTGGCGATACCGCCACCATCTGTGTCCCAAGACTGGTCAACAGACGACCGACTTTTTCTCCTGTGCATGTCAGTCGCTGGTCTACAGCACGGCCTGTCTTTAGAATATTTGCGATGAGCGCGCGCCTGGTCTTCCCCGGAAAGCCCGTCAAATTAAAGGCGGCTTTTGGCCCGCCAGGCCCGCATTCGACAGGGCTGTCAGAAACCGTGGGATCCCTCGCTCGCATTCCATCCAAAAATGGTCTTGATGCAATCTTTCCTCATCCCTTCTTGTTACCCCTCGCGCGCGGTATTGGACGGTATGGTAAATAGGCTGTGCGGGGATCTGTTACAATAAATACAGCAAAGGCGGCATCTGGAAAAGGTGGTGGGTCAGCAACAAAAAATTGTGTCCACCTTTGCGAAAAGCTACTGAAGTTTTGATTTGCATGGGGCGACCGCTGTTTGGAGGGCTGGCGGGGTCGCGTGCTTGTCCGAGGCAGCACAAAGCAGAATTGGTAAGTTGCACGGGTGGGATATCCCCCCCCCCCTTTGTGAACGCAAGCGCAAGTAGTATTTTGTGGGCGCTGACGCTATTAGGTGTACAGACACAAAATCGTTCTGTGTTTGTGCGTCTTGGACAAGAGAGAGCTGTGGCCCTGAAGATCCATTGCCGCCAAAAGAATCCTTCAAAATATATGGCTCTACCAGGACAAGATCCGAATCCCAACTGTTCTCTTCCATCCCTGACGCCATCCTCAATGCATGGGGCAACGGAACGAAGTCGTTGTCGCCGCTGCGTTGCGTACTATGTATGACTCTGGAGGCCTGGAAGAGGTTGAGCGCAGCTATCAACAAGTCCGGCCTTTCTTTGATCGAATCGGGTACTGCTTTCATTTTCACATCTAGCAGAGAAAGCATATGACATGCGCTTCAGACATTCCATACAAGCCGATGGGCTCAAAAAGCTGCCTGGCTATCTTAGTTCTGGTCGTCTGACGGAAGACAAGCCTCGGGACGAAGGGGCCCTCTTCGAATGAGTTCAGCATATGCCCCTCCTCCCCCGCTCCCCCTCCTCCTCCTGTCGAGGTAATAAGCAACTTTTGCCCCTCGCGGCATGCTTCAGAGGAAAACTTACGATAAAGGCGGTCTGCTTATCAGTGCGTTCGTCTCATCAGGGTCCAGAGGAAGGAAGCGCGTGTGTAGTTCATACTGTACAATTTATACTATATACTACATCACTGCGTCTAACTACTAACCAACCACACAGGAGGGGATCGGAGGGCTGGGGCGGGATGAACAAGCCGTTAGCCTTATCCAGCGGCGCATGCTTTATCTACCACAGTGTGCGCATACCGCCCTTCTCGGACTCTCTCAGCAAGCCGCTCCCCCGGCGCACGATGCCGATAAAAGCTAGGATTGGAAAAGAAAAGTGCCCCGCGTCCCGACTCTGGCCGAAAGAACCACAGGGGAACAGAAGGAAAAAGCTAAACAAGAGCAAGAAGAGGATTCCCCTCCCTCCCGAGGCGCGGCAGCACTTCCGGGGAGGGAAAAGAGTGGATACCTCAGTGACAGTGGAGAAGGGATACGACGTGCTCCACGTTTTTTTTTCCTCCCGGGACCCGTTCCCCGGTGCATTCTTGACACATTTGGGGGGGATGGAGGGGAAGGGGGAGATCCCTAGGGCCCAGCTGTTTTTTAGTGTTCTGCTTTGCGCGAAACCATGATCATCGTACACGGGACACCACACCAAGGCGGGCGGGCCCTGGCTAGCATCTTATTGCAAAATCAGGCATCTTGTCTCGAGACTCGAGTCTTCGTGCTTGTGGTTTGTCGTCATGATCCAAACGGACATCATGGGGCAGGGACAAGGCATCGAGGTTGCGACGCAGAGCCTATAGACCCCAGGACGCCTAGACGAGCTCTGGGTCTTCGGTACAGGCACCCAAAACCTTACCAAGTCTGGACAGAAGAGAACACAACAAAAAGAAGGGGGAAAAGAACAAAAGGGGGGAGATGGGCAAGGTGAGTCGAGCCGTGCCTGGTGAAGTATGACGTAAACGTAGCAGGTGCGTCTAAAAATAAGCGATACTCACTGCACAGTACATAGTATGCGCCCGCCCAAGACGGTGGTAATGTGATATGAAGGGCCCGGGCACATCACAATACCATGTACTCTTGCTCACTTATCACCTTTCCCCCTCCCCCTCTCGATGCCATGAAGGGCAACCGACCAACCAAACGATCAAGCAATGCCGACGAAAGGAACAAGAAGAGAAAAGAGGGCCAGCTAGCGAGTGGACCAATTATCCATCCAGCCAAGCCGACCAGTGACCACTACATAGATCCCTATGATTGAGGCTCGGCTCATACGTCAAGGTTATTTCGCAGTCACTCACTTACGCTGTATACTTACGCTGTATGTACGAACTAATACCAGTTTGACGTGCTACGGCTTACTCTTTTCTTTTTGTTGATTGACTGCTTGCATTTTGTCGTGTGGCTCCCACGATGAAGTATGTGGATAACAGGGACCTCTTCTAGGTGTGCCGTTTTCACGGATACGGATACGGTGATGCCAGAGTTTGGTTGATCGATTCTAATGCATATCTACCACGAACCTCGCAGGTTGACTTCGCTCTCTCCGAAGTAAGACTTCGATCAAGGCGTTGCTGATGATATTTTCTCAAGCGGTTTTCAGCTTTGAGAGAAGGCGGTCGTCCTCGATCCCGCATACGAAGCCCTTGCTCGACAGGTCATGTATATTTGAAGAGCGACAAAAAAAAAGACACATCTTATCTGGCACCCTTTTTGTCCATGCCTACTGATGGAGCAGTATCATCATCACAACAGGCAAAACTCATAAGTCCTGATCATTCGCCCCTTGTCTGATTGTTTCTCGCATTCAAAGCACCCTGTCTCCGCGAGGCGAGATCCTCCTACTCGGCGACCTGATAAATGAATTCATCGACCAAACAATGCATCTACCGCGGATTACTGCCTATCCAGTGCCACAGTACAATACTCTAGATCACACTTGTGGATTACAAATGTGGAACACAAGAAAGACAAGGAAGAAAAAAAAAAAGGGGGGGGGACGAGAAGCTGAAGGTTCCTGCTTTCATTTACTTTGTGACTCGCAACCACTTCTCCAAATGGGCCAGGCATTTGAAGTTCTTGTTCGGCAAAAAAAAAAAAAGAGACGAAGGGCGTTTCCGGATGTTTGAGTTTGGCCAGATACTTCGAAACAGGCACGCAAGCCAAACGGGAGATCCAATCAAAGCATCTATCTAGGCGGCGAGGACGGGGAAGCAAGCAAACAATAACACATCCCCAGGTTGTGAAGTGAAGTCGTGGGTGGGCTGGGGGGGAGAGGAGTGTGACTTGGCAGCGAGAGTCATCTTTCGCTGTAGTGTTCGTTGTCGTTCTTGATATTTCTTCTTGTTACCAGGACGAGGGGCCGCTCTTGTCTTGTGCTTTGTCGAGGCAACATCCGAGCGCAAAGCTTTCGCCGGGCCAAAGTTTGACCAAAATGAGCTGGAACCTGAAGAGGTGTCAGGAATGATGACTACAACGATTGCTTGTGATTGAAAGGTTGGTGAGGATCAAGGGGATTGTTGTTGTTGTTGTATGTTGTCGTCAATCCTCTCTCTCTTTCTCTCTCTCTCTCTCTCTAACGCTGTATCACCACAAATCTGCTCAACTTTACGTTGGGGTTGGCTTAAACGGTCGATGAACTCCTCGAATCTCGATGAACCGGACCCGCGTTCATCCTTTACTTCTTGGGAATGGGCAAAGGCTACAGAGTCCCACGACGAGTCTCCATTTGTCAGCTCTATGATAGGCGCACCTCTTGATGAAGGCTGGTGTGGGTGCTAACGACAGCATGGTACAGGCTCGTGCAACTGACTGCCATATGTGTGACGACCAAAGTGATCATAAACAGAGAACAGCACCGGCAACACCATGGCGGTCCACGGCAAAACCACGATAAGCGCAGGAAGAATAAGAAGAAGGCGTGGTCCGATTTACGACTTGGGTCGGATCTAATCAGCACTTGTGAGTGAGCCTAGGTAGAGAAGCTCGATACGCACGATATCGATGCCAAAGACCGTGGCTCGAACAGATGAACGATATAGTGTCGCGCATTCTTCTACAGAATCAACATCTATTCAATGCCGTTAAGGGATGTGTCTCTGTCCGCGAACTGTATTGTCAAGCTATAGAAACCTGACATAGCTTTCCTTTCGCATGCATCAAACGAGGGACTGTTGCCTTGG
Source organism: Coniella vitis (assembly GCA_011317545.1). NCBI lineage: Eukaryota > Fungi > Ascomycota > Sordariomycetes > Diaporthales > Schizoparmaceae > Coniella > Coniella vitis. Next base: position 2,488,996 of record WUJK01000008.1, read on the forward strand.
CTGTTTTGCTTCGCCGTGAGTCTCACCAGTTGGTTCATGTGAGCTTCGCACTTGAGCCTCACTTTTCGTACCTGTGATTTTAGAAGCATACTATGTATGCAACTGCGCAGTGACTCCATCCTCCAAGGCATCAGAAGACAGACAGTACGGTATCATTTGTCCAGCTCTCAATTACTCTACCCACTGCTCGGGACGTTTGCTCCCTTAGGGCCGAGCGATGTAAATGTTTGTACACATAGTATATATACACAATACTCCCCATACTACCCACCTACCTAATATGTGTATGTGTGCTCAATGGTTTTTCCTTTCGGAGTATATATATCCACCGTCGCTACTCTCACAGTAACATATCCACACTAACCTTGGACGACGAGAAATGCGCAAGCAAGAAACTCCAAGCAAGTAGAAACAACACCTTTATCATCAAGAAACAGTGGGGTGTTCCACCTCGAATGCGCAAACCCTCCCACCCCCCTCTTTATCCATCAAGCGTTGTGCAATCCTAAAGATAAAGGTTGGGGACCCGGGGAAAGGCGATTTGACCATATTTTGCCAAACACACACAAGTGTTCCTCTCATCAGCGGCTTTCCAAAAAAAAAAAAAAAATCATTCTTGATGATGTCTACCGTTACACATATTGCGACACGATGCTGAACCCCCATTGCTCGAAAATTGGAGGAGCATAGAGAAGAAGACAAAAGGGAAAAAAAAAGGAACTGCATAAACTGAGTGACTTCGCGATTCCTAGCAAGCGAGCGTGGGGGGGGGGGCCTTGGAACTTTATTTACCTGCGGCCTTACACTTAAGGGGAAGTATATACGTGCATACGCATGTATGTATCTCGGTAGATCACACTCTCAACGGACAGAGAAACTGAATGAGGAATCTGGATAGGTAAGGTGGTAGGAAGGTATCTACGAAATACTGAATCATTGACCGTGTATGTGGCAATCTCCGCATGGGCTATGCATAATGGGCGAGAGATACGTGTTCAGTCTGGATTCCATCGTCAGAGTGCTCATATCCTGATGTACAGACAGGTGTATGCTATGTACGTGGTTTCTTGTCCGCGACATTCGTACATCGAGATCGCGTGTCCGTCAAGCCATCCATTTCCAAGATGCGGATAATAATAATACAGTAAAAGCAAGCGAGGAAAACAAGAAAAGACACCCCAAAAAAAGAGAGAAACAACTGCGCCGAACCTTGTTTTTTTCTGTTGGAATATCGAGATCTGAATTCCCATTCAAAAATGGGGCAGCTCGCCGAACTGATCTTGTAAATAGTCGGCGACCCCTTCATTTTCTTCTTCTTCTTCTTCTTCTTAAAGCCTTTCTGAGGGCATACTTGATATAACATGGTACCCACCGGGGCTGAGGAGTTACTTCTTTCTTGCGCAGCTTTTGAATGTACATATGGCCTAATACATGATATGAGCATGTCTACATAGTATTGGTACGCAGTACAGCTGTACATGGCCAAATCTCAAGGCCGCATGGATCCCGCGCAATCTTAAAAAAAAAAAAAAAAAAAAAAAAAAAAAACAGTATGGCATCATGGATCAAGTAAACAATTTGATGACGACGTTGTTGGGTAGGATGATGTACCAAGCAGGAAAAAGTAGATTGCACAGGGCTATCAGTCATGGGCCTGCTGTGGTTCCCTCTGGATATACTAAGCTTTTGTTCTTCGGATGGGTGCGCCCTTGGACTGGATATGTATACTATGTAAGGTCGAATAGACAAGACACGATCAATGACGAAAATATTTGCACTGACTTCCTGACAATGAGCTTCCACTACCGCGAGTGAGAGCCGCGAATGACTATGTATTGTTCTCCAAAAAGCATCAAGTTGACTTCCATATAAAGGGGTTCACGATATTACTGTGAGGATTTCCCGAACTTGCCCCGGCGGTTGAAACGTCTGGGTGGCATTCAGACCCGCGCAATCCCACAGATCAGATAAACCCATACGCACAGATCGTACAGGCTATGACAGGCGGGAGGGAGCAAGGCAACGATGACGATATCCTCAAGCCTGCTCAGTCGGCTAGCCCTTCTTAGCTCTTGTCAGGTTGAATTTCATGCATCCTCCCCGCGTGCTTCCTCTTCTTGTCTTCTGTTGCTTTTCTGGCCGCTGGCCCCTGATGGATAGACAACGGTATCTGTCTACTTTGAACATGCTTGGCGAGTGTTCAAGGTGCGGTTTGCGTAGCTAAACCCATCCACCCCGTCCACCCTATCCACCCATCCACCTCATCCACCCCATTGCCATTGACACGCAAGGCACCCGGGGGTGGTGGGGTTGGTGTGTCCTGCAGGACAGGAAAGCGGGCGCACCACTTACTTCTAGAAGACATCCGTCCCTGCGAACCCCTGAAATCCTGGGTCCTTCGTGGATAACGGCGACCTGTGATTGTAGCCCCTAGGCAGTCAGTGTGCGGGCGCTCAACCTGAAGGGAAAAAAAAAAAAAAGGCCGGCCCCCACATGCGCCCAAAAAAGTGAGCCATTTTCAACACAATCGTGTACAAGCCATTGCAAGCGCTCTTTGAGCAGGTTGCGGTTGCGGTTGCGCCTGCGGCTCACCAGGCACGTCTCCTCAAGGTTTGCGTGGGCTGTCTTTTTCATGTTAACTCTTGGGCCTTACATAGTACAAGATATCGCTGTAGGACGGCACCATACTATGTAGTAAAATGCCTCGCGAACACAAAAGCAGCGGGCATTTGCCCTATCGGGGACAGGTCTGGTGCGGGACTGAAACGCGCACTCTCCACACCGGTGAGCCCAAAGCTGCAAAGGCATGCAGACGCACCACCATGCAATGCAACGCTCGCCTTATCTTCCCACACCATGCTCATGCCCGCTCCTGCAGCAGGGTGCAGAGCTCCAGCCCGTACCGTATACATACATACTATGTAGTAGTGGACATAAAACACAGAGCAGGTGAAGGTGCCCGGAGTTGGCAGCTGAGCAGCGCAGCAGACGGCCTGGACAGTGCACCTGATGGGGTTCTTGACCACGCGATCGATGAACGTCCCTGCGATGCCAACGTCGACGCGCTCTCTGGAGACGTGATATTCTTGGTCTGCTGCGCCATCAATGCCACGTGAGAGCACCCCCTCATCGCATTCCTGGCGAAAGGAGTGCGCGCCTTGGACATTGGCCTGGGTAAAGTCCAGTCCCTTCCAGCAACTCGCTTTCATCAAGGAGCGAGTCCTCTCCGTCTGACGGCGGAGGTGACAATGTTGAATTTGTTGGGTCCCAGCGGCACCCCCTCGACGAGAGCTTCTTGTAGCCTCCGGACGCTGTAGCCCGAGCCACCAGCTTACAAAAAGGACCGATCGATGTGGTTCTTGCCTGTCCGCCAGCACCTTGAATCGAGCGTGCCGTGACAACAAAGACGCTGCTGTTTATGCTCTGTGCCCCTCCTAGCTAGCTACGGAGCTTTCCAAACTTGGGACCGGCCAGACATTCTTGGAGGTTGGCAGGCCTGAGGTGATCGTGGTACTGCAAGCACAGGCTGCGTGTTGGTGACGAGCTTGGAAGGCAGACTGGAAGTATCGTAGGGCTGTCGCGCCATAGTAGTTGCCGACCTGGAGGCGTAAGAGATGATAGTGGTTGTCGACATTGGAAAATGACGAGAAGCAAAAGCACAGCTCGGATGGATCCGATATCAAAGTCAAGCCAAAAAAGAAAAAGCGTCCATCTCAGGGAGCTCAGTTCCGCCGTTCGGCCCCGCTACTCTGTACTTCACGGCGGCGAGATCAGTCCGCTAGTGCTATGTATATAGGAACCTAGATAAAGTACTTGCTTGCATGTACTGTGTAGCTCTGGCCCCCACTTCCCTCCATTGAGCGACTACATAGCACATAGTACAAAGTAGTGCGGCGTGCTGTGTATATGATACCTGCTGTTACTGTGTAATTCCCAGGGGCTACTATGTAGATGATACTATGTATGTGTGTAGCGACCCCAACTTGGCACTGTACACAGTACAACAGCGGGCCGACTGACCCCAACACAGGCTGCTCGTGCCACCAATTTGGCAGCGGACAGACGCTGCGGGCGCAACGTCCAAAGTCCACCATTCTAGCCCACCTGCAAGACCCCTCCCCTAACAGGCCTTGCAGGCCGCCGTGCCCAGACCTGCTAGGCGGAACTTTGCAGTAGTGCGTGCGGTACATAGTACTTGCCAAGCAGGCGCTCGTCTCCTTTTCCCCCACCCGTCCCCCTCGTCTCTTCACGTTATTCTCCTTTTCTGCGGGTGGTTTTTGCGGTTCCCTGGCCCTGCCACGAGACGACCCAAGCACCAAGACAGCTCCAAAACCTTTTTTTTTGGGGGGGGGGGATCTTTGCCTTGGAGCGCACTGAAGTTCACACAAGTATCAGCGTTCGCTGCCCTGTGTGGCTTTTTGTCTTGTGGCTGGCATAGAGTAAGTAACATGTTACTACGTACAGTGCGGTGCAGGGCCCGAGCAGAGGCTTACTATGTACATAGTATAGCGGCTCTAGCCTCCCCCAGCCGCTGAGCTCGTCCAGACACTGCCCTGTGCCCCTCCCGCCAATGACCTAAAGCAGAAAACGTCTTGGTTTGCGCTCCCCAACCAATCTCAGGGCCGGGCCCCGTGTTCCTCTTTTTTCTGCATTCCCGTATTTGCCCATTGCCCATTACCCGCCCGCCAGACAAAGCTTCGGCCATTCACAAAGCCCTCGCGGTTTGTCGTGGCTGCTACCAATTTCCTTGCCCGAGCCACCGCACACTCAGGTCATTCCCAGTGTGCTGCGATTCTTCATCGTTGCTCGCTGCCCCAGCCAGAGAGACAGATCGACCGGCGAACGGCTTGTCGAACCGGCCAGCCCAACGAGTCAAGCCAGAGCCCAGGGCAGCCCCCTCAACCCTGCAGCGTCCCAAGTCAGCCCGCGCCCGCTGCACTCGATCCCACCTGGGCAACTGGGGTAGGCACCAGGACACCAGGACACTTACCATAGTACCTACCCGTGCCTGCCTTTTCGCTTGATAACGCACCTCCAAGACACGGCACGCCCACACCGGCCCCTCGATCCCTGACCTCCCGCCTTTGAGCGACATTCGAGACGAGCCACACGGCGTCACGAGCCGTCACGCATCCCAAGCCAAATCTTTTCCAGGCTCATACCCGCTGGCACTGCCACTGCCACGATCCATCTCTAGGCTGTGCTGCCATCACACACGCTCAGTCGCGCGCCTGCATGGCTCAGGTCCAGCTCTGAGCATCCTGGTATCCCACTTCTACGGCGACCACCACGATGCTCATGACACAGAGCCCCGTCTCAGCATTTGTACAGGGCTCTAAGCAACAACGGCAGCAGCAGCCGCAGCAGCAGCCGCAGCAGCAGCTCAACGGTAATACATACGACTCCCGCCGCAACGACTCCTATTCCCAGTCCAGAGACACGGCCGACCCGCTGTCGGCCGACCCTCAAACCATCGCCGCTACCAGCACCTCCACCCCATACTACCAGCCGTTCGCCATGAACGGCATCGTCGGCACCGCGCCGCCCGGTGCCATGTACGTCCGTGCCCTCTACGATTACGAAGCCGACGATAGAACCAGTCTGAGCTTCCACGAGGGCGATGTCATCCAAGTCATCACCCAGCTCGAGAGTGGCTGGTGGGATGGCGTAATCAACGGTGTCCGCGGCTGGTTTCCCAGCAACTACTGCCAAGTCATCTCGAGCCCCGACGAACTGACCGAAATCGACCATCAAGAAAACGGCCTGGCGGGGGCGCTGGAAGAAGAGCCCGAAGAAGAGGCCTACGATGAAGACGAGGCCGACATGTCCGAGCTCGAGGAGCTGCCTCTGGATGGCGCCCACAATGGCCAAATATCGAGGGCCGACTACTGGATACCCCAGGCCACGGCTAATGGCCGCCTCTTTTACTACAACACCATGACTGGAGAGAGCTCCTCAGAGCTGCCACTCGAATCGCCCTCTTCCGTTACGGAGAATGGGCCGCGCGACCGCATGAACGTCAACTTGCCCGACAGGACCAGGCCGCCCCCAGAGCTCATGGCTAGGGGCCTGATGCAAGATGAGGATGAGGATTCCGAGGCCACTTCTGCATCAGAGCTGGACGGGGAAAACATTGTGTTTGGTCGCCAGGTAAGGAATCCGATCCTGTTACTACAAACACTCCTCGCGTGTCCTTCAGGATGATCGTACTTCCAAGAGAAGAGTTGTGATTTGCTAAACTTGTTGTGTTTATTTTGTTTGTTTGTCTCAATAGGCTCGAAACCGACGATCCTTGAACAGAGATGGCATATCGCCTGCACCATCCTTGGACTCCATCAACGGCCAATATGCCTATGGCAGAAATAATAGCACAATAAGCTCGACACGCTTGGTCGACCAGGCTCCAACCTTTACTGCGGGCGCTACCTTCAACCTCCCCTCGGCGGCAACCATACCCCGCTCATTCTTTGACGACGGTAGCACGCCGCCGCTGACATGGAGCCGCCTGGTGTCAAACATGAAGAAGGCAATTGACCGATACCGTGAGGCCATCAACAATGGCGACAAGTCCGAATATGTCGCACGGGCCGAGGACATATCGGATCATCTGCGCCTGCTCTTGGCGGCTGGCTCGGGCACGACCGACAACCACTCAGGCCAACCATCGATTATATCCACAAACAAGGCGCTGTACCCGCATTTCAGAGACATGATGTCCAAGTTCTCCAAGCTGGTCGTTTCTTCCCACATTGCAGCTGCCGATTTCCCCGCCCCCGAGTCGGGACCAAAGTGCCTGCATGAAGCCGATGGTGTTCTGCTTGGTGTCTTTAGCTACGTTGAAGTGGCAAGACAGCAACGAGGCGAGGAGATTCCCAGACTCTTCCCCGGATTTGTCATTGGCAGCACGACTGGGGGTAGTTGGCAAAATAACGGCCTGGGTCCTCGGGATCCTATCACATCAAATTTCCTAGATGATGAGGAGGGTGTAATTGAGCCGACGGCTGTCCTCGACGGCAAGCTACTGGAACGTCTTGATGAGCTTAAGCGCATGCTTGTGTCCAGTATTCGCGAGTTGGATAAGAACTTGGTTATTTCAGACAAGATTGTCACGCGTTTCAAGCACGAAATTCTTGGTAACAACGTCTGCTCCGCCGGAGGCAGAGTCACAGAGACGTTCAAGCCGTGGATCGCCATGATCGAGTCCATTGACCTCTCGTCTCTTGAAAACAGCTTCCAGACGCCTCAACTCACGGATTTCAGCATCAACAAACAGAGTCTCTACGACAACATATCGGATCTGATTCTGGGCTGCCAGGCCGTTGCAGGTCCACTTGCCGATGAGTGGTCAGAAGTTCGGGGCGAAGCCCTGGAGAATAGGCTCGAATACGTCAGGCAGTGCGCCAAGGCACTTGAGATCAACTCATCCCATATAGGGTTCTCGTTGCAGCTCTTGTCCGAACAGGTCCAGATCAACCTTCAGCAACAAGCAGAAGCCCGTGCAAGAGAAGAGCAGCAGTCGAGGCAGCCGCTTACACGCGGCGAGACCATGCCATATGGAGGCCACATACGAAACGAGTCTCGGGTCACCCGCCCGCCCCTCAATACTTCGCAGTCGTATACTGAAGGCGAGGCCAATATTGCGAACAACATGACGCGGGTCACAACATCTGCAAAGGTCAAGAGGATCCTGGGCGAAGATCCCACTCCTCAGCAGACTGCCACGGATGAGTTGCCAGAGTACCTGCGTCTTGATTATGAAAGTGAACTTGCTTGGGATTTCAAGTCATCGCCGGCTCAGATCAAAGGAGGATCTCTCATCGCTTTAGTAGAGCAGCTCACTCGGCACGATAAGCTCGACTCCAATTTCAACAACACGTTCCTTCTTACCTATAGGTCGTTCACAACAGCCCGTGAACTGTTTGAGCTTCTGGTGCACAGATTTGGTATTCAGCCGCCAGAGGGCCTCTCACCCGCAGACTTCGAGCTCTGGCGAGAAAAGAAGCAAACACTGATTCGCTTTCGGGTGGTGAACATCCTCAAGAACTGGTTTGAAACGTTTTGGATGGAAGACAGCCAAGAGGAACAGACCAAGAACCTGATTCGAGATGTTTACAACTTCGCCAGGGACACAGTCAAGTCTACAGAGACTCCAGGATCAGCCCCCTTGATGGCGCTGTTGGACCAGAGAATGACTGGCAAGGATCTGAGCCGACGTCTGATCCAAACCCAGAACCAGTCGGCACCCGCGCCAATCCTGCCCAAGAACATGAAGAAGCTCAAGTTCTTGGACATTGACCCTACCGAGTTTGCTCGCCAATTGACCATCATTGAGTCACGGTTGTACTGCAAGATCAAGCCTACAGAGTGTCTGAACAAGCGTTGGCAGAAAAAGCCCGGTGAGGGCGAGCCGAATCCGGCACCAAACATCAAGGCACTCATTGAGCACTCGAACCAAATGACCAATTGGGTGGCCGAGATGATTCTAGCCCAATCGGATATCAGGAAGCGTATGCTGGTGATTAAGCACTTTGTGGCGGTTGCTGATGTATGTACCATCTGGAGGAGACCTTGACTGATGTCATGTTGATGTGACTTGACTGATTTGTTTTGATTTCTTACAGAGATGTCGGCAACTTAACAATTTCTCTACCATTACATCGATCATTTCTGCCCTGGGCACTGCCCCTATCGCTCGTCTCAAGAGAACCTGGGAGCAGGTACCCCAAAAATCCCAGGCTACCTTGGAAGGCATGCGCAAGCTCATGATCAACACCAAGAACTTTGCCGAGTACAGAGAAAGCCTGCACATGGCGAACCCCCCGTGTATTCCCTTCTTTGGTAGGTCTGCCTGGCGCTGACACTGTAGCGCTGAAATCGCAATCTAACGTATCACAGGTGTCTACCTGACCGATTTGACTTTTATTGAAGATGGTATCCCCTCCATTATCAAGAAGACGACTCTCATCAATTTCGCTAAGCGAATGAAGACGGCCGATGTGATCCGTGATATACAACAATATCAGAACGTGCCATATTCGCTTCAGCCAGTCACGGAACTGCAAGACTACGTCCTTAGTAATATGCAGGCCGCCGGAGACGTGCATGAGATGTACGACAAGAGCTTGCTAGTGGAACCGCGTGAAAGAGAAGACGAGAAAATTGTTAGGTATGTGGCAATGAGAGAGCAGCAGCTGAATTATGGACGCATGGCTCTCGCCGGCGGCTTTTGAAAGAGAAAAGCAAGAACAAAGAGGCGGTCCGAGTAATCATCAGCATCATCACGGCTCTTTGCACATTGCGGGAGTAACATCACACAGACCCCCCGTCTTGTGCCCTGCTGTGTTCCTTGAGCAATCCTCCCTACAGTCACACGCCTCTTACACACACACACGCATACACGCGCTCTTTTCGAAATTCGCCTCGTGGTGAACCAAACGCTAACTTATCTTGTCCGTTCTACTAGGGTTCTCGCAGAGTCTGGCTTCCTGTGAGGTGACAGGTACCAGGGTCAACGACACGAGATTTCCCATCTCGTTACCCCTCTCGCTCCAGCTCTCCAAGCTTCCGCTTTTGTGTGACACAACACTCTATATCGGAGAAATCGTGTCACGGCGGGAAATTCTCTTGTTAACCGTTGCAGTCCGACACGGCATCGTCTGCCGTTTTCGTCGTATCTGTGCGCGACCTGGTGCGCGTTCAAATGCATACATCCCACACGCGCGTGGGGGACACCAAGAGGGAGCGGGGCCGCGGCACATTCAAAGACACGCTTGGACGATGAGGCGGCCGGATTTGCAGGCCGACGCTCCCTTCCAGCTCCCCTCTCCTTTTCTTTTACCGTGTCTCTCCAGGTCAGAGAAACAAGCTTCGCATGGCGCTGCTTAAACGCAGACTTGGCTCTGCACAACAGGGTTATTGATGATGGGAGTAGGGTTCCCAAGACGAGGTGACAGCCATTTCTCTTCCCTTAGAAGAAGGAATTCCCGTTTCGTAACGAGGCACACCCGGGGAGAAAGAAGTCTAAGGGTATGACCAAAAGGGAAAAGGCGAATCCATCCCGTCTGAATGCAAGGCCAAGATTCTTGCAAGAGTACAAAGGTTTACTGAGGTATGACTTGGATTGGATAAAGGTGGGGGCTGCGCAATTTTTGCAGCAGCAGCAACAACAATAACAGCAGCAGCAGCAGCAGCAGCAGCAAGAGCACAATGGGAGAACACCCAAGGACGGAGAACAGCATTCTCCCCCTTTTTAACGTGCATTTACACTTGAACGGTCAATATCTGGACGTACATGGGAAATAAAAAAAAAAGAAGGCTCGAAGGATACGGGGAAAATATCTGGATATACGCGCACCCATATATCCTTACATGGAGTCAATGATGGGGAAGCGGGCACGCGCGCATCTTTTACCAAGATGTCAGTAGCACAAAGAAGTCAGTTTCCTATTTACCTGGAGCAGGTGGGGTGGAAGTTAGGGCAGGAAAAACACAAGAACAACTTGAATTGGTTCTCATGACAATGTGTTCAGATTGGTCGGGGTTTACTTTACCTTTCTTCTTCCGTCTACCTACTTATCGACCTAGGTATGTATGGAGCATGTGTGTTGAAGTTTTGCCGATTGCAGGATGTGGTGACTGTTCCTTTAGAATCGACTTCATTTGGGAGTTCGCTTCCGAGTGGGCACTGGTCGATGAGGCTGACGAGAGGTCATTCTGAAGTGAGATAGAAGGGAAAAAGAAGGGAGTATCGAGTGACTTGGAACCTGCTATCGCTGTATTATATAAATGTAGACCGGGGTTTGGGAGCGTTGAAACGAACAGAATAGAAGAATGCAAAAGTGAGATATATCAGGCATAGGGACAATGAAAAGCGGAAGAACATGATTGTCTGTCTATATATCTTTCTCTCGTGTTAAGAATGCCGATATTGCGCTTTTGATGTTTTCCGACTTGAAGAGGCCCCCAGCGTTGAGTCTGGACTGGACAGTCAGATCATATGGGCGTACATTCCGCAATTTCTGAATTTGCTCGGTTGACTCTTTGAATTTTGTCAAAGAGGTAGAGCGCCAGATCTGATACATTTATCATTTACGCAAGCCAATAATGCCTTTTTGGTGCTCGATGCTTGTGCCCTTCCATGCAGGCTTCACTCTCGATTAGGATATTGTGAGGGAAACTGTCTTTTGACACAACACTCTGATTTGAAATTTACAAAGATTCATGCTATGCCAATTTCATAGATTCGTGAATGGTCTGAAAGTCTGGCCAAAAAGAAGTTGCCCTGGAATGATACCTTCGGATACTGCATCGCAATCCATTGCGCATGTGACCAATGACAAGCACAAAGAATATAAAAAGTAGACCCACCGTCCCTCGTCAAATCAATACTCGCAGATCTGCATCAGCAAATACAAATCCTCGCCGTCTTGTCCCTCATACTGTACGCCTCAACGCCATCGCCAATCTGAAACAAACCCAAAGAACCTCAGAACCTCTTGCACAGAAAGCAGAAGAAGAAAAACAACCTAGATCCAAGCTGGAAACACGTATTTCTCATAGCTCAGCTTATTCTTTGCTGTCCTTGGACTGTTCGCTATCCAGCGCCTTTTGCAGACGCTCCTCTTGCCTCTTCCAATGGCTGCCTTCCTCGTAGTCCTTGCTAATCTTGAGTGCCCTACGCAGCCTCTCGCTCTCCTTGATCTTTGCGTCTGCCAGCTCGTGCACCTGGTGCATCTTGAGACTCTTTTTAGGCGGGCCGCCTCGCCCGTTGTCGCGCTGTTGTTCGGCCGTGAGCTTCTTACGCAATGCCTCGCAGCGCTCTTCGATTTCGTCTTCGTCAACACTGTTGTAGGGAATCTAGTGTCAGCTGAGCCTGCTTCTTGTGTTGGTTTTTCCGCCCTCGCCCGCAGCAAGGATACCACGACGATGACGCCAAAAGATACACCTGGGGAGAGGGCAGAGCACAGCGTCCCTCCTGAGCCACAACCCCTCCCTGATCAGGCCCTCTCTGCTCAAAGGCAATGACATACTCTTGATCCTCCAACTCGTCTCGCAGCTCAAACACCTTGACCTCAATTTCTCGCTTGCGGTCGTGCTCGAGAATGCCCTTGTCGGGCTGCCGTTGTCGGTGTCGAAGCGTGTCTGGGTCTTTTGGGTAGGGTGCGGCGCTGTCGCGCGGCTTGATGTGCGCGAGGTTGCGCTGGACGTAGCCCGAGGTGCCAGAGCCGCGGGGCGTCGAGAGCCCTACGTTGTCGGACATGGCTTGGTTTTTTTTGGTGGTTTTTTTTTTTTTTTTCGGTGCGCAGGGGCTGGTCTATTGGGACGAGCGGGAGTTGACCGCAACGAGTGGCTGGGACGCAAAGACCGGCTGTGAAATATCCGTGGTAGTCTTCCAGCAGCAAGAGGTGTGGTTGTCGTTGCCTTTGGAAGGAGGTCGTCACTGTAGATGGACTAGAGGTAAGTCGGCTGCTGAAATGGAAGGCGGTCTAGGGAAGTCGGGCAGGGTCTTGGTGGCGATATGCAGGTTGCAGCGACGGGGGTCCTAGGCCCATGAGGGGGGGGGGTTGTTGGGCAGAAAAGTTGTGGTGGGGTTGCCTCTTTCAGGCGTCCTCCGACTGGGATTCTCATTTGTAAGAGTCACCGTCCAGTCCACTGGCTGGCATTGATTCTGTGAGTCAACGATTCGACACTTTGTTCGACCTTTTTGTTCACAATTGCCTGCACTCTCGGACACAGCATCTAGGATACAACATCAAGACCCTCTCACTGTGAAGTTGAGCACTGTATTGCAAGAGATTCTACGACGCAATGCCGGCCTTTGAGAGCGCAGACCAGCCTGCGAGTGGCGGCAGCAGCAACGATTCTGCCGGTGCATCTCATTCTTTCCCCGTCACAAGAGATCACATTCTGCACTGCTCCTACGACTACTGGTTCCCAAAGTATGTGCTGCCCAGCCTTCTGTATTGGATAGTCTCAGTGGCTCACAAACTGTCTAGGTACCGCACGTCGTGCATCAAGTCGAGGATCATCAAGTTGCCCAAGGAGTTTATTGACTACATCAGAGAAGACGGTATCATTCTGTCAAGTGACAGCAGCGCGTCTGGCAGCAACGGTGAAGGCGGCGGCGATGATGACGGCGATGATGACTGGGAGCCAACATCCACAGCCTACTCCCGGCCCGCCATAGAAGAGGTGGATTCAGATTCAGAAGACTCGGATGCCGGAGACGCAGAGAGCAAGCCGGCACGGCTGCCTCCCAACCAACGTTTCCCCGATTTGCACCAGACCATCAAGGACACGATCCAGGACCTGGGCGGCGCCGTAGCGCCCAAGCTCAACTGGTCCTCGCCCAAGGACGCAGCCTGGATCTCACCTCACCAAAATACCATCAAGTGCACGACGCCCGACGACATTTACCTGCTCCTCAAGAGCTCCAGCTTCATCACCCACGACCTCGACCACGCCTTTGACGGGACTGTCCCTACGGCCTCCTCAGCCACTTCTTCCTCCGCCTCCTTGCCAGCAGGTCTCAGCTTCCAACCTGTTCTCGTCCTCCGGGCCTTCTTCAACCCTCAGACGGCCCAAGAGTTCCGCTGCTTCGTCAAGCAGCGCAGCCTGGTCGCCATCACCCAGCGAGATCTGAACCACTACGACTTTTTGCAGAAATACCGCTCTGTGATCATCGACCGCGTCCAAGATTTGTTCGACACGAAGCTGCGCTTCACCTTTCCCGACGGCAACTTTTGCTTCGACGTGTACATCCCAGAAGTTACGAGAGACCCATTCCAGAGTGATTCCAGCGATGACTCAGATGGAGAGGAGGATCCAGATAAAACCCTGGGGCGGGCGCGCCTGATTGATATCAACCCCTGGGCTCCGCGGACAGACACGCTCTTGTTTGACTGGAGCGAGCTGCTGGATCTCCACGTGCCCAAGCCTCTGATAGGAACATCGGGCGCAAACCTGGAAGAAGGCATGGTCCGACTGCATCTTGCAGGGCATGGACAGGCTGGTTTGAACGACGACGACACAACAACAGAGGAGGAAGAGGACGAGGATGACTACGAGCCGGAGCTCCGGCTGGTCGAGAAGGATGACCCTGCCGCGTACAACTTCAGCTCCCCACAGTATTCGGCGCACAAGCTACCCAAGGAGGTCGTGGATGCTAGTGCGTCCGGGTCTGGTGGGTTAAGGGAGTTTGCACAGCAGTGGAATGAAATGGTTAACCGGAGGATGTGATAGTGACTACCCGAAATGTAGTTGCAAGCACGGAATACTTCACAGAGGAAGAATGTTAGACAGAGAATCATTGAGCGAAAGATTGCATACTCTTGAACCCGGCAAGTCGCCCAGTTGTATCACCAACTTATCCCTTGAGACGAAGCACAGAATAGATCGAGTGGTAAGGAGAAGCACTAGACGCCTCCAGCGCTAAGGGCGGCAAGGCTTGCAGTCTTAGTGTTGATCATAGAAAACAATGATCATGGTCAGGCACGCCGATGGTTTCGTACAAAGTAGTTTCCGGTGGCAGTTTGCAAAGTCAGGATTGCGGAAAATGCAGAACATTGCTGTAATCCGGCTTATAGCTTTGGAACGAAGGCTGAGAGAATGTTTTAAGTTCAGAGCAAGTTCGGCCGGCTAATATTCGCTTGAAGTTGGTATTCAGTCTCTATTTATTGTTATTGTTATTGTATTATACTCCGCTCTACCTGAATTATCTGGTATCCGGAACCCCTTCCTTCTTGTCCAATAGGAAACCGAGTGCCGGAGAAAAACCTATGGCTACACTTGTTTATCGCTGCGTAAACGCAGCGTTTACTTCCCGTTCTCCACGCTCAACCGCTAGTTCTCACCAACTAGGCTGGTTAGGTGCGTGCCACTCCTTGCCTCCTCTTTTTTCCCTCCTTAAGCCCTGCGCCTGGCGTCTCCCCGGCTGCAGTCTCTATTTAGAACCTCCTCAAGATCCAACTTCGAAGCAAATATCAAGACCGCGATCAGCGATCCGCCAGAGGCTCAGACTAGGGACTTGTGCAGTGTTGGGCTACGCTTTCACCAAGTTGCAAATGTACTGTCCCAATATATCTCCAATATGCCCTATATGGGCTTGGCCACTTCGAAGTCGGTTTCCTTTCGGTCCACAGATACAGTTTGTCTAGGTCACTGACCATACATACGGATGAATCAATTTGCCAGCTTTCTTAACGCAATCGATTCCGGAAAGGTCTAAATTTGTGTGTGTGTATATGAGCAGCATCATTGATAGCTCACGTGAATTCTGACTGAAAATGAGTCCAGGCTGAGTTCTTTAATATCACTTTTGATGTATATATTGTGCCTGGAATTTTGTATCTTAGCCCGCTCTACTGGTAACAAAACATGCTTGTTATGACCCAGCCCCATGCAGGTCACAAGAACAGGCCAACGCAACATAGCACCAGGAATCGGGACTACAACGGACCGATAGGATCCCTTATATAAGGATACGCAAGGATAGCATAACCTAGGGTTAGGGTTGGATTATTAGGATAACTAAGGCAGTAGAGCGATAATAATCTAAGTAATCTAAATAATCTAACGCTCCTATCGCTCCTAATAATCCAAGGATTTATATTTACTATAAATAAGGGAATAACGAAAGGATATAAGGATAGTGGATTTCCTAGCTATTAGATAGTTTTCCTTATAATCTTTAGTTATAAATCTAAGTATTATTTTATATAATAGGGTAATCCCTCTTAATTACTTATAATACTTAATATTACTCGATAATATACGAAGACTTAAAGGTAATACTTCCCTATCCTACTAATATATAACTTATAAATATTTTTAGAATTAAAGATTTAGGTAAGGATTATTATATTTTTATAACTCTTATTTAAGACGGTTTATATATACCTCTTAAGTAATATTAAGTATAATATTTAACTATAATACTAATAGTTCTAGCCCCTTTAATAGTTAATTAAACCTAGAATATTAATTAATAACTCTTAATTATTATTAATATACTTATTATATATATTATAAAACTCGAGGCTTAAGGAAATATTAGCGGAACTCCTAATAAGCCCTTTAAAATAGAGTAGCTTAAGGTCTATTACGGATAAGAAGACGATATTTAACCTTTTATTATAGCCCTTAGAGCTTACTTCTAATACTATTAATAGTAATTCCCTATTAAAGCTAAGAAAGTAGAATTCGTAGTTAATAGGCTTAAAGGTAATATACTTATATAGTTTAAACCTATCCTACGGAACTTCCTAGAATTCGATATAGAAGAAACTAGAGAAGACGAGATTAACGAACTCTTTATATTATTCGAAACCTTTACTTAGATATTTAAGGAAACCTTTAGAAACCTTAACGAAAAATATAATATAAAATATAAGATCTCCTAACTTAAATAAACTAAATTAGTATTATATTATATAATATTCTTTAAATAAATTATATTATAACTCTATTAGGATAATAAACCCCTTATAATAGCCTATTATAATAGATTTAAAGAACCTATTAAAGATAAATTATATAAAATACCCCGATTAGAGATATTTATAGAATTTATAGTAATAATAATAGCTATCGATAATTATAATTAGGAAAAAAACTAGGAATAATAAGGAAAGTAAAGACTTATTATTAACTTTATACCTAGGGCTAATACCGGAAAACGATATTAATAGTTACCTTAACGCTTTATACCCCGATAGAATAACTATTACGGAATAATAACTAGCGGTATAATATATTTAGGCCTTATAAAGCTTAATATAGCTTAAAAGAAACCTATAAGTAAAGAATATTTTAATTATAATAGGATAAGCTACTTTATATAAGAGTATCGATAACTTAAGAAATCTAGAAAATTTAAGAAAATCCCCGAAGGACGATAAGCTAATATTATAATATATAAGACTATAGATTCTACTCCTAGCTAAAACTAGCTTTTAGAGTAAGTATCGGATAACTCCGATTATAAACTCTTTAACTAAACTTTTTATTATAAGGATAATTATATAATATACCTTTTAGTAAAGTAAGGCTTAGGATAATTCTCTTAGAAACCTTATAAGGAACGATAAATTATAATTACCTAAAGGATACCCCTCCTTATAAATAACGGTTTATTCGAAAGATTAGTAATAGAATAATAAGCCTAGCTTATTAAGGAATACCCCTATTAACGCGATATAAAAGGGTATAAGCTATCTAACGAAACGGAAACTATATAAAGTAATATCGCGGAAATTATAGAATAATAGGAAACGCTTAATATTAGTTAGGATATTAGCGTTTAAACTATTAATAAAGAAATAAGCTTAGAATTAGAAAGCTTTATAAACGAAGATATCGATAAAGGAGATATATACTACTTTATCTATAGTATTATACTTAGAGAACTATTCCGAATAATAACCTATTAAAATAAAAACCCCCTTATATAAAAAGATATATAAATTAATTATCTCTAGGAAGAATACTATTAGATTATATAGTTTACTTATATTATATATAATTATAAATAATACTTTAAATATAAGGTAACTAACGAATAGTTCCCTATACGTAAGATAGGGTATATATAATAATCCTTGCCTAAATCCCGGATTCTAGAAGTACCTATAAGTTATATATTAGCAGGTAGGGAAGTATTACCTTTAAGCCTTCGTATATTATCGAGTAATATTAAGTATTATAAGTAATTAAGAGGGATTACCTTATTATATAAAATAATACTTAGATTTATAACTAAAGATTATAAGGAAACTATCTAATATTAAGCTATAAACTCCTATCCTTATATCCTTTTATTATTAACTATTATTTACTAAATAGTACTTTAGACCGACGAAGTTGCTTATCGATTATTATAGTTTAAGTCGATAGAATCGTAGTATAATCCTTACGGTCTACCCTTATCCTATATAACCCTAACCCTAGTTATATTATCTAGTATAACTTTATTATATAAGAGATCCTTATCGGTCCGTTAAGGTTCCGATTTACTAATATATAGTTACGCTAGCCTATTCCTATAACCCGTTTATTCGTAGGTTATAATATTATCTCCCTTTTATCGATCTTTATCCCTAAAGACTTATAATATTCTATAAGTAATCCTGCCTAATATTCTTACTCCGGATTATACTTTTCTAATTCGTTATATTATTAAGAATTAATAAAGTTCGTTATAAGAAGACCGAATAAACTTCTTCTCTTTAGTTATCCGTATTAGATCGTTATTCTAAAATACTCTCCTATTCTTTTTACTAATCCTATTAAGTTCCTTACTTAGCCTCCGAAGAGGATTCTTCTCGCTATTCGGAATATATTCGCTATAAGCGGGGAAACTACGATATATAGGGCTTAACTCCTATATAGATATAAAAAATTACCCGTTAATATTTATTAGCTAAAGCGGCCCTTAATACTATTAAGGAGGAGCTTAAATAGACTACTACGAAAGTACGCCGGTTATATAAGGAGCGTTATATATAGGCTAATAAGATAGCGTATATTATTCGTCGCGGTTTAGATACGATCGAGGAGTTAGATTATATTAAAGCGGAGGAGTTAGAGAAGGAACGTTTAGCTGCTAAGGCTATAAGGCGTCCTACGGAGTTAGCCGTTCCCGAAGGTCTATTACCTAAAGGTTTTATAACTATTATATTAGAAGATTTTAATTAGTCTAGGATTTCTCCGTTATCTCCGTTTAATTTTCTTATTAATAATTTATAGGGTATTAGGGCTTTTAGTTCGTAACTTAGGATTATAAATTAATCGACTATAGAGTTTAGTAGGTTATTAGATTTAGCTAGCGCTTTTAATAAAGGAGGCTTATCCAATCGTTAGTAAGTTTCCTATTTTTATCCGTTATTAAGTTACTTACTAATTTTCGTATTCTCTAATTAGATCTTAGTAGACGTTCTTTAGGGGTTCCTATATATTTTTTAAATTATTATAATTTTTCTACTTAATAAGGTATTATTTTCCGCGTCCGCGTTTATATAAGTCGAGAATTTATTTAACTTCGTATTATACTTATTCTAGTTTAATAATATCTATATCGTATAAGAGTTCTACGTTTATTAGTACTAGTTTAAGGAGTAAAATATAAAAGATTAGGTATAAACGTATATATAGGATTTCTAATTTATAGTTAATTAGTAAAATCTATTATATAATTTTATAAGGTCCGAGTTTTCTATAATCGAGTTTATCGCTAAGTTTAATAGTTTTAATATTTTTATAATTAAGGTAGATTTTATCTCCCTTTTATAGGATTAATCCCTTAATCCTTTTCTAATTACTATATTTCGTTATTTATTCTCTAATATCCTAAAGTATATATTAAGTATCTTCGTATAATTATTTAATTCTCTTAGCGTATTAGTCTACCGTTTCTACGTTTCTACCTAATAGTATTTCGTAGTATACCGTAGGGTTATATCCGTAGAGTAGGAAGAATAGTAATTTTCCGGTACTTATCGTATCTATACTATTATAAGCGAATTATACTATAGGTAAGAGTTCGACCTAATTATCTTATTTATAGTTAATATAGTATTATAGATATTATTCTATAATCTAATTAGTATATTCTATTTATCCGTTTATCTAAGAATAAAATATTATAGATATATATTATATTATTCCGAGGTATTTAGTAAGTAAGATCTAGAATTTTAATATAAATTTTCTATCTCTATCTAATATAATTTCCTAAGGTATTCCGTAGTTAGTAATAATAATATAGAGGAATATATATACGAGTTCTTCTATAATACTACTTTCTTTATATAGTAGGAAGTATATATACTTATTTAATCTATAAACTATTACTAAGATATTATTATACTATACCTAAGTTAAAGGTTCTTATAAAAGGGGTAATTTAGTAATAAAGTCTAGATTAATAGATAATTAAATAATCGTAGGTATTAGTAAAGGTTATAATAATCCGTAAGGTTTATACCGTTCTATCTTATTCCGTTTATATATATTATAGTTATTAACGATATCTATAACCCGTTTCTTAAGGTTTAGTAGATTCTAATAATATTAGATCCTTTTATAGGTTACTCTAATTCCTTAGTATCTATATACTAGTACGCTATAAATACTTCTAATATAGTTATTTTATTCCGATATTATTATATTATCGAAGTTAGGTATTTCTCCTTCGATATATAATATTACGTTAAGTTCCTTAATAATAGATAGTATAATAAGGTTATCTTCCGAATCTTCCCTAAAGATTATTATAATATCCTAATCTTTATTATTACTATCCTTATAATCTAACCGTCTACTAAGAGTATCTATTTATTTATTTTCTTTACCTTTATAGTAGATAATCTTAAAGTCGAATTCTAATAAAAACTCGTATTATCTAACTTATCGTTTATTAAGCTATTTTATTAAGGTAAATATCTAAAGGTTCTTATAATCTATATATATAAGGATTTATTATTTTATACCGATAAGGTAGTATTACTATTCCCTAAAGGCTTCTATTATTATTATAAGTTCTTAATCGGGTATTCTGTAGTTAAGTTCTAATCCGTTTAGCTTTTTACTAAAGTTACTAATTATCTATAGTTATTCTTTATCGTTTCGTTATCCGAATTATCTATCGAGTATATAATTTAATATATTTATCTCGATTTCGAAAATTTTATCTTAGTTTATTTCGATTAGGATTAGTTCTAATATAATTATATCCTTAATTATACTAAAGGCTTTCTATACCTATTCGTTTTAATTAAAGGTAATATCCTTTTTCGTAAGTTCTATAAATAATACTACGATATTATTATAATTCTTAATAAATTATCGGTAAAAGTTAATATAACTTAAAAAGGCTTTAATATCCTTAACGTTTTAAGGTATAAGCTAATCCCTAACTACTTATACTTTATCTTTCTATATTTATATATATATTAGTATAATAGTATATCCGAGGTAGTTAACTTCTTAAATATTCTAGTTATATTTAGTAGGTTCTATTAAAGTCTTATTATTTTAGAGGATTTATAGGATTATTATAATATATTTCTAATATTCTTCGAATATCTTTAAATAAATAAGGATATTATCTAGGTAAGCGATTATAAAATAATCGAGGTATTCGTATAAGATAAAGTTTATTATTTCTTAGAATAATACGGGGGCGTTAGTAAGTCCGAATAGTATAATAAAATATTCGAAATATCCGTAGTATATTCTAAATACTATTTTCTATTCTTCTCCGGGTTTAATACGAATATATATATATCCTTCCTTAAGGTCGAGGGCTATAAATTATTAAGCTCCTTTAAGTTTATCTCTAAATTCTTTAAAGAGGAGTAAAGGGTATCGATTCTTAATTATAATATTATTAAGTTACCGATAGTTAACGTATAATCGTAGTTTACCGTTTTTCCTTAATATAAATAGGATTAGGTATCCTATTAATAAATATAAAGGTTTAATATAGCCTTTCTTAAGGTTTTCGTCGATATATCCTCTAAATACTTTAAATTTATCTTTATCTAATCTATAGATAGGAAAGAACTTTAGTTATTCTCCTTCTTTAAATAGGATCTTATAGTTATATAGGCCGTACTCTAATAAGCTATTATCGAATTTTCCTTAAAATAGTTTTATAAACTTCCGATACTCTTTTAATATACTAAAGAGGTCTTTAAATATATCTTTATCTTATATAGTTACTATTATAAGGAGATATCGTTATATATACTTAATTCCCTTTTAAACTTATCGTAATAATATATCCTATTATCTATAAAATCCTATTATATTATATCCTAATCTATTATATCCCTTCTTTTATTAGATACTAACTATCGCTAGATCCTTCTCTATAAACTATCGAGGTTTATTATATTCTAGGGTAGCTATTATCTTAACTCTTCTCGATTTAAAGGTATATATAGATTCGTTTAAGCCCCTATTATCTAAATATCGCTTAATAATTAAATCCGATCTTATACCTTTAATTATAACCGCTTTTTAGGTATCCGCTTTATCCTATAAAATATAGCTATTAGTCTAATTAATTCGAGGATTTTCCTTTCTTAATTATAATATACCTAGAATTAGCTTATATTATATAGTATCCGTAATATCGAAGTTTATTAATATTATATATCCGTAGATTATAACTAATAATTAATTAGATTTTATATCGATAATACTCTAGCTATAAGCGATTTCTATACCTTTTATAATATTAAGTTTATAGGGTTTTATCTTCTTCTTCTAAGGTATCCGTTCTCTATTAATAATACTTAGGGATATAAAGTTTCCTTATACTCCGCTATTTAGGAATATTATATAGTATTTACCGTTAATTTATACTACGATTTTTAAATATTTATATATTAAGCTATCTATTATATAAAGGGACTTTATTATAAGTCTTAATCGCTTATTATCCCTTATAAGCGATCCTTACCTTTTAGATTCTATTATTCTTATTATACTCTAAAGGTTATTATTTATACTAGGTTCTTAGCTTATTATATTCTATATTATATATATATTATAGCTTATCGCTATAGGTATACTTAGTTTTCTTCTTCTATATAGGGAGTTTATACTCCGGGCTAATTATCCTTAAGATTATAATAGGTATACGCTTTATTTATTAAGTATTCTATATAATCGGCGCGCTTATAGAAGCTATAATATATAGGTTCTATATATACGGGCTTTATAAGCTTTTCCCTTTATTTCTATTCGTATATTCTATATTAATCGAACGCTTTTTCCTATATATAGAGTATATACTAAGGTATTATATATTAATACTTTTTACTTATTATATAATATATTCGTAAGGGGTATTATATATAAGGCTAAGACTAACGTAGTTTCCCCTTATTCTAAATACTTTATAATAATCGCTATTATCGTTATTATAACGATAATTA